>OY728147.1:1907857897-1910850397 GCA_963277665.1 Viscum album
ACATATTTAGAATTTTTTTTAGATAAAATAAATGTCATTTCTGGAATCAGGATGTCGAAATTATCCAATAGTGATTTTTTCATAATTTTCTGAGACAGTCAAATTTTTGGGTAAAAATTAAATACCTTTTAAATATATAATGTGTTTTATGACATCATAATGACCCAATGGTGATGTAATAAAATACCATAATCCTTATGTTAGGCCAATATATGTTTTATCATTAAAATAATGAGTTTTTGGTTTTGTTTAACTTACTTTTCAAAGCATTAATGAACCCCTCAAGACATATTCAACACTTTGCCTTTTTAAATTAATTTCCATGGGAGTGTGACTCACCTCCACATAAGCAACCCTAATATTTTAATAAGTTCGGACCTTGGACTTGTAAAATATTGTTTTCTTATTTCCTTTTCCAGAAACCATGGGCAAAAACCATGGGATGGTTTGTGGTTTGGATTAATTTAATATAAGGGGTCCCAAACCTAAATAATAAAGAATTCTCTCACCTTTCCTATATAAACCCACCCAAGATCCCACTTCCTCCTCACTAAAATCCCTTGGAGTTCATCCAACCTCTGCCCTACTCTCCCTAGAATCCTCCCAAGGTGCCCCAATCTCCCAAGAAGCCTCTCACAAGCCTCTCTCTAGCCTTTGGAAGCACACTTCCAAGTAAGGATTTTTTCTTCCTTTCTCATTTTTGTCAATTTTCTTTAAGTTGTATTGCCATTTTAATTTCAATTATGAATATTGGGGTATGGTTTCGCACCTCCCTCATACTGCCCTATTTATGTTTGAATGATGGGAGACCCCTTTCTCTCTCATTTAATTCCTCCCATGTACACTCGTTACTATGCCGAAATTTCGAAAGGAACTTCTCTCTCTTCTTTTACATTCAAGCAATAATTTTGTATCATGAATCTAAATTCCATTTAAATTGTTGGGAAATGTATCTATATGAACTACTTACTTTACATTACATGTAAATATGATGAGGAACCCCTTTCTCTCTCATCAACCTTTTTTATGAATTCTTATGTCACGTCGTTACGCTGCCGAAATCACACCGATTTTCTAAGCCAATGTCATTGTGTAGTGAATACCATGCCCATTTCTCCATCAAGGGTATTCAACTTTATGCACATTTACTTATTGATTGTAAAGTTTCATGTATGAATTCCATATTCCTTTATCGTGTAATAAATTATTATGTTTTATGAATCCATGTTTTATGATCCATGTGGCACACTTATGCATGAAATGAAATGTTTAAGAAGGGTGCGCCCTTATAGCGCTCCAATGCATTGGGTAAAGTATAGTATCATGATACGTCATGTGAAATGAGTGTTGAATCATGCTAATTCAAGTGCAATGAGGGTTTACTCGTGCTTCATGTGCAATGAGGGTTTACTCATGCTCCATGTGCAATGAGCCTTGGATCATGGTAATTCCATGATAAGTGTTGTTGCCACATCTCCATGTTATGATTATCATGCTTTATCATAAATTTATGTTCATGTTTCTTTTATGATCTATTTATATGCCTATTGTCTAACATGTATTGTACTCCTCATGTTATTCCATGTGTACTCCCTTACTGGGATTTGTAGCTCACCCTTTTCTTATGCATGTCCTCAGGTTATCCCATGCAATGCTAAGTACGAGGGAATGTAGTGGTCATGTAAAGGAAGTTTTAAATAAAGATGTTTTATTTCATGTTTTAAGTTTTTATGTAATGATCCTAAGCCCCAAATACACTAAACCTATCGATCTTCTTTGTTGTATCAAGTGAAGTTTTATGTAATGAATCATGTTTAAGTTGTAATAAAAAGCAGGGTTGTCATATAGTGCCTAGGGGTTATTTCCTATCGCTTGTGCTCATTAGATCCTTTATACTTACCATCGGCATACGATATATTTTGATGGAAAAATTTAGTATCTTTTGAATTTATTTTTAAAAGTGTTGATTCTTTAAATTAGCCCACTTGAAAACTGATTTTTTTTAGTTGCATCTTTTAGAAATTATGCCTAGAAATTACATGTTTTTGAAAACTTGCATGATTTTTTGTCTTTGAATGTTTACCACATGGAATATCTTAGTGGTGGTATCCTACTATGAATTGTATCACACCATACTTACACCCTTGGGTGTAAGTATACTTGGTTATTTTTGTTGTCGCAGGTTTGGGTACAACTTGTGTGCCAACTGTTCGGGTTTTTAGCGGTCCATCATGATACGGAGTTGTGGATATGGCTTGAGGGCAGTGCCTCTCACCATGTGGAGGTTCTTGGACTATCCATTGTGGGTTTCTTCAGTTGTTATAGTCTTTTATAATTGTTTTAAATTATGTAATTCAGTTCTGAAATTTTTGTAAAAGATGGTTTTGTTTGAAAAATCCAGATTTGTTTTGTTTGATTTGTTCATTGTTTTATGTTTATAAACTCAGGTAAATCGTTCCCAAATTTCATTTTCTATTACCCAGGAACTTGTTCCAGTACATGGGGATCAGGAACGCCCTTTTTCCCTTGTCACGAGTCGGGTTTCGTGCCAGTTTCGGTGGAGATCAGATTCGGTTCGTGACAAAATGGTATCAGAGGAGGTCCTGGTTAACTCTTTGGGTCATGTTATTTGGGGAAGCGTTGGGATAATATGGAGTTAGGATTGTCGGGACTTGATATTCCAGTTATGGGTAGTGTTCCTGATCACCACACCTCATGATGGGATTCAATTTTCCAGGGGAAGTTGGGATTTATCTAAGTACTTTGGTTTTCTTGGTTTGATGATGATTAGGGGAAATGAAAGAGAGTAGGGTTAATTGTCTCAGTGAGATCACAGGGCCTTGAAAGCCATGTGGGGTCAGGGATATTCCCTAGAACACTCTCTGTTATAGTGAAGTGATTGGGATATGGCTGCCAACCATATGTCCAAGTCACCCACTGAAACTAGTTTCCTCTCGCATTGTTTTGTGCGTTAGTTTTTGCAATCTTGGAACTTTGGTTTTAAAGTGACTTGGTTTTAAGAAGAATAAAGTTTTTGTGAAATTATTTTCAAATAAATAAGGAATGGATTGATTTATGAAATGGTGGAAATGAATTTTCAAAATTTTTTTGAAATGGAAAATGGTGTTCTTACACCTATTTTGAAAGCAGGAACTATATTGAATTTAGTTTTGAAAAAGTGTTTCCAATAGAATTTTCTAAAAAATCAAAGGGTGTTTTAATGGGATGAGATTTTTTTTTTGAAATTGATTTATATGAATTTAAAGTGAGTATTAATTTTAATTATTGGGATTTTTATTCCATGGTTAGCAGTCTTGAGAAAAATGAAGTATTGGTTGATTGTTTTGGTTTTGAAAAGTGGAAAGGATTTTTGTTTTAACCTTTGGTATTTTCATAAGTGACCACATGCATGGGGTTATAGGGGATGATGGATGGTTAATGGAATGAATAGATGAGTTCCTGGATGGATATGAGGAGGGTTCCTAGTGTGGTACAAAAACATGCATGTGTAAGGCACATGGGGTACCATTGGTGGATACTCTAGTCGTTGAACCGTTTGTTTTCAAAGAATTTTTTTTAAAGGAAAACATGATGTCTTGATGACTGGTTTGGGATGGTGTGAATTATGTGTTTTTTTTTAAATTTTGATGTTGTGGGATGTTTTGAGTTCAAGAACCCCTCTTGTTCGAACCGTGTTTTGGGTTTGTGTTTGGACGAAAAGTTGGGTAGAAGGATCAGTTAGTAGTCTCTTCTAAGATATGTTTCAAGACACCTTTATGGTGGTTACCTTCATGTGTTTGGATCTGGTTTGTGGCATGTTTTTACCAATATACCATCTTGGTTGGGTCTTTGGGTTCTCTCATTGGATAAGGTACGCCCCCATTAAGGGTTAATGCACAATTGAAGTGCAACCCGTATTATTTCACCATTGGAAAATCCTCTAGTTGATCAATGTAAGGAATATTTTATCGATCTTTTTTGATTGAGTCTACACCCATTCATTTCGTTGGTTTGTGGATCCTCTTGTAGTGGGATAGTGCTTGTGGAAGGTTTAAAGAGACCTTAGTTTCTTAATTTTCCTGATTCATCGAAGGTGGAAGTGTTCTGGGGTTGTTAGTGTGGATGAGTGTATCGATGGTGTCTAAGAGGGCCTCTGGGTTCTTCATAGTTTCTTTGAAGAAAGAGTTCTTGTTTTACCACAAATTTTGGGATTTTGGTCATGAGAGGCTATTATGTCCACTTTTTTGACTTGTCTGTTGTTTAGGGACTTATCATAAGGTCTCGTTCCATGTATTGTTTCTATCAATCGCAAAGGTCATGTTTGGTGATGCATTGTGATGTTGTGTTCTCATTTGACTATAAAGGTGAAGGTCATGCAATCCTATGAGGTTATCTATTATGTTTGGAGTATGTTACCCTTGGTAAAAACATAAAATACACTATCTTAGAGGAAGGTGTTTATGCGTGTCCTGCCCTTCTATTGTTTCTCACCCAAAGAAACAAGGTGCGATGTTTGTACATCTTCTAATACCTTGTTTCAGTGTAATGCCAGGTTTCAATAAAGTGAGTTATGGAGTGTGTTTTGTCTTGGTGAACCCATCGGAGTATGCGGTGTAGTTATTTGTGGCACCAAAAGAAGAAGTTCCACACAGGGGTTTCCACAGCCTAACTGTGAGGCCAAAGATGCTTTAATATTTTGAGCTCCAGCCATAGGTCCTAGAGAGAAGCTGGCGCGTAGTCAGGGGAAACCCCAATGTCGTTTAAAACCATGTACAAATTCCTATCCTCAGTATGAAAGATAGGAAGAGTTTAAACCTATGGTGTCATCATCTTTCTTTTGTTGTTCTCGTTCAGTGGAAATAGGCGGAGGGCCTTGTACCCATGTCATCACCCAATATCTCCCCCCCTTTGGTTTCCATTAAGTCTTTGGAGAATGGATTGAAATTTGGCTAGACAGGCTGAGCACAAGGTTTGTGCACAGTTAGTAGTGACCATGTGCTAGGAAGCCTTGTGGAAAGAATTATCTGCACAGTTAGTGCATGGTTTCCCAAACCGTGTGGACTAACTATGAAGCCTTCCCAAATCATTAAATTTTTGGGGTCTTTTCATTTCGGCCCACGTTGGTCGGTTAAGATGGTTGGTTCTTGTGGTGGGGAGACCCACCATGGGTATAATGAATATTATTTTGTAAATTTATAATGGATGTATACCCCTTGTACTAGGGAGTCTATTCGGGCTTCCCCCTCTTAGTGTCCTGATTCTGTCTCGGGAAAAAAATTAAGATGTCTCTTTCGGTGGGGAGCCCATTTGTGTCTCTTCATACGAGTAACTCAGATTTTTTTTCCTTGGTCTTGTTTTGGAAGTAGGTATTTTCATTTGGATATATATAACTACCTACATCTTCCTTGGGTAAACATTGAGATTGGAGAGTTCCCGATGGTTTAGTTATAGTAGGGTAAGTGTAACTTTGTTCGATGTTGTTGTTTGTTTAGGTAAATTGATTGAGTATTGTTCAGATTGTGTTTGAGAAGTTTTAATTTGGGATAAAGCCTGAATGTGATTGATTGTTTAAGGAAAGTGGTGTAAGTTTTTTTTTGTGAGAGTAATCCTTCCTTAAATGATCATTGGAGGTGTTTTGGCCTTTGGGGGTGAATCTTGGTAATGAATTACTTCTTAGTTTATCAGTTGGGTTTGGTTTTTGTATTTGGCCTTATTGTGGCTTTCCGAGGGCGGAAAGTTTTATGGTGGGGAGAATTGTCACATAAATGACTTATTTTAAAGTTATTTTGTCATTTAATTTACATTATTTATTTTTTTTGGGGGGGGGGGTTTCACATGCATTTTGGTGGAAATGGTGGGTTTTCAAAATTTGGGGCAAACCGTGAGCCAATTTCCAGATTTAAAAACCAATTTTTATTATTTTATAACTCATTCATTTTTTAAGATTTTACAACAATTTCACTTTTCAATTGTCATAACCTAATATATAAAAACTTCCATATCCATTTGGGTCTCATAAAAATCCATAATCATGATGGATTTGAGTTTTTTATTAAGGTTTTGGGCCAGCCCGAAAGCCCATTTCCTGCTTTAAGTTTTATTTTTAATATTTTAATATCTCATTTAATATTTACTATTTTTTGGTGATTCCACATCCTACTCGAAGCCAAAAACCTAAGGATCACACCCATTATATGTTTCTCCTCTTTTGAGCTCATTTGGATCACGAATTTGGGCGAAAAATATATGGATTTCTCAAATCGTCCAGATTTGAAGAGGTAAATTGTTTCTTTCATAACTCCTTCAATTCCTGCTCTTTTGCCCCCATTTCAGTCCCCACATGACCTTCTCATCCCCATTAGAGCCTAAATATCAGGTTTGGTTGCTTGGAGATACAAATTTTGGTGTATTTGGTTCGTTTGATTCAAGATGTTTCAAGTAAGTGTTTCTTTCCTTGATTTCTTCCACTTCCTTAGGGTTTCTTTCACCCTTTCTTGAAGTTCCTCATGTCCAAAAGTTGAGGTTATAACCTAGGGTTTGATTTGGTATATTTTTGGTAAAATATTTTTTTCTAGGGCTGGATTTATCTTCCTTTAGGTGCGGCGGCGGTGCGGTTTATGTTTCACACCATGTTTTGAGGGTTTCAGCATAAAAGGTAGGTGATTCCATGTCTAAAAATTTATAGATGAGTTATTTTGCTTGAATTACTTATTATGCATGTTAATAATGTTCTGTGTGTGGTGAGAAAGTTTTTTATGTTGGATTTGGTTAATCATTTATTTTTATAGTTTCATTTTAGCTTAAAATTGGGTGTTTTTCATGTGTAACCCTTTGGGTATTGTTTGGGTGTGTTTTATAACATATAAAATTGGTTTAATAAATCTTTTTTGGGCTGAAAATTATGATTTGGTAGGGTATTGGTGTTCCATTAGGTTTTAAAGTGGTTTTTTTAATGGGTTTAAGGTGTAAAACCTTATTGTACTTCTTGAAAGTGATTTTGAAAACATGTGCTTTTCATGTGGATCTTTTGTGGTATTGTTTGAGGTGTTTGTATAACACTTGGGGGTAGTTTAATAAATGTTTTAGGGCTGCCAATTCTGTTTTGAATTTGTATTGGTGTGATTTTGTCCTTGAAATACGGTTTTGAAATGGGTTTTATGTGAAAAGCTTTGGTACACTCTTTAGAATTGTTTTATGAAAGTTTTGAATGGTTTAATGATTTATGTAAGAGGTGAAACCATATTGGAAAACTATTTTGGATTGTTTATACTTTTAAATGGACCATTTTAAATGTGAATAGTTCTGTCATGTGATGTGTATCCTTTTGAAAATGTTTTATAAAAATGTCCAATGGATTTACTGAAATGTGAAAGAGGTGTGAACGTGATGTGGGCTATTTGTGTGAGTGCGATGTGAAAAATGGATTTTTTTTATAAAAAGGGTTTTATGAAACATGTGAGTGGGCTGTTATGTTATGTTTATCATATTTGGAGGGACTTTATAAAATGGTTAAAAGATGTTTTGGATTGTGAAAGTTATGCAAAAAGTGTTGTGGGCTATTTTGGTGTGAGTTTGATTTCAAAATGCATTTGAATGAAAAGTGGAATTTGTGACTTGTATGATGTACATGGGGCTGTTTGATTAATGTGTGATGTGTAAGTGATATTTGCATGTGAAAACTATATTTCTTGGATTGTTGAACTTGTTTGAGCATAAAGGGAAAACCCGGGTATCTAGGTGGGTGGACGTGTACTAGTATGCTAGTGAATCCGTGGGGTTTGGCCTCAATTTCACTTAGCAAGATTGATGCTTACAGCTAAAACTAAACTATGATGATGATGATTGGGGACCACTAGGTTATGGGTATGTTTCCTACTAGTGGCTCGTGCACGAGAACGAATATTTTTTTGTGGTTACTCTCTCTGAGATACGAGGTACCTGGGACCCACAACTAGCTAGTGCCTAGGGGTTATTTCCTATCGCTTGTGCTCATTAGATCCTTTATACTTACCGTCGGCATACGATATATTTGGCTGGAAAAATTTAGTAGCTTTTGAATTTATTTTAAAAGTGTTTATTCTTTAAATTATCCCACTTGAAAATTGATTTTTTTAGTTGCATCTTTTAGAAATTATGCCTAGAAATTATATGTTTTTGAAAACTTGCATGCTTTTTGTCTTTGAATGTTTACCACATGGAATCTCTTAGTGGTGGTATCCTACTGGGAATTGGATCACACCCTACTTACACCCTTGGGTGTAAGCAGACTTGGTTATTTTTGTTGTCGCAGGTTTGGGTATAACTTTTGTGCCAACAGTTCGGGTTTTTAACCGTCCACCATGATACGGTGTTGTGGATATGGCTTGAGGGAGGTGCCTCTCACCATGTGGAGGTTCTTGGGCTATCCATTGTGGGTTTCTTTAGTTGTTATAGTCTTTTATAATTGTTTTAAATTATGTAATTCAGTTATGAAATTTCTGTAAAAGATGATTTTTTTTTGAAAAATCCAGATTTGTTTTTTTGGATTTGTTCGTTTTTTATGTTTATAAACTCGGGTAAATCGTTCCCAAATTTCATTTTCTGTTACCCAGGCACTTGTGCCAGCCTGTGGGGATCGGGAACGCCCTTCGGGCCTTGTCACGAGCCGGGTTTGGTGCCGGTTTTGGTGGCGGTCAGATTCGGTTCGTAACAATTGTTAATATACATTATTAGTGAAATTAAAGAGATATAAATGATCTTATAATGATTCTGGTTATATACCATGAGGATGACTCATTCGATGAGTTAAAAATAAACACTTGGATTTGGTTTGGCGGTTTTGTGCACAATAAAATTGTTTTGTATTATTATTCCATATTATGAATGTGTAAGGATTCTAGAATCAACCATTGAAAAGGTTTCATGACCAGTATTGAATATAGTAATGAAAATTGAAAACCCGTCTTCCTTGAGTGTGATGAATTAACACATCTCGGACGATGTTTGCATTTATTGTATAAAAGGAGGGGAAAAAGAGAGATTATGATTAAATATTCCATTAGCACAATAAAAATCCAATATATGTAAGGTAATTGAATTATCATGGAATTTGGATGAGGGGAGGTGAGAATGGAGAACAGAAGAATGGAACTTTGTAAAAGAAATTTAAAGAAAGGAGAAGAAAGGTTCACCTCTTGAGTACTCCTCCTTGAGAATCTCCTTAAGGCCTTTGTTTTTGGCCTTTTTGTGAGACCAGAAGGTCTTTGATATGGGGAGAGGGCTTGGGAAGAGTATTTGGCAGAATTTAGGCAAGGCTTAAAGCTTGAGTGGTGTGGGAGGAAGAGGGGGTGAGGGGTGGTTTATATGTGGAGGGGAGAGGAGTTTTCTTAATATTATAATCATTAATTTATTATTTCCTCTCAAGACAAGAAATAGTAAGTATTCCATGACCAATAATATTAATATATACATGTGAGTTTGAGATTTGGGTGCTTACATCACTCATGATTCTAGGAATAGTTAATTTAAATTATAATGTATTTATACGGTAAATTAATGTACTTTACTATTCACCAAAAATTCAAGTATTTCAGAAAAATCCCAAAAATTTACCCTAACCATTTTTCGATGTGTAGAATCCAAAAATGAAGTCTATTTTTCAAAAATAATTTTCTAAATATGATTAATTAAATATTTAATTAAATCATTATTTAATAGAAATATATAAACACTTAAAATATTCGTCTTTTTTTAAAGGTGCTTAAATTTATTTATACATTCATGGGTATGGATACCATTAATAAGAGTAATATTACTATTCATATGGGTAAGTTACTATTTATAAGGGTTGGTTACTATTCATAAGGATATGTTACTATTCACCAAAAATTAAGTTAATTCTATCAAACTCTAAATATCATTCTGAGCACAACTGTGTATGTCTGATTTTTAAAATTTAAATCACAGAGTGGGAAAATTTAAGTTTAATGGCTAGGTTTTTGATATCTCATATAAGTAACCAAGTTTTGTTCCACAGAGGCTTGGTGATTCATGAAATATAAGCTATCTAATGAATACAATGTTTTTAAGAGAAACATACCATAAAATGTTTGGGGTGCTACATTATTCCCTCCTTCGGAAATTTTGTCCTCGAAATTTTATGTATAAAGTCCACCAAAAAGATATGGGTGGTTCTTCTTCATAACGTCCTCAGGTTCCCATGTTGCTTCCTCCATATTCTAGTTCCTTCAAAGAACCTTTACTAGACTAGTTTTCTGATTTCTCAATACCTGCTCCCTTGTGTCAAGAATCTCGATAGAATTTTCATAGTATGACAAATCAGGTTTTAGTTCTATTTCTTCATAGGTGAGTACATGAATTGGGTCTGGCATGTATTTCTTCAATAATGACATATGGAAAACATCATGAACTTTGGAGATACTTGGAGGAATTAATAAATGGTAAGATACAAATCTGTTTCTTTCCAAAATTTAAAATGGTCTGATGTACCTGGGGCTTAATTTCCCTTTCTTACCAAACCTTAAGACACCCTTCCATGGAGATACTTTTAGAAAGACACGATCTGCCACTTGGAATTCCAAATCCTTTCTCTGGTTGTCAACATAACTCTTCTGCCTACTTTGGGATGCTTTAATATGGTCTTGGATTGTCTTCACCTTTGTCGTGGTCTCTTCAATAAGTTCTAGGCCTTTAAGTTTCCTCTCATCAACTTCGTCCCAACAAGTTGGTGTTCGACATCTCTTTCCATATAACGCTTCATATGTAGCCATTTGAATACTAGAATGGAAACTATTGTTATAGGAAAATTACACCAAAGGAAAGTATTGATCCCAATACCTTGGATGTCAAGAGAACATGATCTCATCATGTTTTACAGAGTTTGAATAGTCCTTTCAGACTGTCCGTCAGTTTGGGGAGATAATCAGTACTCATACGAAGCTTGGTATTCAAAGCCTTCTGAATACTTTTCCAGAATTTTGATGTAAACTGATGACATCTATTGGACACAATTAATATAGGTGCACCATGAAGTCTTACAAATTCATTAATATAAAGTCTTTCTAGGTGCTCAAGTAGTAAATACTCTCTTATTGGAAGGAAATGTGCTGATTTTGTGAGACAATCAACAATTACCCATATTGCATCATTCCTTCCAGGTGTCCTAGGTAGTTTGGTGACAAAATCCATCGTAATGTTATCTCACTTCCACATAAGAATAGGTAGAGGTTACATCACTCCTTTGGGACGTTGTCTCTCTGCCTTCACTTGTTGAAAAACTAGACACCTTGACACGTAGTAAAAAATTTCCCACTTTATATTATCCCACAAAAAATATTCCTTTAGATCTCTATACATCTTGGTGCTACCCAGGTGCATAGAGAAATTTGAGCTACGAGCATCATCTAATAGTTCCCTTTTTATCTCAAGTACTAATGGAATGCATAACCTCTTTCCAAATTTTAGAACTCCTTCCTCATACACGAAGTCTTCCAATCTCCCATCCTTGACATCATTAATTTTCTTGTTCAGATTATCATCATCAGATTGAGAGATTTTTATCTTCTCTAATAAAGATGGTTTAGCAATCATTTGAAAGATCAAAGATGTTTCACCTTCCTTAACAATTCCCATATCCATCTTTAGTAGATCAAAAAATATAGGATCTCTCTCAACCCTCATTTGAGTCAAAAGTCCATGATCTTTCTTACTTAATGCATCTACTACCTTATTTACCTTTCCTGGGTGGTAATGTATTGAATAATCGTAATCTTTGAGTAACTCGAGCCATCTCCTTTGCCTCATGTTGAGTTCTTTTTGTATGAAAATGTATTTCAAACTCTTGTGGTCCGTATAAATCTCACATCTTTCTCTGTAGAGATAATGTCTCCATATTTTCAGAGCAAAGATTACGGCTGCTAACTCAAGATCACGAGTTAGATAATTTTTCTCATGAGTATTCAACTATCTTGATGCATAAGCAATAAATTTATTATTTTTCATAAGGACGCAACCCAATCCATTCTTTGATGCATTGCTGTAAATTACAAATCCATCACTTCTAGATGGAAGAGTCAAAATTGGAGCATTGACCAATATTCTTTTCAATTACTCAAAGCATTCTGTACATTCTTTTGTTCACACAAACTTAACTCCTTTACATGTGATCTTGGTTAGTGGGTTAGCCAGTCGGGCAAAATTCTGAACGAAATTCCGATAGTAACCTACTAAGCCAATAAAACTAGATACCTCGGTTATGTTTGTTGGCATGGGCCATTCTTGGATTTCCTTTTTCTTTATAGGATCAACAAGGATTCCATCCTTAGAGACAATATATACTAAAAAAGAAACTGATTGAAGCCATAATTCATACTTGCTAAACTTCCCATATAATTCATTTCTTTCAAGAGTTTTCAGAATAATCCGCAAGTGATCCTTATGGTCTTCATAGCTTTTTGAGTATACCAATATATCATCAATGAATACCACAACAAATTTATCAAGATATTCCTTGAAAACTCTATTCATTAAATCCATGAAAACAAAGGGTGCATTAGTCAGTCCAAAAGGCATCACTGTAAACTCGTAATGCTCATATCTGGTTCTAAATGTTGTCTTCGTAATACCTTCCTTACTCACACGTAGTTGATGATATCTATATTGAAGGTAAATCTTAAAAAAGTATTGAGATCCACGAATTTAATCAAATAAATCATCAATCTAGGGAAGAGGATACTTATTATTTATTTTAATAGCATTAGTTTCCCTATAATCAATGCATAGTCTCATGGATCCATATTTCTTTTTGACAAACAAGACCGAGTCTCCCTATAGAGAAACACTAGGTCGAATAAATCCTTTGTCACTCAACTCCTCTAGTTGTTTCTTTAGCTCCACTAACTCCACAATGGCCATTCTATAATAGGTCTTTGATATAGGTCTTTCACTAGGAATTAAGTCAACGGAAAACTCAATTTCCCGCTCTGGAGGATGTCCAGGTAAATCCTATGGAAACACATCAATGTATTCTTGCACTATATAAACATTTTCAATTTGAATATTTATTTCCTTACCCATAGATATTGGGTTCTCTTTCTCTCTAATAATTGCATTCAATAGAGCTACTGGGGGTGGTTCTAGATAAGAATCAGATGGCGAGGTCTCCACTCTAAAGATAAGATATTTTACACCATTTTCAAAAATAACAACTTCCTTTTTCTTGCAATAAATCTTTGCATCATAGTTTGACAACCAATTTATACCAAGAATTATATCAAATTCAGTCATTGGTATGACAATAAGATTAGCAACTAAAGCACGTTTATGTGTCACAAGGGGGACTAATTGACATGCCTTTGTTTCAATGATGCATCCCCTAAAAGTTTTGACTGATAACTCCTCTATTAAATAAAATTGAACATGTCTAATTTTCTTGGAAAACTGGGAAGATGTAAATGAATGCGATGATCCAGAATCAAATAAAGTGTTTGCTAAGTTTAAGGAAACAATTAAAGTACCTGCCACCACTTCATTAGGAACTTCAACTTCCGCGGTTGTAATCGCATAAGCTCTCCCTTGCTCTCTTGGATTTTTATAAGGCATGTTTCCTTGGAGTTTAGGACACTAATTTTCATAGTGTCCCATATCTCTATAATTGTATCATTGAACATCATCAAAAATTTTCTTCCCCTTTCATTCATGAGATATATGACCCTTTTCTACACACTTATAGTATACTCCCATGCCTTTAAAGCATTTCCCGAGATGATTCTTTCCACAGTTCTCACATAATGAGAATTTCTTTATTCCCTTGTTCTTCTTTGGTGCTTTACCTTTCCCTTGGTTATTAAAGTACCGCTTTTTATCTTGGTTTCCCTTGAACAAATTTGATTTAGCAAATTCCTTCTCTGTTTTGATGACACTTGCTACAATTTCATCATATGATGAAAATGTTTGAGAATCCAATTCCCTTTGAAGAATTGGATTAAGACCTTAAAATAAATGATCAATCTTTTATGTTAAGTCATGTACGTAATCTACAGCATACCTGGCTATCCTTGTGAAGGTAAGCACATAATTTGCAACACTGTATTCTTCCCTTTTCTTTAAGCTAAGGAATTTCCACTTCATTTAGGTTTGTTGCTCATGAGGGAAATATTTTTCGAAGAATATTTCCTTAAAATTCCTCCATTCCATATCTTCTATTTATTCTTCCTCCATGGTATTCTGAATCAAGGACCACCATTGATCAACTTATCCCTTGAGACAATATACTGCCCGTACCACCTTTTTATTTTCATTGCATCTTAATGCCATAAATATCTTTTCAAGGGACTGAATCCATTACTCAGTAACCACTGGATTAGTAGTCCCGCTGAAAGATGGGGGATTCTTCCGCATGAAACAATCCAACACAGGCATGGAATGGTTATTCGTTACAACCTAAGTAAGTTGTCCCAATATGGTCATGATCTGTTCTGCTCCAACATTGACTGTGTTGACTTGATCAGTGGGGAGATCCCTACATTTCCCACGAGTATTGATTCCCCTTATTCCATTAGATGCCAATTCTAAATAATGGAACACACTAGATTAGGGTATGAATCATAATGTATAATCTTAAATTAACAAAATACTTAGCATAAATTGAGATCCTATGCATAACTAATCCCATAATTAGAAAAATGGTTTCTTTGAGGAATAATTTAAATTTCAATCCTTCATAAAGTATTGTAAAGAAAATATGAATTATCCTGAGCATATCCCCCGGGAGTTTCATAACCAAGAGTGCAGCAAGGCCTATTGTCATGTACCAGGATACCCCGGGTCAAGCCCAAAACTCCTTTTTAGAGCTTTCACTCCTAGGTACATCTGTACCAGAGCCACCTCTACCTTCTCGTATCCAGACAGAGATGTATTTGCTAGAAAGATTCACATAATCTATTCCTTACCAAAATACCAGGAAGATCTTGTAAGTTTATCCTCAAATACTACCTTAGGGATTTGTTCCCTACAGTACATTTCTTACTCTAGTTTCCAAGTTTTCTACTAAACTTCCTCTGATACCAACTATAACGCCCCGACCCCTCTAGACCGGAGCCAGTGCATTACTAAGTACATTGGCATGGTTAGAAGAAATGAAAATCCCTAAGGAATGATCAGTTTAATAGTCTTTAATAAACTAGATACATAGATGTAACTCAAATTACATTGGTAAAGGTTACAAAATACAATACATAACAAAAACTAAAAACTGCATCCACAAGAACTCAATAAATGATCCCCTCTTCATCACCTGTTGAAAGTAAACAATGAAAGGGGTGATCTAAACTGATTAGTAAGGGTTAAAAATGGTGAAATAATGAATCAATAATAACTGAATTATAAAAAATTTTACATAATCAATATGGCATGGTGAATAAATGAAAAACTCAAGCCATTAATAAACTGAGAATGAAACTGCATCCATAGATTTTGTCATAGTGAAAACCTCATAGATAGTAATAAATAATAATGAATAAAGATAATTATTATTAATTAGACGTCATGTATCTGGAACATGATACCATAATACCGTAAAAACAATTTAGTTCTATGGGTAGAAACCCGTCTGATTTTGGGAAAAAAACTAGAAGGGTTTGTCGCCAACTGATTTGTCTCATGAGATCCACCGATGCATCGAGGGAATTTAGTGGGCCACACCTGCCTCTGCATCCAAAGAATTATTTATAAATATATTCAACACAATATCAACATGAATTTACATTATCCATATAGAATAGAAGATATCGATTCATCAATATTTCAACAGTCAAAACAACATTCAAAATAAATACTGTAAGTAAAATGGTATACAACTTAGGAAATAATCATATCCATGATATGAGAATATGGATATTTAAATGGAATATAATTTCAATTTAAAAGCGATCTCAAATTTTCATTAGGTACACTACATAAGAAATATTAGGTGCACAATACTAAGCAAGTCATAATGAAGTGAAAATTGAGACAAAGCTCGTTACCACGTTGTAATCAATTGAATCGTATGACCAAAAGTAAATAACCACAAAATGAAACATAGAATACCATGAATATAAAGATAATACTGATAATATATATAAAATGTAAGTAAAACTATACCACATATAAGAAATAAGAGGCAAACAATGGAAATCCCATAGAATTGAAAGTGAGATGAGAAAACTCCTTACAAAAATTTCGGCATGGTAACAGGTGTTCTTATGAGGGATTAATGAGAGTTAAAGGGGTATATAATTATTTATATATCATTAGGGAAGTATTGGGGAGGTTCAAAAACATACCCCATCATTAGGCATTAAAAATAAAAAAGCACAACATAAGAGAGATTCTTGAACAAAAGTGAGAGAGAGGATCCCTTACCTTATGCTTGAAGGTGTTCTTGATTGTTATTAACGACCTGAATAATCAAATTTAGATTCATTAATTAATAACTACAGAATATCATAAACATTTAATTGATATGTTATGACCTTATTAGGTTCATTAATGGCCTTTTTTATGGTTTAATAGATTCAATTTTATTGTTTTGGTAGCATTTTCTTCTTTGGTTTTCATGATCCGTTTACTTATATTCAAGAATGGATGTTTGTTTGAAATATAGTTAAACATAAAGAATGGTTAATATACATTATTAGTGAAATTAAAGAGTTATAAATGATCTTATAATGATTCTGGTTATATACCATGAGGATGACTCATTCGATGAGTTAAAAATAAATGCTTGGATTTGGCTTGGCGGTTTTGTGCACAATAAACTTGTTTTGTATTATTATTCCATATTATGAATGTGTAAGGATTCCAGAACATTAATCAAGATAAAATAAATATATTATGACCTATTTCAACCAATGAAAATGTTTCATGACCAGTATTGAAGATAGTAATGCAAATTGAAAACCTGTCTTCCTTGAGTGTGATAAATTAACACATCTCAGACGATGTTTGCATTTATTGTATAAAAGGAGGGGAAAAGAGAGATTATGATGAAATATTACATTATAACAATAAAAATACATTACATATAAGGTAATAGAATTATCATGGCTTTTGGATAAGGGGAGGTGAGAATGGAGAACAAAATAATGGAACTTTGTAAAAGAAATTGAAAGAAAAGAGAAGAAAGGTTCACCTCTTGAGTACTCCTCCTTGAGAACCTCCTTAAGGCCTTTGTTTTTGGTCTTTTGGTGAGACCAGAAGGTCTTGGACGTGGGGAGAGTGGTTGGGAAGAGTATTTTTTAGAATTTAGGCAAGTCTTGAAGCTTGAGTGGTGTGGGAGGAAGAGGGGGCGAGGGGTGGTTTATATAGTGGAGCGGAGATGAGTTTTCTTAATATTATAATCATTAATTTATTATTTTCTCTCAATAAAAGAAATAGTGAGTATTCCATGATAAAGAATAGTAATATATGAATGTGAGTTCGATATTTGGGTGATTACATCACTCATGATTCTAGAAATAGTTAATTTAAATTATAATGTATTTATATGGTAAATTAATGTATTTTACTATTCACAAAAATTCAAGTATTTCAGAAAAATCCCAAAAATTTACCCTAACCATTTTTTGATGTGTAGAATCCAAAAATGAATTCCATTTTTTAAAATAATTTTCTAAATACGATTAATAAAATATTTAATTAAATCATTATTTAATAGAAATATATACACTTAAAATATTAATCTTTTTTTAAGGTGCCTAAATATATTTATACATTCATGGATATGGATACCATTCATAAGAGTCATATTACTATTCACAAGGGTAAGTTACTATTCATAAGGGTAGGTTATTATTCATAAGTGTAGGTTACTATTCACCGAAAATTAAGTTAATTCTATCAAACTCTAAATATCATCCTGAACACAACCGTGTATGCCAGATTTTTAAAATTTGAATCATAGAGCTGAAAAATTTATGTTTAATGGCTAGGTTTTGGATATCTACTATAAGTAACCAAGTTTTGTTCCACAAAGGCTCAGTGATTCATGAAATATAATTCATCTAATGAATATAATATTTTTAAGAGAAACATACCATAAAATGTTTGAGGTGCTACACATAGATCATGCAGTAAAGAATAAAACCCTGTGCAACATGATAAAGACTTTCATGGATAGGATTGCATCAATAAATTCTATCAGTGACTCACTACTATGGAATAACAGGCTAGGTGACATGAGTGAGAATGGAATGAAGGTGATAAAAATAAAAGGAAGACTGATAGAGCTAAAGTTTGTATAAGTTAGCTTATATGAATATTGTATTTTTATAAAGCAAAATAATCTATACTTTGAAAAAGGAGGTATAAAACCAAAGTATAAGAAGATAAACCTGGTTCACACTGATTTTTTTGGTCTTGCACCAGTATATTCCTTTAGAGGGTCATAATATTATGTGAAATTTATCAATGACTCAACAAGGAAGGTATGAGTTTACTTTCTAAAAATAAAATCTAATGTGTTTAACATGTTTCAAAAGTGGAATATCATAGTGGAGAATGAGTCCTAATCAAATATGAAATTCTTTATTTATGAAAATGGATGTGAATATAGAAATCACGAGTTTAGGGAATTTTTTGGAAATAATGGAATTCAATGGGAAAAAACTATTCCAGGTATATCGCAATAGAATGTTGTGGTATAAATAATGAATAAGACACTGAATAAAAAAGTTAGGATCATGAGGCTATACTCAAGGTTACTCAATACTTTTCGAGAAGAGGCAGTAAACATGTTAGTTTATCTCATCAGTAAGAGTCTATCTTTACCAATGGGGAAATGTATACCTGAGGATCTCTATTCTAGAAATGAGGTAAGAATCTAAAATTTATAAGTCTTTGGATATTTGGAATATGTATATATAGATTCTGATTAAAGGGATAAGCCTAATGCTAAGTACAAATGATGTTTCTTTATTGGCTATGGTGCTTAAGAGTTTGGTTATCACTTTTGGGAAGATAAGTACAAGATACTCATCAGAATACCAGATATGATATTGAATGAAGGTGTCATGTACAAGGACTATCATGTAGCTGAATTTGATAGTGGGAATAAATAACCAGAGTTCCATAAACAAGTGGATCTTTAAGGTGTACCTAATCATATGACACCAAAACCAATAGACTCTACTCCTAAAGTGGATTTGAGTAGATCAAAATTGGTGAAAAGGCCTATGAAATGGTATTAATCATCCTTATATTATCTATTATTAACTGATAGTAGAGAACCATAATGTTTTGAAGAGGAAATGCATTTTAATGAGTCAAACAAGTAGGAGTTGTCTATGAAAGAGGATATTTCTTCATTACATGACAACAATACTTGGGATTTAACACCTTTTCTATAAGTAAAGAAACAATTACAGTTAAAATGGGTGTACTTTGTCAAGGAAGAACATGATGGTAATAGGATTTATAATACTAGACTGGTGGTGAAAGGATTTAAATAGAAGGAAGGCATGAACTTCATTGAAATTTTCTCACACGTAGCAAAGCTTACTACCATTTGAGTGGTTCTTAGTATTTTTGCATTAGAATACTTACATCTTGAGCAGTTTGATGTGAAGGTGACTTTCATTCATAGAGATCTAGAGGAGGATATTTATAAACAACATCTATAGGGATACATTGAGTCAGGAAAGGAAGACCTAGTGTGAAAACTCCAAAAAAATATTATATGGGTTAAAGAAGGCAGCCAACTTGTAGAATTTTTTTTTGATGCACCCATGACTAAAAATCCACAAAAAATAGTGTCATGGATAAATGTTGTTATTTTAAATATTTTGGTGATGGATAAATTATACTACTTTTTTATGTGGATGAAATTCTCGTTATAGGATCATGCATGTAGAGGATTGATGAGTTGAAAGGGAAGCCGACTGAGGAGTTTGAGATGAAATATATTAGATAATCTAGAAATATTTTGGGGATTAATATCAAGAGAGACCATACAGCTAAAACCTTGATGTCATTAAAATATTACCATGTTAGAATTTTTTTTGAGAAGATTTAGTATACTGGAAGAAAATACAATATCCATTCCCCTAGAAATCCATTTTTGAATTATCAAAGAAGCAATCACCAAAGACAATAGAAGAGGTTGAGTACATGGAAAAGGTTACATACACATTATCTATTGGAATCCTGATGTATGTATTGGTTTTTACTAGACCTGATATTGTTCATGTAGTGGGAGTTGTGATTAGGTACATGGTTAACCATGGAAAGAAACATTGGGAAGATGTGAAGTTGATACTGAGATACCTAGAGGTAATCAAGCAAGTATCTTTGTTCTTTGGGAAAGGAAAGTCATTGTAGGGGTATGTGGTTATTGACCTTGGAGGCAATTTCAATAGCAGGAGGAGTACCAAATGTAATGTATTTACCTATGGAGGTAATGCAGTGAGGTGGATATCTAAACTACAAAAGGTGGTGGATCAATCTACCACAGAGTCAAAATACATTGCTGTAACATAATTCAGGAAGAAGATAGTTTGGATGAAGAATACATTGGATGAGATGGGTATAAATATAGAGGAAAAATTATTACACTGTGATAGTTAAAGTTCCATACATTTTGCAAAGAATCCCGATTTTATACCCGGATAAAGAACATTCATTTAAAGTACCATTTAATTATAGGCTTGATATAATATGGGTTTTTGACATTATAGAATATATGAAACCAAAAATCTAACATACAAGTTAATGAATTTGATGGTTATAGAGAAGTTGAGGCACTGTTGTGCCTCTGTTGGTATCCACTAATGAATAGAGGATGAGCGATAAAATATGAGAGAACATCATGGGAGTAAAAAATGGAAAACAACTGGTATTCAATGAATCATCACCTTGAAATTGAAGTTGTGAATTGAATCCACAAACTTTTGATTAAAGAATAAAAGGATATCAGATTAATTAAGTTGTCTAAGTGAGTAGCATTGAAGTGAGTCATCATAGTAGATTAGGATCCAAGTGGGAGATTATTATAATGGTGTAGCCTAATTTATTTTGGATGAAGTTTTGGAGAATTCTAGTAGCCCAAACTATAAATCATACTATAACTCTCATGTTTTGACCCCCATAATGAGGTATTTGGGAGTTATAGGGGGTAGTTCACCCCTACTGTGAGGGTCTGGGGGGTGAAGGCCCCTGAACCAAATTTTAGGAACTATGGAAATGCTGAATAACTATAGTAGATCTGATCGACCACACTGACATGGTACTATAATATTGTGTACTTACTATAATAGTAGTGATAGGACACTATAACACTATGGACTTTAATATGTCACTGTAGAATCATGTGAATAGTGACATCAATAGGTCACTATAGCTCCACAGACTTTTAGCCACCGATTACTATCGCATAATGGACTTACTATGTGGATGGTAGAATAATGACATCATATTCTTTTTGAGGTCATTTGATATAGGTTTTTTGTGTGTCTAAAACTCTAGAATAATCTCCTTGTAATTATTCTCTCGATCATAGTGAAACTTTTTCCTCTCCATGGTTATAGGGATCATTTCCTGAACCATATAAATCTCTATGTTCATGTTCATCTTCTTCTTATTCATTTGTTATATCTTTTCTTAATCTATAAAACTTTATTTCATTGTGACTCCTAGTGTTTCCACAATAATTATTTCCAAGGATTGAATGATCCTCAATAGGTAGATGATTGGTTGAAAAAGTTTGAGCTTTTTTTGAGTTCTTGGAAATTCTAGACTTTGTAAAGATGAAATATTCTACCTTCAATCTTAAAGGTCCTAGTATGAGGTGGTGGGATTCAATGGTGATAATGAAGAAACATGAGGTATTAGAGTGGAAATACTTTATATCTCTTTTAATAGAATAGTTCTATCCAAAGTTGATAGTTTTGGTAAATTCTATGGAGTTCCTCACCAACAAGGTGATAGAACCGTGACTTGGTATACAAACTGTTTTATTCAAATCGTTCATTTTTCTCATTAGGTGGTGAAAAATGAGAAGTTTAAGGATAAAATATTTGATATGGGTATTTAATATAATATTTTATCTCAGGTTTTCATGTAGAATTTCACCTCTTATGTGGACGTGCTGTACAGAGCATTGATGGTTGAGCCTAACTTGGCTAGTAAGTCAGGGTTGATGAGAGTTCCTATTACTCCTAGTAGTAGTTCTGTTAGTTCCTTTAAAGTAAAGATGAATCATGACAAGTCTCATGGTGGATCATGACAACAAGAATCATCTATAAATTCTGTGGTGTCTGACAGAGGCAGTTTTACTTGCTTCTAGTTTGGTAAGGTTGGGAATTCAAAGCGAGTTTGTACTGAGGCATCAAAGATTTGTGGATTGTGCAATCACTCAGGACACCTTTATAAGTTCCATCATATCATTTCTTCCCCATGCAGTGGAACAAGATCATTATCACCTAAAAGTATTGTGTTTCAATCATATGATTCATGTGTTTAGGATTTCTAACCATAGGTACATAGAACAAAGATTCTTCATAGAGTGAAAGAGTCTCTAGAGGAAGCTGATGCGGGTCTAGTGACAGTGAGAGGTAATATTATTATAACTTCATCTTTACTGACTATTTTATTTGATATTGGTTCATCTCATTCATTTTTATAAACTCATTTTGTGAATTTTCTAAACCTTCCTATGAAGCTTATGTTTTATGTGATGGATATTGTTATGCCCCTCTGAACAAGGAGAGAGTAGGGTCTTCAATGATTTCCATGTGTCTTGTCTTTATTAGAGATTGAGGTCACCAGGAATTTTATAGTTCTTGATATGAAACCTTTATATGTCATTATCAGTATGTATTGGATGATTTCCCATAAATCTTGGATTGACTGTTATCATTGGTAGGTCTCCTTTACTACCCCTCATGGGGTGTGTCATGTTTTTTAGGGAGATTGGGACCCAAGTTAAAGTAAATTTGGACCACCTTTTATGGATTTGGATAGGGTGATATTCATATTTTCTATTAATATGGATTGAGAATCTATAAGAAGTAATCTTATTCTAATAGTCTTCGAGTTTCATGACGTGTTCCCTTTTTCATTTTATATCTTTTCACTGGTAAGGGAAGTAGATTTTTTACTGACTTGGTACCAGGTACCCAGCCTTTATCCATTACTTCTTACCCTATGACACCAGCTAAACTGAAAGAATTGAATAATCAGTTGGATGATGTGTTGGGTGAAGGATTCATACACCCGAGTGTGTCACCTTAAGTGGTTCCTATTATTTTTGCAAAGAAAGTTGATGGAACACTTCTCCTTTACATTGATTACCAAAAAATAAATAGAGTTATGGTAATTAAAAAACATACATTTCCTTAGATTGATGATCTATTTGATTAGTTGAAAGGGGAAAAGTGGTTTTTGAAGATTGATCTTTGATCTGGTTACCACCGTTTGATAATTAAATAATTTGATATTCCAAATACCACCTTCAAAAGTAGGTATGGACATTTTTAGTACCTTGTGATACCTTTTCATCTAACCAATTCTCATGAAAATTTTATGGAATTAATGAAAGAGATATTCCATGAGTACCTTGATTCGTTCATGGTGGTATTTATGGATGAAATCTTGGTTTACTCTATGACATAGGAAGACCATTTGGGTCTTCTAAGAGTAGTTCTATAAATTTCAAGAGATCACTAACTTTATGAAAAGTTATCAAAATGTGATTTTTGGATTTGTAAAGTGAATTTATTAGAATACATGGTCTATAAACATGGTATTTTAGTTGATACTAAAAATGTTAAGGTTGTTATGACATGGTAATAACCATGGAATGTTTTTGAGATTAAGAGATTCTTGGTTTTAGTAAGGTATCACTGTCATTTTGTCAAATATTTATAAAATATGGATTCTTGGATGACTGATCTCACTCAGAAGGGAGTAAAGCTATTATGGGATTTGAAATGTTAGAATTCATTGGATGAGTTGAAGAGCCATTGACTTATGCATAAGTGTTAACTCTTCCAAAGGTTTGGCAAGGCTATGTGGTCTTTTGTGATGCATCAATTTTGGGTTTGGGCTACATTCTCATGTAGGGAGATCACATCACAGTTGATATTTTGAGCAGGAAACTTCCAACCCAGACCATGAAAGAATCATTATAAAAGAGGAATTTGATGGCTCTCTTTGGTCATATGTATTTGGGAGTCTTGTAGGATGAGAGAAATATTGCGTTGATAAGAATTCATTTTACCTCCTCTCTTCTCGAGATAATTATTGAGGAGCAGCAACTCGATGAGGAGTTTTGTGGTATTAGGTATTCTTCTTATGGCAGGGATACCATCAGTAAGTTGTCATTATCTTCTGAGGGTATCCTGTGTTTCTAGAATCAGTGTGTCATACCTATACCTGTGAGAAAATTTTTGATGGTGTATTTTCATAATTCCCAATGGTAAGTACACCATGACACCATTAATATGTTCAATGACATGTGGCGATGATTCTGTTGTCTAGGTATAAGATGAGATATCACTGATTTTGTTTCTCATTGTTATACTTGTTAGAAGGTCAAAGTCAAGCACCAAAATCCTTTAGGTTTTCTTCATCCCCTTCCATTTATGACTTAGAAGTGGGATGAAATTTCGATGGATTTCATGGTTGTATTGACTCATATCCCTCAAGGAAAGAATGTGGCATGGGTTGTGATTGATTTGGTGACCAAATCAGCTCACTTAATCCCCATTCGTAACATAAATAAATTTAAGGACTTGGGAAACCTGTATGTATAGGAGATCGTTAGATTACATGGAGTTCCATTTGTTATAGTTTCTTATAGGGATCCCCATTTCTCTTCTTGTTTTTGGAGAGGCTTCCATGAGGTAATGGGATACTAGGTAAGATTTATCATGGAATATCATCCATAGATAGATGGATAGAAATAATGAGCTATACATATTCCTGAAGACATGCTTCATGCTTGTATATTTGGGATGACCACTTAGAACTGATTGAGTTTTCCTATAACAATAGTGTCTAGTATTCCATTAGGATGAAACCTTTTAAGGCCTTTTATGGTCACCTATGTAAATATATGTTGTGTTGTATATAGATTGGTGAAACTTCCCTGATTGGACCTATCTTGGTCTAAGAGAATATGATAAATATTTAGTTGATTCATCATAGAATATTAATGGAACAAAGATGGTATAAATCATATTCCAATCACTGTCAACACCCTTTAGAGTTTTCAGTTTTGAATTGATGTTTTTTATATTCTCAAATTGGTTAGGTTACCAACGACTTGGAAAATAGGGAAAACTTGCACCAAGATACATGGGACCATTTGAGGTTGTTGTGTATATTGGAAAGGTGGTGTACTATTTGTATCTACCACCATGGTTGATAGAGATTCATAACATGTTTCATGTGTCATAACTCATAAAATATCTCTTTAACCCTTATAATGTTTTGATATAGGAGGAACTTGATGTTGAACCTAGTTTATTTGTGAATGAGTAGCTAGTTCAGATTGTTGACTTTGAGATGAAGGTTCTTCATATAAAGTCTATACCTTTGGTTTGAATCTTATGGAAATAATTTTATGATTCACATGAGACTTGGAGCATAGGGAACTGATAAAATAGTAGTGACTCTATCTATTTAATATGAAGTCATCTTAATAGGGTTTTTTGGGGAAGAAAGTTTTTATGTCGGGGAGATCATAACATCATGTTACCAACTTTTAGTCAATTATTGACCCCTTTTTTATCATCCTTCATTTAGGTTTTATTTCAGGTAATTTTGGGGACTCTTGGAAAAAATTGGAAGTTTTGGGGCTATTAAAGGTTAGGTAAAATGATGTGGTTTGTCCCAAAAAAATCGCGAACCCTGTTTAGTGGTTCTGGAGGGTGGCACACAATTGGCATACAATTATTCCAAACCATGAAGCCTCCCCTTCAAACCGTGCATCCTTGTGTAGTGAGGGTTTTCACAGTTAGTCTAACAATGTGGATAAACCTACACCCTTTCCATAATCCCAGTGAGGGTGCATGGTTAGGTGCATGATTAGTACTAACCATGCGACCTACCCAGAAAACCGTGAAAATAGTTTTTAAATCCATCTAAAATTGAAATTAAAATATTGAAACCCCTATTATAAGTCCTAAATACCTCAAATTCTACCCTAATATAATCATTTTGATTTTTGAGGCTCTAAAGAGGTGAATTGGATCCTCTAAACTCTCTTCTTCTCAAATCAAAGTGTTAGTAGATGCGTTTGATCTCTCTCTAGTAAGTGATTTCTCCTTGATTTTCATTTTCCCTTTCCTCTTTTCTCTCCTCCCTTTAGAGTGATGAATCATCATGTTCTTGATAGATTGGATCTTTGATTTTATGGATTGTGATTCTAGGGATTCTTCTTTGATCTTCCCAGCCCTTAATTCTCTATTGGTGATTCCCATTTCAGTTGATTTATTATTTAATCATGTGATAAAATGTAGGTGGTTACATAAGGATTTTACCTATAATTAAATCCTTGATTTATTTTTTGAATTGAAATGTATTTTAAATTGTTTTCCAAACCTTTAATTGTGATTATTTTGATGATTTATTTCAAAGGAATGAGATTTGTAAATTAAAAACCTATTTTTAAAGGATTTGCAAATATATTGTGATTTTAAGGGAGGATGGATTGAAATGATTTTATATTGGTTCTTGAGAAAAATAGATTTAAATGAAAGTTGATTTTGAAAGGAATGAATTTTATGAAAACCCATGATTTGGTTTTGAAATTGAAAATTCATGTTAAAACTTGAAATTGGTAATTTTAATTATGATTGATAAATTGAATTTAAACGACACATAATTGATTGATTTATTGATTGATTGAAGCACATGTGCACCTAAGTAGTTAATGGGTGAATAGAAAAAGCACATTAGGACACTGACTCCACATAAATGTATTGATGATGAAAATTATAACTAAACCGAGTTTGGAATGATTTTCCATGGATGTGGTGTTGACTGATTATATACTGATGGCCTGAGCCTTAGGGACATGTGCACACAGTTGATCCATGTTGGTTGAATGTGTAGTATTAGGATCCTATATTCAGGAACTAACCGACCTTAGGTATTCTGAGCATGGTGCAGCAAGGTCTGTTGTTGTGTATCAGGATACCCCAGGTCAAGCCCAAAACTCCTTTTCATAGCTTTTACTCTTAGGTACATCTGTACCAGAGCCACCTCTACCTTCTCGTATCCAGACAGAGATGTATTTGCTATAAATATTCACATAATAAATTCATTACCAAAATACCTGGACATTTTTGTACATTTATCCTCAAATACTACCTTAGAGCTTTGTTCCACACTGTACATTTCCTACTCTAGTTTCCAAGTTTTATACTAAACTTCCTCTGATACCAACTATAACGCCCTGACCCCTCTAGACTGGAGCCAGTGCATTACTAAGTACATTGTCATGGTTAAAAGGAATGAAAATCTCGAAGGAACGATAAGTTTAGTAGTCTTGAAGAAACTAGATACATATATGTAACTCAAATTACATTGGTAAAGGTTACAAAATACAATACATAACAAAAACTAAAAACTACATCCACAAGAACTCAATAAATGATCTCCTCTTCATCACCTATTGAAAGTAAACAATGAAAGGGGTGAGATCAAATACTCAGTAAGGGTTAAAAATGGTGGAAGAATGAATCATTAATAACTGAATTGTAAACAATTTTACATAATCAATATGGCATGGTGAATAAATGAAAAACTCAGGCCATTAATAAACTGAGAATGAAACTGCATCCATAGATTTTGTCAGAGTGAAAACCTCATAGATAGTAAAAACTGATAATGAATAAAGAGAATGATTATTAATTAGACGTCATGTATCTGGAACATGATACCATAATACCATAAAAACGATCTAGTTCTATGGGTATAAACTCGTCTGATTTTTGGAAAAAAAACTCGAAGGGTTTGTCGCTAACTGATTTGTCTCATGAGACCCAACGATGCATCGAGGGGATTTAGCGGGCACCACCTACCTCTGCATCCAAATCATTATTTATACATATATTCAACACAATATCAACATGACTTTACATTATCCATATAGAATAGAGGATACAGATTCATCAATATTTCAACAGTCAAAACAACATTCAAAATAAATACTGTAAGTAAAATGGTATAAAACTTAGGCAATAATAATATCCATGATATGAGAATGTGGATATTTAAATGGAATATAATTTCAATTTAAAAGTGATCTCAAATGGGCATTAGGTACACCACATAATAAAGAGTAGGTGCACAATACTAAGCAATTCATAATGAGGTGAAAATTGAGACAAAGCTCGTTACCACGTTGTAATCAATTGAGTCGTATGACCAAAAGTTAATAACCACCAAATGAATCACATAATACCATGAATATAAAGATAATCATGATAATATATATCAAATTTCAGTACAACCATACCACATATAAGAAATAAGAGGAAAATAATGGTAATCCCACAGAATTGAAAGTGAGATTAGAAAACCCCTTACAAACATTTCGGCATGATAACGGGTGTTTTTGTGAGGGATTAATGAGAGGTAAAGGGGTATACAATTATTTATACATCATTAGGGAAGTATTGGGGAGGTGAAAAAACATACCCCATCATTAGGCATTAAAAATAAAAGATCACAACATAGGGGAGATTCTTGAACAAAAGTTAGAGAGAGGATCCTTTACCTTATGCTTGAAGGTGTTCTTGATTGTTCTTAATGACCAGAATAATCAAATTTAGCTCCATTAATTAATAAGTAAATAACCTAATATACATGTAATTTATATGTTATGACCTTATTAGGTTCATTAATGGTCTTTTTTATGGTTTAATAGATTCAATTTTATTGTTTTGGTAGCATTTTCTTCTTTGGTTTTCATGATCCGTTTACTTATATTCATGAATGGATGTTTGTTTGAAATATGGTTAAACATATAGAATTGTTAATATAAATTATTATTGAAATTAAATATTTATAAATGATCTTATAATGATTCTGGTTATATAACATCAGGGTGACTCATTCGATGAGTTAAAAATAGACGCTTGGATTTGGCTAGGCGGTTTTGTGCACAATAAACTTGTTTTGTATTATTATTCCATATTATGAATGTGTAAGGATTCCAGAACATTAATCAAGATAAAATAAATATATTATGACATGGTTAAACAATTTAAAAGGTTTCATTACCAGTATTGAAGATATTAATGCAAATTGAAAACCCGTCTTCCTTGAGTGTGATAAATTAACACATCTCAAACGGTATTTGCATTTATTGTATAAAAGGAGGGGAAAAAGAGAGATTATGATGAAATATTCCATTAGAACAATGAAAATACAGTACATGTAAGGTACTGGAATTATAATGTCCTTTGGATGAGGGGAGGTTAGAATAGAGAACAAAAGAATGGAACTTTTTAAAAGAAATTGAAAGAAAAGAGAAGAAAGGTTCACCTCTTGAGTACTCCTCCTTGAGAATCTCCTTAAGGCCTTTGTTTTTGGTCTTTTGGTGAGACCAGAAGGTCTTGGATGCGGGGAGAGGTCTTGGGAAGAGTATTTGGTAGAATTTAGGCATGTCTTAAAGATTGAGTGGTGTGGGAGGAAGAGGGGGTGAGGGGTGGTTTATATATTGGAGGGGAGAGGAGTTTTCTTAATATTATAATCATTAATTTATTATTTCCTCTCAAGAAAAGAAATAGTGAGTATTCCATGAAAAAGAATAGTAATATATGAATGTGATTTCGAGATTTTGGTGCCTACATTACTCATGATGCTAGGAATAGTTAATTTAAATTATAATGTTTTTATATGGTAAATTAATGTATTTTACTATTCACCAAAAATTCAAGTATTTCAGAAAAATCACAAAAATTTAACCTAACAATTTTTTAACGTGTAGAATCCAAAAATGAAGTCCATTTTTCAAAAATAATTTTCTAAATATGATTAATTAAATATTTAATTAAATCATTATTTAATAGAAATATATAAAAACTTAAAATATTCATCTTTTTTTAAAGGTGCATAAATTTATTTATACATTCATGGGTATGGATACAATTCATAAAATTCATATTACTGTTCATAAGGGTAATCTAATATTCATAGGGGTAGGTTACTATTCATAAGGGTAGGTTAATATTCACCTAAAATTAAGTTAATTCTATCAAACTCTAAATATCATCCTGAACACAACCGTGTATGTCAGATTTTTAAAATTCAAATCACAGAGCTGGAAAATTTAAGTTTAATGGCTAGGTTTTGGATATCTACTATAAGTAACCAAGTTTTGTTCCACAAAGGCTCAATGATTCATGAAATATAATCTATATAATGAATACAATGTTTTTAAGAGAAACATACCATAAAATGTTTGAGGTGCTACACATAGATCATGCAGTAAAGAACAAAACCATATGAAACATGATAAATACATTCATGGATAGGCTTAAATCAATAAATTCTATCAGTTACTCACAACTGTGGAATAACAGGCTAGGTGACATGAGTGAGAAGGGAATGAAGGTGATAAAATTAAAAGGAAGACTGATAGATCTAAAGTCTGTATAAGTTGGCTTATGAAAATATTGTATTTTTGTAAAGCAGCATAATATATACTTTGAAAAAAGAGGTATAAAACCAAAGTATAAGAAGATAAACCTGGTTCACACTGATATTTTTGGTCTTTCACCAGTATATTCCTTTGGAGGGTCATAATATTATGTGAAATTTATCAATGAATCAACAAGGAAGGTATGAGTTTACTTTCTAAAAATAAAATCTAATGTGTTTAACATGTTTGAAAAGTGGAATATCATAGTGGAGAATGAGTCCCAATCAAATATGAAATTATTTATGTATGAAAAATGGATGTGAATATAGAAATCATGAGTTCATGGAATTTTTTATAAATAATGGAATTCAGTGGGAGAAAAATATTCCAGGTACATCGCAATAGAATATTGTGGTATAAATAATGAATAAGACACTGAATAAACATGCTAGGATCCGGAGGCTATACTCAAGGTTACTCAATACTTTTCATGAAGAGGCAGTAAACATATTAGTATATCTCATTAGTAAGAGTCCATCTATACCAATGGGGAAATGTATACCTGAGGATCTCTATTCTAGAAATGAGGTAAGAATCTCAAATTTATAAGTATTTATATATTTGGAATATGTATATATAGATTTTGATTAAAGGGATAAGCCTGATGCTAAGTCCAAATGATGTTTCTTTATTGGCTATGGTGCTGAAGAGTTTGGTTATCAATTTTGGGAAGATAAGAACAAGATACTCATCAGAATACAAAATATGATATTTAATGAAGGTGTCATGTACAAGGACTATCATGTAGCTGAATTTGATAGTGGGAATAAAGAACTAGAGTGCCATGAACAAGTGGATCTTGAAGGTGTACCTAAGCATGTGACACCAAAACCAATAGAGCCTACTCCTCAAGTGGATTTGAGTATATCAAGATGGGTGAAAAGGCCCATGAAATGGTATTAATCATCCTTATATTATCTATTATTAACTAATGGTGGAGAACCATAATGTTTTGAAGAGGAAATGTAGTTGAATGAGTCAAACAAGTAGGAGTTGTCTATGAAAGAGGATATTTCTTCATTAAATGACAAAAATACTTGGGATTTAACACCTTTTCCATAAGTAAAGAAACAATTACAGTTAAAATGGGTGTACTGTGTCAAGGAAGAACATGATGGTAAGAGGATTTATAATACTAGACTGGTGGTGAAAGGATTTCAATAGAAGGAAGACATGAACTTCATTGAAATTTTCTCACATGTAGCAAAGCTTACTACCATTTGAGCGGTTCTTAGTATTGTTGCATTAGAATACTTACATCTTGAGAAGTTTGATGTGAAGGTGAATTTCATTCATAGAGATCTAGAGGAGGATATTTATATACAACATCTAGAGGGATACATTGAGCTAGGAAAGGAAGACCGAGTGTGAAATCTCCAAAAATATTATATGGGTTAAAGGAGGCACCCAACTAGTAGAAAAAATGTCTGATGCATTCATGACTAAAAATACATAAAAAATCATGTCATGGATAAATGTTGTTATTTTAAATATTTTGGTGATGGATAAATTATACTACTTTTTTATGTGGATGACATGATCGTTACAGGATCATGCATGCAGAGGATTGATGAGTTGAAAGGGAAGCTGGCTGAGGAGTTTGAGATGAAAGATATTAGATAATCTAGAAATATTTTGGGGATTAATATCAAGAGATACCATACAGCTAAAACCTTGATGTTATCAAAATATTACCATGTTAGAATTTTTTTTGAGAAGATTTAGTATACTGGAAGAAAATCTAATATCCATTCCCCTAGAAAGCCATTTTTGAATTATCAATGGAGAAATCACCAAAGGCAATTGAAGAGGTTGAGTACATGGAAAAGGTTCCATACACATTATCTATTCAAATCCTGATGTATGTAATGGTTTTTACTAGACCTGATATTGCTCAGGTAGTGGGAGTTGTGATTAGGTACATGGTTAACCATGGAAAGAAACATTGGGAAGATGTGAAGTGGATACTGAGATACCTAGAGGTAAGAAAGGAAGTATCTTTGTTCTTTGGGAAAGGAAAGTCATTGTAGGGGTATGTGGTTATTGACCTTGGAGGCGATTTCAATAGTAAGAGGAGTACGAAAGGTAATGTATTTACCTATGGAGGTAATGGAGTGAGATGGATATCTAAACTACAAAAGGTGATGGACCAATCTACCATATAGTCAAAATACATTGCTGTAACATAATTCAGGAAGAAGATAGTTTGGATTAAGAATACATTGGATAAGATGGGTATAAATATAGATGAAAATTTATTACACCGTTATAGTTAAAGTTCCATACATTTTGCAAAGAATGCCGATTTTATACCCGGATAAAGAACATTCATTTAAAGTACCATTTAATTAGAGGCTTGATATAATATGGGTTTTTGACATTATAGAATATATGAAACCAAAAATCTAATATACATGTTGATGAATTTGATGGTGATAGAGAAGTTGAGGCACTGTTGTGCCTCTGTTGGTCTTCACTAATGAATGGAGGATGAGAGATAGAATATGAGAGAACACCACAGGAGTAAAAAATGGAAAAAAATGGTATTTGATGAATCATCAGCTTGAAATTGAAGCTGTGAATGGAATTCACACACTGTTGAGTAAAGAATAAAAGGATATTAGATTAATTAAGTTGTTTAAGTGAGTAGCATCGAAGTGAGTCATCATAGTAGATTAGGATCCAAGTGGGAGATTATTGTAATGATGTAGCCTGATTTATTTTGGATGAAGTTGGGGATAATTCTAGTAGCCCAAACTATACACCATACTATAACTCTCATGTTTTGACCCCCACAATGAGGTCTTTGGGAGTTATAGGGGTAGTTCACCCCTGCTGTGAGGGTCAGGGGGGCGAAGTCCCCTGAACCAAATTTTAGGAACTATAGCAATGCTGAATAACTATAGTAGAGCTAATTGACCACACTGACATGGTACTATAATATTGTGTACTTACTATAATAGTAGTGATAGGACACTATAACACTGTGGACTTTGATATGTCACTGTAGAATCATGTGAATAGTGAAATCAATAGTTCACTATAGCTCCACAGACTTTTAGCCACCGGTTGCTATCGCATAATGGACTTAATATGTCTATGGTAGAATAATGACATCATATTATTTTTTAGGTCATTCGATATAGGTTTTTTTGTGTATGAAAATCTATAATAATCTCCTTGTAATTATTCTCTTGATCATAGTGAAACTTTTGCCTCTCCATGGTTATAGGGATCATTTCTTGAACCATATAAATCTATATGTTCATGTTCATATTCTTCATATTCTTTTGTTCTATATTTTTTTAATCTATAAATATTTTTTTCATTGTGACTCCCAGTGTTTCCAAAATAATTATTTCCAAGGCTTTAAGGATCCTCAATAGGTAGAGGATTGGTTGAAAAAGTTTGAGCTTTTTTTGAGTTCTTGGAAATTCTAGACTTTGTAAAGATGAAATATTCTACCTTCAATCTTAAAGGTCCTAGTATGAGGTGGTGGGATTCAATGGTGATAATGAAGAAACATTAGGTATTAGAGTGGAAATACTTTATATCTCTTTTAATAGAATAGTTCTATCCAAAGTTGATAGTTTTGGTAAATTTTATGGAGTCCCTCATCCACCAACAAGGTGATAGGATCGTGACTTGGTATGCAAATCGTTTTATTGAACTTGTTTAGTTTTCTCATTAGGTGGTGAAAAATGAGAAGTTTAAGGATAAAATATTTGATATGGGTATTTAGTATAATATTTTATCTCAAGTTTTCATGTAGAATTTCACCTCTTATGCGGACGTGCTGGATAAAGCATTGATGGTTGAGCCTAACTTGGCTGATAAGTCAGGGTTGTTGAGAGTTCCTCTTACTCCTAGTGGTAGTTCTGTTAGTTCCTTTAAAGTAAAGATGAATCATGACAAGTCTCATGGTGGATCATGACAACAAGAATCATCTATAACTTCTGTGGTGTTTGGCAGAGGAACTTTTACTTGCTTCTAGTATGGTAAGGTTGGGAATTCAAAGCGAGTTTGTACTGAGGCATCAAAGATTTGTGGATTGTGCAATCGCTCAGGACACCTGTATAAGTTCAATCATATAATTTCTTCCCCATGTAGTGGAACAAGCTCATTATCATCTAAAATTATTGTGTTTCAATCATATGCTTCATGAGTTTAGGAGTTCCAACCATAGGTTCCTTGAACAAAGATTCTTCACACAGTGAAAGAGTCTTTAGAGGAAGCTTATGCGGGTCCAGTGACAGAGAGAGGTACTATTATTATAACTTCATCTTTAGTGACTACTTTATTTGATGTTGGTTCATCTCATTCTTTCTTATCAACTCATTTTGTGAATTTTATAAACCTTCCTATGAAGCTTATGTCTTATATGATGGATATTATTATGCCCCTCAGAACAAGGAGAGAGTATGGTCTTCAATGCTTTCCATGTGTCTTGTCTTTATTAGAGATCAATGTCACCAAGAATTTTATAGTTCTTGATATAAAACCGTTATATATCATTATCAGGATGTATTGGATGGTTTCCCATAAATCCTGGATTTACTATTATCATTGGTAGGTCTCCTTTACTACCCCTCATGGGGTGTGTCATGTTTTTCAAGGAGAATGGGACCCAAGTTAAAGTATATTTGGACCACCTTTTATGGATTTGGATAGGGTGATATTCATATTTTATTTTAATATGGATTGAGAATCTATAAGAAGTAATCTTCCTCTAAAAGTCTTCGAGTTTCTCGACGTGTTTCCTTTTGAATTTTATATCTTTTCACTGGTAAGGGAAATAAATTTTTTACTAACTTGGTACCAGGTTCCCAACCTATATATAGTACTTCTTACTGTATGACACCAGCTATACTAAAAGAATTGAAGAATCAGTTGGATGATGTGTTGGGTGAAGGATTCATACACCTGAGTGTGTGACCTTGAGTGGTTCCTATTATTTTTGCAAAGAAAGTTGATGGAACACTTCTCCTTTTCATTTATTACCAAAAAATAAATAGATTTATGGTAATGAAAAAACATAAATTGCCTCATATTGATGATCTATTTGATTATTTGAAAGGGGAAAAGTGGTTCTTAAAGATTGATCTTTGATCTGGTTACCATCAGTTGATAATTAAATAATTTGATATTCCAAATACCACCTTTAAAAGTAGGTAAGGCCATTTTTAGTACCTTGTGATACCTTTTGGTCTAACCAATTCTCATGAAATTTTTATGGAATTAATGAAAGAGATATTCCATGCGTACCTTGATTCATTCATGGTGGTATTTATGGATGACATCTTGGTTTACTCTATGACCAAGGAAGACCATTTGGGTCATCTAAGAGCAGTTCTATAAATTTCAAGAGATCACTAACTTTATGCCAAGTTATCAAAATGTGATTTTTGGATTTGTAAAGTGAATTTATTAGAATACGTGGTCTCTAAAAATTGTATTTTAGTTGATACTAAAAATGTGAAGGTTGTTATGACATGGTAATAACCATGGAATGTTTTTGAGATTAATAGATTCTTGGTTTTAGTGAGGTATCACTATCAGTTTGTCAAATATTTATAAAATATGGCTTCTTGGATGACTGATCTCACTCAAAAGGGAGTATAGCTCTTATGGGATTTGAAATGTGAGAATTCATTAGATGAGTTGAAGATCCATTTACTTATGCATAAGTGTTAACTCTTCCAAAGGTTTGGAAAGGCTATGTGGTCTTTTACGATGCATCGATTTTGGGTTTAGGCTACATTATCATGTAGGGAGATCATATCACAGTTAATATTTTGAGCAGGAAACTTCCAACCCAGACCATGAAATAATCATTATAAAATAGGAATTTGATGGCTCCCTTTGGTCATATGTATTTGGGAGTCCTGGAGGATGAGATAAATATTACGTTGATAAGAATTCATTTTACCTCCTCTCTTCTCGAGATAATTATTGAGGAGCAGCAACTCCATGAGGAGTTTTGTGGTATTAGGTATTATTCTTATGGCAGGGATACCATTAGTAAGTTTTAATTATCTTCCAAGGGTATCCTGTGTTTCTAGAATCAGTGTGTCATACCTCTACCCGTGAGAAAATTTATGATGGTGTATTTTCATAATTCCCAATGGTAAGTACACCATGACACCATGAAGATGTTCAATGACATGTGACAATGATTCTATTATCTAGGTATAAGATGAGATATCATTGATTTTGTTTCTCATTGTTATACTTGTTAGAAGGTCAAAGTCAAGCACCAAAAACCTTCAAGTTTTCTTCATCCCCTTCCATTGATGACTTAGAAGTGGGATGAAATTTCAATGGATTTCATGGTTGGGTTGCCTCATATCCCTCAAGGAAAGAATGTGGCATGGGTTGTGATTGATTTGGTGACCAAATCAGCTCACTTAATCCCCATTCGTAACATAAATAAAGTTAAGGACTTGGGAAACCTGTATGTATAGGAGATCGTTAGATTACATGGAGTTCCATTTGTTATAGTTTCTAATATGGATCCCCATTTCTCTTCATGTTTTTAGAGAGGATTACATGAGGTAATGGGATACTAGGTAAGATTGATCATGGAATATCATCCATAGATATATGGATAGAAAGAATGAGCTATACATATTCCTGAAGACATGATTCATGCTTGTATATTTGGGATGAGCACTTAGAACTGGTTGAGTTTTCCTATAACAATAGTTTCTAGTATTCCATTAGGATGAAACCCTTTAAGGCCTTTTATGATCACCTATGAAAATATCTGTTGTGTTGGATATATATTGGTGAAACTTCCCTGATTAGACCTAGCTTGGTCTACGAGATTATGGTAAAGATTTTGTCGATTCATCATAGAATAATAATGGGACAAAGATGGTATAAATCATATTCCAATCACTATCAACACCCTTTAGAGTTTTCATTTGGTGAATGGATGTTTTTAGATTCTCAAATTGGTTAGGTTATCAACAACTTGGAAAATAGGTAAAACTTGCACCAAGATACATGGGACCATTTGAGGTTGTTGAGTATATTGGAAAGGTGGTGTACTATTTGTCTCTACCACCATGGTCGATAGAAATTCATAACATGTTTCATGTGTCATAACTCATAAAATGTCTCTCTAACCCTTATAATGTTTTGATATAGGAGTAACTTGATGTTGAATCTGATTTATTTCTGAATGAGTAGCCAATTCAGATTGTTGACTTTGAGATAAAGGTTCTTCATGGAAAGTATATACCTTTAGTTTGAATCTTATGGAAATGATTTTATGATTCACATGAGACTTGTGAGCATAGGTAACTGATAAAATAGTTACGACTCTATCTATTTAATATGAAGTCATCTTAACTAGATTTTTTGGGGCAGAAACTTTTTATGTCGAGGAGATCATAGAATCCTATTACCAACTTTTAGGCAATTCTTGACCCCTTTTTTATCATCCTTTATTTAGGTTTTATTTCAGTTAATTTTTGGGGACTCTCGAAAAAAATTGGAAGTTTTGGGGCTATTAAAGGTTAGGTAAAATGATGTGGTTTGTACCAACAAATCACGAACCCTGTTTAGTGGTTCTGTAGGGTGGCACACAATTGGCATACAATTATTCCAAACCATGCAGCTTCCCCTTCAAACTGTGCAGCCTTGGGTAGTGAGGGTTTTCAAAGTTAGTCTAACAATGTGTCTAAACCTACACCCTTTCCATAATCCCAATGAGGGTGCATGGTTAGGTGCATGATTAGTACTAACCGTGCGAACTACCCATTAAACTGTGAAAATAGTTTTTAAATACCTCTAAAATTGAAATTAAAATCTTGAAACCCCTATTATAACTCCTAAATACCTCACATTCTACCCTAATATAATCATTTGGATTTTGGAGGCTCTCAAGAGGTGAATTGGCTCTTCTAAACTCACTTATTCTCAAATCAAAGTGTTAGTAGATGTGTTTGATCTCTCTCTAGTAAGTGATTTCTCCTTGATTTTTAATTTCCCTTTCCTCTATTCTCTCCTCCCTTTAGAGTGATGAATCATCATGTTATTGATAGATTGGATCTTTGATTTTATGGATTATGATTCTAGGGATTCCTCTTTGATCTTCCTAGCCCTTAATTCTCTATTGGTGATTCCCATTTCAGTTGATTTATTATTTAATTGTGTGATAAAATGTAGGCGGTTACATAAGTATTTTACCTATAATTTAATCCTTGATTGATTTATTTAATTGAAATGTATTTTAAATTGTTTTCCAAACCTTTAATTGTGATTATTTTGATGATTTATTTCAAAGGAATGAGATTTGTAAATTAAAATCCTATTTTTAAAGGCTTTGAAATTTTATTATGATTTTAAGGGAGGATGGATTGAAATGATTTTATATTGGTTCTTGAGAAAAATGGATTTAAATGAAACTTGATTTTTAAAGGAATGAATTTTATGAAAAGCCATGATTTGATTTTGAAATTGAAAATTCATGTTAAAACTTGAAATTGGTAATTTTAATTGTGATTGATAAATTGAATTTAAACTACCCATAATTGATTGATTTATTGATTGATTAAAGCACACGTGCACCTAAGTAGTTAATGGGTGACTAGAAAAAGCACACTAGGACTCTAAATTGACATAAATGGATTGATGATGAAAATTATAACTAAACCAAGTTTGGAATGATTTTCCATGGATGTGGTGTTGACTGATTATATCCTGAATGCCTGAGCCTTAGGTACGTGTGCACACAATTGATCCATGTTGGTTGAATGTGTAGTGTTAGGATCCTATATTCAGGAACTAACTGACCTCAGGGATTATAAGCATGGTGCTTTGTTTTGATTTAATTTTTTTACATTCCATTAATTATAGAACTATTTTATTCATGACCATGATTTATAAAAATGTTCATTAAATCCCTTTTTTGATATATTTTCCATCTTCTTGATTTGATAGCATGTTTTGAATGATAAAACTAAAAATGATTTTCCATACCGTATCTTTATTTGAATATAATCACAAATGGTTTAATTTTATTTAAATTTCTTATAGAAAACTTGGTGAGATCATATTGGGCTATTGTTTATCACACCCTACCTTTGCCTTTATGTGTTTGTAGATTTTATTATGCTAGGTCCAGGAAAAGGGAAAGAACTACTTGGAGGTGGAAGGTGTGCTTGATTAAGGGGAACCTGGAGTGATGGTGGTGACCGGTGGAGCTATGGTCCACTTGTTACATAGGATTTGGGAGATCTTTTATTAATGGATGTTGTGTCATCTTTTGGATGATGTATTATTTTGAGATATTTATTTATATTCTTATGGCACTTTTCTCCTTGAGAGGTGTGTGTTTAGTATAGATACTATTCATTGTTTTATCTTCTATTGATATATATTGATGTTTTTTTCTTGTGAAAAAACTATTCCCTTTAACTCTTAGTTTATGTCAGGTGCTAGTCACCAACCCATGGGGATCAAGAACACCCCTCGAGCTATGTCAGGGATGTCTCGGGTACTAGTGTACCAAGTTATTTAGGCCAATTCATGATAGAAAAAACAAAAATTTAAAAACCATAAAATCAATAGGGATTTAAATCCCTGTGATAAAATCATAGATGAACAAACATGTATATGGATACATTCTTAAATGAAGATGAAATCACATCGAATGTTCAAAAATCATGGCATCTGAACAAAAAACTCAGTTTAGAGGTCTTTTGAACCCTTTTAACCTAAAAAAACTAACGAGGTTTTTGTTAGTTAATGTGGCATAAAATATTCCACAATATTTGATTTTACATCCTGCAGAGCCCACATGGACACCCAAATAAAAATTTATGGTTGTTTGAATTTGAAGTTTGATTTTCAACTTTTCTTAAAACAATTATAAATGTTATTATATTAATTATTACAAAATTACTATATAATTTAATTGTATTTTATTTCTTCATATTTGATTTGACTTGTTGTAGAGCTAAAACGGACACTCAGATCAAAAGTTATGGTCATTTGATGCTGAAGTTTGATTTACAAATTATCTTAGAATTAATTTAAGTTCTAAATAATTACTAAATAATAAGTATAAATAATTAACAATTAACACATAAAAATCTATTAAAATTTTAAATAATAAATAATAAATGATTATAAATAAAAAATAATAATTATTAATAATAAATAATAATTAACTATTTAATATTTAATGAAGTATTTAGTGGCAATTTTCAAAGCCGCTGTGAAATTCAAATTTTCATGCAATGTTAGATCATTATGGGGGTAGTGCCTATCTCTGTGGAACCTTATTATATGACACCAAATAAACTCTAAGAGTTAATATTTTAGGTTGATGATATATTGTAGAGAGTATTCACCTTACCAAGCATGGAATCGTGTGGTGAACCAGTTTTGTTTCTAGAGAGGGTTGACGGGAGCTTGCAATATTCTATTTACCATCACTAATTGATTCATGTGATGTTAGAGAAAAAGTATATATTATCATGAATTAAGAAATGATTTGATCAATTATGATGAGTTTGGGTATTCTATAAAATTGATCTTAGGTCATGTTACTATTAGTTGTGGATTCAGAAAGATGATACACAATTAGAAAATGACCCTACGACCACACTTCTATAGCCATGGTTTAGAAAACTGTGGTGGTAGGAAGCCTATAGCCATGGTTATATGAAACTGTGGTGGTAGGTTATGCAGAAAGACCTAAAAAATGCAGGAAATTGGTAAGGGATACTGTCATGATTTAGTTAACTATGGACATATCCATCTAAGGACATGGTTTTAAACTATATTCATAACCACCTAAGGTCATGATTTTAAACTGTGGATATAGGTGCCTAAGTCCATGGTTTCAAACCATGACCATAGATACCTAAGGAATTTTTTTTAAATGATTAATAATTATAATTATATAAAATTATATATACATTTATGTATATATATACACATATAGTGGAGTTCGTCATAGTGGTAAAGTGTTGGAAGGATTATAGAAAATGCCATAGGATTAAACCTCAGTGGATACATTTATTTTTTGTAATACTACTACCATGATTTAGTAAATAGTGGCCATATCCAACTAAGTCCATGATTTCAAACTATGGCTATGGGTTAGACCCTATTGTAATGGAAATAGGGGACATAGTTCAAGTAAACCATGGACTTAGGATATGGACACAATTTTAATCCATTTCAATAGGGTGATTTTGTAGTCATGAAATTCTAAAGTTGATGTTTTTATGTTTTTATAGTCACTACAAGTTTGTGGTAATGACCTTTGAGATTATGAATATACTAGTGATGCTCATGATTTTGATGAATTGGGTTTTCCATCTGTACTTGGATTAGTTCATTGTGGTATTCTTTGATCACATATTGGTATATTTATGAACTTAGGATTAATATATTGATCATTTTCTACTCTTATTAGAGTACTTATGGGAACACCAGCTATTTATAAATCTCTTAAGACTAGGTTGGTCTGTATCCAAGCTATCTAGAATCATTAAAATTATAAAAAGGGCATGAAATTCATGTATCTTCCCCACAGGAAATGAATGGAATATCACCAATCAAAAAAAAGTCAGCTGGCCATTCCTTAAGTATAACCTCACTAGACCCAATTCATAACACTAGGCTACCCACACACCACCCTCGTGTCGTACATTAAGCCACATATAGATCAATATTGACCACCATTATCACAACTCATGATATCTCATAATTTCCATTTACTCGATGACCAAGCCAAAACAACTATTAACTATACCAATTTACACCTCAAAGAAATTATTTATCATAAAGAAACCTAGGATACTCCTAAACTGGGCACCCGAGCTGGTCCATGGTAAGACTCAAAGAGAATTATCAATCCACATAGGATGAAAACTAGTTATTGGGCATCAATAACATCCTTGGGAACTATTTACCCAATAAAACATAAAGTAGTTCTGAACCAAGGACTCAACGTAACCTTCCACAACTTGGAAATTCATGATCTCAAATAAATGAATCCAAAGAGATAACTCATAAATGATCCATAACATGAATAAATAATGAATAAAATAGTAAAAAATAACAATAAAAATGCATCATCCATATAATAATCAAAAATAGAATCAACCATACTTGAATACAAAATAATATGGGTCATGGATCCAAATAGACAATACAAGAATATGATACAAAAATTAGAATAAAAAATAAATAACTAAATACCACCCATCTCCATGTTACATGAGGGATCAGTCACACCATTTCACCATCACCCATACACACACCATTGACAGGAAGAGTCATTTCAACCAAGAGACCCTTTTCTTCTACCTGTATCTTTAACAAATACTACACACACCCATTAGGTGCATGTAGGGTGTGAGAATATTAATACCAACAATACCCCACTAAAAGTTTCATAATAAAAATTTGTTAAAAAAACAAGCATAATAGTTTATATATACACTAATTTAAATAATCTTTTAACATTTTAAAGACAATAAAAAATAACAGTTTAAAAAAATAAAGCAGAAACTATGTAGCCAAACAATTTAAAACAAACACCATGGGGAATTCCCAATGCATCTATGTTCTGTTCAATCTAGGATCTTCACAAAACTCATTAATCAAACTAATCATAGTGATTTTAATAATACCACTATGTATAGTAATCCCAAGGCCTAATGGGAAGGAGGCACCCCAACAAGAAATCCCTTACACATATCATCAAGGTGTTTAGTTAGTTTTATAACATGTGTCTAATTCTAGGGAGGGAATACCATGCCTAGCCATGATTTTACTAGTCCTACCACCTAAATACCCAGGATTCCATGTGATTTATCCCTTTATGAATTTACCATTCAACTAATTAAACCATTTAATGAGTTATTTTACCAAACACAACACAAACAACCCCTAAATTCAAGATTTTAAAGCCACTTAAAATACTATAACAAAAGAAGAATAATTTTCAAACCTTTAAAACATATATATCTAATTTAAAATATCATTAAACATAATTTAAAACAATTTAGAACGTTATTTGTAAATAAGAAAGCAATTAAGGTTTATGGAATAAATCTAACTTATAAAACCACCTAACTTTACCAAGCTAAACCACTTGTTAATGGAGGAAAACCACTTAAGTGATTAAGAGGGATCCTAAAAGGCAAGAGAAATACATAAAATCCAAAAACCCCTACCATTAGATTCGACCAACATGAACCCTAGGTCTTTATGACCTTAGGGTAAAGTGAAAACAATATAAAGAAGGAAGAAAGAACCAAATGAGGGAAGATAAAGCACTAAATAAGGAAATTATTGAATAAATAAAGAAAACTTCCCCTTGAAATTGAGCCAAGGAAGTGGGGCGGGGGGTGAATTTTGACGTGTGAGTGAGTCCTGGAGTTGATTGGGAGAGGATTGAGAGGGGTTAGAGATTTAATTTGAGGGAGGGTAGTTAGGTAATTTCCTTATTTTTAAAATTGAGGAATACCACATGGTTTGGATGAACGATTTTCTAAATAGTGTTTCAACCATGAGGGTGCTGGTGGTTCCACCTAGGCGGTTTCATGTTTTAGACACATGGTTAAGCAATCCATACATCAACCATAAAAATCACCTCTGTTATGTAACTGTGGGGATTTCATGTTTTTCTGTATGGTTAGTGCTAACTGTGCACCAACCATGCGACAATGTATATTTCTCCATTTTTGAAAGTTTTCAAATGAAAAACCATAAAATGAAAGATAAGTATAAAAACCAATAAATAAGAGAAATTTTACCTAAAAATGGAACTGTGAGTGTGAAACTTCTCTCCAACATGCCAATTTATGCCCCCATAAATTTAAATCAAAGTCTATTGAACCATAAAGAGGTGAGGCCAATATTCCATCACTAAAGATTAATGCTCCCAAGTATCATGAGAGTCACTGTAGTTCTTCTATGGGACTCAAAATTATAAGATAGATTTTTCACAAATCACTTCCTCTTAGGAGTCAAAAATCTGAACCCACTTCTTAGTCACCGACACATCAGGTTCCAACTTTAGCTCTTCCCAATTTAGAACATGAGAAGGGTTTAGATTATTAATTTTCAAATGAGAAACATGGAACACATTATGAATTGATGTAAACTGAGAAGGTAACATCAATTGATAAGCAACATTTCTGATCATCTTAGTGATCCCAAAGGGTCCCACATATCTCATAGAAAGCTTACCCTACTTATCAAGCTATCATTGACTTAACTGAGTTTAAACCTTCAAAATATATAGAAACCAACCAAAAAACAGAAAGGATGAAGATGATGGCCCACATAATAATTGTGTCGAATCTAATCCATCACCAATCATTGTTAGATCATCTGAATCTTACCTGTTATCTCCTAGACAATGCTTGATCCCATGAGTTAAGCCTCACCAGCCTTAGCCAAATAAAAAGAAGAGTAATAAGGCTGACCATATAAGGCCTCAAAAGAATCCATTCCAATTTAAGGATGAAATATATTATTATAGGAGAACTTAACTAGTCCCAAATGGTTATCCCATAAAACACTAAAGACCATGATGCCGACATAAAGAATTCCTTCCAAAATCTAGATCACCCTCTCTATCTGGTCATCTGTATATGGATGGTAGGTTGTGCTCAACTTAAATTGGGACCCCATCACTTTTTTGAGGCCTTTACAAAAGACAAGTGGTGAACCAATGATCTCTATCTGAAATGATATCAGACAAATCCCCATGTAATCTTACAATATTCTGCACGAATATTCACCCAATCTCCTCCACCTTTGTGGAATCTCTGATCAGAATGAAATGACTATATTTCATTAACTGATCATTAAAAACCCAAATAAAATTATTACCCTAAGGGTTATGAGGAAATATAATGATAAAATCAATTGATATCTCATCCCACTTCCAAGTAGGAACCATGATACACTATAGAAAAAATTTCATTTAGCCACATTTTGGTTTTAAATTTCACTATGTTGATAAATGTTGCTAATTCTTTTACCCAAATTTCATAAAAACATTAGGAAAATATATGTTTCTAAATTAGTGAAATTTATAAATGTGACCAAATTAGCCATTTTTGTTAACATCACTAATTTATTTATATTTACAAACATCACTAAATTATTTGTGTTTATAAACATTGCTAATTTAGCTATGTTTATAAATTCCATTAATTTTGTGACACACCATTTACTCACATTTTTTATAAACATGAATAATTAATGTTTTTTAATTTTTGATATAAATTTTGTGGGTAATATTTAAAAAAAATTCTTTACCATAACCATTCAATCCCTAACCTAGTCTCTACCCACGTCATACTGAAATCACCCAATAAGTATGGATAATGAATGTTTTATAATTATTTATATAAATTCATGGGGTAATATTTAAAAAAAAAAAATTTCTTACAACTATACAATGACCAACCCATCCCCTCCTCATGTCAACTAATGTAACCCACCTCACCTCACAACCCAACACACATTAAAAAAATTTATTTCCTGTGACCATGAAATGCCCAACCCAGCCCCTCCCCACATCATACTGACACCACCCAATAAATGTGGATAATTGAAGTTTTATAAATTTTGATATAAAATTAGGGGTAATATTTTTTAAAAAAAATATTTCTTGTGACCATGAAATTCCCAACCCAGCACCTCCCCACGTCATACTAACATCACCCAATAAACATATAAAATTAATGTTTTATATTTTTTGATATAAATTTAGGGGATAATATTTTTTTAAATAATTCTATAAACCATGAAATTACCATCCATCCCCTCCCCACTTCATATTTATATCCCCCAATAAATGCGTCTAATTAATGTTTTATAATCTTTGATACAAATTTGAGGGGTAATATTTTTTTATAAAAATTTAATTCTCATGACCATGAAATTCCCAACCCAACCCATCCCCACATAATATTGATGCCACCCACCTCACCCACCTCACCCCACCTCATGACCCAACCCACATCACAAATGACATTACCACGCTTACCCCACCTCTCACCCCAACACTCATCACACATGAAATGTTGTCCCCTCAGAGGCCTAACACTTCAAACACCTCACCCCACATCACAATCCAACCCATGTTAAAAAATTTTCTTTCCCACGACCATGAAATGCCCAACCTAGCCCTTCCCCACATTATACCGACATCACCCAATAAACGCGACTAATTAATATTTTAAAATTTTTGATATAAATTTAGGGGGTAACCTAATCCCACCTCATGACCCAACACACATCACAAATAACATTATCCCCCTCACCCCACCTCATTCCCTAACACACGTCACACATGACATGTTGCCCCCTCACTGGCCTAACGCTCCACACACCTCACCCCACCTAACAATCCAACTTGTGTTGAAACTTTTTCTTTCCCATGACCATGAAATTCCCAACCTAGCCCCTCACATTATATCAATGCCACCCAATAAACGTGATTAATTAATATTTTATAATTCTTTATACAAATTTAGGGGGTAATATTTTTAATTTTTTTTCTTTCCTGCGACCATAAAATGCCCAACCCATCTCCTGCCCACATCATATTGATGTAACCCAAGTCACACACCACACCCATGTCACAAATTACATTTCCCCCCTCACCCCACCACATGAACCAACACACATCACACATGAAGTTTACCCCCTCACAGTCCTAACATGCATCGATAAATCACCTGTAGCTGTGATTCGAACACCGAGCCATGTGTGTGCCAACCTAGAGACCATACCAACCAAGATAAATTCATTTTCTATAAAATCAATATGTTATAATCTATTAATATATATATTAATATATTTTAATATAAAAAAATTAATTTATATTTTATATATACATATAATTATATATATTAACACACACATACACATCTATTTATATATAATATTATTTATAATATATATATATATATATATATTAAATAGTGTAATTATAATTATAAATTTATAAATATTTATATATTATTATATTTATATGTTTGTTAATATATTTGTGTGTGTACTTATAAATTTATATATTTATTTATATATAATTTAATATATAGATTAATATATTTTGTATATTAATATATAAATTAATATATATTTTATTATATATTAAAATATGTGTTATTATATCTTAACATATATGTTATTATATGTTATATATATATTTGATAATATAACCCCACTGTTGGTGGTGGGGTGGTAAGGGTTTGGGGGGGTGAGGGGCAGGTCAGGGGGTCAAGTCCCCACCCTGTAGCCTTTAGATAATCAAAGAGGTCATCTATGTGGGGAAATTGATACTTTTTCTTCAAAGTAACCATGTTAAAATTCCTATAGTTGATTCAAAAGTGGAGATTACTTTCTTATTTCTTAGTGAAAAACACTAAGGTGGCCCAAATAGACACATTTGGATTAATAAATCCCTAGCCTCTAAATCATCTAGTTAGAAATTTATCTCTTTCAACTATGTGGGTGTTATATGATATGAAGGAAACATGATAGTTTGTGTTCTAGGGACTAGATCAATTGAAAAATTGACCTCCCATTATAGGGTTAAACCTAAGAAGTCATTTAGAAACGCCTTAAGAAACTCACTTAATACCAGAGTGAGTTCACTCATGAAGCTTCATTCACCATATTCTGAAAAAAGATATGATACCTTAAATATTAATCTACCAACCTCCAGAAGAAGGTTCCCCTCTTGACTAGAACATGGGTCCCAATCTCCCTAACAAACATGAGTTCTTCCACCAAGGGTGGGGAAGCCCACTCTCTGATGATATAAACCAACATGAGGCTTGAAGGTATTTAGATAATCCATCCTAATAATAATGTCAAAATATCTATTTTGAGAATAAAGAAATCACATATTAGCTCTACATACACTATTGAGATAGTAAAATAAGGTAACCTGAAGACTTTATTTTTCTTCTTCCCAAGAGGTGTTGATATTTTCATAAGATAATACATGAGCTTAGAAGTAAGATTTAAAATTTTTAAAACACAAGAAGAAATAAAACAATGAGAGGAACTAGTGTAAAAAAAATAAACATAGACGGATCAATAATAATAATACCTCTAAAAGTCATTGGCCTTGACTCGATATCCACCGACATCTCCTCTATAGCATGCAACTGTCTCATCTCAGAGTGGGGCTAAGGTTGAACACTGAGATGGGGATTGGACCAAGGCCAAATCTACCCATGAGATAAACCAGTCCTTCCTACTCATCTATAAGTTCAAGACCCTATAGACTTAGAGGAATCAAACTGAACCATGGACCCCCTTAGAGTTGAAGAAACTACACCACTTTTAGGAGTAGATTTAGCTTGAAAAAACCTATACATATGGCTTAAGTGACTATAAGAGTGATGATAATTGGGGTCTACTAGATAATAAGGATTCGTATGACTAGTATTACCCCATTGATAAAAGATAATAGGACCATTTCCCCTAGATGATGATGATGAAGACTATGATGGAAGCCTGGATCCACTACCACTTCTCTTTATATCCCCACTCCACTTCCTTTTCTTCTATAAATTGGAAGTTTTATCTCAACTAAACATGGAATAAACTCTAATAAATCCCAAATGCTAGCCTAATCTATTTTAACCACTAGAGACCAATTTACCACCTCATAATAAGTATTAATCTTAAGAAAGAATAATTGATATCTAATATCAGGATATAAACCCATTTCAAACATGTGGGATTTCATATCTTCATTATAAAATATCTCAGGAGCGAAGTGTATGAGTTCAGTGAATCAGTTGGAATATACTGTGATTGATAAATCACCTTGTTTAAGGAGAAATAACTCCTAATACTTTTCTAGTGTTGGGGCATCATGGTAGATTTCTGAGTGAAGATAACATTGAAGTACTTCCACTCTAATTTCTCGTGCTTCTTATCTTGAACAACTATCTCTCACTACTTTCAACTGGGACCTTACAACATAAAATTAACACACTTTAGCTTGATAGCATCTGGGATCTCAAGAAATTCAAATATCCACTTAGTCTTATCCATCCAATCATCTACCTTCTAAGTATTGTTAGATCTTTGTAAGGATGAAGGTTTTTAGAGAATAAATTCTTAAGTTTGATCTTTGACTCCACCTGATCTTGAACCTAATTCTTGAACCTAAACTAGGCTAGGTCCTGCTCCTGATTCAAAAGATCAAATAATTTGAACCACAATATCAATAAGATTTTGATCAACCAAGGGATTTATAAATGTAAAATTATTCAAAACCTCCTTCATAAGGTTTGCATGACACTGTTGAGGGGGCATGAAACTACATGAAACCAAATAAAAGAGGATACAATTATCAACCAATCAATCAAATTTATTTTAAAAAATAAATCATCAATCAAAATCACAATCTTATATTAAATATACAAATCAATCATAAGCAAGGGAACATAAAAAATTATATCCTTTCCCAAAACATGGAATGCGTGGATGGTTTGCGACCCAAACACCCTATCAAAAAAGGAAGGGTAAATTAATCCAAGACCAAAACCTTATTCCCAAAATCCCTTGGAAACTCAAGGTTTGGTAATAAAAGTGTTGTCCAGACACTCATTTATACTTTTTTATTAATCATATACAATCCTATTTCCTATCTACCTAAATCCCCAAATAGAAAAAACCAAATACTTGGATATCATACCATTTTTACAAACCAACATAGGATACTATGAAAAACCAATATGGAATACCATTTAAACTAATAACTGATTCAATTCAACACTAACTTGAAGAGCGTTCTCGATCTCCACGGGCCGACGAAAAGAACCCGAGCATTAATAAATAACTATTGGGAACAATTTAGTTCACTAAATATTATAATAATCAAAGTACACCATGGAAACAATATCATATACATAAATCAATACATTCATATTAGGTTAAAAGGAGATGATACAAGATAAAAATAAAACAGAGCTGCCAAAAACCTATCTCATGGTGGTCCATGAACATCCATTATGTCCCAAGTCACCCACCCTTGTTCACCCAATAACGAAACCAAAAATTAAGATTATGATCACATGTGCACTTTCTATAATAATAAGAGGGATGCAAACACTAAACGATACAAGTAGGGTGTGAGCTAAATATCCTAGTAGGATTCTAACAAAGATTCTATGCTGTTACTTCATAAGGTAAGTCAAATGTGATAAAAGTGGAGCACATTAAATATATTAAAGAGTTTGGTTTAAAAATAGAGTTTTTAAACATTTAAAAATCATTTATTAAATTTTCCTTGTAAAATATTCCATTTCACCATTAAAAAACTAAACATTTTCTTGAAAAGATTTAAAAACCATTTCACAAGCTTCATTCAGATAATCAAGAAAATGATGAGAATATGAACATGATATAAAAATATGTACAATAGTCAATAAAGTAGATTCAAGGTGCATAATAAGCATAAATAGATCAATCAAGAGTAGTAATCAATCAAGAAAGGAAACTCCGGTGCCAAGTAGTGACAATGAACACTATCATGTATTGAATATCAAGTACATGGACATCAAGGGTAGAACCTAGGTATGATAGTGGTTCCACCTCATAATATCTAATAAAATTATAAAATGACTAATTTTTGGTCATACATATAGTCTCATGGGTCTCAAGAAAAATATTTCCATGCACACACACCTTCTTGGCCGCACATCCATAGCCTAAACATTTCATGTTATCTATGGATCCACTATACAGGGTGTGTGTCCACTAATGAAGCATATATCTAGGTCATCCCATATAACTATCCAGGTTCCCAGGACTAGTCCAAAGAGTTGAGTGATATAATCAAGTTATGAAGATCACATGAGGATCCTTATTAATATCAATCATGGGATAACGCCCTCAAATCACATCACACTCTCAACCCCCAAATCCATAAAAGTAAAAACTCCCTATTTAAACACCTAAAAATGGGAATTATAAGAATTAAAAAGTTACAATAAGATATCATTACATGATTGAATTATCATAAGGTGCCAACCGGGCTGTCGAACATCATCAATTTCAATTCAAAACCTTTTATACAATTAAACATTCAAAAGGGTAATAACACCCTCTTCCTTTCACAAATCATAATAATAATGAAAAACATGAATTTAAAAAAATTATTTATTCCAAATTAACCCTAAAGCATTCAAAGGAATTATTATAATTTTAAAAGGTTTGAATACATTTCAAAACATGGGTTTAAACCCTATTTCCACGAGACTAAGTCATTTATTTCAAATAACTCAAGAAACCCCATTTCAAAATAGGGGTAAAATAAATCAAAGAGGGCTCTTAGTCATTTAAAAAATTCAATCATTTGAAACTATTTATAAAACATCAAATAGTTCAACTCATTTCATTCAATTTAAGGTATTTCATTTTAGGAATAAAAACAAAGGCCAAATACCTCAATTTCATCAAAAAATCATTTAAAATTTATTTTCAAATAAATCCAAAAAAACATGTAATTTAAAAAATTCATAAAATGTTGTGAGATATCAAGATAATATCCATTTAAATCATACCATGTTCAATTCACAGAGAAAATTGTTAAAGAATATTTAACAAGGAATTTCATGGAAAAATTTCATAGAAAATGTGTTAGAAATAAAGAAACATGTATCTATGAATTCTCATGAAAAAATGAATTAAAAAAATGAATAAAAATCATAAAAACACATACTTTGAATATTTTTAATCCAAATACAACAATCCCGAGATGTTTCAACTTCGATGTCAATCACAGATCTAGGAAGGGAGATCTTGAGATAAGAAGGAATAAACTCTAGATCTACAATTCCACATAAATCAACCATGATACAACAAATCACATGGATTACATAGCCTCTAGTAATAAATATTTAATAGAATATGATAGATTTAATTTCAAGAGAAGAATAACTTACCGAAAGAGAAGATCCTCACTTTGATTGGAACTTTGATTTGCCAAGATATGAGGTTTGGAGAGCCAAAATGGATCTATATGGATTCCAAAAGACAAATGATCAATTTAGGTTTAAATGAGAGTAATTTAGGGTTAATTAGGGGGTTTATAGATTTTAATTAAGATTTTTAGGGCTTTAATTTCAATTCGCACAGTTTCCTAGCTTAGGTCGCAAGTTTAGTATAAAGACCCTGACCCCAGTAGCCCAGAGTTGGTGCCTTACTTTGTTACATTGGTATAATAGACAAGGAATTCACATCCCAAAGGATTGAATAGTTTAGTAGATTTGGAAAAATAGATATATACATAAGTTTTACATTACAACTTGGAAGAAAAAACAATATAGAAACTTCATTGGAAACATTCATAAAATCCTATATTATCCCTACATGTCATTCATGATATACATATTCACATCCTATGGAAAAATAAAACATAAGGGGTGATCTCAAATGCTCTGTAAGGGTAAAAAATACAGTGAAAGCTATCATAAATAAACATAAACAATAATGAATAGTGAATAACTAAAAACACATTCGATTAAAACATAATATTGAGCATAATATGGTAAGAATAAAAGCTGAATAAATAATTATATACAAATAATCACATGAGAATGAAACTTAACCATGTATATTCTACTAGTAAAACATTAACATGAGATATAAATTACTAATATCATAACGAGGTAATGCATAATGTCAGAAATCATAAACATACCATCAAGGCCTCATCCAAGAATTATACATAAATGGGTAAGGCCTCATCCAAAACCCAATATAGTTTGTCTCATGAGACCTACCAATGCATCAAGGGGATATAGAAGGACCCACCCATCACTTACTTAGTCCAATGAATTACTCATATATTGAATAAAAAATATCTTTAAATAAAAGTTTCCCATACCACTTTGAAATATTTTAATCCTAATCACATATGAAAATACTCTAATAAAATCATTGATAAATTCTTGAGAAATACCCTTTTACTTTAGAAAGAAGAGTTCTTTTTGAAAATAATTTTTATTTTTCATAAAATAAGATTGTAAACATGAATATCCTAGAAAATAAAAGGTAAGGACAATGAAATTATGTTTGTGTTATAAATGATTTTCAACTGAATTTAAAACATGTAAAAATAGTTTTTAGGAGACTTTAGAAATGGGCCACTTTGGTGAGGTTTAAGGGAAAATATAATAGAATCTTTAACATGGGAAAAGTCATAATTGTTTGTATAAAACTAATAATGAATAGAGATAGTTTTTCATGACAAAAATAGTGATTTTATAAAAATAATTGTGTTTTAAAAAATATTATGTATGGTAATTGAAAATGGGTAAGAAATTTGGAAGTTCCCTTTAATCGAGCTTTCTTAACATGAAGAATTGAAAAGGGAACATTATAAAACATGTATTATACCATAAAATAAAGACTAAATGATCTAGATATATGATTTTTTAACATATAAACATAATTTATAAGAGTTATATAAAAAAAATTAATAATTAAATTTGGGTAAAGAGATAGATAGCATAACCCGAATGAAAAATGGAGGTTTGGGTAGAATCTCTTACCACTATGAAAACAGTCGAACCATATGCCCCATAAAATTAATGATCATAAAATGAAACATTTAATACCATGAATATAAATAGATTCATGATATTATACATCAAATTTCAGTATACATAAACCACACACAAGAAATAGTTGTGAATACGGTATATCTCATAGAAATAAAGGTGATATGAGAAAACCATTACCATACGTCTGAATGTGTTCTGCACTTAATCTTAATGTTATAAATAATCAGATTAAATACATTAATTAATTAATTAATAAAATTTTATAAATGTATTTTATTTATTATAATTTTATTAAGTTCATTTATGTTCTTTTTTATGAGTTATAAAATATAATTTTATCGTTTGGGAGCATTCATTTCCTTGGTTTTCATGATCGGTTTACTTGTATATACTTACAAAAGATCATGTAAAATTGTAATGGATATCCAAAATTGAAGTTATTTGTTATTAATGAACATATATAATATTTAATGGTCATATATATATATATATAGTATAGATATGAGGGTGATTCATTAGATATAACTTTAATGATAAACGTTTAGATTATTTTGGCGGTTTTTCGATCATAATGAACTAGTTTTCTCTTATCAATTACTATCATGTATGTATAATGGTTATAGAACACTAAATAACTTATAATATGTATAATAAAATATTTTTTTAACCATAATTATGGTTTTATAACCATCATTGAATATGGTAATGGAAAATGAAGTCGCATCGTCCACAATGGCGGTAAATCGACACATCACGGACGATGTTTTCAATTTTAGAATAAAAGAGGGAGGAGAATGGGTTTGATGATGGATATTCCATTAAAATAATAAAATTATAGTATATATAAGATACTGGAGTTATAATTCATTTTTTTATATAATAGGTAAGGATAGAATAAGAAAAAAAGAAATTAAAAGAAATTGAAAGAGAACGAAAAAGGATTTACCTCTTGAATCATTCTCTCTGAGAACCTCTTTAAGGAACTTTGAAATGGCCTTTTGGTGATACCAGTAAGACCAAAACATTGAGGAGAGGTTTTGTAGAGGAAATGAGAAGATAATAATAAAGTTTCAAGGCTTTGGAGGTGTGAGGAGAAGATGTGGTGATGGGTGGTATTTATAGTGGAGGAGAGAGGTGTTTTTTGATTATTTAATTCATTTGATTATTATTTCGGCTTAAGAATATCAATAGTGATGAGTATTTTGAGTAAATAAGGTAAATAGTGGATGAAAGTTATAACTAATGGTTCTCACATCATTCATGGATCAATTAATAGTGTATTTATCTTATAATATATATATACCGTAAATTACCGTATTTCACAATTCACTAAAAAATCAACTATTTTAGAAAAATCCAAAAAATCACCATGAATTTTTTTTGATCTGTAGAATAATGAAATCCATTTTTTGAATATAATTTTCTATATATGAGAAATTTAATTTTTAAATAAATTCATTATTTACTCAAAAAATACTGATTTTAAAATTTTAACTAATTTTATGACGCTTTCAAAAGTTGATTAAGGCCACATAAGATTATATTATAATAATAAGTAAAAATATATATTAATTTATGAAACTATTTTGTGAAAATAAATATTATTTTAAATCATTATATTAATTATAAAGTTGTAAATAAACATTTTATGTTTCACAAAAATACTAACATTTAATTTATTGTTTCTAAAACATTTATTTATTTATTCTAAGATATAAATATATCATATTTTCATTTATGAGATATCTAAAATATTTTATACTTTCAAAGGTGAAGTTACTATTATATTGGTCAGATTACTATTCTTAATGGTCATATTACTATTTCAATAGTCACATTTCTATTCATAAAAAATGAAACTTATCAGAAAATTACCAAAAATTTAACCAAAGTTAATTTTGATATTAAAATTTAAAAAATAATGTTTATTTTGTGAAATATAATTTATAGAACTATCAATTTTTTTTAAAAATAGTTCCATTAAAATGCGGTAAAATTTTCTTTTTGAAAAATATTGCTTTTATGCTTAAAATTGTTTTTATTCTTATATTAAGCCTATCAAACTTATTTAATTAATTTAAAAACATTAGATTGAATATGTATGACATATATATTTCATTAATATTTTTCACTAATAGTGATTAATTTAATTTATTAATATAAAATGTCATTGTGTGCATAAAAATAGTTTTTTATAAAATACATCCTTTGTGTTCAATTGGTTTTCATTTCTAATTAATTGCTAATAAGTAGATAAATTTTATAAACATATGTAATTTATATTTTAATAATTTTCTTAATCTCATTCATTTACAATATTCCCAACATTAACGATACAATGAAATAATAATATTTAATCTTTTTTTAATTTCATAAGCTATCGAAGAAGTTAAATTTAAAAAGAGGCATACTGTAAAATCTTGGGGTGTTACATTCTCTCCTCCTGTACTAAATTTCATCCTCACAATTTCAAATTGTACTTGAAAATCAGAGATTGATACTTGAAAATTCCTTTATGTGAAACCCATATCATAAATAGGTTTAATAAAACATCTTATTAATAAGAGGGAAATGAAAATAAGAATTTCATCATTAAATTAGGCTTTCAAATAGGATAAAATTAGTGGGAAGTGAAAAATGGGTATGAAAGTGATATATAACCATCATGTTATGATAGAGAATGATAGAGGAAATTTTCATTAAAAATTTAACCATAAAAAACAATAAATCCTGTGATCAGTTAAAATACCAATGATCTTTTAGTAAGGAAAGTTAACGGATAATGTTTTTGTTTCAAAATCCTTTTCCAAGAGTTCTGGGATTCCTTTACTATTTAGTAATGTACATGATAAATTAAAATTACTTGATTACTTTCAATGTCATAATAATAATCTCATACTTTGGTTGTGCTTTGATCTATTTTCACTTCATTCCTTATACATGGAAATAAAAGTTCAAGATGATTTTTTCATGTCTGAAGAATTCAAATCAACTTATATGGATCACAAAATCCAAAAAAATATAATTATCTATTCCTTATATCCTTATACATTAACCAAAACCAAAATTGTTATGACAAGATAATATAATTCCCCAAAAATAAAAAAAACCTTTATATGATGAAAACAACTTTAGTATCCAAAATTCAATAGTAATAACCAAAGTTCAACATAGTTCATTTAACAAATAACCATACTTCCTAAAAATATTATAGAATATGATTTAAACCCAAAAGTAAGAATTATTAGATCACATAGTATTCTGAATAACATCAATCATTCTTAATGTATCATACCAAAAATCCAATTTCCTAAACCAATTAATCTTTATGATATGGTAATCATTTCCATAAATAACCTGAATCACCATATGTCCACAATAAAATCATATTTTACTCCAAGAGAAAATTCAAACTTTATTCTTTATAATATTATATTTACCTTAATCTTATTGGATTCCCAAAATAGTGAACATCTTCTAAAATAACATCAATCACTTAATAACCAAATCATTTTTCAATCCCATGGTTATCTATTTGATAAAACAAACATCCATAAATTAAAAATAACCTTTACCCGTTAGATAGTTTTAACTATAAAAAAATCATGCTAACCAAGACTTCACGTAGGCTATTGGTAGGTGTTTCACACTTATCACCCTTCGATTGTGGGTTCAAACCCTACGGACTTTTAGGAAATGATGGATTTTCACCTGGCCTATGGGTTTTCCTTTTTCTAAAACCATATTAATATAAATTACAAAATAAATATGATGGAAATCCTTGAAATAATTTCAATCACTAAATAGCCTTTTAACCAAGGTTTTTCAATACGACCCCAATATATAAATACTTCATCCATTTATTTCCACAAAGGTTCTTCCTTGGCCTAGATTTTATCCTACAAAATATTTCACTAACTCAGGTAATTCCTAGGTTCCCCATATTTAATTAAATGAACTAAAAATATATTCTTAGGATGATTTTTATTTCCTTCCACCATACTCTTCATTTTTTATTGGAAATTATTTTCTTTATGTCCTTCTTTCCCACACATAAATCATTTCTATATTCCATTGAGACACTTTCCTAGGTGCATCCTTCTATATTTCTTGCATGATTTAAATTGACCCTTCTTTACACCATGATCTCCACCACTGGAGCTCTTATAAAACTCTATTATTCTCTTCTTTGGTGAGTTCAGGAGTTGGTTAAGTTATATGTTGTTAATCATATTTTAGGAAAACTGATTAGGCATGAATGTGATATCTTTCACTCCTATCAATATCCCATTTTTTTCTCATTTCCACCACCTTTCCCATCATATTCAATGTTAACATGACTCCCTAGAGTTCCTTCCATTAACTAAAACCATATAGCATAGTGTGAGTAGCAATAGTATTAGTGATAAAAACATATATTTATTGATAAAATATCATGACACCTTATTTTCAATCTAAAACACCTTTGGTTTAACCTAGGTTATATATTCAAATCCTTAATAATGGTTTGTAAATAAAATGTGAATTATCCTAAGCATATCCCCTGGGAGTGTCAAACCAGGTGTACAGTAAGCCCCGTTGTTGTGTATCGGGTTACATCGAGTCAGCCCCGACACACCTTGTCAGAGTTGTTACCCCGAGGTACATCTATTATAGGACCACATCCACTTGTAGTATCCATAAATTAATGTATTTATAGGATTAACCACATAATCTATACCTTACCAAAATTATAGGATGTTTTTCTATGCTTATCCTCAAAGTCTATCTTAGGGTTATGTTCCCTACTCTATGTTTTTCTAAATCTAGTTTCCAAAGTTTCTACTAAACTTCCTATGATACCAACTATAAAGATACCGAAACCAATAAGGCATGGTGAATAACTAAAAAAACATTCCATTAAAACATAATCTTGATCATAATATGGAAGTAATAAAAGCAGAATAATTAATTATATACAAATAATAACATGAGAATGAAACTTAACCATGGATATTCTACTAGTCGAACATTCACATGGGATATCAATTAATAATATCATAATGAGGTAATGCATAATGTAGGAAATCATAAACATACCATTAAGGACTAATCCAAGAATTATACATAAATGGGTAAGGCCTCATCCAAAACTCGGTCTAGTTTGTCTCATGAGACCTACCGATGCATCGATGGGCTATAGAGGGCCCCACTCAGTCACTTACTAATTCCAATGAATTCCTCATATGTTGAATAAAAAATATATTTAAATAAAATTATCCCATACCACTTTGAAATATTTTAATTATAATAACATTTAAAAATACTATAATAAAATCATTGACAAATTCTTGAGAAATACCCTTTTACTTTGGAAAAAATAATTATATTTGAAAATAATTTGTATTTGTCATAAAATCAGATTGTAAAAATGAATATCCCAGAAAGGAAAAGGGAAGGAAAATGAAATTATTTTTGAGGTATAAATTATGTCTAACTGAACTGAAAACATGTAAAATGAGTTTTTAGGGGACTTTAGAAATGGGCTACTTCAGTGGTGTTTAAGGGAAAATATAACAAAGTCTTTAACACGGAAAAAGTCATAATTGTTTGTGTAAAAAATATGAATGATCAAAGATAGTTTTTCATGAAAAAATAGTAATTTTATTAAAATAATGGTCTCTTAAAAAATATTATGTATGGTACTTGAAAATGGGTAAGAAATTGGGAAGTTTCCTTTAATCGAGCTTGCTTAATAGGAATAATTGAGAAGAAAATCTTATAAAACATGTATTATATTATCAAAGAAAGATGAAATGATCTTTATATATGAGTTTGGAACATATAAACATAATTTAGAATAAGTATATACAAATAATTAATAATTAAATTGGAGTAAAGGGAGAGATAATGTAACCTGAATGAAAAATGGAGGTTCGAGTAGAATCCCTTACCTCTATGAAAACAGTCGAAGCGTATGCCCCAAAAAATTAATGATAATAATATAAAATATTTAACACCATGAATATAAATATATTAATGATATTATACATTAAATATTAGTATACATACACCACACACAAGAAATAGTGGTGAATAAGGCATATCTCACAGAAATAAAGGTGAGATGAGAAAACCCTTACCATATGTCTGAATGTGTTCCACACTTGATATTAATGTCCCAAATAATCAGATTAAATCCATTAATTAATTAATTAATTAATAAAATTTTATACATGTATTTGATTTAGTATAATTTTATTAAGTTTATCTATGACATTTTTGATGAGTTATAAAATACAATTTTATCATTCAAAAGCGTTCATTTCCTTGGTTTTAATGATCTGTTTACTTGTATATATGTATGAAAGATCATGAAAAATGGAAATGGATATCCCGAATTGAAGTTATATTTTATTAATTAACATAAAAATATATAATGTTCTTATGTTTTTTTTTCAGATACGAGGGTGATTCACTAGACAAAACTTTAATAATAAACGTTTAGATTATTTTGGTGGTTTTTTGATCGTCATAAACTAGTTTTGTCTTATTAATTACCATAATGTATATATAATAGTTCTAGAACACTAAACAACTCATAATACGTATAATAAAATATTTTTTTAACCATAATTGTGGTTTTATAACCAGCCTTGAATATAGTAATAGAAAAATAAGTCGCATAGTCCACGATGATGATAAATCGACACATCACAGACGATGTTTTCATTTTTAGAATAAAAGAGGGAGGAGAAAGGGTTTGATGATGGATATTACATTAACATAATAAAATTATAATATATATAAGATAATTTAGTTTTAATTCATGTTTTTATAGAATTGTTAAGGATAGAATAAGAAGAAAAGAAATTAAAAGAAATTGAGGGAGAGCAAAAAATGATTTACCTCTTGAATTCTTCTCCTTGAGAACCTCCTTAAAGAACTTTAAAATGGTATTTTAGTGATAAAAGTAAGATCATAACTTGGGGTGGAGATATTTGGGAGAGAAAATGATTATAATATAATCAAGTTTCAAGGATTTTGAGGTGTGAGTATAAGAGGTGGTATTTATAGTGGAGGAGAGATGCGTTTTTTTTATTTAATTCATTTGTTTATTATTTTGGATCAAGAATATCAATAGTGATGAATATTGTGACTAAATACAGTAACTAGTGAATGTGAGTTTCAAAAAATGGTTATTAAATCATTCATGACTCAAGAAATAGCGTATTTATCTTATAATGTATATATATCGTAAATTATCACTATTCACAAAAAATCAACTATTTCAGAAAAATCCAAAAAATTAACCAAAACAATTTATTGAAATTTATAATTCAAAAATGAAATAATTTTTTTAAATATAATTTTCTAAATATGATAAATTTAATTTTTAAATAAACTCATTATATACTCGAAAAATACCAATTTTAAAATTTTAACTGATTTTATGACACTTTAAAATTTTTATTAAGGCCTTATAAAATTATATTGTAATCATAAGACAACAAAATATTAATTTATGAATCTATTTTTTGAAAATAAATATTATTTTAAATCATTATATTAATTATAAATTTGTAAATAAACATTTTATGTTTCAAAAAAATACCAACACTTTATTATTTCTAAAAAATTTATTTACTTATTCTAAGATAAAAATATATAATATTTTCAATTATGAGATACATAAATTTTATTTATACTTTAAAAGGTGAAGTTACTATTCTATTGGTCATATTTCTATTCCTAATGTTCATATTACTATTCCAACAGTCATGTTACTATTCATCAAAAATTAAACTTATGAGAAAATTAAAAAAAAATAACCAAAGTAAATTTTGATATTAAAATTTAAAAAATAACGTTTATTTTGTAAAATATAATTTATAAAAGTGTCACAATTTATTTTTAAAATAAGTGCGACATTAAAATGCGGTAACATTTCTTTTTGAAAAATACAGCTTTTATGCCTAAAATTGGTTTTATTCTTATCTTAAGCCTATAAAACTTATTGAATGAATTTAAAAACATTATATTAATTATATATAACATATAAATTTAATTAATATCTTTCACTAATAGTGATTAATTTAATTTTTTAATATAAAATATTATTGTGGGCATAAAAATAGTTTTTTTTATAAAATACATCCTTTTTGTTCAATTGATTGTCATTTCTAATTAATTGTCAATAAATAGATAAATTTTATAAACATTTGTAATTTATATTTTAATAATTTTCTTAATATCATTCATTCCCACTATTTCCAACATCAAGGATATAATTAAATAATAATATTTAATATTTTCTAATTCTATAAGCTATTAAAGAAGTTAAATTTAAAAAGAGGCTTACCGTAAAATCTTGGGGTGTTATAGTTAGTACTAACCATGTGCCTAACCGTGCACCCCAAACAGATCCACTAGAAAGTTTGCACAGTTTGGTTGCATGGTTAGTTTAACCATGCACCTACCATGTGACCCCCTTTTATCCAAGTTGTATGGGTTTTCTAACTCTGTGCAAACCGTGATCAAACCATTAACAAGCCTAAAAACCTTAAAAAAACTCCAAAAAAATTCCATAAACATACCACAGAGAGATCCAATCAAAGGATACTGAAATTAATGGGTTAAAATAGTTAAAAAAGTACTGTGATGTTACAACCTCCCCACCATAGAACTTTATGTCCACATAAAGCTTTCAGTCTGAAAGATAGATGTAACGACCCAAAATTTTGAATAAATTTTGTTTCTTAAACTTTGTTTGTTATTTTATTTTATAATCAACAAAAATATTTCATTTAATAAAATGAGTATAATTAAAATAAGACCATTGAGTTTCGACTGTTATATGACCGTTGGTCAATATGACCATTGGAAACTAAATGTTGCGATTATTGTCTATAAATACAAGTTATCTTGATTAATTAATATAGAAAGAAGATTTGATGGCCCCATCCAGTAGTCTCGAGTTGATTGAAGCCCATATTATGGAGCTCAGGAAGGAGGTAACACCTTTGGGCTTTTATCTGGACCAAACCCAAGCCGAACTTCATCGTGTGAAGCTGGAACGAAATCACCTTTGCGAGAATTTCAAACTGATAGAAATCACTACTCGGGAAATGTTGGCCGAGCCACCCCAAGATTATATCACCCTAGCACACCTTACTCTTAGGTCTTATGCTGGTGTTATAAGGGGCTGTGTAACGAGACCGTAACTGCCTTGTGTAATCCTTTGATTTAAATAAAAATTGTGATTTCTTCTTATGTTGAAGTTTTTGAATTTTCAAATGTCTGGATAAATATAGTATACATATTATTGATGAATTTTAGAAAAGGTATATTTTAAAAATATTTATGTAAACCTTAAAAAATTAATAATGTGTAATGATTTTCAAAAAATGGTCTTCTACAGTTATGTTCACTAAGAAATTTAGAGTCTAATAAGATCAAATTAATTTTTGGTGAATAGTAAATTATGAATAGTGATTTTATGCTTAGGATTAGTAATGTGACCAAATGGATTAGTAATATCACTTAAATAAAGTATTAATATAATTTAGGCACCTTGATTAAGTAATGTGATTCAATAAAACAGGTAAATAACTGTTTCAGAAATTATTAGTTAAGTATTAGTTTTTTCAGGTGAATAGTTTTTTTTATATAAAAATTAAATTAAAAATATTTAGAAAATTATTTTTTTAAAATGGAATTCATTTTTGAATTCAGACCATCGATATTATGTTAAGGTGAATTTTTGGGATTTTTCTGAAAAAGTTGAATTTTCGGTGAATAGTGAATTTTCAGTCTAGAGTTTCAAGTGTTTAATGACATCATTAAGGATGTAATAATTATTTCATAATTCTGGTAGACTTATGAATAGTAAGATAAGGTATTAGCTGTCCTAGGTGGCCAATACCATGGGAAAATACCATGGGCAAGCCCATGGTTTTGACAATACCACCAATGAGGTGTCCCTTGGCCATTAATGCCTTGTCCCCTCACTTCCCCTATAAATACCAAGCCATTATCTCATCCTTTCCATTCCAAAATCCTACTCAACTAATTTTTGGTCTCCTTGACTCCCAAGGATTCCTCCCAAGGTGAAATAAATCCTCTCAAGGTCCAAAAATTCAAGATTTCAAAGTTACTCTTCAAGGTAAGGGATCCTACCTCTCTCTTTCTTTTCAAGTACTCTAGTTTATGTAATTTCTTTTAAGACCCATGTTCTTATGTAAGGGGTGTTATTTTATATTAATATTAATTTCCTTTTTATGTTCATATGATGAGGGACCCCCTCTTTCTCTCATCTTTTCATTTTAGGAATGTTTAAGTGGCGCCGTTAGGCTGCCGAATTTTTGTAAGGGATCCTACCTCTCTCTTTCTTTTCAAGTACTCTCGTTTATGTCATTTCTTTTAAGCCCCATGTTCTTATGTTGGGGGTGTTATTTTATATTAATATTACTGTACTTTTAATTTTTATATGATAAGAGACCCCCTCTTTTTTTCATCATTTCATTTTATGAATGTTTAAGTGGCGCCGTTAGGCTGCTGAATTTTTGTAAGGGATCCTACCTCTCTCTTTCTTTTCAAGTACTCTTGTTTATGTCATTTCTTTTAAGCCCCATGTTCTTATGTTTGGGGTGTTATTTTATATTCATATTAATTTCCTTTTCATGTTCATATGATGAGATACCCCTTCTTTCTCTCATCATTTCATTTTATGAATGTTTAAGTGGCGCCGTTAGGCTGCCGATTTTTTGTAAGGGATTCTTTCACTCTTCCCATTTTCAAAGTTCTACTTTCATGTCAAGTATTTCAAGTTCCTTTTTTCCATGTTGGGGTATTATATCTATATTCATCATACTTTCCTTTTATGTTCACATGATGAGAGACCCTATATAATCTCATCAATTCATTTTTTTAAGTTTTAAGTGACGCCGTTAGGCTGCCAAATTCTTCGTAAGAGAAATCTTATTCTTGTCTTCCTTTCAAGTTTTTCATTTAATATGGTATTTCCTTAAATTTTCATTAAAATGTTCTTATATACTTTATATTATGTCACTCTACTATTTTATGGATCATTTATAAGTGGGTGACCCTTATCCCCTCTCTTTTCAATGTTTTCTAAAACCCTGCAACATAGCTGTTATGCTGCCGAATTTTCATCTCAAAAAGTCTCTCTCTTTTTCTTAAATTCTTTTATTTTATTAATTTAATACTCAAAAATATTTATTCTATAGGGTTATTCACATATATATATATATATCAAAATGTTATATTTTAAATTTTGGGATTTACATACATGAGACCCACTTTCCTTTTCCGTGGGTTTAAAGTGACATAAAGATCACATCTTTAAAGCAGTTTTTAAAATGTTATGACTATGAAATGAAACCCATTTATTTTATGCTATATGGGTTGTTTATGAAATTATTGATGATGATATATTTGGATCACATTATAATAAATAAAAATCAAGGGTGAGACCTGATAGTGCTCTAATGCATTGGGTAAATACTTAATCTCTAGAGATGACCATTTTAACGATACCTTGGCAAATAACCTTGGTAATTTTTTAATTACACCTTGGGGATGGACCTTGGTGATACGGAAATGATTGTCTATGTTAAATTTTATAGAAACATCTTCAAGTTATGAAACAGATTATTTTTATTATGATATGCCTCATGATCTCTTTCTCATGCCTTAAAGTTATTTATCATGACTTTATTGATGTATCTCAAGTTCACATGTAAAATGTTTCTCTTGTTTCTCTTACTGGGAATTCTACTCACCCTTTCCTTTGATGTATTCTCCTAGGTTATGAGATGTTGTAACGAACTTAGGATAAACAATGAAGAATCCTTTCAAGTGTTTAAGAAGAATGTTTTATGTCGTCATGTATTAAGTTCCTAGTTTCCAAGACACTAAACCTTAAAGATCCTCGGTTTTGTAAAATGCAATGAAAAGTTATGTTATAAAAAGGCGGGATGTTATAGTTGGTATCAAAGGATGGTTTAGTTATTTTTGGAAATTAGGATTTTAAAACTTTTACAAGGTTTCTTAATGAAAATATTAAATATAGAAAAACATCCTGGTATTTTGGTGAAGTATTGAGTAAGTGGTTTCCAAACAAATAAATCCCTGTCTGGATACGAAAAAGTAGTGGTGGCTCTTGCACAGATGTAACTAGGAGTGGAAACTCTGACAAGGTGTTTCGGTCTTGACCCGGGGTAACCTGGTGCATGACAACGGGCCTTGCTGTACTCTTGGTTTGACACTCCCGAGGTATATGCTTTGGTAAATTCATAAGCCTAGTATGAACCATTATTAAAGGAAAAAAGATAAAATAAAATAAATATTCACATAAGAATATATGATCATGGATAACCTAGATTAGAACCTAGGGGATCACAAGTTAGGATATAATTTTCTTCTACAAGTTTATCCTTCTATGCTTGAAGTTTCCTTTTCATGATTATTGGATAAGTATTTAAGCCCCCCTAATTATACTTTTCTTTCTTATTTAATGGCGGGAAATATAAGAAAATGTCCCAACAACCAATGTGATAGGAAATGTGACGATTCCCCTATTAATATGATAGAGACAACAAGAGATCAAGTTGAACATATTGTGATTATTCTAAACAAGCTATCAAAAATCACAATTAATAATTGGTACCTAGTTGAATGCTCAAATTCATCCAGGAAGAGGAAGATGAAGTCTCAAGGATGTTCATCTGATAAAGGTGATAAGGGAAAGAAGACCCAATTTCCTTTGTGCAAAAAGTATGGAAAGAGGCACCAAGGAAAATGTCACAAAGGAACCGGGAGATGTTTTAAGTGTGGGATGATAGGGCATAAAGTATCCAATTGATTTTAAAAAATGGATAATGTGATTAATGGAGATAAGGTTCAATCTAATGTACCTTGTACTATTCAATGCCGTAAATATGGAGAAGTTGGACATTATCCAAGGCAATGCTCTCTTGGAAGGGATGAGAAGCATGATGAGAATCAACAATCTTCAAGGAAAAGGGAACAATGCAAGTCCTATGCTGAGATGGATCATGATGACTGAAGTACATGTAACTTATTCACAATAATTGTCTATGTCATGTTGTATTTTAGTTTGTGCTCTATGATCATATCTTTAATGTTTTCTAAGAACATCGAGTCACTACCTAAGATGGTTTTATATCATTAAGGAAAACATCTATTGTTATGTATCACATGTTGATGTTGTGAAGCTGTTCTTCTTGAAAAAAAATGATTAGGGGATTAAAAGATGAATATTATTTTGGAAGACATTCACTAATTTGGGAACCCTATATGATCAAGGTAAATAGATTACTATGGAATTTTCTTTGAGAAGTAAAGGTTGACTTATATTTTGAAGAATCAATGAATTTAAGGTGAACTTATGGTAATTTAGGTTACTTATGGAAATGATTAACCTATCTTGGGGAAAATGTGATTAGGTTAGTTACTTTTGTTATAATACGTTAAGAGTGGTTGATGTTGTTTGGATATGAACGATAAAGTTTATCTTGGAAGACTATGTTATCAAATCCTTCTTATATCTGGGTTTTAATATTAGTTTGGTTTATTTTGAGGAATTTTAAGGACAGTTATTTATGGAATGGTCTATGATGAACTTTGGGTAGTACCATGGAATTTTGAATATTAAAATTAGTTTCCCTTCCTATGGGGTTCTTTCTTTTTGAAGAGTTGTTTTATCTTACCCTTTCTATTTTTGGGATAATGATTAAAGATAGAAGAAATAGATAGTTAATCTTTTGTGGATTATGTGATTCTCTAGAAGTTGTCTAGAAGTTTATTTTAGCGCTTTAGGTACAAAAAACAAAATTCATCTTGAACACTCATCATTTGGAGGAAAAGATGAGTTTGCAGTGGAATTTATTAAAGATGGAAACTCTACATGTTATGTAAGTAATTATGTTTCATTATGTTCTTAGTATATAAATTAACTTAATTTTTTTACTCCAGGGAAAGGATCTTGAAAAAAAATATAATAATAATAATAATAATAATAATAATAATATAAGTACTATCATAGTACTTTTTTTGGATAAATAAAATGGTCCCTTAGATCATCGCAGATTTATGGATCTATGGTTATAAATTTTCTCATAATCATGTTTCCTATCACTCTCCATCAGAACTTTACCCTTTGTTTTCTCTTCCATATCCATATTTTCCTACATGGAATCCTAGTATGGGTTGACTCGGGTGACCTTTCTACTTCCCTTTCTTTCTTTTAAAGTAATAGTTTTACTGAATCTTTTTCTGATGTGGAATTTCAACGAAACTTCCAAGCCCAATTTTAAAATTGCAAGGACAAAATTTCTTAAGGGGAAAGATTGTAACGACCTGAAATTTTGAATAAATTTTTTTTCTTAAACTTTGTGTGTTATTTTATTTTATACTCAACAAAAATATTTCATTTAATAAAATGAGTATAATTAAAATAAGATCGTTGGGTTTTGAATGTTATATGATCATTGTTCAATATGACTGTTGAAAACTAAATGTTGCGATTATTGTCTATAAATACAAGTGATTTTGATTAATTAATATATAAATAAGATTTGATGGCCTCATCCAGTAGTCTCGGGACGATCTAAGCCCATCTAACGATGCTTGGGAAGGAGGTAGCACCTTTACTCTAGACCAAACCCAAGACGAACTTCATTGTGTGAAGCTGGAACAGAATCGCCTTCGCGAGAAGTTCAAACTGATAGAAATCACTACTCAGGCAATGTTGGCCAAGCCACCCCAAGATTCTATAACCCTAGCACACCTTACTCTTAGGTCCTATGCTGGTGTTATAAGGGGCTATGTAACAAGACCGTAACTGACTTGTGTAATCCTTTGATTTAAATAAAAATTGTGATTTCTTCTTATGATGAAGTTTGTGAATTTTCAAATGTCTGGATAAATAGAGTATGCATATTATTGATGAATTTTAGAAAAAGGATATTTTAAAAATATTTATGTAAAACTTAAATAATTAATAATGTGTAATGATTTTCAAAAAATGGTCTTCTACAGTTATGTTCAGTAAGAAATTTAGAGTCTAATAAGATCAAATTAATTTTTGGTGAATAGTAAATTATGAATAGTGATTTTACGCTTAGGATTAGTAATGTGACCAAATGGATTAGTAATCTCACTTAAAGAAGGTATTAATATAATTTAGGCACCTCGATTAAGTAATGTGATTCAATAAAATAGGTAAATAACTGTTTCAGAAATTATTAGTTAAGTATTAGTTTTTTCAGATGAATAGTGTTTTTTATTTAAAAATTAAATTAAAAATATTTAAAAAATTATTTTTATAAAATGGAGTTCATTTTTGAATTTAGATAATCGATATTATGTTAAGGTGAATTTTGGGGATTTTTTTTTGAAAAAGTTGATTTTTTGGTGAATAGTGAATTTTCATTTTAGAGTTTCAGGTGTTTAATGACATCATTAAGGATGTAATAATTATGAAATAATTCTGGTAGACTTATGAATAGTAATATAAGGTATTAGGTGTCCCAAGTAGCCAATATCATGGGAAAATACCATGGGCAAGCCCATGGTTTTGACAAACCACCAATGAGGTGTCCCTTGACCATTAATGCCTTGTCCCCCCACTTCCCCTATAAATACCAGGCCATTCTATCATACTTTCCATTCCAAAATCCTCCTCAAATAAGTTAGGGTCTCCTTACCTCCCAAGGAGTCCTCCCAAGGTTCCCTCAAGCCTCCCAAGGTCCAAAACTTCAAGATTTCAAAGTTACTCTTCAAGGTAAGGGATCCTACCTCTCTCTTTCTTTTCAAGTACTATCATTTATGTCATTTCTTTTAAGCCCCACGTTCTTATGTTGGGGGTGTTATTTTATATTCATATTAATTTTATTTTTATGTTAATATTATGAGATACCCCCTCTTGCTCTCATAATTTCATTTTATGAATGTTTAAGTGGCGCTGTTAGGCTGTCAAATTTTTGTAAGGGATCCTGCCTCTCTCTTTCTTTTCAAGTACTCTCGTTTATGTCATTTATTTTAAGCCTCATGTTATTATGTTGGGGGTGTTCTTTTATATTGATATTAATTTCATTTTCATGTTAATATTATGAGAGACCCCCTCTTTCTGTCATCATTTTATTTTATGAATGTTTAAGTGGCACCGTTAGGCTGCCAAATTTTTGTAAGGGATCCTACCTCTCTCTTTCTTTTCAAGTACTCTCATTTATGTAATTTCTTTTAAGCCTCATGTTCTTATGTTGGGGGTGTTATTTTATATTCATATTACTGTCCTTTTCATTTTCATATGATGAGAGACCCCCTCTTGCTCTCATCATTTCATTTTATGAATGTTTAAGTTGTGTCGTTAGGCTGCCGAATTTTTTTAAGGGATTCTTTCTCTCTTCCCATTTTCAAAGTTCTACTTTCATGTAAAGTCTTTAAAGTTCCTTTTTTTCTTTGTTGGGGTATGATATATATATTCATCATACTTTCCTTTTATGTTCACATGATGAGAGACCCTATATAATCTCATCAATTCATTTTTTTAAGTTTTAAGTGACGCTGTTAGGCTGCCGAATTCTTCATAAGAGAAATCTTATTATTGTCTTCCTTTAAAGTTTTTAATTTCATATGGTATGTACTTAAAATTTCATTACCATATTCTTATATCCTTTATATTCTATCCCTCTACTATTTTATGGATCATTTATGAGTGGGTGACCCATGTCCTCTCTCTTTTCAATGTTTTCTAAAACCCTCCAACATAGCCGTTATGCTGCCGAATTTTTGTCTCAAAATGTCTCTCTCTTTTTCTCAAATTATTTTATTTTATTAAGTGAATAATCAAAACTCTTTATTCTAAAATTTTATTCACATATATATATAAATTTTTTATTTTAAATTATGGGATTGACATACATGATACCCGCTTTCCTTTTTCGTGGGTTTAAAGTGACATAAAGATCACGTTTTTAAAGAAGTTTTTAAAATGTTATGACTATGAAATTAAACCCATTTATTTTATGATATATGGGTTGTTTATGAAATGATTGATGATGATATATGTGGATCACATGATAATAAATAAAAATTAAGGGTGCAACCTGATAGCACTCTAATGCATTGGGTAAAGACTTAATCTCTAGAGGCAACCATTTTAACGATACCTTGGTGAATAACCTTGGTAATTTTTTAATGAAACCTTGGGGATGGAACTTGGTGATATGGAAATTCTTGTCTATGTTAAATGTTGTAGCCACATCTTCATGTTATGAAACAAATTATTTTTATTATGATATGCCTCATTATCTCTTTCTCATGCCTTAAAGTTATTTATCATGACTTTATTGATGTATCTCAAGTTCACATGTAAAATGTTTCTCTTGTTTCCCTTACTAGGCCTTCTGCTTACCATTTCCTTTGATGTATGATCCTAGGTTATGAGATGCTGTAATGAAATTAGGATGAAAAATGAAGAATACTTTCAAGTGTTTAAGAAGAATGTTTTATATCGTCATGTATTATGTTCCTGGTTTCCAAGACACTAAACCTTAAAGATCCTCAGTTTTGTAAAATGCAATGAAAAGTTATGTTATAAAAAGGTGGGATGTTATAATAGAACATGATGAACCAAGAATAACTACATAACTCATCTTGTGAGATGGAAAGTTTGCAGTCCAAAAGAGAGAAACACATAAAGGTTAAAATCTCACACACAAATTCAAGATCAACAAACCAAGATCATCACACATATCCAAACTAGATAAAGACTGGATACCTAGCATAGGACTCCACATCATTTAAAAATTCATCAAAAATGGGATAATATAAGAAAAACATGTCCCTTAGACCTAAATAAGAGACTTCAACCACTCACTAAGGTGAAACATATAAGATCAAATTCCCCAAATAAAGGTAAAGAACTGAAAAGTATTTTTACCCTAGGTAAACACTCAATGGTAACATTGGATTTTTCAAAACCAAGCCTCACCCCTATATGAGCTCATCAAATCAAAAACCAGCACCACTGAGTGCCCAGTCCATCAAAAATCCACATCTTACTAGTTACTTAAGTACATTCCCATGGTATATCCAAGTCCAACTAGAAGGATATCAAACATCTAGGTCAGTGCACAATAGGGCACTATACTCACACAAGGGATATTATGCATCACATAAAAATTGACCTCTAACCATAAAAAAATAGAACAACTTGGGAGAATAATCCCAAAAAATCATGAGTATTATCTGAATAAGATTCCACTCCATCACTAGGAGTACAACAAATATCAAGGAACTAAATTAATTTGAAATAAGGCTAAGCATTCAAGAGCGAACATCCATAAGGCACAACCATAGAGTTCTCAAGAAAAGGAAACCATTATCACACCACCAATCCAAAAAATGACCCAAACCAAGGTCCACATTATCTCATCCAAAAATATTTCAAACAAAAGGCCAAAAACAGAGAATCCACAAGAAGGAAAAACTCAAGCAGTTTACACTCTAACATCAGAAACAATAAGCTGGATAAAAAACAACCACATTTGGAAATCGACAACTGAAAACTGGAATCTCATCCATTGTGTGAAAAGATCAACTTTGAGGCCTATGTCTAGAGACCTATTATAATGAAGCATATACTTCCCCGAAGTCAGGATCTTATTTTCTCAACTGAAATTTCCCTTTCTGGTTTCCCATCTTACAGAACCTCTTAAGATGAACCAAACAACCATACCATTTATAAACTCTTGGATATTTTAAGCACAACCTCTTAGAATGACCAGGTGATCCACGTTGTAAGAACTCAACTTGAATCTTATTTCCATGAGATGATTGTCCTTTCTCAACCATGAATGAGGCATTATTCCCTTCATGCTGTTTCACTAGCTCTTCTTCAGATGAAAAATCCCTGTTGAGCATCTCCTGATAATAAATCAACCCGGTCGTAGGCATAGCGGTCAAAAGGTATGGGTGAAAAACTTTTAGAAAAAAATATACTTACTAAATTCATCATAAACAATACTAGGTAAACATACCAAACATGAGAATTTCTTAGCATACTCTACAACTGATATCCCATCTTGACCATAACACAAGAACTCAAAAAATTAATCCTTCTTCACATCCTTTGGATACTTCCACTAAATAAATACTTTCTTACATATTCACTAAGACATTATTTCATACACACAAGAGAGAATAAAAAATTCCCACCACTCCTGGCCAGGTACCTCAAATAAAGAGTTGATAGACCCAACCTTCAATGCATCAGGAGTATTTAGAGAATCAAAGATCCCATAAACTTATTCAATATGAAGTTATTCCTCAAGATAACCTAGTTCACCATTATAAAAAGGTGTATTATAATCTAAGAATTCAAGTTTGGGGTTCAAATTATGCATGGTATCTAGATCCACCACTCAATATGAAGTCTGGGTAGAGTCATCAATAAGAGATTCTACCTCTATAAAATTTGAAGAACTACCCCAATGACCAGACCGCTAGGACAAAATTCTATATTTATTAAAGGAATTTATTAGAGACATTTATGAACATCAAAAAACATAGGCTCATTAACTCAGGAATAGTAGAAATAGAAAAAAAGAATCCAAAATATTTCAAACAAGCCATAAACCACATTATCAAAGCATCATTGATTTCAAAACACACAAGATTTCAACATTTATAAAACATTACTATTTCATTTAAAAATAATAAATATTGTTATAAATTCATCATAGTTTAAAAAACCCTTTACCAGTACATGAAAATTTATCCATGGTTTCAAAGACATTAATCCCATTTTCCATTTATCAAAACCAATTCCATTTTAAACCCATTACCAAATTTCTTCTTAAAACATTTCTTTAACAAATAAACAATATGTATTTTAAAATCATTTTTCCAAACCAAAAATTTCATGATAATAAATTATTGGTAATTGAAAAATCCTTTCAAAGAAATCAAAAAAACTTTTTTAAGACACAAATTTGGTTTTCACAAAGGATTTAAAATCATCAACAAGGGATTAGAGCTAAAACCACCACATAGGAGAATAAAACATACCATATCCATAACTATCCAAACTAACCTTGATCAAGTGAATTAACCTATAAAATAACAAAAAAGGTGTCAATTTTGGGTTATAGTAGAACCATGCATGGCATGGTATCATGGAATGGTAAACCACACACCAATCCCACAATAGTTCTTGGACTGACTTATAGATTAGTCACACTAATACCTCATAGTTTACTAGACTGTTAAGGTGTAGTGTAGCTCCAGTAATATTTCCATTCTAACCCAAAACCCATAATATATTCCTGAAATAAAAGATAATATCATTGGGAATCTAAATCTCATTTATTATTAGGAAACAAATAACCCAAAACAGATACTCAAGTCCTTACTTTCCCTGGTAACCCAAGTCTCCTTGTAAAGAGGTGGTGACCAAGAACCCTCTCACGAACTACCTATTAAGTCCCAAAACATTCTTAATCTCCTTTATACCATGAATCACCCAAATAACATAAGTTATTTTAAGTACAAGTGATTAATTTCAAGGAAAGACCTCCTCTAATACCATTTGTGAGGAACTAACCTAAATTACCATCTAAACCGATAACCAATTCAATTCGCTACTAACCCGAAGAGAGTTCCTAATATCTATGGTCTGGTGAAAAGCACATGGTAATCAATAAATAAACACTGGGAATGATTTATCCCCCAAAATATTACAATAATAAAATTAAATTGTGGAGAAAATATCAGATACATAAATCAATACATACATATCAAGGTATAAGGAGATGATACAAGCTACAAATAAAAAAAAGATACAAAAAACCCATATCATGGTGGTCTAAAACCACCCACCACGTCCCAATTCACCCATCCTTGGTCACCCAAGCACAAAACCACAATGGAATATGACAATCACATGATCACCTGATATAATAATAAGAGGGATGCAAACACAAAAGGTACAAGTAGGGTGTGAGATAAAGATCCCAGTAGGATTCCACCAAATATTCTATGTAGTTAGTTTATAAGGTAATTAAAATATTATAAAAGAGGAGTAAAATAAATAGATTACAAATCTTGGTTTAAAAATAGAGTTTTAAACATTTAAAATTCTTTTATCAAATTGTTTCTATAAAACATTCCATTTCACCATTTAAAAACTAAACATTTTCTTGAGAAGATTTGAAAACCATTTCACAATATTTATTTAGATAATTATGAAAATGATGATAATATACACATGATATAAAAATATATACAAGATTCAATATATTAGAGTCAATACATATAATAACCATAAATATACCAATCAAGAGCAGTAATCAATCAAGTAAGAAAACTCTGGTGCTAAGTAGCGACAAAAAATGTTATCATGTATCAAATACAAAGTATATGGATGTAATGGGTACAACCTAGGTATGATAGTTATTCCATCCCATAACAACTAATAAAATTACAACATGATTAATTTTCAAGATTACATATAGTCTCATGGGTCTCATGTAAACCAATTCCACTCACACCCGCTTTCCCAGACACACATCCATAGTATGAACCTTTCATGTTCTCTATGGATCCACTAAATGGGGTGTGAGTCCAATAATTAAGTATATATCTAGGAAATACCATCTTACTATCTAGGTTCCCATGACTATTCAAAATATGTGAGTGAGATAATCAAGTTACGAAGATTACATGGGGATCCTTATCAATATTAATCATGGGCACATGACCTCAAATCACATCTCACTCTCACCTTAAAACTTCATCAAAGTAAATAATCCCTTTTTTAACACCCAACAATTAGAAGTATAAGAATAAAAAAGTTATAATAAGGGATTGTTACATGATATAATTATCATAAAGTGCCAACCGGTCCATCAAACATAAATAGTTTCAATTCAAAACCTTTTATAAAATTCAACATTCAAAAGATTAATCACACCTTCTTCCTTTAACAAATCATCTTAATAATTCCAAATGGGTCTTTAAAACAACCATTTATTCCAAAGAAACACTAAAGCATTCAAAGGAAGTTTTACAATTTTAAAATGTTTGAATACATTTCAAAACATGGGTTTAAACCCTCTTTACATGTGATTAAATCATTTATTTCAAATAACCCAAGAAAAAACATTTAAAAACAAGGGTAAAATAAATAAAATAGGGTTCTTGGTAGCATTTTAAACTATTTATAAAACATAAAATAGTTTAACTCATTTCATTCATTTCAATGAGTTTCATTTTAGGAATAAAAAACCAAGCCAAAACCCTCAATTTCAACAAAAAAATCCTTTGAAAGTTATTTTAAAATAAATCCAAACAAACATGGAATTTAAACAATTCATAAAATTTTGTGATAGAACAATATCATATCCATTTAAATAATACCATGTTCAATTCAAAGAGAAAAGTGTAAAAGAAGATTTCGTAAGGAATTTCATGGAAAAATTTCATAAAAGATGTGTTAGAAATTAAGAAACACATATCTATTAATTCTCATGAAACAATGAATTAAAATATGAAGGAAAAGCATAGAAACACCTACTTGGAATATTTAGAGTCCAACTGAAATTATTTTGTGATATTTTACCTTTGATGGAGATCGCTGGATCTTGGAAGGGAGATCTCGAGAGAAGAAAGAATAAACCCTAGATCCATAATTCTACATCAATAAAACATGATCCAATGAATCACATGCCTACCATAACCTCTAGGAATAAAGAGTCAATAAAAGAGGAGAGATCAAATTCCAAGAGAAGAAGAACTTACCAAAAGATAAGATCCTCACTTTTATTGGCACTTAGATCCACCAAGAGATGAGGTTTAGAGAGCCAAAATGGCTCTAAATGGATCCCAAAATCCAAAGGATAAATTTAGATCCAATTCGGAGGATTTTAGGGTTAATTGGGGGGGGGTGAGATATTAATTATGATTTTCAAGTCTTTAATTACTGTTCACATAGTTTCATGGGTTAGGTCACATGGTTATTACTAACCATGAACCTAACCATGCACCCAAAATAGAGACACTAGAAGGGTTTCATGGTTTGAATTCATGGTTAGTTTAACCATTCCCACACCTTGCGACCCCATTCTATCCAAGTTGCATGGTTTTTCTAACTATGTGAAAACCATGCTCAAATCATGAACATGCCTAGAAACCTTCAAAAAACTCCAAAAAAAACTTTGGAAACAACCCATAAAGAGATCCAATCAAAGGATACTCAAATAAATGGGTTAAAACAGTTAAAAATAATTAATGGGATATTACAAACTCCCCACTATAGGACTTTCTATCCCCAAAAATCATCCAGTCTGAAATATAGAACATGATGACATAAGAAGAACTCCATCACTCATCTTGTGAGGTGGACAGTTCACAGTCCAGAAGAGAGATTAACCCAAAGGTTAACAACTCACACACATCTCCAAGATCAACACACCAAGTTCATCACACATATCCAAAATAGAGAAATAATGGATACCTAACATAGGTATCCCCACCATTTAAAGATTCATAAAAAATGGTGTAACACATTAAAAGCATGTCCCTTAGACCTAAAGAAGAGACTTCAACCACTCATTGAGGAGATATATCTAAGATCAAATTCCACAAAAAATGAAAATAACAGACAAAGATTTATACCCTTGTTAATCCATTGATAATAACATAAGATTTTTCAAAATTGAGACTCACCCCTATATGTGCTCATCAAATAAAATTCTAGCACCATCGACTGTCTGGTCCACCAAAAATCCACATATTCCTCATTACCTAAGTACATTACCATGGTCTATCCAATTCCAATTGGAAAGATCTCAAACATCAAGTTTAGTTCACAATAGGGAACTATACTCCCATAAGGGAGATCATCCATCACATCAAAATTGACCTCTAACCATCTAGGAATAAACGAGAGAACAACAAGGAACAATAGTCCACAAACATCATGAGGATTCTCAGTAGAATATTCCACTCCATTACGAGGATCACAATGAACATAAAGGAACTAAAGTCATTTGAAAATAAGGATAATCATTCAAGAGTGCACATGCACAAGGAAAAACCAAAAATATCTCAAGAAAAGAAAACCACTCTCACATCACCAATACAAAAATGACCCAAACCAAGTTCCACATGATCTCATCCACAAATATTTCAAACAAAAGGTTTTCAAAAGAGTATAAGCCATAAGAAGGAAAAAATCAAGCAGTTTACACTCCTACATTGGAAATAATAATCTAGATAAAAAACAACCACATCTGGAAATCGACATATGACTACATGAAGCTCCTCCACTATGTGAAAAGTTTCACTCTAAAGCCTATGGATGGATCCCTATTATCATGAAGCATCTTCTACCACGTAGTCAAGAGATAATGTTCTCGATCAAAATTTCCCTTTCTAGTTTCCCATCTTACAGAACCTCTAATGGTAACCCAAATAGACACACCATTTAAAAAATCTTGGAGATTTAGAATAAAACCTCTTAGAATGACCATATTCTCCAAACTGGAAGCACAAAACATGAATTTTTATTTCCATGTGATGAATGTACTTTCTCAATAATGAACGAGGTATTCTTCCCTTCACATAATTTCACTAACTCTATTTCAGTTGAAAAATCCCTATCAAGCATCTCCTGATAAGAAATAAACCATGTCATATGCATGGTGTTAAAAATATATGGGTGAATAAATTTTCTAAAAAAAATATTCTTACTGAAGTCATCATAAAAAATAACAGGTAAGAAACATACCAAATGTGAGAATTACTTAGTATACTCTCCAATTGATAGCTCATCTTGAACAAAACACAAGAACTTGGAAACTTTATCCATCTTCACATTCTATGGATACTTACACCAAATGAAAAATAACATGAAGTATTCAAAATACATTTTTAATATATACAAGAGAGAATCACAACTTCTCACCACTCATGGCTAGGTCCCTCAAATAAGGACTTGATAGACTTGACCTTTAATGCATCATGAGTCTTGAGTGAGTTGAAGATATCATCAACATATTCAAGCCAATTTTATTCCTTAAGATAACCTAGTTAACCTTTATAAGAATGTGGATGATAATATAATAATTCAATGATGGAGTTTCAAAGGCTGGAAAGTCTCTAGCTCCACCACTTGATATGGAGTTGAGGTAGAGTCTTCAACAAGAGGTGCCACTCTTGAAAATGTGAAGAACTACCCTGAGGACCGGACCATTGGAAAAATATTCTATATTTCTTGAAGAAATATTTTGGATACATTTCTAAACATCACAAAACATAGTCTCACCAACTTAGTCATAATAGAAACAAAAAATAAACAAACCAGCATCTTTTAAATAAGCCACAAACCACATTATCAATACATCATTGATTTCAAAACACAATATATTTCACCATTTATAAAACATTACTCTTTCCTTTAAAAGTGATAATATTTTTATAAATACCTCATAGTTTCAAAAACCCTTTACCAGCACATGGAAAATCATCCATGGTTTCAAAGCCATTAATACAATTTTCTATTTATCAAAACCAATTCCATTTAAAAACCATTAACAAATTTATTCTTAAAACATTTATTTAACACATAACCAAAGAGTCTTTAAAAATTAGTTTTCCAAACCAAACATTTCATGATATTCACTTGTTGGTAATTGAAAAAACTTTTAAAATAACTCAAAAAAACTTATTTTAAGCCACAAATTTAGTTTTCACAAAGGATTTAAAATCATCAATAAGGGATTAAATCTGAAAATACCCTAAAAGAGCATAAAACATACCATATCCATAACTATCCTAACTAATATCACTCGAGTAAAGTCACATAAAAGATATTATAAAAGGTGTAAAGTTTGGGTTAGAGTAGAACCTTGCATGGCTTGGTTGCATGGGATAGTAAACTACACACCAATTTCATAATAGTTATTGGATTGACTTCCAAATCAGTCACACCAATACCTCACAGTTCACTAGACTGTTAAGGTGTAGTGTAACTCTAGTCATATTTCTATTCCAACAAAAAACCCATAAGATATTACCAAAATCAAAGATAATATCATCAAGAATCTAAATCTAATTTATCATCAGTAAATCAATAACTCAAAACAAATACTCAAGTACCCACTTTCCCTAGTAACTAAAGTATTCTAAAGAAGAGGTGGTGATCAAGAATCCAATCACAAACTACCTATTAAGTCCTAACACATTATTAATCTTCTTTATACCACGACTCATCCCAAATAACATAAGGAATTTTAAGGAGAAGTTCTTCCTTTCAAGGAAAGGCCTCCTCTGATACCATTTGTAATGAACCAACCCAAAATACCATCTAAATTAATAACTGAGTCGATTTTACAATAACCCAAAGAGTGTTCCTAGTATCCATGGGTTGGATAAAAGAACTTTGGAATCAATAAATAACCGTTGGGAATGATTTCACACAAAAAATATTAAAATAATCAAAGTACATTGTGGAAAAAATATCAGATACACACATCAATACATACATATCAGGTTATAAGGATATGATGCAAGCTAGAAATAAAACAGAGCTACCAAAAATCCATATTCTGGTGATCCATGACCACCCACCATGTCCCAAGTCACCCACCCTTGGTCACACAATCACAAAACCACAAAGGAAGATGATGATCACATGGGAACCTGTTATAAGAATAAGAGGGATACAAACACCAAATAGTAAAAGCAGAGTGTGAGATAAAGAGTTGAGTAGGATTCCACCAAATATTCTATGAATTTACTTCATAATGTAAGTAAATTATGATAAAATAAAAGTTCAATAAAGATATTACATATATTGGTTTAAAAATAGAGTTTTTAAACATTTAAAAATAATTTATCAAATTGCTCCTATAAAACATTCCATTTCACCATTTAAAAACTAAACATTTTCTTGAAAATATTTGAAAAAAATTTCACAATATTTGGTCATATTTTCAAGAAAATTAATCGAATATGCACTTGATATAAAAATATATACAAGAGTCAATACAGTAGAGTCAAGGTGAATAATAAACATAAATAGATCAATCAAGAGCAGTAATCAATCAAGGAAACTTCAGTTCCAAGTAGTGGAAATGAATGCTTTCATGTATAAAATATGAATTATATGGATTTAATGGGTAAAAAATAAGTATATTAGTGATTTCACCCCAAAATATCTTATCAAATTGAAACATGACTAATTTTTCAGATTACATATAGTCTCACAGGTCTCAAGCAAACCAGTTCCAGGCACACCTGCTTTCCTAGCCTTACGTCCATAACCTAAACCATTCATGTTCTCTATGGATAAAATTAATGGGGTGTGAGTACACTAATGAATCATATATCTAGGTCATCTCATCTAACTATCCATGTTCCCATTACTAGTAAAAATAAGTGAGCTAGATATTCAAGTTACAAAGATCATATAGGGATCTTTGTCAATATCAATCATTGGATCACACCCTCAAATCACATAAAACTCTCATCCTTAAACTCCATGAAAGTAAATTATTCCTTTTTAGATAGATAAAAATGGGAAGTATAAGAATCAAAAAGTTACAATAAAGTATTATTACATGAGATAATTATCATAAAGTGCAAATCAAGCCGTCAAATATCATCAATTTCAATTCAAAACCTTTATACATTCAACATTAAAAAGGGTAATCATACCCGATTACTTTAAAAAATCATCATAATAATTCCAAAAAACCCTTTAAAATAATAATTTATTCCAAATTAAACCTAAATAATTCAAAGGAAGTATTACAATTTTAAAAGGTTTGAATACATTTCAAAATATGGGTTTAAACCCTCTTTCCATGAGAATAAATCATTTATTTCAAATAACCCAAGAACATCCATTTCAAAATAAGGGTAAGATAAATCAAAAAGGGTTCTTGTTAATTTGAAAAATTCCATAATTTGAAACTATTTATAAAATATCAAATAGTTCAACCCATTTCACCCAATTCAAGTCATTTCATAAAAACCCAGGACAAAGCCCTCAATTTTATTAAAAGATAATTTAAAGTTTATTTTCAAATAAATCCAAAAAAACATGCATTTAATAAATTCATAAAATGTTACAAGAGATCAAGATTATATTCATTTAAATCATACCATGTTCAATTCAAAGAGAAAAGGGTCAAAGAATATTTCACAAGGAATTTCGTGGACAAATTTTATAAAACATGTGTTTGAAATAAAGAAACATGTATTTATGAATTATAATTAAATAATGAATTACAATAATAAGAAAAATAATATAAACACCTACTTTTAATATTTGTAATCCAACTGCAATAATTCCAAGATATCTATCCTTCGATGGCGATCACCAGATCTAGGAAGGGAGATCTCAAGAGAAGAAAGAATAGACCATAGATCCACAGTTCCATATCAATCAACCATGATCCAACAAATCACATGTATTCCATAGAATATGGGAAGAAAGATTCAAGATAAGAGAATATATTTAATTCCAAGAGAATAACTTAATGAAATAGAAGATCCTCACTTAGATTGGTACTTCAATCTACCAAGAGATGAGGTTTGGAGAGCCAAATAGCTCAAGGCAGCTCCCAAAAGCCAAAGGATCGATTTGGGTTTGAGTGGGAGAAGTTTAGGGTTAATTAGGGGGGGGGGTTTCAGGATTTAAATTAAGATTTTCTGGGCTTTAATTACTATTCTCATGGTTTCTTGGGCTAGGTCACATAGTTAGTACTAATCATGTACCCCAAACAGAGTCATTGGAAGGGTTGCATGGTTTGGCTGCATGGTTAGTTTAACCATGAAAAAACAATGCAAACCCCTTATGTCCAAGTTTAATGGTTTTTATAACCATGCATAAACCATTATCAAGTAGTGAACAATCTCAAAAACCATAAATAAACTCCAAAAAACTTATAAAACAACCCATAAAGAGATCCAACCAAAGGATAATCAAATCAATGGGTCAAAAAAAGTTAAAAAAAGTAATGGGATGTTAAAATACCCCTAAAATGGGAACCTAATTCAGTTTTTGGAAATTCATGAAGGGAATTCTCAATCTCCATAGGCTAGAAACTAGTGTATAGGTATCAAAAACATCATTGAGAACATTTTTCTTAATAAAAAATAAAGTCGGTCTAAACCAAGGACCTAAAATGACTTTTCCATTTCTTAAAAATCTATTCTCTCAAATAAATAAATACAAGGAGAAAAGTCATATATGTGTCATAAAATGAATAAATTATCAAGAAAATAGTGACAACATAACAATATCAGAGGAAAAATTTATATCATAAACAAAAGTAGAACCAAGCATACTCGAATAAAAAAATAATATTGGATGGGGAGCTAAATAGGTGATACAAGAATATGATAAAAAAATAAAAATAAAAAATGAAGAAATAAGTGCCACCCATATCCATGTGACATAAGGGATTATCCCCACCATTTCACCTCCACCCTTCTTCATACAACTAATAGGAAGATACAACACCACCAAGCAACCCTTTTCCTCTACCTGTATCTGTAAAAACAAAGTCTACATGCACCCATTAGGTGTATGTGAGATGTGAGCACAACAAGACCAATATGATCCCATTGAGTGTTTTACAATAAAATATTATAAAAAAAAACAAGAATACTAGTTTGTAAATAAAATACACGAATATGCGATTTTAAAATTTTAAATACAAGAAATAGATAATGTTTTAGAAATATAAATTAGAAACCATCAATGAAAACAATTTAAAACAAGAACCATGGGGAATTCCTAAGGTATCTAAGGTACAAGAAATCTAGGATCATAAAAAAACTCAATGATTGAACCAATCATAGTCAAATATTCATTTGTTCTAGGGTGAGTAACCTAAAGGCCTACTAGGAATGGGTCACTCCAAAAAGAGACTCTCGATACATATCGTCAATGTGTTTAATTAGTGTTATAATGTGGGTCTAATGCTAGGGAGGGAAAACCATGCCTAACTGTGATTATCCTAGTCCTCCCACCTAAAAACCTAGACTACCATGTGATTTACCCCCTTTAAGGAGTTTCCATTCCATTAATTAAAGCATTTAAATGGGGATAATTTTACCTAACACAATATAAAGAGACCCTAAATTAATACCTTTCAAAACACTTAAAAATCCAAAATCAAATGAGAAAAATTTAAAAAATATTTATAACATATATATACATTTTAAAATATCATGAAAAATTATTTAAAACAATTTATAACATTCTTTGGAAACAATAAATCAATTAAGGTTAATGAAACAGAGCTAACTTATGAAATCTACCACCTTTACTAAGTTAAACTGCTTACTAATGGAGAAAACCCACTTAATTGATGAAGAAGGATCCTAAAAAGGAAAGATAATGACATAAAAACCAAAAAATCCTACCATTAGGTTTGACCAAAATGAACCCTAGGTCACCATGACCTTAGGGTAGAGAGAAAACTATATATGTAAGGAAGAAATAACCGAATAAGGGAATATTAAGCACTCGCCAAGAGATTTATTAAAGAAACACAAGACCCCTTGAAATAAATCCAAGGAGAGGGGGGAGAGCTATTTGATGCATGCACACACACATGTGTGTGTGTGTGGGGGGGGGGTGAATTTGAGTGGCAGAGGAATGAGAGGGGTTAGGTATTTAATTTGAGGGAGGGTAGTTAGTTAATTTCATTCCTTTTTAAAATATATAAACACAATAGGAAAATTTATTTTTTGATATGGATATTTATGTTCGTTGCTAATAATTTTTTGAGATAGAAACTGAGCCCACTACAAAAGAAAATGAAAATAGTATTTGCGACATAATCAACCTTTGTCACAAAAATTATTCACGGTGGACATGGATATATTTCCCAAAAAAAGTATTTGAAAAGGAAGAAATTATACTTTATAAAAAACATAAAAAAATAAATCAAATAAAAATATATAAAAACTTTCATAGAAAATATTATAACCATTTAACACACTATATATTTATAAAAAAAATCATAAAGTCACTCTGGGGGAGGGGGATTGGATGAAGGGATGGGAAGAGGGAACTCAATCCTCAAACTATGTGTAAGTCTCCACATGTATTCCATCATCTACCCATGCTGCTAACACTGCTCCTAATTCCACTAATCTTCCTACTAATGCTTATCTTCTTGATCTTTATGTATGTTTTGTATAATATCATCTTGAGCTCACAGTCTCTCATCAAACTCTACTGCTGATGATGATCCTTCACTATCTCCCTTTTATCTAGTTGTTGACCTCACACCACCACCATAATAACTAGTAGACGTCGATCATGAACCAATGCTGAACACCTGATTTTTTTAATACCATGCATGTTATCCTATATCTAAGCCGCCTCATCAAAAACTGAATCATAGGAGGCCTCACCCTCTGTTTTATCTTGACTCTCTCATGCATGAGAAGTCACAGCCTCATATTTCTCCTTCAAATGAAATTGTAAATTAAAATAATAAAAAATTAATTTAAGTTAATTTAAATAAATATACTAACCACAATATGATGTTTTCTATCACTAGTAATCTTTCCTATAATAGGATTATTATATATCCAATTATAAACATCAGACATTATAACAATGGGATCAAAAATGTCCTACATAATAAAAATTTTACATTAAAAGTATATATAAATCAATAAAAAAAATTACTTACCATTCATTGTTGATGAATACCAAATGTAAGACTCCCATATTTTTGTGTGACCTCCTGCCTCCCTTAGTTTTGCCGACCAAGATGATGACCTTATATGAAAATTCTCTCCAATATAGTAAGATCACAATCAGCCAAAATACTAGGCAATGATATAGTCAGGCCAATAATAGAATAAATACTGATAAAAAACCATAACAGAAGCCTTATCCATGACTCTGTTTCTAATATTGGGTAAAAAATGTGAAAAAATCTCATGCATACAAATCTAATGTGCCTCCCAGATAGAGGTCCTTAAGGTAACATCGACTGGAGACCATAAACCCTAAAAATAATTAATAATATCAAGTTAATAAATAAATAATTTTTTAAAAATTATTTATTTACATACAAGTTAGTGATCAAACATTTTATGATGAACATCAATGAGAACCTAATCCCACAACATTCATGGATCATAAAAATAATTCTATAGAATCACACTCATCTTCCCAACAACTATATGTGAAAAAATATACCAAAAAGAATATAAAATCAAACAATTAGCATATAAATAAATTAATAAATATTAATTAAAATACACAATTGAACATACCTCTGTAAGGGTGGATCAAAATCAAGAGAGGGATGTCATTCAGGAATAGGGTTTGGAATCATTAATCTAGCTAGGCTGCAACCCCTCTAAGTTGAAGATGTCGTGGAAATATCCTATAGGTCAGGTAATGGGTAATTAGGTTGATCACTAGGAATCTCACCATCAAGGCATGAAATATATCATATATATCTTCTCTAGCTATCTAAAATAGAAAAATAAGAAATATTTCTTATCATTAATCTGATATAAGGGAATGAGTGATGAATAAAATATGAGAAATTTATAAGAAATATTAGTTACTAATTTATACCGATTTATGCTAATTATTACTAATTTCTACCAATTTATAATAATTATTACTTTTTTTAAAATTATTATTAGTTAATACTAATTTATATTAATTGTTACTAATTATTACTAATTTTTACTAATTATTTATATTTTCAACTAATTATTACCAATTTCCAGTAATTATTACTAATTATTTTATAACCATTAACCAAATTTTACCAATTATTATTAATTCCTATTAATTTCTACCAATTATCACTAATTAATACTAAATATTACTAAATATTACAAATTTCTACTATTTTTTTACAAATTTATACTAATTAATACTAATTATTACTATTTTTTGCTAATTATTACCAATTATTCCTAATTATTCCTAAAATACACTAATTATTACTAATTATTACTAATTTATACTAATTATTTATAATTTTTACTAATTTATACTAATTATTTTATATTTTTTACCAATTATTCCTAATTTTTACAAATTTTTACAATTATTCTACTTATTATTACCAATTTCAACTAATTATTACTAATTTTTACATATTATTACAAATTTCTACTTATTATTACTCATTTCTAATAATTATTTCTAAATATTTTATAATTTTCACCAATTATTACCAATTATTACTATTTTTTGCTAAGTATTAATAATTATTACTATTTTTTTACTAATTTTAAATAATTATTACTATTTTATATAAATTATTAATAATCGTTTTATATTTTTTACTAATTATTACTAATTATTACTAATTATTACTAATTATTACAAATTTCTACAAATTTCTATAAATTTCTACCGATTATTACTAATTATTACTAATTATTATAATTACTACTAAAACTACTAATTATTACTAATTTCTACTAATTATTATTAATTTCTACTAATTATTACTAATTTATACTAATTATTACTAATTTATACTAATTATTACTAATCATTACTAATTTGTACTAATTATTACTAATTATTACTAATTATTACTAATTATTACTAATTATTACTAATTATTACTAATTATTACTAATTATTACCAATTATTACTAATTATTACTAATTTCTACAAATTATTACCAATTGTTTTATTATTTTTACAAATTTATACCAATTTATAGTATTTTTTATTAATTATTGATGATTTCGACTAATTATTACCAGTTTCTTCTAATTTTCACTAATTTTTAATAATTATTACTATTTTTTTTATAATTTTTACCAATTTTTACCAATTATTATCATTATTATCAATTTTGAATATTTTTTTACTAATTATTACTAATTATTACCATTTTTTACTATTTTTTACTAATTTTTACTAATTTTTGATAATTTCTACATATTATTTCTAAAATCTATTAATTATTACTAATTTTTTTATAATTTTTATCAATTTTTGCCAATGTTTTCCAAATTTTTTTAACATTTAACTAATTATATCTAATTTCTATTGAACTGAACTACTGACAACATAGAGTAAATTACAATAAACAATACATCGTACAATTGTAAATAAAGACTAATAAATTATATTAAAAAACAAACTATATAATAAAAAGAATAAAAAATAAACTTAATAACTATTTTAAAAAAGCTTAAAAAATACTTTATAACTAAAGTTTGGATTGCATAACATAGATTTACAACTTAAAAATTAAAACATCAAAAAAATAAAAATCATGAGAGAAAAACGAGATTGAGAAGTTGAAAGGGTGGAAGAGTTTGAGAATAGAGGTGGTGGTGGGGTGTATTTATAGCGATATTTTTTTTGCAATGGATCATTCGTCATAAATAGGATGTCGTTTGGACTACTTGCGATGAACATTTGTGATAGACTCAATATCTATCACAATAGATTCCCACCATTAAAAATATCCTCGCTTATTCGGAAATTATTTGCAACTAAAGATTTTTGTCATGAATAAACCCCGCCACCAATTTATTTGTGATGGACTCAAACAATCCACCATAAATAGTTATTTCTGCTATGCTATTTGCGATGGACTGCCAGAGTCTGTCACAACCGCCATCGCATGCGTTGTGCATGATAAAATTATTTGTAACACACAAGATATCCATCACAAATATACGTCATGTAAAAATATATTTGTGATGAAATTGTTTTTTTATCGCAAAAAACATTTTTTGGATACTATTTGTGATGGACATCATGCACGCCGCAAATATCCCGTCACAAATAACCAAATTTTCTATAGTGGCTAACCACATGATTTTCCAAACTATGTGGGTGACAGTAGTTCTGCCTGGGTGGGCGCACCGTTTGACCGCATGGTTAAAAAAACCATGCGTCAACCGTGAAAATCACCTCAGTTAAGGAACTCTAGGTTTTGTACTGTTTTCCACACAGTTAGTGCTAACTATGTACCAACCGTGCAATAATTTCTGTTTCCCCATTTTTCAAATCTTTCAAATTAAAAGACCCTAAAATGAAAGATAAGAATAAAAAACAATAAATAATAGAGGTCGTACCTAAAAATGGCATTGTGGGTGTGGCATTGTAACATCCCTCGATCCGACACTCTTACGTGGATGGAACGAGTTTTTTACAAGACCTCAAGTGTGCCTACCCATACGCTAGAGGCTTCCGACTAACAGCATGGGTATGATAAGTATTGTGGGAAACTATACCCCTCTGATTATAGAGTTACAACACAACAAAACAATACAATACCAATAATAATAAATAATTATTAGAGTGTATAAAAAATGGAAATAATACATTATAGCGGAATACTAATAATCAAAGATAACTAAATAATCTAATAAATAATAAAGTAATAATGAAATGACATGTTGTAATGCAACTAAATGTCATGCTAGAAGTAATACAAAATAAAATACTAGTAGACTCAACAAAAGACTCAAAAGTCCCTGGTCCCAAACCCCATGTGGGTCCCATCTCCAAACTCTAGCCCATCCAACAATAAAATTCTCAATAACAAGGTCCCTTACCCTTGTCCAGTCCCACATCCATGTAATATGCTCGGGTACCAAATGATGGCCCGAATAGGGTGTGAGTATAACTCAGTAGGTCAACACCACCGTGTCTAAACACAACTAGTATGATAATAAGTGTATGCAATAATTCAATAAATAAATGTATTAATTAATTAAACAATTTAATTAATACCATATCAACCTATTTTGGCACCATTCCATAATATCTCAGAGCATGTCTCATAACCACGCCAACCATAACCATATAACCGTGGTAAAACACAACCCATCTCAGCACCATGCCAGAATGTCTTTGAGCATGTCTCACAACCATGCCAACCATAACCTTATAGCCAATGTATAAATCACACCAATATGGACCAGAACCTACTATATAAGCATTTTAGTAATCAATCAAGGCCGATCCCAGTATATAAGAATTTTAGTATTTATTAGAGCCAATCTTGGTATATAAGCATTTCAACATGTGTCACTGGGCATAACCCATTATATAATAATTTCAGCATATCTCGGGGTATAGCCCAGTATATAAGCATTTCAGTATGTGTCATTGGGTATAACCCATTATATAAGCATTTCATAATTTATCAATCGGGCCAACACCTCATATAAGAATTAAAATATCTATCACAACACATGTCATAATAATAAGGATATCACAATATCACATCATCAAGATTAATGGTTAGTTATTAAAATTACCATTTATCTTTCAATTACACATTTCATATATCAATTGGTCATAACCAATAATGTTCCATTTATATCAATAAACAATCCAAGCCAAGGTGAAACTATATCAAGCAATCACATAAAATCCATGTCATACTAAACACACTTTAAGACACTAATCAATTCATTTAATCAAAGGTTTGTTCACCTGAATGGTAGTCGCAAGCCAGGTCAATAACCTTTTGGATCCAAAGGGACTCAAAGGAACAATCCAATTCATCATTTAATCAATTAGGATGAACATGTGTTGGCACAATTGAAATATTACATATACTCGACAATTATCAACCATAGGCTTAAGGTTTATAATCTCTACCTTTAATTGATGATCAACCAATGCTTCCAACTAGATTCAAAAATAATAAAGAAGGCTCAAATGATCACAAAAAGGTTCCTAGATCATAACCGATCAATATCAAAACCAACAGCGCACACGGTCAAGATATTACTATGCAATGATCATAGAAAGACGAGAGAGAAGAGGAAAACTGAAGAAAAATCACTTAATAGGGATCTAATGCATGATAGATATGTTCAGAACCAAGATAGGAACTCCAAAAACTTCTGGAAACCACCTTGGGGTTGAGAGGAGGAAGTTACACGTGAGTTGGAAATAAAATCAACCTCACAACACTATTTTAAAAACCTTCTCAGAAAATTATACAACATGAAAATCCATTACACATAATGAATTTATTTTTAGATGCATACGATGAAAAAACCATTGTATCAGATTATTATTTATTATATTCGAATATTACGTGATGTGTAATATAATTACATGACGTGTACTCTTTTCAGGTTTTGAATTAGTTAATGACTTGCAACTATTCACAACATGTGTTTGGAGGAAATTACATGGTGTGTATTATAGTTACATGATGTGTAAATATTCTGTAGAAAAATTTTCATCCCAATTTCCTTATAAAAATCCAAAATCCCCTTAAGCTTCTCAAATTACCAAAAACCCTTGGTAGCCCTAGACCCATTCACACCTGAACTCCATTAATTCAAATAGAAATTCCAAAATGATCCCCATGTGGATCCTCTCTAGTTTTCTCAAGTTTCCTCACAACCCAATTCTGTGTTTATTCAAAAAAATATACATCCATGAACTTTAAGTCATTTTACCCCAAAAAGGCTCTCCATCTCCAATCAAGACATGACTACCAAGGCTCAAACGAAGAAAAACTAAAAGAGAGGCATACCTGAAAAATATGAGATCTTATAACCTCCCTACCATATAACAGCTCATCCCCAAGTTACTCCAAGCATCACTGTGGTGTATCAATGAATAATTCTAGCCATTTTTCTTTCATATTAGACTCCCTCTCCTAGGACTCCTCCTGAACTCACTCACACTACCACTACACTTGAACAAAAGGAATCACCCTTACCTAGAGATACTTCTCACTACGGTCCACAATTTGTATCTGATGCTCCTCAAAGGACACATCAACACTAAGCTCAAGGTATGCTACATATATCACATGAGAAGGGTCTGAATAATATCTCTGAATCTACGACACATGAAACATGTCATGCATGGAATCGTAGCATCATAGAAGGGATAATCGGTATGCCACTAGACCAATCCTATCCACTATCTCAAATAGCCTAAAAAATATGGGCTCTAACTTCCCCTGTTTCCTTATACGACATTTCCCAAACCTAGGTAACACCTAAAGGAAAACATGATGACCAAACTTGAATTCCATATATCATATCTGATGTCATTATAATATTTCTTCCTATTTTTCACAGTCACCAACCACTATTTGATTAACTAAAATTTCTCAGATGTCTCCTGTATGAGACTAGGCCCAACACACATTGACTCACCTACCTCCAACCAACAAAGAGTTGAATAGAATGTCCTACCATACAAAGCCTCAAAAGGTTCCATATGGATTGATGCTCTAAAGCTATTATTATTTGAAAATTCCATGAGTTCCATATTTTGTTCCCATAAACCACCAAAATCCAAAACATAGGCTCATGAAATATCCTCCAAAACCTGAATAGTCCTCTCAGATTGACCATCAGTCTAAGGATGATATGCCATACTCAAAAGAACCTATGATCCCATATCCTTCTAAATACCCTTCCAGAAACATGAGGTGAAACAAAAATATTTGTCTGAAACAATACTCCTTGGAACACCATGCAACCAAACCACCTCACGCATGTAAAGACTTTCCAGATCATCAACTATGAAGTTCTCCCTGATAGGATAGAAGTGGTATACCCTTTTCTGTCAATCCATAATCACCCATACAACATCATTATTATGGGGTTTCCTAGTTAATCCTATCACAAAATATATAGTGACACCATCCCATTTCCACTTAGGAATGGGTAAAGGATGTAAAATCCCAGATGGCCTCTGATGACCAGCTTTCACCTACTAACAAGTGAGACATATCACCATAAATCATACCACTTTTTTCTTCATTACTGACACCCAGTACTGTCTAAAGATATCATGAGACATATTTGTCAAACCTAGATGTACCTCCCACCTAGAAGTATGAAACCCTATCATTAGCTCTTAGAAAGAGCCTGTAGGAACCCATACCCAGCCATGGAAAAGAAGAGAATTTACACTACCAAGAGACCATCCCAATGGTGTCTCCCTACCATATAATCTACCTCTTAGAACTAAGACCTCCACATTAGATAGCTTCTCAATATTGATCCATTCAAAAATCATAAGTATAACAAATTTCGAAGTCAAATCTACTCATCCCTGAGACTCCTAAACATCTAGATGCATCTATGAAACGAGGGCCATCACTCGATATCACAAGACTCCTATATTTCTTCTTCCCATTTATTTTATCTCAATTCATTAGTAATTATGTTTCCATTTCCTGGTGTATAATCCAAATTGAAGTCTAAATACTACAAATAATCAACCCACCTCTTATGCCGAAGGTTTAGGTCCCGCTGAGAAAAGATGTACCTAAGGCTCTTGTGATCTATGTATAAAAAAAACCTATCACCCATGAGATAATATCTCTAGAATCATAAGGAATATACCACTGCTATTAACTCCAAATCACGAGTAGGATAATTACTCTCATGCACTCTCAACTTTTTGGATCCATAAGTAACCACTTGATCCTCCTGCATTATAACTACATCGAGTCCAACTATGGATGCATCACAATACACAGTATATGATTTACTAGGAATAGGTAAAGTGAGGATAGGTAATGAATTCTGTCTGAATTTTAGCTCCTGAAAAGATCTATCACAAGAATCATACCAAACAAACTTCACCCCTTTCTTGGTCATCCCTGACATTAGAATTTTCAAACAGGAAAATTCATGGATAAAGCAATGATAATAACCTAATAAACCTACAAATATCTGAATCTTAAAGAAATTCTTGGGATAATGCCAACATATCATGGATGAAACTTTCTCTAGGTCCACTGAAACTCCTACCTTTGAGATAAAATGGAATAAGAAGTTCACTTTATCAATCTAGAAACTTTATTTGGTTATTTTGGTGTAAAGACAATGCTCTCTCAATGTACTCAGGACAATGTCAATATGTTTGGCATGATCTTATACTAATTGGGATTACACTAAGATGTTATCGAAAAAAACCATTAACCGGTCCAGAAAAGGATGAAATATCAAATTCATCAAGGCCATGAATACCTCTGATGCATTGGTCAACTCAAATGCCATCACTATGAACTCATACAAGACATACCTACTCCTAAAATTAGTCTGAGTTATGTACGATAGTCTCAACCTCAAATATTGGTATCTAGATATGAAATAAATATTGGATAAGATCTTAACACCTATTATCTGATCAAATAGACCATCAATGCACATAAAGGATACCAATTATTAACCTTTACCTAGTTCAATATTTGATAATCCAAACAAAAGTTCAAATCATCATCCAACTTCTTATCGAAGAGAAATGGAGAACCCCAAGGAGATTTACTTGGATGTATGAAACATTTATGTCTGGATCTTCCAACTATACTTTTAACTTTTGAAGCTCTACTGGTTCCATTCTGTAAGGTGGGATAAAAACTAGCTTTGCTTCTAGAACCAACTTGATCATAAACTTGATCTCTTGATCGAGCGTTAAGATATAGAACTTTTTAGGAAAGATATCCTAAAAATGGTCTACCAATGTAGGAAAAAAATTCTATTTTATCCCACCATCATCTAGAGAAATATCAGCTATTTAATCCATGAAACAATCCAATATACACTGAATTGGTCATGCATGACTAGTGTAAATATCCCACTCACCCTGGTGACAATAGATGCCTCCTTCTATAGATAAAAAGGTAACTCTCCTCCAGTAAAAGTCAATATGATACTGGTATATAACTAACCAATCCATAATAAGAATCAAATAAAATTCTGTAATTTCCAGCACGAACAGTTCCCAAAAGAAAAGGTAACCACCAATCTCTAGAGAACATGCCTTGAAACGTTTGATATTCTCTAAAAGAATTCCCAATAGCATGTTGATGGTTAAAATTACATCCAAGATTTCCACATCCAATCCCAAACCATTTACAAAAAGATCAGATAAAAGGGAATGCGATTATCCTATATCAAATAAAACACATGCAAGGGTAGAAAATACAAGAATCGTACCTATGACAGCATATAGTTCTACATCCACACTATCCAAAGTAGTCTATGTAACATGAAATTGATAAACCCCTCTGCCTTGGGCTCTATACAGACTCCCCTGAGCTATACCCTATGCACGACACTTTCATTCCTATATGGGGGTACCACTTCCCCTAACTTGACCAAAATATCTTGTGAAACTCCAACTACCTATCTGTTGAGGAGTAGCTGATTCCTTCCTAGACTCTGGTACCTACCCTATTCTCTTGTCAGTACTCTGCTGCTATATACCCCTAAAAAAACCTCTGTAGGTGTCCCAGTCTGCTGCAATCATTAAACTACAAAGTGGGGTATAAACATTGAGGCCATTTGTGGAACATCTTTCCACTTTGAAATAACTTCCATAGAACATAGGCCTAAGATGGCTACCCACTGCCTTGACTACTCTGACCATTGCTGCCTTGAAGAAAACCATCACAGTGATGCTTCTTTCCACTAGAAGAAGAGTTCATAGTTTTCCTTGTTGAAACAACCTGTCCCCTGATATGGGACTCTATTAGATTCCCTTCCATTATGAGTGCCTAATTCATAACATTTGAAAAAATGATCAGACAGAACATACTCACCTACGAACTAACATCATAGCGAAGAAAATTCTGAAAAAGTATCACCCTAAAGAGCACATAAACTACCAAATATGGAACATGGAATCATGGTCCTTATCATCCCTCAACGTGTCAGGATATAAATTTATTTGTAAATTCGTCACAGAGTTATTCTAGGATAACTCCTCCCACTTCCCAGATTTCTCTAGAATGTCCCACCAATTCCTGGATAGTCCACGAAGCATATACATAACAAGATTAAACCTCCTATCTATGGGTGTCTCCAAATTCTTAAAGATTGTCTTGACTTACTCGATCTATAACTCAACTACCCGGGGGACTCCCTCCCCTATGAACATAGACATATCCTATAGCTAAAAATATCTCTTCATCTTAGAAATCAAAGTCACGGTGCAAATAGTATCTCTCTCCATGGATCAAATGACCCTCAAGAAGTTTTCATGAAGTTTAATATATATCCAATCCTCATGAAATATAGGAATATCTAGTTCAGATGTGCTAAGAGAATGCTAATTTCCACTCTCCTGATTCTCAACTCATATATGATGAGGAGACATTTTCTCTACAAGACAAACACACTCCTTATAACACTATCTATAACAACAGGTTAAACCTCAACATGTGACAAAAACAGAGAACCACTAACTCCTAGTCTCTCTAAACAAGGCTTACAAGTGTTTTAACATGACATAACAATTCATTTATTTCATTTATCAGATATAACAGGTATCTTATATCATAGTTCAACAAGAAAGTATACATCACATGAAAATAAATATGTCCCGATCATGAACAATGCATGTAAATATATATCCCTATGTGCCTATTATGTGTTGAAATAATGGGTTCCCTAGACCTAACTATTCAGTGCTTTTGATTACAATATCATGTATACAATTAGTTATACATGATTTCTTCTTACCATTATAGTGTATACTTTTCTAAGTACATTATTGAAATGGTAATTATGAAGATTAATTGTCATATCGAAAGGATATAGTAGAGCCCAGGATATAATGAAAACCTGTAGATACTATTACATTAATCTTAAACTAAGGTTCTATGGTCAAGATGTATCTTACTGACTAGACACGATATATGTTTGACTATTAGGTGTTGGGGGATCATAAGCATTGAGACTTCTTCTCATGAAGTTCACACTTGGTGATATCTAGTAGTGAGATCATGAGGACAAACCTACCAATAGGAACACCACATGTTTTGGGAATCATTAGATGTTCCTATCTATGATCATATTAAATGTTATCCTAACTTGAAATCATTTACAATGTATTTCATTTGATCGTGTACTTTTATGCAAGATGAAAACCATGATATTGAAATCTTGGTGAGGTAGTTTGTGTTGGGTGCATTATTGGTTGAATGGTTAAGAAATGATTTTTCACTTCTAGGTTAAGGAAGTTATATATATCTCAGGCCATACTAACCAGGATGGTAGTACCTTGATAAATCCATGACCATGGTAGTCCAAGGTAATTCCATCCAGTTAAATCAACAAATAGTAAAGAAAGAAAAGGGCGATGACATGAGTGTGCATCCTTCTTTATGAGATATTTAAAGATAAAGAGAATATATTACATAGTACGTGTTCGTAGGTTGGTTATCACTACTGTGACAATCCTTATCTCTTTAGGGGCCACGATGGATTGCTAGATCCCACTTTTGGACTGTGAATACTATTCACTGTTATCGAGATAAGGCCCTAGAGGGTCACACACAATTGTGTATTTGAGAATCTTCCCTATTCAGTTGAATAGGTATATTGGACATGGTGGGCCCCACCACTGGGTTTTGGGATTTTTCCAAGGAGGTACAATCACTAATGCAATAAATAAATTCATATTATTCAAGTTAAGATAATGGGAATTGGATTTATTTATTAAATGTATTTATAAGTTTTAAGTAAATACATGAAAAATATTATTTGAATGAATATTAAACTATTCAAGGTTCAAATAATATTTATGGAAATGATGAGTCAAGTTAATGACTTGTTTATTATCATGTAATATATTTAATATATTACAAGATTGTGATAATAATATTTATGACTCAGATTAGTAGTCATAACATATTGTTTATAGTGCGTAAGTATTCGGGGTCTAGAGAGGCAATTCTAGGTATTTTATTAACACAATACACATAAAATATGAGATCCTCCCGCCAAGGAATATTCATAGGATTTCTATCTCCTATCCTCTCTCCCATGTTCTAGAGAGAGAGGATCTAGATCCAAGGAGCTTGGATCTCTATCTCTCTTCAGAATCGAAAGCATAACAATGTAGTGATCATCAGAGCATCAAAGGAGTCATCGGATCTCCAGGCTAGCACCCGGATTTCTACAAGGTGATCCTACAAATTTTTGAAGCATGTGTGGATGATCTAGAGGAATTCGAATTTTAATTCTTCGAGCAGTGATCACCAACGATGAGCATAAGTCGATCACAACTTCGGATCTAAACCAATATTTTATGGTTTTAATTTTGTGCTTAAAACTCTTCATGTGAGATCCTCTGCTTAAACCTAGTAGCGATTCACTGACGTCGACAAGTTCCTATGGAACATTGGTGAAAAATTATAAAAATCCATTTTGAGGCTTCTGCTATGTGCTCAGTTCATTTAATTGGTATTAGAGCATCATATGTAGATTTTAAGTTAAAAAAAATTAAATTTTCATTAAACCATAGAGAGGGCATCGATATGGTCCCAATTTTGTAGATCGTGTTTTAATCTGATATTGAATGACCATTATGCATTTATTTTATGTTTTTGAGCGGATTTGAACCATTATATATACAAGGTTCTAAATCAATGTACCTTTGTTTAATCATCCCAATCCGTTGTTAACACCAGAATAGTGTTTTCTAGGGAAGTTTAATAATAATAATAATAATAATAATAATAATTTAATTATAATGAAAATAGTTTTATTATAATAATAATTTTATTATTATAATATTTTATTATAATAATATTTTATTATTATAGGTTATTTTATTTTATAGTGTAAATATAGACTTAGGAAACTATTGATTATAAATTTTTTAAATTATTGGATGGTATGGATTTCTTTGTTTTTTTTTGTATCCAAGTGGGTGATTTTGTTTTAAAAAAAGGGGTGTGGGTGGCTTATGCTACAAGACAAAAGAAAAAAAGGCAAAGAACTATAGGTCCTCCCCAAGCCGCGACGCGGCCAACCCTCACTAGGCCACCTCCCTCTCCCAGGCGTCTTGCCACCTCTCTCCGACAACCACCGCTGGACTGACCTCCTATGGCTCCCTTGGTCCCATCACCTTATACCCGGACACAGCCTCCCCGCTGCGGCACTTCACCTATCCTCCTCAGAAGATAGCCACACTGGTGGGCCTCCCTGCTCACGACACACCTACACAGGCCGCAATCCCTGCACCAGATCCGCGCACTGTCAGACCACTACAGGGCCACGCCGGCCGTCGGCCATTGCCGCCCCTGAACCCACCACGACACAACACCCCAAATATATCCAGCCTCACCCGCATTGCACTGCTACCATTCACCCGTGCCACCACCCAGATCTGGCAGTGGCGACTTCTTCCACCGGGTGTCCTAGATTTGGCCAGCCACCTACGACCGGCGCCCCGCACAGCTCACCCAACCACTACCCAGCCTGGTTGAGCCCTACATCCCACCATCCATGGCCAATCCAGGTACCCTTTGGTGGAATCTATCCAATCTGAAATGGACCCAGCCGGGTCTACCCAACTCAGAATGGGCTTGGGTGGACCTCCCAGGCCCAGAAAACTCATTTATGGGGTCGGTACAGCCCAGAATGGGCCTGCGTAGGTTTAGCCTGACCTACATAGGCCCTGCCAGGGTTTTCAGGATTGAGGTATTTTAATTTAATAAAAGATTAATTAAAATAATTAATTTAATTTTAGTTGACAATTAAATTAAATAAATATTATTTTTTGATTTAATACTTAATGTGGTGTGAATTAATTTAATTTGGTGGTGATAATTAAATTAATTAATTAATTTAATTTTTAGTTTTAAAATTAAATTAATTAATTAGGATAGAACGACATGTATTTATTGAGTTAACAATTAGAGTGAAATTTTTAATTCAATTAAATGCCCTCAAGTATAATTTAATGAAAGTTTAATTTTAATTTTGCATTTATTTTTAAAAAATATGCGAGTTAAAGCGTATTGGAATGATCATGAGACCTTGGACTGATTAATGCATGTTTGGTGTGTGTTTATTTATTTATTTATTTATTACAATGGTTTTTTAATAAGTAGTTTAAATAAATGGAGATCTACATATCATCACAGTGTCATTATATGTATAAGGTCCTACTTTCCCATCTCTGAGTTGTATATTTACTCCCTAATCCCCCTCGCCTATGAGCGGGTATTTTTTGTATAATTATGAGATTACCACTGACGCACTTCATACCAAGTTATAGAAAAACACCAAATATGACCTTGATGCATTGGATGGGAAGTTGTTGCAATCAGAGTTCCAAGTGAAGTGACTTAAGGTATTACACCTAGGGTCTAGGTTGGTCTGTTATTCACTCAAAAGATAAACCTTTAGTACTGACTCATGATCAGGTCGTCATTTTATCATTGTATGGTTTATTTTTTTGTGTATGTGTAGTTAATGCACGGACACATAGAGTAATAATAAAACATCATGTATAGATAAAATGAACATGTGACATGATGAAGTTTTATATTTCTTGCATGACCATTTATGAGTGCGATCACATAATATGTGCTAATAAGATAGAAAAATATTTCTTTCGTCACATAAAAATATTAAAACCCTCAAAGAAATATTAAGTCTGAACCTCCTTCCATCATTCAAATTTAGAAAAAACTGGGTGTTTGGGGTTCCATTCATACCATAGCTGAGGGTGTATCTTACTACTAGGGAGTTCTTATGAGAGTGGTGGGTTGAATTAAATAAAGTGGTAGTAAGGATTAGCCATAGCTAAATTGATATCATTTTAGAGGCAAGTTTTGAGTAAATAAAGTAATGATTTATGAAGATAGGACTTCACTCAACATATCAAGGAACCGCAAGTTCATGCATTTGTCCAACCAAATGCCTACCTTGAACCCTCCAAGTAGTGGCATAGCCATAGCTTGTAGACTATGAGGGGAGGTTCAAGGATCCTTACCACTAGAATACTTGAGAAATAGATTATTCTAATTCTAGCATCGAGGGTTCCTAGAATTCAATAAAAATAGTGGGAGACATTTAATTATTTAATTAATTAATCAAAATATCTTAACTGGTAATTCAGATAAAAAGTTCTAATATGCTAAAATTTATTTTTTGTAGAAAAATGGAAAGTTATACAACAAGTTTAAAAACTATGATAAATATTGGACAAAGTCAATGTCCACACTGGAATGAGTATTCAGGAATAGTATAGGTGATTGTGCACAATACTATTGGAAACTCAGGGTGCTAGTGTCCCTATTCCTATTATACTTCCTCGGGAAGTGAGGGTGAAATTTCTTACAGGAGACTAATGTACAAATCATATTATGGTTACGTCATTATACTTTCATCAATGTTTGATTTTAGTTTCAGTTGCTACGTCATGACATAGATGATATAACATGAAGTCTCATCTCTGAGAAGTCTGCACGAAGAAAGTGAAACAATGATATGAATAAGTAATGGTTACACTGGATTGTGTAAATTGAAAGTCGGGTTATGATATTTTAAAACAATTTATTCTGATATCATTTTCACCCCTTTAATCAAGTCACTTTTTAAGTTACAAAAAAACAAGTATTGAGTAAATGCTTCATTACCTTTTAGGTAAGGTTCACTAAGTGAATAAGAATATCAAAGATAGTTTCATCTTTAATTCTTATGGTGAATAAATTGAAATACAAGGTGAAAAGGACAAAGGAATGTAATTCCAAGAGAACATTTTCAACTTCCATCAATGAAAGAGGTATTAACATAGGTTATTTGTTTTTCATATCATAAAATAAAACAATGGAAGTTTAAATACAACAAACTAAATTAAAGAATTTAGTACCCATTTCTTCTTCAAGAATATTCATCAATGTAATGTTTTGGTTTTACTACTTAGGTATTAAATAAAATATTCTAATTACATATGTGTATTCTAATATAGTAACCAAGTAAGTATAAAAACCTTACTGGAAGTCAGCTGTATTCTCCAAGTGGCTGAGAAAGGGTGGTATCTAGGATTGTGGTGATAAGTACATGATTTATTTATTTCCAAGAGTAATATTCATATAGAACTATTATTGAGTATAACCAAAACATTAATCTCACGTGTCCTTGGACACAAGAAGACATTATTCTAGGTTTTAGAATGACTGTTGTTTTTGGTATTTAATACTCAATCACTAGTATAGTGATAATGTAATGGCCCATACCTCTGTGTTCTATTAATTTATCAAAATCTAGTGTTTGGGGAGTTCTGGGAGGCAATAATAGCACATTTCAAGAGTTATCTAAATTTCAGGGTTTTTCTGTCTGTAGGTCAAGGAATCAGTAGTTTGAGGTGTCAGTAGGTTGAGGGAATTGGTAGGTTGAGGGTATCAATAGGTTGAGGCATCAGTAGGTCACGACAGTAGGTCGAGGGCATTGGTAGGATGAGGCGTCGGTAGGTTAGGTCGTCGGTAGGTCAAGGTGTTGGTAGGTCCAAGGGTCGGTAGGTTAAAGGCATCGGTAGGTCGAGGGCATCGGTGGGTCGAGGCATCTGTAGGTTGAGGGAATAGGTAGGTCGAGGGCTTTGGTAGGTCAAGGCATTGGTAGGTCGAGGACATCAATAGGTTGAAGGAGTTGGTAGGTTGAGGTGTCGATAGGTCAAGGGTGTTGGTAGGTCAAGGCGTTGGTAGGTCGATTCCTCAGTAGGTCATGACGTCAGTAGGTTAGGGCGTTGGTGAGTCAGGGTATTAGTGCGTCAGGGTGTCAGTGAGTTAGGGAATCGGTGAGTCAGTGCATTGGTGAGCCAGGGTGTCAGTGAGTCAAACATCGGTAGCTTAGTGTCGGTTACTTGCTATCGTTGGCTCGCTGTCGGTGGTTTTCTATTAGTGACTCACCCAGACAACTCATTTCTAGTTTTCCCAGTTTTTCTAGTTTCACCCCATTGATGCTTTATTTAATGTTAAATGATTTAAATACCATATTTAATGAGTTTTTTGGGCCATTTCAATTGGTAGTTATCTTCTAAATACCTAAAGCTTCCTTTGACTCCTAAATTGTGTGATATTGGTCATGATCCTCCTTTTATGGCCTTTGAAATCGTTTCCCCATAGATTTAGGATTTTTCCTTTTTAAAGATGAAAATTCTATTCCTTTGAACTCTTCCATTTTCTCTTGGTGTGCCGAGACTCTTTCTTCCCCAGATAACCAGTGCGCTTGTGCTGTAGCCCCCTGTTCAGTTCTTCCTTGGAGTCTCCTTCTTGCGCGACCCTCTATTTTGGCTCAAAGAAGGATCATTGGCTTCCTGTTGTTCCAAGTAGGGATTTACCTTGTCTCTCATTCGTTTGTGTATCATGCATGGTGGGTATATTCGTGTCGCCTCTTGATCATAGTAAAAACCAATTGTTAATGGTGTTATGATATAATCTGCTTATTACCTTAGTCATAAATGGGGGATGAGGGAGATGTTGATGATTTCTTGCTTTTATATGTTATCTTTGATCTATAATGTGAATTATATGGGTTGTATCCCTCTAAAAATCATGGTCATTGGCGGTCTTTTCTTGAGCACTTGTGATTATTTATAATTATTATTGATTCTCTATTGAAATGATCGTAAACATGAAATATGATTAATCTTGTATACCTAGTTAAATGAAAAGGATTCCCCAGGATCAAACTTGATTTGTGATCACCCCTATTTATCAAAGTGGAATTAAAGAACCTTTGTTGGCTAAATCTAAATACAATCGACTTTTTTTTGGTGTGGCTGTGTAGGTTTTGTTGGTTTTTTTGTTTATGAGGGTTATATTGTTGTGCTATTGGTAGCATGGTTATGAGAATAGGGGTGGGTAGAGGGGTTGGTTATGTGAGAAGGGTGTGGTATGTGTGTGTAGAGGGGCTATGGTTTTGGTGGTGGTTGTTGTGGGCTTTGCGTATGAGGTGGTGTAGGAGGTGTGATGGAATCTAAAGTTGATATATTGATTTATTGTGGAATGGATGGACTTGTAGATTAGTAGGATTGCTTCTGGGTGGAATTATGGATGTTGGACAGTGTTGTGCAATGGGACTTCAATCTAGTTATGTGTTGTTTGTGTTACTGAATGTGTTGGGTAGGGCTGTGGTTGGTAGTTTCCCTGGTAGTGTTGGAATGAAATAAGATAAATTATTAATAAAGAATGATAAGTGGTTAAATGAAAGGGGTGGGATGATGTTTTGGTTGTAGCTGTTGTGTGGATGTGAATATAAGGGTAGCAATAGGAGTAGTTTTTTATGGGATGGTTGTTTGTTTGGAAACCCATAGGTTGGGCTGAGTGTTTGTTTACCTATATGTATAAACTTGTAGTTCCTTGTGATTTCTATATTCACCCCACCCGTGTGGAGAACTATGTCCCGAACACCCCCATTATTATGGGGGAGGGTGTCTTTCCCAACATCCTAGTGGGAGGATGGATGGATGGTTACTGACTTTACCCTACTCCCTCTTTTAGGAATTTATCACCCAAGACTCTTTGGGTAGGCTATAATGGCTTGAGGTTTTATACCATATTTATGGTATTGGATTTGTGAGAGGTGGTTTGTTTCCCAGTTTTCTTTAGGATGAGGCCTAAGTGTTTTCAAGTGAGACGTGTGGTGGTTGTGGCCCAGGTGTCTACGAGCAGGATGTAATGTGGTGTGTGACTTAGGTGTATACGAGGATGTTGTGATAGTGGGGCTTATGGAAGAGTGTGGTAGCATCAGGACGTTCGTAGTTAGGGATGAGAAGTTAAACAGTGGGAAGTGGTGAGGGGTACCCAAATATCAACGTGCTTACTACTTTACTTTACTTGACTCGTGTCATTTAGTGATTGTGACTTGGTGAGGTTGGGGTGGATAGTATACCTTGTTAGGTTCCCTTGATTTTCTATTGTTTTCTCACAGGGGAATTAGTATGCTTCTCCCACTTGTGCATGGGTGACTTTGGTTTTTCCCTACTGAGTATACTTGTATTCTCACCCTACGTATATAAAGCTATTTTCAGGTTTCAAGGGAGATTAAACAGACCGTGTTGGACCTTAATAGCTTTTATGTTGGGGACAATTGTTGTGTTACTGCTTATTTTTATTTTGGTACTTAGTTTGGAGTTTTCTTTTTTTAATTCTAGCAGTTTTACTTTAAACATGCATGTGGGATGGATTTTGGTTTCTTTATATATATCTATATTAGAGTTTTTTGAAGTTGATACATCTTATCTACCAATATTGGTTACTATAAAGAGGGTAATGCCTCCCATTTTTGTGAGATTTATATACCCTTGGTGTTGGTCGCAACCCTAGGGCCTATTGGAGGCAGGACTCAAAGGTCATTATTTCTCCTTCATCTTGAGGAAGTAAGGTCTCAACATCTTGTTATCCCTTACCTCATCTTGAAAAAGGTGTGTCATGACAGAATGGCATTAGAGGTGATGGTTTAGAGGTAGGATGGATTTTGGAGTTATGAATATTGGGGATTTCATGGGCTAGTAGGGAAATAGTGTTAGGTGATCTTGTTGTATGAAATAATCTAGGGAAGTCCAGCTAGAAAATGGGATTTTAAGGCCCCCCGTGATCCGATGCAATTACTATGAGCTTACATAATGACCAAGTGAGGCTATATATTTTTCCGGGTAGATACCCTAGGGAAGGTATATGCATCATGGTGACTTTTGTTCTTGTTTTTTTTGGTAAATTTTGGGAAATTAAAATAAATAATGAGTTAAAATGAATCCTAAATAAATTCCATGCTACTCGGGCTTAGGGGTTCCTTATTTTCCTTTAAACTATGGATCCCAGACGCCGAACATGTGTGGTACGAGAAGTGGAGGGTTAATAGGATGACCCATTTGACCAGTAGATGGTCAATACAGTGGATGTGGATGATCAATGTTAGAAGATGATTCGTGAATTCCAGCGACAGACTTTAGGAAAGTATGAGGGAAGTGTCCCGGACATGGAGAAAAAGATTTGGTTCAAGGAGATGGTGATCAATTTCAGCTTGATCCAGGCTCTGACAGAGTTCTGGGATTCTCTAGAAGTGAGCTAGATGAGGGGAGCAATGTATCAGTGGTGGATGCTTTACCTTAGGGAGAAGAAGAAGACTGATGTTTCATGGGCTGTCTTTGAGAAGGAGTTCCGAGCGGAATTTCTTTATTCCACAATGAAAGTATAGAAGAGGAAGGAGATTATCTCCCTATATTAGGGGAGTATGTTAGTGAGGTAATTGGGGATAAAGTTCAAGGATCTCCTATATTTTTCTTCGGATCTCTTTCTGGATGATGAGTATCATGTGAGGTGCTTAGAGGAGTCACTCCATCCTTCTCTTCAGTATGCAGCTACTCACTTTACCCTACCAACATACTTAGAGGTTTATAAGAAGGTATAGGTAGTGGAAAGGATGAATTTTCAAGAAGGTCTTCCATGATAGGGGAGTCAGCTGAGTTCTTCAAAGGGGAAGTCGGTCAGCAGCGAGTCTCCTACGTCAGGGCCTTCCAGGTTTCAGCTAATGGGGAGACGACCCCAATAGTTTAGTTTCAACCCTCTAGTAATCTCCCTCTTTACAAAGGATTAAGGTTGAGTTGTTTTGCTTTCAGAGGCCATGGTAACCCCCAGGGATAGTTCCCGACTCGAGCTTAGTATGGTGGAGGTGGGTAGGTTCAGCACCTACCTCAGCAGTAGTTTTTAGCTAGGACTTTCCAGCAGCAGGGACAACAGGCCCCTACTCCACCTAGGGCAAGTAGTACTGGAGGAGGATGAACTTAGGGTACTCCTCAGGGACCTCAAATAGGGCATGTTTGGGGAGGCATCCGACAACCAAGGGGTATAGGAACCAGACATGGTCAGTTTCATGCCACAAAAGCAGTAGTTCCAGCAGGTCTGGAGATCATTCGAGGTATGAACAGTTTGTTTAATATGCTTTCTTGAACCTTGTTTGATTTGGGAGATTTTCACTCTGTCATTGCACCCAATCTATCCCATTCATTGGGACTAGACATAAAGAGACTTTCCATACCCTTGGCATTAAGTACACCAGTCAGAGGTCAGAACAACTTGTTGGATATTTTTTGGGGATGTAGACTGATGTTGGGGCCACAACAGTCTAGTGGGGATCTCTTTCTACTATAGATGCAACTGTATGATTTCATCCTTAGCATCGACTATTTGTTTTTAGTGCATTCTATTATCAACTACTTCTGGAGAAGAGTTGTGTTTTTAGATGTGAAAGGCCAGCATGTGGTTTTTGTTGTTGAGCTAAGCTGTCAGGTGGGCAGCCAACATATGTAGCCTCTTCTTTCCTTATTAGCTGATATATCAATGGGATCTATGGACGCTTATATATTGGAGGTTCCATGAGTGTTTGAATAGTTTTTGTATGTTTTCCCTGAGTATGTTGTGACTCTACGCCCTCGACGTGACATTGAGTTTGGGATAGACTTACAACCCGGTGCTAGTCCAATTTCGATGGATCCTTATCAGATGAAACCTTTTGAGTTGTGGGAGTTACAGATCCAAATTGAAGACCTTATGAAGAAGGGTTTCATCCAACCCAGTGTGTCACAATGGGGTGCTCTAGTATTTTTTGCAAATAAGGAAGAAAATGGTCCGAGGTTGTGTATAAACTACTGGAGATTGAATCTGGTAACAGTCAAGAATCATTACCCTCTCCCAAGTATATATGATATTTTCAACTATATGAGGGGAGTGAGTTGATTTTTCAAGATCGATCTATGTTCTGTATATCACCAGTTAAGGTTCAAGGAGAATGACATCCCGAAGAATACTTTCAGGTGAAAGTATGGGCACTTCAAGTTTGTGGTTATGCCGTTCGGTGTTACAAATGAAACGTCTATGTTCATGGGGATTATGAAATCCATATTTAACGAGTTCCTGGACTAGTTTGTTGTTTTATTCATTGATGACATCCTAATCTACTCGAAGTCAGAGGAGAAGCATACTAAGCATATCAGAACTATCCTAGAGGTCCTTCGACACCACTAGCTCTACAAAAAGCTATCCAAGTGCAAGTTTTGGTCATGATAGGTCCACTTAATTGGAAATTTGGTGTCTCATAAGGGTGTATAAGTGGACACATCAAAGTTCTAGGCAGTCATTTCTTGTGTATCACCCAATAATATAGCATATTTTCATAGTTTTCTTGGTATGATAGGCTACTATTGGAGTTTCATACCTGATTTCTCTCAGGTAGTAGCTCTATTTATAGATCTGACTAGAAAAGTCCAAGATTTTATGTGGATTGGGTAGTTCTAGGCATCTTCTGGCTATCTTAAGGGGAATTTGGTTAGTGCTCTAGTGATCAGGCTACTAGAGGAAGGGGTTATGTTCGAGGTGTTTTGCAATGGTTTCTGTATAGGCCTAGGGTGTGTGCTGATGCAACAATAGGGAGTGATCTCCTATGGGTCTAGGAATTTATGCTCCCATGAACATAATTATGCCACCCATGATTTGGAACTAGTAGCAGTCGTGTTCACACTAATTATGTGGAAACATTACCTCATTGGGGAGCGCTTTGTGGCCTTCACAGATCACAAGATCTTGAGGTATATCTTTTCCCAACAAGACTTAAACTTGCGAAAATGGAGGTGGATGGAGTTCCTCTAGGATTACAATTTTGACATCTCCTAAACCTTAGGAAAGGGGAATGTTGTGGTCAATACTTTGAGCAGGAATTCATTGAAGAAAGTGGTTTGGGAATCTTCAGACGCTTGGAGGGTGATGGAGGAGTTGAATGCCTTTCACTTAGATACAGGAATGTATGGTGGCAGAGGAAATATGTTTCAGATGACAGTATAGTCATCTCTGAGGTAGAAGTTGGAGGAGTCTTAGTGGGGAGACTCAAAGGCAAAGGTGATGTGTGGTCACATTGACCAGGGTAATGATTCAGAGGGATGGTCAGAATCATATATTGTTCTATGAGAAGCTATTTTTCCCAGTGGAAATGCGTGAGTAAATTCTCTGCGCGAGTTTCATAAATCACCCCAAGTTGTACACCTAGGAGTTTACAATATGTAACGGGGATTGAGGGAATAGTTTTGGTGGCCCGAGATAAAGAATATGGTGGCAGAGTTTGTGGTAAAGTGCTTAGTGTGCTAGCAAGTGAAGGATGATCACCATGTTCTTGGTGGTTTGTTGCAGACCCTATATATACCTGAGTGTAAGTAGGATGACATATTGATGGAGTTCTTCATAGGATTACCCATGGATCAGGGAGGATATGATGCTATTTGGGTAGCAGTGGATCAATTGACGAAATTGGCTCACTTATTAGTGATCAAGGAGTTGAGTACAGTGGATGAATTAGCACAAAGGTATGTGGATGAGGTGGTGCAGTTTCATGGAGTTCCAAGATCCATTGTCTCATATTGGAATACAAGTTTTATGTCACGAGTCTGGAGTGGATTTCGGCATAACTTTGACACTCAGTTACGCCTCAACACTTCTTTCCACCCTCAGATGGATGGGAAAACAAAAAGGACCATCCATATGTTGGAGGACATGTTGTGGGCATGTGTTCTAGACTTTATTGGGTCTTGGGTGTGGCATTTTCCCTTGGTAGAGTTTTCTTAAAATAATATCTATCACTCTTTCATTAGCATGGATCCATTTGAAGCTTTATACATAAGACCATGTTGTTCAACCTTATTGTGGAAAAAAGTTGGGGAGGCATTTGTTCTTGGTCCATACATGGTGTAGAGTATGACGAATAATGTATAGCTTATCTATGAGAGGATGAAGGAATCAAAATACTGGAAATTTTTTTATTCTGATCCCAGGAGAAGGACTTTGGAGTTCGAGGTTGGGGATCACATATTCTTGAAGGTTTATCCTCAATGTGGGCAGAGGAGGTTTGAAAAAGGGAGTAAACTTTCTTCCAGGTTCATCGAACCTTTTGAGGTGTTGGGATGATTTGGTGAGGTGACATATCAGCTGGTGTTTCCACTACATTTTGGGAGGGTCCACGATTTCTTTCATGTCTCCCATATTCGTTGGAACCTTCACGATGACTCCCATGTCATTTATTGGGGAGAGTTGGATATTGAGGATGTCACAACATTCATGGAGTGACTAGTAGAAATCCAGAATAATTTGGGAGAAGGTGCTGCATGGATGGACCATTCCCTTGGTTCGAGTGTTGTGGAGGCATGGTGTCCTGGAGGAGAGTACTTGGGATCGATAGATGCAGATGCGTTCCTAGTACCTTTTTTTTGAGTTTTTCTCATGTGTTTTGATTTGTGATGTAATGCTTGAACCATGTTTTCTATGAGATGATTTTATTCCTTATTATATGACATACAATAAAGTCCTAATGTATGATAAGTTGAATTCCTTTATTCATATGTTTGAGCAATGTGACTTTTGGTACTTGTGTGGTATGTCTTACAGTTTTTTGGACTAGAAAATCTCAGAGTAGGTGTTCTTGGATGTTGAGGTTTCACTCCAATGAGGTGGTTTATCCTTGAGAGGTATCTTATGGGGTGGTTGTTCATATCCCTCTTTCTTATGGGTTTGGTTTTTAATTCTTGAGGGTGTGAATAGTTTTAGAGGTATCTAATGTAATGGATTATACCTCCATGGTCCATTACTTTTTCAAAATCCAGTGTTTGTGGTGTTCTGGGAGGCAACCGTAGCTCATTTCAAGATCTTTCCAAATTTCTAGTTTTTTCATTGGTAGGTCGAGGTGTCGTTTGGTTGAGGGTGTAGGTAGGTTGAGGGCATCAGTAGTTCGAGGTGTCGGTAGGTCAGGGTGTTGGTAGTTCGAGGAATCGATAGGTTAAGGCGCCGATAGGTTGAGGCTTCGGTAGGTCAAGGCGTGGGTAGGTCACGACATGAGTAGGTTAGGGCGTCAGTGGGTTGAGGGTGTCGGTAGGTTAGGATGTTGGTTGGTCAAGATGTCAGTAGGTCAAGGCATTGGTAGGTCGAGGGTTTTGGTAGGTCGAGGAATTAGTAGGTTGAGGCATTGGTAGATCCGGGCATTGGTAGGTCAGGGAATCAGTGAGTTAGGGTGTCAGTGAGTCAGGGTGTCAGTGAGTCAGGGTGTCGGTGAGTCAGGGCATCAGTGAATCGGGGTGTCAGTGAGTTAGGGTGTCAGCGAGTCATGACATTGGTGAGTTAGGCGTCGATAGCTCAACATCGGTGACTCGCTGTCAGTGGCTTGCTATCAGCGACTCATCCATCAGTGACTCATTTCCATTTTTTTTTTCCAGTTTTTCCATTTTCGCCACTTTGAAAATTTCTTTGACATGAAATGATTTAAATACCATATTTAATGAGTTTTTGGGACGTTTCGAATGGTATTTATCTTCTAAATACCCGAATATTCCTTTGACTCCTAAATCGCGTGGTCTTGGTCGTGATCTGCCTTTAATGGTCTTTGAAACCGTTTCCCCATAGATTTAGGATCCGTCCTTTCTAAATCAAAATCTTATATTCCTTTGAACCCTTCTGTTTTCTCTTGGTGTGTAGAGACCCTTTATTCCCCATATGATTCATGCGCATTTTCTATAGCTTCCCCGTTCGGTTATTCCTTGGAGTCTCCTGCTCACATGACCCTCTGTTTTGGCATAAGGAAGGATTGTTTCTCACCTGTTGTTCCAAGTAGGTATTTCCCTTGACTGTCCTTAATTTTTGTATCATGTAGGGTGGGTATATTCATGTCAACTCTTGATCATAGTATAAACCAATTTTTAAGGGTGTTATGATATAATCTACATGTTACCTTAGTCATAAATGGGGGGCGGGGGAGATGTTGATGATTTCTTGCTTTTATCTATTATCTTTGATCTGTAATATAAATTATATGGGTTGTATCCCTTTTAAAACCATGGTTGTTGGTGGTCTTTTCTTGCGCACCCTTGATGGTTTATACTTATTGTTGATTCTATCTTGAAATGACTGTAAACATAAAATCTAATTAATCATGTATACCCAGTTAAATGAAAAGGATTCTCTAGGATCAAACTTGATTTGTGATCACCCCTATTTATCAAAGTGGAATTAAAGAAACATTGTTGGATAAATGTAAATACACTCATCTTGTTTTGGTGTGGCTGTGTGTTGTGTGATTTTTTTGGGGTTTTTGCTTTATGAGGGTTATATGGTGGTGCTGTTGGTAGCATGGTTGTGGGAATAGAGGTGGGTAGAGGGGTTGGTTCTGTGAGAAGGGTGTGGTATGTGTGTGCAGCGGGGCTGTGGTTTTGGTGGTGGTTGTTGTGGGATTTGTGTATGAGGTATTGTAGGATGTGTAATGGAATATCTGGTTGAAAGATTGATTGATTGTGGAATGGATGGACTTTTAGAGTAGTGGTACTGCTTCTGGGTGGCTTTATGGTTGTTGTATAGTGTTTTTTAGTGGGACAACAATTTGGTTGTGTGTTGTTTGTGTTACTGAATGCGTTGGGTAGGTCTATGGTTGGTAGTAGCCCAGGTAGTGTTGAAATGAAATAAGTGAACTTCTTAATAAATAATATAAGTGGTTAAATGAAAAGGGTGGGTTGATGTTTTGGTTCTAGCTATTGTGTGGATGTGCATGTAAGGGTAGTAGTAAGGGAGGTTTTGTGTGTGTGGGATGGTTGTTTTTTTGGAAACCAATAGGTTTGGATGAGTGTTTGTTTACCTATATGTATAAAATTGCAGTTCCTTATGATTTATATACACACCCCACCTGTGTTGAAGACTATCCGTTGAACACCCCCATTGTTATGGGGGAGGGTGTCTTTTCCAACATCTCAGTGGGAGGATGGATGGCTAGTTACTGAATTTACCTTGCCCCCTCCTCTAGTCATTTATCACCCAAAAATATTTTGGCTGGATGTAATGGTTGAGCTTTAATACCAAATTTATGGTATTGGATGTGTGAGAGGTGGTTTGTTTCCCAGGTGTCTTTAGGATGAGGCCCATGTGTTTTCAGGAAATAAACATGGTGGTTGTGGCCCAAGTGTCTATGGGTAGGATGTGATGTGGTGTGCGGCTCAGATGTATGTGGGTAGGTTGTGATAGTGGGGATCGTGGAAGAGCATGGTAGCATCAGGACGTTCGCCATTAGGGATGGGTAGTTAACTGGTGGGAAGTGGTGTGGGGTACCCAAATATCGATTTTCTTACTAATTTACTTTACTTGAATTTTTTTATTTGGTGAGCGTACCTTGGTGAGGTTGGGGTGGATAATATACCTTGTTAGGTGCCTTTGAGTTTCTATTGTTTTCTCATAGGGGCATTAGTATGCTTCTCCCACTTGTGCATGAGTGAATTTGATTTTTCCATATTGAGTATACTTTTATGCTCAACCTACGTATATAAAACTATTTAAAGTTTCTAGGGAGATTACGCAAACTATGCTAGACTTTACTAGCTTATACATTGGGGATGGTTGTTGTATCACTGCTTAGTTTTATTTTGGTACTTACTTTGGAGTTTTCTTTGTATTTCAAGCAGTTTTACTTTAAACATTCATGTGGGATAGATTTTTGTTTCTTTATATATACGTGTCTTGGAATTTTTTGAGGTTGATACATCTTATATCTTGATATTGGTTACTATAAAGAGGGTAATGCCTCCCATTTTTGTGAGATTTCTATACTCTTGGTGCTGTTCGCCACCCCGGGGCCTATTGGAGGCAGGAATCAGGGGTCATTATCTCTCCTTAATCTTAAGGAAGGAAGGTATAAACATCTTTCTATCCCTTCCCTCATCTTGAATAAGGAATGTTGTGTAAGATACATGAATCATAGGCAATGCGTGATGAATATAAAAAAGTAAGACTTATACCCAGTTGTGGAAAGATAATTATTGGTCAAGAAAAAAGTGGATGTCAATAATATACCTAGTATGGTATTTAGGATCGTCACAGCTAAACACCTTTGGTATTATCAATGTCTTTAGTTTGTACAAATAAACCTTTAGAAATTAAGGTATGTCACAAAGATTTTTAAATTAGTTCAACAAGTGAACATGAACTGTTTCAAGGGAAATCTAATGCTAAATATACTTCGCAAGATTACTTTAAGATATTAAGGAATGAAAAAGTGAAGTATATGCATGGTCAGAAGATATGAGTTTCTTTGGGTCGGCATACCAAATAATATCTTGACAAAGCATTCATCGATCATGATAATATAGCATGGAGTAATTCCTAAATGCACATTACCTAATCTACATCATGGAATTGATGTTAATGAGGAGGATAGATGATGAATTCTTACATGTTAACATTTATCAACAAAATATAGCATGGATAAATTCCTAAATGAATATTTTATACATCAAATTAATGATGTAAGTAGTATCGATGTTACAATTTTCAGAAACATCCATTATATTTCATGACACGCTTTGAAAATAATAGTGATATCCCACAACTATATGATAACTATAATGAAAAATTGATATCATACCAGTCATAATATGATGGAAATCTATTATGTCATAAGGACATGTGTTTGGATGCAAAGAGTTTGTTAGTACATAAACAAACTTTCATCAGGAACAAACAAAATGTGAATCTATAGTAATCATCCTAATAGTTTCTTAGGATGTTATTACAAAAATCCCTAAGATAGAAAAGTGATAGTCAAGTGATTGAATACACATATATATAATGGTGAACATCTCTATTAGAGATAGTGGGAACTATATTGAATCACGTATAGTCAATTCTATAGATGCACATGTAGTTGGCATAGGAACTAGTTCCACAAGAGCATGTGGAATAAAGTATGTTTCAGAGACACATACTACGTAGGAAGGATAAAACCATGGTGATGGTTTTTATTCACCACATTCGGTGATCTATTATTCTTTGAGAATAATAATTCCTATAAGAAAACAATATATGGTATTTATATAATATTGAAAAGATCAGTTAAAATTTTATAATGTATTCCATGTATCAATTTACAAAGGTAATTATAAATTGAATACTACGGTGGGTATTCAAGTGAGTTGATACATGGATGGTACAAGTGTAGTACCAATAAGGATCGATTGGTAATACCAAGCCAACATGCCTAAATCCATTATAATTTTACTTGTTATAGCTAATTTATATGATTATATTATCAGGCATTGGATTCCATAACCATCAATCATGGAAGGTGTCTATATGATGCAACCAGAAAGCGATGGTCATGACACATAATTCTAATAAAGGTTGCAAGTTACTAAAATCTAGTTTAGGATTGAAGTAAGAAATGAGATCATAGAACATAAATTTGCAATAAATGTTTTCCACATGTCTACCAAATTTTAGTGGGAGCACTAATGTTTTCCAAGTAGAATATGTTCAACAACATATGGAAAATAGATTGGTATTTTAAGTTAGTTAAGACCAGGATGAAATTTAATTCTCTAGTGATTGAATTAAAGTAGAAACCTAAGTTCTAGGGAACATGATATACTATGGTATATATAAAGGTTGATTTTACCTAGTCAATCATACATACAATGACATGGTATTGATAAATAAAAACTAGAACAATTCAAGAGAGAATTTTTACCAATATCACATGGCATAATCTCTCCAGGGTGACATGTCTGGGATATGTTAAGAGATTAATGCGATGAGTTAAAATCCACATGCTCAAGTGATGGATCAATAAAATATTCCATTATATGTATAAAGATTGATATTTCCAACATATATTAGGAAAATATCACTTATATCCTTGAGCATTGCAAGTGAATCAGTCAAAACCATCTAATTGTACTTTAGAAAGTACAAAAGATATGTACCTGGTAAGTAGAGAAGTATGGATACTAGTTTTCAGGGGACAAAAACTAGTCTTTCTTAGATCCATGTGATCTAATATCACAGTTGGGATAAGTTTATGAGTAAGACAAGATCATATAATCCTGTGGTATTCATACCTACAAATACCGAGTACTTTGTAGATTTTAAGGAAGCTCAGAAGCATTTATATGCAACGGTTTGTTCAAGTTCTTGGAATCACACCTAGTAAGAAAGGTATTATCATAATGTAAATTATGATATTATTACTAGCTAAGAAGTAAAGTTATGATAGTGTACAAAAGGTATATACTCGGGATGCCATCTCTTGAGAAGCTTTACTCAAGAAGATGAGGTTTTATAGCATAATTTCCATATAGCGGAACCGTGGAAGGCCTAGTAGCTAAATCCATTACTCATCAGAAACATGATATTTATCATGTGAGTAGCTAAAAAGTTTGGTTAGAAAGTTGTATCTAGTAAAAGTGGGAGTGTTGAAATAATGGGTTCCCTAGACCCAACTATTTAGTGATTTTGATTACCATATCATGTATGCAGTTAGCTATACATGATGTCTTCTTACCATTATAGTGTAGGATTTTCTGCGTCTACTATTGAAATGATAATGTCAAAAGATTAATTTTCATATCAAAAGGTTATAGAAGATCCTAGGCAGTAATGATAACCTGTAGATACTATTAAATTAATCTTAAACTAAGGTTTTATGGTCAACATGCATCTTATTGATTGGACACAGTAGATGTTTGACTATCAGGTGATGGGGGATCATAAGCATTGAAACTTCTTCTCATAAAGTTTTCACTTGGTGATCTCTAGTAGTGAGATCATGAAGAAAGACCCACCAATAGGAACACCATATGTTTTGGGTGTCATTTGATGTTCCTATCTACGATAATGTGTAATGGTCTCTTAACTTGAGATCATTTCTAATGTATGTCATTTGGTCATGTACTTTGAGTCAAGATGAAAACCATGATATTGAAATCGTGGTGAGGTATTTTGTGTTGGGTGCGTTATTAGTGGCATGTCATTGATTGAATGGTCAAGAAAAGATTTTTCACTTCTAAGTTAAGGAAGGTATATATATCTTAGGACATATTGACCAGGATGGTAGTACCTTGATAAATCCATGGCCATGGTAGTTCAAGGTAATTCCATCCAGTTAAATCAACAAATAGTAAAGCAAGAAAAGGGTGATGAAATGAGTGTGTGTCCTTCTTTATGAGATATTTAAAGACAAAGATATTATATTGCACAATATATGTTCATAGGTTGGTTGTCGCTATTGTGACAATCCTTGTCTCTTTTGGGGTCATGATGGGTTACTAGATCCCACTATTGGATTGTGAATACTATTCACTATTATCGAGATAAAGGCCTAGAGGGTCACACACAATAGCATATTCAAGAATCTACCATATTTAGTTGAATAGGTATATTGGAAATGGTGGTCCCCACCACTGGGGTCTAGGATTTTTCCAAGGAGATATGATCACCAATGCAATAAATAAATTCACATTATTAATGTTAAGAATAATGGGAATTGAATTTATTTATTAAATGTATTTACAAGTTTTAAGTAAATACATAAAAAATATCATTTGAACAAATATTAAACTATTCAAGTTTCAATTAATATTTATGTGAACAAAGAGTCAAGTTAATGACTCATTTATTATCACATAATATATTTAATATATATAAAATAAAGTGATAATAATATTTATGACTTAGATTAGTAGTCATAACATGTCGTTTATAGTGCGTTAAGTATTTAAGGGTAGGAGGGGAAATTCTGGGTATTTTATTAACACACTATATATAGAAGAGGAGAGACTCCCACTAAGGACTATTCATGGGATTTATCTCTGCTCTCCTCTCTCCCATGTTCTAGAGAGAGTGGCTCCGGATCCAAGGAGCTCAGATTGAGCTCTCTCTTAGGCATCACAAGCATAACGATGCAGTGATCATCAGAGCATTGAAGGAGTCGTCGGATCTCCGCGTTAACACTTGGATTTCAACAATCGGTGCTCTTGAAAAATTTTGAAGTGTGTGTGGATGATCTAGAGGAATTATTCTTCAAATTCTTTGAACAACGATCGCCAACGATGAGCAGATGCTAAGTGTGACTTCAGATCTAAAACATGTTTTTATGGTTTTAATTTTGTTCTTAAAACTCTTCACACGAGATCCTAAGCTTAAACCGGACATCGATTTATTGGCGTTGACAATTTCATGTCGAACGTTGGTGAAATTTTTAAAAAATCTGTTTTTGGAGCTTCTGTTATGTGCTCTGTTCCTTCATTATGATGCATGCATAATCCTCCCATGCCATAACAGGAAATGATTATAAATACCAAAACCAATAACATCATAAAACCATAACCTCACACAACATGTGAATCACTCAAGGTGAAATAAAATCAACTATAACAAGCACATAATATAAAAAACAATCCACCCATGGGCACTCAGATTTTCCTCTATACATGGGTTAACTACTCCAATGCACAAGATCTTTACCAAGTCTGAGACATCCTAGTCTCCTTTCTATTTTCCCAAATAGTAAATAAATAGAAAAGAAACCTGTACATTTGATACCACTTTACAACATCCTCCAATCTGACACTCTCTCATGTTGTCGAAATAGGCTGGTTACAAGACCTCAAGTGCACCTCCCCATATGCTAGAGGTTACTGACTAGTAGCGGGGGTATGATAAGTATAGCGGGTAAACAGTACCCCCTGGTTATAGAGTTACAACATAATAGAACAATCCAATACTAATAATAATAAATAAATATCAGAGTATAGAAACAATAGAAAAATTACATTAAAGTAGAATACCAACAATAAAATCTGATAGAATAATATAATAAATAATAAAGGAATAATGTAATGACATGATGAAATGTATCTAAATGTCATGATAGAAGTAATAAAAAATAAAATACTAGCAGAATCAACAAAATACTCAAAATTCCCTGATCTCAAACCCCATTCCAATCACATCTCCAAACTCCACCCCATCCATAAATAAAATGATCAACAATAAGGTCCCTTACCCTAGTCCAATCCTATATCCATGTAATCTAATTAGGTACCAAATAACAGTACAAATATGGTGTGAGTATAACTCAGTAGATCATCACCACTATTTCTAAACATAACCAGTATGATAATAAGTTTATGAAATAATGAAATTAATAAGTGTATTAATTAATTAAAAAATTAAATTAATACCACGCCGAACTACTTTAAAACTATGCAAAAATGTCACAGAGCATGTCTCAAAACCTTCCAACCATAACCATATAACCATGGTAAAACATAACCTGCCTCGACACCATGCCAGAATGTCTCTGAGCATGTCTCACAACCATTCCAACCATAAACTTATAACCAAGGTATAAATTACACCAATATGGGTTAGAACCCTCTATATAATCATTTCAACAATCAATTAGGGCTGAGCTTGGCATATAATAATTTCATCATTTATCTGGGCCAATCTTGGTATATAATCATTTCAGCAAGTGTCACTAGGCATAACTCACTATATAATCATTTTAGCATGTCTCATGGCATAGCCCAATATATAATCATTTTATCATGTTTCATTGGGCATAGTCTAATATATAATCATTTCAACATTTATCAACCGGGCCAATGCCCCATATAATCATTACAAAATTTATCACTACAGATGTTATAATAAAAATGATAACATAATATCACATCATCAGGATCAATGGTTAATTATGAAAATTACCATTTATCTTTAAATTACACATTTCATATATCAATTAGTCATAACCAATAACATTTTAGTTATATAAATAAACAATCCAATCCAAGGTAAAACTATATAAAGCAATCAACTAGAATCTATGTCATGATAAACACACTTTATTCCACTAATCAATTCATTTAATCAAATGTTCACTCACCCGAATGGTAACCAAAATCCGTGTCAATAACCATTTAGATTCAAAGGGAATCCAAGGAACAATCCAATTAAAAATTTAATCAATTGAGGTTCACATGTTTAGACCCTTACCTTTAGTTGATGATCAACCAATGCTTCTAATAGGATTATAAAACAAGAACAAAGGTGAATATGATCACATGAAGGTTCCTAGATCACAACCAATCAAGATCAAAACCAAGAACACACACGGTCAAGATATTACACTATAACAATCCAAGAAAAATGGAAGATAAGAGGAAAACTAAAGAAAAACCACTTAACAAGGATCATATGAATGACCAAGATGTTCAAAACCAATAATGGTTCTCCAAAAATTCATATAAACCACATTAGGGTTGAGAGGAGGAAGCTACACATGAGTTGGAAATAAAATCAACCACATGGTACTGTTTTAAAAACATGCTCAGGAAATTACCTAGAATGTAACTCCCTTACACATCGTGAATTTATTTTTATAAGGATACGCCAAAAAACACATTGCCTCAAGTTATTATTTATTATGATTGAATATTACATGACGTGTAATATAATTACATGATGTGTACTCTTTCCATGTCGTGAATCAATTCATGATCTATAACCATTCATGACATGTGTTTGGAGGAAATTACATGACGTGTATTATAGTTACACAACATGTAACTATTATGTAGATATATTTTGAGCCTAGTTTCATTATAAAAACTTGAAATCCCCTTAAGGAATCTCAAATTATCAAGAACCCTTGGTAACCCTTGACCCATTTATATCCTGAATCCATTAATTCAAATAGAAAGCCTAAAATTATCCCTGTATGGACCCTCTCTAGTTTTCTCAAGTTTCCTCACAAACCAAGTCTTCATTTAGAGAAACAAATAGACATTAATGAAATTTAAGTCATTTTACCCTATAAAGGATCTCTATCTCCAAATAAGACACGACCACCAAGGCTCAAATGAAAAAAAAATTCAAAGAGGGACGTACCTGGAAAAAATATGGGATCTTACGGGCATGCTCACAACTATCCTATCATATGTAGAGGATTTACCTTTTATAGAGGAATATATAATTTCCTTCTCAAGATTAGATAACACAAGTCACATGAAGGGAGACCTTTTTCGACCTTTATGGGTTCTAATTCTAAATATATTCAAGAATTTCCATATGAAACTTAACCATCATAAACTATGTAACCAAAGTATAATGATCCAATGGTTTATTATGAGTCTAATGACCTTTTTTTCCCTCAATATGGGATTAATGTGATATTAACCTGAGAGGGGGGAGGGGGTTAATCAGGTTATGAAAATACTTATCTAATTAAAATAATTATTCCTTTTAATGTCCCACTTTACCTATATGGATATAGAACTCTAAACGTTGAGGGTCACTTATTATTCTCTTTTACCAGATATAATTTAGATTTCTTAATCCATTTTGGTGTGCATGCATAAAGTAATTAGGGACATGAGAATTTACTTGGTTCACCTTCACTGGACTATATACAAGGAGCATGCATTGACAATGGGACATGTACCAAATCACTATAAAGTGAACTTCTCTTCACAATGAGTTTAGGATAGGTCACTATTTTCCCAGAATCACTACCTTACAAAGTTTAGGGATAAATCATTACTTTCCAAGGTCCAATACCTCAAAATTTTCTTCATATGCTCACTGTTGGTGGAAAGGATCACCACAACATAGTTTTTGGACATGAAAGTCCCTTCACCAACTTCACTTACTTAACATTCATCCTCAAGTATGGATAAATTCTATGTTATAGTCTGGTCAGGCTTCTCCTTCATAGTCTATGAAATCCTCCTATTGTAGCACCTCCTTCAGTCAGAATGAATCTGGAACTCCTCTTATCTTTATTGTTTCATATCAATTTTATTCCTATTCTTCTCTATATTTGGATATTTATGGATAAAACAAGTTCCTTATATTTTTCCATCCCCTCATCTGGAAACATCTATCTTCCTTTTTAGATTTCATATATGTGATATGCTCTGGTCTCAACCTATTTTCCTGCTACTAGTTGACCCCCTCTTGAAATTAAGAGGTTATTCACCCAAAAATTGGACACCCACCAACATCATTATCGGCTTTGAAAAATTCCCATAACTTCTCTATGATTTTCCTCTATGATATCCATAACCATGTTCCATCATAACTGCCTCATGGTCAACTATCTTCACTTTTTAGTATGGAATTAAATATCTATTTAATTCCATTTTTTTTGGCTTGGATCATGGTCTAAAACTGAGGCACATAATGTATGAAGCATTGATAATCTGTTCAAGAATCACCATAATGATTTATCTTGAAATCTGTGCATTACCCATCAACACACCCTTCACCATGGCATGGAGAAAAACCTTTGCATTCTTTGACTCCAACACACCTAGAACTATGATTTGGTCACCAACTGTTGGCTATTTTGTCTTGATGCTTCACCTGAAAACCATGAACACCATCAAACACCACCATTCCCACAATCTATTCCTCATGTTCTATAGGGATCCTCTTGGACCACTATGCCTTTCTCTATGGCATGGTCCATATTGTGTAGTCTGTTTTTGAACTATAGGTTTCTAATGTATTACTTCACATTGAATACTACCAACACCATGATCAATTTGTTCCCATTTTTCTTAGACACACCTCCATCTCACCATACTAAGAGGGGGTGGGGGTGAATCAAGGTATACAATAATTATCCAATTAAAAAAATTGTTCATTTTAATGTTACCCTTGACCTATATGGATCTTGACCTCTCAAACTTAAGGGTTACTTTTTTATGATATTTTAAAATATATAATTTAGATTTCTTGATCTATTATGTATGTATAAAGTAAATAAGGACATGATAATTTACTTGGTTCACCCTCACTAGGATACATCCAAGGAGTATGAATCAATAATTTTCCATGCACCAAATAACTATAAATAACACTAATCTTAAAAATGGGTTTGGGATAAGTCACTCCTTGCCCAAACTGACTACCTTACAAAGTTTAGGGAAAACTCACAGCTTCCTGAGGGTCAATCCCTCAAAATTTCCTTCATATACACACTTTTGGTAGAAAATACCACCTCAAAACAATTTATAGACATGTAGGTCCCTTCACTAGATTCACTTGATTGACATAAATCCTAAAGTATCGATAGATGATCTGTTTTACTTTGATTGGGATTCTCCATTACAATCTTTAAAATCCTCCTATTGCAACACCTACTTCTTCCAAAATGAATTTATAACTCCTCTTCCCTTTTTTATTGCAGAATAGTTTCCTTCATCTTCTTCTTTAGATTCATATCTTTGAGTATAGTACGTGTTAATTCTTCTTTTCCATCCAATCACTAAGAACCACCTATCTTCCTTTTTGGATTTTAGATATGTGATATGATTTGGTCTCTACATATGGTCCTATTGCCAGTTGATCCCCTCTTGAAATAGGGAGGTCAAAAACCCAACAACTAGACACTGTTCAATATCATTATGGGATATGAAAACCACCCATAAATCCTCCATGATTTTCCTCAATGATCTTTACAACCACAGTCTCCCATAATTTCCTTGTGGTCAACCATATTCACTTTATAATGTGGAATTAAATATATATTTAATTACATTGTTGAATAACTGAAATCACCTTAAAATATAGCATGGATCGTGGTATAATACTGAGAAACATGATTTATTTAGCATTGATGATCCATTAGAGCATCACCATAATAATTTCTTCTGAAATTTTCATGTCACCTATCAACATTCCCTTCATCATGGTGTGGTGAAAAAACTTTTCTTATTTTGAATCCAATGCACCAGGCACTATGGCGTGGTCACCTAACATTGAACATTTTGGATTGAATATCCAACTAATGACCACATACACCATTAAGAACCACCATGACCATAATGGGTTTTATTGTGTTTCATAGGGATCCTCTTGGACCACTACACCTTGCTAAACAGTGTGGTCCATCTAGTGTTGGCCTTCTTTGAACTGCATGTCTTCAATGTATTTCTTCACATCGACTATGACCACTTCCAAAGTCACTTTGTGCCTATTTTTATTAGACACATATCCATAAAACTACACCAAGATCCATAACATAGCACTGGTTGTGTTAACCTTCATAATACTTGACCACAACCACTCCTTCCTTGCTATACCCATTGTGGGCTTGACCGTGTTACACATGTGATCTGAAAAAAAACCATAGGGATCACCATGGTATGGTAACATTATAGTTTCCATTGTTTTCACTTCCTTCTCAACATACCCTATGTTATGGTCATGTCCGCACCTAGACATCTCTTTTACAACATACACCATAGTCGCCACTATGATGTGGTATTCTTTGGTTGGATGTGTTACACTTTTATGCAAATCTCTTGTATTATCTTCACTTCCATATTGCCTCTAGACTTATTTTCTTCCTTTTTTTGGATAATGGATTTAACAATACAACCATGTATTTCATTTCAACAAATCCATCATCATGTAATCAAGTTTATTGTTAACAATCCTTCAAGCATCACTTTAACCTTCTTCTATTAACATCCTTATTATCAAAAAAATAATTATTAGAAAATACAATTGAATTATTTAGTAATCCTAATATATCCTCACTCATCTTTCAATGCACACATAAACTATCTTTTGTTCTATTCAAATTCGTTTTCACCTACCCACCATCACTTTTAATTCACATGGTATAAATAACACATATAAAATTAAGGGAAAAATCAGGGGCCACCTACCTCTTTCAGATTATTGATGGACCACCAAATATAATTGGAAGTAACATCCTCAATATAAAGTAATTGATAATCCTAAAAAAATATCACAAAATTGGGATTTAGATCAAATGATGATGAAGTAGTGAGTGAAACTACAAATTACAAGGCATGTAAGGTTGACCTTACTAGATAGATATATATGAAATAAAAAATGATTGAATTGTTCAAAAAATGAGAGTAAGATACCCAAAATAATGGTAGAGCTTGTGGGGGGTTTATTACTACATGTAGGGACCAAGGGAGAAAGAGTGGAGGGATTAAAATGAATTTCCAAGCCCAAAAGTACAAAATAACCCATATTAAACTATGTGGTTGAGGGTCCCACTGGCACATCAGTGGCCTCCATAGGAGTTTCATTGGGCCACTGGGTCCTTAGTTCCCATTCAAGACCTCTTGTTTGTGGGTGGGTAATACACTTTCAAGGTCACTGGAACTTCGGTGACCTACAACTAGGGTTCCAATATTGTTCTACTTATTTTGGTAGATTTTTTGATTCCTATTTTTTTTCAATTTTTGGTTCTCATCCTCCTCTAGCTACCCCCCATATTTAAAATATGCCAAATTAGATATAAAATTAAAAAAATTAAATCAAATTCATACCTTGGTATATCCATGTCATTACAAACTCTCCACTTAGAACCACTCATCCTCAAAATGCATCACTGAGCTTCTTCTATGAAAATATCTACCCAACAAGCCCTCATATTAGAATTTTACTTCCAAGTTTCCTATTGGATAATATCATGACACCACTACACTTATACCAAGTGTATCATATTCCCAAAAAATTATATTCTCACTCTAATCAATTATATACATCATTCACTCTTCAAATGACTTATCAACCTCTAAATCCACTTCATCAATTCTAATCACATGAGAGGGGTCTGAATCATATATCCAAAGCCGAGATGCACAAAATACATCATGTATGTATTTTTATCTCAGAAGATATTCCACTCAATATGTCATTGTATTGATACTCTTCAAAAAATGGAAAAACCCATATAATGAGGCACCATATTTTCCTTACTCCATATATATTAATGGACCAACTAAGAGAAAAATATTAAGAAAATCCAATTGCATATATCAAACTCTAGAGGTTGGAATCATAAATTTATATAGAACTAATGCCAATTATGATTAATTTATAACTACTTCTTAATCAGATTAATACACTCTAAAGTCTTCTAGTTGAGACATAATCCAATCACAAACACCTCCCCTACTACCAACCAATATAGAGGAGAAAAATAAGGAATTTCATATAGAACCTCCAAGTGATCCATAAATATTGATGTTTGATAGCTATTTTTGTAAAAAAATTCTATTAATGATATATGACCCTCCTTTACAATACCAAAATATAGGACACATTTTAAAATAACATCCTTAAGGACCCTAATTATATTCTCAAACTATCCATCGACTTGTGTGCCACAAACTAAATTAGATCACCCATCAAACTAGGCAAACAAACCAGCTTGTAACAAATACCTAAGGTCATTCCCAATCCCATGTCCCGAAAAATAGTTCTTGGGAATCGATGAACACCTTTGGGAACATTTTTTACCATATAATAAAATATATATCAAACATACAAGTAGCATATAACACAACCAAGATGAAACAAAATAAAGGTACAAAACAAAAACATGTCTAGAATGTGACAAGAGAAAAAACATAAGTTTATCCAATGAAAAAACCAACAATACCAACAAAAATCACAACTCCATGTGACATGAGGGTTTGCATCCCACCATGCCACTGCTAACATCCCACACCCACTAGCCCGCATGCTCGTTGTCACCAAGAAGCGCATTACCTTTACATATACCTAAAAAACAAGGTTTTCATACACCCAATGGTATATACAGGGAATGAGCATAGTAATCCTCTGGTAAAACCAAGTGTTCCACAAGTAAGATTTAATAAATAAATCATCTTTTCACATTTTAAGGAGATAAATACAAATAAAACATTCTTTACATAGTTTTAAATAATGTACAGAGAGATAACCATTTTTATAAAATTTAGATAAAAATTTCCTAAATAAGAATTCCAAAAAATCATGAATGAATAAATAATTTAAAGAATATATGAAACTTCTACATTTCAATGAAAAAAAATACAAAATCAGTTTTGAAATGAATAATAGTTAAACATTTAATCAAGCTAGTACCATTGAATAAAGCTATTGGGTAAGTTAGTTCTTAGTCAACTAAGATCCTAACACCTCAGTGATTGGTGACATATCAAGTGTACACACAAAACCCCTAGGGAAATCAACCTCAAGGACTAGGTAAAGATATCAAATGGGTTAGTGGATTCCCATCATGTCTAAAAAATGTTTAGTTAACATTCTAGTGTTAATACATTTTTAGTTAGGCACAAACCATCCTAGAATGATTTTCCTAGCCTTCCCACCTAAATACCTACGTTCCCATGTGCTATCATCATTATATATTCAAACATTTCATTTGAGGAATTTCAAAAAACACAAGAAATTCAAAAATCATAAAAAATGACCCCAAAATCATTTTCACATTACTTTCCATTTTAAATTAAAACCATTTTCAAGGAAACATTATTCAAATATTTTCATCATTCAAAACCATTCTTATGTAATCATGAAATGATTCAAAAAAAATTTATGAAAAAACATAAAAACACGCACAAGTATCACAAGTTTATAGATCAAAGCTAACTTATGAAACAACCTACCTCAATAGTCATGTTCTTGAAGAAAACACACCAAATATAACAAAACCAAAATATTATATCCCTATACTTCAATCAATATATAAGAATTTACATTAGATCATACCCAAAACCATAGATCTATCTAAGATATTATAGATCAATTTTATTTTTCAAGGATATTAGAGGAGGTCTATAAGTTAAAAGATTAATAGGTGAAGAATATACACATACCGTTAATTTCATAGATCCACTACCCTCAGAATCAATGTAACATCTCCTTATAGAGAAAAGAATCAAAAAATTCATCAAAAGAGATCCATAGGTTTGAGACCCTATGAAACATGAGAAAGAATGAGGGATTCAAGAGGAAATTTAGATAAAAAATATAATTTTTGGATTAGTAAAACCCATTAGCATGGTTTGTCTGCACAGTAAGAAAAACTGTGAACCAACCGTGTGAGGTTTACTGTCTTTCAGGAGACCTACAAACCATGCACCAAATACAAAATATTCCATTGTCTCAAGATGAAAACTTTGCTGGAGAAGGTCACATGGTTATCCCAAACCATTTCTAGGTATCCAAAACCCATCCTAGCATGATTTTCCTAGCCTTCCACCTAAATACCTAGGTTACCATGTTCTATCATCACTATATATTAAAAAAATTAATTTGGGGAATTTAAAACAACACAAATAGTTCATCAATCAAAAAATAGTGTCCCACCATTTTCACATGCCTTTTAATTTCAAATTAAAACCATTGTCAAGGAGATGTTCGTCAAATATTTTAATTATTAAAAATAAATCTCATGGAATCATTATATCATTAAAAAAATATTTAGGAAAAAACAAAAAAACATGCTCAATAATCTCATGTTTATAGAAAAAAATCCAAATTATGAAATAGACTACCTCAACAGTCATGTTATCAAAGAAAACACACCTGATATAAGAAAACCTAGATTTCCTCTCCCACTCATTTGATTGATATACAATAATTTCCATTAAATCATACCCAAAACTATATTTTTTTCTATGAAAATGATAATCTATTATCCTTTCAAGGAGAAATTTGGATATGTAGAAGTAAGAATAAGAACAGGTGAAGAACGAATACATACCTTTAATTTCCTAGATCCACCACCCTTAAAATCAATGGAATCACTCTTCAGAGAGGAATAAATCACCAAAGGAATCAAGGTAAATTATTAGTTTCAATAACCTATGACACATGAGAATGAATTATGGATACACGTGGAAATTCCGATAAAAAATCTATTTTTTTGATTAGTAAAACTTATAAGAATGGTTTGGCTATAAGGTTAGAAAAACCGTACGAGGCTTACTATCTCTTAGGATACCCACATGGTTTGGATGCGCTATTAAATGAATCGTGTGTCAACTGTGAAATACACCAATATCTCAAGATGATCATTTTTCTGGAGAAGGTTTCATGGTTATCCCAAACTATGTACTTCCAGTGCATCCACCTATAGGAAACATAAACCTTCCACACAGTGTCCTAAGAAAGATACATAGTTTCTACTAACCCTGTATCAACCATTAATCTTCACAAACACTCCCAAAAACTCTAAAAATTATCCAAAATGACATGAGAAAATATAGAAAAAAAAGGTCTAAAAAAAGGTTATAAGTACCTGAAACTTTTAATAGAATGTGAAAATTATCCCTATCATACAAATTTCTTCCTCCATAAATTAAAATAGAAGAAGGAAGAATCTCAAAAAGATGATGTCACTATTCCCTCATCATTGATTCCCATTTCCATGTATCATGAGAATCCATCCCGTGATTCCATAACACTCAAACCATAGAATAGTCTCCCCCCTTAATATCTTCTCCTTATAATAAACTATGAAAATAGACTACTCAATAATCGATAAATATGATTCCAAATCGAGATCCTCCTAACTCAGAATGTGAAAGGGGTCCAGATGATACTTCTTGATCCAAGATATGTAGAATAAATTATGAATTGAAGTCAAATGATATGCTAATTCTATTATATATTCCACTATCCCAATCTACTAAATTATCTCAAGTTGTCCCATGTATCTTGGACCCAACTTTCCTTTATTTCTAAATTGTTGGTTTCCCAACCGAGGTGGCACTTTCAAGAAGACACATTCACTAACCATGAACTCCAAAGGTTAGCACTGACAATCCATATAGGATTTATTTCAACTATGAGCTATAACCATCCATCGACGTATGAACTAGATGTTTTTCAATGTCTCATGAATGATACTCGACCCTACCAAGGAAGTTTCACCAATCACAGACCAACAAAAGGGTGATTTTCAAGGTTGAACATATAAAGCTTCAAAGGGTTCCATTTTGAAGAATGATTGGAAAATATTATTATAAGTAAACTCAACCAATCCAAAATGGATATCCCAAGATCCTCTTAAGTCTAATATGAAAGCATGAATCATGTCCTATAGAATCAAAATCACTCAATCCATCTATCCATCCATCTGGTGATAATAATACATGCTCAACCTAACTTAAGATCCCATAAACTTCAGAAGAAACTTCTAGAATTTGGAGTTAAAACGAGGACCTATATCTGATTTGATAGCTGATATAACTTTGTGTAACCTCACAATCTCATTCACACACAACTTTCATAACTCTTAAACTCTGGTGGTATTCTGAATTGCAAGTAAGTGAGATGACTTGGTGAGTTGTTCAATCACCACCCATATAAAATTCCTTCCTTAGAGAGTTCTTGGAAGTCTAATGATAAGATACACGAATACCTCATCCCATTTCCATATTATCATAGTGATTGGTTTAAGTAACCTAGAAAATATTTGGTGTTATACCTTAATTTGTTGATAGGTATAACAATGAGACATGAAGTTGGCTATATCTCATCTCAAAACTGACCACCAAAGCAGATAATTCACATCATAGTATATCATTATAGTACCTAGATGAATGTCTTAATGAGAGTAAGGGCATGCCTCCAACATGGTTCTTATCACTGACTATGGAACTAACCATCAATTCATGAAACAAAGAATTCCTTTTAGGGAGAGTGACCACTTAGAGATGGTTTCCCCAATATATAAATAATCCTTGATACTCTTGAATTTATTATCTCATTGTTTCTTATCATAAACCAACTCAAGGAGAGATTATGTCAACTGAATTATCACAAAAAAGATACCAATTCCTAACTCCTTTTCATCCCAATGTATTATAGTAAAGAGACCCATAGATTACACTCATACTTGGATTATTTAGCAACTTGAGGGGGAAAATTCTTACTGAGAGAAGATACAATAAAATTCCCCTTTCCCGATGTATAGGCAATGTAGAAATAAAATAAACTAAGAAAATACATCCATCACCTATGTTTGATATTTAGGTCTTTTTGAAAATGGAGGTAACTAAAACTGTTATGTACCGAGTAAATAGTGAACCATTCTTTAAAAAGGTAGTGTTTCCCACATTTGGGGGCATGAATAACCCCTAAAAGTTATAAATCATGAGTGAGTTAATTATTCTCATGTGGTTGAAGTTGAAAAGAACCATATGACACCATGTGATCACCCTGTATAAGAATATAACCCAAACCTACATAAAAAACATCATAATAGAGCACATATCCTTAATCGGTCACTAAAAAAATTAAGATAGGTGTTGAGTTCAGTGATTGTTTCAACTCATTAAAATATTTTTGACACTTTGAGTCCCACATGAACTTTATCCCCCTTTAGGTAAGCATGGTAAATGGTGATGAAATCTTAGAGAAATACTTCATAAACTACTAGTAGTATTTTTTAAAGCCCAAGAAACACTGAATCTCAAATAAATTCCATGGATCCTCCCATGGCATGACAAATCTCACCTTCCTGGGTTGAATGATATGGAACTTTCTAAGACCATGTGTCCTAAGAGTTTAAATTCTTGGATCTAGAAATAACATTTCAATAACTTAGAATAATGGTGGCATTCTTTCAAGATTCCCAAAACAAAGCTAAGGTGAAACTCATGTTGTTCCCTGGTTCTCAAGAAGACTGGAATGTCATCCAAAAATACCAAAATTAAGGAATCAAGGTATTATAAGAATATACAGTTCATCAAAGATGTAAAAACTTCAGGAGTATTAGTCTAGTTAAAATTCGCAACAAGATATCCAAAATGGACATACATACTCCTAAAATCTACCTTAGGGATGTCAAATTCCTTAACTCTAAGATGGTGATACCTTGATAAAAGGTTTATTTTTGAGAACACTGATCAATAAAATAATCTATAAGGAGTAAAGGGTACTTATTCATGATTTTCACCTGATTAAGATTCTAATAATCAACACATAAACACAGTTTCCCATCAACCTTCTTAGTGAAAATTATCAGGGATTCCCAAGGAAACACACTTTGATATATACAAACCTTGGATTTTAAATCATCTAACTATATCTTCAACTCCACTAACACTATTAAGTAAGAATTCATAGAAATAGTATGGGTTTCTAGTATCAAATATATTGATAACTTCACCTACCTCTCTAGATGTAGACTGTAGAATTCATTTAGAAATACTTCAGGAAATTCTTTAATCGCTAGAAAAATTTTACAACATAAAGGTTCCTCTTTAGGGTTAACTAAAAATATATATGAATTTCACAAAATCTAGAGTCAGAGTTCTAGCTCAACTAGACCTTAGATCCCATTCCCCTTGAAACACTTGAGAAATCCCATCGGGGACAATAAAGGACACCGACTGATGGTAGAAATAGATTTGAGCCTTATAGGAAACTAACTATTCCATCCCAAGAATGATTTAAAAGAGGTAAATATCAAGGATTAAAATATCCCATACTATCTTTACATCAGATATAGAGAAGGAACAAGAAGGAGATCAAAATCCTTATTCCTTACTCTTTCTAAGAGATTTTACCAGTTCTATAATATAATGCATGAGCTATATTGGGAGTTTCAAGGAATTCATGAAACATTTTGATATAAAATAGTTAGAGGCACCCATATCAAACAATGAAATATCTATAGATGAAGTAATGAAAATAGTACCTCTCACGGTTTTAAGACCTGAATTTATTTCCATAAAGGATTCTTACACTGTGCGCAACTACTTTAACCTAGAAGTTTCCTATTTACCACCAAAATTATATAGCTGAGAACCTACTTCCTTAAAAGTGCCAGGTTGTATTATAGGCCCTATAGGTGATAACAAAACCAAAATACTACATGGGGCTGAGCAATCTTGGAAGAACTTCTACCATAAGAAATACAATTTTTAAAGGTGTCATATAGTTTCATTTCATATGCCCTGTATTGAAACACTGGTAGTAAGTAATAGGTCCCATACTAGTTGTGTAATATATTGGATGAGATTGATGATGGGAACCACTTCCAATTTATTATAAAACTCACTACATTTCTTCTTCTTTCCATAAGATACACTGGAACTGGAACCAAACACATGAGGAAAACAAGGATGCATGGTCTTTCCTAAATGGTCAATATATATCACCAATGATCTATCCACCATCTTATTATAGGTGGAAATATTTAGCATGAAGACATGATAATGGATGTCTAGTCATAGTCCCATTAGAAACCTCTAGGACTTAAACTTTTTATTCAATAAAACTTTTGGCAAGAAACATGAAAGTTTAGAGAAGTAGTTGGTATACTCCATCACCATTAGATTACCTTGTTTAAGGGTGAGTTAATCCATGGAATTTTCCAACATCAAAGTCTCTAGGAAAAAATGTTGAGATAATACGGCCTTGAAGTCTTTCCACTCTAATCCCTCATACTATTGTGACAAAACTACCATAACCCACCATATCTTGCTAAGAATTTCAAGTTTTAAAACAATGAACTTAACCTCTTCTAAAGGGTTATTAATACCTTATAATGAAGGTGGTTTTTGGAAGAGAAAATCTCGTGATTGATCTCTTCCTCCTGCTTATGGTTCTACTTATATTGCTAAAACTAGAATGAGGTTGGCACTATGGTCCATGGAACTGACCACGTGCACCAAAACCTCAACTAGATTTTAGTCTACTAGGGGATTCTCTCATAGAAAATTATCCACAATACCCTCCTAGACATTCGTGATAAATCTTCTAGGCGGTATGTTACTATACAACATCAAAGAAAAATAGATAAAATCAAACAAACAATAATCTCCCATGAATTAAAACCCACCATTAAAGATGGATTTTTAAAATAATGAAACTAAATACTAATCAATAAAAGGCTCAAAGAAACCTTTTTTCGGACACCCTATGGTAACTTAAGGCTCATTTCTACAATATAAAGCAAATAACTCACTCATAAACTATCCCTTAAGTCTTGATAACCCCATATCCTATCTACCTAGACCAACTACCAGCAAATGAAAAACCTCACTTTGATACTATTTTTCATGAACCATCCTAGAACAATCATCAAACTAGGCACCTGAATTAGCACCCAAAAAGGTCTTAAGGGAATTCATGATCCCTATGGGCTGACAACTAGTTCATGGGCATAAATGACAACATTTTGGAATGATTTTACCATATAATACAATATATATCAAACATCTAAGTATTATATAACATAACCAATAAGAAACAACATAGAGTTACACAACAACAACATGTATAGACTATGAAAAGAGACAAAATGGAATCCAGTCCAGTAAAAAACCCAACAATACAAACCAAAATCTCAATTCTATGTGACATGATGTTCTCTATCCCACCACGCTACCTCCAACATCCCACACCCACTATTCTGCACACCCATTGTCACCAAGAAACACCTTGACTTTAACTATACCTAAAAAAACAAGGTCTACATATACCCAATGGTATATATAGGGTATGAGTGAAACAAGATCATTATGGTACCATAAAGTTTTCCATAAGCATAATTTAATAAATAAACCAAAATTTCTCATTTTAATTAGATAAATACAAAAAAACATGATTTGCACAGTTTTATATAAGGCATAGAGAGATAAAAATTTTCATAACATTTAGAGAAATATATACCGAATAATAATTCCTAAAAATAATGAATGAATAAATAATTTTAATAATATATGAAAGTTACAAATTTCAAAGACAAAATCTATAAATATTTTTGAAAGGAATAATAGTTAAATAATCAACCAAGATAGAACCATGGGGTAAATACCTCAGGTAAGATAGATCTTGGTCAACTAGAATCATCACACCTTGATGATCACCGAAATATCAAGTGCACATGAAAACCCCCTAGGTAAATAAACCTCAAGGTCTAGGGAATGATACCACATGGGATAGTGGCTCTCTATAATGTCTAACAAATGTTTAGTTAATTTTGTAGTGTAAATCCATTGTTATGTATCCGAAAACTATCCTATCATGCTTGTCCTATCCTTACCACCTAAATAACTAGGTTTACATGTGATATCATCATTATATATTCAAACATTTCATTTAGGGAATTTCAACAAGCACAAGCAATTCATCAATCAAAAAACAACATCCCCCAAACCATTTTCACATTCCATTCCATTTAAAATTAAAACCATTGTCAAGGAAATGTTATTTAAATATTTTCATCATTAAAAACTAATCTCATGGAATCATGACATGATTTGAAAATAATTTTGAAAAAAAAAAATAAAATCATGTGAAAGAACCATAATTTTATAGAGAAAATCCAACTTACAAAACCACCCACCTTAACTATCACATTCCCAAAGAAAAAACACTTGATCTAAGAAAATTGGGATTGTCTTTCCCCCTCATTTGATCGATCTAAAATAAATTCCATTATATCATATCCAAAACTATAGATCTTTACATGGTATTCCAGATGTACCATTCCTTAAAAGGAGAGAAGAGGAGATCTGGAATCAAGAAGAAGAATGAGTGAATATAATACACATTCCTTTAATTTTCTAAACCCAATTCCCTCAGAATCAACAGAATCACTCTCTGGAGAGGAATAAATCACAAAAGTCATCAAAGGAGAGCCTTAGGTTTGAGACCCTATGACACAAGATAAATAATGAGGGATTTGTTTTTAAATTAGAATAAAAAAATATAATTTTTAGATTATTAAAACCTTTCATCACAATTTGGATGCACGGTTAGAAAAAACATGTACTAACAGTGTGAGGCTTATTGTATATTAGGAGACCCACATAGTTAGATGAACCATGCACTAATCATGAAATATGTCATTGTCTTAAGATTCATGCTTTTCTAGAGAAGTTCATATGGTTATCCCAATCCATGCACTACCCATGCATACCATTCTGGAAACCTCAACCCATTGAATGGTTTCCTAGGAAAGCTACATAGTTTCTACTAACTAGGAACAAGCCATAATCCTTCCCAAACACTCACAAAACTCCAAAAACTACCCAAAATGACCTAAGAAAAGATAAGAACAAAAATTTGTCAAAAAGAAAGGTTATAAGTGCCTAAAAGTGACACCAAGGTGTAACATTGAGGATGTTCTAACGTAAAAAGCTCCACCTAAGTGCTTAATTCCCACTATAGTCCTTGCTATAAATGGGATGTGAATTGTGCTTCCCAATTCAACATGATACTTATATGTACTACATGGAGTTGTAATATACCTTACACGTATAAATTTCCCTACTCATTGACCAATTAGGACTCTCTAATTAGTAAGATGTGCATAACCTTGGTTATCATCTCAACAATTACCCACACTATATCCCTACCTTAGGCAACCTAGGAATCCCCAACATAAAATCCAAGCTAACCTCATTTTACTTCTATGCAGGAATGAGAAGTGGATGTAGAAGACCAATATGCCTCTAATTCTTGATCTTCACTATGAAATTAAACCTTCCATGTCTTTTTTTAATCCCCAAACACTAGAATTAATGTCATTTATCATGATAAATTTCTATTAACATAGAGTGAACTACCCATCCATGGGTATATGAATCTTTCATCAACTCATCCTACATGCTCTTCGAGACAACCAACCTACCATGAATATATAAGACATCATCATCACCATGAGTCCAACTTAAAAGATGATCCCCACTATATATGTTATCCCTTATGACCTGGAAGTTTAGGTTTCTTCCTTGACTCTCACTATAAAAAAACATAAATTAGCTCTGTTTTTTTACAATTATCTATGTTTATAAACATAATTAATTTATTCCCATACGTTTATAAAAAATGTACCTAACCTAGGTAAAACAAGGGTAAATGTTGTGTGTCCAATTAACTACTAAAAATGTGGAAAATTACCTACACTTTATTTATCGCCACTTTTTATAAATTATAGAAAGTTGTTTAGAAATCACAACTAAAAATAACTCACATTTTTTTATAAGCCACTTACCCATTGGTGCCTGTTCCAACCACCTGACGCCCACCCACCATGAGTGCATCTATATTTACAACATGCCTCAAGATTCCCCCTCCTATGCGCACAATACAAACCTGACAAACCCTACATCATTGTGCTCCTACTATCCTCACAATCCTTTCCCCATGTGCATGAATCACGCTAGTCCCCCAAAACTTTGCCCCTGCGTGCTTATACTCACCCTACATTCCACACCATATATGCTCATCCATGCCTGAAATTCCCTTCCACCATGTTCTACTCCTTTTCCAATAATCCTTACCCAACATGCACATGGAAGTCTCACTCTCGAAAATGAATTTTTTTAAATAGGGTTTAAAAAATATTAAAAAAAACATTTAGGTTATTTTTTTTAAATATGCACTAATAGATTCGGGTGAAAGGCGGAAACCGCGTTGCTGCCTTTCTTCTACCCCCCCCCCCAAAAAAAAAATTTCTTTTTACTATTTTTTGTATTTTTATTTTTTTTAATCTTTTTTTTAATTTTTGTTTTGTTTTGTTAATATATATATATATATATATAATAAAATATTTTTTTTGCAAAATTTATCTACTATTTAATATCCAGCAGTACTACAATCACAACAGTTTAGATTCTGACAGAAGTGCTCACCCATGGCTTCCTTTTATAAGAGGGCTTACCCTGGAAATCATTCTGCATTTTAGATGTGGGATTCTGGTTCTCCCTTTCTTGCGCAGAACATTATGCATTTCCAATGTGGGATTCAGTACTGTTTCAAGTACGTGGATTTGAAAGACTATAAAATATAAAATATAATACCAATATAAATGAAACTTAAAACATGAATTAAAAATATAAGAAATAGTTGAAAATAAAAATAATTTCATAAAAAATGTTGATGAAAAATAATTTATAATTTTCAAATCCACATACTTGAAACTTAAAAATGTTTCAGGTAACTGACTTTGAAAGCCTATAAAATATAAACTATAAAACCAACATAAATTAAACTTAAAACATGGATTAAAAATATAACAATTATTTGAAAATAAAAATAATTTCGTAAAAAATGCTGATGAAAAATAATTTATAAGCTTTCAAATGAACCCACTTGAACCTTAAAAATGTTTCAAATATGTGACTTTAAATGCCTATAAAATATAAACTATAAGACCAATATAAATGAAACTTAAAACATGAATTAAAAATATAATAAATAGTTTAAAATAAAAAAAAAATTATAAAAAATATTGATGAAAAATAATTTATAAGTTTTCAAAACCACCAACTTGAAACTTAAAAATGTTTCAAGTATGTGACTTTGAAAGCCTATAAAATATAAACTATAAGGTCAATATAAATGAAAATTAAAACATGGATTAAACATATAAGAAATAGTTGAAAACAAAAATAATTTCATAAAAAATGTTGATGAAAAATAATTTATAATCTTTCAAATCTACCTACTTAAAACTTAAAAATGTTTCAAGTATGTGGCTTTGAAAGACTATAAAATATAAACTATAAGACCAATATAATTGAAAGTTAAAACATGGATCAAACATATAAGAAATATTTAATTAGTTAATTAGTAACATAATTATTAATTATATAATAATTAATTAGTTAATTAGTAATTATTAATAATTAATTATATATAAATTAATTAGTTAATTAGTAATATAATTATTAAGTATATAATTTTTAATTATTTAATTAGTAATATAATTATTAAGTATATAGTTTTTAATTATTTAATTAGTAATATAATTATAAATTATATTTATTCATTATAATTAATAATTAGTAATTATTAAAAATTATTATATAATAATTAATTAGTTAATTAGTAATATAATTATTAATTATATAATAGTTAATTAGTTATATAATTATAAATTATAATTATTTATTATAATTATTTATTAGTTTTTATTAAAAATTATTATATAATAATTAATTAGTTAATTAGTAATAAAGTTATTCTTTATAATTATTCATTATAAAAATTAATTATTAATTATTAATTATTAATTATTAATTATTAATTATTAATTATTAATTATTAATTAGTTAATTAGTAATATAATTATTAATTATATAATTATTAACTATATAATAATTATTTAGTTAATTAGTAATCATTAATAATTAATTATATAATAATTAATTAGTTAATTAGGAATATAATTATTAATTATATAATAATTAATTAGTTACTTAGTAATATAACTATTAATTATATAATAATTAATTAGTTAATTAGTAATATAATTATTAATTATATAATTAGTAATTAGTTAATTAGTAATTATTAATAATTAATTATATATTAATTAATTAATTAGAAATATAATTATTAATTGTATAATAGTTGATTAGTTAATTTTTTGAGAAAGATAGAGCTGAGACCCTTTTTATAATTAGTTAATTAGTAGTATAATTATAAATTATAATTATTCATTATAATTATTAATTAGTTTTTACTAAAAATTATTATATAATAATTAATTAGTTAATTAGTAATATAATTATAAATTATAAATTTTCATTATAATTATTAAATAGTAATTATTAAAAATCATTATATAATAATTAATTAGTTAATTAGTAATTTAATTATTCATTATAATTATTAATTATAATTAATAATTAATAATTAATAATTAACAATTATTAATTATTTATTTAATAATATAATTATTAATTATATAATTATTAATTATATAATAATTAGTTAGTTAATTAGTAATTATTAATAATTAATTATATAATAATTAATTAGTTAATTGGTAATATAACTATTAACTATATAATAATTAATTAGTTAATTAGTAATATAATTATTAATTATATAATAATTAATTAGTTAGTTAGTAATATAATTATTAATTACAATGAATAATTATATTACTAATTAACTAATTAATTATTATATAATAAATAATTAATAATTATAATTAATAATTATATTTATAATTAACTAATGAATTATTATATAATTAATTATTAATAATTATAATTAACGATTATATTACTAATTAACTAGTTAATTATTATAAATAAAAATTATATTACTAATTAACTAACTAATTATTATATAGTTAATAATTAAATTACTACTTAACTAATTAATTATTATATAATTAATTATTAGTAATGAATAATGAATAATTATAGTGAATAATTATATTACTAATTAACTAATTAACTAGTTAACTATTTTATAATTAATAATTATATTACTAATTCATTATTATATAATTAATAATGATATTACTAATTAACAAATTAATTATATAATTAATTATTAATAATTAATAACTAATAGTTATATTTCTAATTAACTAATTAATTATTATATAATTAATAATTATATAATTAATAATTATATAATTAATAATTATATAACTAATAATTAATAATTAATAATTATATTAATAATTAGTTAGTTAATCAGTAATAATGATATTACAAATTAACAAATTAATTATATAATTATATAATTAATAATTAATAATTATATTATTGATTAAATAATTAATTATTAACTAATTAATAATTATATAATCAATAATTATATTACTAATTTAACTAATTAATTATTAACTATTTATTATATGTTTAATCCATATTTTATGTTTCATTTATATTTGTCTTATAGTTTATATTTTATAGTCTTTCAAAGCAAAATACTTGAAACATTTTTAAGTTTCAAGTAGGTGGTTTTGAAAGCTTATAAATTATTTTTTATTAACATTTTTTATGAAATTATTCTCATTTTCAACTATTTTTATATGTTTAATCCATCTTTTAAGTTTCATTTATATTGGTCTTATAGTTTATATTTTATAGGCTTTCAAATTCACATACTTGAAACATTTTTAAGTTTCAAGTAGGTGCCTTTGAAAGCTTATAAATTATTTTTCATCAACATTTTTTGCAAAATTCTTTTTATTTTCAACTATTTGTTATATTTTTAATCCATGTTTCAAGTTTCATTTATGTTGGTCTTATAGTTTATATTTTATAGGCTTTCAATGTAACACCCCGAGATTTTATGAGAAATATTATTTTTAATTACTTTGATGTCTTGTGTTGTACGCTACACCAAGATTATCTTGCACTATACGCAACACCGTATTATCTTACAGTATATGCAAATACTATTCTAGGCTTGTGTTGCACGCCTAAGTAACCTTCCTCGATAGCGTGTGTTGTACGCAATACCGAGTTTCACTAAACAAGATATTATTATAATATTATTATGAACTAGTCGTTATGAATAGTAATACCCACTTTTTGAAATTTTATAAATTTCATCTTTCAAAATGGATCTCATTTTTGGATTCAGAATATCGAAATTAGCCTAGGGTGAATTTTTCGTATTTTTCTGAAAACTTTCAATTTTAGAAGAATAGTGAAAACACAAGGTTACTATTTAAAAACCGACTTTTTATTTAAATAATCATTTATTTTATTTAAATTTATTTTAGGTCAAAATAGATACATAATACCTATATAAGTTCAATGTAATCCATTGGAGTAATTTTATAATAATATAGATACATAAAAATTTTATTGAACTTTTTACCGTCTTTTACCCACCTCCTAGAAGCATTTTCAATTGTACATAAAACTTAATTTTACCGCTTATGTGAGTTTAATTTAAAAAATACGAGCGACACGGTTAATATCAAGGAGTAAAATGTGGTTCAATAAGATAAAAATAATTTTTGGTGAATAATAACTTTTTACTTTTATTTACAACGGTTAAAAGTAAATAGGGTAATTAAGGGTAAAATGATATTATTATTACCCTAACACATGTCCTAATTCTATTGGATAAGTTTAGTTCGACCAAAAAAAACCTTAGGAATAAAATATTACCCTTTAGGCCCACTTGGATTAGATTTGGACACTTATTATTATTTTATTTAAAGAAGAGTTAAAAGAGTTAAAATCAAAGTTTAATAACTAAAATATTTTTAATATAGGGTTATACATAAGATAAATTCGACTATAAATATTCCTTAGAAATATAAAACTATTTCCTACATAATGGTATTTTATTTATAATTTTTAGACATTAAATAATTTAATTTATTTATGACACAATGATGATGCATTAATTACCTTATTAATGAAATATTAACATAATTGATGTTATAAATACCCAAATAAATGTAATTTGAGAATTTTTATGAATTAAACTAATTTTATAGGTTAATATGACATGTTATTATTGATTTAATTAACTTTTTTCTAACTAATCACGCTTTTATGATTTTCAAAAAAATCAGTTACCAAATAGTGTCAAAATTGACATAAAATAGTTTTTAAAACAAATATTATATTATTAATTGTTATTTTATTCCTAAAAATCTAAGTTTCGGCCAAATTACTTAGATAAGGTTATATATATTAATAATGAACCACTTGGGGTTCATTTTTCTTGTTATAGTAAGTTTATTAATCATATAGTGTAAGAAAATAAGAGTACACAGTAAAAGTTAAATTATTTAACTTAGAGTTAAATCTAAATGATAAGGTTAAAATAGTAACCTAAACTTGTCTAAAACCTATTGGTTGAGATGGTTTCTACCCATACCAACCTTAGCTTCAAAATAAATCAATTTTGAGCTATTAAAAACCGAATATGACTTTATTATAAAATAATATTTTAAGTTTTTCCTAAAGTGCCCCTCTCCTCCCTTATAAAAGGGAACCTCCTCCATCTTCTCTTCACACAATTTTGAGCCTTCAAGCTCGGCCAACCCCTACCCATTTCCCTTATAAACTTCCCTAGAAATATTATAGAGGTTCTGGTCTCCTCAAAAGACCAACTCTAGTGCCTTAAGAGGAAGCTTAAAAGAGGTGCGTCGAAGAAGAGGTAATCTCTTCTACCAATTCTTTCAAGTTTCTTTATTCTTCAACTTCTTCTTCTTTAGTTGTTTCATTATAAAGTAATAACATCAGTATCAATAATATACTTATATGTTATTATAAATATTAAACAACACCATTTCACCTTCTATCCATCCTATAGAAAAAGAAATCACCGCGCGTACGTACGTACGGAATACCGTCTCCACGCCGTGGTGTAATCTGTTTTTCCACCACCACCTTACTTGGATGGGTATAATGGTGTAGATAATAACTATATATAGTTATTATAACATCATACTGATTTTGAGATATTATATCATCCACTCCAATTCAATTTAATAATTATGGGAACGATATCATCGCTCGTGCGTACGTACAGATTACCATCTCCACGACACGATGAGATTCATTCTCCATGTTAACCATTCAAGAATGATTATAAAGTATATATGTTGAATAATAATGAAATATATGACATGATAAAGCTACTTTATTTATGTATATATATATTTCATCTACTTACTTCCACTCAAGTCAATAAGGAAAGGAAAACAACGTTCATGCGTACGTATGACCTACCGTCTCCATGAACGGTGTATTTCATTTCATTCATCTATCTATTATATATATATATATACTTAATATATATGATATATAAATCATGATTTAAATTCTATAAGTATGTAAATCATGATATAAGTAATAATAATATCAATAACAACAAGTCCAAACACGTACGATAAATAAAATGATTTTACCCAAAACGCTGCTTTTACATGAAATTTACAAAAGAACGGGTAATATAAAGTCATAAGTGAACCATATATGATATCATAACAATTAATATGATTCTTTAATAAGTAAATGACATTATTTAAATCATTATACAGGAGTTTTGGATACGTACGAAGCATATCAGACCTAAGGTAAGGGATAACTTTTCCAATCTCGTTTTTATCCGAGATTGTTTATTCGTAAGTATTTAGTGGGGTTATTGTTATCATACATGCCATTGTTTTATAAAAATGTTTTCATGTTTTTCTAAAGTCCTTTTTACCCATTTTTGAAATTTAACACATGTTATGAAAGGAATCTTACTTTTGTTTACCACACAAGGAACTTTTTTACTTTTCCGACAAAAGTATGAGGAGAATATTTTTTTAACTTATACGGCATGAATAGATTTTTACGGTTTCATAACGCCTCATTTTCATGAATTTTACTCTACAATATTTCATTTTTATTTTCAACAAAATCCTTTTCTTTTAAAATTGCATGGGATTTTGTGAAAATAAAATGATTTTGAAGAAGAAAGAATATTTTCCTCAAGAATTCATTTCAGGTGTTTTATCAAAACCATTTTCCATCTAAGATGACATTATTTCATATGTGTATTTTTCAATTATAATGTCTCTATGATTTACATGGTTTCAATTTTCTTATGATGAAATGATATCCATTTTTTTATATGGATTATGTTATGATGGGATCATGTTTATGAATCCCATTTTATTCTTTGGGTTATGATGAATGATTAATGTTTATGTTGTGGAACACGTAAGAATGATTTAATTATGAGATGGGTGGGACCTATATCTCACTCTAATTAATTGGGTAAAGATTTATATCTCATGATATAGACATGGTTGGAATGGTAAGTTAATCCGGTTCAGTGATACAGGACTGGAATGAAGAGTGAACTCGATTCAGAAAGGGACTTTATCCACTAAGATGGTCTTGGCAGCAATGCGTTGGATACTATGGAAATCATATCATGTGCTTAATGGTTTTCCACAATTACATGTTTTATTCCCATGCTATTTTATCATGATTGATGTTCCTTTATGATATATGCCTTACATACTTCCAAGATTTATGTCTTTTCTCAAGATTTTGATGTTTAGATTTTATGTTCAAGTTTTTTTTGCATTCAAATGTTTTGGATTATTTTATGTTCTCTACCTTTACCCTTATTGAGCATTTGATCTCACCCTTTTTATGTTTTCTTTTCCCCAGGATATAAATAAAGGTTTTAGTTAAGAAAACAAAAGGGGAAGATCTTTATGGGAGATGTTGAAGATCTTTCACCATGATTAGAAGATTGTTTTTCCGAGTTTTCAAAGACACTAAACTATTACGGTCCTTGTGTGTTTGTTTTTGTTACGTATTAATTATTTTTCAAAATTAATGTAATTTCCATGTATGTCAATATTGGGTCTCTATAGTTGGTATCAGAGGAAAGGTTTAGTTAACCTTTGGAAACTAGGATGCGAAAACTTTAGTGAGATCCCTAGAGATATTTCTAAGGTATGTCTAGGGATGTCCCTAAGGTTAAGTATAAGTATAATTTATAGTCCTAGAATTATGGTAAAGATATTATAATTAAACCTAAGATGTTAGATATTGAAGGTATTACCCCTTGAATATGATTTTGAATCTCACAATGTTCTTTTTGGGTTTTAGAAAATGGATGGAAACAGGAAGATTCACGATAATAGAGGATATGATGGACAATGGAATGATATTCTTCATGAGAAACCAAATGAAATTGGATCTGGAAGTCCACATATCATTATTATGCCTAATCAGCAATCTCATAATATGATCAATAATCTCAACTTTGGTAAGTTTCCCGACTCAGCTAATAAGAGAAAGATGGAGTTTCATGATGATCATAGAGGAAAGAATGTTCGATTTCCCTCATGTAAATCATGTGGGAAGAAGCATCAGGGAGAATGTTTCAAAGGAATTGGAAGATGATTTGGGTGTGGAAAAGAAGGACACAAAGCCAGTAATTGTAAAGGAAAAGGTTCAGTTAACACCATGGACAAGGATAATGGTATTTCTAAGACATCAACAACGGTTAAATGTTTTAAATGTGGAATGTACGGGCATTATGAAAACCAATGCCCTAAGGGAAAATATCATAATGAGAATCAACATGGTCATATGGGCAGTATTTATATGGATGATGATGAAGAGACTAAAAATGATATATGAGATGAAAGAAATGATGAAACTCAGTCAGTGGTTTAAGAAGGTAGTGGAATGATTGTATGTTTATCAAAAATAATGTATGGTACTATGGAAAAAGAAAAATCTAAGGATTGTTACACTGTTGTCTTTCCTTGAGTTTTTTAAAGTATATGATGAATGGTACTGGTGACCATGAAAGGTTATTCAAATATTTTTGGAACATAGATGATATGTGCATAATGAAAGGATAAAGAGATAATGAGATGTTTTATAGTATTAATGAGCTAATGACTGGTATAAGGACAATGTGATATCATGGTTTGAGTATACATAATTTTGGGATTTTGGTATGTGGAAAGAGTTAACTTTTGACAACATTCATGTTTTCACTAAGCTTCAATGGGTATTCATTTTTAAAAAGAATACATGATTAAGGTATTCAAATGTTTGGAATGCGATCAACGAGATATATATTATGATATATGGGGATAAATGATGGTATTCACGTGCTTCTTATGTGACCTTTCCAGTAATTGTTTTCTTTATACTATGAGATTGGACAAATGTATTTTGGATTAGTCTAAAGATTGGAATGAATTATGTCAGACATCATATAGTATTGTTTAAGACTAGAACATTTTTTTCGATATTATTTTTGTAATGTTATAATAGTGCAGTTTTAGAAAAAGGAAAACCTACAGGACGAGCGACAACCCATCCCGTCAGAGAAGGTTATTGGAATCAAACCCACAAACGAAGTGCGACGAGCCTTTATCGCCTACCACTGGCCTACAGGAAGTCCCTGGTTAGTAGAAACTAGTTTTATTTTATTAAGATCTATGATAGATGAAGTATAAGTCTATTTTAGCAACCATATACGATTAATCTCAGCATAGATGGAATTATGTATATTTAATAAATTGTGCTAAACTTTTTGCGATATAAACAGATGGAATGACCTATCATTCTATCACATAATCTGCTAACACTTCACGAATGACAAATTCAACTTCATTTCTTTAAGAGATGAAGTGGAAATTGTTCAAGCCATGAACAACAGTGAGATTGTACCAAAATCAAGTAAGTATTTCTTTTAATTCAACAATTTTTCAACTTTAGGGAAATGATCTTGAGAACTAAAAACGTTGTCCTAGTACCCTCATACCCGATGAATTAGATGGTACCTTAAATAATCACAAATTTATGGCTTTTTGATTGATGGATTTTTCATATCCATGTTCTCTACCACTCTCCATCAGAACTTGATGGTTATATTTCTCTTCTATATCCATATTTTAACCTATGTTGTCCTATGTGGAAACCCAGTACTGAGTTACTTTGGGTGACCATTAAGATTATAACTTTCCTTTTTAAAATAAAGTTTTAGTATACCTTTTTATGATGTGGGTTTCTATGAAAGAAAATTTCAAGTAGTAAACCATTTATAACCCTGAGGAATTTCGAGGGCGAAATTCATTTTAAGGGGGGTAGAATGTAACACCCAGAGATTTTATGAGAAATATTATTTTTAATTACTTTGATGTCTTGTGTTGTACGCTACACCAAGATTAGATTTCACTATACGCAACACCATATTAGCTTTTAGTATATACAAACACTATTCTAGGCTTGTGTTCCATGCGAGAGCAACCTTCCTCGATAGCGTGTGTTGTACACAATACCGAGTTTCACTAAACAAGATATTATTATAATATTATTATGAACTAGCCATTATGAATAGTAATACCCACTTTTTGAAATTTTATAAATTTTATCTTCAAAATGGACCTCATTTTTGGATTCGGAATATCGAAATTAGCCTAGGGTGAATTTTTGGTATTTTTCTAAAAACTTTCAATTTTTGATGAATAGTGAAAACACTGGGTTACTATTTAAAAACTGACTTTTTATTTAAATAATCATTTAGTTTATTTAAATTTATTTTAGGTAAAAATAGATAAATAATACCTATATAAGTTCAATGTAATCCATTATAGTAATTTTATAATAATTAGATACATAAAAATTTTATTGAACTTTTTACCGTCTTTTACCCACCCCCTAGGAGCATTTGCAATTGTACATAAAACTTAATTTTACCGCTTCTGTGAGTTGAATTTCAAAAATCCGAGAGACACGGTTAATATCAAGGAGTAAAATGTGGTTCAATAAGATAAAAATAATTTTTGGTGAATAATAACTTTTTACTTTGATTTACCACGGGCTAAAAGTAAATAGGGTAATTAAGGGTAAAAATGATATTATTATTACCCTAACACATGTCCTAATTCTATTGGATAAGTTTATTTTGACCAAAAACAACCTTATGAATAAAATATTACCCTTTAGGTCCACTTGGATTAGATTAGGACACTTATTATTATTTTATTTAAAGAATAGTTAAGAGTAAAAATCAAATTTTAATAACTAAAATATTTTTAATATAGGGTTATACATAAGATAAATTCAACTATAAATATTAATTAGAAAGGTAAAAAGATTTAATACATAATTTTATTTTATTTATAATTTTTAGACATTAAATAATTTAATTTATTTATGACACAATGATGATGCAGTAATTACCTTATTAATGAAATATTAACATAATTGATGTTATAAATACCCAAATAAATGTAATTTGAGACTTTTTATGAATTAAAATAATTTTATAGGTTAATATGACATGTTAGTATTGATTTAATTAAATTTTTTTGAACTAATAATGCTTTTATGATTTTCAAAAAAATCAATTACCAAATAGTGTCAAAATTGACATAAAATAGTTTTTAAAACAAATATTATATTATTAATTGTTATTTTATTCCTAAAAATATAATGTTTAGTAAAATTAATTATATAAGGTTATATATATTAATAATTAACCACTTGGGGTTCATTTTTCTTGTTATAGTAATTTTATTAACCATATATTGTAAGAAAACAAGAAGACACGGTAAAAGTTAAATTATTTAACTTAGAGTTAAATCTAAATGATAAGGTTAAAATAGTAACCTAAACTTGTCTAAAACCTATTTGTTGAGAGGATTTAGACCCATAACCACCTTATATTCGAAATAAATCAATTTGGAGCTATTAAAAACTGAGTATGACTTTATTATAAAATAATATTTTAAGTTTTTCGTAAAGTGCCCCTCTCCTCCCTTATAAAAGGGCACCTCCTCCCTCTTCTCTTAACACAATTTTGAGCCTTCAAGATCGGCCAAAACCTACCCATTTCCCTTCTAAAATTCCCTAGAAACATTATAGAGGTTATGGTGTCCTCAAAATACCAACTCTAGTGCCTTAAGAGGAAGCTTAAAAGAGGTGCGTCGAAGAAGAGGTAATCTCTTCTATCGATTCTTTCAAGTTTCTTTCTTCTTCAACTTCTTCTTCTTTAGTTGTTTCATTATAAAGTAATAACATAAGTATCAATAATATAATGATATGTTATTATAAATATGAAACAACACCATTTCACCTTCTATCCATCCTACATAAAATGAAATCACCGCGCGTGCGTGCGTACAGAATACCGTCTCCACGCCGTGGTGTAATCTTTTTTTCCACCACCACCTTACTTGGATGGGTATAATGGTGTAAATAATAACTATATGTAGTTATTATAATATCATACTGATTATTAGATATTATAACATCCACTACAATTCAATTTAATAATTATGAGAATGATATCATCGCTCGTGCATACGTACGGATTACCGTCTCCACGACGCGATGAGATTCATTCTCCATGTTAACCATTAAAGAATGATTATAAAGTATATATATTGAATAAAAATGAAATATATGACATGATAAAGCTACTGGATTTATGTATATATATATTTCATCTACTTAGTTCCATTCTAGTCAATAAGGAAAGGAAAACAGTGTTCATGTGTATGTACGACGTACCGTCTCCATGAACGGTGTATTTCATTTCATTCATATATATATTATATATATATACTTAATATATATGATATATAAATAATGATTTAAATTCTGGAAGTATGTAAATTATGATATAAGTAATAATAATCTCAAGAACAACAAGTCCAAACACGTACGATAAATAAAACGATTTTACCCAAAACGCTGCTTTAACCTGGAATTTACAAAAGAACAGGTAATATAAAGTCATAAGTGAACCATATATGATATCATAACAATGAATATGATTCTGTAATAAGTAAATGACATTATTTAAATCATTATACAAGAGTTTTGGATGCGTACGAAGCATATCAGACCTAAGGTAAGGGATAACTTTTCCAATCTTGTTTTTATCCGAGATTGTTTATTCGTAAGTATTTACTGTGGTTATTGTTATCATCCATGACCATGTTTTATAAAAATGTTTTCATGTATTTTTAAAGTCCTTTTTACCCATTTTTGAAATTTACCACATGTTATGAAAGGAATCTTACTTTTTTTACCACACGAGGAACTTTTTGACTTTTCCAACAAAAGTACGGGGAGAATGTTTTTTTAACTTATACAGCATGAACAGATTTTTATGGTTTCATAACGACTTATTTTAATGAAGTTTACTCTAAAATATTTCATGGTTATTTTCAGAAAAATCCCTTTATTTTAAAATTTCATGGCATTTTGTGAAAAGAAAATGATTTTGAAGAAGAAAGGATATTTTCCTCAAGAATTCATTTCAGGTGTTTTATCAAAACCATTTTCTATCTAAGATGACATTATTTTATATGTGTATTTTTCAAGTATAATGTCTCTATGATTTACATGGTTTCACTTTTATTATGATGAAATTATATCCATTTGTTTTATATGGATTATGTTATGATGGGATGATGTTTATGAAACCCATTTTATTCTTTGGGTTATGATGAATGATTTATGTTTATGTTGTGGCACACATAAGAATGATTTCATTATGAGGTGGGTGGGACCTTTATATCCATAAAATACATTGGGTAAAGATTTATATCTCATGATATAGACATGGATGGAATGGTAAGTTAATCCGGTTCAGTGATACATGACTGGAACGAGGAGTGAACTCGATTCAGAAAGGGACTTTGTCTACTAAGATGGTCTTGGCAGCAATGCCTTGGCTACTATGGAAATCATATCATGTGATTAATAGTTTTACACAATTACATGTTTTATTACCATGCTATTTTATCATGATTTATGTTCCTTTATGATATATTCCTTACATACTTCCAAGATTTATGTCTTTGCTCCAGATTTTGATGTTTAGATTTTATGTTCAAGTTTTTTTTGCATTCAAATATTTATGGATTGTTTTATGTTCTCTAAGTTTACCCTTACTGAGCATTTGAGCTCACATTTTTTATGTTTTCTTTTCCCCAAGATATAAATAAAGGATTTAGGTAATAAAAAAAATGGGTAATATCTTTATAGGAGATGTTGAAGATCTTTCACCATGATTAGAAGATTATTTTTCCGAGTTTCCAAAGAAACTAAACTATTACAGTCCTTGTGTGTTTTTTTTATATTAAGTATTCTGAAAAAGTAATGTAATTTTTATGTATGTCAAGATTGGGTCTCTACATTCAAATTCACGTACTTGAAACATTTTTAAGTTTCAAGTAGGTGTCTTTGAAAGCTTATAAATTATTTTTCATCAACATTTTTAGGAAATTATTTTTATTTTCAACTATTTTTTATATTTTTAATCCCTGTTTTAAGTTTAATTTATATTGGTCTTGTAGTTTATATTTTATAGTCTTTCAAATCCACGTACTTGAAAGAGTTTTGAATCCCACATCGAAAATGTAGAATGTTCTGCGTAGGAAAGGGAGAACTAGAATCCCACATTAGAAATGCAGAATGATTTCTAAGGTAAGCCCTCTTATAAAATGGAGCCCTCAGTGAGAGATTCTGTCAGAATCCAGACTGATCTAATGAAAGTACTACTGGATATTAAATAGTAGATAAAATCTTAAATTTTTTGTTTTATTATTATATATATATATATATATATATATAAACAAAACCAAAAAAATAAAAAAAAAAGAAATAGTAAAAATATTTTTTAGGTTTTAAAATAAATACGACAATATGGTTGCCGCCTTTCAACTTAACCTGAAATGTGGTAGAGGCATTGCCACATTTAGTGCATATTTTAAAAAAATTAACCTATACCATCTTTTAAAAGAAAACTCAGAAAACATATTAAAAAAAATCCCTCGAAAACCTCACCCACATGCTCATCCTCACCCGAAAATCCCTACTCAATCGCTCTAAAAAACCCCATTAGGTGTTGTCACCTGCTATATCCTTCCTCTAAGCACACAAACAACAAGTTTTGTTCCCCATAAATGTAGGGAATAAATTAACACCCACAAAAATAGGTCAAAGTGGATTTATTTTATATATGATAGATATATACATATATTTTAATATAAATTCATATATATTATTTATAACATATAAAATCATAATAAATTTAATTTTACTAAAAAATTGATATCTGCCATAAATGGGTGCATTATTGGGGGGGGGGGGAGAATAAATGATGATTTATTTTACATTTTCTTATTTATAAATTTACCTCTTTGATCTATTAGGATATAATCCAATAAAATATGAATGAAACAAAATTGAAAACAGGATAACACACAATTTTTTTACAAGGTTTAGTCCCAATGTGGGTCCCTATTCCTTATTGTGATAATGGTGAGTCCAAGCCAACAATTTTACACTAAAATGAATAATAATTACAAGTGGATAGAGTGATATCACACTCTACATTTTACTTATTCCCAACACTTATATATCTTCCTGCTGGAATAGTCTAACTCCTGTCAATTTACAATGTAGTGTTAAACAAGATGAGTAAGATCACAAGATAATTTGGGTTACTTTAGAAACTAATGTTGACCTTACACTTGAGGCTTTAATATAATAAAATTATAATATAATCACCTCTTTAAGATTTATAACCTCTAACAATCACTATTGAAATCAAGTAGTTGGTCTTGATCTCTTCTTTTAGATCTTCAATGATCAACTTATCAATCTTGAAAACCATTGAATACTTAGGATATATAATTTTTATTCTCTTATTATAAATTCCTAGATTTATTTACCTTTTTTCTTTAGTTTCCACATTTATGTTTGTTTCATATATTTTAGTTCGATCCCATCATTCAATTAAAATGATTTTTTTTCAATAATCCTGAATTAATTAAAATAAACAAAATACCATGCCAGTTAAAATTCCATAATATTTATACAAATGATCTGTACAACTTAATCTTCCACACATTTACTTAATTAATTGTTCATGCAGGCATGTTCCTCACGATCCTTAGCTCAAATTCCATAAATTCTCATCATCATATATAAACTAGTTGAAAAATATTTTATGAGAATTTCTTCATCTTCGATCACTAAAATGATTTTCAAATATTCTAATTTGAAAATAATATAATGTTAGAGTAGACATATCCTCATTTAATATTTCAAAAATATCATCTTGAATCACAACATAATCACCAGCTCGTGATTTTGGATTTTACGAACAACATAACTCCATCTTAGTAATCTTCCCGTGGAATTTTCCTGAAATTTATAATCCTCATTTTTTTGAACTATTGTATTAATACACATGAAATATAATTCCTTAAATATCAAATTGTAAGTATAACTTCTTACATATCTAAATTAATAACTTACGTATTATGTAAGTCTTTACACTTTGTCACATTTTAAAACTAATCTCCAAAAAATATTACGTATGCTCTTTAAGTTTCTTATGTATGTATGTAATATTTTTCCCTTAGTAATATTTTCATTTCTTTTATAAAATAATCTTATGAATTCCACGAAAATATTCTATATAAGAATAAAAATATCTTATATATTCTCATGACTTTTCAAATTTTTAATATGATAGGCACAAATATATTACATATAATTTAAAATCTATTATACATACAAAAATATCTTACATATTCATTGAATTTGAAAATTTTCATCTTCAACTAAAATATTTTCTTAAATTTTATCATGATTGGATCTTACATAATTAGGAATCTCATGGAATTTTCCAATTTTCTACATTCACATTTTTAGAAATATCATATGTATCAAAAATATATTCTAGAATTTTCTAAAATTTTATTTTGACTCAAAAATTCCATAATTATTCAAATGAACTTTGGGTCACATAACTTCTTCCCTAAATTTTTTTTATAAACTTCAATTCAACTCAAAAACATTCTTAACACTTCAAATGAAACATCAAAAGCTACTAATTATTATCACACATAGTTGATAGAAAATACAGTTCTTGAATAGTTTCATTGGGTACATCAATATATTTATTTGAATTTGTTATCAACTTCAACCAACTCTATTACAAACTAAAAAACTCAGATCTTAGTGTTATAAAAACACAACCTTTCTTAAATGAGAAGTTTCTTGACACTAAACTACCAGACAAGGCAATGTTTTTTATAGAATTCCATCTCTCAGTGATATTTTTTTCAAGTGACATAGATGATCTACCCCTCAATCCACACACCCAATCAAAATTTTCTACCCCTTATTTATAATTAAAACTTATTTATATTAACAATAGATAAATAGGATAATGTAATTTCTTAACATAATAGTTGTGTACTTCTCCTCCTCCTTTAATAACATAATATAAATCATTGTGGGGGTGTTTTTTCCCACACATTTACAAGCAAGAGGGGAAAATGAATATGAATCTTCAGACTTAAATCAACAAACCTATCTATTGAAATTGATTTTGTAAAGAAATATATAATATGATATTTTTTAGAAATGAATTCTAGTTTTACATATTAATTTACCACTCTTTATTTTATGAAATGAATATATGATATCAATGTGTTTTGATCTTGAGTGTCAGAAAATGTTTTTGGATAATCCAACAACACTTTTATTGCCACAAGAAATCCTTAGTGGATTCTCAACATCCAATTTCAGATCCAACAGTTGAATTTTCATCTATATAAAATGTATAAATGTATGATTTTTATCCCCATATTCTACATTTTTTGTGCTTAAAGTCACTAAATTCTACATTTTTTCTATGCTAGATCACATGGATTTCATTAAAAATAAATTTCCACCTAATGTATATTTCCTATAATTGAAATAAAGTACCTAATCTAGATTTTTAAAACCCAAAAATTCATTTCTATAATATTTTTATAAAAAAACATAGTTCAGTGTTCCTTTAACATATCTAATAGTTATTTTTACTTCTATCATGTTAGAATACTTAGTATCATGTTGATATCTATCATAAAGATCCACTACATAAAATATTTTTGGAATTTATTATATAAATCATGATTCTAATGATTCTCTTGAAATATTTTTGATCCACACAGGCTTTAGATTCATCATCGCTCAATTTAGTACCAAATTCTATGGGTTTTGAGACCTCTTTATAATCTTCCACACCAAATTTCTTATCTAGAATATTTTTCTTAGGATAATAAGATTCATTCATATTTTTTATGCAATTAGTAATCCCAAAAAGTAGCTTATTTCACCTTGTAGTGACATCTAAAAATGAAACTTCATCTTCTTTGTAAAATCCTCACTTACATAATCACTTTAACCTATAAATATCATATCATCCAAATAAACTATGAAATATAGAGTTCCTATAGACATATCTTTCATATAAAGGGAAACATTTCCTTTAATGGACTTCAATTCTTTCAAGAAACCATCCAATTTAGAGTACCCAAATTTAGGGCCCTATTTTAGACCATACAAAGACTTCTTAAGCTTCCATACCAAGCTTCCATCACTATCTATAATGCAACCTTTAGGTTGTTTGATATAAAATTCTTCTTCAAGGTTTCCATTTAAAAAGGTATACTTAACGTCCATATAGTATACCTTGTAGTGCTTGTGTGCTTCCACTGCAAGAAAAATCCTAATAGCCTCTATTATTACCACTAGTGAAATATTATCCTCAAAATTAATTCCTCATATATGCGAATACCCTTTTCATACAAGTATTTTTTATTTCTAGATACATCACCTTTTTCATTTAGTTTGTTTCTGAATACCCACTTGTTACCTATATCATTTTTTTTAGGTCTTGGAATAAGTTCTTAAGTAGAATTCTTATCAGTCTAATCTAATTCTTTATTAATTGAATTAATAAACTCCTTTGGTTTAACTACCACTATAAATATTTGTGTCTCAACCTTTGAAATGTATGTAGTTTTACATTCAATCCTTAATACTCTTGTTGTATACACTAGATATTCTTCTTTTCCAATGATATTTTCTATACCAATATTCTTCTTCAATATTTGATGACATAGTTTCTCATTTATAGAAAATTTATCTTCATTACTAGTTTTTTTATAATTAACGTCAATATAATTCTTTTCATTTGCAACTTCATTTTTCTTATCAAAAATATACATTCTACCAAATTTAGTGCTCTCAAAATATACATTAAGTGTTACATATAATTTAGATTTATTTTTAATAATCATTACATAAAAACAATAAATTAACCTATTAATCCTTTTAATCAAATATATATATATTCACTTTTATGAGATAAATAGCCCATGAAGATCCCTTCTTCAGCTTTCTCTTCAAACACTCCCAAATTGGTGTTTTTGATCTTCATGTAACAAGGATGAAAAAATAATTTTAAGTACTTAACTACTAGATTTCTATTTTTACACATTTCATATGGTGTAATGTGTGTCTCAAGTATCAATAAAAACTAGTTTTTATATGTAAAATAGTACATAAAACTTCCCCCTAGAAAAATTTATAGATTTTGTGTTTAGGTAGCATTGTTCTACCCATCTAAACATGACTCTTATTCATTCTTTCTACTACACTATTTTTCTAGGGAGTGTATAGTACACTGTATTGGTGATTAATTCCATGGTTTGAAGGATATATTTTAAAAAAATTACAAGAATACTCTTTTCCATTTTCTAATATTAACTTGTTAATACAAACTCCCAACTCATTTAAAAAATGTATTTTTAAGATTTTGTACATTTCAATAGCTTTATAACTTGTGATTCATAAACATTAAATTGTTCATATGAGTGTAATAATAAATTAAATTAATTAAATAATGATCAAATTTGGAATATTGACGTCTCATTGGACCACCATAATATGAATAAATGAGTTTGGGTGGCATAGTGGATTGATTTTAACTCTTTTTAAGAGTCTTGAACCATTTCCCCTTCTAGAATGTTGCATAAACATAACCTATATATCTTTTTAGTTGAGTTAGGTCTCTCACCATATAAAACCTTGATATTTTACTTATATTTATTTAACTAAGGTGTAAAATCATCATGTACTACAATTTTTTATCATCTCAGGCACTCAAATAAAAATAATTGGTTGGATCACTAATTTAGAATAGTTTTCCACTTGTTCTTAAACCATTGAAGATGGATCTTACATAGTTTGAATATTTTATGATCCATGTATTTTTATTAAAAAAAATCATCTCCATTATAAAATAATTGTTCACACTTAAAATATTGTGTTTAATCCTTCAATATAGAGTACATATTTTTTTAACCATTCAGATTCTATCTTTGTAGTTTTAACTTCTTTGATTTTCACTGAGAATTGATTTCTAAATGTCACTTAACTCCATAATTTTATTTAATATTCTTAATTTTTTTCACCAATCATATATGAGGAACAATAATTTTCTAGAATACATGGTTTACATTTCTTTCATGCTTTCAAAGAAACTTATATAATGAGCGACTTTTCTTCCTTCTTTACCTTATGAATTCCCTTTACATTTTCATTATAGGAAATATGTCCAAGAATATTTTTTATGTATTATCAATCACAGTGTCTCTGTTGGTCGCACTCACCACATATTTTATCTAAACAATCCTACATGATTTTTAGAGATAGAACAGATGAATTTTTATTCACATTTTCTTTCTTTGAGAATTTATTTTATCTTTCTTAGAGTTTATACCCGCTGATACATGTCTTCTAAATGGTAATGACATGTTTTAAAATAATGATTATGATTTTTACCTATAAATACCAAAAAAATATTAGTAAAACATAAATTTGGTTCTTCTACATTAATGACAGTTCTTTCGAGAAAATTGCTGCTACTAACCTTCCAAATAATGTGCATTCTTTTGTCTTAGGGAGACATTTTTCTAGTGATATTATTATCTTATTTTTATACATAAGAGAGTTTATCCTAACTATTCTTGGACCAAACATTTCTATATTTGAAATTTGAACCTAAACTGTTAGTAACAATAGGTTTATTTTGAGATTTAGCATAAAATTTTTAACCTTCTCTTTTGAGATCATAGGTTTGACAGACTATAATGATTACACTTGGAATCCTAAAGCCTCATTTAAGTCTTATTTAATCTTATTCAATGCATTAACAACTTCAAGACACTTTTATTATGTCTTTATTAGCTATTTTCCCTTCAAAATCAGTTTCTCATCCATATATTTCATGATTTTCTCTCACGAAAGAACTTATACTTGAATTTTTTGATCTCATCAATAAATTTAGTTTCCATTTTGTGAATATCTCCATTACCTTTATTTTTCCTTACATATTATTTCTTCAATATCCTAATTTCCTTCTTTAGTTTTGTATTTTACTCAAGACATGTTTTTTACTTCATCCATTAACATGCATTCCATATAAGTTTCTTTACCCTTTTCCTCTTCACTAATTGAGGATTATTCATGTTTCTCAACATGATCCATGATGTTTTTGAACTTATCAAAAACTTATTATTATTATAATATTCTTAAAGAGAATTAATCCTCTTCCTCTTTACTCATAAAACATCTTTTTTTTCTTACTAGAAACTTTTTTTTTCTATCAATAGATTTAAAAACCTATTTTTAGATTTTACCCAATTTATTATTTTGAGGCTTCTTATTTTGATCCCCAACATAATAATCACCACTCTTATTGGAAAATTTATTACAAATTCCCTAAATCCACCACAATTGAAACACTTTAGTGTAAATTTTACTTTATACTCCCCCTTTCCTTTTCTAAAGTTATTTGAGATAAGAGGCATGATACTCTTTTAGTCTTCATCATTATCTTCATCTTTAGATTCACTTATATCTTTTAAATTCTTCATCTTTAATTTTTGAGTTTTATGATGGCTTAAAAATACATCTCCTCTTTGATTTTATTTTTAAATGTTATAATTTCACATGTAATAAGAATATTTTTCAATTCATAAAGGGAAAGACCCAATCTAACTTCTAATGATGAAATTTTTGGATGAAACTTATTTGGAAAATTTCTTATCACTTTTTTACAATTTTGGAGTCATATTTATTTTCTCCATAACCTCTGATATTTTTTATTATTTCATTCAATCTTGTGAAATAGTTATCAATAGTTTTATATTTATCCATTTTTATATCTTCAAATACACTTATATATATTTATAGTTTAGCTTCTTAAACCTTAATATTTCCTTCATAACCACTTTCCAATTTGTGCCAAATTTCTTTAGCTATGTTAATCACTATATCTTTTTTAAAAAAACTTTCTAATAAATACATGAGAATTTAATTTATTTATTTTTCATAAACTTTTAAATTTATCCTATAAAAAAATAACATCAGAGAATCTCTCTTAATTGGTGGAATTCTCACCGTTGTTGCATCAACAACCTATAGGAAAAGTGATAAAATATTGAGTAACAACATATTATTCTATACATTATAGTTTTTTACATAAAAAGTGGGGAAACACCTGATATTTTTAGAATTAAAATTATCAATTTCCAAAAACTTAAGGATCTAAAAAAGGTAACTTGGGTATGCTCTGATATCCGTCGATATGTCCTAGGAATAGGTGCACCACTAAGAGGGAGGGGGGAGGTTAAATCAGTGGTGATTTCTTTAAAAAAAATTCTTTATAAATTAACCCATGGGATATGTTAGTATTTTATACATTAAAAAATTAATCTCAACCTTAATCAAATGAAATAGAAATTTAAATAGGACAAGTCTCACATAATTTTTATAAGGTTCAGTCCCAATGTGCATTCCCACTCCTTGCTATTATTAGGGTGAGTTTGAGTCATAGATTTTCAACTATAATGAATAAAAAATTACAAGTGGATAGCGAGATATTGAAATTTATCTATGAGTGATTCCTAATACTTACACAACTTCTCACAGGTATAAACCAATTCCCATTAGTTTACAATGTAGTGAAGAAAAAAACGAGTAAGATCACAAGAAATTTTGGATTTATTTAGTAATTAATGTTGATTGTATTATTGATCCTTCAAGAAAATAAGATCTAAATAAGATCACTTATTTAAGATATACTACCTATAATAATCACAATTGAAATTAGAGAAGTCAACCTTTATCTCTTCTTCTAGATCTTCAATGATATACTTCTTAATCTTGAAAATCATTGAATACTCAAGATCTTCAAGTTTTATTATCTTATTATCAACTCATGACTTCATCCGAAATTTTTATGTTTCTCCATTTTTATTTATTTCATACATTTTAGTTATTTCCCTTCACTCAATTATAAACAATTTTCTTAATAATCCTAAATTAATTGAAATCAGAAAATTCCATGCCATCTCAAATTCCAGAATATTTATAAAACTTAATCACAAAACATGATCTTCCATATATTTATTCAATTAAATTTTCACATGGGTATATTCCTCATGACCCTAAACTAAGATTCCATAAATTACAATAATCATATTTAAACCAGTTTAAAAACATTTTTAGATAATTTCTTTATCTTTGATCCCCAAAATGATTTTTAAATTTTATGATTTAACAATATCAGAATGTTAGAGTAGAGATCTCACCATTTAATATCTTAAAAATCTCATCGTTAATTATAATTTAATCAATAACCCATGATTTTGGATTTTAAGAATATAATATCACCTTTATAATAATCTTTTAGGGTAATTTTTTAGAAATTCACAATCCTAAAAAAATTAACTATTGGATTCATATGCAAGAAATATAATTTCTTTTGTATCAAATCAAGAGAAAAAGTTTCTTATTTATTATAATGAATATATTATGTATTACATAAGGTTTTCTACTTTGTCCCATTTTAAAACCAATATCCATAAAATATTACATATGATCTCCAAGATTCTTATATATGTATTCAAGATCTTTTCCTTAGCCATATTTTCATTTCTAATAGAAAAAAATATTATTCATGACTCAAAAAACATCTCATGTAAGAATCATAATATCTTATATGTCATGACCAGACCTAATGGGGCTCAAGCCTCAACTTCCCAAAGCCCACCTCCATAGATTAAGGGCTGAGGATAAGCACCAAAAGACATATCTAACAGGGGAGGCATTTTTCAAATGTACATGTACACACACACCCAACCATATTAAAGAAGTAGTAAAAATGAATAATAATAAAAAGATGAAATATATATAATAAAAACATACATGTGAAAAAAATATAGGGTGTATAAGAGTATGATAGTGAAAATTGAAAGTAATGGGAAAAAATAAATTCTCAACCAGAGGAAGATGTCACAACATGAATAAAATGGAAAGTAAAAGTTCTGAGAGAGCCCAAATCCCGATCTAAATGCTCTTACCACCATATGTGGTCCAATGCACCAGGTATCCCTAAGATCATCTATAGTTACCGTTAACCTATATTTAATCTACATAATACATGACATGTGTGGGAAAATCTCATGTAGGGGTGAGTATATACATACCTAGTAGGATGTCCCAAAAGCTAAATGGGGAGTGGTAATAGACATGATAGGAATGGATAGATAGTAGATAGCTCAACCCAAAGAAAGTGAGTACAAATCCAAAAATATGGATACAATAATATATATTCTCAAACTAAAGAAACCCAAATGAGAGATATGGGGATATCCATCTCCCAGCCCAGCCTAGGAAAGAGTTCCATTAGTTCTAAGAGTCCATAAATGATTCCTAGCATATCATGCATCTACCCAATAGAAATATCTGAGTCAAGCCACACCTCACCACTGTGCCACACATTTTAAGGGAATAATCTCAATGTAGAGGACCCATGACTTGGTAAAATAGGAGGTTTCCACTCAATAGTCGATAGAGGACCCATTCCCTTCCCAAAAGAATGGTGCCACTCTGATGGCTAAGGAACCATGCCCTAACTCCATAGGAGGGTGCCACTCAAGTAATCGATAGATGAACCAAGCCCAACCTAGTTGGAGGGTTCCACTCTAATGGTCGATATAGGACCCATTACCAACCCAGATTGAGGGTGACAATCGAATACCTAATAGAGGACCTATACCCTACCCAGCAGGAGGGTTCTATTCTCGTAGTCAAGGACCCATATCCTGACACTCAGTGGATAGGTAGAGGAAACATGCCCTATCCAAGTAGAAGAGTTACACTCTAAAAGTATATATAGGACCTATTACCTATCATGTATGAGTGATCCAATCTATCAAATAGGTATAGGACCCATTCCCTATTAATTCAATATTACTCGTGACACACCCAACATATCTTACCTCACCGCGAACATCCGTCATCACAGTTTTCATCAATACATCTAAGTGAGTGGGTCATAATACCCATTAATAATAATATTAATTTCTAAGGAACAATACACACATCCACAGATAGGAACATCCAATGACACTTATGAATTTGGATTTCCTACTGGTGAGTCTTGTTCTAATAATATCCTCTTGGATATTACCAAGGGTGCACACCATGAGAAGGTTCCTTAGAGTTTCATGAGTACCAACCCCTAATATCCAGTATCATTTGTGTCCCTTCAAATGATATCATCTGACCATAGAACATATATTCAAGAATAGTGTCATGGCACTTCCAGGTGATCATCATAGCAGGGATCTTCTATGAACTTTTAATGAGACAACTATTCTTAGTACATTATCACATACTATGTCACATAGAAGAACAATCATGATGTGATAAGTAGTTTATTAATATTAATCCAATGAATACCATTTTATCATAAAGTACAAAGAAGTTAGTTTCTAGGGCACCGACTCCAACAATACATCCACCCTAAAATCTCAACCGAACTCTTCTCACTAATAACAAGTAAGTGTGCTGACTTCTTGATTTAGTCAAATATCAGCCATATAGCATTGTAGATATTCACTATCCACGGAATCCTTGTCAAAAATTCCATGCATATGTCATCCCATTTACACTTTTGGATCTCAAGAGGCTACAAAAATCTTTCCAGAACTTGGTGCTCAGCCTTCACCTGATGATAGGTGAGGCATTGAGAGATGAAATCAACCACGCTCTATCTCATGCCGACCCACTAAAAATACAACTGAAGGTCTCTATACATCTTCCCCATATAGGTATGTACAAGAAAATGATATGTGTGGAACTCTCACATCAACTCCTCTTGCATCATGACTGGAACCACCGCCCATCCCTGGAAAAGGATGAAATAATTCCATCCTTCATAAAATCTATCAGGTGAATATCCTAAGGATATCTGGTCACACAAGACCTCATAATTGATGCATCTCAACTGGGACTCTCTCACACCCTAAAATAGTGGAGTAGTCAACACCATAAACTAAATAAAATATGCACCCTCCTACTCGGACAGGGTCAGTTAAAAGGAAGAAAACTTCTCAGAATCATCCTACACAAAATGATCCCAGGACTTCCCATTAAGGGAATCTACTACCACGTTTCCCTTCCTTCGAGTATATACTATCTCAAAGTTATAGTCCTATAGGAACTCCAAACAGATTCAATTTCTCTGGTTCAATTCCATCTTTTGAAGACACAACTGAGGTTTTGATGGTCTGAGTAAACCACGAAGCACTCTCCCAGAAGATAGTGCATCAACATACTCCGAGAAAAGACTGCCACTTCTAGCTCTAGGTCATGAGTCACATAGTTCTGCTCATGGGGTCTCAACTACCTCAACCCATATGCAATAACTTCCTACATATGAATCAACACATATCCAATCCCAGCTTCTAAGTCATCATAATACACTATGTACTCCACACCCTCCTATGGTAGTCTCAAAACAATAGAAATCATCATCCTTAACCTCAACTCCTCAAAGGCCCTTTGACATTGCTCAATATAGGTAAATGGTTTACCTTTCTGTGTCAAGGTAAAAAAAGGGCTACAATCATTGATAATTCTACAAAAAACCTCTGATAATACCCCTCAAATCCAATAAAAATATATCCCTTTGAAACACTCTTGGGTGCCTCCTAAGAAATCAATGCATTGATATTCATTGGGTCTACAATTAAAACAGGTTCAGAAACGACATGGGTCCGAAAATGAACCTCGTGAACCCACAACTAGCACTTCAAGAGATTACCATAATTCTAGTTCTCCCAAAGTAAATCTAGGACCATCCTCTAGTGATCTATATGCTCTTACTCATATTCAGAGTATATGAGTATGTCATTGATGATGATAACCACATACCAGTCCAAGTATGACTAGAAGATCCAGTTCATCAAAGGTATAAACACGAAGGGGGAATTCATCACAAAAAAGGGAATCGCCAGAAACTTTTAGTGTCTGTAGTGACATTGGAATTCTAGATTTAGAATATTAGCCTCAGAAACTCTCAAATGGTGGTTTCCATATTGGAGATCAATCCTTGAGAACCATATCATGTCTCACAACTTGTAAAAGAGGTCATCAATACTTGATAAGGGGTAATTTTTATTTATCTTGTCCTGGTTCAAGTGATGATAATCTATGAAAATATGCAGGCTCCCATCCATCCTTTTCATAAACAACAATAGAGCTACATAGGGAGACACACTGGGCCTGATGAAACCCTTCTCTAGAAGGTCCTCCAACTGTAACTGCATCTTTCAGAGATCGGTTGGGGCTATTCGATATACCTCATAAGATACTAAAGTATTCTTGGGATGCAAGTCGATACAAAAATCCATCTCCCATCTCAAAGGTAGTCCTAAAATGTCCTCAGGGAATATTTCTATGAAACCCTCCACAACTAAAGGAATCTAAATGTCTGAAGAGGCTACTACACCAAGGGATACAATTTCCAACTGTTGAGTGATGGATGTAGCCTAATGATCAGAAAAATCACTCATCCTTCCATAAGATATCTCTCAACCACAAAGGAGAATCTCATCCCATCAGTACAAAGGCATATGAATCATCCGCAGTGACAATTAATCTAGGTCTAGACTATAGACAACCAATCCATAACCAAGATTATGTTATAAGGTTCTATTGTTATAACCAAAAGGTCCCATGTGAACCTCTCTCCACCAAACGATAGTTCGTTCTACTAAATGATAAATGATATAGAAGAATAATTCCCTATAGGAAACTTAATACAAAACTGTTGGGCTAACACCTCAATTGGGAGCTCAAGATATCACATTAAGAGTAAAGGTATGGAGGAATGACTTGAATCTTTGTCTAATAATACCGAGGAAAGTGTATAATAAACACATATCATACCTATAATCATATCCTGTGATTCTATTTTGTATGGATCTGTAGCTTACAGCTGTTCGAAGCTCCGACTGCTAGCTCCCTGAGCTGGATGTGGGCTTCCTGGTGGTGGTGGTGGCGGTGGAAGGATATCATAACATCATACACCACCCACAACTCCTCCTCCTAGAGATCCACCAACTCCTATTCTAGCTCTAGCTCCCTACCCTCTCCTGGAAGACCCTTGATCACTGTTTGCCTCTATAATGGTAGTATGTTAGCTATCTACCTATGATACTTGGAACGTATAGACTAGAAGTCACGTACCAGGTGACCTCTCCAATCAAAATAATAGAACCAACCCTCTCCAGGATACCTTGGTCCTCTTTTTTTCCCTGAACACATTCCTGAGCTTGATCCTAGGAAGATCTCCCACATAGAGATCCTGTCGATTGGCATATACTAGTTGTTGTAGATGACTTAACACTATGATACACACTACCATCTCCAGATACCCAGAGTCCCTCTAACTAGAATATCTCTATCACCAGTTCCAGATCCAACACCTCGACATAGGTGGGAATGCACAAGGGTAACACACTAGAACATATCTCTCGGAAAAGTCCCTACTCAAACTTCCATGCCCAGAAGTAGCAATACTAGATCATGTTAAGGGAGTATCACGTAAGCTCTGTGAACCTTGAAACATACTCATACACTATCATTCCTCAATTTTTTAGATCTAGAAGCTCCTAAATATGAATAGAGTGCAAGAAGGATGGGTAGTACTCCTCACAAAATAGTTGTTGGAAGTTGAGACATGAGAGTGTGGACTCATTATGCATATGGGTAACGAGACTCCACTATCACCAAAATAATATATAGAAAAGAATAAATTTCAGTGAAACCACCCGATCTATCGGTGTCTAGATAAGACTAAAATCAATTACCACTAACTATACCCAATCCTATGCCACTTGAGGATCAGGATCTCCACAAAACCTCAGCAGCCTCTAGCACTAGAACTCGCAGAGTGAGTTAATCCTATGTACATCCTATGAATACTCTACTATTATGATATTATACTTAACAGGTGGGGGTGCTTCTACCTATCCACATGGAGGAAGGATATCAATGGATGAACCCCGAACTGAGGCCTTATCAGTCATCAGATCATCACCATGATCTAGAACTGGTATCATGGTTGGATGTCATTGTAGAGGTATCCTAAAAATTTAATCAAGACACATCATGGTTAGATGATTATATATATATATATATATATATATATATATATAAAGTAGGGATCTAACTCAATAAGGAAAGTATAGTACTCAATCTTATATGATTTATATACCATTTAATCCATACAAACAATTTCTTGGTATGCCAAGTCTACAAGCAAGTAGTCAAGGTCCTCATGAATAGATACATCACCCACCACACCAACACTGGATTCCCTAGCTTGAAAGCTACCCTCAAAATACTTCAATACTATTTTCCTAAATCCCAACCAAATCCTCATAAGGGGAATACTCTAAAAACCATACTAAGAATTTAACCACCTCTGATACCAACCTATCATGACCCTACCTAATGGGGAATGATCCACAACTACCTCAATCCCACATCTATAGGCTAGGGGCTAGCGACTAGCGCTAAAAGTCATATCTAACATGGTAGGACTTTTCCTAATGTACCCGTACACAAATACCCTACCATATCAATGTAGTAGTGTAGAGGAATAATAATAAAAAGATGTAATATCTAGAATAAAACCATGCATGTGAAAAACCTCTAGGGTGTACAAGAGTATGACAATGAAAACTAAAAGTGAAGTGGAAAAGTACATGCCCGACCAGAAAGATGTTCCAACCTTACCAAACTAGAAATTAAAAGTGTCGAGAGAGCCCAGATCCTGATGTAAAACCTCCAACCACTATATGTGGTTCAATGAAAAAAGTATACCTAAGGTCCTATATAGTCACCACTAACCTATATTTCATCTTCATAAGACATGACATGGGTAGGAAAATACTATGCATGGGTGATTATATACATACCCAGTAGGATACTCTAAAAGATGAAGGGGGACTAGGAAGAGACATGATAGGAATAGATAGACAATAGATAGCTTAACCCAAATCAAGAGAGTACAAATCCAAAAACATGGATACATATATATATGATCAAACCAAAGAAACCCACACGATAGAGAAGGGGATCTCCACCCCACAACCTATCCTTGGAAAGAGTTCCATTAGTTCCAAGATTCCATCAATGATTCCCATCATCTTGCATATCTTCCCCATAGAAATATCCAAGTCAAGACACATCTCACCACTATGACGCATAGTCGATGGGTACAATCTCAAAGTAGAGTAACCATGTCCTGGTATAATAGGAGGGTGACACTCAATAGTCGATAAAGGACCCATGCCCTTTCCAATAGGAGGGTTCCACTCTGATGACTGAATACCCATGCCCTAACTCCACAGGAGGGTGCCACTCAAGTAATTGGTATAGGACCCATGCCTATCCCAGTTTGAGGTTTCCACTCTAATGTTCAGTAGAGTATCCATGCCTAAACCAGCTATAGGGTGGAACTATAATATTTGACGAACCATACCCTAATACCATAGGAGGGTTCCACTCAGATAGAAAATAAAGGAACCATGCCTTGCCCAGTATGAGGGGTCCACTCTCATAGTCAAGGACCCATACCCTGATACTGCTGGAGGGTGCCCCTCGATGGATAGGTAGAGGAACTATTCCCTATACTAGTAGGAGGGTGCCAATATTAAATTATATATATGACCCGTGCCTTATCCCATAGGAGGGTGTCACTCTATAGACAGGTAGATGACCTATTCCCTATCCTAGTAGGAGGGTTCCACTCTAATACCACTGATGATCCTACTGATCACTGATATCATCTCGCATTGGCTAAATAATAATCACACCAAAAAAACCTCACATCATATCTTAAAATCCACTATAGAGGAAAAAATAATATTCTATGAAAAAAGACACTCAATATAGGATACTTTAGAGAAAAATCCATGTACAAATGAAGGAGATATGGGAGGTTGAAGTTTCCTCAAATGGGAAGAATGGGTACATGACTTGTAGTACCACTCCATCACCTAACCGTGTCCCTTATGGTACATGGATTGCTTCCCATGTTGGGATACATGATGTGTAGAGGGTCTACACAGTGTATTCGAGCCACCCGGGGTCCTACCTATGCTATGTGGTTGTGGATATGTATCCTAACTGTGTTCATGTACTTCAACACATATCGTGTGTCGGATCGTGTTCATACCTGTGTACTCTTTGAGTACACACCAGGCTAGCATAACATGTGTCACATGACATTTGGGGGTCTCACATGGCATGTGATACTTATAATTCCATGGAAACTAAGCCACCACATCCAAGGCCCTACACACTGTGTGTTCTTTAGACTACATGATGTGTAGTTGGGATTTTACAAAAAGTTAGATATGGTCTTCACAATCCAGATCTAGAATCTATGCCTTCAAATCCATTGTTTGACCACCTGAAAATGGTTTAATATTCCTCTAGCTATCTTTTATGACACTTTTATGGCTAGAAATCATACTTCCATTGATCTGTATGAAGGCTGGATGAACCCCCTTGAATCATTGCACCTCTTATCATCTCTCATTGCCTCACCAATAATTCGATCATTGGTAGAATCAACCAAATCCTGATATCCACCCAAATATACCACTAATTCATTAATACATCCCTCTAACAAAAATCCATCACAAATCTAGGGGTCCAATCAGGCTCAGTTCCACCCGAAAATGTTAAATCGAGACCCCATAGGAAAATCGGTGAAGAAAATGAAGAAAATAGGGGGAAAATCACTAAAAAAATGACAATTTTTTTACAAGAATTATTGGCCAAAAAATTTGGTTGGGGATATTTGGGTGAGAAAAAAATTGAATAATCAATTTGAAACCATTGTGTGGGCACATGCAAAGTCTCAATTAGAACAGACCCAAGAAAACAATGTGATCATGCTCAATCAATTTAATCAAAAGAGGTAGAATAAAAAATTGATGAGTCCAACCTAGTTTGAGATCAATTTTTTCTGTAGAATGAACTTTCCAACAAATTAAGGAATCCACTTCATTCGTTTCATCTCAATATTCTTCGATTTTGAGTCTTATCATCACATAATTTGATTTTCCAATCGAGGAGAGGAAGAATTTCTCTCAATTCTCCTAGGGTTTATGTAGCTAACCCTGGATAATTTCCATAAAAGTGCATTTAAAGGAAAATAAACATTAAGATAATTAATTTATTAATTAAATTAATGATTTAATTAACTCGCTGAATTCACCACCAATGGATACTTTTATAAGAATACCCCACACCGATCTATTTTAGGTCATGCTTAGGGTAAAAATTTCATTATGTAATCAACTATGGACTCATATTTTTGTTATGAGATTCTATTTAAGATTTATCCCATTTTTTGTAATAAATAGTTTGCGTTTAATAGAAAATATATTTAATATTTTTATAAAATCAATTTCGGGAAAACTGGGCCTCAGAATCGCACACCGCCTCAGTGCCTGGCTATGAAAATATATGTAAAAACCTTGTAATGTCTTACAAGGAAAAATAAGGTCTCTAAATCATTACATCCTTTAATATTTTCATCCCTAAAAATAAAAACTACACAAAAATATTAGGATATTGAGCTCACATCTAGATCTCCTGCTCCCATAATCTTTCCCGCATGCTCCCTTGTTACCACATCACACAAACCAAGGGGATGATCCATCCGCACAGGGTCCTCTCCTACCTATCCTTGATCACCACTGGGTTCTCTGAAAAAGTTAATCCTTCCTATATTTCCATCGACCCAGTCAATAACATGCACGGGTTCATATACGTATCTCCTCAGCTGCAACACATGAAATACATGTTGAACCTAATCCAACTATGGGGGTAGGGAGAGGAAATATGAAACCTAAAAAACCCTCTATAAAATCTCAAACAAATCAATGAAACTTAGGGATAACTTGCCTCCCCAACCTAATCTCTATAATTCTCATCATGGTTAGACTATTAGAAAAAATTTATCTCCTTGATCAAACTCCAAGGGTCTATGAAATCGATCTGTATAATATTTCTGCTTTCTCAGGCTATCATCATAATATCACAGATGACTTATACCTTCTCCATCACCAAATTCACCAACTCTAGGCCCAAAAGAGATGTATTTCTGATCAGTTTCCAATACAAGGGTGACCTTTAAGGTCTCCTATATAGGGTCTCAAAAGGTTCCATGCTGATAGTAGAGTGGTATCTATTTTTTTACACAAAATATACCAAAGGAAAGTGATCCACCCAACTCCAGCCAAAATATAACATGCAAGACCTCAACATATCCTCCAACACTTGGATAATATGCTTGGTCTACCCATATTTATGGGGTGGAAGGCTGAACTCATCCTCATTTGGGTCCTAAATGCTATATGCAAGTATCTATACAAATTTGATGTGAACCATGCATCACAGTCGAAGATAATAGTCTAGGAAACCCCATGAAGGAGAAAAATCTCTCGTATGTACATTTACCCCAAAATCTCTACTGAACTCTACTCCCTAATAGCAAGGAAGCATGTCGATTTCATGAGTAGGTCAACTATCACCCAAATGGAATCATTAACATTTGATATCTGTAGAATCCTTGTCACAAATTCCATGAATATTATATCCCATTTCTACTTTGGGATATCACGAGGCTATAAAAAACCTTCTGAAACCTAGTGCTCAACCTTCTCCCACTGACATGTGAGGCACCGAGAGATAAACTTAGCCATTCTCTATCTCATGCAGACCCACAAAAACTGCCATTGAAGGTCTCTATACATATTCCCCATGCCGGGATGTACATATAAAGGAGATGTATGGAACTCTCGCACCACCCTAATTTATTATGATCAGGACCACCGTACATACTTGGAAGTGGATGACATGATTCCCTCCTTTAGAAAGTCCATCACAATCTCCTGAGGATATATTGTCACACAAGACCTCACAATCAATGTATCCTAACTAGGAATATATCACATGATAAAAGAGAAGAGTATTTAACACCATTGAATGAAGAAAAATGCACCCTCCTGCCCAACCAAGGTCAGCTGTAAGGAAACCAATTTCTTAGAAGCCTCCTACACAAAATTAGATTGAGACTTCCTAAGAAGGGAATTTTATACCACATTGACCTTACCTAGAGTATAGAATATATTAAATTCATATTATTGTAAGAAATACAACCTGTTTTATTTTCTCTGGTTCAAGTACCACTGTGTGAATACATACCCGAGACTCTAATGATATGAGTAAACCACAAAGCGCTCTCCTAGAATATAGTGCCTCCACATACTCAGGGGAAAAAATACCACTTATTTATCTACATTATGAGTTATGTATTTATTCTTATGGTGTATAAAATTCCTCAACTCCTATGTAATAATTTCCTACCTCTTCATCAACATGGAGCTGATTCTATCTTCTGAGACATCGAAATACACTGCATACTCCACACCCTCCTCTAGTAGTACAAAAATAGGGGAACTTGTCAGACTCATCCTAAAATCTTTGAATGCCCTATGGAACTGATCATTCTAGGTAAATAGTTTTCCTTTCCATGTCAATATAGTAAAAGGGGATGCAACCCCGAATAAGTCTACTACAAACCTCCAGCAGTACCATACCAAGCCAAGAAAACTCTACACCTCTGACATAATCTTGGGTGGATCCTAAGCAAGAATTGTATCAATATTCACCAGGTCCATATGTAAACCATGATCAGAAATAACATGACTAATAAAATGAACCACATGAATCTAGAACTATAACTTCAAGATCTTCCCATAAAGTTGGTGCTCCCAAAGTAAATCTAAGACCACACTCAAGTGCTCTGCATACTCCTCCTCAATTCAGAGTATATGAGTATGTCAGCGATGAGGAAAACCAAAAACTCTTCCAAGTATGGATAAAATATCTAGTTCATCAAATCCATAAACATAGTGGGGGAATTCATCACAACAAAGGGAATCACCAAGAAATCATAGTGTCTTTAGAAACATCAAAATTCCATCTTTGGAATATCAGTCTCATGAAATCTCAATTGGTGGTAGTTGGACCATAGATCAATCTTAAAGAACTATCTCACACCCCACATCTGGTCAAAGAGGTCATAAATCCTTGATAAGGGTTATTTTTTCTTTATTTTGGCCTGGTTTAGGTGATGATAATCCAACAAATACACAATATCCCATCCTCTTTTTTCACAAACAATACCAAAGTGTCCTAGGGGGACACACTGAGCCTGATGAAACCCTTTTATTAAAGGTCCTCCAACTACAACTGTAGATCCCAAAGCTCAGTTGGGGCCATACGATATGCCATAGAAGATATCAGAGTAGTCCCAGGATTTAAGTCAATACAAAACTTCATATCCCACCTTAAAGGTAGTCCCATAATGTCCTTGGGGAAGACATCCATGAAATCCTCCACAACTGAAGGAATTAATATACCTGAAGAACCTATTTCTCTAAGGACTACACTCTATAACTGATAGGTTATGGGATACAACCTACTACTTTCAAAACCCACTCATCCCATCATGAGATCTCTCTATCTCCCACAAATGAGAATCTCATCCCATAAATGTGAAGGAATCTGACTCATCTATAGTGACAGTCAATATGGGCTTAGACAATGGACAACCAATCCATACCAATATGAAGTCATAGCGTTCCATCGTGATGAACAAAATGTCCCACATGAAACTCTCTCCACCAATATATAGCTCACACTACCGTTATATAAATTATATAGAAGCAGTGTTCCCTATAGGAACCTTAAGATAAGCTTATAGGCTAGTGACTCAACTAGGATCTCCAGATCCCACACTAGGAGTAAAGAGATTAAGGAATGAATCCTTAAATTCTAGTCACATTTATTTGGTTAGTCACATGCCAGATGATCTCACCCATCACAAGCATAGCACCGCCCCTCTTCGGGATACCCTAGCCCTCTATGCTTTCCCTAACCACATGCTTGAGCCTGATCTTAGGAAGATCTCCTGCACCAAGATCCTGTCATTTAGCATCAACTAGATAATATAGATGACTTAGCCTTGTGATTCCCACTGCCAGATCCATCTACTTGGAACCCCTTTGATAGGAATCTCTCTGTAACTAGTGCTCATTCCAATACATCGACATAGATGGGAATGCACAAGGGTGCCACACAAGCACATATCTCTCTATGGAGTACCTGATTTAACTTCTGTTCTTGGAAGTAACCATCCTAGACCATGTCAATGGAGTACCGTTTAAGGTTTGAAAAACTCATAGTATACTCAACCACTATCATCCCTATATGTTGTAGCTCTAGAATCTTATGAATCCGAACTGATTTCAATTAGTAGGGGTAGTACTCCTCACAGAACATCTACTAAAAAATTCAAGGCATGAGAGTGTTGAATCATCATGCATTTGGGTAACAAGAGTCCACCAGATCCCAACTTCTCCATGAAAAAATCTAGATACTAACAAAACCACATAATTCATCAGGGTACATATAAACTTAAAAATATAGACCAACAAATCTAGATAATACTCTACTGCATGAGGATCTAGCTCACCGTGGAACCTTAGTGTCCTCTGGCATTGGAACTCACGGAGTGCGCTAAGCCTGCATACATTCTCAACATGCTCTACTGGTATGATCTGCTACAAAATAGGTGGGGATTCTACTACCTTTCCATCTGGAGGAAGGATCTCATAGGATGGACCCTGAAATGAGGCCTCATCACTCATCGAATTGTCATCGTGATCTAGAACTAGTATCCTGGATGGCTGTCATCGCAGAGACATCCTAAAAATTTAACCAAGACGTACCACTATCAAATGAGCATATATATATATATATACAATTAAGAGATGACTCAATAAGGGTAGTTAAATACTCAATACTATATAATTCATGTACCATTTAATCCCTACAACAAATGTCATGGTATGAAAAGTTGACAAGAAGGTATTCAAGATCCTTGTGAATAGATACGTCATCCATCACACCAACAATGGATTCCCTAGCCTAAAATCCACACATGAAATAGTTCAACACTATTTCCCTAAATCCCAACCAAATCTTCATAAGGGGACTAATCCAAACACCATCCTTTGGATAAAACCACCATTTATACCAATCTTTCATGATTCGAACTAACAGGAATTGAGCAAAAACTATCCCAAACCTGCTTCTATAGGCTGGGGGCTGGAGAAAAGCATTGAAAAGAATATATAACATGGGAGTACTTTTTCTAATGTACCTTTATGCACAAAACCAACCACATTAATGCATTTTTGCAGAGGAATAATAAAAAAAGGATTCAACATCTATCATACAACCATGAATGTGTAAAACCTCTTGGGTGTACAATATTTAAACAGTGAAAACTAAAAGTAAAGGGAAAAAAATAAACACCCAACTGGAAATACATCTAAAACTAAAAAACTATAAAGTAAAAGTGTTGAGAGATCCTATCTATTGATCTCCAATCTCTAACCACCGTACGTGGTCTAATGTACTAGGTATCCCTAATATCCTCTGCATTCACCATCAATATATCCTTCATCTACATAATAAACAAAATGTGTGGAAAAATTCCATGCAGGAGTGAGTATATTCATACCTAGCAAGATGCCCTGAAAGCTAAAGGAGGAGAAGTAAGAGACACGATAAGAATAAATAAACAGTAGAAAACTCAACTCAAAGTAAGAGAGTACAAATCCAAAAACATGGATATAGATATATATATAATCAAACAAAATAAAACCAAACTAGAGAAAAGAAGATATTTATCTCATAACCCATCATAGAGAATATTTCCATTAGTTCCAAGAGTCCATCAACAATGCCCATTATCTCATGTGTCTGCACAGAAGAAATATCCAAGTAAAGAAACACCTTTCCATTATGCCACACAGTCGAGGGGCACAATCTCAAAGTAGAGGACCCATGACCTAGTAAAATATGAGTGTGAAACTCAATAATCAATATAGGATCCATTCCCTTCCTAGTAGGAGGGTGTCACTATGATGGATGAGAACCCATGCCATGACTCCACAAGAGGTTGCCACTCAAGTAATCGATAGAGGACCCATGACCATCCTAGCTGGAGGGTGGAACTCTAATAGTATAAGAACCATACCCCAATATCGTAGGAGGGTTTCACTTGGATAACAGATAGAGGGCCCATGCCCTACCCAGCTGAAGGGTTCCACTCTTGTAGTTGAGGACCCATACCCTAATATAATAGAAGGGAGGAACTCAGTGGATAGGTAGAGGAACTATACCCTATCCTAGTAGGAGGTTTATACTCTAAAAGTTGATAGAGGACCCCCTGTCCCATAGGAGGGTGACTCTCTATAGATAGGCATATGACCCATGCCTTATCCTAGTAAGAGGGTGCCACTCTAGTGCCACTGGTGATCCTGCTTGATCACTTTCACTGTCGATTGTCACTTAAATAAGAACCATACACAAAAAACATCGAATAATATCTCAAAATACACTATAGATGCCACCATAAAATTCAACATGAAAATATACTCATTATAGGATACTTTCAATCCCCTAGTCCAATTGAAGGATATACGAGAGGTTGAAGTTTCCTCAAAAGGGGAGAATAGGTACACGACATGTTAGGGGACCCGAAAAGCATGTGGTCTCACTCCATTTCATGGAAATGTACCTACTGGTACATAAATCATCACCCATGTAGGGATATATGGAGTATAGAGGGTCTACACAGTGTTTCCAAGCCACCCAGGGTCCTGCCCGTACTCCATGGCCGTTTCTGTGTATCCTGCTCGTTTCCGTGTACTTTAGAACATGACGTGTCCCTATCCATGCCCATTACCATGTACTTCTAGAGTAAATTCTTGGATGCCAACACATGTGTCACATGGAATGTGTGGGTCCCACATGGAATGTGATACTTATAATTATGCATAATCCTAGCCACCGTAGCCAAGGCCCTACAGACCATGTGTTCTTCAGACCACACAGTGTGTAGTTGAGATTATTCTAGAAAGTTAGATCTAGTCTCCACACTCAAGATTTGACATCTCCATATTTGAATCCATTCGAACACCTGAAAATGGTTTAATATTCCTCCACTATCATTTATAACCCTAAGATGGCCAGAAATAATACTTCCGTTGATCTATGCAAAGGCTGCATGAACCCCCTAGTATTATCGCACCTCCGATCATCTCCCATAACCTCACCATTATTTTGATCATTGTTGGAATCAAATATATCTTTCTATCCACCCAAATATATCAGAAATTCATCAATCCATTCCTCACATGTGAATCTGTCATGAATCTGGGGGTTCGATTGGGCTCGGTACAACCTGAAAATGTTGAAGTGAGACACCATAGGCCAACTGGTAAAGAACGAAAAGAATAGAGGGAGAAAAGCACCAGGAAAAATAGTAAAAAAATATTTGGTCAATATTTATTGGCCAAATAATTTGATTAAGGATATTTGGATGAGAAAGAAATTGAATCATCAATTTAAAACCATTGTGCGGGCACATGCAAAGGCTCAATTTGCATAGATCAAAGAAAACAATGTGATCATGCTTAATATATTTAGTCAAAAGAGGTAGAATAAAAAATTGATGAGTCCTGACTAGTTTCAAATAATTATTAAATGAAGAACACACTTTCCAATGAAGGAAATAATTCATTTCATTCACTGCATCTTGATGTGCCTCGATCTGAAGTCTCATCATCACTTGATTTGATTCGCCAACAAAGGAGAGGAAGAACATCTCTCATTTCTCACAGGGCATATGAAACAAACCCTAAAGAATTTAAATAATGGTGTATCTAAAGACAAATCCACATTAGGTTAATTAATTTATTAATTAAATTAATTTTTTAATTAACCCACAGAATTCACCACTAACGTCTGCTTTTATCCGAACGTTCTGCACTGAATTATTTTAGCTCATGCCTAGGGTAAACGTCACATTACAGACTTAACTATGGTATCATATTTATTATCCAATACTTTGTTTAAGAGTTATCCCATTTTATTTAAGAAAAAATTCATGTGTGACATAAAATATATTTAATATTTTTATAAAATTAATTCTAGGAACACCGGACCTCAGAATCGCACGTCATATCAACACCTGGCTTTGAAAATATATGTAAAAATATTTCAAAGTATTATAAGGAAAAAACAGGGTCTCTACATTATGTATCTCATTCCTCTGTAAATTTTTAATTGGATAGACTCAGATATATTGATTATTATCCAAAATATCTTATACAAACAAAAGTATCTCATTTATTCACTACCTCTTCCATTATTCCGATCCAACTAAAAGATTTTATTATATATCATCCTTGTAGGATATTACGAAATAGGGAACCTCAAGGACTTTTCCAATTTTCTACATCTATGTTTTGAGTAATATCTCACATATCAAAAACAAATTTTGGTCTCTGCGAGATTTCAACTTCAACTTAAGGATTCCAGAATTCTTTAAATGAGCTCAGAGTCACTTCAATTCTTCCCTAAAATTCTTGATCATATTTTATTCAACTAAAAAACATTCTTAACACTTCAAATGAAACCTTAAAATCTACCAATGATTCTCACACATAGTTGAAAACAAATACAACTCTTTAACAATTCCACTGGGTACTTCAAAATATAATTTAAATAACATTCACACACACACACACAATTGTATAAATTTTTTATGTGTATATATATATTTGTATAAATATTCAATATATACTATTCTTAATATTATATAATTATCTAATATATATATATATATATATATTTCCATTTGTAAGAACATTTTTATATTTTTAAATATGAATTTTAAAATATGAATTTATAATATATATATATATATAACATAGTTAATATATTTAAAATAAAAATTTTAGAATATAAAAATATTTTAATATATATTTATATATAGAATTTATAATATATGAAATCATAATAATTTTAATTTTACTAAAAAATCTATTTTAAATAATATATATATATATATATATATATATATATATTCACACACACATAGATATATATTTAAAATATATATATATATATATATTTATATATATATATTCAATATATATTATTTTTAATGTTATTTAATTATATAATATATATTTATCGATATATTTTCACTCACAAACACATATTTATATTTTTATATATGAATTTTTAAATACAAACTTATAGTATACATATATATAAATATTTTCATGTATATACATATGTATTTATATATATATATACACACATGTGTGTGTGTATATATATATATATTTACAACAGGTCTGGGGAGGGGGATATATACAACAAAAACCACATGCACATGACAACATAACTAATTAGCTTTATTTATATTCTAACAATATAATTTCAAATATATTAGCTATGTTTTTTAGAAAATTTAATGAATTAGATATGTTCTCTCAAAATACAGATAAATAAACATTGCTAATTGATCTTTTATAGTGTCTCCTTTACATGGAAAATCAGTGTAACCATCCCTTGTTCATTAATGATATCCAAATTTAGCTCAAAAAGAGGCTCATCAATTTCCAATAATCACTAGACTTTCACACTACCCATGGTTTCATTTTCTGACTAAAATCATCTACCATGACATTACACTTCCCAAGAGTGTAAGGCTTGTCAAAATAAAGGGACTGTAGGTACTCAACCTATCTCTTATGTAAAAGATTTGGGTCTCACTAAGAAAATATATACCAGAGGCTTTTGTGGTCCTTATTAACCATAAAACTCTCACCACGAAGAAAATGATGCAAATATTTCAACACATGGATCAGAAAATCTATCACCATATCATGAGTTGGATAGTTTTTCTCATTCAATATCAATTTTTAGGACCCATAAGCAACAACACAATCATCCCATCTCAAAACTCTAACTAATTCAATTCCTGATGAATAGAATAGTACCGTATATCCTATTTCGGCCTCAAGTAAGGTCAAGACTATAGTGGAAGTAAATATCCTTTTTATATCTTGGAAAGATCCCTCACACTGATAAATCCATTTGAACCGCACCTTTTCCTTGGATAAAGTAATCATAGGAATGATTAATCAAGAGAAGTCGTGAATGAAAAATCAATAGTATCCTAGAAAACCCAAGAAACTCTAGATCTAAAAGTTTTTCTTAGGATGCTCAAAAAAAATAATGACATAAAAATTTATATGGATTATTAAAATGTCAATATTAAATAAAACTTTTCCCAAGAATCTTACTTATTGAATCAAGAAATTAAACTTAAAGGTATTGAAATAAAGTCGGTGCACTTACAGTGTACTCAACATGGAATATAGATTTCTGTGGTGATCCACTTGTGACTAGGATCATACTAGGATGTAATAAATGAATACCAACACAAAGAAGTCAAGATAAGGATATAATATCATATTTATCAGGGATATGAACATAACTATTATGTCTATCAGGATGAATGGAATCATAAAAAACCCATAAAATTCATATTGTTTCCTGATTACAATTTATAGAATATCCTCTTTACTCACCAAAAGATGATGATAACTCAATATCTAATCAATATAGAGAACCATATAGATCTCCTTAGTTGATTGAATAATATTTTTATACATGCAAGTATATACTTATTCTTGATTGTGACTTAGTTCAGTCTCTAGTAATCCACACACAACCACATGCTACCACTACCCTTCTTGGAATTTTTTTGGAGCACCCCATTGATAAATTATTGAAATAATTAATCTATTATCATCAAGGTACTCTTGATAGAACATCACCTCCCTCAAATCATCATGTTCTATCTAGTAAAGTAATATCAAAATTGGTTCTGTACCATGTTCTAGGTAGATCATAAACTCAACCAACTTATCAGGTATAAATCCTAGAAATTCCTTAGAAAAATATCTTAAAATTCGTTTAATATAAGAGTAAATACTAAATTTACTACCTCATATTTATTCCCTTATATAACACAGTGAAAATATTATCAGAACTTATTCCATTTTCTTAGCCTCTAGAAACCCGAATGCTCTATGGTGTCCCACCCTGCTTCCATGAATATCCTTGTGAACCTCATTCATCACCATGCCCCAATAGACCTAAATATGAATGGATATAGCTCTAAAGTGATCTACTAGACCAATATTTTAATCTCGGTGACCACTGATATCCTTTTTTCCACTGGACAAAGGTGTAATCCAATATAATATTTAATTTTTTTCCATATAACTATAATAATGACACTACCTCAATGTATTTTCATACTTGGATCATGTATATCTAATATTAATTCACTAAATACACTTAAAATGGGTACTTTATCAAGGAGTAAGAAACAAAACCCTACCCTCTACACCCCATCTATCATTTCCTTAGTGATAACCATTACAACTTTACTTAAGGATACCCAAGAATCCCCTCCTAGGTCTATTTAAAGGTATATACTTTTCTATAACACCACCCTCTACAAGGTTAACCTCAGTGATGAGGTTCTAGTTCACTATATCAGAAAAAAATTCAAACAAAACAATCCAACCCAAAATTGAATTGGGTTCCTCAAAACATATTTCTCACATGGTATCATAACTTAATAGCATTAGAGGAAAATAGAGCAGCACTATAAATCATGTAGTGTAATCTATCATAGATATATCACCTAACTAAGATATATGAACCCCTATGCTTACTCCATCCTCAATAAGTGAAGGACCCTAGGTCACCCTGAGGTGGGGGGTGAATCAGGGTGTCAAATTTTTCTCCCATTTATTGGATCTTTTTCCCACATTAGTTAGAACTTAATTAAACCTGTATGATGAATATGTACAGTAATTAAAACATCCACATGTAGAAGGACAAAAAAACACTTTTACTTGGTTCACCACTAAGGGCTACGTCCAAGGAGCATACACCGATAGATTTTTGGTCATACCTAATTCCACTATTCTTCACTAGCTGTGGATTATAAGGTTTGGATACATTCACTCTTTCCTAGGCACACTGACTTTACAAAAGTTTAGGGACAACTCACTACTTCTCTCATATCACTTCCGTTGACCCCCCCTTGCTCACTGCATTGGGTAAAGTCACACTCAATTTATAGAAATGAAGGTCCCTTCAATGGATATGAATGAAAGTATTTGTATCCTATTGAGCCTGAGGCTTTGCTTGCATCTAGGTCCAAAGTTTATGCTCTTTAATGTTCAATTTTATTCTCCAGTGCAACAACCGTATGTAATAAGACTTCTTATTCTTCTTGTCCAGAATCACAAATTCTTTTGTGTTTGTTCAAGCACTAAAAAACATCTCATGAGGCATCATTATAATCAAACCTTCTTCTTCCATGTGTGCATGTGACCATGCATGTGAAAAGTTATATATTCTATTCCTCTTCACTTATTTAGACACATGCACCCCCGGTTTAGGATGATTCTCTTCAAAGTATTTACGTATGCATGTGCATGCACTACCTCTTCTACTTTATTGTGTGAAGGGCCAAATGGGTATGGTTCCTTTAAGAATACATGCACCCTACTTTATCCTTTGCTTATCACTTGATTTAGATATTCTTGGGATTTAATTGTATTCTTCTTCAAATCATGCATATGAATCCATGCACTCACTTCCCATCACCATGCACAATCTTCCTTCTCCATTCCTCACCACACATTGTCCACTTTGATTTGTTTATATTTATAAGTATGTGATTTTATTAAAACATCAATGTGTTAATTTTGGTATGGCATGGTGTTCTTGTTCTCCTCTTACACACCAAGGGTATAGAGCTCTCTTATGCACAAGTTTACTTGTCTCCTCCATGAACCAAGATGATTTGTGGCCCCTCCTTACACAAGGTATGCGTGAGATTCCTTCAAACAGTAAGTGCATACCTCCTTTGCGTACCAAGTGGTATGTGGTTCTATTGGTTCACAAGACCTACTCTTCCCATAACCAGAATGGTATGCTGTACCATTTCCTCATGAACCTAAAATGGTTTGTGGGACTCTCTTCATGAACCAAGAATGGTTCACGACTCTCCAGCCTTGTGTTCCAAAGTGGTATGCGGTTCCTTGCTTTGCGAACCTGAGAGGTATGTGAAACTCCTTCTATTCGTAGAACCAGAGTGGTTCACAGTTTACTATTCACGAACCCAAAATGGTTCACATGTCTTTCTTGCCCTTTGCAAACTGTAATATTGGAGAGAATCTATTTCAAAAAAATATGAGCCCTTGAAACCTTGAGAGTAGCAACCTCTTCTTGAATCGGTGGGTCTCTTTTTATAAGTAGAGATCAGATCTTTTCCACATCCAAAATTCGCACGATATGCTCTTCAATATTCTTTCTTGAATAATCGAGATCTTCGGTTCTTTAATATCTTCAAACCATCATGGAGATATGCCACATATCTTGGATGATTCTTTTTTCAAACTCACGGCCTTCTCGTTGATCGTTTATATATTCAAGATGGCATGTATCAATTTTTGAATCCCTACTCGAATCCACGTGGCCTTTGAAAATTTATTTTCCTCGGCCATTCACTCATTATTCATTTCATTCACATGCATGAAAATGTAATTTCATGCATGTGATCGTAGCATCCAGACGATCACCATGGGCTTGAACTGAGCTCAATCGATACCTGGAGTGGTGAGATCATCGTTCGGCTCAAGCACTGGTTCATAGGTGTATGTGGGTGTCCGGGGGTTAAATAAAACCTCAGTAGAGGAGATTGGATGACGCTGGTTGAATAATTTGAGGCACATGGAAAATTAATGGCTCAGATTATATCATTGGATGCAGGATGTGATGTGTGGCCAAGATCTCAGCGAGATCAGATGGAAGGTTGGGATTGCATCTGTGTTTTTAAAACCTTGTCCCACATCAAAATGTAGCACATTTTTTTGGATTCTTTAAATAACAAGACACCTCATCATCATCCCAGATTACTACTCTCCCCCCCTCTGGTGCCGCCCCGCACTGATTCTCCATGAGTGCGCTCTTAGCGCCCACTCTGCCTCATCGAGCACACATCTAGCACCCACTATGCATACCCTGAGGCTTATACACGGTCCCCATGAACCTTCTATGGGATGTCCAGGATGGATTCCCCATGGGCACGGTAGACCCCTGTGGTCCTGCATGAGGCTCGAGTTAAGGCTAGCTGGCTGGCTAGTGGGCTTGCCCTATTTTTAGGTAAGGATTATAAAAGTACTTAGTAGAAAACAAAGTATGCATTGAAATGCATGGCCACATTGAAATTCCAATCCTCCTAACACCAGATTCTTCTCCTTTTCTTTTACTTCTTCCAAAGAACACTTAGGATCAGTGCATCAATCATCTGAATTCCATTCTGCATTTAACTTAGGAGAGTTCCTTTCTTCATGTTTCTCATTATTAACATCCACTAACACCCATTGACAAAAAATACAATCTTCAAACACAAAGTGGTCCCAACAATATCCCCCTTTGTGTTTTTGTTAATACTTTAACGTTCTCTAAAATGAGCATGTCAATGTCAAAATGAGAGTCTTCTATCTACTCTCTCCCTTTCACTTTTCAACTTTCATTTCACTTTCTCTTCCCCTTATTGACAAGAAATACAAATTTTACAGTAGAGAGGGTATCAATACATACTTAAGCAATTGTACCATCAATCATTTCACTCAAAGTCTACTTGATCAATTATCAATGTAGAAAACAATAGGATTTGATCTAGATAGAAAAGTTTTCCATTATTCCCTGATCATGATACCACATTGTGATGAGAACTCATGTACTTGTCTTCAAGGGCCTTTCCAATTTTCTTATGTCACTGATTGATTTAGTTACTCCCCCTATGTAAAATAATTTTTATTTTGAGTAACCATGGATGAGAGATTGAGAAATGACATATCTTTTCCAATGACATGATCTTCAGAGTAATTGAATTTGATACCAATTGAGGTTGATACTTAATTGAAATAATAAATATGGTAGCTTCTTTATGTGTCTCCCCCTCAAGGGAACACTTATCAGGTTCTCCCCATGATTTCTTGCTTCAACTTCAATTACCTATAAAATTATTACAATATACAAAATATTAAGGGAATAAGGTGGGTTCTCCTTACTTCTTCAATATAAGCTGGAAGGATGAGATGATTTTCTCAACCAAGATGCTCTGTTTTCTCCACTACTCACACTTGCACATTTGATCATCATTTCTAACTTTAGTTGTGTAGATCTCAATATTTCTTCCATCTCTTTGTGGGAAAGTCTTTTTTATTCAAGAGATTTAAAAGCACTATAATCTACTGGTGCAACTTTCATCTTCCTAAGGAATTCTTCTTGGGATGGAGTAAATAGACTTCAATTTTTAATAGTGTGACTAGCCTTGTTGCACCTCACACACATGACTTCTCTATATTCATGTGGAATCTTCTTATTTTCTATTGCACTAGCCTTAGCCTGTGCATATCCTTTCATTCTCATTATTTCTAAATCTTCAGGCTAGATAACCAGTATGTCTCTGGGAACAATGTAAGTAAGTTTGGATTTTCCACATAGACTCATTAGAGTGTCATCATTTTTAGGAATTCTTTTGGATGTCCCACTCTTCAACTTCTTGGATTTTGAATCCAAGGACTTCTCACCTTTCCTTCGTGGAGTATTCTTGGGAGAATTTTCTTTTGCAACAATCTTCTGATTTCTTACCAAGGAAGATTATTCTTTCTTAGCTGGCTTCTGTGATCCTCTATTCTTATCAGCTCTGGACATATGTTGAGATAATCATGCTCCATTCTTGTGACCACTCCCATTTCATACATCACTGATATTGTCTGGCATTTTAATTTTTTTTGCGGTATGCAAATTCTTCTAGATCTATTGATGTTTCCTTTTCTTATATGGTTTTATCTCTTTTGAAAAAGGATTTATCTATGATTTTTCATTTAAAGAATTGTACCAAAAATCCAGTGCACAATGCCCAAATCTGTTTTAGCACCAACATTGACCCACAAATCTTGTCTTCTTGATATCTTCTATATAGGGGTGTTGAGCCTTCTTCTTATTGTTATGTGATCTATCTGCGGAACCATCTTCCAGATTCTTCTTCCTATCCACCCTAGCCATGGTGGTAAGTTTCTTCTCCCCACCTTTCCTCATCCATAATTGTTTATAATTTTTCTTACAACCTTCACTTTTAGTAGAAACATATTTAGAAACAATATTACAAGTTGGTATGGATGGTACCTTCACATTATCAGCTACTTGTGATAGATCAATGAGTGAAATCATGATCTTTTTATCACATGTTGGAGGTATTTTGGCTTTAGAATCCTCTAGTGAGAATTGAATAACAACAAACACTATATCTTGAGATAGATAATCAAGAGTTTTCATAATCTTCTTGTCACATGTTTGAGGTATTTCATCTTTAGAATCCTCCAATGAGCATTGAGTACTATGATCAATTGTTTCATTCTTTTGTGAAGTCTCAATATGTGTCTTCTTAAGATTGGTCAATTGGGATTCTAATTTTAGACATTCCATATTGAGGAAAATCTTATAATCTTAAATCATGATAATCTTCTCATAACATGCATTTTTCAATCTTTCAACCCCCATATTCATGCAACTTGGCCTTGGTTTGAGATAATGAGTCAAGTTCCTTGAATTTCTTGGAAGTTTCTTCCAAATTTAGAACCTTGACTTCAGTGATCTTTTTCATCTCATCTTTAAATTCATGGATCTTTTCTTCTAGAGTCTTATTGACTCCCTCTTTCTCTTCAAAGGATTCAATTCATCTGGACTTCTTATAACATTCTAACACTTTCTTTTCCAAGTCTTCCTCCATATTATCATCTTCTCTTCCGAGTCGGGTGATATCAGCCTACCTAAATTGAAATATTCTACAAATAGCATCAACTCTTTCTTAAGGAATATCATGCAGATAGTTTCTTAATTTCTCATGATCACCTAAAAAAGAGATAGAAGTGTCTTATTTTTATCTGGTAGAAACCTGAGCCACTTTATCTTTACTTCCCAAGCCTGATATTTCTTCATTATTATAAGGGAATAGAGAACTAAACACTGCATCTTCTTTGGGAATGAGAGACTTCTTCAACTACTTCTTATCTTTCTTTTTCCTGTTCATCATGGTCTTTTTGGGTAAGGACTTATGCTCTGAGATAACTAAACTTTCATCAAGACTTCTCATCATTGTTTATTTAGGAAAGAAAAACTCAAATCCTCTTCTAAATACAATTACTGAGGAGTATACAACATATATAAACCTTTCCATCTGATACCAATTTAAGGACCCTAGGTCACCGTAAGAGGGGGGGGGGAATTAGGGTGTCAAATTTTTCTCCTATTTATTGGATATTGTTCCCATGTTTGTAGGAACTTAATTAAACCTGTATGATGGATATGTGCAATAATTAAAACATTCACATGTAGAAGGAAAACAAAACACTTTTTCTCAGTTCACCACTAAGGGATACGTCCAAGGAACATACACCGACAGGTTACCAGTCATTCCAAATTCCAATATTCTTCACTATCTATGGATTACAAGGTTCAGGTACAGTCACTCTATCCTAGGAACATTACCTTTACAAAAGTTTAGGGACAACTCAATGCTTCCCTCAGATCACTTCTGTTGACTCCCCCTTTCTCACTATGTTGGGTAAAGTCACACTCAGTTTATGGACATGAAGGTCCCTTCAATGTATATACATGAAAGTATTTGTCTCCTATTCAATATGAGACTTTTCTTGCATAGAGGTCCATATTTGATGCTCTTTAAAGTTCAATATTCTTCTCCAGTACAACAACCAAATATAATAAGACTTCTTATTCTTCTTGTCCATAATCACAAATTATTTTGTGATTGTTCAAGCACTGAAAAACATATCACTCGGCATCATCAGAATCAATGCTTATTCTTATATGTGTGCATGTGACAAGTTAGATATGCTCTTCCTCTTCACTTCTTTACACACGTTCACCCTTGGTTTAGTATTATTCTCTTAAGATTATTCACGTATGTATGTGCATGCATGAATGCATGCACTTCCTCTTCTAATTTCTTGTGTGAAGGTCCAAATGAGTATGATTCATTTAAGCACACATGTGACCTCATTTCTTCTTTTCTTATCACCTGATTCAGATATTCTTGGGCTTTAATTGTGTTCTTATTCAAATCATGCATATGAATACATGAAATCACTTCCCATCACTGTGTACAATATTACTTCTCCCTTTCTCAACACACATTGTCCACTTTGATTTTTTTATATGTATAAGTATGTGATTTTATTCAAACATCAATTTTTGCATTTCGGTATGGCATGATGTTCTTGTTCTCCTCTTAAATACCAAGGTTATAGATCTCTCTTATGAACAAGTTTTCTTATCTCCTCTACAAACTAGGATGATTTGTATCCCCTCCTTGTGCAAGGGATGCACATGCTTACTTAGCATAATAAGTGCACACCTCCTTTGTGTACCAAGTGGTACACAGTTCTGTTGGTTCATGGGACCTCCTCTTCATAGAACTATAATGGTATGTGGTAATGTTTCCTCACGATCCTAAAATGGTTCATGGGACTCTCTTTGTGAACCAAGAACAGTTCGCATCTCTCCTACCTTGCGTACCAAAGTGGTACATGGTTCCTTGCTTTGCGGACCTAAGAGTTACATATAACTTATTCTCTTCGCAGAACCAGAGTGGTTCACAGTTTACTCTTCACAAACCTAGAACGATTCATGGCTCTTTCTTTCCCTTTGTGAACTGGAAGATCTGAGAGACTCTATTTCTCAAAACAAGAGCCCTCAAAACCTTGGGAGCAATAGCCTCTTCTCAAATTGGTGGATCTCTTTTTATAAGTTGAGATCAGATCATTTTCATATCCAAAATTTGAACGATACGCTCTTCAAGATTCTGTCTTGAATAACTGAGATATTCGGTTATTTAATATCTTCAAACCTGTATGGAGATATAACACATATCTTGGATGTTTCCCTTTTCAAACTTGCATCCTTCTTGCTAATCGTTCATGTATTCAAGATGGCATGTATCACTTTTTTAATTCCTACTTGAATCCACGTGGCCTTGGAAAATTCATTTGCCTCAGCCATTCACTCATTCTTCATTTCATTTGCATGCATGAAAATGTAATTTTATGCATGTGATCATAGCATCCAGATGATAATTGTGGGATTAAATTGAGATAAATCGATGCCGGGAGTGGTGATATTGTCATTCAGCTTGAGCACTGGTTCATGAGTGCATGCGGGTGTCTGGAGGTTGAATACAACCTCGGTGGAGGAGATCAGATGGTGCTGGTTGAATCATATGAGACACGTGGAAAATTAATGGCTCAAATTATATCATTGGACGTGGGATGAAATGTGCGGCCAAGATCTCAGCAAGATCAGATGGATGTTTGGGATTTCATCTGCATTTTTAAAACATTGTCCCACATCGAAACATGGCACATTTTTTGGCTTATTTAAATAACAAGCCGCCTCAGCATTATCCCATATTACTCCTCTCCCCCCTCCGGTGCCACCCCATATTGGTTCTCCATGGGAGCTCTCTTAGTTCCCACTCTGCCTCCTCAGGCATGCATTTAGTTCCCACTATTCATACCTTGGGGCTTATACATGGCCCCCATGCACCTCCTACGGGCTGGTCGGGATAGCTTACCTGTGGGCACAGTAGACCCCTATGGTCCTGTATGGGTTGAGGCTGGCTGACTAGCTAGTTGGCCGGCCCTATTTTTTAGGTAAGGCTTGTAAAATTACTTATTATAACAAAAGTATGCATTGAAATGAATGACCACCTTGAAATTCCAATCCTCCTCACACCCTCTTCTTCTCATTTTCTTTTACTTCTTCCAAAGAACACTTAGGATCAGTGAATCAATCATCTGAATTCCATTCTCCATTTCACTTAGAAGAGTTTCTTTCTTCATGTTGATCATCATTAACATCCACTGACACCTATTGACAACAAATACAATCTTCAAACACAAAGTGGTCCCAACAATAAGTCTGGGTAAATTTTCTCAAAAAATGTGTTTATAAGTCATTTTAGGACAACCAATCATATTAAACTACCTAGAACTTAATTTACCACTAATGATTAACCAGTCCACAAAATATAAATGTATCCACCTTGACCCTTCCCTTAACTGGGGTCTCAATCTAATAAAATATACTCTGGATCAACTCAAACCAATCCTCCAAGCCTTATGGTCCACATCACCCCAAAAGAAGGTTGGGTGATTTATCTGGAACTATTGAGTGGTTTATGACATGGATACCTCACCCTAGGAACCTCATAATCCATATAAGAAATTATCTAAAGCATGATCACCTTGAACTTCTGATCAATCAGAGGATCTAGTGCTTCTATAGGTGGATCATTCTCATTTCCACCCACTTGATGCTCAACCAGATGTTGTTGAGGAGGCATAACTTTTAAATAACAAACACATGGTTTAATAATTTATATCATAGTTCATGATATAACACATTAGTAAAAGTATTAATATTAAATGTATCCTTATAATCTAGGAGAACACTCAAACCTTCCCAATAAGGATCATACCTATCCATCATTAGCTCAAATACCCAACCCACATTAATTTTTCTATCACCTCAAAGAATCCCTATTCCCATACTATCCACACTCAGGGTTTAGTTCACAACATATGAATGGTTTATATAATTATTAATTGAATAGTAAAAGTCACAAATAGTTTTATTAATTAATTCACCACTAATAATTTATTCAATAAAACATTAGATAACTTATTGGTAATATTTTAATTAATCAAACCTCTTTTTAAAATATTTTTCTCAATCACATACAGTTGTGCACATTCTATTTCAACCTACATGATGAATATAATGCATGTAAACACACCATATTTACACCTAGGGCCAATAATAAACTAATAAACAATAACTCACACAACATAATCCTTGAAATCATAAAATAGTAATTCTTATAAACAATAATTTCAATACCATAGCCCTAGTAACTTCATCTTTTATCATAAATGTGTTAGATAAGCATAGACACGATTTCCATTCCATTTTCTAACTAACCTATCTCCTTATACCATGTCTCAATAAGTAAAACAAGTAAAACATGGTGCTTTGATACCATTTTTAACATCCAAAACCTGAAAACTACCCACATGACTTGAGCTAGAGTATCACATACCTTAGGGATGTCTCTTTTTATACCAGTGACTACTAATTAGAGGTTAGGATATATCAATATTATGGAGAGATTAAACCCTATATCAAATAACCATAAATGATAGTGAAATAAGGGAAATAATTTATATTGATAATCTCAACATAATATATATTACAACTATAATATAACCATAAGTAAATCATATTACATTCTATAATAAAATTTGAAACCCATGTAATATAATACAGATCATATATCAAAATAACGACCACCCAGTGAGTTGATCATATACATGGTATATGTAAAAATAAAAAATAGTGTAAAAACTATCAAAAAGGGTATTCATCCTCACTGAGTCTTCATCATCCATCTCTGGATCACCCATACACTATCTCTCCCTTTACCTTTTCTGCATCATGAATCATGAAGTCTGTATTGTCACTGAGGTGCATATGAAGGGTGTGAGTAATATACCTAGTAAGATATCACCAATGAGACTCCAAAATAATCCAATATATACATGGTGAATTTATAATATGATATTTAATAAATAATAATCTGATACACTACCAAGTCGCATCATCGAGTGCTAAATAAGTGACTGATTCTTCATGTGTCTTTACTTATTATGGTCTTAAATCAGTTTAAAATATATAAATATGGAAACAAAAATCAATAAAACTTATAATAGTTAGTATAGGATATAAAAGTCCTTAGGTTGAACCCACATAGAAAAGGAATAACTTAGAATCAATAGTTAAGGACTTTTTCAATAAATATTAAACTAAACTAAACTATAAAAGTGAATTTAAAGAATAAAAAAATTAGATGACACAGAAAAGGATTAAGATATCAAAGTTTAATTCAAGGATGATTTTTCATAATTTAACACAATTCAACTCTACTTGTGGAAAAATTAAATTATTAGTCATGAGACTTCTTGGGGAATTTAACTCTACTTGTAAAACTAAAACTAAAATTACATATGCATGCTGATCCCTTTGGTTGAGGTGATCTATAACTAACCTAGATGCATTAATATCAATAAAAAAAATGAAAGGCAGAGTTAATTCATCTCTAACTCCCCCACTCCCTCTATCAAATTAGGTTTTATCCCATATTTTTCATCAATATTTATAGACAACTAGGGAATAAGATATAGAACAATCACAATTCAATACAAAACAATAAGAAAATATCACAAGCTAAGAAGATTTATTAACATTAATAAAACATCCTACTTATCAATTTCACCATCCCCTACAACATTTATCCACTCATGGTAAATTTACCACCATCCATAAATAAAATAAGTACCATAAATAAGGGGATAGATAAATTAGATAAAATAAAATAATTAAATAATTAGAAGAAAACTTACTTTAATTTATTTTGACACCAAAATATAAATCCCAAAATTACAAAATTAAAAAGAAAAAAGAAAAAATACTAACTAACTACAGTACTGACCCATTCCATGGGTTCCCTCTGTGAATGCTAACTCGCACACATAGAACACCTCCCTATACTAGGCATTCTACCCATTCACACAGGCCCCTAAAACAAAGCATGAAGGGATTCTCTCCAAGATACTATTATAGTCTTACCTTTCTATTGAGCTTAGCTAGATTACCTCAGGTGGCTAGGTGGTTTTCTACCTTGGTTGAGGGATGGATTGGTTTTGGCCTATTTTTTGGCATATCTTCATCAAAAGCCTTTTCCAATTTTATCTTGTACAGATCTTCTCTTTTATCTTCAAGTATATTATTTTTCTAAATTTTTCTTCTTAACTCTAAATTCAAGTTTCCTTTCCAAAATATTAATAAAATAAATTTAAATCATAGATAATAGTTATCAATTTAACTTTAAAATAAATAGATTCATATTTTAAAATGTATGGATAAAATAGAGTACTATAAATCCCCCACACTTAGACTATGATTACCCTTAATGATATATCTCCACTTAAACTAAAAAGGATTCCCATGATACCACTATTTTAATTACATTATCAATAAGAAAAAAATTTATCAATGGGGAGGATAAAATTTTAGGCTTTACATAAGAATATTTCTTCCAATCCACACTTTTCAAAGGAACCAATTAACTATGTATTTTAATTATTGTTAGGCCCAAGTTGTGTTTTGGTTGTATTAATTTCCAATAGATCTGAATGTTTTTTATGTTGAAGAAAGAAATTATATTAGGAAGATAATGGATTGAAATTTGCATTGAATAAAGTTTTCAATAAAATCCAGAACTTTTGGATTAGTCAATAAGATCTATCAGATTGGGATATTGAAAAAAAGTCAGAAGCTAGTGGAAATAAGATTAACCATTATAGTCAGAAAGAAGTTTGTTGATGATCAGTTTTTTTATGAAAAAGAGGAAAAGGAAATCACTTCACTTTGTAAAAGATAATGATAAAACTCAAAAATCATATTCAATAATCACATTCAAGAAAACCAAACACACTATGGTTAAAAAATTCCATCATATTCAGAATAAGATGGCCAGAAGAAAAGGATCATTGTAATGACCCAAAATTTTATTAATGAAAATTTCTCTTGATCTAATTAATTGTATTATTACGTAAAATGGTTATATAAAACATATTAAATTCCTTGGTTTTATGTTTTTGGATTTTAAAATACTGTTAATAATTGTTACCATTACTAATATAGTCATTGAACAGTGATCACGTGATTAATATAAATACAGGGCTTTAAAAAATCAAATTTACTTAGAAAAAGGAAGCAATGACCTCATCTAGTAGAATTACTCCATATGAATCCAATTTTTTGGATCTCATAAAGGAGGTAGCGTCATTGGGATTTGCTCTTTACCAAGCCCAAGATGAGCTTCAACACGTTAAGCTTGAATAGAACTGCCTACGGGAGAAGTGGAAGTTAATAGAGATTACCACCTGAGCGATGTTATCTGAGCCACCCAAAGAGTCTGTCATCACCACACACCTTACCCTTAGGTCTTATGTGGGTTTTATAAGGGGTTATGTAATAAGACCCTAGAACTATTATTATGTGCATTATTTTTGTATAGAATAAAGAATATACATTCATTTTATTATTGTTAGTTTGCAAATGGATTTTAAAGCAGAAATAGTATTTTTAATTAATATTAAATTAAGAAATATATTTTTATAAATTAATGTATTTTTTAATTAAATAATATTTTATACAAATATTATTACTAAATTAATTTTTATTAAATATAAATGATCATATAATTTTTATACAATTGTAATTTTTATTAAAGTTTGAAAGCCGTTTTTGTCAAAACCCATGAATTTTTAATAAATGCATGTTTGTATTTTAAAAGTAAAAATTGACATATTTAGAAGATTATTTAGATAAAATGAATATTATTTTTGGATTTAGGATGTATAAATTATCTAATGGTGAATTTTTCATAATTTTCTAAGACAATCGAATTTTTGGGTAAAAATTAAATACCGTTTAAATATATAATGTGTTTTATGACATCATAATGACCAAATAGTGATTTAATAAAATAATATATACGGGATATTTAGACAATATATTTTTTGTATTTAAAATAATATGATTTTATATTTTTTCAATTAATTTTACAATGTCTTAGTGGACCCTGCAAGACTTAAAAAATATTTTAACATTTTAAAATTATTTTCTTGAGAGTGTGACTCACCTATACATAATAAAGCCTAATATTTTAATAATTTAGACCATTGTACTTATCAAATAATGGTTTCCACTCCCCTTTTACAAAAACCAAGGGCAAAAACCATGGGTTGGTTTGTAGTTTTGAATATTTAATATATAGATTCCAAAACCTAAGTTTGTGAAATATTAAAGAATTCCCCTCTATTTTACTATATAAACCCACCCAAGATCTCACTTATATTCACTAAAATCCCTTGGATCATGAAAGGATCTATCTTGGATGCTTTCAAATGATGTTCGGTTTTGGGTTATTTATGTGCAGCAGAGTGGATGACCAAAGTCGTCTTCTAAAGGAGGAAGTAATTTAAGACAACATATTGAAGGTATTTTGAAAATAAAATTAAATAACTCAAAAATGATACTTGTAAGTATGGGGGGGGGGGTTGTTTATCATTTATAAAACTAGAAGAATTTTTCTAGAAGAATATTTCATTTTTTTGTTCTTATTTTTGAAATGAAGTTCGATTAAAAATAAACAACAAGAAGATATTTTTTTAGAAAATATTTTGAAAGGTGTAATCGATATAACTCTACCTCTTCACTTACTTATTAATAATTATAATTTAAATTAATATACACTTAATTATGATCCCCTAATTTTTTAACCCCCGAACCCTATAATAATTAACTTTACCACAAAGATAAATAGAATTAAAACCTAGGCTATCTTCGGAAAATGCAATCGCAACAACCTGCTTTGATTGATGTTCTAAGGATAGATTATGGTCAGTGAAAAATTAGGGCCCATATACATTAAATAAATGAGGACTAATTGAGTTTAGGGATTATTTTTGAACTCTACAAATTGATCCCATGTGGTTTTGAATTACTGACTAAGTTCGCGCTCTCATAATTCACATAATTCTCAACATTGCGTGTTTTGTGTTAATTGTTAAATTTCTTGATTAGTTTCATTTAAATTAAAAACTAAATTAATAGATCATATTATGTGATTTAAAGTATCTCATTTATTCAAAAAAAATAATGAAGAAGGATAAAGATTGATCAATTATTAAAAATAACAACTCTTCCATGGGCGGTGTAGTCATCGTTAAAACGTTTTGCATGTGCAAAGGTTTAGAAAGGGTAAAAAACAATATCATTTCTACTATTGATTCTATACTAATTAGGAAGATTAATAGAAGAATAAGTTTTAACAAAACATAATAAAAGAGAAGAAATAAAATAATAACAAATAATTTTATTATGAAAACACAAACATTACAACATGAGAAAGAGAGGAAGGATTCGATGAAGGGATCCTTGCTTCAAGAGATCCCCCTTATGAGTGTAGGAAGTTTCAGAACCTTCAAGGTGATTATAGGACTCCTCTGTAACTCCAAAATTGTAGCACTTCACTCCTTGGTCGAACTGGAAAATGAGGTGCCCAAGGTGTCAATTTATAACCAAAATGGGAAGTGGTTTTGGGCACCCAGATTTAGAGGTACCACTGGTGTCTCAGTTTTGTGTTTGTAAATGGAATTATCTAGACTTGTACAAAAGAGAAAAGTTGTATCCCATAATATTTAATGTCTCAATGCCAAATTTGGAGACCAATGGAGGATTACATCATGAGATATGCCTGAAATACAGAACAAACTTTTTGACTTCATGCAGATTTTGTCCCCTAGACAGATTGGTTCGAATGTCCCCCTTAATTAGAGAATTGGGATTTGGTTTCTTGATATTAGTTGTATACCCTGACGTTTTGGATCGGCCCACAAAATATCAGCCAATTTTTAAGAACATATTTTGAGTAATGTGCAAAATAGTGGACAGATGTCCTTGGGCTTCCATGCAGTTTGGCCCATTTCCCTTATGGATCATCTCTGACAATCCAAATCACCTCCTCATACAAAGAAATAACCAAAACAAGAATAATTTCTTTTTTTAAAAGTTATAAAAATTTAATAATTTAATCAAATGGGGCTTCAATTTGAGATAATATTTTTAATTTTAAATACAAAACTAGTTTAAAACAATGATGTAGGGGTGAAATAAAGTAGTAAATTGTGATGTGATTAGAGCACGTACCAACTCTACCCTCCTCTCTCTAGAATCCTCCCAAGGTACCCCAAGCTCCCAAGAAGCCTCCATCAAGCCTCTCCCAATCCTTTAAGATCACACTTCTAAGTAAGGGATCTCTACTTTCCTTCTTTCCTTATTTATGTCCAAGTTTCCTTATATTGTTATGCCCTTTTATTTTCAATTAAAAATGTTGGGGTATGATTTATCACCTCCCCCATAATTCTGTACTTATGTTTTAATGATGAGAGTCCCATTTATCTCTCATTAATGCCTTTCATGTACACCCGTTACCATGCTGGAATTCCATAAGGGATTTCTTCCTTTCTCATTTTTTCTAAGGTTCTTTATGTTGTTATAACCTTTTATTTTCAATTAAAAATGTTGGGGTATACTTTTGAATCTCCCCCATACTGCCCTCTTTATTTTTAAATGATGATATAACTCTTTATCTCTCATTAATACATCCCATTTACACCCGTTACCATGCTGAAATTTCATAAGAGTTATTCCCTTTCTCCTATTTCTTTAAGTTTCTTTATTATGTTGTGCATTCTATTTCCAAATTTCATATGTTAGGATATGTATCTATATGAACCCCTTACTGTACATTTCATGTATGTGTTATGAGATGTCTCTTTCTCTCTCATCAACCATTTTAATGAATTATTATGTCACGTCGTTATGCTGTCGAAATTGCACCGCGATTTTCCATGCCAAAATCATCATGTAGTGAATACCATGACCGTTTCCCTATAAAGGGGTATTCAAATTTATAAACATATAATTATTGATTATAGATATTCATGAATGTATTCCACATTACTTTATCATGTAATAAATTATGATGTTTAATGATTCCATGTTATATGATCCATGTGACACACTTATGCATGAAATGAAATGTTTATAATGGGTGCATCCTAATAGCGCTCCAATGCATTAGGTAAAGAATATTATCATGATACATTATGTGTAATGAGTGTTGAATCATGATAATTCATGGGAAATGAGGGTTTAATCATGATAATTCATGCACAATGAGGGTTTACTCACACTCCATGTTTAATGAGCCTTGGACCATGCTAATATCATGTTAAATGTTGTTGCCCTATCTCTATGTTATGATAATCATGGTATATAATGCCTTTATGTTCATGTTTCTATTATGATCCATTTATATTCCTATTACATAACATGTATTTTATTCTTCATTTTATTCATTATTTACTCCCTTACTGGGCTTTATAGCTCACCCTTTTCTTATGTATGTCCTTAGGTTATCCCATGAAATGCTAAGTATGAAGGAATGTTGTGGTCATGTAAAAGAATTTTTCAATAAATATATTGTTTTTTATATTTTAGTTGTTATTTAATTATCCTAATTTTCCAAGACACTTGACCTCTTGATCCTCAGAGTTGTATTAAGTTCAATTTTATGTAATAAATCACGCTTAAGTGTGTAATAAGGATCAGGGTTGTTACAGTTGGTATCGAAGGATAAGTTTAGTTATTTTTGGGATTAGGATTAGAAAACCCTAGTGAAATCCTTAGGGATAAGACTAAGTATAATAAAAACATCCTTGAATTTTGGTGAGTATAGTGTAAGTGGTTTATCAAGAAAATACATCCCTATTGGGATACGAACAAGTATAGGTGGTTCTGGAACATATGTATCTAGGAGTAAAACCTAAAAACACTGCTTTGATCTAGACTCGAATGAGAACTGGTGCACGAAAATGGGCCTTGATACACTATTGGTTCTAAACTCTCAGGGGATATAATTTTGTAAATTCATAAGCTTAGTATGAACCATTATTAAGGGAATAAAAAATGACCCTAAGAATATATGTTGGGAAGTGGATCATGAATAACATATATTGAAGCCTATAAATTTATAAGTTAAGGAAATAAATGTAATTTATAAGTTATCACTTTTTTTCATTGGATTACCTTTTATGTGTTACCCTTAACATTATTTTTATTCCAACCAATGGCTGATGATAAGAGGACTTAGGCTAACCACCAATGCAAAGATCAATGTGATGACTGTTATAATGAGATTCCCAATCCGATGGGAGTTTGAATTGCAAACTCTATCAAGATAATATCTTATTTAACTCAAGTTTTGAATATAAACATGGGTAAAGAGGATAATCCAACCCCCCTAATAAATAATAAGTCGCAATTGAGAGCTTTATGAGATAAATGCCTCCTAATTTCAATGGATCATCTAATCCCTCAATCTCCAAACAATGGATCAAATCCATTGAGAAGATCTTCTTCATCCTTCAATGTTCTGAACAAGAGAAGGTTCTTCTGGATACTTATTGTATGGAGGGAGAAGATGATTAATGGTGGAAATTGATCAAAAAATACGAAGCCTGAGGAAGAGATCAAGATGTTGGAATTGAAGGATTTCTAGAAAATGTTTTTTGATAAATATTTTCCTCACACCCTTCGACTTAAGATGGAAAGGGAATTCCTTTTCCTCAAGTAAAAAAGATGATGAATCCATCAGAGAATATGAGGAAAAATTCACAAGGATTGCACGATATTCCTCCGTATTTGTCGTTACCCCCGAATACAAGGTTGAATGCTTCTTTGGTGGGCTAAAATCTAGCCTACGGAAAGCCCTAGCGATCCGTGACTTCAATAGCTATGAGGAAATTGTCTGATGTGCCCTCAAAATTGAAATGGAGATCAAAGAATCTCAGAGGTATCATGGGGATAAAAAGTAGAAAGTGGACATTAATTCTAGGGGTCTGATGGATAAATCTAACGGTGTTAGGAAATTCCAGCACCCCACTTTCCAAAGGTGTGGAAAGAAGCACCTAGAAAATTTCCTAAAGGGGACGAGGAAATGCTTTTGGTGTGGAAGAGAAGGGAACCTGACCATTAATTACTGATAATAAAAACCAGCTATTGTGACAGAGGAGAGAAACTCTCCATTTGACCCTCAACGCATTGTTCATTACTTTAACTACAAAGAGCCAGGGCACTTTTCAAACTAGTGCCCTAAGCCAAGGGTTTTTGAAGGAAACCAAAAACCTCCAAGGCAGCAAGGGAAAGCTTTTTCCATCATTAACAGTGAAGCGAACCCTAAAAAAAGTGGTGACATGTACACTAGTTATTCATTAAAAAATAGATAACATACTTTTTGATTCCATTTCTACACATTCTTTTATATCCCAAAAGTTTAGTAGAACAATCCCAACACCACCACAAATCATGGAAGTAGAGATGTCGGTGAGAGCAGAAAATGGGGAAATTATTGCATCCCATGAATATAACTCATCCCCTATCACAATTTGTGGATTGAACTTCCAAATGAACCTCTTCATATTCCCTCTGGTGAAATTTGATGAAATTATTGGCATGGATTGGATTTCCCTATATAGAGCCAACATAAATTTCCATGAGAGGGAAATCACTCTCCATTTGGCGAATCGACCCCCAATTCTGTACAAGTGCAAGGAAGAGGATGATTCTTCTTTAGCACCATCATCTAAAATGTTGATATTACTACCCTAAGAATATGAATATCTTGATCATATGATTGAGTCTAAGGAAGCAACTATCCTTGAAGACATTCCTATTATGAGGGAATTCACTAAAGTGTTCCCGATGAATTTCCTGGTCTTCCTCCTTGAAGAGATGTTGAATTATTGATTGATCTTATACTTGGGGATTTTCCAATATCCAAGAATCCATATATAATGGATTTTTTGGAGCTTGAGGAGCTAAATAAACAACTATAAGAGAATCTAGATAATGGGTTTATACACCCAAGTGCTTCACCATGGGGTGCACCAGTCCTCTTTGTTAGGAAGGATGGGTAAATGTGCCTTTGCATTGATTATCGAGAGCTTAAAAAAATCACTATAAAGAACAAGTATCATCTACCATGAATTGATGACTTGTTCGATCAGCTACATGGAACACAATAATTCTCCAAGGTGGATCTATGGTCGGGATATTACCAAGGGTGAAGAAGAAGATATCCCCAAGACTTATTTTCATACAAGGTACGAACACTATGAATTCATAGTAATGCCTTTAGGACTCACTAATGATCCAGAAATTTTCATAGAATTTATGAATAGAGTATTTATAGATTACCTAGACAAATTTTTGGTAGTCTTTATAGATGATATTCTAATATAATCCATAACCAAGGAGGACTATGAGAATCATCTAAGCACTGTACTAGAGACCTTGTGAAAGGAGAATCTCTTTTCAAAGTATAGAAAGTGTGATTTTTGGTTGAAGGAGGTCTCATTATTAGGTCATATTATCACAAGCAATGGGATATCTATAGATCCCTCTAAGACAAATACAATTGAGGGATGGATGAGGCCAATATCTTTGACGGATATCTGTAGATTACTTGGGTTAGTTGGATATTATCGCTGATTTGTGAGAAATTTATCACTATTGTAAAACCCTCTTACCAAGCTAACTTGGAAGGGAGTCAAGTTTTCTTGGAGTGGTGAATATGAAGATAGATTCAAGGAGTTGAAAATGAGTCTTATCACTACACCCGTACTCACACTACCCACAAGTGGAGAACTTTTTGTGGTATTAAGTGAGGCTTAGAAGAAGGGACTAGGTTATGTGTTGATGAAAAATGACAATGTCATTGCTTATGATTCAAGGTAATTGAAAGTTCATGAGAAAAACTATCCAATACATGATCTAGAGTTGGCTGAAATAATATTCACTTTAAAAATTTGGTGATATTACCTCTTTGGGGAGAAGTGTGAAATATATACGGATCAAAAAAGTCTCAAGTATATATTCACATAGTTATAGTTGAATATGTGCCAATGAAGATGGTTAGATCTGATCAAAGACTATGAATGATCAATCCATTACCACCTTGGGAAAGAGAACAAGGTGGAAAATGATCTAAGTAGAAAGGACCCATCGATTCTAGCATTGATGAGAATTGAAAAGGACCCAATCTTCTTAGATTTGATAAAGATGGGCATAGGAATCATAAAGAAGGTAATATCATCAATCCTTTCACAAATGATTTCTCAACTGTCTATTTTGGAAATGTTAAAGGATGATCAAAAGGATGATGTGGGAATTCAGAAGAAAGTGGAAACTATCAAAAAAGGGAAATCCTCATATTTCAATGTTAATGAAGAAGTAATTGTGAGATTTGGGTCAAGACTATGTGTTCCAAAAAATCTAAAGTTAAAGAATGAACTTTTGGATGATGCACATAGTTCAAATTTCTCCATTCACCTAGGAAATACAAAGATGTATCAAGATCTCTGATAGAATTATTGGTGGGATAACATGAATAAGGAGATCACTGAGTATACATCAAAGGGCCTAGTATATCATCAAGTGAAGGATGATAGGGATAATTCTAAGGGGACGATGTAACCATTACCCATACCAACATGGAAATGAGAAAATATAACCACGGACTTTGTCACTGGACTTACAAAGACATCCAAAAGAAATAATGCTATTTGGGTTGTTGTAGACCGTCTTACAAACAATTCACACTTTATTTCAATTTGAGAGGATTTATCATTGGATAAATTGGATCAGATATACATCAAAGAAGTGGTAAGGCCACATGGAGTACCACTATTGATTGTATCTGATCGAGATCTAAGATTTACCTCTATGTTCTGAAAGAGTCTCCAAAATTCTCTGAATACTGAGATAAACTTCATTATGACTTATCATCCTCATAATAATGGCCAATCTGAGTGGACTATCCAAACACTTGAGGACACATTGAGAGCATGCTCAATGGACTTCAAAGGAGGATGGGATCAACATCTTTCTCTGGTTGAGTTCTCTTACAATAACAGTTTCCACTCAAGCATCTAAATAAATCCTTATGAATCCCTCTATGGGAAGAGGTTTAGAATATTGGAATTTTGGGATGAATTTGGGGAGCGAAAACTCCTAGGCCTAGAAATGGTCAAAGAAATGGTGGATAAGGTTAAGACCATCCAGTATCACATTGAAGATAATCAGAATCGACAAAAGAGATATGATGATAATCATCGACGAGACCTAGAGTTTGATGTTGGAGACATGGTATTCTTCCACATATCACCGTAGAAGAGAGTTATGAGATTTGGGAAGAAGGGAAAGCTTGGTCCAAGGTACATCGGCCCTTTCGAGATCCTTGATCACATTGGAGCAGTAGCCTATAGACTAACACTTTCACCGAACCTATCTCAAGTACATAATGTATTCAATGTATCACTCTTGAGGAAGTAAATACCTGAACCATCACATGTACTCAATCCAGTGTTGGTACTATTGGATAATGACCTCCTCTATGAAGAGAAGCCGGTGAAGATCTTAGATTGTAGGGAAAAAGTTCTATGAAATAAGAAAATTCACCTCATCAAAGTGTTGTGGAGAAACCAATAGTTTTAAGAAGAAAAATGGGAACCAAAGGAAGTGATAAGGTGAAGTTACCCATATCTATTTTAGTGTGGGAAAAGGAAATTTTGAGGGTGAAATTTCTTAAGGTGAGAAGATTATAACGACCCAAACTTTATTAATGAAAATTCTTCTTGATCTAATTAAATTTCTTATTATGTAAAATGGTTATATAAAAAATATGCGATTCCTTGGTTTTATGTTTTTGGATTTTAAAATACCATTAATAATTATTACTATTGCTAATATATCCATTGAACAGTGATCACGTGATTAGTATAAATAAATATATTTAACAAATCCAATTTACTCAGAAAAAGGAAGCGATGACCTCATCCTATAAATTTGATCCATATGAAGACCATTTTTCGGAGCTATGAAAGGAGGTAGCTTCACTAGGCTACACTCTTGACCAATCCCAAGATAATCTTCAACATGTTAAGCTTGAACAAAACTGCCTATGGGAGAAGTGGAAGTTAATAGAGATTACCACCCGAGTGATGTTATCTGAGCCGCCCCAAGAGTCTATCACCATCACACACCTTACCCTTAGGTATTATGAGGGTTTTATAAGGGGTTATGTAACAAGACCCTAACACTATGATTATGTGCATTATTTTTATATATAATAAATAATATACATTCATTTTATTATTGTTACTTTGTAAATGGTTTTTAAATCACAAATAATATTTTTAGTTAATATTCAATTAAGAAATATATTTTGATGAATTGATGAATTTTTAAATTAAATAATATTTTAATAAAATATTATTACTAAATTAATTTTTATTAAATATAAATGATCGAATAATTTTTATACAATTGTAATTTTTATTAAGGTTTGAAAGTTGTTTTTGTCAAAACCCACTGAATTTTCAATAAATGTCAGTTTGTATTTTAAAAGTGAAAATTCACATATTTAGAAAATTATTTAGATAAAATGAATATTATTTTTGGATTCAGGATGTTGAAATTATCTAACAATGGATTTTTCATAATTTTCTAAGACAGTCAAATTTTTGGGTAAAAATTAAATACCGTTTAAATATATAATGTGTTTTATGACATCATAATGACCCAATAGTGATGTAATAAAATACTATAAAAGGTATATTCGGACAATATATGTTTTAAGTTTAAAATAATGTGATTTTATATTTTTTTATTAATTTTACAATTCCTTAGTGGACCCTCCAAGACTTAAAAAATATTTAACATTTTAAAATGATTTCCTTGAGAGTGTGACTCACCTCCACAAAAGAAAGACTAATATTTTAATAAGTTATACCATCAAAATTATAAAATAATTTTCTCCACTCTAATTTGTAAAAAACCATGTTTTGGTTTGTGGGTTTTAATATTTAATTATATAGATTAAAAAACCTAAGTTTGTGAAATATTAATGAATTCCCCTCTTTTCCTATATAAACCGACCCAAGATCCCACTTAAATTCACTAAAAACTATTTGAGAACTTCCCTAATTTTCACTAATATCTATATAATCCTCACAAGGCACCCCAATTTCCCAATAATCCTCTCTCAAGCCTCTCCCAATCATTTGAGATCACACTTCCATGTAAGGGATCCTAACTTTCCTTTCTTATTTATGTCCATGCCTCCTTATATTGTTATGACCTTTTATTTTAAATTAAAAATGTTGCATTATTATTTATAACCTCCCCCATACTTCCATACTAATGTTTTAATGATGATATTCCCCTTTATCTCTCATTAATTCCTCCCATGTACACCCGTTACCATGCCGAAATTCCGTAAGGGATTTATTCCTTTCTCATTTTTTTCCAAGTTTCTTTATGCTGTTATACCCTTTTATTTTCAGTTAAAAATGTCTGGGTATGATTTCTCACCTCCCCCATACTTTTCTACTTATGTTTTAATGATTATATACCTATTTATATTTCATTAATACCTCCCATGTACACCCGTTACCGTGCCGAAATTTTATAAGAGTTATTCCCTTTATCCTCTTTCTTCAAGTTTCTTTATTATGTTATGCCTTCTATTTATAAATTTCATGTGTTGGGACATGTATATATATGACCCCCTTAATTTCCATTTCATTTACATGTGATGATATATCCCTTTCTCTCTCATCAACCATTTTAATGAATTATTATGTCACGCCGTTATGCTGATGAAATTGAACTGCAAATTTTCAGGCCAAAATCGCCATGTAGTGAATACCATACCCATTTACCTATCAATTTTATTCAAATTTATTCATATATACTTATTGATTATATAGTTTCATTTATTTATTACACATTACTTTATCATGGAATAAATGATTATGTTGAATGATTCCATGTTATATGATCTATGTGGCACACTTATGCATGAAAGGAAATGTTTATAAAGGTTGCACCCTGATAGCACTCCAATTCATTGGGTAAATAATAGTATCATGATACATCATGTGAAATGAGTGTTGACTCATGATAATTCATGTTCAATGAGGGTTTAATCATTCTAATTCATGTGCAATGAGGTTTTACTCATGCTCCATGTGCAATGACCCTTGGACCATGCTAATATCATGTTAAATGTTGTTTCCACATATCCATGTTAAGATAATCATGCTATATTATTCCTTTATGTTCATGTTTCTCTTATGATCCATTGATATTACTATTTACTAACATGTATTGTATTATTCATTTTATGCATTGTTTACTCCCTTACTAGGCTTTATAGATCACCCTTTTCTTATGTATATCCTTAGGTTATCCCATGCAATGCTTAGTACAAAGGAATGTTGTGGTCATGTAAAAGAAGTTTTCAATAAAGATGTTTTATTTTATGTTTTAAGTTGTTATTTAATGCTCCTAATTTCCCAAGACACTAGATCTCTCAATCCTTAGAGTTTTCTTAAGTGAAATTATATGTAATAAATCATGCTTAAGTGTGTAATAAAGAGCATGGTTGTTATAATCATCGGATTCACACTAAATCTAGAATGAAAGGATTGATCATAATGGGGAAGAATTAGAAGTCTATATTACTAATATTTAAATTTTATGATGATTTTATGATCTTAGAGTTCTCATAAATCAAAATTATTCTAAAAAACTTGTGATGCAAGAATGATGAAAGAAAGGGGGAGTGAAAAATATGCTTGCAATTATATTCAGTCTGATTGTAGTCATGATAATTATATTCAGAACAATCATATTCAAGTTGAGTAGGAAATAAATATGTTTTTGGGAGAATAAGAAGTTTTTTTTAGGATTGGGAAGTTACCATACTTTCCATTGTAAGTGAGACAATACTAAAGATAATCTTTAACATACTCAAAGTCACGAAGGAATTCATGATACAAGCTAATGTTTATGGAAGAAGAAAGTGGGTGAAGTTGAATTTTTTCATCCTCAAGGTCATCATAATGAGTTTATCAGATGAATATTTGTTAAAAGGTTGATAAGGATGATCATTATGAATAAAATAAATAAGGCGATGAAGTAGAAGTTTTTGATGATGTTCTATCGTATTTGTCATACCATCATATTCATCAAAGGTAGAATTGTTTACGTCAAGACCAGTGGTAAAGGAATTGAAATTATTGAAGCTGATTCAAAATGTAATAAAATATACTGATCAATAATGTAGTCAACCATTTATCATGTGCGAATTACATCGTAATGAGATATATTGTAATCAGAACTATAATCAGACTTGAGTTTAGTAAGAGTATGAAGGATATGGTCGAATGTGATGGGGATCTTGAAATTTGAAGGCTGAGAAGATTTGTGGCAAATGAGAGAAACCAAAGGTACTAGTTTTCAGTAGGATCAAAATCCAAAACATATAAAACTTTAGAGAATGAAGTTGATGGGTATTGTATTCAAAATAGAAATAAGAACCCTAATTTGGTTTCAAATTCTTTTATCAATTGGTTCAAGAACCAATGTATTAGAGTTGATATCGATTCATCCTGCTATTATAATGAAAAAATTGGAATTGGAAGATTGTCTTTCATCTAATGTCAAGAAATGAAATTGTATCAAGAAATCAAATTGAAGAATTAGAATAGAGGTGTGTGAAGAAGATGAAAGCTGTCAATTTATTAAATATACATAACTGGTATAGATCATCGTAATGAATAAATTAGACTAAGAAAATCATAATCAAATTGTTGTTTGTAAATAAAGTATAAAGAAGAGCTGAAGCTGTTAGAAGATTCAAGAAGAATTGAGAAGAGTTGACGAAGTTAAGATGCACCCAAAATTCAAGGAAACATTCAAATTCGGGTAATTTCATTATGTGGGAAACGATTTCAGATTCCTTCCAAATCTATCTTTGGGTCACCTATAAAAGGGAAAAAGTACACACTTTTCTAACTGAAGTACTATTCATAGAGAAGAAAAAAGAAGGTGGAGTGCTAATGAATTTTATAGAGAGAAGAAGTTTCTGTATTGATCTTTGTTGAAGAAGTTTTGTTGGATAGAAGTGAAAGGAGAAGAGACAATATTTCAACATATTGACCTAATCATAGTATTTAGTGGATCACCATATTCATCTGAATATCATATTATACTATCATCATATTCGGATGATCACCATATCAGGATGGATAATTGGACCGGACTATCGTATTGGGATTTACAAACTGAGGAAGAAGGTTTTAAGAATTGTCTCAACCTTATTCTGACAGAGATATATTTTCTGTATTGAGCAATTAGGATGAGTTTCATATCAAAGTCGGTGAAGTTATTACCAACTTTTGGGTAAAAAAGTGAAGATTTTTTTTCAAAGAATACATTTATGGAAGTTGATAAAGAAACATAGGTAACGCGTGTTGTTATAAAAACTATATATTACATCATATGTGCTAGAAGGAGTACACACACTATTGGATTTTTTACATAGTGTTACATGACTAAAAGGTAATATCCTACTCATTGTATTTCACACAAAAGGATTTTTTTCTAGTGGATTTTGTAGTATTGGATTATTTCTAAACCATACCAAGGATGTAGATATTCTTATTGAATAGTCAACCTTATAAATTCTTAAGTTCCTATGGATGTGTGTTTCATTTTTTTTCAATATGGAATGAAATATTTAATAGGAGGAAAAATTTGTTTCATTTGAAAGGAAACATAAAAAAGAAAATATATCACTAATTCACCCCATCCCCCTCTCAGTGATATAATTATCCAAACTAGGCACTTTCAACTGGTATCAGAGGTGAAGGTTTCCTCCTCTTATTCTTTGTTGAAGTTTTGAAGTGAAGTTGTGATAGATAATCTGAGTTGTGTGAATAGTAATGGTATTATGATGTTAAATGATAGGAATTATCATATCTGTAAAGGAATAATGTTTCTATATCTTATACCTCTTGGGTATGATGTCTCAAAAGCTATTACAGATGGTTTCCCTCCTTATATCGAGAATGCTCTTCTCACAAATTCTGATAAGGAAAAACTTGAGAATGATGTATGAGCTCAGACTTCTTTACTCTCATCACTTTCTAAAAGTGAGTTTCTAAGAGTAAAAGGAGTTTCCACTACTAAAGGTATCTAGGATGATCTAAATAACATTTATGAAGGCAATACAAAAGTAAAGAAGGAAAAGTTACAAATATGGAGATTGAAGTATGAAGACCTAAATATGGGTGAGCATGAATCTATTGATGACTTCTTTACCAGAATAAATGACATTGTGAGCACTGTTAGATGTCTTGGTTAAAAGTTAGAAGATTCTACCCTTGTTGAAAAGATCTTGAGAATTCTTCCCAACAAGTTTGATGCCAAATTTTCTTCATTAGAATATAGAGATCCTAATATATTATATTTAGTTGATTTATATAGTACTCTTATAAAATATGAGATAAGAAGGGAAAAAACTAATATAGAAATTTATTTCAAAGCTTCCAAGAAAGAAAAGGATAAGAAGGTTCTTGGGGAAGATAATGTTGCTGACTCTGACTCTAAAAATGAGGTATGTAAAAACCTTGATGAAATTTTATCCTTGTTTTCTAAAAACGTGAAAAGAGGTATATGAAGGTACAATGGGAAACTTCCATAAAAATGTTTTGGATATGGATACATTTATAATTTTGTTTCCAATTTTCCTTAAGAAGTTGATGAAGAAGAAAGTGAAGAAGAAGAAAGAAGGCCATACAGATATTGGAAGAAAAATGGTGATAAATAAAAATTTTATTCCAAGAGGGAAGATAATAAGATCTCCAAATCCAAAAGAAGAATATTTTTCCCTAAAGACGATGATAGTGAGGAGGTTACAAATGGTGTTGAATAGAACACATTTATTGAAATAGTTAATGGAAAAAGTTTTTCTAGAAGTGAAAGTAGTTGTTCTAATGAAGATGAAAGTGAATCTAAATATAAAAAATATACTGAGCATTCTGAAGATAATACCTTCATTGTAACAATTAAAAATGAATAATTTAGAAGAAACAATTTTTAATAACAAAAAAATCAATTAGAATATCATCTAAAAGAATAATTGAAATAACGTCTGAGGAAGATTAGGTGACTTGAAAAAGATATATAGGATTTGAAAAGTAAAAAATATTTAAAAAACAATTAAGAATGTATTCTTGATGAGAAATTCAAGCTTATAGAATAGTTTTATGATTTGAATAAATGTCTTTAGGAAGAAAATAATCGTAATGAACATCTGGAAGTTAAGATGAAGGAAAAAAGAAGAAGAGTTGGAACATTTCCAAAAAAACTTCATAAAGATGAACAGAAAGGTATAAGTTTCAAAAAATATATCTCTAAAGTCAGTAAAAGTTATTTTAAGGAGAAACCTGAAAAGGATCAATAAAATTTTCCTTCAAAGGTTGAGAAAAAATATATAATTATTTTCAAAAATATTAAAGTTGGGAAATCTATGCATGTGGCCAAGACAAAAAAAGTTAGGAAATCAGAAGTTACTAAACATTCAGAGTCAAAAAATGTTTCTAAACATACTGAATATGGAAATGTTTCTAATAATTATAGTTCCAATAATTTTGAGAAGAAAAATAATATTCTGATTGATAATAGAAATTTTGGTGGTTTAGATAAGAAAGATAAGAAGGTTACTGAGAAACATGTTCACAACTCTTGTTAGTATGAAAGTTTCAAAGGAAAATACTCTTTCTATGGATACTGCTAGTATTGTGGTTTATTCAGACACATAGAAAATATGTATTGGTTTAACCAACAACATTAATATTATTTCACAAGTTATGGAAGTAAAAGTTTGAGGGAGATTCAATCCCTTCAAGGGATGTAGTCTGAGAAGGATGTTCAAAAGAAACCTGAGAAGAATGGTGTGAAAATTGAAAATAGGTTTCGAACTCTGAAAAATAATTGTGAAAGGTGTGAAAAACCTAGAAATCATGAAAAAGTATGTCTTGTTCTATTACTGGAACAAAAAAAGTTTCTAAACAATTCTCAGAAGCCATATGTTTTGGAAGCTAAGAAAAACAGACCTGCGGGGTCTAAAAAGAAAGGGTGCTTAGTAATCCGTCCAGAACACATTGACTTGGAAAAGAAGTTATAGGAAGAAAAAAAATTAGAAAAATAATAGGGTAATAAACATACTTCTAATTAAATAAGAAAAGTTTACAAAAATGTATCAATAGATTGTGGATATGAGCAATAGAGGCATGATATCAAAAATTGTTAAACTATCTTTCCAGAATAAAAGACAAGCATGTAAAAAATGTTACAAACTGATTATAAAAAATATGTTACTAAAGATGAAGAAAAGTATACATCCTCATCATAATATTATACAAATGAGAAGAAAATTTTTACAAAACCTGAGAAGTATGAATATAAGGAAGAAATAAAATCCAATGAAAAATCCAAGAAAAAGAAGAAAAAGTCAAGACTGAGAGAGAACCCTAAATCTGATTATTGTTTCTAATAAACAATCGAGGTTACTCTTTATTTAAAAAATCTTTTTATACTTGTACTAACTTTAAATGAATTGAAGGAGTGGAAATAAGGAAGTTGTAATTGATAAGTCTCTTACTATTCTTACAAAAGAAAGTAACAAGGTTATAAAAAATATGAAGTTTTGAAAAATTGTATTTTTATTCACCTGAACTTTCTGATATGTTTGTTGTGATGGTTATAAGTTACTTTTATCTTAAAAACATTCTTTCAAGAATTATCACAATCATGAGAATGTTGAAAGAAACATGAAAAGGGTATTACATGAAAGTTTTTTTATGGAAAAAATTAATCACCATAATTATACACTCTTTTTTTTACAATGGGTTCAACCACATAGACTTAGAGTTATTTAATTAAAGATTTTTTTAATAAACTCATGTAATACCTATGTTAAAGAAAAGTTTCAAGACTCATAGATGAAAATATCCAACACATTTAAATGAGATCTTTTTTCAATAAGGAAGAAACTTGTCATGATGGCCCCTTTGAATTTGATTGTCAATAAGGGGGATAGATAAGAGAAATGAGAAGCAAGAAAGAATAGAGAGAAATAATTGATAAAATAAAATAGTACCACTTATTTTTTTCAAGTGGTTGAAGTGGTTACAGTGTGTATTGACAACAAACACAAAGGGGGATATTGTTAGGCCCAAGTTGTGTTTTGGTTTTATCTATTGTCAATAGATCTAGATGTTGATTATGTTGAATAAAGAAAGTATATTGAGAAGATGATGGATTGAAATATGTATTGGATAAAGTTTTAAATCAAATATAGAACATTTATATTAGTCAATATGATCCATCATATTGGGATGTTGATAAAAACTTAGAAGCTGGTGGAAATTAGATTCACCATTGTAATCAGGAAGAAGTTTTTTGATGATCGGTTTTGCTGCCAAAATGGAAAAGTAAATCACTTCACTTTGTAAAATATGGTTATCAGACTCAAAAATCATATTAAATAATCATATTCAAGAAAATTATACACATTATGGTTGAAAAAGTCCATCATATTTAGGTAAATCTATCTGGATGAAAAGGTTCATCAGATTCACACTAAATCTAGAAAGAAAGTATTGATTGAAATGGGGAAGAATCATAATTCTATATGACTATGATATAAATGTGACAATTATTTAATTATATTAGAATTCTCATAAATCACAAGTATTCTATAAAACTTATGATGCAAGATTTATGAAAGAAAGGGGGGGTAAAAGAGATGCTACCAATCATATTCATCATGATCTTAATCATTCCAATCGTTTTTAGAACAATTGTATTCAAGATGAGTAGGAAAGAAAGATGTTTCTGGGAAAATATGAAGTTTCTAGAGGATTGGTAAGTTACCATAATTTTCATTATAAGTAAAAATATGATAAATATAATCTCCAATTTAATCAAAGTCATGAAGGAAGTCATGATACAAGCTGAAGTTTTTGGAAGAAGAAAGTAGGTGAAGTCGGAGTTTTTCAAACTCAAGGTCATCTTAATGAGTTTTCAGAATGTAGATTTGTTTAAAGGCTAAGAAGGATGAACACTATGAATAAAAGAAAGAAAATTTTGAAGTTTAAGCTATTGATGATGATCCATAATATTCATCATAGAATCGTATTAATTAAAGGAATAATTGTTTACATTAAGACCGATGTTAAAGGAATTGAAATTGTTGAATCCAATTCAAAATGTAATGATAGAGACCAATCAATAATGTAGTAAACCATTTATCAGGTGTGAATTACATCATAATGAGATAGATTTTAATCATAACTAGAATCAGACTTGAGTTTGGTAAGAGTATGAAGGAGATGGTTGGATGTGCTGGGGAGCTTGAAATTTAAAGGTTAATAAGATTTGTGGAAAATGTGAGAAACTGAAGGTACTAGTTTTCAATTAGATCAAAAGAAAAAAGATATAAAAATTCAGAGAATGAAAATGATGGGTATTATATTCAAAAGATAAATAAGAACCCTAATTTTTTCAAATTATTTTATCAATTGGGTCAACAACCAATGTATCAAAGTTGATATCATTTCATCATACTATCATAATGAAAAAATCAGAATGGGAATATTTTATTTCATCTGGTATAGAGAAATGAAATCATATCAAACAATCTAATTGAAGAATTGGAATAGAGGTGTGTGAAAAATATGAAAGCTATATATTTATTAAATATAAATAACTGGTATGGATCATATTAATGAATAAATTAGATTGAGAAAATCAGAATCATACTAGTGTTTGTAAAGAAAGTCTAAATAAGAGATAAAGATGTTAAAATATTCAAGAAGGATTAAGAAGAGTTTAGAAGAGTTAAAGAAGTCAAGATACACCCAAAATTCAAGGAAACATTCAAATTAGGGTAATTTGGTTGAGTGGGAAATGATTTTAGATTCCCACCAAACCATATTTGGGTCACCTATAAAAGGAAAAAAGTACATCTTACTTTTCTGACTGAAGTATTATTCACAGAGAAGAGGAGAGAAGGTAGAGCACTCAAGAATTTTAGAGAGAGAGAAGAAGTTTCTGTATTGAGATTTTTTAAATAAGTTTTTTTTCTTCAGAAATAATTGAAAGGATTGGAGACAAGATTGAAATGTATTCAACTGATCATCAGATTCAGTGGATCACCATATTCAGCCGACTATCATATTCTTCTTGTCATTTTATTCAGCTGATCATCATATTAGACTGGATAATCGGACCAGACTATCGTATTGGTATTTCCAGATTGAATAAGAAGGTGTTCATAATTTTCTCAACTATATTCTGATAGAGGTATATTTTCAATATTGAGCAATCAGACTAGGAAGATCGGATTGGGAGAATCATACTGAACAATCAGACTGAGTTTCATATCAAATTCCTTGAAGTTCTTACCAGATTATGGGTAAGAAAGTGAAGAATTATTTTTCAAAGAATACATTTGTGGAAGTTGATATAGAAACATAGGTAACATGTATTGTTACAAAAACTCAATATTACATCATTTGTACTAGAAGTGGAACACGTTCTATTGGATTTTTTACATAGTGCTACACAAGTTAAAGGGAATATCCAACTCATTATATTCCACACAAAAGGATTATTTTCTAGTGGATTTTGTGTTATTGAGTTATTTACAAAACATACCAAGGACATAAATATTATTATTTAATATATAACCATATAAATTCTTATGTTTCTATGGATGTGTGTTTGATTTGTTTTTAATAGGGAATGAAATCTTTAATAGGAGGTGAAGGTTGTTTAATTTGAAAGGAAACATAAAAATAAAATATATCACTAATTCAACCCTCCCCCTCTCAGTGATACAATTATCCTGACTGGGCAGATTCACTTTTACCTTTGGAAATTAATGGTTCTTCTCCTAATTTCTATTCAATAATCATAATTCATCATTATTATGCATTTCAATTGTGATATACCACACTAAAATTTCTCTTCACTCATCACTCAAGGGAATAATTATAATGGATCTATAATTATATCTTGAGTAAATTATCCTCACCATAAGCTTGAATTGGATATCAAATTTACTCCCCATAGAGACCAATATCATAATTAATCAAGAGGACTTGACATTAAGGATCATACGAATCAAGGATTTGGGTGTGTATTCCAATTATATAAAAGTATCACGGATAAATAAAGAGGTTAATCTAGTAAGAATAATTAATGATATAAAAAAGTAATCTCTATGAAAGTCTCATTTTCAAATGACATCACCCATTCCTTAAAACTCAAAGTAAGGCTCATAAACAATGAATTCAATGAAAAAAACACCTTATTATTTTCCCATAATTTTTGTTTTTTTAAATTCTTCTTGGGATAAGTCTCACATTATTCACCCAACCCCACATTATCTCTTCATGAAACTAATTTTAATAGATATAATAATATCATAGGTTGAGTTAAGAATTTATTTTTGACCCACAAAATACACAACCTATTTTTTCTTAAAATTTTCAAAAAAAAATCAATTTTTTTATTTTTTTCAAAGAGGGATAGACAATGAAGTATAATTAAAATTAATCATGAAATTTTACTACAACCCATGAAACACACCCTAATATATTATCCTCAATTAAGAACATCTCATCCCATTATTGATAAGCTCTCCCCCACAGTTGAACCATTGAATATCATGAAAATTACAAGAGTAAGGGTAAGAAGGAAATAAATGGTTTGTAATGTGTATCTTCACTAATAAGGAAATTAATAGAATCTATGGGGTAAAAGAAAGATCCAATGTAAAATTTAGGTATCAAGGATAAAGGTATAATTAATAAAAAATGAATCAATTATATTAAATGTGATTTTGTATAATCATATATTTGACATGAAACCAATGAAAGATCTATTAGGTTGACATTCCCCAAGTATCTATCAAAAAATATTCTTAGAAAGAATGAAAATTATTTAGTTTAGAATCCACTTAGCAATGGGAGCATATAATAAAAGTTAATTGATCAGGGTATACACAATAATAAAAAACTAATCGACATAAATTTCATTAATTTAAATCATAAAATTATAAATTAAATTTCATCTATATTAATTAACAAGTCCCCCCAAATCATGATTAATCAAATCCATACCCCTATACCTATCTGTAATATTTCACTCCCATATTACTCATTCAATTTTATTAGTAATGAAATCTAAATCATAGAATTATGGGGTTCCTAAGTGATTTTTTTATGATTGATCAAAAAGTGTAGAAAAAATATAAGTTAGGACATGTAATTTTTAGTGAAAACCTAAAAAAGTTTTTTAAAAATGTAAGAGAGGTAAAAATAAATAATTTAAAACAATAATTCCATTTCCTCATAAAGTTTTTTATTTTTTCCTCTTGGTTTTCTCTATTGTTTCTTTTTCATCTTGAATGTACAATATAAAAACACATAAGTGAAATCACAAGGTCCATTCACTTTATAATCAAAAATATTAAGGGGATTGGAACTACATCCTAAAAGAGATTCCAAAATTAAAATAAAAAACTAAATTCCTAGGTAACAATAAAATAAAAAAAATTAGGTTACCTCCCATAAAGTACTTTTTTAAGTCATTAGCTCAACCTTAACTCATTGGATCAGATAATAGAAGTACGATATAATGATAACTATCTTAGATTTAAATAATTACTATTTTTTTGCATCCGGTGATCTGATTTCTACCTCCTATTCAAAATCAACTTTAAACTTTATTGAGGAGTGGGACAAGTAATGCTAAAATTTAGAGTTAGAGGAAGGAATTCATGTTCTATCCACACTTGATACCACTCATAATTTTAATATTATTTTTGATATAATTCATAAAATTATTCAATATTATTCCAGATTTTAGTATCCTCTTTATCTACTTTTTTTATTTCACTTTTTTAAGTCTCATGCTTTATTCAGTGATGAAATAATCTCTAGATTTTTCAATAAAATTATAGTTTTCACTATCCACCACCTCTCCTTTATTCCTTCCTTATTCTTATTATTATTGTTCTTATTCTTCCTTTTATTCTTCTTCCTGCTCTAGAACTATTTTTGGAGGTTCTTATTCATTGAGACTTTTAGTAGGCTCTATTGAATTTTCCTGCATCAATTTGATCATATTGTTCCATAAGTCAATGGTTTTCAACGCCTATTTTTATTATTATTCTTTTAAAACTTCCTACTATGGGTCTATAGTGGAAATTGTATCTTTTATAAAAACCAATTCATCTTTAGACACAAGATTTATCTCAGATTCAACTTTAGACTCAACATCATTATCATACATATTCTTAAGTTCTAACTCATGCTTGGATTCCTTCTTGGACATATACCTTAAAACCTTAGCTTCCTTGAAAATATTTTCCATGATTTGGAAGTAATGGTATAAGGAGTGAAAATAATTGTCCTAACTTATTGAATTAAATTTATTTTTTAGTCTATGACAACAAAACCAAAAAATTTACTAGTCTTTTAGGTTTTGTTACTTCCTATAGTATCAAATTAGTTTATAATTTATAAATAAGGAAACAAAAATCAATAAAAATTATAACAATTACTATAGGATATTCAATTACCTAGTTTGAACCCACAGAGAAAAGGATTAACTTATAATCAATATTTAAGGACTTTGTTACTAAATATTAAACTAAAATATGCTAGATAAGTTAATTTAAAAAATAAACAAGTTAGATGACATAAAAAATGAATAATATAAAGAAATTAAATCCAAGCATGGGTTTTTATAATTTAATATGATTCAAATATACTTGTGAAACAATTCAAATTATTAGTAGTGATACTACTTGGGATATTTAGCTTTACTTGTCCGACTCAAAATAAAACTACCTAGGTCCTCCAATCCATTTGGTCGAGGTGATATATAACCAAGACAAATATATTAAAATAAATATCAAAATAAAAGGTGGAGTTAAGTTAGATCTCACCCCCTTCCCTCTATCACATTGGGTTTTCCCCTAATTTTCATCACTCTCACTAGAAAAATAGGGAATAAGATATATAATAATCATAATGAAATACTAAACAATATGAAAATATCACAATCTTATTATAATTACTAACATTAATCACACATACTATTTATCAATTTCACCCTAGCCTAAAAAACTTAGTTAACTATGGTCTATTTCATGTCAAACCTAAATAAAATAAGCACATATAGAAGGGAATAGTTCAATCACAGAAAATAATAGTATTGAATAATTATAAGAAAAATTAATTTAATTTCTTTTAATAAACAAAATAGGAATCCCACCATTATATAGTAAAAAATAAAATAGAAAAAAACCTAACTAAGCATATCCTCAAGTGGTTAATGTATAACCTCATCCTTCCACTCTTACTTCTAGAGTTGGGAAACCAACTACACCTATTATTGATCCCTCTTAAGTGTGAATAAAACCCTTTATTTATAGGAAAACCATATCTAAGACATATCCATTGGTAAAACTATTATCTTTAGTTTATCTCTCCTTATCTTTCTCATACATCTCGTATCCATATTCTTTGTATTCAAACTCAAATCTATGTGTAATCCACCAAATATATCCCTTATACTATCTATGAGAGAGAATTTTATGATAATAAATTTGTGAAAATATATTATGTATCCTCTATTTATATTTTATTTAATCTACCATCTTATCCCCCCTCTTTTTAATGCATTCAAACTCTAAAGATATATGAAATATCCTTGTGCATAACACCCATGAATATTCTATGTATCTATCCCATTTTAAATATTCAAGAACATGCATGGATAGAAAATATAAAACCCATATATCTATAAATATATAGCTACTACAGCATGGAATTTTTCTCTATGATGCAACCTTATCATCATGAGAACTCCCTTGTATGGATATACAAGGCTTGGAAAATGGTAAAATGGTGGATACCCAACACTCTACCATGAAAAATTACTCCTACAACATAAACACTAGATACAACACAACTCCCTATATCATGAAAAACTTGATAACTTATTAATTATCTCCTATGGTGTAAAAAGAATCCTATACACCACAGGCTCCTATTGTAAAAAATTCCTCATCATTAAATCTTTCAGGGTAGCTGTGGTGAAAATACAGGCTTGTAGTGTGTTCATATTCATGAAGGTAGTGTGACCCTCAAGTTCTCCTCACTAGTCATGGTGGATCTAAAATATAGAGAAGAAATATATAGTGTTAGTAACATATGAGAAGAAGATGATATGAATCCATCATGGAATGTTGATTTTTCAAAAAAAATTAACAGTGATCAGGTGAATATTCATCCCACATTAGTTTGTAGTTGGGGCAGACCCCACTTAAAAACTTGTGATGTGGCATTAATCACTCATAATTCTATATATGTTATTGATCATACTTTAACTTCCCTTCATGCATACTAAAATGCACCCATGAAAGTCCTCCCCATTCCATGCATCTTTCCCACTCACACACGCCCTTGTGTAGACCCACACAAGGCTTCTCTCCGACTTACTATGATAGGATGACCTTTCTATTGATCTTTTTTGGATACCCTTGGGTGGATAGTTTGGTTTCTACTTTGGTTTTGGGTTGGCTTAGTGTTGTCCTATTTTAGAATATCTTAATCAAATTCCTTTTTCATTTTCATATTGTACATATCTTCTTTTTTATCTTCAAGAACCTTTTTTTTCTTTATTTTTCTTCTAAAATCTAAATTGAAGGTTCTCTACCCAAATATAATTAAAATAAATGTAAATTAAGGAAAATAATTATCAATTTAACTCCAAAATCAATTTATTTATATTTTAAAATGTATACATATAATAGAGTCATCAGAATCCCTCAAACATAGACTATGATTTTCCACAAGCATATATATATATCCACTTAAACTACAAAGGATCCCCATGCTACCACTATTTAAATTCCATTATGAATAATACAAAATAATTATCAATGGGAAGATAAAATTTCAAGCTTCATATAAGAATATTTCTTCAAATCTCCACTTTTCAGAGGAACCAATTAACTATGTATTTTAATTTTATCCATTATAATTGATGGGTCTTCTACTAACTTCTATTCAGGCATTATAATTCATCATTACTATGGATTCCAATTATGATCTAATTCACCCAAATTTATTTTTACTCATCACTCAAGGTAATGATTAAAATAGAGTTATGCTCATACCTCAAGTACATGATTTTATCCATATGCTTTAATTGGATCTCAAATCTCCACCTCATAGAGGAAAATATCATAATTAATCAACGCGACTTAACATTAAGGATAATATGACTCTGATTATTTAGGTAGGTAGGTAAATTATGTAAAAATATTAATGATAAAAATGAGTTTAATATCTTAAGAATAATGAATGATATAAAAAAATAATCTCAATGAAATAATCCTATTTAAATGACATAAACCCTTCCACAAAACTCAAAGTAAGGATCCTAAATAATGAATACAATGAAAGAAACAACATATTGTTTTCTAAAAAACAATTCTTGGGATAATTCTCAAATCCATTACTCAAGACCACATGATATCCTCGTGAAACTAATTGTAATAATTATAATAATAAAATATGTTAAGATAAGAAGTAATTTTTGACCTAACCAAGATAACCAATTTATTCCCTAATTTTTTTATTTTTTCATTTTTTTAATTTTTTTCCAAGAGGAATAAATAATTAAGTATAATTAAAATTAATCATGAACCTTTCCAACAACCTATGAAACACCCCATAACATCTTCTCCAAAATTATTCACATCTCTTCCCGCCATGTAAAACCCATATAATACACTTGAACCATTGAAAATCATGAAAAATACACGTGTAAGGGTAGTAAGGGAATAATTTTTTTATAATATAGATATTACATATAAATTTAATTCGAGAATTATATAAACTAAAATAAAGATTAAATGTAAAAAATAAGAGTCAAGGATAAAGGGATCGTCAATAAAAAAATGTCTAAATCATATTAAAAGTGTTTTTTACGGTCATAACTTTGATAATAAACCAATAAAAGTTCTATTAGGTTGACATTCCCCAAGTATATCTCAATAAATATGATTAAAAATAATGAGAAATATTTGGTCTAGAAGCTTATCATGAATGAAACATATAACAAAATTCAATCACTCATAACATAATTAATTATAAAAAACTAATCCATTGAAATTTTACAAATTCAAATCATGAAAAGTATAAGGAAAATTTCAACTACATTAATTAACAAGTCCCTCCAAATCACGATTCATCAAATCTATACCCCTATGCTTATCTCTAATAATTAATACCCCCCATATCACTCATTAAAATTTAATAGTAATGAAATCTAAAACATATAATTATGGGTTTACAAAGTTATTTTTGTATCATTGATAAAAAATAGTAGAAAAAAATATTAGGTTGGGGATGCAATTTTGAGTGAAAACCCAAAAACAGATTTTAAAAATGTAGGATAGGTAAGAATAAATAATTTAAAACAATACCCCCTTTCGTCATGAAGTTTGATCTTCTAGGTTTTTCTATTTTTTCCCTTTTATACCTTTTTCATCACAGACTTACAAAATAAAAACACCAAAGTGAAATCATAAGTTCTATGCACTTTATACTCAAAAAGATTAATGGTATTGAAAATATATCTTAGAAGAGATTCTTAAATTAAGACAAAAACTTAATTCTGAGAAAGGAATAAAAAATTTAGGTTTCACCCAATAAAGCTCTATTTTTTTGGTCATTATCTTAACCTTACCTCATTGGATCATGTAATAGGAGTTTGGTATAAAGATAACCATATCAAATTTACCCAATTCTCACTTTGTTGTGCATCTTGTATATATCCTTTATACCTCCTCTTCAAAATCATCTTTAAAAATTATTGAGGAGTAAACCAAGTAATTGATAGATTCACAGTTTGAAGAAGGAAATCATTGGATATTAACACCTAATACCACTACTCCTTTTTATATTCCTTTATCTAAACTTCATAAAATTCTTCAATATTATTATATATTTCAATAGTCTCTTCATTATATTTTTTTCCTTGTATTTTTAAGTCTTGTTCCTTCTTCGGTGAAAAACTGGTCTCTATAATTTTCAATAAACTTCTAGTTTTTAGTAGCTACCACCTCTCGTTCATTTTATTATACTTCTTCTTACTTCTATAGAATTGGTTTTGGTGGTTCTTCTTCATGGAGACTTTCATTAGGATTGATGTACTTTTCCTCTAATTTGATCATGTTATTCCATAAGTATGTGTCTTTCAGCCCCTTTTATTTTTCTTCCCCTTATTCCTATTGTACTACTATGGTGAGGGTGTATTATATAGAAAAAAATTTATCTTTTTAATTTATAGTTACCTCATATTCATATTTTGACTCAACATCACACTCAAAAATCTTCCCAAGTACTAATTCAAGCTTGAATTTCTCCTTGGGAACCTCCCTTAAATCCTAAGCTTCCTTGAACGTATTTTTAAAGTCTTTACACACCTCCAGGAATGAAATTTCCAAACCATGGAGTAGGATTTTATCCTTTCTCAATTACTATTTTTTAATTATTCCTTCTTGATTATGGATCCTTTGAAGTTATTCTATTTGGAATGAAATGTTCGGGATGTGATGAAAAAACTTGTTCTTATCATTAAATATTCATACCATCATAATGAAAATAATACCATTTTGTAAAGGGAATATAAAAATAAAGACCTAATCTAAAATCAGAAAATAGAATAGATGGAGGGAAATTTTTTCCTAACTTATTGAATTAAAGCTATTTCATTATCCTAAAAAATTACGCCAAAAATTTTACTGGACCCATCAGATTTTTTACTTTATATAACCTCAAATTGGTTTATAATTTATAAAAAAGGGTTAAAATTCACTAAAACTTCTAAAATTTTTTATAGGATATACAAGTCATGAGGCCAAACCCACAAATAAAAGGAATAAGTTGGAATTAACTACTAAGGACTTTGTCATAAAATCTTAAACTAAACTAGAAAAAAATTGAATTGAAAGAATAAAAAAATTATATGAAAAAATGATGAGGATAGGGAAATATAATCCAAGGATGGTTTTTCATAATTTAACATAATTTAAATATACTTGTGAAACAATTTAAGTTATTACCCATGAGACTTCATGGGGTATTTAGCTCTACATAGCTAGATCAAAGTAAAAATACCTAGGCCCACTGATCCCTTTGGTCATGATGATCTATAACCAAACTAGATGCATTAAAATCAATCTAAAAAATGAAAGGTAGAGTTAGGTCAGATCTTTCTTCCCCACTCCCTTATATCACATTGGGTTTTGTCCCCTAGTTTTCATTACTCTCTCAATATGGAATAAGATATAGAATAATAATAATACAATACTAAACAATAATAAAATATCACAAGATTAGAATAATTATTTACATTAAGAACATATCATATTCATTAATTTGAACCTCCCCTACAACAATTATCCAGTCATGGTCAATTTCTTATCAACGATAAATGGACTAAGCATCATAAAAAAGGAAATATATCAGTTAGATAAAATAAAAGTTTTGAATAATTAGAATAAAATATACTTTAATTAATTTTTGACAACCAAAATAGAAATCCCACCATTATATAATGAAAAATAAAAAAGAAAAAAAATTTCTAACTTTGCATCACCTCAGGTGGTTGATGAAGAACCTCACCCTTACAATCTTGCTTCTAGAGTTGGTACTCCAACTCCCCCCATTTTCTGATCCCTCTTAAGTGTTCACAACACCATTTATTTATAGGAAAATCATATCCTAGAAATATCAAATCATAATCCTATTATATTTAGTTTATCTCTATTTATCTTTATTGTATGTCACTTATATATCTTCCGTATAGTCATCCACAACTCCATGTGTGATACTATAAATATCTACCTTATACTATCCATGAGAGAGGCTTGAATGAGAATGAATTTGTGAAAATATTTTCTATATTTTTAGATTATATTCACTTGAATATCTCATCATATATTCCCTCTTTTTGAGTCATTAAAACTCTAAAGATATAGGAAATATCCTCATGTATAACACCCATCATCTCCTATAAATCCATTTCATTTTAAATTTTAAAGAACATGCATGGATGAAAAATATCAAACCTATATATCTATAAGGATACAAATATTATGGCATGGAACTGTTATATTCAACATGACCTCATCATCATGTGAACTCCACTACATAGCCATGCAGGGCTTGTAATATGGTACAAGGGTGAAGACACAACAATCCTCTATTAAAACTTCCTCCTATAGAATAAAACCTATCTATAATGAATCTCCCAGTAGCATAAAAAACATTATCACCTCTTCACTATCTCCTATGGCATAAAAAAATACTCTACATTGTAGGATCATGTAGTAAAAATTTTCTCATTATTTAATCCTTCAATGTAGCTATGGTGAAAATCCAAGATTGAGGTGTGTTTATATTCACAAAGGAGGTGAAACCCTCATGTTACCCTCCTCAATCATGGTGTATCTAAAGTGTGTAGCAGACATATATAAACCCTGAAATATATGCGAGTAATATAATGTGTCTCTATCATGAAATAAAGAAGTCTTGAAAAAATGAACTATACTTGGGTGAAGTCACGTTCCACATGCATGCTGATCAGCACCCATGTTGTGTCTTCCATCTATGTGTGCTGACCTAAACCCAAGCAGCACCTCCCCTCTTCAGTCATACTACCCACTCATGTATTCCATATGTATTGAAAAAGATAAGGATGATCTCTAACCCACCATTCTAGGATGACCTTATCATGAGCTTGGATGGATTCCCTTAGATGTCGAGGTGTCTTGATACTATGTATGAGGGATGGATTGGTGTTGGACTACTTTTTGGCATATATTAATTAAATAACTTTTCCATTTTAAGCTTGTACATATCTTCTCTTTTATCCTCAATAATCTTATTTTTTCATCATTCTTCTTTTAAAGTATGAATTCAATGTTTCTTTACCAAATGTGAATAAAATCAATATGAGTAATATAAAATAATTATAAATTTAACTCTAAAATAAATGGATTATATTTTAAAATGCATATATAAAATAGAGTCAACAAAAATTCACTTTGATGAGTAGCCTTAACTACTTAGACTAATGCCAATGCATTGGGAAGGAATTAACAAAGTCTAAAATAATGAGTAAGGTAGTGGGTTAGCATACTTCCAATCCTTCTTTACTCATTACAAGTAGGAGGAGAGGTCATCCTATGTTATACTTTCTCATACTCATCGAAATCAAAAGATTAGGTTGACTTGTGTCTAACTTGTCTATGATCATCAAAATCAAGAAACTAGATTGGTCTACTTTTAACCTATCTAGTCTGATCACAATCAAAAGAATAGGTCTTTATATATCCAACCTATCTATGATCACTATAATCAGAGGACTAGGTTGGCCTATGTATAACCCATCTAGGCTCATCATAATTGAATGTCTAGGGTGGCCATTGTCCATCCTATCTAGGATCATCACAATAAAAATAATACATTAAAAAGTATCCAACTTGTATAGGATCATAAAAAATAGAAGAGTAGGTTGTCCCACATATAACCTATTTGAGAACATCACAATTTAAAAAGGATACAACATACACATATCCTCCCCATATATGGTGAGTGGGACAATCAAACCTTAAGAATAATCTCACCAGACCTAATTCATAATACTATCATACTCACACATCACCCTTGAATCATACACCTAAAAACATCTAGGTCAATATCAAAAACACTTTTCATAACTCATGATATCTCATAATCACCCTTTACTCAATGAATAATCCATAATGACTACCGACTAACCTAACTTACACCTAAAGTCTATGCTCCTATCACATCTAGAGGATTCACCCTTCTTAAAGGAACATCCAAAGGAATATCTCAAGGTTGAACAACACAAGTCACATTATGGGACACACTATGAAAGTTCCAAATCCAAATTACCCAAGTATTTCCATGTGTAATATAACCATCCAAAACTATGTATCCAAAGAATAATTCTACAAGGCTCTGTTAAGAGTTTAACAACCCTCACCCATATCTTAAATCACTTGAAAACAAACTTTAGTTTAATTTTAGTTTGTTCACACCCACCCACCATCTCTTTCATGTCAAATGATATGTGAATCAATTATAAAACAAATTTAATACTCATGGAACACCTACCTATCACAAATAGGTGATGGTTTACTAAAGATCACAGGCATAAGAATCCTCAAATAACAGGAACTTAGAAACCTAACAAAAGCACTAAAAATAGGGTTTTAGAGAGAGGATTTATGAAGTATTAAGATAAAACACAAATTATAAGTCACATGTGTCTATATTTAATAAATGGAGATCAATGTAATAAATGATACTTGAATCCATCAATAAATGAGAGGAGGAGAGTCAAAATCATGGGAGATCTCAAGGGGAGTTGGCTACTGCATGCAAGGGACAAGTAAAGAAGAGTGGAGGGATTGCAATTAATTTATGGATTAAAAAGATTAAAATAACACATTAAAATTGGGGATTGGGTTCCCAATGAGTCCTTAGTGCTCACCAATGGCCTCCTTGTAGTGGTTGAGTTACCCAATTCCATGGAAATTAGAACTCTAGTGGACTAAAACTGGGAGTTCAATGATGTTCTACTTCTCTTGGAAAATTTTACCACTCAAAAATTTTTCTATAATTTTAGTTATTTATATCCTCTAGTTATCCTCATAGTAAAAATATGATAAATTTGATATGAAATGATCAAAATTAAATCCAATTCATACCTGAATATATCCAGGTTATTATAGGATATAGTTGAGTTTATGGAAATAGGTATCACTTGTCAATATGTGAAGGTGGTGCATCACATTATAACATGATTAATGTAACTAATTAGTGTTCAATAAAGGAAATGGAATGAAATTTTTATAGATTTTGTGATTGTATTACCTTATATGACCATAATTCATGATGTTGTATGGGTTTTTATTGAAAAGTTAACAAAATATGCTAATATATTATTGATAAATTATTTGATTTCAGTGAAAATCTAGCAAGGTAATATATAGCTAAGGTAATGAACTTGACGGTACTCTTCTAATAGTTTTTTTAGATAGATACAATCATTTTACCTTTGGGTCATCATTGTGATTGTAATAGGACTTCAATATATTATTATGTTTAAAAACTAATTTTTATTATAAAACTAATATATAGACAAAGAGGATGATCCATTCCTTATAGGAAATATTAATAGAATGAATTTTTGATTTTGGGGGTGTATGGTTGTAACACAGAATCTTTGTTATGTCTACATACAATAAAAACTATCACTCCACCATTAACATGGATACTTTTAAGAAACTATATGAGAGACCATGTATTTATTTTTTGCATGAGTAGATATCAGTGTTCTACAAGTCCTAGCCCTCAACCTAGTTTAGAGTATAAAGAGAAGGTACACCATGTTTAAGAGCATATTATAATTTAATTTTTTCCACGTTTTTCTTTTATTATTTTAGTTTTATTTAGTGTTTTTTGTTAACTCTATATTAATATAGTAAGAAATATATTTTTGAATATTTTGGAATAAGAAGATAAAATTGATGATTAATTATGTAAAATTAATTAATTCAGGATAATTTTAAGTGCATGAATTAATACATGATTAATATTAGTAATTAACTTAATATTTTGTGTAGAATTTATGTTGAACAACTTGAAATATAATATTAACATAGGAAACATAATGAATATGTATGAATAATGTAACACCCCATGATTTTAAAAGAAGAAAATTATGTTCGATAATATAAGCGACATAAAACAATGAGCTTAGAAGATAATGTAACACCTTAGAATTTACGATATATTTCTTTTTAAATAAATTTAATCTCTTTAATAGATTTTGATACATGTAACCTCAAGATTTTTTTTGTTCTATTGAATATTCAACACACAACACTGAGATTAAATGACCTATGATATATATAACTGTTATAACCTACCTGTTAAATTTTTGGGTATGAAAAATATTAACTACTTTATAATAAATATGTATATTAATTTCTAACTCCATATAAATTGTTGATAATTTTTTAGTAAATTTATTTTATTCTTCAATTTTTTTTATTTTTTTCATGAAAAAAATATTATAATTAATTTTTGTAACTTTTAGAAAATTTATTTTATAAAATTAAATTTATTTTTAGAATTGGAATATAAAAATTTACTTTGGGTGAAATTTTGTAATTTTTCTGAAAATATTGATTTTTTAGTAAATAGTGAAAAAATACCGATTTTTGTAAAACTATCATTTATTTTCAATAAATTATGTCATTTAAACATAAAATTATTTTTTAAATTAAAATAAGTATTATTTAGTTATATTTAACCCACTTAATTTCCTTTTAATCAAATTTATATTGGATTTTACAATAATTTTAATTTTTGGTTTAAAAAGGGTTTTTCCCTGAAAACTGTTTTAAAGCGCATAATGTTTCTCTATTTTAGTTAATTAAAATAATACATAATGAGTAATGTTTTAAATGAAATATATATAATATATATCAATAAATTTTAATTTATATTCATATAATGATTATTATTAGACATTGAGTTAATATAGAATCATATTATACTTGAAAAATACACTTTTCAAAAACCTGTTTTTTCATCACTTTTGCAGGTTTTGTTTTAGATTTATTTTTTTACACTTTTATAATTTTTTTTGAAAAAATAAAGTTAATTTTGGAAATAATAATTTCAAAATTATATTAGGGTGTATTTTTAATAACTTTCTGAAAAGAATAAATTTTTTACGAATAGTGAAAAATACCATATTTTAATTGAAAACTATCTTTTTGTTTAAATTATTTATAAAGTTAAATTATAATTTAAAATTGGTTTTAAATTAAATTTATTTAAAATTTATATAAATTAATCCAATTTAGTTAATTTTAATAATTTTTAATGTTGAATTATTATTTAAAAACTTTGTAAACTTTTGAACGTTTTCTCTTTGAAAATCCGCTTTCTCGTCATATATGCAACATTAATTTTAAATTAAAATTTTCTACTTATATCAATTGAATTTGAAAAAATGGATCCAATATTTTTAACCATAATAATTTATAATTTAAATAAGGCTAACTTAAATTTTTATCAGAATGAATAGTAAAAATAAAAAAATAATAATTACCACGGTTAAGGTAAAAATAGATTTATCGGGGGATTAAACTAAGAAGATAAGAGTTAAAATGACATACCAACATGTACAAAACCCATATTATGAACATATTTATACCTTATATAGTCTATGTTTTAGAATGAAACATTTTTTAATCTTATTTCACGATGAAAACATGGGTATGATTGAATCTTTTAAAAAACTTACAAGTGTGCCACCAACCTCACTTATAAAAGGCCACACCCTATCCTATCTTATTCACACAATCAAACCTATTTAGTTAGGCCAATAAATACCCAAATTACTTCTAAAATTACATTAACTCATATTATAATCCTTATTTAGGGGAAAAATCCAACTTGTGAAGTATTTTGGTGCAAAACTAAGGAGGATACCCGAAGAAGATGTAACGTTATTCAACGATTGTTTTTATTTATTTTTATTTCTACAAATTATTTAATTATTATTAAAACATAATTATATAATAAAATAAGTATATTAAATATAATTGGATTTTTTATAATAAGCTAATTTCCTACAACTATCTCCACCTCTATTAAATGGGTTATGAAATCATCATTCATTTGTACGACGAATTACCACCTCACGAACCGATGTGATTCATTTTTTCTAATACAACCTATCATAATTGGGTATTATAATAGATATAAAGTATATATATGATATTTATATAATAATTATTGCTATTTATTCATTATATCATGTATACCTTTTTTACTTTTCATTCCATAAGGGATACGATAGCATCACTTGTGTGTATAGCGGAATACCGCCACACGAAGCGATGTGATTCGTATTTTACTAGCACTTTACATGGAATATAATAAGGATAAAGTTAATGAATATATGTTATATAAATGAAATAATTATTATATTCATGACATATTTACCATTATGAAAATATTTTATATTATTTTATTTTTTACACTAAAAATATGATAACATCGTTCATGTACTTGCGGACTACCACCTTCACGAAGCAATGTGATTCTCTTTTAATCACCACACCACATGGATGATATATATAAGTATATTTAAATAAATAATAAGGTATATATATATATTATAATTATTATAATTATATAATGATAAATTATTACCCACCACCTTTCCATAATTATCATTAAAAAATGAAAACGTTACTCATGCATGCGTATAATCTACTATCTCCATGATCATAACATACTTCATTTCTCAAAACTATATTTCAGGATTAATATTAAAATAATAATTTAATTATAAATATTATAATTATTTCATGATAATTATCTTTTATATTATGGAACATATAATATGTATAATAACTAAAAATTTCAAAACGATGAGCGAATGAGAAAACATGGAAATTAACACCCGAAACAATGAAAATAATGAATGATTATTAACTAACAGGTAATAAGATGTTATAAAATGACCATATATGATATTATAAATATTAATATGATTCTTTAATAATATAATAAAATTTTTAAGACCACTAAAGGATGTTAAATATTGATCAACCAAAAGGAAGCGTGAGGTAAGAGATTTCTGTCTCACTTTTTACTTTTATCAGACACATTCGATATTCAACAACCATTTATTTTATGTGAAATATATACTACCAATGAATATATTTTCTGATAATTATAATAATAATTATTGGTATACATATCTATTTGAGTATATTTCTTTCATGGGGCATACAATTCAAAGTTACTAAAGTGGTAAGAATTTTATATTACAATCTCATCATTTATTGAGATTATTTATGATTAAGTCTCCAATATTTTAATATTATGATAAAAAACTCAATAATTCTCATGAATTTTATTATCCTATGGTTATTCATGATATTATCAATTAATTTTACCATTTTACACTCTTTTTTAATTAAAATATTTGAGAAAATATTTTTAAGTAAAATCATCGTTATTTATATCTTCGGTCAAAAAACCATTTTATTCTAAAACCATGTTTTCAAAAAAAAATTAATTTTTTTTAGTATTCTTAAAATTATTTATTAAATAAATTTTTACCCAATTTTTAATTTTTTTTAAAATGTTTTGAAAGTAATATTCATGTCTTTTTATAAACAATGCCCATTTGGATTTTATAAAAAATTTTAAAGGAATATTTGTTTTAACATGTACGTCATGAATATAATTCTCCTCCATCATGATCATTATTTTCTTTGAAGATTACTTTATAAGTTTTCAAGGTTATTTTATAAGAAAATGGTTTTAAAAATGTTTTCAAAAGTATTTTTAAAAATGGAAAGAATATTTTTCTCAATATTTTTTTAAATTATTTTTTAAATCTTCCTTTATATGTTTCCAAGGTTGATTTAAAAGAAAAGTATTTTCACTATATTTTCTGATTTTTTTTATATAAATTGAATTTTTAAATTGAATTTTTTTCCTCAAAGTGTATTTAATGATATTTTATCATTATTCCCATTCATCAACATCAAAAACCCTTATTGTTACTTGTACTATAATGAGAGTATTTTTTTATTTAAACCATTCCTTTTATTTATAAGGATGGAATAAGATTATTTTAAAAAGTTTGTTATGAAACTCATTTCTCTTAAATAGGTTAATCATGTTTAAAAGAGATTGTTATAGAAATCATTTATTTTATATGGGTTAATCATGTTTAAAATATATTTTTATGGAACCTGTTTCTCTTACATGGGTTAATCATGTTTCAAAGATATTGTTATGGAACCGATTTCTTTTCTACGAGTCAATCAAGTTATGAAAGAAATAATAGTTGTTTTTATGATTTTTAAAATGATTTAAAAAATCTATGTAATTCCTATTGTGGTTCATGGACATTATTTATATGACAGGGCTTCCCAAATAGTGCCAAATGATCCCTTTACAACTTATATTATGGGGAGGCCCATATAGTGCTGGGTGAGACCATTATAGCTTATATGATGGGGTGGCCCAGATAGTGCCAGGCGAGTCCGCGATATCTTATACGATGGGTGAGACAAGATAGTGCTAAAATTCATTGGGTAATGCTTATGTCCTCTATATAATTATATTGGAAGTCAACCGTATGATTATTCCAACTATAAGGGTTATATAAGGGTTCTATGATGATGATGTTCCTGGATAGTAACACATTTTTTCTATAATTTCCATGGGTTTATAATATTTCCTTTGATAAAGCTTGATATCAAATGGATCATGAGTATTGATTTTTATGAATCTTTCTTTTTTTAAATACTTATTCCATTTATCATGATTTATGATTCAGATATTGATGGACATGAGTTCTTTTATGATTCCTTCATGCACTCTAATTATGTCATCATACCCATTTTCACTTCTTATGCTCATTGATGTCTTTAAACTATTAATACTTATCTTTAATCTTAATAATAATTTTATATCACCCTTATTATGTTTCATATTCCCCAATTTATAAATATTGAGGTTAAAATAATTATATATAGAAGTAATTTCATATGGATGATGGTGATTTCTGAATGTTAAATAAGAAAATATGGTTTAAGTGGGAGAATTTCCCATTTAACATGATGGGTATTTTTTATGTAGGAGTTTGTCTTAATTATCTAAAACTTTAAACCTAAAATTTCCTTGAGAATTTAAGTGATCCAGATTTTCCTTTTTATGTTGTAAGGTTTGGATAAAAAAATTGGGTCATAATTATCAATATCAAAGCCAGAAATGTAAAGTTTATGATTTCAACACCAGATCTGAGAGTGAAGGTCTTGGGATATTATAGTTGACATCAGTGGAGGGTTCAGATAAGTTTGGATATTAGTATATTTTCATGTGACGTTATCTTAAGAGTTATAGACACCTTCATGGTTTTATGAGATTTAGGATGATCATAAGTTCAAAGTTTCAAACACCCCTTTGAGGTTTTAAGCGATGAGATCTTAAAGTGATTAATGAAATTTTAGGATACATTTTAGTAGGTTGAAATATTTGTAAAGATATGGTTTAAATGAATTATGAATTTAATTTATTTTAGAAATAAGATTTAAGTAATTAAAAACCTTTAGGGTTTATATTATCATGGGTATTGAGAACACAAGTTTTATCATATAGATAACCATAATATTGAAAAATGATTTGGTGACTAAGTAATTAATGTTACTTCAAAATAAGATCACCATAATTTTGGGAATGAAATATTAAAGGTATGATATAACATTTGAGGTTAAAACAATATTTAATTTTGTGGTTATTGAGGTTATTTGGGATATAGGGTTATAGAATGATTTAGTTTCATATTTGGGTATTACTATTTAATTTTTAACATTAATGCATCATATGAAGGTTTATTCATTTTGGGAATTATATTACCATCTTAAAACCATTTTGGTTTTGGTTAATGTTTAAAGATAGTAGGACTAGCTTGTTGTCCCTTTTATGGTTATATGGACTTTAAAAGTTAATTTTAGTGTTTCATGCATGAAGAATTCATCTTTAATACTCATCACTTGGAGAAAAATATGAGATTGTGGTGGAAATTTACAAATGGATGAAATTCTACTCATAAAGTAAGTATATTTCTTTATGCTCTTAGACTAGATGGAAAATATTTCTTCAACTCTAAGAAAAATATCTTGAGACAAAAATGTTATCCAATTATATTCATATTCGATGAATCATATGTTCTTTTAGATCATAACCAATTTATGATTTTGAAACCCCTAACTTTTCATTGATCATTAAATTTATTGCCATCAATGAACTCAATCACTCTCTATAATTATTTATTCTTTTCTTCCATGTCCAAATCATTAATTCCCAACTATATTCTTCTATTTGGAAACCTAGTTATGTTTTTTCAATATGACCTTTGTAATTCCATTTCAATATTATTAAGAGGATGTTTTACTAACCATTTTTACGATGTGAATTTATCACAAAAATATTTTAAAATTTAAATCTTTTTATTCCTAAGATAAGGTTTAAATTACGAGGACACAATTTATTAAAGGGGGTATAGAGGATGTAACACCTTGATATTTTAAAAGAATAAAATTATGTTTGATAGCATAAGAGACACACAAAACTGAGATTATATGAGAATGTAACACCCCAATACTTTAAGATATATTTATTTTTAAATAAATTTAATCTCTTCAATATCTTTTGGTACAAGAAAACTTGAGATTTTTATGTTCAATAGCTTATTCAACACGCAACATTGAGGTTAAACGAACCACAATATACATTACCATTATAGCCTAACCGTTAAATTGATGAGTATGAATAATGTTAAATAATTTATGAAATATATTAATATATATATATATATGTATGTATGTCTTACTCCATATAAATTATTGATAAATTTTTAGTAAATAATCAATTAATTTTCAGTAAAGTGATTTTATTCTTCAAAAATATATTTTCTTCAAAAATGATTTTTTATTTCTCTTCATAAGAAATATTATAATCATTTTTTGAAAATTTTAGAAAATTTAATTTATAAAATTAGATCCATTTTTGGAATAATAATATCAAAATTTACTTTGGGTGAAATATTTTATTTCTTCTGAAAATATTGATTTTTCAGTGTATAGTGAAAAATACAGAGTTTTGAAAAACTATCATTTATTTTCAATAAATTATGTAATTAAAATGTTAAATTATTTTTTAAAAGTAAAATTAGTATTATTTATTTGTATTTAACCCACTTAATTTACTTTTAATAAACTTTATTTTGTATTTTATTATAAGTTTAATTTTTGGTTTAAAAGGGTTGTTTTCCTAAAAACTGTTTTAAAGCGCATAATGTTTATCTATTTTAATTAATTAAAATAATAACTAATGTTTAATGTTTTAATTGAAATTTATAGACTATATATCAATAAATTTTAATTTATATTCATAAAATGATTATTATTTATAACACCCCAAGCTTCTATGATACTCTTCTCTTTGAATAATGCAATAACTTGTATTGTACGCAACTTCAAGTTCTAGCACACCACGACCAATCAAAATAGTTGTTATGAATAGTAATACCCACTTTTTGAAATTTTATAAATTTTAATTTTCAAAATGGACTTCATTTTTGGATTCAGAATATCAAAATTATATTAGGGTGAATTTTTGGAATTTTTCTGAAAACTTTCAATTTTTGATGAATCGTGAAAAATATTGTATAGTTCATAAAAACCGAATTTTTATTTAAATAATAATTATTTTTATTTAAATTTATTTTAAAGTCAAAATAGATACATAATACCTATATTAGTTCAATTTAATTCAATGGATTCATTTTATAATAATATTATATGTACAAAATTTTATTGATTTTTTTAACGTCTTTTACCCAACTTGTAGGCACATTTACAAATTTGCATAAAATGTAATTTTACTACTTCTATGTATTGAATTTAAAAAATATGAGAGACATGATTGACATCAGTAAGTAAAATGTGGTTCAATAGGATGAAAATTATTTTTGGTAAATAGTAACTTTTGAATTTTATTTACCACGATTAAAATTAAATTGGGTAATTTAAGGTAAAAATGATATTAAAATTACCCTAACACATGTACTAATTCTATTGGATAATTTTTTTTTGACTAAAATCAACCTTAGGAATAAAATATGATCCTTTTGGTCTACTTGGATTAGATTCGAACATTTATTATTACTTTATTTAATGAAGAGTTAAAAGTGTTAAATTCAAAGTTTAATAACTAAACCATTTTTAATATAGGGTTATACATAAGATAAATTAGACTATAAATATTCATTATAAAGATAAAAAATATTTCCTATATAATTTTATTTTATTTATAATTTTTATACATTAAATAATTTAATTTATTTATTACATAATGATGATGCAGTAATTACCTTATTAATGAATGATTAAAATAATTAATATTATAAATATTAAAATAAATGTAAATTGAGACTTTTGATGCATTACACTAATTTTCTAGGTTAATATGACATGTTATGATTTATTTAATTTATTTTTTCGAAGTAATCAAGTTTTTTTTTTACTTTCAAAAAAACCAAATAGTAAATAGTGTAAAAATTGACATAAATGAGTTTTTAAAACAAATACTATATTATTAATTGATATAATATTTCTAAAAATCTAAGGTTCTACCAAAGGAATTAGATAAGGTTACATATTTCAATAATGATCCACTTGGTTTTCTCTTGGTTTTTTATAGTAAGTTTATTAACCATTTATTACAATAATACAAGAATAGATGGTAAAAGTTAAACTATTTAACTAAGAGTTAAATCTAAATGATAAGGTTAATATGGTAACATAAACCAGTCTAAAACCTATTGGTTGAGATTTTTTATACCCATACCCACATTATCCTCGAAATAAATCCTTTTGGGCCTATTATAAACTGAATATGATTGTATAATAAATTAATATTTCAAGCTTTTCCTAAAGTGACCCTCACCTCTCTTATAAAAGGGTAATTCCCCTTCTCTTAATTTCACACATCCAAAGCCTTTTGGATAACCCAAAACCTACTCAAATATCCTCCAAAATACTCTCAATTCAACATAGAGGCCTTAATTTGATCAGAAATCCAACCTAAGGATCCCTTTTGATAAAATCAAAAGGAAGCACCCGAAGAAGAGGTAATAATTTCATCACCTCTTTCAAAGTTATTTTCTTCTTACAAATCCTATTTCTTTGTTATTTCCATACTATAATAATAACTCTAGTAACTTATACATACTATGATGTTATTATAAATATTTTACAACCATATTCATTATTCTACCCACCCTATGAATGACAAAGTCACCATACATGAGTACGTACGGCTTAACGTCTCTACGTCGTGGTGCTGTTTGTTATTCAACACTTCATTATTTGGATGGATATAATAATGAGTATAATTGATTTAAATAATTAATATAACATGTTAATGATTATTTATATATAATATACCATCCAATTATATACTATTTCACTATCAATAGAATGATATTGTCTCTCATGCGTACGTACATATTACCGTCTCCACAAACGCTATGAGATTCATTCCCCATCATAACCATTCAAGAATAATTTTCATTTTATGATTTAAAAATAATTCTTAAGAACATTATATAATTCTGGATATAAATCAAATACATCCTATCCATAACAAACATGACTTACATAAAAAAACATATAAAGGAAAACGAATCAATTAACACCCGAAACAATGATACTACTGAAATATTATTAACAAAGAAATATTAGAAGATCATAAATGATATCATATTTTTGTATGTGGTTCTTTTATAATTTAATAACAATGATTTAACTATTATACAGGAGTTTAATGTACCCTCTACCAAGTAAATTTACAAGGTAAGGGTTAATTTTACAATCTATTCATTATCTGAGGTTGTTTATACATAAGTATCTACTAAGACCCCTTTATCATCCACATCTGTGTTTCTTAAAAATTTATTTCAAAACATTTTTACTATTTTCTAGAATATGGGTTAAATTCATTTATAACCTTGTTTTACATTTTATAAAATGATTTTAAAGGAATCTTTCTGTCATTTTCCAAACAAGGTACTTTATGACCTTTTCAACAAATCATGGTAAGAATGTTTTTTTAACGTATACAGTGGGTGCGACTATTTTTCACCATTATAACATCTTCGAAGATTCCCTTACAAGATTATAAGAATATTTTCAAAATAATTTTTTTTTTCTTTTATAATTATCTGACTTTTAAATGATTTTAAAATAGAAAGATATATTTCTATCAAATAGTTTTGATTTCATCTATGTCTATATCCTTTGATGGATTTTACAATTGTTTGAATTTAATTTATTATGATAAAATCTTCCATATTGTATTGAAGGTTTTGTGATATGTTTGACTGTGGATGTGTTATTTTTATACCATTCATGGTTTATGGTTAAATTATTAACATTTCGTATGCTATTTTTAATCAGAATGTTTATTTTATGTTTCAAAATTTTCATATGAGGAATTCATTGAACTTAGTAAGTGACGGGTGGAGCCTGCTATAGCTCCTAGATGAATCGGTAGGTCTCATAAGACAAACTAGTGTCTTGGCAAAAGGCCTTGATAAAATCTTATTTTTAGTCTTGGCATGAGGCCTTGACTATGTGGTTATGATGTCCGAAATTATGCTTTCCATCTTTATAAAATTAGCTATTGATATTACATGTGATTATTCTACTAGTAGAATATCCATGTAAATAAGTAAATGTAATTATTTGATTTATCTTTTCCATATTATGCTGATGTTTTAGTTTTAAAAGGATTGTGTTTTAGTCTTATACATTGCCTTAAATGTTTATGCTTATTTATGAAACTTTCCTCTATATTTTTATCCTTAATAAGCATCTGAGATCACCCCTTTCTTATGTTTTATTTTTCACTGGATATGAAGAAGTATATTATTATTGACCTGCATGGATAGGCTAAGGGATATGAGTGTGTTCTACGGAGACACAATGTTTTTTTTTCAATTCATAATGTAATGTCAAACTTATGTATATATCTAGTACTTCTAAGGATACTAAAATGATCGGTCTTTCGGGACATGATTCCTTATATCATGACAATGTTATGTAATAATGCACCAACTCTAGGTAACTGGGGTCGAGGCATTACAGTTGGTATGAGAGGAAGTTTAGTATAAAACTTGGAAACTAGATTTTGAAAAACTCTGATTAAAGAACATTACCCTAAGATAGACTTTGAGGATTAGTATAGAAGAACTTCCTAGAATTTTGGTAATGTATAAATTTTGTGAATTTTCTAAGAAATACATCCCTGTCTAGATATGAGTAGGTAGAGGTAACTCTGGCATAGATATACCTAGGATTGAAAACTCCAACAAGGAGTTTTGGGCTTGACCCGTGGTATCCTGGTACACGACAATGGGCCTTGCTACACTCTTGGTTACGACACTCCAGGGGGATATTCTTAGGATAATTCACATCTTATTTATAAACCATTATAATTTTTTTTTGAGTAAATACCTCCTCAAAGAAAACATTTTTTTATGATTATGGATTATATGCATAAACTGTTCAATTTATGTTAGGTATTTTACTAGTTTGTAATTATGTATTGCAATTCATAAACTAATCTAGTGTATGCCATTGTTTAGAAATGGTGCCTAGTGGAAGGAATGGAAACCGTATCAACACACATAATCCATGTGGGGATTTTCCTACTACTCAAGATAATTATAGTGGAGATGGTGATGCAACTGGTGCTGAACAACTTATAACTATACTGGGAAAACTCACTCAGGTTATGAATAATTACCTTACCCATATAAAGCACCCTAATCCACAATGCAGAGGATAAATGTTAGACTGCCTCATGAGGCAACAACCACCAATATTTAATTGGAATACAAATCTATTTTTAGCTGAGAAATGGATAAGTTCCTTAGAGAAAATATTTCATGCTTTGGGGAGTAGCGAAAGGGAAAAAGTTTTCATGGTAGTTTATTGCCTCACAGGAGATGCAGATCAATGGTGGTCATTAATTCAAAAGACAAAGGAGGATGAAGAAGTATAAAATATGAAATGGAGGGAGTTTAAAGAGATTTTATTAGAAAAATAATTTCCTTGTGACCATTAAGAGGATATGGAAAGACAATTTCTGAGTCTGAGGCAAAAGGATGATACGAATTTCGTAAAGTATGAGGCTAACTTTATAAGGTTATCAAGGCATGAAGCAGATTATATACGTTACCCAAGATGTAAGATTGATTGATTATTTTATGGCTTAAAACCATTTCTCCATCAAGCATTAGTCTCACAATCCTTCTCATTGTATGAAAATATTGTCTCATGTGCTATCAAGAAAAAAAAGTAATTATCTAAGTATTACAACTTTAAAGCAAAGTAAGAGAAGAAGAGATCTACTGAACACTATAGAAATGGAAATAAGGGGAAGAATGGAAAGGTTGAATTTCCATCCTATAGTAAATATGGGAAGAAACACCCCGGTACTGGCCTGAATGGAATGAGAGTCTGTTATAAGTGTGGTGAAAAAGCCACGATTCTCGTGATTGCAAGGGAAAGAAAGAGGATGTCAATTTTGAATGCTATAGTTGTAGAGAAATGGGGCATTATGCAAATGAATGTCCTAAGTGCCATGGAAACTTACCTCAGAAAATGGAAAGGGAGAAAGTCCAAGATTATGTGATCACTAATATTGATGTTGAAGCTCTGAATGACGTGGTGGCAGGTAATTTAATGGTTTCCTCAAATTTAGCCAATGATTTATTTGATTCTGGATCATCACTTTGTTTCATATCTTCCCAATTTTCTATGAAAATTAGATATTTCCAATTTGATTTAACAAGGGAGTTGTCAGTCAAAACTACCAAGGGATGTATCATTGCAACAAAGTTTTGTGAATCAGTTCTCATTAGGGTATATAAACATTATTTATCTACTGATCTCATTGTCATACCCATGATTGAATTTTATATAATCCTCGGTATGGATTGGATTTCAGACCATTTTGAGAATATTTATTGTAAGAAGAAGGAGGTTACAATTTTTGATGATGATAAGGAGTACCTTATCTTTAGAGAAAAAATGTCACCATCTGATTCTTATCTAGATCTGCCCCCAATAGATCTACTAAATTCAATTATTGGGGAGGAAAAGAGTGAAATAACTATGGGTGAGGAAAGGAATGTTCAACTAGAGGACATTCCTATTGTGCAAGAATATGTAGATGTGTTTCCAGAGGGTTTACCTGGACATCCTCTAGAATGAGAAATTGAGTTTTCAGTTGATTAAATTCCTAGTTCAAGGCCCATATTGAAGACCCCTTATATAATGACCACTATAGAATTAGTGGAACTAAATAAACAACTAGAGGAATTGAGTAGTAAATGATTTATTCTCCCTAGTGTTTCTCCATAGGGAGCCCCTATCCTTTTTGTAAAGAAGAAAGATGGATCTATGAGGTTGTGCATTGAATATATGGAGATCAATGCTATAACAATATATAACAAGTATCCCCTACCTCATATTGATGATTTATTTGATCAACTTCATGGAGCTCAATATTTTTCAAAAATTGACCTTCGATCTAGATATCATCAGTTGTGCATGAAGAAGGAAGATATTTTGAAGACAACATTTCGTAGCAGGTATGAGCATTATGAGTTTACAGTAATGCCTTTTGGACTAACTAATTCACCCTTTGTCTTCATGAATATAATGAATAGAGTTTTCAAGGAATATCTTGATGACTTTATAGTGGTATTTATTGATAATATCTTGGTTTACTCTAAAATCTATGAAGATTATGAAAATCACTTGCGCACTATTATAAATACTCTTAGAAGAAATGAATTATATGGGAAGTTTATCAAGTGTGAATTATGGCTTCCAGATATTTCTTTTCTTGTCCATATTGTCTCTAAGGATGGAATATATATTGATACTTCAAAGACCAAGGTAATCCAAGAATGGCCAACACCGATGAGTATAACCGAGGTATGCAGTTTTATTAGTTTAGCCGGTTATTATTGGTGCTTCGTCCAGAATTTTGCCCAATTAGATAACCCATTAATCAATATCACACATAAAGGGGTTAAATTTGTTTGGACAAAAGAGTGTGAAGAATGTTTTTAAGAACTGAATAGAATATTATTTAATGATCTTATCTTGACTCTACCATCAGGGAATTATGGGTTTGTTATTTATTATGGTGCTTCAAAGAAAGGACTTGGTTGTGTCCTTATATAGAATGATATAGTTATTGAATATGCATCATGACAACTAAAAATTCACAAACAAAACTATCCCACTCATGATCTTGAGTTAGCAGCTGTAATATTTTCCTTGAAGATATGGAGACACTATCACTATGATAAAAAATGTGAGATATATACCGATCACAAGAGTTTGAAGTATATTTTCTCACAGAAGGAACTCAACATGAGTCAAAGACGATGGCTTAAACTACTCAAAGATTATGATTTCACTATACAATACCACATGAGGAAGGAAAATAAGGTGGTAGATATTTTGAGCAGAAAGTATCATCAAGTTTTGAACAAGATGATATTTGAAAGGGATCCTATGTTTACGGATCTAGTAAAGATAAATATGTGAATAATTTTAGAAGGTGAAACATCAATACTTTTTAAAATGGTTTCCAAACCATCTTTAATAGAAAGGATAAAAAGTTATCATACTGATGATGAGGAGTTTCAAAAAAAACATGTGAATGATGGGATATTTATTGACTTTGTATATGAAGAATGAATTTTGAAATTTGGGAAGAGACTTTGTGTTCCTGATATAACTGATCTAAAAAGGGAATTGTTGGATTATGCTCATAGATACAATTTCTCTATACACCCTGGTATCATTAAGATGTATAAAGATTTTAAGGAACATTTTTGGTGGGACAACATGAAGAGGGAGATTGTTGATTATGTGTAAAGATGTATGGTTTGTCAATAGGTTAAGGATAGAAGACAACATCCTGGAGGAGTCATGAAACCTCTTCCCATACTTGAGTGGAAATGAAATGATATTATGATGGTCTTTGTCATGGGAATACCAAAGACTACTAGAAGGAATGATGCAATATGGGTCATTGTTGATCATCTTACTAAGTAAGCACATTTTCTTGCTATAAGAGAAGATTTGACACTTGAATGTTTAGCAAGACAATATATTAATGAAGTTGTAAGACTTCATGATGTACCCCTATCAATTGTTTCTGATTGTGATCCCCATTTTATATCATGATTTTAGAAAATTCTTTAGAAATCCCTAGATATTGAACTTTGTTTGAGTACTGCCTACCACCCTTAAACTGATGGATAATTACAACTGACTATTCAAACCTTCAAAGACATGTTGAGATCTTGATCACTTGACTTTCATAGTATGTGGGATTAATATTTACCTCTGGTATAATTTTCTTATAATAATAGCTTCTATTCAAGTATTCAAATGGCGCCATATGGAGCGTTATATGGAAAGATATGTCTCACACCAACTTGTTGGGATGATGTTGGTGAAAGAAAACTTGTAAGCCTTGAACTTGTTGAGGAAACAATGGAAAAGGTGAAGATTATCCAAACCCACATCAAAGAATCTCAAAGTAGGAAAAAGAGCTATTCCAATAACCAAAGGAAGGATTTGGAATTTCAAGTTGGTGATCATGTTTTCTTGAAGGTATCTCTATGTAAGGGTGTTATACGATTTGGTAAGAAGGGTAAATTAAGTCCCAGGTACATCAGACCTTTTGAAATTCTAGATTTAATTGGAGTTTTAGCTTACCGTTTGTCAATGTCTTCAAGTCTCTCCAAAGTTCATGATGTGTTCCACGTATCACTGTTGAGAAAATACATGCTTGACCCAATGCATGTACTCACCTATGAAGAAATAGAACTATAACCCGATCTATCTTATTTTTAAGAGCCTGTCAAGATTCTTGATACCAGAGAACAAGTGTTGAGAAACCAGAAAACTTGTCTGGTAAAAGTTCTATGGAGAAACCATAAGATGGAAGATGCAATGTGGGAACCCAAGGAACTTATGATGAAGAACCACCCGAATATTTTTATACATTAGTATTCTAGAAATTTCAAGGATGAGATTATTTGAAAGATGGAATAATGTAACAACCCAATCTTTCATGGTACGCTTCTCTTTAAATAATGAAATAACTTGTGTTGTACGAAAATTTGAGTTCTAGCACACCACGACCAGTCAAACTAGCCATTATGAATAGTAATACCCACTTTTTGAAAATTTATAAATTTTATTTTTCAAAATGGACTTCATTTTTGGATTTAGAATATCAATATTATCCTAGGGTAAATTTTTGGTATTTTTCTAAAAACTTTCAATTTTTGATAAATAGTGAAAAATACTTTTTAGTACATAAAAACCGAATTTTATTTAAATAATTATTATTTTTATTTAAATTTATTTTAAAGTAAAAATAGATACATAATACCTATATTAGTTCAATGTAATTAATTAGAGTGATTTTATAATAATATTAGATGTATAAAATTTTATTGAATTTTTTAACGTCTTTTACCCACCTTCTAGGCACATTTGAAAATTTGCATAAAACATAATTTTAAAACTTCTATGAATTGAATTTCAAAAATCTGAGAGTCATGGTTGACATAAGTAAGTAAAATTTGGTCTAATAGGATAAAAATAATTTTTGGCGAATAGTAACTTTTGAATTTTATTTACCATATTTAAAAGTAAATAGGGTAATTAAAGGTAAAAATGATATTATAATTACCCTAAAACATGTCCTAATTCTATTGGATATGTGGTTTTCGACAAAAATAAACCTTAGTAATAAAATATGATCCTTTTGGTCCACCTGGATTAGATTAGGACATTTATTATTATTTTATTTAATGAAGAGTTAAAAGTGTTAAATTCAAAGTTTAATAACTAAACCATTTTTAATATAGGGTTATACATAAGATAAATTCACCTATAAATATTCATTAGAAATATAAAAATATTTCCTATATAATGGTATTTTATTTATAATTTTTAGACATTAAATAATTAAATTTATTTATGACACAATGATGAGGCAGCAATTACCTTATTAATGAAAGATTAAAATAATTGATATTATAAATATTAAAATAATGTAAATTGAGACTTTTGATGCATTCCAATAATTTTATAGGTTAATATGACATGTTATAATTGATTTAATTTATTTTTTCTAAGTAATAAAGTTTTTTTTCACTTTCACAAAAACAAAATACTAAATAGTGTCAAAATGGACATAAATGAGTTTTTAAAACAAATACTATATTATTAATTGATATAATATTCCTAAAAATCTAAGGATTGAAAAAAAAATACTTAGATAAGGATATATATGTCAATAGTTAACCACTTGGGTTTATCTTTTTTTTATAGTAAGTTTATTAACCATTTATTATAATAATACAAGAATAGATGGTAAAAGTTAAACTATTTAACTAAGAGTTAAATCTAAAAGATAAGGTTAATATGGTGACATAAACCTGTCTAAAACCTATTGGTTGATATTTTTTATAACCACCCCACATTATCCTCGAAATAAATCCTTTTGGGGCTATTATAAACAGAATATGATTGTATAATAAATTAATATTTCAAGATTTTCCTAAAGTGACCCTCACCTCTCTTATAAAAGGGTACTTCCCCTTATCTTAATTTCACACCTCCAAAGCCTTTTGGATAAGCCAAAACCTACTCAAATATCCTCCCAAATACTCTCAATTCAACCTAGAGGCCTTACTTTGATCAGAAATCCAACCTAAGGAGCCTTTTTGATAAAATCAAAGGGAAGCACCCGAAGAAGAGGTAATAATTTCATCACCTCTTTCAAAGTTCTTTTCTTATTCCACTTCCTCTTTCATTGTTATTTCCATACGAGAATAAAAAATACAGTAAATTATACATACTATGATGTTATTATAAATATCATATAATGATATTCATTATTCTATTCATCCTTTGAATGAAAAAGTCACCATATGTGCGTACGTACGGCTTACTGTCTCCATGTCATGGTGTGGTTTGTTATTTAACACATCATTATTTGGATGGGTGTAATAATGAGTATAATTGATATAAATAATAAATATAACATGTTAATTATTCTTTATATATGATATAACATCCAATTACATATTATTTCACCATCAATATAATGATACTGTCGCTTGTGCATACGTACGGATTATCATCTCCACAAACGTGATGAGATTCATTCCGCATCGTAACCATTCAAGAATAATTTTCATTTGATGATTTAAAAATAATTTTTAAGAACATAATATCATTTTGGATATGAATCAAATACATCCTATCCATAACAAACATGACTTACGTAACAAAAATTATAAAATAAAATGAATCAGTTAACACCCGAAACAATGATACTAGTGAAATATTATTAAAAAAATAATATTATAAGATCATATATGATATCATATTTTTGTATGTGGTTATTTTATAATTTAATAACAATGATTTAACTATTATACATGAGGTTAAATTACCCTTGAACAAGGAAAAGTACTGGGTAAGGGTTAATTCTACTATCTCTTCATTATCCGAGGTTGTTTATAGGTAAGTATCTATTGGGACCTCTTTATCATCCACATCCATGTTTCTTAAAAATTTATTTCAAATTTTTTTATTATTACCTATAATATGGGTTAAAGTCATTTATACCCTTGTTTTAATTTTTATAAAATGTTTTGAAAGGAATCTTTCCGTCGTTTTCCAAACAAGGTACTTTATGACCTTTTTGAAAAATGAAGGTAAGAATTTTTTTTAATGTATATGGAAGGTGAAGATATTTTCCACTGTTATAACATATTTAAAGCTTCCCTTATAAGTTTATAAGAATATTTTCAAAATAAATATTTTCTTTTATAATTATGTGACTTTTAAATTATTTCAAAATAGAAATATATATTTCTATCAAATAGTTTTGATTTAATCTATGTCAACATCCTTTGATGGATTTTACACTTGTTTGAAGTTTATTTATTATGATACAATAGTCCATATTGTATTGAATGTTTTGTGATATGTTTTACTCTAGATGTGTTATTTTTATACCATTCATGGTTTATGGTTAAAGTATTAACATTTTGTATGCTAGTTTTAATACAAACTTTTAAGTTATGTTTCAACCTTTTCATATGAGGAATACATTGGACTTAGTAAATATTAGGTGGAGCCTGCTATAGCTCCTCGATGTATTGGTAGGTCTCATTAGACAAACTAGTGTCTTGGAACAAGGTCTTGACAAAATCTTATTTGTAGTCTGGGCACGAGGCCTTGACTATGTGGTTATGATGTCGGGAATTATGCTTTCCATCATTATAAAATTAGATATTGATATTACATGCGATTATTCAAATAGTAGAATATCCATATAAATAAATAAATGGAATTATTTGATTTATCTTTGTTACATTATTCTGAATTTTAAGTTTAAAAGGCTTGTGTTTTAGTATTATACATTGCCTTAAATGTTTATGCTTATTTATGAAAGTTTCCACTATATTGTTATCCTTACCGAGCATCTGAGTTCACCCCTTTATTATATTTTATTTTTTTCAGGATGTGAGTAAGTATATTATGATTGACCTTTAAGGATTGTCTAAGGGATATGAGTGTGTTCTACAAAGACACAATGTTGTTTTTTTTCAATTCATAATGTAATGTAAAACTTATGTATGTATCCAGTACTTCCAAGGCTACTAAACTGATCGCTGTTTTGGGACATGATTCCTTGTATTATTCCAATGTTATGTAATAATGCACATAATCTCGGTAACTGGGGTTAGGGAATTACATTATTCGAGAAAAAGTTAATATAGAATCATATTGTACTCGAAAATTCACTTCTCAAAAACCCGTTTTTTCATCACGCCTGCGAGTTTTGTTTTTAGTTTAATTTTATAATATTTTACAAAATTTATTTTAAAATATAAACTTAAAATTTTAAATCATAATTTCAAAATTATATTTGGGTGATTTTTTTTGAGAATTTTCTAAAAATATTAATTTTTTGATGAATAGTGAAAAATCCTATATTTTAATTGAAAACTGACTTTTTGTTTAAATTATTTATAAACTTAAATTATAATTTAAATTGTTTTTAAGGTAAAATTATTTCAATTTTACATAAATTATTTAAATTTAGGTCATTATGATAATTTTCATGTTGAATTTTGATAGAAAACCTTTGTAAACTTTTGAACCTTTCTGTCTTTGAAAACCTGCTCCCACGTCATGTCTGTGGGATTAATTTTAAATTAAAATTTTCAAATTATATGAATTAAATTTGAAAAAATGGATTCCATATTTTTAATCATAATAATTTATAATTTATAATAATGTTATCTTAAATTTTGAAAAAAATTAAAAGTAAAAAGAGTAAAAAATAATTATCACGGTTAAGGTAAAAATAGATTTTCCAAGGGGTTAAACTATAAAGATAAGGTTAAAAATGACTTAAACTTTTTTACAACGCATATTTTATGGCCATATTTATACCTTATATCTTATATTTTCTATAATTGACCATTTTTAAGCTTTTGGCATGATAAAAATGTGGGTAAGATTGAATCTTTTCAAAAAATTACAAGTGTGCCACTCACCTCACTTATAAAAGGCCCCCACTCTCCTTTATTATTCACACCTTAAAACCTATTTGGTTTAGAAAATACCTACTAAAATAACTTCAAAAATTCCATATCATCATCTTAGAGGAATTATTTTTTTCATAAATTCAACTTATGATGGATTTGGTGCAAACCAAATGAGGATACCCAAAGAAGAGGTAACATTTTTCAATGAGTGTTTTTTATTTTATTTCTTTCTACACTGCATTAAATTATTATTAAGACAATATGATATGATAATATAAATATATTCTATATAATTTTATGTTTTTATAATAATGAAGTTACCTATAAACTTATCCACTAACACCAAATTGATTATGAAATCATCATTCATGTTTATGGCGGACTGCCGTCTTGTGAACCAATGTCATTCGTTTTTTACATTACAACCTATCATGGTTGGGTATGATGATGAATATAAATTATATATATTATATTTATAATATAAATATAAATATTTATTAATTATATCCTATATACATTTTTTACTTTCCATTCCCAAAGGGACATAATTACGTCGCTCGTATGTACAGCGGACTACCGCCTTGCAAAGTGATGTGATTTGTCTTTCAATAGCGCTTTACATGGAATGTAATAAGGATGAAGTTAATGAATATATGTGATATAAATGAAATATTTGATTATATTAATGAAATATTTATCATTATTAAAATATAATATGTAAAGACCCGTAAAATTCAAGGGGAATTTTTTTTTCTTAATTTTATTTGGGATTTTACAAGAACGCAGTTTCTAAAGGCACCTGATTCCGAGGCCCGGTGTACCTGGAATCAATTTCCGAAGTTTAGATTGGGTACGTTTAGTGAATGAACGAGCGGGTTTTTCTAACTTTTAAACCGGTGCTCGGAATCAGAATCTGAGGACACAGATGGAATCACAGCGCCGATAATTGCTTAGGAACATCTTTTCCGGAGTTGCGTTTGCTCAGGCGTGGTTATTAATTATTTGGGTTAACTAAAGAATAAAATAAAATATTGTGCAATAGATTTTATTTTTATTCTAATTAGTGTTAACCTAGGCATGGTGGTTGGAGTGGGACCCACTGATATCCTAACTCCTACGTAGGATATTAGTGATGTGGGGCCCACACGAGCCCCACCCCCTTTATTTCCTTTTACCTCCCACATGCATTTAATTTGGTAACTCACCTGCACCCCCCTCTTTAATGCCAAGTCAACTCTCGCGTTTATTTGGATTATTAAACGCCTCATCAATTGGTCAAAGATCGATAATTAAATCGTGATTTAATTTTGAATTTCAAAAACAGATGGCATGAGTAATAAAATAAGGCAACACCTTATTTTATTATTGTTGTTTCATTGTGCGAGAGGGATTGGGAGAGGAATTGCTCAAAGACTTTGAATCTTCATCTTCTTCGTTGGAGAACGTGAAGAACGATGAAGAACACCGGCCTCCGATGAAAGACGATGAAGAATTCTAGTTCCCTAGAGATCGACGACGCAACGCCGACGATCCTATTTCCGCGACGCCATCTTTCGCGATGTCCCTTCCCCGCGATGAACCTTCATTCAACAACGCTTGAGGTAGGGGTTATTTGTTTTTGCCCGTGAATTATTCGTTTTCTGTTCATCGTCTTTTATTTTTTGGGCCGCCTGTTATCATAATAACGAGAGGAGGTCGGACCGCACGAACACGAATGAACCTCCTCCCCCTTCGATGATTGTGTTTTTTGCGGTTCGAAAGAAGGCGGCGCGGTGCAACGAAACCGCGCAGAAACATGGGAAAATGTGGCGAAGATGCGCGGCGCGCCGTTGAGGCCAAACGAACCCGAGGCCGGAGTCGGGCCGCAGCGAAGGGGCGCGGCGCCGTCGCGCCACGCCGGAGAACCACAAAGACACCGCGACCGGAGCGGGGCCGCGCCGGTCAGACAAGGTCGTGGCTCAAAGCCGCGGTGGTGCAAGGTAGGGCGGCTGGAACTGCCGACCGCCAGCACCTCGGAGAGGCGGGACCCCGAAGGTTCCACGGCAGCAGCACCGGCCGGCTTCCAAGAAACCGGGGGTCATAACCCCCAGCTGGCCGAAGGAGCGGTCCCCCATGCGGGGGCTGCGGTTTGTCGATCAGGGGGGCAGCGCCCCCTCCCCCCCTGTTCCGCTCAGCTCGGCGCTGGACGAGCTGGCCACGCGAGCGCGCCAGGCCACTAGCTGCCCAGGACGGGCCGGGCCACGCTGACCGGGTCGGTCCATGCCCACCGGGCTGGGCTGCGCCCTAATGGGTCGAACCCGGACCCAGTTCGGGCCGACCTATGGGGTCTTGGGCCGGGTCGGTCCGAGCCCAAATCCCCATTTTTCCGGTCAGGTTCGTTTAAATGCCCGTAACTTGAGCTACGGACCTCCGATCGACGCACCGTCAGTTGAGATACGATCCTTGGAATGAGACGGTCGTTTCATTATTTTACACTAAAGGTTTTGAAGAGCTTTGGGTATGGACGGGTTGGTTCGAACATGAAACCAACCGGGACCTCGGAGCGGAAACACTTATAACTTGAGCTCTGGACGTCTGATTGATGTGCCGTCAACTTTTCTGGATTCCTCTTAGTGAGACGGATCTTTTGGATTACTCCGCTGGAGGTTTGGACATAGTTAGAGTGCGGTCAGGTTGGTTTAGACTTAAAAACCGACCGGGCCCCTGGAACGAAAAAGCCAATAACTCTCAGACCGGGCGTCCGATTGACGCGCCGTCTGTCACGTTGAGTTCCTCTTGTCGAGACAGAACTTTGGGATACATCAACTCCGGACTACGTGTCAGTTTATGTATCTAACCCCCTTTGGCTCGTGGAGCGGACCCTCCCGAAAAAGAGAATGCTGTGTGCGGGAACCCTAGAGCTGGCTGCGACTGCGACTGTGAAGACTGCACTGAAATCCTATGTGGGTTCGGCAGCGATGAAGACCGTACTGAAATCCTCAGTGGGTTTGATGGCGATGAAGACTGCACTGAAATCCTATGTGGGTTCGGCAGTGATGAAGACCATACTGAAATCCTCCGTGGGTTTGATGGTGATGAAGACTGCACTGAAATCCTATGTGGGTTCAGCAGCGATGAAGAACGTACTGAAATCCTCCATGGGTTGACGGCGATGAAGACTGCACTGAAATCCTATGTGGGTTCGACAGCGATGAAGACCGTATTGAAATCCTCCATGGGTTCGATGACAATGACTACTGTTCTTGTATCCTACATGGGTCTGGCAGTGTCTAACTCTGTTCTTGCTATCCTACGTGGGACTGGCAGAGTAGCTGGTCTGTATCCAATGTGGGTCCGACAGCATAGATGGTTTAGTATCCTACGTGCGTCCCAGCTTAGATGAATCAGTGGCTATATCTGATCATCTCTATCACCTTACGAAGAAGTATACCTGTGTGAGCTGATTTTTGACTTTCAATCATTATCTTCGATATGATTGACTTGCTTCCCTATGTGGATTGGGTTGTGTTACCCTGTGTGGATTGGGTTGTACTCCTATGTGGACGTGATCGAACTTGGACTCAGATGTTGGAGTCGATCTGGATTGATGACTTAGGTATATGTATTGGCATATACCTAAGTAGTGTTGTTTGTTACTTCATGATTCTATCTTTCCCTTGTAGATTTTCCTTTGTGGATTTTGGGAGACCTTCGGGGGTCTCGGGGTCCCTACTGAGTAGCGTATACTCACCCCTGCACGGACTATGCCTACACTACGTTATGTTGGATGCATATGACGGACAACGCTGATCGTGGTTGAGGCTTGTGGAGTAGGTCGGTACCTGGAGGTGGACCACTGGGCGGGACGTACACGGAGTGGACGGCTGGACCCGAGGAGCTAAGGAGGCTATCTATACCTACCCTTCAGGTGGGACTTCCAGTGGAAAGCTCTATGTTGCTGCTTTACTTTCAGTTGTTGTACTTTCTTTCCAGTTGTACTTTACTTTCAGTTTGGGTTTGTATTCTGGCCTACTTACTTTTCCGCACTACTTTTCCGTACCCAGGACCCTGACTTCTGATTTCCAACTCAATGCATGAAAACATTGATTGCATGTGTGTTTCAAAAGTTTTCTTTGTGATTACTTTGTGTCAGCTCACCAGGTATACTGTTTTGACCGTGGCACACCTGTTTCTTTTCCGGATGGCCCCACGAAGGCAGCCAGCTAGGGTTCTGAGCTTTGATAGAGATGACAGCCCACCGAGCGATGAGGCCTCGGTGTAGGGCCCTTTGACAGTGGAGGCACCAACGATACCTCTACCCGCCGAGCCACCGATGCTTCCAGACCCAACCGCTGATAGTGCATGTCGCCTTAGTGCACTGCACGTGTTTCAGCGTCAGAGACCGCCCAGGTTACGCGGGGAGATGGACCCTCAGGCAGCCAAGGATTGGATGGAGGTGGTTGTATGAGTTTTCAGGTTAGTGGGGACACCAGCCGACCTCATGGTGATCCTCGCAGCGAGCCTCCTGCACGCGGCATCATGAAGATGGTGGAGCTTGATGCTCCAGGTACACGATGAGGCGTCTCTCCTCTGGACGGACTTTGAGAGCCTCTTCCGCTCGGAGTTCTTCCCAGCCACCCTCCGTGAGGTCCGCATTCAGGAGCTACTACAGCTGCGGCAGGGCAACATGACGGTCGCCCAGTACTCGGCGAGATTTACCGATCTCTCACGCTATTCGACGGACATGGTACGAGACTCATTCTTTCGGGCCCAGACCTTCGAACAGGGACTGTGGCATGAGATCAAAGCATCGGTGATCTCCCTCAGCATTCCAACATAGGCAGGAGTACTGGAGCGAGCTCTTCTCATAGAGAGCTTTCTTGCCGAGCCTACGCCATGAGCGAGACCTACCGCAGGGCGGCATGTAGCAGAGTCATCTGCAGCTGTCAGTCGACAGGTGTCACAGGGGTCCAGGCGAACCGGACCATCAGTAAGATAAACTCAGGACACTGGCTCAGAGGTGCGGGGCATAGGGCGCAAAGCTAGACTTCCAAGGAGCAGGAAGTGCTATGCGTGCGGCGGGCAGGGCCACATGGCTCGTGACTGCCCGACCCGCCGTACAGAGGAGCAGAAGATAGTTGAGGGGCCACCCAAGCAGAGGTAGAGGGTCGACCATGGCGGTCCACCGAGAGCAGGTGGACGAGGCAGGGGAGCTGGCCGAGTAGCAGGTGGTGGGAGACGCTTTGAGGCTTTACCACCACCACCACCAGGAGGTCCACCCCGACCACAGGGAGCTGGCGGGTAGAGACAGGCTTAGCTTCAGGCAGCGGAGGCCTACGACCACGGCGCACTAGAGATGATTTGAGGTATGATCTGTGTCTACTCCACCCTTGCTGCAGTTCTTATAGACACAGGATCGAGTCATTATTTTATTGTCGCTGCCCTTTTTCGGATCTCAGAGATTCCGACAGAGCCGTTGGCTCGATCCTTACGGCTAGAGACTCCAACGGGAGAAGACTCGACGATTACACACTGGTGCCGGTAGTGTGATCTTACTCTAGGAGGCAAGAGCTTCGACTGAGATCTTCTTGTAGCAGCGTTGAGACCTTATGACGTCATCTTGGGCATGGATTGATTATCTACAGTCCATTCTCAGATCGACTGTATTAGGCGCAAGGTGCGGCATTTTCGCACCGATGGGAGTAGGTTCACCTTCACCGGCGAGAAGGGAGACTTTGCAACATAGGATGGACTCACGCAGAGGAGAGTACAACCCATCACTCATCATTTGGCTAGCCTCATCCTAGGAGCAGTTGACGTGCAGAGTCTTAGTTTTCCTGTAGTGGTGGATCAGTATGCAGACGTTTTCCCTGACGACGTTCCAGGACTACCTCCTCGCAGAGAGGTAGACTTTTATATTGATCTGTACCCCGGGACAACCCCGATATCCACTTCATCATATCGGATGGCCCCCGATGATCTTCGAGAGCTATGGGTATAGTTGGAGGACTTGCAGGACAAGAGATTCATTCGACCTAGTGTTTCCCCTTGGGATTCCCCGATATTGTTCTCCAAGAAGGCGGATGGGAGCTTGCGACTTTGTGTTGACTATCATCACCTGAACCAGGTGACCGTGAGGAACAAGTATCCTCTACCAAGGATTGATGAACTATTCGATCAGCTCAAGGGAGCACGGTGGTTCTCAAAGATAGACCTTAGATCAGGCTATCATCATCTCAGAGTTTGAGATGAGGACGTGCAGAAGACGGACTTCAGATGTCGGTATGGCCACTATGAGTTATTGGTTATGCCTTTTGGCGTAACCAATGCTCCAGCAGTGTTCATGAGTCTCATGAATAGGATCTTTCAGCCATACCTTGATCGATTTGTCATGGTCTTCATCGAAGACATATTGATATACTCAACCATTGAGGATGAGCACACCTACCACTTGCGGGTTGTACTAGACACACTCCGAGATCACCAGCTTTATGGAAATCTCTTGAAGTGTTAGTTCTGGTTACGTGAGGTCCACTTCTTGGGACACGTCATCTTTGAGGTAGGAGTTGCAGTGGATCCTACAAATATCGAGGCAGTGCTAGCTTGGGATCCACCCAGGAGCGTGACAGAGGTGCAGAGTTTCTTGGGGCTAGCTGGGTACTACCGGAGATTTGTGCCAGACTTTTCTAGAGTTTCGGCACCACTCTCAGCTTTGACAAAGAAAGGGAAACCCTTCGTGTGGTCAGAAAGATGTCAGCAAAGCTTCCAGGAGCTGAGACAGAGATTGACCAGTGCACCCATCTTGAGGATATCAGTGGAGGGAGTAGGGTACGTAGTCTACTGAGATGCATCAGGGACCAGACTCGGATGTGTCCTGATGCAGGAGTGGGAAGTGATCGCCTATGGATCACGCCAGTTGGGGCAGCATGAGAAGAACTACGCTACCCATGATCTGGATTTAGCAGTAGTAGTATTCGCTCTGAAGATGTGGTGACACTATCTGATGGGCGAGTGCTTTACAGTCTACTCTGACCACCAGAGTCTCAGGTACATGTTCTCGCAGAAGGACCTGAATCTGAGATAGCAGTGATGGCTCGAGTTCCTCCAGGACTATGAATTTGAGAAAGTCTATACTCCTGGAAAGCAGAATGTAGTAGCCGATGGTCTCAGCAGGAGGACGGGCATCCAGCTACTCGGGGAGGCGATGGAGCAGCTAGCCCCTTTGCAGATATCCTTTGTGGATAGAGGTAGAGTAGCCTTTCTTCAGTCACTCACAATCACTCCTCCACTACTACAGTGGGTCAGAGAGGCACAACGTGGGGACAATGACTATGAGACGTGGCGTGCGCAGATTTCCTTAGGATAGGCACCTGATGGATTCTCTTTAGGAGGATAGAACGATGTCCTTTTCAAAGGACGTACCATGGTACCAGCTGCTTTGCAGGAGGAGGTGCTGAGAGAGTTTCACACTTCCCCTTTAGCGGTACATCTAGGAGTGGTGAAGATGTACCAGGATCTCAGACGACAGCACTAGTGGCCGGGTATGAAGAAGGTTGTGGCGGAGTTCGTTTCTCAATGCCTCACCTAACAGCAGGTGAAGGCATAGCACCAGGTACCAGCAGGCTTGGTACAACCCTTGGAGGTCCCAGAGTGGAAGTGGGACGAGATATCTATGGATTTAGTGACTGGAATTCCACGTATCTCCAGAGGTCATGACTCCATTTGGGTGATTGTCGACCGACTCACCAAGTCGGCTCACTTCTTACCCATCAGAGAGAAGGGATCTTTAGAGATCTTGGGACATCTCTACATTCAGGAGATTGTACGGATTCATGGTGTGCCATCATCTATCGTCTCCGATCGAGATGCCCTCTTTACTTCCCGGGTTTGGAAGGGGTTGCAGGAGCCATTCAGGACGTAGCTATGTCTGAGCACCGCCTTTCACCGTCAAACGGATGGTCAGACGGAGAGGACCATTTAGACTCTCGAGGACATGCTCCGCGCATGTGTCCTCAACTTTGGTCGTAGCTGGGAGGACAACCTACCCTTGGTGGAGTTCGCGTACAATAACAGCTACCACTCCACCATCGGGATGGAACCATACGAGGAATTGTACTGCTGGCCTTGCAGATCACCTCTATTCTAGAAAGACTCTGGGGAGTCAGCACTTGTGGGACCGGAGATGGTCCAGGCCACGACAGAGAAGGTCTAGGTCATCTAGGAGTAGATGAGGACAGCTCAGAGCCGGTAGAAGTCTTATGCTGACAGGAGGCGGAGGCCACTGGATTTCGATGATGGAGACCACGTCTTCTTGCGGGTCTCACCTCGACGTGGATTACAAAGATTTGGATGAGGTGGAAAGTTATCTCCTCTCTTCATCAGACCATTCCAGGTCCTCAACAGGATAGGCGAGGTGGCTTATCGCCTAGCTCTAGCACCTCAGTTGCACTGGTTGCACAACGTCTTCCACGTATCTCAGCTGAGGAGACACGTGCATGACCCGACGCATATCATCGACCATGGGGAGCTAGACATTGACGATGGGGAAACTTTTGCGGAGGTCCCGGTGGAGATCGAGGATCGACAGGAGCGGGTCCTACGTGGACGGTCGATACCTCTAGTGCGCATCATATGGCATCAGACGAACCTCTAGGAGAGCACTTGGGAGCGGGAGGCTCAGATGCGTGCACAGTACCCACATTTGTTCCCCTAGTTTATGATGTATCTTTACGAGGACATAAAGCCCTGAGGTGGGAGTAATCTAAAGACCCGTAAAATTCAAGTGAATTTTTTTTTCTTAATTTTCTTTCGGATTTTACAAGAACACAGTTTCTGACGGCACCTGATTCCGAGGCCTGGTGTGCTCGGAATCAATTTCTGAAGTTTAGCTCGGGTACGTTTAGTGAACGAATGAGTGGGTTTTTCTAACTTTTAAACCGGTGATCAGAATCAGAATCTGAGGACACCGATGGAATCGCAGCGCCGGTAATTTCTTAGGAACATCTTTTCCAGAGTTGCATTTGCTCGGGTGTGGTTATTAATTATTTGGGTTAACTAAGGAATAAAATAAAATATTGTGCAACATATTTTATTTTTATTCTAAGTAGTGTTAACCTAGGCATGGTGGTTGGAGTGAGACCCACTGATATCCTAACTCTTAGGTAGGATATTAGTGAGGTGGGGCCCACACGATCCCCAACCCATTTATTTCCTTTTACCTCCCACGTGCATTTAATTTGGTAACTCACCCGCACCCCACTCTTTAATGCCAAGTCAACTCGCGCGTTTATTTGGATTATTAAACACCTCATTAATAGGTCAACGCTTGATAATTAAATCGTGATTTAATTTTGAATTTCAAAAACAGATGGCATGAGTAATAAAATAAGGCAACACCTTATTTTATTATTGTTGTTTTGTTGTGCGAGAGGGATTGGGAGAGGAATTGCTCAAAGCCTTTGAATCTTCATCTTCTTTGTTGGAGAATACAAAGAACGATGAAGAATGTCGGCCTCCGACGGAAGATGATGAAGAATGCTAGTTCCCTGGATATCGACGACGCGACGCCGTGTACCGCGACGCTGACAATCCTCCTTCCATGATTCCGTCTTCCATGATGTCCCTTCCCCGCGACGAACCTTCGTTCAACAATGCTTGAGGTAGGGGTTATTTGTTTTCTCCCGTGAATTATTCCTTTGCCGTTCATCATCTTTTATTTTTTGGGCAGACTGTTATCATAATAACGGGAGGAGGTTGGACCGCACGAACACGGACGACCCTCCTCCCCCTTTGATGATTGTGTTTGTTGTGGTTCGAAAGATGGCGTCATGGTGCAACGACACCGCGCAGAAACATGGGAAAATGTGGTGAAGATGCGCGGCGCCATTGAGGCCAAACGAACCCGTGGTTGGAGTTAGGCCACAGCGAAGGGGCACGTCGCCGTCGTATCGTGCTGGAGAACCATGAATACACCACGGCCGGAGCGGGGCTGCGGTGGAGGGGCGCGACACCATCGTGCCGCGCTGGTCGGACAAGGCCGCAGCTCGAAGCCGCGACGGTGCAAGGCGGGGCGGCCGGAACCGCTAGCCGCTGACACCTCGGAGGGGCGGGACCCCGACGGTCTCGCGGCAGCAGCACCGGCCGACCGACTTCCAAGAAACCGGGGGTCATAACCCCCGGCTGGCCGAAGGAGTGGCCCCCCATGTGGGGGCCGCAGTTTGTCAATCAGGGGGGCAGCGCGCCCCCTTGTTCCGCTCAGCTCGACACTGGCCGAGCTGGCCACACGGGCCGCACGAGCGCGCCCGGCCACCGACCGCCCAGGCCGGGCCAGGCCGCGCCCTAATGGGCCGGACCCAGACCCGGTTCAGGCTGACCCAGGGGGTCTTGGGCCGGGTCAGTCCGGGCCCAAAACTCCCTTTTTCCGGTCAGGTTCGTTTAAATGCCCGTAACTTGGGCTACAGACCTACGATCGATGCACCGTCAGTTGCGATGTGATCCTTAGAACGAGATGGTTGTTTCAGTATTTTACACTCAAGGTTTAGGAGAACTTTGGGTACAACCGGTTTGGTTCGAACACGAAACCAACCAGGCCCTCAGAGCGGAAACACTTATAACTTGAGCTCCGGACGTCCGATTGACGTGCCGTCGACTTTGCTGGATTCCTCTTAGTGAGACGGATCTTTTGGCTTACTCCGCTCGAGGTTTGGATGTAGTTGGAGTGCGGTCAGGTTGGTTTTGAATTAAAAACCAACCGAGCCCCCGGAATGAAAAAGCCAATAACTCTCAGACCGGGCGTCCGATTGACGCGCCGTATGTCACGTTGAGTTTCTCTTGTCGAGACAGAACTTTGGGATACATCAACTCTAGACTATGTGTCAGTTGATGTATTGACCCCCCTTTGGCTCATGGAGTAGACCCTCTCGGAAAATATCATGCTGTGTGTGGGAACCCTAGAGCTGGCTGTGACTGCGACTGTGAAGACTGCACTAAAATCCTATGTGGGTTCGGCAATGATGAAGACCGTACTGAAATCCTTCGTGGGTTCGACGGTGATGAAGAATGCACTGAAATCCTATGTGGGTTCAGCAGCGATGAAGACCATACTGAAATCCTCCGTGGGTTCGATGACGATGAAGACTGCACTGAAATCCTATGTGGGTTCGGCAGCGATGAAGACCGTACTGAAATCCTCTGTGGGTTCGACGATAATGAATATTGTTCTTGTATCCTACGTGGGTCTGGCAGTGTCTGAATATGTTCTTGCTATCCTACGTGGGTCTGGCAGAGTAGCTGGTCTGTATCCTATGTGGGTCCGACAACTTAGCTGGTTTAGTATCCTACGTGGGTCCCAGCTTAGATGAATCAGTGGCTATATCTGATCATCTCTATCACCTTACAAAGAAGTATACCTGTGTGAGATGAGTCTTGACTTTCAATCATTATCTTCGATATGATTGACTTGCTTCCCTATGTGGATTGGGTTGTGTTACCCTGTGTGGATTGGGTTGTAATCCTATGTGGACGTGATCGAACTTGGGATCGGATGTTGGAGCCGAACTGGATTGATGACTTAGGTATATGTATGGGCATATACCTAAGTAGTGTTGGTTGTTACTTAGTGATTCTATCTTTCCCTTGTGGATTTTCCTTTGTGGATTTTGGGAGAACTTAGGGGGTCTCGGGGTCCCTACTGAGTATCGTATACTCACCCCTGCACGGGCTATGCCCGCACTACGTTGTGTTCGATGCAGACGACGGACAACGCTGATCGTGGTTGAGGCTTGTGGAGCAGGTAGGTACCTGGAGGTGGACCACTAGGCGGGACGTACACGGAGCAGACGGCTGGACCCAAAGAGATGAGGAGGCTATCTGTACCCACCCTTCAGGTGGGACTTCCAGTGGACGGCTCGACATTGCTGCTTTACTTTAAGTTGCTGTACTTTCTTTCCAATTGTACTTTACTTTCAGTTTGAGTTTGTATTCTGAACCACTTACTTTTCCGCACTACTATTGTACCCAGTTTTACTTAGTGTTTACTTATGCTTGCTTACTCTGAGGTGTTTGTTTACTTTATAAAGGCAATGCCTTCCCCTTTTTTTTGTCAGGATTTACGCCTTGGTGCTAGTCGCCAGCCCCTGGCCTATGGGAGGCAGGCTTGGGGTAGTCACGACACAGGCCCCGAGGACAGGTCGTGACATAATATATCATTTTATTTTTTACACTAAAAATATGATAACATAATTTGTTTACGTGTGGACTACCACCTTCACGAACCGACGAGACTCTCTTTTCATCACCACACCACATGGATAATATATATATGTATATTTAAAGAAATAATATGGTATATATGATAAAATTATCATTATTTAAAGCTAAAATATTACCTACTACCTTTCTATAATTATCATTGAAAAATGAAAATGTTACTCATGCGTACGTATGAACCACCGTCTCCATGATCATAACACACTTCATTTATCAAAAACATATTTCATGATTAGTATTAAAAGTATAATTTATGTATAAATATTATAATTTTTTCATTATTATTATTTTCGATATTATGGAACATATATAATATTCATATGAACCCAAACTTTCAAAACAATGAACGAATTAGAAAATAAGACAATAAACACATGAAATAATAAAAATAATGAAAAATTATCAATGAACAGGTGATAAGATGTTATAAAAGGATCATATATGATATTATAAATGTTAAAATAATTATTTAATAAGATAATAAAATGTTTAAAACCACTATAATACGTTAAATATTGATCAACAAAAAGGAATTATGAGGAAAGGGATTTTCATATCACTTTTTACTTCTGTGAAACACATGCCATATTAACCACCTATTTCTATTATGTGGTGTATATACTGAACATGAATGTATTTTATGATACTTATAATTAAAAATATTTTAATTTAAATATCCATTTTACGATCTCTCTTTCATGGGGATTACAATTCAAAGTTACAAAAGTGGTAATATTTTTATGTTACTATCTCACCATTTAGTAAGATTTTTTATGATTATGTCTCTAATATTGAAATTTTATGATATAAATATTAATAATTAGAATTAATTTTCTTATCCTATGGTTATACATGATATTATTAACTAATAAAACCATTTTTCCACTCTTTTCTACTTAAAATAATAGATAATATATTTGAAGAAAAATCATCTTTATTTCACTCTTCGATCGAAAACCCCTTTTATTCCAAAACAATGTTTTATAAAAATGATTTTAAAAATGTTTGTAGTATTATTAAAATAATTTATTAAATAATTTATTAAATAATTTATTACCCATTTTTTACTTTTTTATAAAATTATTTGAAAGTACTCTTCATTTTATTTTCTAAAAAATTCCAATTTGTCTTTTACCAAAAATATGAAAGGAATATTTGTTTTAACATGTATAGAATGAACAAAATTTTCCACTATATTGACCATTATTTTATTTTAATCATTCTTTAAAAGTTTTAAAGGTTTTTTTCAAAGAAAAACATTTTCAAAATTTTTAAAAAGTTTTTTTTTCAAAATGGAAAGGATATTTTCCCCAAGAAACGTTTTAAATGATTTTTAAAGCTTCCTTTATATTTTTCCAAGTTTGTTGTCAAAGAAAAGAATTTTCATCATATTTTATAAAGTTTTAGTTTTTGGAAAAATATATTTTTCAAAATGAAAAGTTTATTTTCCTCAAAGTGTATTTAATGATATTTTAAAGGTATTAACATTCATCAATATCAACAACCCTTATTATTAATTTTAATCTAATAGTAATATTTTTTAATTGATATCATCATCATTCATTCTCTTGATAGAATAAGATTGTTTCAATTGTATTATCATGAAACTTGTTTCTATTCCATAGGTTAATCAAGTTTCAAAGATATTATTATGGAAACCATTTCTTTTCCAAGGGTTAATTATGTTTCAAAGAGATTGTTATGAAAATCGTTTCTCTTCCATGGGTTAATTATGTTTCGAAGATATTTTTGTGGAATCCATTTCTTTTCCACATGTTAATAAAGTTATAAAAGGAATAATGGTTATTTTTATGAGTTTTACAATGATTTATAAGATCTATATACTTCATGTTGTAGTTCTTGAATATTACTTATACTATGGGGCGGCCCGTATAGCATTGGGTGAGCCTGTTACAACTTGTATAATGGGGTAGGACAAATAGAACTGGGTGAGCCCGTTACAACTTATAATATGGGGTAGACCAGATAGTATCAGGTGAACCCATTACATCTTATATGATGGGGTGACCCAGATAGCGCTCCAATGCATTAGGTAATGATTATATTCTCCAGAGAATTATATTATAAGTCAACTATATGGTTATTCAAATTATAAGGGTTCTGTTATGATGATGTTACAAGATAAAAATAAATTTTTTATATTATTTACATTGGTTTATAATGATTAATTTGAGATAGATTGATATCACATGGATCATGACTATTGATTTTTATGAATCCTTTTTTTAAATAATTATTCCATGTATCATGATTGATGATCCAAGTATTGATGGGTATGAGTTCTTTTATGATTCAATCATGAACTCTGATTATGTTGTCATACCCATATGTAATTATTATGTTCATCAATGAATTTAAAATGTTAATGATTATGTTTACCCTTACTAATCATTTTAGATCACCCTTATTATATTTCCTCTACCCCAGGTTATAAATAATGAGGTTGAACAAATTATGTCTAGAAGGGATTTCATATGGATGATGATTTTTATTTAATGAGAAATAATAAAAGTTAGGATAAATGGTAGAAATTCTCATTTATTTACAAGGGTATTGTTTATATAGGAGTTTTTCCTAATTATCTAAAACACTAATCCTAAAATGTCCTTGGTAATTTAAGTGAGATAGTTTTTCCTTTTGATATTTTAAGGTTTGGATAAAGAAATTATGTTTCAATTATTAGTATCAAATATGGAAATGTAAAACTTATGATTTAAGAACTGGATCCAGGAGTTTGGGTCTTGGGATGTTATATATAAGATGATTCATGTAGTTAATGACATAATAAAGATTATATTTGTATCACAAATCTATCAAGGGAACTTAAAGGATCTCTATTTGTATCATAATTTTAGGATATAAAAATATGTCCTAGAAACACAAGAATTAATTATTAATGAAGAATTATTGTGCTAACACCATATACCTTAAAACCCAAGAGCGCGATAGAATCCAATACTTCCATATAAACCCCATTAAGGGTATGATGATTCTAGGATGATGTGTGCATCAACATACCTAGATGGCGAAAATTTATGTTGTTACTTGGTGGAAATCATTAGGATACTGATGAAGGGAGACACTAAGTGTGTCAAAAAGTTAAGAGAACAATGAAGAAAATGTCTATTCCAATACTATAATTGTTTTTCCTCAATGAATTGAATTTAACACAATACTATCTATATTAATTACTAATATAATTAAAAGAGTAGAATTCATGAAACACTATGGTCCCCTATTTTTGGATAAGTATAAGAATTATTTTCCAATATAGAAAATACAATTCCAAAGCTACTTCATCATAATCTAATACAATGAGAGATAATAATGTTTTCTGTGAAATAAACATAAAAAAAATAGTATCATAACACCAGTACAATAACCACATAGAGAGTGAAGTGTAGGTAATGATAGTTATGTTGATTTCCTAATACAATGAAATTATCCCTATTCCATTCGTGTCTACAAAATAGGAAACATTGGTAACTAATATAAGTTGTGCTCAATGTTTCTAAAATTTACAAAAATCAAATCATAGAAGAACCAAGTCATTCAATTGAATATTTTAACAGCCCATAAACACTCTATAAGATCTAAAATGATAAATATTAAAGTAAATAAGGAATCCTAAGTCATTTGGATCCATTAATGAAGTATGAAGACATATGGAAGACATTAAATGAGGGGAGTATTTGGTATAGATTGTCTAAATAACCCGAGTAACCCTCTAACATATTGTATATATAGAAAATAACCCATATGAGAGAGGAGATAGGAATATGGAAAAGGATAATAGATTTTATACTCAATGGTTAAGGAAGATAGTGGAGTTTCAATAGTATGGATGCTCACATTGAGAGATCATATTAAACAAATCTTAAATAAAATTATTACAAAAATGAGTAAGTTCAAGGGTAAGTATAAAAGAAATGTAAAATTTTAGACAACAGGGAAGTATTTTATTAGAGTTCCATATAATATGAAAAATGTGAGGTGTAACCAAAGTATGAGGATACCAAACATCACCATAAAAATATTCTTTTCTCATTATTTTCATATAATTTTTTATCATGATCATGAGTGAAAATATCATAAGTAGGGATATGATAAGGTTAAATTGATAAACTCTTTCATTTCTCAAATTAATTCGATACTATCTATTTTCTCAATTATACTTAATACGTACTAGCTTGATCACCTAGTAGATGAAATTTGAGGATGGGTGAAGTAATAAGAGTTGAAATCTATATTTTCACTATAGAGTAGAACTTAATCTTATGAAGTGTGATAGTAAACTAAGAACTCAAGGAACACATATATTATAGAATATTAAAATCAAACCCTATTAGTATAGATTATAAAAGAAAAACTTTTAGGGACCTTTAATTGTACTAAGGATCCTAAGAGTTTGTCAAAAGAACAATTTAGGGATGGAATGGTCATGATATTATAGATTCAACAATTCAAGTAAAAATAGTGTGAATTAGTAAAACTGACCCCAAACACTTTACTATTCACGTATTGATCCTTAAAAAAAATTTATTATATGTACACATATACATTATACACAGTCCAAGAATCTATTACATTATTAGTTTCAATTTCAATACAACACCCACACACACCCACACACAAATTCATCATTATTTTATATCTTTTAAATATTTTTGGACTATATTTTTTGAAATTATTCAATATGTACTTATATATATGACATGTATACTTCTAATTAATGTAGTACAACAAGACTATGAATTTACAGGGAGTGTGTAGCTTACACTACACGTTACAACCAAACATATTTGGCATCAATGTTGAGGATAACTATTTATTTTTTTATAAATTTTAGTTTACATTTTACAAAGAAAATACAGAAAAAAGATTCACAATATACATTGAAAAAATTTATACATCTTAAAGTTTTTTCATAGGGATTTAAATATTAATACATTCATTTTAAATTTAGGTGTATGTGTACCAAAATATATTTAAGTACTGATCTACTTCCATTAAAACAAATGATTGAAAGTTTCTTTCCTCATAGTTTAACAAAAAATAGAACATATGGAATGTAATAATCTAGTAAGGATGAAGCATGAGATCAGAGCTTCACAATTTCAAGATATCTTAGTTCATAATGAGAAAGTATCACCAAGGTTGAGATTCTTACAAACAACAAGATAATTTAATAACCCTTTAGGCTATATCACACACCAAATTTCATGATCTAAAGCATCAAAACAAATGTCACCTAGAAATATTCAACAAAATTCCATCAAAATATTCTATTCAATTCATTAAATATTTTCTCATAGCTTTCCAGTTTTTTCCGCTTTATAGAGTTACCAAGAATAGATATAGATTGAGATTTTTCCATTATTTTATAAAGGTACAATCTCAAAATTGGATTTTATAGTATAATAATAATTCATTAAAAATGTGTTAAGATACTTATAATGATTTCATCAGAATATTATATATAACTCAAGGAACCATGGATTTGGTAAGTATAATATAAAAATTTGTGTAGAAAGTTAAAGATCCATTCCATAAAAAATGGGAAATATTTATATATTACTTATAATAATGGACACATCATCAGTTTACAACTTCACTGATGATTTAGTTTATTTATAAAGTACTAAGTTCCATGGTACAAACCCTATTTTATTTGTTCATAGGATGAAATTATAAAAACAAGACAACTAAGGAACTCAAACACATTTACAACATTACTTCCATGAATTCATAAAAAAGTTTTTTGAGGGAGAATATGTTTTGTTAATGAAGTCACTATCACAAATAATGTTAACACATAGAAAATAGATATTAAAAATTAGTTACAAAATCCTATATAAAAAGGAATCAAAGTGAAGAGAAATTATTATATAATGTATGTGAATAATTATATTAATTGTATACAATTTTATATTCCAATACCAATTTCATTATAAAATCATATAGAATAAGTAAGCCACATGGTATGATATATAATAATGTAAATGAAGAATGAATAATTTTAAAATAAATATAACCCAGGATAGAATAATCATCCAACTATTTCTTGGAAGGAGTGAGCGAATTTCAAGCAAGAAGGGTCTTTTGTGTAAAAAGGAAAACAATAATCTAGATATCAAGGGAGGAATCAATAAGAAAATTATGGAAAAAAATATTCAAGTTCAAACTGAGATGATAAATATATTTAAATAATTCTTGAGGTGTTATAAAAAATTAAACAATTAGATGAGAATGAATTATTTTCTTCAATGAACCAACTTGAGTTTTTCAAGTATTGATCAACTTATTCAAGGAAATAAAGAAATCATTACCAATATATAATTGAAAATGAAATAAATTATAAATAAAAATACCATGAGAAATAAATAAAATATACCAAGTAAAATTAAGACCAATCTAAGAGAAGGATCAATGGAATTAAAAATAATAGGTGAAAAAACAATGAAAGTAAAAGATAAAGAAATAAAAGAAAAAATGGAATTAAAATCTAAATAGGAAGAGTGGAATCATGTTCAAGGAAAAGGAGAATAAAATAACCAAGAAGAGAAGAAACATATAACTAAGAGAGTTGATCTAAAGGAGAATAAGAAGGAAATGAACTATTGAATATTCATGTTTATGTTATCATACAATGGTGTGAAAGAAAATAATCACCAACACCATTTCTAATGAGAGATAAAAATTTGAAATGCATAGAGACAAGTATTTCAAGAGATTCATAAAAATGGTTTAGAAGATTAGGGTTGATATTATATTCATAGAGGCATTAGGTAAAATGGATTCATACATAAAGTTCCTAATGAATATTATTTAAAAATAAGTGTCATGAATGATTTTCCATTATTCCATTGAATTAAGAATATAGTGTATTCATGCAAAGGAAAATAAGATAGAAGTTAAAGGTTTTAAGGAGTTTCAAAACCCCCTTTGAGTTTTGGGTAAAGGGAACATTAAAATGTTTAGTTGATTTATAATCCTTTATTAACCCCATTACTTTGATATTTTATAAGTAATTGGAAATGAGAGAGTTAAAAAAACTAAAATTTCTTTTAAAATAGAAAAAGATTAATTATATATTCTACTAGTGTCATTAAAGATTTATTAGTGAGAAATTATTTGTTTACCTTACCAATATACTTAATATTTCATAATATAGAGATAGAAAATGAAGTACCTATCATACTTGGTAAAATTTTCTTATCCACTATAAGTTCTCTCATTTATGTATCATATGGAAAATATGACATGATAAGAAGATACTCAATTTATTGCATGTTTTGAAACATGAAAACATATTGAATAACTATTTATCTATAGACACTTTTGATAAAGAGGTTAAATATAAAATATAAAGTCCATAAAGAATTGAACTATTTGAGAAAGAGGAAAAAATTGATGCAACATTTGGCCAATATAAGGAATATGAAGAGAAAGAATCCAAAAATCAAGAATATTGTCACAAAATTACTTATGGATAATTAATAGAGGAATTAGTAAAGTGAAATAAAGTGTTTAAACCATCTGTACAAGAATGACACATTATATAGTTAAATAATTTTCCATAAAAACTTAAATTTGCATTTTTTGAAGATAAAAACACTTTTATAGTTATTATTAAAATTTATTTTGAAGAATTTCATGGAGATATATTACTAAAGTTATTATATAAACTCAAAATAGGAATTAATTGAACTATATAAAACATTAAGTGGATAAAACCTTAAATATAAATGATTATGAATTTGATGGAAGATGTGGTCAAGTATATTTTGGAATTCTAAAGAAGGTTAAATATAGACATGAAATTTATTTTTAAGACTGATATCATTAAGTTGTTATATGTTGGTATAATATATATTATTTTATATTGTGAATGGGTGAGTCCAATTCATGTCATACAAAAAAAGGTGAGATGAAATTGGTGAAAATGAGAAGAGTGAACATATTTCAAGAAGAACTATCTCTAGTTGGAGAGAGCATATTGACTATAGGAAAATCAATACAGAAAAAAGGGATGATTATTTACCCCTTTATTTTACTTATTTTATTCTTGAAAGAATATATAGTCATTCACATTTCCATTTCCATAATGGATAATAAAGGTATAATACCGTTTCCATTGATTGAGAAAACCAAGATAAGACTATCTTTACATGTCCATATGGGAATTTTCTTATAAAATAATTCCTTTTGGTTTATTTGGTGCACCTTCCACATTATAATGGTGAATGATAGAAATTTTCTCTAACAAAGTGGAGAGGAAAATTAAAATATTTATGGATGAATTCTTTATTGTGGGATTATATTTTGAATAATTTCTAGAGAATTTATCCAAGGATCTTAAAAGGTGTGAAAAGAATAATCTTGTTATAAAATATAAAAAATTTCATTTTATATTGACTGAAGAAATTATTCTATGACATAGAATATCTGAGTAAGTGCAGTTGAAAAGGTAAAGATAAAGGTGATATATACGCTGGCACCACCAAAATTAGTTAATACATTAAAGAGTTTCTTGGGTTATATAGGATTTTACAGAGGATTAGTTAAGTATTTAAAAAAAACTAAAAACCATTATGTTCACTTATCATGAAAATATGAAATTAAAGTTTAATAAAAATTTCTTAGATACTTTTGATATAACTAATAAAGAGTTAATATTAGATCAAATCATACCTAAACCATACCGGAGTTTACATTTTGAAATCATGTTTGATGAAAATGATTTTCCTATATGTGCTGTTCTTAAACAGAGGAAATAAAAGAAGAAAAATATGATATACTATGCTATAAAATTACTCAATGATGAAAAAATGAATTATGTTATAATAGAAAATAAAATTTTGGTTGTGGTGTATTCTATATAAAAAATTACATCATACTTTATTGGAAGAAAATTCATAATTTACATAAACCACTCATCTTTGAAGTATCTACTCTTAAAGAAGGAAGATAAACCAAGATTGACCAAATTGGTTCTTCTTTGGTAATATTTTTATATAGAAATAAAATATTAAATGGGTACTAAAAACCATGTATTAGATCACTTGTCCATATCACAAGATTTATAAAAACATCAATAAAATCCTATTTAGGGTGAATTCCCAGAAGAGAAATTGTTCATAATTAAAACTATAGACATGGATTGGTACTCACATTTTAAATTCTAAATTGTTTTCAAAATATTTCAAAATGTAATTTCATGTAATGAGATGAAGTTGTTCAAGAATAATATAAATTATTATCTATTATAACAACCATTTTTATACAAGAAAGGAGATACTAGAATTATTAGAATATGTGTTCCAAAAGAAGAGGTGCTCTCCATTTTAAATATATATAATTCATTATCATATAGAGGATATTATATAATTTTTAAGATAGAATATAAAGTATCAAAATGTGAATTTTAATGAACAAAATTTTTCAAAGATTCTAGAGAATATGTCATGAATTGCGATAGATGTTGGAGAATAGGTAATATAAGAAGAAAACATGAAATAACTCAATATAAAATTATTCAAGTAGATTTTTTTGGTAAATAAGATTAGATTTCATGGTTCAATTTACAAAATCACATTAAAATTAGTATATTATTGTTATAGTGTATTATGTATCAAAATGAGTGGAATTAGTATATTTTTTTAGAAAATATGGGTATTAAATTATGAAATTTGTGAGGAAACATATCTTTTGTAGATATGAAGTAATAAGGGAAATCATTAGTGACAATAGAGTCCATTTTTAGACTTGTGGAGAATTATGGGTGCTAGTATAATGCAAGAACAACTTTTTTAGTGCTTGAAAAAAGTTATAAACACTTTGGTATGAACAAATAAATACAATAGAGAAAAATATATATTTTAACATAAAAGAAGATTCTTTCTCATAAAGGAATCATGTGGGATGAATAAGAATTATGTAAATAGGTTCATCATTTATATCTATAGGGAATCTATAATTTATTTCTATAAAACTTTTGGTATCCCAATGCATAGTTGACATGAGTGAGGTAGTAAACTCACACAATCAACAACCTTATTTGTTGTTATTATCTGTGGAATAAAAGCATTGATTATAAATGGAAATTAGTATTAATATTTGGTATAGGTTTTTCATGTCCCAATGAAGTGTTTATGTGTTTTTTCCTATAAATGTACCCCAAAAAATGCATTTCAAGATGCTTAAAACATAGTGATTTCTATAGGCATGATGTTTGATAATTCACATCATTTGTGAGTAAGTCCCTCTAAATAAGGTCTTTGGAGAAGGATTTATTTAGGGAGAATTTAAATTTAAGTTTAAAATGGGTGTTTTCTCCTATGTATGTTCTTCATGGCCATGCCTTACTTGTGTAAGATCTTTGCAGGATGGTCCATACAAAGCCTTAACAATGGCCCCCATTTCTTACTCTATGTGACTTCTTCATAGAGGGATTCCTGTATAAATATTATGCAATATACAACCTTTAACTCCCTTATCATTTTTGGTCACCACTCATTCACATAAGTGATTAAATTTAATGTGGTATCTTACCATAATATATGTTGACCTATTCCTAATAGAATGTCTTCACATAAGTTTTGGCCTAAATTTTCCCATTTCATGAGAGATACCTTCCATGAGGATTATAGATTTCATAACGACCTAAATTATTTTTTAAACTCATTTATCTAAGTTCAAAATCCTGAGAAATATATCCCTTTTAGGACTTCTCCATGACCTCATAATTTACATGAACGGGTCACCATACACTCCTGCTTAATTTACTTCGACCATGAATTCCTTTGATAAATATAATCATAAAATTTATAGAATATGTGATCTAGTTTTTACCCATAACTTATAAGTTCCTCGTGGTACTATCAATCATGTATTCCTTTAATAATGAGGATCCATACCTTTAGTACTTTATTGGGAACTTATTATCCCAAAAAACTCATCTTGTCCACTCGGAAATAGATCCCACAGTTCTCCAACATTAGGTTAGCCTCCCCACATCCACTTAATGAGAAAAAGAACTAAATATCTATTAGGTGTAAGTCCCAAATTTTATTCACTAGATCAAATCACTTATGTGTCCAATAATACTTTCCTATCATGTTTCTAATAGATGAGAGATGAACAAAAATGTCCCCTAACCCAGTGTAATCTCCAACCCACCTTTACCTGACCCATCCATCAGGACAAAACAGAAAGGGATGACTATACATAAGTCACACACCAACTATTTATAGGCTTCCACACCTATTATTCTATTACACATGACTTTAAAATACTTGAAATATGTCATAGTCATATGACCTTAAAATTAAAGATGTATTTTTTCTATAATGTACGAGCTTAAAATACACTTCATTAGTTCTTGATATTAACCTTAAAGGCACTTCATTGGTCATGGTAGCATGAACTTAAAATTCACTATCATGTTCTTGTCATATAACCTTAAACTACCATACATAATGGTCCTGAACACACGATCAAAAAAGGAGCTTCATTTAGACATGGATATATGACCTTAAAAGGAACTACAATGGTCCTTGGAATATAAAATTTAAAGGTATAACATGTCTTGTTAAATGTCTCAAAAATAAACATGTTTTTTATACCCCTTAGAGGAATACATAATAATCAAATTTCATAATATAAATCCTAACTCCAAAATAGTTATCACCATACCAGAGATCAATAAATTTTAGAGTGCTTATCTATATACATTTAAACTAGAGAATAATTAAACAATGAGAGGGAATATAGAGAACCTATGATATATACATGTGTTCACATTGATGAATAAAATAAATAAATCACTTTTATAAAATGGTTAACATGTATTATTACTAGAAAGAATTTAATGAACATGTATTAAATTTATTAAAGTGTTTTGGACTAGGAAATATGTCCCTTTATGGGATGAGTTAACCTCCCATCCTCTTAACCTGGATGCAAAATTCTAAGCATCATTATATCATACAAACTACCACCTATATTTTCAAGGTAGTCACAAAACCAATAAAAATGAATATTTGAATACATCGGGGAATAAAAATGGTGAACCCAACATGAACTAAGGAATACTTTACCTAAGATAGAGATAAATTAAACATGCACTCTTACTTGTGATACTTCACTAATGGGATTATTATTTATGGTTTCTTTTATATATTTCCCATAAAATAAATATGGAATCACCACTCAATGCATTTTAAAGTATAATGTTCCCCTAAACAATATGGGGGAAATTGTGGAATTAATCTGGTGGTTTTTTATCATCATATAATAAACAACAGAAATTTTACACCATTAGAATGATTATAATGGATGTGTAATATTGGAATATACTATCACTAACCCAACACCTCTAGTGAAAAGTGGTCAATGATTTGGTTCTGGAATATAGACACAATGTAATTATTCCCACATTAGATATCACCCATGTTAGCCTCAAGGAGTTGAAGCCATTCCAGAAATCGTACCAATGAAAAGTCATTAGTGAGTATGAAACCACCATTTCCACTAAAAAACTCTTTGAGAGTGAATCCATAGAGCAAAGAAACACATACCTCCCTTATATTAGGATGGAGTAGGAAAATGTTAACTATGTCCCAATGGAAACCTAAGAGATTCCTAAGGGGGATCCCATCAACCATGGCCACCATCATTACTATAAGTCCTTAATTCATCAAGAAACCACATGTGAAGCTATTATTTATTTGATTATCCAAACTAGGGCACCAAGGGGGAAGACCTATTAAGGTCCACTAGCTACTAATTACTAGGAGTAGTCTTATACACCAAAGGCTGAAAATTTACCTTGAATAAAACTCTATATCCATACAGTGGATTAGGGATTATTTTATCCCACCAATGAAAAAAGCTTTAGATTATATCAAGGAAGAAAATAGTAACTATTTTTGAAATTACCTCACTAATGAGAGAAGGAAATTATTAATATAGGGTCATCCCTATAATAGTAAAACAAATAAATCTATAGGTCCTCACCAGATAATTTGTTACATAAGTCTACCCCATGATGATAGAAATACCAACCATAGTGGTCCTCCCCATGGAATCAACCAACAAGTCACTAACCATAAAGGTCCTTCCATAGTCAAAAAACAAGTAGGAAACTCTATAGGTCATACCTAGAGTCCTTTTTATGAAGTTCCTACATACATTAATACGAATACAAAGCATAGAGGCTCTCCCCATGGTAGATCATCATCCAAATACCATGAAGGTGCTCCCCATGATTCTAGCTGCGAAGGTCCTCCTTATAGTGAAATGATCAATCATAAAGGAGGTACTCCTCTTATCAATCAAGAAGAAACCAATAACCATAGAGTTCCTACCCACAATGTTCAAATAGTAAAAAACTAAAGTGGAGGTCATCTCTATATTAAAAATAAACAAACCAGTATTGACAAAGACCCTCTTTATAATAATCAATCTAATAGATCTAGAGGTCTTCCCTAGGGAGCATGTTACAAACATCATCCCTATTATAAAATATATGACTAAGGTAGAGGTATTACCCATATATATGATTTATAGGATATTGACCATAGAAGTCCTCCCCATGTTCATCAAACACTAACCATAAAAACACAGGTCCTCCCCATGGTAATCAAGCAAACAACCATGGAGATCCTCCACACAGTGCTCATTATAAAGGTACTCCTCATGATGATGCATCAACTATGTGCAGAGGTCCTCCTCATGGTGCTCATTGAAAAGGTCCTCCTCAAAATGATTCATCTCCTTGGAATGGAGGTTCTCTCTATGTTTTAGTGGTTCTAAATTATCTCTCATACTAATAGGAACTATAAAATATGAAGTTATCTACAATAGGAAATCCACCATAATTTAGAAATATTTTATTAAAACCAATGGGTAAAACAAGGAAAATATACACACTTGTGCCTCCCTCAGATCATGAAACCTTGGATATAGTGATATATATTCAAAATTATCTCATTACTTTTGATAAAACTATAAGTAAATGACCTTTATAGTCATATAAATTCAAGTAAACTCTGAAAAAAGATAATAAAAAATCCTATATTATGTGGATAGGATTGGTTAAGGATAAAATACCATTTATATTATAGACCATTAGCACTACCCTGTATGAAATTCTCAATACCTTAGAAGAGTAATTTATACCTTATTTCTATTTCAAATTAGGGGTAACATTTCATTACCTCAAATTGAGGAACCAACCATATATAATATATGATAATCACCTCAATGCATTAGATGAACAATGTTTCTATATTGAAATGGATTACCTTTTGATGACCTTGAATAAAAAATTGGGAAAGTAACATGAGTATCTCAAAAAATATTTCCCTAGTAGTTTAAATACATTTTATTAAATAATATAGAACACCCTATCTAACATACAAATTTGAGGGTTGGGTGAATATAGAGTTATGTAGTTCAGTCCACTTGTAGGCTAGTAAGGGTTTTTAGGTGAGAAAACTTATAATGTAATTAATTTAGTATAAATCATAGGTCCTGGATATGAATATTATAATTGTTCAGTCTAATGAAATCCATCCATCCTTAGAGCACAGAAAAGATGAAATTAAAGGGAATGAGCCATTGACATACTTCTACACCAAGATCCTAGAAATTTTAAGTATGCATATATTTTGTGAAAATCTAGTTCCTCAAAAGTTAAACCCCCTTTGATGGATGACTCCACTTGTCTATAACAACCAGAACATACATTGCACCCAAATTATGCTAGATCAGGATCCCAAAAGAAGAATTGATATGTAGCACAAGTTCTAGTAGAAATATATGGGTTACCCTATCCTATAGATATGGGGGTATTTTACCTCCACTAATACCCCTATAGACACAAAATATGAAATAAGGTGTATCTATGACTTATAAAGATAAAGTTATTCCCCAACCTATAGGGATGGGTGCATTTTTACCTCCCCCTTCTTCAAGAAAGTAAATATTTTCTAGATTAGAAGAAGATCCACAAGAAGAAACTTTGAGGTTTTATTTTATAGAATTTCATGACTCATCCCCCACATCATGTTCATGTTTTATGGAAGTTATGGTAAACTCACTTTGTATCACTTTCCATGAATGATTTACTATTTCATCCTAGCATGAGCACCAAGGGAGAGATCTAAATACTCAAAGAGGTATCATATATAAAAAATCTTATAGTAGGGTAATATTGGAGGAGGATTATGATATATACATTTAAGGATACTCAGAGGATGATGAGGACTTTTAATACTCTAATGTGGATGACAATTTTCACTGAGTTATGAGATGAAGGTGCCTCGGCCTGACATCAAAGTAAGAATCATGATTTGGGAGCTCCTATGAATATCCCATTATCACTAACTTAGATAAAATCTATCAAAGAAAATAGGTAGCTGCATCCACATTCCATCCAAAAGATAAATAATTAAAGAATCATTTTTTGGAGTAAAATATTGTCCAATATAAAGCCAAGTTTGAGAAGTTGAGGTAGGTAAATATTGAATTACTTAGAGGCTATATATTCGTTAAGTAAAACTCTCAGACTGAAGTTACTATGCCTCCACTAAATAAACCTCCTTAATAATATGGAATTTATTAACCACCATGGGAAGAGTTAATCTATCCAAAAAGCCCGAGTTTAAAGAAACCTGTTGACGTGTCCCCAAAACTAGTCAATTATCAAGAATTTACTCCACTAGGGAAGTAAATACTACTAGTTTAAAAGGGATATCCTAGGAAAAAATAGGCTAATTTTTAGGAATATATGTAGAAAAAATAATTATATTATGCCCCTCTAACTCATCCCACTTAGGTGCATAGTTAGAAAATGATACCATAAGATTTTCACAAATCAATTAAATCTCTTACTTCTTTGATAGAGGATATGTAATCTCAATGTTCATAGGGAAAACTAAAAATAAATACATATCTCAAGTGGGTGGATCTGACTCCTCCTCTACCTAACATTAGGAATACTAACTTCCCAAAATTCAATGGCACGAGAGACCTAAAATTGTATCTTATGCATTTCAAATCTCTATGAATCCCTATTTTGGTAACGCCATAGTAACAAGAAGAAAATAAGCTCATATGTTTCATAAATTCTATAAAAGGACATAATTTTATCTGATACAAAAATCTTATTAGTGGATCCATTATTAGATAGGAAAATCTTAGGTTCTAATTCTTTTATCAGTATATTTCAATATTCTAGAGGATAAACATCCTGAACCTCTTAAATTAAAAACAATGTAAAAATGATATGGTTTCAGACCTCATCATTGGGTGGAAAGGCTTAAATTATTCCCTAAATATAAATCCCCCATAAGATAATTTATTGGATATATGTGTGGAAAATATTTGAGATCAGTGGAAAAAAATTCTAATTATAATAAAATATATTGGCGGATTATGGGAATTTAATATAGTGGAACAATAGTTAAAATACTCTCTTTGGTGTTCTAAAGGGAAGTCTTGACCAACATCCTTGATACAATGAAATAAACATTGTAAGAAAAAAACAATAAACCACACTCTCAAGATGGAATTATTACTAGCTCTAGCACTTGAGCCCAAAAAATATAATGCATTGAATCATCTTGTATAATAGTATAAACACCTCTATTAGGATAAAAATAGGGACATAATTGAAGGAATGTTGAGGATAGGAAGAAAAAAATTTATTCCTTCCAAAGGGATTGAGTCCCAAGGAATTTAATTACTACCCTAGAGAATAACTTATTCACATTTCTAGAGATAAAAAAAGAGAAATTTAGGTTAGTTTTAATGATCATCCTAATTAATTACCTTAGCATTGTATGTTGGGGTAAAGTATCTATGATTTATTCATTTTCATGGAATTAATCCAGAAGATTATAGACAATTAACATATAAATTTGGGGTATCCTATAGTTCAAGTAGAATGTATCTCTACTAATTTTACTAGATACAAATTTTTTTTTAAATAATTCCTATATAGAAATTCATTGAAATTTGATGATTGATTGGTGGAAAAATCATTTAACCATGAACATTCCATCATTAGGGATTGATTGAATCACCCATTCACAACCCTAATTCACCCTAAAATACCTAATGTGATGTTTTTTAGTTATAGTATTATAAAAGATATCACAACCAATGTCAATGAGAAAAAACACAAGAGGTGGAACTCCTATAGGTACCCAAACTGTTTCAGACTCTTTTAGATTTCCTCCCCTAACCATTGTGAGGATAGGTACTACCCTTCCAAATGTATTTTTAATTCAAAGGGGAATAAAAAATATGGTTTTGATAATACCATCTACATGATGGATCCCTTTTCTGATGAAGAATACTCTTCTAAAGTAGGTTTCCCTACTAATAGTCATGGATGTGGTTGGGGAAGGAGAGGCAATGGTGGATCCCAGCTTCCATACACCATTCCAACTAAAATAATATATCCACGTGAGTCTCAAAGAAAAATTCTCCAATTATACCAATAGAAGAATAAAAATAATCATGAGTCTTATATGAATCTTCTAGATCTAATAATAATAATAGACTGATTAGAAGGAATATAATCATTTAGTTATCCTTAGGACATGGGAAGGGTAGTTTGAACCAAATGTTAAACAACAAAGACCCCCTAGTTTTTATTAAGGGAGGTGGTCATAACTACAAGTTTCTCCAGCACCTAATCCCAAATTTCAAGAAAAAACATGTATAAATATAAAAATTACCCTAGCTCAAACATATGATGTATTGAAACACCTCTCTATCATCCCTTCCTGGGTTTCAATTTTTTATTCCCTCTATCTATCCTAGTAACTTAAAGAATCCCTTATTGAATCTCTTTCATACCATTAGGAGTTTGATACTGAATTGGTTTAAGTCAAGGTATATCTTATAGATATGGGTTCCACTATGTGTCACACATTCATTTAATTCACTTAAACACATTAAAAAACTACTATATAAGGATATATCATAACTTTATATTCTTTTGGAAATCTTGGTGATATTTAAATTCATTGACCCCTCATTAATAATGGTTCCATAATTAAAATCCTCCCAATACATAACCCTCATCATCTAGGGTAAATTTAATATGACTTATCTCCTTCCAAATGTGATGATATAGGGGTAAAATAAGAGTGAGAAGAATCCACCACAATAGGATGAATCTAATAGACTACTTAGAAGATCCTATATCTGACTTAGAGTTCAGGGTGATCCAAAAGGATACTGCTTTCAATGCCTTGATAAGAAGGATATGTATTTATATACACAAGAAAATTCCCTCATCAATTTACCAATGAATAAATTATTCTATTGATGGGTAGTTCAAGGTACTCTATGGTGACAAAACTTTCTTAGAATCCTATGAATCTAAATACATTGATATAAGGTATTATAAAAGGTAGGGAAAACAATCATTGGTATATGATTCCACCCAAATCTCTACCCTTAATAGTCTATATGGTTCCCATATCAATCCATGGAGTAGACTTGGCAATGATTTTGTGCTACCCATCAGTCATATTGAAATAACAACTCCATACCTAGGGAAGCATCAAGTCATGTTATCCATTGACATAGATTCTCCAATTACCTTCCTATACCATGATGATCAAGAAGATAATTTAGCTAAAAAACCCTCATCAAAATTGTAATATATTACCATGTAATCCATTCAAATAAATATGTACTCTGAGTATATTTACCTGAATATGTATTTGAATGATATCTAGTCGACACAAGAAATGCTCTTTTACTTACTAGATATGATCCCTTAGGGAATAAAATGGGTTTAGGAAAATTTACCCCCATTCATATGGTTTAATTCATTCTTGAAAAAATCTTTAAGAATTTAATAAAACTTATGTATCATCTACTAGATCTTAATAAGTAAGTCCATCTTTCACCATGGATAATGAATAAGAGGAAGATATGAAATATGATCCTCTAAAATTCATAGAAGGTGTATTGACCACTATAGATAAAATCTAATAGGTAAACTTGGGTACTTAATAAGTCATTAAATAATCATTAATTAGTGTCTCTATAAACCAAAAAGAACAAGAAGAATACATCTCTTTCCTTAAGATACATCAGGATGTGTTCACATGGAGTTATAAAAAGATGCTCGAGTTAGATCCCCATGAAGTTACCCATCACTTGGGTTTACTGTACAACCATCATGGTTATAAATTGGTGGTAAAGATAATTAATTTGACTATTTATATTTTGAAAAAGTATAGTAAAATAAAAATTTATATTTAATTTTTTGATCCTAACCAATACTTTCTAAAGGCTGATTTTTCAATCCCAATCACATAGTCTTTGATTTACAAAACAGCTGGTTTTCAAGACTTATTATTCATGGAAATGTATTATAGTAATAAATATATTTTAATGACTTATAAATATGAAGAATCCACCAACTTAAAGGCACCCCAAGTCCTATATTACTACCTTGTGATGTCCTTTGTCTTGAAGAATTCCAACACTACTTACCAGTGTACCATGTACTAAATTTTCAAATCCTTTCAGGGGAAATAGTAGAATACTATGTGGGTGATATAGTAGTCAAATCCCACAAGTTTTTTTATCACCTTACTGAACTTAAGGAAGTTTTCTATAAGTCACACCAACATAGCTTGAAAATGATGCCATTAAAATGCGCCTTCATAGTAACATTAAATAAATTACTCAGATTTGTGGTATTACATTAAAAAATTGAATCCAACCTTAAGAAAATAAGGGAATACATTATATTCACTCTCATAAAAGCCTTTGAAAAATGATAAGAACTTGAGGACATATCTCCTAAATTAATTGATTTATAGAGAACCTCACTGGAAAATGTTTCCCCTTAAAAAAATTGATGTAGGAAAGAGTAACTTATCTATGAGATACAGATTTACTAAATCCCTTTGATGAACTCAACCCACATCTTTTATATTCTCTAGAGTTGATTGAACTTATAGAAGGTAAACCCCTAATTATATAGGTGGAAACCATGGAAGGTCTCTTGGTACCATTTTTTAAAAAATAATGACAGAAGAAAGTAGAATAACCTGTAATTTCTTAGAATAACAATGTTAGAGGTTGATACATGATGCCCATATATTTATAAGAGATGCCTTGTATAGATCATTGTAGTATATAAACATCAATATTATCAAAAGAATCATAAGGTCCACTTGATTCCCATGTGGTATTTCTCAAATATATCCCCAGTCACCCTATATTGGTAGGAATATTAACAAAATGGATTGTCATACTATAGTGGTACCACATTTTATATGTATCGTAAGAGTAAATCAAAGTAAAATCAGTAACATCTTTAATTAAAACACACCATAACTTGGAGGAGGTACTACTGAACATGGAACTCTTTGATAAATAAGTATTCTCCATTCACAACACTTCCCAAACTTAATAAATATATTCAGATGGTTCTTCTTGAATTCTTAGCAGGAGAAGGATAGAGGATCCAAGAATCAATCAGACCAAATTAGGGATTTTTTTCATTTATTTAACAAAGGTATTCATGCTCTATTCTTTCCTACTCTCATAAGGGTGTAAAAACAATGAGGTAGAATACCTAGATTTTATCACATGCTTTTAATTGACTCTACAGATACTGATTTCCTGATTAAACATTAAGGGTGATTCAAATATATCAATCAAGAAAATTAATGGGGACTATTCCCTCAATAAAGAAGAATTGATTTCCCTATTTGAATACATGTGATAATTGATGTCATAGTTTCCTTTAAAGTTGGTACTATCCTATATTCCATGATCATAGGGTGATTCATTGGAATGTTTAGCTACTACCTCAGTAGACATTGATCAAGACAATATGGTGATTTATATTATACATCATAGGGTGTTATGTTTATTTTTCAGAAACTACATAGAGAAAATCAATGAAGTTAATTCCAACACTAGTCAAAGTTAATCTATATCCTCACCAAAAAATATAACAACTGGTTGGATGTATCCTATAGTGGAGTATCTTCAAAATGGGACCCTTCTATGAGGCATATCTAAGAAGGAAAAAAATATATTAATAAGAAGCTAATTTTGATCCTTCATGATGGTATAAATTTTCAGTAAGTACTCAAGAAATATGGATTTTATGGGTTTCTATTTATGTGTGTTAATGGAATAGAATAATTTTCTATTATATATAAAGTTCATACCACCCCCTATGATGCTCAATAATCAGGGGCCCATCCTTTCCACCAAATTAGAAGACTTGAATATTTATATTCATCAATAAGGAATGATCACATACAATTAACAATGAAGTTTTATGCATGTTAGATTCATGAGAACTTCATTTACCAACCCCGCACTAATAAATACTTCTTCCCATTCACCATATGGGTGATGGATTCTATATTTCCATACCTTATAGGCACAATCAAGTAGTTCTAATTTATTCATACTACTACCGACTTATTTTATAAATGGGGAAAGGTTATACCTCTAAAAAAAGTTTAGAACAAATAATATAATCAATTTCATAAATACTAACATCATTACTTGATTAAAAGTCCCTCATAACATCATAATGGAAAAAGAAATTATTTTTTATGTCTTAGAGATGAAGAAACTACACCATAAGTACAATATCTAGTCCAATTACTCACTTTCCTATCATATAAGGGAAAAATAATAGATATAGTCCTTCAATAAGACTCTATCTAATATCTTTTAGAAGATGGTGAACAAGGGAAGGATTTTTTTTCCTAAAAACCTCCGGTAATATTTATAGAATTATCACACAATGACCCATATTTCCACAAAGGAAACCTCATATTCACTATTATATGTGATATAAGTAGTATTTTCCAACCAAGTTTAGTATCCTTCACTTCACATTTCCATTTAAGATCAACTATACAAATATGAAAAGTATCAGATCTGTATTGATGAGTTGGAATGACTCAATGAGAAAATGATAAACACATTTCATAACATAAAATTCTATCAGTATTATGTCACTGAAGAATTAAGTAATTAAAATTGGTATTCCATATGAGCATTAAACTACATGGAGTGGTCATACATGTATGACCTGATTTTCTTATACGATAGATTGACTCATATAATAGTTCTAGATTATGGTTTCTTCCATTAAAAATCCTATTTAAGGGTAAATAAAATTCCTCATAAAAACCATGTGTGGATTGAATCCTATTTTTATAGGATATGTACTGACACCCCAATTCCTTATTTGGGGCCCAAATATAGATCTAACCAACTCTAATATTCTTCTCTATCCTAGTATTTATGTTAGTCCCATAAGGTATTTAAGTGAGAGATACCTTGATATGGGGTCTTGTAGGTTAATTAGGGTATGAAACTTTACCAATTTTAATACTTCTCTATAAACTATCACCACCCTAGATTATCTTGACATCATAATTAGTAAGTACACCCTCTAGTTATTCTTTTAATGATGATTATATTATTAATTATTCTTTATCATCTAATCTTATTATACAAGGATTCTCCAATCACACACAATAATTATGTTAAGAATAATATTAACAACCAAGAAAAAATGACATGATGATTTTTACTTGGTTTACCCATAGTGGGATAATCTAAGAAGAATGAAATAAAAAATGTGATGATGTACTGGAATCCTCTAAATTCATTTTTTGTGTGGAGATTTTAAGATATTTCTAGGTTCACTGACCATAAAATGTTATGAGAGAGATCAATTCCTACCATGGTTAACTTTCCTCACTTCCTCTATTTCTCTCACTACTCAAAAAAGGAAAACTCCATTAGTAATCACACCAACACAGAATAATAATACAACTTCTATAGATGAAAAAAGTATGAATGGGTTCCATTGAACTCATATATTTTTCCTTAATAATAAATCTATGAATATCACCATGCACAAAATATACACCCATTATTGAGTCATCATAGAAACTTCATCTTTTTCTTTGGAAAGATCTCCATGAAGTGGAAAACTGTCTTTACTTCTTTACTTATTTCCCGCACTTCAGACTAGAATATATTTTTCTTCCTTATTCAGTATCAGATATATTAATGAAGGTCTTACCCCCCTTCTATCTCTATATTAGATATATAAATATTAAACCCTCTATTTTTTCACAGTAGTTGACTCCCTTCATTTATAAAGATATAAATTTCTATAAATATAGAACTTTTTTTCTCTATATATTAGGAAATTATCCATGAAAACCTATACAATAGATCACCAATACACCTTATGCAGTTGGGAAATTTCTTCTATATTTTACCTTTAATTCCAATCCCCAATCACTCATTCAATTCCAAATTTATCCAACTAAAATATATGAAATTCAAAACTAAAGATCCACTAACTAGATTCCCACCATGGTGTGGTCACTCACACCACAACATGGAACTATCCTCCAAGGGTACCACTATGTCATGTAGGTTATGCCTATCATATGTTCCTACAAAAAATATTGATTTGATTACTTTATAATCATCCTCACCATGGAATAGTATATTGATAACCATAGAAAAGCACATCTCTAGAAAAAACATCCATCAAAACATCTAACAACATGATCACTTTTCCATTTTCACATCAGCTTCAAAATTACCAATGTACAACATGAATTCAGACAAGATACAAGGATCCTAGAGTATGAAATTCTATCTAGCCTTGTACAATTTCTCTATTGTAAAAAAAATTCTATAGTTCACCTCTCCATTTCTAATAGGGATTATGAGAATCACCATTGAGACCCCCATAACTTGGTCTCCATAAGCTTCCCATTTCCAATCATCCATCATTCACTAAAAATCCTTCAAATTTGACCAAAAATCCCATAATTCCATTACTCTTAATTTTTCATAGGGAAATATTTAAAGAAAAATTCCATACACCAGATCATGGTGCAAACCTCCTTTCTGTATTAAAAATTTATTTTTCAACTTCAAAACACCATGAATTGCTATATAACACCAAATAACTTTCTGTTTTTCAACCACCATGAGTGTGGTCAACTATACCCCAATTTATATGATTACCTCTTGAAATTATAACACCTTTTATAGACCTTTGGAATGAAACAAAATCTTACTCATCTGAATACCTTCGCATCTTCACATTCTATAACCATAATACTTTTGGATAAATCCCATATATTCACTTTCTAGAAATAATTATAAAATAACTATATAAATAAAAAAACTAATTCAATTTAATCAGATTGTTTTCCAATAAAAAAAATATATTCCAATAAATACAACTTTTCAACTTCAACATTTCAATTCCAATAATATCCCCTTTGGATTTATTGGAAACATTTTAATGAATCCAAATCTTCATGTCTTACCGATGCTTCATACTAACCATTCAAAAGATGAGAATATTTTTGGATTAATGATGATCCATATACCCTTTTAATATTAAATCCGAAGTAAACCAATTTATATGATGGACTACTACTAGGTATCATGCTACCCCTTTCTTCTTGTTATAAAACAATAACAACTTCAAACCTGATTTTACCAGATATATTGTTTAGGTACATTACTTGATATCACTTGTAAGTATACTACCTGATAGGATATAGTACTATCATGATTATAAATAGACCTTTTCCCCCTTTGTCAATTTATTCCAAATATTATATCAAGAGAGACTAAGCACTCCCTCTTTCAATACACTTAAAGGCTCCAATGACTTCATCTCAACCTGCACTTTTCCACCACTTGAAAATAAGTATTACATATTTTCTTTTAAAGCTCCAAAACTTTCTCAACTATGTTTGCATAAAAAAAAATAGTAAGTGGAATTACGAATTTGAAATGATTTTTTACCAAAATATATAAGCTTACCAAATATGAAGTTATTGTAGGAAACAAGATATCAAGATTATGACTCCACTTTTATTCATTAGAATCAAATATTTTTATAAATTTCAAGCAGTCATAATTTTCAGTTTCTACCAAGGAACATTTCCTATAAACTCAAACACACTTTACATAAACCATTAGTGAATAAACATAAATTTTATAGTGTGTGATTAATACCATATTTTTTCTTTTCAAACCAGCTTCAGACATTAAAACTAATACAAAATGATAAATACAACTTGATATATCCTATCCAAAAATATTTATACATTCATCCACTAGGTGAATTTCCTTGGTTAATAGGGATACAGATTTTGAATCTATATCTATAAAATCCACTTGAATTTTAGCTCTACCATTGAATATTGAGAAGATTTTAAATATAAGAGTTATATATCAATAAAATACATTTTATGTCCTATAAATAGTCAGTTGATATCACAAGTTAAACCCCTTGTTAGATTAAAAAAATAAATCATTAAATTTTTTTAGCTGCTTCTTCTTCAATATTTATTCTTACATATTCAAGACTTGATACCTATTGATAAAATGTGTTCATATCACCAATAATTCAATTGTAACTTGATTCCACTTGTGAAACCACTTATCATTTCTACAATGCATCTTCTAGTCATGTTCTTGCAATTATAGATTCAATGAGATACCACTACTGCTTCTAACTTAAACTGGAACTTTGGATCATTCCTCAACATCACTTGAACCTTATGATAAAACCTCTACATTGAAGGGAATAGTCAATATCTACATGATCACTGAGAGGGGGATGGGTGAATCAGTGATATTTATTTTTATATTTTATTTCTTATGAAACAAACTTCACCTCCTATTAAACATATCGATCTTTTATAGAAAAATAAGAAAACAATAATAACCATAAAAACACAAGTATTTATAAGGTTCACTACTTAGTAAGAGTAGATAATACTTGGGATGGTTTGGATGTAATCCAATACCATACAATCCACTATAAAATGATCCTCTTATGTGGTTACAACAAGCATGAAATATCCTTAAACTTTCATTGCATTATAATCAAATAATAGTGAATGTACTCCTCAAATAGGTAAATGACGTAATAAAATTTTTGTAGTAATGATAAGAAAACTTCACCAATATAAATCGATATGTTTTCATAGTGTTTCTTGTATTTCATCACACTTTATCTTATTTCAAGTAATTATCCTTTACTTTCTTATTGTAATTTTTTATAAACCATATGTTTTTATCCTATTCATTATATTTCTCTATCAAATCATCCATACAGAAAAGTACATACATTTTCTTATGAAAAACTATTACCAATTTATTATACTCTATCCTTAAATTCACCTATGAACACTATTTTTCAGATAACACCAATTATGAAAATTATGTCTGGTGTCTTTTCATTCGATGCCTCTGATCACAAATCCTCTATCTGATAGTAACTTTTTCTTCAACCAAGATATTTCTTGGTTGTAAACATTCTATTATAAAACATTTTATTTTATATTTTTATATGGTATATCCATATTATACTATTTCTACAACACTTAAATTTTATACACATGAATAGTACCATCTACGTAATGTATGTGTGAGCAGGAGGAAATTCAGAAATCCAAATTAAATTTCATTCTAAAAAAACTCAAAATTTGAAACTTCCACAAATAGCAAGTCACTTGGATTCTTATAAAGGTTTATAGAGTATTCTTGTAAAATCTAGTATCCTATAACTTTAATAAAATTCCTTCAAAATAAACAATAATCATAGATATTCCTTCTATGATATTTGGAACATTGAAAGATCATATTTAAATCATCACATTAATATATTTATGAGAGTTTTGTAAAGACCTTAAAATTGATAAAAAATTATACAACTTATTCATATGATAAATATTTTTAGTAATTAATTTATCTATAGATAATACATATGGTGTTCTAAAATTAACTTTATAGGAAAATTTTCAAAACACTTCCTCTAGAAACTTCCATCATCCAATGAATTGCATTAGAAAAATTCTCCCATTTTCTTTTCATGCTGGCCTCTATCTGATGGAATTTATACAAAATATCCACTCAATGTAATAAAACAAAAATTTATATCTAATAACTTAGTGTCTTTCTTTTGATATTTAGTTAATTAGATGGGATTTATCTATTAGGGCCTTGTTTGATTAGAATTCATTTTATTGGACTTTGTCCGATTGGAATTCATCTGATTATATTACACAACTTCTTCCCTTTGTAATTAAATAATATTCCTCAGTCTAGAAAACTTAAAAAACTTCAAACATACACATTTCTTAGCCAAACATCTTTCTGATATATTCTGTCTGATAAACTCCACATAATTTTCTTAGAACATCATAGCATAAACTATGTATATACAAATTAATTTCTCCCCTATTATACTTATTCTTGGATTATGATATCTTTTATAAATCATGATTTTAGAAAATTAAGAATAGAAAAGCATTTCCAAATTTTAAACTCCATCAAAATCTATAACCGATGAACTTTATAAGAAATATAAAATAATCATTCAATATAAAAACTCTATCTGAACATCTTAGTTCTGAATCATTCATCCAATAGGATTGGTCAAGAAAAATTATCTAGGTATTCTCTGTTTATTCATTATTTTTTTAATGTATTAACAAAGTTATGTGTTTTATTTTGATACAAAAAAATAAAATACTTTGAGCATAACTTATTTAATCCAAACCAACTTCCTCTAAAAATATTTCATCTCCTTCAAAACACCTCCAAACATCATGGTTCCAACAATATCCCCCTTTGGATTTTATTTTCAACCAATGAACATAAATCAATGAAATTTTATAACTCATGAAATGGATTATTTATCCAATAATTCTAAGCCTACGTGTGTAAAATCGGTGTAAGAAACAACAATCATCAAACAAAAAAACCATTCTATCTATAAGTATTTACTTAAAAAACCTTTTCAAATTCCTTGTAAGAAAATTATTATTCCACTTTAAAAATTCATCAAAAAACCAACATCATCTAGTAAGAATAAGTTTTCCGATATCCACCTTAAAAAACTATTAAAGTAGTTCACACATGTTGAAATCACAACTTACCCCTTTTAAGAACCCCCCTAAATACAAGCTTTACCTTGAAAGGTAAAACACATACCAGTGGATAGATTTATGTTACACATTTTTTCTCCCCCTTGAAAACACTATCCAAAGACAATTTGAAGAGGGGATGAAAATTTCATACCTTATCCTTAAAGAAGATGCGGTTTTATACCCATGAGAAAACTTAACTTATGATATGTTTCCATTGACAATGATTTTGTAAATATATTAGATACTAGCTCTATTTTAGGTACAAAATAAAACTTCAATTATTTCTTTTACCCATGATCTTTAATGAAGTGATATTTTATATCAATGTGATTATAATTAGAATGCTATAATTTATTTTTAGTGTGATTTATAACACTCAAATTATCAAATCCCAAGATAAGGTGAAACTTCACATCAATAAATAAATCTTCCATCTGTGTCTTCATCCACATAAGTTTTGTTATTGATTAAGTGGATAAAACATACTCATATTTTTTTATTGAGAGACACTAAACTTTATTTCCTTGTATTCTAGCTAATACAAATTTTTTCCATGAAAAATACTCCACTAGATCTAGATTTTATATAATCTACACTTCCTTCCCAGTCTATATATATGTAACCAAATAGATGAATATTTCTTGTACCATTATATCTCAACCCAAAATTTGTTATTCCTTTGATATATATGAGAATTTATTTTACATCCATGATATGAGATTATTTTGGAGAACTTTGATACATGGTAAAAAGTGTAAAAAAATACACTATATCTGGTCTTGAAACTATTAGATATAAGAAAATTCCAACTAAGAAAATACATCTCTTCATTAAGAAAATATGGCCTTGAACAACCATGTGTCTTCTTTATATAGCTATTAATTAAGAAAATATGACTTGAAAATCTTCTTAAAATTTTTATATCTTCATTTTATAGTGATATAAAGAAAGATTATAATAGTTTTTAATCTTTCTATAGGATCAAAGGTCTCATAAAAAGTTAATACCTTCAACTCTTGAGTAATATTTATTAAATAACCACTCTTTATTCCTTATTACTTTTACTTTTTTAATTCAACATGTTTTGGAACACCCATTTTATACCAATCACATTCTTATTGTTTTTTAGGTAAAATTTCTCAGGTATCATTCTTCTTAATTTGATCTATCTCTTAATTTATAACATCAATTCACACTTTCTACACCAAATCTTCATCAACATCTTATGGTTCAACTTATGAATATAAGGAAGTATGTGATATTAACCTTGATGTCCTTTTTATTTGAACCCATTGACACTGATCTCCAATGATGTTATGAAATTCCACTTACTTCATTTGACTAGTATGATATGTATGTAATTGTTCCTCATCACTTGAGATAGATGAGTTAGAATATTTATATCAACCAGTTTCAACATTGTTATTATCATTAATAACTCTTTCACAATATTCAACTATAACCACCTAATATTACCTTTATTCTAAATATGTGTCTATATGAGAAAGTTTCTTATCATATTATTGAATAACTTTCACATATATTGAGTCAAAAACATTTATCATTTTCTTATTATAGAACCTGTGTCCTCTACCATTAAGAGGTAATCCAAGAAATATTCTATCAACACCTCTATGATGAAACTTCCCAAGGTTCTCACCCTTAAATTTTATAATTAAAGGAATACAAACATTCATAAATGTTTCAAGCCTGGGGTTTAATTATAATACATCGCATATGAATTCATATCATATTTTTTTAAGTATAAACATCGATTCTAAACATAAAATTTTAATCCAATAGAGTGCATTAAAAAATATCAATAAGTATCATGTTCAGTCAACCTTGTTTATGAAATATAAACCAGTCTTATATTTATTATTTTAGTATAATCGTTCTAATATAGTGTGTATGGTATACAAAACTCATGATGAATTATATTTCTTTCAAGATACTCTCTAAAATTTTTACTTGTATATTTTCCACTCGTATCAGTATGAATCTTATTCGTAGGATATCTGCACTCCTTTTCTATACTTCTCCTAAAACTCTTAAATTTTTTTAGAACCTTTGACTTATGTTTCAAAAACATAATACATGTAATATTAGTAAATTAATTAATAAATGAAAAAAATACTTATCTCTATTTATGACTATTTACTCATGGTCCCATAGATATAAAAATGTATCTTCTCCAAGGGATGAGTTAAATGTATCTCAACTTTATTATGTATAGAGTTTGTAATCTCCCCTTTCTAAAAAATTGAAAATACCAATATCTTCTTCTTAAAATATCATGAATATCACAAATACTTTCTCTCTTATTTATTTTTCTCATATTCCTCTGACACATATGCACTAGCCTTTTATGTCACAAATAATTTTATTCTATCATGCCCAGATAGCATGAAAATTGTGAATAACCAACATGAAAAAAGATTCTCTTTGTTCGTTAGCCTCTCATTATAAATTTCCAATATTCTATGCTCTTAAAAAACCACATTTTATAAAAACAACTTTGTAACTTCATCAATTTTTTTGAAACACTCAATATATTTTGTTTTATCCAATTTAAAAAAAATAATCTTGGTTTTTTACTTTTCTTATCTAATTATAATAGATCTAAAACCTTTGATTATTAGTGACTCATCATTTCCAAAAGTCACTATACCCTATTTATAATCTTTTAAATTATTTAAAAATTTAAAATCTTCTTTCATGGATGAAGAACACCCACTATCTAATATTCAAGGTCTTTCTCATTTTGTTTCTTTGGGAGTAGTACCAACTAGTAAGGCATTTTATTTCTATTTTTCTTCCATAAAATATGGATTTTATGATTTTTCATATAAAGTTTGCTGTGAAGATAACATGAAAATATGTACATTTTAAAGATTTCTAGGTTGATCACATATTTAAAAATAGTTTCCAAAGGTTGGAATCTATTTTAAATCTCCAAATTGACTTTCTCAAGTTTCCTTTTTTGAGTGGGGGTACTCCCCCTCCAAATTTGACTCTAATTTCTTATGAATTTACTATAACATTGGTGATTAAACCAACACATATTCACTATATTCCCAAATCCTCCACAATACGAGTAGTTATTATATAAAACATATTTCACTTTGTAACTTAAATACTTTCCATATTTTTGTTTCTATTTTTTCATAAAAATTATTACCTTACACTTTGGTATTTCATTGTACACGAAAGTTTTTTTACCTCCTAAAATTTTATTTTATCTTCAATAAAATATCTAGTTGTAGCATATTTTGGTTTAGACTTCAAAACGTTAGAATCTTCATGTTTTTTTCTATACTTGTTTTGGATACAAACATGGTCTTATTGGTTTGATTTTTCTTTTATATTATTTTAACCCTCTTAATATTATTTAAGGAAAATTTATATTAATCCTCACGAGGTTTACATTTATCAGAACTTTCACTAACTTCTATAACTGAGTTTTGGAAATTTTAAATTCATTTCTCAACTTTGAATTTTTTTTGAACATGTTTTAAATATTCTTATTTCACTTTAAAATTTTATTCAAGATTGGTGTTGATATTTTTATTTTCATAAAGAAACATCTTTATATCATCATGTTTTTTTAGAAACTTTGATTTTTATTCAATTGAAAATTATTGATTGTTTTCTGAAATATTTTATTTATTTAAATTCTTATTCTCCCTCTCAAGTATTACAATCTTTACAAGAAATTAATTCAATTCATGTTTTAGCATAAAATCCATCTGAGTCACTTCTTCTTTTAAAATATTACTTTCATCACTAATGAATTTTTCATCATTCAAATTTTTAATAAGAATTTTTTTAGTAGCATCATCATTATAGTTATCAGCCTATTCTTCACTGTAATTCTCTTCCTCTCACTTTGAAAAATAGTTTCTCCTTTGGTATTTAGATAACTTCTTATCCTTTCCCTTATAATAGGATTTGGATTTTTCTACCTTATTATTAAATGATCTACTTGAATTGATGTCATCTTCATCAGTTTCTCCAACATCCTTTTTCCATAGACAATTTGTAGTAAAATGTCCAAAAACTCTGCAGCTAAAACATTTTAGCTATAAATTTCTTTGTACTTTAATGTTCCTATTTTAATTTTTTTATAAAATAAAGAAATAAATCCATCAAAATTTTCACTAACCCCATATTTAGTATTAGAGTTAATAGATTCTTCTTTGAGAGATTTCATAGACTTTCCTTACTTGGAATCTTTGAAAGAAATTTCCCAATCACCCTTCTCTTTGTTATTCATAACCATTTCTATTCTCATATCATAAGTGATGAGAGTGCCATGTCGATCATCTAGAGATAGAGTTTCAAGATCTCTATATTCCAATGATGAAACTTTTGAATCAACTTTATTAGGAAGAATTTATAAGATCTTTTCAATAATGGCTAAATATTCCAACTTATCACTAAGACATATTATAGTGATTACAATTTCATTCACCCTTATATTGAAGTCACTAACAAGTTTATAATAACCCATATTAATATATTCTCACATTAACCTCTATATTTTTAACTCTGATTTATTTATTTTCATATTTCATTCATAGATATTTTTAAAAATTTTCTAGATACCTTTAGAAATTCAAAATCCTTTTACTCTAAGAAACCCACTTTTAGAGAGTGAAGAAAGTATAACATTTCTAGATCACCAATAATTATCCAAATTCTTATTATCAACAACTATTATGGAAACTACCTTAGTAATAGGTTTTGGACCAACCATAGTAGCTTTAAGAACCTCATAACTAAGGGACATAAGATAATAAATCATTCTAAATTTCCAAATATGATATTTTTTTCTTAAAAAATAGGAATCTTTTATTGTTCATATAATTATGAAATTCCATGAAAAATTCACTTTTCATAAAAATTCAGAAACGATTCAATGATGGGAAACTTATCTTTGATACCACTTAGAAGGATTAGTTAGAATCTATGTGGTCACTAAGAGGGAGAGGGTGTGAATCAATGATCTTTCTTTTTATATTTTTTTCTTATGAAACAACCTTCACCTCCTGTTAAAGAGATATGGATTTTATGAAAAAAGAGGCACAAAATCAGAACCATAGGAATAAAAGTATTTAAAAAAATTCACTACTTAGTAAGTGTAGCGATTCTTGGCATAGTTTTTAAATAATCCAATAATGTAAAATATACTATAAAACAATCCTATTATGTGGTTATAAAAATAAAGGAATATCCTTACAACTGCGTTGCACTATAATAAAATAATAGTACACGTTCTCCCCACACTGATAAATTATATAACATAGATTTTTTAACAACCATAAGAAACCTTCACCAATAAGAATTAGTATGTTTTCACTATTCTTATTGTACTTATTCACACTTTCTTTTCTTTGAAGTACTTGTTATTCACCTTCAATCCTAGTACTATGCAAGAACTTTCTTCTTGGAAGTTTGTATAAAACTTCCATCCATTATCCTATTTATCTGATTTCTATATCCGTTAATCCATCCAAAAAAAATCCATCCAGTGACTTTTGAGAAACTTATACCACTTTATTATGATCTATCTATCTATTAACCTCTACACACTATTTTTCCAATAATACTTGATATGAAAATTCTATCTGATGTCTTTCCATCCAATGAATTTGATCACAACTCCTCTATCTAATAAAAAATTCTTATTCAACCAAGAGATTCCTTTTTTTGGAAACTTTACCTATAAAAACTTTGGATTTTAGATTTTCGTATGGTATCTTTGTATGATACTATTTATGAAACACTAAAAAGTTTACACATGTGAATAGTACCCAACTTTGTATTGTACTTGCACCCTATTTATATATTCATGATTAGGTGAAAATAAAGTAATCCAATTTAACTCTCCTACTCAAAAAAATTCAAAACTTCCAATCATAACAAGTTGCTTGGATTATTATCAAGATTTGTAGAATATTATTGAATATTCTCATAAACTAGAGCATCCAATAAATTTATAAAACTTTATTTTAACTAAATTAGAATCATGGATCTTCCTTCCATGATATTAAAAATATTAAAATACATGATTTTAATTATCAAATTAATATCCTTATTAAATTTTCATAAAGACCTTAAAAATGGTAAAAAAGTATACCACCTATTCACCTGATAAAACTTTTTAGTAATTATTCCATCTAAAGAGAATGTTCGATGTTACAACATTAAATTCCTAGGAACATTTAGGAAAAAATTCCTCTAGACACTTCCACTGTTTGATGAATTGTATCAGAAAACGTCACCCACTATTATTGCTCACCATCCTCTATCTAATATAATTTATAGAAATGATCTATTTGATTATAACAACCAAAAACTTCTATCAGATAACTTAAAGTTTTATGTCTAATCTTTGGTTTGTCCGGTGGGATTTGTCCATTAGGACTTTATCTGATTGGAATTCATTTGACTATACTTCATTTGATTACATTCCAAAACATGTTAACTTTATAGTTTAACAACATTCCTTAGTTTGGAAAACTTTACAAACTTTAACACAAAATTTTTCTAGTCAAGACACTATCTAATATCGCTTGTTCGGTGAACTCCAAAAACCATCCTTAGACTTCCATAATATGATATTTGTACATATAAATTTTTTTATTCTTCCTTATACTTATGCTTAGATCATTAGATCTTTTATAAATCATTATGTTAGGAAATTAAGAATTGAAATTAATTTCCAGATTTTAAACTTCATTGAAATATATAAATGATGAAATTTGTAAGAAATATACGATAAAAATTCCTAAAAAAACCATGTCCAAAAATCTCAATCTGCAATTGTCCATACAATCGATTTTTTCCTAAAAACTCAATCTAGCCTTCTCCATACATTCTCTATTTATTAGAGGTATAAAAAATTAGGTTCTTTATATTGAGATAACAAAATATAATACATGGATCATACCTTCTTCAATTTAAACCAATATCCTATAAAAATCTTCCAAACTCCTTTTAAACATCTCCAAAATTCATGGTCCCCACACCCATGAATTATATCTCCCCTAAAACGTGTGATATTTCAACTGTATTTAATAACATTTAAATACAGAAGGATAGGATACCTTTCCACTTAACTCAAGCCGATGAGGATGGTGAGTCACTATGGACCACTATTTTCCTTTATCCTTTAATTTAAAATCTATATTCAGTTATGAATCAATTTTTATAGAGTATAATTTCTCTTCAACTTCCATGGGGTTGACATCCTATTCCTTAGGTAAAATAGAATATCTCCCCCTTGAGTTTTATAATCAACAAGTATCTCTCTAGTCATCATTGGTTGGTCTTTTATTCTCCACAACTTCTTTCTTCCTTGTCTATTCCTACAAGAATTATTAGATTTTTCAATATATACTATGCATTGGGACACTCATTTCACTTGATATTTTCCAGATTTAGCAACATGTGAACTCTTTTATTGTTTATATATCTTCCACTTATTTTTCTAATATAATTTTTGTGTATTAAAAAATTTTAAAGTTCTTTTTATATTGATTTTAACATTAAATTATTCTTCAACCAAAATCTAAAATCTATTTTTAAAAATAATAGATTTGTCTTTGGATGCAAGTCGATTCTATTATTTTACTCTTGCTACAATTCTACTAATATTTACATTAGAGGCATGGTTAGCATGGTAAGAATTATAAGAATAATAACCATACCTCTATTTCTGAAATTTATGATTTCATTTTTAAAATTCTCTATCAATTTAACAAAAATAAATATTTTCTAATGCTTCATAAAAATATATATAAATATGTTAACGCATTCCAAAATTCTAGCACATGTCTCTATAAATTCCTATATTATACATCAATTTTTCCTTACTCTTTATAAGTTCCTTCTTGAATGTGTTTCAAATACCATCAATATTTTACCTTTTATTTAGAAATATGACTATTCTCTTCATATCATGCCTCATAGGGGTTCCATCATGGCCAAGGATGATTTTTACAATTGAATATGGACTTTGTGATATACTAATTCTTTCATTATTATTCAATGATATAGAATACAGGTTCTTCATCTCACAATAACCTTATAAGGGATAATCAAATAATAAATGTAAATAATATTTTATAATAAGCTTACCCTTGGAATTATATTGTTCTATTTACTTCTTTATTGATATTAACACCTTTTCAAGTCAGTGTATCTTCTTGATATTTATCTCAATTTGAGAATTCATGTCTTCCTTGAGTGTCTTCTCATTAGAAATATCATCCTACAATTAATGGGAATGTTTATCTAGTATGTAAATTTACTCTTTAATCATGGTGTTCATTTAGTAAATTTAATTCTTAAGTATTACCTTCTCTTTCTTTAGTCGTTGTACATCGTTGGATGATTCTTCTGGGAGTGTAACAAGTTCTTTCTTCTTAGACTTCAGGTTTTGAACATATTTTGGGTCAATGACCTTCTTCTTGGAACCATTTTTGAACTTATGCATTCTTAAAGGAATATCCTATAATTACTTATCCTAGAAATCATAATTTTCCATTATATCAGCAGCCACTTCGACTAGTCTATTGTTTAGGATTTTATACTCCTAAAATTCAATTTCCAAAACTTTTCCATAGATCCACTGAGACTTATTGTCATCTATTAACTTGATGTTTTTATATAGTAGCCTCTGATATATCTCTTTTGATAAGTGGATAGTTTACACCTTTTTATTCCTTGGGATCTAATCATCATCAATAAATCCAACTTTACTTGGGATGTCAATATCCTAGAACAATCCTACAAGATCATTATAAGCATTAATAGATTCATAGTAAAAAACACCCATACCTTCCTTTTAAGAGCTACTAAAACCCTCCATTTGAATCAAAAAATTTCCATAAACATTACATTATATGAAATCCCTTGAAGTTTTTATTATTAAAATTATTTCCTTTTTCCATGACACCAACATAATGTAAGGGAATACTAGAATTAAACTCCAAAAACCAATCAGATCAATTCAAAACAAAAAAAATCTAAAAAAATATAATAAAAGGAACCTATGCTATGATACCTATTTTTAGTGCTCCGATGGACTCAAGTGAGAGATACCATGAGATGGGGGAGGGATGAATTAAGGTATTTAGATTTAACAACTAAAACACTTTTTCCTTAAACACTCATTTCCCAAGATGATCTTAGACTCATATTTAGTAGGGTCACCCTTTAGTTCTTCCTTTAATGATAATATGATTATCACTTCATTAATATTTATCCATGAATATGATTATCCAATGATTATCCACCAAATAACACCAATTACATTAAGTAGAATATAAAAAACCAAGCACACAATACATGAGTATTTCTACTTGGTTCACCCAAACTAGGATAATCCAAGAAGCATGCAGTCAAAAATATATCAATTCACCACAATACAATAAAATCAATTTTTGGTGGTGGGTTTTGGATATTAATATGGTCACTACCCTTACAATATTTTGGGATAGCTCACCACTTACAATAGATCACTTCCCCCACTTACTTTATTTCAATCACTTATTTAGAAAGGAAATATCCTTTGGAAAATAGGGAAATAAAGGATAGTAACACAAATTATATGGATTAACCAAGTATGAATTAGTTCCATTGAACTCCTCAAGATAATAATTCATTGTAAGGATATGAATATCCGCATTCATAGTAGTTACATATTTCTATGAGTTATCATGAAACTCATACTCCATTAGAAAGATCTCCAGGAAGTTCCAAACCATCTTCACTTATTTCTATCACTCAGGACTGTGATATCTTCTTATTATTTATTTATTATTGAATATAGTAATGAAGTTATTTCCTCTATCTCTCTCTCTATTATATTTTTAAATATTAATCCCTACAATTTTTCACAATTTATATTCCCTTCATTTATAGATATATATATTTCTATAATTCCTGAACTTTATTTTCTCTATATCTTGAGAAATTCCCAATGTTTCCTTTTATGATATATCACTAATCTACCTACGATAGTGGAGAAAATTATTCTAGATATTCTTTTTAACTATAATCATGAATAACATATTCAATTATCAAGTTATACAACTAAAATATAGGAAAATAAAAATTATATATCTATTGAATTGAGTCCTACCATGATGTGGTCCCTCCCACCATGGCATGGAACTAGACTCCATGGGTACTATCATGACATGTTGGGTGTATCTATAACATATTACCATAAAACATATCGATTCAATTACTTCAGAATAAGACTTACCATGAAATAACATAGTTATAAGCATGATGAAACACATCTCTAGGAAAAATGTCCAGAAAAACTCTCAATACCATTCTCTCATCTCTATTTTCACTTAAACTTCAAAATTCTTGATTCTCATCATGCCTTGATCCATGGTGAAGGGGTACTCTAACATGAAACTCTATCCAGCCTTATAGGAGAACCTTATGATAACCATAATTACCATAGTTTACCTCCCCACTTTTAATTGGGATTTTGAGAATCCACCATAGAAACCGGCATAGGGTGGTCTCTATCAACTTTTCATTTACACTCATAAATCCTTAAGTGAAATGCCTTAAAATTGACCAAAACTCCCATAATGTCTGAGTCCCTACTCATCATTTTAAATAGGGAAATAGTTAAAGAAAAATTCTATACATCAAAACATGGTACATACCTGATCGCTATTTTTCATAGGTATTTTGTGACTACAAAATTTCGTACACCATGAAATAACACCAAATAAATCTTCATTTTACAACCACAATGGGAATGGTTATGTATAACATGATGCAGATAATTACCTCTAGAAACTCTTGCACATTTTTTAGACCTTTAAAATGAACCCAAAATATTTCTCATTTGAATAACATCACAACTTCACATTCTGAAACTTTAATGATTATATATAACTTCAAAATATACACTTTCTTGACATAATTATAGAATCACTCTAACATCAATAAATCCAATCTATATTCATCACTTTGGTTTCCAATAAAACCACTAATGTGTTACCAATAAATCTTCTAATAATACTACCAATGTATTTCCAATAAATCAAACACCTTAACTTCACAATGGATATTATAATAGTTTGTACTCTCACTAATTCACATAGAGTCATCTAATAACCCTGTATTAGGATGGAAACACTTTATTTCACCATAGATTAGGTACCTTTACTAATTTAATTTGGGTATCATTATTTATTCACTCACCAGGATAGTCAACCTTTTCACCATTATCCATTTACATACTAAACAGATCTATATAAAGATCTTGTTTGTAAGAAATATGTGTCTATTGATTTCTATTATTCCATTATATATAGAAACATTTAAAAAATCCTTGAAAATAAATAAAAAAACATAAAAAACCTAAAACCCCTTAAAAAACATTAAAAACTAAAAAAAACATTAAACCCCTAAAAACCTAAATAACACTAAAACCCATTAAATAACCTAAAAACCATAAAACCTATAAAAACCATAACACCCCTAAAACTGTAAAAACCCATAAAACCCATAAAACCTTAAAAACCACTAAAAACTATAAAAACCCTTTAAAACCCTAAAATGTTTTAAAACTATAAAAAACCTTTAAAACCCTAAAAAACTCAAAAAAAAAACAAAAAAACTAATAAAAACCATAAAAACCCTTAAAACCCATAAAAATCATAAAAAACCCTAAAAACCCTAAAACCCCTAAAACTCCCTAAAAACGTAAAAACCCCTAAAACCCTTAAACCCCCCTAAAATAACCTTAAAAACCTAAAAACACTTAAAATCCCTAAAAAAATTCTAAAACCCCAAAAAACCCTAAAAAACCTCAAAATGCGCAAATCCCTAAAAACATAAAAAATATTAAAAAGTATTAAAAAACCCTAAACACTTAAAAAAAACTAACAACCCTGAAAAAACCTAAGAAAATATTAAAAACCTAAAAACACTTAAAACCCCCAAAAATATAAAAAAAAATCTAAAAACCATAAAATACACTTAAAAACTCTAAAAACCATAAGAACACCTAAAAATCATAAAAACCCTAAAACCCCCAAAAATCCACTAAAAACTCTAAACCCCTTTCAACCCCTAAAAACGTTAAAAATTCTAAAAAACTTTAAACCCCTAAAGAACTAAAAAAACCCTAAAACCAAAAAAAACCATAAAAACTAAAAACCCTAGAACACCCTAAAATCCCTAAAAACCTATTAAATTCTTAAAAATTCCTAAAAATACATAAAAACATAAAAAAACTAGAAATCCTGAAAAACCCTTTTAAAAGCTTAAAAACCTAAAATCACTTAAAACCTCAAAAAATCTAAAAAACACTGAAAACACTAAAAACCATAAAAATCCTAAAATCCTTAAAATACTTTAAAACCACTTAAAAACCCTAAATAAGAGGAAGATGCCGCCACTCTCTCTTGGGTTCTCCCTCACGGAACCGTGCTTTACATGGTATTCTCCCTGAATTATTCCTGGAGGCTTCGTCCTGGCGTTCTTCTGCCCCTCTTCGGTCGACTCCCTCGCTTTTTCTCTCCCTTTGTGGGAGCTTTACGAGTCAGTCAAGGTGGGGGTCTCCATCTCTGGTGGCGAAGGCTGAGGACTTGTGTGGTTTCTTCATCGGCTTCCCTGTGCGAAGATCTGGGTAAGGGTTACCTCTTGGCGGATCTGCTTCTTCGGTGAAAAACCTCAATAGAGGTGCAACACGATGTTCTGGCGGTGCCATATGCTGGTCTTTCGGCTGGCTGCTCTCGAAGATCTGATTTCCGGTGAGTTTTTATCTTTCTCCGGGCTGCGTGACGGAAGATGGTGCTTACATAAGGCTTGTATTCGATCTTCTGGTGGTATTCTTGGTCCTTTGGCATGCGCTTCTAGATCTTTTGGTCAACGACTCATGCATAAGGCTCATGTTTAGTTTTATGGTTCATTGGATTTGTCTACTTTTCATGCTGTGGACGTGGAGTGGCTTAAGCTGTGCTGGGATCTGGTTGATCTGCTGGTCTTTGGATCATCGGGGTACCAAAATGGCTTCTCTAGTCCCCTGTTTTCTGCTAAAAATCTTGGTTGGAGCTCGTTTCTTGCTGAAAACCATGGCTATTTTGCATTTTGCTGCATTTTGGTTTTGGTTTATGCCTTCCTTTGGCGCCAAACCGGTTTTCTTGGCCATGAGATGCTGGTTCTGTTTGCTAAGATGTCTCTAGATGCTGGAAGGTGTATTGCAATATGATTTGTGGAATTTTGTGCTGTTGCAGGTTTTGTTGGAGGCTACTACTGGTTTTCTGGGTAGATGAGCTTGGCTTGGTATTCTGAGTGGGAGTTGCATATGTGTTGTGATTTGGCTACTATCTGTAGTTCTCTATGTTATGGTTGGTTTGGTTGTGTTTTGTTGTGAGTGCTGGTCTTTGGTCATGGATGTTGGTGTTTGGTGATGGTTGTTGTTCTGCTGCGAGGTGACGAAGCTGGTTTGGTTGTGGCTCAAAGTGGATGCTGGCTATTGGTTCTGTTGAGTGGTGCTGCACTTTGTCCCGCCTTTGGGTGTTGTGGAGCTACTGATTCGTTCTGAAGTGATGAAGGGGGGATTTATGACCTTGGTTCTGATGGTTCTGTGATGATGAAATTGTATATTCTTAGTGAGAAGGTGCTGGATGCTGGTTTTTGTCAGTTTGGGTGCTGGTCTTTGGCTACTTGTGAGCTGCTGGTTACTGGTGAATGCTGGATGATGAAGTTTCTTATGGCAGAGCTTCTTGGTGAGAAGGTGTTGGATGCTGGAAAGTGTGAGATTGGACGCTGGTCGCTGCTTGGCTGTGAGCTTTAGATGATGGTTTCTGCTTGGATGAGAAGTGATAAAGGGGTGATGGAGCTGTCGACTACTGGAATTGGCTGAGATGGTGCTGAAGCTGCTGTGAGTTTGGCGTTGTGTCTTTTCTTCTTTTGATTTTTCTTTTTTTTTTCGGTCTTTGGGTGTGTGTTTGTTAAGGGATTTTGGGTGTGGGTTGATTGACCCTGCCCCTCCCTTGTCTGCAGTGTCTTCGCGTCTTTTTTCTTATAAATTTTTGGGGAGTCAGGAATAGCCTGGCCCCAATCCTTCCTTTCCCTTAAAAACCATAAATCACAATAAAAATTGTAAAAACCCTTTAAACCCCTAAAAACATTAAAAAAATCTAAAAAAATTAAAACCCTAACAACTCAAAAAAAGCATAAACCCCCCCCCCCCCAAAAAAAAACCAAAAAACCCAAAAAACACTAAAAACCATAAAAATCCCAAAAATCGATAAAAATACATTAAAATATTTAAAAAATCCCTAAAAGTCCCCAAAAACGTAAAAAATCCCAAAATCCCTAAAAACCCTAAGAAAAACTAAAAAAAATTAAAAACCTAAAAACATTTAAAACCCTAAAAAACCTAAAAATTCTAAAAACCCAAAGAAAACATAAAACCATAAATCCCTAATAACCACCCAATTCCCTAAAACCCCTAAAAACCATAAAATCCTAACAAATCCCTAAAATCCTTAAAATAATAAAGAATCTTAAAAATCCTAAGAAAACCTTAAAAACCTAAAAACACTTAAAATCACTAATAACCTAAAAAAATATATATAAACACTAAACAACCCTAAAAGACTAAATCCGCTAAAAAATAGAAAAACAAAAAACCAAAAAAAATATTTTAAAAACTCTAAAAATTCTTTAAACCCCTAATAACATTAAAAAAATCTAAAACAACTTAAAACCATCAACAAACTAAAAAAACAATAAAATCCAAAAAGAAACATAAAAACCATAAAACCCATCAAAACCCATAAAAAACCATAAAAACCATAAAACCATAAAAATCCTAAAAACCCAAAAAATACTGAAAAATATAAAAAATCTAAAAACCTTGAAAAAATTCTAATAAAACCTTAAAAACAAAAAAAAACACTTAAAACCTCTAAAAAACTAAAAAATGCTAAAAAATATAAAAACCCTAAAAACCAAAAAACTCCCTCAAAATCCCCAATAACCAAAAAGACCATAAAAAATCTTAAAAAAAATACCTACGCATAACTAAAAATGTAAAAACCATAAAAAACCCTGAAACCCATAAGAAAACCTTAAAATACTTAAAACACTTAAAAACCTAAAAAACCTAAAAAATGATGAAAACACTAAAAACCCAAAAATAGGAAAAAAATAAAAACCACTAAAAACCTTAAAAACACTAAAACCCCATAAACCCCAAAAAAATGAATAAAAACTCTGAAACCCCTATAAACCCCTAAAAACATTAAAAAAATCAAAAAACCATTAAAAACCTAAAACCTAAAGAAATCCCTAAAACCCAAAAAAATATAAAAACCCTTAAAATTCCCACAAACCCCTAAAAATACATAGAAAACTTAAAATTTAATAAAAAATATTAAAAAATCCCTAAAAATATCTAAAATCATAGAAAACCCTAAAACCCTAAAAATACCTAAGAAAAACATAAAAACCTAAAAAAAATTAAAACCCCTAAAATCTTAAAAAATAATAAAAACACTAAAAAACCCTAAAACACATAAAAAACCCCTAAGACCCTCAAAATCCATAAAAACCCTAAAAAACCAAAAAAATCCCTAAAATCCCTAAAAACATAAGAAACCCTAAAAACCCAGAAAAACCAGAAAATAAAAACTTAAGAACATGAAAACAGTTTAAATTCCTAAAAAACCCAAAAATGATAAAAAAAACTACAAACCCTAAAACCCCTAAAACCATAAAACCCCGAAATACCTTAAAAAATCTAAAATCAATAAAACCCTAAAAAGCCACTAAGAAACCTAAAACCCTTTAATGCCCCTTAAAACCCTAAAAAAATTAAAAAAATATAAAAACCATTAAAACCATAAAAACTAAAAAATTCCTAAAAACCCAAAAAACCATAAAAACCCAAAAACATTAAAAAATCCCTGAAATTCTTAAAACCATAAAAATCCAAAAAAAAATCCTAAAAATCACAACAAAAATTAAAAAAAACTAAAAACAATGAAAACCCCTAAGAAAAACTTAAAACATAAAAACACCTAATTCCCCTAAAAATCCTAAAAATTATAAAAACCCTGAAAAATATAAAAAAGCTAAAAACCCCTAAAAACCCCCAAAATACCTAAAAATCCTAAAACCCATAAAATCATAAAAAATCTCTAAAAATCACTAAAAATGTAAAATTAACTAAAAACCCTAAAAAACCATTAGAAAACCTAAAAAACATAAAACACACGAAACCCCTAAAAACCTAAAAATTTTAAAAACCCTAAAATCCCTTAAAAAGACCATAAAACCCTAAAAACCATAAAAATTATAAAAACACCTAAAAACCTTAAAAACCCTAAAAACCCACTAAAAACTCTAAAAACCATTTAAATCCATAAAAATGTTAAAAAATTATAAAAACCATAAACCCCTAAAAACTAACAAACCCCAAGAAACCCAAAAAACCTTAAAAACTCTTAAAACCCTAAAACCTAAAAATTCTAAAAATTGTAAAACCCCTAAAATCCCCCAAAAACCCCAAAACCCTCAAAATTAAAAAAACCATTAAAAATCCATACCTAAAAGGCCCTAAAAATCCATAAAAATATGAAAAACCCTAAAAACCTAAGAAATACTTAAAAAACGCAAAACAGTTAAAACCTCTAAAAGATCAAAAAATTATAGAACCACTAAAAACCCTTAAAGGACCCTAAAAAAATTAAAACTATGAAAACCATAAAAACCATAAAACCCCCAAAAATGATAAAACCCCATAAAAACCCTAAACCCCACTAAAAACTCTAAAACCATTTAATCTTGTAAAATTGTTAAAAACCTATAAAAACATTAAAAACACTAAAAAACAAAAAAATCCTAAAAACTCAAAAATCCCTAAAAACCCTAAAAACTATAAAACCCTAAAAACAATCAAAATCCTTAAAAACCCATAAAAATCCTAAAAATCCCTAAAAATACATAAAAATGAAAAAAATTGTAAAATCTAGAAGAAAACCTTAAAAATCTAAAATCACTTAAAATCCCTAAAAGGCATAAAAAATGCTGAAAAACCTAAAAACCATAAATCCATAAAACCCATAAATACAATCAAAATTTCTAAGGATCCTAAAAAACTATAAAAATCCTAAAAATAAATAAGATCCAAAAAAAACATAAAATACACTAAAAATCCTGAAAAACCATAAGAAAACCTCCAAAAACTAAAACATTTAAAACCTCTGAAAGCCTAAAAATGATAAAAAGATGATAAAATCCCCAAAAATACCATAAAACACAAACACCCCTAAAAATCTTAAAAACCATTAAAAACCTTAAAACCCTTAAAACCACTAAAAACTCTAAAAACCCTATTAACCCTTAAAAACATTAAAAAAATTCTAAAATCCATAAAAACCCTAAAAAACTCAAAAAATCTCTAAAAACCCCTAAAAAAACCATAAAACCCTAAAACTCCTAAAAACCCTAAAACTCCTCAAAATCCATAAAAACCCTCAAAATCCCTAAAACCCCTCAAAAACCCTAAAAATAATAAAAAACCTTAAAAATCCTAAAAAGGCACTAAAAAATCCCTAATAACATAAAACTTTTAAAAACCTAAAAACCCATAATAAAACCATAAATACCAAAAAAAAAACTTAAAACCCTTAAAAACCTTAAAAACCTAAAAATACTAAAAACCCTAGAAACCATATACCCCTTAAAAACCCTCAAAATCCCTAAAATCCCTAAAAATCATAAGAATTTCAAAAAATCCCTAAAACAACTTAAAATCATAAAAAACCCTAAAAACCCTGATAACCGATAAGAAAACCTTAAAATCCTAAAAGCACTTAAAACCCCTAATAACCCTTAAAAATAGAAAAAAAACTCTAAAACCCCTAAAAAAACCCTCTCTAAGAACACATTTGTTCTATGAGGTACATATCATTTTTGTTTTTGGTTAAAACCTTTATTTATGTTCTCTTTTTAGCATAGTCTAATACAGCCGAGCCTATGGGAAGATGGGTGTTTTTGAAACATGGAATTAGGGGGGCTGAAAGTAGCTTGCAGGCCAAATACATAGATTGTACTTGGAATATAGGGCATTTATTTATTACATGACACATAATGTCATTGTCAGGTCAATTCTTATTATGTAATGAGCTTTCTACAGAGGGGAATTCCCAATAATTTCATGACATGTAAATGATTTACACACTTTGTAAATGCATGAGATCAATTTTTAAAATAAGAGATAAGGCGTGATTTTTTATAGAAGTCTTCCTCTCTCTTGCACTATAGATTTATGAGAAGATCCTTTGAGGCCTAAACATAGGATTTTATTTTATTTTTTCATCCAACCTATGATTTAACTTTGGATATTATCATTGGATAGACACCAGTAATCGATTCACTCTTTAAATTAGTTTTGTCATTTTCCTTTCTATCAACGATGCTATTTTGGTATGAGCACCTATGTGATATTTTTAGGTCATTCTTTAATTCTTCTATTTTCTTCCTTTTGGGGTCGAGTTAGGATCCAATACTAGACAAGTGTTTTACCATGGTTATACATTAATTGGTTTATAAACTTTTAATTAAATATTGGTTATTTTATAGCTAGTTTTCATTGTGTCATATGCTAAACTTCCCAGGTGTTGCTCTTAAATTGAATAAATTCTTTTAATAAATTGTTGGAACCTAATTAGGTTTCCCACTTAGTACCATTATATTGTTGGATTTTTTCACCTTATCCCATACCACCCATGAGGTGTGTTTTAGTATCTTCTTTATGATATATTGCCCCATTGGGTGTGTGGAACCTCTCCTTTAGTAGAGGGACCATTGTTAAATTGAATGAGGTATTAGTAGAGGGTTTTATGCCTCATTTTCCATGTGATTACATGTTGTTAAAATGATTGAATGGTTTGAATGAAAATATGATATGGGTTACGGAATGATTAATCAAATGTTTTATGATTCTAATTCCTTGTACATTTCTACACCTTGGATTAGGATTAATTTGATATCATAGATATTTCTACCCAATGGATATGGATTAATTTAGATTAATAAGACATTTATACTCATGATATCTGGATTGCTATGACCAACTTAGACATTTCTACTCATTGGTATCCACCCAAGTCTTTACCAACTTTGTTATGGATGTGCTCCAAGGACTTGAGGTGATGCATTGGTCATGGAACTTGGATCTGGCCCATGTAGTCCTGACACTGAATTACTTGGCATAGGCTAAAGGGGATGCCCTAGTCATTTCTACTCCTTGGATTCAAACTATGGGGCCGAACACTTTATTACACGTCATAGGACATTGTGGATGGTTTTTACAAGCTTTATAGCCATACCAAGTCTACAGTTGCTTAATTATTGTTGAACCTTGTCATGGTGATTGATTATTATTGACAAACTGGATAGTTTCACTTCTTCATTTATCACTTTATATCTATTATATATTGAACACTACTTTATCTTATATACAAAAACTGGAATTTTTATAGACACCATTGGTGGTGGAGTACTAAGTATTATCTCACACCATGTTTGGGCCACCGTTGGGTACCCGTACATACTTCATAGATGAAAGTAGGGACCAGGGAAAGCGCCTACCTTATGATGCTTGATTTTATTATTTATTAAAAGTTGGGGAGTATAGGACTGAGCTATGATCATGATTCTATCTAGAGATAGTTATTTTTGGTATTTTGTAATTTTATTACTTGTATTGCATTGGATCTATATTTCCTTGTATTTCCTACCATTTTTATAGAGTTAGGACATGTTCATCATATTATATATGACACAACTTTTGTCCTTGTTTATTTATACTGTCTGGATGTTATATTATATTATTATTTCATGGTATTATTTATTCCATTTTTTACTATTTTTGTCACACCGATGTACTACACTTTGATTATGAAATTATAGTCTCCCCACTGTTCCACCATTGACCTTTTCTGCTATTTGGAAACCTTTGGAATGCCAGGAGGCCGGCTTGAGGCCATGTGACCCACTAGCTCATAGCACCATTCAGTGGATCCTAGGTTGGGATGTTACAATGTGGTATCGAATACATGTTTCTTTTCATACCTTACTATTTTGAGACAATATACTGGATATTAGGAATGTATTGGAACCTGGTTATGAGAAGTTCATGGGAGTAGCTAACCCACATTTAGGGTAATTAGTAGGTTTCCTGAATGGGAATTTTTTTTCTGTATTGTGTTCTTATGGTTTATTTGACTTCACTATTGGGTGAAACGCTTAATGTTTTATGTTCCTTATGGTTAGGAATTTTAATGTGTCCCAACGCTATAAGGTCATGCCATCACATGCATCATTTTATGCATGTAGGGAATTAAGGTTCCATTCGTTATTCCATGCCATATAGGATGTATTTCTTGACTTCAATACATTTATACTGTGTTCCTTGTGTGATAAAATTATAATTATGCTAATGTTTCATGTAGGTTATTGAGAAATATAATTGGTACATAAGGTTCCTACATCTACCTAATCGTGTTTACGTGTATAGGATAATGCAAGCACCTAAAGTAGTCAATTATGGAACATTAAGCCATGGACCATTGGTCTCATGGGATCAAACATGTTATGGTTGGGATTAAATGGATTCCAAACTTCAATTTATAAGGTGTATGGGACATTATAAATTGAAAAAGGTGATCTATATAAATCAACCATTTAAATATAATTTCTATATAAATAGGAATATAAATGAATTTAATTTTTGAAATAGATAGCTTGACCTATGCTAGACTTTCAGAGTGTTCTATAGGTAGTGTCTCTAGTGTTTCTTATAATCATCCCTTTTACCCAGTCTTAGAATTTAGAGTAGGTATAGAGGTGTGTCTTGTTTATATGAATTATTAGACCTATCCTATGATTATATTTGTGATATTTTCGTTATTGAATCTTTTTTGAGGTGTTCACTTGTCATTTGTAGAGACATGCCCCCATGATATTCTCGAGTCATGTGCCAGGAGGGTGGAAAAAACCATGATTCAGTGGAAGTGGACCCTGTAACATTGGTAATATCTCTAATAGTGCCACTTGTGGCACCACTAGCTGTACTAGATATAGTTTTTGATTCTCAGTTCCATGAGGGTTTCTAATGCTTTACGCAAACCATTCAGGGAGCCCCATAGCCTGCCTTATCTATAATAGAGTTGACATGTGTGTCCTAAATGTAGCATCCAACCACTTTCTCTATGGATGGTGGTCTAAAAGTCACTGAACTATGTATTATGACTATTTTATTTATATTTTATCACATAGAGAAACCTGAAGATATGAGAGTGAATATTGTGACATATATGCTTTGGGGAGAAATTAAGCACTGGTGGGATTTTTTGAACCAAGATGATACACTTTGGTATATGGTTTAGAGGATTTATAATCCCGGTTTTAAGACTTCTTCATTCCTAAGACTTTTAGGGTTTCCTAGGGATATTATGTGTTTTGATCAAGGTATGATAACCTTTATAGAGTATTCATCATGCTTTATAGAGCTTCATTGATTTGCGCCTATCTATCTGGATGATGAGTTTTCTAGGATGAGACGCTTAAAGGAAGGTCTCAAACATGTTTTTTGATCGTAGATAAACAAGTTTTAGTTACCTAATATAACTAAGATATTAAATCAGGCATGGATTACTAAAAATAACCAGAGAGAATATGGGGGCCCAGAGTAGGGTATTGAAACTTCTCAACCTAGTGGTTTTTTGTTAGGTGATAGGAAACAATGTTTCAAGACCTGTTATGAGGAGAATAACAGCCGTAGTATGATTACTGGAAGTTCTATCTTCTGTCATCAATATAGGATATAGTGAAATATGATGGGATAGTGTGATAATGACATAGTTGAGTGTTGAGCATGGTTCGAGATGGGAATATATAGAGTTTTTATAGGATATTCACTATAGTGGTTAGTGGAAGGGGGTAGATTATGAATCCAGGTTCAGGAGTGGGATTTACAACTCTGCATCAGGCTTGGAACTGGAGAAATACTAATCATTCAAACCATGGGGGTGGTTGTTGCTAGGGGATCCAGACACCAGTTGTACCTCGACAGTAGAGTAGGCCTATTTAGGGTAGACATATTATTTCACAGGGCCACAGTTCGAGACATATATATTCTGTATAGTTGATACCTAAGGAGAAGAGAATTTTTCATTCTATAGAGATATGTAAAATCTTAGTATCCTCCATTATAGTATCTTCTCTTTTTTGATATAGGTGATTTACATTATTTCATATTTTTTCCTATTGTGAACATCCTTGGGATTTATGTTTAGTTTTCTGATGGAATTATGACACTTGATACTCCATTTGGAATCATATCAAAGAGTGTACGCCAGTGTAGAGAGTGACCCCTTGAGGTAGGTGGGTGTTGCTTTGTATGAGACCTCTTTTTCCTTAAGATGACATGGTTTAATATCATTCTCAGGATGGACTGGTTAGTCCCCTATAATTCTTATGTTGATTACTATCATGGAATTGTTAACTTTATATCACAATAGGGTAGGTTTTTAAAAAAAGTTGAATGGGATGTACATAATAGTATAGCTAGACCAGAGAATCATGAGATAGAAGGTGTGAATGCTCAGATTGCTAGCTTATATCTGGATGATTAAGGAATGCGTTAGGTGAACTTCCCTCCAGTGGTTGATTTTTTCAGGGATGTTTTCCCGGATGAATTTTTTGGTTTACCTATTGAGAGAGAGGTGGATTGATCTATCGATCTAGTTTTAGGAGTTGCATCTGTATCCATATATCTTTATAATATGTCCACTACTGAGTTTCAAGAGATTAAGATGCAATTAGATGACTTGGAGACAAAGGGGTTTATACAACCCAATACTTCTCCCTAGGGTTCTCTATTCATTTTTGAAAAATGTTAGATGGAACCCTCAAGCTATGTTTAGATTAATTAAAATTTAACAAGTCGATGGTCAATAACTGGTATCCCTTTCTCTGTATATATTATCTTTTTCACCACCTCTAAGGAGCATGGGTTTTCATGAAAATCGATTTGAGGTCAGGTTATCACCAGGTGTGTGTCAAGATGATAGAAATACATCATACAATATTACATAGTAGGTATGAACTGTATGCATTTCTGGTTATTCCATTTGGCCTCATGAATGCACCAAAAATTTTCATGGTCTTGTTGAATCGGGTTTCCACCCATTTATAGATTCTTTAATGGTGGTTTTTATAGAGGAAATCTTGGTGCATTATCAAACTTGACACCATCATTAAAACACCCTAACATCATTCTGAATGCATTGAGCGATCATAGGTTATATTCCAATCTCACACAATGTTAGTTCTGGATAGATGAATTTCACTTCCTAGGTCACAACATCTCAGAGAAATGAGTGTTTGTGAATCCATATAAGGTGAGTATTGTGGTTTTCTGGAGAATCCAGAGAATGTATTTAATATCTAGTCTTTATTGGGATTGAATGGTTATTTTAGGTGATTCATCCTAGAATTTTTAGTTTTGGATACACCACTCATGGGCTTAACCAAGAAAGGGGTTAAAATTTTCTGGTTCAAAGAGTGTGATAAGGGTTTTCAGAATCTTAAGGGATGGTTGACTTCATTTCCTATTTTAATTCTTCCAGTGCCTGGAATAAGTTATATGGATTACTAGCGATGCATCGAGTATCAGGCTTGGATCTATCCTAATGAAGGGGGGGGGGGTCAATTTTTGGCATAAAAATATCACCAGTTGAAACCTCGTGAGTAGAATTACCTGACACACATCCTCTAGTTAGCTTTAGCGGTTCATTATTTTCATTTTTGGAGGCAATACTTTCTTTGAGAGCATTTTATGGTGTTTAAAGACCACAAAATCCTCAAGTATATATTCACACAATGTGACTAGAACCTTCAGTAGAGAAGGTGTGTTGAGTATATTCATTCCTTCAATATTGAGCTAGACTATATCCATGTTAAAGTAAATGTAGTAACAAAAGATCTGATCTAGAATAATTAGACATAGGTGGTTCAGGTGGCCAGTAGAGAGTGGAATCTCATGACCTTTCTTTTAGATATGTACTTATATGTGTAGGATGGTCATGGATAAACATTACTCTCATACTTATAAGTGACTTCCACTATTATAGATAGGGTGAGGATGAGGCATCTATCATATTTTGAGGGCTTGGTCCCATGAGAGAGCGTGATAGGTTAGGACCCTCCTCCAAGTTGGATAGTCGGTGAGGATGAAATTCATCATATTCATTAATGTGTTTAGATTCTAGTAGACATATTCTAGGAGATAATGTGATAATTTCATGCCTAAACTTGGTTATTAAATCTCGGTGTTACCAATATGTATCGAGAATTATGCCATAAATACTAGTGGATGTGGATTAAATGAGTGGTTGTTGATTTTTTCATTAGGTGTTCCACCTATCTGTAGGTGAAGGCAGAACACCGGTGACTAGATAGGCCTTCACATAAGTTTTCCATTACCTAATGAAAATGGGATGATATTTTGATTCATTTCATGACTAGGCTACCGAGGTCACCTTGAGGTAGTAATATCACATGGGTTTTTATGGACTGGCTCATCAAGGTATCCCATTTCTTGCCTATCAGGGAGACCTTATTAGTAGATGATCTTGGGAGACATTACATCCAAGATATTGTGAATCTTAATGGGGTTACTCATACCTTTTTATCATATAGAGACACTCGGTTCACATCTTTGTTTTGGAATGGCTTACAAAGGGCGTTGGGTATATAGGGGGATTTGAGATGACATACCACCCTCCAACTGATGGGAAGTCAAAGCATACCATACATGTTCTAGAGGACATGATCCAGGAATGTTTACTTGATTTTGGGGTTTCTTGGGAGAGGCATATACCCCTAGTTGATTTCACTTACAAAAATAGCTATCAAGAAACTATATAGATGGGACCATATTAGGCTTTGTATGGTAGGCCAGGCCAATCACCTCTGTGATATTTAGAGGTAGGAGAGGCAACATTAATCAGATGTTATATCATTCAGGAGACTGTGGAGCAGGTCTAGTTGATCATTAAGAGGATGGATACTGCATAGTATATACAAAAATATTTTTCCAATAATCATTACACAACCTCTAGAGTTCGAGGTCAGGGATTAGGATTTTTGTGTGTCTTACCAAGGATGGTTCATAGATAGATTTAGAGACAGGGTAATCTTTCATAATGATAAGTCAGGCCATTTGAGATTCTCGAGAGAGTCAGGAAAATATCCTATCAGTTGTAGTTACCCCATAGGTATTGAGCCTTTCATGATGTCTTCCATAAATCTCAGCTGTGCCATTATCAATGAAACCTGTCTCACATTATTCAGCCTAAGGAGGTTGAGATGCAAATATATGCATCCTTCTAGGAGCGTCCTATATTTATTATTGATTGGATCACAAAGTCTCTTCAAGGCTAGTCTATCTATATATTATAGGTATCATGGCAGCACAACCATGTACAATATGATACATGGGAGTGAGAGGATGATGTATGTGCCTAGTGGCAAGATTTATTCTCAGATGATGTTTAACCATCCTTGGAAAGGAGATTCCGGGATATATTTCTATAAGGGAGAAAGATTTTAAGAACCTTTTTTTCTATTAGGTATGTATCCTTCTATTTTTTTGTAAAACCCCTTATTTAAGTTCTCTTTTTGGCATAGACCCTGGAGCTAATCCTATGGTCCGGTTGGGTGTTTTAGAAACTAGGAAGTAGGGGTGTCACACACCAACCCTGATATATTAATTATTTTAATTATTTTTAGCTTCAATTTTTTTTTGTTCTAGTATAGGTTTATATTTTAAAAATTTAGTTTTTTAGTATAGGTGCACGATTAGCGCAAAGACAGTATAAAAATTCTGCAACTTGTGTGAGCCATCTATAGTTTTTGAAAGATTCAAATCACATGTCCAGTGCATAGTTCTCCAAAACCTTAGTCTTTCTCATGCATGGTTTTCCAAGTTCCCAGTGAGGGGTGCACAGTTGGCACATGATTAGGTCAACTATGCAGTCAAACCATGCACAGTGTCCAAACTTTTAAATTTTTTTAGTGATAATAATAATAATAATAATATTAATATTATTATTATTATTAAACACTTAAATGGGTCTCCCCCACCCCCACTCCTTGGGTGACACCCCCACCCTCCTTCTCTCACTCGACCGGTCACCCAAGAGGTCTCCCTCATACATACAATCTCCCCTTTATACTCCCTTAGATCACTGATTCTACTTCAATTTTTTTATACAATCAACTCTGGTGATTTTCTTCTCTCCTTATCCATCCCTGTTCTTCTCATTTTCTTTTTTTTTCTCCCAGGTGGTGCGCATGATTTAGTCTAAACCCTAACCCCCCTTTTTGGGAAATTTTCTTGTTTCTCCTTGATGTGTAGGGTACTTAGGTCTCATGGGGATTGATTCTAGCCACAACCTTTGATGGTAGGGCATTATCCATGTGTTCTGGGTAGGTTTTGTTCTGTTCTTAAAATTTTTCACAATTTTTAATTAGGTATTTTGTAATTTTTTACTTTCTAGAAAATTTTTTGTGCATTTTGGACTGCCAGTCATGGAGGTAACTTACACAAATATGCATGGGTAAGGCATATATATATTTATATATATATTCTTTGTGTACATTACCTCATGGTTATGGGTGTATCTATATTGTATATAGGGGTATATATATATAATCATATGCGTGTGAGCCTAAAAGGAGGGTCTCTGTGATTTTGTGGATCTTTTGGGGTTCTTTCAGATTTCCATCATAAAAAATGTGTTTGATGTAGTTTCCCTATGATTATAACTTTAATTTGAATTTTATTCTTGCTTGATTATTTTAAAAATGAATTTTACCATTATATGAAATTTATATGCTATGAAAAGTGGATTTTAATTTCTGGAAATTAATTTTCACTCACTTCCCATGGTTTACCTAAGATTTTAATAGGAGTTACCTTTTTAGGCATATTTTTTATCTTGTTTTAATAGTAGTGAATTTTAAATGTTTAATTGAGTTTGAAAATAAAAATCATTTCTCAATTTTAAAGTGATAAGGCATGGTTAGAACTTTTAATTGTTTTATGGAAATGATAACCCCCTTTTAAGACATGACCCTCATATTTGAAATGAGATGTTTGTTAAATGTGTGAAAGTTAAGGTATGATGGTAAGGGAGCTTGTGATTTGTTGTGTGTTTTGGAAAGTTAAAAGGGTATGTGCTTAAAAAGGGAGTTTGGAGGTAAGATAGTGGATGATAGTTTTTAGTAAAAGTATGTAAAATGTATATATAAGATGGATTGATAAAAAATCGCCTCTATTTGGGCATGGAACATGAAATTCCTAGGTATATAGGTGGGCAGACTAGGTATAGTACACTTGGAGAGTCGGTAGGGCCGAAGCCCAGTCTCCCTAGTAGTATTACGTTACAATACTAACTAAACTATGGTGGTATGGATTGGTTGGCTTGATAAAGTGAACAGAACTTCATGTCCATGGTCAATCACTAAGAGTACGAGGATCCTAGGACCCCAACTAACCTATTTTCTTAGGGATTTCCCATGGTTATTTATATTTTTTATCGATGTTTTTTTATGGTACTAAATTAATAAATTCTTTATGCCAATTTTTCTTTTCATTTCAAAAATAATGAAAAATATGTTTTACATTACACTACTGTGTATCACTTAATGAAATGTTTTCTTTAATGTATACTCACTTTTGTAAATGGGTTTTGAAAAAAATTAATTCCCATCATAAAAAGGTTTTCAAGGTAAAAGAAAAAAAATGATTTTTAGAAGCTCTGGCCTGTTATTATTTTAAAATGGATAGAAAACCTCTTTTTGTTAATTTGTATTTTTAAACTATCATGAATTGGTTTTATTTCTAAAGGTAAGGTATAGTGAATAGTTTATTCAATAATTCATAATTATTTTTAATTCTCATGCCTATAACTTTATCTTTGTTTTTAGCTTCTGGTAATGATTCCATAGCGAACTTGGTCATCATGGAGTGACGTTGGTTTAGTGGTTGATGGTGAACTGCATGGTCACATTGAGGTATGCTTAGTTTTATTTCTTTTACACTAATGGTTTAGACTAACTTGTTCTATTTTTCTTTATTTATTTATCTATTTTTCATGGGATAAATCCTTCCCATGTGAGTATTCTTGATTCCCAACACCAGTTTCCAGCCTAGGAAAGTCAGGAACACCTCTCGGGCCTTGTCTCGGGCTAGATCTACTGAACAATTCAGGTTTGATCCTGATTGGTTCAAGAAAAAATGGTATTATTGTGTCAAAATTTATATTTTGACTTTTATGTCTTGTTTTGGAAATCACAAATGTATTCATATATGTTTATCGTACTAACTATGTCAATCATACTGACTCTGTCAATCGTACTGACCCTGTAAATCGTACTAACCCTGTCAATCGTACTGAACCCGTCAATCGTACTGACCCTATCAATCGTACAGACACTGTCAATGGTACTGACCCTCTCAATCATACTGACCCTGTCACTCGTACTGACCCTGTCAATCGTATTGACCCTGTCAATCGTACTGACTCTGTCACTCGTACTGACCCTGTCAATCCTACTGACTCTGTCAATCGTATTGACTCTATCAATTGTACTGAATTTTGTGAATCATACTCACTTTGTATCATATCAATACATTACACTATGTAATACTAATAGTACTCATATTTTACTTTTATCACATGCTTGTTTTTATCCTTTATCAACACATGTCAATCATACTCATGTTTATCATCTTCATATATCATTTGTTTTAACCAAAATGATGTTGTGGAGTTAGTTATAAACTAATCAGAACGATGTCATGTTTTTTGTTTCAATATGACCGTTATAATTCTAGGTGTCCAAGTCCCTTTGAGTTTTCTAGAGAAATATGACCGTTGGAGGAAATGTGACCATTGGAACCTGAGGCCTAAAAATAGGAGGTCATTTGAAGTTGATAAGTACAACTGAGAGACATTGATCATTATTTACTAGTATCAAATTCTAGAGAGAGACGATGTGACTTCTCTCTTGCTTCGTGTGAAAACCTTGAGATTACAAAACGTGAACGATTCATTCTTAGTTCTTGTATTTCATTAAGTGCTTTGTTTTGCTTTGTGCGACCGATCAGGTGATAACGATCAAGGGCTACTGAGGATAGGTAGATGGTGGTACCGATCATCGTATCAAGGGCTTTCAAGTGTTTGGAAGACAGAGGTGCTGATTACCTACAAAATCTAGGGCTTGTGGAGATAGCAAGATAGACGTTTCAATCATCGTATCAAGGGCTTGCAGGGATAGCAAGACAGATGTTTTGATCGTCGTATCGAGGGATTAAAAAGGTGGTGGTAAGATAGACCTCCTATCCTAGGTGAAAGGATACCCTTCTCTTTGGGATAAAAGAATTGTAATACTTTTACATTGCTGCTGCAGTTTGTTTTAGAAAAGGAATTGTATTGTTTCCTTTCTTTATTTCATATTCATTTGTAATTTTTCAATTACAATCATACTGTTACATATTGTATCGATTGATTATACACGCTTTATGGTAGAATCCTTCACTATTGTATTACTCTGATTATTTTATTCATTTTTAATAACAATTTCTTTACACTTATTATAGTATTACATCATATCATACCTTTATATTCAATACATTTGTGGTTAATTGTATTTTTTGTGAATTTCATTAGTTTAAGATCATTTACTCTAATTTTCTTAAGTGTTTAAACACAAAGTTTTTAAACATACAATTCACCCCCCCCCCCTCTTGTATTGTTCCATCTAATATACATATACATCTATATATCGATCCAACAATTGGTATCAAATGAGGTTTCCACTGATTTGTTTTTCTTACTATATTTTTTCTTTTAATTTTTGTTTCAACTACTTAATGCACTAATGTGTGAAGTGGAAAAGATTTTGTTTCATTAGATGACAGGAATGAATATTGGATCAATTGAAAATCTAAATACAACTAGACCACCAATCTTTGATGGGAATGATTATGAGTACTGGAGAGATCAAATGAAGACATTTATTATCAATACTGGTGTAGACAATTTTATTATGCTTACTAGAGGTTACAAAATTCCTGACAAAGAAGTCAGTACTTTCACTAATCAAGAAAAGCAAGAATATCAACTGAATTACATGGTACACAATAATTTTCTATGTTCTATGACCAAGAATATATACAGCCAGATATCATCTTGTGAAGCAGCCAACTATATTTGGAAGAATTTGGAAGTCACACATTTTGGTACATCCAAGGTTATAGAAATAAGAAGAGCAATGCTTCGAGCAGAGTATCATGGATTTCTTTTTCCTTATGGAGATCCAGTATGTAATATGAAACAAAGATTCATGACAATTGTCAATAGTTTACAATCTATGGGAGAAAAAGGTCTTGATGATGAAGCTCTTGTAGACAAAATTATTGATATAATTCCAAACAAATGGGAGTTAAAAAGGATATCTATTGATGAAAATAGAAAAGTTTCCAATATTACTCTTGATGAACTCTTTGGAACTCTTCTACATCACGAGACAAGAATGAAGAGAGATGATGATTTCAATAAGAATAAAAATAGAAATGTAAGTGTAGCTTTTACTACTACATCTAAAGCTAAAACACCTGAAAGGATAACAAGATCCCAATCTAAGAAATTTGTTTTATCAGAATCAAGTGATTGTGATCATTCAGATAATGAGTTATCCAATCTTGCTCGAAGGATGAACAAGATTGTGGGAAAGAAAGACTTCCAATACAGATTAAAAAAGAAAGATATGAAGGATAAGAAAGATTCAGAGGTAACATTTTATGAATGAAAGAAAGTAGGTCATATAACACATGATTGTCCTTTACTGAAGAGAAAATATAGAAATGAGAAACATTTTGAAAGAAATAAGACAAATTATTACAAGACAAAGATAAAAAAGGTCTTAAAGGAAAATGATACTTGGAGTGAAAGTGGTATAAATTCATTAAATTATTCTTCAGAATATGAATCCTCAGGACAAAGGAATATTGGACTTATAACCAGATTACCAATTGAAGATCACTATTTCATGGCTAAGGTACACAATGCTGAATCTATTAAAAATGTTTCCTTGAATGAAAATTATACTGATAATAAATATTATGAATCTTCAAATGACGAGTCTTCATCATCAGAAGATAATACTTTTCCTTCTTTTGAAGAAGTTTCTAGGTTTGCTAAATTACTTGAGAATGAAAATTCTAAACTCAAGAAGAAACTTGATAAAGAAAACTCTAGAATTTAAATTTTAACTAAATAAGTATCAGATATTTATAATGATCTTGATACAAAAACTTTTGATTTTGAAAGTACTTTAAAAACCCTTGAGAAAGTAAAATCTGATAAGGATAAACTTTCTAAGGATCTTGAAAATGTAATTTCTAAGAAAAATGTTTTCGAGCCTAACTCTAGTTCAAAATAAAATGTTTTGGAGGATAAAAACTTAATTTTAAAACTAAATTCATAAAAATTTTCCTTGAAAGAATGTTTGTCAAACTTTACTAATGGAAAGGAAAAATTTGATAAAATGTACTCTCAAATTCTACCTTCGAGGAATCATTCTGGTATTGGTTATACTTATTCGAAATTGATTTTTAGTAATAACTGTTTTGTTCCTCAAATTACCCATTTTTGTACTAAGTGTCAATGTAGTGGACACTGGAAAAGAGATTGTTCTCTTAATAGAACCCAGTCTTTAGGATTTCATAAAGCTCATTTTTCAAAACAAATTTGGATTCCTAAAATTCTTTTATCTAACCCTTCTAGATCCAAACAAGTTTGGATTCCGGAAAACTAATTGTTTCTTTTTCAAGAAAATAAGAAGTGTACGAAAAAGAATATTTGGTACATGGATAGTGGTTGTTCTCAACACATGACCAGAAACAAATATTTCTTTGAAAAGATTATCGAAACAAAATGTGGAAAGCTTACCTTCAGAAATAATGCTCAAGGAAATATTTTTGGAATAGGTAATATTGTTTTTCTTGGAAAAGTTATTATTTCAAATGTTTTGTTTGTTAAAGTTCTTAAGCATAATCTCATCAGCATAAGTCAATTATGTGATGAAGGATACCTTGTGAATTTTAGTAATGATAAATGCTTAGTTCACAATTCCAAGGATGAATTCATTCTGTCTGCCCATAGGTAAGAGAATGTATACACTATTAACTTAGAATACCTTAGGAGCCAAAAATTACCCTACTTAAGTGAAATAGAAGACCAATCATGGCTATGTCATAGAATACTAGGACACTACAACCTAAGAAACCTTTGTAAACATTCAAATAAAAGACTTGTAAAGGGTCTACCGGATCTTAAATATGATTCTTTAAAGGTCTGTGATCCTTGTCAATTTGGAAAGCAACATAAAACTATCTTTAAATCAATTAATGAAGTTTCAACTTCTAATGTATTACATCTAGTGCTCATGGATCTTTTTGGTCTTTCAAAAACTGGAAGCATTGGAGGCAAATAGTATGTATTTGTTTTAGTTATTGACTTTACTAGATTTACATGGGTCTATTTTCTAACAAAGAAATCTGAAGCCTTTTTCTATTTCAAAATTTTTAGAGCCCAAGTTAAAAATGAGAAAAACCTACCATTGATAACTATCCATAGTGATCATGGTGGTGAATTTCAAAATTTAGATTTTGACAATTTTTGTAGTAAGAAAGGTATTACTCACAATTTTTCAGTACTAAGAACTCCTCAACAAAATGGTGTCGTTGAGAGAAAAAATTGTATTCTTCAGGAAATGACAAGAACCATGTTGAGTGAATACTCATTTTCTAATCACTTTTGGGATGAAGCTGTTAGTACTGCTTGTTATACTATAAATCGTGTTTTAACTAGAGCTTTTCTTAATAAAACGCCTTATGAATTGTGGACCAGCCGAAAACCTAAAATTTCATACTTCAAAGTTTTTGGATGCAAAGTATTCATTCTGAATACTAAATATAATCTACAAAAATTTTCACCAAAATCTGATGAAGGAATCTTTCTAGGATATTCTACAACTTCTAAGGCATATAGAGTTTTCAATAAAAACACTTGTACTGTTGAAGAAATAGTACATGTTAAATTTGATGAAACTGATCCTTTTGTTTTCAAACAACCCTAACCTACATCTTCATATGTGTTTTCAAAAACCGATCATCATCCTTTATTAGAAGATCCTTCTAATAAAGAAAATGTTCAAGAAATTATTTCTGACACTTTTACCCTAGAATATTTTCTACCATACGTTGATGAACATGTTTTACAAAACCTAAATCAATTGCTTCATAGGAATCATCCTAGTGATAACATCATTAGCGATGTAAATCAACCTTTAAGGACCAAAAATTCCTTGAGAAATGAAATAGAACATCTTTCCTTTCTTTCCCAATTCGAACCTAAAAGTCCAAGTGAGTCCTTAGGTGATGAATATTGGATTAAAGAAATGCAAGATGAACTAAATGAATTTGAAAGGAATCAAGTCTGGACTTTAGTTTAAAGGCCTAAAGAAACCACTGTAATTGGTGTAAAATGGGTTTTTAGAAATAAATGTGATGAAAATGGAATCATTATAAGAAATAAAGAAAAACTTGTTTCTAAGGGCTATAATCAATAAGAGTGAATATACTATGAAGAAACATATGTTCCAGTAGCAAGACGTGAATCTATTCATATTCTATTAGTCTTTGCAGCATTCTTTAATTTCAAATTAATTAAAATGGATTTTAAATGTGATTTTCTAAATGGTTTTGTTCAAGAAGAAGTTTTTGTTGAACAACCCCCTGTTTTTCTTGACTCAAAATTTCCTAATCATGTTTTTAAACTTACCAAAGCTTTATATGGCCTTAAACAAGCCCCTAGATCATGGTATGATAGACTTACATGATTTATTTTACAAAAAAATTATGAAAAAGGTACCGCAGATCCTACCCTTTTTATAAAAATGGAAAATAAAAATGTTTTTATTGTTCAAATTTATGTTGATGACATCATATTTGGATCAACTCAGCAGTCTTTAACTGATTCTTTTTCAAATTTAATGAAATATGAGTTTGAAATGAGTATTATGGGTGAGTTAACATTCTTTTTAGGTTTTCAAATTTCATAAAAACTATAAGGGACATATATATCTAAACACAAGTATATTAAATATTTACTCAAAAAAGTATGGATATGACAATACTAAAAGTATTAGAACTCCAATTGGTACCTCAAATACACTTGATCTTGAAGAAACTGGGAAACCAGTAGATCAAACAATTTTTAGAGGTATGATAGGAAGTTTGTTATACTTAATAGCTAGTCGACCAAAATTAATATTTTCCATATACTTATGTGCAAGGTACCAATCTAATCCAAAATATTCTCATTTAAAATTCGTGAAAAGAATCTTTTGGTATTTAAAAGGAACTCTGGATTTAGGTCTTTTTTATTCTTCTTCTGGAAATGATTTGGTTTTATTTTTTTTTCATATGCTAACTTTGGTGGTTGTAAAATGGATATAAAGAGTACACCTGGAACATGTCATTTCTTAGAAGATTCCTTGGTTTCTTGGTTCTACAAGAAACAACACTCAGTAGCACTTTCCACTACTGAAGCTGAATATGTAGCAGCTGGAAGTTGTTGTGCTCAAGTGTTATGGATGCAACACACACTCACTGACTATGGATTGAGTTTTTCCAAAAAACAAATTCTATGTGATAATACCAGTGCCATAGCTCTTAGTAAAAACCCAACACATCACTCTTGAGATAAACACATAGATATTAGTTATCAATTTCTTAGGGATCACACACAAAAAGGCGATATTATTTTACAATTCATCAGAACACAAGAACAAATTGCTGACATTTTTACAAAACGATTACCTTCCGATAGATTTGATTTTACAAAACAGAAGATAGGAATGATTACCTTAAAATAATCATTCATATCTACTTCATGTTTTACAATTCTCATTACAATAAAAAACTCCTCTTAAAAAGTGGGAGAACATTTTACCTAATGTGTTTTTTTTATGATCTTTATTTTTTTATTCTCTTGGTTTGTTATTCTGTCTTTCTGATTATCATCTTGACTATTTGGTTATTGTTTTAATTATCTGACATCTTGTTTACCTACCTACCATATTTACTTTCTGTCCATCGGCACGTCAACCTATGGTAACAACTTTTTTGACCATCGGCACGTCAACTAATGGTAGCAACTTTGTTTTCCATCGGCATGTCACCTTATGGTAACAACTTTGTTTTCCATCGGCACGTCACCTTACGGTAACAACTTTGTTTTCCATCAGTTTGACAACCTATGGTAATGAATTTGTTTTCCATAGGCTTGAAAACCTATGGTAATGAATTTTTTTTCTATCGGATTGATAACCTATGGTAATGACTTTTTTTTCCATCTGCTTGACAACCTATGGTAATGACTTTGTTTTCCATCATCTTGACAACCTATGGTAATGACTTTTTTTTCCATCATCTTGGAAACCTATGGTAATGACTTTGTTTTCCATCAGCTTGACAACCTATGGTAATGAATTTGTTTCCCATTGGATTGACAACCTATGGTAATGACTTTGTTTCCCATTGGATTGACAACATATAGTAAAGATTTTGTTTCCCATCGGCTTGACAACCTATGGTAATGACTTTGTTTTCCATCAGCCTGACAACTGATCATATTCTTTTTCCTCAAACTTATGTATTTTCTTTTTTCTATTGTATTATACTATGTTAATATCATTAAACCAAAAATTTCCTTACAATATCCGACAGGTACATTCTTTCCATACTTTGTATTGTTTCACTTAATTTTTATTATTTCTTGTTTTTTTAAATAAAAAAACCCCCTTTAAATCCCATCAGTTGATTTTTTCCTTCTAATCTCAACCATAGAAGAACAACGGTCATCCTTTTTTCACCTATAAATAGACCCCCTCCCCAAACCCACACTGTTTTTTTAGATATCATGGTGAAGCTCTACCCCCTTGTTTTAAAGACTCCATACGATCTTCCATTTTCCACATCTATATGTCTTAGTCCTTTGACAACACTCCTACCAAAATGTCTTCAAAAACGTTTTCAGAGAAAGACTTCCTTAGAGAAAAGTCAGCTTCTCAAGACTTCTTTGACACATATGATTCAACAATCAGAAGATTTATTTTGTTTCAAGGCTGGGAACATCTTTGTGTTGAAAAACCTGTATCTTAAGATCCAGTTCTTATTGAAGAAGTTATCCAATTCTACAAAACCGTATATTTTAAAAAAATATGACAATCAACTTTGCTGTGTACGATAGAAAAATATCAATTTTTATGAAACAAGAATTACACTTTCTAAATGTCTCAACAGAAGGTGATTATTTTTATCCATCTCATAAACAATGAGAGGAAGTTGGTAATTTTAATAAAGAAATTTTTTAAAAGTCATTATTTCTTATAAACGAAGTGAAGATAAAATTAGCTTATTTATCTTCAGATAACAGGTTTGTGGTACTTTTGATGAAAGGTTTTATTAACCCAAGGAAAGGGGATAGATAAACTCTTAAGGTTTCTGATATCTTCATGTTAGACTATCTTGTAAACATGAGAAAGGTAAATCTCATGGGATAAAATTTTGAAATAGTCAATAATATCAAGTCAGGAGTAATCAAATCTCATTTGATTACGTATACCTCTATTATTACAAAGTTCATTCTTGAGAGCATGAAGTTTTTTAATATTCCTTTGAAAGGGAAACTGAAAGAACTGAAGCCTTCCTGGATAAGTAAGAATACACTGAAGAAGTTGTATGTTTGTTTTGATCAGAACTAAAAGATTTTTGTCAAAGATATAGAAGATGAATTGGCATAGAATCAATCGACACCAAATCAATCAGCACCTTTTCCAATCGAAGATAATCCAACTGTTTTTGTTCCTCAAAAATCAGATCCAAAAACCAATTCTAAGCCAAAGAAAAAACCTAAATACAGAAAGGAGGTTGTGGCTAAGTGGAGGAAAGATAGAGAACAAAGGAAAGAAGGTGATCCTAAGTTCGGTCTTGATCCAACTGAAGCTTTTGTTGAGAGGATAAGGGTAGAAGATACTCCTGATGCTAAAAAGAAAAAGAAGACTCTTTTGAAAAGGAAAGCTCAAGACTTTAATGTTTCTAAGATTATGAAAATGATTGAGGATACTAGTGCTCTATTAACGGAAGAAGTGCATCAAGAACCTATCATACATAGTCTTCCAGATAAAGAGAAAGGGAAACAAATTTTGGAAGAAATACATGAAGTTGAAGAAGAGGACTGATATTTTCTTTTGGAATTTATTCAAAGTTCTAAAAAGAGTAGAGAGGAATATTTTCAGAAGAAAAGTGAATGAATTCAACAAACTCCTCATACTAATCAAGCACCAGCTGAATCTTTTGAAACTCTTGATAGAATTCCTTCCCAAGAAAAGAAAGGTGCTCAATCTTCTCATACCAAAAAAGTAATTGTTATCAGTGACAAAGTAGAGGAAGAAAGAAAGGAAAAAGAAAAATCAAAAGGAAAACAGCCAGTTTAAGACTCAAGCCAATCAAATGAACTGGATTTGTACGATGAGGATACTAATTCAGAACACACAATTTCTCTCAAGAAGAGTGATTACATTATTCATATTTTAAGAAGGATTGAGAAGAATATCCCTTGTTTTCCTAGACTTGAAGTGAAAATTTATTTCATCACTGATAATCAAAGGAAAAATTTTGGTTCTGTAATAGAATTGAGAAAGAGAATATTTTCAATTGAAGTCAATTTAAAAGTACTATCTGGAAGTTCGGCTACTCATAATAAAGCTTGCAATAGAATTACTAAGTGGTCATACAAAACAGAGAGCTAAGTGAATGATCATGAAATATCAATTGAAGACTTAAGGGGGATTTCAAATGATCTTACTATTTCTTTTAATAAGCTTGACAAAGAAACCATTGAAAGACTGAATCAGATAACAACAACTCATGGAGCTGATATTACTTCAATAAAAGAGCTGTAAGAGAGAATGAATTCTTTTCAGTCAGAGTTTTCAAAGGTTTCATCTTTCAAAGATGAAATAGTTTTGTTGAAGAAGCAAAATTCTGTGTTATCTAAAGACAATAAGAATTTGTAAGATAGAATTAACACTCTTGAAGAAGTAATCAGAGTCTAAGAAGAGACTATCAAGAATCAGGATAAGATTTTTGCCGATCAACAAGAGCTTATCAAATATTAGGGTGATTCTATCTCTTAAGACAATAAAGAAATAAAAAAGATAAAAGCCGTTCTTCATAAGCTGATGAAGAAAGAAAAGTAAATATAAAACAAATGAGTGTTGTTGTATCTTTATTTGCTCATTTCCAGAATTCTATATACTTTTTATCTCAATGAGATTTATGTTACCTTTCCCATTTCCTTGTATTTTTTTCTCTAACTATTTTGGGAAACTCAATATTACCCCATTCTTTTTGTAAATCACAATGTGGTAGAATGTTTTATAAAGGGGGAGAATGTTTTATAAAGGGATAATGTTTTAATCAAACACTTATAAAACAAGAAAAATATTCAAATACAATCGTTAGGAAAGTACACACCTAAGGGGGAGTTAATTGTATTCAATTTCATATTCAGAAGAGTTTTTCAATAACTCAGGGGGAGATAAGTATTTCTTTTTTGCTTTTACTTTATGTTTTGTGCTTTCCAAAAAGGGGGAGATTGTTGAGTCAAAAGTTCTATTTTGACTTTTATGTCTTGTTTTGGAAATAAAAAATGTATTCATATATATTTATCATACTAACTATGTAAACCATATTGACTTTGTCAATCATAATGAACCTCTCAATCATACTGAACCTGTCAGTCGTACTGACCCTATCAATCGTAATGAACATGTCAATCGTACTGACGCTTTCAATCGTACTGACCCTGTCAATTTTACTGACCCTGTCAATCATACTGAACCTGTCAATCGTACTGACTCTGTGAATCATACTGACTTTTGTGAATCATACTCACTTTGTATCATATCAATACATTACACTAAGTAATACTAATAGTACTCATATTTTACTTTTATCACATGTTTGTTTTTATCCTTTATCAACACATGTCAATCGTACTCATGTTTATCATCTTCATATATCTTTTTTTTAACCAAAATGATATCTTGGAGTTAGTTATAAACTAATCAAAACAATGTCATGTTTTCTGTTTCAATATGACCATTATAATGCCAGGTGTCCAAGTCCCTCTGAGTTTTCTGGAGAAATATGACCGTTGGAGGAAATGTGACCATCGGAACCTGAGGACTATAAATAAGAGGAAATTTGAAGCTGAGAAGTACAACTAAGAGACATTGATCATTATTTACTACTATCAAATTCTAGAGAGAGACGTTGTGACTTCTCTCTTGCTTCGTGCGAAAGCCTTGAGATTACAAAATGTGAACGTCTCATTATTAGTTTTTGTATTTCATTAAGTGCTTTGCTTTGATTTGTGCGACCGATCAGGTGATAATGATCGAGGGATGCTGAGGATAGGCAGAAGGTGGTACCGATCATCGTATCAAGGGATTTCAAGTGTTTGAAAGACAGAGGTTCCAATTACCTGCAAAATCGAGGGGTTGCAGAGATAGCAAGACAGACGTTCCGATCATCGTATCGAGGGATTGTCGGGATATCAATACACGTTCCGATCATCGTATCGAGGGCTTACCAAGGTCGTGGTAAGATAGACCTCCTATCCCAGGTGAAAGGATACCCTTCTCTTTGGGATAAAATAATTTTAATACTTTTACATTTCCGCTGCTGTTTGTTTTAGAAAGGGAATTGTATTGTTTCCTCTCTTAATTTCATATTCATTTGTAATCATTTAAATTACAATCATACTATTACATATTGTATCGATTGATTCTACATGATTTATGGTAGAATCCTTCACTATTGTATTACTCTGATTTTTTTATCCATTTTGAATAATAATTGCTTTACACTTCTTATAGTATTACATCATATCATACCTTTATATTCAATACATTTGTGGTTAATTTTATTTGTTGTGAATTTCATTAGTTTAAGATCATTTAAACTAATTTTATTAAGTGTTTAAACACAAAGTTTTTAAACATACAATTCACCCCCCTCTTGTATTGTTCCATCTAATATACATATATATATATATATATATATTGATCCAACAGGTATATGATTAATTAAATCATGTTATTTGGGGAGTTTTGGTAGTTTTGATATAGAATTTTTTAAATTCAAGTAGTCATTCTTGGGTAGGTGCTTTAACACCACCTATCTGGAAGGAATCTTGAATTTTTAGGGTTGTCGGGGATGGTTGTGCCTCAAAATCTAAGCTTGGACCTTGGTTGTTTTTGAGGTCCTTGGTTTTTATTTGAGTGATTTCAGTTAGTTTTTAAGATTTTGTTTTTAATATGGGATGGATTTATAATTTTAATGGTTATTATGCATGGTCTGGAAAACCATGTGCAGACCTTGAAAGTGCTTATAATGAATTTCAATGTGCTCACCTGGTTGGTACATGAATTTGCAAACCATGCAGACAAGTAATGTATAGTGATTGTTCCTATGAGATTTTGGGATTTTTGATCAATTATGAGGTTGATATTATTTTTTTTAGTATTGTTTTGAGTTTATTTGGGGGTGTTTTTATTTATATTTTAAAATGATGTTTGGTTTGAAAAAAACGGTGATTTGATTATGAAAATGAGATTTTTAGAATAAAAACATTGAATATTTTTGAAAGTGAAATGGATAGTTTGGAAAATGTGAGTCATTTTGGAAAGTGATTTTTTATTTTGGATTTTTTTGTGAAAAGTGGGATGGAAGTTTTTTGGGAATTTGGTTTTTTTGTTTTGAATTGATAATGGGTGGTTTTGAAAATTTATAGGTCATGTTAAAAAGAGAAGTTTTAGAATGATATTTTTTATGATTGAACCTTGGAGTTCCTATGGATTATTAAATGTATGTATTTAGGTGACAATTTGGGAAATTTATTGGTACATGTGAATGTGTTCTTAAGATATCATGGTAAGTATATGTGTGGGGATTCATGGAATACCATCAGTAAGTGACCAAAATGTTTAGCATGTTTTTCTTAGTGGAAATGTTTTTTAAAGTGGGATTGTGATGTTTTGATAAGTGATTGAGTTGGAATGATTTTAGTTCAAGATGAATAGGAATGGGAAGTGGATTTTGAAATGGGTTTTTATGTTCAAATGATTTTTAATTAGAAATAGTTTTGAATTTAGAATGAAAATAGTGGTTTCAAAAAGGAGATTTTGGTTTTGTTGTGTGGTGTTTGGTTTTTGAATTAGTTTTTTTGAGTTTAAATGTTATCTCAGTTGAGTTATGGTTGAGATTTGGTTTTATATTTACTTGGCTGTGTATTTTTATATTGTTTATATTATACCTCCCAAAAATAACTTGAAGGTTTCTAGGGAGTTTCTTACAGTTGTTGGTTTTGTTTAGACTCCCAGTGGAGTGGGGGGAGTTAGATTACTTTCATTTGATTCACATTTCTTTTCATGGTGGTAGAGTATCATTATAGGTTAAAGGATAGTAGAGCTCATGGGTGTTCATCTTAGTAAATAGATAGTTAAGGGATGCATTGACCACCTTGAATAGGCAGGTTTCTTTTTCCTCAGATTTAGTATTGAGAAAATAGTTGAAACCTCCTCTCTTCATGTAGGGTCTCTATATAGAGATTAAGGACTGTGTTATCTTATCTGGGAAATTTCTTTTCAGAAATTTGGTGAATGAGGTGTCCCTAGTTGAGTTGGGTTTTTTAGGGAATTTTTTGGCAGTTGGTATTCTATTTTCTAGAGATTCTTGTGAAGGCTTCCCCATCTCGTGATGAGTGTGAACTGGAGAAACCTTTTGTTGGGTTGTCTACTTCATTAGTTTCTACTTATTATTCATTGGACCACCCACTCCTTTTCCTCCAATGTATTCAATTAGGAAAATTTAATCTATTTTCCATAATCCTCTAAAGTATTGTTAATGGTGTGGCTATGGAAATGTTCCATAAGCTGTGTTTATAGGAGAGGAAGCCTCAGTCGGAGGTTGTCAGTTCCCGATGATGATGAAACATGTTCTTCAAGACATCTGGGCTTCAGATACAAGTCCTAGAGTGAAGGTTTTCACACAATAAGAGAATTTTTGGGTTTGGTAAAAAAATGTTGATCCAACTTGTTGTCTCTAACATCTATGAAGAAACAGTTTTAGTTTTCCCTTCCTGTGGTTTTTTGTTTTGGAACCCCTTTTTTTGGTGGTTTTAGTGGCATTATTTTGGAGTGGTTTTAATTTTTGAGTATTGTTTATTAGAGGTTTCTTATAAAATCATGAATATTGTATTGATCTAGTGTTTAATTTTAGTCTCTTTCATTCACCCCCTTGTGTTTTGGGTTCATCTATGCTAGTCAGTTCCATAATAATGGGGAGACCCACTATGGGTCTCATTGATTTTTTTTAAGAAGGTGATGACATGAACTGGTTTCCCAATTCATGTCATCAAAGGAATTTATTAAATGAAAAAAGAGATAAAGTACAAACACGAGGTGTACTGTTCATACACCAGCAGGGAAACAGAAGGGGTACAATGAAATTCAAGAAATCCATACCCATATTGTAAAAGTCACCAATCTGCAACAGAATCCAGACAAGAGCCCATCCTTGAAGCAATCATCATCAAGCAACAAGCTAATCCAGGTAGAGAGTGCACTTTACAAACCAAAATGCAGCATTATACAAGCTGTCAACCATAATATAAAAGTCACCAATCTGCAACAGAATCCAGAAAATAGCCCATCCTTGAAGCAATCATCAGCAAGAAACAAAATAATCTAGGTAGAGTGTGCACTTTCCAAACCAAAATGCAGAACTAAACCAGCTGTCAACTGCAGACCAAGTCAAAATTAGTTTAGATACTGCACATTCAGATTCCAAAAAAACTCTGACAAGAGAGCCCTTCAAGAAAAGCAGTAAACTAGTTCTTCCAGATAGCCAAACAGAAGCTCAAGATTGCGGAAAACTCGGTCTACAGGGTTTTAATGATGGAGAAATTTATTATTACCGCCCTTCCCGGCCCCAATCATGGTAGTTTGTATAGCTTGGGAAGTGGTTCATATGATGAATGATCATGGAAATATTGAATAGACCATAACGGGGTTCTCTTGGTGATAATTATGTTAGGGGTTGGGGTTTTTCGTGTTTTGAGGTTACGTTTGGAGATATGAATCCCTCAAACTTCATCCCTTATTTTTCCAATTCAAGTCCTTTTTCCTCATCAGTTGTTTATTTGGATGATAAACTAGTTCCTTGAGTATAACCTTTCTAGATTCTTTTGGATTTTTAAGTTTTAGGTTTGGGGAGGAAATTTAGTTTTCAGTTCCCGATCATCTAGTGGTTGGGGTTTATTTTTTGTTATTGACTTGTTTTTATCTCGGTTAGCTAAGTTTTTTTGGATTTTCTCGGGGAAGAAAGTGTCATGGTTGGGGATAATTGTTACACCCCACCCTAAAGTTTTTTTTATTTTTTGAATTATTTTTAGCCTCTCTTTTGAGTTTTCAGTCTGTCTAGTTATAGATTTTAAAATTTATGGTTTTTAGCATAGGCTCATGGTAGGCTCATAGTTAGTTAAAACCATGTGCAACCCATGCAAGTTGTTTGTATTTTTTTACAAAGCTGAATCATTGAACTGACACATATTTTTCCAAAACACATTGCTGACCCATTCATAGTGCTTCATGGGCCTAGTGAGGGGTTCACATTTGGCACATAGTTTATCCAACCATGTGGAAAAACTCTTCCCTGTGTCCAACCTTTAAAAAAATATTTTTTAATGATAATGATAATAATAATTTTATTATTAAGATTAATATATTATATTTATTATCATTATTATTAAACACTAAAATGGGTCGCCCACACCCCCATATCCGTGCACAATATACCCCCTCCTCTAACTTGACCAACCTCCTGGGAGGGATCCCTCGTGCACATAGCCTCCCCCTCACACGCCCTTCGGTCACTGATTCTTCTTTTGATTTTGGGTGAGAACAACTCTAGTGATTTTCTTCTCTCCTTATCTTTCCTTATTCATTCCCTTTTCTAGGTTTTCTTTTCTCTCTAGTGGTGTGCATGATTTGGTTTGAACACTAACTCTCACTTTTGGGTATTTCTCTTATTTATCCTTGTCGTATAGGGTCCTTAGGTCTTGTGGGGACCAATTCTATCCATTCCCACTGTAGGTAGTGGATTCACTATGGGTTTCAGGTTGTTTTTTTTCATTCTTCAAATTTTCACAATTTTTAATCCAATATTTTGTAATTTTTGAGTTTCAAGTATTTTTCTATTGCCTTTTGGAACGTCATTTGTGAAGAATACTTACACCCATATGCATGAGTAAGGTATGTATATATTAATAACTTAGTTTTATATTTTCCCTCATGGTGAGGGGAATATATACATTGAAACTAGGGATATATATATGTATATATATATGTGAATATGAATGTTTGTGTAAAAGTAGTGTATCTTTTCTTCTGTGGACCTTTTGTGATGGTTTAGAATTACCATCATTACAAAAACGTGTTTTGAGGTATGATATCTATGAAAAAACCTTTAATTTGAATTCCATGCTTTCTTGATTATTTTAAAAATATATTTTTTATAATTATATAAAATTTTTATTCTATGAAAAGTGGAATTTAATTCTTGTATACGCATTTTCACTCATTTAAAATGTTTTACCTAAGATTATTATAGAGTTTACCATTTTTATTCATGTTTTTGATCATGTTTAAAGAGTATTTTATTTTAAATTTTTAATTGGTTTTTTAATTTATAGTGTTTCTCAATTTTAAAGTGATAAGGCTCGATTGGAACCTTCAAATATTTTATGGAAATGAAAACCCCTTTTTACAACATTACCTCATATTTGAAATGTGATGTGTGTTAAATGTGTGACATTTATGTTAATTCACTAATGGATCTTGGGATTTTTTGTGAATTTTGGAAAGGTAAAAGGGGTTTCAGTTAAAAATGGAGTTCATAGGTGAGATAGTGGTTGGTGTTTTTTAGTAAAAGTATGTAAAATGTATGTATATTATAGATTGATAAAAAATCACCTCCATTTGGGAATGGAACATGGGAATCTTGAGAATCTAGGTGGGAAGAATATGTCTAATATTATAAGAGCGTCGACATAGCCGAGGCCCGATCATCCTAGAAGGATTATATTACAAAACTAACTAAACTATGGTGGTATGGATTGGTTGGATCGAGCAAGAGAACTAACCTTCGTGTCCATGGTTGATCACCAAGAGTACGAGGATCATAGGAAACCAACTAACCTAGTTTATTAGGTATTTCCCATTTTTCTTCTATCATTTACTCTTATTTTTATATGGTACTACTTTACTAAATTCATTATGCTCAGTTTTCATTTCATTTAAAAAATAATGGAAAACATGTTTTAATTTCCACTGTTGTGTCGAACCTAATTAAATAATTCCTTTATCGCATACTTCTTTATGTAAATGGTTTATTAGAAAAACTCATTCCCCTCTTAAAAAGGTTTTCAAGGTAAAAGAGAAACAAAAATGTTCTTCTGAATCACTAGCTTGGTACTTATTTTAAAACTGATAAAAAACCACTTTTTGTTAATTTATATTTTCAAACTAGTATGAATTGGTTTTATTTTTAAAGGAAATTCCTATAGAATAGTTTATTCAGGCATTCCCATTGAGTTTTAATACTCACACCCATATCTCTATATTTTTTTATCTTCTGGTTCTACTTCTAACTCAGACTCAGTCGCGTGGAGCGATGTTGGTTTAGGGGTTGATGGTGACCTGCAAGGTCACATGGAGTTATGTTCAGTATCACTTATTTTTCACTATCAGTTCAGTATCACTTGTTATGTTTTTATTTATTTATTTATCTATTTTTCATGGGATAAATCATTACCAACTGAGTATTCTTGATTCCTGACACTAGTTTCTAGGCCAGGAGGATCAGGAATGCCTCTCGAGCCTTATCAAGACTAGCTCGAGTGATAGATTTAGGGTTAACCTAAGTTGGTTCATGACAAGGGGACGAAGGTAGCATGTTGACTATCTATATAAAGTGTACTTAGAAGACACATTGTGTACTAATTACATGGTTTGTAATGGACTGAGCAGGTCAATTCATAGAATGTAATGAGATTTATTCAGTAGGGAAACCCCAATCATTAAATTATGTGTAAATCATTTACATAAAGAATTTACACAATGTGTAAATACACTAGGTTGATTTTTAAAATAATATGCATGGACTGATTTTTGACCGAATCCCTACCCTCTCTTACGTAGGATCTTCGAAAGAATCTCCTTTGATGCCTAAGGCTAGGATTTGATTATATTTCATTATCCAATCTCCAATTCAACATCTGATCATCTTGTTGGATAGCTATCAATAAGTGATTCACTCCTTAGGCTGGTTTCATAATTTTTCTTTATATCGATGATGCTATTTTGTTGTGAGAACTTATTCCCTATTATGAGGGCATTCATCCGTTCTTCCATTTTCTTCTGATTGGGGCTGAGTTTGGAGCCAATATTGGACGAGTGTTCTACCACATGTATACAGTAGGTGGTCTATACCTATTCCATTTTGGTTATTTTATATCTAGTTGTCATTGTGCCGCATTCCATACTTTATAGGCATTGATCTTAAATTGATTAAATGCCTTGATTAAATTTTTGTAACCTCATTAGGTTTCCCACCTAGTACCATTATACGGTTTGAGGTCATTCACATAATCCCAGACCACCCATTAGATGTCTTTGAGTATCTTCCCAATGATATACCTCCCCGTTGGGTGTGTGTGAGATTATCTTTGGTAGAGGGATACCTATTGAATTAAATGAGATATTAAGAGAGGGTTTTATGCCTCCATTTCCATGTTATTACATGATGTTAAAATGATTAGATGGGTTGAATGGAAATGTGAAATGCGTTATGAAATGATTGATGAATTATTTTATGATTTGAATGACATGGACATTTCTACTCCTAGGATTCAAGTGACTTAGATGTCATGGGAATTTCTACTCCATGGATCGAGATTACTTTGGATGCCTGGGAAATTTCTAATATCAAGATCCATCTTTCTTAGGCCGCATTTGACATTTCTACTCATTAGGTTCCACCAAAGTATTTACCTAATCTACTATGGATGTGATTCATGGACTCGAGGGGATGCCTTGGTCAGGGACCTTAGATCCAACCCATGTAGGCCTGACACTTGATTACTCAGCATAGGACGAAGGGGATTCCTTGGAAATTTCTACTCATTGGATCTGGCCCATGGGGGATGACACTTGATTACACATCATAATCCGCTATGGATGGTTTTTACATGATTTATATCTAGACCAAGTTTATGGTTTCTTGATTACATTTGACCATTATTATGGGTGGCTAATTAATGTTGACAAACCGAATAGTTTCATTTCTTTATTTATCACTATATAACTATTATATATTTCACACTTCTTTAAATTATATACACATACTGGACTTGTTATAGAAACCATTGTTTGTGGCCTACTGAGTGTTACCTCATACTTGGTTCAGGCCACTGTTGGGTACTCGAAAAGGCTTCATATATGCTGGTAGGGATCGAGGAAATCACTCGCTTTATATTTCTTGATTTTATCATTTCTTAGGAGTAGGGAAGCATAAGACCGAGCTATGCTCGTGATGCTATTTGGAGATAGTTCTTTTTGGTCTTTTTTACTTTTGATACTTCTATTGTATTGGATACCTATTTCCATGTATTGTCTCCCATTTTGTAGAGACATGTCATGTTCATTATATTGTAAATGAAACATTTTCCCCTTATTTATTTATACTAGCGGGATATTATCTTATGTTGTTATTTATTGGTATTATTTCTTCCACTATTGACATTGTGGTTATATCATTGTGCTGATCTTTGATCACAAGGGTATAATATCCCCATTGTTCCACCACAGACCCTCGATGCTAGTTTGTAACATTTGGAATACGAGGAGGTGCACTTGAGTCCTTGTGACCCACCATCTCGGGGCAACATTCAGTGGCTCCTGGGTTGGATCGTTACAACCTAAAAACCATACAACCCAAAAACCATAAAAAACCCATAAAACCCATAAACTGTAAAACCCCACTAAAAACTCTATAAAACCTTTAAACACTTAAAAATGTTAAAAAACTCTAAAAAACTACAAAAATCCTAAACAAATAAAAAAAAACTCATAAAATACAAAAAACAAAAAAATCATAAAAACACATAAAACCTTCAAAATCCTTAAAACCCCTAAAAACCATAAAAATCCTAAAAATCCCTAAAAACTCCCTAACAACATAAAAAACCCTAAAACCCCAAAAAAAAAAAATTAAAAACATAAAAACACTTAAAGCCCCTAAAAAACCTAAAAAATGGTAAAAACCCTAAAAAACCATAAAAACATTCAAAATCCCTAAAAACCTTAAAAACTATAAAAAAACAAAAAAACCCTAAAAAAACCTAAAAAAAATAAAAAACCATAAAAAAACCTAATAAAAACTGAATAACCTAAAAACACTTAAAACCCCTAAAACCTAAAAAATTCTAAAAACCATAAAAAACCCTAAGAGACCCTAAAACCACTAAAAACCCCAAAAAACCAAAACCCCCTAAAAATATTAACAAATCTAAAACCCATAAAACCATAAAAACCCAATAAAAAAAAAAAATCCAAAAACCATTTAAACCCATAAAAATGTTAAAAAACTCTAAAAAACCTTTAAACCCCTAAAAACTCAAAAAATACAAAAACCAACAAAAACCCTAAAAACCCAAAAAACCCTAAGAAACCATAAAACCCCTCAAAATCCCTAAAAACTCTAAAAAACTATAAATATCCTAAAAATGGTTAAAAGCATAAAAAAGCATGAAAACCATGAAAAACCCAAAGAAAACCATGAAACCTAAAGATAATTAAAACACATAAAAAACTAAAAATTCTAAAAACCCTAAAAGACTATAAAATCCATAAAAACCCTAAAAAACAGAAATCCCAAAAAGCCCATAAAAACCCCTTGTGACCACTAAAACTCTAAAAACTCTTTTAAACCCCTAAAAATGTTAAAAACTATAAAAAACCATAAAAAACTAAAACACTAAAAAACCCCTAAAACGAAAAAAACCATAAAGCCCCCAAAAAGCCTAAAAAACATTAAAAACCATCAAAATATGTAAAAACTCTAAAAATCCTAAAAAGTGTTAAAAATCCTTAAAAACATAAAAAACCCTAAAAACCCTGAAAACCCAAATTAAACCTTAATAACCTAAAAAAACCCTAAAATACCTAAAAAAATAAAAAATTCTAAAAACCTTAAAAAACCTAAAACTCCCCAAAATCCCTAAAAACCCATAAAAATCCTAAAAAATCCCTAAAAATATGTAAATTTGAAAAAACATAAAAACCATGAAAAACACAAATAAAGTCTTAGAGACCTAAAAATTCATTAAATTCCTACAAAAATAAAAAAACCAAAAACCCTAAAAAACTCTAAAAGACCCTAAAAACCATGTATACTAAAAAATGACCCCCTAAAACCTTAAAAACATAAAACCCCTAAAAGACTTAAACCCCTAAAACCCCCCAAAAACCTAAAAACCACTAAGAACTATAAAAACAATTTCAACCAAAAAATAACTTAAAAACTATTAAAAATCCTAAAACCCTAAGAAACTCAAAAAACACCTAAAAACCTAGAAAAACCATAAAAAAACTAAAAATCCTCCAAAACCTCAAAATCCCAAAAAACACAAAAAACCCATAAAAATCCTAAAAAGTACCAAAATCCCTAAAACATAGAAGACTTGAAGAAACCCGAAAAAACCAAAAAATCCTTAAAACCCTTAAAAAACATAAAAACCCTAAAAAAATAAAAAATGAAAAAAATCCTAAAAACCCTCAAAATCCATAAAAACCCAAAAAACTATACAAATCCTAAAATACCCTAAAAATCCCTAAAAACATAAAAACACCTAAAACCCATGAAAAACCCAAAGAAAACCTTTAAAACCTGAAATCCTTCAAAGCACCTAAAGAACCAAAAAAATGCCAAAAACCCTAAAAATCCTAAAAGACCATAAAAACCCTAAAACCGCTAAAAACCATAAAACCCCTAAAAACATTAAAAACACTAAAACCCTTAAAAACTATAAAACCCACTAAATTTTTTGAAAACCCTTTAAATCCCCAAATTGTTTTACAAAACTCTGAAACCCAAAAAATCCCTAAAAAACTCAAAAACCCTAAAAACTAAAAAACCCTAAAATCGCAAAAAAATATAAATCCCTAAAAACCCTAAAAAAATCTAAAACCATCAAACCCCTACATCCATAAAAAACCACAAAAATCCTCAAAAATCCATAAAATCATAAAAACCCTAAAAACCATGAAAAATCCTAAGAAAACCATAAAAACATAAAACACATAAAATACCTAAAATCCCAAAAAATTCTAAACTCTAAAAAACCCTAAAAACCCTAGAAAGCATAAAAACCCCTAAAACCTTAAAAACCCAAAATAAAAACCATATAAACACTAAAAAACCACTAAAACCTCTAAAAACATATTAAATCCCTAAAAACTCTAAAAACTCAAAAAATCATTAAAACCCCTTAAAAACTCAAGACAAACCCTAAAAACTCAAAAAAACCATAAAAAACCTAAAACCCCTAAAACCCTTAATAGCCCTAAAATTCCAAAAAAACCATAAAAATCTTAAGAATCCCTAAATACATAAAAACCCCTAAAAACCCAAAAAACCCTAAGAAAACCTTTAAAAACCTAAAAAAATTTAAACCCTTAAAAAACCTAAAAAATTCTAAAAACCCAAAAAACCCCTAAAAGTCCCTAAAACCCCTAAAAACCCCTAAAAACCATAAAACCCCTAAAAACTTTAAAAACACTATAAACCATAGAAAAACTAAAAACTATAAAAACCATTTAAAACCCTAAAAACATTAAAAAACTCTAACAAACCATAAAAACCCTAAAAACCTAAAAAAAGAAAAAAACCCTAAAAACCGTAAAATCCCTAAAAACTCTAAAATATCATAAAAATCCAAAAAATCCCTAAAAATCCCTAAAAACATAAAAAAATTTAAAACCCCTAAAAATACAAAATAAAAATTTAAAAAAACACTAAAAAACCCTAAAAATATTAAAAACCATAAAATCTCCTAATACCATAAAAACCCTAAAAGCCCATAAAAATCCAAAAAAACCCACTAAAAATAATAAAAACCATTTAAACCTATAAAAACGTTAAAAAACTCAAAAAAAACATTAAAAACCCTAAAAAACTCAAAAAATACTAAAAACTAAAAAAACCTAAAAACCCTAAAAACCCTAAAACCCCTAAAAACCTCTCAAAATCCCTAAAAACTATAAAAATCCAAAAAGACCAAAAAATCCCTAAAAACATAAAAAACACTAAAAACCCTAAAAAAACCATAAAAACCTAAAAATTCAAATAATACCTATAAACATTATAAACACTACCCCCCAAAACCCCTAAAAATCCAAAAACCCTTAAAACCATAAAAAACCCTAAAAACCTTAAAAAACACTAAAAACATATAAAACCCTGAAACTACTAAAAAAAACTAAAAACCCTTTAAGCCCCTAGAAATGTTAAAAAAACCCTAAAAAACATTAAAACACTAAAAAATAAAAAAATCCAAAAAACAATAAAAAAACAAAAAACCAAAAAAACACTAAAAACACAAAAAACACCAAAACCCCTCAAATTCCCTAAAATACCTAAATAACTATAAATATCCTAAAAAATCCCAAAAAAATCCCAAAAACACAAAAACCTTGAAGAAATGTAAGAAAACCTTAAAAACCTAAAAAAACATACAACCCCTAAAAACCTAATAAATGATAAAAACAAAAAAACCCTTAAAAACCATAAACCCCTTAAAAACCATAAAAAACCCTAAAACCCCATAAAAACGCTAAAAAAATCACTAAAAAACTGAAAAAACCTTTAAACCCCTAAATCCTTAAAAACTATAATAAACCATAAAATCTCTAAAAAATAAAAAAAAACCTAAACCCCTGAAAAACCATAAAACCCTAAAAACCCAACAAATCTCTAAAACCCCATAAAATCCATAAAAATCATAAAAAATCCCTAAAATCCCAAAAGAAACCGATTTGGAACCCCCAACGAACCACAAACCAACATATCAACCAGATCCCTGCACAACTTGAGCCACCCCGCATCAACAACATGAAGCGAAGACAAATCCAAGGAACCAGAAAACCAAACCTATACCTTTAGCGCAAGCCATTGACCAGAAGATCTGATAGCCCACACCACAGGACAAAGCACACCACTAGAAAATTGACACAACGACATTTGTTGCCGCCATCTTCTATCGGGATGCTTGGAGAAACAACAATGCTCGCCGGGTTTAAGATCTTCCAGATGAGACGGTCGTGGCACCAATGTCCGGGAGAGCCAGATCATCGCACCACACTTTTCCGAAACCCATCACTACAGAAAACGATCCACCGAGAGTAATACCTTACCCATGTACATGCATAAAGAAACCGATGAAGGACAAGACACCCGAGATCCCAGCCCTTGCCACCGCAGATGAGGACGCCCGCCTTGAACGACTCACGAAGCTCATTCCAAAGAAGAGTAATTGGGGGAGAGTCAGTTGAAGAGGAGAAGAAGATCTCCAAATCGAAGTTTCCATGGAGAAATCGAAGAGGAATCCCTAGAGAGCACATTGACGGGTTGGTTGCTATTTGGATGGAATGTGATTAAGCTTGTGGGTTTGAATTTGGTGCTGATGGTTATGTGCTGCTTGTGGTGGATCTTCTTGGTGAGGAGGTGCTAGATGCTGGTTTCTGCTAGGCGGTGAGCTCTGGATGTTGGTTACTGCTTGGATGGGAAGTTATGAAGATGCGGTTAATGGTGCTATTGGTGTTCTCTTGTTATTTCCATTTGTGTGCTTTTTTGGATTTTTTGGTTTTTTTGGTTTGGGTTTGTTAAGGGATTTTGGGTGTGGGTTGTTTGACCCCTCCCTTCTCTTGTCTGATGCGTCTTTTTTATTCTAATAAATTTGGGCGGTTCAGGAATAGCCTGACCCCGCATCTTCCTTGCCCTAAAAATCCCTAAAAATGTAAGAAAACCCAAAAACCCTGAAATCCCCTAAGAAAACCTTAAAACCATAAAACTCTTAAATCGCCTAAAAAACTTACAAAATGCTAAAAAACATATAAACCCTAAAATAATAAATCCCTAAAAACCATAAAACCCTAAAAACATAAAAAACCATAAAACCACGAAAAACTCTTAAAACCCTTTAAACCCCTAAAAATGTTGAAAACCTCTAAAAAATCTAAAAAAATATTTTTTTTTTAAAAACCGAGAAAACCCAAAAAACCCAAAAAACCGAAAAAACCCAAAAAACCTAAAAAACCCAAAAAACAATAAAAACTCAATAAACCAATAAAAAAACATTTAAACACCTCAAAATACCTAAAAACCATAAAACCATAAAATTTTAAAAAACCTAAAAATCCCGAAAAATGTAAAAAATCCTAAAAAACCTAAAAAACCATAAGAAAACCATAAATACATAAAAAAAATAAACCCCTAAAAACCTAACAAACACTAAAAACACTAAAAAACCCTAAAAACAATAATGACCCCAAAAACCTTAAAAAACCTAAAAACCCATAAAACCCTAAAAACCACTAAAAACACTAAAAAAACTTTACACCCCTAAAAATGTTAAAAATCTCTAAAAAACATTAAAAACCATAAAAACTAAAAAACCCATAAAACAAAAAAACCTAGAAAAATCCTAAAATACCAAAAACCCTAAAAAACCATATAAACCCTAAAAACAATAAAAATCCTAAAAAGGCCCAAAAAATCCTTAAAAACATAAAAAACCTAAAAAATATAAAAACCCTTAAGAAAACCATAAATAACTATTTTTTTAAAACCCTAAAAACAAAAAACCCTAAAAACCCTAAAAACCCTAAAAACCTAAAATCACTAAAACCACTAAAAACCTTTAAACTCCCCCCCCCAAAACCCAATAAAATTACTAAAAACTCTAAAAACACTTTAAAAACATAAAAAAACGTTAAAAAACACTAAAAATCCTTAAAACCCCTAAAAAACCCTAAAAACCCAAAAAACCATAAACCCCCCAAAAACCTTCAAAACCCTCAAATTCACTAAAAAACCTAAAAATACCTAAAAATCATAATAAAAGTATAAAAATACATAAAAACATAAAAAAACCTAAAAAAACTAAAACCCCATAAGAATACCTTAAAAACTAAAAACATTTAAAACCCCTAAAAACTTAAAAATGAAAAAAACCCTGAAAAACCCTAATAACCATAAAAACCATAAAACCCTAAAAACATTAAAAACACTAAACACTGATAAAAAATCTAAACCACTAAAAACTATAAAAACCTTTTAAACTCCTAAAAATATTAGAAACCCCCCAAAACCATAAAATCCTAAAATAATAAAAAACCCTAAAAACCAAAAAACCCCATAGAATCCCTAAAACCCTAAAAAAAAACAAAAAAAAACCTAAAAAACCATAAATATCCTAAAGAAGCCCAAAAAATCACTAAAATATAAAAACAATGAAAACCCTAAAAACCCCTAAGAAAATCATAAAAACCTAAAAACACTTAAACCTCTAAAAAACATAAAAAATTATGAAAAACCCTAAAAACCAAAAAAAAAACCCTAAAACCCCAAACCATAAAACCCCTAAAAACAATAAAAACCTCTAAAACCCTTAAAACCCTAAAAACTAATAAAACTATAAAAATACTTAAACTCGCTAAAAATGTAAAAAAACTCTAAAAAACATAAAATCCAATTTTTTTTAAAAACCCTAAACCCACAAAAAACCATAAAAACCTTAAAACTCTACAAAACTAAAAAAATAATCAAATCCCTAAAAACCCTAAAAAACCATAAATTTTTAAAAACTCTAAATATCTCAAAAAATGTAAAAACCCTAAAAACCCTAAAAAACATAATAAAAACATAAAAACCCAAAGACACTTAAAAAACCTAAAAAACCAAACAATTTCTAATAAGTCTAAAAACCCCTGAAAAAAAATTAAAAAACCATGAAAATTCCAAAAAACCCAAAAAACCCCTAAAAAACCCTAAAAACCATAAAACTCATAAAAACCATTAAAAATTATAAAACCCATTTAAACCCCTAAAAATGTTAATAAATATCTATAAAAACATTAAAACCCTAAGAAACCCCAAAAAATTGAAAGAAACCATAAACCCCAAAAAACTATAAAAAACCTAAAAACCCTAAAAACCCTAAAAACCCTAAAAACCCAAAAAACTATAAGAATACTAAAAATACTTAAAAATAGATAAAAATGAAAAAAAAACTCTGAAAAATTTAAGAAAATATTAGAAACATAAAAACAATTTTTACCCCTAAAAATTATAATAAATGTTAAAACACAAAAACCCTTAAATCCATTAAAAAACCTAAAACCATCAAAATTACTAAAACGCCAAAAAAACTAAAAAAATCCTAAAAATCCCTAAAAATTCCAAGAAAAGGAAAAAACCATAAAACTCAGAAAAAACATATAAAATCTTAAAAACCTAAAAACACTTAAAAACTCGAAAAACATTAAAACATTAAAAACCATAAAAACACTAAAAATATTAAATACTCATAAAAACAATAAAACCCCCTAAAAACCTTAAAAACCCCTAAAAGCCAATAAAAACACTAAAACCACTAAAAACTCTAAAAACCCTTGAAACCAATTAAAAGTTTAAAAACTCTAAAAATATAAAAAACTCTTAAAAAACTCAAAAAACCATAAAAACCGTAGAAAACCATAAACCTTAAAAACCCTATGTTTCCCTTGGAATTCGGGGATGACCTCCTGGATGGGAGATTCAAACGTTCCAATCAGTTTCTAGCGGGTTTGTTCGTAGAACCGGAAACATCCAATGATTCCACATCCATTTGGACCTACTTTCCAAAGGTAGGCGCTCATTAGCTTGTGGACTGATGAGACTTAGGAATTTGCATTGGTCGAGAGGATGGGAGGTCGGACTCATCACACCTTTTTGATGGGAATTATTGTCTATTCCGGGACTCTCTTTATAGATTTAAGTTATGTTCGTGAATCCTTATTACATTACCAAGTATAAAATGAGCTTTTCCTTTAGTTTTGACAATCAATGATTAAATATGTAAGAAATTTAGAGAATCTTTTATATGTATTCGAGGTTCTTCATCAATAGAGAATCATCTATATCTATTTAGATATTCTTGGTCAATGGTAACCTTCAAAACATTCATATAAAAGTCTCTTGGTCATTATGATGACCGGGCTGGTTTTAAAGCCACTCAGTGGGGCACTTGAAGTTTATTGTCATTCAGAAGGACAATGAATTATTTCAGAGTTGGGATCAAACCCATAGATGGGCTACCTACGTATCCTTTGTTTTGGAAAAGGAATCAGAACCCACGTAGTTCGAGTATGTATGACTTTTATGATTGATGGCTCAAAGTAGGATGTCACAATTACTTTTACACTCTAAGCTCACATGAGTCATGATCGGTGTGAGAAACAAGAGGTATTGGGAAAAATTAGACAATTGTGCCATGAAAGATGAAATCATAAGAAATGGTTTGGGGCTTATGTATGTATGACTGCCCAGATGAATGAAGTTTAGGATTTACTTTAAGGAGAAAATCCAGGAACAGGGTCCATAAAGGTATATGTGCTTTATGGAGTTTTGAACACTCTAACTTGGGACTTTATTTTTGAAAAGGAAACCCAAATTAGGAGAGGATTGATAATTGGGTTTTACTCCTAAGAAGGAATCCCAGATCAAATGTAAATTAGGATTGGTTAAGGAGAATTTAAGGGACTTGGGGCTTACTCCTGAAAAGGAAGCCTAAGATTTATGACTGGGACTTATTCCTGAAAAGGAAGCCCAGGTTAAGGATTAAGGTTTGGGGCTTACTCCTAAGGAGGATTCCCATATTTTAGATTGAGACTTACTCCTGAGGAGGATGCCCATAATAAAGGACTTGGGGCTTACTCCTAAGAAGGATGCCAAAAATTAGAGGACTTGGGGCTTACTCCTAAGAAGGATGCCCATATTAGAGGACTTGGGGCTTACTCCTAAGAAGGATGCCCAAAATTATGGGACTTGGGGCTTACTCCTAAGAAGGATGCCCAAAATTTATGACTGGGACTTATTCCTGAAAAGGAGACCCAGGTTAAGGATTCTTTCATCTTAAAGGATGAGGTTGAATGAATGAACTCTCAATCTTTGGTGACATAAAAATGTATAAATCACTATGTTTTGAGAGATATTCCACATAATTCCTTTCAAATAAGGAAGTCAAATCAAGAAATCATGCCATAAATGGCTTTGAAGAGTATCTTGAAGACTGAATCTTGAATAGGAAAGGTGAAATGGCTTAAGAGGGGTAAAATGGGCAAGATGGGCACCCAAAAAGGTAGGGGCGCGCAAGTCTTGAAAGGCACGCAAGTCTTACGTGGGCGCACAAGTATTGGTCACGCAGGTATACCTGCGCGACATGTGGGGTACTTGCACGATTTTCAACCAGAATTTAGAATACTTGAGCAAATCTTTATTAATCCCTTTAGACTCCTCTTGAGGTTCTTCCAAAAAAGGGACGCGCAAGTTCTATCGAAGGAATAAGGCGGCGCGCAAGTGGGACCACTTCCCTTAAGGGCTGGCCACTCAGGCGCGCAAGTGTTGATGAGTTTCAACACTTAGGCCTTCCTCCCTCTCTTTAGATCTTCCGTTCTAGGTAATAAATTACCTTAGAAGTGTTCCGGAATCTTTGATAAGAGACTTGGGCGTCGGGAGCTTCAATCCGAGTTTCTGAAAAAATATCCTCTCGAATGGGGGGCCCACAGGGTCTATTTATAGGCAGGAGAAGACCCCGGGCGGTTACCGGGCGGTTATCACTTAGGTCGCGCAAGTCACTTGCGTGACCAAGGGCGTCGCGCAAGTGTACTTGCGCGACAGTGATATAACTTGCGTGGTGAAGTTGCTTTTGATCCTTTGTTCATGCCTTTATCGATTTTTGATATTTTCTTCAAAGGTTGAATCACTTTGAGCTCAGATATTCCCATTTTCTGATTTTTAGATTCTTGTGACGAAAGGAGCGTCAACAAAAGTCCCCCCTCAGATTTGGATCCGGAGAGAAATGAGGATTTGACTCTGAGGAAATCGACTCCATCCAAAGGAAAAGGGGGAGCGCAAGTCTTCAGGGCACAGAGGTCGGTGCACAAGTTTGCGTCGCGCAGGCCTTTAAGCGTACTGGGTACGGCGCGCAGATAGGCCTCCTGGCCTATAAATACATGGCCTCACCTCCGTACAAAGTATCTGGGTTCCTGGACTTCAAACTTCTCGAGCTCTCGTCGCGCAGGTTATCTTAGCCGCGCAAGGTGCTCTGTTTTCCAATGTTTTCCTTGATGTCGCGCTATTGTAAAGGTACTTGTCCTTGCGCGGTTTACACTTGCGCGTCAAAAACTAGCACGACACATGAATACTTGCGCGCCATGTTTTAGACTTGCACGCCTTAATGCCTTTAGCCATTTTTTCCATTTAAGAGTTTAGTTTATTCATCTTTTCTGTAGATTCAATGGTTCCCAAGGGAATTGGAACGGCTGATGAACTGGCTAGCAAGAGGATTGATGACATGATAAACATTATTGGACATGATTACTATGATATCTGCAACAACACTCTCCCAGATTTGGCTAAGTACTTGAAGAAATATCATCCTAATTTCCACAGAGCATCCATCTGCCTCTGTGTGGTCATGGTCATCTGCAAGGAGTCAATGTTCCAAATGCAAACAATTATACACCTGAGATGCAACTGCACTGCTACTCCTCTATTTCGGTTATGCTGTGCATTAAGAGAAACAACAATGGTGTGAACTTTCAAATTCTTCCTCCATGTCATTTCCTTGCAGATATGAAAATGGAAAACCCATGGGCTGAAATGTTTTCCACTACCGATTGGTGGAGAGAAGACAAACATGGTATTAGAGCAATATCTGAAAAGAGTACTCTCTCCAAATGGCTCTTTACTTCCAATGCTCCATTCTCAAATCCATGTATCCATCTTCCAAGTCTCTTGGACAGAAACAGAGTCACTGTTTGATCAGCAGAAAATTTTCTCAAACTGCACTCAAGAACATCCTTTTACAATTGTTCCAAGAAGAGCTGGTATCACTGCATCTCTTATTGTATCCAGTTGAATGAATGAATTCCAGGTAGTTGTTGATGAATATCGGGATGCCGTAAATCAAATGAAGTGTTATGTTGAAAGCCTCTTGTAATTCTTGAAAAAGAGAAGAGACTCCAGTCTGTGGATGTCCTTCTAACTCTTGTGTATCAATGAAAAACACTTTCATCTTCAATCATTTGTACCTGCATTCTTTCAATACCTGCTTCAAATTTACTTAATCCAATGGGCTTAGTAAGCATAGTTTGATTTTTACTAGGATTATTACAAATAACCCTACAAACTTTGAATCTTTTAATTGCTCAATATTACCTAAATCATACAAAAAATGTATATTTAGTGAGCTAGAACTTGACTTTTATTCAGAGTTCCTTTGTCTTTTGTGGGAAGTTTAAAGTCATGCATACCAGACATAAAGGGGCTAATGTCTAAGGTCGAAATAGATTTGACCAAAATGGATTAAAATTGATTCAATTCCTTGATAATTTATCTGAAAACATATTACCATACTCAAGTATGAGAGAAAATATGTAAACTATGGCTTACGAATATTTGAATCTGAGGAATGATATGAAAAAGAGATAAAAGGCATTATAAGAAGTAGTTTCCAAGAATGAAGTTACTATTATTTAACAAAACCCGTTAGGGGGTTGAAATATGCAGGGCCACCTAAGGGCATTGGCTGCATGGTCAAATAAATAGTATCTTTCGGCTGACAAGTCTGTTATGTGGACTATTTATGCAAGGCCACCTATGGGCACGTGCTGCGTAGTCAGGCGAAAGAACTCTCAAAAATTTACTTTCCTAGTTCTAAAATCCAGTGAAAGTTTATGGAGATTCAAATTTTCTAAAGTATAGAGTTTGTTGTATGGAAAGAGGTACTTGAATATGGAGAAGATATTTTCAGACAAGATTATCGAAGAACTGGATGAATATCACTCCTACGAAGGTCTGACCCAAACGTAGGGAAGAAGAATAAACCATAGACTTGAATACTTTCAGATCATGAAAAAGGATATGGGACAAATATGTTAGGGATGACTATTTTTTTCGGATCCCTACATACTGTCGTTTAAGACAAATAAGGACAAAAGAGGCATTCTTCCCAAGAATGAAGTTACCATTATTTAACAAACCTGTTAGGGGGTTGAAATATGCAGAGCCACCTAAGGGAATTGGCTGCATGGTAAAATAAATAACATCTTTTGGAAGACAAGTCTGTTATGTGGACTGTTTATGCAAGGCCACCTATGGGTACGTGCTGCATAGTCAAGCAAAAGAATTCTCAGAAGTTTGACATTTTTGTGACTAGAAGTCATGAAAAGGGTTAGGAAGATCTGAAAATATTTAAGGTTAGGATTATAACACATAAATATGGGTATTGTAAAATATATATAGAGATACATAGGTCAATGATAACCATAATCATGTTGTGGCTGAGTCCTAAATTGAAATTTTGGACTTCACTACGTATCTCATAAGAATGTGAATCAAGCCATACGTAGTTCTTGGAAATGCAGTTTAACGTCGTGCAGGACGAAAGTATTAGAGATCTTAGTTTAGGGTCATAGAATTCGGACCATAATAATGAATACACAGTGTGTGTTTTCATGAGGACTTTTCAGCCAAGGGACTGAAAGTGAAATTTGGGGTTTAGGCCCAAGAGACTTAGGGCTGGATTCGAGGGATACTCGAACGTTCCTATGTATCCCATAAGGATGGGAATCAAGCCCACGTAGTTCTAGAACTACCCTTTGTACAAATTTGGTTCGTACATGTGAAGGGTGAAAGGGGACTTTAGTACAATGATGGTTTAACCCAAGATAAAAAGTTTAGGCATTGCCATGTATGCACGTAGTCTTTTGAAATGAAACATGATTGAAAAAAATCAATTTCAATAATAGTTCTCTCTCAAATGAGGAAATCAAAGAGTATTGTAGTTTATTGTCATATCGGACAAAAGTGTTGCATAGTTTAACGTAATATAAGAAGGACAAAAGTGAATCAATGTAAAGATATTGATTCTAGGTGCGGTTTCACGAATCAACATCATATGAGATGGTGGTGAACCGATGTGAAAATATTGTTTTTGGGCTTGAACCCTGGGAGGTTGCCTACATACCCAGCCTGGAGGGCAAGGATCAAAGTCCGTGTAGTTCAATTAAAGAATGAATTAATGATCAAGTTATTCTTGGGGAAAACGATCTATATAAAAAAAATGTTGTTGGGACTTATACATGGTTAGCGGCCCAAAGAGAGTGTTATGGTTGAGGTTTTCTCTAAGCTCACGTGAGTCATACTCGGTGTGAGAAACAATAGGTAACAACAACTTTAGCGATGCATAGTTTAATTTCATGTAGGACATATAAAGGGACTATGCAGTTTAAAGTCTTGCAGTTAGGACTATTGGTGCTGCGCAGTTTAGTGTCATGTAGCAGGGACAAAATACAGTTTAATGTCATGTAGGACATATCATGAATTTTCTGTACAGTTTAGCGTCATGTAGTTAGGACGATGGGGACAATAGAGTTTAACGTCATGTTGGACGAAAGGGGGACTGCGCAGTTTAATGTCATGCAGTAAGGACAAAATAACACACCATTTACGTCATGTTGGACGCATTGGGGATTTTTTCCCAGTTTAATTTCATGTTGGACGAAAGTGCGAATAGTTTAAGGTCATATGCATGGACCGTGGATGGTGCAGTTTAATGTCATGCTGGACCTTTGATGATTATATAGTTTAACGTCTTTCCGGACGTAAGGGACTTTTATACAGTTTAGCATCATGTAGTTAGGACATCATAGTTTAACGTCTTGCTGGACGTAAGGGACTTACAAATAGTTTATGGTCATATGCATGGACCAGGGATGATGCAGTTTAAGGTCATGCTGGACGGTTTAGGGAACTTTTTCACAGTTTAACGTCATGTTGGACGAAGTTGCAGTTTAAGGTCATACTGGACCATTGCTGTATAGTTTAACGTCATATAGCAAGGACGAAATGGTGCTGCACAGTTTAGTGTCATGTTGCAGGGACAAGTTCTTTTTTCTACAGTTTAACGTCATGTTGGACGAAGTTGCAGTTTAAGGTCATACTGGACCATTTCTGTATAGTTTAACGTCATATAGAAAGGACGAAATGGTGCTGCACAGTTTAGTGTCATGTTGCGGGGACAAGTTCTTTTTTCTACAGTTTAACGTCATGTTGGGCGAAGTTGCAGTTTAAGGTCATACTGGACCATTGCTGTATAGTTTAATGTCATATAGCAAGGATGAAATGGTGCTGCACAGTTTAGTGTCATGTTGCGGGGACAAGTTCTTTTTTCTACAGTTTAACATCATGTTGGACGAAGTTGCAGTTTAAGGTCATACTAGACCATTGCTGTATAGTTTAACGTCATATAGCAAAGACGAAATGGTGCTGCATAGTTTAGTGTCATGTTGTGGGGACAAGTTCTTTTTTCTACAGTTTAACGTCATGTTGGACGAAGTTGCAGTTTAAGGTCATACTGGACCATTGCTGTATAGTTTAACGTCATATAGCAAGGGAGAAATGGTGTTGCACAGTTTAGTGTCATGTTGCGGGGACAAGTTCTTTTTTATACAGTTAAACGTCATGTTGGACGAAGTTGCAGTTTAAGGTCATACTAGACCATTGCTGTATATTTTAACGTCATATAGCAAGGACAAAATGGTGCTGCACAGTTTAGTGTCATGTTGCGGGGAAAAGTTCTTTTTTCTACAGTTTAACGTCATGTTGGACGAAGTTGCAGTTTGAGGTCATACTGGACCATTGCTGTATAAACCAATTGTAAGAGTCTTGGTTCTGGGGAACATATTTTGTGTTTATACAAAATATTTGTTCAGAAATATGGCATTGGTTGGAGTCGTGATGAGTTCTCCATCCATTGAGATTAATGGATAAGCTCCATTGGAGTAGACCTTATGTATTGAATAAGGTCCTTCCCATTTTGGTTCAAGCTTGGGAGGCTTCTTTCCTGGTATCATTGGTGTTCTGAGAACTAATACCAATTCTCCCTAAATGAATGAACGAAGATGAACTTTTTTGTTAAAATCTCGTTCTATTCGATTCTGATAGATTTGCAAGTGGTGCAAAGTGCACAATCTTTTCTCATCTAACTGTTCTAATTCATTCAATCGCTTTTGGGATTGCTCATCTATAGATAACTGATCACAAATGGCTACTCTGAGTGAGGGAAATTGAACTTCAATTGGCAAGACTGCTTCTGTTCCATATACCAACAAATATGGAGTTGATCGCGTTGCATTGCGGGTGGTAGTCCGATAAGCCCATAAAGAATGAAAGAGTTTATCAGGCCATGACCTCTTATATTTATCCACCATCTTTTGCAGTATATTTGAAAGATTCTTGTTAAAGGATTCTATTTGGACATTGGCCGCCGCATGATACCGAGATGAATGGTTGGATTTAATGTTGTATTCTTGATACAATTTCTTCACCTCAGAAGAACAGAAGTTGGTGCCGTTGTCCGTCAATATGGTATGAGGGACACCAAATCTAGTAATGATGTTAGAATTCATGAAGCTAACAATGCATTTAGAACTGACTTCTTTGAGAGGTACTAACTCTGCCCATTTGGAAAAGAAATCAGTAGCAGTAAGAATGTACTTAAACTGCTTGGCCGTAGCTGAAGGGTAAGGTCCCACCACATCCATTCCCCATGTGGAAAATGACCATGAGTATTTAGCTGTATGAAGCAACTCCGGAGGTTGATGAATGAAGTTGGCATGTACTTGACATGAATGACACTTCTTTGTGAAATCAACACAATCTTGTATCATTGAAGGCCAAAAGTATCCAAGCCTTCGAATTTGATCAGACAATCTATGTCCAGACTGGTGGGCACCATGGACTCCTGCATGCACTTCTTTCATGACAGCCATTATCTCTTCACCATCAATGCATATGAAGAGAACTCCATCAAAACCATGTTTGTAGAGAATTTTCTCTAGGTGGTTTGGGCTATCATAAAGAGTAAAATTGACCACACGTCACCAGATTTGTTCTTTCTCAGCTTTATCAGGTGGAAGTGTTCCATTTTGAAGGTATTCCCTGATAGGTGACATCCATCCTGTAGTATGACCATATGGTTCAGGAATGGGACTTATTTCATTAATTTCCTCTATTTTGGCTTGAACATAAGGTGAAATTGCATGACGGTGGGCAATACTGATGGTTGTCTCGTCCCGATTTAGATCTGCTAGAGCTGTGGCTATATTAGCCAGTGCATCAGCTTGAGCATTTTGTGATCTTGGGACATAAGAAAATGTCGGTTCTGAAGGGAATTCCGCCATTAACTCTCTGACGTAATCATACAAAGGGATTAATTCTTCTTTTCTGATGGCATAATCCCCATTGAATTGTTTTATTACCAAGTCTGAATCACCTTTCACTTTTAAGTGATTCACTTGTGCTTGAAGCGCTAACTCCAAGCCTGTAATAAGAGCTTGGTATTCAGCTTCATTATTAGTACCACCTTCCCACAATAAAAAGGAATAAGGTAACAATGCCTTATCTGTAAAAATGAGTACAATTCCTAAACCAACTTTGTTGAATTTAGGATTTTCCATTTTCTTCCCTGTTGGACTTCTGGAAGCACCATCAAAATACATTTCCCATGTTTGAGGATTCTCTTGAATAGAAAAAACTTCCTCATTAGGGAGTTCAATATCTGAAGACGTGTCTTCCACTGAAGGATGTTCAGCCAGGAAACCAGCCAGAGCTTGTCCCTTTATTTCCTTTTGAGATACATACTGAATGTCAAACTGCTACAAAATAACTGCCCACCTTGCTAGACGTCCTGTAAGCATTGGACGACTAAGGATGAATTTGAGCGGATTATTGCGAGATACCAATTGGACCTCGTGATGTTTCAAGTAGTGTCTCAGTTTTTGGACTGCAAAGATTAATGCTAGGCAACACTTCTCAATACTTGAATACCGGGTTTCTGCTTCAAGCATAGTTCTACTGAGATAGTAGAGGCTATTTTCATTCCCAACATCATTCTTTTGAGCGAGAAAGGCACCCAATGATCGCTCTAGAGATGTCACATAGAGGATAAGTGGTCTACCTTCAACAGGTGGCATGAGTACTGGTGGACTCAAGAGGTATTTATTGAGAACATAAAATGCTTCTTGACATTCTTTAGTCCACTGGTAAGTGACTCCTTTTTTCAATAATTTGGTAAAGGGTAAACATTTGCCTGCCAAATTGGCGATGAAATGCCGAATATAGGCTAAGTGTCCTTGAAATCCTCTTAATTATTTCAAATTCTGAGGAGGTGACATACCAAGGATTGATTTGGTTTTCTCAGGACCGACTTTAATACCACGATGGCGTACAACAAAGTCGAGGAATTTTCCTGAGGTTACCCCAAAAGCACATTTTAAGGGGTTCATCTTCAAATTATGTTGTCGAAGTTTGTGGAATATGACTTCCAAATCAGTCAAGTGATTAGAACGTTGTTTGGATTTAACCACCAAATCATCCACATAGAATTCAATAAACTTCCCTAAGAAAGGTTTGAAGATACGATGCATGGCGCATTGATATGTTGCACCTGCAATCTTTAAACCAAAGGGCATCACTCGGTAACAAAACAAACCTTGAAGAGCTCTGAAAGCTGTAGATTCCTCATCTTATGGGGCCATTCGGATCTGATTATATCTGGAATATCCATCCATGAAGGAAAGTACTTCATAGCCAGCGGTCATATCAATTAAGAGTTCTGTAATCGGAACTGGGAAATCATCTTTAGGACAATACCGATTAAGATCTCTGAAATAGATGCAAACCCTAATTTGTCCGTTCTTTTTCTTTACAGGGACAATATTAGCCAACCACTTGGGATACTGAACTTCTCTGACGAAGTTAGCTTTGATCCGTTTATCCACTTCAGCTTCAATTTTGGAAGCATAAGTTGGGTGTGTTCTTCTCATGGCTTGCTTAAATCCTCGATGTTCTTTTGGTAAACCCAAATGATGAGTAGCAACATCAGGATCAAGCCCAGGAATTTCTGTATAGTTCCAAGCAAAAATATCTTTATTTTGCTTTAGAAAAGAAATATACATCTCTTTCTCTTCAAGGGTCATGACCGCACTAATTAAAGTGGGGCGTGGATCTTTCTCTGTACCCAGATTTATTTCTCTGAGTTCATCCACAGTGGTAGAGATACCCTCTTCAAATGCTGGAGGAGCATCTCTAAGACCTTCCTCTTCCTCTTCATTATGTGCTATTTCTTCCGTTTCTACTTGCATAATAGATGACAAAATGAAATTCTCATGATCATAAGAGATGTCAAAATTTTCACATTTTGAAGAAGAAGCTTCCATTTCCGACCCTATTGATGATAAAGGGCCTTCTTTGGGAAATAAAGAGGAGATGATGGATTGAGAATCGACATCATTATTCACCTCTGGTGTTGCTATAACTTCTTCTAGCCTGATTGGAGAAGTATAGACTTGTTGGACTTCAACAGATGAAATGAAAACGTCACCACTTATGCTTTCATCACTGTTTGGTAGGTTACCAATTTCTCCCATGTTGTCTGGCTCAATTTCCGTAATTGACATTATGGATCTTTCCATAAGAGTATTTTGATTTGGGCCTATTTTGTCAATTTGACTGATAGGTAACACATAATCTGTACTCACATGTGTAAATGGATTTATTGAAATTTTCTCCAAACCATATGGAGCATTAATTTTGGTAATTTCCTTCATTTGTAGATTTTTCTCTTCCCTTCATGTGATAAAATTCTGCCTCAATGTATTGAGACTCACATGTCTTGAACAGGGCCTTATCACCATACAATGTTCCAACTTGACCATTGAAATAGTATTTGAGACATTGATGGTATGATGAAGGAATAGCTGCATGCTGATGTAGCCAGGGTCTTCCAAGCAAGACGTTGAAACCTGAGTCTTGATCAACAATCATGAAATCCGAATTGGATACAAGATATCCAAACTGGGTTATGAGTGTAACTTCACCCAGTGGTTCTTGTTCATTTTTATCATATCCTTGTAACATCATGGTAGAAGGAGATAAATCAGATTCCGTGAGGCCCAATTGACGAAGTGTACGAATGGGCATGAGGTTGACTCCAGAACCATTGTCAATGAAAACTCTTCGGATATCTACACCATTGACTTTTCCAGATAAGTACAAAGGTTTTATGTGCCCATGCACAACATCATCTTAATCTTTATTAGTAAAAGATATCACTGCATGGCATTATGCAGGATTATTCTCTATGTGATAGACTTCAGCTGCAGCAATTTCAGCTTCAAACTCCTGAGGACTTGACAAAGCTTCGATGAGTGATTCCCGAAGATCTTTTGACAGATTCAAAGAATCAAAAATTGATAACTTGGATGGTACTTGGGCCAAGTGTTTCAATATATCATACTTTTGATCTAGAGGTCTGCGTTTCCCAAAAGGAATATGTGGTTTAGCAGGTACCTTGGAAGCAGATGCTTTGGAAGCTGATGCATCTTGTATTGGGATAGAAGTTGGCAACATCCTTGGTTTTGGAAGATTAGACTGATTAGATCCATTTACTTGCTGAGATAAAGAAGATGTAACCTTTAACCGGTCTTCCAAAATAACTGTGCCAAAACTGAGTCGGCCATTGGCAGAAGAACTTGCTTGTTCTTTTTGAGCTCGTTGAAGGGCTCTACCACGAGTTTCTGCTGCATACACAGTGATAGCAGGGGTAGAATTGGAGTAGTGGATTCGTAAAGATCCACGTCTTCCCCTGTATCCCGAACCTCTAGAACTTCCTCGGATTCCCTTATTTGATATAGGGAATTCAGGCTCATCAAGACTGGAATATGGATCTGTTAATTGAATCATATTAACAAAACTGAAGATTAACTCTTCGTCTGATAAAGACCCTGCCTGACTAGACTGTTTAGGTTGTTCCGTTTGATGGGGCGGTGCCCGTGGCTTTGAAGTAGATGGCATGAAATCTGCCAGAGTCAAAGACAACTTAGGCCTCGATACATACTCATCTTCTTCTGATTCCTCTTTATTCTTTGAATTGCGCTACCCTTTTGAGGATTTGTCTTTTGATGGAGGCTTCACTGCAGCTTTTGTAGGAGACACAACTGGCTTCTTCAATTGTGTTCGAAAAATGGCATGGGTCTGATTGATTGTCTTTCTGACCATCCAATCATCATATTTTTGCGCAGTTTTGCTTTTGAATTCCTGCCACTCGCCTCCTTCCTCTGGATCTATAGCGGTAACACACGCTACATGAGCTGAAGAACCCTTCAATTTGACTTGTCCCAAGTCGACCATCTTTTGCAGGAGGTCTTTAAAGACAAAACACTCCTGGATGGGATGCCCCAACATTTGATGAAAGGGACAATAATTGGGACGGTCTTCATCTCCTTCCTTGTTTGGCCTCTTGGGCACTGGTAATTGAACCAAATTATTTTCCAGAGCTGAAATGAAGTAACCAGGAACTTGATCACTTTGGAAAGAGTATGTTTTACTCTTCAAATCCTCAAATTGTTTTCATCATTGATCTATTTGATCATTTGGACGAAACAACCTTTGTTGTTGGCGTTCAGGAGGTGGAGCCCTTCAAGAAGATGAAGGTTTTGAAGTAGAAATAGGTACAGGTGCTTGTTTAAGCACAAATGTAGCAGTTTCTGCTTTACCCATTCTCCTTCCTGGAGCTGATGGAATTACACGAGATTTAACCTTAGCCTGTATAAGAGAATCTTCAATCTGCTGAGCGATTGAAGTAAGGTCTCGAAACCCTCCTGTGTATTTCACAGGGATCAATGGCGAGCGTAATTCGTCACGCAAATTTGCCACACAGATTGGCAACAGCTCTTCCTGAGGGAGTGCTAAACTCAGGGAATATGTTAATCCCTTCCAGCGAGCAATGAAATCAGAGACTCTTTCATTCTCCCTTTGCTTGCAGTTTGTAAGATCGAAAAATGTCATTTTTGGCAAAGTTGAGCTGAACTGAAGAAGGAATTTTTGACGAAGATCCTCCCATCCGATGATTGACCGGGATTGCAAGCTTGTATACCAGACAAAAGCTGGTCTTTACAAGGTTCGCACGAAGCATCTGAGTTTCATTGCTTATTGCTGCTCTGGAGTTCCCATCATAGGATCACAACAAGACATGTAATGCGTCAAATGTTGTTCAGGGTCGCCTGATCCATTGAAAGTAGGGAAAACAGGGTTTCCAAAACTAGATGGAGGAGAAATTGAATCTACCCATTCAGGGTAAACTTTCTTTTCTGGTTGAACTTGCGCCTGTTTCCCTTCCATAGTTTCTAACCGAGCTGTTAATGACTCAATAGTAGTTATTAACTTTTGAGAAACATTCGGTTGAATCTGGTCTTGAGTAGGTGCAATGAATGGAGCTTGGACAGACGTGGTGGTTGGTGCTGCAGCTGATGGTAGCACTGCCAACCGTTGTTGCGCTTGACCCACAGGATTAGACCTCTGAGGGTGTACTGATAAAGGAGGATATTATTGATCCATCTCAGTAACTGCAACAAATTCCTTCGGCTATCGAACTTCAGCATTCTTAAGAAGAAGAATACTCTGAAGTATTTCTGCATTCATTCTTATTAATTCTTTCATTTCTTCCTCCTCTTGTGCAAACCTTTGCTCTAATGAGAGCGATTGACCTTCTCCAGAGGAAGGATATGTAACCTGATTCTTTCCCCTCCCTTTGTTGGATACTTTTGGGAGAGAGGGAAGTGGATTACCTAGGTTCTGAGTAATCTTTTGACTTCATGTACGCACACATTCTTCATTTGTATTGGTGCGTACATTTTCTTGAGCAGGACGCTCTTCATCTGAGTCCCCTAAGTGAGTCTCCTCTGGTGGATTAGCAACAACGGCATTGATGACATTGATTGATGGATAATGCATCACATCTCTTCTATCAACATTTCTGTGATATTGTCTTCTTTCATGTCTTTGATGAGACATTGCCTTTTGTTGATTCAATTTTTGAGGAACTTATTGACGAGCTATAACTTGGAGGGAATCTCCTGATAATTTGTCTCTTCGTTCCTCTTGGGGATTCTTCCCCAATCAAGAAAAGACCGATATTCTCTGAGAAGGGGATTGATGATTTGAAAGAGTCCCCAGTATCGTGAACTGGGGATGTTCCTGTTGATTCCTCTCACCTCCTCGAATCCCATTTGTTGACTCTGAGGGTTGGGTTAAAGGAGTCCCCAGTCTGACAAGCTGGGGTGGATCTTGACATGCTACGTCTGAGATCTTCTTAAAAGATCTCTTGATCTTGCGAATCTTAGTTCGGAAATTAGATGGATGCATTAGCTTGTATCCACTTTTATCACCTGGTTCAACAGACCATTGGATGATTTCTGAGACTTCTGTCATTTGATGATTTGTTTGCTCCATACGAGAGGCTTGTGCAATATTCTCGCCTGCTTGATATAGGAGCAATTCAACAACTTGTTCTCTATATGCTTGATTTTGAGAGGAACTAGTTGAAGCATGTTCTTGAACAAGCTTTTGATTATGAACAAAGCCCATTGACTGTGGCCGGTCATGGGCAATAACATTGCATGAGACCATTTTCGGCGGGCTTTGCTGACTGGAAAGCACTGTGAAATGTAGTGCTCCGTGAACACCCCATCCTATGATATGAACATCAGATGGAGCATTGGCAATTAACTGACGCAATTTTCTTAGTGTGCCAAGGCATGAACATTGAAGGGTTCTCTGTTTCTTTTCAGCCTTCGGATACTGAGAGACTGATAGAGATGCCAAATCAATCTGACGTTGTAGCCCTTCTATTATCTTAAGATGATGTTCATATTCATCATAAGATAATACCTTCTTCTTTAATTGACAAAGAGTTTTCCATATGTTGAGACGACTATCATGGATTCCATCATCCGTCAACATCTTTGGGATGTCGTACTGGGAGTCAACCAAAGGCCAAAACATGACTGGTACCTCACCTTTTGCCAGTTTCTTCCTCATGTTCAGCATTTCCTCTTTATCATTAAATTAAGATTCTTCTACCTTTTTTGACCAGAGTTGGTGTTTCCTTGTTGATTCATCGGATTCAACAAGATTGGTAGAGACATCATTGATCAAACTAGAAGATGCATGACTTAGGGGTGGTTCAGAGAATGACCTACACCCTGGGCTATCTTCTGATTGAGAAAGTATTTCACTTTCTAGCGATAAAGCATCATACATGACTGGTTTCGCATTTGCAAGTGCCTCAAGATAAGGGGGCTTTCTCGGCACTACATTGTCCACTGGAGTATTTTCCAGGCAATGTGAATCACTACTATGGAGAGGACTTTCGCAGAGAAGTCCATCATCATGGAGAGGACCACCATAATGGGTTACAACAAAAGATGAGATCTCTTTCTCCTTGGTCTTCTGACCACACAGAGGGTTCCTGTGGCTCTCATATGAAGATGAAACTTCAAGATTCACTGAATTGTCACGAAGCAAGCCTTCATGAGAAAGTGTCTGTTGAATACTTTTGGAATTAATGTTCCCGTTATTGGGAACTGAGGGAGTAGAATCTTGAATTCCAACAGATAAATGTCTGAGGGCTTCAAGAACTCTAGCATCGAGCAAAGCCTTGTTGCAGATTGGACTTTGATCTCTTGACTGTGCTGGGCGGATCTTTTTCTTAGATGCCTTCTTACTCGCTTTGGAAACCACTTGTTGACGAAAGTGGTTACTCTGAGCAGGTGTATGTGCTTGATCAGGAAAGATGGTCAGGTTAGGCTGACGATCTCCACTCAAATCAGGTGTGTGTGCCTGACTTGGTTGTCCGTATGATATGAGGGAGTATGCCCCATGACCCTCTTGGACTGGAACAGATGTGTGTGTCTGTTCTGGAGTGAATTGTTGATGGGTCACTCCACTGCTAGGGATAGATTTATGTGTCTGTCCCTGAGATGATGCTGAAGCTGTTATGATATCCTGGCAAGCATCCAGAATATGAGCAGGAATTTTCTTTAGCTCTTTCACCATTGACAAAATATGCTTGGTGACTTCAGCCACCGGAACAGGAATATACATCCATTCCGGGTTTTGAGTAGGTGTATGTGCCTGCTCCTGTCCTCCTTTTCCTGTCAGTGAATCCTGATAGTACTCAAGTGTGGGGGCAGAGAGTTGAGTCTGCCTCCTGTTTGTCGTCGAAGCTTTCCGACTGACTTCTCCGTGCGCTACCAAGCGAGACTATTGGTAGGCTTGATTAGTACTAGCAGGTGTATGTGCCTGCTGATTACACTTCGCCAAAGGTGGTTGACGAGATCCATCATATGTATTCAGACGAGCCTGCTGACTAACTGGTGATGTATAAGCAGGTGTATGTTCCTGCCTATAGTACTTCGCCGGAATTGCCTGGCGGGATTGTCGTGATGCTACCAGATGAGTCTGCTGAACATCGGAATTAAAACGGACAGGTGTGTGTGCCTGCTCGTTATTTGCCACCAAGTTAGGTTGGTGGACTTCTCCGGAGATGACAGGGATGAAAACCTGCCCATTGTCAACCGGATTCCGTCTCTGGCGGTTCGTCTTGCCTGCTCGGGTTCGAGGAACCTGAGCTGAATGCCTGGAGTCGGTACCCTCATCATGTTGAGGGCGCACTACCGCACGAGTCTGGCGGCGATTGTTGATGGGAGCCCTCGGGAAGGACTCATGTCTTTTTGAATTAAGGCCCTGCGGGACCTTCTCATTCACTTCCTCAGAGTAAGGGAGTGAATGGAAATTGCGTTCAGGGGATAACGACCCGAAACAGTTGGAGATGGTAGTCAACACCGCCTGCTTCTTAATCACTGGTCGTCGTTGTCCGGACGACCTGTGTGAGTTATTTACTTGGAGGGCCTGTCGAGCAGCCTCCAGAGTTGGGATGGTACCGTGTTGACGGTACTCCTTAACCAGCGCATTTGATACCCAGCGTTGAAGACGCTGAGTAGGTGATGTCATCCTCAGAGCGGATGACGATCCAGTAGGAATAACAGCAGTGGTATTTGCAGCAGCAGTATTCACAGATGTGAATTTGAGAGCAGCCATTATGAAAATACAGAAAATCTTGGAAAAGAGTGCCTGTTTGATATAACAGATGTAATCAAGATAAACTCAGCTACTTCATCCTTTGGATGAGCACATATATCAATTATTGTTTTTGTTATCCCTCTTATTGAGTTTTAAATAGGGGCTTAACAAATAGGTAAAACATCATTTTAACTTGGTTAAGGATTCACGTCGGGTTCACCATTTTTTGTTTCCCTCGGAATTCGGGGATGACCTCCTGGATGGGAGATTCAAACGTTCCGATCAGTTTCTAGCGGGTTTGTTCGTAGAACCGGAAACATCCAATGATTCCACATCCATTTGGACCTACTTTCCAAAGGTAGGCACTCATTAGCTTGTGGACTGATGAGACTTAGGAATTTGCATTGGTCGAGAGGATGGGAGGTCGGACTCATCACACCTTTTTGAGGGGAATTATTGTCTATTCCGGGACTCTCTTTATAGATTTCAGTTATGTTCGTGAATCCTTATTACATTACCAAGTATAAAATGAGCTTTTCCTTTAGTTTTGACAATCAATGATTAAATATGTAAGAAATTTAGAGAATCTTTTATATGTATTCTAGGTTCTTCATCAATAGAGAATCATCTATATCTATTTAGATATTCTTGGTCAATGGTAACCTTCAAAACATTCATATAAAAGTCTCTTGGTCATTATGATGACCAGGCTGGTTTTAAAGCCACTCAGTGGGGCACTTGAAGTTTATTGTCATTCATAAGGACAATGAATTATTCCAGAGTTGGGATCGAACCCATAGATGGGCTACCTACGTATCCTTTGTTTTGGAAAAGGAATCAGAACCCACGTAGTTCGAGTATGTATGAATTTTATGATTGATGGCTCAAAGCAGGATGTCACAATTACTTTTACACTCTAAGATCACGTGAGTCATGCTCGGTGTGAGAAACAAGATGTATTGGTAAAAATTAGACAATTGTTCCATGAAAGATGCAATCATAAGAAATGGTTTGGGGATTATGTATGTATGACTGCCTAGATGAATGAAGTTTAGGATTTACTTTAAGGAGAAAATCCTGGAACAGGGTCCATAAAGGTATATGTGCTTTATGGAGATTTGAACAATCTAACTTGGGACTTTATTCCTGAAAAGGAAACCCAAATTAGGAGAGGATTGATAATTGGGTTTTACTCCTGAGAAGGAATCCCAGATAAAACGTAAATTAGGATTGGTTAAGGAGAATTTAAGGGACTTGGGGCTTACTCCTGAAAAGGAAGCCTAAGATTTATGACTGGGACTTATTCCTGAAAAGGAAGCCCAGGTTAAGGATTAAGGTTTGGGGCTTAATCCTGAGGAGGATGCCCATATTTGAGATTAGGGCTTACTCCTGAGGAGGATTCCCATAATAAGGGACTTGGGGCTTACTCCTAAGAAGGATGCCCAAAATCAGAGGACTTGGGGCTTACTCCTAAGAAGGATGCCCATATTAGAGGACTTGGGGCTTACTCCTAAGAAGGATGCCCAAAATTATGGGACTTGTGGCTTACTCCTAAGAAGGATGCCCAAAATTTATGACTGGGACTTATTCCTGAAAAGGAGACCCAGGTTAAGGATTCTCTCATCTTAAAGGATGAGGTTGAATGAATGAACTCTCAATCTTTGGTGACATAAAAATGTATAAATCACTATGTTTTGAGAGATATTCCACAGAATTCCTTTCAAATAAGGAAGTCAAATCAAGAAATCATGCCATAAATGGCTTTGAAGAGTATCTTGAAGACTGAATCTTGAATAGGAAAGGTGAAATGGATTAAGAGGGGTAAAATGGGCAAGATGGGCACCCAAAAAGGTAGGGGCGCGCAAGTCTTGAAAGGCGTGCAAGTCTTACGTGGGCGCGCAAGTATTGGTCGCGCAGGTATACCTGCGCGACATGTGGGGTACTTGCGCGATTTTCAACCAGCATTTAGAATACTTGAGCGACTCTTTATTAATCCCTTTAGAATCCTCTTGAGGTTCTTCCAAAAAAGGTACGCGCAAGTTCTATCGAAGGAATAAGGCGGCGCGCAAGTGGGACCACTTCCCTTAAGGGCTGGCCACTCAGGCGCACAAGTGTTGATGAGTTTCAACACTTAGGCCTTCCTCCCTCTCTTTAGATATTCCGTTCTAGGTAAGAAATTACCTTAGAAGTGTTCCGGAAGCTTTGAGAAGAGACTTGGGCGTTGGGAGCTTCAATCCGAGTTTCTGAAAAAAGATCCTCTCGAATGGGGGGCCCAAAGGGTCTATTTATAGGCAGGAGAAGACCCCGGGCGGTTACCGGGTGGTTATCACTTAGGTCGCGCAAGTCACTTGCGCGACCAAGGGCGTCGCGCAAGTGTACTTGCGCGACAGTGATATAACTTGCACGGTGAAGTTGCTTTTGATCCTTTGTTCATGCCTTTGTCGATTTTTGATATTTTCTTCAAAGGTTGAATCACTTTGAGCTCAGATATTCCCCTTTTTCGATTTTTAGATTCTTGTGACGAAAGGAGCGTCAACACCCTAAACCCCCAACCCTCAAATTAAATAATACACCAAAAAACTAATAAATATCCTAGAAATCCCTAAAAATGTAAAAAACACTGAAAACCCTAAAATCCCTTAAGAAAACCTTAAATCATAAAAAAATTTAAAACCTCTAAAGAAAACCTAAAAACGCTAGAACCCCAAAAAAACTTAAAAACCCTAAAAACATTCTAAATCCCTAAAAATCCTAAAAATCCCTAAAAAACAATAAAATAGTAAAAATCCCTAAAAGATGAAAAAAGAATAAAATCCATAAAAACCCTAGAAAACCCAAAGAAAAACATAAAAACATAAAAATAATTTAAACCCCTAAAAACCTAAAAATCACTAAAAACCCTAAAACCACTAAAAACCATAAAACAACTAAAAACCTTAAAACCCTAAAAACCCATAAAACCCTTAAAAGCCACTAGAAATTATAAAACTGATTTAAAAACCTAAAAACATTTGAGAAAACTCTAAAAAAATTAAAACCCTTAAAAGAATAACTCCCCAAAAAACTAGAAAACCCAAAAAAACCCAAAATACCATAAAAACCCAAAACCCATCATAATCCCAAAAAACCATAAAAAACCAAAAAATAGTAATAATAAAAAGGTCCAAAAAATACCTAGAAACATAAAATACCTAAAATACCTAAAAGTAGTAAGAAAAAAATAAAAACCTAAAAACATTTAAAACCCCTAAATAACCTAAAATTGATAAAACCCCGAAATACCCTAATACCCCTAAAAACCTGAAAACAGTAAAAGTCCCTAAAAACATAAAAGACTAAAAAAACCTAAAAAAACCCACTAAAAACTATAACAAACCTTTAAACCCCTAAAAGTGTTAGAAAACTCTAAAAATATTAAAAAGAATAAAAACAAAACACAAACCCTTAAAACTCCAAAACCCTAAAACCCTAAAACCAATAAAAAACTCTTAAAACCCTCATAATCCCTAGAAACATTAAAAAACCCATAAAAATCCTTCAAAATCCCTAAAAATACATAAAAGTGTGAGAAACCATAGAAACCCTAAAAAACCCACAAAAAACCTTAAAAAGGTAAAACACATAAAACCCCTAAAAAGAGAAAAAATGGTAAAAACCCAAAAAACCCTAAAAAAACCTCAAAATTCATAAAAAAACTAAAACCAATAAAAAACCTAAAAAATCCATAAGGAAACCTAAAAAAGTAAAAATCCTAAAAACTCTGAAAAAAACTATGAAAAACATAAAAACCTAAAATAACTTAAAACCCATAAAAATAATAAAAAACCCAAAAAACCCTAAAAGAACCTAAAACCCCTAAAAACCCTAACACCCCCCCTAAAACCATAAACCCCTAAAAATATTTAAGAACCCATAAAAACCATAAAAAAAATTAAATCTATAAGAACCCTTTAAACCCAAGAAAATGTTAAAAAATCTAAAAACCCATAAAACCCTAAAAAACAAAAAAATAAAAAAAACCATAAAATCTTAAAACCCTAAAAAAACGCCAAAACCCCTCAAAATCACTATATACGCTAAGAAACCATAAAAATCCAAAAAAAAGTCCCTAAAAATACCTAAAATTTTACAAAACCTTAGATACCATAAAAATGAATAAGAAAACCTTGAAAACCTAAAAACACTTAAAACCCCTAAAAACCTTAAAAAACCCTAAAAACTCTAAAAACTACTAAAAAATAAAAAAAATCCTTTTAAACCACTAAATAATGTAAAAAACTCTAAAAAACCTTAAAACCCTAAAAAACTAAAAAAACCCTAATAACCCCAAAAACCTATAAAATCCTTAAAAACCCTAAACCCCTGAAATCCCTAAAAACCATAAAAATCCTAAAAGAGATAAAAATCCCAAAAAAAATAAAAAAACCTAAAACCCCTAAAAAACACTAAGAAAAAAATAAAAACATAAAAAAACTAAAATCCCTAAAGAACTTAAAAACACTAAGAACCCTAAAACACATTAAACCCCCTAAAAACTATAAAACCCTCTAAAAGAAAAAAAACTCTAGAACCCCATAAAACCCCCCAAAACCACTAAAAACCCTAAAAATACTTTAAACTCATAAAAACCTTAAAAACTATAAAAAACCTTAAAACCCATAAAAACTCAAAAAAAAAAAACTCTAAAAACTCAAAAAACTATAAAAACCCTAAAAACACTAAAAACCCTAAAACCCCTCAAAATCCCAAAAAACCCTAAAACCAATAAAAATTATAAAAAAATCCTAAAAATAACTAAAGTAGAAAAAACCTTAAAAAACTCTAATAAAACTTCAAAAAACAAAAAAAAACACTTAAAACCCCTGAAAAACCTAAAAGACATTTAAACGTCTGAAAAACCCTAAAAACCCTAAAGACCCTGAAAACCATAAATCCCCTAAAAACCATAAAACCCCTAAACCCATAAACACTACTAAAAGCTCTTAAATCTCTTTAAACTCATAAAATAATAAAAAACTATAAAAAACCTAAAAACTCCAAAAATCCAAAAACCCCTCAAAATCCATAAAAAACATAAAAAACCAACAAAATCCTAAAAAAGTTCTAAAAATCTATAAAAATGTAAAAAACCCCAAATCCACTATAAAAACCTTAAAAACCTAAAAACACATAAATCCACTAAAAAACCAAAAATGGTAGTGACCCTAAAAACCCATAAAGTCCCAAAAATTCCTAAAAAGTCCTAAAAATGAAAAAACCCCCAAGAGCATAAAAATCCTAAAACCTTAAAAAACCATAAAACCCTAAAACCACTAAAAACTCTAAAAACCCTTTATACCCTTAAAAGTGTGAAAAAACTGTAAAAACATTTAAAAATCTAAACAACTAAAAAAACCCCTTAAAAAAACCCTAAAAACCTTTAAAACCCTAAAAACCCTAACAACCATAAAAAACCTAAAAATCATATAATCCTCTAAGTATTTAAAAAACCCTAAGAACCAATAAAAAACATAAAAACCAATAAAACTATAAAAACAATTTAAACCTTTAAAAAGGTTAAAAACTCCAAAAAACCATAAAAATACTAAAAAACATAAAAAAACTATGAAAACCTAAAAAAACCAAAAAAACCCTGAAATCTCTAAAAACCATTCAACCCTAAAATTCGATAAAAACCCTAAAAAACATTTAAATCTTAAAAAATCCATAAAAATTTAAAAAAACATAAAAAACAACAAAAAAATGGAAATCCAAAATAATACCTTAAAAACATAAAAACACTTAGAACCTATAAAAACCTAATAAATGATAATAATCCTAAAACACATAAAAAACCTAAAAACCATAAAACACATTAAAACCAAAAAACCCTTAAACCCTCAAAAACCCTAAAAGCCCACTAAAAATTCTAAAAACCCTTTAATCCCATAAAAACCTTAAAAACTCAAAAAAACCTTAAGAACCCTCATAATCAAAATCAACCCCCCAAAACCCCCAAAAAACAATAAAAACCCTAAGACCCCAAAAAACCCTATAAACACACAAAATCTTTAAAAGCTTTAAAAAATATAAATATACAAAAAAATACCTAAAAATCTGTCAAAACATATAAAACACTAAAAACCTAGAAAAACCCTAAGAAAACCTTAAAAAACTAAAAAAAAATTAAAACAAAAAAACCATAAAAAATTCTAAAAACCCTAAAAACCATAAAAACCAGGGGGAAACACAGAATCCTCAAAATACCTAAAAACCCTAGAAACCAAAAAAAAATCCTAAAAAATACCTAAAATACCAAAAAATAAAAAAACTCCAAAAAACCTTGAAAAACCCAAATTAAACCTTAAAAACCTAAAAACACTTCAACCCCCTAAAAACCTAAAAAATGAAAAAACCCCTAAAAGTCCCTAAAAATAAAAAAACCCCCAAGAGCATAAAAATACTAAAATCTTAAAAAACCACAAGACCCTAAAACCACTAAAAACTCTAGAAACCCTTTATACCCCTAAAAGTGTTAAAAAACTGTAAAAACATTTAAAACTCTAAAAAACTAAAAAAACCCCTAAAACCCCAAAACAGCCTAAAAACCCAAAAAACCCTACAAATATTTGAAAACCCTGAAAACCATAAAATTCCTAAATAAATACCTAAAAATCCCTCAAAACATAAAAAACCTTAAAAAATTTAAAAACAATATGAAAAACTAAAAAACCTAAATACACTTAAAACCCCTAAAAACCTAAAAAATGCTAGAAACCCTAAAACCCCTAAAACCTTAAAAACTCTAAAAACTCAAAAACCCTAAAAACCCACTAAAACTCTAAAACCATATATAGCCCTAAAATACCGAAAAACTTTGAAAACCCTTAGAAACCTTAAAAAACTGTAAAAATACCTAAAACCCCCAAAAAACAAAATACCCTTAAATTAGTAAACACCCAAAAAATCTCAAAAAAACCTAAAACCCTAAAAATGTAATAAAAACCTGAAAACCTATAAGAAAAACTTAAGGAATTAAAAATAAATTAAACCCCTAAAAACCTAAAAAAGTTGAAAACACTAAAATACCATAAAAACGCTAAAAGACCCTAAAATCAATAAAATCCATAAAAACCTTAAAAAACTATAAAACAACATGAAAACCCCTAAAAACCTACAAAACCACAAAAAACTGAAAAAAAAATTAAATACAAAAAAACATTAAAAACTATAAAACCCATAAACCCTAAAAAACTCAAAAAAACCCTTAAAACCCCTCAAAAGACCTAAAATCCCATAAAATCACTAAAAACACTAAAAATCATAAAAATACAATAAATTCCCAAAAAATACCTAAAAAAATAAAAAACTCTAAAACCCATAAATACCCAAAGAAAACTTTAAAATCCTAAAAGCACATAAAACCAATAAAATACCAAAAAAAGATAAGAACCCAAAAAACCCGAAAAGACCCTAAAAAACCTAAAACCCCTAAAAACCATAAAACCACTAAAAATCTTAAAAACCCTAAAAAACTACAAAAACCTAAACCCCACTAAAAACTATAAAAACCATTTAACCCCAAAAACATTAATTTTTTTTTAAAAAAACTTAAAATCCTAAAAAATAAAAAAACCTTAAAATCCATAAAAACCCTAAAACCCCTAAAAAACCATAAAAAACCTCAAAATCCCAAAAAACAATACAAATCCTAAAATCCCTAAAAATTGATAAAAACATAAAAACCTTAATAAACCCTCAGAAAACATTAATAATCTATGAAAAACCTAAAAAATGTGAAAAACCCTAAAAAACCTAAAACCCTAAAAACCATAAAAAACCTTAAAAAACCTAAAAACATATAAAAACCCTAAAAACATTCAAAACTATAAACCCCTTTAAATTCCTAAAAAATTTAAAAAACCATAAAATCCTAAAAAAATTAAGAAACTATAAAAAACCAAAAAATCAAAAAACCAAAAGACCCTAAAAACCCCTAAAAACCCCCAAAATCCATAAAATACCTAAGAATCCATAAATATCCTAGAAAATCCATAAACACATTAAAATAATAAAAAAACCCTAAAACCCCTAAAAACCCTTAAGAAAACCTTAAAAACCTAAAAACACTTAAAACCTTTAAAAAAGCTAAAAACTAAAAAACACCTAAAACCCTAATATCCACCAAAACCATAAAAACTATAAAAACTATAAAAATCCGTAAAAACCCATAAAATAATAAAAACCACTAAAAACCCTTTAAAACCTAAAAAACTCTAAAAAAACATAAAACCCCAAAAAATCTAAAAAACCCCAAAAAACCAAAAAACCCTCAAAATCCCTACAAACCATAAAACCATAAAACCATAAAACCATAAAAATCCTAAAAAATCCCTAAAAATCTAAAAAAACATAAAAACCCTAAAAACCTAGATTAACCCTAAGAAAATATTAAAAATCTAAAAACACTTAGACCCTTAAAAGCCTATAAAATTCTAAAAACACTAAAATCCCCTAAAACCCTAAAAAATATAGAACCCCTATAAACCTTAAAAAACCAAAAAATCTATAAAACCCATAATAACCTATAAAAACCAATAAAAACCCAAAAACCACTAAAAATATAAATATCTTTGAAACCCCTAAAAATGTTAAAAAACTATAAAAACTCTTTTTACTAAAAAACCCAAAAACCAAAACACCCCAAAAAATCCTTAATTCCTAAAACCCCTAAAACCCTATAAGTCCCTAAATACCCTAAAAGACCATAAAAACCTAAAAAATCCCAAAAATTCCCATAAAGGTAAAAAATTCAAAAATCCTAAAAATCCCTAAGAAAACCTTAAAAACCTAAAAACAATAAAAATATCTAAAACCCCTAAAAATTATAAATACCTAAAAACCCCTATAAAACCTAAAAACCCTAAAAACCCTAAAACCCTTAAAATCACTAAAACCCTAAGAAATAATAATAATCATAAAAATCCCTACAAATCCCTACAAATGTAAAAATTCTTAAATCCCCTAAAAAACCATAAGAAAACCTTTAAAAACAAAAAAACTTAAAACCACTATAAAACCTAAAAATTATAAGAAACCCGAAGGACCCTAAAAACCCTAAAACCACCCAAAACTATAATACCCCTAAAAATCATTAAAAACCCTAAATCCACATAAAACCCAAAAATCCACTAAAAACTCTAAAATCCTTTAAACCCCTAAAAACATTAAAATAATTCTAAAAATAATTTAAATCACTAAAAAATTCAAAAAAACCTAAAACCCAAAAAACAACAAAAACCTTAAAAACCATAAAAAGTTTTCAAAATCCTGAAAAACCCTAAAAACCATAAAAAACATAAAAAAATCCCTAAACAAGCATAAAATTAAAAAAATCTAAAAACACTGAAAAATACTAAGAAAAACTTAAAAACCTAAATACACTTAAATCCCCTAAAAATGTAAAAAATGCTAAAAACCGTAAAAAACCCCTAAAAGAACCTAAAAACTCAAAAAACCATAAAATCAACTAAAAACATTTAAAAACCCTAAAACCCTAAAAAAACCTCAAAACCAGTAAAAACTATAAATACCCTTTAAATATCTATAAACATTAAAAAAATCTAAAAAATCTTAAATACCATAAAAAACCCAAAAAACCCAAAAAACCCAAAAAACCAAAAAAACATATAAAAGCCCTAAAAACCATAAAACCCCCAAAAAACACTCAAAATCCCTCAAAATACTCTAAAACTATAAGAATCCTAAAAAATCCCTAAAATCTAAAAAACCATAAAAAACCCTAAATACCTTAAAAACCCTAAGAAAAAAAATTAAAAAAACTAAAAACACATAAAACCCCAAAAAACATAAAAAACACTAAAACCCTAAAAATGAATAAAAACCCTAAAAACCCTTAAAACCATAAAAATTCCCTATAACCCTTAAAAATATGAAAAACAAATTAAAAACTCTAAAAAAACTTTAAACCACTAATTTTTTTAAAAAATATAAAAAACCTTAAAAACCCTAAAAAATAAAAAAACTCAAAAAACAGAAAAAACCTCTAAAAACCCTCAAAATCCATAAAAACATAAAAAAACCATAAAACCCAAAAATTCCAGAAAATATAAAAAATAGAAACCCATGAAAACCCATGAAAACCCTTAAGAACCTAAAAACAATAAAAACACCTAAAAACCTAAAAATGCTAAAAACCCTAAAAAATCTAAAAACCAAAAAAACCACAAAACCCCTAAACCATAAGAAAACTGAAAAACCCAAAAAAACCTTAAAAAACACTAAAAACATTAAAAATATTTTTAACTATAAAAAACATTAAAAATATCTTAAAAGGAATAAAACAAAAAAAACTTGAAAACCCAAAAAAAACCATAAAAAGCCTGAAAACCCTAAAAACCACCAAAACCCCAAATATTCCTAAAACCCTAAAAAAGCATAAAAATCCTAAAAAATCACTAAAAATACTTAAAATCAAAAAAACCTAAAACCTTGAAATACCATAAAAAAATAGAAAAACTAAAAAAATACTTTAAACCCCTAAAAAACATAAGCTATTAAGATGTTGGCACACTCCCCCGGTTCTCTCTCCCACTCGAAGATTCTTCTAGGTTTTCCCTTGGTTTCTTCTTGAGATATAAGCACTGTTTATTTGCTTCCTCGGCGATGATGTTCTCTAGTTTCACTCTTTGGACTCAAGATGGTAGTGGTTTTCAGCCTTCGACAACCTCATTTTCCCCATCCCGTGCTCTGGCTCTCGGCCTTGGAAGGTCTTCTTTACTGGTGCGCTTGGGTTTCATTGGATTTGGAGGTTGTGCGAGCTCTTGTGGTCTTAGATCGGTCTGATCTGGATTGCGGTGAAGCAGATGACTCCTTGTTGGTCAGAAACCTTTCTGGAAAACAACCACTGTTCAGGGTTGACTTTGTAGATATGGGGTTTCCTAGGGCGGATCAGCAGAGACAGGGGCCTCAATGACGAAGTAGGTTTCTCTGGTGTCACAACCATGGTGAGGCGAGGTTTTCCGACAATGTTCTGGGGAAGGAGGCATTGACGAGTTCTGCTTGGTAGTGGTTTGTGCATCAGATGCAGTCTCGATAAATCATCTGGCTTGGTGTTAGAGGCGGCTGCTCTTTTTGGTGAGGTGGTAGGAGGGTCTGGCGATTTCGATCGGTCCCTTATCAGTCGATGGAGAAGCGACTCTCAAAGATGGCTCTGGATCTGCGGATGCAGTGGTATTTCTGGTTCTATGATGGTGAAAGGTGAGTGAGACGAGCATTTGGACGATTGTTCTGTGGTATGCTTGGCCCGATTTTTAGATATGATTGCCAGATTTGGGTCGGGTCTTGGATGTTCAGTTGTCTTGTTGTTTGGTGCTTCGGTTCTCTTCGATGGTGTGGCGAGATGATCTGGAGGATTCGTTTGAGATGGATCTGGCTTTTCAATGATGAAAGTTGGGTGCAGAGGACTTTGCAACCTCTTGGTGGTGGCATGCGTAATCCTAGACCTGTGCTTCTTGATCTGAGCCGAGGAAGAGATCGCTGGTTTTTATGGATCCATGATGGGTTAGGGTGGATGCGGAGGGCAAAGATGCAGGTTTGTTTTTCTGGTTCCTTAGTTTTGTTCTTAGGTCTTGATGATAATGAAGTTTTGGTCAATTTGTGCTGCACTCTTTTTGAGATGTTGTTCTGTGGACTTTTGAGTTGTGGATGGCTCAGTTATGGGTTATTTCTTTTGCTGTATGAGGATTTGATGGTGCTGCAGACTGGGATTAGGCGTGGGTGTTCGTGGTCTTGTGTTTTTGGATACTTTGTGATACTAGAATTTGACTGGTTAGGAGGATATGGTCGCTGGATTCTGAGTTGTTGGTTTATGTTTGCAGTTGGCTGCTGGTTTTGTTGTGAGTCACTATTGATGTTGGTTGATGGTATTGATGCGGGATGGGGGGGGGGGGGGGTGCTGTATGGTCTTGCTGCACAATTTTTGAGTAGCTGTAGGGGCTCTCTAGTTTTGGGTCTGAACAAGGAGGCATGGGTGCTATGAATTGGTTCTATCTGTTGGTGCTAGTGGTCCTGGGTGGCTGAAAATGATGCTGGATGTGGAATGCTAGAAGTTGTGTTGCTAGTTGTGAACTTTCTTGGAAAGAACGCGCTGGATGCTGGAAATTGTGATGCTGGATGCTGGTTGCTGCTGAACTGGGAGGTGTTGAAGTTGCAGTTTATGGTCTTGCTGCTATTGGATGTTGATTGCTGTTTGGTTGGGGCTACTACTGGGATCTTTTTTGGTTTTACACTTTTTATTGTTTTTGTGTGAGTTTTGGTTCTTTTGGGTTTGTTGGTTTTGGGTCTGTTAAGGGTTTTTGGGTGTGGGTCATTTGACCCCTCCCCTCCCTTTTCTGCTGCGTCTTTTTTCAAAATAATAAATTTGGGGAGGGGGGGTCGGGAATAGCATGGCCTCGTGCCTCTTCTGCCCTAAAAAACATAAAAAACCCAAAAAACCTAAAAAGACCCAAAACCCCCAAAAAAACGATAAAAACCCCTATAATTTAAGAAACCCTAAAAAACCTAAAAACACATGAAAAAAATCTAAAAACCCTAAAAATCCTAAGAAAACCTTAAAAACCTAAAAACACATAAAATCCTAAAAACTGAAAAAACAATAAAAAACCTAAAAACTCTAAAACCCCTCAAAATCCCTAAAATCTCTAAAATCAATAAAATTATTAAAAACCCCTAAAAATCCATAAAAAATAAAATAAAACCTCAAAACCCTAAAAATCCTTAAGAAAACCTTAGAAACCTAAAAACACATATAAAAACCCTAAAAACCCTAAAAATATTAAAATCTATAAAAAAAACTTAAAAAAAATACTAAAATCCCTATAAACTATAAAAACCCATAAAATCATTAAAAAACCATAAAATCCTATAAAAACCTAAAACCCACTAAAAACTCTAAAAACACTTCAAAACCCTAAAATGATAAAACTATAAAGAACCATAAAAACCCTAAGAAATTGAAAAAAACCTAAAAACCTCAAAAAACCCATAAAACCTGAAAAAACATAAAAAACCCTTAAAACCCTCAAAATCCCTAAAAACCCAAACCCCATTAAAATCCTAAAAAAGACATAAAAATCCATAAAAATGTAAAAAAACATAAAAAACCAGGAAAACCTTTAGAAAACATTATAAAACTAAAAACACTTGAAACCCCTAAACTTCCTAAAAACCCTAAAAACCTCCAAATTCCCTAAAAACCCTAAAAATCTATAAAAATAAAAAAAATCGCTAAAAATCCAAAAAAATGTAAAAAAGCATAAAAACCTTGGAAAACCCTAATAAAACCTAAGAAATACAAAAAAACTTCAAATACATAAAAAAACATTAAAAACCCTAAAAACACTAAACATAACCCAAAAAACCTATAAATATCTAAAAACCCTAAGAAACCTTAAAAACCCCAAAAACCCCAAAAATCCCAAAAAAACCTAAAAGCCACTAAAATCTCCAAAAAACCTTTAAACCACTAAAAAAATAAAAATTCTAAAAAACAATAAAACCATAAAAAACTCAAAAAAACCCTAAAATACCAAACAACCAAAAAACCAAAAATAACTCAAAAAACTCTAAATACCCATAAAATCCCTAAAACCCGAAAATCAATAAAAATTATAAAAAAGTCCCTAAATATCCCTAAAAATATAAAAAATCATAAAATCCCAAAGAAAAACTTAAAAACCTAAAAACACTTAAAAACTTTTAAAAACCTAAAAAGAGTAAAAACCCAAAAAGACACTAAATACACTAAACCCCCTAAAAACCAAAAAAACCCCAAAAACATAAAAAAACCCAAAACCCTTAAAACCTCTAAAACCACTAAAATCTCTAAATCCATTTAAACCCCTAAAAACATTGAAAAACTCTAAAAACCTTATAAACCCTAAAAAACTAAACCCCCTTAAAAACTCCAAAAAACCAAAAAATAAAAAAAACCATAAAAAACCTCAAAATCCCTAAAAACCCAAAAAACCATTAAAATCCTAAAAATCCCTAAAATCCCTAAACACTTCAAAAACCCTATGAAAACATTAAAAACCAAAAAAAACTTAAAACCCCTAAAAAAATAAAAATGATAAAAACCACAAAAAATATAAAACCTTAAAAAATGATAAAACCCTAGAAATCCATAAAAACCCTAAAACCATTAAAAATCTAAAAATCTCGAAAATCCCTAAAAATGTAAAACACTCAAAAAACCTTGAAAAACCCTAAGAAAGCCATCAGAACATAGAAACACTTTACACCCATAAAAATCTTAAAAACAAAAAAAAACCTTAAAAAACAAAAAATAAATAAAAAAAGATCCTAAAAACTCTAAAACCCCTAATGACCATAACCCCCCCCCCTAAAAACCATTAAAACCCTAAAACACTAAAACAACTAAAACTCAAAAAATCTCACAACCCACTAAAAACCTTAGAAAAATCTAAAAAATCATAAAAATAGTAAAAAAATAAAGAAAACATTGAGAACAAAAAAACTTCATGAAAACCCTAAAACCCTAAAAACCCAACAACCCTAAAAATCCCTAAAAACCCTAAACACTCTAAAAATAATAAAATAGACTTAAAAAAACCTAAAAGTGTAAAAAATCCCAAGAACTTTGGAAGAACCTAAGAAATCCATAGAAACATAAAAGAACTTAAAAGCCCTAAGAATCCTCAAAATACTAAAAACCATAAAAAACCCTAAAAACCCTAAAAACCATAAAAACACATATAAACCCTAAAAACCTAAAACACAAAAAACACTTTAAAACTCTACAGATAATAAAAAACCCTTAAAAACCATAAAAACCTTAAAAACTAAAAAAACCCTACTAATACAAAAATCCATAAAACCCTAAACCCCCTAAAAATCATTAAAAACCCTTAAAATGCATAAAAATCTAAAAAATATCATAAAAAATAACTAAAAACATAAAAAACATATAAAAATATTAATAACCTTAAAACAAAAAAAACCTCTAAAAACCTTATAATTTTAAAAAACTAAAAAAACCTAAAAAGTCACTAAATCCCTAAAAATCCCTAATAACCCTAAAAACCCAAAAAAAATTAAAAACCACCAAAATGCCTGAAAACCATAAAGCTAGACTAAAAACTATAAAAACCCTTTAAAACCCTAAAATGATAAAAACCTATAAAAACATAAAAAATTGAAAAACTAAAAAAACCTTAAAAACCCTAAACACCCTAAAAACCATAAAAACCCTAAAAGCTTTAAAAACCTTAAAAACCATAAACCCATCAAAATCCATACAAACCCTAAAAACCATAAAAAACCAAAAAATCCGAAAAAATAACTAAAAACAAAACAAACCCTGAAACCATGAAAACCCCTAAAAACATTTAATAACATAAAATTTTAAAACCCCTAAAAACCAAAAAATGCTAAAAAACCTAAAAATCCTAAAAACCATAAACCGCCTAAAGACTATAAAACACTGAAAAATATCCCATAAATAACCATAAAAACACTCGAACTCAAAAATCCATGAAACCCCTAAACACATTAAAAAATCTAAAAAACCTTTTAAACACTAAAGAACTCAAAAAAACCCTAAAACACCAAAAAAACCAAAAAACCCCCTAAAAACCCTAAAAACCATGAAAATCCCCAAAACCCCTAAAAACTATAAAAATCCTTAAAGATCCTTAAAATCCATAAATACATAAAATACACTAAAACCCTAAAAAACTGTGAAAAACCATAAGAAAACCTCAAAAAAACTTAAAACCACTAAAACCATAAAAAACAAAAAAACTTTTAAAACCCTAAATATCCCCAAAATCCCTAAAAACACAAAAAAAATCCAAGAAAGGCAATAAAAATCAAAAAAACATAAAAAAAAACTCTAATAACACTAAACACCCTTAATAAAACCACAAAAACCTAAATCACTGAAACCCCCCCAAAACCCTAAAAATGCTAAAATCACTAAATCCCTAAAAACCATAAAAAACCATAAACCCCTCGAAACACCTAAAAACCCTAAAAACCAAAAAAATCGCAAAAAATAACTAAAAACCATAAAAACATAATAAAACCCTAAAAACCTAAAAAACCCTAAGAAAACCATAAGAACCTAAAAACAATTAAAAAACCTAAAAACTTCAAAAACCTTAACAACCCTTAGAAACCATAAAAACTGTAAACCCCTAAAACCATATGAAACCCAAAACCCCATAAAAACCCTAAAAATCACTAAAAAAACTAAAAACACTAAAAACTCTAAAGAAACTTTAAACCCCAAAATATGTTAAAAAAAATACTAAACAACTTAAAATCATTAAAAACTAAAAAAACACACACTAGGAAACCAAAAAAACCGTAACCCCCCTAAATTTTTAAAAATATCCTAAAACCCTAAAAAAACTAAACACCCTTAACAATCCTAAAAAATACCTAAAATTACAAAATGAAATAAAAGTCCCTTAAAACCCTTAAAAACCCTATAAAAACCTTAAAAACCTAAAACATTAAAAACACTAAAAAATCTAAAAAACACAAAAAAACCTAAAAACAGTAAAACCCTAAAAATCACTAAAACCCTAAAAATCCTTAAAAATTCAAAAAACCATAAAAATTCTAAAAAATCCCTTTAAATCCCTAAAATGGTGAAAACCCCAAAAAACATAGTAAAACCCTAAAAACATTAAAAACCTAAAAAAATGAAAAACATTAAACCCCTTAATAACCTAAAGAATGATAAAAACCCAAAAAACCCTAAAAAGACACTAAAAACCCGAAAACCAGTAAAAACCGTAAAACCACTAAAAAACATAAAAACCCCAAAAACCTATAAAAACAATAAAACCACTAAAAATTTAAAAAACTTTAACCCCTAAAAACATTAAAAAAATAAATAAAGATTTAAAACCCTAAAAAACTCAAAAAATTAATAAAAAACCAAAAAAACCAAAAAACCATAAAGACCCTCAAAATCATTAAAAACCCTAATAACTAAAAATACTAAAAAAATCCCAAAAAATCCATAAAAAAATCCTAAAACCTCTGAGAAAACTATCAGAAAACCTTAAAAAACAAAAAACACTTTAAACCGCGAAAATTCTTAAAAAATTCTAAAAACCCTAAAAAACCTTAAAAACCCTCAAAATCCCTAAAAACCATAAAAATACATAAAATCCCTTAAAATACATTTAAACATAAAAAAATATAAAATCATGAAAAATCATAAGAAAACCTTTGAAACCTAAATACACGTAAAATCCCTAAAAACCTAAAAGGTGCTAAGAAACCTAAAAAACCTTAAAAGACCCTAAAACCCCGAAACATTGTTTAAAAACCCGCAAAACCCAAAAAACACTAAAAAACATAAACACCCTTTAAACCCATAAATATAATAAAAAACTCTAAAGAATAACAAAAACCCTAAAAAACTAAAACCCCCCTAAAAGCCCAAGAGAACCATAAAATACCTGAAAACTCTAAAACCCCTACCCCAATCTCTAAAAACCATAAAAAAACAGAAAAATCCTAAAAAAGCACTAAAAATTCCTAAAAAAAATAAAAAACCCCATAAAACCCTTAATAAAACCATAAAAACCTAAAAAACATAAAACCCCTAAAAAACGTAAAAATGATAAAAACTGTAAAAATACTAAAAACCCTAAAAACCATAAAACCTCTCAAAATCTATAAAACCCAAAAAATCATAAAAATACTAAAAGGCCCTTAAAATCCATAAAAAATTAAAAAACTCTAAGAAGATATTAATAACCTGAAACACTTAAAACCCCTTAAAAACCAAAAAAAACAATAAAAACCCTAAAAAATGCTAAAAGACCCTAAAACACCCTAAAAACCCTAAAACCCTTAAAACAATAAAATATATAAAACCCATAAAAAAATAAAAAACCAATGAAAACTCTAAAAAACCATTAAACCCTAATCTTTTTAAAACTATAAATAACCTTTACAAGCCTAAAAAACATTAAAACCCCCCTAAAAATATGAAAAACCATAAAACATTAAAAACAATAAAAATAGAAAAAATCCCTAAAAACCCAAAACCCCTAAAAAATCCTAAAAAACCATAAAAATCCCTAAAACCCCCTAAAAGCATGAAACACTAAGAAAACCATAATGTCTTAGTAATAATTAAAACCTAAAAAACCTATAAAATTCTAAAAACACAAAAAAACCCTAAAACCCTAAAATCAATAAAAATCCCTAAAAACTTAAAAAATCATAAAAACCTGTAAAAGCATAAAAACCCACTAAAAACTATAATTTCCTTTAAAACCAAAAAATGTTAGAAACTATAAAAAAAAATTAAAACCCTAAAAACTAAAAAAAACCCCTAAAAACCCAAAAAAAACCCCCTAAAACCCCCCAAAACTGAAAAAATCTATAATCCCTCAAGATCCATAAAAACCCCTAAAAATCCAAAAGAAATCTCTAAAAATCCTTAAAAATGTAAAAAACCTTATAAAAATTGGAAAACCCTAAGAAAAATATAAAAACCTTAAACCACATAAAACCCCTAAAATGTTAAAACCCCTAAAAAATTGAAAAACCCCTTAAATATTTAAAATCCCTACAAAACCAAAAAAATACTAACAAAATACCTACAAATCCATAAAAAAGTAAAAACACAAAAATTTTGGTAAATCCCTAAGAATAATATAAATACCGAAAATCACTTAAAACCTAAAAAACTTAAAAAATAAAAAAACCCTTAAAGGACCCTAAACCCTAAGAAACCATTAAAACCCCTAAAACCATAAAAAACCATAACAACCCATAAAAACTTAAAAAATTAGTAAAAACTCTAAAATCCATTTAAAATCATAAAAAATTATAAAACACTAAAAACCCTTAAAAATACTAAAAAACTAAAAAAACCCCTAAAAACCAAAAAATACCATAAAAACTCGGAAACCCCTAAAACCCCTAAAAAACTCAAAAAACACCAAAAATCCCTAAATCCATAAAAATCTATATAAGCATAAAAAATACTAAAAAATAATAAAAAATCCCTTAAAAAGTAAAAAACCTATAAAGCCCGAAAAACCCTAAAGAAACCTTAAAAACCTTTAAACATTAAAACCCCCCAAAAACATAAAAACACTAAAAACCCTAAAAACTCTAAAATCCTAAAACCCCCTAAAAATCCTCATAATCTTAAAAACCCTAAAAACATTAACAATCCTAAAAAATACATAAAAATCCCTAAAAACCTATAAAAACCTAAAAATCCTAAAAACCAAAAAATAACCGTTATAAAAACATAAAAACCTAAACAAACTCAAAAAACCTAAAAAACATAAAAGCCCTAAAACCCCTAAAAACCCATAAAAAGAAAAAATCCTAAAAAACAACCAAGAATCCTTAAAAATGTAAAAAACCCCAAAAACCCAAAAACCCCATAATAAAACCATAAAAATATAAAAACACAAAAAACCCCAAAATATCTAAATAATACTAAAACCTCTAAAAAAATAAAAACCCTAAAACACCCTAAAACCTTGAAAATCCCTAAAAACAATAAAAAACCATAAAAATCCTAAAAAATCCCTAAAAATCAATAAAAATGTAAAAAAACCATTTAAAACTAAAAACCCCCTATGAAAACCATAAAAAACTAAAAATATTAAAAAACCATAAAATCTTCTAAAAACCATAACAGACCCTAAAACCCCTAAAACGCATCAAAATACCTAAAACCCTTAAAAACAATAAAAATCCAAAAAATCCCTATAAATACATAAAAATGTAAAAAAACCTAAATACCCTGAAAACCCCTAAGAAAACCTTAAAAACCTAAAAACTATTAAAACCCATAAAAACCTAAAATATGATAAAACCTCTAAAAACCATAGAACCCCTAAAAACCTTCAAAATCCCTAAAAACAATAAAGACCATAAAAATTGTAAAAAGTCCCTAAAAATCCATAAAAATTTAAAAAACCCCTAAAAAACCTGAAAAAACCCTATGAAAACATTAAAACCTTAAAAAAATTATAACCCATAAATTTTTTGAAAACATAGAAACCCATAAAACACCTAAAACCCTCCAAATCCCTAAAAACTCCAAAAACCATAAAAATAAAAAAACCCTAAAGATCCCTAAAAATGTAAAAATCCATAAAAACCTGAAAAACCACTAAGAAAACCTTAAAACCCAAAAAAGACTTTAAACCCCCAAAAAACCTAAAAACTATAAAACCCTAAAAATTATTAAAAAGTCCCGAAAACTCTTAAAACCCCTAAAAACCATAAAAACCACTTAAAACCATTAAAAAATCTGAAAAACCATAATATATAATAAAAACCAACAAACAATTTAAACCCTAAAAAATGTTTAAAAACTCTAGAAAAATTTAAAAACACTAAAAAAATAAAAAAACTATAAAAACGAAAAACTAAACTAAACACCCTCAAAATCCCTAAAAACCCTAAAAACCATAAAAATCCTAAAAATCCCTAAAAATATATAAAAATTTCAAAACACATAAACACACTAAAAACCCTTAACAAAACATTAAAAACCTAAAAACACTTCAAACCGCTAAAATGCTAAAAACCCTAAAAAACCCAAAAACACCCAAAAAACCCATAAAACTCTCAAAATACCTAAAAACCCCAAAAAAACAAAAAATTACTAAAAGACAACATAAAATACATAAAAAAAAAATAAGAAACCCTAGAAACCTGTAAAAAACCTATGAAAAATATAAAAAACTAAAACACTAAAACCCCTAAAAAACTAAAAAACTAAAAAACTAAAAAACCCTAAAAATCCTAAAAGACCCTAAAAACCCTAAAACCCCCTAAAAACAATAAAACCCAAAAAAATTAAAAAACATTCAAACCCTAGAGAAGTCCTAAAGATCAACTAAAAACTCTACAAACCCATTAAACCCCTAGAACCATAAAAAACATTAAAAAACATTAAAAACCACAAAAATATCAAAAAAACTGTAAAACCCCAAAAAACCAAAAAACCCAAAAGACCCTAAAAATCCATAAAACCCTAAAAATATGTAAAAACCATAAAAATCATAAAAATCCTAAAAAATCTATAAAAAAACCATAAAAAATGTAAAAGACCCTAACAACCTTGAAAAACCCTAAGAAAACCATAAAAACATAAAAAGACATAAAAACCTTAAAAACCCGCAAAATGCTTAAAAACCTAAATAAACTTAAAACCCATAAAAATACTCAAGATCCCTAAAACCCTAAAAATACATAAAAATCATAAAAAATGAATAAAAATATCTAAAAATTCAAAAATCTCTAATAACTCTGAAAACCCCTATGAAAACCATAAAAACCTAAAATCATTTGAAACCCATAAAAACCTAAATAATAATAAAGACAGTAGAAACCCTTAAAAATACCCAAAAAAACCAAAAAACACATATAATATTTTAAACCCCCTAAAACCCTTAAAAATCCTTAAAAACAAAAAAAAAACTTAAAACCACTAAAAACACTAAAATACCTTTAAATACCTAAAAACATTAAAAAAATCTAAAAAACGTTAAAAACCCTAGAAACTCAAAGGAAACTCTAAAAATAAAAAAATGATAAAAACGCTTAAAAACATAAAAAAATTTAAACCCCCTAATAAACCCTAAAAACCTTAAAAAATTATACAAATTATTAAAAATCCCTAAAAATATAAAAAACACTAAAAAACCTAAAAAACCCTAAGAAAACCTTAAAAACCTAAAAAAAATAAAACCCCAAAAACTCAAAAAAAAAACTCTAAAAACCCTAAAACCCTAAAAACCACTAAAAAACCAAAAAATCCGTAAAAACCCTAGTAACCATAAAATCCAAAATAAACCAAAGAAATCCACAAATACATAAAATACCATAAAAACCTAAAAAACTATAAGAAAACATTAAAAACCGAGAAACTCTTAACACCCCTAAAAAACCTAAATATGCTAAAATCCATAACCCCCCTCCCCCAAAAAAAAAAACTGATCAAAATCTCTAATAACCCCTAAAAATCATAAAAAATACCTAAAAATAATTGAAAACATAAAAAACCCTAAAATATTTGAAGAAAAACTTGAAAACATAAAAGCAATAAAACCCCTAAAAACCTAAAAATGCTAAAAATTCAAAAAAACATTAAAAGTACCTAAAAACCCTAAACCCCTCCATAAAACCCCTAAAAACCATAAAACACTAAAATTCCACTCAAACCCTAAAAACCACTAAGAACATTAAAAGCTCCTAAAACCCCTAAAACATTAAAACCTTTAAAAAATATTAAAACACTAAAAACCAAAAATCCCGAAAACCCCCAAAAAACAACATAAAATCATAACACCCTAAAAACTATAAAAACCTAAGAAATCCCTAAAAACCCTAACTAACTGAAAATTAATTTTTTTTTATTATGAAATCACTTTTGAGGAAAAAAGTGAGAAACCAAAGGACCATCATTACAACCAAAAGACCATAACTGAGAAAAGACCATACAAAACTGCAGAATTTTCCCCTCCCCAGCAACTAAACTATGAAGACAAACATTCACCATTGCATGACCCCTCAGCATACTGTCCCATATAGGAATGCATGGGTAGGGAACCGAGGGTATAACCATACCCTCTCAAACTACCAATTCTAAATGGCATGCTCTAGTGAGGGATTAATGCTCTGAACCTAATATAGAGCACACCCAAATAGAATGCAGGATGCATATCACAAGAGTCACATCAAATTCAATTAAAACAAAAACCGACCACAAACAAACTCAAACTAAACTAACATACCTTCCCATTCAGTCAACAGGATCCACCATTTTAACATCATTGAATAATAGTTTGAGATTCCCAAAAACATATTACCTACACAATTTATAAGAGATTGAAGATACCTGAATATCTAGTACACTCAACACTAGACTGTCAAACTCGGAAGCCAGCTGATCCTAGGACTGAATTTACTCCTCAAGTTCGATCCTCCCTTTATTAAAGCCCCCTACCAGTATTAATTCCTGCTTATCAATCCAATAGTATTGATACTCATTGAGGTATACCCTTAACGACCTCCCCATCATCATAGTTTCCTCCTCTTCAGTTGCATTTAGAGATAAAACCTGGCCGACCACTTCTTCACCAGAACTTAGCACTAGTTCTAAGAGCTGGTCCTCCACAGCATCAAAATTTTCTTTATTAGAATTTAGCTTCTTAGCAGAACGGGTCTCCAAGGGTGGATGTAAAGAGGAGTAGTATTTCTTACTTCTCATTCCTCTATTACTCCAATTACACTTTTCCCTTGGGTCTTTACCTGCCAAATAACTAGACTCAATTCCATCGAGTCCATTCACATTGACCTCATCTACATCCATCGACCTAGCTAAAACAAAACTCGAACCAACTTCATCCAGGCCCTCAAACCTGTTTCTCACCTGTAAAGGGGTCCGAGACATCAAACTAGAACCTCATGTTCTCTCCTCTCTAGTAGGAAAGGCCACCTCCCTAACAAGTCCCTGCCTCCCCTTAAAAGAAACACCATTACCCACATTCAGTGCCTCTGCATAAGAAGAAGTGCTTTTCTCTACCTCACCGCATGCCCGCTACTCCATACCAATTGTAACCTCCTCAATTTGTGCCAAATCAACACTCACCCTCAAACTCTTCACATGAAACTAATCATTACAGGTGGGTGGGCTGCTCAGGTCCTGCTTCAGCTTGGAGAAAACCTCAGAAACCTTCGAATTTCCCAAATCCACCAATTCCTTCTTCTCCCCACAAGTGCCAAATCCCATCGCCGATGACACCACCACTGGATCACTGGGTGGAAGAATCTCCTCCATAGGGCTCGATGTCTGTCACACGTCCAAACCAGTCAGTGAAATGCAATACTTGACACCACGAGCATCACATTCTATCCTCTTATCCTCTTGATTAAACTTTCACGCCCCCATGTGGACCTCCTCAGTCTTGCCACTGGCTCTACCCGCCTTCCATCCAGAAACACAAAAACCTAGATGACAGATAACCGAAGTGTGCACCAATTGTTTGCAGGAAGAGCAGAATTCCATCCAGTTCTCATACACTACCCGTTGCTTTCACCTGTAAACCTCACTGATAGTTACCCAAACGTACTCAAAAGGGATCCTCAACACATTAATATCCACAGAAACCCACGAGTTGATAGGGTGACAGCCAGTCTTAGATCGACTGTAAGCACAAAGGAACCGTCTAATAAGATTTCTTAAAAAACCATAAAATCCTACAAAATCCCTAAAATCCCTAAAAAGATGAAAACCCTAAAAACACAGTAAAACCCTAATAAAAACATAAAAACCTAAAAAAACCAAACAAATTAAACCCCTAAAAAACCTAAATAATGGTAAAAACCCAAAAAACACAAAAAAGACACTAAAAACCCCAAAACCACTAAAACCCATAAAAAACCTAAAAATCATAAAAAACCTAAAAACCTATAAAAACTGTAAAACCACTAAAAATATAAAAAACCATTAAACCCCTAAAAAACATTAAAAAAATCAAAAAACCTTTAAACCTCTAAAAAACTCAAAAAACACTAGAAATCCAAAAAAACAAAAAAACGAAATAACCCCAAAAATCCCCCAAACCCCTCAAAATCAATAAAAACCCTAAAAACAAAAAAAAAATAAAAAATCCCTAAAAAATCCTAAAACCTTTGAAGAAACTATAATAAAGAATTAAAAAACCAAAAAAACTTTAAAGCCCTAAAATCCTTAAAAATTCTAAAAACCCAAAAAAACAGTAAAAACCCTCAAAATCCCTAAAAACCATAAAAATACACAAAATACCTAAAAATAAATTAAAACATAAAAAAACAATAAAAAACATGAAAGAACGTAAGAAAACCTTAGAAACCTAAATACACTTAAAATCCCTAAAAGTCTAAAGGGTGATAAGAAACCTAAAAACCCTAAAACCCCCTAAAAGTTGTCTAAAACCCCCCAAAACCAAAAAACCACTAAAAACTCTAAACACATTTTAAAACCATAAAAATGATAAAAAACTCTAAAGAACAACAAAACCCTAAAAAACTAAAAAACCCCTAAAATCCCAAAAGAATCATAAAATACCTGAAAACTCTAAAACCCATAACCCCCCCAAATCTCTAAAAACCCTAAAAACTAGAAAAATACTAAAAAAGAACTAAACATCCCTAAAAATATTAAAAAACCCCATAAAACCCTTAATAAAACCATAAAAACATAAAATAATTAAAACCCCTAGAAAACCTAAAAATGATAAAAACCGTAAAAATACTAAAAATCCTAAAACCTCTCAAAATCCCTAAATACCCTAAAAACCATAAAAATACTAAAAGACACTAAAAATCCATAAAAAAGTAAAAAAACCTAAGAAAAAATTAAAAACCTAAAACAATTTAAACAACTTGAAATCATAAAAAATGATAAAAACCCTAAAACAATTTCTAAAAGACCCTAAAACACAAAAAACCACAAAACCACTAAAACCATAAAAAATCTAAAACCCATAAAAAACCAAAAAAACCAATGAAAACTCTAAATACCCTTTAAACCCCTAAAAGATTTTAAAACTATAAATAACCTTTAAAACCCTAAAAAACATTAAAAAAACCCCTAAAAATAGAAAAAACTATAAATCCTTAAAAACCATAAAAAACCGAAAAATCTCTAAAAACCATAAATTTTTTAAAAAAACCTAAAAAACCCTAAAAATACCTAAAAAAATTAAAAACACAACAATCTTGAAATATTAAAAAAAAATAAAGTCTTAGTAATAGTTAAAACCCAAAAAACCTAAAAAAATTTAAAAACCATAAAAAATCCTAAAATCACTAAAAACAATAAAAACCCCTAAAACCTTAAAAATCCTAAAAACCCATTAAAGCCAAAAACCACTAAAAACTATAAAACCCCTTAAAAACTATTTTTTTTTAAAAAATCTAAAAAAATTTAAAACCCTAAAAACTAAAAAACCATTAAAACCCATGAAATCCAAAAAACCCTAAAACCCCTGAAGATCCCTAAAAACCCATAAAAATCCAAAAAAAATACCTAAAATACTTAAAAATAAAAAAATACCTAAAAAACTGAAAAATCCTAAGAAAAATATAAAAAAATTAAAACACATAAATCGCCTAAAAATTATAAAACCCCTAAAAACATGAAAAACCCTTAAAATCTTGAAAACCATAAAAATCCTAAAAAATACCAAAAATTCCCAAAAAAATTAAAAAACAAAAAACCTCTATAAATACCAAAGAAAACAATAACAACCTAAAATCACATAAAACCTAAAAAACCTAAAAATGAAAAAAAACTTAAAAGACCCTAAACCCCTAGAAACCAAAAAACCCTTAAAACCATAAAAAACTCTATGAAGCTCTAAAACTCTAAAAAAGTAGTAAAAACTATAAAATCAATTTAAAATCATAAAATATATATAAAACACTAAAAACACTTAAAAAAATAAATGACTCAAAAAAACCTTAAAAACACAAAAAAACCATAAAAACCCCAAAACCCCTAAAAACCCTACAAAACTCAAAAAACACCAAAACCCCTAAAGCCCTAAAAATCTATAAAAACATAAAAAATCCTAAAAAATCACTTAAAATGTAAAAAACCTATAAACCTTGAACAACCCTAAGAAAACCTTAAAAAACTTTAAAAACTTAAACCCCCCAAAACCTAAAAAATCTAAAACCCTAAAAAGACTAAAATCCTAAAACCCCTTAAAAACCCTAAAATCCCCAAAACCCTAAAAACCATAATAATCCTAAAAAATTCATAAAAATCCCTAAAAACCTAAAAAACCATAAAAATACTAAAAAGTATAAATAAAAATTATAAAAACATGAAAACCTAAATAAAATTAAAAACCCTAAAAAATCTATAAGCGCTAAAAACCCTAAAAACCCATAAAAAGACAAAATCCTAAAAAATACCCAAGAATCCTTAAAAACATAAAAAACCCTAAAATCTTGAAACTCCATAATAAAACCAAAAAAATATAAAAACACAAAAAACCCCTAAATACCTCAATAATGCCAAAACCTATAAAAATACTAAAAACTATAAAACCCCTAAAACCCTGAAAATCCCAAAAAACAATAAAAACCCCTAAAAATCCTAAAAAATTCATAAAAATCATTAAAAATGTAAAAAGGCATTAAAAACTGAAAACCACATATGAAAACCATAAAATAAGAAAAAAAATTAAAAAAGCATGAAAAAGTCTGAAAAACATAAAAAACCTAAAACCCTTAAAAACCATCAAAATGCCTAAAACCCTAAAAACCATAAAAATCAAAAAATATCCCAAAAAATACATAAAATTATAAAAAATCATAAATACCCTGAAAACCCCTAAGAAAACCATAAAAACCTAGAAATTATTAAAACCCATAAAAACCTAAAATATACTGAAACCACTAAAAACCATAAAACCGTTAAAAACCTTCAAAATCCACAAAAACCCAAAAAACCCTAAAAATTATAAAAACCATAAAAAGTCCCTAAAAATCCATAAAATTTTAAAAACCCCTAAATACTCTAAAAAAACTTTTGAAAACCTTAAAACTTTAAAAAAAATTATAATCCATAAAAATTTTGAACACATAAAAACCCATAAAAACCCAAAATACCCTTAAAATCACTAAAAACTCTAAAAACCATAAAAATACAAATAATCCCTAAAGATCCCTAAAAATAAAAAAATCCATAAATCCCCTAAAAACCACTAGGAAAACCATAAAAACCAAAAAAAATAAAACCCAAAAAAACCTAAAAATAATAAAAACCCTTAAAAATCTTAAAAGACCCTAAAACCATTAAAACCCCTAAAAACCCTAAAATCCACTAAAAACCTTTAAAAAACATAAAAATCCATAAAAAAACTAAAACCCAACTGAAAAATCAAACAATTTAAACACCTAAAATGCTAAAAAACTCTAAAAAACCTTAAAACCCTAAAAAGAATAAAAAAACCCTAAAAACCAAAAACAAAACCTAAAAACCCATCAAAATCCCTAAAGCCCTAAATACCATAAAAATCCTAAAAAATCCCTAAAAATATATAAAAATGTCAAACCCATAAAACCCTTAAAGCCCCTAAGAAAAAAAATTAAAAACCTCAAAATACGTTAAACCCATAAAATGCTAAAAACCCTGAAAAACCCAAAAAACCAAAAAAAAAACACCATAAAACACCCAAAATACCTAAAAGCCCAAAAAATACAAAAAATCCTAAAAAACATCTTAAAATGCATCAAAAAATAAGAAACCCTAAAAACCTTTAAAAACCCTAAGAAAACCATAAAAACCTAAAACACTAAAACCCCTAAAAAACTAAAAAACTCTAAAAACCCTAAAAATCCTAAAAGACACTAAAAACCCTAAAAACCCCTAAAAAAATAAAAACATTAAAAACAAAAAAAACATTCAAACCCCATATAAATCCTAAAGATCCACTAAAAACTCTACAAACCCATTAAACCCCTAAAACCGTCAAAAAAATTTAAAAAACTTTAGAAACCACAAAAATATCAAAAACCATAAAACCCCCAAAAAACAATAAAACCCTAAAACACTAAAAAGCCATAAAACCCCTTAATATATATAAAAAAGCATAAGAAAGCATAAAAATATTAAAAAATCCATAAAAATCCCTAAAAATGTAAAAAACCCTAACAACCTAAACAAAAACTAAGAAAACCATGAAAACCTAAAAACACATAAAACCCTTAAAAAACCAAAAAATGCTAAAGACCCTAAATAAACCTAAAACCCATAAAAATCATCAGAATACTTAAACCCCTAAAATCCATAAAAATACTAAAAATAACTAAAAATCTCTAAAAATGTAAAAAACTCTAAGAACCCTGAAAACCCCTTTAAAAAACATAAAACTCTAAAAACTATAAACCCATAAAAACCTAAAAAATTCTAAAAACCCTAAAAACCCTTAAAATGACCCAAAAAAACCAAAAAACACCTAAAATATTTTAAACCCCCTAAAACCCTTAAAAATCCCAAAAAAGGTAAAACCACTAAAAACATTAAATTCACTTTAAACTCATAAAAACGTTAAAAAAATATAAAAAATCATAAAAACCCAAAAAACTCAAAGAAAACCCAAAAAACCAAAAAAATGATAAAAAAAATAAAAAACCTAAAAAAATATAAACCCCTAATAATCCCTAAAAACCCTAAAAAATGATAAAAATTATCAAAAATCCCAAAACATCACTAAAAATATAAAAAACACTAAAACCCTATAAAACTCTAAGAAAACCTTAAAAACCTAAAAAAAACTTAAAACCCCCAAAACCAAAAAAACTATAAAAACCCTAAAACCCTAAAAACCAGTAAAAACCACAAAATATCTAAAAACCCTAAAAACTATAAAAATCATAAATAAACCCTAAGAATCAAAAAAAACATAAAAACTTATAAAATCCTAAAAAACTATAAGAAAACATTAAAAACCTAAAAACCCTTAAGATCCCTAAAAAACTTAAAAACTCTAAAATCCCTAAAAAATCACTCAAAACCATAAAAATCCATAAAAAACTATAAAAATCATAAAATATACCTAAAAATAATAAAAAACATAAAAAACCCTAAAAACCCTAAAATATCTGAAGAAAAACTAAAAAACCTAAAATCACAAAACCCCCCTAAAAATAAAAAACTGATAAAAATACAAAAATTAAAATAAAATTCCCTAAAAACCATAAAACCCCCATAAACCCCTAAAAACCATAAAAACCTACAATTACATTAAAACCCTAAAATATCTGACGTTCGTTGGTTTTTTCTGCTTGTTTTCACTGGCAGTGGATCCTCCTGGGGAGGACATGCTAGTTGCTGGAAATGGCGTGATTGGATTTGCTTGTTTTTGTCTGCTGGGAAGTGATGATGGCCACATTTGGTTGCGGTGCTCGTGTTGTGGTTTCATGTTGCTGTTTGTGAGTGGTTGTGATGTCGGATTTGGTGCTGTTGGTTGCTGGGGATGGATGGTTTGGACGTGTTGCTACTTCTATGTTGCTGTGATGATGGGATGTGGTGCTGCTGGATGCCAGAATGCACTGGATGATGGAAATTGTGATGCTGTATGCTGGTTGCTGCTGAGCTGGGAGTTGCTGGAGCTGTGGTTTCTGATCGTGCTACTGCTGGATGTTGATTGCTGGTTGAGTTTGATTACTGGTTGCTGGTTAGATGTGAGATGCTGGATGATGGTGGTGGCTGCTTGGCTTGGTGTGATTTTACTTTTTTCGCTTTTGTTTTTCTTTCTTTTGGGGTCTTTTTGTCTTGGGTTGTAAGGGGTTTTGGGTGTGGGTCTTTTGACCCCTCCCCTCCCTTGTCTGCTATGTCTCTTTTTTCTTTCTAATAAATTTGGGGGGGCCGGGAATAGCCCGACCCTTGCATCTTCCTTGCCCAATAACCAAAAAACCCTAAACCCTTAAAAAACATAAAACTATAACACCCTAACACTCTAAACAATCCTAAAAACCATTAAAATCCTAAAAAATACCTAAAAATCCATAAAAATGTAAAAAAACTTGAAAATACGAAAAACTAATAAGAAAAGATTAAAAACCTCAAAACACATAAAACCCCTAATAACCTAAAAACCACTAAAAATACAAAAAATCATAAAAACCATAAAAGACCCTAAAACCATAAGAATTCCTAAAAACACAAAACAATATAAAAATCCTAAATATCCTTAAAAATGTAAAAAACCAAAACAACCCATAAAAAACCTAAAAGAACCTTAAAAACCTAAAAACACTTAAAAACCCAAAAAACACTTAAAAGCCCTAAAAAAATAAGAAATGGTAAAAACATTAAAAGTCCATAAAAACCAAAAAACTCCTAAATAGTATAAAAACCCCTAAAAACACTAAAAACAATAAAACCCTAAAAACTCATAAAAACCCTAAAAAAACTAGAAAATCTAAAAAACCCTTAAAACCTTAAAACCCCAAAGAAAACCTTAAAAACCTAAAAAATTAAAAACACTAAAAAACAAAAAGAACACTAAACCCCTAAAAAACACTAAAAACCCTAAGACCCTCAAAATCCTTAAAAACCCTAAAAATCCTAAAAATCCTAAAAACCATAAAAATCCTAAAAAATCCCTAAAATCCCTAAAAAGGTAAAAAACCCTAATAAGGTAGTAAAATACTTGGAAAAAATTAAAAACCTAAAAAAACCTAAAAAAACATTAAACCCCTAAAAAACCTAAAGAATGATAAAAACCCAAAAAACAATAAGAGGACACTAAAAACCCTAAAACCGCTAAAATCCTTAAAACCATTAAAAATCATAAAAACCCTAAAACCATAAAACTGGTTATCTTTTGTTTGTTCGATTACTGGTGCATTGGTCGTGGCGGTTGTGGATGTGATTTTTTGATGGTACTAGATACTGGATTGGTGGTGAGGGTATTCTTGGTTTTGGGTATAAACAAGGTGATTTGGGTGTTGCGGTATGGTTTGAGGCACGAAACACTACTGAAAAAACGACCTATACCCACGGTTCAAAACCGTGGGCTGGAACGACGTCGGTATAGGGGTCTCAACCTATACCCATGGTTTTGGAGAATAGTGGGTATAGGGTGGGGGGGGGGGTCAAAGTGTGCACCACAGCTGTACAGCGTGGCACACAACAGACCCCATGGTTTGAAAACCGAGGGGTATTTTATTTCAAAAAAATCGAAGGAGGTGGGATTTGAACCCACACTCTGCCTGCACCTCACGGATGAACAACCAACCAACCTGAGGATTCCTTTTGTTATATATTAATACATCAGCTTATATATATTAATTTAATTTACGCGGTGTACATTAAAAATCACAGCCATGGGGAATCGAACCCGCGTCTCAGGCAGCGCCTCTCGAACGCGCACCACCAACAGACCAACCGAACTAGAATTTTTAATTGTTATTTAACAATACATATAGGTATATATATTAATAAAATCTACATTAGGTATTTAAATTCAAAAAACCCAGACCACGGGATTCGAAACTGAGTCTCACAGTTGCGCCTTCACTTGTAACCAACCGAGCTAAACAACTTATAAATATATAAATTTATATTTATATAAATATATTAAACTAAACCGTGAAAAAATATCTTCCTGCCAAAATGTTTTCGTTTCCAGACTAATTTTCATACCCCGCCATAAGCTATACCCACAGTTCTCCAGAACCGTGGGTATAGGTCTTTAAAAAAAACCCCAATACCCACGGTTCTCCAAAACCGTGGGTATAGGCATTCGGAAAATACCCTATACCCACGGTTTTGAAGAACCGTGGGTATAGGCCTATTTTCTAGTAGTGGAAGCTGGTTGTCCTGTGTTGCTGTTTCTAGGTGTTGGTTAAGTGCTTCTTGTTGTCTGACCGGTTAGATGTGTACTGACCTTTGGAAGCTGAGATGCTGGATGACTAATTGGATGGATTATGAGGATACTGATGTATTTTTTTGGTTAGGTGATGTTGGTTTCTAGAATATGAGCAACAACATGATGGGAGACATCTGCTTTGGTGATACTGGATGCTTGAACTTGAGCTGCTGGATACTATTTGCTACTTGGCCGGGAGGAATTCCCTAGCCCTGGAATGTGTTGAAGGAGATGCTGACGCCGTAGGTGATGGATGATGGAATATGTGTTGTGAGATGCGGGTTGCTGTTTGACTGGGAGGTTCTGCTGGTGATGATTTCATATGTTTACTTTGGTTGGATTTTGTGTGTTTTTTTCTTCTTGGCAGGGGATATGGAGCTGCTGAATACTGGAGTTGTATGAGAAGGTGCTGAAGCTGCTGTTGGGTTTGGTCTTTTGTGTCTTTTCCTTTCTTTATTTTTATTTTGGGGATTGTTTTTCGGGTTGGGGTCGATGGACCCTGCCCCTCCCCGGTCTGCAATGTCTCTTTTGGTGTCATTTTTCTAATAAATTTTGGGAGGACCAGGAATAGCCTGGTCCTGCACATCTTCTTCCTAAAACCCTATAAAATCTGTATAACCACTAAAAATATAAAAAATATTTAAACCCCAAAAAATGTTAAAAAAATAAAAACATCTTGAAAACCCTAAAAAACTCAAGAAAAAAAAAAACTAGAAATCGAAAAAAACCAAAAAATCAAAAAACCCCAAAAATACCAAAAAACCCTCAAAATCTCTAAAAACCCTAAAAACCAAAAAATAATATAAAATCCCAAAAAAATCCAAAAAAAAAATCCTAAAACCCCTGAAAATAATATTAGAAAACCTTAAAAAATAAAAAACAATTTACACCCCTAAAATCATTAAAAAAATTTAAAAACCCGAAAAAACAGTAAAAACAATCGAAATCCCTAAAAACCATAAAAATAACTTAAATCCCTAAAAATAATTTAAAACCTAAAAAACTCTAAAAAAACATCAAAAAATACAAGAAAACCTCAGAAACCTAAATACACTTTAAATCCATAAAAACCTAAAAGGTGATAAGAAACCTAAAAAACCATAAAAGACCCTAAAACTGCTAAAAATTGTTTAAAAACCCCCCAAACCCAAAAAACCCCTAAAAACTATAAACACCCTTAAAACCCTTAAAAATGATAAAAAACTCTAAATAACTACAAAAACCCTAAAAAATAAAAAAACCTAAAAGACCAAAAGAACCATAAAATACCTAAAAACTCTAAAACCCCTTACCCGCCCCACTAAAAAAGCTCTAAAAACCCTAAAAAACAAAAAAACACTAAAAATAATTACACATCAATAAAAAAATAAAAAATGACATAAAATCCTCAATAAAACCATAAAATCTTAAAAAACTTAAAACCCCTAAAAAACCTAAAAATGATAAAAAAAACTGTAAAATACTAAAAACCTTAAAAACGATAAAACCTCTCAAAATCCGTAAAAACCCTAAAAACCATAAAAACATTAAATGGCCTTAAAAATTCCTAAAAAAAGTAAAAAACCCTAATAAAAACATAAAAATCTAAAACACTTAAAACCCCTTAAAAATATAAAAACACTAAAAACCCTAACAAAATGCTAAAAGACCCTAAAACATCCTAGAAACTATAAAACCCATAAACCCATAAAAAATATAAATCCCATAAAAAACCTAGGAAACCGCTGAAAAATATAAAAACCCTTTAAACCCATTAAATTTTTGAAAACTATAAATAACCTTTTAAACCCTAAAAAATATTAAAAACCCCTAAAATAGAAATAAACCTAAAACCATAAAAACCCCAAAACCCGCAAAATCCCTAAAAACCATGAAACCTCAAAAAAACCCAAAAATATTTAAAAATCCATAAAAAAATAAAAAAAACCTAAAACCTTAAAACACTAATAAAACCATAAATTCTTAATAACACTTAAAACCCAAAAAACCTAAAAAATTCTAAAAACCCTAAACCCCTTAATAACAATAAAAACCCTCAAAAGACTTAACAAATCCAAAAACCCTATAAAATCCAAAAAAACCACTAAAAACTATTAAACCCCTTAAAAACCCAAAAAATGTTAAAAAATCTAAAAAACATTAAAACCCTAAAAACTAAAAAACCCCCTAAAAAACCAAAAAAACCAAAAAAACCAAAAAAACCAAAAAAACCTTAAAACCCTTAAGATCTATAAAATCCCATAAAAATACATAAAAATCCCTAAAACCCCTTAAAAATGTAAAAAAAAACATAAAAAACTTGAAAAACCCTAAGAAAAACATAAAAAACTTAAAACACATAAAACTTCTAGAAATGATAAAATCCCTAAAAACATGAAAAACACTTAAAATCTCAAAAAACCCTACTAAACCATAAAAATTCTAAAAAATACCTAAAAATACCTAAAAATGTAAAATCCCAAAACCTCTATATATCACTAAGAAAAATATAAAAACCTTAAATGACTTAAAACATAAAAAACCTCAAAAATGCAAAAAACCTTAAAAATACCCAAAACCCCTAAAACTATTAAACCCCTTAAACCATAAAAATCCAAATAACCCATAAAAATCTAATAAAGTAGTAAAAAAATATAAAATACATTAAAAATCATAAAATATTTATAAACACTAAAAACCATTAAAAATCCTAAAAAATTCAAAAAAACCCTAAAAACACAGAAAAACCATAAAAACCCAAAAACGCCTAAAAACCCTAAAAAACACAGAAGACCCCTAATGCTCTAAAAATCATATAAATCCTAAAAAAACCCTTAAAATTAAACACCCTATAAACCCTAAAAAACTCCAAGGAAACCTTAAAAACCATTAACACTTAACCCCCCTAAAAAAACCTAAAAATTGAAAAAACCCTAAAATATCTAAAAGCATAAAACCCCCTAAAAACCCTCAAAATCCCAAAAACCCTAAAAACCATATCAATCCTAAAAAATCTATAAAAATCCCTAAAAACCTAAAAAACCCTAAATATCCAAAAAAAAGCAAAATAACCATTATAAAAACATAAAAACCTAAACAAACTCAAAACCCCTAAAAAAACCTAAAAGTGCTAAAAACCCTAAAAACCCATAAAAATACAAAATCCTAAAAAATACCCAAGAATCTCTACAAACATAAAAAAAAACGTTGAAACCCCACAATAAAACCATAAAAATATAAAAATACAAAAAACCCCTAAATACCTAAATAATTCCAAAACATATAAAAATATAAAAACCCTCAAAACCCCTAAATCATTGAAAATCCCTAAAAACCATAAAAAACCATAAAAAGCCTAAAAATCACTAAAAATCGATAAAATGTAAAAAAATTAAAGATTAAAAAAACCCTATGAAAACCATAAACAACTAAAAAAATTAAAAAACCCTAAAGTTTTTTAAAAAACATAAAAAACCTTAAAAACCTAGAACCTATCAAAATTCCTAAAATCCCTAAAAACCCTAAAAACCCAAAAAAATCCCTATAAATACATGAAAATGTCAAAAAAACCAAAATACCCTGAAAACCCCTAAGAAAACCTTAAAAACCTAAAAACTATAAAAAGCAAAAAAAACCAAAAATATGCTAAAACCAATTAAACCATAAAACCCCTAAAAACCTTCAAAATCCCTAAAAACCATAAAAATCATAAAAAGTCTCTAAAAATCCATAAAAATTTAAAAACCCCTAAAAACCCAGAAAAAACCCTATGAAAACCTTAAAAACCTAAAAACAATTATAACCCATAAAAATTATGAAAACATAAAAACCCATTAAAACACCTAAAACCCTCAAAATCCCTAAATAATCTAAAAACTATAAAAATACAAAAAAATATCCCTAAGGATCCCTAAAAATGTAAAAATCCATAAAACCCTAAAAATCACTAAGAAAACATTAAAACCCAAGAAACACCTAAAACCCTCAAGACGGTGGTGGCTTTCTTTCTTTGGCGACTTCTTCTTCCTCGAGCAGTTCCCTTGCTATGGATCTCAGCTTTGGAAATGGTTCGTTGATGGTGCGCTTTAGATTCATCATCTTTGGAGGTCTTGCGGGCTGCTGTGGACTCCAATCAATTCGATCTGGCTTACAGCGAAGCAGATGGATCTTTAGTGGTCATAATTATTTATGGAAATCAGCTACGGATCAAGGTAGACTTTGTAGATATGGGGTTTCCTTGAGAGGATAAATGTAGTTGGGGGACTCAACATTGGATTAGGTTGTTTTAGTGATTGGTGCTCGAGGATGTGATGGGGGATCTTAGATCTGCTCAACAGGAGGCGCAAACGATATCAGCTTGGCATCGATTTGTACAGAAGATGTAGGTTCGTATTTCAGATTTTTCTCTCATGAATCTGTTTCATTCTATTGATGAAGGGCCTGTTAAGTTGTGTTGAACTATGGATGCTATGTTGGATTGTGGCCTCCTGTGTTGTGGTTTATTTGGTTGTGAATCGTTGAGGTTGCTGGATATTGGTTCAGTTGAGTGGCGCTGGATGTTTTCATGTCTTTGGGTGCTGTGGATGGATTCTAGGCCATGGTACTGGTTTCCCTATGTTCCTAGATGTGATACAAGGGGTGAAATGCTGTAAGATAACAGGATAGGAGGAAATGGTTTCTAGAATCTATGTTGCTGGGTGATGGATGCTGCTTGGTTGGTATGTGATGAAAGCTTCTGGTGCTTAGTGATGATTGCTGCTTTGCTGCGAGTTGATGAAGGTGGTACTAGATGCTGGAATTTGAGCTACTGGATGCTTGTTGGTGCTTGGCCAGGAAGTATACCCTATCATTAGAAAGTGTTGAAGGAGATTCTGATGCTGAAGGTGATGGATGGTAGAATATGTGTTGTGAGATGTTGGCTGCTGATTGGCTGGGAGGTGATGATGGAGATGATTGTGAATTTATTCTTTTTTTGGATTTTTCATGTTTTTTGGGTTTTGGATTTTTATGGGTTTGGGGATGTTAAGGGTTTTTGGATGTGGGTCGTTTGACCCCTCTCCTCCCTTGTCTATTGTGTCTTTTTTCAAATAAATGGGGGGGGGGGGGGGTCTGGAATAGCCTGACCCCCACAACTTCCTTTCCCTAAGAAAAAAATTAAAAACCTAAAAAAACATTAAACCCATAAAATGTTAAAAACCCAAAAAAACCCAAAAACCCCATAAAAACACTCAAAATACCTAAAAGACAAAAAATAAAAAAGAATACTAAAAAGCACCATGAAATCCATAAAAAATAAGAAACCCTATAAAATTGTAAAAACCCTAAGAAAACCATAAAAACCTAAAACACTAAAACCCCTAAAAACTAAAAAACTATAAAAAACCTAAATATCGAAAAAGACCCTAAAACCCCTAGAATCCCCTGAAACCAATAAAACCCTAAAAAACTTAAAAAACATTCAAACCCCATAGAAGTCCTAAAGATCCACTAAAATCTCTTTAAACCCATTAAACCCCTAAAACCGTCAAAAAACATTAAAAAACCTTTAAAACCACAAAAATATCAAAAGAACTGTAAAACCCCCCAAAAAATCATAAAACCCTAATAACCATAAAAACTATAAAACCCTTAAAATATATAAAAACCATAAAAGCATAAAAAACTTAAAAAGACCATAAGAATACCTAAAAATGTAAAAAATCCTAACAACCCTGAAAAACCCTAAGAAAACCAAAAATACCTAATGACACATAAAACCCATGAAAACCCAAAAAATGCTAAAAACCCTAAATAAAACTAAAACCCATAAAACTCCTCAAAATCCCTAAACCCCTAAAAATCCATAAAAATCATAAAAAATGACTAAAAATATATAAAAATGTAAAAAACTCTAAGAACCCTGAAAACCCCTATGAAAACCATAAAACCCTAAAAACACTTTAAACCCATAAAAACCTAAAAAATTCTAAAAACACTATAAACCCTTAAAAAGACCCCAAAAAACCAAAAAAACACCAAAAATCATTAAAATCCCATAAAACCATTAAAAATCCCTAAAAACAAAACAACCTTAAAACCACTAAAAACACAAAAATCCCTTTAAACCCCTAAAAACGTTAAAAAAAATCCAAAAAACATTAAAAACCCAAAAAACTCTAAGAAAACCCTAAAAACTGAAAATGTGATAAAATCACTAAAGAATCTAAAAAATATAAACCCCCTAATAATCCCTAAAAACCCAAGAAATCATAAAAATTATTAAAAATCCCTAAAAATCCCTAAAAATATAAAATCAGTAAAAACCCTAAAAATGTTAAGAAAACCTTAAAAACATAAAAAACATAAAACCCCCCAAAACAAAAAAAAAACTCTAGAAACCCTAAAATCCTAAAAACCACCAAAAAACCACTAAAAACCACAAAATCCCTAAAAACTCTAAAAACCTTAAAAATCCTAAATAAACCATAAAAATACACAAAAACATAAAAAACCATAAAAACCTAAAAAACTATAAGAAAAAAAATTAAAAACCTAAAACTCTTAAGAACCCTAAAAAACAAAAAAAAGATAAAATCCATTACCCCCCTCCCCCAAAAAAAACAATCAAAATACCTAAAAAGCCATAAAAATTATTAAAAATCTCTACAAATACTTAAAAACATAAAAAACCCTAAAAAACGTAAAATATCCGAAGAAAAACATGAAACCTAAAAGCACTAAAACCCTTAAAAACTTAAAAATGCTAAAAATAAAATATAATTTAAAAGTCCCTAAAAACACTAAAACTCCCATAAAACCCCTAAAAACCATAAAAACATAAAATTCCATTAAAATCATAAAAACTACTAAAACTATTTAAAACCCCTTAAACCCCTAAAAACATTAAAAATATAAAAACACATAAAACCCAAATAACTAAAAAACCCTAAACCCCCCAAAAAACATAAAATCATAACACCCTAAAAACATTAAAAACCCTGAAAATCCCTAAAAACCCTAAAAAACAATTTAAATCCTCAAAAATCCCTAAAATCTATAAAAATAAAAAAACACATAAAAATACTGAAAACCACTAAGAAAATATTAAAAATCTCAAAACACATAAAACCCCTAAAAACCTAAAAACCTAAAAATCACTAGAAATATTAAAATCCATAAAAACCATAAAAGGCCCTAAAACTCTAAAAACCCCTAAAAATGTAAAAAACTAAAAAAACTAGAAAAAAACTAAGAAAACCTTAAAAACCTAAAAACGCTTTAAAACCCTAAAAACATAAGAAACAGTAAAAACCATAAAGACCCTAAAAACCATAAAACTCTAAGAAATTATAAAACCCCCTAAAACCAGTAAAAACTCATAAAAACCCTAAAAGAACTAAAAACTATAAAAAATCCATAAAACCCAAAAAAACCCTAAGAAAACCTTAAAAACCAAAAAATATTAAGAAACCTTGAAAACACTAAAACCCTAAAAAACACTAAAAACCCTAAAACCCTTGAAATCCTTAAAAACCCTAAAAACCCTAAAATCCTAAAAAATCCCTAAAATCACTAAAAAGGTGAAAAACTGTAAATACATAGTAAAACCCTATGAAAACATTAAAAACCTTAAAAAACCTAAAAAAATTAAACCTCTAAAAAACCTAAAGAATGATAAAAACCCAAAAAACACTAAAAATCCTAAAACCGCTAAAAACGATAAACCCATAGAAATCATAAAAGCCCTAAAAACCTATAAAAATAGTAAAACCAATAAAAATATAAAAAAAATTAAAACCATAAAAACATTAAAATAAATAAAAATACCTTTAAACCCCTAAAAAACTAAAAAAACACTAGAAATCCAAAAAAAACAAAAAAACCCAAAAAACCTCAAAAATCCCTAAAAACCCTCAAAATCTCTAAAAACCCTAAAAACCAAAAAATACTAAATAATCACAAAAAATCCCTAAAAAATTCCTAAAACCCCTAAAAAAACTAAAATAAAATATTAAAAAACCAAAAACTGTTTAAATTCCTAAAATTATTAAAAATTATAAAAACCCTAAAAAACCTTAAAAACCCTCAAAATCCCTAAAAACCATAAAAATAATTATAATCCTAAAAATCCATTAAAATGTAAAAAAACTCTAAAAACCATGAAAAACCGTAATAAAATCATTGAAACCTAAATACACGTAAGACCCCTAAAAACTTAAAGGTACTAAGAATCCTAAATACCCTTAAAAAGACCTTAAACCCCCTAAAAATTGTTTAAAAGCCACCAAAATCCAAAAAAGACTAAAAACTCTAAACATCCTTTAAACATGTAAAAACGATAAAAAAATCTAAAGAATAAAAAAACCCTAAAAAACTAAAAAAACCCTAAAATCCGAAAAGAACCACAAAGACCTGAAAACTCTTAAACCTCTAACCCCCCAAAATCTCTAAAAACCCTAAAAAACTAGAAAAATACTAAAAAAACTAAACATCCCTGAAAACATAAAAAACCCCAATATAACTCTTAATAAAACAATAAAAAACTAAAAAACTTAGAACCCCTAAAAATCAAAAAATCATAAAAACCGTTAAAATACTAGAAACCCTAAAACCTCTCAAAATCCATAAAAACCCTAAAAACCATAAAAATATGAAAAGGACCTAAAAATCCATAAAAATTTAAAAAACCCTAATAAAACCTTAAAAAAATAAAACACTTAAAACACCTTAAAAACCTAAATTTCTAAAAACCATAAAAAATTCTAAAAGACCCTAAAAAACCATAAAAACCACAAAAACCCAAAAACAATAAAAAATCTAAAACCCATAAAAAACCAAAAAAACCAAAAAAACCACTAAAAACTTTAAAAACCCTTTAAAACCCTAAAAATTTTAAAAACTATAAATAAACTTTAAAACCCTAAAAAAATTAAAAAAACCCATAAAAAATAGAAAAAACCATAAATCCTTAAATACCATAAAAACCCAAAAAATCCCTAAAAATTATAAAACCTCAAAAAATCTTAAAAATCCCTAAAAGTCCATAAAATAACAAAAAACTCAAAAACCATGAAACACTAAGAAATCCAAAAAGTCCTAGTAACACTTAAAACCCAAAAAACCTAAAAAATTCTAAAAACCCTAAAAAACTCTAAAACCCTAAAAACAATAAAACCCCAAAACCTTAAATACCCTAAAAACCCATAAAATCATAAAAAACCAATAAAAACTATAAAAACCCTTTAAAACACAAAAAATGTTAACAAGTATAAAAAAAATCAAAACCCTAAAAATTAAAAAACCCCCAAAAACCAAAAAAACCATAAAAAACCCTAAAACCCCTCATGATTCATAAAACCCATAAAAATAAAAAATAATCCCTAAAAATACTTAAAACTGTAAAAAACCTAAAAACCATGAATACCCTTAATAAAAATATAAAAAAAAATTAAAAAAAATAAGCCCCTAAAAATGCTAAAACCCCTAAAAAGATAAAAAACACTTAAAATCTCGAAAAACCCTAAAAAACCATAAAATTCCAAAAAAATAACTAAAAATCCCAAAAAATGTAAAAACCCAAAAACCTCTGTAAATCCCATTGAAAACTATAAAAACCTATAAAAAAATTAAAACCTAAAAAACCTGAAAAATGAAAAAAAAACCTTAAAAGACCCAAAACCCCTAAAAACCATAAAACCCCTAAAACCATAAAAAACCCTTAAAACCCATAAGACCCTAAAAAAATAGTAAAAAAATATAAAATCTATTTAAAATCATAAAATATTTATAAAACACTAAAAACCCTTAAAAATACTAAAAAACTCAAAAAAACCCTTAAAAACACCAAAAAAACCCATAAAAACCCAGAAACCCCTAAAAACCATAAAAAACTCAAAAAACACCCAAAACCCCTAAAGCCCTAAAAATCCCTAAAAAACCATAAAAATCCTAAAAATTTAACTTAAAAATTAAAAACCATATATACCCTGAACAACACTAAGGAAGCCTTAAAAGTATTTAAACACTTAAACTTCCAAAAAACCTAAAATCTCTAAAAACCCTAAAAACTATAAAAGCTAAAACCCACCTAAAACCCCTCAAAATCCACAAAACCCTAAAAAACTTAACAATCCTAAAAAATCTATAAAAAACCCTGAAAACCTAAAAAACCCTAAAAATCATAAAAACCCAAAATAACCATTATAAAAACATAAAAACCTAAACCAACATAAAACCCCTTAAAAAACCTAAAAGTGCTAAAAACCCTAAAAACCCATAAAAAGAAAAAAATCCTAAAAAAATACCCAAGAATCCTTAACAACATTAAAAACCCAAAAAACCATGAAACCCCAAAATAAAACCATAAAAATATAAAAACACAAATCCCCTAAATACCTAAATAATTTTAAAACCTCTAAAAATACTAAAAACCCTAAAAAACCCTAAAACCCTGAAAATCCCTAAAAACCATAAAAACCATAAAAATCCCTAAAAATAAATAAAAATGTATAAAAAAATACTAAAAACTGAAAAACCCATATGATAACTTTAAAAACCTAAAAGCATTAAAATACAATAAAAAATTTTTAAAACCATAAAAAACCTTAAAACCCCTAAAACCCATCAAAATGCCTAAAAACCCTAAAAACCATAAAAATCCAAAAAAGTCCTAAAAATTCATGAAAATTTAAAAAAACTGAAATACCCAGAAAAAACCCTAAAAAACATTAAAAACCTAAAAAAAATTAAAACCCATAAAAACCTAAATTATGTTAAAACCTCTAAAAACCATAAAACCTCTAAAATCATTCAAAATCCCTAAAAACCCTAAAAACCCTAAAAATCATAAAAATTCCCTAAAAATCCATAAACATTTAAAATGACCTAAGAACCTTGAAAACCCCTATTAAAACCTTAAAACCCTAAAAAATTTAAAACCCATGAAAATTATGAAAATATAAAAACCCAAAAAACACCTAAAACCCTCAAAATCTCTAAAAACTATAAAAACATTGAAAATAGAAAACAAATACCTAAAGATCCATAAAAATGTAAAAATCCATAAAATCCATAAAAACCATAAAACCCACTAATAAAACATTATAACCTAAAAAACACTTAAAACCCACAGAAAACCTAAAAACTATAAAAACCCTAAAAAATCTTAAAGACCCTAAAATCCTTAAAACACATAAAAACCACTATTTTTTTTAAAAAATCCCAAAAATCCTAAAAATCTCAAAAACCCTACTAAAAATCTAAAAACAATTTAAACCCCTAAAATGTTAAAAAACTCTAAAAAACCTTATAAACCCTAAAAAAAATCAAAAAACGCTAAAAACAAAAAACAAAACCTAAAACCCCTCAAAATCGCTAAAAACCCTAAAACCATGAAAATCATAAAAAATCCATAAAAATCTATAAAAATTCTAAAACCCATAAAAACCCTTAAAATCCCAAAGAAAACATGAAAAACCTAAAAACACATTAAACCCATAAAATGCTAAAAACCCTAAAAAACCCAAAAAAACCCAAAAAACCCAAGAAACACATAAAAACTCCCAAAATACCTAAAAATCCCAAAAATATAAAACAATCCTAAAAACACCTTAATAATCAATAAAAAAAAGAAAGCATAAAAACTTTTAAAAACCAAAATAAAAACATAAAAACCTAAAACAATAAAACCCCTAAAAACTAAATAACTCTAAAAATCCTAAAATTCCTAAATGAACCTAAAAATCCTAAAAACCACTAAAAACAATAAAACCCTAAAAACATAAAAAACATTCAAACACCATAGAAATCCTAAAAATCCACTAAAAACTCTACAAACCCATTAAACACCTAAAACTATAAAAAACATTAAAAAAATTTAAAACCACAAAATATCAAAAAATCCATAAAACCCCCCCATAAAAAACCATAAAACCCTAAAAACCCTAAAAAACACAAAACCCTAAAAATATGTTAAAACTATAAAAAAGTATAGAAATCATAAAAAAATACATAAAAATACCTAAAAATATAAACAACTCTAGAAACCCTAGAAAACACTAAGAAAACCATAAAAAAGAAAAAAACACATAAAACCCTTAAAAACCCACAAAATTATAAAAACCCTTAATAAAGCTGAAACCCATAAAAATTCTCAAAGTCCCCAAACCCCTAAAAATCCATAAAAATCCTAAAAAATGACTAAAAATATCTAAAAATATAAAAAAAATATAAGAACCCTGAAATCACATATGGAAACCATAAAATCCTAAAAACACGTTAAATCCATAAAAACCTAAAAAATTCTAAAAACCCTATACACCCATAAAATGACCCAAAAAAACCTAAAAACACCTGAAATACATTAAACCCCCTAAAACCCTTAAAAATAACTAAAAATAAGAAAAAACCTTAAAACAACTAAAAACACTAAAATCTATTTAAACCACTAAAAACACTAAAATCCATTTAAACCCCTAAAAACTTTACAAAAATCTAAAAACCCTTAAAAACTCTAAAAAATCAAAGAAACCCCTATAAACTGAAAAAAATGAAAAAAACACTAAAAAACATAAAAAAATATAAAACCCCTAATAATCCCTAAAAATCCTAAAAATCATAAAAATTATTGAAAATACATAGAAATCCCTAAAAATATTAAAAAACTAAATACCCTGAAAAACCTAAGAAAACCTGACAAACATAAAAAAACATAAAAAAAATTAAACCCCCAAAACCCAAAAAAACTCTAAAAGACCTAAAAGCCTAAAAACAACAAAAAACTAAAAAAATCCCCAAAACCCCTAAAAACACTAAATATCCTAAATAAACCCTAAAATCCACAAAACATAAAAAACTATAAAAACCTAAAAAAATATAAGAAAACCTTAAAAACCTGAAAACTCTTAAGACCCCTAAAAAACCTAAAAATTCTAAAATCCCTAAAACACCCCCAAAAACCATAAAAATCACTAAAAACCCATAAAAATCATAAAAAATACCTAAAAATACTTAAAAACATAAAAAAAATAAAAACCCTAAAGTATCAGAATAAAAACTTGAAAACCTAAACGCACTAAAAACCCCTAAACACCAAAAAATGCTAAAAATCCAAATGAAACTTTTTAAGTCCCTAAAAACCCTAAAACCCCCATAAAATCCCAAAAAACTATAAAACCTCAAAATTACATAAAAACCCTAAAAACCACTATAAACAATAAAATCCCTTAATCCCCTAAAAAAAAATTAAAAACTCTAAAAACCCTTAGAACCCTAATAACCAAAAAACCATAACCCCCCCAAACATAATATCATAACACCCTAAAACTCTAAAACCCTGAAAATTCCTAAAAACCCTAAAAAACCATTAAAATCATCAAAAATCCCTAAAAATCCATAAAATTGTAAAAACACCTAAAAATACTGAAAACCACTAAGAAAAGCTTAAAAACCTCAAAAAACACATAAAACCCATATAAACATAAAAATAACTATAAATACTAAAAATCTTAAAAAACCATAAAATACCCTAAAACCCTAAAAATACCTAAAAACACTTAAAAAAATAAAGATCCTAAAAAACCACAAAAATTCATAAAAATTAAAAAAAACAAAACAACCTAGAAAAAACCTAAGAAATCATTAAAAACCTAAAAACACTTAAAAAACTTAAAAAACATAAGAAATGGTAAAAACCTTAAAAGACTCTAAAAACCATAAAACTTATAAAAACCACAAAGCCCATAAAACCCCTAAAAACATTAATACCCTAAAAACTCATAAAAACCATACAAATAACTAAAACCTCTAAAAACACTTTAAATCCCAAAAAATGTTAAAAAAATCTATAAAAGATTAAAAACCCTATAAAGTAAAAAAAACCCTAAAATCCCAAAAAAAACCCAAAAAAACACTAAAAACTTAAAAAAACAATAAAACCACAAAATTAATAAAACCCCTAAGTAACTATAAAAGTCATTAAAATCCCTAAAATCCCTAAAAACATAAAAACCATAAAACCCTAAAAATAACTTAGAAAACCTTCAAAACCTAAAAACACTTTAAACCCATAGAAAAACTAAAAAATGATAAAAACCCTAAAACCATTAAAATCCCTAAAAATATCTCAAAACCATAAAAAGAACAAAAATCCTAAAAAAGAGCTAAACATCCCGGAAAACAAAAAGAACCTAAGAACCCAAAAAACACTAATAAAACATTAAAAAACTAAAAATAATTAAAACACATAAAAAACTAAAAATTTTAAAAATAAAAAAAACCCTAAAACCCTGCAAAATCCCCAAAACCCCTAAAAATCATAAAAATCCTAAAAAAGACCTAAAAATATCCAAAAACCCAAAATCCATGAAAACCCTGAAAACCCATAAGAAAATTGAAAAAACATAAAAACAAATAAAACTCCTTAAAACCCTAAAAAACATAAAAACCTAAAAAACCCTTAAAAGACCCTAAAACCCCTAAAACCCTTAAAAACCATTAAACCACAAAATACCATAAAAAACCGAAAAAACCGAAAAAACCACTAAAAAAATCTAAAAACCCTTTAATACCATAAAAATGTTAATAAATATATAGAACACTAAAAACACTAAAAACTAAAAAAAACCCTTCAAACATAAAAAATAACAAAAAAACACTAAAAAACTCAAAAAATAATAAAAATTCATATAAACATTAAAAAGGAAAAAAAATCATAAAAAATCCTTGAAACCCCCTAAAGACAAAAATACCCCTAAAACCCCTTAAAACCCAAAGTAATTCATAAAAACCTAGAAACACTTAAAACTCCAAAAAACACAACAAACATTAAAAACCCTAAAAACACAAAAAACCTAAAAAACATAAAAAACCCTAAATTCCCAAAAAAATATTTAAAACCCCTAAAAAACAAAAAAAAAACTAAAATAAATCCCCAAAAAATTCTATAAATGTTAAAAAAATTAAAATTCTGAAAAACCATAAGAAAACCTTAATAACCAAAAAATACATAAAACCTCTAAAAAACTGAAAAATGATAAAAACCCTAAAAACCCATAAAAATACCCTAAGAACCCAAAAAATACATAATAACCATAAAAACCCTTAAAAACTATAAAAACCTAAAAAAGACTAAAAACTCTAAAAATCATTTAAAACCCTAAAAATGTTAAAAGATTATGAAAAACCTTAAAAACTCTAAAAACCCAAAAAAACATAATGACTAAAAAACCATAATAACCCTAAAACCCTAAAACACTAAAAACCTAAAACCCTAAAACCCCTTAAAATCACTAAAATCCCTAAAAACAATAAAAAATACAAAAAAATCACTAAAAATATAAAAAACCCTAAAAAACTTGATAACCCCAAAGAAAACCTTAAATACCTAAAAATACATAAACCACTATAAATCATAAGAAAATGATAAAACCCTAAACCCCCCAAAAACCTATAATAATAAAATCTTATAAAAACCATAAAAACCCATAAAAAATATAAATACAAATAAAACCCAAAAAAATCATTATACCCATAAAACATTAAACACTATAAGAAACATTTAAAACTCCAAAAAAATAAAAATATCCCTAAAAACCTAAAAAAACCAAAAAACCCAAAAAACCAAAAAACCAAAAAAACCAAAAAACCAAAAAACCAAAAAACCCAAAAAAACCATCAAAATCCCTAAAACGAATAAAATCCCAAAAAAAATACTAAAAAATCCCTAAAAAACCCTAAGAAAACATTAAAGACGTAAAAACACTTAAAACCCCCAAAAAACCTAAAATGCGCTAAAAAACATAAAATCCATAAAACCCTAAAAAAACCCTAAAAACCCTAAAAAACCTAAAACCCCTAAAAAATAGTAAACCCCCCTAAAAATACCTAAAATTTTAAAAACCATAAATACCTATAAAACCCCTAAGAAAACCTTAAAAATCTAAAAACACATAAAAACTCTAAATAACCTAAAAATAATAAAATTCCTAAAAAACCCTAAAAACCCTAAAAACAATAAAAACCCTAAAAAACCCTAAAACCCTCAAAATCCTTAAAAACCCTAAAAATTTGGAAAAAATGTAAAACATCACTAAAAATATATAAAAATATAAGAAATGCTAAAAACCCTGAAAACCCCTAAGAAAACCAAAAAAACTATAAACAATTAAAACCCCCAAAACCTAAAAAATACAAAAACCCTAAAAAATCCTAAAAACCTCTAGAACCCTTAAAAACACCTAAAAACATTTAAAAACCCAAAAAACCACTAAAAATGTAAAAAATAATAAATAATACAAATATATTTTAAACCCCTAAAAAAATTAAAAAATATATAAAAAACCTTTAATCCCCTAAAAATCCAAAGAAAATATTAGGGATGGCAGCGGAATATCTAGGTTCTTCTCGTGCTCGGGTTCCCCTTCGAAGTCTCTTCTCGCAGTTCGTCTCCTCTGGTGTGGTTGTGTCTTCTCTATGGTGATGGAGTCTTAGGCGTCAGACTACACAACATTGCCGCTTCCTCCAATGGCGTGTTTGCTGACATTGAACAAAGGATTCATCCTCGAAAGATTGGGCCAGATCTTGTCTCCCCAGCTTGCAGCGTTGTAGATTCTTGGAGGTGTGGTCTAGTTTAGGTCTCTCCTCGGCATGGCATTGCAGGAAATTGGTGGATTTTCTCAGATCTGGGACTTTCATCCTATAACACTTAGATTCCTTGGAGGTGCGTGACAGATCTAGGCGCTACAATTTGTGGCTTTGTAGATCTCTATCACTTTTCTTCTATGAGGGGTGTTCTCAGTAGCAATTGGGTTCAGCGGCCTCCTTTAGTTTCAAGGCGGCAGGGATCTCCCAGTTTCTTTAGTGGCTTCTCCGAATGGAAGCCTAGAGAATGATGCAGTTCATCTATCTCAGTTTCTGGCGCGACGGCTCATTTAGGTGATGTGACAAGTTGGTCTGGTGGTGTTGGTTGGGCCCTTCTTGGTTGCCAGTGAAGTGGATGCTTCCAGGATTGGGAGGTTTGTGCTGGCCTCTCTAGATTCACAATGGTGAAATTTGGGGGCGGAGGGCTCTGAAACATCTTGTCAATAACGTGCTAATTCCCATGCTTGGATCTATGTTTCTAGATCTGAGTCTGGGAGGGGATTTCTGGCCTTCATGGCTTATTGACAGGTTCTGGGGGCTGCAAAGAGTGAAGATGTTGGTTTGTGTTTCTGGTTCCTCAGTTTTATCCTTGGTTTATGCTGCTGATAAAGTTATGGCCAAGTTGTGTTGTGTTTTGGTTTCTATATTGGACTGTTGGCTTCTGAGTTGTGGCAGGTTTGGTTGTGAGTCGTTTCTGGTGCTAGATTTGAGGCAAGTTGATGTAGAGGTTGATGGTTGTGGTGCTGGTTTGGTTTTGAATCGCTATGGGTGCTGGATATTGGTTCTGTTGAGTGGTGCTAGATGTTGTCCTACCTCTGGGTGCTGTAGATGTGTTCTTGGGTGTGCTACTAGGTGTGAGTTGTTGGAATCTGATTGTATTGAAGGTGAGGGTTGCTGGAATCTACATCTCTAGTATATAGATAATTCTTGGCTATGAAGTGATGATAGATGATGGTGTTTGGTGATGGTTTCTACTTCTCTAGGAGGTGGTAAAGGTGAGACTTGTGACTTTACTAATGGTGGTTCTGTGATAATGGCGGTGGATATGATTGGAAAGGAGGTGATGGGTGATGAAAACATAAAAAACCCTAATAACCTAAAAAACCCTAAGAAAACTGTAAAAATATCGGAAAAAATTGAAACCCTTAAAACCCTAATGAGTGCTAAAAACCCCAAAAAATCATAAAATAAATCTAAGTACACTAAAATTTGCTAAAACCCATCAAACCCATAAAAACATTTAAAACCCTAAAAACCCATAAAAAACCTAAAACCACTAAAAACATTGAAAAACATTTAAACCTCTAAAAAGGTTAAAAAATAAATAAAACATCTAAACACCTATAAACTCAAACCCCCCTAAAAACCCAAAAAACTATAAAAACCTTGACAACCCAAAAAACACCTAAATTTCTTCAAAATCCTTAAAAACCCTAAAAACCATTAAAACCTTAAAATTTTACTAAAAATTCAAAAAAAATCTTGAAAACTATGAAAAAACCATTATAAAACCTTAAAAAACTAAAATCTCTTCAAACAACTAAAAATCTAAAAAACGCTAAAATCCTTAAAAACACTAAAAACCATAAAAACCCTCAAAATCTCTAAAACACCTAAAAATCCATAAAAATACTTAAAAATCTATTAAAATCCCTAAAAATTTTAAAAAATCCTAAACCCTTGAAAAAATTAAGAAAGTTAAAAAAACCTAAATTCACTTTAAATCCCTAAAAACCTAAAAAACAAACAAAACCCTTAAAAGACCAAAAAAACCCAAAACCCCAAACACCCTTTAAAAAACAATAAAAACCCCGAAAAACCAGTAAAAAATCTTAAAAATATTTAAAACCCTTAAGAAATTAAATAACTCTAAAAACCTTATAACTTTAAATACTCAAAAAACCCTAAAAACCAAACAGCACCATAAAATCCATAAAACCCCTAAAAAACCCCATACACACCCAAAATCAATAAATTCCATAAAAACTATAAAAATCATAAAAATCCCTAAAAATCCATAAAAATGTAAGAAAAACTAAAAACCCTAAAAATACTATGAAAACCTTTAAAACCAAAAAACACTTAAAACCTCTAAAAAACCTAAAAAACATAAAAAATGATAAAAACCCTAACAAATAATAAACTACCTAAAAACCCTAAACCCCCTAAAAATACCTAAAAACCCTGGATCCCCCAAAGAAAAACAAAAAAACCTTAAAAACCCTTAAAAACCCTCAAAATAGCTAAAAACCCTAAAGAACCAGAAAAATGACAAAAACCCATAAAATCTCTAAAAATATAAAAACACTAAATACCCTGAAAAACCCTAAGAAAACCATAATTAAATAAAAATAGATAAACCCCTACACAACACGAAAAACTCAAAAAGAACCAAAAACCCTAAAAATATCTAAAACCCCTCAAAATCCCTAAAACCACTAAAAAGCATAAAAATCCTACAAAATATAGAAAATCCATAAAAATGTAAAAACCCCTAAAAAACCTAATATAACCTTAAAAACATAAAATCAATTTAAACCCCTAAAACATAAAAAATTCTAAAAACCAAAAAACCCGAATAGAACCTAAAACCCCTAAAAATAAAAAACCCTAAAAACATAAGAAAATTACTTAAGAAAGAAGATGGCGGCACAATCTCATGGTGTTCTCTCCCTCTCGTCACGGCTTCTAGGGTTTCCTCCGGACTCCCCTGGGGAAGCTGGCGTAAGATATCTTCCCATACCCTCTCGGTTTTGTGGAAGTCACTAGTGGCGGCGGTGGGTCGATGCAAAATCCTTCGGTGCAGATATTACTCTTCGACGGATTTGTGTTTCCTTAGAATTGGAGTCAATTGGGGTTTCAGCACCTTTCGTAGCCCTACCCCTAGTGCTTCCAGGGGGAGATCTCGGTGACATCTAACCCCAGCAATGTTCTCCATACCAAAGGTGGTAGGAAATGATGGTTATTACTCGTTTCAGTTCTCAGAGTTTCGATCTTGCGATGCAGAAGGTTTGTTCAGTGTTCTGGTCTGATATTTTCTTCAATTCGTGAAGAAGATGCAGGTTCAGGTTTGGTATGGTCGCTCAACTTATTCTCTGCTTCACGCTTTTGATGATAGATCTGGTCAGATTCCCTGGCTATTCAATATATCATGTTTATTGGTTGTGGTTGTGTTGATGAGTTATTGTGGGTACTGGTTACTATATTTTCTAATATCTGTTAAGCATTTTTTGGTGTTTTCGTGTAAGCTTTCTCTAAAGTTCTTGGTTTTGTGTTTTGGTTCTAGCTACAATTACTGGTGTATCGTTGCTAGCTATGCTGTGAGGCATGGAATGCTGAAAGCTATTCGGCCTGAAGGCCTTGTTTCCTGGTTTTTGAGTTGTGTTCTCTTTAGAGATGATGGGTTAGGATGCGCTGGATGTTGGTTTTTGACCTACTTTTTGATAGGAGCTAGTTATATTGAAGGCAGTGATCACTATGACGTTGATACTGGTGATATTGGTGATTATGTTCATGTTTTCTAGGATTTAAAGAGATGGTTACTGGATTTGATGAGGATTGATGGTCGCTACTTGTGTGTGTTGTTCTCTGGTCAGTTCATCCTGGGTTGGTGTTGCTGGAGGTTGGCTTGTGGTAGGTTTGATAAAGTGTGGTGTGTAGATGATCTGCTAGGTGATTGTTGGTTTTGGATGATGGAGTGTGGTTTCCCACCTTTATCGTTCCCCTTGACTTGTGCGTCCACCTATGCTCTTGCTTCCCTCTCCATCACATTGGACCCAATCTTGGTTCAGTATGATGGCGCATGTGGTGGTTTTGGGATGGTGTTGGTGGTCCTGCTCGACGTCAAGGGAGAATCTTGGTAGGGAGACGATGTTAAATGGGGATGGCTTGTGAAGATCAGTTTTGTGTTTTGGCTGATGGTAGATGATCTCGGTTCGGTGATGAATTATGGTGATGCAATGACATGGTCTTTTGTGGTGCTGATGATATGGTGTTGATGAATGTTGATGAAGTTGCTATTGATGGCTATGGTGTTGTTGGATGAAAGGTGCTGAAGTTGATGCAGTGTTTGGTCCCTTGTGTCTTTTTCTTTGTTTTCCCTTTGGGGATTGATTTTTGGGTACCGGTCGATTGACCCTGCCCCTCCCCTGTCTGCAGTGTCCTCTCTTTTTTTCTTAATAAATTGTGGGGGGGGGGGGGGCTAGGAATAGCCTGGCTCCCACATTTACCTTTCCCTAAAAACATTAAATACCTTAAAAACCAATAAAATTCCTATAAAACCAATAAAAACTAGAAAACCCATTTGAACCCCTTAAAACATTAAAAAACTAAAAAAAAACATTAAACCCATAAAAAACAAAAAAATAAAAAAAACCTAAAAAAACTCAAAACCCTAAAAACCCTAAAAGTCCTCAAAATACCAAAAGACCTTTAAAACCCATAATAATCCTAAAAATCCCTAAAATGTAACAAACCATAAGAACTTAGAAAAACCATAAGAAAACCTAAAAACCTAAAAACACTTAAATCCCATAAAAACCTAAAAAATATAGAAAACCTAAAAAACCTAAAACCCTAAAAACCCAAAAAAAACCTGAGAATCCATAAAAACCATAAATTTTATACAATTTCTAAAAAATCCCTAAAAATATGTAAAAATATAAAAAACACCTAAAAACCAATAAAAATCCTGAATAAACCTATTAAAAACATGAAAACCTAAAAACACATAAAACTCATAAAAACCCAAATAAAGCTAAAAAACAAAAAGAACCCCAAAAAAGTCCCAAAAATCCCAAAAACCCTAAAAATCATAAAAATCCCCAAAAACATTAAAAAACCAAAAAACCCATATAAACACTATGAACCCTTAGAAATGATAAAGAACTCAAAAAATCATAACAACCCTATAAAATAAAAAAAACCCAAAAACCCAAAAAACCCATTAAACCATAAAAAAACCTTAAAATCTTAAAAATCCCTAAAAAACTTAAAAAACCACAAAAACTTATAAAATCCATAAAAATTCATAAAAACATATAAAACCATAGAAAAGATAAAAAAACCCAAAAAAACCTTTGAAACCTAAAAACACTTAAAGCCCTTAAAAACCTAAAAAATTATAAAACCCCTCAAAACCCTAAAACCCTAAAAAACACAAAAAACCTCAAAATACATAAAAACTATAAAAAAACAAAAAAATCCTAAAAAAAATTAAAAATCCCTAAAAGAATAAAAAAACTAAAACCCTAAAAAACCCAATGAAAACCTTAAAAATCTAAAAAACTTTAAACCACTAAAAAAGATAAAATTTAGAAAAAAACTTAAAATCCTAAAAAACCATAATAAACTTGAAAATCAGTAAAGAAACTAAGAACCATATAAATCATAAAGAGTCTATAAAAATCCCTAAAAAAATAAAAATTCCAAAAAACTCCAACAAAACCCTAAGAAAACCTTAAACACCTAAAAACACTTAAAACCCCTAAAAAACCAAAAACTGGTAAAAACCCAAAAACCACCAAAAACCCTCCAAACCCACAAAAACCCATAAAACCCCTAAAAACACATATGAAACTAAAATCCCACTAACAAAATATAAAAACCCATTAAAAACCTAAAAAGGTAAAAAAATCTAAATAGCCTTAAAACCCATAAAAAATAAATAACGTAAAAACCCCAAAAAACATAGAAATCCTAAAAATCTTAATAAACCATAAAACCCACAAAATTCCTATAAAACCTTAAAAAACTAAAAAATACCTAAAAATACCTAAGAAAAAAAAAGAATTAAAAAACATGAAAACCCTATGAAATGATTAATACACTAAAAACACTTAAAAACCATAAAAATGATACAACCCCTAAAACACAAAAAACTATAAAAATTCCTAAATGCTCTCAAAATTCTTAAAAAACCAAAAAATAATTAAAAATCCTAAAATCCCTAAAAATCCATAACAACCTTAAAAACGATAAAACCATGAAAAACCCTAAGAAATCCTTAAAATCATATAAAAATTAAATCCCTGAAAAAACCTAATAATTACTAAAAAACCTCAAAACCCAAAAAGACTCTAAAAACCCTAAAAGACCCTAAAACCCCTAAAAACCATAAAATCCCTAAAAATATTAAAAAACCCTAAAACCCCATAAATTCCCCAAACACACGCTAAAAACTATAAAAACACTTTAAAAACCTAGAACCTTAAAAAACTCTAAAAAACCATAAAACCCAAAAAACCCAAAGAAATCCTAAAAACCCAAAAAAAACTATAAAAACCCTAAAAACACCTAAAACCCCTCAAAATCCTTAAAAACCATAAAACCAATAAAATCCTAAAAAATACCTAAAAATATCTAAAAACGTAAAAACCCATAAAAACCCTAAAAAAACTAATAAAACCATTAAACCCCCAAAATAGATGAAACACCTAAAAAACTAAAATTGATGAAAAACCTAAAAACCCTAAAAATACTCAAAAATCCTAAAAATCCATAAAAAACTAAAAGGCCCTAAAAATCCATAAAAGTGTAAAAAACCAAGAAACACTGGAAAAACTTAATAAAACCTTAAAAAACCAAAAATACTTAATCCCCAAAAAGCATAAAAACCATAAAACCTTAAAAAACCTAAAAATTACCTAAAAACCCTAAAACCCCCTAAATATATAAAAAACCCTTTGAAATTTAAAAAACCCAAGATAATTATAAAACAAATAAATAATATAAAAAACCCTTTGAACCCCTAAAAAAATTAAGAACACTAAAAAAACATTAAAAACAATAAAACTCAAAAAAACTTAAACCCCCCAAAAACCATAAAATCCCTAAAAATCATAAAAAACCCCTAAAGACTATAAGAATCCTTTAAAACACTAAAACCCCATAAAAATACTACCACCCCCCCCCCCAAAAAAATATCTAAAAATATAAAAAACCCTAAAAACCTTGAAAACCCCTAAGAAAATCTCAAAAACCTAAAAACACGTAAAACCCCAAAAAACTCAAAGAACGCTAAAACCACTAAAAAACCCTAAAACCCTTAGAAAACCCTAACACTTTTTCCTTGTGGATTATTTGAACCTAACCCTCCCTTATTTGCTTTTCACTTTTTTATAATAAATTTTGGGGGGCCTGGAATTGTTTGGCATTGTGCCTTGTCTTCCCTAGGAACCCTTAAGAACCCTAAAACCCCTAAAAATTCCTAAAACCCATAAAAACCCATAAAAACCCATAAAAACCCTAAAAATAACTAAAAAACCTAAAAATGAAATGAACTAAGAAAAACATGAAAAACCATAACAAACCTTAAAACCAAAAAACACATAAAATGCTTAAAAAACCAATTTTTTTTAAAAAAAACCAAGAAACCCTAAAATCGATAAAAATCCATAAAACCCTAAAACCCATAGAAATCATAAAAAAGACCAAAAAACCCATAAAAAAAACGCTCAAAGCCATTAGAAAACCATAAAAACCATAAAAACATAAAATCCATAAAAAACTAAAAAATGGTAAAACCCATACAAAACTCTATAACCCTAAAACCCCTCAAAATCCCCAAAACCGCTCAAAACCATAAAAATTCTAAAAAAGACCTAAAATACCTATAAACAGAAAAAAGATAAAACCCATGAAAACCCTAATAAAAACTTAAAATAATAAAAAAACAAAAAACTCCTAGAAAAACAAAAAAATGATAAAAACCTTAAGAAAACCAAAAAACCCAAAAAACCCTAACAAGCTTTAAAAAACAAAAAACCTATAAAATGACTAAAAACCATTAAAAACTCTTAAAAACCTCAAAACCATTAAAAACATTAAGAAAATCTAAAAACCCTTAAAAATCATAAAAACTCAAAAAAAAAAACTCCTAAAACCCCAAAAAACCAAAAAACCATAAACCCCTCAAAACCCAAAAAATCCTTAAAAACCATAAAAACCATGAAAATACCAATAAATTCCTAGAAATAAATAAAAATATAAAAAACCCAAAAAACAGAAAAAACTATAAAAAATATTAAAAACCTATTAACTTTTAAAACCCTTAAAAACCCTAAAACACTAAAACCATAAAATTCTATAAAACTACTAAAAAATATAAAAACTAAAAAGAAAAAAATCATAAAAATATAAAAAACCCTAAAAACCTTGTAAACCACTATGAAATCCTTAAAATCATAAAAACCCTTTAATCCCCTAATAACATAAACATAATAAAAACCCTAAAAAACCCTAAAAACCTAAAAAGACCATAATAACCATAAAAACCCTAAAAACCCCTAAAAAAACAAAAAACCATATAAACCCTAAAAACTATAGAAACCCTAAAAATCATAAAAACCCTTAAAATTTTACAACACCAAAAATGCCTATAAAAACCACTAAAATATCAAAAAACCCATTAAACCCCATTTTTTTTAATAAACTCTAAAAAAACCTAAAAAACTCAAACTTGGTGGCTTCTTGATGGCGATAAGATCTAGTGGGCTGTTTTGGGCAAAGGTGGCGGTGGGTTGTTGTTTCTTTTTGGTTCATCTCTAGCAGATCTGGATCCTTCTAGGGCATCATCTTTGTTGCACCTTGGCAGTGGCATTGATGGATTATCAGAGGTTTGGCCTAAGAAGCCTTCGATGAAGTCAACGCTGTTTCCAGATCTGGGTTTCCGGTGGACTTTCTCTGATTTGATGCTTAGCCGCTTGGTTTAACCCTTGCTGACTCTTTGATTCTGGTACGTTTCCTATCCTACGGTTTGGATCCTGATTTTTTTTGCGCACTAGTGGTTTGTCTTATCTATTTGATTCTTATTGGTGGGTGTTTCTTCTCTATGATGCTACTGTTTATACTGCTTGTGGAATGGCTTGTTGGCTGGGCTTGCGTTTTGGCTGGAGGGCTGTCTGAGCCTCGGGTCAGGACTATTCTGGTTTGTTTGTTGCTTTAAATGATGCTGGGGATTTATGTGTGCTCTGATGCACGAGATAGGCTGCTTGCCTTTGCTGATTTGTGTGGTACGGTAGGAGAGTTCATTTTCCAGGGATGGTGGCGTTGGTTCCTGCTTACTACAGGGCTATGACATGATGATTCTTTTGGATATGGGTTTGGTGCTGATGGTCCTAAGTTGCTGGCGGTGGGTCTTCTTGGTGAGGAGGTGCTTAAGGCTACGAAGGATTTTCGGTGCGTGCTGTTGATGGTTGATCTTCTTGGAAACAAGACATTCAATGATGGAAACACTGCTATGAACTGGTTGCTGTTTGGATGGAATACGATAAAGCTTGAGGTTTGGATTTTGGTGTTGTTGGGTCTGTGGTGCTTGCGGTGGAACTTCTTGGTAGGGAGGTGCTGGCTATTGGTTTTTATGAAAAAGGAGGATGGTTGATGTACAGATGCGAGCTCTGGTTTATGGTGGTTGTGTGCTTTTGGTGCTGATGGTTATGTGTTGTTGCTGGTGGCTCGTTTTGGTGTGAAGGTGCTGGATTTTGGTCTTTGAGAGATTAGATATTGGTCACTACTTGGTGGTGAGCTGTTGAATGCTGGGGAAGATGAGGCTTGTGATTTTTATGCGGGTGCTTCTGTGATGTTGGATGCCGGTGGTTCTGTGATGTTGGATGCTGGTGGTTCTGGATGCTGGTTGCTGCTGGGATGGGAGGTATTGAAGGTGCTGTGCTTGCATTACTGCTGGTTGCTGATTGGCTGGGAGATACTGTCAGGGATGCTTTGAGTTTTCTTCTTTTTGTGTGATTTTGATGTTTCTTTTTTTTTTTCATTTCTTGGGCGTGTGTTTGTAAAGGGTTTTTGGGTGTGGGTCATTTGACCCCTCCCCTCCCTTGTCTACTGTGACTTTTTTTGACTAATAAATTTTGAGGGGGTCGGGAAAAGCCTGACCCTCGCATCTTCCTTTCCCTAAAAGCCTTAAAAAACCCTAAAACCTCTCAAAATCCCTAAAAACCCTAAATCACATAAAAATCCTAAAAACCACTAAAAGACTCTAAAAAGTAAAAAATACTAAAATCCTTGAAAACCATTAAGGAAACGTTAAAAACCTAAAAAAACGTAAAGCCCCAAAAAAACTAAAAAACACTAAAAAATGTAAAAAACCTAAAAACCATTAAAAACCCCAAAACACCTAAAAACCCTTAAAAACCTTAAAAAATGATAAAAATACTAAAAAAACCCCTAAAAATATATAAAATTTTAAGAAAACCCTAAGAGACCTAAAAAATCCAAAGAGTACCATAAAAACATAAAAACATTTAAAACCCATAAAACACTTAGAAAACATTAAAACCCCTAAAAACCCTAAAAGACCCTCAAACCCTGAAACACCTAAAAACTATAAAACCCCTTAAAATCCTTATAACCCTAAAACCATAAAAAATCACTTAAAAATCTAAAATCCCTTTAAATGAAATTGAATGTTAAAAAACTATAAGAAACCTTAAAACGCTAAAAAACTAAAAAACCCTCTAAAACCCAAAAAAATAAAAAAAACCCCTAAAAACCCTTATGGCCCTCAAAATCCCTAAAAAACTAAAAAACCATAAAAATCCTAAAAAACCCTAAATATCCCTATAAACTTAAAAGTCCCTAAAAACCCTAAAAACTTCTAAGAAAACCATAAAAATCTAAAAACACTTAAAATCCCTAAGAAAACTAAAAAATGATAAAAACTCTTAAAAACCCTAAAAACCCAAAAAATGATAAAACCCTTAAAAATCCCTTAAAACCATACAAACTGTAAAAAAGCAAAAAAATCCCTAAAAATACCTAAAAAAAGTAAAAAACACTAAAACCTTGAAAAACCCTAAGAAAACCCTAAAAACCTAAAAACACTAAAAACCCCTAAAAACCTAAAAAATACTAAAACCCATAAAACCCTAAAAGTCCTCAAAACCCCTAAAATCAATAAAAACCTCAAAAAACATTAAAAACAATAAAAAATTTAAAACTATAAAAAACTTTTAAACCCCTAATAATTTATAAAAACCTAAAAAAACAAAAAAAAACATTAAAATCCTAGAAACACTAGAAATCCCAAAATACCCTAAAAACTCATAAAACGCTAAAACCCATGAAAATCCTAAAAATCCCCCAAATCCCTAAATTTTTTAAAAATCCTTAAAAACAAAAAAACCCTAATGAAACCGTAAAAACCTAAATGCACTAAAAACACTAAAAAACAAAAAAAAACACACACTAAAAAACCCAAAATATCTTAAAATACCTAAAAAACCTGAAAATATTAAAAAATCCCTCAAAACCGTAAATACCCTAAAATACCATAAGAGTCATGAAAAACCTAAAAAAATCCTTAAAAATGTAAAAAATACAAAAAATCCTGAAAAACCCAAATAAAACCTTGAAAACCTAAAAAACATAAAACCCCGAAAAACATAAAAAAAATAAAACCACTAAAAACCCAAAAACCATAAAAACCATAAAACCTCAGGAAAACCTTTAAAAACCCTAAAACTCCTAAAACCAAAAATATGCACTTAAAACTATAAAAACCCTTTAAACCCCTAAAAATTATATAAAACTCCAAAAAAACGTTTAAAACCCTAAATAACTCAAAAAAGATCCTAAAAACCCAAAAAAACCCTAAAAAACCTTAAAAAACATAGAAACATCAAAATCCCTAAAAACAGAAAAAACCATAAAAATCCTAAAAACGTAAAAAAAATGTAAAAACCCATTAAAACCCATAAAAACACTAAGGAGACCTTTAAACCCAAAAAATAATTAAAACACAAAAAAAACCTAAAAAAACTAAAAAACCTAAAGACCAAAAAGAACTGTTAAAACCCATAAAATTCTAAAAAACCATAAAAACCAATAAAAATCCTAAAAATCCCTAACAATCCCAAAAAACATAAAAAATTGAAAACCCTAGAAATCCCTAAGAAAACTTTAAAAACCAAAAAACACTTAAATTCTGTGAAAATCTAAAAAATTATAAAACACCTAGAAAAAACTGAAAAGAACCTAAAAACCCAAAACCCAAAAAAATTAAAAACACTTAAAAACATAAACACCCATGAAACCCATAAAACCCATAAACCCACTAAAAACTCTAAAACCATTTAAACACTAAAAAATGTAAAAAACTATAAAAAACATTAAAAACCCTAAAAAATTATAAAAAAAGCATAAAAAACCCAAAAAACAAAAAAACTCTAAAAACTATGAAACCCATCAAAATCACTAAAATCCCAACAAAACCTCAAAATTTTAAAATAGAAAAAAAATTCGCAAAAAAAGTAAAAAACCCCGAAAAACCTTAATAAATCCTTAAAAAACATAAAAACACTTAAAACCCCTAAAAAAATTAAAAACTCTAAAAACCCTAAAAAACCCAAAATCCATAAAAACCCCCAAAATCCCTAAAACCCCTCAAAATCCTTAAAAACCCTAGAAAAGCATAAAAAATCCTTATTAAGCAGTTAAAATACATAAAAGCATAAAAACAAAAAAAATACCTAAAAAATCCAAAAAAAAACTATAAGGCCATAGAACCATAAAACCCCTAAAAATCATAAAACCTCTAAAAACCTTAAAAACTCATAAAAACCAATAAAAACCCTAAAAAACACTAAAAACAATAAAAACCCTTTAAAACCTTTAATACGTCAAATAACTCTAAAAAATGTTGAAACACCTAAAAAATAAAAAATAACCATAACAACCCAAAATCCATAAAAAACATAAAAACCCTAAAAACCCAAATATTCCTCAAAGTCCCTAAAAGCACTAAAATCCATAAAAATCATAAAAAATCCCTAAAAATCACTAAAAATGTAAAAACAATAGAACCCTAGAAAACCCTAGTAGAACCTTAAATAACTAAAAAAAACTTAAGACCCCCTAAAAACATATAAATGATAAAACCCCAAAAAACCCAAAAAAATCCCAAAAACCCAAAAAATCCCAAAAAACCCTAAAAAACCATAAAATTAATAAAAGATCCTAAAAATCCCTAAAAACATAGAAAACCCTGACATACTTGAAAAACCCTAAGAAAACCTTAAAAACCTAAAATCACTTAAAACCCCCAAATAACCTAAAGAGCACTAAAACCCCTAAAATCCCTAAAAAGATCTTATAAACCTTAAGACTCCTAATAACCATAAAAACCTAAAAACACATAAAAACCTAAAAACCCTAAAAACAAATAGAACCCTTAAAATACCTAAAGACCATAAAAACAATAAATATCATAAAAATGTCTTAAAATCCAAAAAAATGTAAAATCACTAAAAAACATGATACAACCTAAGAAAACCTTAGTAACCAAAAAATAGTTAAACCCTGAAAAAACCAAAAAACACTAAAAACACTAAAAAACCATAAAAAACCATAAAACCATAAAAACCAGAAAACCAATAAAAACCTTAAAAACACTAAAAAGACATAAAACCATAAAAACCACTAAAATAAATTAAAAACCTTTTACACCCCTAAAACTGGAAAAATATCAAAAAACCTTAAAACCCAAAACCCAAAAAAACACTAAACACCCATAAAATCCCTAAAAACATTAAAACCCCATAAAAATCCTAAAATCTATAAAAATACCTGTTAACATAAAAAACCATAAAAACCTTGCAACCCCCTATGAAATCCTTAAAATCCTAAAAACACTTAACACCCCTAAAAACCTAAAAAATGATAAAAACCCTAAAAAATCTAAAAAACATAAAACCATAAAACCCACAAACTCACTAAAACCCTAAAAATTCATAAAATTCATAAAAAATCCCTAAAAATGTAAAACCCTAAAGACCATGAAAAGAATCTAGGAAAACCTTAAAATATAAAAAACCATAAAAAACCAAAAAAATCCTAAATAAACAAAACACTAAAAAACCCCTAATAATACAATAAACCCCCTAAAAAGCATAAAACCCCTAAAAACAAAAAAACCAATAAAAACCCTAAAAACCTAAAAACCCATTAAAAAATCTAATAAATATTTAAACCACTAAGAATTTTAAAAACTATGAAAAACCATAGAACACAAAAAAACTCAAAAAACCCTAAAACCCAAAAAGCCATAAAACCCTAAAAACTCTAAAAACCCAAAAACCCTAAAAATCGTAAAAGCCGTAAAACCATAAATATCCCAAAAAACTCTTAAAAATCCATAAAAATAAAAAACCATAAACACCTTGAAAAACCCTAAGAAAACCATAAAAAACTAAAAACACTTAAAAACCCTAAAAAACCAAAAAAACATTAAAAAACCTAAAATCCTTAAAATCCCAAAAATACCTTAAAACCAAAAAAATCCTAAAAATCCAAAAGATTCCATAAAAATCCATAAAAAAATAAAAAAATCCTAAAAAACCAAAGAAAACCAAAGAAAAACTTTAAAACCTAAAAAAACGTAAAATCACTAAGCACCATAAAAAATAAAAAAACCCTAGAACCCTAAAAACCGAATTAAACCCTCAATATACCTAAAAAACCTAAAATCGCTAAAAACCATAAAAATACTAAAAAAACATAAATAACATAAAATGTAAAAAACCCTAAAAATAATGAAAAAACCCTAAGAAAACCTTACGACAAAAAAATACATAAAACCTATAAATAACATAAAAAATACTAAAAACCCAAAAAACTATAAAACACCATAGAAAACCTAAAAACCCCTAGAATTCATAAAACCCCCTAAAAAATTAAAAAGCCTAAAGCCCATAAAAACCTTAAAAACTCTAAAACCCCTTTAATCCCCTATTTTTTTATAAAATAATCTAAAAACCATAAAAACCTTAAAAAGTTAATAAAACCCCATAAAAACCCAAAACCATAAAAACCCTGAAACCCTAAAAACCCAAAAAATGTCAAATCCATAAAAGCACTAAAAACCATAAAAGTACCAAAAAATACATAAAAATAACTAAAATCATAAAAAACCCTAGGACCTTGAAATTCCATAAGAATACTTAAAAAACTAAACTCACTTAAAACCCCAAAAAAACTAAAAAAACGAAACCAAAGAAACCCTAAAAACAATAATAATCTTTAAAAACCCTAGAATATATAAAAAAATACTAAAAAAAATCTAAAAATCCCAAAAATTTAAAACGCACTAAAAACTCTAAAAAACCCTAAGAAAACCTTAAAAACCTAAAAACTATTAAAACCACTAAAAAATGTGAAAAATGCTAAAAATTGTAAAAGGCCATAAAGACCCTAAATCCCATAAAACCCCTAGAAACCATAAAAACCCCATAAACAATGAAAACCCTAAAAAATCCTAAAAACCCTAAAAACCCCTTAAAAACTCTAAAAACCCTGTAAGCCCCTAAAAACCAAAAAACCTATAAAAAAGCATAAAAACCCAGAAAACTCAAAAAAACCAGAAAACTCAAAAAAAACCCCAAAAAACAAAAAAAATACAAATAAAAACCTAAAAACCTAAAAACCCCTAAAAATCATTAGAAACTCTAACAACCATAAAAAACCTAAAAACCCCTAAAAATACAAAAAAACATAAAAAAACCCTATAAAACACTTAGAAAACTTTAAAAACCTAAAAAACATAAAACCTCTAAAAACCTAAAAAATGCTAAAACCCCAAACAACCTAAAAGACACAAAAAACAATAAAACATCAAAAAAATATAAAACCTATAAAACCATAATAAAACTAAAAAGAGACTAAAAACTTGAAAACCCCCTTCAAACCCCTAAAAACGTTAAAAGAAATCTAAAAACCTTAATAAAAACTATAAAACTAAAAAACAACCACCCCCCCCAAAAACTATTAAATTATAAGAAAACTCAAGATCCCTAAAAAACCTAAAACACATAAAAATAATAAAAAATCCATAAAAATCCCTAAAAATGTAAAAATCCTAAAAACCCTAAAAACCCTTATGAAAACCTTAAAAATTTAAAAAACTAAAACCCCCCAAAAAACTATAAAACACTAAAACCCTAAAAACCCAAAAAACACTCAAAAATCCCAAAAACCCCTAAAAACCATAAAAATATTAAAAATCCATTAAAATCCATAAAATTTAAAAACTCTAAAAACCTTAAAAAACTCAAAGAAATCTTTAAATTACTAAAAACACTAAAAATAACTGAAAGACATAAAAAAAAAACCAAAAACCCCGTAAAAAGTTTCTAAACCCCCCTAAAATCCTTAAAAAACCCAAACAACCAATAAAAAACCTAAAAAACCATTAAAACCCCAAAAACTTTTTAAAACAATTTAAACCCTTGAAAATGTAAAAAAATACAAAAAAATAATAAAACCCTTAAAAACACTAAAAAACAGTAAAAACCCAAAAAACCCACTAAAACCCTAAAACACTAAAAATCCCTAAAACCCTATAAATTGATAAATAAATTTAAAAAATAATAAAAATCCTAAAAAATCACTAGAAACTCGAAAAATGTAAAAAACCATAAAACCCTAAAAACTATACAAAAACATTAAAAAAATATAAACAATTAAATCCCAAAAGACCCTACAAAACTCTAAAAACACCAAAATCTCTAAAAACCATAAAAACCCTAAAAACCTCATAATCACTAAAACCCAAAACCCATAAGAATCCTAAAAAATCCAAAAAAACTATAAGAAATTTAAAAACCCTTAAAACCTGAAAAAACATAAGAAAACCTTAAAAAAATTAAAACATGTAAAACCCCTAAAAAATATATATTACAATAGAAAAAGTAAAAAAACCTAAAAACCCCTAAAAGACCCTAAAAACCCTAAAACCAATAAAAACAATAAACCCTTAAAAACATTAAAAACCCACAAACCTCTGAAGACCCAGTAAAAACTCTAAAAACCATTTAGAACTATAAAAACATTAAAAATTATAAAAAACTTTTAAAACCCCTCAAAATCCCTAAAACCCTAAAAAACCAAACAATACCTAAAAACATCCCTAAAATCCATAATAATGAAAGAAACCCTAAAATACATAAAAAAACCCTAATAAAACATTTAAAACCAAAAAAAAAACTTAACAACCATGAAAATCCTAAGAAATGATAAAAACCTAAAACCTCTAAAAAACAATAAAACCATAAACAAAATGAAACTGATTAAAACCATAAAAACTATAAAAACTATAAAAACCATAAAAACCATAAAAACCCAAAAAACCCTAAAAAACCCTAAAAAACAATAAAAACTCTAAAAACCATTTAAACCTATAAATCATTAAAAAACTCTAAAAACACTTAAAAGTCCTAAAAACTCAAAAAACCCCTAAAAGCCCAAAAAAAGCATAAAAACCTAAAACCCTAAAAATACCTAAAAATCCTAAAAAACCATAAAGATCCTAAAAATCTCTAAAAATTTAAAAACCCAAAAAAATCTCAAAAACCATAAAAAAACATTTAAAACCTAAATGACTTTAAACCCCTAAAAACCTAAAAACTCTAAAAACACTAAAAAACCATAAAATCCTAAAAATATCTAAAAAATTCTTAAAACACTGAAAAACTGTAAGAAAACCTTCAAAACCAAAAAAACTCTTAGAACCCCTAAAAACATAAAAAACGCTAAAACCCCTTAAAAACGATAAAAATCCTAAAAAACATAAATCTCCTAAAAACTATAAAAACCCATAAAAACATTAAAACCCTAAAACCAATTAAAACAATATTACCCCTTTGAACATCTAAAATCGTTAAAAAACTCTAAAAAACTTAAAAAAATTAAAAAACTCAAAAACACCAAAAACCCTAAAAACCCCCAAACCCCTTAAAACCATCAAATCCCCAAATAACCTAGAAACCATAAAAAACTAAAAAATCCATAAAAATCCTTAAAAATATAAAACCCCCATAAAACCCCTAAAAACCCTAAAAACCCCTAAGAAAACCTTAAATACCAAAAATCACTTAAAATTCATAAAAAAACTAAAAACCAAAAAACCAAAAACCCCCAAAAAATTGTAAAAAACCTTTATAATCATAAAAACTCAAAAAAACCTGAAAATGAAAAAATCAATAAAACCATAAAAACCTTAAATCCCTAAAAAATCTAAAAATAATAAAAATATTAAAAAACTCTAAAAACCTAATTTTTTTTAAAAACATACAAAAACAAGAAAACCAATAAGAAATACATAAAAACCTAAAAACACTTAAAACCATTAAAAAAAATAAAAACCCTAAAAACCATAAAAACCCTAAAAAATGGTAGAAAACCTTAACAACCCTAAAAACCATAAATCCCATAAAAACCTTAAAAACCCTAAAGATCTTAAAAACCCACTAAAACTATAAAAACCCTTTACACCCCTAAAAACTTTAAAAAACACAAAATAACCACAAAACCCCTAAAAACCAAAAAAAAAACACTAAAACCCAAAACCCCTATAAAAACCATAAAAACATTTAAAAACCTTAAAACCCTAAAAACCTTAAAAATCCATAAAAATACCAAAAAAGCCCTAAAAATCACTAAAAACATAAAAAGACTGAGAAACCCTGAAAACCCTTAAGATAACCGTAAATCCCTAAAAACACATAAACCCCGAAAAAACCTAAAAATACTAAAAACCTAAAAAATTCCAATAAACCTTAAAAACCCTCAAAAAACCTAAAAACCCTAAACCCCATAAAAATTATAAAAAGTCTTAAAATATATAAAAATGTAAAAAATTGTAAAACCCTTAAAAAATACTAAGAAAACCTTAAAAAACTAAAAAAATAAAAACCTCTAAAATACCTAAAAACTCTAAAAACCTATAAAAAGGACCTAAAACCGCTAAAACACCAAAAAACCAAAAAACCCATAAAAACCTTAAGAAACCTAAAAAATCATAAAAAACATAAAAATCACTAAACAACATAAAAACCCTTTAAATCCTTAAAAATGTTAGAAAACTCTAAAAAACCTTAAAATCCCTTAAAAAATCAAAAAATCCAAAAAACCCAAAAAACCATAAAAAACCAAAAAACCCCAAAAAAACCAAAAAACCCTCCAAATATTAAAAAACCCTTAAAACAATAAAAATCATAAAAATCCCTAAAAATCCATAAAAACTTTAAGAAAACTAACAACCCTAAGAAAACACAAAAAACCTAAAAACACTAGAAATCCTAAAAAACATAAAAAATCGTAAAAACCCTAAAAACTCCTAAAACCCTTAAAATCATAAAAACCATAAACCCCCATAAAAACCATAAAACCCTAAAACCCATAAAATCAAATAAAAACTCTAAAAACCCTTGAAACCCCCAAAAATATTAGAAAACTATAAAAACCCTAAAAATTACTAAAAAACTCAATGAAGACTCTAAAATAGAAAACAAAACTAAAAAATCCAAAAAGACACTAAAACCACCCAAAATCCTTAAAAACCGTCAAAATCCTCAAAATCCTAGAAAAGACAAAAAAATGTAAAAAACCATAATAACCATGAAAACCCTAAAGAAACTATAAAAACATAAAAACCAAAAAATATTTAAAACCCCTAAAAAACATAAAAAACTCTAAAAACCCTAAAACCTTAAAAAACACTAAAAACCCATAAAACCCCTAAAAAACTAAAGAAACCTTAATAAACCTAAAAATCCTAAGAATTCCGCCGCTCTCTCCTGGGACCTCCCTCCCATCATGGTGATTTCCAGGGTTCCCACATGGAATCCTCTTCAGCAGCTTTGTTGATATCCTCCAGATCAGGCTTTGTGTTGCGGATGGATTTCTGTTCGAGAGGCTTTCTCCCTTGGTGCGATGGTGGAAATCAAGGCGGATGGTTGATGGCGCTGGGTTTGGGTGGGTTGTCTCAGGATTTGGCGATGATGGTTTGGTCTGGTTTTTACTTCGTTATCGATTGAATTTGTTAGATATGGATCTTGCTCCTCCTCGGGCGTTGTCTTTATTTCTCCTGGGTGGTGGTGGTGATGGGTTTACAGTGGTCTGGATGAAGTCTTTGTGGTCGTTGGTGGAGTCAACACAGGCGCAATAGATGTTTCAAAAACTGGACAGGGGTGTGCCTAGCCCGATCTTCAGCAAGACACTCTGGTGGCTTCGTTTGGGAGAGTTTGGGATTAGATTTGGTGACAAGTGGGTTCAGGGGGCTTCACGACTTATCGACGATGGTGCTTATAGCTCTGTGCTTGGATCTGCGCTTCTGGTTTGGACCCGAGGATGGTCTTGGTGGCTTTTCAGGCTTCTCGAAAGGTCATGGTGGCTGATAAAGGTGAAGATGCAAGTTTTCTTTTCTGGTTCCGATTTCTTTTTCTTGGATCTTACTACTGATGAAGGTATGGTCGTACTGTACTGTGTTCGGTTTAATATGTTGGTCTGTTTGTTCTTGAATTGTTGATGGTTTGGTTTTGTGTTGCCATTACTGCTGAATTATGAGCTTGAGGAGTTGTGGATAATGCAGAATGGGTTTAGGCGTTGTGGTTGGTGGTCTTTTATTTTTGATTTTGATGGGATGCTGGATTCTCAAAAATGTAAAAAACCCTAAACCCCCCAAAAAAGACCTTAAAACCCAAAATCCCTAAACCAACCCAAAAAAACCCTAAAATCACAAAAAACCTAAAACCTATAAAAACCCTAAAAACGTATAATTTTTTGAAAACCATTTAAACCCCTAAAAATGTTAAAAATTGATTTAAAACCTTTAAACCCCTAAAAAATAAAAAATTACCTAAAAAACCATAAAAACCTAAAAACCCTAAAAACATTGAAAATCCCGAAAAGTCATAAAAACCATATTAATTCTAAAAAAACCTAAAAAAACCTAAAAAAACCTAAAAATGTAGAACCCCTAAAACCCTAAAACCCATAAGAAAATCTTATTAACCTAAAAAAACTTATAACCCACAAAAATTAAAAAATTATAGAACACCAAAAATCCAAAAATAACCCTCAAAATATAAAAAACCCTAAAACCCCTAAAACCCCTAAAACCATAGAAACCCTTAAAACCCATAAAAACCCTACAAACTCACTAAAATTTTAAAAACCCTTGAAACCCCTAAAAAATTTAAAAAAATTTAGAAACCCAAAAAACCCTAAAAAATCAAAATAACCCCCAAACCCCCCCAAAATCCATAATACTCTAAAAACTCTAAAAAACACTAAAATTCCTCAATATACATAAAACCCTAAAAAAATTAAAAATCATAAAAAAAATCCTTGAAAATATTAATAAATGTAACAAATAATAAAAAACATGAAAAACTCTAAGAAAAACTAAAAAACCTAAAAACACCTAAAACCCCTAAAAAACAAAAAACATTAAAAACACTAAAAAACCTAACAAACCCTAAAACCTTGAAGACGGTGGTGGATTCTGCTCTTCGACAACATCGTCTTCCACGAGTGCTCTGGACTTCGGACTTTGACATGGCTTTGTTCCATTGCTGGCACGTCTAGCTTCTGACTGCTATGGTGGTCGTGATGCTTTCAGTTGTTCTTGCTTGGGTCGACATCCTCCAGCAGCCGCATATTGGGGTTGTTTTTTCAGATCTAGGGTTTCTGCAGGCGGGTCAACGCAGTCAAAGGGCGCAATGGCAAATCTGGTTGCTTCGGCGTTCAGGATCTTTTCAGAAGGTGCTTCGTTTAGGCGGATGGTGCGACGATCTGGTCTGGCGACGCTGGTCGGGGTCTTCTCGATCTTACATTGCAGAAGCTCGTTTCTTTTGTCGGTTCGCGAAGCAGCTGTAGGTGCGTGCTCAACCTTGTCTTTCAGCTTCGCCTTTGCTCCAGTTTGTTGCTGCTTGTTTCGGTCAGACCTTTTGGCATTCCATGTTCTCTTACTTGCTTTTAGTTATGAAAGGAAGCTAGTTTATGGGTCTGCTGAGATGTGTTTGGGGATTTTTGTGGATTGCGGTTTTCTGTACTAAGAGGTGTGGAATGCTGAAAGTTGTCTGGTTTGAAGCTCATGACTGCTGGTTGTTAAGCTGCGACTGTTCCAAGAATTATCTGCTTGCTGGCATGCTGGGTTGTGATGAAGCTGTGGGTTCTAATTCGAGGGGCTAGTGGCGCTGTGCTATTTTCTGTTGTGCTGTTGGTGGTACCTCTGCGTGCGACATGGTGGAGGATGAAAGGTGTTGGATGCTGGATTTTACGAAATTTGATGATGGCTGCTGTATGGATGTGTACTCTACTTGCTAGTTCTTGGTGAGGATGTGTGGCTGTTTGGTTTTTGCTACTACTGTGGATGAGTTTGTTGCTGTGCTGCTGGAGTGGAAGTGGGATGCTGGGAGATGTTTGGTGGTCGAAAGAGGTGATGGCTTTCTAAAAATGAGGGTGCTGGTTGCTGGTTTGTTGTGGATGCTGGTTGGCTGGTTGCTGCTGCTGGATGTTGTTTGCTGCTGTAGTCTAAATGCTGGTTGTTGGTTAGCTGTGAGCTGCTGGATGCTGGTTAACGCTGGATGTAGTGCGGTTGGATGCTGATATTGGCTGGATGTGATGTGATGATGCTGCGATTTTGTCTGTTTTTGTGCCTTTTTCTTTCTTTGTTTTTCTTTATTTGGCGTGGGTTTTAAGGGTTTTTGGGTGTGGGTCGTTCGATCCCTCCCCTCCCTTGTTTGCAGTGTGTGTCTTTTTGTTTAATAAATTTTGGGGGGTGCCAGGAATAGCCTGGACCCAAGCCTTATTTTCCTAAAACCCTGAAAACCATAAAACCCATAAAGAGAATAAAAAACCATAAAACCCAATAATAACCCCCAAAACCAATAAAAATCCAAATACCCTTTAAACCCAAAAACCATAAAAATCTCTAAAACCCATAAAACCCCAAAAAACTAAAAAAACTGAGAAAAACCAACAAAAACATAAAACCCTTAAAACCCAAATATCCCTATAAATCCATAAAAAAATAAAAATTAAATATTAAAAATCCTTAAAATCATTAACAATCCCTAAAAACATAAAAATTTCTAAAAAAACTGAAAACCCCAAAGAAATTATTAAAAACCTAAAAACACGTAAAACCCCTAAAACCCTAAAAAACTCTAAAACCTAAAAAACCACTAAAAACCATAAAACCCCCAAAACACCTAAAAACATTACAAAAAACTAAAACCCTATAAAACCTAAAAACTACTAAAAACACTAAAAACCATTTAAACCACAAAAACATTAAAAACTCTAAAACCCATAAAACCCAAGAAAATGAAAAAAAACTAAGAAAACCCAAACACGCATAAAACCCTAAAAACCCACCAAGTCCCTAAAAACACAAAAAAACATAAAACATCCTAAAAAATACTTGAAAAACAAAAAAAATCATAAAAAACCATAAAAACCCCTAAAGATAGCTTAAAAACATAACTACACATAAAACCACTAAGAAACCTAAAAACTCTAAAAAACCAAAAAACCCAAAAAACCCTATGAACCATAAAACCTTTAAAACCCATAAAAATTCCAAAAAACCCATAAATCCCCTAAAGACCAAAAAAAAATCTAAAAACACATTAATCCCATAAAAATGTTAAAAACTCTAAAAAACCTAAAAAAATAAGAAAAAATAAAAAAACATCAAAACTCCAAAAAAACAATAAAACCCTAAAAAATCTTAAAACCCCTAAAATTCCCTATTTTTTTTATAAAATCCATAAAAATCTAAAAAATACCTAAAAATACAAAAAATGTAAAAATACATAAAAAATAAAACGAAAATATTATAAACCTAAAAACACTTAAAAAACCTAGAAACCTAAAAAATATAAACACCATAACACCCTAAATACCCTAAAAACCATAAAATCCTTAAAAACATAAAACCCTAAAAATCCATTCAAACCCAAAAGCCACACTAAAAACATTAAAAACCCTTTAAAAAACTAAAAATGTTAAAAACTATAAAAAACCTAAAACCCCTCAAAAATTCAAAAAAACTAGCCTTAAAAAGATGAAAGAACCTTAAAAAACATTAAAACCCCTAAGAACCCCTCATAATCCCTATAATCCCTAAAAATAATAAAAATCCTAAAAAATCCCTAGAAATGATAAAAACTATAAAAATCCCTAAGAAAACATTAAAAAAATCAAAAAACACTTTAATACCCAAAAAAACTGAAAAAACTAAAAACCCTAACAACCCTACCAACCCTAAAAACCCATAAATCCTTAAAATACCCTTAAAACCAATAAAAATCCAATAAAATACTAAAAATACATAAAAACAGAAAAATTTTAAAAACTGTAAAAAACCATAAGAAAATATTAAAAACCTAAAAACATTTAAAACCCATAAAAAACCTAAATATATAAAACCCCAAAAGACCCTAAAAATCCTAAAACCCCTTAAAACCATAAAAGAGTCTAAAAACATTTAAAACCCCAAAAATCGATAATGACCCTAAAAACTACTAATAACTCTAAAAACATTTTAAGTACCATTAAATGTAGATAAACTCTAAAAATAGTAAAACCCATAAAAACTCAAGAAAAAAAGTAAAATCCCAAAAAACCATGAAAACCCTATAAACCCAAAAAATCCCTAAAAAAACCTTAAACCCATAAAATCCTAAAAAATATAAAAAACCGTAAAACCCAGAAAATCTATAGTAAAACCTTGAAAACCTAAAAAACCTAAAAACCCCTAAAAACTAAAAAACAAAAAATATCCTAAACCATAAAAGATCCCAAAAAACCAAAAAACCCCAAAAAAACCATAAAAACCCTTAAAAACCTTTAAAAACAATAAAAATCCAAAAGAACACTAAAAAACATTAAAAACTCTACAAACTATTTAAAATCCTAAAAATGTAAAAAACCCTAAAAACCATTAAAAACCTAAAAAACTCAAAAATACCATAAAAACCAAAGAAAACCATAAAAACCTAAAATCCCTAAAAACCCAAAAAATCTTTAAAAACCTTAAAAAACATAAAAATCGTAAAAGATCCCGAAAATTACCTAAAAATATAAAAACCCTAAAAACACCAAAAACCTCTAAGAAAACATTAAAACCTAAAAACTTATAAAACCCATAAAAACATAAAAATTCTAAAACCCTAGAAAACCCTTAGATACCCAAAAACCATAAAAACAACTAAAATCTTTAATAAACCTAGAAATCCATAAAAACCCTAAAAAAAATAAATATTTTTAATCCCAATAATTGTTCAAAGAATATACATAACCATAAAAGTACTAAAAACACAAAAAGATACCTCAAACCCAAAAAACCAAAATACCCAAAAAACCCAAAAAACTCAAAAAATCGTCAACATTCCTAAAAACCCAAAAAACCCATATAAATTCTAAAAAAATCCCCAAAACCCCTAAAAATATGAAGAACCTTGAAAATACCTAAGAATGACATAAAAAACTAAAATCAAATAAAACCCCAAAAAAGAAAAAAACACTTAAAAATCCCTAAAAACCAAAAAACCAAAAAACTACAAAAAACCATAAAAGATCCTAAAATGCATAAAAACCTAAAAACCCAATATAAATATAAAATCTATTTAAACCCCTAAAAATTTCACAAAACTGTAAAATACCATTAAAACCCTAAAAAATCAAAAAAAAAACCTGAAAACGAAAAAAACAAAAACCCCAAAATACCCTCAGATCCCTAAAAACTCTAAAAACCATAAAAATCCTATAAAACCCTGAAATCCCTAAATTTTTTAAAAAACATAAAAAAACAAAAAACCCCTAAAAACCTAAGAAACCTAAAGACACATACGACCATTAAAAAAACTAAAAACCCTAAAAACATTAAAAACCCTAAAAATAGTAGAAAACCCTAACAACATTAAAAAACCAAAAATCCCCTAAAAACCATAAAACCCCCAAGGAGAAAAAAAAACCATTAAAACAATAAATACCCTTGAAACCCCTAAAAAGATTAAAAAACACTAAAAAACCTTAAAATCCCAAAAAACTCAAAAAACCCCCTAAAACCCAAAACCCCCATAAAACCCCTAAAAACATTTAAAAACCCTAAAAAACCTAAAAACATTAAAAACCAATAAAAATACTAAATAAACCCTTAAAAATCACTAAAAAGATAAAAAAACCTAGAAACCCTAAAAAACCCTAAGATAACCATAAATACCTAAAAACACAAAAACCCCTAAAAAACCTAAAAATGCTAAAAATAAAAAACCCAAAAAAACTTAAAAACCCATAAACCCCTCATAAAACTAAAAACCCTAAAACCCATAAAAATCCATAAAAGACTAAAATACATATAAATTTAAAAAAACCTAAAATCCTCTAAAAAACATTAAGAAAAACAGAAAAATCTAAAAAACAAAAAACCTCTAAAATACCAAAAAACTCTAAAACCCCCTAAAAAAGACCTAAAACCTCTAAAACCCAGAAAAACCAGAAAAACCCATAAAAACCTCAAGAAACCGAAAGAATAAAAAAAAAACATAAAAATCGCTAAAATAATCTAAAAACCCTTTAAATCCATAAAAATATTAGAAAACCCTAAAAAACCCTAAAACCCCTTAAAAACTAAAAAACCCAAAAAAACCCAAAAAACCATAAAAACCATAAAAAACCCTAAAATCCCTAAAAATCCAAGAAAACCATAAAAATAATAAAAAAATTAAAAAAATATCTCAAAAACCATAAAAATGTTATGAAACCTAAAAACCCTAAGAAAACACTAAAACCATAGAAACACTAAAAATGCTAAAAACATAAAAAATGATAAAACCATAAAGCCCTTAAAATCATAAAAACCATAAGACCCCTTAAAAACCATAAAAATCCTAAAAACCCATAAAAACTGATAAAAACTCTAAAACACCTTGAAACCCCTAAAAACATTAGAAAACTCTAAAAACCCTAAAAATTACAATAAACTTAAAGAAACCTCTAAAACCCAAAAAATTATATAAACCCTAAAAGAAACTACCCCCCTCCCAATCCATAAAAACTGTCAAAATCCTCAAAATCTTAGAATAGACCTAAAAATGTAAAATTTATAATAATCGTGAAAACCCTAAGAAAACTATAAAAACCCAAAAACCCAAAATAGTTAAAACTCTTGAATAACATAAAAAACTCTAAAAACCCAAAAAACCTAGAAACATTAAAAAACATAAAACACCAAAAAATAATACAAAACCCTAAAAACCCATAAAACCTCTAAAGAAACTAAAAACTCTAAAAACCCTTAAAACCTAAAAAACATTAATAAATTCTAAAAACCCTTAAACCCACAAGAAACTCAAAAAATCACAAAAATCCCAAAAAAACCCAGAAACTTTCTAAAAAACCTAAAAAACTCAAAGAACCCTAAAAACATAATTGTTTAAAAATCCCTAAAAAAGTAAAAAACCCTAAAATACTTGTAAAACACATACAAAACCTTTAAAATCCTAAAAACCCTAAAAAACCCTAAAAACCTAAATAATTCTAAAACCCCTACAACTGTAGAAATCCTTAAAAACATAAAACCCCCTAAAATCATTAAGAGAACTAAAAAACCATAAAAACACTAAAAACCACTAAAACCCAAAAAACTTTTTAAACCAAAAAAAAATTTAAAAACACTAAAAAAAGTTTACACTTTAAAAAATAAAAAAACCCTAAAACCCCAAAAAATATAAAAACCCTAAACCCCTCAAAATCCCAAAAAACCTTGATAACCCTAAAAATCAAAGAAAATCCCTAAAAATACTTAAAATAAAAAAACCAAAAAAACTAGGAAACCCCTAAGAAAACCATAAAAACCAAAAAACACTTAAAACCCCTAAAAACCCTAATCTATCCGAAAAAAGAGAGATAAAAGATTGCTACTCTGCTTCACTCCCGTGATGGCGCTCCTGCCACTTCATCGATGGCTTGAAGACAACAAAATGGTTTCACCCTGGACTCCCCCCTCTATGGGGGAGGGGCCATTTGTGCCCCATTTTAAGGACTGATTCTCTTATTTCTTGGATCCTGATTCACTTCCTGCTTTCACGAAGATTGATCTCTTCCCTAAAGTTTTGGGCTTGCACAAAGGGCAGCCGAAGCTTCCTCTGTTGATCGCGGAGTTCAACAAGGCCTCTTCTCTCCATAGCCTGACCCTGGTGGACAAGTTTTTGAACTGGAATCGACCAATTGATGTTTTTTATAGATTTTTGGTTAAGCTTTGGGATCTTAGGGACAACGCCACTGTGGGATTGGTTGATTCCAACCACATTTTGATTCGGTACTCGTCAGAGGAGGACCTTATCCAGGCCTGACCTTCAGCTCCTCGTAGGTGTGATGTTTCTCACTTCTCCCTTTTCTGATGGAACTATGAATTCCATTTGAATTGTGACTCCCCTCTGATGGAAATATGGGTAAGGTTCCCTTAACTCCATCTTTCCTTCCAAAACTTTTCCATTATTTTTATGTTGGAGAATTTGGTTGGACAGTTTCTGTGTGTGGATAGCCGGACATGTCTCTTTATCACCCAGTTGCCCCAAGGGTTTTTGTTGAAATTGATATCTCGAAGGAACCTGTTGACTTCATCTGGATTGAAATTGGTGAATAGATTCGATGGAAGCAGCCTGTGGTTTTTGAATCATGGGTGAATTACTGCGCCTCATGTTTTTCTCTTGGTCATTTTAAAAGGGATTACGGGCGTAGGGATGGCATGGTGGCTAGGTTTGGCAAGGAGCCCATCTCCATGATGATTAGATCAATAAGGGACATGGAGGTAAGGAATGATGCCCCTAGGGATTCTCTACTAGATGTTCAGAGAGGTGAAAAGATGGAGGATGGGGTATCATCCCCCCATACTGATGTTGAGGAGCCTATCTTGGTCAAGAATATCTTTACACAAGTGAAGGGTGATTTGGGCTTGGGGGGAGATGCCTCTTCCGAAGTGGGAGATGAAATTCTTGGTGGTGTTGGGGCTGTTGTCTTACAGTATAATCCTAGAAGGGGCATGAGCTTGGAATCAGAACTAGTCCGTCATGGAATCGAGAGGGCATATTTGCCAAGCCCTTCATTGGATGCTGGATGCGGTCACGATCTAGCTTTATTCTCGAATCAGATCAACGGTCTAGATCCCTTGGACTCTATGGAAACTGAGGGAACGGGTCAGGGAGGACTTGAATTGTAGGAGACGGTGGCTGCTGACATCCTCCAAGATGCATTCCTGCCTTCCCCTATTGATGGTTCATGGGCCTTTGGGTGTGGAACACCCCCTTACCTCTGTTCCCTCTCCGGAGCAAGTGCTGCTGGACTTTACTGTGCCTGGAATTGGCCTAAGTGATGCCCCTCATCCCATGAAACCTCTCGGTAGCCCTTGTTCTTATAAGTGGAGCATCGAGCAGCCTGACAAGAACTCGACTCTTGTTTTGTTCGAGAAGTTTCTCCCCTGTGTTGAATTGTCTGACCCAATTATGCTGGACTATTCAAAAATCCCTCTTGAGTAGCATATTTATGATATCTTTCACAAGTCGGATCTGCATCCAGTGATCTTTCTTGGGGATGAAAATGATGAACACCTAAATACTGGAGAAATCCATGGGAACCGTGATGATCTTATGTATACCAGCTTGAATAGGATCAAGAGGGAACAAGAGAATATGGGTCCCTCTGATTTATCTGGAGGTAAGCAAAAGAGAAGGCCACGGTCTGACCCTGAATGTAGCAAGCAGGGAGACATGGTTGTGCCTGATGCCACTACCCACAGGAAGGGAAAGATGAAGAGTGACCCTCCAGTGAAACGGAGGGATAGGAGGGACTACTCCTCCCTGCCTAGGCCAATGGCTACTAAGGCTTCCTCCAAGTCCAGTAAAGGTAAAAGAGACACACATGGCAGGGAAGATCGGGCTACCTATGTGAAACCGAACATGAAACTTATGAAGTATTGTGCAACCTTTCTCAAGCAATATGAATCCTCTGAAAGGGATTTGGTGGACTCGGATGCTTCCTCGGGCTATGGCGCTGATTGGAATCCCTATGGGGATGGTGATTTTGTTTTGTCGCTGTCTCTCCTTTTGCATCTTGGGATTTTTGATTTTTTGTTTTGTGGGGTTGCCTGGGTTTTGGGTGCGGGTTGTTTGACCCCGCCCCTCCCTTGTCTGTTGTAATTTTCTCTTCTTTATATATTTGGGGGGTCATGAATAGCCTATCTCCACACCTTCCTTTCCCTAGAAACCATAAAAACCCTAAAACCCTAAAACCCCTAAAACCCCCTAAAAGCCCTAAAAAACCTAAAAAACCCTAAAAATATAAAAAAAACTCTAAAACCCATAAAACCCTGCAAAATTCCCAAAAAACAAATGAAATCCCTTTAAACCCCAAAGGGTTATAAACTATAAAAACACTTGAAAACCCTAAAAAACTCAGAATGAAACCCTTAAACCCTCAAAATACCTAAAACCCTCAAAATTCCTAAAACCGTCAAAATACCTAAAACCCCAAAAACCCATAAAATCCTAAAAAATCATTAAAAATCCCTAAAATCATAAAAAATGTAAAAAATCCAAAAATCGCAAAGAAAAACTCAAAAACCTATAAAATCATAAAACATGTAAAAAATCTAAAAATGTTAAAACCTTAAAAAACATTTAAAACCCTAGAGACACTAAAAAAACCCTAAAAATCAAAGAACCCTAAAAACCCATAAAAACCCTAAAACCCCACTAAAAACACTAAAAACATTAAAAAACTCTAAAAGGACTTAAAACCCTAAAAAGCACAACCCCCCCCCCCCCAAAAAACCCAAAAATAATAATAAAAACCTTTAAACCCCTAAAACCCTCAGAATCCCTACAACTTCTAAAAAAACATAAAATCCTAAAAGCCCTAAAAATCCCTAAAAATTTTAAAAACCTAAGAAACTCTAAAAACCCATAGGAAAACCTAAAAAACCTAAAAAAATTTACATCCCTAAAAACCCTAAAAAACTAAAAAACCCTTAAAAACCTTAACAAAACCCTAAAACCCTTAAAAATTACTAAAAATCCTAAAAACAATAAAAATCCTAAAAAGACATACAAATCCCTGAAAACCTAAAAACCACAAAAAATCCTGAAAACTATTAAGAAATCCATAAAAAACTAAAAAGAATTAAAATCCCTAAAAATATAAAAAAAACATTAAAAGACATCAAAAATCATAAAATCCCCTAATACCATAAAAACCCACAAAACATTAAAAATCCCTAAACCCCACAAAAACCCTAAAAACCACTAAAAACACAAAACCCTTTAAACCCCTAAAAATTTAAAAAAATCTTAAAACCATAAAACCCTAAAAACTAAAAAAACCATAAAAATTGAAAAAACCATAAAAACCCAAAAAACCATTAAAAACCCCAAAATCTATAAAACACTAAAAACCCATTAAAAACTCAAAAAAAATTTAAACCCCCTTTTTTTTAAAAAAATAAATAAAAATATTTAAAACCCTAAAAAAATCAAGACAACATAAACATAAAAAACTATAAAAACCATAAAACACAAAAAACCTTCAAAATCCAAAAAATCCCTTCAAACCCTTAAAAACCCTAAAAAATCCCTAAAAATCCATACCCCCCCCAAACCAGGAAAAACACTATGAAAACCTCAAAAACTATAAAAACATAAAATCCTTAAGAAACGTAAAAAATGATAAAAACACTAAAAACTATAAAAACCCAAAAACCCATAAAAACCCAAAATAGATTAAAACCCCTAAAATCCCTAAAAACCACTAAAAACTCTAAAAATAATTTAAACCCTTAAAAACAACAAAAAATCTAAAAAAAATTAAAACCCTCAAAAACTCAAAAATTCTAAAACCCAAAAATACCAAAAAACCCTAAAACCCCAAAAAACATTAAAATGCATCAAAATACCTAAAATCCATGAAACCATAAAAATCCAAAAAATCAATAAAAATCCCTAAAACTGTAAATAACCATACAACACTTAAAAGCAATAATAGAACCTTAAAAACTCAAAACAATTAAACTCCTAAAAACCTAAAAATTCTAAAAACCCTAAAAATCTCAAAAACCCCAAAAAATCCCAAAAAATCCCATAAAGCCCCTTAAATCCCTAAAAACTCAAAAAAATATAAAAAATATCCCAAAAAATTTCCAAAAATATAAAAAAACCTAAAAACCCCTAAGAAAACCCTAAATACCAAAAATCCCTTAAAAATCATAAAAACCTATAAAAACTAAAAAAAATAAATGACATTAAAAATCCTAATGACCCCTAAAATATATAAAATACTCTGAAATTATTAAAATCCCTAAAACTAATATAATCTATAAACCCACTAAATAAATCTGAAAACCTTTAAAACCCCTAAAAATGTTAAAAAATATAGAAAACCACAAAAACCTAAAAAAACTAAAAAATTAAGAAAACCCCAAAAAAACAAAAAAAAATCTTTAAACCCTTAAAATCCCTAAAAAACCTAAAAACCATAGAAATACTAAAAATACACAACAATACCTAAAAATGTAAAAAAAATCTGAAAACCCTGAAATTCCATAAGAAAACCATAAAAACCTAAAAACTATTAACATCCCTAAAAACCTAAAAAACATTAAATACTAAAAAAAAAAAAATCCCAAAAAACCATAAAAATTACAAAAACCCATGAAACACTAAAAAACCACTAGAATATCTAAAAACCCTTTGATCCCAAACAAATTTAAAAACACTAAAAACCCTTAATAACCCTAAAAACTCAAATAAAAAAATCAAACCCTAAAAAACCGTAAAACTGTGAAAACCCCAAAAACTCTCAACATACATAAAACCCTAAAAAACCATAAAAAGACTAAAAAAGACATAAAATCTGTAAAAATGTAAAAAACAGAAAAAATCCTAAAAAATATTAAGAAAACATTAAAAAAAATAAAACACATAAAACACCTAAAAACCTAAAAAAATGCTAAAATGCCTGAAAACCCTAAAAACCTCTGAAAACCAAAAAAAACTACTAAAAAACATAGAAAACCCCAAAACCCATAAAATCCCTAAAAACCCAATAAAACTCACAAAACTCTTTAATCCCCAAAAAACATTTAAAAAAATAAAAAAGATTAAAAACTCTAAAACATGTAAAAATCCTAAAAACCATAAAAACCCTAAAAACTCAAAAAACCCTAATTCCCAAAAACCATAAACTCCTTAAAAACCATAAAACCCTTAAATCACTAAAAAACCAAAAATCCAAAAAAATCCAAAAAATCGCTAAAAATACCTAAAAATGTATAAGACCCTAAAAACCTTGGAAACCCCTAAGAAAAACATAAAAAACCTAAAAAAACATAAAACCCATAAAAACCTAAAACAACAAAAACAGCTAAAAGCCCATTAAAATTCCAAAAAATCAAAAAAACCATAAAAACCTCAGAACCATAAAAACCCTAAAAACCCATATAAATGCTAGAAAACTATAAAAACCCTTTATACCACTAAATATGTTAAAAAATAAAAAACCCCAAAACCCCTAAAAACTCAAAAAACCCTAAAAACCCTAAAAACCTAAAAATCTATAAAAACACTAAAAAACCCTAAAACCCCTAAAAATATTTAAAAACTCTAAAAACCATAAAAGTCCTAAAAAATCCCTATAAATACATAAAATCATAAAAAAACCTCGAAAATCTAAACAATGTATATGAAAACATTAAAACCCTAAAAAACTTAAAACCCCTAAAAATAAAAATGTAAAAACCCTTAAGAAACCCTATAAGACCCAAAAATCCCAAAACCTAGAAAAACCATAAAACCCCTAAAACCTTTAAATACCATAAAAACCCGAAAAACCCAAAAAACTAATACATACTCTAAAAATCATTTAATCCCCTAGAAATTTTAAAATACTCTAAAAATCATAAAACCCTTATAAAAGTTCAAAAAAATATAAAAACCAAAAGAAACCCTAAAAACCATGAAATCCATAAAAACTATAAACCCCCTCAAAATTCCTAAAACCCTTAAAAACCATAAAATCCAAAAAAAAAAACTAAAAATTCCTAAAAGTGTAAAAAAACACTAAAAATCTCTAAGAAAAACTAAATAAAATATAAACTTTTAAAACCCCTAAAAAATAAAAATAATAAAACCCTAAGAACCCTAAAAACTCCTCAAAACCCTAAAAATCATAAAACCCATAAAAACCATAAAACACTAAAAATCCATAAAGTCCCTAAAATCTAAAAACTCTAGAAAAACTTTCAACCCCTAAAAAAGTCAAGAACTCTAAAAAACCTAAAAAACACAAAGAACTTATAAAACCCCTAAATACCCAAAAAAACCATGAAACCGTAAATACCCCTAAAACCCCTCAAAATCCCTAGAAACCAAAAAAACCATAAAAATATTTTAAAATCCCTAAATATCAATAAAAATGTAAGAAAATAGAATCCCTAAAAACCCATAAGAAAATCTTAAAAACCATAAAACATATTAAAAACATAAAAACCCAAAAAATGATAAAACCCCTAAACAACCCTAAGAAATCTAAAGTCTGAAAAACCCTTGAAAACATTAGAAATACCTAAAAACCCATAAAAATATCTATACAAAACTAAATAAAATATAAACATTTAAAACCCCTAAAAAATAAAAATAATAAACCCTAAGAACTCTAAAAACTCCTCAAAACCCTAAAAATCATAAAACCCATAAAAACCATAAAACACTGAAAATCCATAAAGTCCCTAAAAAACTAAAAACTCTAGAAAAACTTTCAAACCCTAAAAATGTTAAGAACTCTAAAAAACCTAAAAAAACACAATGAACTAATAAAACACCTAAATACCCAAAAAACCATGAAACCATAAAAACACCTAAAAACCCTCAAAATCCCTAGAAACCCAAAAAACCATAAAAATATTTTAAAATCCCTAAACATCAATAAAAATGTGAAAAAATAGAAACCCTAAAAACTCATAAGAGAAACTTAAAAACCAGAAAACATATAAAACACATAAAAACCCAAAAAATGATAAAACCCCTAAACAACCCTAAGAAATCTAAAGTCTAAAAAACCCTTGAAAACCTTAGAAATACCTAAAAACCCATAAAAATCTTAAAATACTATGAAAAATATAAAACCCATTTTAAAAATCTAAAAAGTTCTAAAAACTCTAAAAACCATCAAGACCCTAAAAAACACAAAAAACCCTATCAAACCAAAAAACCCATATACAACTAATCCACCTAGAAATCCCCAAACCCCTACAAATACCTAAAAAACCCTATAGACCATAAAAATCCTAAAAAATAAATAAAAATATCATAAAGAAAAAAACCCTCAAAACCCTAAAAAGCCCATGAAAACCCTAAAAATCTAAATACATTTAAAACCCCTAAAAACCTCAAAAATGCTAAAATCCCAAAAAATACCAAGAAACTCATAAAAACAATAAAAATTCGTAAAAACCTTAAAAAACCCTAAAAACATAAAAACCCAAAAAACACACTAAAATATATGAAAACCCTTTTAACCCAAAAAAGATAAAAACTCTAAAATACATTAAAACCTTTATAAAACTTTAAAAAAACCTAAAAACCAAGAAAACCAAGAAAACCAAGAAAACCAAAAAAACCAAAAAAACCATAATACCCCTAATACCATAAAAAATACCAAAACACCTAAAAAATTACAAAATTCCTAAAAAATCCATAAAAATCCCTAAAAACGTATAAAAAACCTGAAAACCATAATATAACATTAAAAAACAAAAAATATTTAAAAACCCTAAAAAACCAAAAAAAATTAAAACGTGAAAAAAAAACCTAAAACCCCTAAAATCCATAGAAACACTAAAAAACAATAAAAATACTAGGAAATCACTAAAACCCCCAAAAAAAAAACACCCTGAAAACCATAAGAAAGACTTAAAAACAAAAAAAACTTAAAAAACCTAAAACACCTAAAAAACCTAAAATTAGTAAAATCCCTAAACCCCTAAACCCACTAAAAACCTGAAAACCACTAAAAATATTAAAAAACTTCAAACACCACTAAAAAAATCCATAAACCCTTTAAACTCCTAAAAATGTTAAAAAATATAAAAAACTATAAAAACCACAAAAACTACAAAACAACCCTAAAACCCCCAAAAAAACTAAAAAAACCTAAAACCCATAAAAGCCTATAAATCTCTAAAAACCCACAAAAATCATAAAAAACCTTAAAAATACCTAAAAATGTAAAAAACCAAAAAAATACAAAACAGAAATAAAAAAATAAAATCCTAAAAACACTTTAAACCCCTAAAAGACATAAAAAATGCTAAAAAACATAAAATAACCTAAAAAACCAAAAACCCTTAGAACCATAAAATCCAAAAAAACCATGAAAAACCCCAAAAACAAAAAAATCCATTTAAACCTCTAGAAACAAAATAATTCCATTAAAACCGAAAAAAAATTAAATATATAAAAAAACACAATACCCCTAAGCAATCAAAAAACCGTAAAACCCCAAAAAATTCAAAAAAAACCCTAAAAACCCTCAATACCATCAAAATCCTTTAAAACCCTAAAAACAAAAAAACCGAAAAAATTCCCAAAAGTTACCTAAAAACATAAAAAAACCTAAAATCACAGAAACAACTAAGAAAACCTTAAAAACCTAAAAAACATAAAAACCCTAAAAAACCAAAAAAAATGCAAGAACCCCTAAAATCCATAAAAATCCTAAAAAACATAAAAACCCCTAAAACATTCAAACCCCCTAAAAACACCTAAAACCCATAAAATCCCTCTAAGCACTTTAAAAACCCTTTAAACCCGTAAAATATTAAAAAATATAGGAAATCTTAAAACCCATAGAAAACACAAAAAACCCAAAAAATTAAAAAAAATCAAAAAAAAAAACCCTAAGATGCTAAAAGGCCGTAAAATCCTTAAAGGGCTTAAAACCCCTAAAAAACTATAAAAATCCTAAAATTACCTAAAAATACCTAAAAATTTAAAAAACCATAATATCAATAAAAAACCTTAAGAAAACCATAAAAACATTAAAACATTTAAAACACCTAAATACAAAAAAATCGAAAAACCCTAAAAAACCTTAAAACCCTAAAAACCATAAAAAACCCTAAAAATCTTAAAAAATCCCCAGAACCACTAAAAACACTAAAAAAACCTCAAACCCCTAAAAATTTTAAAAAGCTTAAAAAACCTTTATAACCCTTAAAAACTCAAATTATAACACTAAAACCCTAGAAAGCCATAAAACCCTAAAATATCTAAAAAACCCTCAAAATCCATAAAAATCCTAAAAACCATAAGTCCCTAAAATTCCCTAAAAACATGAAAATCTAAAAAACCTTGAAAAATCCTAAGAAATCCTAAAAAACCTAAAAACACTCAAAACCAATAAAAACCTAAAAACACTAAAAACCAAAAAAAACCATAAAATCCCTAAATATCCAAAAAACTATCAAAATCCCTAGAAATCCCAAAAGCCATAAAATTCCTAAAAACACCTTAAATATCCTTAAAAATATAAAAAACACTTAAAAACCTAAAAAAGTAAGAAATCTATAAAAAAATAAAGCCACTTAAAACTCCAAAAAATATAAAAAATTCTAAATACCCTAAAAGACCATAAAAATCCTAAAATCGATAAAAACATAAAAACCCCTAAAAACCTTAAAACATCATAAAAGACTAAAAATCCTCTAAAAACTCTAAAGACACTTCAAACCCCTAATTTTTTTTAAAAAATACAAAACCCCCTAAAATCCTAAAAATTCCAAAAAACCTATAAAACCCAATAAAAAACCAAAAAACCCTAAAACCCTAAAAATCCACAAAAACCCTAAAACCCATAAAAATAATAAAAAATCAGTAATCTCGTTAAAAACATCAAAACACCTAAAAACCACAAAAAGTTTGATGAAAACCATAAGAAACCTGAAAACACTTAAAACCCCAAAAAATACTAAAACCCATAAAGAACATAAAAAGAACCTAAGAATTATAGAAAATCTAAAATCCATAAAGCCCCTAAAAACCAAAAAAACCCTAAATACATTAAAAAACCCTAAAACCCACTAAAAACAATTAGAAACCATTAAAAACCTAAAAATGTCAAAACACTCAAAAAAATCTCAAACCCCAAAAACTCAAAAAAATCCCCAATCACCAAAAAACCAAAAAACCAAAAAAACTCTAAAAGGAACTAAAACACTCAAAATCTGTAAAAAACCCAGAATCTATAAAAATCATAAAAAAAATCTTTAAATAAACCCCTAAAAACTCCATAAACCACTTAGAAAACATTAAAACCTAAAAAACCTAAAAACCCCTAAATTACCTAAGAAGTGCTAAAAACTATAAAACCCTAAAATCCCCAAAAACTAAAAACAATACAAAACCCTGAAAACATAAAATACCATAAAACCCATAAAACCATAAAAACAAAAAAATATCTAATTTTTGTAATCAAATAAAAATGTTAAAAGTCTCTAAAAACCATAAATCCCTAAAAACCCAAAACACCCTAAAAATCCAAAAAACCCCAAAACCCTCAAAAACCCTAAAAACTATAAAAAAACATAAAAATATTAAAAAATCCTTAAAAACACAGAAAAACACAAAAAACCCCAAAACCCTTGAATACCCCTAAGAAAACTTTTTAAACCAAAAAACATTTAAAATCCCTAAACAACCTAAAAATGTTAAAACCGAAAAATTTCATAAAAACCCTAAAACCCCTAAAACCACTAGAAACACTAAAAACCATAAAAAACATGTAAAAAATCTAAAAATCCTATAAACCCCTAAAAATGTTAAAAACTATAAAACCTTAAAACCTTAAAAAAAATTAAAAAATCCCTACAACCCAAAAATGCATAAACATCCAAAAAATTCTAAACACCCCAAATTCTGAAAATACCAAAAAATAATAAAAAACCACAAAAAATATTTAAAAGCCCAAAAATCCCAAAAAACTAAAAACCCTGAAAACACGTAAGAAACCCTTAAAAACCACAAAAAAATCTAAAAAAACCTACAAATGGATAAATACCCTAAAAAACATTAAAAAATATAATAACCTCCAAAACCATATAAACCCTAAAAACCATTCAAAACCCTGAAAACCCTATAAAAACCATAAAAAGGTAATAAAAAAAATATAAAAACCATTAAAACCCCTAAAAATGATAAAAAAACTCTAAAAACCCTTAAAACAACTAAAAACTCCAAAAAAACTTAAAAACCCAGGAACAAGTAAAATCCCTAAAAAACCAAAATCTCTCAATATCCCTAAAACCCATAAAACCCAATAAAAATCCTAAAATCCCTAAAAGCTTTAAAAATATAAACACTATAAAAACATTGAAAAACCCCTAAGAAAACCTTATAAACCTAAAATGATGTAAAACATTTAAAAAAACAAAAAATATAAAACAGTTCAAAACCATAAAGACCCAACCAACCAAAAAACCTCAAAAACCATATAAAACCCTAAAACAACTAAAAACACTAAACCGCAATAAAAATACTAAAAATCATTTAATCCCTTATAAATATTAAAAACTCTAAAAAAACACCAACACCCTAAAAAATTAGAAAAAACTAAAAAACACAAAAAAGACCATAAAAAACCATAAAGACCCAAAAAACCCTCAAAAATCCCAAAAACACTAAAAAACCATAAAAATACTAAAAAGATCCTAAAAAATTTTAAAAACTAGAAAAACCCAAAAATAAGATTAAAAACCAAAAAACAGCTAAAACCCCCAAAAAAAATTATAAACAATACCCCCCCCCCCCGCCCAAAAAAAACCAATAAAACCTAAATTCCTTAAAATCCATAAAAAACTCTAAAAAAACTCTAAACACCATAAAAACCCTAAATACCCATAAAAACATGAAAAAAACTAAAAACTCAAAAAAGACCTAAAACCCCAAAAACCATAAAAACCCTAAAAATACGCAAAATCCCAAAAAAATCCTAAAATGGTATTTTATTTTAAAAAAAATTCCTAAAAATATATAAAAATGGAAAAACCCTAAAACCCTTTAAACCCCTAAGAAAACCTTAAAAATTTAAAAACACTTAAACCCCAAAAAACATAAAAAAAGTTAAAAACCCTAAACCCACAAAAAAATAATAAAAACCAAAAAACCCATAAAACATTAAAAAACCGAAAAACAACTATAACTATAAAAAATATTTAAACAGATAAAATATTTTAAAAATATAAAAAACCTTAATATTTAAAAAAAACAAAATATCCCTAAAAACAAAAAATCCATAAATAGACTAAATATCCCTTAAAACCATAAAAACCCAAAAATCCTAAAACCTATTAAAATCCCTAAAGACCCTAAAAATCATAAAAATCCTAAAAACTCCATAAAAAGATTTAAAAATGAAAAATACCAAAAAACAACGAAGAAACCTAAGAAAACCTTAAAAACCTAAAAGCACTTAAACTCCTCTAAAACCTAAAAAATGCTAAAAACCCTAAAACCCAAAAACCCCAATGAAACATAAAAAACACTAAAATCCCATAAAACCCTAAAACACTAAAAAAATATAAAAAACCTTTAAACCCCTAAAATTATAAAAATTATAAAAACTATAAAACACTAAAAAACCCAAAAAAATAAAAAAAATCCGAAAAAACTAAAAAACCCTAAAAATGTAAAAAAAACGCCTAAAAGCCCTTAGAAAACCATAAAACATAAAAATAGTTAAATCCCCTAAAAAATGCTAAAACTCTTAAATTGATAAGACCACAAAACCCCTAAAAATCTTGAAAACTCTAAAAACCCATGATAACCCCAAAACCACTAAAAATTCTAAAAAACCTTTAAAAACAAAAAAATATTAAAAAAATATAAAAAACCTTAAAATCCATAAAAAAACATAAAAAATCACTAAAATGCCAAAGAAACCATTAAAACCCAAAAAACCCATGAAATCCCTGAAAATATAAAAATCCTTTAAATCACTAAAAATCACTAAAAGAGTAAAAAACCCTAAAAACCTAAAAACACATAAAAACCTAAAAACCCTAAAACTAAAAAATAATAAAATACCATAAAACACACTTGAAAACCATAAAAACCATTGAAAAATTTAAAAACACTTTAAACACTTTACAATGTTAAAAACTATAAAGAAACTAAAAACCCTAATAAACTCAAAAACCACCTAAAAACCCAAAAGAAACATAAAAATCCTAAAACCCCTAAAACCTTAAAAACCCTCAAAATCTATAAAATCCATCAAAACCATTAAAATCCTAAAAAATCCCTAAAAATCCCTAAAAACGTAAAATACCTTAAAACCCCTAAAAATCCTTATAAATTCTTTAAAACCCTGAAAACACATAAATCCCATAAAAAATAATAAAAACCCTAATACCATAAATGGCCCTAAAATACCCAAAAGACCTTAAAACCCATAAAACCCATAATACCCCTAAAAACCTTAAAACCCCAAAAAATTAATAAACACCCTAAATATCTACTAAAGAATATAAAAACCCTATAAAACTCTAAAAAATTTAAAAACTCTAAAAAACAATAAAAACCCTAAAAAACTAAAAAAATACCTTGAAACCCAAAAGACTATAAAAACCATAAAGCCCCCCACAAATCCATAAAAACCATAAAAACCTTAAAAGTCTAAAAAATAACTAAAAATACCTAAATTTTTAAAAAACCTAAAAACCCTGAAAAACCCTAACAAAAACATAAAAACCTTAACAATCATTAAACTCCTAAAAACCTAAAAATGTTAAAAACCAAAAGCCCCCAAAACATAAAAACCCTTAAAATCCTTAAAAATCTATAAAAATTCATAAAAACAAAAAAACAAAAAAAAACTCTAAAAACACTTTAAACTATTGTAAAATTTAACCCACTATAAAAAACCTAGAAAAGGTTGAAAATAAAAAAAAACTAAAAACCTAAAAAAATCAGAAATACACTAAAAACACAAAAAAACACCAAAATCCATAAAAATCCTAAGAAATAATAAAAACCCTAAAAATCCCTAAAAGTCAAAAAATGTAATAAACTCTAAAAACCTTTAAAAAATCCTGAGAAATACTGAAAAAGTAAAAAAAACATAAAACCCCTAAAAACATAAAAAAATGTTAAAACTCTTAAAACCATAAACCCCCTAAATATCATGAAAGTACCTAAAACACTAAAACCCCATAAAAAAATTAAAAAATCCAATAAATTAATAAAAACATAAAAAACCATAAAACTATGAAAACCTATAAAAACCTTTAAAACTAAAAACACTTAAAACCCCTTAAAATGATAAAAACCATTAAACCACTAAAAAGACCATAAAACCCTAAAAAGCTTAAAACCCATAAAAACCCAGAAAAACAATAAAAAACATAAAACCAATAAAGACAAAAAACATTTAAACTCTTAAAAACATCAAAAGACTCTAAAAACAATAAAAACACTAAAAAACCATAAAAAACGATGAAAACCCATGAAAACCAATAAACCCTAAATATCCCTTTAAACCCTCAAAATAAATCAAACCATTAAAATCCTAAAAAATCCCAAAAATCCAAAAAAACATAAAAAACCCTAAAAAATATGAAAAGATCAATGAGAACATTAAAATTTAAAAAAAATTAAAACCCCTAAAACCAAAAAATGATAAAATTCCTAAAAAAACTAAAAGTAGAAAAATAGAAAACCATAAAATCCCTAAAGAAATTAAAAACCTTAAACCTTTAAAAAAACCTAAAAACCACTAAAAACTATTAAAACCCATGAAACACCTAAAAATGTTGAAAAACACTAAAATGTATTGAAACTCCTAAAAATTAAAAAACCCTAATCTCTAAAAAACCAAAAAAACCGTAAAATAGATAAAACACTCAAAATCCCTAAAAAGAATAAAAATCATAAAAAGGCCCTAAAAATCCATAAAATCATAAATAAACTAAAACCCCTAAAAACCCTAAGAAAAACATAAAAACATAAAAACACTTAAAACCCCTAAAAACCAAAAAATGCTAAAAATCATAAAAACCATAAAATCTTTAAAAAATACTTACAACCCATAAGACTCTAAAGAACTATAAAAACTATAAATACCCTTTAAACCCATAAAAATGTTAAAAAACTTTAAAAACCCATTGAAACCGTAAAAGACTGAAAAAAAATAAAAAAAACCCTCAAATCCCTAAAAGCCGTAAAACCCCATAAAAATCCTCAAAAGCAATAAAAATCCCTTAAAATTTTAAAAAACCTAAAAATCAGTAAAAAATCCATAAAAACCTAAAAACACTTAAAATTCCTAAAAACAGAAAAAAACACTAAAAACCATTAAAACATTAAAAATCCTTGAAATCCTTAAAAACTTAAACACCCCAAAAAAACATAAAAACCCCTAAAAACCAAAAAAACCTAAAAACCACTCAAACTCTAAAAATGATTAAAACCCCTAAACCATTAAAAAACTATAAAAAACCTTAAAAAACTTAGAAACAAAAAACCCCTAAAAACCAAAAAACAAAAAAACATTAAGAACCATAAAATCCCTAAAAACCCTAAAAAACATAAAATCTTAAAAAATCCTAAAAATCCCTAAAAACAAAAAACCCTAAAAACCCAAAGAAAACATTGAAAACCTAAAAACACATAAAAAACTAAAAACATAAAAAACAAAAATCCCTTTAGAAACCCTAAAAAACCCTAAAAACCATAAATTCCATAAAATAAAATAAAAACATTAAAAAAAATAAAAACTCAAAAAACTCAAAAAACCACTAAAACATCTAAAAACCCTTTGAACACTTAAAAATGATAATACCCCATAAAACCATAAAACCCAGAAAACTAAAAAAACACCTAAACCAATAAAAAACCAAAAAACCCCTAAAACCCCTCAAAATCACAAAAAACCCAAAAACTATAAAAATCATAAAAAATCCTTAAAAATACCTAAAAATGTAAAAAATCATAAAAATCCCAAAAAAACCAACTTTAAACTTAAAAATCTAAAAACACTTAAAACCAATAAAAAATAAAAAATCTAGCAACCCTAAAAAACTCTAAAAACCCAAAAAACCAAAAAACCAAAAAACCCGCAAACCCTTAAAACCCATAAGAACCCTTAAAACCCATAAAATCTCTAAAAAGACTTTAAACCATTAAAAATTAGAAAAGCTGACCAATCATTAAAAACCCTAAAAAAATCAAAATACCCCTAAAAACCCAAAAAAACCTAAAAAATCCTTAAAACCCTAAAACCCTAAAAATCCCTAAAACCCTAAAAACCCATAGAAACCTATAAAGGTACTAAAAATCCATAAAAAGTAAAAAAATTCTAAAAAACATGAAAAAACCTAAGAAAACCATAAATGTACAATTAAATCCCCTATAAACCCAAAAAAATTCTAAAAACCACAAAAAAATTAAAAACACTAAAAACCTACTAAAAATTCTAAAAACACTTGCAACCCCTAAAAATTATAAAAACCATAAAAATCCAAAAAAAAAACATAAAAATCCCTAAAATTGTAAAAAATTAAAAAAAGATACCAAAAAAACTGAAAAAACCAAAAGCACTCAAAATCCCTAAAAACCATAAAAATCCCTAAAAATACCTAAAAATATCTTAAATCATAAAGAACCTTAAAACCATGAAATCCCTAAGAGAATCATAAAAACATAAAACCATATAAAACCCCTAAAAACTAAATAATTGTAAAAAACATAAAAAGTCCCTAAAAACACTAAAACCCCCTAAAACTATAAAACCGAAAAAAAACATTAAAAACCCATAAAACCCTTAAAAATCAATAAAATCACTAAAAACCCTTTAAACCTCAAAAAATGTTAAAAACTCTAAAAAATATAAAACCCATAAGAAAATAAAAAAACTCTACAAACACAAACAATCATAAAACTCTAAAAATCATAAAAATCATAAAACCCTCAAAATCCCTCAAAATCCCTTCAATCCATTATAACCCTAAAAAATACCTAAAAATCCCTAAAAATGAAACATACCATAAAAATAATAAAAACATTAATAAAATCATAAAAACATAAAAATACATAAAATCCCTAAAAAACATAAAAAATAGAAAAACCCTTAAAACCCATAAAACCCTAAAAAACTAAAAACCATAAAACCCCCTAAAATTCTTAAAAAATCTATAAATTTCTTAAAAAACATTAAAAAATATAAAACCCCATTAAACCCATATAAATGTAAAAATACTCTAAAAACTCTAAAACAATTAAACACCCTAAAAACCTAAAAAAAGCTTAAAACCTTTAAAAATCCTAAATACCCTAAAAAACCCTGAAACCTTAAAAATCCCAAAAAATCCAAAAACACACTAAAATCCAAAAAATCCAAAAAATCCCTAAAAAACTAAAAACCTTTATAAATTCAAAGAAAACCATAAAAACCGAAAACAAAATAAACCCCCTTGAAAATAGTAAAAAAATGCTAAAATTTATAAAAACTGTAAAAAACCTTAAAACTACTCCAAATACCTTAGAAACAATAAAAACAAAAAAAATCCAAAAAAATACCTAAAAAAATAAAAACCTTAAAACCCTGAAATAACCTATAAAAACCTTAAAAACCAAGAAACACATAAAACAAATAAAAACAGAGAAAACACTAAAAAAAATAAAATACCTAAAAACTAAAAAACAAAACATTAAAAACCATAAGAACCTCAAAAAACCATTAAAACCCCCCCAAACCATAAAAACCCAAAATCACTAAAAATTATTAAAAACCTTTAAACACCTAAAATTAATAAAAAACTATAAAAAATATTGAACTCCCAAAAAAGGTCAAAAACCCATAAAACCAAAAAAAACTATAAAAACCCTAAAGCACTAAAATCTCGAAATACCCGAAAAATCCTTAAAAACACTAAAAAACCTAAAAATCATAAAAAATATCTAAAAATCCCAAAAAATGTGAAAAACAGTAAAAACCATGAAAACCCCTAAGAAAACCATAAAACCCTAAAAACACTTGAAACCCCAAAAAACCTAAGAACAATAAAAATAATAAAAACCATAAAAATCCCTAAAAATCCTAAAAACCATAAAACCCCTATAAAAATTAAAAATAAAAAAACACCATAAAACCTTAATCTACTAAAAAATCTAAAAATAGTTTAAATCCCTAAAAATGGTATAAAACTATTAAAAACATTAAAAACCCTAAAAACACAAAAACTCATAAACACCATAAGGAAGAAGAAGATGGTGGTTCTCTACAGATCCAAGGATACGGTGGTTTCCTTCATTTGGCGGTTTCGACTTCCCAGAGCGATGTTTTTTCCTGGGCCTTTGGATTCATATCCAAGAATATATTGGCTTCTTTTCCCTTGTGCTCAGGATTTGGCGGCTTCAGAGGTAGCGAAACTTGTTGTGGTTTCAGATTGTATTTTCTCGGCAAGTGATGAAGAGGTCAGATCTTTGGTGTTTGGAATCCCTAGAGGTCTTCGGTCGCAGTTACAGATCGCATTTGCTGAGATGGGGTCTCCATGGATAGGTCAATGGATTCGAAGTCCTCCTTGCTGGAGGTGGTTTTACTGGCGGCGTGGGCTCTGGCCTCATTAATGATGCAATGCGGTGGTCCAGCTCTCTCGGTCGTTGTTATTTCATTCTTTCCATCCACTTTCAAAGCTGATCTTGGGAGATGTATGGTGGGTCTTCTGGCATTGCATTGATTCTTGCTGTATGTGGAAGAAGATCCATGTCTGTGCCCTATCTTTGAGTCATGTTGATGTTCCTGGTCTATTTTTGTTCAACGGTGATATGGTTTTGGTCTTTACTTCTCAGCGGTGCCAAAGTGGTCTTTTTGGCCCCGCGTATATTGCTGAAACTTTTGGTTGGATCCTTCTGTTATGGATTTTTTGTGGTGGCAGATGGTTTTTCTATGGGTCCATGATGATGCTATTTACTGGAATTGATATGAGTTGCTACTTTATGGTTATGCATTACTGTTCTTGGGTTGATGGAAGGACTATTTGGGCTGCGCACTAGTTCTTTCTTTGGATGCTGATGGTTCTCTGCCTGTGGTTGTGCTGTTGGGTGCGATATGCTGGAATGTTGGTTGTTACTTGGATGAGATGTGGTGAAGATGATGCTTCTTCTTCTGACGTAGGTAGTTTTGTGTGGCTGGTCATGGGACTACCTTGAACGGTGGCGCTGGCTAATGTAGAGGTTGGTGATTTTGGCATTGGTGGTTCAATGTTGCTAGTTGTAAGTCTTTTTGGTGGGACATATGTCGCTTCTTGATGGGTGATGTTGGGATGGTGTTTGACTTGGGGCCGATGGTGGTTTATGGTTGTGAATTTGTGGTGCTGAAGTTGTTTTGGTGAAACTGCTAAAGATGATTTTGGTGTTGTTGGATGATTGTTGATGATTGCTGGATTTGGTGCTGATGGATCCTTGTTGCTGATCGGTTGGGATGTGATGTTGGGGCAAGGAAGATGTCTGGCTTGGTGTGCTTTCTGGTCTTTCTTTTGTGTGTGTGTGGGTTTGGGGATGTACAGGGTTTATGGGTGTGGGTCGATTGACCCCTCCCCTCCCTTGTCTGTTGTGTCTTTTCCTTTAATAAATTTGGGGGGGGGGGTCGGAAATAGTTTGACCCTCACATATTCCTTTCCCTAAACTCCTTAAAAACATTTAAAATCCCTATAAACCCTAAAACAATAAAAATCATAAAACTATTTCAAAAATACCTAAAAACATAAAAATCCATAAAACCCCTAAAAACACCTATGGATTCCTTAAAAACCAAAATACATGTAATACCCCTCAAAAGATAAAAAACACCAAAAACAAAAAAAACCCTAAAACCCAAAAAATCCATAAAACCCCTAAAAATTATTTAAATTCATAAAAACCCATAAAAACCCATAAAACCCTATAAACCCACTAAAACACTAAGAACCATTGAAACCCAAAAAAATGTTGAAAAAATCTAAAAACCCTAAAAACCCTAAAATCCCTAAAAACCTAAAAACCCATCAAAATCCATAAACCCCTAAAAACCAATTAAAATCTTAAAAAATCCCTATAGAAAACTATAAACAAAAATACTCTAGAAAACCAAAAAAACCCTTAAGAAAACCGTAAAAAAAATACTTAAAACCGCTAAATGACCTAGAAACTGATAAACACTATCAAAACCCTAAAATCAAAAAAAAACACATAAAAACCCTCAAAATACATAAAAACCATAAAAATCCATAAAAATCATAAAAACCCTAAAAATACATAGAAATGTAAAAAACCCTAAAACCCTTAAAAAACCAAATAAAACCTTAAAATCCCAAAAAAATAAAAAACACTAAAAACATAAAAATTATAAAAAATCAAAAGAAACCTAAAAATATCTTGAAAATCCTAAAAATCCTAAAAATAGTAAAACCCCCTAGAAACCTTAAAAAAACCTAAAACCCACAAAACACCTAAAAACTCCAAAAAACCTTCAAAACCCTAAAAAAATAAAAAAAATAAAAAATCATTAAAAACCATAAAAACTCAAGAACCCTAAAAACCATGACAAACTATAAAAATAATGGAACACTTAAAACCCCTCAAAATCCTAAAAACACTTAAAAATCCATAAAAGTACTAAAAATTTACTAAAAATACCAAAAAATATAATGAATCCCTAAAACCCCTTAGAAAGCATTAGAAAAAAAACACAAAAATCACCTAAAAAAACTAAAAAAAACTTTTATAAAAACAATAAAAAACCATAAAATCCCTAAAACCATAAAAATAAAAAATATGAATAACCCATAAACCCCCATTAAAATCCCCAAAACCACTAAAAATTCTAAAAAACCATTAGATCCCTAAAAATTTCAAAATTTCAAAAAATCATTAAAACCCATAAAATATTTTAAAATATCCTAAAAAATAAACAAAAAACATTAAACCCTAAAATCCTTAAAAAACCCCAAACCCCTCAAAATCTATAAAAACCCTAAAAAAGAATAAAAATCCTAAAATGCGATAAAAATACCTAAAAAAGTAAAAACCCCTAAAAACCAAGAAAAATCATCAGAAAACTTTAAAAAACTAAAAACACATAAAAAACCTAAAACAACTAAAATACCCTAAAACCCTAAAAAACTAAAAGGCCCTTAAAAGCCTAAAACTCCCTAAAAACAACAAAAACCACTAAAAACATTAAAGACCTTAAAAACTAATAAAAACTATAAACGACACTAAAAACTCTAAAAACTCTTTAACCCCCATAAATGTTAAAAACTCTAAAAAACATTAAAACCCCTAAAAAACTTAAAAAACTCCAAAAAAAACCAAAAACCAAAAAAATCCGAAGAAACTCTCAAAATTATTAAAAACCCTAAAAACTAATAAAAATCCTAAAAATCCCTAAAAAATACCTAAAAAGATAAAAGACCATAAAACCATTAAAAAACATTAACAATATCATCTAAAACCTAAAACACTTCAAGAATTTAAAAAACTAAAAAATTTAAAAACCCTAAAAAAACTTTTTAAAATCCAAAAAAACAAAAAAAATCCCTAAAAACCATAAAAAAATCTAGAAACACAAAAAACCCCAAAAAACCAAGAAACTATAAAAACCCTATTAACATTAAAAACTCTAAAAACCGTTAAAAACCTTGAAAAATTCTAAAAGCCGAAAAACCCTAAAAACCATAAAAATCCCCAAAACCCCAAAAACATTGAATATCATCAGCATCCCAAAAAACCCTAAAATCCATAAAAATACTTAATAATCCCTAAAAATGTAAAAAATATTAAAAAATCTAAAAACTCTAATAAAACCCTAGAACCCTAAAAACAATTAAAACCACTAAAAATATGAAAACCACTAAGACCATAAAAACAATAAAAACCCTAGAATCCTTATTAAACCATAAAAGCTATAAAATCCTAAAAACCACTAACTACTATAAATCACTTTAGACCCCTAAAAATGTTAAAATACTATGAAAACCTTAAAAACCCTAAGAAGCCCCCCCCGCAAAACAAAAAAAAAAACAAAACCCTAAAAAATACATAAAACCCTAAAAATTTGAACGAACCCTAAAAACCATGAAAATTAAAAAACCCCCTAAAAATCCCAATAAACATAAAAAAATTATTTTAAACCCTAAGTAGTCCTAAAAAACCTAGAAACACTCACAACCCCTAAAAACCTAAAAAATGATGAAATCCATAAAAAAACACTAAAAACCATAAAAACCATAAAACCCCTAAAAACCATAGGAATAATAAAAACCCATAAAAAACCTAAAACCCCACTAAAAACTCTAAAAATACTTTAAACCTCAGAAAACCTTAAAAACACTAGATCACAATAAAAACCTTAAAAACTAAAAAATACCCATAAAAACCTATATAACCCTCAAAACAATAAGAATGATAAAAACCCTAAAAAACCTCAAAATCTCTAAAAACTATAAAAACCTTAAAATCCTAATAAATACCCAAAAATACCTAAAATTGTAAGACAACCTAAAAACCCGGAAAACCCTAAAAACCCTCTAAGAAACCCATAATAACCAAAAAACACTTAAAACCACTAGAAAACATTAAAAATACTAAAAACTACAAAGAAACCAAAAAATAAATAGAACCCCTAAAATCCATAATAACCCCTAAAATAAAAAAATCCCTAATAAGCCATAAAATCTATAAAATCCACTAAAAACTATAAAAATTCAATAACCCCTAAAAATCATAAAAAATTCCCAAAAATGTAAAAAATAATAAAAACCATGAAATCCTCTAATAAAACATTAAAAACAAAAAACACAAAAAACACATAAAAGGATATAAACTTTAAATACCGTAAACATGCATAAAAATCCTAAAAACCATAAAACCCTAAAAAACATAAAAACCCATACACATAAAAACCCTAATACCAATAAAAATTCTAAAAAACATTTAATCCCTTAAAAAAATTAAAACATAATAAAAACTATAAGGCCATGATAAAAATCAAAAAAATCCTAAAAACCCAAAAAACCAAAAACCCGAAAACCCTGAAAAAACCCTAAAAACCCTAAAAACACTAAAAACCAAACAAACCCTAAAAAATCCCAAAAAATTCCTTAAAATTTAAAAACCCATAAACCCCCTTAGAATTTTGGAAACCCCTAAGAAAATATTAGAAATATAAAAACACTTAAAACACCTAAAAAAATAAAAAAATGCTAAAACCCCTAAAAAACCCAAAAACCCAACCCCCCCCCCCCTTAAAGCCATAAAACCATTAAATGCCCTAAAAACTAAAAAGACTTATCAAAACCTGAGAACTCAATAAAAAATATAAAGACCCTTACACCCTTAAAAATGTTAAAATACTCTAAAAACCCAAAAAACTCCAAAAAACCCCAGGAAAACCCAAAAATCCATAAAAAACATAAAACCATAAAAAACTAAAAACACATAAAACCAAAAAAGCATAAAACCCTAAAAACCCTAAAAGAACCCTAAAACCCCAAAAAACCCAAAGAAACTTAACAAAACCTAAAACCCCATAAAATCAATAAAACCCCACTAAAAACACTAATAACCCTCTAAAAACACCAAAAATGATAAAAAACTATAAAACCCTTATAACTACTTAAGAACAAAAAATATTAAAATCACAAAAGAAAAACATAAAAAATGATAAAAACCCTAGAAAAACCAAAAAAACCCTTAAAACCATAGAAACTTAAAAAACGCTAAAAGCGAATAAAATCTCAAAAAACCACTAAGAACTATAAAACCCATTAAACACCTAAAAATGATTGAAAAACTCTAAAAATCTTAAACCCCTAAAGAACATAAAAAACCCCAAACCCCTAAAAATCATAAAAACCATAAAAAATCTAAGTAACCCTAAACCCCTTAAAATCCAAAAAAACCCAAAAACCCATAAAAATTCTTAAAAACCAAAAAATTTACAAAAAATTTACAAACACAAAAAAACCTAAAAACAACTAAGAAAAACGTAAAAAACATAATACACATAAACCCCTAAAAAACCATTAAAACTATTAATTTTCAAAAAACCATAAAAACCCTAAAAACCCAATATACCCTCAAAATCCCCCTAAAACCCTAAAAACATAAAAATCCCTCAAAATACCAAAAAAATTAATCAAACGTAAAACCTTGAAAAATCCTAAGAAAAATATAAAAACCTAAAAACAATTAAAACCCCTAAAAACATGAAAAAATATAAAAACCATAAAAAACCAACAAAGATCCTCAAAACCCTCAAAATCCATAAAAATATAAAAAGCCGCAAAAATCCTAAAAAATACCTAACATATATAAACATCTAAAAAAACCTAAAAACACTAAAAAAACCCAAAAAAAATTAAAGGCAAAAAACACTTAAAACCCCTAAAACCTAAAAAACACTAAAAACATTAAAAAAACCCAAAAAATCTATTATAACCATGATATTCCCAATATCTTTAAAAACATTAAAACCCCATAAAACTCTAAATGACCAATAAAAACTCTAAAAACATTTAAAACCCATAAAAATGTTAAAAACTCTAACAAACCATAAAACCCCTAAAAACTCAAAAAATCTAAAAACCAAAAAAACCAAAAAACCACGCAGACCACTCAAAATCCCTCAAACCCTAAATAAATAAAAATCATAAAATGCCCTAAAATATCTAAAAATTTAAAATGCTAAAAACCATTAAAAAAATTAATCAAACCTTGAAAACCTAAAAATACATAAAACCCCAAAGAAACACTAAGACCCCTAAAAACCCAAAAAAACCCCTAAAAATCCTAAAAAAATATTAAAAACCCCATAAAACCTAAAAACCCACTAGAAAATCTAAAAATACTTTAAACCCCTTAAAATGTTAAAAACTATAAAAAACATTAAAACCCCTTAAAACTCACCCCCCAAAAAAACCTATAAAATCCATGAAAACATTAAAAACCCTCAAAATCCCTAAAAACCCTAAAAACCATACAAATCCAAAGAAATTCCAGAAAATCATTAAAAATATAAAAATACTAAAAAACATAAAATACCCTAAGAGTCCTTAAAATCATAAAAACACTTAAAACTAGTAAATAACTGAAAAAATGCTAAAAATATTAAAAACACTAAAACCCTAAAAAACCCTAAAACCCTTAAAATCCGTAAAAAACCTAAAAACCATAAAAATCTTAAAAAAAATTAAAAATCCCAAAAAAGACTTTGAAAACCCCTATGAAAACATTAAAAAGATAAAAACACTTTAAACCCTAAAAAACCTAAAAATAAAAAAAAATCCTAAAAGACCATAAAACCCCCTAAAACCATCAAAACCAGCTAAATCCTTCAAAAATCCTAAAAACCGATAAAAACTATAAAAAATGGACTAGAAACTATAAAACCCTTTAGGCAATAATAACAAAAAAAACATTCAAAAATAAAATAAAAACCTAAAACTTCCCAACCGCTAAAACTCTCAAAAAAACCATAAAAACAAAAAATACCCCAAAACCCTCAAAATACCTAAAAACTCTATAAACCCATAAAAAGATGAAAAAATCCATAAAAATTCCTAAAAAAATACAAACCCTAAAACCTTGAAAGACGGTGTAAAACCATAAAAACCTAAAAAACATAAAACCCATAAATTACCTAAAAATTCTAAAAACCTAAAAAATCTCAAAAAACCCTATAAATCATAAGAACCCATAAAAACCATAAAAACCCCTAAAACCCATAAAGACAGTAAAAATCCCGTAAAAACTCTAAAACTCATTAAACCCATAAAAATGTTACAAAACTCTAAAAAACCATAAAATACCTAAAAAAATTATAAAAACCCTAAAAAAACTATAAAAATTCCAAAAATCATTAAAAATGGTAAACCTCTCAAAACCCATAAAACCTAAAAAAACATAAAAATCATAAAAAATCCCTAAAAATCCCTAAAATGTAAAAAATACTAAAAAACATGAAAACCCCTAAGAAACCCTTAAAAACCAAAAAACACTTAAAACCCCTGAAATACCTAAAAATGCAAGAAACCCTAAAATACCTAAAAATTATAACCCTTAATACATTAAAAAACAATAAAACACAAAAATTCTCTAAAAATTGACCAAAAATCTTAAAACCCTTTAAATGTTTAAAGAGTTAAAAAGTATAGAAAATATTAAAAACACAAAAAAAAAACAAAAAAATCCCTAAAAACCATAAAACCTTAAATACCCTAAAAACACTAAAATTCCTTGAATATCCTAAAAACCATAAAAATAATTGAAAGCCCTAAAATTCCATAAGAGCATATAAATCATGAAATCCTTGATACACAATCCAATAACCACTAGTAAGTGTCCTAAGAACTTTTTTCAATATTTATGTGTTGAGAATCTAGATCTTCGCATGAAGGTAACCGAGAAGGGCTATAGATAGTGTAAAAAAGGAAGAAATGAGAGAGTTGTTCTAGGTAGAACCCAAATAGACTTTGACTATAATAACTCTAGAAACAAGATTCAATAAAAGATGACCAATACTTTGATAAGTCAAGATTTAAATAAGATCAAAATGTTTTCGAGAAAAACCCACCATAATAACATTACCTTTATTCTTGATGTTCAAATAGTACAAGGGGAAGCTATTTATAGCCAAAGAGTGATACAAAAGTCTTACTCATAGTTTCCACAAGTAAAAAATCATAAATAGTGCTTTTGAAATTTTTTTATCATGCCCATGACATTAAGGTACAAGTAGCAAACCCTTTTTGAATGTAAAGACCACTAGAACACCACTTTTAACTTTGAATATTTTATGGTGGGGAGGGTTTAAAATTCGTATTGCACCATGGGATGGGTGTTTAAAAGCATGTTTGAGCATTAATTGATATAAATATTGGTTAATATTCTTCCCCCTAAGATAGGGTATTGGGCCTCCACTTGTAATTCCAGGATTTACCCAGTTAAGGCCTCCTTCATTAAATTGGTCCACTCTATTTTCATTGGGCCGCCAACTCCTCACAATGGGTCTTGTGCAATCATGCACATTCCCCCCTCATCATCAATTCGACCTGCAACCACTAAAAGACTATTTGTTCCATGATCCTCATCATCCACTCCCTCCTCAAAATGAATCATCTTCAAATATAAAATTCAAATGGAGAAAGATTAGCATCATTAAAGGCGACACTAAAATTTCCATACTATTCGAGTAACTCATTGTTGTAGGTATTTTCATTTATTTTCACTAAGACTTGGAAAGGTATATCTCCTCATTAATGAAGTTTTTATTTTTTATTGCTCCAAGATCCTCCCTTTTAGTAGGTTCTCTATACCAAACCACCAATATTAAATGTAGCTCATTTCCAACACCTCCTTGTTCGATCACCATATTCATGTAATAAATACACAACACAAAAAACCCTAAAATAATGAAAAACCATAAAAACCCAAATATCCCAAAAATCCCAAAAAACACAAAAAATAGAAAAAAATAATAAATCCATAAAAACAATAAAAACATAAAAACACGTCAAACAGTAAAAAATGATAAACACCCTAAAAACACTAAAAGACCCTAACAATCATAAAACACATCAAAACCATAAAATCCCTAAAATACATAAAAAATTATTTAAATCCATAAAACCCCCAAAACTCTAAAAACCCTTTAAACCTATAAAAACAAAAAAAACTAAAAAAACCCTAACCCCCAACCCATAATAACCTTAAAACACTCTAAATCCCCTAAAAACCCTAAAATACTTAAAAATATAATAAATTTCTTGAAAATCCATAAAAACATAAAAACCCATAAAAACCTTGAAAACCCATAAGAACACCTTAAAAAAATAAAACACTTAAAACCCAAAAACCTGAAAATCGTTAAAAACACTAAAAAAACACTAAAACCCCTAAAAACCAACAAAATACCTATAATCCCTAAAAATCCTAAAAATCCCATAAAATCCCCAAAAATGTAAAAATCTCTAAAAACATTGAAAAACCCAATGAAAACATTAGAAACATAAAAACACTTATAACCCATAAAAACCTAGAAAATGCTAATAACCCTAAAAATCCAAAAAGGATTTAAACCCCTTAAAACCCCTAAATACCCTTAAACCCATGAAAACCTTAAAAACCCTTAAAATCCCATAAAAACCCTACAAAAATACTAAAATATATAAAAACCGAAAAAATTAAAAAACCCTAAGAACCCTAAAAACCCAAGAAACCCTTAAAATCCCCAAAAAACCCTAAAAATAATAAAAATCCTAACAAATCCTAATGAATTCCTAAAAACATTAAAAAACATAAACACCATAAAAAATATAAGAAAAGCTTAAAACCTAATAAAACATAAAACCCCAAAAAACCAAAAAAATTAAAACCCTAAAAAAATCTATAAACCCTAAAAACTCTGAAAATATATAAAAACAAAAAAAAACATAAAATTCCTAAAAATACATAAAAATGCATAAAACTAAAAAACCCTAAAAACCTTGAAAACCAATAATAAAACATAGAAAATCTAAAACACTTAAAACCCATAAAAACCTAAAAACCCTAAGAAACCCTAATAATAACCTAACAACCCTAACAACCCCTAAAAACAAAAAAAACTACCTAAAACCCTTAAAAACCCAAAAAACCACTAAAAAACCAAAACACCAAAAAACCTTAATAACCCTGAATACCTTAAAACCATAAACTCCTAAAAAACCCTAAAACCCCTCAAAATCCATAAAAATCCTAGAAACCATAAATATAAAAAAAATCCCAAAAAATCCCTAAAGACGTAAAAACCCCTTAAAAACCAAAAAACCCTAAAGAAAACTTTAAAAACAAACAAAATATTAAAATCCCAAAAAAACCTAAAAAATGATAAAAAACATAAAGACCCTAAACCCCTAAATAACTAAATAATCCTCAAAATCCCTAAAAACACTAACAAACCATAAAAATCCTCAAAATTGCATTAAATGCATAGAAATTACTAAAAAATAAAAAAAACAAAAAACCTAGAAAAAATTAAAAAAACCATAAAACCCCTAAAAATCATAAAAATGATAAAAATGCAAAAAAACTAAAATGACCATAAAACCCCAAAAAATTCCCATAAAACCTAAAATACCCTAAAAACCATAAAATTCCCTTAAAACCCGAAAAAACTAAAAAAAAATACTAAAAACTTTGAAAACCCATTAAACCCCGAAAAACATTAAAAAATAATAATAAACCATTAAAAAACCTTAGAACAAAAAAATCCCTAAAAAATAAAAAAACGATAAAAACATAAAAAACCCTATAACCCTCAAAATCCCTAAAGACCTAAAAACATCAAAATAAAAGATAGTTCTAAAAATAAAAAAAATGTAAAAACCCTAAAAAACATTGAAAAATCCTAAAAAATAAAAAACTAAATTCACTTACAACCCTTAAAACCCGTCAAAAATGATAAAAACCAAAAAAAATTAAAATACCCCTAAAACCCCTTAGAATTATTTAAAGTATTAAAAACTATAAAAATTCTAAAAAATCCCTAAAATTTCAAAAAATATAAAAACCCATAAAAACACAAAAAAAAACCTAAGATAACATTAAAAACAAATAAACAATTTAAACCCCTGAAAACACTAAAACCCATAAAACCCCTTTAAACTTCTAAAATCAATAAAAACCTTAAAAATATTACAAAAACCTAAAAACCCATAAAACTACTAACAGCTATAAAAATCATTTAAACCCCTAATAAGATTAGAATACTCTAAAAAACCTTAAAACCCTAAAAAACTAAAAAAACCTAAAACCCCCAAGAACAAAAAAATTCTAAAACCCTAAAAACCCTAAAAATCCTAAAAATCCCTAAAAACCCAAAAAACCATAAAAATCATAAAAAACCCTAAAAATCCACAAATAAAAAAACCCTTAAAAACCCCCAAAAAAGAAAACCTTAAAAATCAAAAACACTTTAAACCCCTAAAAACCTAAAAGTGCTAAAAACTATAAAAAACCATAAACACCCCAAAAAACCAAAAAACTTATAAAAATCCAAAAAATCCCTAAAAACATTAAATACATAGAAACCTATAAAACACTAGAAAATCCCTAAAAACATGAAAACCCTAAATATACTTAAACCCCTTAAAACTTCTAAGAATCCTAAAACCTTTAAAATACCCCAAGAACCCTAAAATCCCATAAAAACCCTAAAACCTTAAAAAATAAAAAAACCCATAAAAACCCCAAAAATACTAAAGACTCTTGAAACTATTTATACCCATAATTTTTTTTAAAAACTATAAAAAATCTTAAAACCTTAAACAAAAATTTAAGAAAACCTTAAAATCCTAAAAACACTAAAAACCCCCATAATCCTTTAAAACCCTAAAACCTATAAATATCCAAAAAAAATCACTCTAAATCACTAAAAATGAAAAAAACACTTAAAACCCTACAAACCCTATAAAAACCTTAAAAACCTAAATAGTCTAAAACCATATAAGAAAACCTAAAATCCATAAAAAACCCCCAAACCCTAAAAACTCCTAGAATCCATTAAAAACCATACAAATACTAAAAAATTTCAAAAAATCCCTAAAAATATAAAAATCCTTAAAATCTCTGAAAAACTCCTAGGAAAATCTAAAAACCAAAAAAGAACTTAAAACCCCTAAAAACCTAAAAAAAATTATACAAAAATCCCTAAGCAGACCCAAAAAACCCTAAAATTCCTTAATAACATCTAGAAACCATAAAAAACCTAAATACCCATAAAACACCTAAACAACCAAAACACTAAAAACACTTAAAATCAAAAATAACATTAAAAAACTATAAAAACTTCTAAAACACAAAAATAACATTGAAAATTCCATAAAAACATAAAAAAGAACTATAACACTAAAAATAATAAAAATTACTAAAATCCCCAAAAATCATAAAAAATCATAAAAGTACCTAAAAATACCTAAAAGCATAAAACCCATAAAAACTTTGAAAAACATTTAGATAACCTAAAAAACTAAAAATGATAAAACCCCTAAAAACATAAAAACACTAAAAATCATTAAAAAATCTAAAATTTAATATAAACCCTAAATCCCCTCAAAATCCTTAAAAACCATAAAAACTATAAAAAACCATAAGAATTCCTTAAAAATCCCTAAACACATAAAAACACTAAGAAATCTGAAAAACTCCATGAAAACCTTAAAAACCTAAAAAACATAAAAACCAAAAAAAAAACCAAAAAAACCAAAAAAGGAAAAAAACCCTAAAAACCCTAAAAATACCCTAAAAACCCATTAAAACCCCTAAATCCTTAAATGACCTTAAAACCCCATAGAAACCCTAAAAAGTAACTACGAATTATAAAAACCCTCTAAACTCCAAGAAATGATTAAAAAATATAAAAATATTAAAAACACTAAAAAAACCCCAAGCCCAAAATAACAATGAAATCACTAAATACCCTAAAAGCCCTAAAAAAACCAAGAAAGCCTAAAATGCCATAAAAATATTTAAAATACTTAAAAATTATTAAAAATTTAATAACCTATGTATATCCTAAAAACCTAAAAAAACCTTAAAAACCTTAAAACACCTTAAACCCCTAAAAATCCTAAAAATGATAAAAATACTAAAAAACCCTAAACCACCTAAAAACCTTAAATTCTATAAGAACCCCTAAATACCTTAAAACACCTACAAACTCTAAAAACCACTAAAAACATTAACAAATTTTTAGACCACTAAAATGTTAAAAAACACTAAAAAAACATTCAAACCCCCAAAAAACTAAAAAACCCCCAAAACCCTACAAACCCTAAAACCCCATAAAACCTTCAAAATCCCTAACAAACCTAAAAATCCATAAATTATTAAAAAGCCCTATAAATCAATAAAAGCATAAAAAACCCTAGAAACCCTAAATACGTAGAAAATCATAAAAAACTAATCACACCTAAAAAACTAAGAAATCTAAAAAACCAAAACCCCTTAAAAACATCAAAAACCCTCAAAATGCCTAAAAACACTAAAAATATTAAAAAACCTAAAAGCCTAAAATCCATAAAAATGTAAAAAATATTAAAACCCTTGAAAAATACTTTGAAAACCTTAAAATCCTAAAAACACTTAAACCCCATAAAAAACCAAGAAACAATAAAAAACCTAAAAAGACTCAAAACCCCAAAACCCCCAAAAAAACACAAAAAAAACCATTAAAACCCCTAAAAACCCACAAACCCCTTAAAACACTAAAAATTATAAAAACCCATTAAACAAATAAAAAAATTTAAAAACTATAAAAATCTAATAACCCTAAAAAAACACTAAAAACCCAAAAAAACCAAAAAACTCTAAAACCCTAAAAAACCCAAAAAAACCCCAGACTACCTAAAAACCCTAAAGACTAAAAAATCATTAAAATATCATTAAAATCTTTAAAAATGGAAAACCCCCTAAAACCGTAAAAATAAAAAAGTAAATCTTAAAAAACTAAAAACTTTTAAATTTCTTAAAAGGCCTAAAAACACTAAAACCCTACAAAAAATACTAAAATCCCTCAAAATCCCTAAAAAACATAAAACCCCATAAAAATCATAAAAAAAGTCCAAAACAATACCTAAAAACATAAAAAACTATAAAAATGATGAAAAAAATTATAAAACCATATATCCATAAAAAACAAACAAAACCTAAAAAAATAAAGTGCTAAAAACCTATAAAACCATAAAAGATCATAAAACCAAAAAATGCCACAATAACCACTAAAAACCATGAAAGACCCTAAAAACCCCATAAAACAAAAAAACCACTAAAAAAATACAAAACCCTTTAAATTTATAAAGATGATAAAATCTCAAAAAACTATAAAACAGAAAGAAGTTAAAAAAACTCTAAAAACCCAAAGAAACGATGACACCCCTAAAAATCCCTAAAACCCATAAAATCCCATAAACCCATAAAAATCCTAAAAAATCCCAAAAAATCCCTAAAAACATAAGAAAACCCTAACAAAATCGTAGAAACCAAAAAACACTTGAATCCCCTAAAACCTAAAAAACCCTAAAACCCTAAAAACCCCTAAAAAGACCCTAAAGCCACTAAAAAACTCATAAAGAGCATAGAAAAACTAAATTACCTAAATTCCTAAAACCCACTAAAAACTATAAAATACTTTTAAACCCCTAAAAACATTAAAAAACTCTAAAAACCAAAGAAACACTAAAAAATCAAAATACCCATAAATCCCCCAAAACCCATAAAAACCATAAATCCCTAAAAACCACTTAAAATCCATAGAAACCCTAAAAACTGTAAAAATACTAACAAAATCGAAAAAAATATTTTGAAACAAAAAAACCCCAGAAACCTGATACGAAAACCTTAAAAACCTAAAAGCATGTAAACCCTTAAAAACCTAAAAAATATAAAAACCCAAAAACCCAAAAAAACCAATAAAAAACCTAAAAATACCTAAAAACCATAATAATGCTAAAATCCACTAAAAATCCTTAAAATTAAATAATCCAAAAAATAGTGAAAACCACTAAGAAAACCTTAAAAATCTAAATACAATTAAAACCCTAAAACCCCTAAAAACTCTAAAAACTCCTAAAACCCTAAAAAACTCCCAAACCCCAAAAAATCACCAAAACCCAAAAAACCCATATAAATAAAATAATATCCCTAAAAATTTCTAAAAATTAAAAACTAATAAAAACTAAAAAAACTGATAAAAAAACCATAAAACCCCAAAAATACATAAAACCAGAAAAAACCCCAAAAAAACAAAAATACGATAAAACACTAAAAAACATAAAAAGACCCCTAAACCCCTAAAAACACATAAAACATTAAAAAATCTAAAAAACCTAAAAAACCTTGAAAAACTAAAAAAACGAAAAATACAAAAAACCAAAAATCCCCTAAAAACCCTAAAAACCCTGAAACCCCCAAAATTACTAAAAACCCTAAAAAATGATAAAGAACTTGTCAAGCATGAAAAACTAAAAAAACACCAAAAATCCATTAAAACAAAAAAACCTAAAAACCTAAAAACACTTAAAATGATAAATATGCCTAAAAAAATATGCTAAAAACCCTAAAAACCCTAAAATTTTAAAAATCCATAAATACCCACAAAATCACGAAAAATCCAAAAGTCCATAAAAATCCTAAAAAATAACTCAAAATAATTAAATACGTAGAAAACCATTAAAACCCTAAAAGCCCTATAAAAACCATAAAAACCTAAAAAACACCTGAAACCCCTAAACGACCTAAAAAATGAAACACCCCTAAAATCCCTAAACATACACTAAAAACCACAAAAATCCCTTAAAATCATAAAAACCATAAAAACCCTAAAAATGATAAAAAAATCTAAAATCCCTTTAAAATCCTAAAAATGTTAAGAAAATATAAAAACATTAAAAACCAAAAAAACTCAAAAAAACCTAAAAACCCAATAAACCATTGAAACCCTAAAACCCCTAAAATTCCTAAAAATCCTTAAAAAATAAAAACAATAAAAAAAACCACTAAAAATATCTGAAAACATAAAAAACACTATTTTTTTTTGAAAAAACATAAGAAAACCATTAAAACCAAAAATCACATAAAAACCCAAAAAAACAAAAAAAACATTAAAACCCATAAAAACTCTAAAATACATAAACCCATAAAACCTAAAAATTCATAAAACCCTAAAAACAATAAAAATCCTAAAAATCCCTAAAAATCCCTAAAAATGTAAAAATCCTTTAAAACCATAAAACCATAAGACAACCCAAAAAACCAAAAAACACTTAAAACCCATAAAAACCAAAAAATTCTAAAAACAATAACAAACCAAAAAGACCCTAAAAACTATAAAAACCCAAAAAAGACCCTAAAAGCCTTATAAAATCCATAAAAACAATAAAACTACTAAAACCTATAAAAACCATATAAACCCTGAAAAAAATTAGAAAATCATTAAAACCCTAAAATACTCTATAAGCCCCTAATACCCCCAAAAAACCAAAAAACCCAAAAAAAACCATAAAACCCCCCAAAAAACAAAAAAAACACTGAAAACCATAAAAATAAACTAAAAATCCCTCAAAATATAAAAACCTTAAAAACAAAAAAATAATTAAAACCCTTAGAAACCCTAAAAATGTTAAAAACACTAAAACCATAAAAACATAAAAACCCATAAAAACCCTCAATATCCCTAAACACACTGAAAACCATAAAAATCATAAAAACACTAAAATTATCTAAAAACATAAAAAAATAAAATCCCTAAGAACCATAAGAAACATTTAAATCCTAAATACAATAAAACCCCCTAAAAATCCTAAAAAAATTACTAAAACCCTAAAAAAGTCCTCCAAAAAATAAAAACCATAAAGTCTGTGAAAAAATCTAAAAACCCATAAAGATCTCAAAAAGCTGCTAAAATCTCAAAAAGTAATTTAAACCCCATCACTAATTAAAAACACTAAAAATCCTTAAAATCCCTAAAAACTCCAAAAACCATATAAACTAAAAAAACCTAAAGACTACTAAATCATTAAAAACACCAAAATTCCATAAAAATCCTAAACAATCCCTAAAAATACTAGAAAATGTAAAAACCCTAAAAACTTTAAAAACCCCAAATAAAACCTTAGAAACCTAAAAATACTTTAAACCCCTAAAAAAACTCTAAAACCCTGAAAACCTTAAAAACCATAAAAATTATAAAACCCCAATAAAATCCCTAAAATCCATTAAAATTGTTAAAAACATAAATAATACCTAAAAATACATAAAAAATAAAAACCACTAAAACCCTGAAAAACCTCAAGAAAACATGGAAATCCTTAAAAAAATTAAAACCCCAAAAAACTTAAAAATGCTAAAAACAATCAAAATATGTAAAATGAACTTATAAAATATAGAATCTTTCAAAAATAATAAAAACCCATAAAAACCTTTAAACCCGTAAAACCCAAAAAACCACCACGACCCACTAAAAACACTAAAATACCTTCAAACTCATAAAACATAAAAAATCTAAATACCAAAAAAACACCTAAAAAATAAAAAAAAACACCCTAAAAACTAAAAAAACCATAAAACCCCAAAACCCCCAAAGCCCTAAAGTCTCTAAAAACCTTCAAAAACCAAAAATACCATAAAAATCATAAAAGGCCCTAAAATCCCTAAAAACCATAAAATCCTTGAAAAACCCTAAGAAATCCTTGAAAACACAAAAACACCTAAATCCCCTAAAAAATAAAAATGCTAAATCCCTTTAAAACTCTAAAAGCCTACAACCCATAAAACCCCTCAAATTCCCAAGAAACCCAAAAAACCATAAAAATAATAAAAAATCTCTAAAAATAACTAAAAAGGTAAAAAACTCCTAAAACCTTGAAAAATCCAAAGAAAACCTTAAAAACCTAAAAACACTTTAAACCAATAAAAATCCTAATAAAAGATAAAACCCTAAAAAACTTAAAAACATTAAAAAACATAAAGCATCAAAATCCATAAAAATCATAAAAATCCTAAAGTCCTAAAAAATCCCTAAAAATACCTAAAAGGATATAAAACCATTAAAACCCTAAAAAACATTAATATAACCATAAAAACCTCTTAAAACCACTAAAACCCAAAAAACACTCAAAAACTTAAAAAACACTCAAAATCCATAAAAACCCTCAAAATATCTAATGACAATAAAAACCCTAAAATTCCTAAAATTCCTTTAAAATAAGTAAATAAAAAATACCCCTAACCCCTTAAAACCCCTAAAAATACCAAAAAAACATGAAAAAAACCCTAAAACCCCATAAAAACCCTAAAAACATTAAAACTATAGAAACCCATTAAACCCATAAAAATGTTCAAAACTATAAAAAACATAAAATCCCTAAAAATTTGAAAAACAACACTAAAAACCCCCAAAACTATAAAAACTCTAAAACCCATAAAAACCATAAAAAATATCTAAAAACCCCTAAAGACATAAAATCACTAAAAACATTGAAAACCCTATAAGCCCCTCAAAATCCCTAAAAAATCTAAAAACATAAAATACTAAAAATCCATAAAATCACAAAACCACAAAAAAACCCTAAAAACCCTAATAAATCCTTAAATACATAAAACAATTGAAAACCCTAAAAACCTACAAAATGTTAAAACCAATAAAAACCACTTAAAACCTAAAAAAACTAAAAATCCCTAAAAACTATAAAAAACCCATAAAACCCTTAAACCCCCTAAAACTCATAAAAAACTAAAAACCACTAAAAATATAAAAACCCTTTAAACCTTTATAAAATTTTAAAAACACTAAAAACTAATAAAACACTAAATACTGAAACCCCCTAAAAACCGAAAAAAGACATAAAAACACTAATAACACTAAAAAACTATTAACACCCTCAAAATCTATAAAACTGTTAAAATCCATAGAAATCCTAAAGAAGCCCTAAAAATTCAAAAAAATAAAAATCCCTTAAAACCCTAAAAACTATAAGAAAACATTAAAAATCTAAAAACTATTAAATCCCCTAAAAACTCTGAAAACTATAAAATCATTAAAACCCCTAAAAACCCTAAAAACTCTCAATATCATTAAAAAATCAAAAACCCCAAATCCATAAAATACCTAAATACATAAAAACAAAAACAAACCATGAAAACATAATGAAACCCCTAAAAACCTAAAAACACTTAAAACCCATAAAAAAAATACTTAAACCCCTAAACCCCCATTAAGAGACCATAAAACCAATAAAACCCCAAAAACATTAAAACCCCCCCAAAAAAATAAAAGAGTAAAAATCAAAAAAAAACTAAAAACTCTTTAAACCCCTAAAAATATTAAAGTGAAGAAAAAAATGATGGTGGATCAGCTCTCCCGCGATGGCGATTCTCTCCACCCACGACATAATTGAAGGAAGTGACTGCTCTTGTACTTCACCCTCCCCACTCCGCGAGGGAGGGGCCTCTGTTGATTCTTCATGATGGGCGTCCTTTTGTCCCGTTCTCGGTTCCTGATTTTCTTCCTCCATTTCCACAGATTGAGATATTCCCTATGGTTTCTGACTTACATGAAGGATTTCCATAGCTTCAGTTATATATTTCATAGTTCAATGAGGCCTCATCCCAGTATAGGTTGTCCTTGGTTGGTCATTTCTTGAACTGGAAACCCCTAGTGAATGTTTTCGACAGATTTGTGTTCGAACAATGGGACATCCAAGACCGTGCTATGGTAGGTCTTCTTGATAGCAGTCACATTTTGATTCACTTTTTTTTGGAAGAGCATTTGGTTTAGACCTAGTCGGTGGCTCTAAGAAGATACAATGGTGATCATTTCTCCCTTTCCAGGTAAAGCTTTGATCTGCACTTGAACTGTGATTCACCGATGGTGGCAACGTGGGTAAGATTTCTATAACTGCCCCTCCCTTTTGAAAATTTCTCTATTATTTCAATGTTGGGGAATTTGGTGGGAAGGTTCTTATGCGTCGATAGTAGAACAAGGGACATTTTCCACCTGGACTCCCCAAGGGTCTTTGTGAATATTTATGCTTCTAAAGGACCTATTTTTTTTTTTGGATTGCAGTTGGTGAGGAGCTTCGGTGGAAGCAGCCTGTGATCTTTGAGTCGTGGAAAGATTTTTGCTCCTCCTGCTGGCTTCTGGGACATAATGTTCAGGCTTGTAGGAGTAGCAGAAGGAATTTTTGTGCTTTGAACTGATCTTAGGAGGTGACTGGTGAGGAGAAGTAGAATCAGGGCGAGGTGTAGGAGGTTGTACACAAGGATCCTCAAGCTCATGTTGATTCTGGTGAAGGGGGGCAGGCTCGGGTGGGGATGAATATGGCGGAGGTTGCATAAATTGCTTCAATCGGGCTCGGAAGAAATGCTTCTATGGGGGTGGATCCTATACCTAGGCTTGGTTCTGGATCCTTGGACATGATTATTATGTGGGAGGACCCCCCGATTGTGTTGATGGGTCATGGATCTGTAGCTGATGGAGGGAAAGTTGGTTTTCAGTGTCAACCGGAACCCAAGGTGGTTGACATTTTCAAGCGATTGAAGAGTGACTTGAAGCTCTTGGATGCTGGAAGTTCCTTATGAAGGGAGGTTGCTGCTGATGGGATGTCGGTCTCCTCTGATAGCATTCTGAAGCAGAGGCAGGAAGTCTTCCAAATATTCAATCTCTTTGAAGGGTTTGAGCTTGAGGGAGTAGTGCAAGGGTCTCCACTTGTTGATGATGGGAGTGAGAGGTCTGATGCATAGGGGAGCTGGGAGCAGGCCGTTGTTGCTGAGGGGGGTGGAGGGGGTGTGGGCTAGAAGGCTTGTGAAGCTGGGCTATTGTTAGACATCACTGAGCACTCGGGTGGTGTTGATGAGCAAGAGATTAGGGAGCTACAGTCTCTTGGTCACAATTGTGATGATTTTTATGTGAATGGGGGGAAGGTGAACAATACTCCTAGGGAGGAGGGGCAATGGTCTCTAGTTTCTGATGTTGGGAATGTAATTCTGGCTGTACAGATTCCAAGTGTGGAGCAGGTTGTTCCTACTAGGAGCGTTGGGGGCTGTGTGGTCCATAATGCTGGTCAAGCTGAGTCGATGATGGATACTTTTGGGTCCTTGTATGGAGTTGGAGAGTAGTAGAAAAGGGCAATGTAGGGGCTGGAGACTATGCACTCTATCCAGGGGGATGAAAGTGAGGTACCTAGCAGGGAGGTTCACTTGTAGCAGGCCCTGGCTGGTGGGGTGCCCCATCATTTTCTGGCTTCTCAGGAACCTACGGTGGTTCCTGACGTGCTGCAAGGTGGGGTTCTTGCTGTATGTTCCCTAAATCAAGAAGACTCCTTCATTCCGGATCACGATTTTATCCAGGTGTATCCTAGAAGGACGGAGTAGAACATGAATATGGTCATCAAAGAGAGGGCCCTGCTGGAGATGGCCGTTCTTTATGGGAAGGAAAATAAATATGCGGAGGTCTCTTCAGTTCCCTATAGGAGGAAACCAAGGAAAGACTATTCGGCTTTGTCGAGGAGAGTGTCCACGAGAGCCACTTGCAAAGCTAAGGTGGTTGACTCTGGTAGGGTAAGTCGGTCTAGTAAGGCACAACTAAATGTGGAACAACAACGTCTCAGGGAGTATTACATGACCTTCTTAAAGGAATATGATTCTTCTGAATGGGAGTCGGTGGAGTCAGATTCTTCCTCCGGTTATGGTACTGATGGGGACCCTTTTAGGGAGGACGTTGATTTGTAGTTTCTACTTTTTTTTACATCTTTTTGGGTCTTTTGGGGTTTCGGTGTCATTGGTGGTCCAGGGAGTTTTGGGTGTGGTCTATTTGGCCCCACCCCGCCCTTGTCTTCTTTTCTTTTCCTTTAATAAATTTGGGGGGAGGGGGTCAGGAATTGCCAGGCCCTTCACCTACCTTGTCCCTAAAAACATTATAGATACTCTAAAGACCCTAAAACCCTAAAAACTCAAAAATCTTAAAACCCCAAAAAACACATAAAAACCCTAAAGACCCCCAGAATCTATAAAAACTCTAAAAAACCTTTAAAATCCTAAAAACACCTCAAAATCCATAAAAATGTAAAAACTCTAAAATAAACCTAAGAAATCCATAAAACCAAAAACCACTTAAAACACCCAAAACTCTTAAAATTATAAAAACCCCATAAAAACCCTAAAAACCCCAAAATCCAAAAATCACCTAAAAACCCAAAAAACCCATAAAAATCATAAAAAACCCGAAAAATTTATAAATCGTAGAAAAATATAAAAACCATATGAAAAACATAAAAACCTAAAAACACTTAAAAACCCAAAAAATACTAAAAATGATAAAAATCCTAAGACACACAAAACATCACAAAAACCCCAAAACCATAAAACTCCTAAATACTATAAAAAACCCTAAAAACCAATAAAAAACATAAAAAAATGTAAACACCCTAAAACCCATTTAAACCCCAAAAAACTTTTAAAAACACTAAAAACCCTTAAAACCCTAAAAACCACAAAAATATCTCAAAATCCCCGAAAACCCCCCCTAAAACCATCAAAATCCAAAAAACACAAAAAAATTCAACCCCCCCAAAATCCATAAATATGTAGATAACCCCTAAAAACCAAGAAACACCATAAGAAACCTGTAAAAACCTAAACAATTTAAATCCCTAAAAACCCTAAGACCCCTAATAACCCTAAAACCCCATAAAAACCATAAAAATCCCTAAATTTCCTAAAACCCCTAAAAACCATAAATTTTTTAAAAAGCCTCAAAACCACTAGAAATGTAAAAAATAATAAAAACCATGAAAAACCATAAGAAAAAATTAAAAATATAAAAACACTTAAATCCCATAGAAACCTAAAAAACTATAAAAACCTTAAAAACCATAAAAATAAGGTACAACCCTAAAAATCCCAAAAACCATAAAACCCACATAAAAACATTAAAAACCATAAAAACCAATAAAACCAATAAAAACCTCTAAAAACTATAAAAACCCTTTGAACTCATAAAAAAATTAAGAAACTCTAAAAAAACATAAAAATCCCTAAAAATGAAAAAAAAAACATAAAAAAACGACCATAAAAACCCTACAAACCGTCAAAATACTAAAAAACCACTAAAAACAATAAGTTCCAAAAAAACCCCTAAAATTCATAAAAACATAAAAAGGCATTAAAACCATAAAAAACCAAAGAAAACATTAAAACCTAAAAACACATAAAACCCCTATAACATAAAACATCTTAAAAGACCTAAAAATACTAAAAAACCCAAAAATTCCTAAAACCACTCAAAATTCTTAAAACAAAAAACCCTATAAAGTCATAAAAAATAACCAATAATACCTAAAAACATTCAAAACTCTAAAAACCCTGACAAAACCTAAGGAAACCCAAAAAAACATAAAAACAATTTAAACTCGTAAAAACCTAAAAAATGATAAAAACACTAAAAACCATAAAAGAACCAAAAAACCTCTAAAAAATCCCTAAAAACATTAAAAACACTAAAAACCCATAAAACACTAAAAATCACTAAAAACAAAAAAAACCCTTAAACCAATAAAATGATAAAAAAACTCTAATCAAACTTAAAAACATTAAAAAACCCAAATAAACAATAAAAACCCCAAAAAGTCTAAAAAACATAAAAACCCCTAAAAATCTTAAAAATTCTAAAAATACTCAAAATCCTTAAAAACCCAAAAAACAATAAAATTACTAAAAGACCTAAAATTCATAAAAACATAAAATAACAAAAACCTTGAAAACCCTCTGAAAATATTAAAAACCTAAAAAACATCAAACCCCTAAAAACCTAAAAAACTCTAAAAACCATGAAAACCACAAAAACCCTAAAACCCCTCAAAATCCATAATTTTCATAAAAATCATAAAAAACACCATAAATCCCTTAAAAAGTAAATATCCCTAAATCCAGAAAAAACCCTATGAAAATGTTAAAAACCTAAAAATCATAAAATCCCTAAATTCCTAATATTATAAAACCTCCAAAAAACCCTTAAAACCACCCCCCTAAAATCACTAAAAATGTAATAAAACCTTAAAAAAACTAAAAACCACAAAAAAAATAAAAACACTTAAAACCCCTAAATACCTAAAAAAAGATAAAAATGCTAAAACCCTTAAAAAACCCTAAAACCCATAAAAACACATAAAAAGATTAAAAAACCCATAAAAACTCTAAAACTACAAAAACAATCTTAGAAGACCTTATAAAACCAAGAAATGTTAAAAAACAAAGAAACCTTAAAAACCCTAAAAACGTTAAAAAAACCATAAAAACCCTAAAAATGTAAAAAAGACCATAAAATCCCAAAAAACCATAAAAAACAAAAAAACCCTAAATTACCTAAAAACCCTAAAAAATCCTTAAAAACCTTAAAAAAAATAAAAAATCATAAAAAATAAAAAAAGTCAATAAAAACCCCTAAAATCTAGAAAACCCCTAAAAATATTAAAAACAAAAAAACACTTTGAAACCCCAAAATTCTAAAAATGCTAACAACCCTAAAAATTACTAAAAAAACATAAAAACCATAACCCCCCCAAAAAAACCCATAAAACCCTAAAAACCTATAAAAATATAAAAAACACTAAAAACTCTAAAATCCCTTTAAACCTCTAAAAATGTTAAGAAAATCTATACACTTTAAAAACCCTAAAAAATTAAAAATCACTAAAAAATCAAAAAAACCATAAAAACCATAAAAAACCTAAAAACCCCTAAAAAGCTCAAAATATCTAAAAACCATAAAAACCATAAAAATCTTAAAAAATACATAAAAATCTATAAAAACATAAAAAATCCTAAAAACTCTGAAAACCCCTAAGAAAACCTTAAAAAATCCAAAACTAAAAACACCTAAAAATCATAAAATAGATAAAATACGTAAAAACTCCAAAAATAACCTAAGAACCCTAAACCCCTAGAACCCAAAAAACCACTAAAAACCTAACAAAACCCTAAACCCATAAAAACACAAAAACCCCAATAAAAAATAAAAATGTTAAAAACTTTAAAAAAACTTAAACCCAAAAAATTAAAACAAATTAAAACCCTAAAAACCATAAAACCATAAAACCCCTAAAAACAATCAAAATACCTAAACACACTAAAATCTATAAACGTCATTAAAAATTCAATAGAACATAAACAAAACCTAAAAACCATGATAACCCATAAGGAAACCTTAAAAAATAAAAATAATTAAAACCCTTAAAAACCTAAAAATACTAAAAACCCTAATAAACCTAAAAACCCAAAAATCTTTAAAATCTTAAAAACCCTTATAAATATAATAGTATCTAAAAATCCCAAAAAATATAAAATAACCCTAAAACTCAGAAAAACCCTTAGAAAAACATTAAACCCTAAAAACACTTTAAACCCCTAAAAACCTTATAATGCTAAAAACCCTCAAAAGGACCTAAATACCCGAAAACCCCAAAAAACCATAAAACCCCTAAATACATTAAAAACCCCAAAACCCCCATATAAACCCTTAAAAACCCTAAAAATATTTAAACTCATAAAAACATTCAAAAACTCTGAAAACCATAAAACCCCTAAAAACCCAAAAAATACTAAATTCCTAAAACACCATAAAAAACCCTAAAAAACCTAAAAATTCTGGGAAACCCTAAATAGATTAAAATTCCTAAAAAATCACTAAAAATCTATAAAACATAAAACCACCAAAACCCTAAAAATGGTAAGAAAACATTAGAAACCAAAAAACATTTAAACCTCTAAAAACCTTAAAATGTTAAAACCCCTAAAAAACCTAAAAAACATAAAACCCTAAAAACAATAGAAACCCCTAAAAACCTTCCATACCCTAAAAACCCTTTAATTGACTAAAATATTAAAAACTCCAAAAATCAATAAAAACAATAAAAATTAAAAAAACCCTAAAAAATCAAATAACCATAAAACCATAAAAACACTCAAAATTGACAAAATCCATAAAAAACCATAAAACTGATAAAAATCCTAAAAAATATCTAAAAATTTTAAAAACCCAAAATCCCTCAAAGAAAACCTTAAAGACCTAAAAAAATTTAAAACCCCTAAAAACTGTAAAAAATATTTGAAACCTTAAAAAACCATAAAACCATAAAAAATCCCCTAAAACCCCCAAAGTCACTTAAAAACCTAAAAACCCACCAAAATCCTAGAAAGGATTAAATAAGACCAAAAATTAAAAAACACTAAAAACATTAAAAAAATATAAGAAAACATTAAAAACCTAAAACACCTAAAATTCCTAAAAACCTAAAAAATACTAAAAACCATAAAAACACCTACGGAGACCCTAAAATCTACAATACACATAAAAAACAAAAAACAAAAAAACTGAAAAAACCCCATATAAATACTAAAAACTCTAAAAACCCTTTAAACCCCTAAAAACATTATAAAACTATAAAGACCCTTAAAACACTGAAATAACACAAAAAACCCTAAAAACAAAGAAACTATAAAATAAAAAACCCTAAAAACATAAAAATCCCTAAAAATACCTAAAATCCATAAACACCCAAAAAACTATAAAAATCCAAAAAAGGCATAAAATCCATAAATACATAAATGACCCTAGAACCACTAAAGAACTTGAATAAAACCTTCAAAACCTAAAAACACTTTAAACCCCTACAAAACATAATAACACTAAAAATACTAAAACCCATAAAAACCCAAAAAACCCTAGAAAACAGTAAATCCATAAAACTACAAAAAACATTAAAATTGCATAAAAACACATAAAATCCACTAAAAACTCTAAAACCATTTGGACCTCTAAATGCATTAAAAACTCTAAAAACCATAAAACCCCTCAAAATCCCTAAAAATCTTAGAAACCCATAAGAAATCCAAAAAAATCCACAAAACCCTAAAAGAACCATAAAACCCCTCAAAATCCCTAAAAATCCAAAAAACCCATAAAAATCCTAAAAATTCCCTAAATATCCCTAATAACATAAAAACACCTAAAACACAAAAAAAAACTAAGGATACCTAAAAAATGTAAAAACACTTAAAACCCCTAAATGACTTGAAAACGCTTAAAACAACTAAAAACCCTAAGATCCCAAAAAACTATAAAACCCCTTAAAATCTTAAAAGGCCTAAGAAACCCAAAAAACCCATAAACCACTAAAAAATCAAAAACCCCTATATCTATAAAAATAATAACAATATAAAAAATACTATAAAACCCTAAAAACTCAAGAAAACCCAAAAAATCATTAAAACCCCAAAATCCTAAAAATTACAAAAAACACTCTTAAAATCCCTAAAAAATCTAAGTACCCATAAAAAAAACTAAAAAAAAAATAAAAATTCCTAAAAATGTACAAAAATATAAAAACTTGAAAACCACTACAAAAATAATAAAATCTAAAAAAACTTAAAACCCCTAAAAACCCTAAGAAACAATAATAACCCAAAAAAACTCTAAAAACCTAAAAACCCTCAAATCCCCCAAACCCCTCAAAATTCATAAAAACCCTAAAAAACATAGGAATCTTAAAAAGCACCTCAAAATCCCAAAAAATGTAAAAAATGAAAACCCATAAGAAAACCATAAAAACCTAAAAACACTTAAAATCCCTACAAAAGCTAAAAAATTAAAAAGCCCCCAAACCCCTAAAAACCCTAAAAACACAAAAAATCCTAAAAAACCCTAAGAACATTAAAAACCCTAAAAACCATTAATGCACTAAAACCCATTTTAAAACCCTAAAATTTTCAAAAAAAAAAACCTTTAAACCCATAAAAATTTCAAAAACCCCAAAAACCCAAAAAAACCATAATAAAATATAAACTCTAAAAAAACCTAAAAACATAAAACCATTAAAATCCTAGAAGATCCCTAAAAATAATTAAAAATGTAAATAACCTTGAAATCCCTGAAAAACCTTAAGAAATCCTAAAAAACCTAAAAAAAATTAAAGCCCCTAAAAGTTATAAAAAACACTAAAATCCCCAAAAGACCTAAACACCCGAAAATCCCTTAAAATTCCAACAATCTCTAAAATCCCTAAAAGACCTAAACACCCCTAAATCCCTTAAAATTTCAACAATCCCTAAAAACCCTAAAAACCCTAAAAAATCCCCAAAAATCCTAAAAATGTACAAAACCCTAAAAATTCTTAAGAAAAATATAAAACATCAAAACAATTAAAACCCCTAAAATAAAAAAAACTCTAAAATGCTAAAAACCCTAAAAACCCTAATAACCCCATAAAACCCCTTAAAACCATAAAAATCGCTAAAAAACATTAAAATAGTAAAAAACTAAGAAAATACTAAAGAACCACTATAAACTCTAACAACCCTTTAAACCCCTAAAATAATTAAAAAACACTAAAAAAATATTAAAACCCAAAAAATTTTAAAAAATACTAAAACACAAAAAACCATAAAAACCCGAAAATCCCTCAAAATCCCTCAAAATCCCTAAAAATCCTAAAAGACATAAAAATCTAAAAAATACCTAGAAAAAAACCCATAAAACCCTTGAAAATCCATATGAAGACCATAAAACCATAAAAACACTTAAAACCCCAACAAAACCTAACAAACACAACAAACCCTATAAACCATTAAAACCATAAAAACAAATAAAAACCCTAAAAACAAATAAAAACCCAAAAAATGTTAAAAACTCTAAATAAACTTTAAACCCCTAAAAATTTAAAAAACTCATACAATATTTATAATCCCAAAAAACTCAAAAAACCCCTAAAAACAAAAAACCCAAAAATCCCCTAAAATCCTCAAAATCCCTAAAACCTCTAAAAACCATAAAATTCGTAAAACCCCTAAAAATCCCTAAAAACATAAAAACCATAAAAACCATAAAAAAACCTAAGAAAAAATTAAACCCCCCAAGCACTAAAACCCCTAAAAATGCTAAAAAACAATAGAAATCCCCAAAAACACAAAACCCCCAAAAACACCTGAAAATCCCTAAAAAACATAAAACACCATAAAAATCCAAAAAAGAATACCTAAAAATACCTAAAACGTAAAGATCCCTAAACACTCTTATAAAACAAAAAAATATTAAAAAAACACATAAACCCATAAAAAACTAAAAAAATTATAAAAATCCTTAAAAACTCTAAAAACCCTAAAAATAGCTAAAACCCTAAAAACCATAAAAATTGTAAAGAAACTGTAAAAATACCTAAAATGTAAAAACCCAAAAAAATCCTTTAAAACTTCTAATAAAATATAAAAACCTAAAAAAAATTAAAACCCCCAAAAATTCTAACAAACAATGAAAACCATAAAAATTAAGAAAACCATAATGACCCTAAAACCCATAAAACCCCATAAAAGCCTTAGAAACCCTAAAAAACCAAATTAAAGACCTCAAGAAGACGGAGGAGAAAGGAAGGGGAGCGATTGATCATGGGGATCATGCTACTACAAGGATCTTGAATCCTTCTAATTATGAGGGCCTTCCATTAAGAAAGGGCATGTTGTGGATGTCACTGTTAATCGTGAGGTGGTGGAGGAATGTATGAGCCTATACTGATTCTCCAAAATTTCTCAAGTTATGATACAGAAAGAGGAAAATCTTTTGAGATTTGGTGATCTAGCCAAGCACATTGTGGAAATTTGGGGGTTTGAAAAATGGAAGATGACCACTATGGGAAGGGGTTATTACCATATTGTTTTTCCCTATGATTAATGGAAATGGAGGGATTGGAGCTTTGGAACCCTCAATCTCAAGCCTAGTTTTCTTCGTATCTAGGATTGGGATAAAAATTTTAACCCCTCTAGAGTGATGAAAACTTTTACTAAAGTTTAGATATGTATTTGTAAGTTGAATTGTCTATACTGGAACCCACTGATCATGTGGGACATTGCATATTTGGTTGGTTTCCCTGTCGGGATTGATAAGGAGACAAACAACCTGAGATATGGGCATTATGCCAGAGTTCTAGTCAAGGTTGACATGGCTGGAATTCTGGTTGAGGAGATTGTCCTCAATACACTGAAATATAGCCACACCCTTGAAATACAATATAAACGAATGCCTAAATTTTTCCAGAACTTCAATTTCTTTGTTCATATACTCTCTAAATGTGGGAGGATAAAGGAAGGAAAATTTTGTAATCTTCACAGGAATGATGCAATATCCTACAAAAAGAAAAGTGGGAATGCAAAGAATAAGGTCCCAGATACATCCACCTCCAACCTTAAGTATGATAATCTTAATGTATCCATACAGAACCATAAGACTTATATGGGATAGACTGAGGCCCACTATTTTGAGCCTCCTCCTAAATAGATTAAGGTGTCAAATGGTGAGTATTCCTGACACTTTAATTGATGCAGTACCTACCACTAGTTAAAATTTTGATCATCCAGCTGATGATCATTTGACTCATGTTGCCGACTCCCACCCTGAGATGGTGTCAAGAGTTTCTCTTTTGGTTGAGGAAGTGAGCCATGATATTGATCTGAAATTACATGATGTGGTTGGGGGATGTGGTTTGAGAAATCCCCCTCACATGAAAGAAATTACTAAGCCTTCAGTTGACTCAGAAAGGAATTTTCCCTCAGATATTTTTGGTTATATTCCCATTAATCTTGTGTAGATGGTTGTTTTTTCTACTTCTAGACCTAAGTCCCCTCACCAAGATGAGGATCTAGAAGCTTTTATTTCTCTTATTATCATAGGGGATCCCCAAATTCACATAGATATGGAGGTTCCTAGGCTTGGAGCATAGGACATTGTTGAGAAGTGATTTCACCTCAAGGAGATGGATCTCATTCCCCTATAGATTTAGGTATAGGCTGCCTCTCCTTCCCACATTTACTCAGTTTAGGTAGTGGAATCCCCTTTTCATAGGATGATGTTTCATGGGTTTCCATCTTGAAATTCAGAGGCCTCCACCAATCATGAAAACAATATGAATGTTAATGCCTCTAGTGAAATGAGTGAGACTAGTGGGGCATATTTTACCATTGTCTCTATGGAAAAGCCTTCCAAAATAACTATGGGTGGTGATCCAGCCAATATAGTAGTATCTTCCATCAATCAATTCACTATGATTAGTGGAAAATGTTGGGCTGATACGGTTTATGCTGATGTGGATGAGGATACCCAATCTACTAAGGATGGTAACTAGATAGATGAAGTCAGATAATAAAATCCACTCACGAAGCCTATTGGTAGGCCCAAGAAAAAAGGAAAGAAGAAGAATGTGAGGGAAATAACTTCATAAACTAATCCTAAGAAGAAGGGATCACCCCACCATAGGGGAAAGACTCTTAATTAATGAAGATTATGTTTTTGAATTTCCAAGGGCTTGAGAATTCTACCATGGATGCATCCCTTTGGAATTTTATTATTTCTAATAGGCCTATGATTTTTGGAATTACTAAACCCAAGATGCATTTTGTGAATTTAAAGGCATTTAAATGGTCTTATCTTGGATACTCTCTTATCTCATAAAATAGATATGAAGTTGATGCGGAAAAATTATTGGTTCTAAAGAATGATGATATCCGTCTCCATTAATTTGAGACGAGTCTCCAACTTATCTCCCTCTCAGTCCATTATCGTGGTGCTTCCATCACCCTATCTTTTGTGTATGTATCTGGACTATATATTAAGAGGGATATTTAAAGAAAATTGATATAGATTAATGAAGTTATGAATCACAATTGGAAAATTATTGGTGACATTAATATTATTCTAATATTGGATAAAAATATCGGATCTCATTTTTCAAGAATTACTACTGATGAAATTTCTGGATGCATTGGACAGTGTAACCTCACTGAGGTTGCCATCATTGGAGCTTACTTCACTTAAGGTAGATTCAGCATGAATGTAAGGAAGGAAGGTAATCTTGACAGATTGTTCTTTTAGATCAATGAATGGGGTACCCCCACTTATCTCTCTAGGTTCACTCTATCCAAATTTAATATGGATCACAACCCCCTTATTATTGATATCAAGATGGAAAACATGAGGGCAGATCTAATTCCCTTTAAATTTAACAATGAATGAATCACCATTCCAAGATGTAGAGAGGTGGTGATCACTGGATATAATATTTCATTTATTGGTATCCCCCTCTACATTATAGAATCTAAGATTAAAAAATTAAAGGTCTATTGAGGGAGTGGAGTAAGAAATCATTTTCCAGAATTGATGAGGATATCAAAGCTATTTAACACTAGCTTTCCAGTTTTTAGATTTCCAACCAACAACTAACTCTACCATCCCATGAAGAGATTCAGCTACATAACAAGCTGGATGACCTATTGTCTCTCAAGGAGAAAAAGATGAATAACCAGTTTAATGTATAATAGATCAAATATCGGGGTAGGAACTTCAACTTATTCCATCGACTGCATAAGGAAAATAATGTTAAGATATGACCAAATTCTATATGTATAAAGGGTTCTTTTCTTACTTCCTAGAATGAAATATCATGCTCTGTTGTGTAATACTTCAAGGAGATCTATAATGATGACTGAGGTGGTGATAATATTCATCTTGTTGACTCTATTCTTCCCCAGCTGAATGAACAACAGAATAGTGCTTTAACTACTTCCCCATTTGAGGTAGAGGCCAAGGCCACCCTGTATTCTTTTAATATGTAGAGTGTATCCAGTCCTAATGTATTTAGTAATAAGTTATTCATGTTCTATTGGTATTTCACTCATGTGGAGATCAAAAATAGAATAAGAGAGTTTTTCCTCTCCAAATATATCCCCCATGGAATTAACTCTCACTTCATTACCTTAATTACAAAGGCTGAAAATGTTATCGATATAAATGACTTGCATCCTATTTTTATTGGGAACACCATTCCAAAGATCATTAGAAAGGTTCTCACTATGAGGGTGGGTAATATTATGCTGAATATTATCACAACTAATCAATCTGATTTTTTTCCTAGGAGAATCATTCAAAATTATCTCTACATAGCCTTCGAAAGCATCAATATCATATAGAAGGAAAATAAATTTGGTAATTTTTCTCTAATGTTGGATATCTCAGAGGCTTATGACCCCATAAAGTCAAGTTTTATCTTTAATTTCATTAATAAGTATGGGTATTCCTACACCTTTATTAGGATGATTTTCACCATCTTGACAAGTGCTATAGTCTCAGTTATTATCAATGGCTCTGTTGACGCTCCTTTCGTCACAAAATCTAAAATTCGGAAAAGGGGTATATCTGAGCTCAAAGTGATTCAACCTTTGAAGAAAATATCAAAAATCGAAAAAGGGATGAACAAGGGATCAAAAGAAACTGCACCATGCAAGTTATATCACTGTCGCGCAAGTACACTTGCGTGACCTAAGTGATAACCACCCGGTAACCGCCCAGGGTCTTCTCCTGCCTATAAATAGACCCTGTGGGCCCCCCATTCGAGAGGATATTTTTCCAAAAACTCGGATTGAAGCTCCCGACGCCCAAGTCTCTTCTCAAAGCTTCCAGAACACTTCTAAGGTAATTTCTTACCTAGAAAGGAAGATCTAAAGAGAGGGAGTAAGACCTAAGTGTTGAAACTCATCAACACTTGCGCGCCTGAATGGTCAGCCCTTAAGGGAAGTGGTCACACTTGCGGGCTGCCTTACTCCTTCGATAGAACTTGCGCGTCCCTTTTTTGGAAGAACCTCAAGAAGATTCTAAAGGCTATAATAAAGAGTCTCTCAAGTATTTCAATGCTGGTTGACCATCGCGCAAGTACACCATATGTCGCGCAGGTATACATGCGCGACCAATACTTGCGCACCCCCGCAATACTTGCGCGCCTTCCAAGACTTGTGTGCCCCTTCCTTTTTGGGTGCCTTTCTTTCCCATTTCACCCCTCTTAAGCCATTACACCTTTCCTTTTCAAGATTCAGTCTTCAAGACACTCTTCAAAGCCATTTATGGCATGATTTCTTGATTTGACTTCCTTATCTGAAAGGAATTCGGTGGAATATCTCTCAAAACCTAGTGATTTGAATATATTTTTGTCACTAAATATGGAGAGTTCATTCATTCAACCTCATCCATAAAGATGAGAGAATCCTTAACCTGGGTCTCCTTTTCAGGAATAAATCCCAGTCATACATTTTGGGCATCCTCTTTAGGAGTATGCCCCAAGTCCCTTAAATGTATGGGCTTCCTTCTTAGGAGTAAGCCCCAATCTCAAATATGGGCATCCTTCTTAGGAGTAAGCCCCAAGTCCTCTAATTTGGGCATCCTTCTTAGGAGTAAGCCCCAATCTCAAATATGGGCATCCTTCTTAGGAGTAAGCCCCAATCTCAAATATGGGCATCCTTCTTAGGAGTAAGCCCCAATCTCAAATATGGGCGTCCTTCTTAGGATTAAGTCCCAAGTCCCTTAATTTTTGGGCATCCTTCTTAGGAGTAAGCCCCAAGTCCTCTAATTTGGGAATCCTTCTTAGGAGTAAGCCCCAAGTCCTCTAATTTGGGAATCCTTCTTAGGAGTAAGCCCCAATCTCAAATATGGGCATCCTCCTCAGGAGTAAGCCCCAAACCTTAATCCTTAACCTGGGATTCCTTTTTAGGAATAAGTCCCAGTCATAAATCTTGGGCTTCCTTTTCAGGAGTAAGCCCCAAGTCCCTTAAATTCACTTTAACCAGTCCCAATTTACGTTTAATCAGGGATTCCTTCTCAGGAGTAAAACCCAATTATTAATCCTCTCCTAACTTGGGTTTCCTTTTCAGAAATAAGTCCCAAGTTAGAGTGTTCAAATCTCTATAAAGCACATATACCTTTATGGACCCTGTTCCTGGATTTTCTCCCTAAAGTAAATCCTAAAATTTATCTGGGCAGTCATACATACATAAAGCCCCACATTATTTCTTATGATTGAATCTTTCATGGCACAATTGTCTAATTTTTACCAATACCTCTTGTTTCTCACACCGAGCATGACTCACGTGAGCTTAGAGTGTAAAAGTAATTGTGACATCCTTCTTTGAGCCATCAATCATAAACATCATATTCACTACTCGAACTACGTGAGTTCTGATTCCTTTTCCAAAACAAAGGATACGTAGGTATCCCATCTATGGGTTCGATCCCAACTCTGAAATAATTTATTGTCCTTCTGAATGACAATAAACGTCAAGTGCCCCACTGAGTGGCTTTAAGACTGGCCTGGTCATCATAATAACCAAGAGACTTTTATATAAATGTTTTGAAGGTTACCATTGACCAAGAATCTCTAAATAGATATAGATGATTTTCTATTGATGAAGAACCTTGAATACATATAAAATATTCTCTAAATTTTTTACATATTTAATCATTGATTGTCAAAACTAAAGGAAAAGCTCATTTTATACTTGGTAATGTAATAAGGATTCACGAACATAACTTAAATCTATAAAGAGAGTCCTGGAATAGAAAATAATTCCCCTCAAAAAGGTGTGATGAGTCCGACATCCCATCCTCTCGACCAATGAAAATTCCTAAGCCTCATCAGTTCACAAGCTAATGAGCCCCCGCCTTTGGAAAGTAGGTCTAAATGGATGTGGAATCATTGGATGTTTACGGTTCTACGAAAAAACCCGTTAGAAACCGATCGGAACGTTTGAATCTCCTATCCAGGAGGTCATCCCCGAATTCCGAGGGAAACAAAAAATGGTGAACCTGACGTGAATCCTTAACCAAGTTAAAAGGATGTTTTACCTATTTGTTAAACCCCTATTTTTAGAGGGCTAACAAGAACAATCATTGACATGTGTGCTCATCCAAAGGATGAAGTGGATGATTTTTTATCTTGATTATGTCTGTTATATCAAACATGCACTCTTTTCCAAGATCTTCTGTATTTTCATAATGGCTGCTCTCAAATTCACATCTGTGAATACTGCTGCTGCAAATACCACTGCTACTATTCCAACTGGATCGTCATCCGCTCTGAGGATGACATCACCTACTCAGCGTCTTCAATGGTGGGTATCAAATGCGCTGGTTAAGGAGTATCGTCAACACGGTACCATCACAACTCTGGAGGCTGCCCGACAGACCCTCCAAGTGAACAAATCACATAGGTTGTCCAGACAACGACGACCAGTGATCAAGAGGCAGGCGGTGCTAACTACCATCTCCAACCGTTTCGGGTTGTTATCCCCGGAAGGCAATTTCCATTCGCTCCCTTACTCTGAGGAAGTGAATGATCAGGTCCCTCAGGGCCTTAATTCAAAAAGACAGGAGTCCTTCCTAAGGGCTCCAATCAACAATCGCCGCCAGACTCGTGCGGCAGTGCGCCGTCAACATGATGAGGGTACCGACTCCAGGCATTCAACTCAGGTTCCTCGAACCCGAGCAGGCAAGACGAACCGCCAGAGACAGAATCCGGTTAACAATGGGCAGGTTTTCATCCCTGCAATCTCCGGAGAATTCCACCAACCTAACTTGGTGGCAAACAACGAGCAGGCACACACACCTGTCCGTTTTAATTCCGCTGTCCAGCAGACTCGTCTGGCAGCATCACGCCAATCCCGCCAGGCAATTCCGGCAGAGTACTATAGGCAGGAACATACAACTGCTTATACATCATCAGTTAGTCAGTAGGCTCGCCTGACTACATATGATGGATCTCGTCAACCGTGTTTGGTGAAGTGTAATTAGCAGGAACATACACCTGCTAGTACTAATCAGGCCTACCAACAGTCTCTCTTGGTAGCGCATGGAGAAGTCAGTCGGAAAGCTCCGACGAAAAACAGGAGGCAGACTCAACTCTCTGCCTCCACACTTGAGTACTGTTAGGATTCACTAACAGGAAAAAGGAGGACAAGAGCAGGCACATACACCTACTCCAAACCCGGAATGGACGTATATTCCCGTTCCGGCGGCTGAAGTCACCAAGCATATTTTGTCAATGGTGAAAGAGCAGAAGCAAATTCCTGCTCATATTCTGGATGCTTGCCAGGATATCATAACAGCTTCACCATCATCTCAGGGAAATACACATAAATATATCCCTAGCAGTGGAGTGATACATCAATGATTCACTCCGAAACAGGCACACACATCTGTTCCAGTCCAAGAGGGTTATGGGGCATACTCCCCCATATCATACGGACAACCAAGTCAGGCACATACACCTGATTTGAGTGGAGATCATCAACCTAACCTGACCATCTTTCCTGATCAAGAACATACACTTACTCAGAGCAATCACTTTCTTCATCAAGTGGTTTCTAAAGAGAGTAAGAAGGCATCTAAGAAAAAGATCCACCCAGCACAGTCAGGAGATCAAAGGAAAATCTGTAACCAAGCCTTGCTCGATGCTAGAGTTCTTGAAGCCCTCAGACATTTATCTGTCGGAATTCAAGATTCTACTCCCTCAGTTCCCAATAACGGGAACATTAATTCTGAATTTCTTCAACAGACACTTCCTCATGAAGGATTGCTTCATGAAAATTCAGTCAATCTTGAAGTTTCTTCTTCAGATGAGAGCCACAGGAACCCTCTGTGTGGTCAGAAGACCAAGGAGCAAGAGATCTCATCTTTTTCTGTAACCCATTATGGTGGTCCTCCCCATGATGATGAATTTCGCTATGAAAGTCCTCTCCGCAGTAGTGATTCACATTGCCTGGAAAATACTCCAGTGGACAATGTAGTGCTGAGAAAGCCCTCTTATCTTGAGGAACTTGCAAATTCGAAATCGGTCATGTCTAATGCTTTATCGCTAGCAATTGAAATACTTTTTCAATCAGAAGATAGCCCAGGGTGTAGGTCATTCTCCGAACCATCCCTAAGTCATGAATCTTCTAGTTTGATCAATAATCTCTCTACCAATCTTGTTGAATCCAATGAAGCAACAAGGAAACACCAAATCTGGTCAAAATAGGTAGAAGAATCTTCATTTAATGATAAAGAGGAAATGCTGAACATGAGGAAAAAACTGGCGAAAAGTGAGGTACCAGTCATGTTTTGGCCTCTGGCTGACTCCCAGTATGACATTCCAATGATGTTGACGGAATATGGAGTCCATGATATTCGTCTCAACATATGGAAAACTCTTTGTCAATTGATGAAGAAGGTATTATCTTATGATGAATATGAAAATCATCTTAAGATAATAGAAGGGATACAACGTCAGATTGATTTGGCATCTCTATCAGTCTCTCGGTATCCGAAGGCTGAAAAGAAACAGAGAACCCTTCAACATTCATGCCTTGGCGCACTAATAAAATTGCGTCAATTAATTGCCAATGCTCCATCTGGTGTTCATATCAGAGGATGGGGTGTTCACAGAGCACTACATTTCACAGTTCTTTCCAGTCAGCAAAGCCCGCCGAAAATGGTATCATGCAATGTTATTGCCCATGGCCGGCCATAGTCAATGGGCTTTGTTCATAATCAAAAGCTTGCTCAAGAACAGGCTTCAACTAGTTCCTCTCAAAATCAAGCATATAGAGAACAAGTTGTTTAATTTATTCTACATCAAGAAGGCGAGAATATTGCACAAGCCTCTCGTATGGAGAAAACACATCATCAAATGACAGAATTCTCGGAAATCATCCAACGTTCTGTTGAACCAGGTGATAAAAGTGGATACAGGTTAATGCATCCAGCTAATTTCCGAACTAAGATTCGCAAGATCAAGAGAGATTTTAAGAAGGTCTCAGACATAGCATGTCAAGAGCCACCCCAGCTTGTCAGACTGGGGACTCCTTTAACCCAACCCTCAGAGTCAACAATTGGGATCCGAGGAGTTGAGCGGAAGTAGCAGGAACATCCCTAGTTCACGAGACTGGGGACTCTTTCAAATCATCATTCCCCTTCTCAGAGAATGTCGGTCTTTTCTCGATTGGGGAAGAAGCCCCAAGAGGAACGAAGAGCCAAATTATCAGGAGATTCCCTCCAAGTTATAGCTCGTCAAGAAGTTCCTAAAGGACTGAATCAATAAAAGGCAATGTCTCATAAAAGATATGAAAGAAGACAATATCACAGAAATGTTGATAGAAGGGATGTGATGCATTATGCATCAATCAATTTCATCAATGCCGTTGTTGCTAATCCACCAGAGGAGACTCACTCAGGGGACTCAGATGAAGAGCGTCCTGCTCAAGAAAATGTACACACCGATACAAATGAAGAAGGTGTGCGTACACGAAGTCAAAGGATTACTCAGAACCTAGGTAATCCACTTCCTTCTCTCCAAAAATTATCCAACAAAGGGAGGGGAAAGAATCAGGTTACATATCCTTCCTCTGGAGAAGGTCAATCGCTCTCATTAGAGCAAAGGTTTGCACAACAGGAGGATGAAATGATAGAATTAAGAAGGTTGAATGCAGAACTACTTCAGAGTAGTCTTCTTCTTAAGAATGCTGAAGTCCGACAGTCGAAGGAATTTGTTGCAGTTACTAAGATGGATCAAGAATATCCTCCTTTATCATTACACCCTCAGAAGTCTAATCCCGCGGGTCAAGCGCAACAACGATTGGCAGTACTACCATCAGTTTCAGCACCAACCACCACATCTGTCCAAGCTCCATTCATTGCACCTACTCAAGACCAGATTCAACGGGATGTTTCTCAAAAGTTAATAACTACTATTGAGTCATTAACAGCTCGGTTAGAAACTATGGAAGGGAAACAGGTGCAAATTCAACCAGAAAATAAAGTTTATCCTGAATGGGTAGATTCAATTTCTCCTCCATCTAGTTTTGGAAACCCTGTTTTCCCTAATTTCAATGGATCAGGTGACCCTGAACAACATTTGACGCATTACGTGTCTTGTTGTGATCCTATTATGGGAACTCCAGAGCAGCAAGAAGCAGTGAAACTCAGATGCTTCGTGCGAACCTTACAATGACCAGATTTTGTCTGGTATACAAGCTTGCAATCCCGGTCAATAATTGGATGGGAGGATCTTTGTCAAAAATTCCTTCTTCAGTTCAGCTCAACTTTTCCAAAAATTATAGTTTTCGATCTTACAAACTTCAAGAAAAGGGAGAATTAAAGAGTCTCTGATTTCATTGCTCGCTGGAAGGGATTAACATATTCCCTAAGTTTAGCACTCCCTCAGGAGGATCTGTTGCCAATATGTGTGGAAACTCTACGTGACGAATTACGCACGCCATTGATCCCTGTGAAATACACAGGAGGGTTTTGAGACCTTACTTCAATCGCTCAGCATATTTAAGATTCCCTTATACAGGCTAAGGTTAAATCTCGTATAATTCCATCAGCTTCAGGAAGGAGAATGGGTAAAGCAGAAACTGCTATAGTTATGCTTAAACAAGAACCTGTACCTATTTCTACTTCAAAACCTTCATCTTCTCGAAGGGCTCCACCTCCTTAATGCCAACAACAAAGGCCGTTTTGTCCAAATGATCAAAGAGATCAACGATGAAAACAATTTGAGGATTTGAAGAGTAAAACATACTCCTTCCGAAATGAGCAAGTTCCTTGTTACTTCATTTCAGCTCTGGAAAATAATTTGGTTCAATTACCAGTGCCCAAGAGGCCAAACAAGGAAGGAGATGAAGACCGTCCCAATTATTGTCCCTTTCATCAAATGTTAGGGCATCCCATCCAGGAGTGTTTTGTCTTCAAAGACCTCCTGGAAAAGATGGTCGACTTGGGACAAGTCAAGTTGAAAGGATCTTCGACTCATGTAGCATGTGTTACTGCTACAGTTTCAGAGGAGGAAGGTGAATGGCAAGAAGTCAAAAGTAGAAATGCACAGAATTATGATGATTGGATGGTCAGAAAGACAATCAATCGGACTCATGCCATTTTTCGAACACAATTAAAGAAACCAATTGTGTCCTCTTCCATGAATATTGCGGTAAAACCCTCTTCGTCAGAGGGAAAGTCCTCAAAGAAACGGTTTGATTCAAAGAAGAAAAAAGAATCAGAAGAAGATGAGTATGCGTCAAAGCCTAAATTTTCTTTGACTCTGGCAGACTTTATGCCATCTACTTCAAAACAACGGGCACCGCCTCATCAAATGGCACAACCTAAAAAAGCTAGTCAGGCAGAGTCTTTATTAGACGAAGAGTTTATCTTCGGTTCTGTTAATATGATTCAATTAACAGATCCGTGTTCCAGTCGTAATTTCAATTTTTATGAGTCTGAATTCCCTGTATCAAATAAGGGAATCCGAGGAAGTTCCAGAGGTTCAGGATACATGGGAAGACGTGGATCTTTCTGAAGCTACTACTCCAATTCTACCCCTTCTAGCACTGTGTATGCAGCAGAAACTCGTGGTAGAGCCCTTCAGCGAGCTCAAAAATAACAACCAAGTTCTTCTGCCAATAGTGAACTCAGTCTTGGCACAGTTATTTTGGAAGACCGATTGAAAATTCCATCTTCTTTATCTCAGCAAGTAAATGGATCTAATCGGTCTAATCTTCCAAAACCAAGGATTTTGCCAACTTCTATCCCAAAACAAGATGCATCAGCTTCCAAAGCATCTGCTTCCAAGGTACCTGCTAAACCGCATATTCCTGTTGGGAAACACAGACCTTTAGATCAAAAGTATGATATATTGAAACACTTGGACCAAGTAACAGCCAAGTTATCAATTTTGGATGCTTTGAATATGTCAAAAGATCTTCGGGAAGCACTCATCGAAGCTTTGTCAAGTCCTCAGGATTTTGAAGCTAAAATTGCTGCAGCTGAAGTCTATCATATAGAGAATAATCCTGCAGAATGCCATGTAGTGATATATTTTACTGATAAAGATGAAGATGATGTTGTGCATGGGAACATAAAAACTCTGTACTTATCTGGCAAAGTCAATGGTGTAGATATCCGAAGAGCTTTTATTGACAATGGTTCAGGAGTCAACCTCATGCCCATTCGTACACTTCGTCGATTGGGCCTCACAGAATCTGATTTATCTCCTTCTACCATAATGTTACAAGGATATGATAAAAATGAACAAGATCCACTGGGTGAAGTTACACTCAGAACTCAGTTTGGGGATCTTGTATCCAATTCGGATTTCATGATTGTTGATCAAGACTCAGCTTTCAACGTCTTGCTTGGAAGACCCTGGCTACATCAGCATGCAGCTATCCCTTCATCATACCATCAATGTCTCAAATACTGTTTCAATGGTCAAGTTGGAACATTGTATGGTGATAAGGACCTGTTCAAGACATGTGAGTCTCAATACATTGAGGCAGAATTTTATCACATGAAGGGAAGAGAAAAATCTACAATGAAGGAAATTACCAAAGTTAATGCTCCATATGGTTTGGAGAAAATTCCAATAAATCCATTTACACATGTGAGTACAGATTATGTGTTACCTATTAATAAAATTGACAAAATTGGACCAAATAAAAATACTATTATGGAAAGATCCATAATGTCAATTACGGCAGTTGAGCCAGACAACATGGGAGAAATTGGTAACCTACCAAACAGTGATGAAAGCACAAGTGGTGACATCTTCATTTCATCTGCTGAAATCCAACAGGTCTATACTTCGCCAATCTGGCCAGAATAAGTTATAGCAACATCGAAGGTGAATAATGATGTCAATTATCAATCCATCATCTCTTCTTTATTTCCCAAAGAAGGCCCTTTATCATCAATAGGGTCGGAAATAGAAGCTTCTTCTTCAAAATGTGAAAATTTTGACATCTCTTCTGATCATGAAAATTTCGTTTTGTCATCTACTATGCAAGTAGAAACGGAAGAAATAGCACATGATGAAGAGGAAGAGGAAGATCTTAGAGATGCTCCTCCAGCATTTGAAGAGGGTATCTCTACCACTGTGGATGAACTCAGAGAAATAAATCTGGGTACAGAGAAAGATCCACACCCCACTTTAATTAGTGCGGCCATGACCCTTGAAGAGCAAGATATGTATATTTCTTTTCTAAAGAAAAATAAAGATATTTTTTTTGTAACTATACAGAAATGCCTGGGCTTGATCCTGATATTGCTACTCATCATTTGGGTTTACCAAAAGAACATCTAGGATTTAAGCAAGCCGCGAGAAGAACACACCCAACTTATGCTTCCAAAATTGAAGCTGAAGTGGATAAGCTGATCAAAGATAACTTCGTCAGAGAAGTTCAATATCCCAAGTGGTTGGCTAATATTGTCCCTGTAAAGAAGAAGAACGGAAAAATTAGGGTTTTCATCGATTTCAGAGATCTTAATCGGTATTGTCCTAAAGATGATTTCCCAGTTATGATTACAGAACTCTTAATTGATGCGACGGCTGGTTATGAAGTACTTTCCTTCATGGATGGATATTCCAGATATAATCAGATCCGAATGGCCCCAGAAGATGAGGAATCTACAGCCTTCAGAGGCCCTCAAGGTGTGTTTTGTTACCAGGTGATGCCCTTTGGTTTAAAGAATGCAGGTGCAACATATCAACGCGCCATGCATTGTATCTTCAAACCTTTCTTAGGGAAGTTTGTTGAATGCTATGTAGATGATTTGATGGTTAAATCCAAACAACGTTCTAATCACTTGGCTGATTTGGAATTCATATTCCATAAGCTTTGACAACATAATTTGAAGATGAATCCCTTAAAATGTGCTTTTGGGGTAACCTCAGGAAAATTCCTCGGATTTGTTGTACGCCATCGTGGTATTGAAGTCAATCCTGAGATGACCAAATCAATCCTTGGTATGTCACCTTCTTTATAATTTGAAAGAATGAAGAGGACTTCAAGGAAACTTAGCCTATATTCGGCGTTTCATCGCCAATTTGGCAGGCAAAAGTTTACGCTTTACCAAATTATTGAAAAAAAGAGTCACTTACCAGTGGACTGAAGAATGTCGAGAAGCATTTGATGTTCTAAAGAAATACCTCTTGAGTCCACCAGTACTCATGCCACCTGTTGAAGGAAGACCACTTATCCTTTATGTGATAGCTCTAGAGCGATCATTGGGGGCCTTTATTGCTCAAAAGAATGATGCTGGGAATGAAAATAGCCTCTACTATCTCAGTAGAACTATGATTGAAGCAAAAACCCGGTATTCAAGTATTGATAAGTGCTGCCTGGCATTAATCTTTGCAGTCCAGAAACTGAGACACTACCTGCAACATCACGAGATCCGATTGGTATCTCGCAATAATCCGCTCAAATTCATCCTTAGTCGTCCAATGCTTACAGGACGTCTAGCAAGGTGGACAGTTATTTTTCAGCAGTTCGACATTCAGTATGTATCTCAAAAGGCAATAAAGGGCCAAGCTCTGGCTGATTTCCTAGCTGAACATCCTTCAGTGGAAGACACGTCTTCAGATATTGAACTCCCTGATGAGGAAGTTTTTTCTATTAAAGAGTTTCCTCAAACATGGGAAATGTATTTTGATGGTGCTTCCAGAAGTCCAACAGGGAAGAAAATGGAAAATCCTAAATTCAACAAAGTTGGTTTAGGAATTGTACTCATTTCTCCAGATAAGGCATTATTACCTTATTCCTTTTTATTGTGGGAAGGTGGTACTAATAATGAAGCCGAATACCAAGCTCTTATCACAGGTTTGGAGTTAGCGCTTCAAGCACAAGTGAATCACTTAAAAGTGAAAGGTGATTCGGACTTGGTAATCAAACAAATCAATGGGGATTATGCCATCATAAAAGAAGAGCTAATCCCTTTGTATGATTACGTCAGAAAGTTAATGGAATAATTTCCTTCAGAACCGACATTTTCTTATGTCCCAAGATTACAAAATGCTCAAGCTGATGCACTGGCCAATATAGCCACAGCTCTAACAGATCCAAATCGGGACGAGACAACCATCCGTATTGCTCACCGTCGTGCAATTTCACCTTATGTTCAAGCCAGAACAGAGGAAATTAATGAAATTAGTCCCATTCCTAAACCGTATGGTCATACTACAGGATGGATGTCACCTATCGGGGAATACCTTCAAAATGGAACACTTCCACCTGATAGAGCCGAGAAAGAACAAATCCGGCGACATGAGGTCAATTTTACTCTTTATGATGGTCCAAACCACCTAGAGAAAATTCTCTACAAACGTGGTTTTGATGGATTTCTCTTCAGATGCATTGATGGTGAAGAGACAATGGCTGTCATGAAAGAAGTACATGCAGGAGTCTGTGGTGCCCACCAGTCTGGACATAGATTGTCTGATCAAATTCGAAGGCTTGGATACTTTTGGCCTTCAATGATACAATATTGTGTTGATTTCACAAAGAAATGTCATTCATGTCAAGTACATGCCAACATCATTCATAAACCTCCAGAGTTGCTTCATACAGCTAAATACTCATGGCCATTTTCGACATGGGGAATGGATGTGGTGGGACCTTACCCTTCAGCTACGGCCAAGCAGTTTAAGTACATTCTTACTGCTACTGATTTCTTTTCCAAATGGGCAGAGGTAGTACCTCTCAAAGAAGTCAGTTCTAAATGCATTTTTAGCTTCATCAAGTCTAGCATCATTACTAGATTTGGTGTCCCTCATACCATATTGACGGACAATGACACCAACTTCTATTCTTCTGAGGTGAAGAAATTGTATCAATAATACAACATTAAATCCAACCATTCATCTCAGTATCATGCGGCAACCAATGGACAAATAGAAGACTTTAACAAGACTCTTCCAAATATACTGCAAAAGATGGTGGATAAAGATAAGAGGTCATGGCCTGATAAACTCTTTCATGCATTATGGGCTTATCGGACTACCACCCGCAATGCAACGCGGTCAACTCCATATTCATTGGTATATAGAACAGAAGCAGTCTTGCCAATTGAAGTTCAATTGCCCTCACTCAGAGTATCCATTTGTGATCAGTTATCTACAGATGAGAAATCCCAAAAGCGATTGAATGAATTGGAATAGTTATATGAGAAAAGATTGTGCACTTTTCACCACTTGGAAATCTATCAGAATCGAATAGCACAAGCTTTTAACAAAAAAGTTCGTCTTCGTTCATTCATTCAGGGAGAATTGGTATTAGTTCTCAGAACTCCAATGATACCAGGAAAGAAACCTCCTAATCTTGAGCCAAAATGGGAAGGACCTTATTCAATACATAGGGTCTACTCCAATGGAGCTTATTCATTAATCTCGATGGATGGAGAACTCATTACTACTCCAACTAATGCCAGATTTTTGAAGAAATATTTTGTATAAAATACAAAGTATTCGTATTTTGTCCCCGCAACATGACACTAAACTGTGCGGCACCAGTTCATCCTTGCTATATGATGTTAAACTATACAGAAACGGTCTAAGGATATGACCCTAAACTATTTGCACATACGTCCAACATGACGTTAAACCGTGTCACCTTAAATGTCCCCGCAACATGACACTAAACTGTGTGGCACCAGTTCGTCCTTGCTATATGACGTTAAACTATACAGCAATGGTCCTGTATGACCTTAAACTGCAACTTTGTCCCACATGACATTAAATTGTGAAAAAGTTCCCTAACAGTCCATGCATATGACCCTAAACTATTTGCAAGTCCCTTACGTCCAGCAAGACGTTAAACTGTGACGTCCTAACTACATGACGCTAAACTGTATAAAAGTCCCTTACGTTTGGAAAGACGTTAAACTATATAATCATAAAAGGTCCTGTATGACCTTAAACTACACCACCGTCCATCATGACATTAAACTGCACCATCCACGGTCCATGCATATGACCTTAAACTATTCGCACTTTCGTCCAATATGACATTAAACTGTGGAAAAAATCCCCAATGCGTCCAACATGACGTTAAAATGGTGCACTCTTTTGTCCTCACTGCAAGACATTAAACTACACAGTTCCCCCATTTCGTCCAACATGAAGTTAAACTCTATTGTTCCCATCGTCCTAACTACATGACGCTAAACTGTACAGAAAGTTCATAATACGTCCTACATGACATTAAACTGTATTTTGTCCCTGCTACATGACACTAAACTGCGCAACACCAATAGTCCTAACTGTAAGACTTTAAACTGCATAGTCCCTTTATATGTCCTACATGACATTAAACTATGCATTGTTAAGGTTGTTGTTACCTCTTGTTTCTCACACCGAGTATGACTCACGTGAGCTTAGAGAAAACCTCAACCGTAACACTCTCTTTGGGTCGCTAACCATGTATAAGTCCCAACAACATTTTTTTATTTTATTATTTAGATCGTTGTCCCCAAGAACAATTTGATCATTAATTCATTCTTTAATTGAACTACATGGACTTTGATCCTTGCCCTCCAGGATGGGTATGTAGGCAACCTCCTAGGGTTCAAGCCCAAAAACAATCTCTTCACATCGGTTCACCACCATCTCATATGATGTTGATTCGTGAAACCGCCCCTAGAATCAATATCTTTACATTGATTCACTTTCGTCCTTGTTATATGACGTTAAACTATGCAACACTTTTGTCTGGTACGACAATAAACTACAATACTCTTTGATTTCCTCATTTGAGAGAGAACTATTATTGACATTTATTTTTTCAATCATGTTTCATTTCTAAAGACTACGTGCATACATGGTAATACCTAAACTTTTTATCTCAGGTTAAACCATCATTGCACTAAAGTCCCCTTTCACCCGTACGAATCAAATTTGCAAAAAGGGTAGTTCTAGAAATACATGGGCTTGATTCCCATCCTTATGGGATACGTAGGAACGTTCGAGTATCCCTCGAATCCAGCCCCAAGTCTTTTGGGCCTAACCCCAAATTTCACTTTCAGTCCCTTGGCTGAAAAGTCCTCATGAAAACACACACTGTGTATTCATTATTATGGTCCGAACTCTATGACCCTAAACTAAGATCTCTCATACTTTCGTCCTGCATGACGTTAAACTGCATTTCAAGAACTACGTAAGGCTTGATTCCCATTCTTATGAGATACGTAGTGAAGTCCAAAATTTCAATTCAGGACCCATCCACAACATGATTATGGTTATCATTGACCTATGTATCTCTATATACATTGGAAAATACCCATCTTTATGTGTTATAATCCTAACCTTAAATATTTTCAGATCTTCGTAACCCTTTTCTTGAATTGTAGTCACAAAAATGTCAAACTTCTGAGAATTCTTTTGCCTGACTATACAGTACGTGCCCATAGGTGGCCTTGCATAAACAGTCCACATAACAGACTTGTCAGCCGAAAGATACTATTTATTTGACTATGCAACTAATGCCCTTAGGTGGCCCTGCATAATTCAACCCCCTAACGGGTTTGTTGGATAATGGTAACTTCATTCTTGGGAAGAATGCCTCTTTTTTCCTTATTTGTCTTAAACGACAGTATGTAGGGATCCGCAAAAAAATAGCCATCCTTAACATATTTTTCCCATATCCTTTTTCATGATCTGAAAGTATTCAAGTCTATGGTTTATTCTTCTTCCCTACATTTGGGTCAGACCTTCATAGGAGTGATATTCATCCAGTTATTCGATAATATTGTCTGGAAATATCTTCTCCATATTCAAGTACCTCTTTCCATACAACAAACTCTATACTTTAGAAAATTTGAATCTCCATAAACTTTCACTGGCTTTTAGCACTAGGAAAGTAAATTTCTGAGAGTTCTTTTTCCTGACTATGCAGCACGTGCCCATAGGTGGCCTTGCATAAATAGTCCACATAACATACTTGTCAACCGAAAGATGCTATTTATTTGACCATGCAGCCAATGCCCTTAGGTGGCCCTGCATAATTCAACCCCCTAACGGGTTTTGTTAAATAATAGTAACTTCATTCTTGGAAACTACTTCTTCTAATGCCTTTTAGCTCTTTTTCATATCATTTCTCAGATTCAAACATTCTTAAGTCATAGCTTACATATTTTCCCTCATACATGAGTATGGTAATATGTTTTCAGATGAATTTTCAAGGAATTGTGTCAATCTTAATCCATTTTGGTCAAAGATATTTCGACCTTAAACATTAGCCCCTTTATGTCCGGCGTGCATGACTTTAAACTGCCCACAAAAGACAAAAGAACTCTGAATAAAAGTCAAGTTCCAGCTCACTAAACATACATTTTGTATGATTTAGGTAATATTGATCAATTAAAAAGGTTCAAAGATTTTAGGGTTATTTGTAATAATCCTAGTAAAAATCAAACTATGATTACTATGCCCATTGGTTTAAGTAAATTTAAAGCAGGTAGTGAGAGAATGAAGGTACAAATAAGTGAAAGTGAAAGTGTTTTTCATTGATGCACAAGAGTTAGAAGGACATCCAGAGACTGGAGTCTCTTCTCTTTTTCAAGAATTACAAGAGGCTTTCAACATAACACTTCATTTGATTTACGACATCCCGAGCTTCATCAGCAACCACCTGGAATTCATTCATTCAACTGGATACAATAAGAGATGCAGTGATACCAGCTCTTCTTGGAACAATTGTAAAAGGATGTTCTTGAGTGCGGTTTGAGAAAATTTTCTGCTGATCAAACAGTGACTCTGTTTCTGTCCAAGAGGCTTGGAAGATGGATACATGGATTTGAGAATGGAGCATTGGAAGTAAAGAGCCATTTTAAGAGAGTACTCTTTTCAGATATTTCTCTAATACCATGTTTGTCTTCTCTCCACCAACCGGTAGTGGAAAACATTTCAGCCCATGGGTTTGCCATTTTCATATCTGCAAAGAAATGACATGGAGGAAGAATTTGAAAGTTCACACCATTTTTGTTGCTCTTAATGCACAACATAACCGAAATAAAGGAGTAGCAGCGCAGCTGCATCTCAGGTGTATAGTTCTTTGCATCTGGAACATTGACTCCTTGTAGGTGACCATGACCATACAGAGGCAGGTAGATGCTCTGTGGGAAATTAAGATGATATTTCTTCAAGTGATTAGCAAAATCTGGGAGAGTGCTGTTGCAGATATCATAGTAATCATGGCCAATGATGTTCATCATGTCATCAATCCGCTTGCTAGCCAGTTCATCAGACGTTTTTATTCCATTAGTAGCCATTGAATCTGCTAAAAAGTTGAATAAATTAAACTCTTAAATGGGTTTATTTTTCATAAAATTTGTGAAATATTTAGAAAAAATGGCTAAGGCATTAAGGAGCGCAAGCCTAAAAAATGGCGCGCAAGTATTCGTGTGCCGCGCTAGTTTTTGACGCACAAGTATAAACCGAGCAAGTACAAATACCTTTACAGTAGCGCGACATCAAGGAAAACACTGGAAAACAGAACAACCTGTGCGAAGAAGGTGACCTGTGCGGCGAGAGCTCGAAGGTATGAAGTCCAAAAATCCGGATGCTTGTACGGAAGTGAGGCCCTCTATTTATAGATGCGGCCAGGACCCTTCATGACCGAGGGCCATATGCATGCGCGACGCAAACTTGCGCGCCGCTTCCTGTGCCCTGAAGACTTGCGCGCCCCTTTTCCTTTGGATGTATTTGATTTCCTCAGAGTCAAATCCTCATTTCTCTCTGGATCCAACTCTGAGGGGGGACTTTTGTTGACGCTCCTTTCGTCACAGAATCAAAAAATCGAAAAAGGGGTATATCTGAGCTCAAAGTGATTCAACCTTTGAAGAAAATATCAAAAATCGACAAAGCATGAACAAGGGATCAAAAGAAACTGCACCGCGCCAGTTATATCATTGTCACGCAAGTCCACTTGCGCGACGCCCTTGGTCGCGCAAGTGACTTGCGTGACCTATGTGATAACCGCCCGGTAACCGCCCAGGGTCTTCTCCTACCTATAAATAGACCCTGTGGGCCCCCCATTCGAGATGATCTTTTTCCAGAAACTCGGATTGAAGCTCCCGACGCCCAAGTCTCTTCTCAAAGCTTCCGGAACACTTCTAAGGTAATTTCGTACCTAGAACGGAAGATCTAAAGAGAGGGAGTAAGGCCTAAGTGTTGAAACTCATCAACACTTGCACGCCTGAATGGTCAGCCCTTAAGGGAAGTGGTCACACTTGCGCGCTGCCTTACTCCTTCGATAGAACTTGCACATCCCTTTTTTGGAAGAACCTCAAGAAGATTCTAAAGGCTATAATAAAGAGTCTCTCATGTATTTCAATGTTGGTTGACCATCGTGCAAGTACACCATATGTCGCACAGGTAGACCTGTGCGACCAATACATGCGCGCCCCCGCAATACTTGCGCGCCTTCCAAGACTTGCGCGCCCCTTCCTTTTTGGGTGCCTTTCTTGCCCATTTCACCCCTCTTAAGCCATTACACCTTTTCTTTTCAAGATTCAGTCTTCAAGACACTCTTCAAAGCCATTTATGGCATGATTTCTTGATTTGACTTCCTTATTTGAAAGGAATTCGGTGGAATATCTCTCAAAACCTAGTGATTTGAATATATTTTTTTCACTAAATATGGAGAGTTCATTCATTCAACCTCATCCTTTAAGATGAGAGAATCCTTAACCTGGGTCTCCTTTTCAGGAATAAATCCCAGTCATAAATTTCGGGCATCCTCTTTAGGAGTAAGCCCCAAGTCCCTTAAATGTATGGGCTTCCTTCTTAGGAGTAAGCCCCAATCTCAAATATGGGAATCCTTCTTAGGAGTAAGCCCCAAGTCATCTAATTTGGGCATCCTTCTTAGGAGTAAGCCCCAATCTCAAATATGGGCATCCTTCTTAGGAGTAAGCCCCAAGTCCCTTAATTTTTGGGAATCCTTCTTAGGAGTAAGCCCCAAGTCCTCTAATTTGGACATCATTCTTAGGAGTAAGCCCCAAGTCCTCTAATTTGGGCATCCTTATTAGGAGTAAGCCCCAATCTCAAAAATGGGCATCCTCCTCAAGAGTAAGCCCCAAACCTTAATCCTTAACATGGGATTCCTTTTTAGGAATAAGTCCCAGTCATAAATCTTGGGCTTCCTTTTCAGGAGTAAGCCCCAAGTCCCTTAAATTCACTTTAACCAGTCCCAATTTACATTTAATCTGGGATTCCTTCTCAGGAGTAAAACCCAATTATTAATCCTCTCCTAATTTGGATTTTCTTTTCAGGAATAAGTCCCAAGTTAGAGTGTTCAAATATCCATAAAGCACATATACCTTTATGGACCCTGTTCCTGGATTTTCTCCCTAAAGTAAATCCTAAAATTTATCTGGGCAGTCATACATACATAAAGCCCCACATTATTTCTTATGATTGCATCTTTCATGGCACAATTGTCTAAATTTTACCAATACCTCTTGTTTCTCACACCGAGCATGACTCACACAAGCTTAGAGTGTAAAAGTAATTGTGACATCATTCTTTGAGCCATCAATCATAAACATCATATTCACTAATCGAACTACGTGGGTTCTGATTCCTTTTCCAAAACAAAGGATACGTAGGTAGCCCATCTATGGGTTCGATCCCAACTCTGAAATAAATCATTGTCCTTCTGAATGAAAATAAACTTCAAGTGCCCCACTGAGTGGCTTTAATACCATCCTGGTCATCATAATGACCAAGAGACTTTTATATAAATGTTTTGAAGGTTACCATTGACCAAGAATCTCTAAATAGATATAGATGATTCTCTATTGATGAAGAACCTCGAATACATATAAAAGATTCTCTAAATTTCTTACATATTTAATCATTGATTGTCAAAACTAAAGGAAAAGCTCATTTTATACTTGGTAATGTAATAAGGATTCACGAACATAACTTAAATCTATAAAGAGAGTCCCAGAATAGACAATAATTCCCCTAAAAAAGGTGCGATGAGTCCGACCTCCCATCCTCTCAACCAATGCAAATTCCTAAGCCTCATCAGTTCACAAGCTAATGAGCGCCCACCTTTGGAAAGTATGTCCAAATGGATGTGGAATCATTGGATGTTTCTGGTTCTACGAACAAACCCATTAGAAACCGATCGTAACGTTTGAATCTCCTATCCAGGAGGTCATCCCCGAATTCCGAGGGAAACAGGCTCCCCAACAAAATTCTTTAAATTCTCCATGGTGTTAGCCAAGGGGACCCAATCTCAGGCCTCCCCTTTACAATTGCTGAAGACTACCTGAGTTGGTGCATTATTGACCTATCTCAAGTTGGTCTTTACACAATGAAAATGGATAGAAAGGATCTTTATGTGCCTTCTCATCTCTTCTATGTGGATGATATCCTTCTCTTTGGAAAAGACAACAGAGTAACTTTAGCATCCTTCAAGAATATCTTTTTCTATTATTAAAAGGTGGATTTGAAATCAACTATCTAAAGAAAGTCATAGGTGGTATTTAGAAAGGCTATCTCACCCTCTCAATATATTAGAATTTCCAATGTCCTTGGGGTTAAAAGGGGATCCCTACACTTTTACTATATTGGTATTCCTATATTTTTGGGAAAGGTTAAGGTTTCCAATATTGAATCCATCTCAATAAATATCATCAACCAATTAGATATATATAATGGAAAATTGATGTCCTAGGAGACTACGGTCTTCTTGATCAACTCCATCATCACCTCTATGTTCGTTCATACCTTCTCTATTTATAGATGGCCTGTATCACTAATCAAAGGACTCCAATCCAAGATCAGTAACTTTTCTTGGATGGGTGATATTAATGAAAGGAAGCTGGTTATAGTTGCATAGATGAAAGGCACTAAACTAGTGGATATGGTTGGAATGGGTATCATGGATATTACACAATTTAATGATGCACTTCTGGGAAAATTCACCTAGAACATGATCACCTCTTAGGATGAAGTCCAGAATCTTTTACATGATTGATTCAATCAAAGAATCCGCAATAGATTATTTGGGTATATCCCTTGATCCACATGGCCTGATGTTAGGGCCTCTTTCATGGACATCATGTCAAGATCAAAAATGGGTTGTCTCTAAATAGTACAATATGAACTATTGGAAACCACTTGGATAGAAAGGCCTCTAATTGAGTATGTGATGCCTCCTCCCAACAAACAACAAATGTCTATTGCTAACCTTTATCAGAATATTGTTGAGTAATTTGAGATCCTACGTTCTCATGTTTCTTTGGAAGTTCATAAGTATAGTTTCATTGATATTGACTCCCTCATCTGGAATATGAGTCTGCTTGGAATTCTTAACAGTAGAGACTTTTACTGGCACAAAACCTTGCAGGGAATTAACACAACAGGCATGCTGCCCAAATTTTGAAAGCCCTTTATTCCTACTTTCAAGAACTTGATATTGTAGAAGCTATGGAAATGTAGATTTTATATGAATTATTAGTTGTAGAAAACTATATTATAGCTCATCTCTTCCTGTTACTTCTTCATGCATGTTGAAGAGGGTGAGATTCCTCTATTGTTTTGATACAAGTATGTAGCTAGTCTTTGGTCTCACATACAAGACATATTTTGGTTTTGGGTTTCACTTAAATTCATTTTGGTGGTCCTACTGTGAAAAGTATCTTCTTTGAATTTTAGTGAGTAGGTTCACATCTAACTACTCACTATAGATGATACCCTCATCATCCATGTTCAGGCTTCCTAAATTGTTGCTGCCTTTAACAATAAAAGGAGTTCCTTTCATGGTGGTTTTTTGGACATCAACAAGGATTTTCATGTGGATTCCTACATCCAAACATGTTTGATGGATAATGAGGTTACTGAATTAATTACTCAGCATATTCGTAAAGTTCCTGGTAGGAGAAAAAATCCATAGGTTTTGATGTTTATTCGATAGATTCCACTGATCCCATCGTGGATTAAGGTGAATGAGAACAGTGCGACGTCAGGTACCCCCGACCCCTCAGGATGTGGTGGCATTTTTCGCACACACCAAGGATTTGTGAAGGGATGATTTTTCCACTTCATTGGAAATGGATGTGTGTATGAGGATAAAATCTGGTCTATGATGAAGATAGTCAAGTTTGTAGTCCAATTTGTTTGGAACCGGCTCTAGATTGAATCAGAATCGTTTCTTGTAGTGGAGGCCCTAAAAAATCTATTCAGGAGAGTTCCTTGGAAAATTATCCCTTATTGTATTAAGTTCCTCAACACCTCCCAAGAACTCACTCTCAATGTCATACATGAATATAGTGAGTCAAACTCATTGGAAGATGTGCTCTCTTAGAAAGAATTGGTAGAAAGTATCTTGATGTGGTCTTTTTTATCCCACAATGTTGTGTGTCCTATGTGGTCTCTGATATGAAATGTGAGTTGCACACTTGTTTTAGTAAAACTTCCTTGTATCACTCTTCTTGTAATTTTATTTAATATTTTTGAGGGATCAGGTGCACCTGGTACCACATCTTCTTTTCCTAAAAACCCCAAAAAATATAAAAATAATTCAATCCCAAAAAATGTTAAAAACTCTAAAAAACAGTTAAAATAGTAAAAAACTCAAAAAAACCCTAAAATCCAACAAAACCATTAAAACCCTAAAAACCCTCAAATCCCTAAATTCCCTAAAAATCCACAATATCCCTAAATATCATTAAAAATTACAAAAATGTTAGAATTAGTAAAATATTTAAAAAACCCTAAGAAAACATTAAAAACCTAAAAAAATGTAAAACACCAAAAAAACCAAAAAACACCAAAACCCTAAAACCTGAATAAGCATAATACACCTAAAAACCTGAAAACCAAAAAAAAAACTAGAACAACCCTTAAAAAGTACTAAAAACACAAAAAACTATTTAAATGCCTAAAAATGTCAAAAAATATAAAAATATTAAAACCCTAAAAAACTCAAAAAAAACCCTAAACATCCATAAATCCATAAACATCTAAAATACCTAAAAAACATCAAAATCCATAGAAACCCAAAAAACCATACAAATCCAAAATAAAAATACATAAAAGACCCTAAAAATGTAAAAAAACATGAAACCCTGAAAACCCCTAAAAAGCCTTAAAAACCTAAAACACTTAAAACTAATAAAAAACCTAAAAACGATAAAACCTCTCAAAACCATAAAACCCTAAAAGCATAAAAATCCCAAAAAACCCATAAAAACCCTAAACCCCCTAAAAACAATTAAAACCCATAAACACCGTAAAAACCCCAAAAAGCCAATAAAAACCCTAAAACAAAAAAAAATAATCTAAACCACTAAAAATGTTAAAAACCTCTAGAAAATCTTTAAAACCCTACAAACAAAAAAAATACTAAGAACCCAAAAAACCATAATAACCATAAAAACTGTAAAACACCTCAAAATCCTTCAAAACAATAAGAACCATAAAAACCATAAAAAATCCCAAAAATATTAAAAAAAATTATAAATCCATAAAAACCCTATGAAATCCTTAAAAAACAAAAAACACTTAAAACTCCTAAAAACCTAAAACAATAAAAACCCTAAAAAATCCTAAAAAACCCTAAAACCTGAAAGTATATAAAACCCTGAAAAACCTTAAAACATTAAAAACCCATTAAAACCTTAAAATACACAAAAAATATCTAAAAACCCATTTAACCACTAAAAACGTTAAAAACAATAAAAAAACTTAAAACCTCTAAAAACCCAAAAAACCCAAAACCCCAAAAAACCCTAAATACCCTAAAAACCCTAAAAAACTCTAAAATCCCTGGAAACCACAAAATCTCTAAAAACCCAAAAAATAATAAAAATCCAAGAAAATCACTAAAAGTTTTTAAAAACATAAAAAAACCCAAAAAAATAAAGCAAATCTAAGAAAACCATAAAAATTTAAAAACACTTAAACCCCATTAAAACCTAAAAATGATGACACCACCCCTCCCTTGTCTGTTGTGTCTTTTCTCTAATAAATTTGGGGGGGGGGGGGTTAGGAATAGCCTGGCCCCGAGCCTTCCTTTCCCTAAAAATGATGAAAACCGTAAAAACCATAAAAACCCTAAAACCCATAAAAACAAAAAAACATTTAAACCCATAAAAACAATAAAAACCCACATTAACTCTAAAAACCCTTTAAATCTCTAAATGTGTTCAAAAAATATAAAATAACATAAAAAACCAAAAATAATAAAAAACCTAAAAAACCCATAAAAATGATAAAAATCCTAAAAAACCATAAACCCCTCAAAATCCCTAAAAACCCTAAGAACCATAAAAATCCAATAAATCCCTAAAATTATTAAAAATTTTAAAAACCATAAAATCAATGTTAACCCATAATTAATCTTTAAAAACATAAAAACTCTTAAAACCCTATAAATTCTAGAAACACTAAGAACCACTAAAATGAGCCTTAAAACCCTAAAAACCCATAAAATTCCATTAAACCCTAAAACCAAAAAAACTATAAAAACCCTTTAGAACCCAAAAAATGTTAAAAAACTCTAAAATACCATAAAAAATATTAAAAAACCCTAACCCCCCAAAAAATCTTAAACACCCTAAAAACCCAAAAAAATCATAATGACTCACAAAAAACCGAAAAAACACTAAAAAACCCTAAAAACCAAAAAAACACATAAAAATACCTAAAAATTGTAAAAAAACCTAAAAAACATGAAAACCCGTAAGAAAAATTTTAAAACTTAAATCACTTAAATCCATTAAAAAAATAGTAAAAATATTAAGAGACCCTAAAAACCCAAAAAATTCACTAAAAATAAAAAAGTCCCTAAAAACACTAAAAACCAATAAAAGTCATAAAAAGACCTAACAACCCTAAAAATCCAAAAGAATGTAAAAACTCATAAAAATCAAAGAAAACCATGAGAAAACAATTAAAACCTAAAAACACTTAAAACCCATAAAATGTTAAAAACAAAAAAATACCCTAAAAGGACCATAAAACCCAAAAAACCATAATAACCTATAAAAAGCATTAAACCCCTAAAACCCCATAAAAATCCTAAACCACTAAAATATTTAAAAACCCTTTAAACAACTAAAAACATTAAAATAATTAAAAAACCTTAAAACCCTAAAAAACTAAAAAAACTGAAAAAACCATAAAAACCATAAAAACACCAAAACCCCTCAAAATCCCTAAAAACCCTAAAAACCATAAAAATCATAAAAGGCCCTAAAAATCCCTAAAAACATAAAAAACCCTAAAAACCCTAAAATACCCTAAGTAAACATTAAAAACCAAAAAAGACATAAAACCCCTATAAAACCTAAAAAAAATACTAAAAACTGAAAAAACTCCAAAAAAGCCTAAAAACCATAAAAACTCTTAAAACCGTAAAATACAATAAAAACCAAAAAACCCAAAAACAACTAAAACAATAAAAACTATTTAAACCAAAAAAACGTAAAAAAACTATTAAAATCATTAAAAACCCTAGAAACTAAAAAAACCCCTAAAATCCAAAAAAAAAACTATAAAAATTCTAAAAACCTAATAACCTAACAAATCCTAGAAAACCCTAAAACCCCATAAAAATCATAAAAAATCCTAAAAAATATCTGGAAACATAATAAATTAAAGAAAATGTGAAAACCCTAAGAAAAACATAAAAACATAAAAGAACTTAAAACCCCTAAAAACATAATAAACCCTAACACTCCTAAAACCCTAAAAGACCCAAAATAAAAACAAAAAACCAATAAAAGTTTTAAAAATTATAGAAAAAATTAAAAACACATAACTAAGCCCAATTGTGAGGGATTTTAACTCTAGTAGAGGGAATGATGGTGTGGGAACTTGGGTACAGTTGGCGGAATGAATTATTTCCAGTCTGTCCTATTTTCCCAGTTTTAAGTCTATGGTATATATTCTTGGACTATTTTCATTGATTTTACTTGACGATTTTCTTATCAAGTAAGGGATGTTATAGTGTAGCTTATTATGTGTTTTCTAGTTGTGCAATGGGATTATTTCATGGTTTTTGGTGCTTGGGGTTATTGTTGCTGGGAGTTTTGGCTTATGCAAGGGCGTGTTGTGGCTGTTGGTTTGAAGGGCTGGTTTTGTGGGCGGTCTAGCGGTGTTTTGTTCTATCACATGGATTACAGTCATCTTGTGATGTATTTCTAGTTATTTTCTTTATTAAAGGGATTTTGTGATACCTAGGGTTAGAGGTGATTCTTTTTTTTCTTATTGGTGGTGTTCTTGGGGTGCACGGGCAATCTGGAGGCTGCTGAAACCATCAATAACCTTCCGTGTACATGGTTAGTATGGATGTGCAGGCTGTGAGGCATGAATAGGTGATGTATCTTGTGGGGAAGGTGTTTTTGGCCTAGTGGGATGAAATTTTGTTGCTTGATTAGAACCTAGCGTGCTGTGTTTTTTCAGTAATGGGCCTGATATAGCTAGGTGTTGGTGTGAGGTTTGCTACTGTGTTTCTATGTTGTAGGGATATTGTATGTGATTGGATTTATTTTTGGGGTTACTGGTTATTATGGTGGTATTTATTGTTCTAGTTCTTTGGTTGGGGAAAAAGCCACTAACGAATGGGATGCAGGGATGGGGGTGGGTCTTTTGTGTAAGGTGGTCGTGTAGAGGTTTCATGGATGTAGATGGATATAGTTTCTAGGATAGTTCAGTAGCTGTATTGGTGGTGGGTTTTTTAGAACTAATGTTCTTGTAGGCTTGTGGGGATGGATGGTTGTTATATGTGGGGTGTATTTTTACTGTAGGGTTGGTGGATGGTTGATGATTGTTTCAATGAATAAGGAATTTTACTTCTGTTGTTGCGAGTAGGGTTTGGGGTTATTGGTGGATGTGTTTTGAGTGAGTGCATGTGTACAGCTGCTGGTTCATTCATTTATGTGTATGGGTGGGTGGTGGTACAAGAGTGTTTGTGTGTGTGTTGGTGGTGGTGGCGCATGTTTGGGTTACTTGTTACCATCATTTGTGGTTATCTTTTTTAGGTATGTTTTTTTTCTTTGGGCCATATTTGATTCCCCCAGATGTGTTGTCCCTTAGTGTGTCTATTGGCTTGGTTCTTGAGAGTTATGGTGTTTCCTTCTACTAGTTCGGTGGAGCGTGTGTGTTTGGATCTTATGTTTTTGAATGTTGGTCGGTGTCCCTACTAGCTTTTGTGCTGGTGAGATGGTTACAGTGTTCGCTGCTGCTGATATATTTTGGGTTTGGCTGCTTGTTGGTCTCGTGCACTGATTTTCAGCATTAAATTTCCTTCTAACTTTTCTTTTTCTTATATTTTTTCTATTGGTACTTGGTTGGTGTGGTTTTGTGATGAGATAATGGTGGTGATATATTTTCATTTGGTTTCTAATTGGAGGTGATTTGCGAGGTTCTCGAGTAGTTCCAGTTTTCAAGTTTCTTAACTACTCTTAGGTGCCTTTATAGCCTTCTATCCAGTTGTTTCACCCATTGGGTGATCATTTTGCACTTCAATTCCTTTTCAATTTGTTATATACTATGTTCTATTTTCATAGAAAAATCCTAAAAACCCATAAAAGTCATATAAAACCACTATAAACTATAAAATCCCTTTAAACCCCTAAAAACTTTAAATATCACTAGAAAACCTTTAAAACACTAAAATATCAAAACCCCTAAAAACACAAAAAACAAAAAATCCAAAAAAACCCAAAAAGTCCCTCAAAATTCCCAAAAACTCTAAAAAAATACTTTTTTTAAAAATTCCCTAAAATTACATAATTTGTTTTGAAACCCTAAAAACCCAAAGATATCCTTAAAAACCTTAAAAAATTTAAACCTTTAAAAAACATAAAAAATGGGATAAACCCTAAAAACTGGTGCATGGCTTCTTCCTACGCAGTGCAGTGATACCTCTACATTGATTTCTAATATGTGTGGTGATTGACTACAAATAGTTCATCTGCTTATTATTTTTAGAATGACGACCATAAAGGGTATTGGGTCTAAATATGGTCGGGTGAATTCCCTTTATACTATAGGGTTATTCTGTAAAATTATTTAGTGGAATTCGATCTCTCTTGACATTTCTTCGATTTGTTTTCATCTTTTCTTCAGCTCCGACTCTAGAAGTTATATAAAGTAATAGAGGTAACTTAATACAGAGATACTAGATCGTATATAATGGGTCACATGGACTTTGTTTTTTGGAGCCCAATAAGGACGTCCATTCCCACAAACGACATTTTTTTACGGGGGGTGGAAAACACTACCAAGTCCTACAAACAACTTCGTCATTTGCAGTGGGTGGGAAACACCATCCCCACCCACAAATGACTTTTTTTCATTTGCTGGGATAAGAAACACCACTCGATCCCAAAAATTACTTTTTTGTTTGTAGGAAACTATGTAGAGTGGTATGACGCCATGTAGACTGGTGGTCTGCGTAGCAAAATATTTTATGAGGACTTGAGCCCTCCTTCATGACTTTACTATCCTTTACATTTTTCAAACATTTTTTATGGTTAGATTTTCCCCTTTACCAAATTCATGGAATCCCTTTATCCATGTATTTTGAGTTTTTCGGACCCTAAAACCTAGAAAAAACTTAAGAAAAACTTAAAACCATAAATTTTTTAAAAAACCGTAAAAACCAGAAAATCTCAAAAAAACATAAAATCCCTAAAAACCCTAAAAACCCCTAAAACCCATAAAACCCCCAAAACCCACTAAAACACTAAAACCCCTTAAAACCACATGAAAAATCAATAAAAGCCCTAAAACCCAAAAAACCATACACACCTTAAAACCCACAAAATCCCTCAAAACCCAAAAAACCCATAAAAGTTTAAAAAACCCCCTAAAACCCTTGAAAACTCTTAAAACCCCTAAGAAAACCTTAAAAACCAAAAAAAAAATTAATATCGATAAAAACCCTAAAAATTATAAAAACCCTAAAAGACATTAAAAACCTTAAAAAAAATAAAAACCCTAAAACCCCTAAAAACCATAAAAACCTAAAAACCCTAAAAACCCTAATAGAAACTCTAAAAACCCTTTAAAGCGCTAAAAACATTAAAAAATCCCAATAACAATATAAAACTATAAAAAATAATACTAAAAACCCAAAAAACAACAAAACACCTAAAAAATCCCTAAACCCCCTAAAATCCATAAAAATCTCTAAATATCCAGAGAAATTTAATAACCCAAAAAAACTCTAAGAAAACTCTAAAAACCTGAAAAAACACTTAAAACCCCACAAAAACCTAAAAAATGATAAAACCATAAAACCATTAAAATCCCTAAAAACCTTAAGACAAAAGAAGGATGTCGTGGCTCTCTCTGGGGCTCTCCCTCTCAACGCTGCGATTTCCAAGGTTCCCTCTCGGAACCCTTCTCTTCAGCTTCGTGGATCGCTTCCAGTTCAGGATTTGTGATGCGGATGAAGTTAAGAGGTTTTCCTCCCTGGTGCGATAGTGGAAGATGATGTAGATGGTTGATGGCGGTGGGATCTGTAGGGTTGTGATGGGGTAAAGGCCACAACGGCTTGGTTTGGTTTTCGTAAGGTTTTAGAACAGCTTTGGTAGATCTGGACCTTCTTCTTCCTCGGATGCTATCTTTGTTTCTCCATGGTGGCAGCGTTGATGGTTTCCCAGTGGTTTGGGTGAAGTCTACTAGGTCGAAGAAGAAGCCAACCTTCACTCTAGATCTGAAATTCAGGTGGATTTTCTTTGACATGCGGCTTCACTGCTTGGTTTCATCCCTGATGGCGCTTCGAATCCGGTACGTTGTCTCCCCCGAGGTATGGTTTTTGATTTTTTCTGGTCCATCGGTGGCTTGTGTTTTCCAATGGTTACAGTTTGGTGGCCTTTTCTTGTTCTGCTCTTACGGTTTGTTCTGATTGTGGAGTGTCTTGATGGCTGGGCATGCCCATTGGTTAGGGTTCTGCTCGAGTCTCTGGTTAAGATTGTTCTGGATTTATCGATGTTTTTGATGCTTCTAGGGATTTCAGTGTGTACTAGTGTGAGAGATAATATTCTTGGAATTTCTAGTTTTCATGGTGAGGAAGGAGAGTTAGTTTCCTAGAACTAGTTGTGTTGGCTACTACTTTCTACAGGGCTAGGGCATGATGAAGCTACTGGCTATGGGTTTGGTGCTGGTTGTTCTATGTTGCTGGCGATGGCTCTTATTTGTGAGGAGGTGATGGAAGATATGGATGATATTGGGTTCGTGCTGTTGTTGGTTGATCATCTTGGCAAGAAGATGTTCATTGTGGGCAACACAGCAATGGACTGGTTGTTGTTTGGCTGCAATGCGATGAAGCTTGTGGGTTGGAATTTGGTGCTTTTGGTTTCTGTCGTGCATGCGGTGGACCTTCTTGGTAGGGAGGTGCTGGCTACTGGTTTTTGTGAATAGGGAGGATGGTTGTTGTCCGGTTACGAACTCTGTTTACTGGTGTTTGTGTCCTTTTGGTGCTGATTGTTATGTGTTGTTGGTGGTAGCTCGTTTTGGCGTTTAGGTGCTTGTTTCTGGTTTCTGTGAGTTTGGATGTTGGTCGCTTTTTGGTGGTGAGCCGCTAAATGCTGGTGAAGGTGAGGCTTGTGATTCTGATGCTGGTGGTTCTGTGGTGTTGGATTCTGGTGGTTCTATGATGTTGGATGTTTCTGGGATGGGAGATGCTGAAGGTGATGCACTTGTGTTACTACTGGTTGCTTATTGGCTAGGAGCTGCTATCGGAGGTGTTTCAGTTTTTCTTTTTCTTGTGTGTTTTTGATATTTCTTTTTTTTGCGGTTCTTGAGCGTGTGTTTGTAAATGGTTGTTGGGTGTGGGTTGTTTGACCCCTCCCCTCCCTTGTCTGCAGCGTTTTTGTGTCTTTTTTCTAATAAATTTTGGGGGAGTTAGGAATAGCCTGGCCCCGAACCTTCCTTTTCCTAAAAACCTTACAAAACCCTAAAAACCATAAAAATACATAAAAACAACTAAAAACTCTAAAAACTCTTTAAACCCCCAAAAAATGTTAAAAAACTATAAAAAACCTTAAGAACCCTAAAAAATAAAAAATAAAAACTCTCAAAAATATTAAAAAAAACCTAACACCAATAAAAACCATTAAAGTCCTCAAAATAATAAAAAACCCTAATAATACATAAAAATAAAAAAATCCCTAAAAATCTCTCAAAACATAAAAAAACCTAGAAATTCCTAAAAAACCTTAAAAAATTAAAATAAAAAAACCCCCAAAAAACCTAAATATGCTAAAAACCCTAAAATCCTTAAAAATCACTAAACACTTTTAAAACCCTAAAAGGTCCCTAAAAATCAATAAAAATTTTTAAACCCCTCAAAAACCTAAAAATCCATAAGAAAAACATAAAAGCATAAAACAAATAACACCCCTAAAACCCTAAAAATAATAAAACCCTAAAAGGCCCTAAAATCCTAAAACCCCTAAAAACATAAAAAAACCTAAAAACCAATAAAAACCTAAATACCACAATGAACTCTAAACACCCTATAACCCCTAAAAATTTTAAAATTAAAAAAAAACCTTAAAACCCTAAGAAACTCAAAAAAAATCAAAACCTCTAAAAACACATAAAAACCTAAACACCCTAAAAAAATTCTAAAAACACTCAAAATATCTAAAAACCCTAAAAACCCATAAAATTTCTATAAATCCTAAAAATCCCCTAAAAATACCTAAAAACATAAAAAAAAATAAAAACCATAAGAAATCCTTAAATCCCTAAAGATGCATATAAACCATCAAAAACATAGAAACACTAAAAGACAAAAAATCCTAAAAACCCTTAAAACCATAAAACCATAAAAACTTCTAAAAACTAAAAAACGCATAAAAATCATAAAAAACACTAAAAATATATAAAAAATAAACCCCTAAAACATTAAAAACCCTTAAAACCCCGAAAAACTCAAAAAACCCCTAAAACCCTAAAAAATTATAAAATCCCTAAGAAACCCAAAAAATATCCTAAAAGCCCCTATAAACCCTAAAACCCCTATAAACATTTCAAAAAATATATAAAACTCCATAAGAACCCTAGAAATCCACTAAAAACTCTAGAATCCTTTTAAACCCCTATAATGATAAAAACTCTAAAAGAAACTTTAAACCTCTAGAAAACTTAAAATCCATAAAACCCAAAAAAACCATAAAACCCTAAAACCCCAAACCCCTTAAAATTAATAAAAAACCAAAAAATCCATAAAAATCATGAAAATCACTAAAACCCCTAAAAAATAAAAAACTTTGAAAACCCGTGAGAAAACCATAAAAACCTACAAACACTTAAATCCCATAGTAAGCCTAAAAAATTCTAAAACCCCTAAAAACCTAAAAATACCCTAAAAACACAAAAAATTCACTAAAATAAATAAAATGCCTAAAATATTTATACCTCCCAAACCCATAAAAACAAAAAAAGCCACAAAAAACTATAAAAACCCTTAAAACCACTAAATTTATTTAAAAACTCTAAAAATCATAAAAACCTAAAAAACACTAAAAAATCTTAAAAACCCATAAAACACTAAAAACTCCTAAAAAAAAATCAAATTACATAAAGATGCTAAAAACCATAAAATTCCAAAAAAAATCCATAAAAATCCCTAAAAACCTAAAAACCCCTAAAACCCCTAAAAACCTCTAAGAAAATATTAAAAACCTAAACCGCTTAAAACCCCTAAAAAACTAAAAACTATAAAAACCCAAAAATACCCTACAAATCATAAAACCCCCCAAAAACATTAAACCCCTAGAATTACATAAATACCCTAAAACCCACAAAAACTATAAAAACCCTTTAAACCCCTAAAAGAATAATAAAATTTAAAAATCCTCCAAACCCTAAAAAATAAAAAACCCTTAAAAACCAGTAAAACTACTAAACCCCCTAAAAAACCTTAAAACCCTAAAAATCCATAAAAAACCTAAAATCCATAAAAATATAGAAAGTCCCTAAATATCCCTAATAAAATCATAAAACTTAAAAAACACTTATAACCTTGAAAATCCTAAAAATGCCAAAAACCCTAAAAAGCATTAAAAAAAATCTAAAACCCCAAAAATACCTAAAAACAATAAAACCATAAAATCCCATATAAACCCTAAAACCACTAAAAAAATCTAAAAACCCTTTAAACACCTAAAAATGTTTAAAAACATTAATAAACCTTAAAAACAATAAATAAAATCAAAAATACCCAAAAAACCCAAAAATCAATAAATACCATGAAACCCTCAAAATCACTAAAAAACCCAAAAAACCATAAAATACTATAAAAATCTGTACAAATCACTAATAAACTAAAAACATAAAAAACCATGAATAACTCTTAGAAAACAGTAAAACCTAAAAACCCATAAAATTACAAAAAAACCCCAAAAACACTAAAATCCATTAAAACCCTTAAAGGCCCCAAAAAACCTAAAATCCCATAAAAATAAACAAAACCCCTAAAAACTGTAAAATTCCCTAAAAAACCCATAACAAACCATAAAACCCACAAAAAATATAAAAACCCTTAAAACATCTAATTTTTTTTAAAACCACTAAAAATCATAAAAACCCAAAAAAACTGAAAAAAGTAGTAAAACCCAAAAAAACCCTACAACTCTAAAAACACTCAAAATCTCTAAAACCCTAAAACCATAAAATTATAAAAAAATTTCTAAAAATACCTAAGAGTGTAAAATCCATAAAAATCTTGAAATTCCGAAAGAAAATTATAAAAACCCAACAATAATTAAAATGCTTAGAAAACCTAAAAACCCTAAAACCTTAGAAAAACCTAAAACCCATTAAAATAATAAAACCCACTAAAAACTCTCAAAACCATTTAAATCGTTAAAAAAAATACAAAAGTAAAAAAAAATATGAACCCTAAAAAACTCAAAAAACCCAAAAAACCACAAAAACACTAAAAATCCTAAAAGCCCTAAAACTCTAAAAACCCTAAAAACCCTAAAAACCCATAAAAATCCGAAACAATCCCTAAAAATCCCAAAATTAGTGTAAAAAACTATAAAAACCTTGAAAACCATTAGAAAACCATAAAAAAATAAAAACACATAAAACACATAAAAACCCGAAAAATGATAAAACACTAAAAAGACTTAAAAACCCTAAAACCCACTAAAAACCTTAAAAACTCTGAAAACCCAAAACAACCCTAAAAACCAAAAAAATAATAGAAACCATTTAAATCTCTAATAAATTTTAAAAAATATAAAAAACCTTAAATTCCCTAAAATCATAAAAAATATAAAAACTCTATTAACCCTTAATAACCCAAAAAATACTAAGACCCCTCAAATCCCAAAAAACCCTAAAACCCCTAAAAATCATAAAAAAAATCCTAAAATACCTGTAAACATTAAAAGAAAAAAACACTAAAAACCAATAATAAAACCATAAAACCCTAAAAACACTTTAACCACATAAAAACCTAAATAACACCGAAATTCATAAAAACACTAAAACCCTAAAAACCCATAAAACCCCTAAAACCCTTAAAAACCACTAAGAATCGAAAAATCCCAAAATCCCACTAAAAACTATAAAAACCCATTAAACTCCTTAAAACATTAAAAAAATATAAAACCTTAAAACCCTTATAAAACTCAATAAAATCCTAAAATTCCAAAAAACCATAAAATTACTAAAAACCCTAAAAACACTGGAAACCCTCAAAATCCATAAAAACCCAAAAAAACCAAAAAATCATAAAAATTCCCTAAAAATCCGTAAAAAAGTAAAAAAAAAATAAAATCCATGAAAAACCCAAAGAAAAAATTTAAAACAGAAAAATAAGTAAAACCATGAAAAACCTAAAAAAGATAAAAACCCCAAAAAATAATAAAATCCGAAAAACCTTAAAAACCCTAAAACCCCCTAAATCTCAACTAAAAACTCTAAAAACTATTTAAAACTAGTTTTTCTTAAAAAACTATAAAAAATATTAACAACCCTAGGAATTCAAAAAAAACAGAAAACCCTAAAGAAAACCATAGAAACACTAAAAACCCTAAAATGTCCTTAAAATCCCTAAAATCCAAAAAACCACTAAATATCCTAAAAATAGATAAAAATTACTTGAAACAAAAAAAACCTATAAACCCCTTAAAACATACAAACATAAAAACACATAAAACCACTAAAAATTCACAAAACCCCTAAAAAACCTAAAAACAAAAAAGACCACAAAACCCTAAAACCCCTAAAACCATAAAATCCTAAAAAAACATAAAAATCACTAAAAACACATAAAAACACATAAAACCACAAAAAACTATAAAAACCCTTTAAACACCTAAAAAAGTAAAAAACTATTCAAAACCATCAAACTGCTAAAAAACACAAAAAACCCTCAAAACAATAAGAATCCTAAAAAAGATCTAAAAATCCCTAAAATGTAAAAAACCATTAATACATTGAAAACCATGAAAACCCTTAAGAAAACATAAAAAGCATAAAAACAATTAAATCCCATAAAAACCTTAAAAACACAAAAAACTCTAAAAAACCCCAAAAACCCTAAAAACCATAAAAACCCCTAAAAATATTCAAATCCCCTAAAAACTCATAAAACCCCAAAAAACCACTAAAAACTCTAAAACTATTTAGAACTCTAAAAATATTAAAAAACCCTAAAAAGCCTTAAAAACCCTAAAAACAATAAAAATCCCTAAAAACTCTGAAAATCCATGTAATCTCCAGAAAACTAAAAATAACCAAAAACCCTAAAAACCCCTAAAACCCATAAAATCCTTACAACCCTAAATACCATAAAAATCATAACAAATACCTAAAAAAACCTAAAAATATAAAAAAACCTGAGAAAATCTAATAAAAACATAAAAACTAAAAACAAATATAACCCCTAAAAAATGTTTAAATGCCAAAAAACCCCTAAAACCCCTAAAAACCAAAAAACCCAAAAATCCCTAAAAACATATATAATATATAAAAACCTTTTAAACCCATAAAAAATTTAGAAAAATATAAAAAAATTAAAAACCCTAAGAAACAAAAAAACCCTAAAAACCAAAAAAACTAAAAAAACTCTAAAAACCCTAAAAACATGAAACCCTCAAATACCTAAAACCCCATAACACCATAAAATCAAAAATATCCCAAAATATCCCTAAAATTTTTAAACCCACTATAAACCATGAAAACACCTAAGCAAACCATAAAACCTAAAAATACTTAAAACCCCTAAACAACCTAAAAATAGTAAAAACCCTAAAAACCCTAAAAACAAATAAAAACCACCCAAAACCCCTAAAAACCATAGACACCCCGGCAAACCCTAAAAAAATAAAAATCTATATATCCCCCTAATAACCCATAAAAACTATAAAACCAATAAAAACTTTTGAAACCCTTTTAACACCTAAAGAAATTAAAAAACTCTAAAAAACCTTAAAACAAAAAATAAACTAAAAAACCCCTAAAACAAAAGAAACCATAAAAACCCTAAAAATTTATAAACACAATCAAAATCCATAAAAACCCCAAAACAACAAAAATTATAGAAAATAAAAAAATCCCTAAAACAGAAAAAACCCTGAAAACCCAAGTAAAATATTAAAAACATAAAAGAATGTAAAACCCCTAAAAAGCTAAAAATGATAAAAACTCTAAAAACCCTAGAAAATCTAAAACCATAAAACCCTTACACAACATAAAACCCCCAAAAACATAAAAACCCTAAAACCCCCTAAAACACTTGAAATCAATAAAAAATAAAAATTTACTTTAAACCCATAAAAATGTTACAAAAGATAAAACTATAAAAACCTTAAAACTCTAAATAACCCTAAAAACCCAAAAAATCCAGAAAAACACTAAAACCCTTAAAAACCCAAATCCCATCAAAATCCCTAAAAACCTAAAAACCAAAAAATATCAAAAAATCCTTGAAACCTATAACACCCAAAACCCAGAAAAACCGAAATAAAATAGTAAAAACCAAAACAAACATAAAACCCTAAAAAAAGGATAAAATAATAAAACCCTAAAATACCCTAAACCCCCAAAACCCCTTATAACATTAAAAACCACTAAAAACCCAAAAACCATAAAAACCATAAAACCCTAAATAACCACTAAAAACTCTAAAAACCCTTTAAACCCCTTAAAATGTTAAAAACTATTAAAATCCATAAAATCCATGAAAAACAAAAAACCCTAAAAACCCAAAAAAAATCCCAAAAAACCTTAAATCCCCTAAAACTCCTAAAAATCAATAAAAATATTAAAAATCCATAGAAATACTAAAAACCCATAAAATACTTAAAAACATAAAAAACCCTAAAAAACTTGAAAATACCTAGGAAAACCTTAAAAAACTATACACTTAAAACCTCTAAGAAGCCTAAAAACCTCTAAAAACCCTAACAACCAAAAAACCATTTAAACCTCTAAAATTTTAAAAAACCCTAAAACACCATAAAAACCGCATAACCCATAAAAACCCTAAAAACCCTTTAACCCAGAAAATGTTAAAAAATATAAAAAACCATAAAATCCCTAAAAACACTAAAAACCTACAAAACCCCAAAAGGCCATAAAACCCCCACACCCCCCTCAAAATCCCGAAAAACCGTAAAACCCCTTAAAATATAAAAAACCTTAAAAATCCATAAAATGTTAGAAACCCTAGAACCCATGAAAACCCCTAAGAAAACCTTAGAAACCTAAAAAACTTAATCCATTAAAAAATCCAAGAAATGATAAAACCTTAAAACCCCTAAAAGACTAAAACCCCTGAAAACCGTAAAAATCCTTTAAACACCATAAAAATACTAAAACTACTAAAATCTCAAAAAACCCTTTAAACCCCTAAAACATTTTAAAATATAAAAAACTCTAAAAAATCTGAGAATTAAAAAAATCACCAAAAATAAAAAAAACCATAAAACTTAAAAAACTCCAAAACCCTAAAACCCCTCAAAACCAATAGAAACCCTAAAAACCGTAAAAATCCTAAAAATCCTAAAAATACCTAAAAATCCATAAAATCTAAAACAAATCTAAAAATACTAAAATACTCTAAGAAAACCCTAAAAGACATAAAACACTTAAAACCCCTAAAAATCTAGGAAATTATAAAAAACCTAAAAAACCTTAATAACCCTAAAAACCCTAAAAACCATAAAACCACTAAGAATCTTAAAAATCCAAATAACCCATAAAACCCTTAAACACCACTAAAAAATCTAAAAACTCTATAAAACCCTAAACAGATTAAAAAACTCTAAAAAACCTTTAAACCCATAAAAAGTCAAAAAACACCAATGACCCAGAATGTGATAAAAACCCCAAAACCCTAAAAACCCTAAAAAAAATAAAAGTCCTTGAAACTATAAAAACCAATTAAAATCCGAAAAATCATTAAAAACACTAAAAATGTCAAATACCCCAAAAAACCTTGAAAACCCAAAAGAAAACATTAAAATCCTAAAACACTTAAAACCCCTAAAATTCCAAAAAAACCATAAAACCTAAAATACCCCAAATACTTTAAAATAACTAAAAACATAAAACCCCTTAAAAGGAATAAAAAACCTGAAAAACACTAAAAACCAATAAGAACTGTAAAAAAATTAAAATCCTTAAAAAAGTTTAATCTTGAAAAATCCTTTAAAAATAAAAAACCCTAAAAAACCAAAAATCACAAAAAAAGCCTGAAAAAACCCTAAAACCCTAAAAACCATCAAAATCCCTAAAAACCAAAAAACACCATAAAAATACTAAAAAATCCATAAAAACCAAAAATAACATAAAAACACCTAAAACTCATGAAAACCCCTATGTAGACCATAGAAAACATAAAATCCCTTTAAACCTCTTACAAACCAAAAAAATGTTAAAAACCCAAAAAAATCCTATAAACCCAAAAAAACATCTAAAAACCATAAAAACCCTAAAAACCTTAAAAAATCTAAAATCCCATAAAACCACTTAAAACTCTAAAAAATATTTAAACACCTAATTTTTTTAAAAATATAAAAAAAACCTCAAAACCCCTAAGAAACTCAAGAAATTTAAAGGCATCGGAGTGGTGTATCTTCTCCTTTCCTCGCATTGCTAGGGTTTTCTGTCAGATATTCGTCCATCCCCTACCGGCATAGTTCGGCCTCAGTGACACCAATATCGTCTTAGAATGGAGTCGATGGAGGATGAATCCGTGTGGATTGGCTTTGTTTTTGGCCTGGTGGCATCTTCGTCATGCCTTTTGGATTTGGGATCTAGCTTCGACTTCAGAACGTCTGATGTTGGATCTGGTTTTCACAGAGACTACTTTGACTCTCCTAGTTTTGGGATCTTTATTCGGGCATCGGCTCTATGTGGTCCAAATTTGGGATGCCATCTTGGTGTCTTCTTTTCTAGATCCAGTATCTCTTTGTGGATTCGGGAGCTTGGTGTCGGGCTTGGTGTTCGCGGTGTCAGCTTTGGTGTTGTCCTGTTTTCGGGATCTCGTCTCAACTACCATGTGCTCATTGTCAACTTTGGGTTTCTTGATTCTAGCAATAAATGATATTCATTGTTCTCAACTTAGGGATCCAGTCACCGCTATGGTGTTCTTGATGTTGGCCCCATCATTCTCAATGATAGTTTTGGGCCATCCATCTCTGAGATTCTAGCTAGAATTTATCTCGGATGGACATCGGATCTGGCATTCTCCAGACTTCTTGGAGTCAGCTCTAGTGGCTCATAGGGGGATGCCTTGTAGTTTGTTCTTGCCATAGGCTGAACCCATGTTTGGTTCTAGTGTTGTTGGGGTCTTGGTCATTTTGATGTTAATTTGGGAGGTATTTTGGATGTGATGAAGGTGTCATCTGCTGCTGCTGGTATCTTGGGATAATGAACGATACTGTTGGTGATTTCTTGTGGTGGGAGATTTTGTTGTTTTTCATTGTTGGTTGTCAGTTACTCATTGTTTGGAAGGTGATGATGTTTCTTGCAAATAAATGATGTGTTGTTGATTGGCATTGGGGCTGTAGGAGGTTGGTGTTTTTTGCTTCGTGGTGCAGAAGCTGGTTCTTTGATTGGTTTTTTTTGTCTTTTTCTTTCATTGTTTTCCTTTTTTGGGATTGTCTTTGGGTATGGGTCATTTCACTCTGCCCCTCCCTTTTTTTCTATGTCTCTTCTTCTAATAAATTGGGGGGGGGGGATATCCTGGACCATGTCCTACCTTGCCCTAAAAACACAAAAAACCCCTATAAACCTAAAAAATAATAAAAACCTAAAAAATTCACAAACTCCTTAAATAACCCCAAAACCATAAAAATCTTAAAAAACACCTAAAAATCCATAAAAATGTAAAAATCCCCAAATAGCCTAAAAACCCAAAAGATAAACTTAATATAATAAAAATAATTAAAACACCTAAAAAATATAAAAAAATGATAAAAACCCTAAAATCCCTAAAAAGACACTAAAAACCCTAAAAATTTCTAAAAATAATAAAAATATTAAAATACCCTAAAATCCAATAAAACCATAAAACACTAAAAACTCTAAAAACCTATTAAACCCTTAAAGACCTTAAAAACTCTAAAACCCTTAAAAACCCTTTAAAAACCATTAAAAACTAAAAAACCCTAAAAACAACAAAAACCCTAAAAACCCTCAAAATATCTAAAATTTCTGAAAATCCATAAAGAATTAAAAAAGCCTAAAAATCTTGAAAACTCCTAAAAAAACCTTAAAAACCTAAAAACACTTAAAACCCCTAAAACCTAAAAGAATGAAAAAAAACCCAAAAACACCTAAAAAGATGCTAAAACCCCAAAACCCCTAAAAATCATAAAACCCCTAGAAACCAAAAAAATCGTAAAAACCCATAAAACCCATAAAAAACATAAAAGAAAATAAAAATTCAAAAACCCTTTAAACCCTATAATTTTAAAAGTCTATAAAAACCCTTTGAAACCTAAAAAATATAAAAAACCCCAAAAATGCCAAAAACCATAAACCCTTAAAACCCCAAAACAACATCAAAATCACTAAACCCCTAAAAACAATAAAAAATAAAAAAACCCAAAAAATATAAAATAAAAAAAATGACCAGAAAAACCCTAAGAAAACCTTAAAAACCTAAAAACACTTAAATCCTCTAAAAACCTAAAAAATTCTAAAACCACTAATAACCTTAAAAAACCCTAATACTCATAAAAATTATTAAACCCGCTAAAAACTCTAAAATCTCCTTAAACCTTGCAAAAAATTAAAAATTCAAAAAAAAACTTCAATGCCATAAAACAAACAAAAAACCCTAAATCCCCAAAAAACCATAAAACCCTAAAAACAGGACAAATCTCAATAAACCCTAAAAATGAAAATTACCTAAAAATCCATAAAAACATAAAAAACTATACAAACAATGAAAAATCCAAAAAAAACCTTAATAACCTAAAAAAAATTAAAACAATTAAAAAACAAAAAAACACTAAAAAACCTAAAATATCACAAAACCCCAAAAAACCATAAACACCATAAAACCCCCTAACCCCCCTAATTCCCAAAAAAAATATCAAAAAAACCCAAAAACCAAAAAAACCAAGAAAACTCCTACACACCAAAAAAACCCAAAAAATCCCAAAAAATCCTAAAAACCATTAAAATCTTAAAGAATCCCTAAAAATACCTAAAAATGTTAAAAATCATAAAAATATTGAAAACCCAAAAGAAAAATTAAAAATCACTAAAACACTTAAAACACAAAAGAAACCTAGAGAACATTAAAAACCCTAAAGACCCAAAAAAAGTCCCGAAACCCTAAAAACGCCTCAAACCCATAAAAATTAATAAAATGATTTAAAAAACCTAAAAACACATAAAACCCCTAATAAACCACTAAAAACACTAAAAACCCCTTAATACCCTAAAAACATTAAAAAATTCTAAAAACCCTTAAAAACTATAAAAATCTCAAAAAATCCCTAACACCCCAAGAAAACATAAAACCCTAAAAAACTAAAAACCTAAAACATTTGAAATCCATAAAAACCCTAAAACCATAAATATTCTAAAAAATACCTCAAAATCTCTAAAAATGTAAAAACCGTAGAAAACCTAAAAACCCAGAAAAAACTCAAAGGCCAAACAATACTTAAAACCACTAAAAACTTAATATATTCTAAATCAATAAAAAACCCTAAAAAATATAAAAGCAATAAACCCCTAAAAATATTAAAAACTCAAAAATACTGAAACCACTAAAAACCCTAAAATACCTTTAAACCAATAAAATGTTAGATACTATAAACAACCTCAAAAACCATAAAAAATCAAATAAACCCTCAAAACCCAAAAAAACATAAAACCCTTATAATACCCAAAAATAATAAAACCCCATAAAAACATAAATAATAACTAAAATCCCTAAAAACGTAAATACCCCTAAAAACTCTTAAAACGGTAAGAAAACATTAAAAACCCAAAAAATCATGAAATACCAAAAAAACAAAAAAAAACTAAACACAATAAAAATATCAAAAGGCCCTAAAACACTAAAAAAACCCCAAAAAATTTAAAACCACCAAAAACAATAAAAAGCATAAAAACATTAAAAACCCATAATTATTATAAAAACCCACTACAAACTCTATAAAACCTTTATACCCCTAAAAATGTTTAAATATTAAAAAATATTTAAAACTAAAAAAACTAAAAAAACCCTATAACCCCCAAAAAACCATAAAAACCATAAAAACCCTAAATCCCTAAAAACTCTAAAACCCAACCAAAACCATAAAAACCCTAAAAAATATAAAAATACTAAAATATAGATAAAAAATAATAAAAGTATTAAAAAAATAATAAAACTGAAAATCTATAAGAAAACCTTAAGAACCTAAAAACACATAAAACCCCAAAAAATATAAAAAATGATTAAAAACCCTAAATACCCTTGTAAACCCTAAAGGCCCTAAAACCATAAAAACCATAAAATCTTTAAAAACCCAAAAAACTCATTAAAACACTAAAACCACTAAAAACTCTAAAAAACCTATAAATCCCATAAGATTTTAAAAATATAGAATACCTTATAACCCTATAAACACAAAAAAATAAACCCTAAAATCCCCAAAAAAATCGATGAATCCCTTAAAAATTTTAAAACCCTAAAAATCCTCTAAATCCTCCAAACACATAAAAAGTATAATAAATCCCTAAAACACTAAAAAGATAAAAAACCCAAAAAAAACCTTGAAAATCCCTAATAAAACTTTTAAACCTAGAAACAATTAAATCCCTTAAAAACCTAAAAAGTGATAAACACACTAAAACCCCCAAAAAAACCATAAAACCCAAAAAATACAAATAACCTTAAAAACCATAAAAACCTTTAAATTTAAAAAATATACTAAAAACAGTAAAAAATATAAAAACCCATTAAACCCATAAATTTTTTTAAAACATTAAAAAACCATAAAACCCCTAAAAACTAAAAAAAATCAAACAGAAAAAACCCAAAAAACACTGTAAAAATCCTAAAAACCATAAATTCCCCCAAAATCACTAAAATCCATGAATACCCATAAAATTCCTAAAAAATACCTAAAACCCTAAAAATCATAAAACACATGAAAACCCTTATTAAAACCATAAAAACCGAGAAACATTAAAAGACTAAAAAACCAGAAAAACACTAAAAAACATAAACCCCTAAAAACTCCAAAAAACTGTAGAAACCCATAAAACCTAAAACACAACTAAAAAATTTAAAATACCTTTGAAAAACATAAAATGATAAATTCTCTAAAAACATAAAAACACTAAAAACATAATAAAAAACCTAATAAAAGACCCATTAAACCCCTAAAATCCCTAAAAATCCACAAAACCCCTCAAAATTGTTAAAACCCACGAAAATCCTAAAAATAAAAAAAATTCCTAAAATGTAAAAAATACCCAAAAACCCCAAAAAATCCTAAAAAAACATTTAAACCTAAAAACACTTAAAACCCCAAAAAATAAAAATAAGCTAAAATCCTTTAAAAATCCAAAAAACATTAAACCCCCCAAAACCATAAAACCCCCAAAACCATAAAAAATAAATAAAAACCCATCAAACTATAAAACCACTAAAAACACTAAAAACCTTTTAAACTATTAAAATGTAAAAATCATTAAAAAATATAAAAACCCCTAAATCTAAAAAACCCTAAAAACCCAAAATAATAATAAAAACTCTAAAATACCTCAAAATCCATAAACCCATAAAAATCTCCAAAAAACCATAAAATCCCTAAAAATCATAAAATCCCTTAAAACCCCAAAACAACTCTAAAAAAATATAAAAATCCTAAAGAATCCCTAAAAATATCCAAAAGTTTAAAAAAACCCTAAAACCCCATAAGAAATATTTAAACACCTAAAAGAACTTAAAGCCCCTAAAAACCTAAAAATGCTAAAAACCCTAAAAACCTAAAAACCCTAAAAACCATAAAATTCCCTAAAATCCATATAAAAACTTAAAAAACTATAAAACCCCAAAAATTTGCTAAAAACATTAAAAACACCCTTTATACCCCTAAATGAATTTAAAAAATCTAAAAATACATAAAATCCCTAAAACCCAAAAAAAATTCCTTAAAACCCAAAAAAACATAAAAACCCTAAAAATCAAAAAGAATAAAAAAACCTGAGAAATCTTTAAGAACAATAAAAATCCTAAAAGGGACCTAAAAATCCCTAAAAATTTAAAATTCTCTAAAAGCCTTTAAATCCATAAGAAAACCTTAAAACCTGAGTAACATTTAAAATTCCAAAAAACCAATAAAATTCTAAAATCCTAATAAAACCCTTGAAACCCTAAAAACCCTGAGAATCCCTAACAACCTAAAAATCATCAAAATCCAAAAAAATCCTAAAAAAATATTTAATTTATAAAAAAAACCAAAAAGCCCCTAAAAGACTCTAAGAAAACATTAAAACCCTAAAAAACATAAAAAACATAAAAAATGCTAAACACCCTAAAGACCCTAAAAACCTAAAAACCCCTAAAAACCATAAAAACCATAAAAACGTTTCCAAATAGAGAAACCCATAAAAAACCTAAACAGTAAAAAAATCCCATTTAAACCCCTAAAAATGTTGAAAATCTCTTAAATCCATAAAAACACTGATAACTCAGGAAACCCTATAATCACAACAAACCATAAAACCCAAAAAAACACCAAAACCCGTCAAAATCCCTAACACCCCTAAAAACCCTAAAGTCCTAAAAAACCCTAAAAATCCCTAAAAACATAAAAACCCTTTAATACCCTAAATATTCTAAAGAAAACCTTTAATACCTGAAAACACTATACACCCCTACAAAACCTATAAATTTTAAAAAACCCAAAAAACCATAAAAATACACTAAAACACTAAAACTCCTAAATAATAATAAAAACCCCAGAGAAATCCACATCACAAAATGTTTGAGTCATCGCCACTACAGATGAAAACCACCGTCCTGTCCAAACCGCAGGGGGATGAGGAAAGAGGGTAGGTCTGCTTGTTATTAGTATGCACAGAAGATCCAGGTTTGTACCTCGGCCCTGTATTTGATTCATGCTTATGATCCTGGTATGTTTTTGTTTTTCTACGATTTGGTTTTGGTCTACGCTTTCCTATGGTGCCGAAGTGGTACATTTGGTCCCGTGTATCTTGCTGAAGGGTTTGGTTGGATCATTTTTCTTTTATAGATCTGCTGTGGTGGTGGATGGTTTGGATGTGAGTCGATGCTGGTGTTGTTTGCTGGTTCTGATATGAGGTGCTACATGCTGGTTGTGATTTGTGGTTTCTGGGTTCTTGGAAGGGATTTTTGGGTTGAGGATTGGCTCTTGTCTTAGATGATGGAAGTTCTATGACCCTAGTTATGTTACTAGGTGAGATATGCCTAATTGTAGGTTGTTACTTAGCAGAGATGTGATAGAGATGATGTTTTTGTTTCTAGTGCTGGTGGTTCTGTACTACTGGTGATGAACCTGTCTAGTGTTGTGGTATTGGTTGATGTGGAAGTTGGTGATTTGGGTGTCGGTGGTTCGATGTTGCTGGTGGTGAGTCTTTTTGCTGAGAAGTAGCTGGCTGCTGAAAGGTATGATGCATTATAGATTGTGGTCTTTTGTGTTTTATCTGGTTTGGTTGTGAATCAGTGTGGATGTTGGATATTGGTTATGTTGAGTGGTGTTGGATATTGTCTTGCATTTGGGTGTTATAAATGTTTTCCAGGATGTACTACTAGGTATGAATTGCAGGAAGCTGACTGGATTGATGGTGAGGGTTATTGGAATCTAAATTTCTTGGTGATGGATGATTATTGGATGAGATGTGATGAAAGATGCAGGTGTTTGGTGATGGTTGTTGTTTTGCTGTGAGGGGGCGAATGTGATACTTATGACTTTGATGCTGGTGCTTCTTTGATGTTGGTGGTGGATATTCTTAGTAAGGAGGCGATGGTTGATGAAAATGGGGTTGCGAGATGCTGGTTGCTGATTGGATGGGAGATGTTGTTGGAGATTCTTCTGATTTTCTACCTTTTATTGTTTTGTGTGACTTTTGTGTTTTTTGGGAATTTTTCATTTTGTGGGGGTGTACCAGATTTTTGGGTGTGGGTTGATTGACCCCACCCCTCCCTAGTCTGTTGTGTCTTTTCTCTAATAATTTATTTTTTTTGGGGGGGGGGGGGTCAGGAATAGCCTGGCCCTAAGCCTTCCATGCCCTTAAAAAAATTAAAAATCTAATACCCATTTAAACCCCAAAAATGTTAAAACTCTAAAAAAACATGAAACCCAAAAAAATAAAAAATCCCTAAAGCCCAAAAGAACCACTAAACCCTAATAACAATAAAAACACCAAAATCCCTAAACCCATTAAAATCATAAAAATCACTAAAAATCCAAAATATGTATAAAACTCTAAAAGAATACAAAACCAATAAGAAAACATTAAAAACATAAACACACTTAAAACCCATAAAAAACATAAAATACACTAAAATACCTAAAAACCCAAAAAAACCAAAAAACCCAAAAAACCTAAAAAACCCTTAAAACCCCAAAAAACCACAAAACCCTAAAAAGAACTAAAAAACAAAAAAACTCTTTAGATCCTTAAAAACATTAGAAAAACTATAGAAAACCTTAAAATCCATATAATACTAAAAAACACAAAAAACCCTCTAAAACCCACAAAATACCTAATTTTTTTTTTTAAAAAAATCTTAAAAATCTATAAAAATCACTAAAAATGAAAAATTCTTACAAACACAGAAATCCCATTAGAAAACCATAAAACCTAATAACACTTAAAACCACTTAAAAAACCTAAAAACACTAAAAATCCTATAAATCATAAAAAACATAAAAAACCATAAGAACCATAAAACCCCTCAAATACCTTAAAAACCCTGAAAAATAATTAAAATCTCTAAAAACTATTTAAGCCACTAAAAATGTAAAGAAATTCTAAAAAAACTTTAAACCCCTAAAAATATGAAAAATCATTAAAAATCATAAAAACCATAAAAATCCTAAAAACCTTCAAATCATTAAAAGTACTAAAAACACGTAAAACTACATAAAAAACAAAAAAATACCTAAAAAAGAAAAAACCCTAAACTGCTGAAAACCCCTAAGAAGACCTTAAAAACCTAAAACACTTATAACCCCTAAAAACCTAGAAACGCTAAAAACCATAAAACACTGAACATCCCTAAAAATAAAAAAAACCCTTTAAACCATTAAAACCCCTAAAAACCATAAAAACACTAAAACCCCATAAAAACTAGAAAAACCCAAAAAAACTCCAAAAACATTTTAAACTTTTCAAAATGATAAGAAAATCTAAAAACCCTTAAAATCTATAAAAACTCAAATAAAACCAAAAAAATAAAATAAACCCCCTTAAAACCCTAAAATCCCTAAAATCGCACAAAATCCCTAAACACCATAAACCCATTAAAATCGTATAAAATCCGTAAAATCACTAAAAACATAAAAAACACTAAAAATCATGAAAACCCCAAAGAAAACCATAAAAACAAAAAATCAATTAAAACCCTTAAAAACCTAAAAAATGATAAAAACCTTACAACTCCCAAAAACCCAAAAATCCACTAAAGACCTTAAAAAATCCCTAAAAACAATAAAACCCCTAAACCCACTGAAAAAAGTAAAAACACTTAAAACCCTAAAAAAGTTAAAAAATACTCTAAATACATTTAAAACCCTAAAAAATATAAAAACCCCTAAAACAACAAAAATTTCAAAACCACTGAAAGCTCTAAAAACCCTCAAAGTCCCTAAAAAATTTAAGAACCGATAAAACACCTAAAAAATGAAAAAGACCCAAAAGACCCTGAAAACCCCTAAGAAAACCATAAAAACCTAAACATAATAAAAAACCCTAAATACATAAAAATTAAAAAAACCTTAAAAATCACTAAAATCCTAAAAACTATAAAAACCAAAAAAAATCCCAAAAGTCTTTAAAAACCCAAAACCCAAAAAACAACTAAAAACTCTAAAAAACCTTTACACTTAAAAACATTAACTAACTCTAGAACACCTTTAAAACATAAAACCTAAAAAAACTATAAAACCCCAAAAAACCATAAAAACCCTAAAAAACCAAAAATCCTCAAAATCCCTAAAAACTGTAAAAAAGCGTAAAAATTATAAAGGCCCTAAAAATATCTAAAAACATAAAAAACCGAAAAACCTAAAAAAACTAAAAAAACATTAAAAACATAAAAACACATTAAACTCCTAAATAACCTAAAAAAACTTGTAAATACCTACAAAAATACTAAAACCCTAAAAACCCTAAAACCCCTCAAAATCCCTAAAAACCGTAAAAACCATAAAGATTCTAAAAAACCCAAAAAACCCATAAAATTTGAAAAATCCTAAAACCCCTGAAGAACCCTAAGACAACCTTAGAACACTTAAATTCCTTAAAAATACTAAAAAAATCTTAAATCTTAGAGAATTTAAAAACCATTAAACCCCATAAAAACCATAAAACCCCTAAAATCCATAAAAATCCCTAAAAACAATAAAAACCCTAAAACACACTAAAAAATCTAAAAACCCTTTAAACCCCTATAGAGCATAAAAAAATATAAAAAAACTTAAAATCCTAGAAAAACTCAAAAATATCCCTAAAACCCTAAAAATGCATAAAACCCCCAAAAACTGTTGATCCCCTAAAACCCCTTAAATTCTAAAAAGCCCTAAAAATATATATAATTTCTAAAAAAATTCTAAAAATACCTAAAAACATAAAAACCCTAAAAGCTCGAAAACCCAAAAACAAAACCTGAAAAATTAAATAAGGAATTAAAACCACTATAAAAACTAAAAAAAATAAAACTCCTAAAAACCCTGAAAACCTAAAAATTATTAAAAACTATAAAAAACTCTAAAAACCATAAAAAAGATAAAAACCAATAAAAATGCTAAAACCCCTCAAAACCACTAAAAAAATGAAAAAACCTAAAATACCTTAAATTCCCTAAAAACTTAAAATACACTAAAACCCCCACAAAACCATAAATCTTTAAAAATCATAAAAATCCTTAAAATCCATAAAATCCATAAAAACCCAAAAAAGCTATAATAACCCTAATAATAAATATAAATCCCTTAAAACGTAAAAACCCCTAAAACCCTAAAAATTTATGAAAACCTTAAAAACACTTAAAACCCAAAAAACTAGAAAAAACTAAAACCCTAAAAACCCGAATATCCCTAAAACCCTAAAAACCATCAAAATCCCTAAAATCCTTAAAAATTATACAATTAATAAAAATCCTTAAAAGTCACTTGAAAGTTGAAAAACCCTTAAAACCTTGTAAACCCAAAAGAAAGTCTTAAACACCTAAAAAAAATTAAAACCCATAAAAATACGCTAAAAATATTAAAAGATACTAAAAACTATAAAAATCCCTAAGAAACAAAAAAAAAACCATTAACACCTTAAAATCCAAAAAACTTTTAAAAACCCTAAAACCCACAAAAAACTCTAAAAGCCCTTCAAAACCAGAAAAATGTTAGAAAACACAAAAAAACATTAAAAACCCAAGAAAAATAAAAAACCTAAAAACCCAAAATACCATAAAACCCCTCAAACCCCTCAAACCCCTCAAAATCCCAAAAAACCCATAAAAACCATAAAAACACTAAAAATATCTAAAAAAACTTAAAACCCCTAAAAATATTAAAAAACATAAAAGGCCCTAAAACTCCTAAAAACCAATAAAAACCAAGAAAACCTTTAAAAACCTTGAAAAACCTAAAAAGGAATCAATACCCTAAAAACCACTAAAAATTTAAAAACACTTTAAACCCCTTAAAACTTTAAAAAACTCTAAAACCCCTTAAAACCCCTAAAAAAATAAAAAACCCCAAAAACATTATAAAGAACCCTAAAACTATAAAAACCCATAAAACCTCTCAAAATCCATAAAAACCGTAAAACCAAAAAATTCTAAAAATGACCAAAAAGGCCTAAAACGTAAAAAATCCAAAACCTCCCTAAAAACACAACGAAAACCTTAAAAACCAAAAGAACACTTAAAACCCTTAAAAACGTAAAAATCCTAAATGAACTAAAATACCAATGATGCCTAAAATCCCTAAAATCCCTAAAAACACAAAATCCATTAATTGATAAAACAATTAAAAACCTTATAAAACCATAAAAATCCCTAAAACCTTAAAAATCAGTAGAAAATATAAAATCCATTTAACCCCTAAAACCATTAAAAACTCTAAAAAAATTAAAACCCCAAGAAAACTCAATAAAATCATAAAAACCAAAAAACAAAAAAAAACGAAAAACTAAAAAATACTAAAAATTATTAAAAACCCTAAAACCCCTAAAATCCAGAAAAAACCCCTAAAAACCTATAAAACCCCTAAAACCCACTAAAACCCTATAAATCTTTTAGACCCCTAAAAATGTTAAAAAAATCTGAAAAACCTTCAATCTATGAACAAATCAAAAAACACGAAAAACCCAAAAAACCAAAAAACCACTAAATAGCCATAAAAACCCACAAAATAAATAAATACCCTTAAACCCATAATATTTATAAAAAATATCTAAAAATACATAAAAAAATAAAAACCATTTAAACCCTTAAAAACCCTAAGAAAATCATAAAAATCTTAAAATTCTTAAAAACCCTAAAAACCCTAAAAAACACTAGAAACCCAAAAACCATTAAAAACCCTAAAACAAATAAAAATAATAAAAAACACTAAAAACAATAATAATTATACAATAAAATAAAATATCTAAAACTATTTAAATTTTTAAGAACATTAAAAAAATCTAAATAACCATAAAAGCAATAAAAATTTCAGAAAAAACTCAAAAATTCTAAAAAAACCATAAAACCCTAAAAACCCAAAACCCTTCAAAATCCATTAAAACCCAAAAAACACATTAAAAACCTAGAAATCCCTTAAATTCCATAAATATTTAAAACCCCAGAAAACCCAAAAAACCCCTATGATAGCCCTTAAAAGCTTAAACACTTAAAACCCATAAAAATCTAAAAATAATCAAAACCTAGAAAGACCCAAAAACTGCAAAACATCAAAAAACTAGAAACCCCCTAAAAACTGTAAAACCCGTAAAACCCCATAAAAACCCTAAGAATCCAGTAAAAGCTCTAAAATACCATTAAATCCTTAAAGTGAATAAAAAAAATCAAAAAAACCCTAAAACCCATAAAATTAAAAAAACCACAGAACCCAAAACACCATAAAAACCTTAAAACTCTGAAAACCCTTAAAATCCCTAAAACCTATAAAAATCATTAAAAAATACCTAAAAATCCCTAAAAATCCCTAAAAATGTAAAAAACCTTAAAACACTATGAAAACCTTAATAACCTAAAAACACTTAAAAAAAAGATAAAAACTCTTAAAATCCTAAAAAATCCCAAAATCCCAAAACCCCAAAAAACCAAAAAACCCCCTAAAACCTACAAATCTGTCCAATAGCCTGTAAGCCTTCGTTTTTTATTAATTTTGATAATCCACCTTTAAAGGGGTGAGGTGGAACCCTTATAAGGCCCGTAGTTGTAAGTATTACATGGCTCATAGGCCTTAGAGGAATTCATTGCCCATAGGCTTCAAACATTACATACAATGTAGACTAACTACATGGAACCGCTCATCCCCAACATCTTCATCATGAAATCATCTCTCCAATTTCTCATGGCTATTCGACTAGGATTTTCTGTGCATGCACATGCTTGTCCCGATGGAAAGTGGCATACCCTCTCAATCTTGTAATCCGTTTAGCTTCTACTATGGTGAAAGATCTTTTCTCCTCCTCCTTCTGAAATTTGTTCCTTTATAGGTTGTCTAGTTTGAAACTGTAATTATGGTGGCCCAAAGGCCATGAGGTGGCCTGAAGTCCTTACTGACTCGATGGCCTGGGTTACTCGAAGGCCTTAAAGGACTCGGGGACCAAATCAGTGGCCCGAAGGCCCAAACAGGGGAATATTCCCTACTTCTACAGTGCCAAACAGTGCCTGCTACAGTTCTACATAGTTCCTACTATAATACCTGATACAGTCCCCCAATAAATTAGCCTCCTCCAAGAACAAATCCCTAAAAACCATAAAACCCATAAAACCCACTTAAAAATCTAAAAACCATTTAAACCCTTAAAAATGTTAAAAAAACTGAAAAACTATAAAAACCCAAAAACACTCAAAAAACCCTAAAAACCCTAAAAAACCATAATACCATAAAAAACATTAAAACCCTTAGAATATATAAAAACATTAAAACCATAAAAAACCTTAAAAATCCCAAAAAATATCTAAAAATGTAAAAACCCATAAAACCCTAAAAACCCTAGGTAATCCTTAAAAACATTAAAAAATTAAAACCCCTAAAAAACCTAAAAATTTTAAGAGAGTAATGTTGTGGCAGACTTCATGGATTCTAAAGTATAGTTCAATGCTTTATCTGGTAAGCGACATGTTCCTTGTTCGATTGAATATTCTTTAAGAAGATGCAAGCATATATTGAATAATCAAATGAGCATTCTTGACACTTGGCGAGAGGGTAATGCTTTGTCAGGCTTCCTGGATTCTAAAGCATCTTAGAATGATGGAGTCATGGTATTTTCTATCCTTGTTTCTTTTCCTCCATAGGGAATCATGTTTGTTTGTGTTGATGCCCAGGGGCTGCATTATTATAGAACCCTATAATTTTCTCTTGTAATCTCTCCTTCCTTTTCTCCTTTTAATGAAATAAAAAAATACGATTGTGATTAAAAAAACCCAAAAAAACCCAAAAAACCGTAAAACCCTAAATACCATAAAAATACCTAAAAAATATTTAAAAAATCTAAAAACCCTTTAGAAATCATATTTTTTTTGAAAAAACACTAAAACCCCTTGTATACATAAAAATAAAAAATGATAAAAACCCCAAAAAACTATAAAATTCTAAAAGGCCTTAGAAACTCTTAAATTTCCTAAAACCCTAAAAAACCATAAAAACCAAAAAATCCCAAAAAATCCCTAAAAACATAAAAAAATATAAAACCCCTAGAAAAACGTTAAAAAAACACTTAAAATCCCTAAAAAATGAAAAAAAACACTAAAACCCTAAAAAACCATAAAATTACCCGAAAAATCAAAAACATCATAAACCCCTAAAAAACATAAAAACCCCTAAAACACCAAAAAACCACTAAAAACTCAAAAAACCCTTTAATACCCTAAAAATGTTAAATAACTCTAAAACCTTAAAAACCATAATAATAGATAGAACTACTAAAACCATTGAAAAACCATAAACCCTAAGAAACCTAAAAACCCCTAAATGTAAATAAAAATCATAAAAAACCATAAAAATCATAAAGTACCCTAAAATAACTAAAACATAAAAAACCCTAAATCCATGAAAATTGCTAAGAAAACCTTAAAATCTTACAAATATTTAATCTCCTAAAAAAGATAAAAAAATTATAAAACCCTAAAAAACCCTAAAAACCCAAAAAAACCAAAAAACAATATAACCCAAAAAACACTAAAATAGAAAAAAACTCTTTAAAACCCTAAAAATGTTAAAAACTCTAAAAATACTTAAAAACTCAAAAAAATCTAGAAATACCTAAACCCCAAAAAAACCAAAAAAACCCAAAAAAAATAAAAAAACCTTATAAAATAATGAATATCCAACGAATCCCTCAAAATACTTAAAAATATAAAAACCCTAAAAACCTAAAAACCCTAAATAAAACCATAAACAACTAAAAACACTTAAATCCCCTAAAAATCCTTAAAACACAAAAAATCCTAAAAAACCCAAAACCCTTAAGAAACATAAAACCCCTAAAAATTAAATTACACAAGAAACCTATAAAAACCTTGAAAACCATTTAAAACCCTAAAAACCCTTTAAACCCTAAAAATTATAATTTTTTTTAAAAAAACATCAAAAACCCTAAACAACTCATAAAACCAATAAAATCCATAAAACCCCAAAAAACCATAGACCCTTAATAATCCTAAAAACCCTAAAAACCATTAAAATATCTAAAATCCTTAAAAACCATAAAATCCATAAAATTATTGAAAACCCATAAAACCCCTAAATATTCTAAAAACTCTAAAACCAACAAAAAAAAATAAAATCCATAAAACCCTTAAAAACCAGAAAAACCCAGAAAAAACCCTAAAACCCCTCAAAATCCCAAAAAAACTGAAAGCCATAAAAGTTCTGAAAATTCCATAAAAATCCCGTAAAACAAAAAATGCCTTGAAAACCGTGAAAAATCCTAAATAAACCTTAAAAATAATATTTAACTTAAAAACCTAAAAACCATAAAAATTCTAAAATATTTAAAAACCCTAAAAAACATGAAAAACCCTAAAAACCATTAAACCCTCAAAAACCTTAATAAACCATAAAAACCCATAGTATCCTTATATAATGCCAAAAATTATAAAAACACTTGGAATCCTTAAAAATATTTAAAGTTATAATAATATTTTAAAACCCTAAAATCCCTCAAAATTCCTAAGACCCCTAAAAACCATAAAAATCCTAAAAATATTTAACAATCCCAAAAAATGAAAACCCTAAGAAAGCCTTAAAATCCTAAAAACAATTAAAACACATTTAAACCTAAAAATCCCTAAAACCCCTAAAAACCGTAAAAAACCTCTAATTTTTTCAAAGAACCCCTTAAACCCTAAAACTCTTAAAATGTTAAAAATCTCAAAAAAAATAAAAACTTTAAAAACAAAAAAAATAATAAAACCCATAAAAACTAAAAAAACCCCAAAACCATAAAAAAACATTAAACACTCTAAAAATCTATAAAAAAAAATCCATAAAAATCCTAAAAAATACCAAAACATCCTTAAAAATGTAAAAACACCCTTAAACACTAAATAAACCTATGAAAAATATGAAAACCAAAAAACAATTAAACCCTTAAGAAACCTAAAAAATATAAAAAAACCTTAACAACCCTAAAAACCCTAAAACTCTTAAAAAACTCTAGAAAACCTAGGAAACCCTAAACATCCATAAAAACCCAAAAAACCCACTAAAAACTCTAAAAAATTTCAAACCATTAAAAAAGTTATAAAAATATATCAACCCTTAAAACCTAAAAAACTAAAGAAAGACCCAAAAGGAAAAAAATCATTAAATCCACGAGATCCCGAACAAACTAAAAAAACACCCTAAAACCCTTTAAATCTTAAAAACCATAAAAATACTAAAAATACCGAAAAATGTAAAAAAAACTAAAAATAGTGAAAAACCCTAAGAAAACCATAATAACATAAAAACACATAAACCCCTAAAAATACTAAAAACACTGAAAACCCTAAAAAACTCAAAAAATCTATAAACCATAAAACTCTTAAAAACCATAAAACCCCCTAAAACCTTGAAAACTAGTAAATTATCTTAAAACACATTAAACCACTAAAAAAATTAAAAAACCATAAAGTCCTAACAACACCTTAAATTCCTTAAAACCCTTATAAATAATAAAAATCCTAAAAAATCCCTAGAAAGGTTAAATAAACCCAAAACCTCAAAAAACACCTATAAATACCTCAAAAAAATTAAAAAACAATAAACCCCTAAAAAAAAAAACAAAAACCCTGAAAAATAATAAAATCACTACCTCGCCAAATATTTTTTTAATTTTCTGAATAAACCACTTTTTGGGTGAGTGGGAACCTCACAATACTGAAAAACAAATTTCAAATACCAACATAAACAGGATACAAGCTTTGAAAAAAAAACCAGAACAACAAAATTCATATTTAAATTTCAAATTCGAGAACATGACACGTGTCAACACCTCAAGCCGAGAACCGCCTCGAGACATGCTCCCTGATTCACAACCTGGATCCCAAATCCCATCGTCTTCATTAGCATCACTAGTGATCAGAACCCATTAGAGCAGAACACATCGTTGTTGGCCAAAATTGAAAACCTTTGAACCGAGAAGGGGGAAACCTGAGATCATTGTTCTTGATAGTGGGACTGGAACAATCTCCCCCGAACAAGCATACAGAACATTGGAAGATCATCGACATACAAAATCAACATCACTGAGCACTATAAGGTCAAAAACACCATCGACCACTCGAACCCACCTCCCAAGACACCTTGAAATCCACCACTAAAAACCAATTGGGAGGAGGGCGATTGAATCTTAGAGCAAGAGCAGAGTTGGAACAGACACCAGCGTATAGAAACACAGCCACCATAAATTAATGTCGATGTTGATGATGATAACCATGAACAAAAACCAAAACTATAAAAGGCCAAACATCAAACGCGACTGAAAAATACCACCAAAATCCGAATCCCTCCAGAGAATAAAAAAGACCAAAATGTATCCAATTAAGGAGAATGAAACCAAAATGCATGAGAGAAACAACACAAACCACAACTCCGGGAAAATCGATAAGCACTTACCCAACAGATTCCAAACCCACCCATGAGACCCACTGCATCAGACCAAAATAGAGTCTAATGAAATTGATATGGGAGACAAAGTAGTTATTAAGACTTACCTGATTCTAACTGTAAGCCATGGTCACGGAGAAAATGAAACACCCTTCCTGGATAGGTGGAAAGAGTGCAGAGGAGAGCATTGAAGGACCACATGAAGAGGGAGACCCTTCAGAAGAACAAGGTCGCCAAAGAAGTGAAACATCCATCTAAGAAGGAGAAGCATGAACAGAAGGAAAAACCTGCAAACGAATGAGAAATATGGAAAAAAACCATCAACATTGGAAAGGATATTAGAAAAGAAAGCCGTAAGGGAACGGGCTACCGCCAGGGGATGAAACCCTAGATGGAGGTGAGGAGCGCCGCACTCGGGAGAGGAATCACGGGAGAGAAGGCTGAGATCCGCCTAAAAAACCCTTATAAACATAAAAATGTAAAATCCCCAAGAAACATAAAACCCCTAAAACCAAAAAACCCCTAAAACCTATAAAAACCAAAAAAAACCCTTAAAAACTCTAAAAAGACGATAAACCCAAAAAAGTTCAAAAAATAAAAAAACCTTAGAACCCAAAAAAAATAAAAAACCCAAAAAACTAAAAAAACACATAAAACCTTAAACAACATCAAAATCACTAAAAAACTAAAATACCTTACAAATCCTAAAAAATATAAAAACCTTAAAAATACCTAAAAATGTAAAACCCTTAAAAACCTAGAAAATCCTAAGAAAACATTAAAAAACAAAAAAAATTATAACCCCTAAAAAAAATAAATGTTGACAATAATGAAATCCACTAAAAATCTCTAAAAATATAAGACACCTAAAATACATAAAAACCCTAAAAATCCATATAAACCCTAAAACCCACTAGAACCTCAAAAAACAATTTAAACTTCAAAAAATTTAATTTTTTTTAAAAAAGTAAAATTCTAATAAAAATCAAAAAACCTAAAAAAGTGTATAAACCCTAAAACCCAAAAAATCCCTAAAGAGCCTAAAATCAAAAAAGACCCTTTAAATCCTCAAATATGTTAAAATAACCCTAAAAACCCTAAAAACCCTCATAAAATTAAAAAAACACTTAAAACACATAAATAAAAAAAATAGCTAAAAAACCAAATAACCCAAAAGGCCATAAACCACTAAAAACACTTTAAAACCATAAATCCCTAAAAAATTAAAATCCCTAAAAACCCAATAAAAAGATTAAAAACCTTCAAATTCCAAAAAGTGTTAAAAACTTTTAAAAACCATAAAACCCCTAAAAACTCAAAAATACCTTAAAACCCCAATAACCAAAAAACCCCTAAAAACCCTAAAAACCCAAAAGATCTCTAAAAAACCAAAAAACTATAAAAATAATAATAAACCCCAAAAAAATTTAAATAGGTAACAAAACTAAATGCTGAAAAACCCCTAAGGAAAGACTAAAAACCTAAAAAACCCAAAAAATTGAAACAACACAAAGAATCCTAAAAAGTAATAAAAACCCTAAAACCAACTAAAAACTCTAAAAAACATAAAATCCCTACAAATCTAAAAAACTCAAAAACACAAAACTCCACAAAAAACCAAAAAAACCATAAATCAACCAAAGAAACTAAAACCCTAAAACCCCTCAGAATCCCTAAAAACACAACACCCCTTCAAAACCTTAAAAACCTGAAAAAAAATTAAAAAACTAAAAAAATTACAACACCTAAAAACCCTGAAAACCATAAAACCCATAAAAGGAGAAAAACCCCTTAAAAAATATAAATACCATAAACACACTAAAACTCTAAAAACCCTATAAACCCATAGAAACGTTAAAAAACTAAAAAACTAAAAAAACATAAAATATATAATTTTTTTAATAACCCTAAAATCCATAAAAACCCTTAAACCCCAAAAAGCCTCAAAATACCTAAAAATTATAAAAATCATAAAATTCTAAAAAAGCCATAAAAATCCCTAAAAACATAAAAACCATAAAAATACTCAAAAAACTTTAAAAACATAAAAACAATTAAAACCCCTAAAAACCCTAAAAACGCTAAAAAACCTAAAATCCCTAAACACCCTAAAACGGTAAAAGATCCTCCAATAACCCAAAGAGCCATAAAAACTCATCAAAACCTTAAGAAATCATAAAAATCATAAAAACCCTAAATCCATACTAAAAACTCTGAAACACCTTAAACCCCTAAAAAATAAAAAACTCTAAAAATCAATAAAACCCCTAAAACACCCAAAAAACAATAACCCCACCAAACCAGAAAACCCTTAAAAACCCAAAAAAACTCAAAATCCATAAAAATCATAAAAAATCACAACAAACCTAAAAAATCCATAAAAATCCCAAAAACGTAAAAAAACCCTCAAACCCTTAAAAATGCATTGAAACCCATAAAAACATAAAAAGACTCTAAACCCCTAGAAAACCTAAAAAATCCCAAAATGCTAAAAGCACTAAATACCATAAAAATGAAAAAAACAACCAGAAACCTAAAAACCTTATAAAAACACTAAAAACCCACAATAAACTCTAAACCCATTAAACACCTAAAAATGTTAAAAAACTCTAAAAACTATTAAAAAACTTAAAACTAAAAAATCCTAAAAACCATAAAAACCCTAAACCCTAAAAAACTCTAAGAGCCGTCAAAATTCGTAAAAACCCCAAAGTCATAAAATTGATAAAAATTCCCTAAAAATCCTTAGTATTGTAAAAAACCCTTAAAACCCAAAAAAATACAAAGAAAAACATAAAACGTTAAAAACAATAAAAACCCATAAAACCAAAAAAAATGATAAAAACCATAAATATCCTAAAAACCAAAACCCCAAAAAACCTAAAAAAATACTAAAAACCCTAAAAACACACTAAACACTCTAAAAAGAATTTAAACCCATAAAATGTTAAAAACTATAAAACCCTTGAAACCCATAAAAACTAAAAAAATCTAAACCCCATAAAATACTATAAAACTCAAGAAACCCAAAAAACCATGAACCCCTAAAAATCCTTAAACACACAAAAAAACCATAAAAATGCTAAAAAAGCCCAAAAAAAATCCAAAAACATAAATCACCCAAAAAACAATGACAGTCTTTAAAAAAAACATAAAACCTAAAAACACTTAAAACCCTTTAAAATAATACAAGCAATAATTACTCTAAAAACCCATAAAACCCCTAAACCCCCTAAAACCGTAGAAAACCCTAAAAACTCGCAAAAACTATCAAAACCCTTCAAGAACATAAAAATGATAATAAAAATTCTAAAAAACCTTCAAACAACTAAATAATAAAAAAATTAAATAAAACCACTGAAATCCACAAAATTCCTAAAAACCAAAAAAATCCTAAAATTCCCTAAACATAAAAAAATGTAAAAAACCATAAAACCCTTGAAAACCCCTAATAAATCATTAAAAGCCTAAAAAACATAAACCCACTAAAAACATTATAATTCTAAAACCCTAAAAAATCCTAAAAACTATAAAATCTCTAAATACCATAAACCCCCAAAAAACGTTTAAAACCCTAAAAACCTAAAAAACCCCCTAAAAACCCTTCAAAACCCTAAAAACATTTAAAAACATTAAATCCCTAAAAAATAAATAAACCTCTTAAAATCCAACAAAAATATATAAAAACCCTAAAACCCCTCAAAATCCATAAAACCCCTCCAAAACCATAAAATTCTTAAATTAGACCTAAAAATCCATAAAAACATAAAAAACACTAAAATCCCTAAGAAAATCATAAACCCTAAAAAACATAAAATCCCTAAAATACCTAAAAAATGCTAAAAACAAAAAAAAACTAAACCCCCTAAAACCATAAAAAACATAAACACTTAAAAACATTCAAACCCCCCAAAACCCATAAGCAACTACTAAAACTCAAAAACTATATCTACTATGAAAAAACATTTAAAAACTCTAAAAAACACTAAAGCCCCTAAAAACCCAATAAACCCCAAAAACAAAAAAAAAACAAAAAAAACATAGAAACCTTAAAAACCCTCAAAATTCTAAAAAACCCTAAAACCCATAATATTCCTAAAAAATCCCTAAAAATATATAAAAACATAAAAATACTAAAACCATAGAAATTATCTAAGAAAACCAAACAAACCTACAAAAATGAATTCCCTAAACATAGAAAAAATGCTAAAAACCCTAAAAATCCAAAAAAGAAAAAAAAACACCAAAACACCTAAATTCCTTAAAACCCTAAAATCCCATATGACCCTAAAACCTACTAGAAACTATAAAAACCCTTTGAATCCAAAAAAAGTTAAAACACTCTAAAAATTCATAAAAACCAAAAAAAAATAAATAAATAACCCCATAAAAACTCACACCCCCAAAATCCAAAAAATCCTAAAACCTCTAAATATCCATAAAAACCCAAAAACAAAACCATAAAAAATCCATAAAAATTCATAAAAACATAAAGAACCCTAAAAACACTAAACACATGTAAAACATTAAAAACCTAAAAACACCTTACACCCCAAAACCCTAAAAACCTAAAATCCTTGAAAAATCCTAAAAAAGACTATGAACCGTAAAAGTCTTAAAACCCCTAAAAACATTAAAAACCCTAAAACCCCATAAAAATCCTAAAAACCTCTACAAAACTAAAAAATAATTGTACCCTTATAAACGTTAAAAATATATAAGCAACTATAAATGCCCTAAACACTCAAAAAAAAACCTAAACACCTAAAAACCATAAAACCCCTAAAACCCTAAAAACCCAGAAAATCCCTAAAGACCCTAAGAACCCATAAAAATAATAAACCCCCTAAAAATCCAAAAAAAATGTGAAAAAACCAAAAAAACATGAAAGTACATAATAAAAACTTTAAAACCCTACAAAAAAATACCCCTAATGACCTAAAAAATACTTAAAATCATAAGAACCACAAAAACCATAAAAAACCTTAAGACCCTTAAAAACCATAAAAACAAATAAAGAATCCAAAAACTATTAAAACACCTAACAAGTTAAAAACTCTAAAAATGATAAAGATCCTAAAACTAAATAAAAATAAAACCCCAAAACATTACAAAATCAAAAAAATTCTAAATATCACTAAAACCCCTAAAAACAATAAAAATCATAAAAACCTAAAAATACCTAAAAATATAAGAACTCTAAAGACCTTGAAAAACCCTATGAAAAAAATAAAAACCTAAAAACACTTAAAACCACTAAAAAACCTAAAAACTCTAAAAACCTGAAAAACGCTAAAACACCTAAAACCCTAAAAACCATAAAACACCTAAAATCCCAAAAAAACCCAAAAAGCACATAAAAATACAAAAAACCCATTAATTTTTTAGAAAACACTCTAAATCCCAAAAATTTATAAAATAATAAAAACATTTAAAACCCTAAAAATATCAAAAAACCCTAAAACCCTAAAAAACCTAAAAATATTGGAAAATTCCCAAACACCTCAAAATCCCTTAAAAACCTAAAACTGATAAAAACATAAAAAATCCATTTAAATCCTTTAAAAACCCTAAAACACTTAAAAACCCTAAGAAATGATTAAAACCAAAAAAAACACATAAAACCCCTAAAACCTATAAATAGTAAAAAACCTAAAACCCATAAATATCCTAAAAACCATAAAACCATAAAACCCCTAAAACCATAAAAAACCTAAAAATCCATAAAAACCATTAAAATTCTCTTAAAATATAAAAACCCTTCAAAACCCTAAAGTTGTTTAAGAACCCTAAAATTCCTTAAAATTTTAAATTTTTTGAAATATCCTAAAAACCCAAAAAAACCATAAAACCGCAAAAAACCTAACCCCCCCCTAAAACACTAAAACTCCAAAAAAACCCCATAAAAATCATAAAAACCCTATAAAATCACTAAAAATATCTAAAAATTTAAAAAACACTAAAATGATAAGAAAATCATAAAAACATTTAAACCCCTAAAATCTTAAAAAAACTAATAACCCCCAAAACCCCGAAAAAACCTAAAAACCCTAAAACTCCTTAAAGAGATTAAAAAATATTAAACACTATTAAAAACCGAAAAACCACTTCAAAATAAAAAAAATCTTTTATACCATAAAAATGTTAGAAAATATTAAAAAAATATACAAACACTAAAACCCTAAAAACCTAAACATCCCTAAAACCTATAAAAACTATAAAAATCCGAAAAATCCATAAAAATACCAAAAAGGGTAAATAACTATAAAAATCCGAAAAATCCATAAAAATACCAAAAGGGTAAATAACTATAAAAACACCTAATAAAACCATTAAAAAATAAAAAACATAATACCACAAAAAACCCAAAAATGCTAAAAACCCTATAAACCATAAAAAACCTAAAACCCCTAAAACCCCATAAAAATCTTAAAACCCATAAAACCCCATAAAAACCAATAACTCACAAAAAAAATCAAAAAACGCTTTGAAACCTAAAAACATTAAAAAAACTATAAAAAACATCTAAACCCCTAAAAAACTAAAAAAACCTTCAAACCCAAAAAGAACAATAAAAGCTCCCAAAACCCTAAAAACCTAAAAACCCTCAAAATCCCTAAAAACTTTAAAAAACCAAAAAACTATAAAATCCCCCAAAAAAATATAGAACAACATGAAAGACCCTAATAGCCCTGAAAAACATCAAGAAAACCATAAAAACATAAAAATACTTAAATCAACTAAAAAACCTAAAAAATAGTAAAAAACCCTAGAAAACATAAAACCCCTTAATATCCCTAAAACCCCTAAGAAACCATAGAAATACTAAAAAAAGCACTAATAATTATTAAACATAACAAACCCTAAAACCCTTAACAACCCTAAGAAAAATATAAAAACCTAAAAATATTTAAAACCCCTAAAAACATAAAAATCACTAAAACCTTAAAATACCGTAAACACACTAAAACACCCTAAAAATAATAAAATCCTTAAAAACCTTAGAAAACCCTAAAAACCCCTAAAAACCCTAAAAACTCTAAAAACTACTAAAACCATTTAAACCCACAAAAAAGTTAAAAAGATCAAAAAACCTTAAAACCCATAATTTTTTTTAAAAAACCCTATAAACCCAAATAAAACAATAAAACCCTAAAAACCCTCAAAAAGTGTAAAAACATATAAAAATCTAAAAAAATCGATAATGATCCCAAAAACCCTAAAAACCATAAAAACACCTTAAAACCTTAAAAAAGTTAAAAAACCATAAAAACCATAAATCCCACTAAAAACTCTTGTAACCCTTTAATCCCATACAAATGTTAAAAAACACTTAAAAACCTTAAAAACCATAAAAACACAAAAAAAACCCAAAAACCCATAAAATCCCTAAAAATCCTGATGGTGTTATGGGATGCTTGTTTTTTTTTGGCTGGGTGATGCTGTTGGAGATGCTGTTAAGCGATGTTGTGGCTGTGATGAATGGATTATGCTGGAAACTAGACTCGGTGAGATTGGAGGCTGGTCGTTATTTGGGTGTGAGCTGCTGGATGCTGGTTAATGCTGGTGATGATGATGGTTGCTACTTGGTGTTGTGTGTTTTCTGTTTGGGTTTGTTTTTATTCTTTTATTTTTTTAATTTTTCTTTGTTTTCTGTGGGTTGTAAGGGGATTTTGGTTGAGGGTCGTTTGACCCCTCCCCTCCCGTGTCTCATGTGTCTCTTTTTTTCTTTCGAAGAAATTCGGGGGGGGGGGGGGGGATAGCCCGACCCTCACATCTTCCTTGCCCTAAAACCCTAAAAACCATAAAAATCCAAAAAAATCCCAAAAAATACTATAAAATGTAAAATAAAATAAAAACATGAACACCCTAAGAAAACTCTTAAAATTTCTAAATACCCTAAAACGTTAAAAACCCTAAAAGGCTATAAAAACCCCTAAACCCCCTAAAAACCATAAAACCATAAAACCCCTAAAAACTATTAAAAACCCTATGAACCTATAATACCATAAAACCACTAAATACATTTATAACATTTTAAAAAATTTAAAACATTAAAAAATCTAGAAAACATTAAAACATTGAAAAAAACAAAAAAAATCCTAAAAACCAAAAAAAAAACATAAAAACCCTAAAAACTGTAAAAAAACTCGAAATCCCTAAAAGTCATAACAAAAAATAAAAAACCTAAAAAACCCAAAAAAAACCTTAAAAAATATAAAAACCATAAAAACCCAATAAAAACCATGAAATATAAAAATACCCAAAACCATTATAAATGAAAAAGATAATAAAACCCTAAAACCCATGAAACCAAAAAACACCCATAAAAAATATAAACCCTTTAAACCCTAAAAATATCAAAAAACTCTAAAAAAACTTTAAACCCCTATAAATGTCAAAACACGCTAAAAACAATAAAACCCCCAAGAAACTCAACAAACACTAAAAATCCAAAAAACCTTAAAAACATTAAAACTACTTAAAAACCCCAAAACCATTAAAAACCATAAAAACACAATGAAAGAAAAGTCCTAAAAAATGCATAAAAATCTATAAAAATTTAAAACTATATAAAATCCCTATAAACCCTAAGAAAATGTTAAAAACCTACAAACACTTAAAATCCCTAAAAAACCTAAAAAAACACTAAAACCCCAAAAAACCATAAAAACCATAAAAACCCATAAAAACATAAAAACACTAAAAAACAGTTAAAATCCATACAAACCAATAAAGCCCCTAAAAACCACTAAAAATCTAAAAACCCTTTAAACCCCTAAAAATGTTATAAATCTAGAAAACATTAAAACCCCTAAAAAACTCAAAAAACCCTAAAAACATAAAATATCCCTAAAACCCCTAAAAACCCAAAAATTTCTAAAAGATCCCCAATAATCCCTCTAAAGGTAAAAATACTAAAACCCTAAAAACCCCAAACAAAACCTTTAAAATATAAAAACACTTAAATCCCCTAAAACACTAAAAATGCTAAATTCCCTAGAAACCCATAAAACCCCTAAAAACCAAAAAAACCCCTAAAAACATTAAAACCCTTAAAACCCTTAAAACCCAAAAAAACCCTAAGAATCCACTAGAAACTCTGAAAACCCTTTAAACCTAAAAAATCATTAAAAACACTAAAAACCATAAAAACCCTAAAAACTAAAAAAACACTAAAACCCAAAAACAACTATAAAAACCCAAAATCCCTAAAAACCCTTTTAAACCCTAAAAATCCCTAAAACCCTAAATTCCATAAGAATCCTAAAAAACACTAAAAATCAAGAAAAACATAAATGCTTTTAAACCATTGAAAACCCTAAGAAATCCTTAAAAAAATAAAAATACATAAACTCCCTAAAAAACCTAAAAAACCTAAAAAACTAAAAAAACTAAAAAACTAAAAACCCTAAAAACCCACAAAAATGTAAAACTGTTATAAAATATAAAACCTTTTAAGCCACTAGAAAAGTTTAAAAAACATTAAAATACATTAAAATCCATTTAAAAATAGAAAACCTAGAAATCCAAAAATCGAAAAACCTCCAAAACCCTATATAACCCTGAAGACCCTCAAAATCACTAAAACCCCTAAAAATCCATAAAAATTGAAAAAATAAAAAAATACCTAAAAACATAAAAACCATAAAAACCATAAAAATCCTAAGAAAAACATAAAACTTCCAAAACAATTAATTCCCCTAAAACCCAAAAAATATTAAAACCCTATAAACTATAAAACCCAAAAAAAAAACAAAAAAACCCATAAAATAACTAAAAACCCTCAAACAACTAAGAACCTAAAAATCATTTTAACCTCTAAAAAAGTTAAAACACTATAAAACCTTGAAAATCCTAAAAAACTAAAAAACCATAAATATCTTGAAAACCATAAAAACCAGAATCCCTTAAAAAACATAAAAAACCTAAAACCAACTAAAAACCATAAGAAAACATAAATGTCCAAAAAATCACTAAATTGTAAAAAACACATAAAAAAATAAGAACATAAAAAACAAAAAATTATTTAAACAACTAAAAAACATTAAAATCCCTAAAAACTTCTAAAAACACTAAAAGCACTTTAAACCCCCTAAAAACCATAAAATATCCTAAAAATCCATAAAACCACTAAAAACCACTAGAAACTATAAAAACCTCTTAAAAACCCTAAAAATGTTAAACAAATATTAAAACACCTTAAAAACCATAAAAAACATAACCCCCCCCCCAAAAAACCCAAAAAATCCCTAAGAACCCTAAAAACTTATAAAAATACTAAAAAATCCCTAAAAATCCCTCAAACTATAAAAATTCCAAATCCCTTGAAAACCTCTATGAAACCCGTAAAAACCTAAAACAATTAAAATCCCTAAAACCATAAAAATGGTATGATCCCTAAAAACCCTAAAACCTAAAAACCATAAACCCCTAAAAACCATAGAAATTAAAAACAATTAAAACCCCTAAAAAACCTAAAAAATTATAAAAACTCTAAAAAACTGAAAAAACCCCAAAAACAATAAAATCCCTTCAAGACCATAAAAACCCTAAAACCAAATAAAAACATAAAAACCCACTAAGAAATATAAAAACACTTTTAACTTTAATTTTTATAAAAAACTCTAAAAACCTAAAAAGCCCTAAAAACTAAAAAACCCTTGAAACCCAAAAACCCAAAAAACCACAAACCCAATAACAAAAAAAACGTAAAACCATAAAACCCTAAAATCCCTCAAAATCCATAAAACCCCTAAAAACCGTAAAATCATAAAAATCCCTAAAAATCCATAAAAACAATAGAAACCCCAAAAAACTCAGAAAGCCCCTCAGAAAACCATAAAAACCTAAAAACACTTAATACTCCATAAAACCTAAAAATGCTAAAACTATAAAAAATCTAAAAAATAAAATCCCTAAACCTATAAAATTCATAAAATCACACTATTATATAAAAAATTCTTTTAATGCTCTTGTAATTTTAAAAAACTATAAAAACATTACAAAATCTAAAAACTCAAAAAATATAAGAAGCTAAAAAAATAAAAAAAAACCATAAAACCAAAAAACCAGTAAAATCTCAAAAAATCCCCAAAACCCATCAAAATAATAAATGTCCTAAAAATAAATAAAAATATAAAAACCCCAAAACCATAAGAAAACCAAAAAATTATAAAAACACTTTAAACCACTAAAAACCAAAAAAAAAACGCTAAAAACCCTAACACCATTAAAAAACGCCCAAACCCAAAAAAGAATAATCACCTAAAAACCTTAGGAAAGCTATAAAAACCTTAAAACCCACTAAAATATCTAAAAACTCTATAAAACCATAAATTCTTTGAAAAACTGTAAATACCTGTAAAACCCTAAAAAATAAAAAAACCACTAAATACCGAAAAACTATAAAAACATAAAAAATCATTAAATATTTTAAAAAACATAAAGTACCCTAAAAACCCCTAGGGAAACCCTAACAACATTAAGATGCTTAAAACCCCAAAAAACCTAAATACAATAAAACCCATAATACCCTAAAACACAAAAAAAACCCTAAAACCCCTAAAAACCTTAAAACCCCTAAAATTTATGGAAACCTAAAACCCTATAAATACCCATAAAACCACAAAAACCACAAAAAACTATAAACGCCATTTAAAACCCTAAAAACATTTAAAACCTCTCAAAAACTGTAAAACCGCCCAAAAATCATAAAAATACAAAAAACCCAAAAAAAAACAAAAAACTCCAATAAAAAACGCAAAACCCCCTCAAAATACCAAAAAACCAAAAAACCATAAAAATCCTAAAAATTCAATAAAAATATCTAAAAATTTTAAACTCCTAAAAACCCTAAAAACTACATGAAATCTTTAAAAACCTAAAAAAACATAAAATCCCTAAAAACCAAAAAAATGCTTACACACTTGAAAGAAGATAAAAATCTTAAAATCTAGGAAAAACAAATAAAACCCTTAAAACCCATTAAAACCCATTAAAATACATAAACCCATAAAATTCCTAAAAACCACTAAAATTCTAAAAAACCTTTAAATCCCTAAAAACATTAAAAAAACTCGAAAAACATTAAACCCCTAAAAAACTGAATAAATCCAAAAATCCAAGAAAAATTATAAAAACCATAAAAACCATAAAACCATCAAAATCACTTAATCCCCTTAAAACCCAAAAAAATCATAAAAACCTCTATAAATCAATAAAAACATGACCCCCCCCCCCGAACCCCTAAAAATGTGAAAACCCAAAATACCACTAAAAACCTAAACACACTAAAAACCATTAAAACCCCTAAAAATACCCTAAAAAATATAAAACCCCCTAAAACGAATAAAACCCCTAATAACCTTAAAACCCATGAAAAACCTAAAAACAAAAAAAAACACAAAAATAAATAAAAACCCTTTAGAACACTAAAAATGATAAAAAAAACTCTAAGAAACATTAAAAATCCTATAAAACTCAAAAAAACCAAAAACCAAAAAAAACTAAAACCCTAAAATCTTTTAAAACCCTAAAAATCACTAAAAACTTTAAAAACCATAAAGATCCATAATATCCCTAAAAATCTCTAAAAATTTAAAAACTCTAAAAACCCCTAGGAAAAACATAAAAACCTAAAAATAATTAAATTCAATAAAAACATAAAAAACACAAAAAACACTAAATAATCTTAAGAACCCTAAAATCCAAGAAAACCAAAAATCCCCCTAAAACCTTTAAAACCCCAAAAAACTATAAAACCTTAAAGACCACAAAAAACTCTCAAAACCATTTAAGCCCCTAAAATGGTTAAAAAAAAATCTAAAAACACTTAAACTTTCTATAAAACTAAACAACACTAAAATTACATGAAGTAAATAAAATCACTAAAAACTAGAAAACCCCCTAAAAACCCTAAAAACCCCTATAAATGATAAACAAATACTAAAAATACCTAAAATCTATAAAAAGAAAGAAATCCAAAAAAATCTGAAAACCACTAAGAAAAACTAAAAATACTTCAAAACCATAAAAAACCTAAGAAACTATAAAACCCCTAAAAACAATAAATAACCCTAAAACCATAATTCCCCTAAAAACCTTTATAACATTTTTGAAAAACAAAAAAACCCTTAAAAACTCAAAAAAATCAAAAAACCTAAATAACCATAAAAAACCCTAAAACCCCTAAAAATTCGTAAAAAATAATAAAAAAGCCCTAAAATTTGCTAAAAATGTGAAAACCCAAAAAAACCATAAAAAATCCTAATAAAACCTTAAAAACCAAAACACAATTAAAACCTGAAAAAACATAAAAAATATAAAAATCATAAAATCCCCTAAAACCCTTAAAACCCTAAAACCCTTAAAAACTATAAAACCCATAAAAAACATAAAAAACCTAAAAACCAATAAAACCTCTCAAAAACCTTTAAAACAATAAAAAATATAACCCAATAAAAACCATAAAAACAAAAAAAAAACTCAAAAAAACCTAAAACCATAAAAACCATAAAAACCATAAAAACCATAAAAATACTAAAAACCCTCAAAATACATAAAAACCCTAAAAACCTAAAATTCCAAAAAATCACTAAAAATTTAAAAAAATCCTAAAAACCCTAGAAAACCTAATGAAAACCTTAAAAAAACTAAAAACCTTTAAAACTCCTCAAACAAAAAAAATACTAAAACCCTAAAAAAAATATAAACAAACCCTAAAACAACTCAAAATCTCTAGAACCCTTAAAAAGACATAAAGATTGAAAAAAGTGAAATATTATAAAACACTAAAAATCATAATAAAAAATTTAAAACCTAAGAAAAAATAGAACTCCAAAAAACATAAAAACTTTTAAAACCTTAAAAAATAAAAAAACCCCCTAAAAACCCAAAATACAAATAAAAACGCCTAAAATACTTACAAAAACTTTAAAATCCATAAAAAATAAAAAAACCACTAAAAAATATATAAAACCATTAAAAACATAAAGAATTAAAATACTCTAAACCCCTTAAAAAATACAAAAACAATAAAAACCTGAAAAAAAATCCCTAAAACCCTCAAAATCACTTAAGATCCTAAAAAACCATAAAAATCCTAAAAAATCCATAAAAACCCATAAAAAACATATAAAATCAACAAAAAACCTAAAAATTATTAAAACCCTTAAAAACCATAAAAAAACCCTTAAAACCAAAAAACCCTAAATAAATAATTAAAAACCTAAAACCCACTAAAAATCTAAAAACCCATTAAACCCCTAAAATGTTAAAAATTATAATATCCTTAAAAACACAAAAAACACAAAAAAAACCCCAACAAACAAAAAAACCATAGAAACCATAAAAACAGAATAAAACCATAAAAACCAAGAAATACATAAAACCCTAAGAACCATAACAATCCTAAAAACCACCAAAAGTCATAAAAATGTAAAAACCTAAAAAAATTGAAAAGCCTACTGAAATAGAAAAAACCTAAAAAAACATTAAATCCCTAAAAACAAAAAAAAATGATAAAAACCAAAAAAACCCTAAAAACACAAAATCCCCTAAAAACCATAAAAAACTTATAAAAACCTAAAAACCCATTAAAACCCCTCAAAATCCAAAAAACCAGAAAACATTCTATAAACACCTTAAACAACTAAAAAATTTAAAGTCGCTAAAATATATTAAAACCCCTAAAATGAAAAAACCCCTAAAAACCATAAAAACCCAAAAATTATAAAAACTCCCTAAAAACACTCAAAATCCATAAAACCCTAAAAGACCTTATAAATCATAAAAAATATCTAAGAACATAAAAACCTTAAAAATATTGATAAACTCTAATAAAAACACAAAATCTTAAAGAAATATAAAACCCCTAAAAATATAAAATATGCTAAACACTCTAAAAAACCCTAAAACCCCATAAAACCTCTAAAACCCGTGAAACACCACAGAAACCTTAAAAACTCTAAAAACACTAAATCCCATTAGAACCCTAAAAAACACTAATAAAATAAAACCCCTTTAAACCCCAAAAATGATAAAATATCTAAAAAATATAAAACCCTAAAAACACAATAAAAAATTTAAAACACAAAAAATCCCTCAAAGACCTTAAAAACTCTCAAAATCTCAAAAAAACTAAAAAACGATAAAAATTATTATAAATATGTAAAAATCCCTAAAAATACCAAAAAACATAAAAACCCAAAAACCCATGAAAATCCATAATAAAACCTTAAAAACCCAAAACACCAAAACCCCTGAAATCCTAAAAACATTTAAAACCCTAAAAAACCCAATATCCATAAAAACTCCATAAAACATTGAAAACCCCATAAAACCCATAAAGCACCACTGAAAACTCTAAAAAAATTTGACCCATAAAAATATTAAAAACACTAAAACACTAAAACCCCTAAAAACCCGAAAAACTCTAAAAATCCATAAAAACTACAAAACCATAAAAATACTATAAAATACATAAAATTCCCAAAAAACATAAAAAACCCCAAAACCCTAAAACCCCTAAGAAAACCATAAAAACCAAAAAATACATAAAAATTCCAAAAAACCTAAAATTTTTAAAACCCCTAAAACCCTAAAACCCCTAAAATCCAATTTAGAAAACAATAAAATACCTAAACACTTAAAAAACCATAAAAAATTAAACCCCTAAAATCCTAAAAAACAATAAAAAGACCCTAAAAAACAAAAAACCCAAAAAACCCTAAATACCATTAAAAACACTAAAAACCCTTGAAACCCCAAAATACATTCAAAGACTCTAAAAATCCCAAAAAACGTAAAAATCCCACAAAGGCCTCAAAATCCCTATAAACCAAAGAAACCCATAAAATCTTAAAAAATCCTTAACAATCCCTAAAATCATAAAAAACAATAAAAATCCTAGAATACCCAAGGATAACCACAAAACCCAGAAAACACTTAAAGACTCTAAAAAATATAAGAACAAAAAAAACCAATAAAATCCAAAAAAAAAATACAAAAAACCATAAAAACATTAAAAACCCTAAAAATATAAAAAACTAAAAATTGATTAAAAATTTAAAACCCACTAAAAAATCTAAAATCCCTATAAAATCCAAAAAAAGTTAAAAACTCTACAAAATAAATAAAACCCAAAAAACATTAAAAAACCCTAAAACCCAAAAAACTATAAAAACCATAAACCTCTAAAAAACCCAACACCCCCTCTAAATCCCAAAAAACCCAAAAAACTATAACAATCCTAAAAAATCCCAAAAATCACTAAAAACATCAAAACTATAAAAACCCTAAAAACCCCGAATAAAACCTTAAAACCTGAAAACACTTACAACTCAAGGAAACCTAAAAAACATCAAAACAACTAAAAAACTAAAAATTCTAAAAATAATAAATACCCTAGAGGCCATGAAAATTCAAAAAACCTATAAACCTGTAAAAATAACACTAAAAACTATAAAAACCCAAAAATCCTAGAGAACATTAACAAACTCTAAAAAACCCATAAAACCCTAATAAGGAAAAAAACCCTAAAACCCAAAAAACCAAAAAAACCATTAAAAATTGAAAATCCTCAAAATCCCAAAAACCCTATGAAACCCTTAAAATCATTAAAATGCCCTAAAATAGCTAAAATCCCTAAAAACATAAAAAATTCCTAAAATCACAAAGAATACCTAAAAACCCTAAAAACACTTAAATCCTCTAAAAACACTAGAAAATGATTACAACCCTAAACACCCCTAAAAACCCTAAAATCCAAAAATCCCTAAAACCCAAAAATACCTAAAACCCCTAAAAACATTAAGAACTCTAAAACCCATAAAACCAACAGAAACCACTAAAAAATCTAAAAACACTTTATCCCCCTAAAATTTTAAAAAATCTCTAAAAAATCATAAAAAACCTAAAAAATAAAAAACAAACCCTAAAATCAAAAAAAATCATACAACCCTAAAACCCATCAAAATCCATAAAATTAAAAAAAACCCTAGAAACCCTAAAAAATGCCTAAAAATCACTAAAACCCTAAAAAATCATAAAAAACCCAAAATCTCCTATGAAAACATTAAATATGTAAAAAGGATCAAACCTCTAAAAGACCTAAAAACACTAAAACCCCTAAAATCCATAAAAGAACCTAAAAACCCTAAAATACACTAAAATCCCTAAGAACCACTAAAAAATAAAAAACCCTAAAATCCCTTAAATACCCTAAAAACCCCCCAAAACCCCAAAAAACTAATAAAAAATATAAAACCCATTTAAAACCTAAAATTGATAGAAAAAATATAAAACCCCTTAAAACCATTAAAACCTTAAAACCCCCTAAAAGCCCAAAAAATCCCAAAACCGCCAAAAACCCTATAAAAACCCTAAAACCCTCAAAATCCATAAACACCCCCAAAACCATAAAAATCCTAAACAATCCATAATAATCCATAAAAACATAAAAACCATAAAAAACTTAAACATCATGAGAAATCCATAAAATCAAAAAACACTCAAACCCCCTAAAAACATAAAAAGGAAAAAAACCCCTAAAAACCCTAAATCTCTAAAAACCATAAACCCCCCCAAAACCCCAAAAAACCTTAAAAAACCAGAATACCCATAAACCCATAAAAACCCCAAAAATCTCTAAAACCCCTTGAAATCCTTAAAAATGATAAAAAACACTTAAAAAGTATAAAACCGTAAAAAACTCAAAAAAACCCCTAAAAGCCCAAAAAACCCTTAAAATCCCCAAAACCCCCAACACCTTCAAAATCCCTAAAAACCCTGAAAATCCTTAAAATACTAAAAAGGAGTAAAAATCCATAAAAGGTAAAAACCCAAAAACAATGAAAAAAACATTAGAGAACTTCAAAGACCCAAAAAAATTAAAACACCTAAAAAACCTAAATATGGAACAAACAGTAAAAACCCCTAATAAAAAAAATTCCTAAAACCCTCAAGATAAAAAAAACAACCAAAACCCTAAAAAACCCTAAAAAACTCAAAAAATGTAAATAACCCTAAAAAGACTAAAAATCCCTAAGAAAACCTTAAAAACCCAAAGTCACTTAAAACCCCAAAAAAAATCAATAAACCCTAAATTAAGAAAAAACCTACGAAAACATTAAAAAACGAAAAACACAAAACATTCTTAACGAACCTAAAAACACGAAAACCTTAGAAGAACCTTAAAACCATAAAATGCCCTTAAAACCCATAAAATCCCCTAAATACCATAAATCCCATAAACCCAAAAAATCCTAAATCCCATAAAAACCATAAAAATCACTAAAAATATAAAAAACATTTAAACCCCTAAAAACATTAAAAAATCTCTAAAATCATTAAAACACCTACAAACTCAGTAAAATCCTTAAAACTAAAAAAAATCATTAAATCCATAAAGCCCTAAAACCATTCAAAATCCCTTAAAACCCTAAAAACCATAAAAATCCCTTAAAACCCTAAAAACCATAAAAATCATAAAAATTACCTAAAATATAAAAAATATAAAAAACCCTAAACACCCTAAAAAAACTATAAAAACCTAAAAAAATAAAAATACTTAAAATCCTTAGAAAACATAAAAAACTCTAAAACCCATAAAATCCCTCAAAACTCCTAAAACCATAAAAGACCCTTAAAGCCCGTTAAACACCAAAAAAACCAAAAAACTATAAAATTCAGTAAAAATACATAAAACCCCAAAAATATTAAAGCCCATAAGAACAAAATTAAAATCCTAAAAACACTTAAACCCATAAAAAACCTAAAAATGGTAAAAAACCTAAAAGAACCTAAAAAAATAAAACCAATAAAAACCATAATACCCCCTAAAAGTATTTAAGGTAGAAAGACCCCATAAAACACTAAAAACACAATAAAAATTATAACAATCCATTAAACCACTAATAACATTAAAAACTCTAAGAAACATTAAAACGCCTAAAAAGTCATAAAAACTTGAAAAACCCAAAATAACCTTATAAATCCCGAAAACCCTCAACATCCATAAAAACCCTAAAAACCATAAGAATCCTAAAAATGACATAAAAATCCCTAAAAACATAATAAACCCTAAAACCAATAATAACTCTAACAAAACCATAAAACCATAAAAACACTTAATAACCCTAATAAACATAAAAACACTAAAAACCATAAAAACCTAAAATCCCTAAAAACCCCCTTAAAACCACAAAATCTCTAAAACACCAAAAAACCCATAAAAACATAAAAAATTACTAAAAATCCCTAAAAAAATTTAAAACCATGAAACCTATAAAAAACCATAATAAAACCATAAAAACCAAAAAAACATAAAACCCCTAAATTCCTAATAAAACTATTAAAACCCTAAAAGACCATAACATCCCTAAAATCCCCTAAAAACTATAAAATCTATAAAATCCTTAAATAATTGTAAAAAACCGTAAAACACTAAGAACCCAATAAAAATTTAAAATCCCTTTAGACTCGTAATTTTTTTAAAACTCTAAAAACCATAAAAAATAAATAAAAAAGCCTAAAAACCAAAAAAAATAAAAGTCTATAAAAACACTAAAAACATTCAAAATTCTTGAAAATACTAAAAACCATAAAAATTTTAAAAATTACCTACACCCCATAAAATCATAAAAGGCATAACATCCCTAAAAAACCCTAATAAAACATGAAATGGCTAAAAAAATTAAACCCCTAAAAATTTAAAAACCATAAAACCCATAAAACCCTTAAAACTACTAAAATCTCTAAAAAATATTTATATACCAAAAAATGTTAAAAAAATATTAAAACCCTTTAAACCCCTAAAAATTAAAAAAATCCCCTAAATCCTGAAAAAACTATGAAAACCCTAAATACCTTAAAAACCCCTAAAACCCCTCAAAATCCCAAAATAACCCTAAAAACTATATAAATCCTAAAAACCCTAAAAATACCTATAAATTAAAAAATTTGTAAAAAACCCAGAAAACCATAAAAAAACATAAAAACCTAAAAACACTTAAAAAACCCAAAAGATAAAAAATATATAAAATTATAAAAACATAAAAAATCATAAAAACCCTCAAAATCCATAAAATCCCTAAAAATGAAAAAAATACTAAATTGTTTTTAAAAATCCCTAAAAATGTAGAAAAACTAATAACCTAGAAAATCATTAGAAAAACTTAAAAACCAAAAAAAATAAACACCTGAAAACACTAAAACCCCTAAAGGCATTAAAAACCCCAAACCTCCTCAGATCCATAAAACCACAAAAAACCTAAAAAGACTAAAAACGCATAAAAACCCTAAAAACCACTAAAAACTCTAAAAACCCTTTAAACCCCTAAAAAAATTAAAAAACTCTAAAAATCTATAAAAAAAACCTTAAAAACAAAAAATAATCTTAAAACCCCAGAAAACCATTAAAAACCAAAAAACACAAAAAACACCAACCCCCCCTCAAAATCCTTAAAACCCCTAAAAATCATTAAAATCCTTAAAACCCATTAAAATCCTAAAAAAGTAAAAGGACCTAAAAACCCTGAAATATAAAAAGAAAACCATAAAAATCTAAAAACACTAAATACCCCTAAAAACCATAAAAATGATAAAAACCCTAAAACCCTAAAATCCTTAAGAACCCTAAAAAACAATTAAAATAATAAAAATACCTAAAAATACCTAAATATATAAAAATCATAAAAAACCCCAGAAAAATCCAAAGAAAACATTCAAAACCTAAAATTATTAAAACCCATAAAAACCAAATAAATTAAAAATGCCTAAAAGACCCTAAAACCTTAGAAACCCTTAAAAACCATAAAACCCCTAAATCCCTTAAGAAACCCAAAAACCCAAAAAAACCAATAAAAATCTAAAACCCCTTTAAACCCCTAAAAATGTTAAACAACTCTAAAACACATTTATACCTCTATAAACTCAAAAAACCATAAAATACCAAAAATACCATAAAACCTATAAAAAAATAAAAAAAACCCAGAACACTCAAAATCCATAAAAAAACAAATAAAACATAAAAATCCTAAAAAATTTGCAAGAATCCGTAAAAACGTAAAACTCTAAAAACCTAGAAAAACCCTAAGGAAAACATAAAAATTTAAAAACACTTAAAACCCCTAAAATCATAAAAAAATATAAAAACCCTAATGTTTCCTTTGGAACATGTGTTCTGGTAAGGAATCACAATTTCTAAATGGTTTCCAATGAATTTTTTATGGAGCCAAAAACACCCAATGATTCTGTATCCAAAGGGACCTACTTACCAAAGGCTGGTGATTGTTGAATATTTTAACCCACAATGCTTAAGAACTCTCATTGGTCGAGAGTATGGGAGGTCAGGCTCATCGTGCCCTATTGAGAGGAATTATTGTATACTTTGAGACTCTCTTATATATTTAAGATATTTTCATGAATCCTTATTAATTTACCAATCCTAATATAGGTTTACCTTGAAACTTCCAATCAATTATTAACATGTGTGGAATTATAAATCATTGATATGTATTAGAGTTTATTCATCAATGGAGATATTTGTTTGTATCTAAAGTTCTTCATTGATGGTATCCACTTATATAATACTTTTTGATTATTTGGTCATCATCATAACGATGCTTGTTTTTAAGCCACTCAATGGGGAACTCAAGAATTTTATGGTCATCTTGGTAGACAAATGTCACTCTAGAATTTATTGTCATCCAGGGAGTTGAAAATTTACTATGGAGTTTATTTTCATCTAGGTAGACATAGGTTACTCTATATTTTTTCATCATCTAGGGAGATAGAAGCTATTTTGATGTTGGTATTGAACTCATAGGTGGGACTCATACATATATTTATGAAAGTAATCCGAACCCACATAGTTCGGTGATGTTTAATGTGACACATCATATCTTTTAATATCATATTTAAGGACTCAACTATATAGTTTAATTTCATTTGGTAAGGACATCTATGCAGAAGGTGCCTAGTCAATGCTTGGTGTATAACTTATGCCTAAGAAGCCCAAGGAAATTGGAAGGAATATGATCTCCAAAGTTGAATTAAAACCTGCTAGGGATATTACCCAAAAAGAATATGGTTTATTAGAAATGTTGGGTTTAAACATCTGGGAGGCTTACAATATATTCTGTTTGGATGAGAATCAAAGCCCGCGTAGTTCATTAATTTTTGAAGGGAAGTATGGATATTTGAGATAAATAGGTTAGGGATTAATTCTAAAGAGTATTCCCTTGTAATAGGGTCCACGAGATATGTCTTAACTCATAGAGTTTTAGGGAGGTTTTAATTTTGGGCTTACACCTAAGAAGGATTCCCAGATTAAGGGAATTAGGGTTGGACTACTGAGGAGTATGTCCATTGAGCACGTGGCCTAGGTGAAGGCTTCCCATGTATACAAGTTATGGTGGGAATTAGTGTTTTTGTTGTTCATTTCATAATCTGTATTGTGTGGATGTTGTGATCATTAAAATTCTCTAATAGCATTTTAGTCATGATTGGTGTGAGAAATAAGAGGATGTAAAATATTTAACAAACCACACACACTTTTTCTCCTTCATTGGTAGAAAAGTTTGGGACTATGGAGGAAGAGGTCATGGGTACGACTGAAGAGGTAGTGGCCATGTTGCTTCCCTTTCTTAAATTTACATTGAATATGGGTCCAATGTAAGAATGGAGTGAAGATGAAGGGTGTAGAGAGGATCGATACTGTAACCTACTAGGTAAAATTCTAAGGGCTTACAACATGATGTATGCCCTAAAATGGGTCCCATAGTGGGAAGGGAGACTTCCCCTTTTCCAAAAAGGAAACGGGATATTGATCATTACCCTCCCTATTACTGACCAGAGGCTATGAGTCTTGGAGATTAGAAGTATATGATAAATTTCTATCCCCGCAATCCAATATAGGGGACTTCTCAACACTATCCCTATGGTAAGGGTCAATGTGACAATAGATATACAAATCTATAGATGTTCTGAGGATTCCATCCCTTCGTATGGTATGTGTGTAAAACCTATGACCATAGAAATGAAAATCAAAATGGGTGACATGTTGAAATTAATTTCCCAAAGATGTGGTAAATCAAGAGGTCATGGTGGAGGTTTTAACATGGTCTCTTTCAGAAAAAAGATCTAGAGAATAAAATGAGTTTCCATTAGCAGCTTTGAGAGAGGCCTAATGGATGGCTCATGTAGGATGAAAGGTAGAGTGAACATCAAGGAAGTGTGCTCAAGAAATAGGAACATAGGTATGGGGCACTCATGTATGATTAGGTGAACGGATGTCACCTTAAGTGAATAGAAACCTAGATTACTAGACTTGGGAAAGACTTGGCTCAAGCCTTCAAGAAACTTCATAGATATTCTCAAAAGTGGGGGGACACGTTTCTATTTAATGAAGGGAGTATGTGCTAGTCTTTTTAGTTAGGGGGTTTGGGTGATTGAATTGTGAAAGTGTTATTAATTTCAACAATTAAAGAACCTAAGTCTCACTATCCCCCTTTAATTCCCTCAATTTATGTGTTAAGGTACTACATTAGAGGCTTTGGAGGACTTGGGTGAATAACTAGGGAGACCATATAAGCAATCGGGCTTCAGGTTTTAAGTGTTTTTAGGTTTTTAAGGTTTCTTAGGGGTTTTCAATATTTTTAGAGGTTTTTATGTTTTTAGGATTTTTTTTGGATTTTAATGGGTTTTTTATGGTTTTTTGGGATTTTTTTGGTTTTTAGTAATTTTTAGGGTTTTTAAGGTTCTTTTGGGGTTTTAGGGTTTTTAATGAGTTTTTAGGGTCTTAATGGGTTTTTAGGATTTTAAACCATTTTAGGGGTTTAAATGGTTGTTAGAATTTTGAGTGGTAATTTATGATTTTTTTGTTTTTTTTGTTTTTTAGGTTTTTAGGGTTTTTAGGATTTTTAGGGTTCTTAGGGTTCTTAGGGTGTTTACGGTCTTCTAGGGTTTTAGTATTTTTGGGGTTTTTAGGGGTTTAATATTTTTATGGTTTTATTTTCATTTTCAATGTAATTAGTGAATTTTAGGGTTTTTTTATTATTTTTATGGTTTTTAGGTATTTTGTGGGTTTTTTGGGATTTTAGCTTATTTTATAGTTTTTTACATTTTTATGTATTTTTAGGGTTTTTTAGAATTTTAATGATTTTTAGGGTTTTTATGGATTTTGAGGGGTTTTAGGGGGGTCTAGGGTTTTAATGGTTTTAGGGTTTTTTTATTTTTAAAGTGACTTTAATTTTTTTCATAATTTTTAGGGGTTTAAAGTGTTTGTCAAATTTTTATAGGGTTTTAGGATTTTCATGGGTTTTAAGGATTTAATGATTTTTATGGTTTCTATGTATTTTTAGGTTTCTAGATACTTTATGGGGTTTTATGGGTTTTATAATTTTTATATATTTTAAGTGTTTTTATGTTTTTAAGGTTTTCTTATGGGATTTCATGTTTTTTGGGGTTTTTAGGTTTTTGGTTATTTTTTGGGATTTTTTAGGATTTTATGGGTTTTAAGGTATTTAGGCATCTTAAGAGTTTTTTTTTTGGTTTTGAGGTTTTTTAGGTTTTTTAGTTTTTTGGGGGGTTGTAAGTGTATTTTTGTTTTTAATGGTTTCTAACGCTTTTTAGGGGTTTTTATGTTTTTAGGGATTATTGGAGATTTTTTATGATTTTTATGGTTTTTTAGGGTATTTAGGGATTTTGAGACCTTTATGGATTTTAAAGTTTTTATGGATTTTTGAGGTTGCTAGATTTTTTAGAGTTTTAGGGTTTTAAATGTCTTTAGAAATTTTTAATTTCTGTAAGGGTTTAACTGGTTTTTAGAGTTTTTTGTGATATTATAAAATTTTTGTGGGGTTGTAGGGTTTTCAAAGGGGTTAGGGGTTTTATGGTTTTATGGGTTTCAGGATCTTTTAGTATTTGTAGGGCTTTCAGAATTTTTATTTTTTTTGTGGTTTTAATTATTATAATGGTTTTAAGGTTTTCCTATTTTTTTAGGGTTTTTGGGTTTTATATGTCTTTAGGGATTTTGAAGTCTATTTATGGTGTTTATGGTATTGAGGGTTTTTAGGGACTGCGAGGGTTTTTAGGGGTTTTAGGGTTTTATAGGGTTTTTAAAAAAATTATTTTTAGGGGTTTTAATTATTTCTATATGTTAAGGGTTTCTTAGGGGTTTTCATGGGTTTTGGGGTTTTAGGGGTTTTTTATGTTTTTATAGATTTTATGGATTTTTTTAGTATTTTTATGTTTTTTATGGTGCTTAGGGATTTTGAGGGGTTTTATGGTTTTTATGGTTTTTATTATGTACAATAATTCTAGTGTTTTTATGATTTTAAGAGTTTAAGCGATCTTATGTTTTTAATTTTTTCTTATGGTTTTTCTGGTTTTTATGGGTTTTTAGGTTTTAATGGATATTTAGTGATTTATTAGGATTTTCATGGTTTTTACGGTATTTTGGGATTTTGAGTGTTTTTAGGGATTTTAGGTTTTTTTGTTTTTATGGTTTTTTTGTGGTTTCTCAGGTTTTTTAGGATTTTTATGGTTTTTAATAGTATTCCAAGGTTTTGTTTTTTAAATGGGTTTTAGAGGATTTATTGGATTTTAGGGTTTTTATTAGTTTTAAGGATTTTACGTTCATTAGGGGGTTTTATATTTTTATGGTCGTTATGGGTTTTTATCAGTTTTATCGTTCTTTGGTTTTGGGGGGTTTTAAATGTGTTTAGGTAATCAATAATTTCTTAGGGGTTTTCTTAGATTTTAGGGTTTGTATGTTTTTCGGGGTTTTAAGGATTTTTTATGATTTTTATGGGTTTTAGGATTTTTATTGTTTTTTTGGGTTTTTTGGGTTTTTTGGGTTTTAGGGTTTTTAGGGTCTTTTATGGTTTTACTATTTTATTATATTTTTACGAGTATAAATTTTTTTGATGTTTTTTAAGGTTTTGTTAAGGGCTGTTAGGATTTTTAGTGGATGTAATATTTTTATGGATTTTTTGGATATTTTAAACATTTTTTGGGTTTTAGGGTTTTTTGGTATTTTGGGGAGTTTTAGGGTATTTATGGTTTTTTGGGGTTTTAGGTTTTTTGAGTTTTTACATTTTTCTAAGGATTTTTATAGTTTTTTTAACATATTTAGGGTTTTAAATGGGTTTTAGAGTTTTTAGTGGGGTTTGGGGTTTTAGGGTTTTTTAATATTTTTAGATGTTTTTATGGTTTAAGGGGTTTTTAGAGTTCTTACAGTCTTTTAGGGGTTTTAGTAGTTTTTAGGTTTTTATAGGTTTTCAGTGTTTTTTGGTTTTTTGGTTTTTTGGTTTTCTTAGGGGTTTTCAAGTTTTTTAGGGTTTTTTTACATTTTAGGGGGTTTTTTTTACTTTTTTTGGATTTTAATGGGTTTTAGGTTTTTTATGGAATTTAATGGTTTTTTGTTTTTTTAGGGGTTTTAGTTTTATTTAGGGTTTTTTGGAATTATTAGGGATTTTTTAGCACTTTTATGGTTTTAGTGTTTTTATAGATTTTAAGGTTTTTAGGTTTTTAGGGGTTTGTTTGGTTTTATTGATTTTTTTGGGTTTTTAGGGGTTTTGGGAGTTTTTAAGATTTTTTGAGGTTTTTAATATTTTTAGGGGTTTAAAATACTTTTAGTGAATTTAATGGGTTTTATGGTTTTTATGTATTTTATAGGGTTTTTATTGTATTTATGTTTTTATGGTTTTAAAGTGTTTTTAGGTTTTAAGGTTTTCATAGGGGTCTTAAGGGTTTTAAGGATTTTTAAATTTTTATTGATTTTGAGGATTTTTATGGTTTTTATGGATTTTAGAGATTTTGAGTGTTTTTATGTGTTTTAGTATTTCTTAGGTTTTTAATGGGTTTTTTTGGTTTTTTATGTTCTCTTAGGGTTCTCATGTTTTTATATATTTTTACATATTTAGATATTTTTAGGGTTTTTAAGATTTTTATGGTTTCTTATAGATCTTATGGATTTTATGTTCATGTTAATTATCATGGAAGAAGATCTTATAAGGATAATCACTCATGATAGTGATGAAAGAAGAAAATGTATATCTCCCACACCTGAAGCTACACAAATACAAATGAATTCATTGGTGCTAAATTTCGAGAAACATCTTCATAGGATAATCCATGATTACCCACAGTGTGCTTTGGAACCACATCATCCCCATATCATTGAGTAATAGATGGATAAATTTGGTGATTATTTTGATGATTTCCCAAAAAATAAAAGGAGGTTCCATCAACATAGAGGTGTACAAAGAAGACTATATAAAGATGACATCCTTGAACGTATTAAGGTGATAGATCCCTATTTTCATGGAAAAAGAGATTCGAAACAATAATTGGAGTGGGAGATGTGGATTAAACAAGTATTTTAATGAAATTCATATTATGAGAAGAAAATTTGTAAAATTTATTCCCATTAATTTTCTAATTAAGCTTTAACTTGGTGGGACCAAACAAAAAATGAGGGGTTTATATCTAGTGGATATCCCATCAACACTTGGGGCGATATGAAGTTTTTCATTTAAAAATGTTTTGTGCCCTCCAATTAGAATAAATATCTCCATAAAAACATCAATGCCTCACCCAAGAGAGTAGTAATGTTGATGATTATTACAATTAGAAGCAAATTTTTTTGATTTTAGAAATCATTGAGGAGGATCTAGAGGAAAATATGGAAAGATTTTTAAATGGGATCAACTAGAAGATTTCAGATCAATTAGAGATGTACCGACATGTGGAGAAACAAGATAAGACCCACGAACCCACCAAATCAAGAAAGAAACAAAATGAGGAGAAACATGAGGAAACCCACTACCTCTTTATCTCTATGGAGAAATTCATGGAAGGAAATTAGAGAATCATTAAATTCAAAATAGTGGTTGGTCACAAAAGTGACAAAGTAATTCTTCCACATAAGAAACCTAATTTTGGGGCTAACCAAATGAAGAATCATGATATTTGTTGTTTCAAATGTTAATTAATGGGTCACATATCCAGTTAAATCCCAAACTAAAGCCCCATGACCATCAACAAGTATGGATAATGGGAGACTGATGGAGAGAGCTCAGATGAGGAATCCTTTTCAATTTAAAATGGAGAATTTTCATAAAATGATGAGATTATTTTCACTATGAGAGTAATAAATTTACATATGGACATTGGATACAATGAGAGGTTGAATAAAATTTTCTATTCATGGTTCAAGTTACTCGAAAAGGTATTTAGTGTTATTATTGATGGAGGAATTTGATACAAAGTAACAATCACTGAGTTGGTGGAGAAGTTACGACTTCCAAATTTGAGGACTCAACATAAATTTCAGCTCCAGTGGTTGTCTGATTTTGGAGAGCTAAATATTAACAAATAAGTGTAGGTATTGTTCACCATTTGTAAATATGAGTTTGAGTTATTGTGCGATGTTTTTCCTATGAAGAAATTTCATTTTCTATTGGTTCGACTATGGTAGTATGATCAGTGAGTTACTTATGATGGGTTCTTGAACTTTTACCCCTTTTTACTATGATGGGATCCTATAAACCAAAACCTCATTTCCCAAAAATGTTTTTATAAGATCAAATGTTTATAGAAATTAAAAAAATTAGTGATGAGGGAAAAAAGAGAGAAAATTAAAAAGTTGAGAATGGGGGAAAAGGAGAAGAGGGGAGAGGAAAATAATTAAAGAGTAATGAAAAATCAAGACGTAAAAAATATATGAGAGGATAGAAAAATGTTATGTTTAAAAGAATGATTGAGGTTAAGGAATATTTTATTTATCAGAAAAAATTTGTACTTATGTATAAAGAGGTTATGTTGAAAACTAATAGCTTAACATAAATTTTTTTACATGTTGTTGAGTATTTGTTACTTGAATTTGATGAAGTGTTTCTCAAAGAGGTGACACCCAAATTTTCACCAAGTAGAGGTATTGATAATAATATTGACCTCATATTTTGAGCACCCCTACCAAACCACTCTTTATACCACACCAACCCGGATGAGACAAAATAGATTTGAAGGAAATTTCAAAATTTATTGGTTATGGGATATATCAAAGGGGGACTTAGTCTATGTGTTGTATAGGTGCTTCGGGTTCCCACGATAGAGGGAACATGAAGAATTTCAATTGAATAAATATCCATTAATAACATTATGGTCGGGTATCATCATTTTATCCCTATGTTAGATGACATTAATGATGAGTTAATTGGATATATTATTTTCTCAAAAATTAATTTTAGAAGTGGATACAATCAAATTATGGTTAAAGGTGGAGATGAGAGGAAAATAGAATTTAAGACAAAACATGGATTTTATGAAAGTTTAGTCATTCCCTTTGGTCTCACAAATTCGCTTAGAACATTTATGAGGTTAATGAATCATCTCTTATGTGAATGTATTGGAAAAAGTTTGATAGTTAACTTTGATGATATTTTGGTCTATTGTATCACTTTATAAGAACATACAGATCTCTTAAGAAAATTCCTACAAGTGTTAATAAAGGTAAATTTGTTTTGAAACATTAAAAAGTTTTAATTTTTCCTTGATAAAATGGGTTTCATTGGATTTTTGGTAAGTGGTGATAGATTTTAGGATGATATTGAGATGATCAAGGTAATTCAGTGGTGGCTGACTCACACCTCCATTAGGTAGAAAAGAATTTTCTATGATCTTATAAGATTTTATAGGATATTTTTTAAGGACATAATCACACTATTAGTTTCATATAATGAGTCAATAAAGATTAAAACTCCTTTCATATAGTGGAAAATCAAGAGAATGCCTTCCAAGAACTCAAAGAGAGGCTCACCCATGCACCCCTACTATCTCCCTTGATGTTCGGTAAGACCTTTTAAATTTAATGTGATGCAATTAGAATTGTAATAGGAGGATTACTCATTACTGAAGGTAATCATATTTCTTTATTTAGTGAGAAGTTATATGGCCCAACTCTAAACTATTCTATATATGTTAAAGAGTTTTGTAAATTGTTTAGAGTATTAGAAACATGGATTCATTATATTTGTCTTAAAGAATTTTTGATGAATTCTTATCACATGGCTATTAAATACCTTTTGAGCTGACATAAAAATAAACAGGAGACATTCAAGATGGTAGGAATTCATTTAATCAATTCTTTATGTCATCAACCATAGAATGTGTAAAGAAAATATTGTGGCTGATGAACCTTCATGAATATATTCTATTTTATCCTTGATGGATTATAAACTCTTTGGTTTTCAAAACACTATGGATTTATATACCACTAATAGAGATTTTGGTAAACCCTGTAATCATTTTAAACCTATATTTTTTTGAAGATATTTGTATTTACATGATGAATTATTATTTCATATTGATAAGATTTGAAATTCCAATTTCTATATCTATTTATTTTTACTAAATCAGTCACATAATAGTGGGTTAATGGGACATTTTTTTGTTTCAAAACTTTATGTGTTCTTAGTAAGCATTTTTTTGGCCTAGGATGTTTGGATATGTTGATAAATTTTTGCGAAAGTTCATTTTCTACCATAATTACAAATCTAAACTTAACCCAAATGGATTTTATCTTCCTTTAACAATCCCTAAGACCCATTAGGAGGATATATCAATGGAATTTATTATGGTATTAGTAAGTAAAAAGAGGTAGATATATTCAATTTTTATTATAGTGGATGAGTTTTCTAAAATGGAACATTTTATTCCTTTTCACATAATAGAAGATTCCTCTAACATTGCAAATATTTTCTTTCAGGAAGTAGTCAAACTCCATGGAATTCCTAGGTTGATTATTTCTGATCGAGACACAAAATTCCTAAATTACTTTTGGAAGACACTGTGGAGCAAACTAGGTCATAAGTTACTATTCTCTATTACCTATCCTCTATAAACTAATCATAAAATGGAGGTGGTGAATCAGACACTATCATCCCTTTTGAGGAAAATTGTTAAGAAGAATCTCCAGAATTGGGACTAGTGTATACCACATGTGGAATAAATATATAAAAGGGTCGGGCATTCAACTACAAAACATTTTCCTTTTTAATTTTTTATGGATTTAACCTGCTTTCACAAATTGATTTAGTTTCTTTTCCTATGAAGGAATAAAGTAATATGGATTCAAATGGTCATGCATAATAAATTAAGCCACTCATTTAAAAGGAAATAAAAAATATTGAACAAATGACTACGAAATATGTTGATAATTCAAACAAGTGTCATAATGAAGTGTTATTTGATCTTGATAAGTTATCCTCGATTCATATGAAAAAGTAATAATTTACAAACAAGAAAAAATTAAAACTCATGACACAAGGAGGTATACCGCTCCACATTATTAAGAAGATTAAAAACAATGCTTACAAGATTGCATTGCTAGGTGAGAATGGTGTAAGTTCCACTTTTAGTATTTATGATCTTTCTCATTTTTTGAGTCTATAGGGTGAAGGGTTGAGGGAAAATCCTTTTCAAGAGAGGGAGTGTGATGATAACCATGTCAATTACACCAATATGATTTATTGGGTGGAGGATTTGGATTTTCATGTCTGGATTACCCAAGGGATATTAAGAGGCTGAAAACTACAATTAGAATTAATCTCACTTCATTAAAGGCCCAATGGATCCCACCTTGCATGGATGGGGAAAATTGGTAAATAGTCTCACTTATTCAAGCCCAAACATTATGTCTAAAGATTTTCCCACATAGTTTCCTGAATTTTGGAAGCCTTTCCCACATGGGAACTCTAGAATGGAATCTTTGGACACTAAAGTCAAATATGGTGGGTGAGATACTCAATGTCAAATCAGGCGAGCTGTGGGTGGAAATAAATGTGCTACTTTTCCCAAAATTCATTATCAGACTTTAACTTTTAGAATTTAATGGGAAAATATAGGAATATAATTTATGACTATAGGGTATTATATCCTTGACCTTTTATGTCACCCTTAGGCTACAAATTTCCACCCCATGTAATTATATTCTCATTCATGTTTTCATTAGATAAACTCTAAGAGTTTATTCTCTCCATTATGAGGATATTTACTTTCTTCCCTTACTCTTCTATATTATTGACATGTCAATATAGAAGTGATATTGGATATCCAAGATCACAAAACCCCAATTTTGTGCCTCAACCCAAGTGCTTTTTTGTGTGGATTAGCCATCAAATCCCTCCCTCGAGTGTGTTTCCTAAGTATTTGGGTACACTTCATATAGAATTGGTTGACTACATTCTTCCATGATCCAAACCCATCCTCAACCACTTATCCCACAATTGTATCAATTGTCACCACAATATGTCGTGAATATTGAGCCAAACCATGCAACATGCATAAAAAGTTTAAGGTATTCTTAGGGTTTTATGGGTTTTTATATTTTTATTAATTTTGGGGGATTTTAGGATTTTTACGATTTTAGGGGTTTTAGGGATTTCGAAGGGTTTTATGATTTTTAGTGTATTTGGGGTTTTATCGGTTTTAGGATTTTTAGGGTTTTAAGGTTATATTAGTTTTTTTCAGGGGTTTTGGTGTTTTTTATGTTTTTAGGTCAAAGGAGATGCGAGGGTGAGGCTATTCCTGACCCCCCAAATCTATTAAAAAAACATAGTAGATAAGGGAGGGGAGGGGTTAAACGACCCGCACCCAAAAGCCCTTAACAACCCCAAAACCAGAAAAGGAAACCCCAAATAGTCAAAAAAAAAAACAGAACAAAAAAACACATACAAAACCCAGCAGCAACCATTACCATCATCCGACATTAACCAACATCCAGCATCTCACTACCACGCAGCGACTAGCATCCAAACTCACCAATACCAGTATCCAACATCTTTATCGGGATTCAGGGTTTAGTGGTATTTTTAGGGTTTATATTGTCTTTAAGGGATTTTAGTGTGTTATTAGTTTTCTATATTTTATTGTTTTTGGATTTTTTAGGGTTTTCATGTTTTTCCTAAGTTTTTAATTTTTTTAGCATTTTTGGGGTTTTATAGTTTTTAGTTGGGTTTTATGATTTTTATAGGTCTTTTGGGTTTTTAAGGTTTTTATGTGTTCTTATGTTTTTATAGGTTTTAAGGATTTTAGGGACTTTTAGGGTATTTAGGGATTGTATGTGTTTTTAGGTTTTTAAGGTTTTCATAGGGGTTTTTTAGGGTTTTTATATTTTTTTTATGTTTTTAAGGTTTTTTTGGATTTTTATGGTTTTTTGGGACATCAGGGATTTTGAAAATTTTTGTAGTTTTTGAGGGTTTTTTGGTCTATAGAATTTTTAGCACCTTTTAAGGGTTTTAGGGTTTTTAATTATTTTTTGGTATTCAATGTTTACCTAGGTTTATTTAGGGATTTTTTAGTTTTTTCAGTTTTTATGGATTTTTAGGGTTTTTTGAATTTTAGGTTTTTTAAGGATTCTTATGGTTTTTAGTATTTTTTAGGTTTTTATGGTTTTTAAGGTTTTTTTTTAGAACTTTAAAGACTTTTTAGAGTTTTTAAACATTTTTTGGGGTTTTATGGGGTTTTAAATTTTCTGTTTTTAGGGGTTTAATGGAGATTTAGAGTTTTTATGGGATTTATGGGTTTTTGGGGTTTTAAAAGTTTTTATATTTTTAGGGGTTTTAGTGTTTTTTAAAAAAATTTGGGGGTTTAATAGTTTTTAGGTTTTTGATAATTTTTTAGGTTTTTTAGGGTTTTTTACATTTTTAGAGATTTTTAGTGATTTTTTAGGATTTTATGGTTTTTAGGGTTTTTATGGATTTTCAGAGTTTTTAGATTTTTTAGGGTTTTGGGTGGGTTTTTTGGGTTTTTAGAATTCTTAGGTTTTTAGGGGTTATAAGTTTTTTTAGGTTTATAATTTTTTCTTAGTGTTTTTCACAGTTTTTAAATTTTTTCTGTTTTTGTGGATTTTAGGAATTTTTAGAGTTTTTATGAGTATTAAGAGTTTTTTTAATTTTGAGGGTCTTTAGGGTTTTTAGGATTTTTTTAGCATTTTTAGGTTATTTGGTGTGTTTTAAATATTTTTAGGCATTTTCATATTTTCTTAGGGCAAGGAAGATGCGAGGGTCGGGCAATTCCCAACCCCACCAAATTCATTAGCCAGAAAAAAGGAGACACAGCAGACAAGGGAGGGGAGGGGTCAAACAACCCACACCCAAAAACCCCTTACAACCCACGCCAAAAGAGAAAAACAAAGAAAGAAAAAGACTCAAAAACTGACACAAAGTAGCATCATCACGTCACATATAGCCAGAACCAGCATCCAGCAGCACCACATCCAATCATCCCAGCAACACAGTAGCAGCAACACATCCAAACCACCCAGCCCCGACAACCAACATAACCCAAACCGACAGCACAACCAAACACAACCAGCAGCATCAAACCACAGCACAAGCACTGCAACCAAGCGCAACCATCATCACCTTCCAACAAAAAGAAACCAGCAACTAGAAACACAACAGAAAGCTCATCCACAGAAGTAGAAAAAACCAAACAACCACACATCATCCAGCATTCACCAGCAACCAGCAACTCACAGCCAACCAATGGCCCGCATCCAATCTAACAAGGTCCAGAACCCAGTACCTTCTCACCAAGAAGGTCCCTCTCCAGCAGCATAGAACCAACAGAACCACCAAAACAAGATTCAGCTCCACCCAACAGAACTAATATCCAGCATCCACATCGAAACCAAAATAGCAGCCAAAATGCAGCACCTAACCTGCCCTCTAACAACAGCTTGGGGGGAAACCAGTAACTCTAAAACCAACCAAATTTCAACAGAAATAGCAACTCAATACCAAATCAGCCACCAGACAAGAACACTCAGACCAGAAAATTAAATCGAACGCAGCACATTGTGACCATACCTTTGTCAACAGCAAGATCCAAGAACAAGAAAGTAGAACTAGAAGAGCAGACCTGCATCCTCACCCTAATCATCCACCATGGCCCTTCGAGAAGCCAGAGAAGCTAGAAAGACCCTTCTCGGGTCCAAACAAGCAGCTCATAACTGAGCACAGAGCCATAAACGCCAGTGCAAAGAAGACGCAAAGCCCGTCGGACCCACTTATCACCAAGGCGAAGCCACAACTCCCCCCGGCAAAACCACCAGGACGTCTTGCCGCACCAGAGATCCATCGGGCCGAACACACCTCTTCCCATTCGATGAAGCATCCATCGCGCCTGTGTTGACTTCACCATCAACCTCTTAGACTTCATCCAGATCACTAGAAAGGCATCACTGCTGCCGCCAAAGAGCGCAGAATCCAGATCTAGCAAAGTCAATCCAAATCAAAGTAAAAACCAGACCAAGCTGTCGCCACTATAACCTGAAACAACCCACCAGATCTCAGCGCCGTCAACCATCTCCCTCGAGAGCCACCATCATGCCAAGGGAGAACGCCTCTTGAACATAAATCCATCTGCATCAAAAATCCTAAATAGGGGGAGATCCACAGAGCCGCTGAAGAGGATTCCAAGATGGAACCCTAGAGATCGCCGCATTGGGAGAAGCCCGGGAGAGAGCGGTGGCATTTTATCTTCATATTTTCTTAGGTATTTTCATGAATTTTATGGGTTTTTCAATTTTATAGGGTTTTTAGGGAATTTTTTATTTTTTTGTGGTTTTGAGTTTTTAGGGATTTTGTGGGGCTTTAGGGTTTTTATGTTTTTATTGTGTTTTTTGGGTTTTTTGGGATTTTTAAATTTTTATATTTTTTAGAATTTTTTAACATTTTAGGGGTTCCAATGGTTTTTATAGATTTTAGTAAGTTTTTAGAGTTTTTATGGGTTTTGGGGGGTTTTAAGGGTTTATGGGGTTTTATGGGTTTTAGGAGGTTTTAGGGTTTTAGGGTCTTTAGGGATTTTAGGGTTTCTAGCGTTTTTTATGTTTTAAAGAGTTTTATGTTTTTTAGGGTTTTAAGCTTTTAATACAGTAAATCATTGGTTTTTTCAGATTTTTTTATGTTTTTATATATCTTTATGTGTTTTTAGGATTTATATGGTTTTTAGGGTTTTATTCATTATGAGGATTTTAAGGGTCATTAGGGTTTTTATAATTTTATAGGTTTTTAGTTGTTTTAATGTTTTTATGTGTTTATGTTTTTTCTTAGGGGTTTTTATGATTTTTAGGGGATTTACATTTTTAGGGATGTTTAGGGATTTGTTAATATTTTTTGGGTTTTTGGGTTTATAGGGAGTTTGAGGATTTTTAGGTGTTTTTATGGGTTTTAGATATGTTTTAGGTTATTTATAGTTTTGGGATTTTTTATGGATTTTTAGAGGTTTTAGGGTTTTTATTTTTTAGTGTTTTTTAGGTTTTTAGAAATTTTACTTGTTTTTAGGTTTTTTAGGTTTTGTTTTGTTTTTTAAGGGTTTTAGGGGTATTTGAATTTTTAGTTATTTTTATGGAATTTTTATGATTTTTATGGTTTTTTGGGTTCTTAGGGACATTGATGTGTTTTATGATTTTTATGATATTTAGGTGTTTCAGGGTTTTTTGGGGTTTTAATGTTTTTTTGTGTTTTGACTATTTTTAGTGTTTTTAATAGTTTTAGGATTTTAGAGGGTTTTTAGAGTTTTTAGTCATATTTTGTATTTTTGGGTTTTTCTTTTAAAGGGTTTAGGGTTTTTATGGATTTTATGGTTTTTAGGGCTTTTAATGTTTTTAGTATTTTTCAGTTTTTATGGGTTTTATGATTTTTTATGTTTTAAAGGCTTTTGAAAGTTATTTAGGTGTTTTAGGGTTTTTTACATTTCAGGTATTTTAGTTATTTTTTAATATTTTAATTGTTTTTCATATTTTTTAGCAATTTTGATAGTTATGAAGATTTTTTAGGGTTTTAGGTATTTTGTGTTTTTATGGGTTTTATGTGTCTCTGGTTTTTATTGTTTTTTGGGTTTTCTAGGTTTGTAATGTATTTTAAATTTTAAATAATTTTTACGGATTTCTAAATATTTTTATGGTTTTTATGGATTTTTTGGAATTTTAAGGGTTTTAGGGTTTTTATGAATTTTATGGTTTCCATGTTTTTTTTTGGATTTTCGGGTTTTTTAGTTTGTTCAAATTTTATTTTTTTAGAGTTTTTGTAATGTTTTTATGAGTTTAAAGGTTTTTTTTATTTTTTTAAGGGGTTTTTAGAGTTTAATGGGTTTTAGGGTTTTTTTTATATTTTTAGGGGGTTTAGAGTTTTTTTAATTTTTGGTTTTTTTTGGGTTTTTTGGATTTTTTAGGTTTTTAGTGGTTTTAAGAGTTTTTTCCTATTTTTATGCTTTTATTAGGGTTTTTTTAGATTCTTAGGGTTTTTAATGTTTTTTAGATTTTTAGAGATTTTTTATGACTTTTATGTCTTTTATTTTTTTTTGGAATTTTGAGGGGATTTAGTGTTTTTAGGATTTTTTGTGTTGTTATGTTTTTTGGGGTTTTAGGGGGGGGGGGTTTATTTTTTTTAGGATTTTTAATTTTTTTATATTTTTTAACATTTTAGGGGTTTAGAGGATATTAAAAATTTGTAGTAGGTTTTCAGTGGTTTTATGGGTTCTTATGGACTTTTATTGTTTTTAAAGGATTATGGGTTTTAGGGTTTTTAGCATATTTATAATTTTTTAGGTTTTAGGGGTTTTTTAGTTTTGAAGGACTTATTAGGGGCTTTCAGGGTTTTTACATTTTTAGGTTTTTTTAGGGATTTTTAGGATTTTTATTGTTATTAGGTTTTGTTTGTTTGTTTTTCTTTTTAGGGATTTTATTGAGTTTTTTAGAATTTTAATTTTTTTAGAGTTTTCACCATTTTTAAGGGTTTAAAGGGATTTTTATAGTTTTTAGAGTTTTTAGTGTTTTTCAGGTTTTTTATAGTTTTTATATTTATTGGAATTTCTTAGTTTTTTTAGGATTTTTATGCTTTTTAGGGGTTTTAGGGATTTGGGGGGGGGGGGTTTGGGGTTTTTTTGGGTTTTATAGATTTTGGGGGGTTTTAATTTTTTTTTGAGTTTTTTTGGGTTTTTATGTTTTTAGAGTTTTTTTTAACAATTTAAGGATTTTAAAGTGTTTTTAATGATTTAAGTGGGTTTTTAGATTTTTATGAGGCTTTAGGGGTTTTATATTTTTAGGGGTTTTATTTTTTTAATGGCTTTTTTGTGTTTTTGGGTCTTTTTAGGGTTTATTAAGGTTTTTAAAGATTAAGAGGTTTTTAATCTATTTTTATGGATTTTTAGGATTTTTATGGTTTTTTGGGGTTTTAGGGAATTTAAGGGTTTTGTGGGTTTCTTGTTTTTTTTTGTTTTTTTTGGTTTTTAGGGTTTTTAAAATTTTTTAGGGATTTACTGGTTTTGTAGTGTTTTTTAACATTCTTAGGGGGTAAGGAGGTTTTTTATGGTTTTATGGGTTTTAGGGGTTTTAATGGGGTTTAGGGCATTTTATCGTTTTTTGGTTTTTTGGTTTTTAGTGATTTTTTGGGCTTTTAGGTATTTTAAGTGTTTTTAGGTTTTTATGGTTTTATTATGGGGGTTTTAGGTTTTTATAGGTTTTTTTAAATTTTTAGGTATTTTTATGGCTTTTTTATGATTTTTGTGGGTTTTTATGGATTTTAGGGATTTTAGGGTTTTTCTGATTTTTAGCATTTTTTAGTTTTTAGGGGATTAAAGTGTTTTTAGGTTTCAAGGGTTATCTTAGTGTTATATGGTTATTATTTTTTAGGGTTATTTAGGGATTTTTTAATATTTTTATTGTTTTTAGGGTTTTTAGGGATTTTGAGTGGGTTTAGAGGGTTTTTATGACTTTTAGGGTTTTTATGGTTTTTTGGGGGTTTTAGGGTTTTTTTAGTTTTTTAGGGTTTTAGTGATTTTTTTGAGTTTTTAATATTGTTTGCTGTTTAATGGGTTTTAGAGTTTCTTTCCATTTTCTAGTGTTTTAATGGTTTTGTGGGTTTTGATGGTTCTTAGTGTGGTTTATGGGGTTTATGGTTTTTTATGGTCTTCTTAGGGTTTTTTGTGTTTTTAACATTTTTTAGTTTTTAAGGGGTTTAATGTGTTTTTAGGTTTTTATGAGAACCGTATCCTTGACATGGAGCGGATTACCCACATGGAGGAGTTATATTTCAAGACTCGATGTTGAGGCATGGATTAAAGAGGTTGAATGCTACAATGGGTGCGCATCTCACATCATTAATGATCCAATGGATCTCACCTTGCATGGATGGGGAAAATGAACATATTATCTCACTTATTCAATCCCAAACATGATGTTTAAATCTAGACCCACATGATTGCATGAATTTTGGAATCATTTCCCACATGGTGATTCTGGAATGGAATATTTTTACACTAAAGTCAAACTCGGTGGGATAGGTACTCAAAGTCAAATGTAGTGGGATATGGGAGTAAAGACATGTGCTATTTTTCCAAAAAAGTAATGTGATAGCCTTTAACCTTTTCACTTTAACTGGACAAGGTAGGAATATGATTTATGAATTAAAGGGTATTAGACCCTAAACCTTTTATGTAACCCCTTATATATAAATATCCACTCCATATAATTGTGTTCCCCTTCAATTTTTCATTAGTGAAACTTTGTGAGTTTCTTCTCTCTATTGTTTGTATAGTTACTTTCTTCCCTTACTCTTATGTATTTTTCCTTTATCAATCTTCAAGTTAGATTGGTGATATAGATCACAATTCCCCCAATTTTATGCCACAACCCACATGTGTTATTGTTTGGATTTAAAACCACATCTCTCCCTTGAGTTTGTTGTTTAAGTAGTGAGAAACACTCAATATAGCATTGGTTGACTACTTGATTTCACTTTCCAAACCCATCACCTACCACTTATCTCCAAAATTCTATCTTCCATTCATCCCCATAAATAATGAAGATCGAGCCACCCAAAATATATTTTTTCAGTTGGTATTAGAGATATTATTAACACGGTATGCATCTATACATTCTTCTATATTACTTTTAACCATTTCCTTTCTTACCATATTTTCCCCCCATAAAAAACATTTTCTCTAAGAAACTAAATAACTATCCTATTTTGCAAGGGAGTGAAATATTTTAAATTTAACAAATTTTTTATCCATATTTTTTTCAAATCTAATCCTATATATGTTATTTTTTTGGATTTTGAGTGTTTTTAGAGATTTTAGGTTTTTTGGTTTTTATGGTTTTAGTTGTTTCTCATGTTTTTTAGAATTTTTATGGTTTTTAATAGTATTCCAATGTTTTTTCATTTAAATTTTTTATAGGGTTTATTGGATTTTAGGGTTTTTATATGTTTTAAGGATTTTATGTTCATTAAGGGGTTTTATATTTTTAGGGTCGTTAGGGGTTTTTATCGGTTTTATCATTCTTTGGTTTTTAGGGGTTCTAAATGAGTTTAGGTATTTAAGAATTTTATAGTGGTTTTCATGGATTTTAGGTTTTTTATTTTTTTATTGTTTTAAGGATTTTTTATAATTTTTATCTGTTTTAGGGTTTTTATTGTTTTTTAGGATTTTTTGAGTTTTTTGGGTTTTAGGGTTTTTAGGGTCTTTTAGGGTTTTAATATTTTATTATGTTTTTAGAGGTATTAATTTTTTTTTTGATGTTTTTTAAGGTTTTATTAAGGGATTTTAGGTTTTTTAGTGGATTTTAAATTTTTATCGAATTTTAGGATATTTTAAACATTTTTTGGGTTTTAGGGTTTTTAGGGATTTTGAGGGGTTTTAGGGTTTTTAGGGTATTTATGGTTTTTTGGGGTTTTTGGTTTTTTTGAGTTTTTACATTTTTAAGGATTTTTATAGTTTTTTAAAAAAAATTAGGGTTTTAAATGGGTTTAATGTTTTAAGAGGGGTTTGTGGGCTTTTATGGGGTTTTAGGGTTTTTTTAATGTTTTTAGATGTTTTATAGTTTTAGGGGTTTTAATATTTATTAGGGAATTTTAGGGGTTTTAGATGTTTTTAGGTTTTTTATAGGTTTTTAGTGTTTTATGGTTTTATGGTTTTCATAGGGTTTTTCAGTTTTTTAGGGTTGGTTTACATTTTCAGGGATTTTTTGGCATTTTTAGGATTTTAATGGGTTTTAGGTTTTTTATGTAATTTAATGGTTTTATGTTTTTTAGGGGTTTAAGTGTTATTTAAGGTTTTTAGGAATTTATAGGGATTTTTAGTACTTTTATGGTTTTAGTGTTTTTATAGATTTTAAGGTTTTCTAGTTTTTAGGGGTTTTGGGGTTTTTATGATTTTTTTGGGGTTTTAGGGTTTTTTGGAGTTTTTAAGGTTTTTTGAGGTTTTTAATATTTTTATGGATTTAAAATAGTTTTACTGATTTTAGTTCGTTTTATGGTTTTTAAGGTTTTGTGTAATTTATATTATTTTTTATTATGATTAGGTTTTTATGGTTTTAAAGTGTTTTTAGGTTTTTAAGTTTTTCATAGGGGTCTTAAGGGTTTTTAGATATTTTTAATTTTTTAGTGATATTGAGGATTTTGATGGTTTTGGGGGATTTTAGTGATTTTGATTTTTTATGGGTTTTAGTATTTTTTAGGTTTTTATGTTCTCTTAGGGTTTTCAGGTTTTTATATATTTATACATATTTAGATATTTTTAAGGTTTTTAGCATTATTATGGTTTCATATAGATTTTAGGGATTTTATGTTCATGTTAATTATCATGGTATAAGATCTTGGAAGTATAATCACTCATGCTAGTGATGAAGGAAGAAAATGTAGATCTCCCACACCTGAATCTACACAAATCCAAATGAATTCATTGGTGCTCCATTTCGAGAAACATCTTCATTGGATGATCCCTGATAACCCATATTTCACATTGGAACCACATCATCCCCATATCATGGAGTAAAAGATGGATAACTTTGGTGATTATTCTGAAGATTTACCACAAATTAAGTGGAGTTTCCATCAACCTAGAGGTGTACAAAGAATACTATATAAAGATTACATCCTTGAAGGTATTAAGGTGGTTGATACCTATTTTCATGGAAAAAGAGATCTGGAACCATAATTGGAGTGGAAGATGTGGATTAAACAAGTATTTTAATGAAATTAATATTATTAGAAGAAAAATTTTAAACTCTGTTCTCTTAATTTTCTAATTATGCTTTAACCTGGTGAGACCAAACAAAAAATGAGAGGTTTAGATCTGGTGGACATCCCATCAACACTTGGGGTTATATGAAGTTTTTCATTCAAAAATGTTTTGTTCCCTTAAATTACAATAAATATCTCCACAAAAAACATCAATGCCATACCCAAGAGAGTAGTAGTGTTGATGATAAATACAATGGGAAGAAAATTTCTATGATTCTAGAAATCATAGAGGAGGATCCAGAGGAAAATATGGAATGGTTTTTAAATGGGGTCAATTAGAAGATTATAGATCAATTAGAGATGTACTGACATGTAGAGAAACAAGATAAGACCCACCAACCCACCAAGAATAATAAAAAAAACAAAATGAGGAGAAAAGTGAGGAAACCCACTACCCCTTTCTCTCCATGGAGAAATTCGTGGAAGGAAATTAGAGAATCATCAAATACACAATAGTGGTTGGTCACAAAAGTGAAAAAGTAATTCTTCCACATAAGAAACCTAATTTTGATGCTAACCAAATTAGGAATCATGATATTTTATGTTTCAAATGTTAAAGAAGGGGTCACATTTATAGTTAAATCCAAAATAGAGCCCAATGACCATCCAAAAGTATAGATAATAAAAGACTGATGGAGAGAGCTCAAATGAGGAATCCCTTGCAGTTGAAAATTGAGAATTTTCATAAAATGGTGAGATTATTTTCACTAGAAGAGTTTCTAGTCTACATATGGACATTGGATACAACGAGCGGTTGGATAACCTTTTCTATACATGTTTCAAGATACCCAGAAAGGTATTTAGTGTTATTATTGATGGAGGAATTTGTATCAAAGTAGCAATCACCAAGTTGGTGGAGAAGTTGAGACTTCCCACTTTGAAGAATCAACATAAATATCGTCTTCAGTGGTAGTCTGATTTTGGAGAGCTAAATATTACCAAATAGGTGTAGGTATTGTTCACTATTAGTAATATGAGTTTGATTTATTGTGCGATGTTTTTCCTTTTAAGACATTTCATTTTCTATTGGTTCGACTGTGGTAGTTTGATCGGTGAGTTACTTTTGATGGGTACTTGAACTATTACCCCTTTTTACTATGATGGGATCCTATAAACCAAAACCCCATTTCACCAAAATATTTTTATAAGATCAAATTTTTATAGAAAATAAAAAAATGAGTAATGAGGGAAAAAAGAGAGAAAATTAAAATGTTGAGAATGGGGGAAAAAGAGCAGAGGGGGGAAGAAAATAATTAAATAGTAAAGAAAAATCAAGAGGTAAAAAAATATTTGATCGGATAGAAAAATGTGATGTTGAAAAAAAATATTGAGGTTAAGGAATATATTATTTATCAGAAAAAATTTGTACTTATGTATAATGTGGTTATGTTGAAGACTAATAGCTTAACATATAATTTTTTAAATGTTGAGTCTTTGTCACTTGACTTTGATGAAGTGTTTCTCAAATAGGTGACACAATAATTTTCACCAATTAGTGGTATTGATAATAATATTGACCTCATATTTGGAGCACCCCTGCCAAACCGCTCTTCATACCACACCAACCCGGATGAGACAAAATAGATTTGAACGAAATTTCAATATTTGTTGGATATGAGATATATCAAAGAGAGACTTAGTCTATGTGTTGTATAGGTGCTTTGGGTTCCCAAGAAAGAGGTAACATGATGAATTTCAGTTGAATAAATATCCATTAATAACATTATGGTTGGGTATCATCATTTTATCCATATGTTAGATGACATGAATGATGAGTTAATTAGATATATTATTTTCTCAAAAATTTATTTAAGAAGTGGCTACAATCAAATTATGGTAATAGGTGGAGATGAGAGGAAAATAGAATTTAAGACAAAACATGGATTTTATGAAAGTTTAGTCATTCCCTTTGGTCTCGCTGATTCACATAGAAAATTTATGAGGTTAATGAATCATCTCTTATGTGAATGTATTGGAAAAAGTTTTATAGTTAACTTTGATGATATTTTGGTATATAGTATAACTTTATAAGAACATTCAGATCTCTTAAGAAAATTTATACAAGTGTTAATAAATGTAAATTTGTTTTAAAACATTAAAAAGTTTTAAATTTTCCTTGATAAATGGATTTAATTGGATTTTTGGTAAGTGGTGATAGATTTTAGGTAGATATTGAGAAGATCAAGGCAATTCAGGAGTGGTTGACACACACCTCCATCAGGCATGTATGAATTTTCTATGAGCTTATAAGTTTTTATAGAATATTTTTTAAGGACTTGGTCACACTATTATTTTCATAGAATGAGTAAAAAAAGAATAAAATTAATTTCAGATGTGGGAAAATCAAGAGAAGGCCTTCCAAGCACTCAAAGATAGGCTCACCCATGCACCCCTACTATCTCCCTTTATGTTTGGCAAGACCAATTAAATTGAATGTGATGCAATTAGAATTGTAATAAGAGGATTAGTCATTTCTGAAGGTAATTATATTTCTTTATTTAGTGAGAAGTTAGATGGACCAACTCTAAACTATTTTATATGTGTTAAAGAGTTTTATGAATTTTTTAGAGTATTAGAAACCTGGATTCATTATATTTTTCCTAAATAATTTTTGATGCATTCTAATCACACGGCTATTAAATACCTTATGAGACGACATAAAATAAACAGGAGACATGAAAGATGGTTGGAATTCATTTAATCATTTCTATATGTCATCAACCATAGAATGTGTAAAGAAAATATTGTGGCCGATGAACCTTCATGAATATAATATATTTTATCCTTGATGGATTATAAACTCTTTGGTTTTCAAAACATTTTGGATTTATATACCACTAATAGAGATTTTGGTTAACCCTGTAATCATTGTAAACCTATAGTTTGTTGAAAATATTTGTATTTACATAATGAATTCTTATTTGAGATTGATAAGATTTGAAAATCAAATTTCTATATATGTTTATTTTTACTAAATCAGTCACATTATAGTAGGTTAATGGGACATTTTGGTGTTTTTGAACTTTATGTGTTCTTAGTGAGCATTTTTTTGGCCAAGGATATTTGGATATGTTGATAAATTTGCGTGAAAGTTCATTTTCTACCATAATGGAAAATCTAAACTTAACCCACATGGATTAAATCTTCCTCTATCAATCCCTAAGACCCATTAGGAGGATATATCAATGGAATTTATTATGGGATTACTAAGGAACAAGAGGTAGAGATATTAAATTTTTATTATAGTGGATCAGTTTTCTAAAATGGAACATTTTATTCCTTTTCACATAATAGAAGATTCCACTATCACTGCAAATATTTTCTTTCAGGAAGCAGTCAAACTCCATGGAATTAGTTGGTTGATTGTTTCACATTGAGACAAAAAAATTATAAATTACTTTTGGAAGACCTTGTGGAGAAAACTATGTCATAAGTTACTATTCTCTACTACCTATCATCTACAAAATAATCATAAAATAGAGGTGGTGAATCAGACACTATCATACCTTTTGAGGACAATTGTAAAGAGGAATATCCAGAATTGGGAGTAGTGTCTACCACATGTGGAATTCATATATAAAAGGGCCAGGCATTCCATTACTTAGCATTTTCCTTTTGAAATTTTTATGGATTTAACCCACTTTCACAAATTGATTTAGTTTCTTTTCCTATGAAGGAATCAAGTAATATGGATTCTAAAGGGAATGGATAATACATTAAGCCACTCAGTTAAAAGGAAATGAAAAATATTGAACAAATGACTAAGAAAAATGTTGATAATTCAAACAAGTGTCGTAATAAAGTGTTGTTTGAGCCTGATAACTTATCCTGGATTCATATGAAAAGGTAATAATTTTCAAACAAAGAAAATTAAAACTCATGACATAAGGATACAAACCTTTCCACATTCTCGAGAAGATTAAAAACAATGCTTACAAGATAGATTTTCTAAGTGATAAATGTGTAAGTTCCACATTCAATATTTATGATCTTTCTTATTTTTTGAGTCTATAGGGTGAAGAGTTGAGGGAAACTCCTTTTCAAGAGGGGGAGTGTGATGAGAACCATGTCAGTTAAACCGATATGATTTCTTGGGTGGAGTATTTTGAATTTAAAGTCCTGATTACCCAAGGGAGATTAAGAGTTTGAATACTAAAATTAGAACTAATCACACTTCATTAAAGGCCCAATGGATCTCACCTTGCTTGGATGGGGAAAATTGGAAAATTTTCTCATTTATTCAAACCAAAATATTATGTCTAAAGCTTTTCCCACACGGTTTCATGAATTTTGGAAGCGTTTCCCACATGGGGACTCTAGAATGGAATCGTTGGACACTAAAGTCAAATATGGTGGGTGAGATACTCAATGTCAAATCAGGTGAGATGTGGGTGGAATGAAATGTGCTACTTTTCCGAAAATTCATTATCAGTCATTAACTTTTGTAATTTAAGGGGAAAATGTAGGAATAGAATTTATGACTTTAGGGTATTAGACCCTTGACCTTTTATGTCACCACTTGGCTATAAATTTCCACCCCATGGAATTATATTATCATTCATGTTCTATTAGAGAAACTTTGAGAGTTTATTCTCTCCATTGTGAGGATAGTTACTTTCTTTCCTCACTCTTGTGAATTCTTTACATGTCAATATAGAAGTCATATCGGAGATCCAAGATTGCAAAACCCAGTTTTGTGCCTCAACCCAAGTGTGTTGTTGGGTGGATTAGCAATCAAATCCCACCCTTGATTGTGTTTCCTAAGTAGTAGGTTACAATCCATATTACTTTGGTTGACTACTTTCTTCCACAATACAAACCCATCCTCGACCACTTTTCCCATAATTGTATCAATTGTCACCACCTTATGTCATGAATGTTTTTCCAACCCATGCATCATGCATCAATATTTTAAGGTATTCTTAGGGTTGTAGGGGTTTTTATGTTTTTATTGATTTTTGGGGATTTTAGGATTTTTATGTTTTTAGTGGTTTTAGGGATTTTGAAGGGTTTTAGGATTTTTAGTATATTTATGGATTTATAGGTTTTAGGTTTTTTAGGTTGTTAAGGTTGTATTAGGTGTTTTCTGTGTTTTTAGGGATTTTTAGAACTTTTTTAGGATTTTTATGGGGTTTCAGGGTTTAGAGGTATTTTTATGGTTTCTATTGTCCTTAATGGTTTTTAGGGTGTTTTTGGTTTTCTATGTTTATGGGTTTTTTGAGTTTTTAGGGGTTTTAATTTTTTCCTGAGTTTTTAAAAAAATTATCATTTATTGTTTTTTATAGTTTTTAGTCAGGGTTTTATGGTATTTATAGGTCTTTAGGGTTTTTAAAGTTTTTATGTGTTCTTATTTTTTTATAGGTTTTAAGTATTTTAGGAAATTTTAGGGTTTTTAGGTCTTGTAAGTGTTTTTAGGGTTTTAAGGTTTTCATAGGGGTTTTTAGGGTTTTTAGAGTTTTTTATGTTTTTAGTGATTTTTTTGGATTTTTATGGTTTTTAGGGTCTTCAGGGATTTTGAAAATTTTCATAGATTTTTAGGGTTTTTTGGTTTATAGTGTTTTTAGCACTTTTTTAGGTTTTTTGGGTTGTTAATTTTTTTTTGGTATTCAATGTTTTCCTAGGTTTCTTTACGGATTTTCATGTTTTTTTCGGTTTTTATGGATTTTTATAGAATTTTTAGGGTTTTTTGGTTTTTAGGTTTTTTAGGGATTCTTATGGTTTTTTGGGTTTTTTGGGTTTTTATGGTTTTTACATGTTTTTTTGTGTTTTTAGAACTTTAAAGGATTTTTAGAGTTTATTAACATTTTTTGGGGTTTAAAGGGGTTTTAAATTTTCTGTTTTTAGGGGTTTTATGGGGATTTAGAGTTTTTAATGGATTTATGTGTTTTGGGGGTTTTACAGTTTTTATATTTTTAGGGTATTTTGTGTTTTTTTTAAATTTAGGGGGTTTAATAGTTTTTAGGATTTTGATATTATTTTAGGATTTTTAGTGTTTTTTACATTTTTAGTAATTTTTAGTGATTTTTTTAGGATTTTATGATTTTCAGGGTTTTTATGGATTTTGAGAGTTTTTAGATTTTTTAGGGTTTTTAGGGTTTTTTTTTGGGTTTTTAGCATTCTTATATTTTTTAAGAGTTATAATTTTTTTTAGTTTTATATGTTTTTCTCAAGGTATGTCAAGGTTTTAAAATTTTTTCCGTTTTGGTGAATTTTAGGGATTTTTAGGGTTTTTATGAGTATTAGGAGTTTTTTCAATATTGATGGTCTTTAAGGGTTTTTAGGATTTTTTTAACATTTTTAGTTTTTTTAGGGGGGGGGGGGTTAAATATTTTTAGGAATTTTAATATTTTCTTAGGTATTTTAATTATTTTTAATGGTTTTTCTGTTTTCTAGGGTTTTAAGGGTTTTTTTTTATTTTTTTGTGGTTTTGAGGTTTTAGGGATTTTGAGGGGTTTTAGGGTTTTTGTGTTTTTTTGTGTTTTTAGGGTTTTTGGGGATTTTTAAATTTTTACGGTTTTTAGAGTTTTTTAACATTTTAGGGGATCCAATGGTTTTTATAGATTTCAGTGGGTTTTTTAACATTTTAGGGGATCCAATGGTTTTTGTTTTCTCCCAAGAAATCCATAAAAACAATAAAACACCTAAAACCATAAAAACACTTAATACCCATTAAAAATTAAAAAAAACTCTAACATTTTAAACACTTGAAAACATTAAAAACCTTAAAAACCCTAAACAACTCAAAAAAACTCTTAAAACAAAAAACCTAAAAAACCCAAAAACCCAAAAAACCCCTAAGAACCCTCAATATCCCTAAAATCCTTTAAAAAAATCCCTAAAAATCCCTAAAAACAATGAAAACCCTAAAAAATCCCTAAAAATTTAGAAACCCCTAAAAACCTGAAAAAATATAAGAAAAAATTAAAAACCTAAAAACACATAAAACTACTAAAAACCCTAAAAACCTAAAAACCGTAATAGATGTTAAAAATCCTAACACCCTTAAAATCCATAAACTGCTAAAAACCTTCAAAAACCTTTGAAACCCATGAAAACCCTAAAAACCCACTAAAAACACTAAAAACCCTTTAAAATAAAAAAAAGCCTAAAAACCAAAAAAAAAATAAAAGTATGTAAAAACACTAAAAACATTCAAAATGATTGAAAATACTAAAACCATAAAAATCTTAAAAATTACCTACACCCCATAATAGTATAAAATGCATAACATCCCTAAAAACCCTAATAAAACTTGAAATGGCTAAAAAAATTAAACCCCTAAAAATTTAAAAACCCTAAAAACCCATAAAACCCTTAAACCTACTAAAATCTCTAAAAAATATTTATATCCATAAAAATGTTAAAAAAATCTTAAAACCCTTTAAACCCCTAAAAATTAAAAAAAACCCCTAAAACCTAAAAAAACTATGAAAACCCTAAATAAGGTAAAAACCCCTAAAACCCCTCAAAATCCCAAAAAAACCCTAAAAACTATATAAATCCTAAAAACCCTAAAAATACCTATAAATTAAAAAAATTCTAAAAAACCCAAAAAACCATAAGAATACTTAAAAACCTAAAAACACATAAATAACCGAAAAGATAAAAAATATATAAAATTATAAAAACATAAAAAATCATAAAAATCCTAAAAATCCCTAAAATCCCTAAAAATGAAAAAAAAAATACTAAATTGTTTTTAAAAATCCCTAAAAATGTATAAAAAAACTAATAACCTAGAAAATAATTAGAAAAACATAAAAAACAAAAAAAATTAAACACCTGAACACACTAAAACCCCTAAAGGCATTAAAAACCCCAAACCTCCTAAAAACCATAAAACCACAAAAAACCTAAAAAACAATAAAAACCCATAAAAACCCATAAAAACCACTAAAAACTCTAAAAACCCTTTAAACCCCTAAAAACATTAAAAACTCTAAAAATCTAAAAAAAATGCTTAAAAACAAAAAATAATCTTAAAACCCCAGAAAACCATTAAAAACTCTAAAAATCCATAAAACCCTTAAAAACCTAAAAACCCATAAAATGCCTAAAAACCAAAAAACCATAAAAACCTAAAATTCCATAAGATCCCTAAGACCCCTATAATAATAACAAACCCTAAAAACTACAAAATCCTAAAATACCATAATAACCCAAAAAATCATTAAAAACTCTAAAAACCCTTTAAACCCAAAAAGATGATAAAATGGTCAAAAAACCATAAAACCCTAAAAAAATCTGAGAAATCCCTAAAAACCTAAAAACTATTAAAAACATAAAACTCCTAAAAAACCTAAAACCCCACAAAATACTTAAAAAGCATAAGAACCATAAAAATTAAAAAATCCCAAAAAATACTGAAAAGTGTTAAAAAACCTAAAAACATGGAAAAGTCATAATAAAACAATAAAAATATAAAATCACTTAAAACCCCTAAAAACTATAAAAACAATAAATCCCTAAAAACCTTAAAACCCATAGAAAACCATAAAAACCTTAATAACCCTAAAAACCCATAAAAATATTTCAACCCTGCCAAAACTCTAAAACCCCTTTATGTCCAAAAAATATTGAAAGACTCTGAAAATCCATAAAACCTTGAAAAATACAAATAAAAATTAGAAACTAAAAAAACTAAAAAAACCCTAACCCTCACCCCAAATCCCATAAAATACCTAAAAACCATAAAAAACCCTGAAAATATGATAAAATCTAAAAAACACTATAAATGTTACGATCCCTAAAAAACGAAAAACCCTAAGAAACCTTTAAAAAATAAAAAAGACTAAAATCCCCAAAAAACCGGAAAAATTAAAAACCATAAAAACCCTGAAACATCTAAAAACCATAAAAACCCTTAAATACCCTAAAACCCCAAAAGCACATAAAAATTCCATAAAATCCAAAAAATCCCTAATACCCTTAAAAACCCAAAAAATTCTTAAAAATCCCTAAAAATGTAAACACCCTAAAATTCATGAAGGACCCTAAGAAAATATTCTAAACCTATACTTAAAATCCCAAAAAACCCAAAAAAAGCTAAAACCATAAAAGTCCCAAAAAACCGTCTAATTCCCTAAAACCCTAAAAACCATAAAAATCTAAAAAATCAATAAAAAGAACCAAAGACCTAAAAAATTGCTAAAAACACTGAAAAATCCTAACAAAACCATAAAAACACATAAACCCCTAAAAACATAAAAAACACACGAATCCCTAAAAGTCCCTTAAACCCCTAAAAACATAAAAAAACCCTAAAAACCATTAAAAATATTAGAAACCCATAATAACCATAAAACCCACCAAAAATACTACAAACTATTTAAACCTCTACAAATTTAAAAAAAAATCAAAAATTAAAAACCCTTAAGATCACTAAAACCCCAAAATCCCTAAAAAACTAAAAACAATGAAACCCTAAAAAACCAAAAAAACCCTTAAAACATTAAAAATCTATTAAAACCCAGAAAAAATAAAACAAAAAAATAACTAGAAATACCTGAAAATGAAAAAAACCCTAAAACCTTAAAAACTCTAAGAAACCCATAAAAAAAAAACTTAAAACCCCTTAAAACTTAAAAATGATAAAAAAAATTACAAACCCCCAATACCCAATAACCTTGAAAACCTTTAAAACCCTTAAGAAATCCTTAAAAACCAACAAAAACATAAAAACCGTAAAAGCCTAAAAAATTATAAAAACCATAAAAGAAACATTAAAACCCCCAAAAAACTATAAAAACCCTAAAAATCAAAAAAACCTCAAAAACCCACAAAAACCCTAAAACCACTGAAAACACTAAAAACCCTTTAAACCCATAAAATGTTAAAAAACTATAAAAATTATTATAATCCCTAAATATGTCAAAACAACCTCTAAAACCCCAAAAAACATAAAATCCCAAAAAACCATAAAACACCTCTAAATCCCAAAAACCCTAAAAAAATTCTCCTTAAAAAGACCTAAAAAGATGTAAAAATGTAAGCAACCCTAAAATACTTAGAAACCCCTTATAAAACCTTAAAAACCTAAAAACATTTTAAACTCCTAAAATCATAAAAAATATATAACCATTAAAACCCTAAAAACCATAGAAATACCTAAAAACATAAAAAATAATGAAAATATTAAAAACCCCTAAAAATTCCTAAAAATGTAAAAACTAAAACTAAACCATGAAAATACTTAATAAAGCCTTAAAAACTAAAAATATTTAAACCCCTAAAAACCTAAAAAATTCTAAAAACTCTAAAATAGCTAAAAATGACTAAAATCCCCTAAAATCCCCAAAAAAACTAAATGCATTAAGAACCCCAAAAAACCTATTAAAATAGTAAACTCCACAAAAAACTCTAAAACCCTTCTAAACCCCAAAAAATGTTAAAAAACTCTAAAAAAAACTTTATAACCCCAAAAACATAAAAAACACTAAAAACATAAAAAAAACCCAAAAACACCAAAAACCCCTAACCGCCCTAAAAAAACCTGAAATTCCCTAAAAACCCTAAAAACCTAAAAATCCAAAAAAATCCATAAATATCCCTAAAAACATTAAAACCCCCAAAAAACCTAAAAAATCCTAAGAAAACCTTAAATACCTACAAACACTTTAAACCCTTAAAAATCTGAAAAATGCTATAAGCCCAAGAAAAAACCACTAAAACCGAAAAAAAATCACTAAAACCCTAAAAATCCTGAAAAACATGAAAAACCTGAAAAAACATAAATATCATCTAAAGACCTAAAAAATCCTAGAAACATAAACACCAAAAAACCAATGAAAACTGGTAAGAAAACTTTAGAAACCTAAAAACACCTAAAATTCCTAAAAACCTAAGAAATGATACAAACACTAAAAGACCATATAAACACTAAAAACCCCTAAAAACCATAAAACCTCTAAAAGAAAAAAATCATAAAACCCCATAAAACTGCTAAAAACAATAAAAATCTTTTGAATCCCTAGAAATATTAAAAAAAACTCTAAAAACCTTCAAAACCCTAAAAAACTCAAAAAACTCCCATAAACCTAAAAACACTAAAAACACTAAAAACCCCTAAAACCCCTAAAAACAATAAAAATATTTTAAATACCCTAAAAATCATTAGAAAGGTAAAATCCCTAAAAAGACTAAGAAAATTTTAAAGACGTAAAAACACTTAAAACCCCTAAATAGAAAAATATGCTAAAACCCCTAAAGAACCCCAAAAACACAAAACCCTTAATATCCCACGAAAATTGCTAAAAATACATAAAAATCACTAAAACCCCATAAAAACATAAAAACCCCTAAAACCACAAAAAATATTATGAAAACCCACAAAACATAAAAACAATTAAAACCCCTTAAAACCAAAAAACACTAAAACCATAAAAGACCCCAAAACCCCTAAAAATAGAAAAACCCTAAAACCCATTAAAAACCCTAAAAACCCCCAATACCCTAGAAACACACTATAAACTCTAATAACCCTTCAAACCCTAAAAACATTAAAAAACTATAAAAATTCATAAAACCCCTAAAAACTCAAAAAAAAAAACTCTAAAAATGGATAAAAACTATAAAATCATAAAAACCCTCAAAATTCTTAAAAATCGAAAAAAATCCTAAAATCCTAAAAGTCCATAAAACTTCCTAAAAACAAAAAAACCCTAAAATTACTTGAAACACCATAAGATAAACTTAATGATAGAAAACACTTAAAACACTTAAAAAATGAAAAAAATTCCTAAAAACCCCAATAATCCTTAATCATAGTTAAAACATTCAAAATCCCTAAAAACCTAAAAACCAAAAAAAATACTAAAAAATCCATGAAAATACCTAGAAACATAACAAAACACTAAAAAACTGGAAAACCATTAGAAAACCAAAAAAATCTAAAAACACTTAAAACCCCAAACAATCTAAAAATATTAAACCCATAAAGTCCATAAAACCCAAGAAATCCCTTAAAACAATAAAACACCTAAAACCATAAAAACACTTAATACCCATTAAAAATTAGAAAAAAACTCTAACATTTTAAACACTTGAAAACATTAAAAACATTAAAAACCCTAAACAACTCAAAAAAACTCTTAAAACAAAAAACCTAAAAAACCTAAAAAACCCCAAAAACCCCTAAGAACCCTCAATATCCCTAAAATCCTTAAAAACAAAAAATTCCTAAAAAATACCTAAAAACAATGAAAATCCTAAAAAATCTCTAAAAATTTAGAAACGCCTAAAAAACCCGAAAAAATATAAGAAAACGTTAAAAACCTAAAAACACATAAAACTACTAAAACACCTAAAAACCTTAAAAACCCTAACAGATGTTAAAAATCCTAAAGCCCTTAAAATCCATAAACTGCTAAAAACCTTCAAAAACCTTTGAAACCCATAAAAACCCTAAAAACCGACTAAAAACACCAAAAATAATTTAAACCTATAAAAAAATTAAAAAACACTAAAAAATGATAAAACCTAAAAAGCTAAAACCCCCTAAAACACCAGAAAACCATAAAAACCCTATGTCCCCTTAAAAGCTTCAAATCCTATAAAATCCTAAAAACTCATAAAAATACTAAAAAATCCTTAAAAATCGATAAAAACGTAAAAAATACTAAAAACCTTTAAAACCCCTAATAAAATCTTTAGAAAAACAAATAAAACGCCTAAAATTATAAAAATTTATAAGGCAGGTAGAAACCATAAAAACACTAAAAAACACCTAAAAACCCAAAACCCTAAAAATCATTAAGATCATACAAAATTAAAAAGATGTAAAAAACATAAAAAATCCCACAAATTAAGAAAAAACCCTATGAAAACATTAAAAAATGAAAAACACAAAACATTATTAAAGAACCTAAAAACACTAAAACCTTTGAAGAACCTTAAAACCATAAAACGCCCTTAAAACCCATAAAATCCCCTAAATACCATAAAACCCAAAAACCCAAAACAAATCCTAAATCCTATAAAAACCATAAAAATCACTAAAAATATAAAAAACATTTAAACCACTAAAGACATTAAAAAAGCTCTAAAATCATTAAAACACCTAAAAACTCAGTAAAATCCTTAAAACTAAAAAATCATTAAAACACTAAAGCCCTAAAACTCCTCAAAATCCCTTAAAACCCTAAAAACCATAAAAATCATAAAAATTACCTAAAATATAAAAAATATAAAAAACCCTAAACACCCTAAAAAAACTATAGAAACCTAAAAAAATAAAAATACTTAAAATCCTTAGAAAACATAAAAAACTCTAAAACCCATAAAATCCCTCAAAACTCCTAAAACCATCAAAGACCCTTAAATCCCTTTAAACACCAAAACCCCAAAAAATTATAAAATTCCTTAAAATTCATAAAACCTGAAAAATATTAAAACCCATAAGAACAAAATTAAAATCCTAAAAACACTTAAACCCCTAAAAACCCTAAAAATGGTAACAAACCTAAAAGATCCTAAAAAACTAAAACCAATAAAAACCATAATACCCCTAAAAGTATTTAAGGTTGAAAGACCCCATAAAAACACTAAAAACACAATAAAAATTATAACAATCCATTAAACCACTAATAACATTAAAAACTCTAAGAAACTTTAAAACGCCTAAAAAGTCATAAAAACTTGAAAACCCTAAAATAACCTTATAAATACCGAAAACCCTCAACATCCATAAAAATCCTAAAAACCCATAAGAATCCTAAAAATGACATAAAAATCCCTAAAAACATAATAAACCCTAAAACCAATAATAACTCTAGCAAAACCATAAAACCATAAAAACACTTAATAACCCTAATAAAGATAAAAACACTAAAAACCATAAAAACCAAAAATCCCTAAAAACCCCCTTAAAACCACAAAATCTCTAAAACCCCTAAAAACCCATAAAAACATAAAAAATTACTAAAAATCCCTAAAAAAATTAAAACCTTGAAACCTATAAAAACCATAATAAAACCGTAAAAACCAAAAAACATAAAACCCCTAAATTCCTAATAAAACTATTAAAACCCTAAAATACCCTAAAATCCCTAAAAACCTCTAAAAACTACAAAATCTATAAAATCCTTAAATAATTGTAAAAAACCATAAAACCCTAAGAATCCAATAAAAATTTAAAATCCAGTTAGACCCATAATTTTTTTAAAACTCTAAAAACCCTAAAAAATAAAAAAAAATCCTAAAAACAAAAAAAAAATAAAAGTCTGTAAAAAATCTAAAAACATTCAAAATTATTGAAAATACTAAACACCATAAAAATCTTAAAAATTACCTACACCCCATAAAAGCATAAATGGCATAACATCCCTAAAAACCCCTAATAAAACATGAAATGGCTAAAAAAAATTAATCCCCTAAAAATTTAAAAACCCTAAAAACCCATAAAACCCTTAAACCTACTAAAATCTCTAAAAAATATTTATATCCCTAAAAATGTTAAAAAACCTTTAAAACCTTTTAAACCCATAAAAATTAAAAAGAAATCCCCTAAATCCTGAAAAAACTATGAAAACCCTAAATACCGTAAAAACCCCTAAAACCCCTGAAAATCCAAAAAAACCCAAAAAACTATAAAAATCCTAAAAACCCTAAAAATAACTATAAATTAAAAAATTTCTAAAAAACCCAAAAAACATTAAGAAAACTTAAAAACCTAAAAACACTTAAAAAAACCCAAAAGATAAAAAATATATAAAATTATAAAAACATAAATAATCATAAAACCTTCAAAATCCATAAAATCCCTAAAAATGAAAAAAAAATACTAAATTGTTTTAAAAAATCCCTAAAAATGTAAAAAAACTAATAACCTAGAAAATCATTAGAAAAACTTAAAAACCAAAAAAAATTAAACACCTGAAAACACTAAAACCACTAAAGGCAATAAAAACCCCAAACCTCCTAAAAACCATAAAACCACAAAAAACCTAAAAAACACTAAAACCCATAAAAACCCTAAAAACCACTAAAAACTCTAAAAACCCTTTAAACCCCTAAAAACATTAAAAAACTCAAAAAATCTATAAAAAAACCTTAAAAACAAAAAATAATCTTAAAACCTCTGAAAACCATTAAAAACTCTAAAAATCCATAAAACCCTTAAAAACCTAAAAACCCATAAAATGCCTAAAAACCAAAAAACCATAAAAACCTAAAATTCCATAAGATCCCTAAGACCCCTAAAATAATAACAACCCCTAAAAACTACAAAATCCTAAAATACCATAATAACCCTAAAAATCATTAAAAACTCTAAAAACCCCATAAACCCCAAAAGATGATAAAATGGTCAAAAAACAATAAAACCCTAAAAAACTCTGAGAAATCCCTAAAAACCTAAAAACTATTAAAACCATAAAACTCCTAAAAACCTAAAACCCCACAAAATACCTAAAAAGCATAAAAACCCTAAAAATTAAAAAATCCCAAAAAATACTAAAAGTGTTAAAAAACCTAAAAACATGGAAAAGTCATAATAAAACATTAAAAATATAAAATTACTTAAAACCCCTAAAACTATAAAAACAATAAAACCCTAAAAACCTTAAAACCCATAGAAAACCATAAAAACCTTAATAACCCTAAAAACCCATAAAAATATTTTAACCCCGCCAAAACTCTAAAACCCCTTTATGCCCAAAAAATATTGAAAGACTCTAAAAATCCATAAAACCTTGAAAAATACAAATAAAAATTAGAAACCAAAAAAACTAAAAAAACCCTATCCCTCGCTCCAAATCCCATAAAATACCTAAAAACCATAAAACTCACTGAAAATATGATAAAATCTAAAAAAACACTATAAATGTTATGATCCATAAAAAAGGAAAAACCCTAAGAATCCTTTAAAAAATAAAAAAAGCATAAAACCCCCAAAAAACCTGAAAAATTAAAAACCATAAAAACCCTAAAACATCTAAAAACCCCTTAAAACCCTTAAATACCCTAAAACCCCAAAGCCCATAAAAATTCCATAAAATCCCAAAAATCTCTAATACCCTTAAAAACCCAAAAAAATTCATAAAAATCTCTAAAAATGTAAACACCTTAAAATTCATGAAGGACCCTAAGAAAATATTTTAAACCTACACTTAAAATTCCAAAAAACCCAAAAAAAGTTAAAACCATAAAAGTCCCAAAAAACCGTCTAATTCCCTAAGACCCTAAAAACCATAAAAATCAAAAAAAAATCCATAAAAAGAACCAAAGACATAAAAAATCGCTAAAAACACTGAAAAATCCTATGAAAACCTTAAAAACACATAAACCCCTAAAAACATAAAAACACACAAATCCCTAAAAGTCCCTTAAAACCCCTAAAAATATAAAGAAACCCTAAAAAACCATTAAAAATATTAGAAAACCATAATAACCATAAAACCCACCAAAACACTATAAACCATTTAAACCTCTAAAAATTTAAAAAAATATCAAAAATTAAAAACCCTTAAAAACACTAAAACCCCAAAATCCCTAAAAACTAAAAACAATGAAACCCTAAAAAACCAAAAAAACCAAAAAAAACCCCTTAAAACATTAAAAATATATTAAAACCTAGCAAAAATAAAACAAAAAAATACCTAGAAATACCTGAAAATGAAAAAAAACCCTAAAAACCTTGAAAACCCTAAGAAACCAATAAAAACAAAAAAAACTTAAAACCCCTTAAAACCTAAAAATGATAAAAAACATACAAACCCCCAATACCCAATAACCTTGAAAACCTTTAAAACCCGTAAGAAATCCTTAAAAACCTACAAACACTTAAAAACCCTAAAAGCCAAAAAAATTATAAAAACCATAAAAGAAACATTAAAACCCCCAAAAAACTATAAAAACCCTAAAAATCAAAAAAACCACAAAAACCCACAAAAACCCTAAAACCACTGAAAACACTAAAAACCCTTTAAACCCATAAAATGTTAAAAAACTATAAAAAATATTATAATCCCTAAATATGTCAAAACAACCTCTAAAACCCCAAAAAACATAAAATCCCAAAAAACCATAAAACACCTCTGAATCCCAAAAAGCCTGAAAAAATTCTCCTAAAAAAGACGTAAAAATATGTAAAAATGTAAGAAACCCTAAAATCCTTAGAAACCCCTTATAAAACCTTGAAAACCTAAAAAAAATTAAACTCCTAAAATCATAAAAAATATATAACCATTAAAACCCTAAAAACAATAGAAATAACTAAAAACATAAAAATTAATGAAAATATTAAAAACCCCTAAAAATTCCTAAAAATGTAAAAAATGAAACAAAACCATGAAAATACTTAATAAAGCCTTAAAAACTAAGAATATTTAAACCCCTAAAAACCTAAAAAATTCTAAAAACTCTAAAACACCTAAAAATCCCTAAAATCCCCTAAAATCCCCAAAAAAACTAAATGCATTAAGAACCCCAAAAAACCTATTAAAATAGTAAACTCCACAAAAAACTCTAAAACCCTTCTAATCCCCAAAAAATGTTAAAAAACTCTAAAAAAAACTTTATAACCCCAAAAACACAAAAAACCCTAAAAACATTAAAAAAACCCTAAAACCCCTAAAACCCCTAACCCCCCCCTAAAAAAACCTACAATTCCCTAAAAACCCTAAAAACCTAAAAAACCAAAAAAATCCATAAATATCCCTAAAAACATGAAAACCCCAAAAAAACCTAAAAAATCCTAAGAAAATCTTAAATACTACAAACACTTTAAACCCTTAAAAATATGAAAAATGCTATAAGCCCATGAAAAAACCACTAAAACCGAAAAAAAAATCACTAAAACCCTCAAAATTCTGAAAAAATTGAAGAACATGAAAAAACATAAAAATCATCAAAAGACATAAAAAATCCTAGAAACATAAAAACCAACAAACCAGTGAAAACTGCTAAGAAAACATTAGAAACCTAAAAACACTTAAAATTCTTAAAAACCTAAGAAATGATACAAACACTAAAAGACCATATAAACACTAAAAACCCCTAAAACCATAAAACTCTAAAAGAAAAAAAATACTAAAACCCCATAAAACTGCAAAAAAAAAAATCTTTTGAATCCCTAGAAATATTAAAAAAAACTCTAAAAACCTTAAAAACCCTAAAAAACTCAAAAAACTCCCATAAACCTAAAAACACTAAAAACCCTAAAAACCCCTAAAACCCCTAAAAACAATAAAAATATTTTAAATACCCTAAAAATCATTAGAAAGGTAAAATCCCTAAAAACACTAAGAAAATTTTAAAGGTGTAAAAACACTTAAAACCCCTAAATAGAAAAATATACTAAAACCCCTAAAGAACCCCAAAAACACAAAACCCTTAAAATCCCAAGAAAATTGCTAAAAATACTTAAAAATCACTAAAACCCCATAAAAACATAAAAACCCTAAAACCACAAAAAAATCTTATGAAAACCCACAAAACATAAAAACAATTAAAACCCCTTAAAACCTAAAAACACTAAAACCATAAAAGAACCCAAAACCCCTAAAAATAAAAAAACCATAAAACCCATTAAAAACCCTAAAAAACCCCAATACCCTAGAAACCCACTATAAACTCTAATAACCCTTCAAACCCTAAAAACATTAAAAAACTATAAAAATTCATAAAACCCCTAAAAAACTCAAAAAAACTCTAAAAATTGATAAAAACTATAAAATCCTAAAAACCCACAATATTATTAAAAATCATAAAATACCCTAAAATCTTAAAAGACCATAAAACTACATAAAAACAAAAAAAACCTAAAATTACTTGAAACACCATAAGATAACCTTAATGACTGAAAACACTTAAAACACCTAAAAAATGAAAAAAAATCCTGAAACCCCAATAATCCTTAAACATCGTTAAAACCTTCAAAATCCCTAAAATCCTAAAAACCAAAAAAAATACTAAAAAATCCCTGAAAATACCTAGAAACATAACAAAACACTAAAAAACTGGAAAACCATTAGAAAACCAAAAAAATATAAAAACACTTAAAACCCCTAATAATCTAAAAATATTAAACCCATAAAGTCCCTAAAACCCAAGAAATCCATTAAAATAATAAAACACCTAAAACCATAAAAACACTTAATACCCATTAAAAATTAAAAAAAAACTATAGCATTTTAAACACTTGAAAACATTTAAAACATTAAAAACCCTAAACAACTCAAAAAAACTCTTAAAACAAAAAACCTAAAAAACCCAAAAAAACGCAAAAAAACTACTAAGAACCCTCAATATCCCTAAAATCCTTAAAAAACAAAAAATTCCTAAAAAATCCCTAAAATAATGAAAACCCTAAAAATTTAGAAACCTCTAAAAACCCTGAAAAAATATAAGAAAACGTTAAAAACCTAAAAACAAATAAAACTACTAAAAACCCTAAAAACCTTAAAAACCCTAACAGATGTTAAAAATCCTAAAACCCTTAAAATCCATAAACCGCTAAAAACCTTCAAAAACCTTTGAAACCCATAAAAAACCTAAAAACCCACTAAAAACACCGAAAACCCTTTAAACCTATAAAAAAATTAAAAAACACTAAAAAATGTTAAAACATAAAAAGATAAAACCCCCTAAAACACCTAAAACCATAAAAATCCTAAATCCCCTTAAGAACTTCAAATCCCGTAAAATCCTAAAAACTAATAAAAATACTAAAAAATACTTAAAAATTGATAAAAACGTAAAAAATACTAAAAACCTTTAAAACCCCTAATAAAACCTTTAGAAAAACAAATAAAACCCCTAAAATCATAAAAATTTATAAGGCGAGTAGAAACCATAAAAACACTAAAAAACACCTAAAAACTCAAAAACCCTAAAAATCATTAAGATCCTACAAAATTACTAAGATGTAAAAAACATAAAAATCCTACAAATTAAGAAAAAACCTACGAAAATAGTAAAAAACGAAAAACACAAAACATTCTTAACGAACCTAAAAACACTAAAACCTTAGAAGAACCTTAAAACCATAAAATTCCCATAAAACCCATAAAATCCCCTAAATACCATAAAACCCATAAACCCAAAAAATTCCTAAATCCCATAAAAACCATAAAAATCACTAAAAATTTAAAAAACATTTAAACCCCTAAAAACATTAAAAAAGCTCTAAAATCATTAAAACACCTAAAACTCAGTAAAATCCTTAAAACTAAAAAAAATTATTAAAACCCTAAAGCCCTAAAACCCCTCAAAATACCTTAAAACCCTAAAAACCATAAAAATCATAAAAATTACCTAAAATATAAAAAATATAAAAAACCCTAAACACCCTAAAAAAACTATAGAAACCTAAAAAAATAAAAATACTTAAAATCCTTAGAAAACATAAAAAACTCTAAAACCCATAAAATCCCTCAAAACTCATAAAACCATAAAAGACCTTTAAATCCCTTTAAACACCAAAAACCCCAAAAAACTATAAAATTCCTTAAAAATTCCTAAAACCTAAAAAATATTAAAACCCATACGAACAAAATTAAAATCCTAAAAACACTTAAACCCCTAAAAACCCTAAAAATGGTAACAAACCTAAAAGAACCTAAAAAACTAAAACCAATAAAAACCATAATACCCCCTAAAAGTATTTAAGGTTGAAAGACCCCATAAAAACACTAAAAACACAATAAAAATTATAACAATCCATTAAACCACTAATAAAATTAAAAACTCTATGAAAATTTAAAACGCCTAAAAAGTCATAAAAACTTGAAAAACCCAAAATAACCTTATAAATCCCGAAAACCCTCAGCATCCATAAAAACCCTAAAAACCCATAAGAATCCTAAAAATGACATAAAAATCCCTAAAAAAATAATAAACCCTAAAACCAATAATAACTCTAACAAAACCATAAAACCATAAAAACACTTAATAACCCTAATAAACATAAAAACACTAAAAACCATAAAAACCTAAAATCCCTAAAAACCCCCTTAAAACCAAAAAATCTCTAAAACCCCTAAAAACCCATAAAAACATAAAAAATTAGTAAAAATCCCTAAAAAAATTTAAAACCTTGAAACCTATAAAAAACCATAATAAAACCGTAAAAACAAAAAAAACATAAAACCCCTAAATTCCTAATAAAACTATTAAAACCCTAAAATACCCTAAAATCCCTAAAACCCCTATAAACTATAAAATCTATAAAATCCTTAAATAAATGTAAAAAACCATAAAACCCTAAGAACCCAATAAAAATTTAAAATCCAGGTAGACCCATAATTTTTTTAAAACTCAAAAAACCCTAAAAAATAAAAAAAATCCTAAAAACCAAAAAAAATAAAAGTCTGAAAAAAACTAAAAACATTCAAAATTCATGAAAATACTAAAAAACATAAAAATCTTAAAAATTACCTACACCCCATAAAATCATAAATGGAATAACATCCCTAAAAAACCCTAATAAAACATGAAATGGCTAAAAACAATTAAACCTCTAAAAATTTAAAAACCCAAAAAACCCAAAAAACCCTTAAACCTACTAAAATCTCTAAAAAATATTTATATCCATAAAAATGTTTAAAAAATCTTAAAACCCTTTAAACCCATAAAAATTAAAAAAAATTCCCCTAAATCCCGAAAAAACTATGAAAACCCTAAATACCGTAAAACCCCCTAAAACCCCTGAAAATCCCAAAAAAACCCTAAAAACTATATAAATCCTAAAAACCCTAAAAATACCTATAAATTAAGAAATTTCTAAAAAACCCAAAAAACCATAAGAAAACTTAAAAATCTAAAAACACTTAAAAACCCAAAAGATAAAAAATATATAAAATTATAAAAACATAAAAAATCATAAAAACCCTCAAAATCCCTAAAATCCCTAAAAATGAAAAAAAATACTAAATTGTTTTAAAAATCCCTAAAAATGTAAAAAAACTAATAACCTAGAAAATCATTAGAAAAACTTAAAAACCAAAAAAAATAAACACCTGAAAACACTAAAACCCCTAAAGGCATTAAAAACCCCAAACCTCCTAAAAACCATAAAACCACAAAAAACCTAAAAAAACACTAAAACCCATAAAAACCCTATAAACCACTAAAAACTCTAAAAACCCTTTAAACCCCTAAAAACATTAAAAAACTCTAAAAATCTATAAAAAACCTTAAAAATAAAAAATAATCTTAAAACCCCAAAAAACCATTAAAAACTCTAAAAATCCATAAAACCCTTAAAATCCTAAAAACCCATAAAATGCCCAAAAACCAAAAAACCATAAAAACCTAAAATTCCATAAGATCCCTAAGACCCCTAAAATAATAACAACCCCTAAAAACTACAAAACCCTTAAATACCATAATAACCCTAAAAATCAATAAAAACTCTAAAAACCCCATAAACCCCAAAAGATGATAAAATGGTCAAAAAACAATAAAACCCTAAAAAACTCTGAGAAATCCCTAAAAACCTAAAAAATATTAAAACCATAAAACTACTAAACAACCTAAAACCCCACAAAATACCTAAAAATCATAAAAACCCTAAAAATTAAAAAATCCCAAAAAATACTAAAAGTGTTAAAAAACCTAAAAACATGGAAAAGTCATAATAAAACAATAAAAATATAAAATCACTTAAAACCCCTAAAACTATAAAAACAATAAAACCCTAAAAACCTTAAAACCCATAGAAAACCATAAAAACCATAATAACCCTAAAAATCCATAAAAATATTTCAACCCCGCCAAAACTCTAAAACCCCTTTATGCCCAAAAAATATTGAAAGACTCTAAAAATCCATAAAACCTTGAAAAATACAAATAAAAATTAGAAACCACAAAAACAAAAAAAAACCCTATCCCTCGCTCCAAATCCCATAAAATACCTAAAAACCATAAAACACCCTGAAAATATGATAAAATCTAAAAAACACTATAAATGTTATGATCCATAAAAAAGGTAAAACCCTAAGAAACCTTTAAAAAATAAAAAAGCTTAAAACCCCCAAAAAACCTGAAAAATTAAAAACCATAAAAACCCTAAAACATCTAAAAACCCTAAAAACCCTTAAATACCCTAAAACTCCCAAAGCCCATAAAAAGTTCATAAAATCCCAAAAATCTCTAATACCCTTCAATACCAAAAAAAATCCTAAAAATCCCTAAAAATGTAAACACCCTAAAATTCATGAAGGACCCTAAGAAAATATTTTAAACCTACACTTAAAATTCCAAAAAACCCAAAAAAAAGTTAAAACCATAAAAGTCCCAAAAAACCGTCTAATTCCCTAAGACCCTAAAAACCATAAAAATAAAAAAAAAATCCATAAAAAGAACCAAAGACATAAAAATCGCTAAAAACACTGAAAAATCCTATGAAAACCTTAAAAACACATAAACCCCTAAAAACATAAAAACACACAAATCCCTAAAAGTCCCTTAAAACCCCTAAAAATATAAAGAAACCCTAAAAAACCATTAAAAATATTAGAAACCCATAATAACCATAAAACCCACCAAAACACTATAAACCATTTAAAGCTCTAAAAGTTTAAAAAAATATCAAAAATTAAAAACCCTTAAAAACACTAAAACCCCAAAATCCCTAAAAACTAAAAACAATGAAACCCTAAAAAACCAAAAAAACTAAAAAAAACCCCTTAAAACATTAAAAATCTATTAAAACCTAGCAAAAATAAAACAAAAAAAAACCTAGAAATACCTGAAAATGAAAAAAAACCCTAAAAACCTTGAAAACCCTAAGAAACCAATAAAAACAAAAAAAAACTTAAACCCCTTAAAACCTAAAAATGATAAAAAACATACAAACCCCCAATACCCAATAACCTTGAAAACCTTTAAAACCCTTAATAAATCCTTAAAAACCTACAAACACTTAAAAAACCTAAAAGCCTAAAAAATTATAAAAACCATAAAAGAAACATTTAAACCCCCAAAAAACTATAAAAATCCTAAAAATAAAAAAAAACCACAAAAACCCACAAAAACCCTAAAACCACTGAAAACACTAAAAACCCTTTAAACCCATAAAATGTTAAAAAACTATAAAAATTATTATAATCCCTAAATATGTCAAAACAACCTCTAAAACCCCAAAAAACATAAAATCCCAAAAAACCATAAAACACATCTGAATCCCAAAAAGCCTAAATTTTTTTTCCTAAAAATGACCTAAAAATATGTAAAAATGTAAGAAACCCTAAAATCCTTAGAAACCCCTTATAAAACCTTAAAAACCTAAAAAAAATTAAACTCCTAAAATCATAAAAAATATATAACCATTAAAACCCTAAAAACAATAGAAATCTCTAAAAACATAAAAATTAATGAAAATATTAAAAACGCCTAAAAATTCCTAAAAATGTAAAAACTGAAACAAAACCATGAAAATACTTAATAAAGCCTTAAAAACTAAGAATATTTAAACCCCTAAAAACCTAAAAAATTCTAAAAACTCTAAAACAGCTAAAAATCCCTAAAATCCCCTAAAATCCCCAAAAAAACTAAATGCATTAAGAACCCCAAAAAACCTATTAAAATAGTAAACTCCACAAAAAACTCTAAAACCCTTTTAAACCCCAAAAAAATGTTAAAAAACTCTAAAAAAAACTTTATAACCCCAAAAACACAAAAAACCGTAAAAACATTAAAAAAACCCTAAAACCCCTAAAACCCCTAACCCCCCTAAAAAAACCTAAAATTCCCTAAAAACCCTAAAAACCTAAAAAACCAAAAAAATCCATAAATATCCCTAAAAACATGAAAACCCCAAAAAAAACCTAAAAAATCCGAAGAAAACCTTAAATACTACAAACACTTTAAACCCTTAAAAATATGAAAAATGCTATAAGCCAATGAAAAAACCACTAAAACCGAAAAAAAATCACTAAAACCCTCAAAATTCTGAAAAAATTAAAGAACTTGAAAAAACATAAAAATCATCAAAAGACATAAAAAATCCTAGAAACATAAAAACCAAAAAACCAGTGAAAACTGCTAAGAAAACTTTAGAAACCTAAAAACACTTAAAATTCTTAAAAACCTAAGAAATGATACAAACACTAAAAGACCATATAAACACTAAAAACCCCTAAAACCATAAAACTCTAAAAGAAAAAAAATACTAAAACCCCATAAAACTGCAAAAAAAAAAAAAATCTTTTGAATCCCTAGAAATATTAAAAAAACTCTAAAAACCTTCAAAACCCTAAAAAACTCAAAAAACTCCCATAAACCTAAAAACACTAAAAACCCTAAAAACCCCTAAAACCCCTAAAAACAATAAAAATATTTTAAATACCCTAAAAATCATTAGAAAGGTAAAATCCCTAAAAACACTAAGAAAATTTTAAAGGTGTAAAAAAACTTAAAACCCCTAAATAGAAAAATATGCTAAAACCCCTAAAGATCCCCAAAAACACAAAACCCTTAAAATCCCAAGAAAATTGCTAAAAATACTTAAAAATCACTAAAACCCCATAAAAACATAAAAACCCTAAAACCACAAAAAAATCTTATGAAAACCCACAAAACATAAAAACAATTAAAACCCCTTAAAACCTAAAAACACTAAAACCATAAAAGAACCCAAAACCCCTAAAAATAAAAAAACCATAAAACCCATTAAAAACCCTAAAAACCCCCAATACCCTAGAAACCCACTATAAACTCTAATAACCCTTCAAACCCTAAAAACATTAAAAAACTATAAAAATTCATAAAACCCCTAAAAAACTCAAAAAAAACTCTAAAAATTGATAAAAACTGTAAAATCCTATAAACCCTCAATATTATTAAAAATCATAAAATACCCTAAAATCTTAAAAGACCATAAAACTACATAAAAACAAAAAAAAACCTAAAATTACTTGAAACACCATAAGATAACCTTAATGTCTGAAAACACTTAAAACACCTAAAAAATGAAAAAAAATCCTGAAACCCCAATAATCCTTAAACATCGTTAAAACCTTCAAAATCCCTAAAATCCTAAAAACCAAAAAAAATACTAAAAAATCCCTGAAAATACCTAGAAACATAACAAAACACTAAAAAACTGGAAAACCATTAGAAAACCAAAAAAATATAAAAACACTTAAAACCCCTAATAATCTAAAAATATTAAACCCATAAAGTCCCTAAAACCCAAGAAATCCATTAAAATAATAAAACACCTAAAACCATAAAAACACTTAATACCCATTAAAAATTAAAAAAAAACTCTAGCATTTTAAACACTTGAAAACATTAAAAACATTAAAAACCCTAAACAACTCAAAAAAACTCTTAAAACAAAAAACCTAAAAAACCCAAAAAAACTACTAAGAACCCTCAATATCCCTAAAATCCATAAAAAACAAAAAATTCTTAAAAAATCCCTAAAACAATGAAAACCCTAAAAATTTAGAAACCTCTAAAAACCCTGAAACAATATAAGAAAACGTTAAAAACCTAAAAACAAATAAAACTACTAAAAACCCTAAAAACCTTAAAAACCCTAACAGATGTTAAAAATCCTAAAACCCTTAAAATCCATAAACCGCTAAAAACCTTCAAAAACCTTTGAAACCCATAAAAAACCTAAAAACCCACTAAAAACACCAAAAACCCTTTAAACCTATAAAAAAATTAAAAAACACTAAAAAATGTTAAAACATAAAAAGATAAAACCCCCTAAAACACCTAAGACCATAAAAACCCTAAATCCCCTTAAGAACTTCAAATCCCGTAAAATCCTAAAAACTCATAAAAATACTAAAAAATACTTAAAAATCGATAAAAACGTAAAAAATACTAAAAACCTTTAAAACCCCTAATAAAACCTTTAGAAAAACAAATAAAACCCCTAAAATCATAAAAATTTATAAGGCGAGTAGAAACCATAAAAACACTAAAAAACACCTAAAAACCCAAAAACCCTAAAAATCATTAAGATCCTACAAAATTACTAAGATGTAAAAAACATAAAAATCCTACAAATTAAGAAAAAACCTACGAAAACAGTAAAAAACGAAAAACACAAAACATTCTTAACGAACCTAAAAACAATAAAACCTTAGAAGAACCTTAAAACCATAAAATTCCCTTAAAACCCATAAAATCCCCTAAATACCATAAAACCCATAAACCCAAAATATTCCTAAATCCCAAAAAAACCATAAAAATCACTAAAAATATAAAAAACATTTAAACCCCTAAAAACATTAAAAAAGCTCTAAAATCATTAAAACACCTAAAACTCAGTAAAATCCTTAAAACTAAAAAAAATCATTAAAACCCTAAAGCCCTAAAACCCCTCAAAATACCTTAAAACCCTAAAACCATAAAAATCATAAAAATTACCTAAAATATAAAAAATTTAAAAAACCCTAAACACCCTAAAAAAACTATAGAAACCTAAAAAAATAAAAATACTTAAAATCCTTAGAAAACATAAAAAACTCTAAAACCCATAAAATCCCTCAAAACTTCTAAAACCATAAAAGACCCTTAAATCCCTTTAAACACCAAAAACCCCAAAAAACTATAAAATTCCTTAAAAATTCCTAAAACCTAAAAAATATTAAAACCCATAAGAACAAAATTAAAATCCTAAAAACACTTAAACCCCTAAAAACCCTAAAAATGGTAACAAACCGAAAAGAACCTAAAAAACTAAAACCAATAAAAACCATAATACCCCCTAAAAGTATTTAAGGTTGAAAGACCCCATAAAAACACTAAAAACAAAATAAAAATTATAACAATCCATTAAAACACTAATAAAATTAAAAACTCTAAGAAAATTTAAAACGCCTAAAAAGTCATAAAAACTTGAAAAACCCAAAATAACCTTATAAATCCCGAAAACCCTCAACATCCATAAAAACCCTAAAAACCCATAAGAATCCTAAAAATGACATAAAAATACCTAAAAAAATAATAAACCCTAAAACCAATAATAACTCTAACAAAACCATAAAACCATAAAAACACTTAATAACCCTAATAAACATAAAAACACTAAAAACCATAAAAACCTAAAATCCCTAAAAACCCCCTTAAAACCAAAAAATCTCTAAAACCCATAAAAACATAAAAAATTACTAAAAATACCTTAAAAAATTTAAAACCTTGAAACCTATAAAAAAACAATAATAAAACCGTAAAAACCAAAAAAATATAAAACCCCTAAATTCCTAATAAAACTATTAAAACCCTAAAATACCCTAAAATCCCTAAAAACCCCTATAAACTATAAAATCTATAAAATCCTTAAATAATTGTAAAAAACCATAAAACCCTAAGAACCCAATAAAAATTTAAAATCCAGGTAGACCCATAATTTTTTTAAAACTCAAAAAACCCTAAAAACTAAAAAAAATCCTAAAAACCAAAAAAAATAAGTCTGTAAAAAAAACTAAAAACATTCAAAATTCATGAAAATATTAAAAACCATAAAAATCTTAAAAATTACCTACACGCCATAAAAGCATAAATGGAATAACATCCCTAAAAAACCCTAATAAAACATGAAATGGCTAAAAACAATTAAACCCCTAAAAATTTAAAAACCCAAAAAACCCAAAAAACCCTTAAACCTACTAAAATCTCTAAAAAATATTTATATCCCTAAAAATGTTTAAAAAATCTTAAAACCCTTTAAACCCATAAAAATTAAAAAAAATCCCCTAAATCCTGAAAAAACTATGAAAACCCTAAATACCGTAAAAACCCCTAAAACCCCTGAAAATCCCAAAAAAACCCTAAAAACTATATAAATCCTAAAAACCCTAAAAATACCTATAAATTATGAAATTTCTAAAAAACCCAAAAAACCATAAGAAAACTTAAAAATCTAAAAACACTTAAAAACCCAAAAGATAAAAAATATATAAAATTATAAAAACATAAAAAATCATAAAAACCCTCAAAATCCCTAAAATCCCTAAAAATGAAAAAAAATACTAAATTGTTTTAAAAATCCCTAAAAATGTAAAAAAAACTAATAACCTAGAAAATCATTAGAAAAACTTAAAAACCAAAAAAAATAAACACCTGAAAACACTAAAACCCCTAAAGGTATTAAAAACCCCAAACCTCCTAAAAACCATAAAACCACAAAAAACCTAAAAAACACTAAAACCCATAAAAACCCTATAAACCACTAAAAACTCTAAAAACCCTTTAAACCCCTAAAAACATTAAAAAACTCTAAAAATCTATAAAAAACCTTAAAAACAAAAAATAATATTAAAACCCCAGAAAACCATTAAAAACTCTAAAAATCCATAAAACCCTTAAAATCCTAAAAACCCATAAAATGCCTAAAAACCAAAAAACCATAAAAACCTAAAATTTCATAAGATCCCTAAGACCCCTAAAATAATAACAACCCCTAAAAACTACAAAACCCTTAAATACCATAATAACCCTAAAAATCAATTAAAACTCTAAAAACCCCATAAACCCCAAAAGATGATAAAATGGTCAAAAAACAATAAAACCCTAAAAAACACTGAGAAATCCCTAAAAACCTAAAAACTGTTAAAACCATAAAACTACTAAAAAACCTAAAACCCCACAAAATACCTAAAAATCATAAAAACCCTAAAAATTAAAAAATCCCAAAAAATACTAAAAGTGTTAAAAAACCTAAAAACATGGAAAAGTCATAATAAAACAATAAAAATATAAAATCACTTAAAACCCATAAAACTATAAAAACAATAAAACCCTAAAAACCTTAAAACCCATAGAAAACCATAAAAACCATAATAACCCTAAAAACCCATAAAAATATTTCAACCCCGCCAAAACTCTAAAACCCCTTTATGCCCAAAAAATATTGAAAGACTCTAAAAATCCATAAAACCTTAAAAAATAAAAATAAAAATTAGAAACCAAAAAAACTAAAAATACCCTATCCCTCGCTCCAAATCCCATAAAATACCTAAAAACCATAAAACACCCTGAAAATATGATAAAATATAAAAAACACTATAAATGTTATGATCCATAAAAAAGGAAAAACCATAAGAAACATTTAAAAAATAAAAAAGCTTAAAACCCCCAAAAAACCTGAAAAATTAAAAACCATATAAACCCTAAAACATCTAAAAACCCTAAAAACCCTTAAATACCCTAAAACCCCCAAAGCCCATAAAAATTCCATAAAATCCCAAAAATCTCTAATACCCTTAAATACCAAAAAAATCCTAAAAATCCCTAAAAATGTAAACACCCTAAAATTCATGAAGGACCCTAAGAAAATATTTTAAACCTACATTTAAAATTCCAAAAAACCCAAAAAAAGTTAAAACCATAAAAGTCCCAAAAAACCGTCTAATTCCCTAAAACCCTAAAAACCATAAAAATCAAAAAAAAAATCCATAAAAAGAACCAAAGACATAAAAAATCGCTAAAAACACTGAAAAATCCTAAGAAAACCTTAAAAACACATAAACCCCTAAAAACATAAAAACACACAAATCCCTAAAAGTCCCATAAAACCCCTAAAAACATAAAAAATCCTTAAAAACCATTACAAATATTAGAAACCCATAATAACCATAAAAACCACCAAAACACTATAAACCATTTAAACCTCTAAAAATTTAAAAAAATATCAAAAATTAAAAACCCTTAAAAACACTAAAACCCCAAAATCCCTAAAAACTAAAAACAATGAAACCCTACAAAACCAGAAACACCAAAAAAAAACCCCTTAAAACACTAAAAATCTATTAAAACCTAGAAAAAATAAAACAAAAAAATACCTAGAAATAACTGAAAAAGAAAAAAACCCTAAAAACCTTGAAAACCCTAAGAAACCCATAAAAACAAAAAAACTTAAAACCCCTTAAAACGTAAAAATGATAAAAAAAAACTTACAAACCCCCAGTACCCAATAACCTTGAAAACCTTTAAAACCCTTAAGAAATCCTTAAAAACCTAAAAACAATTAAAAACCCTAAAAGCCTAAAAAATTATAAAAACCATAAAAGAACCATTAAAACCCCCAAAAAACTATAAAAACCCTAAAAATCAAAAAAAACCAAAAAAACCCACAAAAACCCTAAAACCACTGAAAACACTAAAAACCCTTTAAACCCATAAAATGTTAAAAAACTATAAAAATTATTATAATCCCTAAATATGTCAAAAAAACCTCTAAAACCCCAAAAAACATAAAATCCCAAAAAACCATAAAACACCTCTAAATCCCAAAAACCCTAAAAAAATTCTCCTTAAAAAGACCTAAAAATATGTAAAAATGTAAGAAACACTAAAATCCTTAGAAACCCCTTATAAAACCTTAAAACCTAAAAACATTTTAAACTCCTAAAATCATAAAAAATATATAACCATTAAAACCCTAAAAACCATAGAAATACCTAAAAATATAAAAAATAATGAAAATATTAAAAACCCCAAAAAATTCCTAAAAATGTAAAAACTGAAACAAAACCATGAAAATACTTAATAAAGCCTTAAAAACTAAAAATATTTAAACCCCTAAAAACCTAAAAAATTCTAAAAACTCTAAAACAGCTAAAAATCCCTAAAATCCCCTAAAATCCCCAAAAAAACTAAATGCATTAAGAACCCCAAAAAAACTTATTAAAACAGTAAACTCCACAAAAAACTTTAAACCCTTCTAAACCCCATTTTTTTTTAAAAACTCTAAAAAACATTATAACCCCAAAAACACAAAAAACCCTAAAAACATAAAAAAACCCCTAAAACCCCTAAAACGCCTAACCCCCCCCTAAAAAAACCTAAAATTCCCTAAAAACCCTAAAAACCTAAAATACCAAAAAAATCCATAAATATCACTAAAAACATGAAAACCCCAAAAAACCTAAAAATCCTAAGGAAACATTAAATACCTACAAATACTTTAAGCCCTTAAAAATCTGAAAAAATGCTATAAGCCCATGAAAAAACCACTAAAACAGAAAAAAATCACTAAAACCCTCAAAATCCTGAAAAACATTAAGAACATGAAAAAACATAAAAATCATCAAAAGACCTAAAAATCCTAGAAACAAAAAAACCAAAAAACCAGTGAAAACTGCTAAGAAAACTTTAGAAACCTAAAAACACTTAAAATTCGTAAAAACCTAAGAAATGATACAAACACTAAAAGACCATATAAACACTAAAAACCCCTAAAACCATAAAACCTCTAAAAGAAAAAAAAATACTAAAACCCCATAAAACTGCTAAAAAACTAAAAATCTTTTGAATTCCTAGAAATATTAAAAAAACTCTAAAAACCTTCAAAACCCTAAAAAACTCAAAAAACTCCCATAAACCTAAAAACACTAAAAACCCTAAAAACCCCTAAAACCCCTAAAACAATAAAAATATTTTAAATACCCTAAAAATCATTAGAAAGGTAAAATCCCAAAAAACACTAAGAAAATTTTAAAGACGTAAAAACACTTAAAACCCCTAAATAGACAAATATGCTAAAACCCCTAAAGAACCCCAAAAACACAAAACCCTTAAAATCCCAAGAAAATTGCTAAAAATACTTAAAAATCACTAAAACCCCATAAAAACATAAAAACCCTAAAACCACACAAAATCTTATGAAAACCCACAAAACATAAAAACAATTAAAACCCCTTAAAACCTAAAAACATTAAAACCATAAAAGAACCCAAAACCCCTAAAAAAAAACCATAAAACCCATTAAAATCCCTAAAAACCCCCAATACCTTAGAAACCCACTATAAACTCTAATAACCCTTCAAACCCTAAAAACATTTAAAAACTATAAAAATTCATAAAACCCCTAAAAAACTCAAAAAAACTCTAAAAATTGATAAAAACTGTAAAATCCTAAAAACCCTCAAAATTCTTAAAAATCGTAAAAAACCCTAAAATCATAAAAGACCATAAAACTACCTAAAAACAAAAAAACCCTAAAATTACTTGAAACACCATAAGATAACCTTAATGACTGAAAACACTTAAAACACCTAAAAAATGAAAAAAAATCCTAAAAACCCCAATAATCCTTAAACATCGTTAAAACCTTCAAAATCCCTAAAAACCTAAAAACCAAAAAAAATACTAAAAAATCCCTGAAAATACCTAGAAACATAACAAAACACTAAAAATATGGAAAACCATTAGAAAACCAAAAAAATCTAAAAACACTTAAAACCCCTAATAATCTAAAAATATGAAACCCAAAAAGTCCCTAAAACCCAAGAAATCCATTAAAGCAATAAAACACCTAAAACCATAAAAACACTTAATAACCATTAAAAATTAAAAAAAAAACTCTAGCATTTTAAACACTTGAAAACATTAAAAAAATTAAAAACCCTAAACAGCTAAAAAAACTCTTAAAACAAAAAACCTAAAAAACCCAAAAAATGCAAAAAAAAACCACTAAGAACCCTCAATATCCCTAAAATCCTTAAAAAACAAAAAATTCCTAAAAAATCCATAAAAACAATGAAAACCCTAAAAATTCCCTAAAAATTTAGAAACCCCTAAAAACCCTGAAAAAATATAAGAAAACGTTAAAAACCTAAAAACACATAAAACTACTAAAAACCCTAAAAACCCTAAAAACCCTAACAGATGTTAAAAATCCTAAAACCCTTAAAATCCATAAACCGATAAAAACCTTCAAAAAACTTTGAAACCCATAAAAAACCTAAAAACCCACTAAAAACACCGAAAACCCTTTAAACCTATAAAAAAAATTAAAAAACACTAAAAAATGTTAAAACCAAAAAAGATAAAACCCCCTAAAACACCAAAAAACCATAAAAACCCTAAATCCCCTTAAGATCTTCAAATCCCGTAAAATCCTAAAAACTCATAAAAATACTAAAAAATCCTTAAAAATTGATAAAAACGTAAAAAATACTAAAAACCTTTAAAACCCCTAATAAAACCTTTAGAAAAACAAATAAAACCCCTAAAATCATAAAATTTATAAGGTGAGTAGAAACCATAAAAACACTAAAAAACACCTAAAAACCCAAAAACCCTAAAAATCATTAAGATCCTACAAAATTACTAAGATGTAAAAAACATAAAAATCCTACAAATTAAGAAAAAACCTACGAAAACATTAAAAAACGAAAAACACAAAACATTCTTAACGAACCTAAAAACACTAAAACCTTAGAAGAACCTCAAAACCATAAAATGCGCTTAAAACCCATAAAATATCCTAAATACCATAAAACCCATAAACCCAAAAAAATACTAAATCCCATAAAAACCACAAAAATCACTAAAAATATAAAAAACATTTAAACCCCTAAAAAAATTAAAAAGGATCTAAAATCATTAAAACACCTAAAAAATCAATAAAATCCTTAAAACTAAAAGAAATCATTAAAACCCTAAAGACCTAAACCCCTCAAAATCTCTTAAAACCCTAAAAACCATAAAAATCATAAAAATTACCTAAAATATAAAAAATATAAAAAATATAAAAAACTCTCAACACCCTAAAAAAACTATAGAAACCTAAAAAAAATCCTTAAAATCCTTAGAAAACATAAAAAAGTCTAAAACCCATAAAATCCCTCAAAACTCCTAAAACCATAAAAGACCCTTAAAGCCCTTTAAACACCAAAAAACCAAAAAACTATAAAATTCCTTAAAAATACCTAAAACCCCAAAAATATTAAAACCCATAAGAACAAAATTAAAATCCTAAAAACACTTAAACCCCTAAAAAACCTAAAAATGGTAAAAAACCTAAAAGAACCTAAAAAAATAAAACCAATAAAAACCATAATACCCCCTAAAAGTATTTAAGGTCGAAAGACCCCATAAAACACTAAAAACACAATAAAAAATATAACAATCCATTAAACCACTAATAACATTAAAAACTCTAAGAAACTTTAAAATGCCTAAAAAGTCATAAAAACATGAAAAACCCAAAATAACCTTATAAATCCCGAAAACCCTCAACATCCATAAAAACCCTAAAAACCCATAAGAATCCTAAAAATGACATAAAAATCCCTAAAAACATAATAAAACCTAAAACCAATAATAACTCTAACAAAACCATAAAACCATAAAAACACTTAATAACCCTAATAAACATAAAAACACTAAAAACCATAAAAACCTAAAAACCCTAAAAACCCCCCTTAAAACCACAAAATCTCTAAAACCCCTAAAAACCCATAAAAACATAAAAAATTACTAAAAATCCCTAAAAAATTTAAAACCATGAAACCTATAAAAAACCATAATAAAACCATAAAAACCAAAAAAACATAAAACCCCTAAATTCCTAATAAACCTATTAAAACCCTAAAAGACCCTAAAATCCCAAAAAACCTCTAAAAACTATAAAATCTATAAAATCCTTAAATAATTGTAAAAAACCGTAAAACCCTAAGAACCCAATAAAAATTTAAAATCCCTTTAGACCCGTAATTTTTTTAAAACTCTAAAAACCATAAAAAATAAAAAAAAGCCTAAAAACCAAAAAAAATAAAAGTCTGTAAAAACACTAAAAACATTCAAAATTCTTGAAAATACTAAAAACCATAAAAATATTAAAAATTACCTACACCCCATAAAAGCATAAAAGGCATAACATCCCTAAAAACCCTAATAAAATATGAAATGGCTAAAAAAAATTAAACCCCTAAAAATTTAAAAACCCTAAAAACCCATAAAACCCTTAAACCTACTAAAATATCTAAAAAATACTTATATCCCTAAAAATGTTAAAAAAATATTAAAACCCTTTAAACCCCTAAAAATTTAAAAAATCCCCTAAAACCTGAAAAAACTATGAAAACCCTAAATACCATAAAAACCCCTAAAACCCCTCAAAATCCCAAAAAAACCCTAAAAACTATATAAATCCTAAAAACCCTAAAAATACCTATAAATTAAAAAATTTCTAAAAAACCCAGAAAACCATAAGAAAACATAAAAACCTAAAAAAACTTAAAAAACCCAAAAGATAAAAAATATATAAAATTATAAAAACATAAAAAATCATAAAAACCCTCAAAATCCATAAAATCCCTAAAAATGAAAAAAAAATACTAAATTGTTTTAAAAATCCCTAAAAATGTAAAAAAATAAATAACCTAGAAAATCATTAGAAAAACTTAAAAACCAAAAAAAATAAACACCTGAAAACACTAAAACCCCTAAAGGCATTAAAAACCCCAAACCTCCTAAAAACCATAAAACCACAAAAAACCTAAAAAAACACTAAAACCCATAAAAACCCTATAAACCACTAAAAACTCTAAAAACCCTTTAAACCCCTAAAAACATTAAAAAACTCTAAAAATCTATAAAAAACCTTAAAAACAAAAAATAATCTTAAAACCCCAGAAAACCATTAAAAACTCTAAAAATCCATAAAACCCTTAAAATCCTAAAAACCCATAAAATGCCCAAAAACCAAAAAACCATAAAAACCTAAAATTCCATAAGATCCCTAAGACCCCTAAAATAATAACAACCCCTAAAAACTACAAAACCCTTAAATACCATAATAACCCTAAAAATCAATAAAAACTCTAAAAACCCCATAAACCCCAAAAGATGATAAAATGGTCAAAAAACAATAAAACCCTAAAAAACTCTGAGAAATCCCTAAAAACCTAAAAAATATTAAAACCATAAAACTACTAAACAACCTAAAACCCCACAAAATACCTAAAAATCATAAAAACCCTAAAAATTAAAAAATCCCAAAAAATACTAAAAGTGTTAAAAAACCTAAAAACATGGAAAAGTCATAATAAAACAATAAAAATATAAAATCACTTAAAACCCCTAAAACTATAAAAACAATAAAACCCTAAAAACCTTAAAACCCATAGAAAACCATAAAAACCATAATAACCCTAAAAACCCATAAAAATATTTCAACCCCGCCAAAACTCTAAAACCCCTTTATGCCCAAAAAATATTGAAAGACTCTAAAAATCCATAAAACCTTGAAAAATACAAATAAAAATTAGAAACCACAAAAACTAAAAAAAACCCTATCCCTCGCTCCAAATCCCATAAAATACCTAAAAACCATAAAACACCCTGAAAATATGATAAAATCTAAAAAACACTATAAATGTTATGATCCATAAAAAAGGTAAAACCCTAAGAAACCTTTAAAAAATAAAAAAGCTTAAAACCCCCAAAAAACCTGAAAAATTAAAAACCATAAAAACCCTAAAACATCTAAAAACCCTAAAAACCCTTAAATACCCTAAAACTCCCAAAGCCCATAAAAAGTTCATAAAATCCCAAAAATATCTAATACCCTTCAATACCAAAAAAATCCTAAAAATCCCTAAAAATGTAAACACCCTAAAATTCATGAAGGACCCTAAGAAAATATTTTAAACCTACACTTAAAATTCCAAAAAACCCAAAAAAAAGTTAAAACCATAAAAGTCCCAAAAAACCGTCTAATTCCCTAAGACCCTAAAAACCATAAAAATAAAAAAAAATCCATAAAAAGAACCAAAGACATAAAAAATCGCTAAAAACACTGAAAAATCCTATGAAAACCTTAAAAACACATAAACCCCTAAAAACATAAAAACACACAAATCCCTAAAAGTCCCTTAAAACCCCTAAAAATATAAAGAAACCCTAAAAAACCATTAAAAATATTAGAAACCCATAATAACCATAAAACCCACCAAAACACTATAAACCATTTAAAGCTCTAAAAATTTAAAAAAATATCAAAAATTAAAAACCCTTAAAAACACTAAAACCCCAAAATCCCTAAAAACTAAAAACAATGAAACCCTAAAAAACCAAAAAAACTAAAAAAAACCCCTTAAAACATTAAAAATCTATTAAAACCTAGCAAAAATAAAACAAAAAAAACCTAGAAATACCTGAAAATGAAAAAAAAACCCTAAAAACCTTGAAAACCCTAAGAAACCAATAAAAACAAAAAAAAACTTAAACCCCTTAAAACCTAAAAATGATAAAAAACATACAAACCCCCAATACCCAATAACCTTGAAAACCTTTAAAACCCTTAATAAATCCTTAAAAACCTACAAACACTTAAAAAACCTAAAAGCCTAAAAAATTATAAAAACCATAAAAGAAACATTTAAACCCCCAAAAAACTATAAAAACCCTAAAAATAAAAAAAACCACAAAAACCCACAAAAACCCTAAAACCACTGAAAACACTAAAAACCCTTTAAACCCATAAAATGTTAAAAAACTATAAAAATTATTATAATCCCTAAATATGTCAAAACAACCTCTAAAACCCCAAAAAACATAAAATCCCAAAAAACCATAAAACACATCTGAATCCCAAAAAGCCTAAATTTTTTTTCCTAAAAATGACCTAAAAATATGTAAAAATGTAAGAAACCCTAAAATCCTTAGAAACCCCTTATAAAACCTTAAAAACCTAAAAAAAATTAAACTCCTAAAATCATAAAAAATATATAACCATTAAAACCCTAAAAACAATAGAAATACCTAAAAACATAAAAATTAATGAAAATATTAAAAACGCCTAAAAATTCCTAAAAATGTAAAAACTGAAACAAAACCATGAAAATACTTAATAAAGCCTTAAAAACTAAGAATATTTAAACCCCTAAAAACCTAAAAAATTCTAAAAACTCTAAAACAGCTAAAAATCCCTAAAATCCCCTAAAATCCCCAAAAAAACTAAATGCATTAAGATCCCCAAAAAACCTATTAAAATAGTAAACTCCACAAAAAAACTCTAAAACCCTTTTAAACCCCAAAAAAATGTTAAAAAACTCTAAAAAAAACTTTATAACCCCAAAAACACAAAAAACCCTAAAAACATTAAAAAAACCCTAAAACCCCTAAAACCCCTAACCCCCCTAAAAAAACCTAAAATTCCCTAAAAACCCTAAAAACCTAAAAAACCAAAAAAATCCATAAATATCCCTAAAAACATGAAAACCCCCAAAAAAACCTAAAAAATCCTAAGAAAACCTTAAATACTACAAACACTTTAAACCCTTAAAAATATGAAAAATGCTATAAGCCAATGAAAAAACCACTAAAACCGAAAAAAAATCACTAAAACCCTCAAAATTCTGAAAAAATTAAAGAACTTGAAAAAACATAAAAATCATCAAAAGACATAAAAAATCCTAGAAACATAAAAACCAAAAAACCAGTGAAAACTGCTAAGAAAACTTTAGAAACCTAAAAACACTTAAAATTCTTAAAAACCTAAGAAATGATACAAACACTAAAAGACCATATAAACACTAAAAACCCCTAAAACCATAAAACTCTAAAAGAAAAAAAATACTAAAACCCCATAAAACTGAAAAAAAAAATCTTTTGAATCCCTAGAAATATTAAAAAAACTCTAAAACCTTAAAAACCCTAAAAAACTCAAAAAACTCCCATAAACCTAAAAACACTAAAAACCCTAAAAACCCCTAAAACCCCTAAAAACAATAAAAATATTTTAAATACCCTAAAAATCATTAGAAAGGTAAAATCCCTAAAAACACTAAGAAAATTTTAAAGGTGTAAAAACACTTAAAACCCCTAAATAGAAAAATATGCTAAAACCCCTAAAGATCCCCAAAAACACAAAACCCTTAAAATCCCAAGAAAATTGCTAAAAATACTTAAAAATCACTAAAACCCCATAAAAACATAAAAACCCTAAAACCACAAAAAAATCTTATGAAAACCCACAAAACATAAAAACAATTAAAACCCCTTAAAACCTAAAAACACTAAAACCATAAAAGAACCCAAAACCCCTAAAAATAAAAAAACCATAAAACCCATTAAAAACCCTAAAAACCCCCAATACCCTAGAAACCCACTATAAACTCTAATAACCCTTTAAACCCTAAAAACATTAAAAAACTATAAAAATTCATAAAACTTCTAAAAAACTCAAAAAAAACTCTAAAAATTGATAAAAACTGTAAAATCCTATAAACCCTCAATATTATTAAAAATCATAAAATACCCTAAAATCTTAAAAGACCATAAAACTACATAAAAACAAAAAAAACCTAAAATTACTTGAAACACCATAAGATAACCTTAATGACTGAAAACACTTAAAACACCTAAAAAATGAAAAAAAATCCTGAAACCCCAATAATCCTTAAACATCGTTAAAACCTTCAAAATCCCTAAAATCCTAAAAACCAAAAAAAATACTAAAAAATCCCTGAAAATACCTAGAAACATAACAAAACACTAAAAAACTGGAAAACCATTAGAAAACCAAAAAAATATAAAAACACTTAAAACCCCTAATAATCTAAAAATATTAAACCCATAAAGTCCCTAAAACCCAAGAAATCCATTAAAATAATAAAACACCTAAAACCATAAAAACACTTAATACCCATTAAAAATTAAAAAACACTCTAGCATTTTAAACACTTGAAAACATTAAAAACATTAAAAACCCTAAACAACTCAAAAAAACTCTTAAAACAAAAAACCTAAAAAACCCAAAAAAACGCAAAAAAACTACTAAGAACCCTCAATATCCCTAAAATCCATAAAAAACAAAAAATTCTTAAAAAATCCCTAAAACAATGAAAACCCTAAAAATTTAGAAACCTCTAAAAACCCTGAAACAATATAAGAAAACGTTAAAAACCTAAAAACAAATAAAACTACTAAAAACCCTAAAAACCTTAAAAACCCTAACAGATGTTAAAAATCCTAAAACCCTTAAAATCCATAAACCGCTAAAAACCTTCAAAAACCTTTGAAACCCATAAAAAACCTAAAAACCCACTAAAAACACCAAAAACCCTTTAAACCTATAAAAAAATTAAAAAACACTAAAAAATGTTAAAACATAAAAAGATAAAACCCCCTAAAACACCTAAGACCATAAAAACCCTAAATCCCCTTAAGAACTTCAAATCCCGTAAAATCCTAAAAACTCATAAAAATACTAAAAAATACTTAAAAATCGATAAAAACGTAAAAAATACTAAAAACCTTTAAAACCCCTAATAAAACCTTTAGAAAAACAAATAAAACCCCTAAAATCATAAAAATTTATAAGGCGAGTAGAAACCATAAAAACACTAAAAAACACCTAAAAACCCAAAAACCCTAAAAATCATTAAGATCCTACAAAATTACTAAGATGTAAAAAACATAAAAATCCTACAAATTAAGAAAAAACCTACGAAAACAGTAAAAAACGAAAAACACAAAACATTCTTAACGAACCTAAAAACAATAAAACCTTAGAAGAACCTTAAAACCATAAAATTCCCTTAAAACCCATAAAATCCCCTAAATACCATAAAACCCATAAACCCAAAATATTCCTAAATCCCAAAAAAACCATAAAAATCACTAAAAATATAAAAAACATTTAAACCCCTAAAAACATTAAAAAAGCTCTAAAATCATTAAAACACCTAAAACTCAGTAAAATCCTTAAAACTAAAAAAAATCATTAAAACCCTAAAGCCCTAAAACCCCTCAAAATACCTTAAAACCCTAAAAACCATAAAAATCATAAAAATTACCTAAAATATAAAAAATTTAAAAAACCCTAAACACCCTAAAAAAACTATAGAAACCTAAAAAAATAAAAATACTTAAAATCCTTAGAAAACATAAAAAACTCTAAAACCCATAAAATCCCTCAAAACTTCTAAAACCATAAAAGACCCTTAAATCCCTTTAAACACCAAAAACCCCAAAAAACTATAAAATTCCTTAAAAATTCCTAAAACCTAAAAAATATTAAAACCCATAAGAACAAAATTAAAATCCTAATAACACTTAAACCCCTAAAAACCCTAAAAATGGTAACAAACCGAAAAGAACCTAAAAAACTAAAACCAATAAAAACCATAATACCCCCTAAAAGTATTTAAGGTTGAAAGACCCCATAAAAACACTAAAAACACAATAAAAATTATAACAATCCATTAAACCACTAATAAAATTAAAAACTCTAAGAAAATTTAAAACGCCTAAAAAGTCATAAAAACTTGAAAAACCCAAAATAACCTTATAAATCCCGAAAACCCTCAACATCCATAAAAACCCTAAAAACCCATAAGAATCCTAAAAATGACATAAAAATCCCTAAAAAAATAATAAACCCTAAAACCAATAATAACTCTAACAAAACCATAAAACCAAAAAAACACTTAATAACCATAATAAACATAAAAACACTAAAAACCATAAAAACCTAAAATCCCTAAAAACCCCCTTAAAACCAAAAAATCTCTAAAACCCCTAAAAACCCATAAAAACATAAAAAATTACTAAAAATACCTTAAAAAATTTAAAACCTTGAAACCTATAAAAAACCATAATAAAACCGTAAAAACCAAAAAAACATAAAACCCCTAAATTCCTAATAAAACTATTAAAACCCTAAAATACCCTAAAATCCCTAAAAACCCCTATAAACTATAAAATCTATAAAATCCTTAAATAATTGTAAAAAACCATAAAACCCTAAGAACCCAATAAAAATTTAAAATCCAGGTAGACCCATAATTTTTTTAAAACTCAAAAAACCCTAAAAACTAAAAAAAATCCTAAAAACCAAAAAAAAATAAAAGTCTGTAAAAAAAACTAAAAACATTCAAAATTCATGAAAATACTAAAAACCATAAAAATCTTAAAAATTACCTACACGCCATAAAAGCATAAATGGAATAACATCCCTAAAAAACCCTAATAAAACATGAAATGGCTAAAAACAATTAAACCCCTAAAAATTTAAAAACCCAAAAAACCCAAAAAACCCTTAAACCTACTAAAATCTCTAAAAAATATTTATATCCCTAAAAATGTTTAAAAAATCTTGAAACCCTTTAAACCCATAAAAATTAAAAAAAATCCCCTAAATCCTAAAAAAACTATGAAAACCCTAAATACCGTAAAAACCCCTAAAACCCCTGAAAATCCCCAAAAAACCCTAAAAACTATATAAATCCTAAAAACCCTAAAAATACCTATAAATTATGAAATTTCTAAAAAACCCAAAAAACCATAAGAAAACTTAAAAATCTAAAAACACTTAAAAACCCAAAAGATAAAAAATATATAAAATTATAAAAACATAAAAAATCATAAAAACCCTCAAAATCCCTAAAATCCCTAAAAATGAAAAAAAATACTAAATTGTTTTAGAAATCCCTAAAAATGTAAAAAACTAATAACCTAGAAAATAATTAGAAAATCTTAAAAACCAAAAAAAATAAACACCTGAAAACACTAAAACCCCTAAAGGTATTAAAAACCCCAAACCTCCTAAAAACCATAAAACCACAAAAAACCTAAAAAACACTAAAACCCATAAAAACCCTATAAACCACTAAAAACTCTAAAAACCCTTTAAACCCCTAAAAACATTAAAAAACTCTAAAAATCTATAAAAAACCTTAAAAACAAAAAATAATCTTAAAACCCCAGAAAACCATTAAAAACTCTAAAAATCCATAAAACCCTTAAAATCCTAAAAACCCATAAAATGCCTAAAAACCAAAAAACCATAAAAACCTAAAATTTCATAAGATCCCTAAGACCCCTAAAATAATAACAACCCCTAAAAACTACAAAACCCTTAAATACCATAATAACCATAAAAATCAATTAAAACTCTAAAAACCCCATAAACCCCAAAAGATGATAAAATGGTCAAAAAACAATAAAACCCTAAAAAACACTGAGAAATCCCTAAAAACCTAAAAACTGTTAAAACCATAAAACTACTAAAAAACCTAAAACCCCACAAAATACCTAAAAATCACAAAAACCCTAAAAATTAAAAAATCCCAAAAAATACTAAAAGTGTTAAAAAACCTAAAAACATGGAAAAGTCATAATAAAACAATAAAAATATAAAATCACTTAAAACCCATAAAACTATAAAAACAATAAAACCCTAAAAACCTTAAAACCCATAGAAAACCATAAAAACCATAATAACCCTAAAAACCCATAAAAATATTTCAACCCCGCCAAAACTCTAAAACCCCTTTATGCCCAAAAAATATTGAAAGACTCTAAAAATCCATAAAACCTTAAAATATACAAATAAAAATTAGAAACCAAAAAAACTAAAAATACCCTATCCCTCGCTCCAAATCCCATAAAATACCTAAAAACCATAAAACACCCTGAAAATATGATAAAATCTAAAAAACACTATAAATGTTATGATCCATAAAAAAGGAAAAACCCTAAGAAACATTTAAAAAATAAAAAAGCTTAAAACCCCCAAAAAACCTGAAAAATTAAAAACCATAAAAACCCTAAAACATCTAAAAACCCTAAAAACCCTTAAATACCCTAAAACCCCCAAAGCCCATAAAAATTCCATAAAATCCCAAAAATCTCTAATACCCTTAAATACCAAAAAAAAATCCTAAAAATCCCTAAAAATGTAAACACCCTAAAATTCATGAAGGACCCTAAGAAAATATTTTAAACCTACATTTAAAATTCCAAAAAACCCAAAAAAAGTTAAAACCATAAAAGTCCCAAAAAACCGTCTAATTCCCTAAAACCCTAAAAACCATAAAAATCAAAAAAAAAATCCATAAAAAGAACCAAAGACATAAAAAATCGCTAAAAACACAGAAAAATCCTAAGAAAACCTTAAAAACACATAAACCCCTAAAAACATAAAAACACACAAATCCCTAAAAGTCCCATAAAACCCCTAAAAACATAAAAAAACCCTTAAAAACCATTACAAATATTAGAAACCCATAATAACCATAAAAACCACCAAAACACTATAAACCATTTAAACCTCTAAAAATTTAAAAAAATATCAAAAATTAAAAACCCTTAAAAACACTAAAACCCCAAAATCCCTAAAAACTAAAAACAATGAAACCCTACAAAACCAGAAACACCAAAAAAAAAACCCCTTAAAACACTAAAAATCTATTAAAACCTAGAAAAAATAAAACAAAAAAATACATAGAAATAACTGAAAAAGAAAAAAACCCTAAAAACCTTGAAAACCCTAAGAAACCCATAAAAACAAAAAAAACTTAAAACCCCTTAAAACGTAAAAATGATAAAAAAAACTTACAAACCCCCAATACCCAATAACCTTGAAAACCTTTAAAACCCTTAAGAAATCCTTAAAAACCTAAAAACAATTAAAAACCCTAAAAGCCTAAAAAATTATAAAAACCATAAAAGAACCATTAAAACCCCCAAAAAACTATAAAAACCCTAAAAATCAAAAAAAACCACAAAAACCCACAAAAACCCTAAAACCACTGAAAACACTAAAAACCCTTTAAACCCATAAAATGTTAAAAAACTATAAAAATGATTATAATCCCTAAATATGTCAAAAAAACCTCTAAAACCCCAAAAAACATAAAATCCCAAAAAACCATAAAACACCTCTAAATCCCAAAAACCCTAAAAAAATTCTCCTTAAAAAGACCTAAAAATATGTAAAAATGTAAGAAACACTAAAATCCTTAGAAACCCCTTATAAAACCTTAAAAACCTAAAAACATTTTAAACTCCTAAAATCATAAAATATATATAACCATTAAAACCCTAAAAACCATAGAAATACCTAAAAATATAAAAAATAATGAAAATATTAAAAACCCCAAAAAATTCCTAAAAATGTAAAAACTGAAACAAAACCATGAAAATACTTAATAAAGCCTTAAAAACTAAGAATATTTAAACCCCTAAAAACCTAAAAAATTCTAAAAACTCTAAAACAGCTAAAAATCTCTAAAATCCCCTAAAATCCCCAAAAAAACTAAATGCATTAAGAACCCCAAAAAAACTTATTAAAACAGTAAACTCCACAAAAAACTTTAAACCCTTCTAAACCCCAATTTTTTTTTAAAAAACTCTAAAAAACATTATAACCCCAAAAACACAAAAAACCCTAAAAACATAAAAAAACCCCTAAAACCCCTAAAACTCCTAACCCCCCCTATAAAAACCTAAAATTCCCTAAAAACCCTAAAAACCTAAAATACCAAAAAAATCCATAAATATCACTAAAAACATGAAAACCCCAAAAAACCTAAAAATCCAAAGGAAACATTAAATACCTACAAATACTTTAAACCCTTAAAAATCTGAAAAAATGCTATAAGCCCATGAAAAAACCACTAAAACAGAAAAAAATCACTAAAACCCTCAAAATCCTGAAAAACATTAAGAACATGAAAAAACATAAAAATCATCAAAAGACCTAAAAATCCTAGAAACAAAAAAACCAAAAAACCAGTGAAAACTGCTAAGAAAACTTTAGAAACCTAAAAACACTTAAAATTCGTAAAAACCTAAGAAATGATACAAACACTAAAAGACCATATAAACACTAAAAACCCCTAAAACCATAAAACCTCTAAAAGAAAAAAAATACTAAAACCCCATAAAACTGCTAAAAAAATAAAAATCTTTTGAATTCCTAGAAATATTAAAAAAACTCTAAAAACCTTCAAAACCCTAAAAAACTCAAAAAACTCCCATAAACCTAAAAACACTAAAAACCCTAAAAACCCCTAAAACCCCTAAAATAATAAAAATATTTTAAATACCCTAAAAATCATTAGAAAGGTAAAATCCCAAAAAACACTAAGAAAATTTTAAAGACGTAAAAACACTTAAAACCCCTAAATAGACAAATATGCTAAAACCCCTAAAGAACCCCAAAAACACAAAACCCTTAAAATCCCAAGAAAATTGCTAAAAATACTTAAAAATCACTAAAACCCCATAAAAACATAAAAACCCTAAAACCACACAAAATCTTATGAAAACCCACAAAACATAAAAACAATTAAAACCCCTTAAAACCTAAAAACATTAAAACCATAAAAGAACCCAAAACCCCTAAAAAAAACCATAAAACCCATTGAAATCCCTAAAAACCCCCAATACCTTAGAAACCCACTATAAACTCTAATAACCCTTCAAACCCTAAAAACATTTAAAAACTATAAAAATTCATAAAACCCCTAAAAAACTCAAAAAAACTCTAAAAATTGATAAAAACTGTAAAATCCTAAAAACCCTCAAAATTCTTAAAAATCGTAAAAAACCCTAAAATCATAAAAGACCATAAAACTACCTAAAAACAAAAAAACCCTAAAATTACTTGAAACACCATAAGATAACCTTAATGACTGAAAACACTTAAAACACCTAAAAAATGAAAAAAAATCCTAAAAACCCCAATAATCCTTAAACATCGTTAAAACCTTCAAAATCCCTAAAAACCTAAAAACCAAAAAAAATACTAAAAAATCCCTGAAAATACCTAGAAACATAACAAAACACTAAAAATCTGGAAAACCATTAGAAAACCAAAAAAATCTAAAAACACTTAAAACCCCTAATAATCTAAAAATATGAAACCCAAAAAGTCCCTAAAACCCAAGAAATCCATTAAAGCAATAAAACACCTAAAACCATAAAAACACTTAATAACCATTAAAAATTAAAAAAAAACTCTAGCATTTTAAACACTTGAAAACATTAAAAAAATTAAAAACCCTAAATAGCTAAAAAAACTCTTAAAACAAAAAACCTAAAAAACCCAAAAAATGCAAAAAAAAAACCACTAAGAACCCTCAATATCCCTAAAATCCTTAAAAAACAAAAAATTCCTAAAAAATCCCTAAAAACAATGAAAACCCTAAAAATTCCCTAAAAATTTAGAAACCCCTAAAAACCCTGAAAAAATATAAGAAAACGTTAAAAACCTAAAAACACATAAAACTACTAAAAACCCTAAAAACCCTAAAAACCCTAACAGATGTTAAAAATCCTAAAACCCTTAAAATCCATAAACCGATAAAAACCTTCAAAAAACTTTGAACCCCATAAAAAACCTAAAAACCCACTAAAAACACCGAAAACCCTTTAAACCTATAAAAAAATTAAAAAACACTAAAAAATGTTAAAACCAAAAAAGATAAAACCCCCTAAAACACCAAAAAACCATAAAAACCCTAAATCCCCTTAAGATCTTCAAATCCCGTAAAATCCTAAAAACTCATAAAAATACTAAAAAATCCTTAAAAATTGATAAAAACGTAAAAAATACTAAAAACCTTTAAAACCCCTAATAAAACCTTTAGAAAAACAAATAAAACCCCTAAAATCATAAAATTTATAAGGTGAGTAGAAACCATAAAAACACTAAAAAACACCTAAAAACCCAAAAACCCTAAAAATCATTAAGATCCTACAAAATTACTAAGATGTAAAAAACATAAAAATCCTACAAATTAAGAAAAAACCTACGAAAACATTAAAAAACGAAAAACACAAAACATTCTTAACGAACCTAAAAACACTAAAACCTTAGAAGAACCTCAAAACCATAAAATGCGCTTAAAACCCATAAAATATCCTAAATACCATAAAACCCATAAACCCAAAAAAATACTAAATCCCATAAAAACCACAAAAATCACTAAAAATATAAAAAACATTTAAACCCCTAAAAAAATTAAAAAGGATCTAAAATCATTAAAACACCTAAAAAATCAATAAAATCCTTAAAACTAAAAGAAATCATTAAAACCCTAAAGACCTAAACCCCTCAAAATCTCTTAAAACCCTAAAAACCATAAAAATCATAAAAATTACCTAAAATATAAAAAATATAAAAAATATAAAAAACTCTCAACACCCTAAAAAAACTATAGAAACCTAAAAAAAATCCTTAAAATCCTTAGAAAACATAAAAAAGTCTAAAACCCATAAAATCCCTCAAAACTCCTAAAACCATAAAAGACCCTTAAAGCCCTTTAAACACCAAAAAACCAAAAAACTATAAAATTCCTTAAAAATACCTAAAACCCCAAAAATATTAAAACCCATAAGAACAAAATTAAAATCCTAAAAACACTTAAACCCCTAAAAAACCTAAAAATGGTAAAAAACCTAAAAGAACCAAAAAAAATAAAACCAATAAAAACCATAATACCCCCTAAAAGTATTTAAGGTAGAAAGACCCCATAAAACACTAAAAACACAATAAAAATTATAACAATCCATTAAACCACTAATAACATTAAAAACTCTAAGAAACTTTAAAATGCCTAAAAAGTCATAAAAACATGAAAAACCCAAAATAACCTTATAAATCCCGAAAACCCTCAACATCCATAAAAACCCTAAAAACCCATAAGAATCCTAAAAAGGAAATAAAAATCCCTAAAAACATAATAAAACCTAAAACCAATAATAACTCTAACAAAACCATAAAACCATAAAAACACTTAATAACCCTAATAAACATAAAAACACTAAAAACCATAAAAACCTAAAAACCCTAAAAACCCCCCTTAAAACCACAAAATCTCTAAAACCCCTAAAAACCCATAAAAACATAAAAAATTACTAAAAATCCCTAAAAATTTTAAAACCATGAAACCTATAAAAAACCATAATAAAACCATAAAAACCAAAAAAACATAAAACCCCTAAATTCCTAATAAACCTATTAAAACCCTAAAAGACCCTAAAATCCCAAAAAACCTCTAAAAACTATAAAATCTATAAAATCCTTAAATAATTGTAAAAAACCGTAAAACCCTAAGAACCCAATAAAAATTTAAAATCCCTTTAGACCCGTAATTTTTTTAAAACTCTAAAAACCATAAAAAATAAAAAAAAGCCTAAAAAACCAAAAAAAATAAAAGTCTGTAAAAACACTAAAAACATTCAAAATTCTTGAAAATACTAAAAACCATAAAAATATTAAAAATTACCTACACCCCATAAAAGCATAAAAGGCATAACATCCCTAAAAACCCTAATAAAATATGAAATGGCTAAAAAAAATTAAACCCCTAAAAATTTAAAAACCCTAAAAACCCATAAAACCCTTAAACCAACTAAAATATCTAAAAAATACTTATATCCCTAAAAATGTTAAAAAAATATTAAAACCCTTTAAACCCCTAAAAATTAAAAAAATCCCCTAAAACCTGAAAAAACTATGAAAACCCTAAATACCATAAAAACCCCTAAAACCCCTCAAAATCCCAAAAAAACCCTAAAAACTATATAAATCCTAAAAACCCTAAAAATACCTATAAATTAAAAAATTTCTAAAAAACCCAGAAAACCATAAGAAAACATAAAAACCTAAAAACACTTAAAAAACCCAAAAGATAAAAAATATATAAAATTATAAAAACATAAAAAATCATAAAAACCCTCAAAATCCATAAAATCCCTAAAAATGAAAAAAAATACTAAATTGTTTTCAAAAATCCCTAAAAATGTAAAAAAAATAATAACCTAGAAAATCATTAGAAAAACATAAAAACCAAAAAAAATAAACACCTAAAAACACTAAAACCCCTAAAGGCATTAAAAACCCCAAACCTCCTAAAATCCATAAAACCACAAAAAACCTAAAAAGACTAAAAACCCATAAAAACCCTAAAAACCACTAAAAACTCTAAAAACCATTTAAACCCCTAAAAACATTAAAAAACTCTAAAAATCTATAAACAAACCTTAAAACAAAAAATAATCTTAAAACCCCAGAAAACCATTAAAAACCAAAAAACACAAAAAACACCAACCCCCCCCCCCCTCAAAATCCTTAAAACCCCTAAAAATCATTAAAATCCTAAAAACCCATTAAAATCCTAAAAAAGTAAAAGGACCTAAAAACCCTGAAATATAAAAAGAAAACCTTAAAAATCTAAAAACACTAAATAGCCCTAAAACCATAAAAATGATAAAACCCCTAAAACCCTAAATCCTTAAGAACCCTAAAAAACAATAAAAATAATAAAAATATCTAAAAATACCTAAATATATAGAAATCATAAAAAACCCCAAGAAAATTCTAAAGAAAACATTCAAAACCTAAAATTATTAAAACCCATAAAAACCAAATAAATTAAAAACCCCTAAAAGACCCTAAAACCTTAGAAACCCTTAAAAACCACAAAACCCCTAAATCCCTTAAGAAACCCAAAAACCCAAAAAACCACTAAAAATCTAAAACCCCTTTACACCCCTAAAAATGTTAAACAACTCTAAAACACATTTATACCTCTATAAACTCAAAAAACCATAAAAACCAAAAATTTCATAAAAACTATAAAAAATTAAAAAAAACCCAGAACACTCAAAATCCATAAAAAACAAATAAAACATAAAAATCCTAAAAAATTTGCAAGAATTCGTAAAAATGTAAAACTCTAAAAAACTATAAAAACCCTAAGGAAAACTTAAAAATTTAAAAACACTTAAAACCCCTAAAATCATAAAAAAATATAAAAACCCTAATGTTTCCTTTGGAACATGTGTTCTGGTTAGGAATCAGAATTTCTAAATGGTTTCCAATGAATTTTTTATGGAGCCAGAAACACCCAATGATTCTGTATCCAAAGGGACCTACTTACCAAAGGCTGGTGCTTGTTGAATATTTTAACCCACAATGCTTAAGAACTCTCATTGGTCGAGAGTATGGGAGGTTAGGCTCATCGTGCCCTATTGAGGGGAATTATTGTATACTTTGAGACTCTCTTATGTATTTAAGATATTTTCGTGAATCCTTATTAATTTACCAATCCTAATATAGGTTTACCTTGAAATTTTCAATCAATTATTAACATGTCTGGAATTCTAAATCATCGATATGTATTCGAGTTTCTTCATCAATGGAGATATTTGTTTGTATCTAAAGTTCTTCATTGATGGTATCCACTTATATAATACTTTTAGATTATTTGGTCATCATCATAACGATGCTTGTTTTTAAGCCACTCAACGGGGAACTCAAGAATTTTATGGTCATCTTGGAAGAAAAATGTCACTCTAGAATTTATTGTCATCCAGGGAGTTGAAAATTTACTATGGAGTTTATTTTCATCTAGGTAGACAGAGGTTACTCTATATTTTTCATCATCTAGGGAGATAGAAGCTATTTTGATGTTGGTATTGAACTCATAGGTGGGACTCATGCATATATTTATGAAAGTAATCTGAACCCACATAGTTCAGTGATGTTTAATGCGACACATCATATCTTTTAATATCATTTTTAAGGACTCAACTATATAGTTTAATTTCATTTGGTAAGGAAATCTATGCAGAAGTTGCCTAGTCAATGCTTGGTTTATGACTTATGCCTAAGAAGCCCAAAAATATTGGAAGGAATATGATCTCCAAAGTTGAATTAAAACCTGCTAGGGATATTACCCAAAGATAATATGGTTTATTAGAAATGTTGGGTTTAAACATCATGGAGGCTTACAATATATTCTGTTTGGATGGGAATCAAAGCCCGCGTAGTTCATTAATTTTTGAAGGGAAGTATGGATCTTTGAGTTAAATAGGTTAGGGATTAATTCTAAAGATTATTCCCTTGTAATAGGGTCCACGAGATATGTCTTAAATCATAGAGTTTTTGGGAGGTTTTAATTTTGGGCTTACACCTAAGAAGGATTCCCAGATTAAGGGAATTAGCGTTGGACTACTGAGGAGGATGTCCATTGAGCACTGGGCCTAGGCGAAGGCTTCCCATGTATCCAAGTTATGGTGGGAATTAGTGTTTTTGTTGTTCATTTCATAATCTGTATTGTGTGGATGTTGTGATCATTAAAATTCTCTAATACCATGTTAGTCATGATTGGTGTGAGAAATAAGAGGATGTAAAATATTTAACAAACCACACACACTTTTTCTCCTTCATTGGTAGAAGAGTTTGGGACTATAGAGGATGAGGTCATGGGTACGACTGAAGAGGTAGTGGCCATGTTGCTTCCCTTTCTTCAATTTACATTGAATATGGGTCCAATGTAAGAATGGAGTGAAGATGAAGGGTGTAGAGAGGATCGATACTGTAACCTACTAGGTAAAAGTCTAGGGGCTTACAACATTATGTATGCCCTAAAATGGGTCCCATAGTGGGAAGGGAGACATCCCCTTTTCTAAAAAGGAAACGGGAGATTGATCATTACCCTCCCTACTAGGGACTAGAGGCTATGAGTCTTGGAGATTAGAAGTATCAGATAAATTCCTATCCCCATAATCCAATATAGGTAACTTCTCAACACTATCCCTATGGTAAGGGTCAATGTGACAATAGATATACAAATCTATAGATGTTCTGAGGATTCCATCCCTTCGTATGGTATGTGTGTAAAACCTATGACCATAGAAATGCAAATCCAAATGGGTGACATGTTGGAATTAATTTCCCAAATATGTGGTAAATCAAGAGGTCATGGTGGAGGTTTTAACATGGTATCTTTCAGAAAAAATATCTAGAGAAGAAAATGAGTTTCCATTAGCAGATTATAGAGAGGCCTAATGGATGGCTCATGTAGGATGAAAGGTAGAGTGAACATCAAGGAAGTGTGCTCAAGAAATAGGAACATAGGTATGGGGCACTCAAGTATGATTAGTTGAATGGATGTCACCTTAAGTGAATAACAACCTAGATTACTAGACTTGGGAAAGACTTGGCTCAAGCCTTCAAGAAACTTCATAGGTATTCTCAAAAGTGGGGGGACACGTTTCTATTTAATGAAGGGAGTATGTGCTAGTCTTTTTAGTTAGGGGGTTTGGGTGATTGAATTGTGAAAGTGTTATTAATTTCAACAATTTAAGAACCTATGTCTCACTATCCCCCTTTAATTCCCTCAATTTATGTGTTAAGGTACTACATTAGAGGCTTTGGAGGACTTTGGTGAATAACTAGGGAGACCATATAAGCAATCGGGATTCAGGTTTTAAGTGTTTTTAGGTTTTTAAGGTTTCTTAGGGGTTTTCAAGATTTTAAGAGGTTTTTATGTTTTTAGGTTTTTTTTGGATTTTAATGGGTTTTTATGTTTTTATTGGATTTTTTGGGTTTATAGTAATTTTTAGGGTTTTTAAGGTTCTTTTTGGGTTTTAGGGTTTTTAAGGAGTTTTTAGGGTCTTAATGGGTTTTTATGATTTTAAACCTTTTTAGGGGTTTAAATGGTTGTTAGAATTTTGAGTGGTATTTTATGATTTTTATTTTATTTTATTTTTTAGGTTTTTAGGTTTTTTAGGATTTTTAGGGTTCTTAGGGTGTTTACGGTCTTCTAGGGTTTTAGTATATTTGGGGTTTTTAGGGGTTTAATATTTTTATGGTTTTATTTTCATTTTCAATGTAATTAGTGAATTTTAGGGTTTTTTTATTATTTTTATGGTTTTAAGGTATTTTGTGGGTTTTTTTTGGGATTTTTAGCTTATTTTATAGTTTTTTACATTTTTATGTATTTTTAGGGTTTTTTTAGAATTTTAATGATTTTTAGGGTTTTTATGGATTTTGAGGGGTTTTACGGGGGTCTAGGGTTTTTATGGTTTTAGGGTTTTTTTATTTTTAAAGAGATTTTAATTTTTTTCATAATTTTTATGGGTTGAAAGTGTTTGTCGAATTTTTAGAGGGTTTTAGGATTTTCACGGGTTTTAAGGATTTAATGATTTTTATGGTTTCTATGTATTTTTAGGTTTTTATATACTTTTGGGGGTTTTATGGGTTTTATAATTTTTATATATTTTAAGTGTTTTTATGTTTTTAAGGTTTTCTTATGGGATTTCATGTTTTTTAGGGTTTTTAGGTTTTTGGTTATTTTTTGGGATTTTTTAGGATTTTATGGGTTTTAAGGTATTTAGGCATTTTAAGAGTGTTTTTTGGTTTTGAGGCTTTTTAGGATTTTTAGTTTTTTTTGGGGGGGGGGGGGGTTTAAGTGTATTTTTGTTTTTAATGTTTTCTAACGGTTTTTAGGGGTTTTTATGTTTTTAGGGATTATTAGAGATTTTTTATGATTTTTATGGGTTTTTAGGGTTTTTAGGGATTTTGAGAGCTTTAGGGATTTTAAAGTTTTTATGGATTTTTGAGGTTGCTAGATTTTTTAGAGTTTTAGGGTTTTAAATGTTTTTAGAAATTTTTAATTTCTGTAAGGGTTTAACTGGGTTTTAGAGTTTTTTGTGATATTATAAAATTTTTGTGGGGTTTTTGGGTTTTCAAAGGGTTTAGGGGTTTTATGGTTTTATGGGTTTCAGGATATTTTAGTATTTGTAGGGCTTTCAGAATTTTTATGTTTTTTGTGGTTTTAATTATTATAATGGTTTTAAGGTTTTCTTATTTTTTTAGGGTTTTTGGGTTTTATATGTTTTTAGGGATTTTGAAGTCTATTTAGGGTGTTTACGGTATTGAGGGTTTTTAGGGACTACGAGGGTTTTTAGGGGTTTTAGTGTTTTATAGGGTTTTTAAAAAAATTATTTTTAGGGGTTTTAATTATTTCTATATGTTAAGGGTTTCTTAGGGGTTTTCATGGGTTTTGGGGTTTTAGGGTTTTTTAATGTTTGTATAGATTTTATGGAATTTTTTAGTATTTTAAAGTTTTTTACGGTGCTTAGGGATTTTGAGGGGTTTTACGGTTTTTATGGTTTTTATTATGTACAATAATTTTAGTGTTTTTATGATTTTAAGAGTATAAGCGATCTTAGGTTTTTAAGTTTTTCTTAGGGTTTTTAGGGTTTTATGGGTTTTTAGGTTTTAATGGATATTTAGTGCTTTATTAGGATTTTCATGGTTTTACGGTTTTTTGGGATTTTGAGTGTTTTTAGGGATTTTAGGTTTTTTTTTTGTTTTTTTGGTTTTTTTGTGGTTTCTAAGGTTTTTTAGGATTTTTATGGTTTTTAATAGTATTCCAAGGTTTTGTTTTTTAAATGGTTTCTAGAGGTTTTATTGGATTTTAGGGTTTTTATTAGTTTTAAGGATTTTATGTTCATTAGGGGGTTTTATATTTTTATGGTCGTTATGGGTTTTTATCAGTTTTATCGTTCTTTGGTTTTGGGGGGTTTTAAATGTGTTTAGGTAATTAATAATTTCTTAGGGGTTTTCTTAGATTTTAGGGTTTGTATATCTTTAGGGGTTTTAAGGATTTTTTATGATTTTTATGGGTTTTAGGATTTTTATTGTTTTTAGGGGTTTTTGGGTTTTTTGGGTTTTAGGGTTTTTTGGGTTTTAGGGTTTTTAGGGTCTTTTAGGGTTTTAATATTTTATTATATTTTTATGAGTATAAATGTTTTTGATGTTTTTTAAGGTTTTTTTAAGGGCTGTTAGGATTTTTAGTGGATGTAATATTTTTATGGATTTTTAGGATATTTTAAACATTTTTTTGGGTTTTATGGTTTTTTGGGATTTTGGGGATTTTTAGGGTATTTATGGTTTTTTGAGGTTTTAGGTTTTTTGAGTTTTTACGTTTTTCTAAGGATTTTTATAGTTTTTTTAACATATTTAGGCTTTTAAATGGGTTTTAGAGTTTTCAGTGGGGTTTGGGGTTTTAGGGGTTTTTAATATTTTTAGATGTTTTTATGGTTTAAGGGGTTTTTAGAGTTCTTACGGTCTTTTAGGGGTTTTAGTAGTTTTTAGGTTTTTATAGGTTTTTAGTGTTTTTTGGTTTTTTGGTTTTCATAAGGGTTTTCATGTTTTTTAGGGTTTTTTACATTTTTAGGGGGTTTTTTGACTTTTTTTTGGATATTATTGGGTTTTAGGTTTTTTATGGAATTTAATGGTTTTTTGTTTTTTTAGGGGTTTTAGTTTTATTTAGGGTTTTTTGGAATTATTAGGGATTTTTTAGCACTTTTATGGTTTTAGTGTTTTTATAGATTTTAAGGTTTTTAGGTTTTTAGGGGTTTGTTGGGTTTTATTGATTTTTTGGGTTTTTAGGGGTTTTGGGAGTTTTTAAGGTTTTTTGAGGTTTTTAATATTTTTAGGGGTTTAAAATACTTTTAGTGATTTTAATGGGTTCTATGGTTTTTATGTATTTTATAGGGTTTTTATTGTATTTAGGTTTTTATGGTTTTAAAGTGTTTTTAGGTTTTAAGGTTTTCATAGGTGTCTTAGGGGTTTTAGGGATTTTTAAATTTTTATTGATTTTGAGGATTTTTATGGTTTTTAGGGATTTTAGAAATTTTGAGTGTTTTTATGTGTTTTAGTATTTATAAGGTTTTTAATGGGTTTTTTTGGTTTTTATGTTCTCTTAGGGTTTTCATGTTTTTATATATTTTTACATATTTAGATATTTTTAGGGTTTTTAAGATTTTTATGGTTTCTTAGAGATCTTATGGATTTTATGTTCATGTTAATTATCATGGTAGAAGATCTTGGAAGGATAATCACTCATGATAGTGATGAAAGAAAAAAATATAGATCTCCCACATCTGAAGCTACACAAATACAAATGAATTCATTGGTGCTCCATTTCGAGAAACATCTTCATAGGATAATCCATGATTACCCACAGTGTGATTTGGAACCACATCATCCCCATATCATTGAGTAATAGATGGATAAATTTGGTGATGATTTTGATGATTTCCCAAAAAATAAAAGGATGTTCCATCAACATAGAGGTGTACAAAGGAGACTATATAAAGAGGACATCCTTGAACGTATTAAGGTGATAGATCCCTATTTTCATGGAAAAAGAGATTCGAAAAAATAATTGGAGTGGGAGATGTGGATTAAACAAGTATTTTAATGAAATTCATATTATGAGAAGAAAAAATTTTAAACTTTATTCCCTTTAATTTTCTAATTAAGCTTTAACTTGGTGGGACCAAACAAAAAATGAGGGGTTTATATCTAGTGGATATCCCATCAACACTTGGGGCGATATGAAGTTTTTCATTCAAAAATGTTTTGTGCCCTCCAATTAGAATAAATATCTCCATAAAAACATCAATGCCTAACCCAAGAGAGTAGTAATGTTGATGATTATTACAAGTAGAAGCAAATTTTTCTGATTCTAGAAATCATTGAGGAGGATCTAGAGGCAAATATGGAAAGATTTTTAAATGGGATCAATTAGAAGATTTCAGATCAATTAGAGATGTACCGACATGTGGAGAAACAAGATAAGACCCACTAACCCACCAAATCAATAAAAAAACAAAATGAGGAGAAACCTGAGGAAACACACTACCTCTTTATCTCTATGGAGAAATTCATGGAAGGAAATTAGAGAATCATTAAATTCAAAATAGTGGTTGGTCACAAAAGTGACAAAGTAATTCTTCCACATAAGAAACCTAATTTTGGGGCTAACCAAATGAGGAATCATGATATTTGTTGTTTCAAATGTTAATTAAGGGGTCACATTTCCAGTTAAATCCCAAACTAAAGCCCCATGACCATCAACAAGTATGGATAATGGGAGACTGATGGAGAGAGCTCAGATGAGGAATCCTTTTCAATTGAAAATGGAGAATTTTCATAAAATGGTGAGATTATTTTCACTATGAGTGTTATAAGTTTACATATGGCCATTGGATACAATGAGAGGTTGAATAACATTTTCTATTCATGGTTCAAGTTACTCGAAAAGGTATTTAGTGTTATTATTGATGGAGTAATTTGATGCAAAGTAACAATCACTGAGTTGGTGGAGAAGTTACGACTTCCCAATTTGAGGACTCAACATAAATTTCAGCTCCAGTGGTTGTCTGATTTTGGAGAGCTAAATATTAACAAATAGGTGTAGGTATTGTTCACCATTTGTAAATATGAGTTTGAGTTATTGTGCGATGTTTTTCCTATGAAGACATTTCATTTTCTATTGGTTCGACTATGGTAGTATGATCAGTGAGTTACTTATGATGGGTTCATGAACTTTTACCCCTTTTTACTATGATGGTATCCTATAAACCAAAACCTCATTTCACCAAAATGTTTTTATAAGATCAAATGTTTATAGAAATTAAAAAAATTAGTGATGAGGGAGAGAAGAGAGAAAATTAAAAAGTTGAGAATGGGGGAAAAGGAGAAGAGGGGAGAGGAAAATAATTAAAGAGTAAAGAAAAATCAAGACGTAAAAAATATATGAGAGGATATAAAAATTTTATGTTTAAAAAAATAATTGAGGTTAAGGAATATTTTATTTATCAGAAAAAATTTGTACTTATGTATAAAGAGGTTATGTTGAAAACTAGTATCTTAACATATAATTTTTTACATGTTGTAGAGTATTTGTTACTTGAATTTGATGAAGTGTTTCTCAAAGAGGTGGCACCGAAATTTTCACCAAGTAGAGGTATTGATAATAATATTGACCTCATATTTTGAGCACCCCAACCAAACCACTCTTTATACCACACCAACCCGGATGAGACAAAATAGATTTGAAGGAAATTTCAAAATTTATTGGATATGGGATATATCAAAGGGGGACTTAGTCTATGTGTTGTATAGGTAATTCGGGTTCCCAAGATAGAGGGAACATGAAGAATTTCAATTGAATAAATATCCATTAATAACATTATGGTCTTGTATCATCATTTTATCCCTATGTTAGATGACATTAATGATGAGTTAATTGGATATATTATTTTCTCAAAAATTAATTTTAGAAGTGGATATAATCAAATTATGGTTAAAGGTGGAGATGAGAGGAAAATATAATTTAAGACAAAACATGGATTTTATGAAAGTTTATTCATTCCCTTTGGTCTCACAAATTCACTTAGAACATTTATGAGGTTAATGAATCATCTCTTATGTGAATGTATTGGAAAAAGTTTGATAGTTAACTTTGATGATATTTTGGTCTATTGTATCACTTTATAAGAACATAAAAATCTCTTAAGAAAATTCCTACATGTGTTAATAAAGGTAAATTTGTTTTGAAACATTAAAAAGTTTTAATTTATCCTTGATAAAATGGGTTTCATTGGATTTTTGGTAAGTGGTGATAGAGTTTAGGATGATATTGATATGATCAAGGCAATTCAGTGGTGGCTGACTCACACCTCCATTAGGTATAAAAGAATTTTCTATGAGCTTATAAGATTTTATAGGATATTTTTTAAGGACATCATCACACTATTAGTTTCATAGAATGAGTCAAAAAAGATTAAAATTCCTTTCATATAGGGGAAAATCAAGAGAAGGCCTTCCAAGCACTCAAAGAGAGGCTCACCCATGCACCCCTACTATCTCCCTTGATGTTTGGTAAGACCTTTTAAATTTAATGTGATGCAATTAGAATTGTAATAGGAGGATTAGTCATTACTGAAGGTAATCATATTTCTTTATTTAGTGAGAAGTTAGATGGCCCAACTCTAAACTATTCTATATATGTTAAAGAGTTTTATGAATTGTTTGGAGTATTAGAAACATTGATTCATTATATTTTTCTTAAAGAATTTTTGATGCATTCTAATCACATGGATATTAAATACCTTATGAGATGACATAAAATAAATAGGAGACATTCAAGATGGTAGGAATTCATTTAATCAATTCTATATGTCATCAACCATAGAATGTGTAAATAAAATATTGTGGCTGATGAACCTTCATGAATATATTCTATTTTATCCTTGATGGATTATAAACTCTTTGGTTTTCAAAACATTATTTATTTATATACCACTAATAGAGATTTTGTTAAACCCTGTAATCATTTTAAACCTATAGTTTATTGAAGATATTTGTATTTACATGATGAATTATTATTTCAGATTGATAAGATTTGAAATTCCAATTTCTATATCTATTTATTTTTACTAAATTAGTCACATAATAGTGGGTTAATGGGAAATTTTGGTGTTTCAAAACATTATGTGTTCTTAGTAAGTATTTTTTTGGCCTAGGATGTTTGGATATGTTGATAAATTTGTGCGAAAGTTCATTTTCTACCATAATTCCAAATCTAAACTTAACACAAATGGATTATATCTTCCTTTAACAATCCCTAAGACCCATTAGGAGGATATATCAATGGAATTTATTATGGTATTACTAAGGAAAAAGAGGTAGATATATTCAATTTTTATTATAGTGGATGAGTTTTCTAAAATGGAACATTTTATTCCTTTTCACATAATAAAAGATTCCTCTAACATTGAAAATATTTTCTTTCAGGAAGTAGTCAAACTCCATGGAATTCCAAGGTTGATTGTTTCTGATCAAGACACAAAATTCCTAAATTACTTTTGGAAGACACTGTGGAGCAAACTAGGTCATAAGTTAATATTCTCTATTACCTATCATCTACAAACTAATCATAAAATGGAGGTGGTGAATCAGACACTATCATCCCTTTTGAGGAAAATTGTTAAGAATAATCTCCAGAATTGGGACTAGTGTATACCACATGTGGAATAAATATATAAAAGGGCCAGGCATTCAACTACTCAACATTTTCCTTTTTAAATTTTTATGGATTTAACCTGCTTTCACAAATTGATTTAGTTTCTTTTCCTATGAAGGAATCAAGTAATATGGATTCAAATGGTCATGCATAATACATTAAGCCACTCATTTAAAAGGAAATAAAAAATATTGAACAAATGACTAAGAAATATGTTGATAATTCAAACAAGTGTCATAATGAAGTGTTATTTGATCTTGATAACTTATCCTCGATTCATATGAAAAAGTAATAATTTACAAACAAGAAAAAATTAAAACTCATGACACAAGGAGATAAACCTTTCCACATTCTTAAGAAGATTAAAAACAATGCTTACAAGATTGCATTGCTAGGTGAGAATGGTGTAAGTTCCACTTTTAGTATTTATGATCATTCTCATTTTTTGAGTCTATAGGGTGAAGGGTTGAGGGAAAATCCTTTTCAAGAGGGGGAGTATGATGATAACCATGTCAATTAAACCAATATGATTTATTGGGTAGAGGATTTGTATTTTCATGTCCTGATTACCCAAGGGATATTAAGAGGATGAATACTACAATTAGAATTAATCTCACTTCATTAAAGGCCCAATGGATCCCACCAAGCATGGATGGGGAAAATTGGTAAATAGTCTCACTTATTCAAGCCCAAAAATTATGTCTAAAGATTTTCCCACATAGTTTCCTGAATTTTTGAAGCCTTTCCCACATGGGAACTCTAGAATGGAATCTTTGGACACTAAAGTCAAATATGGTGGGTGAGATACTCAATGTCAAATCAGGCGAGCTGTGGGTGGAAAAAAATGTGCTACTTTTCCCAAAATTCATTATCAGACTTTAACTTTTAGAATTTAATGGGAAAATATAGGAATATAATTTATGACTGTAGGGTATTATATCCTTGACCTTTTATGTCACCCTTAGGCTACAAATTTCCACCCCATGGAATTATATTCTCATTCATGTTTTCATTAGAGAAACCCTAAGAGTTTATTCTCTCCATTATGTGGATATTTACTTTCTTCCCTTACTCTTCTGTATTATTGACATGTCAATCTAGAAGTCATATTGGATATCCAAGATCACAAAACACCAATTTTGTGCCTCAACCCAAGTGTTTTTTTGTGTGGATTAGCCATCAAATCCCTCCCTCGAGTGTATTTCCTAAGTATTAGGTTACACTTCATATAGAATTGGTTGACTACATTCTTCCATGATCCAAACCCATCCTCAACCACTTATCCCATAATTGTATCAATTGTCACCACCTTATGTCGTGAATATTGAGCCAAACCATGCATCATGCATAAAAGGTTTAAGGTATTCTTAGGGTTTTATGGGTTTTTATATTTTTATTAATTTTGGGGGATTTTAGGATTTTTACGATTTTAGGGGTTGTAGGGATTTCGAAGGGTTTTAGGATTTTTAGTGTATTTGGGGTTTTAGCGGTTTTAGGATTTTTAGGGTTTTAAGGTTATATTAGTTTTTTCAGGGGTTCTAGTGTTTTTTATGTTTTTAGGGAAAAGGAGATGCGAGGGTGAGGCTATTCCTGACCCCCCAAATCTATTAAAAAAACACAGTAGATAAGGGAGGGGAGGGGTTAAACGACCTGCACCCAAAAGCCCTTAACAACCCCAAAACCAGAAAAGGAAACCCAAATAGTCAAAAAGAAAAACAGAACCAAAAAAACACATACAAAAACCATCAGCAACCATTACCATCATCTGACATTAACCAACATCCAACATCTCACTACCACGCAGTGACTTGCATCCAAACTCACCAATACCAGCATCCAACATCTTTATCGGGTTTCAGGGTTTATTGGTATTTTTAGGGTTTATATTGTCTTTAAGGGCTTTTAGGGTGTTTTTAGTTTTCTATGTTTTATTTTTTTTTTGTATTTTTTAGTGTTTTCATGTTTTTCCTATGTTTTTAATTTTTTTTAGCATTTTTGGGGTTTTATAGTTTTTAGTTGGGTTTTATGATTTTTCTAGGTCTTTTGGTTTTTTAAGGTTTTTTATGTGTTCTTATGTTTTTATAAGTTTTAAGGATTTTAGGGACTTTTAGGGTTTTTAGGGATTGTATGTGTTTTTAGGTTTTTAAGGTTTTCATAGGGGTTTTTTAGGGTTTTTATATTTTTTTTTATGTTTTTAAGGATTTTTTGGATTTTTATGGTTTTTTGGGACATCAGGGATTTTGAAAATTTTTATATTTTTTGAGGGTTTTTTGGTTTATAGAATTTTTAGCACCTTTTAAGGGTTTTAGGGTTTTTAATTATTTTTTGGTATTCAATGTTTACCTAGGTTTATTTAGAGATTTTTTAGTTTTTTCAGTTTTTATGGATTTTTAGGGTTTTTGGAATTTTAGGTTTTTTAAGGATTCTTATGGTTTTTAGTATTTTTTAGGTTTTTATGGTTTTTAAGGTTTTTTTTGTTTTTATAACTTTAATGGTTTTTTATAGTTTTTAAACATTTTTTGGGGTTTTAAGGGGTTTTAAATTTTCTATTTTTAGGGGTTTGATGGAGATTTACAGTTTTTAAGGGATTTATGGGTTTTTGGGGTTTTAACATTTTTTAGATTTTTAGGGGTTTTATTGTTTTTTAAAAAAATTTGGGGGTTTAATAGTTTTTAGGTTTTTGATATTTTTTAGGTTTTTTAGGTTTTTTACATTTTTAGATATTTTCAGTGATTTTTTAGGATTTTATGGTTTTCAGGGTTTTTATGGATTTTCAGAGTTTTTAGATTTTTTAGGGTTTTGGGGGGGGGGGGGGGGTTTGGGTTTTTAGAATTCTTAGGTTTTTAGGGGTTATAAGTTTTTTTAGTTTTATAATTTTTTCTTAGTGTTTTTCAAGGTTTTTAAATTTTTTCTGTTTTTGTGGATTTTAGGAATTTTTAGAGTTTTTACGAGTATTAAGAGTTTTTTTTAATTTTGAGGGTCTTTAGGGTTTTTAGGATTTTTTTTAGCATTTTTAGGTTATTTGGTGTGTTTTAAATATTTTTAGGCATTTTCATATTTTCTTAGGGCAAGGAAGATGCAAGGGTTGGGAATTCCCAACCCCCCCCCCCCCCCCCCCCCCCAAATTTATTAGCCAGAAAAAAGGAGACACAACAGACAAGGGAGGGGAGGGGTCAAACAACCCACACCCAAAAACCCCTTACAACCCACGCCAAAAAAGAAAAACAAAGAAAGAAAAAGACTCAAAAACCGACACAAAGTAGAATCATCACATCACATCCAGCCAGAACCAGCATCCAGCAGCACCACATCCAATCATCCCAGTAACACAGCAGCAGCATCACATCCAAACCAACCAGCCCCGGCAACCAACATAACCCAAACCGACAACAAATCCAAACAAAAACAGCAGCATCAAACCATAGCACAAGCACTGCAACCAAGCACAACCATCATCACCTTCCAACAAAAAAGCAACCAGCAACTAGCAGCACAACAGAAAACTCATCCACAACAGCAGCAAAAACCAAACAACCACACATCATCCAGCATTCACTAGCAACCAGCAACTCACTGCCAACCAATGGCCCGCATTCAATCTAACAAGGTCCAGCACCCAGTACCTTCTCACCAAGAAGGTCCCTCTCCAGCAGCATAGAACCAACAGAATCACTAGAACAAGATTCAGCTCCACCCAACAGAACTAATAACCAGCATCCACATCGAAACCAAAACAGCAGCCAAAACGCAGCACCTAACCTTCCCTCTAACAACAACTTGGGGGGAAACCAGTAACTCTAAAACCAACCAAATTTCAACAGAAACAGCAACTCAATACCAAACCAGCAACTCAATACCAAACCAGCCACCAGACAAGAACACGCAGACCAGAAAATTAAATCGAATGCAGCACATTGTGACCATACCTTTTTCAACAGCAAGATCCAAGAACAAGAAAGTATAACTAGAAGAGCAGACCTTCATCCTCACCCTAATCATCCATCATGGTCCTTCGAGAAGCCAGAGAAGCTAGCAAGACCCTTCTCGGGTCCAAACAAGCAGCTCATAACCGAGCAAAGAGCCATAAACGCTAGTGCAAAGAAGACGCAAAGCCCGTCGGACCCACTTATCACCAAGGAGAAGCCATAACTCCCCCCTGGCAAAACCACCAGGGCTACTTGTCGCACCAGAGATCCATCAGGCCGAACACACCTCTTCCCATTCGACGAAGCATCCATCGCGCCTATGTTGACTTCACCATCAACCTCTTAGACTTCATACAGATCACAAGAAAGGCATCACTGCTTCCACCAAAGAGCGCAGAATCCATATCTAGCAAAGCCAATCCAAATCGAAGTAAAAACCAGACCAAGCTGTCGCCACCAAAACCTGAAACAACCCACCAGATCTCAGTACCGTCAACCATCTACCTCGAGAGCCACCATCATGCCAAGGGAGAATGCCTCTTGAACAGAAATCCATCCGCATCACAAATCCCAAATAGGGGGAGATCCACAGAGCCGCTGAAGAGGATTCCAAGATGGAACCCTAGAGATTTCCGCATTGGGAGAAGCCCGGGAGAGAGCGGTGGCATTTTCTCTTCATATTTTCTTAGGGATTTTCATGAATTTTATGGGTTTTTCAATTTTATAGGGTTTTAGGGAATTTTTTATTTTTATGTGGTTTTGAGGTTTTAGGGATTTTGTGGGGATTTAGGGTTTTTATGTTTTTTTTGTGTTTTTTGGGTTTTTTGGGATTTTTAAATTTTTATATTTTTTAGAATTTTTTAACATTTTAGGGGTTCCAATGGTTTTTATAGATTTTAGTAAGTTTTTAGAGTTTTTATGGGTTTTGTGGGGTTTTAAGGGTTTATAGGGTTTTATGGGTTTTAGGACGTTTTAGGGTTTTAGGGTCTTTAGGGATTTTAGTGTTTCTAGCGTTTTTTATTTTTTAAGGAGTTTTATGTTTTTTAGGGTTTTAAGCTTTTAATACGGTAAATCATTGGTTTTTTCAGATTTTTTTATGTTTTTATATATCTTTATGCATTTTTAGTATTTATATGGTTTTTAGGGTTTTATTCATTTTGAGGATTTTATGGGGCATTACGGTTTTTATTGTTTTTTAGGGTTTTTATAATTTTATAGGTTTTTAGGGGTTTTAATGTTTTTATGTGTTTATGTTTTTTCTTAGTGTTTTTTATGATTTTTAGGGGATTTACATTTTTATGGATGTTTAGGGATTTGTTAATATTTTTTGAGTTTTTGGGTTTATAGGGAGTTTGAGGATTTTTAGGTGTTTTTATGGGTTTTAGATATTTTTTAGGTTATTTATAGTTTTGGGATTTTTTATGGATTTTTAGAGGTTTTAGGGTTTTTATTTTTTAGTGTTTTTTAGGTTTTTAGATATTTTACTTGTTTTTAGGTTTTTTAGGTTTTGTTTTTTTAAGGGTTTTAGGGGTATTTTAATTTTTAGTTATTTTTATGGAATTTTTATGATTTTTATGGTTTTTTGGGTTCTTAGGGACATTGATGTGTTTTATGGTTTTTATGATTTTTAGGTGTTTCAGGGTTTTTTGGGGTTTTAATGTTTTTTGTGTTTTGATAATTTTTAGTGTTTTTAATAGTTTTAGAATTTTAGAGGGTTTTTAGAGTTTTTAGTCATATTTAGTATTTTTGGGTTTTTCTTTTAAAGGGTTTAGGGGTTTTTTATGGATTTTATGGTTTTTAGGGCTTCTAATGTTTTTAGTATTTTTTCAGTTTTTAACGGTTTTATGATTTTTTATGTTTTTAAGGCTTTTGAAAGTTATTTAGGGGTTTTAGGGTTCTTTACATTTCAGTTATTTTAGGTATTTGTTAATATTTTAATTTTTTTTCATATTTTTTAGCAATTTTGATAGTTATGAAGATTTTTTAGGGTTTTAGGTATTTTATGTTTTTATGGGTTTTATTGGTTTCTGGTTTTTATTGTTTTTTTGGGTTTTCTAGGTTTTTAATGTATTTTAAATTTTAAATAATTTTTAGGGATTTTTAATGATTTTTATGATTTTTATTGATTTTTTGGAATTTTAAGGGTTTTAGGGTTTTTATGAATTTTAGGGTTCCCATGTTTTTTTTTTGGATTTTCGGGTTTTTTAGTTTGTTCAGTTTTTATTTTTTTAGAGTTTTTGTAATGTTTTTATGATTTTAAAAGGTTTTTTTATTTTTTTTAATGGGTTTTTAGAGTTTAATGGTTTTTAGGGTTTTTTTATATTTTTAGGGGGTTTAGGGTTTTTTGGGTTTTTTGGGTTTTTTGGTTTTTTTTGGGTTTTTTGAATTTTTTAGGTTTGTAGGGGTTTTAAGAGTTTTTTTCTATTTTTATGCTTTTATTAGGGTTTTTTCAGTTTCTTAGGGTTTTTAATATTTTTTAGATTTTTAGGGATTTTTTATGACTTTTATGTCTTTTTTTTGGCATTTTGAGGGGCTTTAGTGTTTTTAGGATTTTTTGTGTTGTTATGTTTTTTGGGGTTTTAAGGGGGGGGGTTATTTTTTTTAGGATTTTTAATTTTTTTAGATTTTTTAACATTTTAGGGGTTTAGAGGATATTAATAATTTGTAGTAAGTTTTTAGTGATTTTATGGGTTCTTATGGACTTTTATTGTTTTTAAAGGATTATGGGTTTTAGGGTTTTTAGCATATTTATAAATTTATAGGTTTTAGGGGTTTTTATGTTTTGAAGGACTTATTAGGGGTTTTCAGGGTTTTTACATTTTTAGGTATTTTTAGGGATTTTTAGGATATTTATTGTTATTAGGTTTTGTTTTTTTGTTTTTGTTTTTAGGGATTTTATTGAGTTTTTTAGAATTTTAATTTTTTTAGAGTTTTCTCCATATTTAAGGGTTTAAAGGGTTTTTTATAGTTTTTATAGTTTTTAGTGTTTTTCAGGTTTTTTATAGTTTTTATATTTTTAGGAATTTCTTAGTTTTTTTAGGATTTTTATGCTTTTTAGGGGTTTTAGGGATTTGGGGGGGGGGGGGGGGTTTGGGGTTTTTTGGGTTTTATAGATTTTGGGGGGTTATAATTTTGTTTTGAGTTTTTTTTTTTGGGTTTTTATGTTTTTAGAGTTTTTTTTAACAATTTAAGGATTTTAAAGTGTTTTTAATGATTTAAGTGGGTTTTTAGATTTTTATGAGGCTTTAGGGGTTTTAGATTTTTAGGGGTTTTATTTTTTTAATGGGTGTTTTGTGTTTTTTGGGTCTTTTTAGGGTTTATTAGGGTTTTTAAATATTAAGAGGTTTTTAATCTATTTTTATGGATTTTTAGGATTTTTATGGTTTTTAGGGGTTTTAGGGTATTTAAGGGTTTTGTGGGTTTCTTGTTTTTTTTTGTTTTCTTTTTGGTTTTTAGGGTTTTTAAATTTTTTTAGGGATTTACTGGTTTGGTAGTGTTTTTTAACATTCTTAGGGGTTAAGGAGGTTTTTTATGGTTTTATGGGTTTTAGGGGTTTTAGGGGTTTTAATGGGGTTTAGGGCATTTTATCGTTTTTTGGTTTTTTGGTTTTTAGTGATTTTTTGGGTTTTTAGGTATTTTAAGTGTTTTTAGGTTTTTATGGTTTTATTATGGGGGTTTTAGGTTTTTATAGGTTTTTTACATTTTTAGGTATTTTTATGGCTTTTTTATGATTTTTGTGGGTTTTTATGGATTTTAGGGATTTTCTGATTTTTAACATTTTTTAGTTTTTAGGGGATTAAAGTGTTTTTAGGTTTCAAGGGTTATCTTAGTGTTATAGGGTTATTATTTTTTAGGGTTCTTTAGGGATTTTTTAATATTTTTATTGTTTTCAGGGTTTTTAGGGATTTTGGGTGGTTTTAGAGGGTTTTTATGACTTTTAGGGTTTTTATGGTTTTTTGGGGGTTTTAGGGTTTTTTTAGTTTTTTAGGGTTTTAGTGATTTTTTTGAGTTTTTAATATTTTTTTGTGTTTAATGGGTTTTAGAGTTTCATTCCATTTTCTAGTGTTTTAATGGTTTTGTAGGTTTTGATGGTTCTTAGTGTGGTTTAAAGGGTTTATGGTTTTTTATGGTCTTCTTAGGGTTTTTTTTGTTTTTAACATTGTTTAGTTTTTAAGGGGTTTAATGTGTTTTTAGGTTTTTATGAGAACCTTATCCTTCACATGGATCTGATTACCCACATGGAGGAGTTATATTTCAAGACTCGATGATGAGGCATGGATTAAAGAGGTTGAATGCTACAATGGGTGCGCATCTCACATCATTAATGATCCAATGGATCTCACCTTGCATGGATGGGGAAAATGAACATATTATCTCACTTATTCAAGCCCAAACATGATGTTTAAATCTAGACCCACATGATTGCATGAATTTTGGAATCATTTCCCACATGGTGATTCTGGAATGTAATATTTTTACACTAATGTCAAACTCGGTGGGATAGGTACTCAAAGTCAAATGTAGTGGGATATGGGAGTAAAGACATGTGCTATTTTTCCAAAAAAGTCATGTGATAGCCTTTAACCTTTTCACTTTAACTGGACAAGGTAGGAATATGATTTATGAATTAAAGGGTATTAGACCCTAAACCTTTTATGTAACCCCTTATATATAAATAGCCACTCCATATAATTGTGTTCCCCTTCAAGTTTTCATTAGTGAAACTTTGTGAGTTTCTTCTCTCTATTGTGTGTATAGTTACTTTCTTCCCTTACTCTTATGTATTTTTCCTTTATCAATCTTCAAGTTAGATTGGTGATATAGATCAAAATTCCCCCAATTTTATGCCACAACCCACATGTGTTATTGTTTGGATTGAAAACCACATCTCTCCCTTGAGTTTGTTGTTTATGTAGTGAGAAACACTCAATATAGCATTGGTTGACTACTTGATTTCACTTTCCAAACCCATCACCTACCACTTATCTCCAAAATTCTATCTTCCATTAACCACCATAAATAATGAAGATTGAGCCACCCAAAATATCTTTTTTCAGTTGGTATTAGAGATATTATTAACACAGTATGCATCTATACATTCTTCTATATTACTTTTAACCATTTCCCTTCTTACCATATTTTCCACCCATAAAAAACATTTTCTCTAAGAAACTAAATAACTATCCTATTTTGCAAGGGAGTGAAATATTTTAAATTTAACAAATTATTTATCCATATTATTTTCACATGTAATCCTATATATGTTATTTTTTGGGATTTTGAGTGTTTTTAGAGATTTTAGGTTTTTTGGTTTTTATGGTTTTTGTGGTTTCTCATGTTTTTTAGGATTTTTATGGTTTTTAATAGTATTCCAATGTTTTTTCATTTAAATGGTTTTTATAGGTTTTATTTGATTTTAGGGTTTTTATATGTTTTAGGGATTTTATGTTCATTAAGGGGTTTTATATTTTTAGGGTCGTTAGGGGTTTTTATCGGATTTATATTTCTTTGGTTTTTAGGGGTTCTAAATGAGTTTAGGTATTTAAGAATTTCATTGGGGTTTTCATGGATTATAGGGTTTTTATTTTTTTATTGTTTTTAAGGATTTTTTACAATTTTTATCTGTTTTAGGGTTTTTATTGTTTTTTAGGATTTTTTGAGTTTTTTGGGTTTTAGGGTTTTTAGGGTCTTTTAGGGTTTTAATATTTTATTAGGTTTTTAGGGGTATTAATTATTTTGATGTTTTTTAAGGTTTTATTAAGGGATTTTAGGTTTTTTTAGTGGATTTTATATTTTTATCGATTTTTAGGATATTTTAAACATTTTTTTGGGTTTTAGGGTTTTTAGGGATTTTGGGGGGTTTTAGGGTTTTTAGGGTATTTATGGTTTTTTGGGGTTTTAGGTTTTTTTGAGTTTTTACATTTTTAAGGATTTTTATAGTTTTTTAAAGATTTTTTGGGTTTTAAATGGGTTTTAGAGTTTTAAGAGGGGTTTGTGGGATTTTATGGGGTTTTAGGGTTTTTTTTAATGTTTTTAGATGTTTTATAGTTTTAGGGGTTTTAAGATTTATTAGGGAATTTTAGGGGTTTTAGAAGTTTTTAGGTTTTCTATAGGTTTTTAGTATTTTATGGTTTTATGGTTTTCATAGGGGTTTTCAGTTTTTTAGGGTTGGGTTACATTTTCAGGGATTTTTTGGCATTTTTAGGATTTTAATGGGTTTTAGGTTTTTTATGTAATTTAATGGTTTTCTGTTTTTTAGGGGTTTTAGTGTTATTTAAGGTTTTTAGGAATTTTTAGGGATTTTTAGTACTTTTATGGTTTTAGTGTTTTTATAGATTTTAAGGTTTTCAAGTTTTTAGGGGTTTTGGGGTTTTTATGATTTTTTTGGGTTTTTAGGGATTTTTGGAGTTTTTAAGGTTTTTTGAGGTTTTTAATATTTTTACGGATTTAAAATACATTTAGTGATTTTAGTGAGTTTTATGGTTTTTAAGGTATTGTGTTTTTTATATTATTTTTTATTATGATTAGGTTTTTATGGTTTTAAAGTGTTTTTAGGTTTTTAAGGTTTTCATATGGGTCTTAAGGGTTTTTAGAGATTTTTAATTTTTTAGTGATATTGAGGATTTTTATGGTTTTTGGGGATTTTAGTGATTTTGATTTTTTTTATGGGTTTTAGTATTATTTAGTTTTTTATGTTCTCTTAGGGTTTTTAGTTTTTTATATATTTTTACATATTTAGATATTTTTAAGGTTTTTAGCATTATTATGGTTTCATAGAGATTTTAGGGATTTTATGTTCATATTAATTATCATGGTATAAGATCTTGGAAGTATAATCACTCATGCTAGTGATGAAGAAAGAAAATGTAGATCTCCCACACCTGAATCTACACAAATCCAAATGAATTCATTGATGCTCCATTTCGAGAAACATCTTCATTGGATGATCCCTGATAACCCATATTGCACTTTGGAACCACATCACCCCCCTATCATGGAGTAATAGATGGATAACTTTGGTGATTATTCTGAAGATTTACCACAAATTAGGTGGAGGGTCCATCAACCTAGAGGTGTATAAAGAAGACTATATAAAGATTACATCCTTGAAGGTATTAAGGTGATTGATACCTATTTTCATGGAAAAAGAGATCTCGAACCATAATTGGAGTGGAAGATGTGGATTAAACAAGTATTTTAATGAAATTAATATTATGAGAAGAAAAATTTTAAACTATTTTCTCTTAATTTTCTAATTATTCTTTAACTTGGTGAGACCAAACAAAAAATGAGAGGTTTAGATCTGGTGGACATCCCATCAACACTTGGGGTGATATGAAGTTTTTCATTCAAAAATGTTTTGTTCCCTTAAATTACAATAAATATCTCCAAAAAACATCAATGCCTTACACAAGAGAGTAGTAGTGTTGATGATAAATACAATGGGAAGAAAATTTCTATGATTCTAGAAATCATAGAGGAGGATCCAGAGGAAAATATGGAATGGTTTTTAAATGGGGTCAATTAGAAGATTACAGATCAATTAGAGATGTACCAACATGTAGAGAAACACTATAAGACCCACCAACCCACCAAGAACAAGAAAAAAAACAAAATTAGGAGAAAAGTGAGGAACCCCACTACCCCTTTCTCTCCATGGAGAAATTCGTGGAAGGAATTTAGAGAATCATCAAATACACAATAGTGGTTGGTCACAAAAGTGGCAAAGTAATTCTTCCACATAAGAAACCTAATTTTGATGCTAACCAAATGAGGAATCATGATATTTGATGATTCAAATGTTAAACAAGGGGTCACATTTATAGTTAAATCCAAAATGGAGCCCAATGAACATCCAAAAGTATAGATAATAGGAGACTGATAGAGAGAGCTCAGATGAGGAATCCCTTGCAGTTGAAAATTGAGAATTTTCATAAAATGGTGAGATTATTTTCACTAGGAGAGTTTCTAGTCTACATATGGACATTGGATACAACGAGCGGTTGGATAACCTTTTCTATACGTGTTTCAAGATACCCAGAAAGGTATTTAGTGTTATTATTGATGGAGGAAATTGTATCAAAGTAGCAATCACAAAGTTGGTTGAGAAGTTGAGACTTCCCACTTTGAAGAATCAACATAAATATCATCTTCAGTGGTAGTCTGATTTTGGAGAGCAAAATATTACCAAATAGGTGTAGGTATTGTTCACTATTAGTAATATGAGTTTGATTTATTGTGCGATGTTTTTCCTTTGAAGACATTTCATTTTCTATTGGTTCGACTGTGGTAGTTTGATCGGTGAGTTACTTTTGATGGGTTCTTGAACTATTACTCCTCATTACTATGATGGGATCCAATAAACCAAAACCCCATTTCCCCAAAATATTTTTATAAGATCAAATTTTTATAGAAAATAAAAAATTGAGTAATGAGGGAAAATAGAGAGAAAATTAAAATGTTGAGAATGGGGGAAAAAGAGAAGAGGGGGGAAGAAAATAATTAAATAGTAAAGAAAAATCAAGAGGTAAAAAAATATATGATCGGATAGAAAAATGTGATGTTGAAAAAAAATATTGAGGTTAAGGAATATATTATTTATCAGAAAAAATTTGTACTTATGTATAAAGAGGTCATGTTGAAGACTAATAGCTTAACATATAATTTTTTACATGTTGAGTCTTTGTCACTTGACTTTTATGAAGTGTTTCTCAAAGAGGTGACACAATAATTTTCACCAATTAGTGGTATTGATAATAATATTGACCTCATATTTGGAGCACCCCTGCCAAACCTCTCTTCATACCACACCAACCCGGATGAGACAAAATAGATTTGAACGAAATTTCAATATTTGTTGGATATGGGATATATCAAAGAGAGACTTAGTCTATGTGTTGTATAGGTGCTTCGGGTTCCCAAGAAAGAGGTAACATGATGAATTTCAGTTGAATAAATATCCATTAACAACATTATGGTTGGGTATCATCATTTTATCCCTAGGTTAGATGACATGAATGATGAGTTAATTAGATATATTATTTTCTCAAAAATTTATTTAAGAAGTGGCTACAATCAAATTATGGTAATAGGTGGAGATGAGAGGAAAATATAATTTAAGACAAAACATGGATTTTATGAAATTTTAGTCATTCCCTTTGGTCTCGCTGATTCACATAGAACATTTATGAGGTTAATGAATCATCTCTTATGTGAATGTATTGGAAAAATTTTGATAGTTAACTTTGAAGATATTTTGGTATATAGTATCACTTTATAAGAACATTCAGATCTCTTAATAAAATTCCTACAAGTGTTAATAAATGTAAATTTGTTTTCAAACATTAAAAAGTTTTACTTTTTCCTTGATAAAATGGATTTAATTGGATTTTCGGTAAGTGGTGATAGATTTTAGGTAGATATTGAGAAGATCAAGGCAATTCAGGAGTGTTTGACACACACCTCCATCAGGCATGTATGAATTTTCTATGAGCTTATAAGTTTTTATAGAATATTTTTAAGGACTTTTTCTCACTATTATTTTCATAGAATGAGTCAAAAAAGAATAAAATTAATTTCAGATGGGGGAAAATCAAGAGAAGGCCTTCCAAGCACTCAAAGAGAGGCTCACCCATGCACCCCTACTATCTCCCTTTATGTTTGTCAAGACCATTGAAATTGAATGTGATGCAATTAGAATTGTAATAGGAGGATTAGTCATTCCTGAAGGTAATCCTATTTCTTTATTTAGTGAGAAGTTAGATGGCCCAACTCTAAACTATTTTATATATGTTAAAGAGTTTTATGAATTGTTTAGAGTATTAGATACATGGATTCATTATATTTTTCCTAAATAATTTTTGATGCATTCTAATCACATGGCTATTAAATACCTTATGTGCCGACATAAAATAAACAGGAGACATGCAAGATGGTTGGAATTCATTTAATCATTTCTAGATGTCATAAACCATAGAATGTGTAAAGAAAATATTGTGGCCGATGAACCTTCATGAATATAATCTATTTTATCCTTGATGGATTATAAACTCTTTGGTTTTCAAAACATTTTGGATTTATATACCACTAATAGAGATTTTGGTTAACCCTGTAATCATTGTAAACCTATAGTTTGTTGAAAATATTTGTATTTACATAATGCATTCTTACTTCAGATTGATAAGATTTGAAATTCCAATTTCTATATATGTTTATTTTTACTAAATCAGTCACATTATAGTAGGTTAATGGGACATTTTGGTGTTTCAGAACTTTATGTGTTCTTAGTGAGCATTTTTTTGGCCAAGGATATTTGGATATTTTGATAAATTTGTGTGAAAGTTCATTTTCTACCATAATGGAAAATCTAAACATAACCCACATGGATTAAATCTTCCTCTAATAATCCCTAAGACCCCTTAGGAGGATATATCAATGGAATTTATTATGGTATTACTAAGGAACAAGAGGTAGAGATATTAAATTTTTATTATAGTGGATCAGTTTTCTAAAATGGAACATTTTATTCCTTTTCACATAATAGAAGATTCCACTAACACTGCAAATATTTTCTTTCTAGAAGCAGTCAAACTCCGTGGAATTAGTTGGTTGATTGTTTCAGATTGAGACAAAAAAAATCTAAATTACTTTTGGAAGACCTTGTGGAGAAAACTATGTCTTAAGTTACTATTCTCTACTACCTATCATCTACAAACTAATCATTAAATGGAGGTGGTGAATTAGACACTATCATCCCTTTTGAGGACAATTGTTAAGAGGAATCTCCAGAATTGGGAGTAGTGTCTACCACATGTGGAATTCATATATAAAAGGGCCAGGAATTCCTTTACTTAGCATTTTCCTTTTGAAATTTTTATGGATTTAACCCACTTTTACAAATTGATTTAGTTTCTTTTCCTATGAAGGAATCAGGTAATATGGATTCTAAAGGGAATGAATAATACATTAAGCCACTCAGATAAAAGGAAATGAAAAATATTGAAGAAATGACTAAGAAATATGTTGATAATTCAAACAAGTGTCGTAATAAAGTGTTGTTTGATCCTGATAACTTATCCTGGATTCATATGAAAAGGTAATAATTTTCAAACAAAGAAAATTAAAACTCATGACATAAGGATACAAACCATTCCACATTCTCGAGAAGATTAAAAACAATGCTTACAAGATAGATTTTCTAAGGGAGAAAGGTGTAAGTTCCACATTCAATATTTATGATCTTTCTTATTTTTTGAGTCTATAGGGTGAACAGTTGAGGGAAAATCCCTTTCAAGAGGGGGAGTGTGATGAGAACCATGTCAGTTAAACTGATATGATTTCTTGGGTGGAGGATTTTGATTTTCAAGTCCTGATTACCCAAGGGAGATTAAGAGTTTGAATACTACAATTAGAACTAATCACACTTCATTAAAGGCCCAATGGATCTCACCTTGCTTGGATGGGGAAAATGGGAAAATTGTCTCATTTATTCAAGCCCAAATATTATATCTAAAGCTTTTCCCACACGGTTTCATGAATTTTGGAATCCTTTCCCACATGGGGACTCTAGAATGGAATCTTTGGACACTAAAGTCAAATATGGTGGGTGAGATACTCAATGTCAAATCAGGTGAGATGTGGGTGGAATGAAATGTGCTACTTTTCCCAAAATTCATTATCAGACATTAACTTTTGTAATTTAAGGGGAAAATGTAGGAATAGAATTTATGACTTTAGGGTATTAGACCCTTGACCTTTTATTTCACCACTTGGCTATAAAATTCCACCCCATGGAATTATATTATCATTCATGTTTTTATTAGAGAAACTTTGAGAGTTTATTCTCTCCATTGTGAGGATAGTTACTTTATTTCCTCACTCTTGTGAATTCTTTACATGTCAATATAGAAGTCATATCGGAGATCCAAGATTGCAAAACCCAGTTTTGTGCCTCCACCCAAGTGTGTTGTTGTGTGGATTAGCAATCAAATCCCACCCTTGATTGTGTTTCCTAAGTAGTAGGTTACACTCCATATTACTTTGGTTGACTACTTTCTTCCAAAATACAAACCCATCCTCGACCAATTTTCCCATAATTGTATCAATTGTCACCACCTTATGTCATGAATGGTTTTCCAACCCATGCATCATGCATCAATATTTTAAGGTATTCATAGGGTTTTAGGGGTTTTTATGTTTTTATTGATTTTTTGGGATTTTAGTATTTTTATGTTTTTAGGGGTTTTAGGGATTTTGAATGGTTTTAGGATTTTTAGTATATTTATGGATTTATAGGTTTTAGGGTTTTTAGGTTTTTACGGTTGTATTAGGTGTTTTCTGTGTTTTTAGGGATTTTTAGAACTTTTTTAGGATTTTTATGGGGTTTCAGGGTTTAGAGGGATTTTTATGGTTTCTATTGTCCTTAATGGTTTTTAGGGTGTTTTTGGTTTTCTATGTTTATGGGTTTTTTGAGTTTTTAGGGTTTTTAAGTTTTTCCTGAGTTTTTTAAAAAAAATTAGCATTTATGGTTTTTTTATAGTTTTTAGTCGGGTTTTATGGTTTTTATAAGTCTTTAGGGTTTTTAAAGTTTTTATGTGTTCTTATTTTTTTTATAGGTTTTAAGTATTTTAGGGAATTTTAGGGTTTTTAGGTCTTGCAAGTGTTTTTAGGGTTTTAAGGTTTTCATAGGGGTTTTTAGGGTTTTTAGAGTTTTTTATGTTTTTAGTGATTTTTTTGGATTTTTATGGTTTTTAGGGTCTTCAGGGATTTTGAAAATTTTCATAGGTTTTTAGGGGTTTTTGGTTTATAGTGTTTTTAGCACTTTTTTAGGTTTTTTGGGGTGTTAAATTTTTTTTGGTATTTATTGTTTTCCTAGGTTTATTTATAGATTTTCGAGTTTTTTCGGTTTTTATGGATTTTTATAGAATTTTTAGGGTTTTTTGGTTTTTAGGTTTTTTAGGGATTCTTATGGTTTTTTGGGTTTTTTGGGTTTTTATGGTTTTTACAGGTTTTTTTGTGTTTTTAGAACTTTAAAGGATTTTTAGAGTTTATTAACATTTTTTGGGGTTTAAAGGGGTTTTAAATTTTCTGTTTTTTGGGGTTTTATGGGGATTTAGAGTTTTTAATGGATTTATGGGTTTTGGGGGTTTTACAGTTTTTATATTTTTAGGGGATTTCGTATTTTTTTTAAATTTAGGGGGTTTAATAATTTTTAGGATTTTGATATTATTTTAGGTTTTTTAGGGTTTTTTACATTTTTAGTAATTTTTCGTGATTTTTTTAGGATTTTATGATTTTCAGGGTTTTTATGGATTTTGATAGTTTTTAGATTTTTTAGGGTTTTTAGGGTTTTTTTTGGGTTTTTAGCATTCTTATATTTTTAAGAGTTATAATTTTTTTTAGTTTTATATGTTTTTCTCAAGGTATGTCAAGTTTTTAAAAAATTTTCCGTTTTGGTGGATTTTAGGGATTTTTAGGGTTTTTATGAGTATTAGGAGTTTTTTCAATATTGATGGTCTTTAAGGGTTTTTAGGATTTTTGTTAGCATTTTTAGTTTTTTGGGGGGGGGGGTTAAATATTTTTAGGCATTTTAATATTTTCTTAGGTATTTTAATTATTTTTAATGGTTTTTCTATTTTCCAGGGTTTTACGGATTTTTTTATTTTTTTGTGGTTTTGAGGTTTTAGGGATTTTGAGGGGTTTTAGGGTTTTTGTGTTTTTTTGTGTTTTTTTGTGTTTTTAGGGTTTTTGGGGATTTTTAAATTTTTATGGTTTTTAGAGTTTTTTAACATTTTAGGGGATCCAATGGTTTTTATAGATTTCAGTGGGTTTTTATGGTTTTATGGTTTTTATGGGGTTTTAAGGGTTTATGGGGGTTTATGGGTTTTAAGAGGTTTTAGGGTTTTATGGTATTTAGGGATTTTACGGTTTCTAGTGTTTTTTATATTTTAAGGGGTTTTATATTTTTATGGTTTTAAGGTTTTAATAAGGTAAATCATGCATTTTTGGGAGTTTTTTATGTTTTTATATATCTTTATGTATTTTTAGGATTTATATGGGTTTTGGGGTTTTTATTCATTTTGAGGGTTTAAGGGTGATTAGGGTTTTTATTGTTTTTTAGGGTTTTTATAATTTTTTATGTTTTTAGGGGGTTTAATGTTTTTTAGGTGTTTATTTTTTTAGGGTTTTTTATGATTTTTAGGGGATTTACATTTTTAGGGATGTTTAGGGATTTGTTAAGATTTTTTAGGTTTTTAGGGTTTATAGGGAGTTTGATCATTTTTAGGTTTTTTTATGTGTTTTTATGGTTTTTATATGTTTTTTAGGATATTTATGGTTTTGGGGTTTTTTATGGATTTTGAGGGGTTTTATGGTTTTTGATTTTTAGTGTTTTTAGGCTTTTATCAATTTTATGTGTTTTTCGGTTTTTTAGGTTTTATTATGTTTTTAAGGGTTTTAGTTGTTTTTGAATTTCTAGTTATTTTTAGCTAATTTTTTGGATTTTTATGGTTTTTTGGGTTCTTAGTGACTTTTATGGGTTTTATGGTTTTTATAATTTTTAGGTGTTTCATGTTTTTTTGGGGGTTTTAAGGTTTTTTTTGTTTTTAACTGTTTTTAGTGTTTTTAACAGTTTTAGGATTTTAAAGGGTTTTTAGTGTTTTTAGTCATATTTAGGATTTTTTTGGGTTTTTCTTTTAAAGGGTTCATATTTTTTATGGATTTTATGGTTTTAATGGTTTTTAATGTTTTTAGTATTTTTCCGTTTGTAGGGGTTTTAAGATTTTTTTTGTTTTATGGCTTTCTTAGGGTATTTAGGGGTTTTAGGGTTTTTTACATTTTAGGGATTTTAGGTGTTTTTTAGTTTTTTATTGTTTTTCATATTTTTTAGCAATTTTGAGGTTTATTAGTATTTTTTAGGGTTTTAGGGTTTTTTATGATTTAATGGGTTTTATGTGTTTCTAGTTTTTATTATTTTTTTGGGTTTTCAAGGTTTTTAATGTATTTTACATTTTTAATAATTTTTAGGGCTATTTAAAGATTTTTATGGGTTTTATGGGTTTTTTGGAATTTTAAGGGTTTTAGGATTTTTAAGGATTTTAGGGTTTTTATGTTTTTTTGGATTTTAGGGTTTTTTTAGTTTGTTAGGTTTTTATTTTTTTTAGATTTTTTCTAATGTTTTTATGGGTTTAAAGGGTTTTTTTTAATTTTTAAATGGTTTTTTAGAGTTTAATGGTTATTTAGGTTTTTTTTTATATTTTTAGTGGGTTTATGGGTTTATGGGTTTTTTGGGATTTTTGGGTTTTTTGGGTTTTTTGGATTCTTTAGGTTTTTAGGGGGTTTAAGAGTTTTTATGCTTTTATTAGGTTTTTGACAGTTTCTTAGGGTTTTTAATATTTTTTAGATTTTTAGAGATTTTTTAGGATTTTTATGTTTTTTATTTTTTTGGTATTTTGAGGGGATTTAGTGTTTTTAAGCTTTTTTGGTTGTTCTGTTTTTTTGGGTTTTAGGGGTTTTTTTTATTTTCTTCGAATTTTTAAAAATTTTAGAATTTTTAACATTTTTAGGGGTGTAGGGGATATTTATAATTTGTAGTAGATTTTTAGTGGATTTATGAGTTCTTAAATATTTTTATGGTTTTGAAAGGATTATGGGTTTTAAGGTTTTTATCATATTTAATTTTTTTTTTGGTTTTTAGGGTTTTTAAATGTTTTGAAGGATTTTTTGGGGATTTTTTGGGTTTTTACATTTTTAGGGATTTTTAGGAATTGTTTGAATTTTTATGGTTATTAGGTTTTCTTTGTTTGTTTTACTTTTTTGTGATTTTATTGAGTTTTTTAGAATTTTAATTTTTTTAGAGTTTTTAACCTTTTTAAGGGTGTAAAGGGTTTTTAGACTTTTTAGTGTTTTTAGGTTTTCTATAGGTTTGTTGGTTTTTATGGTTTAAGAGGTATTTATAGTTTTAGGGGAAAGGAAGATGCGAGGGTTGGGCTATTCCCGCCCCCCCCCCCCTCCCCCCAAATTTATTAGAAAGAAAAAAAGAGACTCAGCAGACAAGGGAGGGGAGGGGTCAAGCGACCCACACCTGAAAACCCCTTACAACCCACGCCAAAAAAAGAAAAATCAAAAAAGAAAAACCCAATAAGCACACCTAGGTCCAAGCAACAACCATCATCATCTTCCAGCAGCATCCAACAACCAGTAGCTCACAACCAAGAAGTCACCAGCTTCCAAACTCACATATACCAGCATGCAGCACCTTCTCACCACATCGAGCCTTCACCAGCAGCGCATAACCACCAGCACCAGAATCACACAAGAGCCAGCAACCAGAGTTCACTTCCATACAATAACCATCATCCATTTTCGCAAGATCCAGCATCCAGTACCTCCTCACTAAGAAGGTCCACCACAAGAGGCACGGAGCAAAAAGCACCAAATTCCAACCCACAAACATCATCGCATTCCAACCAAAAAGAAGCCAACCATCATACCAAAGCAAAACAACAACCAGCAGCTTTCCACCTTCACCATAACTCAGCCAAAAAAAAAACACGCCCAACAGTAGTCATTGGAAAAACCAGCCGCATCCAAAACAGACCAAATCAAACAAACCTTCCAAAATTCAAGACCGTTTAGCCTAGCAGCCTCCACCATGCCGCACGTAGAAGTACAACCACATGGAGGAGTTATATTTCAAGACTCGATTATGTAGCAGGGATTGAATAGGTTGAATTATACAATGGGCACTCATCTCACATCATTAATGTCCCAATGGATCTCACCTTGCATGGATGCGGAAAATGAACATATTATCTCACTTATTCAAGCCCAAAAATGATGTTTAAATCTAGACCCACATTATTGCATGAATTTTGGAATCATTTTCCACATGGTGATTCTGGAATGGAATATTTGTACACTAAAGTCAAACTAGGTGGGATAGGTACTCAAAGTCAAATTTGGTGGGATATGGGAGTAAATACATGTGCTATTTTTCCAAAAAGTCATGTGCTATCCTTTAACGTTTTCACATTAACTGGACAAGGTAGGAATATGGTTTATGAATTAAGGGTATTAGATACTAAACCTTTTATGTAACCCATTGGATATAAATAACCACTTCATCGAATTGTGTTCCTGTTCATGTTTTCATTAGTGAAACTTTGTCAGTTTCTTCTCTCTATTGTGAGTATCATTCCTTTCTTCCCTTAATATTATGTATTTTTTATTTATCAATATTCAAGTTAGATGGGTGATATAGATCACAATGCCCCCAATTTCATGCCATAACCCACGTTTGTTATTGTTTGGATTGAAAACCACATCCCTCCCTTGAGTTTTTTGTTTAAGTACTAAGAAACGCTTAATATAGCATTCGTTGACTACTGGATTTCACTTTCCAAACCCATCATCTACCACTTATCCCCAAAATCTATTTGTCATTCATCTCCATAAACTATAAATATCGGACCACCCCATATATCTTTCGTCAGTTGGAATGAGAAATATTATTAACACGGTATGCATCTATCCATTATTCTACATCACATTTAACCATTTCCCTTCTTCCCATATTTTCCACCCATAAAAAAATTTTCTCTATGAAACTAAATAACTATCCTATTTTGAAAAAGGAGTGAAATATTTTACATTAACCAAATTATTCATCCATATTTTTTTCACATCTATTTATTTATATGTTATTTTATTCTGGAAAATAAATAAAATTTTATCACCTAAACTTTTGTGCTTTTAAAAACAATGAACATCCTTTCCTTGAGGGATTTCATAAGAAATCAAATCATCTTACTATCTATTAATTATCTTGTTCTTTAAAACTCAAAACATAATTATTTTGTAGATATTTGAAAAAAATAGGATACATTTACTTCTTCTTTTTGTGTATATATCACGTGTGTGAGTTTTTATTCTTGGTGTGTGTGTCTTAACATGTGTGACTGTGTTTATTATTGCATGTGTTTCTCCCCAGGTGTGTTTGTTTTCATTTAAATTATCATGGTAGAATATCTTGCAAATAGAATCACTCATGATCGCGATGATGGAAGACAAATTATATCTCCCACACCCAAATCTACAAAAATCCAAACGAATGTTTTGGTTCTCCATTTCTATAAACATATTGATAGGAAGTTAATGGCATTCCTTTATAGGATCAATGAATTGGAGAATAAACCATTCCTTAGAAAAATCCATGATACCCCACAGTGCGCTTGAGCACCAAATCATCCCCACATCAAGGAGGAATATATAGATAACATTGATTATTATTTGGAGGATGTCACAATAATGAGGAGGAGGTTCCAAAAATCTAGAGTAGTCCAAAGGAGACCACATGAAGATGGCATCCTAAGATGTATTAAGGTGAAGGTTCCCTCTTTTCAAGAAAAAAACCATTTAAAATCATAATTGAAGTGGGAGATGTTGATTGAACAAGTGTTTTCATGACATTCAAATTATGAGAAGAAAAATATCAAACTTTATTTAGTTTAATTTTCTAATTATTCTTTAATTTTGTGGGATCAAACAAAAAGGAGAGGTCTAGATCTGGTGGACATCCCCTCAACACTTGATACGACGTGAATTTTTTTATTTGGAAGAATTTTGTCCCTCAAATTATCATATATATCTCCAAAAAAACATTAATTCCTCACCCAAGGGAGTAATAGTGGTGATGATTACTATAAAGAGATGAAAATTTCCATGATTCAAGAAATCACTAAGAAGGATCTGAAGGCAACCATGGCACAATTTTTACATGGGATCAATGATGATATTTCTGATCAATTAGTGATGTACCACTGTTTGGAGATACAAGATATGATCCACCAAGCCACTAATATCATGAAACAAATCAAAATGAGTCAAAACATGAGGAAACCGACTACCCATTTCATTCCATGGATAAATTAGATGAATGAAATTGTAAAATCATCAAATCGAAAATTATGGTTGGTCTTAAAAGTGACAATGTAATTATTCAACATAAGAAACCTAATTTTGAGGCTAATAGAATAAGGATCAAGATATTATATGTTTCAAATGTTAAGGAAGGGGTCACATTTCTAGTTAAATCCAAAAATCGGTTCACCGTGACCATCAAAAAGTATGGATAAAGGGAGACTAATGGAGAGAGTTCAGAGGAGGAATCCCTTGAAATTGATAATAGATAATTTTCATAAGATGTTTAGATTATTTTCACAATGAGAGTTCTATGTTTAAAAATTTCTATTGGATACAAGGAGTAGTGGGATAACCTTTTCCATACATGGTTCAAGATCCTTGGTAATGTATTTAATGTTATTATTGATGGAGGAATTTGTTGCAACGTAGCGATCACTAAGTTGGTAGAGAAGTTAGGACTTCCTACTTTGAATAATCAACATCCAAATCAGCTTAACTGGTTGTATGATTTGGAGAGTTGAATGTTACCAAACATGTGAATGTATTTTTCACTATTTTTAAATACAAGGATGAGTTATTGTGTGACATTATTTCTATGAATACATGTCATTTTTTGTTGGGTTGACTGTGGTAGTATGATTGGCATGTTACTCGTGATGGGTTCTTGAAATGTCACGCTTTTTTACTTTGAGATAAACCTATAACCTCCAACCCTATGTCCCCTAATTTTTTTTATAAGATCAAATTTTTAGAGAAAATAAAAAAATGAGTGATGAGGTAAAAAGAGAGAAAAATAAAAAGGAGATAATGTGTGAAAAATAGAAGATGGGAGAAGAAAATAATTGGATATAAAAGAAAAATAAAGAGGAAAAAATATTTGAGAAGGGAGAAAAGTGTGATGTTGAAAATAGAGTGAGGTTAAGGAAGATTTGATTTATGAGAAAAAACTTTAGTACTTATATACAGAGAGTTTATATTAAATACTAGTGACTTATCATCTCATTTTCTACATGTTGTTGATTAATTTTTGCTTGAATTTGATGATGTCTTTCCCAAAAAGGATCCAACCAAATTTACACCCATAAGAGGTATTTAAAGTCATATTGACCTCATATTTGGAGCACCCCTACCAAACCCCCCTGCATACCTATTTCATGGTTTCGGTCTCGAAACACCCAACGGTTCCGTATCCGACGATGCACGGACCTGCATTCCAAAGGCATGTGTTCACTGGGCGATGTGTCCAGTGACACTTAAGAACTTACATTGGTCGAGAGGATGGGAAGTCGGGATCATCGCACCCTTTTGGGGGGAATTATTTCCTGTTATAGGACTCTATTATAGATTTAAGACATGTTCATATGTTCACGAATCTTTGGTTTATACCCAAACATAGTATCCACGGATTTAACCCTGGTGGGCAATGGTCAACTGGACGTAGGGGGTTTGGAATAATTCAGGCCTGAGGTTTACCATCCCTTGTTGTACTAATGACCCCAAGGAGTCGGAACTCATTGAGACGGTGCTAGAAATGTCATGGTGAACTGATGTGAGGACAGTCGAATCGACCGGTTGTTGGGCTTGAACCTCATGGAGGCTTCCTACGTACCCTGCCTAGGGGATAGGGATCGAAGTCCACGTAGTTCGCATGGGAGTGTCAGAGAACTAACGTAAATGTGGACCCGGGGGTCTGAAGTTGGTCGGGATTGAACCTCTTGGAGGCTTCCTACGTACCCTGCCTAGGAGGCAGGGATCAAAGTCCACGTAGTTCGCATGGCTTGGGACTTACGCTATGAGGCAGCCCAAAATGATCGATTGGGGCTTACACTCTGAGGAGGCTCATGGCAATGGATTAGGGCTTACACTCTGAGGAGGCCCAGGGTGATGGATTGGGGCTTACACTCTGAGGATTCCCAAGGTGTGGATTGGGGCTTACACTCTGAGGAGGCCCAAGGTGTGGATTGGGGCTTACACTCTGAGGAGGCCCAAGGTGATGGATTGGGGCTTACACTCTGAGGAGTCCCATAAGAGGATGTCATGGTCGATGCTTAATCTAAGCCCACGTGAGTCATGCTCGGTGTGAGAAACAAGAGGCAACAGGGACTAGAGGAGCAAGATATGAAAGGTGCGTCCGTGAGAAGTGGAGTGGGGCTTATGCATGAGGGCGTCCCATAGCGACAAAGTACAGCGGGAGAGGGAAAGGGGTGCTCCTATGCCTGTCACCTCTCTTGTTCCCCAGGGAAGTACAGAGGTGTATGGGGACGACTACCTTATGATGGGCATGCCGCCCCCTATCTGGGGAGGGGAGAAGTGTCCAACTGCCGAGGTGTGCAGTCCCCCATCCTGGCGAGTGGAGGCAGGAAGGGGGCTCTCAGGCTCAGACCCCGCATTACCGTGGTAAAGTGGACCCTCGCTTGCTTCGTGAATCTACCCATGGGTCAGGGAAACCCCTTTTCCTCTATTTAACATGGGTATGTGAACTCAAAACGGTGCACTAATTCACATGAGGGTTACACCACATGGATCTGGTGGCTCTGGTGGAGGCCTCGGCTTGGAGCCGATGAGTAGGCCAATGAAGTAGTCACGGGGGATTGGGCCGGATTGGAGGGATTTTATCTGGCTTGGGGAACGGTAACTCCGAAGTTTTTGGTTCCCTTCGCATAGGTAAGTGCTACGTGGATGGAGTTGTCGTCCGCGAACCAGTGTAGTCTGCGGACTGAGAGGCCGTCCGCGAACCAGGAGGGTCTGCGGACTGATTGGCCTTCCATGAACCAAGAGGGTCCACAGACTGATTGGCATCCTGCAAACCAAGGTGGTTCGCGGCTCCGGGTTCGATCTGCGAACCAAGGTTTTCCGTGGATGGTTCCATGCTAGCAGGGGCGGCCAAGGGTGGCGCCGGCCGGAGGCTCATTGGTCGGGGCTTTTCCCGCGTAGGAGGGTGCTATGCGGTGCAACAGATCAGAAAAGAGGCATAAACTCCCTGGTCTGCGGGGAGTACATCTGCGGAGGGACCCTAGTTCGCGGTTTTATCTTTTTGTTACTTTAAGTTTGTGGTTCACCAAGTTATTATACTTTTTCAGTTCCTTATTAGTTCATTCCTAGATTTATACCTGCTATGGTTTGTGAACTGGAACTTTTGAAATCCTAAGCCTTCCTTCAAAATCCTTCCACCCGAATCTGAATGATCACCTCTCTGTTCCCTTCCTCCGAATCTGAATTCCTTCTCCTCTCTTCCTTCCCCCTCAGTATCCTTTTATAGAGTGGGGAAATATATGTATCTGTGGTCACGTGACACCTTTTGCGGAGGCCCATGATCGAATACCAGATTTACGACTGACTTGGTCAATCCTTAATTCGCGGTGGGCATTGAGCACTCCCCCCATGAACCAAACGAGGGGAGTGCTTCGCAGCCACGGAGGGTTCTGCCTCCTTTTCGCAAATGACAGCGGAGGTGGTTCAGGTCGGCTGACGCGGCTCACAGCTGGGTTGGTTCATGTGGGTGAACCAGATTGGCGCCCGCCCTGCTTCATGACCGCGGAGGGTCTCCGCCTCCATTCCGCGAACGACATCGGAGGAAGTTCGTGACGGCTGATGCATCTCACAGCTCGGATGGTCCAGAATGGTGAATCGGGTTGGCATCTATCCTGATTCATGACCGTGGAGGATCTCCACCTCCACCTCGCGAATGAAGATGGTCTGCGAAGGAGGGATGCTTCGTGGAACCGGTCGTGCGTCGTTAACATCTGACCGGTCCGCAGACCTGTTCCTCCTTCTCCATCCTTGAGTATTGTCCACATTCTCCCATCCTGGGAAGAATCTCCCTGTAGTTAAAGGGGATCATCATTCTCCTTCGCAGAATTTTCAGGACCCTACAAATGCCCCCATCAGAATGGGGTTCGATCGGAACGAAGAGGAGGCCATTCCGATGTAGAGTGGTCATGAAAATCGATGAGTGATTGGGCAATGCTCTAAATTGTTCCTGAGCAAAGGGTCTCAGTGAGCACAGTTCGACTATTTCTAAGATTTTATAGAAAAACCCCAAAAACTTTTCATCTTTTCTTGTAAATCCCTAATTTTTCCTGGGCTCAATTAGTGTGAACCCAGCGGGTGCGGCCTAACTTTTGCTCAGGTCACCCTTTTTGGGTTTTCGGCATAATAGGATTTGTGCGTCTTTTCTTGGGCAGTTTAAAGTTCCACCATCATGACTATAATTACTGATGTTTTAGGTCGAACATCTTTGACCAAGTATTGTGGGTCAAAGGCCCTAATGAGGTTTGGTTGATTAAAAGATGTCTCAATACTCTTCAGACGCACGTGGGGAGAAACATGTTCAAATTTGAACGATATGCAGGGCATGTCTCAAGGAATTGGAGCCACGTTGGCATACAGAGGTAGGAGGATCATAACCTAAGGAAATCTTGCCTTTGGTAGACAGGCCAGGGGTGATCAATATGAATAGCCGCTGAGGGCATGGTATGTATAGTCATGCAAAGGTGTTCATAAGTCAATGACTCTCCATTTCTGATGGCCATAGGACTTCATGAAAGTTCGGCTCATGGAAACCAACATGGGTGGCTTGGAAAATTATGAAAACCACCGAGGGTGGCTTGGAAGGGGAAAGTGACATCTGAAAGGGTTTTGGGAACATCTGTATTAATCAAGGGTGTGGTCGGGAAACCACTTTCCCATGCATTTAGTTAGCGTAAGGGATGGTTGAAGCTTGGCGCAGTTTAAATTCATGCAGCTGGGACATTATTTAAAAATGGAATGACTTCTCCTGGTCCTCGGTAATCTTTTCAGAGATGTTCCACCATATTCAGGCAGGATTGTGAAAGAGTTTGGTAATGTGTAACTTAGAGGGTTTCCGAATCCTGGGATAGACATGGGGCTCGGACGCCAAGAGGTGTATGGAGAGAAGCATTGCCTAAGAAAATCTTGCCTTTGGTAGATGGGTCAGGGGCGATCAATATGCAGAGCCACTGGGGGAATGGTATGCATAATCATACAAAGGTGTCCTCAAGTCAATGACTGTATTCCCCCGATAGCAAAGCAACTTCAGGGAAGTTGAGATTCGGGACCACCAGGGGCGGCTTATGAGAGTTCGGCTTTTTTTTTCTGAGTACAGAGTATGTTTTATGATGAGAGGGTGCCTGGATACAGGGGGAAACGTCTAGACTGAACTTCCCGAGAATTGGTGAAGTAATCCCTTCTCACGCGGGTGTGAGATGACAGCTTGTGCCGGTCTGACCCGTGCACTGAAAGACAGACAAAAGCCACTATTCCTTACCGAACCTGTAACAGGTTTGACCGTGCAGTTTATCATCATGTGGTAAAGATGAAGATCATTATTAATAGATACTATGCAATTTAATGTCATGTAGTGAGGACAGGGGGCATTTTTCTTTCCTTTGGAAATGCTGTGTAGTTTAACGTCGTGCAACAAGGATGATTGACCGTGTAGTTTAATGTTGTGTGGTAAGGACGAGGAGCATTATTAAAATAGTGAAAATGATTGTTGTTGGAGGAATTCCCTTGGATGTTTAATGCTTGTCCTTTGCAGCCTTACATCAGGCGGCCATGATGTGCTTCGTGTCGTTTGACGTCATGCGGAAATGATGTAGTTAAAAGGGCCACTCTTGATTAGAAAGTAACTGGGCCCGAGTATCCTGGCATGTCCAAGACGTGGAGGGGGTTGATGGTGTAAATCATGGTTCTGGGGCTTCTTGGATCAGGAGAGATGACATGGAGGCTCTGAGGCCAGTAAGAGTACGGATCTAGGAAGAGTATCGCCCGGTGAAATCTTGCCTTTGGTAGACGGGCTAGGGGCAATCAATATGCAGAGCCGCTGAGGGCATGGTATGAATAGTCATGAAAAGGTGTCTCTGGGTCGATGACTTTCCACTTCTGATATCCATGAATGGTTATGAAGATCTGCAATTATCCGGGCCACGAAGTCTGTCGTCGGGTAAGGAAATGTCTGAACATGTCCGGCATACTTGGCCCTGGTTGCTGTTAAAGCTTAGAGAGCTCCCTGTGCTGATTTATCTTGCGTGCGGGGGTGTACCTTCACTCCATGCAGTTTAACGTCGTTTGGTAAGGACGAGGTACTCCTAGTTTAGAGGTCATAGAGCTCAGAACATTGGGTGACTATTGCTGCATTCACTCGAAGGATAACTGGGTCAACATGATCTGATATACATGGAACATGGTGGGGGATGAAGGTTCTAAACTGCAACTTTGAGTCTTCCCGGATCAGGAGTCGTGGTGTGGGGGCTCTGAGGCCAGTAAGCGTACAAAGCTAGGAAGAGTACCGCTCAAGGAAATCTTGCCTTTGAAGGACGAGACAGGGGATATCATAATGCAGAGCCGTTGAGGGAATGGTATGCATAGTCATACAAAGGTGTCCCCGGGTCGATGACTTTCCACTTCTGATGTCCATGAATGGTTATGAGGATCCGCAGACGCTCATAGTCTAGTTTTTGGCATGTGGGTATAACGGTGTTCGAGTATACAAGAAACATCTTCACTGCACTTGTATGTTGAGTCAAAGTAGCCTAGTCTTGGCTTGAGGTTCGTTGATACAGGTCGCTATGTGAACCACCGGTGAACACATAGGCTAGCCAGATAGGGATACCTTGGCGACACCTGGATGTGAAAAGGGGGATGAACTTGTAAAACACTTTACCATAAACTTCTGGATCAGGAGGTATGGTATGGGGGCTCTGAGGCCGGTAAGCGTACGGAGCTAGGAAGAGTGTAGCCTATGGAAATATTGCCTTTGGTAGACGATCCAAGGGCTATCATTATGCAGAGCTGCTGAGGTAATGGTATTCATAGTCATGAAATGGTGTCCATGGGTCGATGACTTTCCACTTCCAATGGCCATGAGTGGTTATGAAGATCCATAATTGTCCGGGTCGTGGAGTCTGATGTATAAAGAGGATGAATCCAAATGTGCAAGGAGTACCTCTATCTCGTATCTCCATGTGTCTTGGGTGGGTCGTGACGAAGTCTGTGCAGTTTAACATAGTGCGGTGAGGAAGAAGTCCGTGCAGTTTAACATCATCCGGTGAGGATGAAGTTTGTGAAGTTTAACATCATGCGGTGAGGACGAGGGGAATACACCATGTGTATGTCTGGTCCGCACACGGGGGGAAGGGGGCATTTTTAACATTATTATATGTTCAGTTTAACATCGTGTGACAAGGATGCAAAAAATACACCCCGTTCAGGTCTATCCCATACACGGGGAAAAGGGAGCATTTTTAAATCTTGTTATCTGTGCAGTTTTACGTCATGCGGTAAGGACGAAGAGTACACCCCAGGCCGGTCTGGTCTGTACACGGGGGGGGGGGGGAAGGGAATTTTTATCTTTTATTCAGGGGGCTAGGCCAGGACGGGGAATACTGGTGTCACTAAGTATCCAGCAAGGGTAGTAATCAAGCCGCACGTAGTTCTCTGGAATAAGTACACTCCGTGCAGGGCTGGTCCCTACACGGGGGAAGGGGACATTGTCTAAATTTTATTTTATTTCATTTGGAGTTGGCTGGTCCAGGATGGGGAATCCTAACGTCACTACGTATCCTACAAGGGCAAGAATCAAGCCATATGTAGTTCTCTAAAAGAAGTACACCCCGTGCAGTTTTGGTCCATACATGGGGGGAGTGGCATTGTTAAAACTTCTTGTCCATGTAGTTTAATGTCATGCAGTGAGGACGAGGGATACACCCCGAGAAGGTCTGGTCCATACACAGGGGGAAGAATGAATTTTTAAATTTTATTTGGGAGTGGATGGGCCAGGACAAGGGATCCCGGCGTCACTACGTATCCTACGAGGGTAGGAATCAAGCCGTACAAAGTTCTATGAAATCTGTGCAATTTAACATAATGCGGTGAGGATGAGGGGTATTATTAGATTCCGTGCAGTTTAACATCATTCGGTAAGGAAGAATTCCATGCAGTTTAACGCCATTTGGTGAGGACGTAATACTCTTAGTTTAGGGTCATAGAGTTTAGACCATTGGGTGCTTGGCAGTTTAACATCATGCAGCTCAGACAAACTCCATGCAGTTTAACGTCATGCGGTGAGGACGTAATACTCTTAGTTTAGGGTCATAGAGTTTGGACCATTGGGTGCTTGGTAGTTTAATGTCTTGTAGCTTGGATGAAATCCATGTTGTTTAATGTCATGCGGTGAGGACGTGATACTTTTGGATTCTATGAGAAATACTTCTTTTGGAATCTCGCATTGGTAGGAGTCGTTGTAAATTGTCCGTCCATGGAGATCAGGGTATATGCTCAGTTGGAGTAGACCTTGTGTACAACGTATGGTCCCTCCCACTTGGGCTCCATATTTGGAGGATTATTTCCAGGTATAATTGGGGTCTGTAGGACCAATACAAATTATCCTTCCAAGAAAGAGTGGAGACAGTCCTTTTTATTGAAGTCTCATGCAATACGATTCTAGTAGACTTCCAGATGGTGAAAAGTGTGCAGCCACTTCTCGTTTAGCTGTTCCAATTCACCTAGCTTCTTTTCTAACTTCTCATCATCGGATAATTGATCACAGATGGTAACACGGAGTGAGGGAAGTTGGAGTTCAATGGGCAGGACCGCCTCTGTTTCATACACCAATGAGTACGGGGTGGCCCGAGTAGCAGTGCGGATTGTGGTTCGATAAGCCCAAAATGCATGGAGGAGTTTATCCGGCCATGAATTCTTGTCTTTTTCCACCATCTTCTGGAGAATATTGGACAGGGTCTTGTTGAAAGCCTCTATATGTCCATTGGCTGTTTCATGGTAGCCGGATGAGTGGTTAGCTTTGATACCATACTTGTGGTATAGTTTCTCCAATTCAGTATAGCAGATTTTGGTGTCATTTTCCGTCAGTATGGTATGAAGGACACCAAATCTGGTGATGATATTGGTCTTCACAAAGCTGACAATATTTATTGCCCTGACTTCCTTGAGGGGTATGGCTACTGCCCATTGGGAAAATAAGTCAGTTTCCATGAGGATATACTTCAGCTTTTTGGCAGTGGTGGGAGGATATGGTCCTACATTGTCCATCCCCTAAACGTCAAATGACCAGGAGTACTTGGCTCGATGAAGTAACTCCAGGGGTTGGTGTATGGAGTTGGAATGAATCTGGCATGAGTGGAATTATGCGGTAAAATGCTCGTAGTGTTGTGCCATTGTGGGCTAGTAGTACCCAAGCCTCCGAACCTGATGGGAAAGCTTGGTCCCCGGTTGATGTGCTCCACATGCTCCGACATGCACTTCAGTCATGACAGCAACAGTTTCCTCTCCGTCAATGCATCTGAGGAGTACTACATCGAGGCCTCGTTTTAGAGGACCTCTTGTAGACTCGTGCTGCCATATAGGACCCAGTTGATTTCCCTTCTCTGCATTTTCTCTCGTTCAACCCTGTCTGATGGAAGTTCTCCCCGTTGAAGGTAGATTTCAATGGGGGTCATCCAGCTGGTGGCAGGAGCATATGGGTCGGGGACAGAACTGACTTCGTGGATTTATTCCATCTTGGTCTAGAAAAATGGAAATACCATTCGATGGTGAGAAATACTGATAACTGTTTCATCCCGGCCTGGGTCATCTAGGGTTGTGGCCGCATTGGCTAATGCGTCAGCCTGAGCATTTTGGGATCGGGGAATATAGGTCAATGTTGTTTTTGTGGAGAATTCTGCCATTAACCCCCGGACATGGTCAAACAGGGGGATCTACTCCTCCTTTTTAATATCATAGTCACCATTGAATTTCTTGATGACCAGTTCCGAGTCACCATTTACCTTAAAGTGCTATACTTGTTCCTGGAGTGCGAGTTCCAGGCCAGCAATGAGAGATTGATATTTCTCTTCATTGTTCGTACATCCTTCTAATAGGAGGAAGGAATATGGAATGAATTCCTTTTTTGGGGACACAAGGATTATCCCTAAACCCACTTTTTTGAATCTGGGATCTTCCATCCTCTTCCCGATTGGGCTTTGGGATGCACCGTCGAAGTACATTTCCCATGCCGGGAACTCCTCTTGAACTGAGAAGATGTCTTCATCAGGTAGCTCGATGTCTGGTGAAGTGGTCCCAGTAAAAGGGTTATCTTCCAGAAAGTCTGCTAATGACTGACCCTTGGTGGATTTCTAAGGCACAAACCGGATGTCAAACTGTTGCAGGATGACGGCCCATCGGGATAGGCATCCAGTTAGCATCGGGCGGCTGAGGATGTACTTGAGCGGTTTACTCCACGAGATCAAATAGACCTCTTGATGCTGCAGGTAATTTCACAACTTTTGAATAGTGAATACCAAGGCTTAATAGATCTTATCAATGTTTTAGTATCGATTCTCAGCATCAATCACGGTTCAGCTGAGGTAATAGAGACTGTTTACACTGCCCGCGTCGTTCTTTTGTGCAAGGAAGGCTCCCAATGATCGCTCTAAGGCTGTCATGTACAAGATGAGAGGTTTCCCTTCAACTAGGGGAATGAGAACTGGTGGTCTTAAGAGGTACTTCTTCTAGTTTTCGAACGCCTATTGGCAGTCATCCGTCCATTGGTACGTGACCCCCTTTTTCATCAACTTAGTGAAGGGAAAACATTTTCCTGCTAGGTTGGCTATGAACCGCCTTGGAATCCCCTCAACTCAGTGAGATTTTGGGGATGTGGTAATCCAAGGATAGCATTTGTCTTCTTATGGTCGACTTCGATGCCATGATGATGTATGATGAAGCTAAGGAATTTCCCTAAGGTGACCCCAAAGGTGCATTTCAGGGGGTTAATCTTCAAGCTATGTTGTCAGAGTTTGTTAAAGATGGTATCATGGTCTGACAGGTGATCCGATCACTGTCTGGACTTGACCACTAGGTCATCCACGTAACATTCAATGAATTTCCCCAAGAACGGTTTAAATATCCAATGCATGGCACATTGATATCTAGCGCCAACATTCTTGAGACCAAAGGGCATGACCCTATAATAGAATACCCCTTGAGGGGCCCTGAAAATAGTGGCTTCCTTATTTTCATGGTCCATTCTGATTTTATTATACCTAGAATATCCATCCATGAAGGATAAATACTCATACCCGGCCGTCGCATCGATTAATAATTCGGTGATCAGGACCGGGAAATCATATTTTGAAAAATTCCGATTGAGATCTTTGAAGTCAATGCAGAAGCAGATTTTTCCATTCTTTTTCTTAACAGGGATGATGTTAGCCAACCAAATGGGGTACTGGACCTCCCGAATGAATCCTACTTTAATGAGCTTATCTACTTCAGCCTCTATTTTGGCGGCATGTGAGGGATGCGTCCTTCTGGCGGCTTGTTTATAGCCCCGGTGGACTTCTGGAAGACCCAGGTGATGCGTCGCCGCTTCGGGACTGAGTCCCAGAATTTCTGTGTAATTCTAGGAAAAAATACAAATGTTGTCTTAGGAAAGAGGTCTACACCTCATGCTCCTCAGGGTGTATGGCTGCACTGAAGAGAGTAGGCCTCGAATCTTCCTTGGTACCCAGGTTTATTTACCTGAGCTCATCCACCATGGTGGAGATAACCTCCTCAAATGTGGGAGGTGCATCCTGTAGATCTTCCCCCTCTTCTTCTCCCAAGTCCCCATCTTCATGATCCTACAGAGAGAGAGTTTCTGGCACAGGTTCTCAGGGGTTTGAGGGTGAGGTGTCGTGGGAATCCCCGATTGAGTATTCATCCCCAGATCAAGGGTTTGCGGACGTTCTCGCATTTTCATGCTCGGACATCATGGCTGAAGTCATGAGGAAATCCGAGTGTGTGTCCGTACTTGAAATCCTACTCTCAATATGGCTGATGGGCAAGACGTAATCTCTCCCAAGATTCTTTAAGGGGCAATCAAGAACCATTTACAGGCCATTTGGAGCAGGGATCCAGCCGACACCATCGACCAAAGGATTATTTTTCTTTTTCTCATAGAACCCGACGTCAATATAGTGTGACTCGGAGAGCTCGAAAGGGGCCTTGTTGGCGTGAAACGTTCCACTTTGTCCATTGACGTAGTACTTGATACACTGGTGGTAGGATGAAGGAACGACCATGTGCTTATCGAGCCACGACCTTCCTAGAAGGTCATTGAATGTTGTGCTTTGCCGGACCACCGGGAATTCCATATAGGCTACCAGGTCACAAAAATGGGTCTTCAACTTAATTTGTCCAATTGGTTTCTGCTCGCTCTTTTCATAACCCAACAGAGTTGTGGCTGAGGGAATTAGGTCGTCCTCACTATAGCCCAACTTACGGAGTGTCCGTAGGGGAAGGAGGTTAACTCCAGAGACATTTTCTATAAATACTTTCCGGATCTCGATACCATTCAGTGTGCTGGACACATATAGTGGTCTGATGTGTCCTTTCATGATGGAATCTTCATCTTGATTGGTGAAGGAAATCACCACATTTCATTCATCCAGGTCAGTCTCCGTCCGGTAAATTTTGGCGGCATCTACCTTGGCTTGATACTCCCGGGGGATGATCAAAGCTTCTATAAGCGCATCCCTGAGGTATGATGACAGACTCATGGAATCCAGGATGGACAACTTGGCTACTACTGATGGTAGTTGCTTAAGGATATCATATTTCTGCTCCAAAGGCCGACTCTTCTCCGTTGGTGGGAGAGTCTTAGCGGGTGCTTTAGGGGCTGGAGCATTTGATGAGGAGGGACCGGCCGTGGGGTCAGATATCGATGGTGTTCCCACATTTTGAGGACTTGGCCCGACCGGTCTTTTTGTGCGCACTAAGAGGCCAGACACTTGTTCCTCTTCTGGTGGGTATCGCAGAACAATAGGGCCAAAGTGGCTTCTTGTGGAGGTGGAGGGGCATTCTTTCTCCTGCTGAGTCCATTGAAGGTCTCTCCCACAAGTTTCCACGATACTAACGGTTTGGGATGGGGTCCAATTGTAGGGTTGGTTTCGGTCGTGGTTGCGCCTCCCTAGTATCCCCCACCTCTGCGATTCCTCCTCCCAGCTCCTTGTGCAGGGAACTTGGGTTCGTAACCATACCCTTCATCAGGGAGTGATTCCATAAGATGGATGACGTTAACAGAACCAAATATTGGCTCTTCATCCTCTGATAGTCCAACCTGGTCAGTTTTCCCTGATGGTGTCGTTTGGTGGGTCGGTGCCCGTGGCACCAAATTCAAGGGCATATAATCTGCTCAGGTCGGGACTAACTTTGGCCCCATCACAGACTGATCCTCTTGCAATTGTTTCCTCCTTCTTCGATTATTCCTGGATGATCGGCTCGTGGATGTTTGTGAGGTCGATACTGTCAACTTTGCGGCTTCAAGGGATATTGGTGAAACACTAGCTGCTATAGTTGAGATCGGAGTATGCCCTGGGCTTGGTTGATAGTCTTCCGAGTCATCCAGTTGTCAAATTTCTGCCCCTAGTTAGTGGTGACTTTCTTCCACCCCTCCTATTTGTCAGAGTCGGTGATAGAGATACATGACACATGTGCTGGTGGTGGTCCCATCTTGACCGGTACCGAGTCTACCATCCTCGTTGAATAATTCTCGGATAGCGTGCCCCAACATCTGATGGTAGGGGAAGTAATCTGGCCTGTCATCACGACCGACCTCTTACTGTTTCCTCGGCTCTGGGAGGCGGAGCAAGTTGCAGTTCATAGTGGCAATGAAGTAGCCGCGAACTTGATCGTCTCAGAACGAGTATACTTTTTTTTCTTCGTTCCTCAAACTGATTCCGCTTCGGTCCTTGCTGATCGCCTCATTTAGGCGGAGGCGGCCACTGATATGCAGGAGGCCCTTGATGATTTAGTGGAGGCCTGAGCAGTGGAACGGGCACAGGGGCCAGATTGAGTGTGACAGTGGACGCTTCAGCTCTAGGGGATCTTTTCTCAGGAGCCTGTGAGGATATTCGGGACTTCGAATTAGTCCACTGTAGGGAGTCCTCAATTCTCTGGTCAATGGCTGAGAGATGGTGGAAGCCAGTGTTGCACTCCACTGGTATGAGAGGTGTTCACAACTTATCTCAAAGATTATCGATTCATATGGATAGCATATCATCTTAAGGCATTGGCCTGTTCAGTGAATAGGCCAGACCTTTCCATCTTGAGATGAAATCCAAGACCCTCACGTTCTCCCTCTTCTTGCAGTTCATAAGATCACTGACCATTGTTTTAGGCAACGTTCAACTGAAGTGGAACAGGGAATACTTCTGAAGGTATTCCTAGATCTTTATTGACTAGGCTGGCAGAATCGTGTACCAGACGAAGGCGGATCCTTGCAAGGTCCATACGAAGTATCTGAGTTTCACAGCTTCTTGTTATTCCAGAGTACCCATCATAGGGTCGCAATAGGATGCGTAGTGCACCAGATGCTATTCCAGATTGCCTGATCCATTGAAAATATGGAATACAGGGCTCCCAAAACTGGGTGTAGGTAGTGTGTTGCTCACCCAATCCGGGTAGGGTTTCCGCTCTGGTTGTATCGGAGCGCATTGACCTTCCATCGCTTCCAATCAAGCTATTAGTGCCTCAATGGTGTTGGTGAGACCCTGGTTTACATCCTGTTGGGCCCAGTCCTGGGTAGGCGTAGCCCAAGGCATTGCCTGAGGATCTGGATTGGCTGGCACGAGGGGTGCATGTGCCGTTTCTGGCACCTTCAGAGGGTTCAGGCGTACTTGCTCCGGTTGCTTCCTAAGTGGAGGGAAGTCTTGGTATTCATCCGAATATACGTTTAGGTAGTTTGACGGGTCAAGCGCCTCGTTGGATGGGAGCTCTGAATGTGTTTCGTTTTCTGAGGAAAACTTTAGTCTTTGAGGTGAACTTGCTGGGAGTGCATGATGTGGCTCCTCCTTGGACACACTTTCAATAAGGTGGTTCCTCTAGAGTAGCTCGGTGTTAAGCTGCCTCAATTCTTTCATCACCTCTTATTGTCGAGCGAATCTCTCTTTGAGTGTGAGTGGATCATCTTTGTTGAGAGAAGGAGGTGGGTTAAGGGTAACCAATCCTTTGTTATTATCCTTGTTGGAAGCTCATAGGGTAGGCGGAGGAGGGTTGGCTGGAAGTACGTCCATATTTAGGACGACCCTCTGGTTCTGGGTGTGCACACCTGGTGGTTCATTGTGAGTCACATCCTGACTGGAACCATTGTCTCCCGATCCATCCTGGTTTGCATCATCTCTGGTGTCACCCATGGGGTTAACCTCTATGATGTTGATAGATGTATATCATGGGGTGGAGAAGATGTCATCTTCCAAATGGGAAGAGGAACTCCCGTGTCTTCTGCTGGCCTTCCCTTTCGTGACCTGGGATTGCCTTCGGACTTCTTGATGAAGGGTGACGCGGAAATTTCATTGATGCGACCTTATGGTGTTCCATCCTCTTAGAGGGGATGATGATTCAAATGACGAGATAGAACGGGAACCTCCTCTTCTAATTGTCCTCCCCAGAAGAGAGAATACTGACTCTCATGGGGGAGGTTGTTGTTGAGGGGGTAACAATGCCCCCAACCCTAAGGGCTGGGGTTGGCTCTATTCCTTGGACATCGAGTCTCTTCCCAGTTTTATTGGTATTACGGGGGAATTTGTTGTTAAAAATTCCCCCATCCCTGCAGGTTGGGGTTGACCCTGGATTGCGGAAGTGGCTGCGGCTATCACTACCTGCAAGATATTGCACGCCCCCATTCGGGGTTGAACTGGGTTTGGTGCCGAGTTCTTCTATGGATCAATCCCTTCTGAGGAGGTAGGCAATGATCTCTGATTGGCCTCTCTTAGGCGAGAGGCTTGTTTTATTCTCTCGGTGGCCTGATTCAAGAGTTCTTGAGTGGCTTGTTCCCGCCGGGCCTGATGCTTATGGGACTTACTCAAGGCCTGACTCTGTTGGGTGTGTTGCATTTCCTGAACAAAGAGACCACTCAATTTCCGTCTTGAGGTGATGAAATTACAAGACACCATGCCGAATGAGTTCTTCTGGGCGGGGAGCAGAGTGAAATGCAGAGCTCTATGTTCTCCACATCCCCTGATATGGACACCCTTTGGAGCATCACCGATGAGGCGGCGCAGCTGGTGCAACACACGGAGGTAGGCTATCTTCATGTTTCCTTTGTGCCTCTCGGGTCGCTGTTGTTGTGCTGAAGGAAGAGATTCTAGGATGATGTGACGTAGGAGGTATCCTATTGTCTTGAAGTGGTATATATACCCGTCATAGGGTAGGAAGATTGATTTCAATCGGCGGAGGGTTGTCCATATATTATGGTGGATACGGTGCACGCATTCTTCCGACAACTCTCTGAGTATATCGAACTATGAGGTGGTCGTAGGCCAAAACATAACTGGTATATCATCCTTGGTCAGTCATTTCCTCAGGTGCAACATATCGGCATACTCTTCCGCTAGTGATTCCTCTACCTGGTCGGCCCAACTGAGACACTCACTGCCAATTTGATCGGAGGCAGTGGGACTGGTAGGTAATGAATCATTATGTGGGAGATTCCAAGGTGGTTCAGAGGATGAAAGCAGCCCTGGACCGTCTCCTGATTGAAGAAGGATGTCATCAGCGACTAAGTGGGAATCTGACATGCTTGATCCCGTCCTTCTAAGTGCCTCGGCATACGAGGACTTTTCTGTACTTGATTCGGTAGGGGGAGGACCTTCCTGTCGATATGATATGTCATCGCGGGGAGGACCTCCGCAATGGCAGCCGTAATTGCGAGGACTACCATTACTTCTTGATGCTTCACTGCATAGAGGACTTTTGCAGTGCACACCCCGGGGAGGACCTCCAAGGCGTGTCGCAACAAGGGGAGGACCTTCTAGCTACGTAGTGTCATTATAGGGAGGCCCATCGCAACAACTGCCATCATGGTGAGGATAACCATCATGGCTTGACATTCGATGTGCATCCTGGGGAGGACCTTCAAGACACACTATGACAAGGGGAGGACCTTCTTGTTACTTGGGGCCAATGCGAGGAGGACCTTCACAATGGAGGCCATGGTGGTGAGGACTACCATCATAGATGCGGAAATGGCGAGGACTACCATTACTGCTACCACAAGGAGAATATCTATGGGGTACATCCTAGGGAGGGCCTCTATAATGTACCACAACAAGGGTAGGGCCTCCTCATTGCTTGACGTATCTACGGGGAGGACCTCCATTATCAGGGTGGCGAGGACTACCACCGTGATCTGATGCCCGGCTGCGTGGAGTGTCATTGCAGCATAACCCCTGGGTAGGACCTTCAGGGCAGGCCATGGTAAGGGGAGGGCCTTCTTGTCATGATGATACGTCACTACGGGGAGGACCTCTATAGTTGCGACTATGATAGCGAGGAATACTATCATAATATGTGGTCCCACTGCATGGAGAGTGATTGCAGTGTATACCCCAGGGAGGACCTTCAGGGTGGACCGTAGCAAGTGGATGAACTTCTTGCTACTTTATCATCTGGTCACGCGGAGGGTTTCTGTGACTCGCATCAAAGGAGGAGCTCTCGTGATTGATCGTTATATGCCCGCGGTGGAGGCCCCCACTGGTGCTCTAGGGAGGACCTTCAGAGATGCTGGTAGCAACATTGTGGGGAGGACATTTGCAACTGCTACTGCCACTCCCATAATATGGTAATGGGAGGGTAGGGTTCTGAGCCTGCGATGTGTGCTTAGTGGCATTGGGAACCCCAGCTTCCATCAGAGCAGAGTCATTAACCCGCTCTTTATTTTCCAGCTGCCTGCGGCACATTCGGGGCTGTTTGTTGTGGGTTTCCAGGACCGTCTGCTGTTGACAACGACCTTCACCTTTGGGTACTTGTCTAATTGGGTCCTATGATGCTGTCGAGATATGCCAATGAACATCTTGACGTTTAGCAGGGATATATTCCTGCTCTGGAGCATTCACTGTGATGGATGGGTGTCCCCCAGTTGGAACGAGTGAAGCTGCTCGATCTGGTTGCCCTTGCGTCAAAGAATATGGTCGGCGACCCTCCTGGGTAGAAGCAGGGATGAAGACATGCTCCATGGAGGCTATATCATCTCTTAGATGAGTCTCCTCAATTGGGCAGATGGGATCACTGGCCCGAGTCCTTGCTGTTACCGCTGATGCAATTACTTTCTGGCAAGTCTGCAAGATATGATCTGGGATCGATACCTGCTCCTCCATAATTCCCAAGATATGTAGAGAGGCATCTTTGTCAAGAACGAGTATGAAGGCCCATTCCGGTATCGGATTAGGAATATCCTGCTCCGGTCCTCCAGTGGTCAGTGGGTACTGACAATTCTCCTGTGACGGGGCAGGTGAACTAATTTTCCCCTGTATTGGGATACGCCGGTTTATCTCTCCGTTTTCCGCCATATCAGGGTGGAAGACTTTAATTGCATCCACAGGGAGCTGGCCCTACATATATTGGTTTCCCACCGTATCTAGTCGGTGTCCTTTGTTGGCGGGGAGACATGCCCGCCTATGGTTTTCCGCCACATCTGGGTGGCGGTATTTTTTGATCACCACTATATCAGGATGGAGGGCGTTAGAAGCAACTGCTAGGAGCTGGTCCTGCAGGTGCCGAGTCGCCACCACATCAGGTTGGTGGGCTTCACGACCCTGGGAAGGGGGAGTTGCCTGCCTGGTAAGTGTCATCCTGTGTGAGAGATAGGCTTGATGGATCTCGGTGGGGATGCACGCTGTCTGGTATGATGCCACCATGTCTGGATGGCGGGATCGGGAGGAGCGAACAGGTGTAGGTGCCTGTTTGTGGTACGTCTCTGTGGCTAGGTAGCGGAGCTCCTCCTCAGGGACCCGGGTGATGACCGGTCCCTGTTGTACGTCTTCCACCCTCGTTGGGCGGTCCGAGGGGCCGAAGCTCAGGGAGCGAGGGCCTAAATCCTCGGGGAGACATCCTCCTCGGCGCGAGGATGTCGGGTCGCAGTGTGACCGTGATGACATCTGCCAGCGGGGGCCTCGGAGCGGTACCCCCGTTCGGTGGGGATAAAGTCCTCAATATCAACCTCATCTGCCTCCCTAAGATAAGGGAGGTACACATTGTCCCGTTCTAGGGATAGACTCCTGAAACAGTTGGAGAAACTGACAAGGGCTGTCTGGATATGCATTTGTGGCCGCTGCTGGACAGGCGACCGACAAGTTCTGGCAGATTGGAGGGCGTGCATGGCTGCCTCCACCATTGGGAGAGTACCGTTCACGTGGTACTCTCAGATCAGTGTGTCTGAGACCCAACGTTGAAGACGTTGGGTGGGTGACGGGGTCCTCCATAGGTGAGGACATCCAGTCATTGCGTTGTTGGAAGCACGTGCTTGTGAGTTCCTTCGGGATGCCATTGGATCGAAGGGAGTTCTGAGGGCAGTACCTGTAAAATATTTTAACAAATAAAAACAGCAAACTAGTCAAAGTATCATCTCATGATCCCATGAGTAATTAATGACCTTGCTTGTCCCCCCATGTGAGTGAAGGGGGCACAGGGTGGGATTGGGTTAAATCCATCATGCTTAGTTAAAGATTCATGTCAAGTTCACCATTTTTTGTTTCGTGGTTTCGGTCTCAAAACACCCAACGGTTCCGTATCCGACGATGCATGGACCTGATTTCCAAAGGCAGGCGTTCACCGAGTGATGTGGCCAGCGACACTTAACAACTCACATTGGTCGAGAGGATGGGAATTCGGGCTCATCACACCCTTTAAGGGGGAATTATTGATTGTTTTAAAACTCTCTTATAGATTTAAGACGTATTCATATGTTCGAAAATCTTTGGTTTATACCCAAACATAGTATCCATGGATTTAACCCTGGTGGGAAATGGTAAACTAGATGCAGGGGGTTCGGAATCATTCAGGCCTGAGGTTTACCATCCCTCATTGGACTAATGACCCCGAGGAGTCGGAACTCATTGAGACGGTGCTAGGAATGTAATAGTGAACCGATGTGAGGACAGTAGGATCGACCGGTTGTTGGGCCTAAACCTCATGGAGGATTTCTACATACCATGCCTAGGGGACATGGATCAAAGTCCACGTAGCTCACATGGGAGTGTCGGAGAACAGATGTGAATGTGTACCTGGGGGTCCAAAGGTGGTCAGGCTTGAACCTCATGGAGGATTCCTAGGTACCCTGCCTAGGAGGTAGGGATCAAAGTCCACGTTGTTCGAATGGCTTGGGACTTACGATCAAAGGTAGCCCAGAATGATCGATTGGGTATTACACTATTAGGAGGCCCATGGAAATGGATTGGGGATTACACTCTGAGGAGGCCTAGGGTGATCGATTGGGGCTTACACTATGAGGAGGCCTAGGGTGATGGATTGGGGCTTACACTCTTAGGAGGCCCAAGGTGTGGATTGGGGCATACACTCTTAGGAGGCCCAAGGTGTGGATTAGGGCTTACACTCTGAGGAGGCCCAGGGTGATGGATTGGGGCTTACACTCTAAGGAGTCCCATAGGAGGATGTCATGGTCGATGATTAATCTAAGCCCACGTGATTCATGATCGGTGTGAGAAACAAGAGGTAGCAGGGACCAGAGGATCACGTCGTGAAAGGTGCGTCTGTTAGAAGTGGAGTGGGGATTACGCATGAGGGCGGCCCATTGTGACAAAGCGTAGCGGGAGAGGGAAAGGGGTAATCCTGTGACCGTCACCTCTCTTGTTCCCCGGGGAAGTACCCGAGGATGTACCAAGGTGCATGGGGATGGATGCCTTCTGATGGGTATGTCGCCCCCTCTCTGGGGAGGGGATAAGTGATCGACTGCCGAGGAGTGTATTCCCCCATCCTGGCAAGTGGAGGTAGGAAGGGGGATCTCAGGCTCATACCCCACATTACCATGGGAATGTGGACCTAGTCATGCTTCGAGAATCGGCCCAAGGGTCGGGGCAACCCCTTCTCCTCTGTTTACCGTGGGTATGTGAACTCAAAACGGCATGCTGATGCACCTAAGGGTTACAACACATGGATCCGGTGGCTCTGGTGGAGGCCTCATCTTGGGGCTGATGAGTAGGCCAATTAAGGAGTCACAGGGGATCTAGCCGGATTGGAGGGATTTTATCTGGCTCGGGGAACAGGAACTTTGAAGGTTTTGGCAACCTTCGTGTAGGGAAGTGCTTCGCGGCTGGAGGGGCCGTCCGCGAACCAGGGTGGTCCATGGACTGAGCGGCCGTCCGCAAACTAGGAGGGTCCATAGACTGATTGACCATTTGTGAACCAGGAGGGTCCGCAGACTGATTGGCATCCCACGGACCAAGGTGGTTCATGGCTCCGGGTTTGATCCGCGAACCAAGGTGGTCCGCGGAGGGTTCCATGCAGGCGGAAGCGACCAAGGGCGGCGCTGGATGGAGATTCGTCGGTCGGGGCTTTGCCCGCGTAGGAGGGTGCTACGTGGTGCGATGGATCGGAAAAGAGGCATAAACTCCCTGGTCCGCAGGGAGTACATCCACAGAGGGACCCTGGTTCTCAGTTTTCTCTTTTTGTTACTTTAAGTTCATGGTTCACCATGTTATTATGCATTTTTGTTTCCTTATTAGTTGATTCCTAGATTTATAGCTGTTCTAGTTCGCGAACTGGAACCTTCTAAATCCTAATCCTTCCTTCGAAATCATTCCACCCAAATCTAAATGATCTCCTCTCTGTTCCCTTCCTCTGAATCCGAATTCCTTCTCCTCTCTTCCTTCCCCCCTCGGTCTCCTTTTATAGAGTGGGGAAAGAGATGTATCTGCGGTCACGCAGAACCGTTTAAAGAGGCCCATGACCGAATACCTGGTTTACGACTGACTTGGTCAATCCATAATTTGTGGTGGGCATTGAGCGCTTCTTCCCCCCGCAAACCAAACAAGGGGAGTGCTTCCCGGCCATAGAGGGTTCCGCCTCCATTTCGCAAATGACAGCAGAGGGGGTTCAGGCCGGCTGACGTGGATCGCGGCTGGGGAGGTTCATGTGGGTGAACAGGATTGGCGCCCGCCCTGCTTCGCGACCGCGAAGGGTCTCCGCCTGCATTCCGCGAATGAAACCGAAGGCGGTTCGGCCCGACTGACGCAGCTCGCGGCTGGGGCGGTCCGGAATGGTGAACCGGGTTGGATCCTGTCCTACTTCATGACCGCAGAGGATCTCCGCCTCCATATCTTGAATGAAGACGGTCCGCAGAGGAGGGATGCTTCGTGGAACTGGCCGTGCATCATTAACATCAGACCGGTCCGCGGACCGGTTCCTCCTTCTCCATCCTTGAGTATTGTCCACATTTTCCCATCCCTGGCTGAATCTCCCTTGAGTTAAAGGGGATCATCATTCTCCTTTGCAGATTTTTCAGGACCCTACAATACCACAACAACCTGGAGGTGAAAAAATTGATTCAAAGGAATGTTTAATATTTGTTGGATATAAGATATATCCGAGGGAGCCTTATTCCATGTATTGTACAACTTTTCTTCATGCCTAAGAAGTATGGAACATGAAGAATTTGAATTGAATAAGGATCCATCAATAACATCAAAACCAAGTATCATCATCTTATTCATAGGTTAGATGACATGAAATATAAGTGAAATGGTTATATTATTTTCTTAAAAATTGATTTATGAAGTGGATACCATCATATTATAGTAAGGAGAAGATGGGAAAATGTAATTTTAGGCAAAACATGGACATTATAAATGTTTAGTCATCCCTTTGGTCTCACCGATGCACCTAGAGGATTTATGTGGTTAATGAATCATCTCTTACATGAATATATTGGAAAAATTTCTAGTTTACTTTGATGATATTTTGGTTTATATTATGTATTTAAAATAATATATATATATCACTTAAGAAAAGTCCTATAGGTGTTAATAAATTAAAATTTGTTTGGAAACATTAAAAAATATTTAACATCTCATCGATAAAATGGTTTTCCACTGAGTTTTGGTAATTGGTGATAGAGTTCAGGTAGATAATGAGAAGATCAAGGCCATTCAATAGTGGCCGACTCACACCTCCATCAGATAGGTAACAAGTTTCTATGAACATGCTAGTTTTTATAGGAGATTTTTAAAGCACTTAATCACACAATTAGTTCCATTTAGTGAGTCGAAAAAGAATACAGTTCCTTTAAAATAGGGGATAAATCAAGAGAAGGAATTCTAAGCACTCAAGGGGAGACTCACTCTTTCACCCCCGCTATCTCTCAAGTAGTTCGGAAAGACCTTTGAAATTAAATTTTAATGAAAGAAGAATTTTCATAAGAGGATTACTCATACAAGAAGGTAAGCCTATTGCTTTATTTACTGAGAAGTTAGATGGCCAAACTCTAAACTATGATACATATGATAAATAGTTTTATGAATTGTTTATTGTAATAGAAACATGGTTTCACTATCTTTGGCCTAAATAATTTATGATCCATTATGATCACATGGCTCTTAAATACCTTTGGATGCAACATAATCTAAATAGGATACATTCCAGATGGATAGAATTCATTGAATAATTTATATACGTCATTAACCATAAAAATGGTAAAGAAAATATTGTGGCTGATGATATTTCAAAATATATTCTCTTTTATCCTTGATGGATTCTAAAATAATTTTTTTTTAAAACATTAAGGATTTATATTCCACTGATAGAGATTTTTTTGAACCCTCTGATCACTGTAAACCTAGATTTCTTTGGGAAAATTAGTATTTACATGATGAATTCTTATTCCGAATTGATAAAATTTTTATTCCCAATTTCACTAACTATTTAATTTTACTAATGGAGTTATATTATATTGGGTTAATGGGACATTTTGGTGTTTTAAAAATGTTACGTGTTCTTAGTATGATTTTTTATTGGCCTTGGATGTCTAGAGATGTTGAGAAATTTGTGGTAAAGTGCATTGTTTTCCATAAAACCAAATCTAAAATGAAACCACATAGATTATATATTCCTCTCCCAATCCACAACACCCATTGTGAGGATATATAAATGGAATTTATTATGATCTTACCAAGGACCAAGAGGGGGAGATGTTCCATTTTTATTATGGTGGATCAGTTTTGTAAAATGGAAAATTTTATTTATTTTCATCAAACATATGATTCCATTAACATTACAATTCTTTTCTTTCAATAATTAGTCAACCTCTATGGAATGAATAGGATGATTATTTCAGATTGAGACAAAATATTCCTAAATTAATTTTCAAATACCTTGTGTAGAAAATTGGGTTAGAATTTACTATTCTCCACTACCTATCATATTCAAACTAAGGATAAAATAGAGCTAGTGAATCAGACACTATCATCCCTCTCACAGAAAAATGTTAAGAATAATCTCACAAATTGGGAGTAGATTCTACCCCATGTGGAATTCTCATATAACAAGTCCAAGCATTCGATTACTTAGTATTCCCTATTTTTATTTTTTATGGATTTAACCCCATTACACCAATTGATTTAGTTAATTTTACTATGAAGGAATAAACTAATATGGATCCAAAATGGCATGAATAATTCTTCAAGAAACTAATTGAAAATTCAAGGAAAAATATTGAGTGAATGACTACAAAATATGTTGATCATTCAAACAAGGGTCGTGATAAAGTATTGTTAGAGCCTGATGACGTATTCTAGATTCATATTCGAAATTAATAATTTATCGACAAGTAGAAATTAAAACTCATGCCACAAAGAGACATACCTTTCCGTGTTCTCAAGAATATTAACAATAATTCTTAAAAGATATATTTTCCATGTGAGAATGGCGTAAGTTACACTTTCATTATTTCTGTTCTTTCTCATTTTTTGAGTCTAGAGGATGAAGTGTCGAGGAATACTCCTTTTCAAGAGGGGGTGTATAATGAGAACCATGGAAATGACATCGAGAATATTTTCTGGGTAGAGGAGTTGGATTTGGAAGGCCTAATGATCTGGGGGAGACAAAATATGTTGAATTCTACAGTTGGCACTAATCTCACTTCATTAAAGTCTCAATGGATATCAACTTGATTTTCTGGGGAAAATTGTCCTATTATATCACTTATTCAATACCAAAAATGATGTTTAATGCTTTTCCAATATAGTTTCATGAATTTTGTAAGCCTTTAACACATGGAGATTCAAGAATAGAATCTTTGGACACAATAGTCAAATCTGCTGGGAAAGATACTTAAAGTGAAATCTAGTGGGTTACGAGTGAAAAGACATGTGCTACTTTTCCCAAAAGCAAATTTTAAACGTTATCTTTTTGAATTTATGGGGAAAAGGTAAAAACAAGCTTTATAAATATAGTGTATTAGAACCTTGACCTTTTGTGTCACCCCTTTTCTATAAATAGCCACACAGTGTCATTTTATTCTCATTCATGTTTGGATTAGTGAAAATCATCATGTTTATTCACTCCACTATGATGATTGTTACTTTCTTCCATTACTCTTGTGTATTCATGACATGTTAATATAGAAGTTATATTAGTGATCAAGATCGCAAAACCCCCAATTTTGTGCCTCAACCAAAGTGTTTTGTTGTGTGGATTGGTCATCACATCCCTCCCTTGAGTGTGTTATTTAAGTAGTAGGTCATGCTCCATATATCTTTGGTTGACTACGTTCTTCAATTATCCAAACCCATACTCTACCACTAAGTCTAGAATTGTATCCATCCTCACCACCCTACATCATAAAGATAAATCCAACTCATGCATCTCACGTCATGGTTTTAAGTTATTCTTAGGGTTTTTAGGGTTGTAAGGTTTTTTACATTTTTAAGGATTTTTAGGGATTTTAGGAATTTTATGATTTTAGTGGTTTTTGGGGATTTTGATGGGATTTAGGGTTTTTAGTGTTTTTAGGGTTTTATCGGTTTTATGTTTTTTAGTTTTTTACGGGTTTCTAAGGTGTTTTAAAGGTTTTAGGTTTTTTTACTTTTTTTTATTTTTAGGTATTTTTAGAATTTATATGGGTTTTCAGGGTTTTTATGGATTTTAGGTTTTTAGTGTCCTTTAGGGGTTTTAGGGTTTTTGTGGTTTTTTATGTTTTTAGGTTATTTTTTGAGTTTTTAGGGTTTTAAAGGTTTTCTATAGGTTTTTATATTTTTAGGTGTTTAATGGGTTTTTAGAGTTTTTAGTTGTTTTTTATGGTTTTTATAGTTCTTTATGATTTTTACGATTTTTAGGTGTTATTATGGTTTTTAAGGGTTTAAGGATTTTTGGGATTTTTGGGATTTTAGGGGTTTTAAGTGTTTTATGGTTTAATATTTTCTTAGGATATTTCATGGTTTTTATGGTTTTTTATGTTTTTATGATTTTTTAGGGATTCTCATGATTTTTAGGTTTTTTAGAGTCTTTAGGGATTTTAACGCTTTTGTTAGTTTTTGAGGGTTTTAGGGTTTACAGTATTTTTAGAAATTTTTAGGCTTTAAGGGTTTTAATTATATTTATGTATTCAAATTTTTACTATGGGATTTTATAGATTTTATATTTTTATGATTTTATGGATTTTGAGGGTGTTTTTAGGAATTTTTTTGTTTTTTTTTGTTTTTTGGTTATTTATGGATTTTTATGTTTTTATGGTTTTATGGTATTTATAAGGTTTTGGGTGTGTTGTTTTGGTTTTGTTATGGTTTTAACGGTTTTTAAGAGTTTTTTAACGTTTTTAGGGGTTTAAAGGGATTTTATAGACTTAGTGTATTATGGGTTTTATGGTGTTTTAGGGGTTTTAAGGGTTCTGGGGTTTTATGGGTTTTAGGTGTTTTATGGTTTTTAGTGGTTTAGGGGATTTAGTTTTTTTATGGTTTTTAAGGGTTTTAATTTTTTTGCGTTTTATGGTTTTTTAGTTTTTTAGGGTTTTTTACATTTTTAGATATTCTTGGTGATTTTTATGGTTTTTATGGTTTTCAGGGTTTTTTGGGATTTTGAGAATTTTTAGAGTTTTTTAGGGTTCTTAGGTTTTTTTAGGGTTTTTATAATTTTAGTTTTTTAGGGGTTATAAGTTTTTTTAGGTTTCTAAGTTTTTATTATGGATTTTCAAGGTTTTTAGGCATTTTTATGTTTTGTATATTTTTAGGTATTTTTAGGATTTGAATGGGTTCCAGTTTTTTCGGATTTTGATGGTTTTTAGTATTATTTAGTGTTTTTAGGTTTTTAAGGGGGTTGTAATTTTTTTTAGTTTTTATATTATTTTCATATGAATTTTAAGGATTTTTTGGGATTTTTAGTATTTTTATGTGATTTTTAGTGTTTTATATATTTTTATGGGGTTTATAACTTTTATGGTTTTTTTGTATAAGGGGTTTTTGAGTTTTTTCAATTTTTAATGTTATTATAGTTTTTTAATTTTTTTGGGATAAAATGGATTTTGAGATTTTAGTGGGTTTTTATTGTTTTTATGGGGATTTGGGTTTGAAAGTTTTTTGGTGTTTTATTTTTTTTAGGAGGTTTTAGGGTTTTAATTTCTTTTTATGGGTTTTAGCGTCTTTTTACGTTTTAAAGGGTTTTAACTATTTTTACATTTTTATGATTTTCTTTGGGGTTATTAGGGTTTTGGGAGGGGGGGTTTAGGTTTTTAAATTTTTTTAGGGATTCTTAGGATTTTTATGGGTTTTGGGGTTTTGATTGATTTTGAGGGTTTTAGGATTTTTATGGGTTTTTAGTGTTATTACCATTTTTTAGGTTTTTAGCGGTTTTAAATTTTTTTAGTTTTTTATGTTTTTATTAAGGGCTTTCAGAATTTTTATTGGTTTTACATTTTTAGGTATTTTTAGTGATCTATTAGTATTTTTTGGGTATTTAGGTTTTATTGGTATCTTGAGGATTTTTACATATTTTTAGGTTTTTTAGGGGTTTTGGGGGTTATAGAAATTTTTTAGGATTTTTAGGATTTTTAGTGTTTTTATGGATTTGGGGGGTTTTGCGCCTTTTGGGTTTTAGTGTATTGTATGTTTTTTGTGATTTTATGTGTTTTTATTTTTTTTAGGATTTCATAAATTTTTCTAGGTTTTCAGGCATTTTTATGTTTCTAGGTATTTTTAGTAATTTTTTAGTATTTTTATGGTTTTTATGGATTTTAGGTATTTAGAGGGATTTTAGAGTTTTTATGGTTTTTAGGGGTTTTATGGTTTTTTTGGGGTGTAGGATTTTTGTTTTGTGTTTTTTTGTTTTGTTAAATATTTTTAGTGTTTTTAACATTTTTATGATTTTAAATTTTTTTAGAGTGTTTATTGTTATTTAGAGTATTGTGGGTTTTTTCATTTTTAAATTTTTTATGGTATTTAGTGTTTTTAGGATTTTTAGGGGTTTAAAGGTTATTAGTGTTTTTAGGGGTTTTAAGTGTTTTAGATTTTTATAATTTTCATAGCGTTATTGGGTTTTTACATTTTTGGGGATTTATAGGTATTTTTTAGGATTTTTATGGTTTTTTAAATCTTTTAGGAATTTTGAGAGTTTTTAGTGTTTTTTTGGGTTTTCTAGTTTTTTTTGGTTTTTTGGCGCTTTATGTGTTTTTAGGTTTATAGTTTTTAAGGGGTTTTCTAGGTTTTCAATGTTTTTTATCTTTTTAGGTATTTTAAAAAATATTTTTGTAATATTTTTGTTTGGTTTTTATGGACTTTGTGGGTTGTAGTGTTTATATGGTCTTTTGGGTTGTTAGTTTTTTTTTTGTTTTTCAGGATTTTATGGTTTTTTAGAGTTTGTTAACATTTTTCGGGCTTTAATGGGGTTTTAGATATTTTAGTGGGATTTAGGGTTTTATGGGTTTTTAGGATATTTAAGGTTTTTAGGAGTTTTATAGTTAAGGGGCATTTAGGGGTTTTAGGATCTCTTTAGGGTTTTTGGTTTTTTTTTTGTGTTTTAGGTTTTTCATTGGTTTTATGTGTTTTAATGTTTTTGTGGTTTTCTTTGGGGTTATCAAGGTTTTAGGGGTTTTCATATTTTTAGGTATTTTTAGGGACTTTTTAGTATTTTAATTTTTTTTTAGGTTTTTAGGGGTTTTAGTTTTATTTTTATTTTTATGAGTTTTAGGGTTTTTTTAATGATTTTTATGGTATTTAGGTTTTTAATGAATTTTGAGGGAATTTAGGGTTTTTTTGGGTTTTATGGTTTTTTAGGATTCTAGTATTTTTTAATGTTTTTAGGGTTTTTATGGTTTTTTAGAGTTTTTAAAATTTTAGGGGTGTAAAGGGGTTTTAGAGTTGTTTGTAGTTTTCAAGGTTTTGAGTGTTTTTTAAAGTTTTAGGGTTTTTTTTGTTTTTTTAATAGTTTTTCGGGTTTTTATGGTCTTCATAGGGTTTTTATGGGTTTTAGAATTATTTAGGTTTTTAAGTGCTTTATGTTTTTTAAGGATTTCATAGGGTTTTCTAGAGTTGTAGTGTTTTTTACGTTTTTCTGGATTTTTAATAATTTTTAGGATTTTTATGGGTTTGTTAGGGTTTGTGGGTTTTTAGGGTTTTTAGGGTTTTTGGGTTTTTATTTTTTTAGGTTTTTTTAGGTTTTATGTGTTTTTAGGTTTTTATGTTTTTCTTATGGTAGTTCATGGTTTTAAGGATTTGTTATATTTTTTTAAAAAATTATGTTTCTTTTAGGATTTGTTTTTTATTTTTAGTGTTTTTATGGGGTTTTTTTTGGTTTTTAAGGTTTTTATGAGATTTTATGTGTTTTAATATTTTTTAGATTTTAAGTCATTTTTATTGGTTTAATGATTTTTTTGATTTTTTTAGTGGGTTTTAGGGATTTTTCTCTGTTTTTAGGGGTTTTAGGGGCCTTTAAGGTTTCAGTGTTTTTATGGTATTGCTGGGTTTTAGGGTTTTTAGGGACTTTTATGGATTTTGGTCTTTTTAGTGTCGTTGAGGTTTTTAGAGATTTTATGTGTTTTCTATTTTTAGGGTTTTCTTAGGGTTTTAGGGTTTTTAAATTTTTATGGATATTTAGGGATATTTTAGGGTTGTTATAGTTTATTAGTGTTTTCAATGATATTGAGGGATTTTAGCGTTTTATGGTTTTATGGTTTTATGGTTTTATGGTTTCTAGGGTTTTAAGGGTTTTAAGAGTTTTTAGGTTTATAAATATCTCTTAGTTGTTTTAAGGTTTTTGTACATTTTAAGATATTTTTAGGGATATTTAGTTTTCTATAGTTTTAAGGGATTTTAGGGATTTTGGGGGTTTATCGTTTTTAGTGTTTTTTTGGGTTTTTAGAGTTTTTTTTTTAGTTTTTAGGGGCTTGAAGGGTTTTTAGAGTTTTTTAAAATTTTTATGGGTTTCAACATTATTTAAAAAATTTAGTGTTCTTTTAGGGGTTTTATGGATTTTTATTATTTTTTAATGTTTTAGGGGTTTTATTGTATTCATGGTTTTTAGGGTATTTTTTAGGTTTCTATGGTTTTTTGTGTGTTTTTATGTTTTTAGGGGTTTAAAGTGTTTTTAGATTTGTAAGGGTTTCTTAATGGTTTAGAGGGGGGTTTTGGGTTTTTTTATGTTTTATGTATTTTTTGGTCTTTTATTTTTTTTATTTTTTTATTGATTTGGAGGGTCTTTTGAGTTTTTATGGGGTTTATAGTTTTTAGTGGATTAAAGTGATTTTTTAGTTTTTATTGTTTTCCTTGGGTTTTTTGGGGTTTTGGGGGTTTTTATGTGTTTATGGATTTTTTAGGTTTTTTAGGGATTTTGAGAATTTTTCATATTTTTAGGGTTTTTAGGGTTTTTTGAAGTTTTAGGGTTTTTAGAGTTTTAAGGGTTTCAAAGGTTTTTTAGAGTTTTTTTTGAAGATTTTTAGGTTTTTAGAGATTTTAGTGAATTTTTAGGGTTTTTATAGTTTTTTGGATTTATGGGTTATTTTTGGGTTTTTTGGGTTTTTAGCGTCTTTTAGGGTCTTTAGGGTATTTAGCATTTTTAATGTTTTTATGTGTTTTTAGGTGTTTATGGTTTTCTAGGGTTTTTAATAGTTTTTAATGGTTTTAAAGTTTTTTTTATTTTTTAGGGATTTTTATGGATTTTGGGGATTTTTATGATTTTAGTGTTTTTAGTGATTTGGGGAGTTTTTTTAATTTTTTCTGGTTTTAATGGCTTTTAACCGTTTCTAGGTTTTTAGGGGATTTAAGTGCTATAAGGTTTTTAACTTTTTCTTAGGGTTTTTCAAAGTTTCTAGGTTTTTTTTACATTTTTAGAGATATTGGGGGGTTTTAGGATTTTATGATTTTATAGGGTTTTTAGGGATTTCTAGGTGTTTTAGGGGTTTTTAGGATTTTTAGGTGTTTCATCATTTATAGGTTTTTATGGGTTTTAAGTGTTATTATATTTTTATTTTTTTATGGTTTTCATGGTTTTAAGATTTATTACATTCTTAGGGGTTTTAGGGATATTTTTATGATTTTTATGCATTATTCATGTTTTTAGGGATTTTGGAGGTTTTATGGGTTTTATGGGTTTTTATAGTTTTTAATTTTTTTAGGTGTTTGAACAATGTTTATAGTTTTTTTTCTTTTTTTTGGTTATATGGTTTTTAATGTTATTAAGGGTTTTATGCTCATTAGGGTATTTAGCGGTTTGAAGTGTTTTCAGTTTTTTATAGTTTTCTTAGGAGTTTTCATGGTTTTTAGGGTTTTTACATTTTTGTGGATTTTTATGGATTTTTAATATTTTTTATTATTTTTTAGGTTTTTGAGGGATTTTAGGATTTTCATGGGTTTTAGGGTATTTAGTGTTTTAATGTTTTGGGGGGGGTTTAAGAGTATTTTGGATTTTAGGTTTTTGGGCGGAAGAGGTTCAGAGCTAGGCAAGCCTAGCCCCCCAAAAGTTAATAAAACATAAAGGGACAATTACAAGATGGGTCAAAAAGGGTGAGAGTGGATCTCACCCTTCATATCTGAGTCAACCAAGGGATAACAAAAAGATAGGGACACAAAGGACCACATAGATTATCTTTTATCAATCGCCCTTTTCGAGAGAGAATCCGCCACCGAGTTGGACTCCCTGTAATCATGAGACACACTGAAGGTCAGGGACTGGGAGATATCGAGGCACTCGATCCAATGTGAGAGCAGCCGCCACGGGACATCCCTGGAAAAATTCTTAAGAGCTGCAACTACATGCATCGAGTCTCACTCAATCCAAATACTATGCCACCAAAAATGACTCGCATACTTCCCAACCTTTATAATGGCCCAAAGCTCTGCTTCATAGGCACAACTGTCCCCAATAAAGTTGAAGAAGCAGCCCTTGACGAACCCTATGGAAGTACGAATGACACCACCACACCCAGAGGGCCCCGGAGCTCCCAATGTCGCACCATCAACATTGAATTTCAACCATGTTGGAAATGGAGGAATCCATCAAACCAACTTCAGGACCATTGGTTTCCTGCTTTGACCAGCAACTCCAAGAGAGCGCAGTAATGTTAGATCATTAACATCATTCCACATCAAACATATTTGAATTCGTGAAGCGGTCTAGATCATCTTGTTAATGTAGACCATGCCTCCATGAAGCCTAAGCATTTACTGATTGAAGGCAGAAGCATTTCGAGCAGCCCGGACATAATGAATAACATCTGCCTCACCAGAAAGTAGCAGGTTATGTACCTGATCACTTCGCTTCGTCTCCACCAGGCCACACAAAAAATTGCAAATCCGTCCTTGTAGGCTGTAGCTCAAGCTGAAGCATTGTAGTAGATAGTGCCAAAGGTCCGATGCAATGGTACAATTGAGGAATATGTGATCACAATGCTCTTCCACTATCCTGCATAAAAATCAGGCCGAAGCAAGATGCCAACCAGCCTCTTTCAGTTGAGCCTGCGTTCGAAGCTGATTCCTCCAAATTTTCCAAATTCGAACAAAGTGTGTAGGGGGAATGAAAGGATCCCTGAATTTGTCCAGCCACGATGGGGGAGTCATCCCATTCGGACACTTCAGATGGTAAAAATCATGGGTATTGAATTTACCCACCGTGTTGGGCCTCCATATGAGGGTGTCAATGTCAGCAAAGGCATATCGCTGAATTTGCATAGAAATGTTGCTCAGTAGTAAGGTACCCAGGTCATTCTACTGCTGAATGAGGTTAGCAATGGTTAAATTATATATATCTTGGGGAGGCGTCATCACCTCCAAAATGATCTGCTCCATCCAAGGGGTATACCAGAATTTCAGGGTGCAGGACCATGACACGATCCATTTTGAATTAGACATGATATCCTTGTAAGATGATCACATAGCCGGCCAGAATGAGGACGGAATGTACCCAGCCAACCCATCACATAACCTATTTGTGAATCTTTCCCCAAAGAAATCCAGGCCACCACTCTGAGGCTAAAGTAGACTCCAGGTAAATTTCTCAATCATATCATCATTGAAACGCCTTAAATACTTGATACCAAGCCCACCCAATTCAAACAGCTTTGGGAAATGTTTTCAGGCCACCGAGACAAACTTCCGCTCACTGGTAGAACCAGTCCAAACAAAATTTCTTATCTTGGCATTCAAGCTTTTGAGGAGAGAAGCTAGCCATCTGTAAATGGATAAAGCATGCACGAAGATAGAGGTGATTACTAAGTTAACCAGGCATACCCTTCCAACATGGAAGAGACACTTGCCCTTCCATTTCTACATTTGAAGCATAATCTTGGAAGCAATGTTCTCAAAGTATCCGCACTTGGCTTTTCCCCAGAAAAGAGGCACACCAAGATAAGTACATGGTAGGGAGCCACGCATAACTCCAAGCCTGTTGGCTATGTGGAGTTGTCTAGCATGAGAGATCCCATTTCCAAAGAAGATCAATGATTTCATCCAACTTATAGATTTTCCGTCCACGCTTTCATAATGATGGAAGATCTGCTTGACTGTGGATAATGTTTTCTTATCAGCCTGCCCAAACATGGGGATGTCATCTGTGTAGGGAAGGTGTGAGGGTACACATAGGTTCCTGCATGCCTTAATTGGTGAATACATCCCTGCTTGTACAAGGTCAAGAAGTAATCGACTCATGTATTCCTCTATGATTTCAATGATAAAACCTGACATTGGGTCACCCTATCGCACCCTATGGGAGCACTGAAAGCATCCATGAGGGGAACCATTGATCAGGACCGAGACTCTAGCACTGTGGAGAATTACAGAGATTAGCGTGATGAAGCTGTTGGAAAAGACATATCTTCTGAGGACCTTAAAGATAAAGCTCTATTTCATAGTATCAAAATCCTTTGAGATGTCAAGATTAAGTGAAAAGCTATCTGCTTTTTATTTTCTCCTCATAATATTAATCCCCATTGAGGAAGTGAATAAGAAGGATTAGATACATCGCCTAGGGATGAATCCAAACTGATTTAGAGTCACAATGTCACCAAAACATTTTCCCAACCTAAGGATGAGAATCATACTAATAATCTTCGGCACTGTGTTTCAAATGGAAATAGGTCAGAAGTTACTAATCACAATGGCATTACCTTTCTTTGGTATTCGAGAGATGGAGTTGGCATTGGAACCATAAGGAATGGAGCCCAAGTGTAAAAACTCCCTGACCACGTTTGCGACATCCTCATGGAGGATATACCAGTATAAAATGAAGAACTTATTTCCAAAACCATCTGGACCTGCAGTGCTATCCATATTCAAAGAGAATAGCACCACTCTGACTTCACCCTCAGAGGGGGCCTCCGTGAGGACCTCATTTTTCTGGCCCCTGATACATCTCGGGATAGAATCAAAAAGCATGGGGGAGGCCTGTTCGTCATCAGTGTACACCCCCTAGATGTTTTCCACTGAAGCCTTATAAATATCCCCCATAGAAGTGAAGGTTGAGTCACCAACTCTAACAAAACATAGATTATTCCTTACCCTTATTTCCTTATGTAGGCCGTGAAAGAAATCAGAGTTTCGATCCCCATTCTAAATCCATTTGACATTGAATTGCACCTTCACAAGATTCTCTTTCTGCGCAAGAAACTCATCCATCTTAGAGTGCAGTTTAAGATCTTCCCCTGAAGGTATATTTTGCCTCTGATGCATAATTTGACATGAAAAAAGCTGAGATTCATCCACTTTAATCTCATCATCCAACCCTGAGAAGGAACATTTTCTCCAATCCTTCAGTCAATGCTTAACTTATTTCATCTTGGAAATCACAATAAACTGGGGACTACCAGAGAAGGTGCTGCTCCACGCCCCCAACACCTCTTCCCTGCACCCCAGAATAGTGAGCCGGGCATTGCTGAATTTGAATGGAAGGGTATAAGATCTTGGGACTCTCTCCCTTAGTTCCACAACAATTGGATTGTGATCCGAGTAGATTTTTGGGAGGGTGAATCCAGACAGAGCCGTTGGCGAACCACCTCCTCCCATGTAAGAGAAACACCTGTCTAGTTTGCTAGCCTGCCTGAAATTAATGGTGTACCACCCCCAAGTGAAGTCTGCCCCTATAATGGATACCTCAAAAAGGTCACATTGGTCAAGGCAAGATGCAAAGTCATCTGATGTAGTGCGAGAAAAGTTTGGACCTAGCTTTTCTTCAGGCCTCAGGACCGTGTTAAAATCACCAATAACCACACAATTGTGATCGATTTCATCACTCATCTACACCAGCCTTCTCCAAAGGTGCCAGAAGGTAGTGTACTAGTAATAAGTGTAAACAGAGGAGATGGTGAGGATCCCATCGGTCCCTTTGATGGTAACAGAGATCATTTGCGGGCTCGAGAAGAACGAGACAATCTGGATACTACAATGCATCAGAACCCATAAGGTTCCCATACTATTTCCATCATCATTTGGGGTTTTACAGTTTTTTGAGTTTTTAGGGTTTTATCAATTTTTAGAGTTTTTAATTTTTTCAGTTTTTTAAAGGATTTTAAGAGTTGTTATTGGTTTTATGGGTTTTATAGATTTTCCAAGTTATTTAGTGTTTTTAGGGGATTAATGGATTTTTAGAGTTTTTAGGGGTTTATGGTTTTTATAGAATTTTAGGGTACTTAATTTTTTTATGGGTATTATGGATTTTAGAGTCTTTTAGGGGTTTTATCCTTTTTATGTTTTTTGGGGTTTTAAGTGTTTTTAGGTTTTAATTTTTTTCATAGGTTTTTTAGGGTTTTTAGGTTTTTTATGTTTTATGGCTTATTACTTCTTATTTAGGTTATTTATGGGTTTTATGGGTTTTTATGGTTTTTAGGGATTTGGGGGGGGGTTAAAGCTTTAGTTTTTTTTTACAGTTTTTCGATTTTTATAGATTTTGAGGGGTTATAATTGTTTTTAGGTTTTTATGGTTTTATTAGGATTTTTCAATATTTTTAGGGTTTTTTTACATTTTTAGAGATTTTTAGTAACTTTTTAGTATTTTTATGATTTTTAGTCATTTCTGTGTTTTTTAGGGTTTTAGGGTGTTTTAGGATTTTTAAGGTTTTTCAGGGTTTGTAGGTTTTTTTTGTTTTTTAGGGTTTCTAAGATTTTTTTAGAGTTTCTAATTTTTTTAGTGGTTTAAAGGGTTTATAGTGTTTTTCTAGTATATATGGTTTTATGGGTTTGTTGGGATTTTTAATGTTTTTAGGGGTTTTATGGATTTTAAATACTTTTAGGGTTTTTATGGTATTCTTAGGGTTTTTAGATTTTTTTTGTTTTTTATGGTTTTAAATTGCTTTAAAGTTTTTCTTATGGTTTTCCAGGGTGCTAAAGATTTTTGTTTCACATTTTAAGGTATTTTTATCACTATTTAAGGATTGTTTTGGTATTTTAGGTTCTGTGGGATTTTGATGGTTTTTAGGGTTTTTTAAGGTTTTTAGTGTTTTAGGAATTTTATGATTTTTTAGGTTTTTAGGGTATTTTTTAGGTTTTTATGGTTTTCATAGGGTTTTTAGGGTTTTTAGGATTTTTTTATATTTTGAGTCTTTTTAGGGATTCTTTTTAGGATTTTTTTGGGGTTTGGGGATTTTGAGGAGTTTTAGGGTTCTTATGGTTTTTAGGGGGTTTATGGTTTTTTGGAGGGTTTAAGGGGGTTTTATGTTTTTTTCTATTTTTAAGGGTTTTTGTGTTTTTTTCATTTTTATAATTTTAAAGGGGTTTTATGGTTTTTAGTGGTATTTAGGGTTTTCGGGGTTTTTTTTGTTTTTTAAATTTTTAGGGGTTTTGTCCTAATTTGGGTTTAAAAGTTTTCTATGGTTTTTTGCAATTTTTGGTTTTAGGAGTTTTAATTCTTTTTAGTTTTTTATGGATTTCTTAGGGTTTTTATACATTTTAGGGTTTTTAATTTTTTTTGGGATTTTTAGGTATTTTTTAGGTTTTTTATTTTATTTTGAGTTTTTTGGGATTTTTGAGATTTTTTAGGGTTTTTAGGGTTTCTCAGGTTTTTAGGGGTTTTAAGTGTTTTGAGTTTTTTTAGGTTTTCTTATGGTTTTTTAGGGTTTTTATGGTTTTTATGTATGTAGGTATTTTTAAGGGGTTTTAAGAATTTTTTTAGGGTTTTTATGTATTTTGGGGTGTTTTATGGTTTTATGGTCTTTTAGGTTGACAGGGATTTTGATTATTATTTTTTGAATTTTATGGTTTTTAGAGTGTGTAAACATTTTTTGGGGTTTAATGGTGGTTTTAGATTTTTTGGTTCCTTTTTAGGGTTTTATGATTTTTTATGGATTTTTAAGGTTTTTAGGGGTTTTTGGGGTTTTTATGAGTTTTAGGATCTCTTTAGGGTTTTAGTGATTTTTGGTTTTTTAGGGTTTATGTTTTTTATGTTTTTATATTATTTTTAAGGTTTTAAGGGATTTTACATTTTTTGATATTTTTAGTTATTTTTTATGATTTTATTATTTTAAAGGTTTTTATGGATTTTTTGGTGCTTTAGGGGTTTTAGGGGTTTTATAGGTTTTTAGGTTTTTAGGGGTTTTAAGTGTTTTTATGGTTTTAGGGTTTTCTAAGGGATTTTCAATGTTTTTTTACATTTTTTGGTTTATTTTGGCATTTAGGATTTTTATGGTATTTAATGTTTTTATGAATTATGAGGGGGTTTAGGGTTTTTAGGGTTTTATGGTCTTTCTAGGTTTTTAGGGTTTTTAGTTTTTTGGGGTTTTAAAGGATTTTCAGAGTTTTTAGTATTTTTTGGGGATTAAAGGGGTTTTATAGTTTTTATTAATTTTTAGGGTTTTTATTGGTTTTTAGTGGTTTTAAGGTTTTAGGGAAAGAAAGATGCGAGGATCAGGCTATTCCCGACCCCCCCAAAATTTATTATGAAAAACATATGCTGCAGACAAGGGAGGGGAGGGGTCAAACGCCCCGCACCCAAAAACCCTTTACAAGTCCAAAATGTAAAAGACCCCAAAAAAAGAAACATCAAAAAAGAAAAAACACAAAAATCCAAGCAAGAAAGATCTAGCAGCATTCCCAACCAAGCAGCAACCAACATCCAGTAGCAGCAGGACCATCACCATACGCAGAAACTTCATCACCTCCTAAGAAGCAGAAAAATCACATCTTAGCCAAACGGCAGCCAACGTCCAACCCATCAGATTCTGATAGCCAGCACCTCTTTCAGCGGTTCCCAGCGAACAATCCTCAAGAAAAACGATATCCCCTAACCAGCAGCTCAGCATCTAACAACCATCACATCCACACCAAACAACATCCAGCAACAACTATCTCACACCCAACAACACCCATTCAGTGGAAAAAACAAGAACACCATCACCCATGTCCAGGTCCACAACACCGCTAAGAAACAAACAACAACCATTCACACCGTGCACAACTTCTAGCACCTTCTCTCGAGGAAGCTCCACCACCAGTGATAAAGAACCAGCAGCACCATCTCATAATCTTCCACACATCCCATTCTAGCAAAGTACATCAGCCAGCACCAAAGAATCCGATGACCAACAACTATCGATGATCCACACCCCACAGCAGGGAAAACAACACACCACCAGCACCCATACCCAGGACTAGGCCGTAGCACCCAACACCCAAAAGACAGAACCTAACTCTAGGAAATTTCCCCAGTAGAATTACACAGCACCACCAGACCGCGCCTAAAATTTCCCAGAAAATCCAAAAACTGGAACCTGCAATGGATCATGACCAGCGCTGTAGCCAATAAACCGTTGGTCATAAGATTCAAAGACTTCCAACCAGAACCAGCATCAACAACGAGCAGCAAGGGCATAAACATACGCACCTAAATCTGTAGCACGATTTGAAAAGAAAACCAAATCAGATCATTAAACCAACCTTCAACCACTATGAATGTCCTGGAGACTGAGGCCTGAGCCGAGGAAGCAGCGCCATCGCTCGAATTCCCAATCCAAGGAGCAGATCCAGAGACTCCCAAAGTAGAATCATGCACCAGTCTCCAATAAAATCCACTAATCCAGGAAGACCACCAAAAATGTCCTGCCCCCCATGTCCAGAAAGGGGAGGGCCACATCAAATCTGCCACAAAACCTTGCCTCTCCAGGAAATCATGCAAGCCACCTGGATTCGCATTCCATAAGAACTCCACCACCCATAACATTGACCAAGGGAATTGCTCTGTCAAAGGAGGAACCACTGCAAGCAAGGCAACGCCCGAAGAGGAAAGGTAACAATATCCACTGAGGAAGTGCCATTCCGCTGCAAGATCCATATCAGGCCAAAGCCACCCTTTCCCAAACAGAGCCGCTAGATCCCATCACGAATAGGAAAGTGCCACTTCGCCCACAATCACAACACCAGGGGGAGGTCCGTGTAAGAAGAACCCGATATGCATCACAAGGCTTGAACCGGAAGAGATCTACGAAGTCGCTGAGGGTGGATCTAGGAGGAAGCCCATGAAATCGTGACGTCGGAAGGGAGAACCTAGGAGTGAGCAGCGGTATCCTCCAAAGGTGTTTTATGGTTGTTATTCTTTATGTTTTTAGGGGTTTAATGGGTTTTAAATGTTTTTGGGGTTTTTATGGTCTTCTTAGGGTTTTAGGGGTTTTATAATTTTTTACGTTTTAAATCATTTTATATGTTTTTAAAATTTTCATAAGTTTTTTCATATTTTTTAGGGTATTTTATGGTTTTGTAAGAGTTTTTTTTTGGGATTTTGAGGTTTTTAGTGGTTTTAGGGTTTTTAGAATTTTTTTTATTTTAAGTGATTTATGTGTTTTTTGGATTTAATGTTTTTCATAGGGTATTTTATGGTTTTTATGATTTTTACATATTTATGCTTTTTAGGTCTTTTTTTTAATTTTATTGGTTTTTAAGGTTTTTATGGGTTTTTAGGGTTTTAGGGTTTTATGAAATTTTTTGGGTTTTAAGGGTTTTTATAGTTTTTAATTTTTTTAGAGTTCAACGGGTTTTTTGATTATTTATGTGGTTTTAGAGATTTTTTTGAGGTTTTTAGGATCTTTAAGGTTTTTAGTGTTTTAATGGGTTTTATTAGTTTTTTGGGTCTTTTTTGGGGTTTTTTTGGTTTTTTAGTGCCTTTTAGGTTTTTTATAGGTTTTAAGTGTTTTTTAGTTTTTAGGCTTTTCTTAGGGGTTTTCAAGGTTTTTATAGTTTTTAATTTTTACGGATTGTTAATAATCTTTTAGGAGTTTCATGGTTTATTAGTGTGTTTGGGATATTGAGGATTTTTAGGGTTTTTTGGTCTTTACGGTTTTAGGGATTTTAAGTGCTTTTAGGTTTTTAAATTTTTCTTTTGGGTTTTAAGGGGTATTTACCTCTTAAGTTATTTCTAGGTATTTTTAGGAATTTTATAATTTTTAAGGGGTTTTATGGATTTTTTGGGGTTTATAGTTTTTATTGTTTTTTTTGGGTTTTTTGTGTTTTCTGAGTTTTTTAGGGGTTTGAAGATTTATTAGATTTTTTTTCCTTTTTAGGGGTTTGAATATTATTTAATGTTATTAGTGATCTTTTAGGGTTTTTATTTATTTTTAGAGTTTTTAAGGTTTTTATGGGTTTTATGGGTTTCAAGGGTTATAAGGTCTATTTTGGATTTATAGGCTTTTTAGTGTTTTTACGGTTTTAGGGGATTTAAGTGTTTTTATATTTTTAAGTTTTTCTTAGGGTGTTTTTCTGGTTTTTTAATTTTTTATGTTTTAGGGATTTTTTATTATTTTTACGGATTTTAGGGTTTTTATGTATTTAATGGTCTGTAGGGTTTTTTTTTTGGGTTTTATGGTTTTTAGGGTTTTAGTTTTTTTTAGGTTTTTAGTGGTTTTAAGTGTTTATATATTTTTAAAGGTTTCCTTCAAGGTTTTTGGGGTTTTAAGGTTTTTATGTGTTTAGGGATTTTTATGATTTTATGGTTCTTCAAGGTTTTAGGGATTCTGAGGATTTTTCAGTTTTTAGGGGTTTTATTGTTTTTTGGGGGGTTTAGGGTTTTTTTGAGTTTTTAGGATTTTTAGTTTTTTTAGGGGATTGATGTATTTTTATAGTTTTTAATGAGTTTTTGGGGGGTTTTATGGTTTTTAGTGCGTTTTGGGGTTTTTAGCATCTTTTTGGGTATTTTAGGGTTTTTTGATTTTTAATGGATTTAAGGGTTTTTATTTTTTTAGGTGTTTAAGGTTACCTGGGGATTTTAGTTTTTCAGAGTTTTTTATTTTTTAGGGATTTTGTGGAATTTGGGGATTTTTATCTATTTTTTGGATTTTTAGTGATTTGAGGTTTTTTGGGAATTTTTGATTTGTCAGGATTTTCTTGTTTTTATGGTTTTTATCATTTTTGTAGGTTTTTTTGGTTTTAGGTGATCTTAGGTTTTTAATGTTTTCATTCAGTTTTTCTAGGTTCATATTTTTTTTTACATTTTTAGGTATTTGGGGAGGGTATCATTTTTATGGTTTATAAGTTTTTTAGGAATTTTTAGGGTTTTTATGGTTTTTTAGGCTTTTAGGGTTTTTATAATTTTAGTATTTTTATTGGTGTTTAGTTTTATTAGGTTTTTAATTTTTTTCTTAGGGTTTTATGTGTTTTTTGGTTTTTTTACATTATAAGGGGTTGTTATGAATTTTTTAGGATTTTATGTGTTTTTAGGGTGTTTAGGGATTTTGGGAGGCTTATGGTTTTTATGGTATTTTGGGGTTTAGGTTTTTATGAGTTTTTAGTGTTTTTAGGGGTCTTTAGAGTTTTTAACCTTTTTAGGAATTTGAATGGTTTTTATAGTTTTTAGTTGTATTTTCGTTTTTATGGGTTTTTAGGGTTTTTATGGGTTTATGGTTTCAGGGTTTTTCGAGGTTTGATGTGTTTTCATGTTTTTATAGTTTTCTTAGGAGTTTTTAGGGTTTCTATGTTTTAATGTATTTTTAGGAATTTTTTAGTATTTTTATTATTTTAGGGTTTTTATTTATTTTGAAGGATTTTATGTTTTTAGGGTTTTCGGGGTTTTGAAGTATTTTAGAGTTTTAGGGGGATTATGCATTTTTTTTATTTTAAGGTTTTCTTAGGGTTTTTTTGGATTTGTAAAGTTTTTTACATTTTAATTGATTTTTTATGATTTTATGTATTTTTATTTGTTTTTATGGTTTTTAGGTATTTTAAGTATTTTTAGGTAATTTTTGGGGTTTTATGTTTTTTTTGTTTTAGGTTTTTTTATGTGTTTTTAGGGTTTTATGGATATTTATAATTTTTTTGAAAATAGTTAGGGTTATATTGTCTTTTAGGGTTTTTACAATTTTTACGGTTTTACGTTTTTTTGGGGTTTTATGAGTTTTTATGTTTTTTAGAGTTTAATTTTTATGGGTTTTTAACATTTTTAAGGGTTTAAAGGTTCTTTTGAGGTTCTTACTAGTTATACAGTTTTATGGATTTTTAGGGTATTTATGGTTTTTATGGGTTTTATGGTTTTTAAGGTCTTTTCATGGTTTTAATTTTTTTTGTTTTTAGGGGATTATGTGTTTTTAGATTTTAAAAGTTTTCTTAATGTTTTTCATGGTTTTTAGGTTTTTTATGGAATTAGTTATTTTTTTTCTTTTTATGACTTCTATTGCTTTTTACCGTTTTTATGGTTTTTAGTGATTTTTAGGTTTTTTAGGAAAGGAAGATTTAAGGGTCGGGCTATTCCCGCCCCCCCCCCCAAATTTATTAGAAAGAAAAAGAGACACAACAGACAAGGGAGGGGAGGGGTCAAATGACCCACAGCCAAAAACCCTTACAACCCAAAACACAAAGACCCAAAAAAAGAGAAATCTAAAATGAGAAAAGAAAAGACCAAAAAAGAAAGAAAATTAGTCAACATCACCACCAAAGTCCGAAACAAAAGCCGCATCGCAAGGGTCACCATCCGCACCATATCCAGAGGCCGCATCATCAAAGCAGGAGTCAGAGTCATCCCACCCTGACTCATATTCCTCATTACGTTTATGGAGCGTCAAAAACTTCTCCCTTCGTTTTTCTTGTTCCGGGGAACGCTGCTGCTCCTGATGATTAACTTTGATTTTCAGATTAACCGCCTTTGATGATGCTCGAGTAGCCATGGGTATGGGGAGGGTGGAGTAGTCCCTCTTCACCCTCCTCTTCGAGGAGGCATAGGTGGGACCATCACCTTTCACCTGCTCGAGCTCATTGAAATGCTTCCCCACCTCCATGTGATGATCTCGTTCTTGATCCGGGATAAAGGATGCTTCCTGATTTAGAGGGCACTCAACAAAATCGTCATGCTGCATCAAGCTCAGATCCATTAAGGCATGTAATTCTGCACTCCCAACGACAGAATCCAGCAGTCCTTGCCCATCCTCCCCAGGCAGTACCGTCCCCCCAACATCATGTAAGTCCAAACAGATAGACCTATCAGCCAGGGACTCTTTATGCACCTCCATGGCCAACCCTATCATTTACTATGTTGCAGCATCTTCTCCCTGTTTGTGATCATCCCCTGTTCTAGCCCCCTCCCCTTGGCCAAATACATTCCCTTCCTTAGGCACTCTCCCCTGATCAACAACTTGTTCTAAAAGATCTGTTGCCCCTGCCCCTCCACCATCCCACAATGCAGCATGACATGGACCACCGTTGGTTAAAGAGAACTAGACAAAAAGGATCCCCCTGGAAAGAGGGCGTGTTTTCCAGTCCCTGAAAATCCCTTTTCCCCTATTCAGCTTCCATTTTCACATGGCTGGGAGAAAACGCAAAAACCTGTTCATCACCCTCATCTTTTTCAGACATTATCCCTTCCGCGGACTCCCCCACCTGCTCGGCCACCACCTTCCTCCTGTCCTTCACCCCCTACTCATCCATCTTCCCCTGCCCAACTTCAGCAGTGACTTCCCCAGCCTCCACATTACTCGCAACCAACAAAGCGTGCACCTCATCACAATCATTCCCAACACAGCTCAAATTCTGCACAGTAGCAGGAACCACCAGAGAATCACTCTAGGCGATCCCTTCACCATGTCTAGTGGCAGTGGCCAGCGCCCTATATTGCGCCTGCTCGGTAGGTATATCACGTCTTGCATTTTAAAACGTGGGATCTTGCACCTCATCCACACACTCCATCCCTTCAAAGCGGTTAAGAGTTGGGACCAAGGACTGCCTCTGAATCATAATATCGTCAGGGGAAAAAGGCATCCCAGTAGCAGCACACTCCATGCCAAGAAGACCTCCATCGATTGGAAGCATGAAATCACTCCTCAAGCGCCTGAAAATATCACTCACCAAGGGATCTGGTTGAAACTGAGAAGCCACTTGCGCTAAACTGATAGTACCTACTGCATCCCCAGGGCCCTCCAGCACAACCAAACTCACCCCATACCCATCCTGCCCACTACCACAATGAGCCTCCTGGTCCAGGACACCTGAAGGTGGTTTTTACACCAGCCCATGTGCAACCACCTCCCCCGCCAACTCCATCAGGCCAAACCCATTGCACCACACCACATCACCTGAAGCCTGAGACTGCTCCAGACCTCCAGCCTGCCCCTGCTCCTCTAATTCCTCATTGCACAACCTTAAGGAAGTGGAACCATCCTCTTTCTGGACTGTCACCTCTTGATACCTCACAACCAATGCATCCACAAGGTCACTGGTATCGGATTTTCATGGCAACGTCCTCGGAAGAGGATTCCCTATCCCATCAATACTATGCTCCTGCACCATCACAACCAGATCAGCTGACCCAGCCATCCCAATATCCCTTTCCAAAGATCTGTTGCTGCTAAATCCTCGACTGCAAGAAGAAATAGAATGACCCAAACACCTATATCCAGAACAGAACAACACAACCGACTCAAACATCACCGGCTATTTGTAGAGAAACTCCTTGCCAACAGTGATCCACAAAAATTCTCTTAGAGGCTTTGAAACATCTACTTCAACATAGATTCTTGGGGAAACTAGGTGACAGATCACTTTAGTCTGGCTATCTGAACACAGGTATCGACCAACAAGATTCCCAAGCATACAAAAAATGGCTGGATTCTGGAACGGAAGAGGGAGCTGTGGGAATCTATCCCATGAAGCAACAAGTGGCGAGTCACGGTTCATATATAGGTCAAAACTCCACCTAAAGAGATAGAAACTAACTCCGTTGAAGCTTCGAGAGGTTGCGGATAAAGCCTGGATCAAATCTGCCTCATAAGATAGCCGTATCATCAAGTGTCGGCCATCAAGCACCCCTACTGTGGCCCAATCTTGGAGATTCCAAGATCCAAAAATAAATTTGTCGAAAGCCTCCACTGAGGGATGGAACCTCGTAAACCGAGAAACAAGGGTCAAGCTATGAAGTGTAGAGGCCGAATTAAACTCTAGGTCCGATAAAGAGAGATGAGGGAAGCCTTCATATAAGTCAGGAACCTTCGAAAAAAGCTCAATTCGGGGGAAAGGGGGAAGAAGATCAGGCATCGGGGGAGGGATGAAAACCAAATCCATATTACCATCACGCAGAAATCCCTCCCCCATAGGGGGAGGAGGGAGAATCACCGGCGGTGCCGTCAAAGAGGCATCGGGGAAAAAAACCTAGGGTTTTTTGGGGTTTTCTTATTGGGTTATTTAGGGTTTATTTTTTTCATGATTTTTAGTGTTTTTATGTTTTTTAGGGGTTATAAGTTTTTTAGGTTTTTATAGTTTTCTTATATTTTTTCAGGGTTTTTACATTTTTTGGTATTTTATGGCCTTTTTGATTTTTATGGTTTTTAGGGGTTTTAGGGATTTTAATGGGGTTTAGTGTGTTTTTCATATTTTTTGGGGTTTTAAGGTTTTTTTGTGTATTAATGGGTTTTTTTTAAATTTTTATGGTTTTAAAGATTTTTTTAGTGTTTCTAATGCTCTTAGGGGTTTAAAGAGTTTATAGAGTTTTTAGTGTTTTTATAGTTTTATGGATTTATATGGTTTGTTAATGTTTTTAGAGGTTTTTATGGATTTTAAATTTTTTATTATTTTTATGGCCTTCTTTGGGTTTTTACGATTTTGTATTTTTAGGTATTTAAGGGTTTTATGTTTTTAAAGATTTTCTTAGGGTTTTCAGGGGATTTGAAAGGGTTTTTTTTACATTTTAAGGTATATTTAGAGCTTTTGAATATTTTTTTTTAGGATTTGAGGGTTTTTAGGGTTTTCTGAGGTTCTTTAGTGTTTTGAAGGGTTTTAATTTTATTTTAGGTTTTTAGGGAATTTAATTATTTTTCGGTTTTCAGTTTTTTCTTGTGGGTTTTCAGGGTTTTTTGTATTTTATACATATGTAGTAATTTTTAATGTCTTTTTTAGTATTTCCATGGGTTTTAGTGGTTTTAGAGATCTCTAGGGATTCTATAATTGTTAGGGGTTTTTGGTTTGGGGTGGGGGGGGGGGGTGGATTTTTTATGGTTTTATGATATTTTAGGGTTTTTAGTATTTTTTATAATTTTTGATATTTTTAGGATTGTAATGGGTTTTTAGAGTTTTATTTGGGTTTTAGTGTTTTATGCATATTTAGAATTATTACTGTTTTATAGATTTTAGGGGTTTTAGGGTTTTTAGGTTCTTTTAGGGGTTTTAGGGTTTTTAGGGTTTTTAATTTATTTTAGGTTTTTTAGATGTTTTAAGTGTTTTTTAATGTTTAAATTTTTTCTTAGGGATTTTTTGGGTTTTTACACTCCTAGAGATCTTTTGGTATTTTTATGTATTTTTAGGGTTTTTATGGATTTTTATGTTTTTTCGGGTTTTATGGTTTTTCGAGTTTTTTGGGTTTTTAATTGTTTTTAGGTTTTTATATTTCTAATAGGGGTTGTAAAAGTTTTTATTATTTTTTATGTTTTCAGGTATTTTAGGGCCATTTTGGAGTTTTATGGTTTTTAGGTTTTTTTGGGATTTTTAGGAGTTTTAGGGTTTTTATGTTTTTTTAGAAATTTTGAGTTTTTTTGAGTATTTAGGTGTTTTATGGTTTTTAGTGTTTTTCGTATTTTTAGGGTTTTAAAGGGTTTTTTGAGTCTTTATTCAATTTTTATGGTTTTATGGATTTTAATTTTTTAGTGTTATTTATGGATTTAATGATTTTAGTGGTTTTAGGGCCTTCTAGAGTTTGTAGGGGTTTTAGTGATTTTAGGGTTTTTAGGGGTTTTATGTGTTTTTTTGGTTTTTAATGTTTTTGGAGTGGTTTACAAGGATTTTAGGGGAATTTATGTTTTTTTATTTTTAGTGTTTTTTAGGATTTTTATGGGTTTTCAAGGATTGTATGAATTTTTAGTGTTTTTAGGGTTTTGGGGATTTTATGCTTTTGAAGTTTTTATATTTTTTTTGGTTTTTACGTGTTTGGGGTTTTTTTATGATTTTTAAGGATCTTTAGTATATTTTGGGATTCGATGGATTTTTATGGGTTTTGGTTTTTTATGGTTTGGGGGTTGGGGGTTAGTTTTTTAGGATTTTAAAATTTTTTAGATTTTTTCGGGGTCTAAATATTTTTTATATTTTTAGTATCTTTTAGGGTTTTAATTATTTATATTGGGGGGGGGGGTTTATGGTTTGGGGGTTTTTTGGAGTTTTGGGGCTATTAGCGTATTTTAGGGCATTTTGGGTTTTTTAAAATTTTTAGGGTTTTTATTTTTTTAGTTTTTTAAGGTGTCCTAGGGTTTTTTAGGTTTTTTTTAGTTTTATATTTTTTAGGTATTTTTAGGACTTTTTTTTGGATTTTATGGGTTTGTATGTATTTTAGTGATTTTGAGGGGTTTTAGGGATTCTTATGTTTTTTAACCATTTTTTGGTTTTTATGGGTTTAAAGTGTTCTTAGTTTTTTATGGATTTCTTAGGGTTTTTAATTTTTCTTTGGGTTTTTTCATTTTCAGTTTTTTAGGGATTTTTTAATTTTTTTATTATTTTTATCCCTTTTAGTAATTTAGATGGGTTTTTTATGGTTTTCTAGGATTTTGAAGGGTTTTTGGGTTTTTTTCATTTTTATGTTTTTAAGGGTTTTAATTGTTGTTTGGTTTTAAAATTTTAATTTGGTTTTTTAGTTTTTTAGAGATTTTTACTTTCTTAGGAAATTTTAAGGATTTTGTAGGATTTATATGGGGTTTTAAAGTATTTGGGATTTTGAGGGATTTTAGGTTTTTTATGGTTATTTTGGGGTATAGGGGTTTTTTTGATTTTTGTAGTTTTTAAGGTGTTTTAGAGTTTTATAATGTTTTTATGTGTTTAAAGGGTTTTTATAATTTATAGGGTTTTTTATGTTTTTAGGGGTTTTAGGATTTTTAATGTTTTAGGGGTTTTATTTGTTTTCGATGTTTTATGGGTTTTTTGTTTTTTTTTATTTTAGGTTTTACAGTAATTTGAAGGGTTTTTTGGTTTTTATGGTTTCAGTTGTGTTTTTTAGGTATTTTTATGTTTTTAGGCATTTTGGTTAATTTTTTAGATTTTTATTGTTTTTGGTGTTTTTAGGGATTTTGTGTGATTTTTGGATTTTAAGGGGTTTTATGGTTTTTAGAATTTTTATATTTTTTAAGGATTTGAAGTTTTTCTAGGATTTTAATATTTTATTAGGTTTTTTTCTGGATTTCTATGGGTTTTATGTTTTTTGGGATTTTATGTTATTTTTAGGATTTTTATGGGTTTTTAGTGATTTTGAGAGTTTTTAGGGTTTTCTGGTTTTTTTTGTTTTTTGGGGTTTTAGGGATTTTCATCAGTTTTTGAGGTTTAATGGTTATTTAGAGTTATTTACCATTTTTATGGGTTTAGGATTTTTTATAATTTTTAGGGGTTTTAAGGGTTTTATGAGTTTTTAGTAGTTTTTAGTGTTTTTTGAATTTTTAGGGTTTTTTAACATTTTTGGTGGTTTAAACTTTTTAAGTATTTTCTAGGGTTTTACATTCTTTATGTTTTTAGAGGTTTTTTGTGTTTTTTGGGTTGTTATGGTTTTCCTAGCAGTTTTCAGGGTTTTTAGGGGGTTTTACATTTTTTATGGATTTTTTAGGATTTTTATGGTTTTTAGTGGTTTTAGGGTTTAATGGTTTTTTATGATTTTTAGGGTTTTTAAGGTTTTTTATGGTTATTTGTGTTTTTTAGGGTTTTTTTGGGATTTTAAGTATTTTTAGGTTTTTATCAGTTTGTAAGGGGTTTTAGTATTTTTAGGGTTTTTTAATGTTTTAGTGTTTTTTTGATTCTTTTTATGATTTTTATAGTTTTAGGGGTTTTATGTATTTTGCGGGGATTTTAGGGTTGTTATGGTTTCTCAGGTTTTTTGGGTTTTTAGGGGTTTTTTTGAGTTTTAAGGGGTTTAATTTTTTCTATAGTTTTTAGTATTTTATGGATTTAAAGGGTTTATATAGTTTTTAATGTATTTTAGGGTTTTTTTTTGCGTTTTTAGGGTTTTGATGATTTTTCAGAGTTTTATGGATTTTAGGGGTCTTTCGTGGTTTTTCAGTTTTTATGGTTGTAATCATTTTTATGTTTTCTAGGGGTCTTAAGTGTTTTTAGGTTTTTATGGTCTTCTTAGGGGTTTTAGGGGTTTTAAGGTTTTTTCACACTTTTTGGGTTTTTAGGGATTTTATAGGAATTTTATGAGTTTGTAAGGTTTTACGGACTTTAATATATTTTAGGAATTTTAGGGTTTTCAGTGTATTTTAGGTGTTTTATTGTTTTATTTTTTAGGAGTTTTTAGGTTTTTTATGTTTTTTCATGTTTTTAGGGACTTTTATGTCTTTTTTATTTTTATGGTTTTTATGGTTTTTTAAGAATTTTAGGGTTTTGGTTTTATTGAGGATTTATGGGATTTATGGTTTTTGTGGGATTTATTGAGTTTTTTATTTTTAAAGGATTTAGATTTTTTATCATTTTTAGTGGTTAAAGGGTTCTTATATTTTTAGTGGTTTTTATATTTTTTATAATTTTTTAGGGTTTCTTATGGTTTTTAGGTGTTTCTATTATTTTAATGGTTTTTAGGGACTTTTAGTGTTTTAAGGGGTTTCGATTTTGTTTTGGTTTTTAGATGTTTTATGTGTTTTTAGGGTATTTAATATTTTAGAAATTTTGCGGCATTTTTAGGATGTTTTAATTTTTTATGGTTTTTAGTGATTTTGTGGTGTTTATTTTTTTAGGGTTAGGGGGGGTTAGGTTTTTTTAATCTTTTAGGTTTTAAGGGTTTTGGAGTGTCTACATATTTTTATGTTCTCTTAGGGGTTTTCAGGGTTTACATATTGTTTCTGTTTTTAGATATTTTTAGGGAATTTTCAGGATTTTGAGAGTTTTTTGGTTTTTTAGTTTTTTGGGTTTTTGGATTTTTTGTTTTAATTTTTATAGAGTTTTTAATATCTTAAGGTGTTTGAAGGGTTTTTAGAATTTTTAGTGGTTTTATAGGGTTTTAGGGATTTTAATATTTTTAGGGGTTTTATAGTTTTTTGGGATTTTTATATTCTTTTTTAATTTTTTTAGGGTTTAATTTTTTATGGTTTTTTGGGGTTTTAAGTGTTATTATATTGTTAAGGTTTTTATAGTTATTTTCTGCATTTTTATGTAAATTTTTTTTTTGGTTTTTTAGGCCTTTTATGATTTTTTTTTGGATTTTAAGGGTTTTTAGGGATTTTTTGGTGGTTTATGGTTTTATAATTGTAGGTTTTTTAGGGTTTTTAAGTGTTTAGTTTTACGGTTTTGTTGGGATTTTCAGCATTTTAGGGTATTTTTTCTTTTTTGGGAATTTATATAATTTTTTGTTTTTTATTATTTTGTAATGTTTTTAGGAATTTTAAGATATTTTAGGGGGTTTTGTGTTTTTAGGGATTTATGAGAATTATTTGGGTTTTTAGGGGTTTTTTCTGTTTTTAGGGGATTAACGGTTGTTTTGATTTTTTTAATATTTATACAGTTCTAAAGGGGTTTTAGAGTTTTAGAGGGTTTTTAGGGTTCTTATAGTGTTTTTTGGTTTTAATGTTTCTTGGGGTTTTATTGTTTTTAGGTATTTTTAGGGTTTAAAGGGTTTTTAGAGATTTTTAGGTTTTCTCGTTGTTTTTAGGTTTTTTGGGGTTTCACGTGTTTTTAGGTGGCTAAGTTTTTCTTAAGGTTTTTCAGGGGTTTTATGGGGTTTTACGTTTTTAGGGATTTTTATAGAATGTTTATAATTTTATGGGGGTTTAGGGTTTTTATGTATTTTTAGTGTTTTTTGGGTTTTTAGTGTTTTTAGGGGTTTTAGCATTTTTTTGGGTTTTTAGGGGTTTTAAGTGTTTTTAGATTTTTAAGGTTTTTATAGGTTTTTCAGTTTTTATGTTTTTTTATGGTTCAATGGATTTTAGGTATTTGTAGGATTTTTTTTTGTTTTTTACGGTTTTCATGGATTTTGAGTGGTTTTTAGGTGTTTTCGGGCTTTTATGGTTTTTTTAGGTTTTTAGGGATATTATGCTTTTTAGGGGTATTAAAGGTTTCAGAGAGTTTCTGAACATTTTTAGTGGTTTAAATCATTTTTTATAATTGTCAAAGTTTTTCAGGGGTTTAAGGTTTCTTGGTGATTTTATGATTTTTAGTGGTCTTAGGGTCTTTTAGGGTTTTTATGGATTTTAATGTATTCTTTGGTTTTAATGGTTTTATGTTTTTTTCGGTTTTTAATGTATTATTATGTTTTTTATGGGTTTATAGGTTTTTATTTTTTAGTTATTTTTAGTTCTTTTTAGCCATTTTATGGGTTTTTATAGATTTTGAGAGTTTTAGGGTTTTTAACACTTTTAGAATTTTACAGTTCTTAAGTATTTGGGGTTTTTATTTATTTTTTGATGGTTTTAAATGGTTTTAGGGTTTTTTTCATTTATAGTTATTTTTATAAGACTTCGTATTTTTAGGTTTTGAGGTTTTTTAGAGATTTTGAGTGTTCTTTTTGGGTTTTAGGGGTTTTAAGGTTATTTTGGATTTTGGTTTTGTTGTGCTTTTATGGTTTTAATGTTTTCTTGAGTTTGTTAAAATTTTTAGGTGTATAATTGTTTAGTTATTTTTTGGGGTTTATGGGATTTAGTTTCTTTAATTATTTTTAAGTGTTTTACGGTTTTTAAGAGTTTTTAGGAATTTAGGGTCTTTTATGTGTTTTTAGGGTTTTGGGGTTTAAAATGTTTTAAAATTTTAAGGGTTTTTAAGATATTTCAGTGGTTTGGTGTTTTTACATTTTTAGGTATTTTTTTTCATTTTTTATGTTTTTAGGGTTTTAGGGATTTTAGTGGTTTTAAGGGTTTTATAGTTTTAAGGGGTTTTGTGTTTTTATGTTTTTTGATGTTTTATGTGTTTTGGGTTTTTTTGGTTTCATAGGTTTTTTCAGGATTTGAAGGGTTTTTTTGTTTTTAGGGATTTTTTAGGTTTTTAATGGTTTTTTACGGATGATTCAAGTTTCTTGGGTTTTTAGGATTTTTAGGGTTTTAAGGTATTTTTGGGTTTTTAGGGTTTTCAATGAGTTTATAGGGTTTTGATGGTTTTTTATGGGGTTTAAACCTTCTTAGGGTTTAAATGGTTACTAGATTTTTAGTGGGGTTTAAGGTTTTTATGGATTTTTATGTGTTTTTATGGTTATTAGGGGTTTTATGTTTTTGATATTTTTAATGTTTTCTTTGGGGTTTTAAGGGTTTTTTGGTAATTTTAGGGGTTTTTTAGTATTTTTATAGTTTTTATGTATTTTTTCGGGTTTTTGGGTTTTCCCTTATTTTAATGTTTTTTACATTATTTTCTATTTTTAGGGATTTTTTAGAATTTGTATGAGTTTTAGGGGTTTTATTGATTTTTGGGGTTTTAGGAGGTTTATGGGTTTTATGGTCTTTAATATATATTTTTGGATTAAAGGGATTTTAATGTTTTTTAGAATTTTTATGGGTTTAAATGGTTTGTATAGTTTTAGTGGGTTTTAGGATTTTTATGGATTTTAAGGTTTCTAATATTTTTATGGTTTTTATGTATTTTAAGGGATTTTAGAGACTTTTAGGTTTTTAGGTGGAGTAACATTTTTAGGGATTTGAAGTGTTTTTAGGTTTTTAAAATTTTTTATGGGTTTCCAAGGTTATTTGTGTTTTTATGTTTTCAGTAATTTTTGGGATTTTTATGATTCAATAGATTTTAAGGTATTCAGGTATTTTAATATTTTTAGGGTGTTTGGGTTTTTATGGGTTTTAGGTTTTTAGCATTTTTTGGGTTTTAAGTTTTTTTTGGTTTTTAAGGATTTCTAATTTTTTATGGGTTTTTATGTTTTTAATGTGTATTAGGATTTTTTTATGATTTTCTTTTTTTAGGGTTTATAGGGATTTTTATATCCTTAGTAATTTTAACGGTTTTATAAATTTTTGAGGTGTTCAGGGTTTTTTTTAGTTTTATTGTTTAAAAGTTTTTTGATCTTCTTAATGTTTGGAGGGATTTAAATGGTTTTAGAGTTTTTTTGTGATTTTATAGACTGTTTATGGGGTTTTAGGGTTTTTTAATGGTTTAGGGGTTTTATGGTTTTATGGTTTTATGGATTTATGGATTTTAGGGTCCTTTAGGATTTTTAGGGTTTTATAATTTTTATGGTTTTGGGGATTATAATTCTTATAAGGGTTTTTAAAGATTTCTTAGGGTTTTTCAGGGATTTAGGGTTTTATATGTTAATAGGGATTTTAAAGGTTTCTTGGGGTCTTTATGGTTTTAAGGGTTTTTAGGGACTATGAGGGGTTTGAGGGTTTTTAGGGTTTTTTATGATTTTTAGCATTTTTTGGTTTTTATAGGATTTAATTGTTTTTTTGTTTTAAGGGTTTTGTTTGGGTTTTATAAGGTTTTTAGGGTTTTTAGGGTTTTTATGTTTTTAGATTCTTTAGGGTATTTTTTAATGTTTTTATGTTTTTTGTTGTTTTTGGATTTTTGGGGGATTTATGGTTTTTATGGTTTTTAGAGGTTATAGTGATTTTATCCTTTTTAGCCTTTTTAGGGGGTTAATGATTATAGGTTTTTATGGTTTTTTAGGGATTTAAAGTTTTTTATGGGTTTTTAGGTTTTTATGGGTTTTTAGGGATTTATTAGGATTTTTATGGTATTTATGGTTTTTAGGGATTTTGAGGGATTTTTAGGATTTTTGTGTGTGGGTTTTATGATTTTTTGGGTTCTTCCACGTATTTAGGATTCTTAAGGTTTTTAACAATTTTCAAATGTTATTGGTATTTAAATATTTTTTAAAGATTTTAATGCATTTTAAAGTTTTTATTGATTTTAGGGATTTTATGTTCATTATGGGGTTTTATGTCTTTAGGGTTTTAGGTGTTTTTATGGGTTTTAGAATTTTTAGGTTTTTAGGGGTTTTAAGTGTGTTTAGGTATCTGTGGATTTATTAGGGGTTTTCATGGATTTTAGGGTTTTTTTATGTTTTTAAGGATTTTTAGATATTTTTTTTTGTATTTTTTTGGGTTTTAGGGTTTTTATAGTTTTTTTCGGGTTTTTTCGGGTTTTTGGGTTTTTAGGGTTTTTAGATTTTATTAGGTGTTTCAGGATTTAATGTGTTTTTATGTTTTATAAGGTTTTGTTAGGGGTTTTATGGATTTTATTGGATTTTACGTTTTTTTGAATATTTGCGAAATTTTAAACATTTTTATGGGTTTTAGGGTTTTTAGGGATTTTGAGGGGTTTAAAGGAATTTTAGGGTTTTAATGGTTTTTTGGGGTTTTAGGTTTTTTTGAATATTTAGTGTTTTTAATAATTTTTTGATATTTTTAATAGTTTTATGGTTTTATATGGTTTTTAAAGTTTTAATGGGATTTTAGTGTTTTTATGGCTTTTAGTAGATTTTATGGTTTTAGGGGTTTTAGAGATTTTTGGGACTTTGATGGGTTTTAGCGGTTTAAAACTTTTTATAGGTTTTTTGTGTTTAAGGGTTTTATGGTTTTCTTAGGGTTTTTTGGGTTTTTGGGTTTGTTTAAATTTTTAGGTATTTTTTTGGGAATTTTTTAGATCTAAATGGTTTTTAGGTTTTTTATGTAATTTAAGGGTTTTTAGGTTTTTTAGGGTTTTAAGTGTTATTTAGGGTTTTTTGAGTTTTTTGGAATTTTCAAGGATTTTTTAGTATTTCTATGGTTTTTTTGTTTTTATGGATCTTAATGTTTTTTATATTTTTAGATTTTTTTTTGAGTTTTTAGGGGTTTAAAGGTATTTTTGAGTATTTAATGTTTTTAGGGGTTGAAATTATTTTTAGTGTTTTAGTGGGTTTTTAAGGTTTTTAGAGAATTTATAAGATTTTAAGGGGTTTAGTGTTTTTAGGATTTTATGGGTTTAAACTATTTTTAGGTTTTTAAGGCTTTCATAAGGCAAGGGAGGTGAAGGTCTAGGCTACTCCTCCCCCCCCCCCCAATTTATAAGAAAAAGAGAATAGTGCAGACAGGGGAGGGGTAGAGTCAATCGATCCATAACCAAAAACAAACCCCAAATAGGAAAACAAATAAAAAAAAGGCACAAAATAAAGATAGAAACAACACCGAAATCTACGCCAGCTTCAACACCTCTTAGCCAAACAGCACCATCAACCAGCAGCCCCAATCTCAATCACCATCACACCATTCACTAGCACTGGACATTAGCAGTCAACCATCAAATTAAAACACATCACCATCAGCACAAAATCACTAAAATCACAGCCAATTATCAGCACTAGAATTACTCATCACCCATCAGGCAGACAAACCACAGCTAAACTGTAATAACAAAGGAAGCATGTAACACAAGAACCCAAGGACTCCCCCTCCAAGCCAACAGATCAGTCCTGAGAACCCCACGCCACACTAGAAGCCAAGGCGAAATTTGGATGAAGGATCAAAAATATTCTAGATGCATACTAGGGATATCTCCATGCACACTAGATCCAACACCAGGGCAGTCATAGTGGACCACCAAAGGAAATCCATAGCCAAGAAAGATAGAAAAAAACCAGCACCAAGAGCTGCAGGTGCTCTGTAGCCAGTAAGAAACATGATTATAAGGGAGGACCACCTTGGGATGACACATGGCTACACCGAACCATGACCCCAAAGCCAAGCAAGCCAAATATATAGAAAAAAATTCCAGAGCCGACAACGAACATGCCATATCTGAAACAACCCAAAAATGGGAGGTGCAACAAAGTCACCATTGGATAGAACCATAAGATCCATCCATCGAACACCAAAACTTGGCACACCAAATCTGATGTCGAGTGCGCAACAACTGACAGCTCTAACTCCAGATCAGAATCAGCCTGAAGATGGGAGGCACCATAAAGATTCCACCAGACACAACCAGACCATGTTGTTCTATTGCCAGCCAGTGTCGAGTCGAGGTGAGACATCATGTGATGAGTTCAAACCACACCAGATGAGGAAGGAAGAAGATCTATCTAAGGAACCCTAGCTACATGATGAGAGGATGAGAGATGTCGCTCAGAGGCCTCAAGGATTTCATAGAGCAAGGAAGGTTTATGTCTAGGCTACTCTTGTCCCCCCAAAATTTACAATAAAAAGAGAATAGTTTAGATAGGGGAGGAAGAGAGTCAATCGACCCATACCCAAAAACAAACCCGAAACAGGAAAAAAAAGACACGAAATAAAACTAACCACAACAACATCATCTGCACCACCTTCAGTACCTCTTAGCCAAACAACACCATCAACCATCAACCCCAATATCAATCACCATAACACCATTAACTAGAAACTGACATCAGTAATCAACTGTCAAATTAAAACCCATCACCATGAGCACCAAATCATTAAAATCACATCGAATCATTATAACCAGAATTCTTTAGCACCCATCAAGGCGAGAAACCCTAGCGAAACATTAATAGAAAAAAAAGAATATAACACCATAATACAAGGCCTTTCTTCTATGAGCCAATGGATTGGCCCTGAGAACACCAAACCACTCCAGAAGGTAGGGACAAACCAGGACGAACATGCACAAATAGTCCAGGTGTATAACAGGGATATCACCGAGCACACCAGATCCAACACAGGGGAAGTCGCAGTGAAACACCTGATGCAAGTGGTTTCTAAGAAACCCAGAAACAAAATCCAACACTAGGAGCTGTGGGGGCTCTGAATCCAGGAGGGAACATTATTCTAAGGTCAGACCACCCTGGGAAGACACACGCCTGCGCCAAAACAAGACCCTGAAGCCTAGCATGCCAAATCTATAACCAAGCATGCTAGAGCCAAATGTGAACACACCAGATATGGAACAACCCAAAAACAGGAGGTGCAACAAAGACATCACCAAGCAGAACCGAAAGATCCATCCATCGAACACCCAATCTAGGCACACCAAATTTGACACCGAGCATGCCATAACTGAAAACTCGCACTCCAGATCTAGAGCAGCCAAAAGACAAGAGGTGCAACGAAGACACCACCAGACACCACCGAACCACATTGTTCCATCACCAGCAATCGTCGATCTGAGGTGAGACATCATGCACCAAGGTTGAACACCTCCATAGGAGGAAAGAATATTATCTCTCAGAGAAACCCTAGCTATGCAAGTAGGGGACGAGAGATACCGCTTTAGATTCTTTTTTTGGTTTTTAGTGGTTTTTTGTATTTTGGTTGTTATGTTTTCTAAGGGGTTTTCAGGTTTTTTATGGATTTTACATTTTTATGTATTTTTAGGGTTTTAGGATTTTTATGGTTTTTAGGGATTTTTTCTGTTTTGGGATTTTAGGGATTTTTTTTTATGTTTTTTGTTATTTTTAGGGGTTTTATGGGTTTTTAGTGTTTTTGAATGTTTTTAGGAGTGCAATGGTTTTTTATTGTTTTTAGTGGTTTTAATGGGTTTTAGTTGTTTTTTAGTTTTTAAGGTTTTAAGGGGGTTTTATGGTTTTTAAGAGTTTTTAGGGTTTTTAGTGTCTTAGGGGTTTTAGTGTTTTTTAGAGTTTTTATCATTTTTAGGTTTTTTTGGTTTTATGTGTTTTTGTGTTTTTACGTTATTCTTACTATTTTTTGAGTTTTAGCATTTTTTTAGCTTTTTATGAATTTTTAGTTCCTTTTTATTATTTCTATGGTATATCGTGTTTTTAGGGATTTTGAGGGGTTTCATAGTTTTATTGGATTTATGTTTTTTCAAGATTTTATTTGTTTTTAGGTTTTAGGGGTTTTAGTATTTTTAGTTTTTTAAGGTTTTCATTTTGTTTTTCATGGTTTATATGGGTTTTACATTTTTAGGGTTTTTAGGGATTTTGAGGGGTTTATGGTTTTTAGGGGTTTATGGTTTTAATTGTATTATTGGGATTTTAAGGTTGTTTGAGTTTTTAGGAGTTTTATGAATTTTTAATGTTTTTTACATTTTTCAACATTAAAGGGGTTTTAGAGTTTCAGTGTATTTTTAGGGTTTTCCAGTTTTTTTAAAGCTTTTTATGTTTTCTTATGGTTTTAAAGGATTTAAAGGTTTTTATGTTTATTTGTGTTTTTTGGTTTTTAGGGTTTTAGTGTTTTTAGGGTTTTATGTGTTTTATATTTTTAAGTTTTTCTTAGGGTTTTTCAGAGTTTTCTGGGGTTTTTTATGTTTTTAGGGATTTTTCGGGATTTTTACGGTTTTTAGGGATTTTGAGAGATTTTAGGGTTTTATGGTTTTTAGGGTTTAATTTTTTTTTAAACATTTTTAGGGGTTTTAATTGTTTTAAGGTTTTTAATATTTTATTAGGTTTTTTATTGTTATATTGTTTTTTATGTTTTTAGGTATTTTTATGGTTTTTAAAAAAAATGGTTTTTTGGTATTTTATGTATTTTGAGGTATTTTGGAGTTTTTTAATGATTTTAGGGTTTTAGGGTTTTTTCTGTGTTTTTATGGTATTTTTAGTTTGAAATGGATTTTAATGTTTTTTAAAGTTTCTTAAATAATTTATGGGTTTAAAGGGTTTTTAGTTTTTTTAGTGGTTTTTAGAGTTTTATAGGTTTTTAGAGTTTTTATTGTTTTTATGAGTTTTAGCAGTTTTTATGGTTTTTATGTGTTTTTAGGGGTTTTACTACCTTTCTAGGGTTTTTATCATTTTGTTTTTGGATTTTTAGGGTTCTTAAGTGCTTTTAGTTTTCTGAGGTCTCTTATGGGGTTTCAATATTTTTAGGGTTACTTTATGTTTTTTGTAGTTTTTAGGTCTTTTTAGTATTTTTAAGGTTTTTAGGATTATTAGGTATTTTGCGGGGTTTTAGGATTTTTAATTTTTAGAGTTTTTTAGGTTTTTAAGGGTTTTATGTGATTTTAGATTTATAAGGGTTTCTTACCGGTTTTTAGGGTTTTAGGGTTTTGTATGTTTTTAGGGATATTTAGATATTTTTTAGGATTTTGATGTTTTTTTGGGTTTTTTTTCATTTTGAGGGTATTTAGATTTTTTTAGATTTTTATGGATTTATGGATTTTTTTATATTATTTTGAGTTTTAGTGGTTTTTTAGGTTGTTTAGTGTTTTTCAATGTTTTAGGGGTTTTAAGGGTTTTTGGAGTTTTTAGTGATTTTAATATTTTTTATGATTTTCTAATGTTTTTTAAAGGTTTTAGAGGTTATTAGCATTTTTTCGGCATTTTATTTATTTTTATCATTTATTGGGTGTTTATGGTTTTAATTTTTTTTTATTTTTAAGATTTATTTGGGGTTTTTAGGGTTTTTAGGGGTTTTTTTATTTGGTATTTTAGGGAATTTTCTGACTTTTATGACTTTTATGGTGTTTTTTTGTCTTTTGGGATTTTTAGGGGTTTTTGGGTTTTTAGGGTTTTTAGGTTTCTTTGGGTTTATCAGGGTTTTTATGGTTTTTAAAATTTTTATGTATTTTTAGGGACTTTTTAAGGAATTATACTATTCATTTGGGTTTTAGGGATTTTGAATGCTTTTATGGTTCTTTAGGGTTTTTTTCATTTTTTTGTTTTTAAGGGTTTTTTGAGTTATTTGGGTTTTAAAGGTTTTTTGAGTTTTTTAGCATTTTTGGCATTCAAATGGGTTTTATATTATTTACTCGTTTTTATAGTAATTATTGGTTTTTAGGTTTTTTAAGGGTTATATGGGTCTTTAGTTTTTAGTGGTTTTTGGGGCTTGTAGTTCATTTAGGTTTTTTAACATTTTTATCATTTTTAGTTCTTTTAGGGGTTTAAGTGTTTTTGGTTTTTTAATGTTTTTGTATTGTTTTTTAGAGGTTTTATAGTTTTTTATGATTTTATGTATTTTAGGTATTTTTTATGTTTTTTACGGATTTGGGGATTTTAGGGGGGGGGGGTTAGTGTTTTTTAGGGTTTTTAAGGGATTTATTGTTTTTCGAGTTTTTAAGGTTTTTTATTATTTTTATGGTTTTTTAGAGTTTTTAATATTTGTAGGAGTTTAAAGGGTTTATTGGGTTTTTTTAGTGGTTTCTTAGTGTTTTATGGGTTTTATTTTTTTTATGTTTTTTACTGATTTTATGGTATTTAGATTTTTTTAATTCTTAGTATTTTTAGTGGATTAAAGTGTTTTTACATTTTTAATGTTTTCTTATGGGGTTTTCATGACTTTTTTGGGAATTTTATGTTTTTTTTTTCTGTTTTTAGGGATTTTTAGGATTTTATGTTTTTTTATGGTATTAAATGATTTTAAGGGGGTTTTCAGTGCTTAGGGTTTTTTGGGTTTTTTAGGTATTTTATCTTTTTAGTGTTTTTTTTGTTTTGTAGTGTTTTTATGGTTTTGAAGATTTTTTTAATGTCTGTAGGGTTTAACTAGTTTTTATAAATTTTAATGATTATATTGGATTTTATGTTTTTAGGGTTTTTAGAGTTCATTAATATTTTATATAGTCTAGCATTTTTTAGGTTTTTGTGGGGTTTTAATTATTTTTAGTTTTTTAAGGTTTTCTTAGGGGTTATAAGGGTTTATAGTGTTTTTTAATTTCTTATGGATTTTATGGGTTTTTATTATTTTTATGTTTTTTATGGGTTTTAGGAATTTTGAAGATGTTTAGGGTTTTATGAGTTGTTTTGGGTTTTTATGGTTTTTTATTTTTTTTAGGGTTTTTATGTTTTCTTGTTTTTATGAGTTTAAAGGGGTTTTTTTGTTTTTAGTTTATTTATAGTTGTTATGGGTTTTTTAGGTTTTTAAAGGTTTTAGGGGTTTCTATGGTTTGGGGGGTTTTAGCGTTTTTATGGTCTTTTTAATGGTTTTTGGATTTGAATCTTTTTTTTTGTTTTTATGGGATTTATGTGTTTTTAGGTTTTTAATGTTTTCTTATGGGTTTTCATTATTTTAGGGTTTTTATATTTTTGGGGATTGTTTTGGATTTTCAATGATTTTTATGGATTTTTAGGGTTTTTATGGATTTTGAGGGGTTTTAGGGTTTTAAGGTCTTTAGTATTTTGTTGGTTATTTAAGGATTTTAAGTGTTTTTTGGTTTTAAAAGTTTTCTTAAGGTTTTTCAGGGTTTTTTACATTTTTATAGATTTTTAACACTTTTTTAGGATTTATTTTCCTTTTAGGGTTTTTATGGATTTTGAGGGGTTTTAGGGGTTTTAATGTTTTTTTAGTGTTTTTATCATTTTTAAGGGTTTAAAGGGTTTTTCTAGTTTTTTAGTGGGTTATTTGGGTTTAAATGATTTTTTCACATTTTTTAATATTTTTTTGGTTTTATTGGTTTTAGGGGTTTTAGGGGTTTTATGGTTTTAGGGTCCCTTTAGGGTTTTTAGGGGGTTTAGTGTTTTTTAGGTTTTTAGGGGTTTTAAGTGTTTTTATGTTTCTATGGTTTTTATTGTTGTTTTCAATGTTTTTGGTGGTTTTTATATTTTTTTGTGATTCTTAGGGATTTATTAGTATTTTTATGTGTTTTCTGGTATTTAGGGATTTTGTTGGTTTTTTGGGGTTTCAGCGTATTTAATATTTTTTGTGTTTTTTAGGTTTTGAAAGGGTGTTAATTGTTTCTAGGTATTTGAGGTTTTTTTAGGATTTCTCATTTATTTTTTGTATTATAAAATTTTAATGGGGTTTATGGATTTTTAGGATATATGGGGTTTTATGGATTTAGGGGGATTGTCGGCTGTCTTGGGATTTTATGGTTATTTGTATTTTTAGGGTTTTTTTTATTTTTAAGGTTTTATGGGTTTTATGATTTTTTATATTTTTTAATTTTTTTAGGGGTTTAAATGGTTTTTAGAGTTTTTAAAGGGTTTTACATTTTTTTCTCAGGTTTAGGGTTTTTTATGGGTTTTAGAGGATTTTATGGTTTTTTTGTTTTTTAGGGTTTATGGTCTCTTTTTTTTTGGGTTTTCAGTGTTTTTATGAGATTTTGGGGTTTTAAGTGGTTTGAGTTTTTTTTAAGGTTTTATTATGGGTTTTTAGAGGTTTTGGGGATTTAAATTTCTTTTTTCATATTTTAGGGATTTTTGAGTTTTTTGGGATTTTGGGTTTTGGGGTTTTTAGGGTTTTAGGGTTTTTATCAGTTTAGAAGTTTTTAGGGGTTTTAAGTTTTTTTAGGTATTTATGGATTTCTTAGAGCTTGTCAGGGTTTTTAAGTATTTTTACATTTTTAGGGATTTATATGGATTTTAAGGGTTTCTAGTGTTTTTATGGTTTTTAATAATTTTTAATATTTTTAGGGATTTTAGGATTTTCAGGGTTTTTATATTTTTTTTAGGGTTTAGTGGTTTTTTAGTTTCTTAGGGGTTTTATATTTTATAGAGTTTTTAGAGATTTTTAACATTTTAAGGGTTTAAAGGTATTTTAATGTTTTTAGTGGCTTTAGGGTTTATATGGGTTTTAGGGGTTTTTATGGTTTTAGGGGTTTTATAGATTTTTAGATTTTTAGGATTTTTAGGGGGTTATAGGTTATTTAGCATTTTTTTTGTTTTTTCATGGTTTTAATTGTTTTTAGGTTTTTAAGGATTTCATATGGGTTTTAAATGTTTTTAGGTTTTTATTCTTTTTTTGTGGTTTTAGGGATTTTTAAGGATTTCTAAGTATTATTCTCGGGTTTTAGGGTTTTTAGGGCTATTGGGGGTTGTTTAGGATTTTTTAAGATTGTATGGTTTTATGGTTTTTTTGGGGTTTTAGTGGTTTTTTAATTTTTAGTGGTTTTATGGTTTTAATCCATTTTAACATTTTTATGAATTTAAAGGGTTTTAGTTGTTTTTTTGGGATTTTATGGTTTTTAAGGTATTTTAAATTTTTAGGGGTTTTATAATTTTTTGGGGTTTTAGTGTAATCCTTGGGGTTTTTAGGGTTTTTATCATTTTGTGGGTTTTTAGGGGATTTTAGGGGTGTTTAGGTTTTTATGGTTTTTTTAGTGTTTTGTGGGTTTGGGGGTTTTTTACATTTTTAGGGATTTTTAGGAATTTTATGGTTTTTAGGGTTTTTAGTGATTTTGATGTTCTTAGGCAAAGAAGGTTCAGGGCCAGGCGTGTCCCGGCCCCACAAAATTTATTAAAAAAAAAGTAAGTACAAGGCTTTACCGGGAGGGTCTGCATAACCGAGTATGCAAGTCACCCTTCATGTTTGAGTCCACAAGGGGAGTACAAAAATCCAGTGCTACAAATGACCACATGGAACATCCATCCTCAATTTCATTCATGGAGAGCATGTATGCCACCTTGTTCGCTTCCCTGTATGCATGTGTGACCATAATGTTCATACCTTGAGAAGTCCTCAGACACTCAACCCATTGTGGGAGGAGCCTCCATGGAATTTTCCTCGTTTTACTTATGAGGGCTTCCACGACCAACATTGAGTCAGATTCAATCCATAGGTGCTTCCACCTAAAGTGAACTGCAAACTGGAAAACCTTAATCATGGCCCAAAGCTCCGCTTAATATGCACACCCATTCCCAATGAAGTGATAAAGGCATCCTTTAACAAATCCTCTGTACGTCTGGAAAATACCACCACAACTAGAGAGACTAGGCGCACCCAGAGCAGCACCATCCACATTGACTTTTATCCATTCTGGGATTGGTGGAATCCACCGAATGAATTTAAAGTCCCTTGGTTTTCTGCAACTTCCAGAAACTCCAAGAGTTCTCAACACAATAAGATCATTAACATCATTATCCATAATACCATCTTGGATATGAGACGCTATGCTGACGACTTTGTGGATCTCCACCACACCAGTGCGGAGGCAGCATGGAGCACTATTAAAAACCACTTTATTCCGACCTGCCCACACAAAAGTGGAAAGGGCCGCAGTAGAAGCAAGAAGCAGGTTGGAAACCTATTGACTGCATTGCACACCGACAACACTACTGAAAAGAGCAGACAACATGCTGTTTGTGCTGATTTTCAGCTGGAAAATGCCCTGCAAATACTCCCAAAGACCAGTAGCCAATTGAAAATTAAGAAAAATATGATGCAAATTTTCCTCATCCTGAAGACCGATTGGGAAAGCAGAGGCCAAGCACCACCCAACACTTTTCAACTACACTTGAACTGACAATCTATTTATCCAATTTTTCCACAGCAGAAGGTGGCTGGAAGGGGGAATGAAGGGCCTCTGAAATTTAGAGAGCCAAGCAGGTGGTTGAATTCCCTGCTCACATTCAAACTGGTAAAAATCCTTCACACTCAACAACCCAACAATATTGGGATTCCAAATAAGACAGTCCATATCCATGAAGCTGTAACTTTTTATTTGTGCGATAATATTTTGCGTCAGGATGCTTTAAATCTCACTCATGTTATTTTTGATATCAGCGACGAACCAATGCTTCAAATTATGAGGGGGCTGGATAGATTCACGGATGGGCCGATCAAGCTAGGTGGTCTTCAAACAATTCAAATCTAAATGCCTTGAGACCTCCCATTTAGAGTTAGAAATAATGCTTCGATAAGAGGAATTAATTGTGGTCCATACCAAAGAAGGAATGAAGCCAGGGAATTCCTCACATAGTTTGGAAGTGAACCTTTCCCTCAAGAAGTCAAGACTCGAATCTTGTGGGTTTAAAATATTCCATGTAAATTTACCAATTAAGGCATCATTGAATTTTTTGAGGTCCTTGATGCCCAGCCCACCCATTTCGATGGGCTTTGTGCATTCTTTCCATGCCACAGATACAAGCTTCTACTCATTCATGCAGCCTGTCCATGCGAAGTTTCTGATTTTTTCTTGCAATATCTTGATGAGACTTGTTGGCTATCTATAAATAGAGAACACATGCACAAACATGGATGTAATAATATAGTTGATCAGGAAAATTTTTTCCATCTGAGATAAGCATTTTTCTTTCTATCTTGCATGTTGCTGAGTGATTTTGAGTGAAATTACCTCAAGGTATCCACTTTTCACCTTTCCCCAGATCAAGGGAACCCCCAGGTACATGAAAGGGAGGTAACCCCTCATGACACCAAGAGTTCTAACAATTATGCGTTGCTTGGAGGCTGGAATCGCATTTCCAAAAATAACAGTGGACTTTTTTCAACTAATCGATTTCCCTACAACCTCTTCATAATGTTGTAGAAGTGATTTAATTGAGGATAGGGTACGCCTAATAGGCTTCCCAAAAAGGAGAATGGCATCCGCATATAGAAGATGAGTTGGCACATAAAGATCTTTCCCAGCTTTTATCGAAGCATAATAATCATCCTGAACAAGTTCAATTATGCATCTTCTAAGGTAATCCTCAACCAGAGTAAATAGGAGGCCAGAAATAGGGTCACCTTGCCTGACGCCGCGAGAGAAATGAAAGAATCCCTTAGGGGATCCATTAACAAGAACAAAGATCCTAGCACTGGACAAGATAGTGTGGATCAACTTTATAAAAGAGGTGGAGAATCCATACCTACTAAGAACAATAAAGATGAAGCTCCTTTTGATCGTATCAAATGCCTTTGATATGTCTAGCTTCATAGCAAAGCTTCCACACTTAGAGTCTTTCCTCATGATGTTGATACCCTCCGATGCAGAATATAGGCAGCTCTGAATATTACATCCTGGGACAATCCCAAATTGGGTTGGGGTGATTATCCCACCAACAATCTTCCCCATCCTGATCTCCAGAATTTTACTTATTATCTTAGGAATAGTGTTTCTAATCACCACCGGATGAAAGTCCCCAATATCCATGGCATTCTCTTTCTTTGGCAGTAAATCAAGCAAGTTGGAATTCATTCCATGAGGGATGGAGTAGGATATAAAGAATTACATGACATCATTAGTGACCTCCACATGTAAAATATCCCAATAGAACATGAAGAACTTATTACTGGATCCATCTGGCCTGGGAGTGCTGTCCATATTCAGAGAAAAAAGAGCATACCTAAATTCCTCCTCAAAAAGGGCATCAATAAGATGTTTATTCTTCTGATCATTAATGCAAGGATCAATAGATTCAAAAAGTATAGGTGTATTCTCATGCCCTCCATCATTTTAATGTGCTTTGAAGTGACCAACCACATCATTGGAGATCTCATGTTCAGATGGAAAGGAGGCCCCATTAATCCGGATGACATTCAGAACTTTCTGGGATTTTTTCTCCCTGTGAAGTCGATGAAAGAATTTGGAATTCCTATCCCCTTCCTTGATCCAGGCCACACTAAATTTATTTCTAGACATCTTCTCTTTTAGATCCAAAAGCTCATCCAGCTTAGAGTGAAGCTGCATTTCTTCCCTAGAGGGGGTGAGTTGCTGCTGATTGTTTATTTGACAGTGAGCAAGATGGGATTCCGCAGCCATGATGTCATCATCGAGTTTGGAGAAAGAGATCTTCCTCCATTCCTTAAGAAGTCTCTTTATTAATTTGATCTTTTCCGATACAACAAAGTGTGGGCTGCCATAAAAAGTTCCACTCCACCCATTAATAACCACTTCCCTGCATCCAGGGATGGTGAGCCAGGCATTGTTGAATCTGAAAGGAAAAGGAGAGGACCTGTGGTTATTATCATTGATTTCAATCATCAAGGGGTTATGATTCGAATTGAACTTTGGGAGAGTAGTTGAAGATATCTCACTTGAAGAAATACTATCATTGATTTGGAAGAAACATCTATCTAATTTACATGCTTGCCTCCCATTGACGGTGTACCTTCCACATGTGAAGCGATCACCCACAATAGGGAGTTCCACTAGATTGCACTGGTCAATACAACAAGAGAATTCCTCTGCAGCGATGCGTGAGAAATATGATCCAATCCTTTCATCTGGCCTCAACACCGTATTGAAATCACCTACCGCAACCCAGTTTTAATGAGTGTGCTCACTGATGCTCATCATATCACTCCATAGTTTCCTTCTCCTAGTGTAAACACATGAGGCATATACAAAAGATATTCTATGTATGGAGTCATAATTCTAGATTTGTAGTGAGATGACTTGATTTATTCTCTCAAAGGATAACAATTGAATATTATCATGCTTGAGAACCTAAAGAGTCTCCATACCACTCTCAATGTTATTATGAGAAACAAGAGAATATCCAAACTTCTACCAATTAAGGCCCTTCCAGCTATCATAGCTATTCATAGGTTCTGAAATCCCAAGAAGCATTGGTTTGTTGGATAAAATTAAATTATTAATGGCATGTGTTGTTGGTAAATTTCCCAGCCCTCTACAGTTCCAGAAAATGATCTTCATTAAGAAGAGGTTTTCCCACCCCCAGGAAGACGTTTCTTCTTCTTGGATGGGGGATCAATGCCTTTCCCTTTGCCTTTCCTGTCCTTATTCTTAGGAGGCCTACCAATAGGTTTCTTCGTGGGTTCAGACACATTCCCAACTACCTGATCCTCATTAGGAGTTCCACTATTAGAAGACCCATGGGCCCCCTCTTCATGACCTTGCTAATTACCCCCATCATTAGCTCAGAAGATACTAGAGAGTGGGGTGAACCTGTTGGTGGCACAAATCCCTTCAGGAGGCTCGACACAAGTGGAAATCCTTCTTGCAACCTTACATGATACGACTAGAGTGAACGCCCCACTCATATCCTGAAGAGAACCATCAGAATGCTCTAGCACCCCAACAATATCAGTGCACACCCTACCATCCTGCACGATTCCATCCTCTTGATCTAGTGCAGCTGCATCCACATGACTCCCATCCACCAGCATTATAGAGAGAGAAGGATAGGGTGGTGCAACATTACTGCGGATGAAAGTATCACTAATGTGTCCAACCAATAACTCTGCTTGTCTTGGAATGCGCTGCACCTGAGCAGAATTATCACCCGGCCCAGAGACGGACTGTTTCCCACTGGCTGCACCCTCCACATCCTTAACTGCATGTGGTGCTACCACAGTCCCCATAGGAACACTGGATTCCCGTGGACTTTTTAAGTATTTAAGGCCAGGTGGAATCCTTGCAGAGGCTAGTGGATTATCAAGGCTTTCCAATCCCATCTGTGGTGGTTGTGACTGAGCAGATCCACCACCAGCGGGAACAACCCGACTCTCCACATCCTTGTCAGGATCCGAACGGATGTGCGACTCCTTATCAACCATAAGTTGATTTGATGGAACCTGGGCGTGATTTGATCCTATGGGGGGGACAATAGGTTTAGGCCCTAGATGGGCAGTGACATCCTTAGAGGTAGATGCCCTATCACCCCTCACTGCCTCTGCATCAGCCACACCGCCATGGGCCATCCCAACTGGAAATTTGGCCGCCACATTGTTTCCCACAGCTAAGTTATGCCCTGGTTCCATGTTACATGGAATTCCAAGAGGTTTCTTCGTTACTTTAGAGACCATCCTTTTTCCTTTCACCCGCTTCTTCTGACAGTCAGAGTCCTCATGCCCTCGCTGATTACAAAATCCACAGATTTCGGACCTTCGACACTCAGTGAACGAGTGACTGATGAAGCTACAATTAGAGAAAAACATGGGCCTCTTCTCGTACTGTATTTCCAGATTCAAGGAATTATAAATTGTGGTGAGGAACACCTCTTCAACAAGGGTACTCTCCAATTGACTCTCAACAAACACCCATGCATAGTTCTTGTACTGTGGATTATCAGTCTCTTTTTCAATACGAATAGGGAATCCAACCGAGGAGTCAATATCCCATAAAATCATGGGATTCCAATAAAGAAAATTCAATTTTCATATGTGAATCCACACTTTCATAAATGTATTTTTGACATTTTATGGATCAAAGTTTCGGTACCATTCCTGGATTCAGAGGAGCCCTGGATTAATGGAAATTGATCCAAAACTCCCATCTTTCCTTTTCAGTTTATCTGTGGGGAACACCACATGGTAGAATCCACACCCCATTGCAGTCATCTTCTAGTCATTGAACCCCCAAACCTCAAAGATACGACTCACAAGATTTGAAAATTTCCATAAGTTCTCCCCCTTAGAGACAAGGACCCTAGAAATGATATAAAATAGACACAGACTAACCCTCTCCTCAATAGAATCTCTATTTGTAGCAACATGGGTGATGCACCCCTTCTAGATAATCCATCCAGGAGAAGGAGACTCAAAATCAGTGAAGGATAGCGAGGCAGCTGATCTCACCACTTCTGCAAAATTCCTCCTCACCACCGACGGATGTGAAGAAGTAGGAGGAGCTGGATTCGCCACTAGAGGATTACATAAACAAAAAATCTCACCATGGATAACTAGATAAGCGAGGTTCTTACCCAAATTCGAATCAAAATCCTGATCCTTCCCAGGAACCACGAGGGATCTCGTTCCTCTTTGCTCAGCCATATTCTTTTCTTTAGGGGTTTAGGGATAATCTTGATGTTCTTAGGTACTTTTAGGGACTTTTAATTTTATCATGATTTTTTGGGCTTTTGTGGTTTTTTAATTTTTAGGTGTTGAACAGTTTTTAAGATCTTTTCAATGTTTTTAGTGGTTTAAAGGTTTTTATATATTTTTAGTTAATTTTATGGTTTTTATTGATTTTTAGGGGTTTTATAGTTTTATTTGGGTTTTATAGGATTTAGTTTTTTAGGGGTTTTAAGGTTTTTTAGCATCGATAGGTTTTTTAGTGGTTTTTAGGGTATTTTGGTTTTTGAATTTTTCTTAGGGTATTTTTGGTTTTAGGATCTTTTTGTGATTTTTTTTGGATTTTTATGGTTTATAATGGGTTTTAGGGACTTTGAGGGTTTAGGTATTTTTAGTGTTATTATGGGGTTTTTTGGATTTTTAGGGTTTTGTTCAGTTTTTAGGGGTTTTATGGTTTTTTATTGTCTTAAAATGTTTTTAGGGGTTTGAAGGATTCTTATAGTTTTTAATGGGGTTTTAAGGTTTTATTGGTTTTCTGGGTTTTTTGTTTCAAGGGTTTTATTGATTTTAGGGTTTTAGGGTATTTTAAGGTTTTCTGTTTTTTTAGGTTTTTAGTGTTTTTAGGATTTTAATATTTTATTAGTGTTTTTAAGATTTTTGGGTTTTTTATGTTTTTAGGGATTTTTATGGGTATTTTACCATTTTTATGGTTTTTAGGTTTTGAGGTACTTTTAGGGATTTTATCGAACTTCAGGGTTTTTAGATATTTTTTGGTGTGTATAATTTTTTTATCTTTTTAGGTGTTTTACAAGTTTTTTGGCTTTCAATGTTTTATTAGGGATTTTTAGGATTTTTAGGGTCTTTTAGGTATTTCAGTGGTTTATTTTGAGTTTTTTTGGGTTTTAATGTTTTTTTAAAGTGTTTTATCATTTTTTTGTGTTTAGAGGTTTTTTAGAGTTTTTAGTGGTTTTATGGTTTTTAAAAGGTTTTTAAGGTTTTTAGGGGTTTTTAGGAGTTTAGGGTTTTTAGGGGTTTAATCCTTTTTATATTTTTAGGGTTTTCAAGTGTTTTTATTTTTTAATGATTTCATATGAGTTTTCAATATCTTTTATGTTTTTATGGATATTTATTTATTTTTTCATATTTTTATTGTTTTTCTTCATTTTGAGGGTTTTTAGGGTGTTTATGGTTTTCTTGGTTTTTGGGTTTTTTTGAGTTTTTTTTCGTTTTTATGTTTTTTTATGATTTTTAATGTTTTTATGTGTTTAAAGTGTTTTTAGAGTTTTTAGGGGGGGTTTAGGGGTTTTATGGGATTTTGGGGTTTCTTAAGGGTTTATGGGGTTTTACTCTTTTTAATGTTTTTATGGTTCATAGAATTTTATATTTTTATGGGTTTTACATGTTTTTAGGATTTTATTTTTTTCATTAGTTTCTCTGGATTTTTCAACGGTTTAAAATTTATAGATATTTTTTAGGATTTAAATGTTTTATAGGATTTTAGGGATTTTGAGGGGTTTTATGGTTTTAGGTGTTTTAATGGGTTTCAACATATTTTTGGGTTACTAGCAGTTTTATAGTTTTTTTGGTTGTTTGGTTTTTTTTTGGTTTTTTATGGATTTTTATATTTTAAATGACTTTTGGTTTTTAATGGTTTTTTTGAGTTTTTTGTGATTGTTTTGGGTTTTTATGGATTTTTATCATTTTAAGGGGTTTAGGGGTTTATTTTTCTTAGTTTTATTAAGGGTTTTAGGATTTGTAGCATTTTTTAGTTTTTAGGGGTTTAAAGTGATTTAGTTTTTTTTCTTATGGGTTTTCAGGGTTTTATGCTTTTCTCAATTTCTGTGATTTTAGGGATTTTATATGTTTGTTATAGTTTTATGGTTTTTAGGGATTTTAATTTTTTAGGCTTTTCTGTTTTTTAGTTTTTTTTTTATTTTTTAGGATATTTAATATTTTTTAGAGTTTTTAATGTTTTTAGTGTTTTAAAGGGGTTTTATTGTTTTTAGTGTATTTAGTGTTTTTATGGATCTTTAGGGTTTCTTATGTTCTTTGTGGTATTATGGTATTTAGGGTTTTAGTGTTATTTAGTGGTTGTAACATTTATTTGGTTTTTTGGGGTTTTAAGTGTACTTAGGATTTTATGATTTTCTTATGTTTTTTTGGGTTTTTAGTGTTTTTTATGTTTTCTTCAATTTTTTTTCTTTATTAGGATATTAATTGTATTTTATGGTTTTTAGGGATTTTGATGGTTTTAAGGCTTAAATGATTTTTTGTATTTTTATGGTTTTTATGGTTTAAAAGGTTTTTTGAGTTTTTTATAGTTTTAAAGGTTTTTTAGAGTTTTTTTAACATTTTTATAGTTTTAAAGGGTCTTTAGAGTTTTAGTTTTTTTACGGTTTTATGGGGTTTTAAAATGTTTTTGTGGTTTTGTAATTTTTATGAGTTCAAGGGTTTTTAGGGTTTTCTATTTATTATGTTTTTAGAGGTTTTAATTATTTTAATGTTTTTAAGGTTTTCTTAGGGGGACTTAGGTTTATAATGTTTTTACATTTTAAGGTATTTTTATTGTGTTTTTTGGATTTTTGTGGGTTTTTAGTGTTTTTAATGATTTTAATGATTTTTGGTTTTTACGTCTTCATGGGTTTTTAATGTTTTTGAGTTTTTTTTGTTTTTAGGGGATTTTATGCGTTTTTAGGGGTTTTAAGTGTTTTTATCTTTTCAAGGTTTTCTTATGGGGGTTTTTGGGGTTTTAGGGTATTTACATTTTTAGGGTCTTTGAGGGATTTTTGAAGATTTTTATGGTTTTTAGGGATTTTAGATCTTTTGAGGTTGTTTACGGTTTTTAAGGTTTTTAGGGTTTTAGGGTTTTTAGGGTTTTTAGGGTTTTTGTGACCTTTTTAGGCTTTTAATTGTTTTTAGATTTTTTTAAAAAAATTAGGGGTCTAAAGTTGTTTTATTGTTTTTAGTGGAGTTTAGGGTTTTATGGGTTTTACAGTTTTATTTTTTTTAGTGTTTTATGGATATTTGGTTTTTTTAGTTATTTTTTAGGGTTTTTAGTGTTTTAGGTTATTTAGGGGGTTTAATTGTTTTTAGGTTTTTATGGGTTTCTTAGGTTTTTTTGAGGGTCTTTACGATTTTAACATTTTTAGTAATTTTGAGTGATTTTTTTAGGGTTCTTTTAATTTCTTTATTGATTTTGAGGTGTTTTGGGATATAGGGTTTTAGGGTTTTTATGGATTTTTTGATTTCTAGGGTTTTTTCAATATTTTTAAGGTTTTAAGGATTTTAGATTTTCTTAATGTTTTTTGTGATTTCAAGGGTTTTTAGAGGTTTTAGAGGTTTTTTTGGGTTTTTAGGGGTTTTATGTTTTTAGTAGTTTTTATGATTTTTAATGGGTTTTAGGGAATTTTTAGGGGTTTTAAGGTATTTTGTGTTTTTTAGGGTTTTAGGGGTTTTAAATGTTTTTATGGTTTTAATGTTGACTTAAGAGTTTTCAGGGTTTTTAGGGTTTCTTATATTTTTAGGGTTTTTTGAGTATTTTTATGATTCTTTTATTTTGTTTGGGGTTTTCGGGATTTTGAGGGTTTTTATATTTTATTAGGGGTTTTGGTGATTTTCAAAGATTTTAGGTTTTTAGGGTTTTTATAGGGTATTTTAGGTTCTCTTATATTTTTTGGATTTTTAGTTCTTTTTCGGTTTGAATCGTTTTTTTGTGATTTTAGGGATTTTGAGGGTTATTGGTTTTTTAGGTTTTTTTTAAATTTTAGGGGGTTGAACTGTTTTTAGGTTTTGAAGGTATTATTATAAATTTTCATGGTTTTTAGGATTTTTACTTTTTTTAAGCATTTTTAGTGATACAAATGTTTTTTACAAGGCTTTATAGGTTTTTAGGGTTTTCTGGGATTTCTGGGTTTATAGTTTTTTTTGGTTTTTATGGTTTTTTAGAGTTTTTCATGATTTTTAAGGTTTTTAGAATTTGTAACATTTTAGGGCAAAGAAGGTTCAGGGCTAGGCAATTCCTGACACCCCCCAAAATTTATTATAAAAAGACACGAAGTAACTGCATACAAGGGATGGAAGGGGTCAAATGACCCACACCCAAAAACCCTTAACAACCCAAAACAAAGACTCCAAAAAAAGAAAAATCCAAAAAAGAAAAACACACACAAAGCCATACAAATTCCCCAGCATCACCTCCCATTCAGCAGAAATCAATGTCTAGCAGCGTTAAAACCATCAGCAGCATCCCACTTCACTATCTCCAACCTCCAGCATCCCCTCATCCCAGCACCCCGATTCAGTTCCAGTAACCAATAACACCAATTTCAATCAATGCAGCCATAGAAGTCTTTTAGCACCAACCACCTCCAAACCTCAAGGAAAGCAGTAGCCAATAACCAGAAGCTCAACAGCCAGCAACCATTACTTCCAAACCAAAAAGAATCCAGCAACTAGAAAATCGCACCTAATGGCACCCATTTAAAGAAAAACAATCCATGAACAGAAGCGCCCACATCCAGCATACGACATATAGAACAACCGGCAACACAGAACCACCATAGCCAATTCCCCAAACCAACAACTTCATTGCATCCCAACCTATCAGCAAGTAGTAACTAGCACCGAAGTTTCTGATACCCAGCAAATCCTTTCACAACTCGAAAGCAAGCTGCAACACACCATCAATCTCTCGCAATGGAATACACCATTTTCCATAGCAGAAACATAATAAACAAGCAAACCATAGCCATCTCAACCAAAAAATAAAAACGAAAACCTCCATCCAAATGCAAATCCCAGAAAACTGCCCAAACCATCAATGTACCAAACCAAAATTGCAGGTAAGACATGCACCCATAAAGTAGAGTCTGATTGAAACCACGATCCACCAGCATACCAGAAAAGGACAACCATCGCAGGAACTGATGAAAAAAGAAGGCCAAGGGATGAACCTGGATCTTCTTAGTAGACTTATACTAATCATATATGAGCACCCGTAGAACCGGAACAACCGCGAAAACACCAAACCGACACCAATCCTTCTGCATCCACAAAAGACCAACGCATCTCCAGAGAAGCCATAAAAAATATTCAAATCTTAGATCTGTGAGCGTAAAGGCAGATCTCAACCCCAATGACTAAGAAATCAACCATCTGTGCGAAAGAGGCCCTCAACCCTGCTGGCCAGCCTGCAGAAACCCCAGATCTGAAAAGTCAACGCCGCTCTGTTGCTGAAAACCAGAGGGGATCCCCATGCCCAATGCGTCATTGGCTTCAAAGCACTCCAGAACGAAACAAACTGAAAGACAAAAAACCACCAAAGCCATTTGATCACGAATGTGCCAATGTGCCTCATCCAAATCCAACATCCAAAATGCGTAGGGGAGCCTAAGTAACTGAATAACAAAAGAAACCACCTTCTGTAGACAGTATAGCACCGCTAGAGCAGTCTGACGTTGAGAACTAAGAAGAAATGAGAATCTGAGATCAACAAACCAAGCGGAAGCCAGAAGCAAACCTCGAGGAATCAACGAGCGGGAGAGAGATCCAGGAGAGTGCCCTGCAATCCTTTCATAAGGTTCTTCTAACGTTTTAGGGGTTTAGATGTATTTTAGAGTTTTAATGGGGTTTTAGGGTTTTTATGGGTTTTTTATTTATTTTAATGTTTTAGGGGTTTTATGGTTTTTAGTATTTTTTAGGTTTTAATCATTTTTAATGATTTTAAGTGTTTTTTAGTGTTTTATGGTTTTCATAGTGTTTTTTAGGGTTTTATCATTTTTAATTTTCATAACAATTTTTAGATATTTTTAATAATTTTTATGGGTTTTTAGGGTATTTATTGATTTTGAGTGTTTTCAGGATTTCTACGGGTTTGGGGGGGAATTTTGGTTTTTTCTCCTTTTTGGGTTTTTTTGGAGTGTTTGTTGGGTTTTAATGGTTTTTAGAGTTTTTTTATCATATTGGGGTATTTAATTTATTTTTAGTGGTTTAGTGGTGTTTAGGGTTTTATGCGGTTTTAGTGTTTTTTATTTTTTTAGGGGGTTTAGGGGTTTTTGTGGTTCTTATGGGGTTTTAGGGGTTTTAGGGTTTTAAGGCAATTTTAGGGTTTTTTATCATTTTTTATGTTTTTTAAGTGTTTTAGGAGTGTTTATTTTTTAAGTTTTTCTTAGAAGTTTATAGGGTTTTTAGGTGTTTTTACATTTTTATTTATTTTTAGGCATTACATAAATTTTTTATGTATTTTTAGGGTTTTGTAGGGATTTTGAGGGGTTTTAGGGATTTTTGGGTTTTTGGGTTTTTTATTTTTTTTAGGTTTTTATGGATTTAAAGTTTTTTATATATTTTTATTATTTTCTTAGTGTTTTCCCTGGTTTTTGAATTTTTAGTGAATTTTATGGTTTTTAGTATTTTTACTGGTTTTTTTGATTTTTAGGGGTTTTAGGAATTTTCAGTTTTTAGGGTTTTTATGGATTTTAGGGTTTAAGTGTTTTTAGGTTTTTTCAGGGTTTTGAGTATTTTTTAATGATTTATTATGTTTTTTCATGGTTTGAAATGTTTTTATGTTTTTAGGGGTTTTTATAGTATTTTTTTGGTTTTATGTATTTTTATGTGTTTAACCATATTTATGGATTTTATGGATTTTATGGATTTTATGGGTTTTTATGATTGTTTAGGTTTTTAGGTCTTTATTAGTTTTTAGGGTGTTTGATATTTTTTTTAATATTTTTAGTAGTTTAATTTTTTTTAGATTTTTTAGTGGGTTTTCAGTTAATAGGGTTTTAATGGTTTTTAGGGCGTTTTAGGGTATTTAGTGTTTTTAAGGTTTTTAGGGGTTTTAAGAGTTATTAGATTTTTTTATTTTTGTGGATTTTATAAGATTTTAATGATTTTTTGGGGGGGGGGGAGTTTATGGATTTTTAGTTGTTTTAAGGGTTTTTTTAGAATTTATGGTTTTTGGGTTTTTAGTGTTTTTTTAGTTTTTATGGGTTTTTTAGGTTTTTATAGTTCTGTAACATTTTTAAGGGTTTAAGGGTATTTTGGAGATTTTAATTGGGATTTATGGTTTTTAATGGTTTTTGAGTTTTTATGGTTTTAGGAGTTGTAGGTTCTTTTTAGGGATTTTATGGTTTTTATCATTATTTTGCTTTTTTAGGGGGTTTAAGTGTCTTTATGTCTTTAAGGTTTTCATAGTTTTTAGGGTTTTATATATTTTTACTTTTTTTAGAGATTTTAGGCATTTTTTATGATTTGTATGGTTTTAGGAATTTTTATTCTTTTGGTTTCTTTTCATTTTTTTGGGTTTTTAGTGTTTTTTAGGTTTTTTGGGGTTTTATGTGTTCTTAGGTTTATAAGGTATTCTTAGGGGTTTTCAGGGCTTTTAGAATTTTTTATGTCTTTAGGGATTTTTAGGTAATTTTTATTATTTTTTGGGTTTTTTGGAATTTATAGGGGTTTTAGGGGGTTTAAGGGATTTTAGGGTTTTTATGGGTGTTTTTGGTTTTTTGGGTATTTTTATTTTTTAAGGTTTTATGGGTTTTTATAGTTTTTAACGTTTTTATGGGTTTAATGGGGTTTTATAGTTTTTAGTGGTTTTATAGTTTTTAGGGTTTTTATTGTTTTTAGGTGATTATTTGGTTTTTAGATGCGTTATGGTGTTTTAGGGTTTTTATGATTTTTAGTATTTTTTTATGTTTTTAGGGGTCTTATGTGTTTTTAGGTTTTTATGGTTTTCTTAGATGTTTTATGGGTTTTAGGGGTTTTTATATTTTTAAGGATTTTTAGGATTTATTCCTTATTTTTATGGTGTTTAGAATTATGAGGGTTTTTGGGTTTTTGGGAATTTTAATGTATTAAGATTTTTTTATATTTTTAGGGGATTTACATGTTTTTTGTTTTCAAATGTTTACTTAGGAGTTTTTAGGGTTTTAGGGTTTTTTTTGTTTTTATGTTTTTTAGGAATTTTTCACATTTTTTGGGTTTTATGGTTTTTAGGGTTTTTGAGGGTTTTAAGTAGATTTTAATATTTTTATGGTTTTTGGGGCCATTGGGTTTTTTTGAATTTTTTAGGGGGTTTAGTTTTTTATTGTTTTTACAATTTTAGGTGTTTAAATTGTTTTTAAATTTTTTAGTGGTTTTTGGTATTTTATGGGTTTTTAGTGGTTTTTATGGTTTTTGGTATTTACGGGGTTTTAAGGTCTTTTTTCAGTTTTAATGGTTTCTAGAAATTTTTTTGGTTTTTAAGGGGTTTTATGTTTTTTAGGATTTTATGGTTTTCATAGCGGTTTTCATGGTTTCGGGAGTTTTTTTAAATTTTTATGGATTTTTAGGGAATTTCAGGGGTTTTATGGGTTTTTAGGATTTTTATGGGTTTTATGGTTTTTATTTTTTTAGTTTATTATGAGGTTTAAGTGTTTTTAATGTTTTCTTAGGGGATTATAGGGGTTTTAGAGCTTTTTTTTGTTTTAGAGAATTATTTGGATTTTGTAGCATTTGAATGATTTTTAGGGTTTTTAGGGATTATGATGGGGCTTAGGGTGTTTATAATTTTTAGGTTTTTAGTGGATTTATGTCTTTTATGTTTTCATATTTTTTTAGGGTTATCTAGTTTTTTTAGTGTTTCTTATATTTTGGGATATTTAGAAATTTTATAGGATTTTAATAGTTTTTGTGGTTCTATGGATTTTGAGGGCTTTTAGGAATTTTATCATTTTAGGGATTTTAATGTTTTTAGGGGTTTTTTATATTTTTGGGGTTTTTCGGTTTCTTAGAGTTTATTATTTTTTAGGTTTTTAAATGGTTTTTAGATATTATTTTGGTTTTTAGAATTTTTATAGGTAATAGGGATTTTAATATTTTTAGTGGTTTTATGGTTTTTTTGTTTATATTTTTTTAAAGGTTTTAGGGGTTTTTATGGTTTTTGGTATTTTTAAGGTTTTGGGTGTTTTTATGTATTTTTAGTGGTTTTATTTTTTCATAATTTTGTTCGCGGATTTTATCAAATTTTAGGTATTTTTACTGATTTTTTCGGATTTTTATGGTTCTTTATGATTTTTAAATATTTTTTGGGTTTTTAATGATTTCAATTTCTTAGAGGGATTTATGGTTTTTTTTTCATTTTTAGGGATTTTAAGAATTTTTTAGTGTTTTAATGTTTTTAGGGGTTTAAATTATTTTTAGTTGCTTTCTTGGCGTTTTGGAATTGTTAGTGTATTTTTAATGTTTTGGGGTTTTTTTTGTTTTTAGGGATTCTAGGGTTATAGGGTTTTTAGGGTTTCTCGGTTTTTAGGGTTTTAAAGTGTTTTTTAGGTTATTATAGTTTTATTAATATTTTTTCAGAGTTTTATGGTTTTTTACTTTTTAAGTGATATTTACAAGTATTTTCGGATATTTATATTTTTTAGGGTTTTCAGGGATTTTGAGGGTTTTTTGGGCCTTCTGTTCTTTTTGTTTTTTGGGTTTTTTTTATTTTTAAGGGGTTTTAATCTATTTTAGTGTTTTTTAACATCCATAGGGGTTAAAAGGGGTGTTAAAGTTTTAGTTTATTTTTAGGTTTTTATGGGTTTTTAGGATTTTTACGTTTTTAAGGGTTTTTATGGGTTGTAGGGGATTTTAGAGTCATCAAGGGTTTACATGTTTTCATCATTTTTAGAGGTTTTTAACATTTTTAAAATTTTAAGGGTTTCTTGGGGTTCTTAGGTTTTTTAGTGTTTTTATATTTTTAGGTTTTTTAGGGATTTAATAATTTTTATGGTTACTTTGGATTTTTATGGATTCTATGGGTTTTTAGTGTTTTTTAGGGTTTTTATCATTTTTTTGTTTTTTGGCATTTAAAGTGTTTTTAGTTTTTTAATGTTATCTTAGTGGTTGTTAGGGTTTATGGGGTTTTTATGTTTTTAGGTATTTAAGGTATTTGTTATTATTTTTATGGTATTTTATGGTTTTTAGGGTTTTATGAAAATTTTGGGGTTTTTTTAGTTTTTTAGGGTTTTAAAGGATTCTTAGAGTTTTTTTATCATATTTAGGATTTTAAAGTATTTTTAGAGTATTTTGTGGTTTTTAGTGGTTTTATGGGTTTTAGATGTTTTATGGTTTTTAAGGGATTATGGTTTTTTGTGTTTTTAGAAGTTTTATATTTTTATAGGTTTTAAGTGTTTTAAGGTTTTCTTAGGGTTGTTCAGTATTTTATGGTTTTTTATGTCTTCAAGTACTTTTAAAAAATTTGAAGGATTTTTTTGGTTTTTAGTATTTTTAGGTATTTTGATGGTTGTAGTGTTTTAGGGGCTGTAGGGTTTTATAATGGTTTTTAGGGTTTTTACGGGGTTTATGTTTTTTAGGTTTTTAATGTGCTCTTAGAGTTTTCAGAGTTTTTATGGGTTTTGGCATTTTTATGGATTTTTTTTAAAAAAATATGGTTTTTATGGGTTTTGAGGGTTTTATGGTTTTAAGTATTTTTAGGGATTTTATAGTTTTTTTTCGTGTTTTAATGTTTTTTTTGGTTTTTTTTCAAGTTTATATGGGTTTTTAGGGTTTTTAAAACTTTTATGGGTTTAAAGTGTTTTAGAATATTTAGTGGATTTTTATTTTTTTTTATGGGTTTTTAAGAGTTTTAAGGTTTTTATAGGTTTTTTTTGGGTTTTAGGGGTTTTAGGGTCTTTTAGGGTTATTTGAATTTTCAATTTTTTTTTTGTTTTTTTGTTTTTTAAGTGTTTTTAGGTATTTAAGGATTTATTATGGGGTTTTCTAGGTGTTTAGGGTTTTTACGTTTTAAGGCATTTTTGGGATTTTGATGAATTTTATGGGTTTTTTTGTGTTTTTATAGATATTGAGGGTTTTAGTCGTTTTTAAAGGATTCTAGGGTTTTCCCCATTTTTTAGGTTTTTATAGGTTTTAAATGTTTTTAAATTTTTATGTTTTCTTTTGGGTTTTTAGTTTTTTAGTGTTTTTTATGTTTTTAGGGAATTTTACCGATTTTTAAGAGTTTCTTTTGGGTTTTTTGGGTTTCTAGGTGTTTTGAGGGTTTCTTGGGTTTTTAGGTACTTTATGGTTTTAAGGGTTTTTTTGTTTTTTAGGGTTTTTAAGGTTTTTATAGTTTTTTACGTTTTAGGACCTTCATGGATAATTATAGTTTTTAGTGGGTTTTATGGTTTTTATGGTATTCCACTTTTTTTAGGGTTTTGGGGAGTTTTATGGGTTTTAGGGTGGGTTTTATGATTTTTAGGGAATTTGATATTTTTTTGGTTCTAATATATTATTCGGTGTTTTAAGAGTTTTTAGGGTTATTTATGTTTTTATTAAATTTTAGGGATTTTTTAGTATTTTTATGGTGTTTAGGGTTTTAGGGATTTTTAGAGGTTTTTTGGTTTTTAGGATTTTTAGGGATTTTAGAGTTTTCAGGTTTTTTTGGGCTTTAAGTGTTTCTAGGTTTTTATGTTTTTCTTAATGATTTTCAAAAAAAAATGTTTTTTTAGATTTTTTGGGATTTTTTATTTTTTGGCTATTAGGGTTTTTAGGGATTTTGAGGGGTTTTAGGGAATTTTAGGTTTTAGGGGGGGGGGGTTTGGTTTTTTAAGTGTTTTTAGGGTTTTTTAGTTTTTTCATTGTTTTAAGGTGTTCTAGAGTTTTAAACATCTTTGTTTTTAAAGGGTTTTAAGGGTTTATATGTTTTTATGATTCTTTGTAGTTTTTATGGTTTTTAGGGAAAGGCAGATGCAGAGGTCAGGCTATTCCCAACCACCTAAATATATTAGATAAAAAGACGTAGCAGAAAAGACAAGGCAGACAAGGGAGGGGCGGGGTCAATCAACCCACACTCAAAAACCATGCACAACCCCACAAAACCCAAGAGTCCCCAAAAAACCGAAAAGACACACAGACCAAAAACAGAAAAGGAAGAAAATAAAAATCATCTCCAACAGCATCGCCCATCCAGACAGCAACCAGTATCACACATCACCATTATCGTCAAGAATCAACTACTTCCCAAGCATATCCACCTCCGGCATCACAGGACCGCCCGCATCAAAGTCATTAGTCTCACCTTCGCTTCCTCACTGAGAAGCAGAAACTTCCTGTCATCATCTAGAAATTCACACTGATTAGCACATCTGAGAACACATTCGCATCACCCAAAGGCTAGATAGAAACCAGCACCACTCAACAGAACCAAATTCCAACATCCACACTGATTAAAAACTAAACCTGCTACACCATAGAGGACCATAGTTCAATATAGCATCTATAACATAACACAACTTAACAAGAACTTCAACAACCATATGGGGGAAACCAGCACCCATGCGCAGAACCCAACCGCAGCACCCAAAGTAGTGTCCAGTGCTACTCAGAAGAACCAAAAACAATCATCCACAACAAATCACAACCAAAAACGCCACCACACAGAAAACCACCATCCAACATTGCAGCCAAAATGCAATAAAAATTAACGAGCCCTTTAGCATTAGCATGAGATAGATCCAAAAGTGAGAAACCAGAAAAACAAACCTGCATTACATCCACAAATATTTAGGTGTTTTTTGTTTTTTTTATATTTAGTGTTTTAGGGTTTTGAGGGGTTTTATCATTTTTAGGTATTTTAGAGGTTTTAAGTGTTTTTATGTGTTTGATATATTCTTAGGAGTTTTTAGGATTTTTATAGTATTTTACATTTTTAGGGATTTTTTTTCAGATTTTTATATTTTTTATGTGTTTTAGAGACTTTGAGGGGTTTAAGGGTTTCTAGTGAATTTAATGATTTTATTGGTTTTTGGGGTTTTTAGGGTTTCCTTTGAGTTTTTATGGTTATAATTTTTTTAGGTTTTTAGGGGTTTTAATTGTTTTTAGTTTTTATATGTCTTCTTAGGGGTTTTCATGGTTTTTAGTGTTTTTATTATTTTAGGGATTTTTTGGGTCTTATTTAGGGTTTTTATGGGTTTTAAGGTTTTTAGGGATTTTGTGGGTTTTTTGGTTTTTTGAATTTTTATGGGTTTTTATAGTTTTTAGGGTTTTAGGGGTGTTTTAGTTTTTAGGTTTTTAACAGTTTTTTGGAGTTTTTAATGTTTTAAAGGGTTTAAAAGGTTTTTAGTGTTTTTATAGGTTTTGGGGATTTTACGGATTTTTATGGTTTTTTAGATTTTCTAGGGGTTTTTTATGTTTTATAGAGGCTTTTAGGTTCTTTTATGGGTTTTATGGTTTTTAGGTCTCTTAGGTTTTTAATGTGTGTTGACGTTTTTATGGTATTCTTAAGGTTTTTCAAGACATTTAAGGGTTTTATTATTTTAAGGATTTTTTGGGATTTTTATGATTTTTATTGTTTTAAAGGGATTTTATGGATTTTGAGGGGTTTTAGCGTTTTTATTATTTTTAGCCCTTTTAATTTTTTAGGGGTTTTCCTTTTTAGATTTTTTAGTTTATGTAGTGTTTTTCGGGTTTTTTTGGGATTTTTTATGTGTTTTATTATTTTTAGGATTTTGAAATATTTTTAGTGTTTTTAGTGTTTTTACGGTTTTTATGGGTTTTTTGGGTTTCATGGCTTTTTAGGATTTTTTGAGTTTTTTATGGGTGTTTATGGTTTTTTAGATTTTCTAAATGATTTTTGGGGTTTAAAGGGTTTTTATATTTTTAGTGGGTTTTAGGGTTTTTGTGGGTTTTTAATATTTTAATGGGTTTTTTGGGATTTTGGGGTTTTTCGGATTTTTAGGATCTGTAATGGGTTTTTTTAGCTTTTATCATTTTTTTTGTTTTTAGGGGTTTCAAGTGTTTTCATGTTTTTATGTATAACTTATAGTTTTTGGGTGATTTTCGGGTTTTAACTTTTAAGGTATTTTTATGTTTTTTTTATTTTTAAGGTTTTTTACTTTTTAGGGGATTTTGAGGGTCTTTAGTGTTTTTAGGGTTTTGTGGTTTTAGGATTTTTAGGGGGTTTAAGTGTTTTTAAATTTTTTTTTGTTTTTTGGGTTTTTGAGGGTTTTTAATGATTTTTATGTATTTAGAATTTTTTTATGCTTTTTAGGATTTTTATGGTTTTAATGGGTTTTAATGATTTTGAGGGGTTTCAAGGGTTTTCCGGGTTTGTAGTGTTTTTTTGTGTGTTTAAATGGTTTTTTATTTTTTTAGGGTTACTAAGGGTTTTTATAGGTTTTTAATGTATTTCACTGTTTAAAAGGTTTTTAGAGTTTTGAGTGGGTTTTATGTCTTTTATGGGATTTTAGTGTTTTTATAGAGTTTACGGTTTTTGGGGTTTTCTGGGTTTTTAGGGTCTTTTTGGGTGTTTAGGGTTTTTTGTGTTTTTATTTTTTTTGGGTTTGAAGCGTTTTTAGGTTTCTAAGCTTTCCTTAGGGTTTTAGGAGTTTTAGGGTTTTTTACTTTTTTCGCATTTTTAGGTATATTTTAGGATTTTTATGGATTTTTAGGGTTTTTATGGATTTTGAGTGTTTTTATAAATTTTGAGGGTTTTTTAGAGTTTTTATTGTTTTATAGGTTTATTAAGGGTTTTAGGTTTTTTGTGTTTTTAATGTTTTCTTATGGGTTTCCAGGGTTTTGGGTAATATTAAATTTTTAGGTATTCTTTGGGATATTTTTGAACTTTCGTAATTTTTAGTTTTTTATGGATTTTGAGGGTTTTTTTTGGATATTTTTGTTTTTTATCGATTTTATGGTTTTTTGTGGTTTTAGGGTTCTTTTTTAGTTTTTTAGAGTTTTAAATTTTGTTATATTTTTTTAACATTTTAGGGGTTTAAAGGATTTTCAGATTTTTTAGTGGATTTTAGTGTTTATGATTTTTTAGTGTTTTTAAGGTTTTTAGGGGTTTTATGGTTTTTAGGGGGGTTTAAGGTTTTTAGGAAATTTTTAGGGTTATTAAAGAGTTTTAGTGTTTTTTATTTTTGTAAGGGTTTTTTGTTTGTTTAGGTTTATCAATTTTTCTTTTCTTTTTTAGGGTTTTTAGGAATTTTTTACGTTTTAGTTTTTTTAGGATTTTTTATTGATTTTTAGGGATTTTTAGGGTTTTTAGTGTTTCTAGGTTTTTGGGGGGTTTTAGGATTTTTTTCATTTGAGGGGTTTAATGAGATTTAATGTTCATATGGTTTTCAAAGAGGGTTTAAATTTTTTTGTACATGTTTACGTATGTTTGGATATTTTTTAGTATCTTTATTGTTTTTTATGTTTTTAGGGATTTTGACGGTTTTATGTTTTTAGGTGTTTTTTGGGTTTTAGGAGTTTTTTTAGTTTTGTGGGGTTTTATGGGTTTTTATTTTTTTTTAACGTTTTTAGGGGTTTAGAGGGTTTTTAGATTTTTAGTGGGGTTTTATGGGTTTTATATATTTTTGGGGGTTTTAAAGGTTTTAAAGGTTTTCATGGTTTTTAGGTGATTTTTGGGTCTTGAGGGGTTTTTTATTATTTTTAGTGTTTTAAGGTTTTTAGGGGTTTTATGTGTTTTAGGGTTTTAATTTTTTCTTAGGTTTTTTCAACGTTTCTTGTGTTTTTTACATTTTTAGTGATTTTAGGTCTTTTTTATTATTTTTCAGAAATTTAATGATTTTTAGGGATTTTTAGGGGTTTTTTTGGTTTTTCGTGTTTTTAGGGGTTTTAAGTATTTTTAGGTTTGTAAGGTTTTCTTAGGTTTTTTGAAGGTTTAACAGTTCTTAGGTTTTAATGGTTTTTAGTGAGTTTAAAGTATTTCTATGGGGTTTTAGGGGATTTGGGTATTTTTAGCAATTTATTGTGTTTATGGTTCTTAGGGTGTTTGTAGTTTTTTATGTCTTTAGGTGTTTTTTTGATTTTTTATTCTTTTAAAGATTTTTTTATATTTTTTAATGTTTTTAGGGGGTTAAAGGGTTCTAGAGTTTTTATTGGTTTTTAGGATTTTATGGGTTTTTAGGGCTTTAATGGTTTTAATGGTTTTTATGGTTTTTAGGGTTTCTAGGGTATTTTTAGGGATTATAGAATTTTTTGTCTCTTTAGGGATTTTAACTATTTTAGATTTTTAATTATTTCTTATTATTTTTAGTGTTTTTACCTTTTATGTATTTTTAGGGACTTTTTATGATTTTTATGGTTTTAGGGATTTTGAGGGATTTTATGGGTTTTCATGTTTTTAGGGTTTTTATGGGTTTTACGAGATTTTACGGGTTTTTCTAGGATTTTTGAGGATTATATTTATTTATTTTTTCTTTTTAACATTTTTATGGGTTTAATAGGATTTTATTTTTTATAGTGTATTTTTAGGGCTCTTGGTATTTTTATTAAATTTTTTAGGGGGTTTTATGTTTTTAGTGGTTTTTAGGGTGTTTAGGGTCTCTTTAGAAGTTTTCAAGGTTTTTATCATTTATTAAGTTTTCAAAGGTTTTAAGTTTTATTTATGTTTTAAGGTTTTCTTTTTCTTTTTCTTGGTTTTTATATGTTTTTAGGTTTTTAGTTATTTTTGAAGAATTTTCAGTATTTTTATTATTTCTAGAGTTTTTATGGATTTTCAGCGTTTTTAGGATTTTATTGGATTTCTAGGATTTTTATGATGTTTTTTATTTTATGCGTTTTATGTGGTTTTATGTTTTTGATGTTTTCTTAGCACTTTTAGGTTTTTTTAATGATTTTAGGTTTTTATGGCTTTTTTATGATTTTTATGGGGTTTTGGGATTTTTATGGTATTTGTGGGTTTTTTAGAGTTTTTGGGGTTTTGAAGGTTTGTATGATTTTAGGAGTTTAAATTGTTTTTAGGATTTTAATGATTTCTTTGTGTTTTTCAGGGTTTTATGGTTTTTATATTTTTAAGGATTTCTATGGCTTTTATAATTTTTTGGGTTTTTATGGTTATTTTTATTTGGGGGTTTTTAGGGTTTTTATGGGTTTTTTGGTTTTTTGGGTTTTTGGGTTTTTAATGTTTTTTAGGTTTTTACATTATTTTATATTTTTTTAACTTTTTTATGGTTTTAAAGGGTTTTTATAATTTTTATATTTTTTTTTATTTTTTAGGGTTTTTATGGTATTAAGGGTTTTATTGTTTTTAGGGGGTTTTATATTTTTTAGTGAATCTTTGGGTTTTTATGGTTCTTATGAATTTTTTGGTTTTTTTGGGGTGTTAATTTCTTTTAGATTTTTATGGTTATTAATGGGTTTTTATAGTTTTTAGGGTTTTTTATGTTTTTAGAGATTTTTCAGGGTTATTTCGTATTTGTATATTTTTAAGGACTTTTATGGGTTTTTAGGGTTCTTATAGTTTTTAGGGTTTTTATTATTTTTAGGTTTTTAAGGGTTTTAGAGGTTTTTAGTTTTTTAAGGATTTCTTAGTGTTTTTCAAGGTTTTAGTGTTGTTTATGTTTATTGGGATTTTGATGGATTTTTTGAAATTTTTATGGGTTTTTAGGGTTTTAGGGCAAGGAAGGCTCGGGGCTTGTCTATTCCTGACTCCCCTAAAATTTATTAGAAAAAAGACACGAAGACGCCGTAGATAAGGGATGGGAGGGGTCAAAGACCCACACCCAAAAACCCTTTACAAAAACTTGCTCAAGAACCGCAAAAAAAGAACGATAAAAACCACACAAGAAGAAGAAAAATTGAAACATCTCTGACAGCATCTCCCAGCCAATCAGCAACCAGCAGTAATGCAAGTGCATCACCTTCAACATCTCCCTTCCCACCAGCATCCAGCATCTGGAACCACCAACATCCAACACCACAGAACCACCAGCATCAAAATCAGAAGCCTCACCTTCAACATCATTCAGCGGCTCACCACCAAACAACACCTTCACACCAAAACGAGTTACCACCAACAACACATAACCATCAGCAATAAAAGCACACAACCACCAGTAACCAGAGGTCACATCCAGATAGAAACCATCATTATTATTCATAAAAACCAGTAGCCATCACCTCTCAACCAAGAAGGTCCACCACATGCACCATATAACCAACAACACCAAATTCCAACCCACAAGCTTCATCGCATTACAGCCAAACAACAACCAGTCCATAGCAGTGTTTCCTGAAATAAACGTCTTCTTGCCAAGAAGATCAACCAACAGCAACGCGAACCCAATATCATCCATATCTTTCAGCACCTCCTCACCAAGAAGATCCATCACCAACAACATAGAACAACCATCACCAAACCCATAAAAAGAATCTTTATTCTGCCCTATCTCTGTAGCAACCAATAACCCACACCAGTAGTTCTGGTAAACAAACTCTCCTTCCTCACCACGCAAACCAGAAGCGCCAAAAATCCTATCTGTTTCACCAGTATACACTGAAATCCACAGCAGTATCAGAAACGTCGATAAAACCAGAACCATCTTAACCAGAGAATTGAGCAGACCCCTAACCAACAGGCATGCCCAGCCATCAAGCCACTCCACAAGCAGAACAAACCATAGAAGAAAAGCAAGAAAAAGCCCACCAAACTCTATCCACTGGAAAACACAAAGCACTGGCGCTACAGAAAAATGCAGAAACCAAACCTCAGGGAGACAACATACCAGATTCGAAGTGCCATAAAGGACGAAACCAAGCACCGAAGCAGAAAGTCAAATCAAATCCACCAGAATTTCAGATCTGGATCCAAGGATGACTTCATTGTCGACCTCATAGACTTCACCCAAACTGATGGGAAACCATAACGTTGCCACCAAAGAGCAACAAAGACAGCATCTGAGGAAGAGAAAGTTCTAGATCTACCATAGCTGATCCCAAACATTGCGAAAACCAGACTAAGCCGCTGTCGCCTTTCCCCATCACAACCCACCAGATCCCACCACCATCAAGAATCTTCCTCGTCTTCCACCATCTCACCAGGGAAGAAAGCCCCTAACCTCTATCTGCATCACAAATCATGATCTGGAAGCGATCCATGAAGCCGATGAGAAGGGTTCTGAGAGGGAACTTTGGAAATCTCTACGTTGAGCGGGAGAGCGAAGGAGAGAGCGGCGACATCTTCTGTGTATATCTTTAGGGATTTTGAGGGATTTTAGGGTTTTTTTGGATTTTTTCGTTTTCTGGAAATTCATGTTTTTTTAGTTTTTTAGGGTTTTATGGTTTTCAATAGTTTTTTTATCCTTTTTAGTGTTTAAAGGGGTTTTAGAGTTTTTAGTGGGTTTAGGGTTTTTAAGGGTTTTAGGGTTTTCTAGGGTTTTAGGCAGTTTTATGGTTTTCAAGGGTTTTGGGGTTTTAGGGTATTTTATGGGGTTTTTGAGTTTTTAGCATGTTTAAGGTGTTTTAGAGGTTTTAAGTTTTTTTGGTTTTCTTAGCGATTTTCATGTTTTTTTATGGTTTTTATGTTTTTTGGGATTTGAGTATTTTTTTAAATTTTTATGGGTTTTTAGGGTTTTTATGTATCTTTATGTTTTTAGGGTTTTGTAGTGTCTTATGATTTTTAGTGTTTTTATGTTATTTAGGGATTTTATGTGTTTTTAGGATTTTAAGGTTTTCATAGAGGTTTTTAGGCTTTTTTGTGTTTTTTACATTTAGGGATTTTAGGTATTTTTTAAAATTTGTATGGTTTTTATCATTTTTAGTGATTTTGAGGGTTTTGAGGGTTTTAGGGGTTTTTTTGGATTTTAAGGTTTTTATAGTTTTTTGGGGTTTTATTACGTTTTTTAGAGTTTTTATTGTTTTTTAGAGTTTTTGATGTTTTTCAGGGATTTAAAGGTTTTTATAATTTTATTGGGTTTTTAGTGACTTGATAGGTTTTTAGGGTTTCTATGGTTTTTAGATGTTTTTATGGTCTTTTGGGGTTTTAGGGTTTTTACAGTCATTTATGGGTTTTTAGTGTTTTAGTGTTTTTAGGTTTCTTAAGGGTTTAAAGTGTTTTTAGGTTTTTATTTTTTTAGGCATTTCTTAGGGGTTTTATAGTGCATTATTTATTTAGTGATTTTATGTTTTTTTAGGTTTTTATGGTTTTTAGGTGTTTTGAGGATTTTGAGTGATTTTATAGTATTTTGGGGTTTTTGGGGTTTTATGTTTTTTTATGTTTTTGTGGGTTTCTCAGGGGTTTTCATGGTTTTTAGTGTTTTTTATGTTTTTTTGGATTTTTTTGGATCTTTTATTAATTTTATGGATTTTTAGGGTCTTAATGATTTTAGGGGTTTTATGGTTCTGTATGATTTTTAGAGTTTTTTATAGTTTTCCGGTTTTTAGGGTTTTCTGAGTTTTTTATGGTCTTTAAGGTTTTTTAGAATTTTTAATGTGTTTTGGGTTTAAATGGTATTTAGGGTTTTTGTGTATATTTAGGTCTATTATCGTATTCAAGGTTTTTAAGGTTTGAATGTGTTCTATGTTTTTTAGGTTTTTAATGGTTTAAATACTTTTTAGGTTTTTGTGGTTTTCATTGGGTTGTCCAGGGTTTTTAGTGTTTTTACATTTTTAAGAATTTTTAGAGATTTTTAGGATATTTTTGGGGTTTTAGGATTTTTAGGGATTCAAAGGGTTTTTAGGTTTTTAGGGGTTTTATGTTTGTTTTTAGTTTTAAGGGGGTTTATAATTTTTAGTGTTTTATGGTTTTGTTGATTTTAGTAATATTTCTAAAGGTTTATGGGGAATTTAGAGTTTTAGTTGTTTTTATGGTATTACATGTTTTTTTTATTATTAAAAGTGTTTAGTCCTCTTTAGGATTTTTTGGGGGTTTTAGGGTCTTTTAGGGTTTTTAATTTTTTTTATCATTTTTTTTGGTTTTGGGGGGTTTTAATTTTTTTTAGATTTTTATGGATTTCTTCGTGTTTTTATGTGCCTTTAGGATTTTTTAAGGTTTTTAGTGGTTTTTATGGTATTTTGGGGATTTTTATTTTCTATGGTCTTTTATGGATTTTTAGGGATTTTTATGGGTTTTTAGGGTTTTTATCATTTTTGGGGTTTTATTGTTTTTAAATTTTTATTGTTTTCTTAGGGTTTTTAGAGTTCTATATGTTTTTATGTTTTTTTATATAATTTTAAGGAACATTATTGGTTTAACTATTTTTAGGTATTCTATGATTTTTTGGGGATTTTAGGGTTTTTAGGGTTTTTAGGATTTCTTATGTTTTTCAGATTTTTCGGGGGTTTAAGCATTTTTAGTTTTTTAATGTTTTATTACTGTTTTCTTACGTATTTAAGGGTTTTTATGATTTTAGATATTTTTAGAGGTTTTATGAATTTTATTTTTTCTATATTTTTTTTGGATTTTGAGGGTTTTTATCTTTTTATAGATTTTAGGGTTTTTATGGTTTTAGGGGTTTTTAGTGGTTTTTTGAATTTATAGGGTTTATGTTTTTTAGAGGTTTTTAATGTTTTAGGGGTTGAAATTTTTTCTAGAGTTTTTATGGGGTTTTATGGTTTTTATATGTTTTAATGTTTTTTTAATGATTTTATGATTTTTATGGTTTTTTGGAGAGTTTAGCGATTTTAGGTTCTTTTAGTGATTTTTAGGGGTTTTAGCGTTTTTTGGGGTTTTAGGGATTTTAAGTGATTTTAGTTTTATATGGTTTTCTTAGGGTTCTTCATGGGTTTTAGGGGTTTATAAATTTTTATGTATTTTTAGTGATTTTTTAGTATTCTTATAGTTTTTATGGATTTTATGTGTTTTTAGGGTTTTTATGTGTTTTTATGGTTTTTAGGGTTTTTTAGGTTTTTACAGGTTTTAAGTATTTTTTTTGGGTTTTAAGGTTTTAGTAGGGTTTTTTCTAGGTTTTTATGTTTTTATATTTTTTAGGTATTTTTTGGGTTTTTGTAGTATTTATATTATTCTTTTTGTTTTTTAAGAATTTTGTGGGGTTTTAGGGGTTTTATGGTGTTTTGGGTTTTATACATTTTTATGTTTTCAGGGGTTTTACACTTTTAAATATTTTTATGGTCTTCTTAGGGGTTTTAGGGGATTTAGTGTGTTTATTTTTTTAGGGAGTTTTATGGATTTTTTAAGAAATTTTTGGGGTTTTATTGATTTTGTTTTGGATTTTGATGGTTTTTTGGGTTTTCTAGGGTTTTTAGGGTTTTAGGGTTTTTATGTTTTTTAATATGTTTGGAAATGTTTCGTGGCATCAGTGGTAGTTCTATATTTTAGTGTATTTTTGGGTTTTTATGGGGTTTAGTGTTTTTAATATTCTTACCATTTTTATGTTTTTTAAGGGTTTTACAGACATTTTAATTTCTTTTTATTTTTATGGGTTTTTATGAGTTTTAATGTTTTAAGGGTTTTTATGGGTTTTAGGGGATTTAAGGGTCTTCTAGATTTTGAAAGTTTTCATGATTTTTTAGTTTTTGAGAGGTTTTCATCATTTTTAGAATTTTAAGGTTTTCTTATGGTTTTTAGGTTTTTTAGTGTTTTTATATTTTTAGGTATTTTTAGGGATTTATTAATTTTTTTGGCTATTTAGGATTTTTTGGATTCTGAGGGTTTTTAGTGTTTTTAGGGTTTTTATCAATATTTGGTTTTTTAGGAGTTTAAATTGTTTTTAGTTTTTTAATGTTATCATAGTGTTTGTCAAGGTGTTTGGGTTTTTTAGAGAATTTAGATATTTGATTTTATTTTTATGGTTTTTTATGATTTTTAGGGTTTTATGATTTTTTTGGGTTTTTTTATTTTTCAGAGTTTTATATGTTTCTTAGAGGTTTTTAATTGTTTTTGAGATTTTATAGTATTTTTAGAGTATTTGGTGGTTTTAGGGTTTTTATGGGTTTTATATGTTTTATGGTTTTTATAGGTTAATGGTTTTTAGTGTTTTTAAAAGTTGTCATTTTTTATGGGTTTTAAGTGTTTTTAGGTTTTAATGTTTTATTAGGGTTGTTCATTATTTTATGGATTTTTATGTCTTCAAATAATTTTAAGGATTATTAAGGATTTTTTTTTGATTTTTAGGGGTTTTAGGTATTTTGTGGGGTATTAGGGTTTTTAGGGGTTGTAGGGTTTTTTAGGGTTTTTAGTGTTTTGGGGGGTTTTATGGGAAGGGGATGGTTTGGGGCCAGACTATTCCTGTCCCCCCCCCCCCAAATTTATTATAAAAAAGACACGGTAAACAAGGGAGGGGAGGGGTCAAATAGCCCGCACCCAAAAACCCTTAAAGATCCCAAAAAAAGAATGTTCAAGGAAAAAACAAACAGAAAATGTCAAAAAGAAAGGGAACACACAATAGAGAGTGTTAGTCAATATCACCACCGAAGTCATCCATCTCCACGTCGCAGCAATCGAAGCTCGCACCCAGGTCAGCGCCCACACTAGTAAAATAGAAGTCTGATTCAACACCCATATCCATAGAATCCCATCCCGACTCATACTCCTCCTGCATTCCGAGCATCGACAAAAGCTTCTCTCTGTCCCTCTTCTACTCTACAGTTTGTGAAGTCCACTCTCGCGAATTGACGTTGAGATTTAGCTTGGCCTTCTTGGATGTGGCTCGGGTCTCCATAGGTTGTAGGAGGGCAGAGTAATCCTTCCGCAACCTACGCTTCGGTGGAGCAGAGGTTGAACCATCCTCATGCATTGCTTCCTCACGAATTACTCCATCACTCGCCACACTTGAGACCTTTTTGCACCCTTTTTTTCTACCAGACCCAGAATTTTTAGCACCCCCTTCTAACAACTTATTCTTTTCTTCCTTCGACCTGGCCAGAGTAGCATTTATACTGCGGTCATCCTCAGCAAATCTTTCTCTGATTCTCTTAGCTTCCCCCTCAAGGGGAAACCTTTCCCATTTAACCATCAACATATCATGCAGTCTCACACAATGATCTTCAGAAAATGGGGCCCCAAAAACAACCATGGATCTTTGCAGGTTTAAGGTCATATCGCCTAAAACAGTAGTGAGTCGTGGTGGAGAAAATCCCATTGTGGCCACACCAGGAGCACACGACATGTCCTATACTTTGTTGGTCCCTTCCGCAATAGGAGGTGAGCCTGCCTCCAAGAGAGTACTCCTCATATCATCACACCCCACAAGCACTAGGGGTAATCACGCTAATTAGTACGTCGCACCCTATGACTCCAGTACTACCCTTCTATCACAAACATCTCCTTCTCAGCCAAAGACATTTGCCACTCATCCTCATATTGCATGCCTTGCGCATCCATATCCCCTTGCGCAAGCTCACCCATCAACACATCATCATCCTCCTACTTAGCTGAGGCTAAATCCTGAAACCTGTTATGAAGAGCCGAAACATATCCCTCTGAGAGTCTGCTACTGCTAGCACCCCAACTACCCATCTTGAAAACGGTATTCTCTTCTCCCGGTGTTGATGCCAAGGCGTGCCACCAACTGGTCGTTCCCATGCCCCTCCTCCATTTCGGCCACTTTCCTTTTGTCCAACTGTCTCTCCAAAGCTTCACTACATCTACAAACAACTTCAGCACGGGGTTTCTCCTCTCCTTCAGTCATTAGCACTTTCCCAGCAATGGCAGCTCCTGAAAAACAAGCATCTCCAGCCAGACTGATGATAAAACCACCCAAGTCCATCAATGAAACTTCTAGATCAGTCTCAGGCATATGGTCTGTCAAACGAGAAACTTCAGCAACCTGGAGATGGGGAGAGGTCTCGATCACCCTTTTGGAGACCTTTTCCTCCACCTGAGTGAGGGTGGTCTCCCCATAACTCATCTGAACCATATATGGACCAATACTTCCAGGGATAAGAAATCCACCAAACTGAGCATTATGCCCAAAGCTCCAACAGTTAGAACAAAAGACAGGCCATGACTCAAAAATGACTGGTTGCCTCTAGCGGAGCTACTCTCTTATAGAAATCCAGACAGTATCCACTAGATATTTTGAAGCATCAACCTCAGCAAAGGCCCTTGGAGAAATGGGGTGACAATGGTCCATAGTCCTACTATCCTCATAGAGGAACCTCCCAACTAGATTTCCAAGCATCGAAAGAATAGAGAAATTCTGAATGGGAAGCGGAAGTTCAAGAAATCTAACCCAAGTCGCAACCATTAGATAGTCCCAGTTTAGATAAAATTCAAAGTTCCACCGAAAAAGATAGAAGTGAGCGGAATTACATATCTAAGGTGCCACCGACCAAGACATAACTAGATATTCCTCAGATGTGAAGTAGATCATGATGTGGGAGCTATCGACCAGACCCACCGTCGCGCAATCCCTAAGCTTCCAGAAGGAAGAGACAAAACTGTCGAAGGAGGCCACCGGGGGATGCTGCATCGGGGACCTCGCAACAAGAGTCAGGAGGTGCAGATCTGAGGCTTTAGTGAACTCTCGAATCGAGAGGGGAAGCTGCGGACATCCTTCAAAGAGCTCTGGAACCTCTGGAGAAAGAACTGTTTTTGGGAAACAGGGTAGAAAATCAGGGGAAGAGAAAGCCGAGGAAGGGAAGTCCTTAGAGGGACGGTCCTCCCCCATATTGAGGGGGGGAGGGGCTTCGTTCGCCATCATCTTCAACCTGGAAGGGAGGGGAAGACTCCATCGTGAGAGAGGCAAATCGCCGAAGCTTCCATCTTCTTATCTCTTGGGTTTTTATGGGGTTTATGTTTTTTTAGGTTTTTAATGTTTTCTTATATTTTTAAGAGTTTTTAAGGGTTTTTAAATTTTTTAGGATTTTTAGGGATTTTTTAAAAAAATTAGGTTTTTTAGGGGTTTTGAGGGTTTTATGGTTTTTAGTATTTTTATGGATTTTTAATTTTTTTTGGTTTTTTATCATTTTTTTGTGTTTTTTAAAGTTTTTATGGATATTTTCGGTTTTTTAAAATTTTTATGGGTTTAAAATGTTTTAGAATTTTTAGTGGGGTTTTAACATTTTTATGGGGTTTTAAGGTTTTTAAGGTTTTTATAGGTTTTTATGGTTTTTAGGGGTTTTTGGGTCTTTTAGGGTTATTATAATTTTATGATTTTTTGGGGTTTTAGGGTTTTAAAGTGTTTTTAGGTATTTAAGGATTTATTAGGGGGTTTTCAAGGTCTTTGGGGTTTTTACGTTTTAAGGTATTGTTGGGATTTTGATGAATTTTATGGTTTTTTCTATGTTTTTATAGATATTGGGGTTTTTTAAGGTTTGTAAAGGATTCTAGGGGTTTTCCATTTTTTTAGGTTTTTATAGGTTTCAAATGTTTTTACATTTTTAACTTTTCCATTGGATTTTTAGTGTTTTTAGTATTTTTTATGTTTTATTTAAATTTAGTGATTTTAAGAGTTTTTTGGTTTTTTTTAGTATTTTTTGGTATTTTGAGGGTTTCTAGGGTTTTTAGGTACTCTATGGTTTTAAGGGTTTTTTTAGTTTTTTAGAGTTTTATGTTTTTTAGAGTTTTTTAAAGTTTTAAGGGCCTTCAAGGATATTTATAGATTTAGTGGTTTTTAGTCTTTTTATGGTATTTTCTGGTTTTTAGGGTTTTTGGGGGTTTTATGGGTTTGAGGGTGGGTTTTTATTGTTTTTAGGGTCTTTTAGGGTTTTTTGCGATTTGAGTTTTTTTAGATTTTTAGGGAATTTGAGATTTTTTTTGGTTTTTAATGTTTTATTATGGGTTTTTAGGGTTTTTATGGTTATTTATGTTTTTATTAAGTTTTAGGGATTTTTTAGTATTTTTATGGTGTTTAGGGTTTTAGGGATTTATATGGGTTTTTTGGTTATTAAGATTTTTAGGGATTTTAGTGTTTTTTGGGTTTTTTGGGTTTAAAGTGTTTCTAGGTTTTTCTAAGGGATTTTCAAAAAAATGTTCTTACATTTTTTGGGATTTATTTTTATTTTTATGGATTTTAGGGTTTTTAGGGGTTTTGAGGGGTTTTAGGGATTTTTAGGTTTTTTTGGGTTTTAGGGTTTTTAGTTTTTTCATTGTTTTAAGGTGTTCTATAGTTATAAAATTTGTAGGGTTTAAAGGGTTTTTATGGTATCTATTGAAGAAGAGGTGTGAGGCCAGGCTATTCCTGACCCCCTCAAAGTTTATTATGAAAAAGAAAGAAATAGCAGATGAGGGAGGGGAGGGGTCAATCAACCCACACCCAAAAACCCTTACAAATCAAGACACCAAAGACACCAAAAAAAGAAAAATCAAAAAAGAAAAAACACAAAAAAAACCAAAAAGCAGAAAAATGGAGAAGTCCCCAACATCACCTCCCAACTGATCAACAGCAAACATCCATCCGCACCAAATCCAGCAATCATCAACTATCTCCAGCAACACCAAAATCGTCATCAGTCGTTTCACAAAACCAACTTCAGCACCACAAAGTCTCAACCATCAACCTCCATCAGCACCAAGTCAAACACCATTACAACAACACCCATTAGTAGCAACATCTTTTCCACAAAAAGACTCCCCACAAGCAACATCGAACCACCAACACCAAAATCACCAACCCAGAAGCACAACCACGGGCAGAGAACAACCAGCATCCACAGTGCGCAGCCCAAGAAGCCCTTCCAGTAACCCTAGAACCACAACGCATAACCAGAAAGTAGCACCTCATACCAATCCCAGAAAACAGCACCAACATCGATAGAAAACCACATATATCAACCGAAACGAAACACAGATGCATCTCCTGCTCAGAATTCCAAGCCAATCTCATCTTCCCATGAATCCATCATCAACCTCTGTAAAACGAAGGCACCAAAACTCCAGCATCAACAACAAAAGCATCACCTCCTTCAAGCCAACTAGTTCCTATCAACTTGTATCTCATAAAACAGCAACCAGCACATCTGAACCCATCTTCTCCCAAGGAATCACATCTCATCATCCCGCAATCGTAGACTTTGGACCAAACAACATTCAACATTTCACACCTCGAACCATAGCTAACCGCATACTACCAGCAATTCCACATCAAAAATCGCCTAACCCATCTCAGAAAAACCAGAAACCAGAACCCGTGATGATTCATAACCAAAATCACAACCAGGAAATTGGAGAACATGGAATGCCAAAAGGTCTGACCGAATCTAGCATCAACAGCATGGAGTAGAGATGAAGCTGAGAGACAAGGATGAGTACACACCTGAAGCTACGTCATGAACCGAGGAAAGTATCGTAACAGAACATAGAACGAACCTTATACAACGCGGGATCGAGAAGGGCCCAACCAGCGCCACCAGACCAAATCATCTCACCATCCACAGAAATGAAGCGCCTTCTATGGAGAAACTGGACACCAAAGCAGATCAGGGTAGATGACCATCCGTCCAAGAGTTTTAGTGTTTTTAAAGTCCTTTTAGGGTTTTTTTTTTCATTTTTTAGGTTCTTAGGGGTTTTATGTGTTTTTAAAATTTTATTGTTTTCTTAGGGTTTTTCATGGGTTTTTTGGGGCTTTTTACATTTTTAGGGATCCATAGGACTTTTTTTGGGTTTTTACGTAATTTTAGTTGTTTTGATGGTTTTTTGGATATTTTCAGAGTATTTAAGGATTTAGTTATTTTGCATTTATTTTGGGTTTTTAGGGGTTTTAAGTGGTTTATGGTTTTTATGGATTTCTTATGGGTTTTCGGGGTTTTTTGGGTTTTTTATATTTTTTAGGATTTATAAGATTTTGTTTTGGATTTTTAGGGGGTTTTAAGGTTTTTAGGGATTTTTAGTGTTTTTAGGGTTTTTAGAGTTCTTAGGGATTTCACAGTTTTTGGGGGGTTTGGGTTTTTTTTTTGTTTTTAAGTTTTCAAAAAAAAATAGAGATTTTTCATGTTTTTTGGGTTTAAAGCTTTTATGATTTTGACTAGGTTTTTAGGGTTTATAAATTTTTTGGGGGGTTTTTTGGTTTTTTTTGTGTTTTTAGGTTTTTTAGTGTTTTGGTGGGTTTTAGCATTTTTTAGGTCTTTCAGAGGTTTTAAGTGTTTTAAGGTGTTGATATTTTCTTAGGGGTTTTCAAAGTTTTTACGAATTTTTACATTTTTTGGGATGTTTTTTAGATTTTAATAGTTTTTAGGTTTTTTAGAGAATTTGAGGGGTTTTTGGGTTTTTTGGGACATTAAGGGTTTAATGGTTTTTTGGGGTTTCCTTTGAGTTTTTATGGTTATAAGTTTTTTTAGGTTTTTATGGGTTTTAATTGTTTTTAGTTTTTAAAGGTTTTCTTACGTGTTTTCATGGTTTTTAGGATTTTTATGTTTTTAGGGATTTTTTGGGCTTCTTTAGATTTTTTATGGGTTTTAAGGGTTTTTTGGGATTTTTCGGTTTTTTGGTTTTTTGTGTTTTTATGGTTTCTTAAGTTTTTTGGTTTTTAATTTTTTTTTGGATTTTTTAATGTTTTTAAGTGTTTAAAGGGTTTTTAGTGTTTTCAGTGGTTTTTGAGTTTTTATCGGTTTTTAGGGTTTTTAATGTTTTATATGGGTTTTATGGTTTATAGAGTTTTTAGGTTCCTTTTAGGGTTTTATGGTTTTTAAATGTTATAGGTGTTTTAAGTGTTTTGAGGTTTTTATGGTTTTCTTAATATTTTTCAGGACATTTAAGGGTTTTCTGTTTTGAAATATTTTTAGGGATTTTTTAGTATTTTTTTATTTTAAGGGGTTTTTATGGATTTTGAAGTGTTTTAGGGTTTTTAGTGTTTTTAGATCTTGTAATTTTTTAGGGGTTTGTGTTTTTTATGTTTTTATGATTTTTTTAGTGTTTTTTGTTTTTTATTTATGATTTTTAGGATTTTTAGGATTTCTAAATATTTTTAGGGTTTTATGGTTTTTACTGTTTTTATGGTTTTTAATGGGTTTTTGGGTTTCTGGGGATTTTAGGGTTTTTTGAGTTGTTTAGGGGTGTTTTGGATTTTTTAGATTCTCTTAATGATTATAGGGGTTTAAAGGGTTTTTATATTTTTAAGTGGTTTTTAGGGTTTTTATGGGGTTTTAAGGTTTTAATGGGTATTTTGGGTTTTTGATTTTTAGGATTTTTAGGATCTGTAAAGGGTTTTTTTTGAGTTTTTAGCATTTTTTTTTTGTTTTTTGGGGTTTCAAGTGTTTTCAGGTTTTAAGGATATTTTATAGTTTTTAGTTATTTTTAGGGTTTTGACTTTTAATGTATTTTTATGTATTTTTTTAAAGGTTATTTTTACTTTTTAGGGATTTTGTGTTTCTTTAGTGTTTTTAGGGTATTATGGTTTTTAGGGTTTTTAGGGGGTTTAAGTGTTTTTATTTTTGTAATTTTTTTATTTTTTGAGGGTTTTTTTGGTTTTTTTTAAATTTTTTGGAAATTTTTATGCTTTTTAGGATTTTTATGGTTTCGATGGTTTTTAAGGATTTTGAGGGGTTTCAAGGGTTTTAAGGGGTTGTAGGATTTTTATGATTTTTTTGGTGTTTAAATCATTTTTTAGTTTTTTAGGGTTACTAATGTTTTTATAGGTTTTTAATGTTTTTAGGTGTATAAAATGTATTTAGAGTTTTTAGTGGGTTTCTATGTCTTTTATGGGATTTTAGTGTTTTTAGGGAGTTTATGTTTTTTAAGTTTTTATGGTTTTTAGAGTATTTTTATGGGTTTATGGTTTTTAGTGTTTTTATGTTTTTAGGGGTTTTAAGTGTTTTTAAGTTTCTAAGGTTTCCTTAGGGTTTTTAGGGTTTTAAGGGTTTTTTAAATTTTCTGGGTTTTTAGTTATATTTTAGGATTTTTATAGTTTTTTAGGGTTTTTATGGATTTTGAGGGTTTTTAGGGTTTTTTTGGTTTTTTTGGTTTCTTAAGGGTTTTAACTTTTATTTGTGTTTTTAATGTTTTCTTAGGGGTTTTAAGCGTTTTTGGGATTTTTTAAATTTGTAGGTATTCATAGAGAATTTTTTGAACTTTTGTGGTTTTTAGTTTTTTTAAGGATTTTAAGTTTTTTTTGTATATTTTAGTTTTTTTCATTTTTATTGGGTTTTAATGTGTTTTTGTCGTTTTAGGGTTCTTTTGAGTTTTTTATAGTTTTATGGTTTGTTAGATTTTTTTAATGTTTTATGGGTTTGAAGTATTTTTATACTTTTTACTGGATTTTTGTGTTTTAAGGTTTTTTAGGCAAAGAAGGCACGGGTCCAGGCTATTACCGGAACCCCCAAAAATTTATAAACAAAGGATACAGACATTGTAGACAAGGGAGGGGAGGGATCAATCAATCCACACCCAAAACCCCTTACGAACTCAGCCCGAGGGCCACAAAAGGAAAGAAAAAAAGAAACAAAGTGCAATACCAAAAAGGACACAGTGACCAAAAGAAAATCACACATAGAGAAGGTCAGTCAACATCACCGCCAAAATCCGCCAACTCCGCATCACGAAACCCCATGCCAACACCAAAGCCGCCACCATTATCAGCAATGCTAAAATTTGATTCATCACCCTGGTCCATTGAGTCCCATCCAGAGTCAAAATCTTCTTGCATGCCAAGTTTAGACAGCAGCTTCTCCATAGCTTTTACCTGCTCACCAGAAAAATAAGGCCTCTCTCGCTTATTCACCTTTGGATTCAGTTTGACAGCTCGTGAGGAGTCCCTAGTTGCCATTGGGCGTGGGAGGGTAGAGTAATCCCTCCTCCTTCTTCGTCTTGGTGGGGCAGAGGAGGTTCCTGCAGCAGACATCTTTGTTCCATTGCCACCATCACTAGCGGCTAATGGTGCCTTGCCCTTCTTGCTTTCTGCCTCAGGAGTTTCAGCACCTCCACTGATTTTTTTCTCCCTTTATGTGACCATAGCAGCATTTATCCATCGATCAGCCTCAGCAAGCCTCTCCCCAAGCCTCCTTGCCTCACCTTCAAGAGGGAACCTTTCCCTTTCAACCCATACCATCTCATGGAGCTGCACACAAAAGTCTTCAGCAGAGGGAACATCATGAAGGATCATCGCCCTCTGCAGGTCCATGGAAGGACCACCAGCTTCACCAGCATATCGGAGCTGGTCACTAGGAAGGTCCTCAGCACTACTGTCAGAGGGGGATGATAACCCAGGCCCCATGCCAAGTCCCCCCACGCCAGGATACCCATGAAGGACCAGCGGGGCATCACGCCAGTCTATATCCCCATCCAGTATGGGCATTTCCTCAGCTGAGAATGAAATCCAATCATCTCCAGACCTGGTTTCCTGAGCAACATCATCCTCTTTTGCAGCATCTTCCACCCGTACCCCACCCATAGTAGGCTGAGCCGAACCTGCAGCCATAGAAACATTCATAGGAGCCTCATCCGTTAGAGCAGATCCACCAGCATTCTCATCAACCTTTAAGCTAGTTGTGTCATCCCATCCTAGATCCTTGCAGGAATTTTTCACATTTCCTGGCCAGACATCCATCGCAATTGTCCTATCTATCTCAGTTTTCTTCCTAATATCTTCACCAGACCCGTGAACACCTTCAGCAGAGCCATGAATTCCTCCCTCAGCGAGCATGACTTCATCCTCAACAGCATTCCCTAAGACACCGGCGCTTGCTTCCAGACTCACCAAGAAGCCACCCGAATCCATCAGAGGGATTTCTAACCCATTACCATCCAACAGAGGAGACGATCAGGGCACATCGGTAGCCACAGAGTGGGAAACCTCCCCAATCATCCCCTTCACCTCCACCCGAGGGAGGCCGCTCCCACCAGCAGACAGATATTCACCACCCCTAGAAGAGCCAGAACAAATTCCAGAACGGTCACTGTTCCCAAACCTCCAGCACGAAGAGCAGAAGACTGGCCATTGATCGAAGACAACAGGTTGTCTCCATCTGAGCTCCTCTCCCACAGTAATCCAGACAGAGTCCATAGGGGGTTTCGACGCATAAATTTTGACAAAAGCCCTTGGAGCAACCGGATGACAGAGGGCCCTCGTCCTACTATCCACACAAAGGAATCACCCCACCAGGTTTCCAAGCATCGAAATAATTGAGAAATTCTGAAAGGGGAGTGGAAATTCAGGAAAACGCACCCAGGTAGTAGCAATCGGGGAGCTTCGCTTCATATGAAAATCAAAGTTCCATCGAAAGATGGAGAATCGAGCGCCATTGCATGACCGAGGAGCTGCTGACCAGGCAAGGATGAGATCATCCTTCGTTACAAACCGAACCATGATATGAGAGCTGTCGAGCAGGCCCACAGTCGCGCGAGCCCTAAGATTCCATGAAGCCATAACGAACCTATCGATGGTGACCACCAGGGGTCGCCACCTCGGAAAGCTTACAACCAGAGTCAACCGGTGGAGATCCGCTGCCTCAGTGAACTCCCGAATTGAGAGAGGAAGCTGAAGGCAGCCATCGAAGAACTCCGGAACCTTTGGGCCAAGCACCATTCGCGGGAAGGCGGGTAACAGATCAGAAGAAGAGAGCGACGATAAATCATCAGAGAGAGGATCCTCCCCCGTAGAGATAGGGGGAGGATCTTCGATTGCCATCGCCTTCAACCCGAGGGGAAACCGCCATCGCAGGGGAGCAGAATTGCCAGGAGCGCCCGAGCCGCCATCTTTTTAGGGATTGTGTTTAAGGTTTTTTAGGGTTTTTTAATGTTTAAGGGGTTTTTATGGTACTTATGGGGGTTTAGGGTTTTTAGGGATTTTTTAGGGTTCTTTTAGAGTTTTAGAGTTTTTTATTTTTTAGGGGTTTTTTGTTTTTTTAGGTTTTTCAGGTTTTATTTTGTTTTTTAGGGTTTTAGGGATTTTTTATGTTTGAGTGTTTATAAGGGTTTTTAAGGATATTTAGGAATTTTTAGGGTTTTTAGTATTTCTATGGTTTTTGGGATGTATATGATTTTTTCAATTTTAGGGGTTTAAAGTGATTTTTTTATGGTTTTCAAAGAGGTTTTTAATTTTTTTAGTGTTTTTTACGTGTTTAGGTATTTTTAGGATCTTTATTGTTTTTTATGTTTTTAGGGATTTTGAGGGTTTTATGTTTTTAGTTTTTTATCTTTTTTTGGGTTTTATGAGATCTATTTGTGTTTTTAGGGGTTTTAAGGTTTTATATATTTTTTTAACGTTTTTAGTGTTTTATAGGGTTTTTAGATTTTTTTAGTGGAATTTTAGATGTTTTATTGATTTTTTTTGGGTTTTTAAGGTTTTTAAGGATTTCGCAGTTTTTAGGTGTTTTTAGGTTCTTTTGGGGTTTTTATTGTATATAGTGTTTTGGGGTTTCTAGGGGTTTAAATTGTTTTAGAGTTTCTAGTGTTTTTTTACATTTTTAGTGATTTTAGGTTTTTTAGTATTTTTCTAGAATTTTATGATTTTTAGGGATTTTGAGGGGTTTTGGGCGGGGGGGGGGGGGGGGGGGGGGTTGGGTTTTTTTTGTGTTTTTAATGGTTTTATGTGTTTTTAAGATTGTAAGGTGTTCTTAGGTTTTTCATGATTTTAGGGTTTTTTATGTTTTAATGGTTGTTTGAGAGTTTCAAGGATTTCTATGTGGTTTTAGGGGTTTTAGGGATTTTTAGGGTTTTAGGGTGTTTGTTGTTTTTGGGGTCTTTAGGGGTTTTTTGGATTTTTTATTATTTTTATGATTTTTTACATTTTTTAATTTTGTATGGGTTTAATGGGTACTATAGTTTTTAGTGTTTTTTATGTTTTTATTGTTTTTTAGGGTTTTAAGGGTTTTAGTGGTATTTATGGTTTTTAAGGTTTTTAGGATTTTTAGGTTATTTTTAGGGTTTATAGATTTTTTTTGTGTTTTTAGGGATTTTAATTATTTTTTGGTTTTTAATTATTTCTTAGGATTTTCAGGGTTTTTAAATTTTAAGGATTTTTTGGGACTTTTTAGGATTTTTATGCTTTTCTGGATTTTGAGGGATTTTATGGGCTTTCATGTTTTTAGGGTTTCTATGGTTTTTATGGGCTTTTAGAGGTTTTCTATGCTGTTCTGGATTTTATTTTTTTAGTTTTTTAACATTTTTATTGGTTTAAGGGGTTTTTATAGTTTTTAGTGGATTTTAAGGGATTTATAGGCCTTTTTATTAATTTTTTAGGTTTTTTTTCTGTTTTTTACGGGTGTTTAGGGTCTTTTTAAAAGTTTTCAAGGTTTTTAGCATTTTTTATGTTTCCAAGGGATTTATGTGTTATTTATGATTTAAGTTTATCTTAGGTTTTTTCATGGTTTTTATGGGTTTTTAGGTTTTTAGGTATTTTTGATGAATTTTTTGGATTTTTTTTGATTCTATAGGTTTTAGGTATTTTTAGGGGTTTTTGGGTTTTTAGGATTTCTAGGGTTTTTATGTTTTTTTTGGTTTTTAGGTGTTTTATGTTGTTTTATGTTTTTGATGTTTTCTTAGTGTTTTTAGGGTTTTTGGATGATTTCATGTTTTTAAGGATTATTTAGGATTTTTATGGTTTTTTTAGGATTTTGATGGTATTTGTGGTTTTTTAGAGTTTTTACGGTTTTTTTGGTGTTTAAGATTTTCGGGGTTTAAAGTGTTTTTATGTTTTTAATGATTTCTTTGGGTCTTTCTGGGTTTTATCATTTTTTATGTTTTTAAGTATTTTTAAGGATTTTACAATTTCTATGGTTTCTGTGGTTTTTTTTATTTTGAGGGGTTTTAGGGGTTTTTGCGTTTTTATATTTTTATTAGGGTTTTTCAGAGTTTTATGGGTTTTTTCATTTTAAGGATTTTTAGGTATTGTTTAGGATTTTAGGGTTTTTCAGTATTTTCTGGGGTTTTATGGGTTTTATGATTTTTATATTTGTTTTGAGGTTTTGGTATTTTTTGAAATTTTAGGGGTTTTAAGGTTTTTTTTGAGTTTTTAAATTTTCTAGTGGTATAAAGGGGTTTGAGAGGGTCTAGTGGTTTTAAAGGATTTTTATTGTATTTAGGGTTTTTATGGATTTTTAGGGTTTGATGGTTTTTACATTTTTTAGATTTTTAGGGTGTTTATGTTTTTTTATGATTTTAAGGATTCATTCTGGTTTTTCAGATTTTTATGGTTTTATATGTTTTTTGGGATTTTTAGGTCCTTTTAGGATGTTTAAGGATTATTTGGGTTTTTAGGGATTCTGAGGGTTTTAGGATTTTTTAGGATTTTTATGGTTTTTATGTTTTTTGGGTTTTACAGGGGGTTTATTTTTTTTAGTTTTTTATTGATTTTCATAGTTTTTTAACATTTATAGTGGATTAACAGGTTTTTAGTGTTTTTAGTGATTTTTAGGATTTTTAATAATTTTTATAGTTTTAGAAAGTTTTTTTTTGGTTTTTAGGGTATTAAGGGTTTTTAGGAGTTTTATGGTCTTTTAAGGGTTTAAGGGTTTTTATAACTTTTTAGGATTTTTATAGGATTTATGTGATTTTATGATTTTTAAGTTTTTCATAGGGTTTTTCGGATTTTTTACTTTATTAAAAATTTTGGGTATTTTGTATGATTTTTATGGTTTATAGGGATTTTTAGAGACTTTGAGGGTTTTTATGGTTTTTTGGGGTTTTCCTCAGTTTAGGTATTTTAGGGGTTTTAAATGTTTTTATGATTTAGGGTTTTTTATGGTTTTTGTGAATTATATGGTTTTTTTCATATTTTTGGACTTTTAGGTATTTTTGGATTTTTTTTATTTTTTAGGTGTTTTATGGATTTTTAGGGTTTTTAGGGTTTTTCGGGGTTTTACTGTATTATGGTTGTTTTTTATTTTTTAGTGTTTTTATATTTTTCAGAGTTTTTATCATTTTTACGGGTTTAATGAGGTTTCATATATTTTAGAGGTTTCTATGGGTTTTAGGGGTTGTAGGGGTTATTATGGTTCTTAGGGGTTTAAGGGTTTTAAGATTTTTAGGGTCTTTTAAGGTTGCTCGGGATTTTAGCGTACAATAATTTTTTAAAGGATTTAAGGTTTCTAATGTTTTTAAGTCTTTATTAGGTTTTTTAGGGTTTTTTTTACTTTGATAGGTATTTTAGGGATATTTTAACATTTTTAAGGGTTTTAGGGTTTTTATCAATTTTAATGTGTTTTAGGGTTTTTTGGGTTTTTAATTTTTTTAGGTTTCTAAGTTTTTCATTGGGGTTATCAAGTTTTTTTGCATATTTATTATTTTTTTTGTATTTTACTGGATTTTTATGGTTTTTATGGGTTCTATGGATTTTGAGAGTTTTTTGGGGTGGATTGTGTTTTTAGGATTTTTATGGTTATTTTTGTGTTTTAGGATTTTTTTTAGTTTTTAGGGGTTTCAATGGTTTTTTGTGTTTTTAATGTATTTATGTATTTAAAAGGTTTTAAGAGTTTCTCGTTGTTTTTAGGGTATTTAGGGGTTTTATGTTTTTTTAATGTTTTTGTGGTTTTAAGGGTTTTATTGTTTTTTGAATTTTTAGGGTCTTTTCAGGGTTTTTAGTGTTTTTTGCATTTTTAGGGACTTTTAGTGTTTTTAGGTTTTAAAGGTTTTCTTACAGGTTATAATGGTTTTTAATATTTTTATTTTTTTCAGTATTATTGGGGGTTTTTTTCTATTTTTATGGGTTTTATGGTTTTTAGGATTTTAGTGATTTTTAGGGTTTTTAGAATCTCCATGGTTTTTAAGGGGTTTCAGTGTTTTTTAGGTTTTTAGGGGTTTTAAGTGTTTTGAGGTTTTTAAGGTTTTCTTAGGAGTTTTCAGGGGTTTATGGTTTTTATGTTTTTAGGGATATTTAGGGATTTTTTAGGGTTTTTATGGTTTTTAATTTTTTAAGATATTTTGATGGTTTTTAGTGTTTCTTGGGAATTTTGGTATTTAAAGGATATTGGGTTTTTAATGGTTTTTTAATTTTTTAGGGATTTAAGAACTTTTAGAGTTGTTTACCATTTTATGGGTTTAAAGAGTATTAGATATTTTTATGTTTATTTACTGTTTTTATGTTTTTTTAGGGTTTTTAAGGTTTTACGGGGTTTTATGGTTTTTAAAGATTGGAGGGTTTTATGGGTTTTAGGGATTTTAGTTTTTTAGGGTTTTTTGTGGTTTTAAATGAATTTATTTTTTTAAGGTTTTATTAGTTCTTTTCATGGTTCTTAAGGTTTTTGCATTTTTAGGGATTTTAGGTGTTTTAAAAGATTTTTATGTTTTTAAGGATTTTTGGGATTTTGAGGGGTTTTAGTGTTTTTAGGGATTTTATGAGTTTTAGAATTTTTAGGATTATTAGGAATTTCAGGTGTTTTTATGTTTTTATAATTTTCATAGGGGTTTTCAGGCTTTTTATGATTTTTTATGTTAAAAGGGATTTTTGGGGATTTTTTATTATTTTTTTGGTATTTAGGGTTTTTAGGGGTTTTAGGGGTTTTTAGGGTTTTTATTTTTTTAGGTTTTTTAGTGTTTGAAGTTATTTTTAGGTTTTTTATGGATTTTTAGTGTTTTTAATGTTTTAGGGGTTTTATAGTTATTATGGGTTTTTTGGTTTTTTTGGCCTTTTAGGGTTTTTAGTATTTTTTAGGATTTTAGGGGTTTTTAGTGTTTTTAGTTTTTTGAGGGTTTTATTGGGTTTTAGGTGCTTTTTTTACATTTTAGAGATTTTCTTATATTTTTAGGATTTTTATGGTTTTTATAGTTTTTATAGATTATCAGCTTTTTACGGGGTTTTAAGGTTTTTAGGGTTTTTAGCATTTTTTAGGTTTTTAGGGGTTTTTATATGTTTTTATGTTTTTAATGTTTTCTTAGTGTTTTTCATGGTATATAGGGTTTTATGTTTTTCAGGATTTGATGGTTTTTTGGGGATTGTTATAATTTTTTGGTTTTAGGGGTTTTAAGTGTTTTGGGGTTTTCAAGGTTTTCTTAGGGGTATTCAATTTTTTAGTGTTTTTATTTTCTTAAGGTTTTTTGGGATTTTATATGATTTTTATGGTTTTTAGGGTTTTTATGTATTTTGATGGTTTTTATGGTTTTTTAGGGTTTTATGGTTTTTATGGTCTTTTGGGTTTTAGGGTTTTTTCTGAGTTTTTTTAAGATTTTTTAGTGTTTTTTAACATTTTTATTTGTTGAAGGGTTTTTATAATTTTTCGTGATTTTTTAGGGTTTTTATAGTTTTTAAGGGTTTTAAAGGTTTCTATTAGTTTTTATGGTTTTTAAGTGTTTTTTTGGTTTTACGGTCTTTTTGGATTTTAGGGTTTTTTGCATTTTTAGAGTTTTAAGTGATTTAGGTTTTCAAGATTTTCTTAGTTTCTTCTGGGTTTATAGGATTTTTTACTTTTTAGGTATTTTTTAGGATTTTTATAGTTTTTTGGGGTTTAGGAATTTTAGCGTTTTTAGGTTTTTTAAGGATTTTATTTTTGTAGGTTTTTAAGGTTTTCTTATGGGTTTTCATGGTTTTTTGGGATTTTTACATTTTTATGGAATTTCAGGTCTTTTTGGATTTTAATGGTTTTTAGGGTTTTTTGGGATTTTGAGGGTTTCATGGTTTTTAGAGTTTTTTTGGGGTTTTTATTGTTTCTATGGAGTTTTAGGGGTTTTTATGGTTTTTATGGGTTTTTAGAGTTTATAACATTTATTTGGATTTAAAGGGTTTATATTGTTTTTGTGGTGTTTTAGGGGTTTTAATGTTATTAGGGATTTTAATGGTTTTTAGGGGGATTTTGTGTCTTTTTAGGGTTTTTAGCGGATTTTATGGTTAAAAAAATGTTTTATAGAGGTTTTAATTATTTTTAGGTTTTTAAGGTTTTCTTTGTTTTTCTTAGGGGTTTTAGGGTTTTTTACATTTCTAAGGATTTTTAGGGTTTTTTTTATTTTTATGGATGTTATAGTTTTTAAGGATTCTTAGGGATTTTATTTGTTTTTTGTTTTTTATTTCGTTTTTGGTGTTTTTAGGTTTTTAGGGTTTTTTATGTTTTAAGTGATTTTTAGGCGGTGTTTAATATATTTATGTATTTTTAGGTTTTTCGTTTTTAGGGTTTTTGGTGTTTTTAAGGGTTTATAGATTTTTTAGTTTTTTACGAGTTTTTTTATTTTTTTTTGTTTTTTATGGTTTTCTATAGTTTTTTTAAATATTTTTAGTATTTTGAAAGGTTTGTAGTTTTTTTTTTGAAAGGAACACATAATTTAATATAAATAAGAAGGAATTGTAGTACAACACAGTCACCCAAAGGGTGAACCAAATGTCCTAAAGGTCCCCGGCAATAGCAAAATGGAAAATGGGCATGAGAATAATCATGAATCCCAAACAACCAAACTCTAAAAAAATTCATGATAATCCTCATGAATCCAATCCTATCCATTTTCTAGAAAACCAGCTAGAGAAACCCCACAAATCCCAAATGAAACATTTCCTGGAAAAGGACCTGAGATCCCTCGAGAAGCCCATCCAAACCATCACCTAGAAGATAGATAAAGAACCTCACGAAGCCCATCCAAACCAATGCCTGAAAAAGGAACAAGAAATCTCTTAGAGGCAAATGAACCCGACACCCATCTCACATCACCTAGCCTGAAACATCATCACAAGATCAATAGAAAACACCAGTGCAAAGAGGACCCATCCAACACCTAGCACCCAGCACCCAAAAATAACTCCAACATCAAAAAGATCCAACTCCCAACTCCCATAACAAGCTCCTAGCATCAACATCCCCCAATACACTTCCAATATCCCAAAAATAACCAGAACAATGCAATATCTCTCAGCACCGTGCATAAATCTCCCAACACCAACATCTCCCAACACCTTCCAGAACCCCTCCTCAATTCTAGAACAACATCTAGCACCCAAAATAAGTCCATCACCGTGTAACATCTCCCAACATTTCTCCCATTAGTCTCATCCCCAACTCTAGTAGTGAACAACAATGTAACAAACACCACAACTAGCCATCCCCAGTACCCAGCAGCTAGTTCCCAAAATAAGCCCCAACAAAAAACAAATCCCACCTCTTCACACCAATCCAGCACCCATCATCCAAGCACCGAATCCTACACCAGCCAAAAACTAGCAGCCCCTAATAAAATTGATCACCAACATTAAGAAACGAATAATCCAAAAGAAAAACTCTCCCAACCACATCTATAGAAACTAGAACCCCACAACAGTTTCCAAAATCTTACAAAAAATAGTAAATCCTGCATAACACAACAATATAATATACAATAGCCGCACTTCAACCCAAACCAATACAAAAGCACAAACCAGAAAAGCCAAAAAAAAACATGTAATAACCTTCTTACTGTAGCCTGAGCACCCTATAAATCTTCATTCCATCCTAGAATCACACACACAACCATACATGACTCCCCTTAGTGACTAAAACTAGAAAAAAAATAGTGAGAGGCAGAGGAGGCCGAAAATATCCCCCATAAGTGGCACATTCAATGATGACAATTAGAACCATGATGGAGGAAACTATGATGGTTGAATAACTATCACCCAATAGAATTAGGAGAATCGATGAATTGAAAACCCCACACCGAGAGAAGGAAGAAACTGGGGTAACTGGCTAAGACTGCACACAACAAAGACACATGGATTCCATGATAAAAGCACACCTCCGACCATGAAAGAGACCTACACCTATCTAAGGAAGAAATGTTTTTGGCCAAAAAAATAAATTCCAGAAACTAGAAGAACAAAAACCATCATCGAAGAGAGAATTGAAGACAATGAATATTCCAAATCTGATGTTACCAATGAGCCATTATGGTGAGAAATACCCCCATCCTTTAACACCTGAGAACAGCTTCCAAATATACTAAATTCCTCATGAACCGAGACCATGACATTTGAAAACATTCTAGAAGACATACCCTAGTGACAGAAAACTATATATATTCCTTGATACACGTGACATCAAACCACAAACCCCTATCAAGACAAATATAATCTATTCTGCGAATGAATATACCACCTACAACAATCAAACATGAAAAATGAGATATCATGCACCACCAAGGAACACCAAACTTGAATCCCCTTCCCAAGATACAAGACCAAAATAGAAAAATAGGCCACCAATGATGATGACCATACCCAAATCTGAAAATATGTTGATGATTATGGACACATTGGTGAAAAATTATGGCAATCTAAGTGAAATCATGAGGAAAATATCATCACTCCAAATGCACTGCTCAAAGGAAGAAACAATTCCAGATTGAAAGGTCCAACCCAGCTAATATAGATCAGAAGATCCTAAACCACCCCAAGAAGGCTACCTAAGAAACATGTAGAAATATCCTCCACCAACATAGTAGAATACCAACAGACCAATTTCCAATAAAATACCACATACCACAACTCGGAATGAGAACCCCAAATCAAAACAAGAAGTTACCCTGAAAACATAATCATTCCCTCCAAGGATTCCATCCTCACACACCATGGACCAAATCTACTCAGAGCTTCAAGAGTACAATTGGGAGATCTATCAACTTACCTTGGAGAATGTATTTTATATTTTTTTGTATTTTTTAGTGTTTTAAGTTTTTTTATGATTTTTTATGTTTTTGGGGGTCTTTATAGTTTTTAGGGGTTTTAGGGTTTAGGGTCTTTTAGGATTATTTTGGGTTTTATAATCCTTTATTTTTTTTAGGTTTTTATGTGTTTCTAGGTATTAAAGGTATTCTTATGGGTTTTATGGTGTTTTATAATTTTTTATATTTTTACTGTTTTTAGGTCTCTTTATGTATTTTTATGTTTTTATGGTTTTTACGTATTTTGATGGTTTTTAGGGTTTTTATAATTTTTAGGTTTTAGGGGTTTTATGTTTTTTTAGGATTTTATGGTTCTTTTAGGGGTTTCCAGGGTTTTTGGGTTTTTAATATTTTAATTGATTTAGGTATTTTTAGAGTATTTATGGGTTTTTAGTTTTTATGGATTTTTAGTGTTTTAGCATTTTCAGGGGTTTTAGGTGTTATAAGCATTTTTACGGTTTCTTAGGGTTTTTCTAAGTTTTTTTTGTTTTTTAACTTTTATAAGTTTTTTTAGGGATTTTTATGATTTCTATGATTTTTTTGATTTTTATGGTATTTAGGTATTTTGAGGAGTTTTAGGGATCTTTTGGGGTTTTATTATTATTTTGGAGTTTTAGGTTTTTTTGAATTTTTTTGGCGTTTTAATATGTTTTCGAGTTTTTTAACTTTTTTACGAGTTTAATGGGGTTTTTTACAGTTTTTAGTGAATTTTAGGGGCTTTTTGGGTTTTTTGGTTTATCTATGGTTTTAGGGGTTTTTATGGTTTTTAGGAGGTCTTAGGTTCTTTTATAATTTTTTAGGGTTTTTATATTTGTTAGGTTTCTTGGGGGTTTAAAGTGTTTTTGTGTTTTTATGTTTTTATTGGTTTTTTTTTATTTTTTTGGGTTTTTTACGTTTTTAGGTATTTTTAGGTATTGTTTAAGATTTTTATGTTTTTAGATTTTTTAGGGGTTTTAGGGTTTTTGGTGTTTTTTTTTGGTTTCTTGGGTTATTTTGCTATTTTAGCATTTTTAGGAATTTTAGGTTTTTAAGGTTTTCTGAGGCTTTTTAGGCTTTTTAAATTTTTAGTGTTTTTAGGGATTTTATTAGGATTTTATGTTTTTTTGTGTTTTTAGGGATATTGAGGGGTTTTTTGGGGGGTTTATGGGTTTTATCGTTTTTAGGATTTTTTTGATTATTTTATGGGTTTTGGGGGTTTTAGATTTTTTAAAATTTTTTCGTGGTTAGAAGGCTTTTTAGAATTTTTAGTATGGTATTAATGGATTTTCAAGGTTTTTAGGGTTTTTTAGATTTTGAGGGTTTTAGGGTTTTTAAGGTTTTTAGAGTATTTTGGGTTTTTTGGGGGTTTTAATTGTTTTTAGGTTTTTAAGTTTTTCTTAAGGTTTTTCTAGGTTATTAGGTGTCTTTAAATTTTTTGGTATTTTTAGAGATTTTTAGGGTTTTAATGGTTTTTATGGAATTTTATGGTTTTAGGGTTGTTAAAGATTTTATGGTATTTTTTTATTTTTAAGGTTTTTTTAGTTTTTAGAGTTTTAAAGTTTTTTAGAGTTTTTTAACATTTTTAGGTGTTTAAAGGGTTTTTATATTTTTTATTGGTTTTTATTATTTTTATGTTTTTATGGTTCTTAGGGGATTTATGGTATTGGGGGTTATATATAATTTTAGGGTTTTTAGGGGCAATGAGTGTTTTTTGGTTATAGTAGTTTTGTTAGGGTTTTTAGGGTTTTTATGTTTTTTTATGTTTTATGATTTTTTAGGGATTTTTCTGTTTTTTTATAATTTTTAGGGTTTTTAAGAAATTTTAGGCTTTTAGGGTGTTTAATTGTTTTGATATTTTTAGTGGAGTTATGTTTTTTAGGTTTTTAAGGTTTTCTTATGGGTTTTCAGGGATTTTAGAGTTTTTTATTTTTTAGGTATTTTTAGGGATTTTTATCTTTTTATGGTTTTTAGGGTTTTTAGTCATTTTAATGTTTTGATGGTTTTTTATGGGGTTTTATATTTTTAGTGGGTTTCAGGGGTTTCAATGTTTTTTATGGTTTTTATGGGTTTTAGGGGTTTTTAGGGTCATCTATGGTCCTTAGGGTTTTTAGTGTTTTTTAGGTTTTTTAGGAGTTTGAAGTGTTTTTAGGTTGTTAAGGTTTTCTTAGGTTTTTTCAGGGTTTTTACATTTTTAGGGATTTTTTGGGATCTTTATGATTTTTATTGGTTTTTAGGGTTTTATGTAATTTTTCGGTGTTTTAGGATTTTTAGGGTTTTTAATATTTTTGGGTTTTGAGAGTTTTTAGGGTTTTAGGGGTTTTATGTGTTTTATAATTTTAAGGTTTTTTATATTTTTTAGGGGTTTTAGGGTTTTTTACATTTTTAGGGTTTTCAGGGATTTAGTTGGTTATTTATAGTTTTTTGTTTTTTGGGGGATTTTTGATTTTTTATTGATTTTTGGGGGTTGTAGGGATTTTTTTTCCGTTTTTTAGGGTTTTATGCATTTTTAGAGGTATTTTAAAAAATTAGAATTTTAAAGGGTTTTCAATGTTTTTAGTGTGGTTTTATGATTTTTATGGAATTTTTTTATTTTTTAAGGGTTATAGGGGTTTTCAGTTTTCAGGGGGTTTTAGGATTTTTAGGGTTCTTTATAGTTTTTAGCATTTTAGGGTTTTTAAATATATTTTGGTTTTTAAGGTTTTCTTAGGGGTTCTCACGTATATTATTCTTTTTTATGTTTCTAAGGTTCTTAGGGATTTTTTATGATTTTTAGGGTATTTTTGTTTTTATGGATTTTCACATTTTTTAGGGTTTTAGGGTTTTTAGAATTTTTTGGGTTATATGGGTTTTAAGTGATTCTTATTTAATGTTTTTCTTTGGGGTTTTAGGGGATTTAAGGTTTTAAACATTTTAGTTATTTTTTGGTATTTTTTAGGATTTTTATGGTATCTTAGGTTTTTAGGGATTTTGAGGGATATTATTGTTTTTTGGTTTTTTGGGTTTTTAGATTTCTAGGTTTTTCTGTGTTTTTTACGTTTTTAGGTTTTTTAGAGCTTTTTAAAAAAATATGGGTTTAATGGAATTTAGATTTTTTTAATGGGTTTTGAGGGGGTTTTTTGTTTATTATAGTTTTTTGGGGTTATATGGTTTGTTTTCAACGGAAACATTATGCTCGATGATCGGTTATAAGTTTGGTTTTGTGAAACCATTTACATTGGATTTACCATTTTTTGAAGACTTGGGTTTATTTCTGAGTGGGTTGATTACATGAGGTCATCTGGTGTGAAATTACTAATGTCATGCATAACATCTCTAAATGGTCTCTAAAGGGTTTTTCTTCGAATCTAGAACCACCCAACATCTCTCACAACCATGAATCATGGACCTGATTTCAAAAGGTATACATTCATTGGATGATTTTTTCAATGACACTTAAGAACTCACATTGGCTGAGAGGATGGGAACTCGTGATCATCCCACTCTTTTGGGGGGAACTATTTCTTTTTCTAGGACTCCCTTATAGATTTTATCTATGTTCATATGTTCGTGAATCCTTGTTATATTCAAAAGTTTGTGTTCATAGGTTACGTTAGGCAATACCGATCACAAATATGCATGTGTTAAGAATTGTCTCTATGTATCTGAGGTTTTCCATTAATGAGGATATCTATATGTATTTAAGGTTCTTCATCAATGTTACCCTTTTGTGGAAAAATCAGGATTTCTTTAGCCATTCACTAATACAATACTGGTTTTAAGCCATAAAATTGTTCTATAGAGTTCATCATCATCCTGGGAGAAAAGAACTATTTTGACGTAGAGATCGAACCCATAATATGGGATTTTTATATATCATTGTGAGGGGAATCCGAACTCATGTAATTCGGTGATACTTTAATAGACACTTTACATTTTACGATCGTATGACAGGTACCTGACCAGGTAGTTTAACATCATGCACAAAAGACATCCAAGTGAAAGGTTTCTTAGAAAACATAGTGTTGGAATTACACTGAGTCGGCCTAAGATATGAGGAAGAGATATGCTCTCTTGGGTGAATGTGACCCTACTGGGGATGTGGCCCAAAGAACATTAGGGTTATTTGGGTGTCGGGTTTTGACCTCAGAGAGGCTTCCTACGTATACTAATTAGTTTGGAATCAAATCCCATATAGTTTTCTTTGATATAGGACTTACACTTTATATCCATTCATGGAGCTTGATTGGGGTCCACGCATAAGAGCTACCTAGATGGGGAATTGTATCAGGGCATACACCTTCTAGGGGGCCTGTTTGGATTTGAAGGCAGGGCTTACATCTATGGAGAAGGCTCATGCTTTGGATCAAATTTTGGACTTACATATATGTATAAGGATCATGATTTTAGGGTCATGTATATTTTATGATCACCATCTACCAATAATCCTAGGTGAGTCATGCTCGGTGTGAGAAACAAGAGGAGGCAATGGATTTGAAGATCACATGTCCCAATTCATCTGTTGATAGGTGGGATTGGAGCCCAAATGGAGGAAGAGAGGGGGTGTTTAATGTACCCATTTCCCCACCAATTATTATATCCTAGATATCCATATCTTTTGATCTATCTGAATATGTCATAGGTTATGGAGAACAGGAATAAAGGTTCCACCTCCCATGAGAAAGGATGTGGGATTACCTTAGTGGGAGTGCCCTGAATTTGATTCCAACGAAAAGGGAGAAATGTTATACATTGAACCTCATTGAAGGGAAATTACAATGGTTTCCCTTAATCCATATAATAGGAAGGAACATGTTCTCATCCCATGGTTAGTACCCTCATTACCATGGTAATGTAAACACAAGGTCATTTTAGGGGTCCGCCTCACTACTAGGGTAACCAATAAGACTCCACTTACCAAGGGTATGTAAACTCAAAATGGCACACTGGTTTTCCCTGTTATTTTATCATAGATGGATGGTGTCTTTGGAAGATGCCTTGGACTAATTCTAGAAGACTTGTTCGCAGGGGGGGTAGCATGGGGGATGATGATGTGACAAAAGGGAAATATTAGTGCTAGAAAGTGGAACTCCCTAGGGTATCCTAATCCACGTAGAAGGTTCTTATATGAGATGGATCTTCTCCCGTGTAGTGGATTGATATGTGGGAAATGGGGTTTTCCACATACCATGGTTCTACATGGACCATATTCCAGTCCATGAATAATTTTTCTACATGGGGCCATGGTCTATCTGCATTTCATTGTGCTACACAGACTCGAGTTCCTTTTGTGTATTGATTTTCTACGAGGAGCGATATTCCACCCATGTAGCGATTTTCTATGTGGGGTGCCTGGTTGCAAAGAGTTCATTGGTTCTATGCCTCATTACAAATATTGTGGCATATCTTTTTTAGTTTGGGGACTGTAAATTGTTTTTAGTCTATTTTTCTCCTTAATATTATGTGGCAAGGCATAACTTATAGGGAATCATTGAAGGAATTCATCTCTTGTGGAAATATAAATCACTCAGTATATCCTTTTAGCCGATATCCTTTAGATATTCTAATTTTTCATACCCATTATTCGTTCCCCTTTCATTCAATTTATAGAGATGTGAGGAACTTGACACTAGCATAGCTAATCATCTTTAATGAGGTCATGATCCCTCGTTTGCGGAAGCCCATGGATGAAACCTGGACCCCAAACAACTTAGTCAGCTGGGGAATGGGGTTGTCTTATGTAGTGGTGAGGATTATTACCTCGGTCCCGTGAATTATTCTATTTCATTCATGGGGTCTCTATGGATTTTCCTTTCCTGTGATCCATTTTAGTTCATGGGGAATGTGGTCTACAGGGCGAATATCTCAGCCTACTTCCCACTGATGCTTTCATTTATGGGGAACTACTGCCATTGTCTTTCCCCTATGAATTTTTTAGTTCATTGGGGTCTAACGATATGGATCTCCATATAGAGTGGTGATATGTGACGGGTTTCACACATCGCAATATGTATTTTTCTTTTTCCATTTTCACTCCTTTAAAAAAATTTCTCTTTTAAATGTTTTTCCTCCAAGTCTTCCTTTTATTTGTCTTATTTAATTTTCAAAATCAAATGGATTATTCCAATTTCCCTTGAAATGTTTTTAGGACCCAAAAAATTCCCCCTTCAGAGTGGGCTGAAATTAGGACGAAGTGGAGGCTATTTTGATGTAGAAAGTGGTCCTAACTTGAACCAATTTGTGGTATAAGGGTAAACCCATAAGAGGGGACCACTCCTATATATAGGGGTCCTGGTAATATTTTTCTTTACTATATTTCTCAACACATTCCACACTCCTGTGGATATCTCTAGACTACCTTACTTTCTGAACAACATCCTTTGTTGATGCATTCACCCATGAACTCATACTTTGCATCCATGATCCAAAATATTTCAACCAAAACGGGTGATTTCTATGTTCCATGTGGTGGGATTCTATGCCTAGTTTTCTTTTTTCATGAACTAATTATTCATTTTACAATGCTTCATAGTCAACCAACTCATGAGATTCTATGAAATATTGGTTCGTGGATGGTACCTTCTCGAACTATTAGTTCATGGTATCTTTTCCTTTTTCAATTTTTTAACACATTCTCATGGTCTTTGATGAAAATCAGGATCAACCCTTCATAAGTATCCTCTGTTTCTCCTTCCACCCATTCTTATTTTGATGAAAATCATAAGGATTTGATATATTCTGTTGGCAACAAGATCCATGTCATCCTATTTAATCAGTATTTAGCTAAAATTCAAATCATAGGTCAAAAAGATTATCCAATTTCAGATAGGTTTCTTATCTATGGATTTGGTCTACCATATGAGGTGGTTATTCCAAAACCACATCAATATATCCAATAAAAAACATGGATAATTTCTAATAGATACATTCCTTGGGCCCTTATTTAAGAAAAGGGGTGATTCATATCAAAAACCACATTGTTGGATCTCTTCTGAATTGTACCCCTCGGCCATTAGGGGGTGTGTGGTGAGGGCTAGATGAAAAGTCTCATTTCTACAATAACATTGCACGGAAGGCCATAATAAATGAAAAACATGGATTCTCATTAAAATGAGACCTTTGTTTTAGAGGATAATTCTGTTAGGAATAGGGATGGCCTTTCTAGGTTCTCTATAGGTGAGAGTAATTTTGAACCAAATTGTAGGCCATGGGGATATACAAAAAAATTTGGGTATCCCAAACCTATGCTCTTAAAAAAATCTCCCCTTCCACATAATCTTATTAGGTGGAGTTCAGACACCGATAACTTTAATTTTTTCATAGGGAGTTCAAAATCATCCTAATAGATATCCAAATTATTTTGAGGGTTCCCATTGTCAGAGACATGTACGAATTTTTTTTACCACCTTCATCTACCTAGGATGAGGAGGATAAGACTCCTCATATGGCCAAGAAACACATATACAAGGCCAAATAAATATCAAATGATATTGGCCCCTTCCTTAAGCAATAAATTTCATTTTCTGATTGTATTACTATCTTTACTATGAAAAGAAATCAGGAGCATTGTTCACGATGATCAAGGACCTTCCTGACCATTGAAACTCGATGGATAACAGGTTCTTACTATCCTATCTTAGAGGAGGGTTAATTCAACGAATAGGGATGGGATTTTAACTCTAGTGATGGCTATTTGTTTCATTTAGTGGCCTTTCTATCCATGTTTATAAGTGGTTGGATTTTATTGGTATGTGATTCTATCACCAGAGATAGAGTGACAACCTTTATCTTGGAGGCTAAGTAGGCGACGAGTAGATGTATCAACCTGGCCGTTCTAGTAATAGCAAAAATATATTATTTTTTGGGATGGATCAGTGTGGGGAAACCACCTCTCTAGATGGTTAGTCCGTTCCAAATCCTCTAAGGTTTCATGGGAGCTCATATGGGTGCTACACATTTGTCAATCCTCAGCTAATTCTGGTTTCTAGTATATAGTTGTATATTCAAAGCATAATAGGGGTTATGTCAATGTAATAAAACAATAATGATGAGAAAGATGAGTGGGATAAATAGGATGAGTGGGAATTTATTGCATGAATCAATTATCATCAGCACTTTACTTATAATCCTTACTCTTCCCCCACTAGTGTTTTGGTGAATGATAAATCATAACACTTCTTTAAGTGATGCTGCCTTTTTTCATTGAGATAGGTTATCTTAGATTCTAAAATTGACATGAATCATATTTGGGAGGGATATGTTCCATATATATTGAGTCTTTAATTCAACTGTGTTTATATGATGTTATCTCCCACTCTTAACAGCACACGCCAGGAGATGCACTTCATAATAGCCCAAAACATCGGTTAAGGTCTACCTAGGAAGATACCTAATGCAGGATTAAGCTTCCCAATTCTATGGGTTTCGATACTACTCTCACAAAAGGCTATGTTGATATGTGGATTCATTCATATCTAATTGCTTAACTGAAAAAGATGATTCCTATTGTAAAATCCCTTAAAGTGTCTAGGGATAAAGGGAAACAAAAATAATCCATTGAGAATTATAGACCTAGAAAGAAGCCATTGAAATCACTTGTTTTTTAACTGCCAAGGAAGGATTTAAGGTCATGGGTTTTGACCTCTTAGGTTGTCGGTTCTGATATTGAAGGCCAAAAATTTATCTCTTCTGATTTTTTTCTTTCCTATGGATTGGAGAGAAATTGATTCTTTAAGGGGATGATAATTCTAATGTGATGAGTCCCCTTAGTATATGTGGTTTTTTCTCAAAGATAAAGTGGTTTCCCTCATTGGGTTTGGATATGTGTCATCACCATTTGACATTTTTTATGATGAGGACCCTGAAAAGTTGAATCTTTACCTTTAGGATCCTGAGACCTTGATCCATGCTCGACAAAATAATTTTAAATATTCTTATTGAGTACCTTCCATGGTAAGGTCTAAGGTCAATGAGAAGTATGATAATGACGATGGCCATGCCTCAAGGGGTGATGATATTTTCAATTCTCCCACTACAATCAGAGTAGGGGATATTACTCTCTTTCACCAAGAAACTAACAAACGTTTATCCCCTGAGGTTTCTAAAGAATAAGAGGAACCTAGGAAGAGATTATGGTTAATGGATCATGCTTTACAACAATGAATAGATCCCCTATCACTAGTCATTCCTATTAAAAATTTATTTATAGAAGATTGGAAGGTATGGGATAGCTTAAGGGTAGGTGCTTCTAATAAAGATATCTAGGAGCTTCTTTAAGAAGAGCCCTTTGATCTTTTAGAATTTGGAGTATCTATTTCCCCTACATGGATTCCTTCTCATGAACATCCTCATGAAGTTACTATACATCTGAATAATACAGATTCCTAGCTTTATTATTCTAAGGATAGGCCTTATTGGTCTGATCGGGTAGAATATATGGTGGTTTTCCCAGATCCAGATGACATCGAAGGGGAGGAAATTATATTTGTTGAACGCAACCTTACATTTCCTTTTTGTTAGGATCCAAAAACCTTATTCCTTATTCTTGTAGGAATCTAAGGAGGATCAATAGATGATGTTTTCTCTAGTATACACCCACAAGGATACTAAATCTGGGGAACATATTTCTTTAGATGCGGGGTTTACTATAGAGGGTTATTGTAGGGCCACAAACCATATAGAGGCAGTCCATGCATATCCTACTGGAGAATTTACTCCTCCTTTTTTTCCCAATGCTTCTACCATAGGGTCATCCCTATGGATAACCAAAAAATTTTGACAGGAACCACATCTGTCAATATTCACAAAATTAGGTATTACTAGTAAATTATATATATTTTTATTTGGTTGTCACATTATATTTCTCTATTATTTACCCAATCATCATACACATATCTTGATGTAGGTCTGACAAGAAACTAGGTGGATACAATTCATATGTCCTTGGATCCTACTCCTTCTGAAGAAAAGGAAAAACCAATGGCAGCTACTGCTGAATAGGATAGGTAATCCAGATCATTTGAGGATGTTGGGGGTATCCCTATCTCTAGGGGGAACTTATTCAGAATCAAACAACCTTGTCCTAAAAAATGAGGGAGTCCTTGGAAGTGTAAATTCCAACTATGTGTCTTAATCCTGACCTCATTGGGACAAATGAGATAACATTACCGGTGAAATATGAGATGGATGGGGATCCCTAATTATGTAAGAACATTAGGAGGATTACAAGTTCTAAGGGATTAACTATTCCAAACTAAATGGCTTATTCCCTTTTGGAGGGGTGTCGTTAGGAGTCAATATCTCTGATGATAGAACTGATCCCTCTCCTAGAGGGGATGCAACCATGGAGGAGGGAACAAATAAAAATCAAATAAAATAATAATTGGTGGTCGTTCCTATCTCTATAATGTCTATTCCCACAGGCATAGTCTTAGTGAGATATTTTATAGAATCTACAATTCTGCTGAACACTATTATATTATACAAGAATATTTGGAAAATCTCAAGGTCTATTCATAGGTTGAGTATGTAGTAACCACTTTGTTGGGTGGTTATTACATAATGGAGGCTAGATACATCAATGCTTTGGAAATTGGTGGTTAGTTTTCTACGTCTCCAAACATTTATTTCTATTTTTGGTATTTATACATTATTTTTTCTTCAATATTATGGTTTAAGGATCGCATCCATGAGAACTCTTGGTCATGAAAGATACCTAAATCCTTCCTATTGTCAATACAAATAGAGAATTGTTTTCTAAGGTTTCGACCCACACTGAGGTCATTGGAACAAGACACTCTCTGGTAGCACTCATTCTTGAATACACCCTGCCCTCTAAGAGTGACTCCGAGGAAGATTAGGAGGACTTGAAATGCCTTCACCCTACCTGTCAAAAACTATGGAAGGAAATTTGGATATTGATTTCTCATACTCCCCTCACAAACCTTCCAATGAAACAACCCAAAATATGAAACAAGTTATTATTATTTTCGTATGGAGGGTTTGATTATCATGGAATCTATGGTATAGTGATGCATGTGTTTGCTGATAGAGAGAGAACTGGTGTGCACGAACCTCATCTTTCCACTATAGAATCCTTGGATCATCTTTCCACCACCAGAAATATACTTATCAATTAATTTGTTTAGCATGTTGATACAACCACAATATGATATGGTTAACTCACAATGAAAATTTCCATATCATAGTGGCTTGTTCATGAAATGGAATAGAGGAGCCAAGAATTGAAGAAACTAATGAAATAATGGGTGTGTTCCATGGAATAATTTAATGATGGGAAGTGTCTAGCGGTGGAGGAAAAGACTATACTTGACATAGTGATGGAAGTAGAGGAATTATGGGTTGCTATGGAGGCCAAGAGTACAACTTTTTTGTAGCTCTTCCAAGCCATCGATGAATAAAATCAGGTGTCGATACTATTTTTTGAATCCACTAAACATCTTCTTTAATTATAATTTCCTACTCATATGGATAGACTCCAAGATGTGGAAGCTCCTCCAATATCTCTTAATGGAATAACAACTTTCTTACTCGCAATGCTTCTCCTTTATCTTTTCCTTCAATGTCAATCACTTATAGTTGTCTATATTTTGGATGATAATTCCAACTGGATACTCATTTAAATCATGATCAGAGTTAACTAAATTAATATGATAAAATCATACTCTAAATTGTTCCTGAACTGAGGGACTTAGTGAGCATATTTTTTAATTCTTCTAGGGTTATCTAGAAAACCCTAAAAACATTGTGTGTTTTTCCATTATCACTTTGATTTTTTCCTCAACCTAATTCAGGGTGGGAATAGGGGGTATAACTTGAATTTTTATTAGGCCATCATTTTTAAGTTTTCGACCAAGAAATCTTTGTGCCTCTTTTATTTTCTGACTTCTATGTATTTTTTCAAAACCGTACAAAGTGTTGATTTAGTGATCTAGTAATCGACTTTTATCTAGGTTTCCCTTCGAGGGTTTTCATCTTGGTGAGTTTCATGAATCTTTTCATGGGAACTATAAAATATTAAAAACCAGACTATCGTTATTGATGTTTTAGGTCAAACATCTTTTACCATGACTAATGTTTTATGTCGAACATCTTTGACCATGAATTGTGGGGTGAGGGTCCCAATTAGGGTTCATTACCTGAGGATGTCCCAATATATTTCATACAAATATGAGAGATTTTATTGACCCTGAATTTGTTGTTTCTAGATGTGAGACATGATACGGGGTATGAGATCCATTGAGGTTTACAAAATTAGGAAAAGAATATTTTAAATACAAATTTTACTTTGGTTTAAATGCCTTGTTTTTGTGGGTAACTTATTTCATATCCACTATGGCATATTGTTCAAAGTCAAACAAAAGTGTTCTCAAGACACTAACCATCCAATTATAATTTCCAAGTAATTTTATGGGAATTTAGATTTCTAAAGACCACCAGGGGTGGATTGTCAAAGTAGTTGTGTCTAAAAATCATGAAAGAATTTGTATCAATTTTAATCATGAATGAGAGACCACTCTTTCATATACTTGTATTGTGTGAAGGAGGTTTGAAGCATTGTCTAGTTTAACATTGTGAAACTAGGAATTTTTTTAATTATTATTTAACGACATTTTTCTATGACCAAGAGGTAAATATTTTTCCTTTTTCATGGTATTCTGACTATGATTGTTCTATCATTTTTAAAAAATGAAAGCGGGGAAAAGATATAAAGAGTCATTTGGGGATTTTCATAAACTAGTAAGTTAAGTAGGAAGTAAACCTCCTAGGGGAGTATGGAGATAAGATAAATACTCTCCTAATGATGAATTTTCTTTTGGTTGATAAGCCCTTTTTGTGGGAAACTTATGTAGAGTCACCATGGAATATTGTGCACAATCAAATAAAGGAGTCCTTGGGACACTAAAATTCCACTTCTAATATCCATGGATGGTTATGTGAAATCATAACTTTTTGATCATAAGGTATGATTTTTGAAAATGGGTTTCCTGAACATTAAAGGAGAATTTCAAGCAGAAATTTCTCAAGAATAGGTAAGGACATACTCCTCATACATGTGTGAGGAGGTTCCCAATGTATGTCTAACCTTGGCATATAAAAAGATGGGATATGTTTTCATGGATGGACCTGATGTATGGTATTTGAGTGTCACTAAGTAACCTATTATAATAGGAATCATGATGGATGTAATTATTTTAATATTTATCCATATTTGGATCTAGTTCCCATATAAGAGTGGGAAATTTTTATCTTGTATAAGATCTCACCAATGAGGAGGGGGTCCTATTAGACTTTCTTGTATGGATTTATTTCATGCATAGTAACATGGGGGAGTATCGATTACTTATTTAGAAAATTTCCCATATAGGTCTAATTTGTACATCAGGAGGTGGTATTTTAAATCTTTTCCATAGCTGGGCCCAAATGCTAACATTGGGTATCAACCATCTGACATTATTAATGTTGTATGATTAGGATGTTGATATAGAAGCCCTGATTAAGTGAATGATAACTAGGCTTAGAAATCCTGACATGCCTAAGACGTGATGGGGTAGGAGAGTGTAAACCATGGTTCTAGGGGTTCTCGGATCAGGACAGATGGTACGAGACATGAAATCTATTGAGCATACCGAGGATGGAAAAGCCTCTCCTGAGGAAAATTTTTCCTTTGGTTAATAGGAATATTTTGTGAGAAACTTATACATATCCATCTCGGCATATGGCACATAGTTTAACAAATGTTTCCTCAGGACATTGACCTTCTTGTTCCGATGGCCACAGAGGTTCATGAAGATCTGAGATTTCCCAAAGCATGATGTTTTATAAAGGTAAGGGTTGTGTCTAGAAATATTAGAAACAATTAGGCCTATGGAATCATGGAGTTGGAAATTCCATATAGAGATATGACTCATATGTATGGTAAATTTTGATTCTTTTATTATTTCTGGACATGATTTTGAAGATCTTGGTGTGGCTATGTATCTTTTGAAAATATGAATCAAACCATATATAGTTCTTGACATTAGAATTCCTACATGGCTTCAGACCATGCACAAGGAGAGAGGAATGTTTTCATTTTCCATGGTTCCATGGGGAATCTTTTTTCAAGTTCTCTAAGTCCACATGATCCGTGATTGATGTAAGAAATAGGGTATGACAAAGGTTTAATCCACCACATAGGGATGTCGTGACCAAGGATAAGAGAATTTTATATTTGATGTAGCTAGACCAGGATGAAAATCCAAGCATCACTATGTATCCTTCTTGGGTAGGAATCTGTCTATACGTAGTTCTATAACATAGCATGGTGGGTGATCGATGTCATAGGAATTTTCCACTTGAATGAGAATACCATGATGGTGTTCAGTTTAATGTCATACAACAAGGACATTTTATCATTTATTTTTATGTCATATGATTAAGAAAATTTTCGTGTCATTTGTTATATTGTGGAAAGGATATAGATAAACTGATGTGAAAGAGGTGAAATGTTCATATTCTAGAAACAGTCTTGTAAATAGGGAATGTTTAGGAGTTCCTTTCTTTGAATTTTTTTGTATGTAGAGGAAGGGATATTTTTCTTTTCTTCCATGGCTCGGACTGGGTCATAGAATATGAGCATCACTACCTACCCCATAAGATGGGAATAAAGACACATGTAGTTTTATATAGAAAGAACTATGTGTAGGTCTATCCCATACACATGGAGAATATTTCACTTTTGGGGTGTTTGTAATAGGTTGAGAGTTTCGGAATCACTATGTATCTTTCCTGGGTAATAATCAAGTTGTACAAATTTCTTGAAGTTCGCTGCACAGGTTTAACCCATACATAGGGAAGGGGCGTTTGGGGGGGGGGGGGTAGGTGGCTAGAGCCTGATATAAAATCTTGGTGTCTCTACGTGTCTTGTGTATATAAGAATCATTCCATACATAGTTCTATGACAGGATATGGTAGGTAAACAATGTCATAGGTGATGTCCTCTCAGGGGAGAACATCATGGTGTTATGCAGTTTAATGTTGTGAAACAAGGAAACTTTTTCCATTTTGTTTACTATCATATGGTGAAGAAATTAGAAGCACAGTTTAATTTCATATTATAGGGATGAATTTTCATATAAACCATGATTGAGTGAAGTCTAATTAGAATGTGATATTCTAGAATAACCAGGGTGCATAGAAAAAGGAAATTGTAAACCATGGTTCTGAGAATTATTATTTTGGGAGAGATGGTGCGGGGATTAAAAGACATTGAGTGTACATAGTTAGGAAAAGCATCTCCTAAGGTATAATTTTTATTCGATTGATAGGAATTTTTGTGGTAAACTGGTGCAGAGACACCGAGGTATATTGTGCATAGTCACCTGAAAGTGTCCTCAGAACATTGACTGTCTAGTTTCAATAGTCATGGAGTTTTATGAGGATCCAAGATTTTTCAAAGCACAGAGTTTGATAAATTTAATGGGTTTATCCTGACATGCAATAAATATCCAGACCATAATTAGTCATGAGGTATGGACTTCCATACATATATTTGACTCATATATAGGGGGTGAATGATTATTTTTTATAGATCCTTACCATGGGAATAGGGTTTGGAATCTCCTGCATAGATTTTCATTTATGTATAGGAGATAGGGACATTTGTATTTGCACAGCTAGCCTTGGGCTTGTGGTTTGTGTGTCACTATATTTCTCATTATACTGAGAATCATGCCATGCATAGTTCTTGACATATCATACAGTTTAGCATCATATGATAAGGATATAGGTTCCCTATTGTGAAATGGAAATACATAGTGTGCCTTGTTAGCTCTTATTACTATGATCATGGAAACCCTATTGGGGATTGATATTCCTTGACCATATGGGGAATCCCCTACTGAAACTCATAATCCCATGTGTATTTTGCTTGGTGGGAAAAACAAGGGACAACAAAAGGGTTCTTTTACCACCAAGGGATGTCATAATCAAGAATGGGGGAATTTTATTTTTTATCCATTGTCATAGTTGGGCCAAGGTTTAGTGATCCATGTGTCTCTACATCTTTCATTGATATAAGAATCAATATAGATGAATTTCTAGGAATTTCATTGCATAAATCTGACCCATTCACAGGGAAGGTTCATTTCATTTCTTTTTTTTTTATGGTGTCGGAAGGGAAAATATATAGAATCTGATTGTCATTACGTATCCTCGGTGGGAAGTAATCAAGCCACATGTTGTTCTAGAGGAAACTCCCTACATAGTTTTTGGTCCGTACATAGGAAAAGGGGCATTTTTTCAGTGGAGTTTGAACTAGGATTTAGAATCCGAGTGTCACTATGTATCCTGTGGGGGCAGGAATCAATCCACATGTATTTCTTAAATCATTTTACATGTACCAATCTAACCCATGCATAGGGAGGGGGAACTTTTAACCATTATTTTGAGATGATTGATCCATCATGTACCTTTATTCTTTGTTATTCTGGGAGGAAACCCTGACTTGTGATTAATAATCTCATGTGATCTATGCATAGTGTGAGAAACAAGGAATAGAAAGGGTTTCTATCACAACATAGAGGAAATTGATGGTACATTAGAGGAATTTTTGAATCATGTGGTGGATAGACAAAAATATAGGATCGATGTGTCTCTACATATCTCATTGAAAATGAGAATCATTCTATACATATTTCTATAAAGAAAAATCCCTACATCATCTTGATCCATATACAAGGATGGGGGGAATTTATAACCATTTTTTAGGTGATGCTCCTATCTGGTACCGTTACCCATTGTAAAGGGTAAACCCTCACTGCAATTCCAAAGACCACATGAGATATTATTGGTGTGAGAAATAATAAATACCAAGGGATTCTATCATGATACAGAGGTAGTTGAGGGTATATCAGAGGAATTTTTCTTCATGTGTTAGCTGGACCATGATATAGGATCGAGGAATCTCTACATATCTCATTGGAAATGAGAATCAATCCATAAATAATTCTATAAAGAAACCTCCCTTTATTAGTTCGGTCAATGCACAAGGAGGGGGGATTTCTTAATAGTGTTGGTTGGTCCTAGAACATAAGGTCTAGGAACCACTATGTATCCCACAAGGTTAGTAATCAATCAAAACATAGTTATGTAATGCAACATAGTAGGTGACCAATGTAAGAGGCAATATCTTCTCAGGTGGGAACATTATTATTAAATGTAGTTTAATGTCATGAAGGGATGAATTCCTTATACTTTAACATCATGTGGTAAGGAAATACATGATATGTAGTTTAATTTCATGCAGTATGGACTTTTTATCATGATTTTTTACTTCATGTGATCATGATGTTCCTTTTAAATACGTGAAATATTTTTTCAAGAAACTTTCATTGGTATGAGCAATAATAAGCTATCAATCCATTAAAGTTAAGGAATATTCTCCATTATAGTGGACCTTTGTCTATGACATATTGTCCATCCCACTTGGGTTTTAATTTTGGGGGTTTCTTTTCAAGTATCATCAAATTTATAAGGACCAACACCAATTCTACTTTGAGGAAATATCGAAGGAGAAAATTTTTGTTGAAGTATCATGCAATTTGATTTTGGTAAATCTCGAAATTATGTAAGGTATAAAATCTTCTCTCATATAATCTATCCAAATCATCAATCTATTTTTGGGATTCCTCATCTATGGATAGTTGATCACATATGGAAATAAAGAGTGAGGGTAATTGAACTTCAATTAGTAGAACTGCCTATGTCCCATATACTAACGAGTATGGGGTTTCTTGAGTGGTGGTGTAGGTTATGGTTTGGTAAGACCACAAAGCATGAAGGATATTGTCTGGCCATGATTTATTGTCCTTTTCTACCATCTTCTAGAGTATATTGGATATGGTCTTGTTGAAGGCCTCTATCAATCCATTGGCCTCTTCATGGTAGTAGGATGAACGGTTAGTCATGATACCATACTCCTGATATAATTTCTCAAATTCAGTAGAATGGAAATTGTCATTGTTTTCCATTAGTATTCTATAAGGGACACAAAATATGATGATGATTATGGATTTCACAAATCTAACAATGCTTCTTTCCCCAACCTCTTTGAGGGGTACAACTTCTTCTTATTTGGAAAATAAGATTGTCATTATGTGGGTATAATTGAATTTATTATCCTTAGTGGGACTATATAGTCCCCCGATGTCCATTCCCCATATATAAAATTTCTAGGAGTACTTATCTATGTGGAGTAGCTATGGGGGCTATTGGAATATGTTAACATGAAATTGGTTAGAATGGAACTTCTTGGTGAATTTAGAGCAATCTCATGTCACAGTGGTCTAGTTGTATCCAAGCCTTCGAATATGATGAGAGATATTAGATCCTTTTTAGTGTGCCCCACAATCTATATCATGCACTTTCATCAAAATGAAAATGGTCTCTTATAAATCAATTCAACTGAGAAGTATCCCATCCAGACACCTGTTACAAAGGTTATTTTGTTCATTTGTTCCATTATACTAATTATGTTTCTCATTTACATATTTTCTCCTTTACATCTATGTTTGGTGGGATTTATACCTTTTGAAGGTAGTCCAAAATGGGAGCCATTTAGCCAGTGGTAGGACTATAGAGCTTAGGGACATGACTGATCTCGTTAATCTCTTCTGTATTGGCCTAAATTAATGGTAACACCATATGATGGTGGGAAATAATGATGACCGTCTCATCCTAGGTTGGGTTAGTTTGGGATGTGGATGTATTTTATAAATCATTATCCTATGAATATTTTGCCTATGGGACACAAGTTAATGTCCGCTCTGAGGGGAATTCCATCATTAACCCTCAAACATAGTCAAACAAAGGGATTAACAGATAGAATAATCTCAATTGACTTTCTTGATGTCTAGTTCTAGGTTACCTTTTATCTTCAAGTGTTATACTTATTCTTGAAGTTCCAACTCTAGGCCTATAATTAGAGCTTGATAATTTACTTCATTGTTTGTTCACCCTTCTTAAAATGGGAAGGAGTAAGGAATGACTACCTTTTCTATAGATATGTGTACGACTCTCAATACCACTTTATTGAGTCTGGGATCTTCTATCCTTTTTCCCGTCGTACTTATATATTCTATGTCAAAATGAATCTCTCATAATTGGGGATATTCCTTTATAGAGAAATTTTCTCCATTGGGTAGTTCAACATATAATGGATTCATTTATTTTGAGGGGTGTTCTTAAAGAAACTATATAGATGATTGGAATTTCACAACTTTATGAGGAACAATAAGTATGTCAAATTATTACAAGATGACCATCCACCGTGATATTCATCTGGTTAACATTGCACGACTAAGAATGTACTTGAGTGGGTTGTTGTGTGAGACCAATTGGACCTCATGGTAATGAAGATAGTTCCTAAACTTATGGGATACAAATATTAGCACGAGATGATTATTTTTTATATTTTATTACCGAGTTTTAGCATTTATCATGGTTCAGATGAGGTATTAAATCTTGTTTTCTCTTCTTGCATCATGCTTCTATGCAATAAAGGTTCCAAGGAATTGATCCGAGGCAGTCATATAAAAAATTAGTGATCTTCCTTAGATGGGAAACATTATATTTGTAGGAATTTAAGATATATTTCTTGAGGATGTCAAATATTTATTGAAAATCATTAGTCCATTGATATTTGACCCCCTTTTTCATCAACCTGGTGAAAGGAAAAAAAATTCCTGCATGGTTGTCTTTGAAGAACCGAATGACGGTTAGATGTCATTGAATTCCTATAAACTCTATGAGGTTGAGAGGATTTTCCATACCAAGGATAAAATTTTTCTTCTTGGGGTCAAATTTGATGCCACTATAGAGTATGAAGAAGCCTAATAATTTCCCTTAGGTAATGAAAAAAGCACATTTTAAGGGGTTTATTTTCAGATTGCGTTGTTATGGTTTTTGGAAGATGACTTCAAGATATGGTAGGTGGTTTGAGAGTTTCTATGATTTAACCACAAGTTCATCAACATGAACTTCAACAAAATTCCCTATGAAGGGATTGAAGATACAATTCAGGGAGCATTGATATGTGGAACTATAATTTTTTAGACTAAAGGGAATTATCTAGTAGAAAAATACTCCCTAGGGGGATCTAAAGGTAGTAGATTATTTATCTTCTAGAGCCATTTTGATATGGTTTTATCATGAATAGTTTTCCATAAAAGATAAATCTTGATATCTGGTAGTTTCATCGATCAAAAATTCTATGATCAGAACCAGGAAGCCATATTTCTTGCAATTTTGATTGAGATTCCTGAAATCAATACAAAATATGATATGCCCATTCTTATTTTGGATAAGGACAATATTGGCCAACGATAAGGACTATTAGAACTCTCAAATAATTTTTTGTCTAATTATTTGTTTTAGTTCATCAGCTATCTTGGAAACATATGTGGGTGCGTCCTTCTGGATGCTTTCTTATAGCCATGATGATCTTCTGGAAGGCACAAGTGGTGAGTGGCCACTTTAAGATCAATGCCTTGAATTTCTATAAATTTCTAGGTGAAAAAATATCTATTCTAACTTATTAAGGAAGTTTATACCTATTTATAATATGGTGACAAGGCCACACTGATTAGATTGGGCCACATGTCTTTTTTTCTACCCAGTTCTATTTCCCTGACTTCATCAATGGTGGTAGATACACCCTCCTCAATTGTTGGAGGAGAATACCCAAGGTCTTTTTCCTCTTACTCATCCACATATTTCTCATTTTCCTCTTCTTATGAGTTGGAAACAATCCCTGAGATGAGATCCTCAGAGTAAATGAAAGATTCACAATTTTGACATTCAGAAGATGAAGCAACTTCTTTTGACCTGGCTGACAACATGGAATATTTTGAAGAGGATGGAGTGAGGGATAGATGGATGTTTTATTTATCTGTTGCCTTAGTTAGTGAGGAATGGATTATCTAGAACTTTGAGGTTGGATTTATAAAATTTTCATTTCATCATTCATCATTATTTGAGGGACTAGTGTTTTTTATGTACTATTAGGCTCGAGGTCCATGACCAAAATCATGAGAACTATTGAACATGAATCTAAATTTGGGCTCATTCACACCATCTGATTGATATGATGAACGTATTCTTCATCAATATTCTTGAAGGGGTTAGCGGGGACCATCTGTAAACCGTTTTCGGTGGTGACCCAATCGACACCGATGATCGAGGGCCACTTTCCTTTCTTCTCATATAATTATGCATTAATATAGTGTGACTCACATTATTCAAACATGGTCTAATTGCCATAAAAGGTCCCATTTTCTCCATTAGTGAAATATTTGATTCACTTGTGGTAGGATGAAGGGATATCCCTCTATTGATACAATGAATGTCTTCCTATAAAAATGTTGAAGGTCGTGTTTTTTCGAACTGTTAGAAAATCTGATTCAGCTACAAGGTCTCGAATTGAGTTTTGGGATTTATTTGGCCGAACAGTTTCTTCTCAATTTTTTCATAACCCAACAGGGTTGTGAAAGTGGGTGTCAGGTTATTTTATTTTTAACCCATTTGAAGAAGTGTTCAAACTAGGAGGATATTAACTTCTGATCCATTATCATTGAATAATGTTTTAACATCAATACCATGTATCATGTGAGACATGTATAGGGGTCTAACATGTCCGTAAAAAATTTAATCGTTATTTTGATCTGTAAAGAAGATTACCATGCATAATTATGTAGGATAGGTCTATATCTGATAGACTCAGTGGTGGAGACTTTGTCTTCAAACTCTTAGGGTCTTAGAAAAGCTTCCATAAGTGCTTCCATGAGATCTTTTGACAAATTTAGTGCATCCGGGATTGATATCTTTGCTGGTACTAAATCTAATTGCATCAAAATTTCATATTTTTTATCTAATGTTTGGTGCTTACTAGAATGAGAAAATTCTTTCATAGGTTATTTAGAAGCTTGAATGTCAGATAAATATGGGTCGGCCCTTTGGATAAGAGATATAGGTTGTTCTGTGCTTTGTGGGTTTGGCTAATCAAGTCTTCCTGCGTGTCATGGCCGATTAGACAATTGTTCCTCATTTGATAGATATTCAAGGATGATTGGTCTTAAGTGTCTTTCGACGGGAGTATGGGAGTTTTTATTTTATTGTTGGGTCTACTGAAGGGATCCTCCATGAGTTTCTGCAACATTGGAGGTTTGATCCAAGGTGCAGCCAGAAATTTGGTTTTTGCCACAATTTCATCTTCCTAGGTATCCTTGGTTTCAAAAAAATATTACTCCAGCCCCCCAATTGGGTGTCAAAACTCAGTTTTTTAACTATACTCTTCATCGGAGAAGGGATCCATTAAGTGAATGATATTAATGGAGCTAAAGATCAATTCCTCATTTTATGATGGTCTTCCTGATTTTCTACTTATGGTGGTACCATTTGGCAGGGCGATACCAAAGATTTTAGATCCACTAAATAAAATCTGAGAGCATCAAATCTATCTCCAGACATGACATGGGTTCATCTTCTTACACTTTATCTCCACCTTTTTTGTCAAACTTCTTCTTGGATAGTCAACTCTTGGAGGATTGAGAGGCCAATGATGTTAGATGTGTTTCATTAAAAGTGTTTGGGGGCACAATGGGTTTTTTAAACTATACTTGGAGTATTCCATGAGATTTTTTGACTATTTTTAATTCATGCAAATATCGAACTTCTTATTCCTTTTTCTAAAAACGTTTTTCCACACCTGTCATTCATCCGAGTCAGTGGTGAAAACATATGCCACTTGTCCTAGTGGTGGTCCAAGTTTTACTTTTATAGAATCTATCATTCTTTGTGGGAGGTATTTGAAGAAGAAAAAATCCTCGATGGTGTGTACTAGTATCAGATGAAGGGACAATAATTTGGAAATTCATTGAGATTGACTTCATCAGCCCTCTTTGGCTCTAGTAGACAGTGTAAATTAAAATCTATGGAGGATACATAGTAGCCATAGACTTGGTCATCTTGGAATGAGTAAAATTTATTTGTACATTCCTCTAATTTTTTATTTTCAGTCCCCTCCGCTTGTGTTGTCGAGGCTAGGGAATTTTTTGACAATTAGGGGGTCATGAATGATTTTTCACAAGCCTATGAGCTGGAGAAGGTGCAAGGGGTGGAATAAGTGCAACAGAGTGCACATCAAGTGTTTCCACTTTTTTCTTGGGGATGATGGGGCTACTTGAGACATGAGGATCATCCACTGTAAGAAATCTTCTATTATTTAGAAAATTTTAGAGAAATATTGAATCCCACTAATATATTTCATAGGGATTGGTGTATTTTTCAACTCATATTAAAGGTTATTGATGCACATAGAAAATTTATCATCTTAGGGGAGTGTTCTATTCATTGAGTAGGTTATACCTTTCCATTTGGAAATTAAATATGAGACTCTCTCATTTTACCATTATTTGTAGTTCATGAGGTCACTAAATATTGTATTTGAAAACATTGAGATGAACTAGAAAAGGAGCATCCTCTAAAGATCCTCCCATCCTATTATTTACTGAGCTGAAAAATCAGTATACCATACAAAGGTTCAACCTTACAGAATTCTCAAAAATAGTATAAGTTTCACTCCTTTTTTGTTCTAGGTTTCCCATCATGGGATCAAAATAAGATTCATAATGAATAATTTGTTTTTCCACGTCACCTGAGCCACTGAATATGGGGAACACAAGGTTTCAGAAATTTGGTGGTGGCATAGTGTTGTTCACCTAGACTGGGTAAGGTTTCTATTCTGGTTGTATTGGAACACATATTCCTTCCTCAGAATTCAATCAAGTTTCTAATTACTCAATGGTATTAATGATCCCTTGATGTGTGTCCTATTAAACCTAAGCATGGGCTGGTGAATCAGGGGTAAAATTGGTCATGTCAGCCCTACTAGTACTTGAGGTGGATACCCGAATAGGGGAAACCTTTTTGGATTTTCATTAATCTACTCAAGTTTTTTCCATAAATAAGGGAAAGATTTATATCCTTATGGGATTGGATTTAGGTAAATTGATGGTCTTGAAACTACCATAGATGAGAATTTTGGCCTTGCTTCATTCACCAAGATAAACCCTTATGGTTGAGGGACACCTTCTATAAGTATATGTTGAGACTCTATTGGGGGAACCTGAGGATGATATTCCATATCATAGGTTCCTTGGAGAAGTTATACATTGATTTTCCTCAACTTATTTATTTCCTCCTTCTGTCGAAAGAATATCTCCTCGAGTTCCAAGGGATCAATCTCATGAGAAGGAGGAGACAGGTCATGCGTGACCTTGTTTTTATTATTCACTATATTATTGATTTTCAAGAGAGGTAATAAAATATTGTCTAGGGAAGAACCAAAATTTAGTACGACCCTCATGTTATGGGTATGCACACCTCCGGGTTCAGTGTTGATCAGATTCTAAGGAGAACCATCCTCTTCCTATTTGTCTGTATTGACATCATTTCTTGTGTGCTCTATAAGATTTAAGTCCATGAAATTCACTAATAAATATCTCATTGTGGGTGTCAAATTAGTTTCTAAGTGGTAGGGTAATTTTTACTTCCTTTTTTTGGGTCTTCTCCATTCATTCAGTGGTCCTCTTTGAGTTTCTAGGAGAAGGGTAACTCAGAAGGAACCTTTATATGACCTTGCTGGATGCCTCCCTTTTAGGGGACATGAATCAAGAGATAGGATGGAATGAGGGAATTCCCTACTCAATGCCTCCCCAATCTATAAAATAATTAGTTCTAATGAGTGGGTAGTTAAGGTAAAAATTTCCTCATCCCTATGGGCTGCGTTTGTTCATGTCCACTTATTATGATGCCTCAGCCTAGATCTGTTGGTATTACGGGTGTATTTTGTGTTAACAATGCCCCCAAACCTATAAGATGGGGATCTTCCCATATTGCATCCATTGTTACTAATATTTACTCTTTCTCAATCTTGTACATTTCCATTCGAGTGTGATCTAGATATGGTACTGATTCTATACATGAAATATTTTTCTCCAAGGACATGTGCAATGCTTGTTGATTGGAATCCCTTAGGTGATAAAACTGTTGACTGTTCTCGGTCACCTAGTTCAGGAGTTCTTTAATGGATCACTCTCATTAGGAGTGATGATTTTTAGACTTAATCAAGGTTGGTTCTTGTTGAGCATGAAACCTTCCTGGAACATGGATTTCATTTGATTTTTGTTTTGGGATAATGACTTACATGAATTATTTTCTAGTGGGTTCTTCTAGATGGGAAGTTGGGTGAAGTGAAAATATCCATTATCTCCACATTCCTAGATATGAATACTAGATGGGGCATCACTGATAAGGAAACATAACTTGTGCAATGAATGGAGGTAGGTTAGTTCAAGATTTGTCTTCAACCTCTTTGATTGTGGTTGTTGTGCTGATAGAAGGGCTTCTTAGTTGATTTATCAATGAAGATCTCCTACTATTTTCACATGGTTGTCATACCCATCATAGGGAAAGAATATTTATTTAATGTGGTAGAGGGTTTTATAAAGATAGATGCCAATTTTTTATATGAATTCCTCTAAAAATTCCCTTGGTATGACTAATTGAGATGTCTTCGTGGGACCAAACATAACTGGTATGTCATCCTTGGATAATTGTCTTCTCACGAGTAATATATCCATTTTTCATTCACTAAATATTCATATAATTGATTTTACCAACTTAGACATTTCATGACAATTTTTTACCAAGAATTAGGGATAGGTGGAGTCTCGTTAACATGTGAATGGTACATAGGTGGATCGGTGGATGAGAGTGGGCTTTGGCCATCTCATAATTGAAAGAGGATATCTATTTTTGGTAGGGTGTCGGATATAATTAAACCCACCCTTCTAATAACCTCAGTATTTGAGGGATTTCATTCATTTTATTTAGAAAGGGGAGGAGCTTCCTGCCAATATAGAACATGACTGTGAGGAGGACCTTCACATTTGCTGCTACAATAGTGAGGACTACCATAATAGTTTGGTATCTTTCCATGGGTAGAGTTTAGGCAGTGTGTATCCTGAGGAGGACCCTAAGGATGGACTACAATAAAGGGAGGACCTTCTTTCTACTTAATTTCATTTCATGGAGGGATTTCATAGTAACTATCATCAAGTCAAGGACTACCATCATATCTTAACATCCAACTATAGGGAGAAATTCTACAACATTTATCCTAGGGAGAACCATCAGGGTAATTGAAAACAAGGGTAGGAACTTCTTGTTATACTATATTCTAGCTACAAGGAGGGTTATTTTAATGCTCATTAGAAGATAGGCTCTCATGATCGATCATTTCTTGACCATGAAGTAACCCTTCATGGGTGCTCTGAGTAGGGCCTTCAGCGCTTTTGGTAAAAATATTACGGGATGGAACTTCACAACTGTTACTACAACTTTTATAATTTGGTAATGTATTTATAAGATCTTAATCCCCTATTGGTAGTTTTTTATGGCATTAAGAACTCCATTTATTAGAAGACCAGGGTTGTGAATATGATCTTCCCTTTCTAGTTAACTTTGGTGTGATTTATTTTTTTTCACTCACTTATGGGAGACTGGGGAAGCCTATTTTTGGTAATGACCTTCATATATGGGTTCTTGTTTGAGTGGTTACTATGATGCTTCCAAGACACACCAACAAGATCCTAGAGATTTTTCTGGGATATATGCCTACCAGGGAGTGGCCACCATGGTGAACTAGTGTCCCACAGTTGGAACAAGTATTTTTTCCTGATCCGGTTGTCCATTTATTATATAATATGGATGAAAACCCTCCTAGACTAGATAAGGGATGAAATTTTTCCCTAGAGTGAATATACAATTTTATGGATGAGCCACCCATCTTTGAGAGATAGGGTTGTGGACCTGACTCCTTGCTATGGCCACATACCTGATCACATCTTGACATGTATGGAGGATATGATCAAGGATTGATTTCTAATCCAACATAATTGCTAGGATGTGTTGAGATAAGTCTTTTTCTAGAATAGGGAGATATTCTCATTCCAATGTCAGAGTAGCAGTTTGTGCCTGCTTAGGTCCTCCATGTTCTTCTAGTGGGTACCAACAGTTCTCATATGTCGAGGAAGAGGAATGATTATACCCCTAATTTATAATTGGGTTATGAAAACTATTTTCTCTAATTTACATTATATTTGACTAATGTGATTTATATTTGTGAGCATGGATTTTCATTTTCTAATTTTTTGTTTTATTTTTCTGACTAGTTTGGTGTGAATCTTCAATAATTTGAGTCTTCTTGTATTTTATTTCCACTATATTTTTCTTGTGGGCTTGATATTGGTGGGTAGGATTTTGTATCTGCCTATTTATTTCCATCGTATTTGACTGATGGGATTCATATTCCTCATCATGGATATGTGTCTTCCTGTATTTTTTCATCCTAGTTGGATTACAAACATGGTATCCATCTGTAAAAATTTTCATCAGCTCAAAGTTATTTTACACCCTATTTTGATGATGGAATTCATTCGTATTAGTAGGGATTTTGATCTTTCTATAATTTTACAACTTATTTTCACTGATACCTTAGTGATAATTGGCATGAATTTTCACTTCCATGTAATTTTATGTTGTATTTTTATGGAGGTATTTTTAAGAGGGAGCAATAATGTATGCATGCCCATTGTTTTCCATGGTATTTGTACAATGGATCTCTTCTTTATAAACCAGGTTGATGACCTGTTCCTGATTAAATTTCCATTTCCCTTGGATGGTATCCCATGGGATCTATGTTTTTTGAACTTTATTAGGATACCTCAGTGTTATATCCTCTTTAGAATGAGAATATTTGGCCTCATGGAGTTATAGGTGACGTCTTCTGGAAGGGGCCCTTGAGTGGGACCCGTATGCATTAGGGATAAAATAATTAGAGAAACTTAATGTTCCTCTCTAAGGTAAGGGAGGTACTCCTTGTCATGTTCTAGGGGCAAGCTCGCAAAAAAACTAGAGGTAGCTAATGGATCCACCCTATTCTAGGCCATCGAACCCTGTTGAGTGGGCATCTAGTGAGATTTCACTGATTGGAGGGCCTATCTTACTACCTACAATTTTTTGAGAGTACTATTCTGGTGGCACTACCATATCAGTGCATTTGTAACCCATCATTGGAGATTTTGGGTGGGATATAGAGTCCTCTGATTCAAGGAGGACTCCACTGGTGTATTGGTTGACATGCATGTAATAAAGAACTTATGGGATGCCATTGGATTGAAGGAATCTCAAAAGAGTGACTACAATATATGTGAAAAGTACATACAACATAACCCCATAAAAGAGGAATCTCATTTCCATATGTATAATTGATGGCCTTTCTTGGAAATCTTCCCTTGTGGATGTGTATGGGGCATGAGGTAAGGTAACACTTCAACCTTGGTTAAGGAATCATGTTGGGTTCACCATTTCTATTTCTGAAGGAAATGTTGAGCTCGATGATTGGATACAGGGATTGGGTTTTTGGAACTAATTACGTTAGATTTACCATTTTTTGAAGACTCTGATTTTATTTCAAGTTTGATTGATTGAATGGGGTTATATGATGCACAATTACTGATGTCAAGCAAAAAATATCTGAATGGTCTTTAAAGGGTTTTCTCGCAGAGCCAAAAAAACCCAATGACTCTCACATCCACAATTAATGGACCTGATTTCCAAAGGTAGATATTCATTGGATGATTTTGACAATGACACTTAAGAACTCACATTGGTCGAGAGGATGGGAACTTGGGCTCAACCCACCTTTTTGGGGGGAACTATTTCCTAATCTAGGACTCTCTTATAGATTTAATCTATGTTCATATGTTAGTGAATCCTTAGTTCATTTCCATGTACATATCTTTGGGTTAACCCTACATAAGATTGTCTAAAATATGCATGTTTTATGAATTATATGAATGTATTTGAGATTCTCCATTAGTGAGGATATCTATATGTATCTAAGGTTCTTCATCAATGTTACCCTTTTGATGAAAGACCAAGAATTTCTTAGTCGTCCACTAAGACAATGAAGGTTTTAAGCCATATGGGATGACTATCTGGATTTTATAATCATGCAGGTGGGGTTGGAGCTATTATGAAGTTAGGATCAAACCCATAAGATGGTATTACTATAGATCCTTACGATGGGAATCTTACACTATATAGATCAGTATCTCCTTATTGTACACGTAACCTTTTATAGTCATGTAACAAGGACTAGATCTTGTAGTTTAATGTTGTGAGAAAAGGCCATGTAGGTGAATAGTTCCTAGAGAAGATGGTGTGGGAATTACTCCGAGGCTACCCAAGATACCTGAGAGATATATGGTCTCCTAGATGAATGTGACCCTACCAGGGATGTGGCCCAAAGAACATTAGGTTGATTTGGGTGTCGGGTTTGGACCATAGAGAGGCTTTTCATGTATCCCATTTTGTTGAGAATCAAATCCCTCATAGTTCGGTTTCAGTTGGGACTTAAAATTTATAGGAGGAACATTAAGGGATCATGATTGGGGATTACACATGATATCTTCCTAGATGGGGAATTTGATCGGGGCTTATAGCTTCTAGGAGGCCCGTTTGGATTTGATGTCAGAGCTTACATCTATGGAAAAGGACCATTATTTGGATCAATGATGGGACTTAATTCATTGTAGAAGGCCCATTATTTTGGGGTCATGTAGATTTCATGATAACTAGAAATATCTAAGTCCAAGTGGGTTATGTTTTGTGTGAGGAACAGGAGGAGGCAGTGGATCTGAGGATCTCATGTCCCACTTCATCCGCTGATAGATGGTACTAGAGCCCAATGGGAGGAAGAGGGTGGGGAATTGAATGTGCCCATTTACTTTCTTTTTTTTTTCATTTCCATGATAGTAATATCTAGTGATCTATATGAATATATCAAGGGTCAAGGAAAATATGATTGAATGTGCCGCCTCCCCCAAGAAAGGCTTGGGGATTACCTTAGTGGGAGTGCCCCGAATCTGATTCCAGAGAAAATGGAGGTATTTCAAACATCGGCCCTCATCAAAGTGTAAGGCTAGTGGATTCCATTAATCCCTATAATGGGGAGGTATATGTGAGTATACTAAGGTCAAAACCATTATTACCATGGGAATGTAAACTCAAGGTTATTCCATGGGTCTGCCTCACTATTGGGGTAACCAATGAGACTACACTTACCATGGGTATGAAAAATCTAAAGGGCGCGTTGGTGTGACCAATGATTTTATCATAGACATATGGTGGATTTGTAAGAGGCCTTGGCCTGATGCTGGTAGACTAGTTCATGTAGGGTCCATTATGGGAACTGATGATGCGACAAAAGGGAATGATCATTGACAGAATGTGGAATGCCCTAGGGTATCCCGGTACACGTAGCATGTTATTACATGAAAAGGGAATTCTCCCACCTAGAGGGTTACTATAAATATAAGGGGTTTTTTTGTGTACAATGGTGGTATGTGGACCTGAGTTCAGTCCATGTAGTATTTTTCTACACGAGGCTAGGTTCCATCTACGTAGCTTGGTGCTACGCAGACATGAGTTCCATCTGTGTTGCGATTTTCTATGCAGAGTATGATTCCGCCCACATAGCTATTTTCTATGTGGGGCACCTAGTTTCCAAGAAGCCATTTGTTATACACCTAATAGGGAATATAGATATAGAGGTTTATTAGTTTACATACTGCCAATTTTTTTTTGTTTTGTATCCTCCTTAATACTATGTCATGAGGAATTACCTATAAGGAATCGTTGATAGGGTCCATATCTTATAGAGCTATCGACCTCTAGGTCAATCCTTTAAGAATATATCCTTTATATCTTCTAATTATCGATCACACTTTTTGGTTAACCTCAGGTTCTATTTATAAAGAAGTGAGGATCTCTACACTAGTGTAGTCATTCATCTTTGATGAGGCCGTGATCCCACTTTTATAGAACCCATAAAAGAAACATGGACTGAAGATAACTTAGTCAATGTGGGCATGGGGTAATTTTTTAGGATGCATGGATCACTGTCTCTATCTTGAGAACGACTTTTTTCATTCATAGGGATCCGAAGGATTCACCTTTTCTATGAACCATTTTAGTTTGCAGGGAATTTTTTCTATGGAGAGAATATCTACGCCTCCTTCATGTAGATGATTTTTTTGGGGGGAATAGGTGCCACCATCTTTCCCCCATTAATTGTTTAGTTTGTGGGCATCTCACAAAGTAGAACCCCATGTTATGTAGAAATTTGAGAAGGGTTTTACACTTCACAATTTGGATTTTTCCTTAGCCATTTTCATTCCAGAAAAATTTTCCATTCAACTATTCCTTCAATTTTCTTCATTTCATTCACCAAATCAAAGGGATTACTCCAATATCCATTAAAAATATTTCAGGACCCTAAATGGTTTTTAAGGGTTTTAGGGTTTTTATGGGTATAGAGTTTTTATATTTTTTAGGTTTTTAGGGATTTTACATATTTCAAGGTTATTAAGGATTTCATAGGTTTTTCCAGGATTGAAGAGGTTTTTTATGTTTTTACAGATTTTTAGAGATTTTTAGTATTTTCCAAATTTTTACGGATTTTTTGGATTTTGAGGGTTTCAAGTGTTTTTAGGTTATTAGGGGATTTTTTAGGGTTTTTAGCATGTTTATCTTTATTAGGTATTTTAACTTTTTTAGATTTATATGGTTTTATAGTGTTTTTAAAGGTTTTAATTGTTTATTTTCATTTTAGGTATTTTTAGGCGGTTTTTTAGGATTTTTATGCCTTTTGGGGTTTTTAGTGATTTTGAGGGATTTTAGGGTTTTTAGTGTTTCTGGGATTTCATGGTTTTTTATTATTATTATTTTTAAGTTTTTTAGGTTTATAATGTTTTTTATATTTACTTAAATTTTTTATTGGTTTAAAGTGTTTTTATAGTTTCTATTGATTTTTTAGGGTTTTATGGGTTTTTAGTATTTTTTATGGTTTTAGTGGTTTTAGGTTTTTTAGAGTCTTATTAGGGTTTTTAAATTTTTTTAGGTTTTTAGGGGTTTTATGTTTTTTTATGTTTTTAATGTTTTCTAAGGGTTTTCAGTGTTTTTTATATTTTTAGTTATTTTAGATATTTTAAGTATTTATGGTTTTTAGTGTTTTTAGGGATTTTCAGGGTTTTAGGTTTTTTTAGAGGTTTTAGGGTTTTTATAGTGTTTTTTATTTATGGTTTTTAGGCGTTTTAAGTGTTTTAGGTTTTTAATGTTTTCATATGGGTTTTTATGGGTTTTTTATTTTTAAGGATTTTTAGGGATTTTTAGGATTCTTATGGGTTTTTAGGGTTTAGGGGTCTTGAGGGGTTTTAGGGGTTTTAGGGTTTTTTTTGGGTTTGTAGGGTTGTTTTGAGTTTTTAGGGTTTTTAGTTTTTTAGATATTTTTAGAATTTTTATGGGTTTAATGAGTTTTTAGAGTTTTAAGTGGGTTCATGGGTTTTAGGGTTTTTAAGGCTCTTTGGGTTTTTTATGTTTTTAGGGATTTTATGGTTTTTTGAGTTTTTATAATTGTTTTTGTTTTTAGGGGTTTTAAGTGTTTTTAGGATTTTAATATTTTCTCAGGGTCTTTTATGGTTTATATTGTTTTTATGTATTTGGTAATTTTTTTGGATTTTTTTAAAATTTTTGGGTTTTTAACATTTTTCGCTATTTTCACCACTTTTATTATTTTAAGGGATTTTAGGGTTTTTATATTTTTGGGGGTTTTAGGGGGTTTTGAAGTTGTTTAGGGGTTTAAATTTTTTTATATTTTTAATTTTTTTTTATGATTTTAAAGGGGTTTTATAGTTTTTTGTTAGTTTTTAAGTTTTTTATGAGTTTTAGGATTTTTTAAAGGTTTTAGTTGTTTTTTGGGTCCTTAATGTTTTTATCATTTTTAGGATTTATGGGTTTTAAGTGTTTTTATCTTTTTAGTATTTTATTACAGATTTTATCATTTTAGTTATTTTTACATTTTTATGGATTTTAGGAATTTTCTAGGATTTTTATGGTTTTATTAGGGTTTTGGGATTTTGAGGTTTTTAGTGTGTTTAGGGTTGTAAAGATTTTAGTGTTTTTATGATTCTATTTGTTTTAAGTGTATTTAATTGTTTAATTTTTTATTAGGGGTTTTCAGGGTTTTTTATTTTTTTATAGAATTTTAGGGGTATTTAGGATTTTTATGGGTTTTAGGAATTTTGAGGGTTTTTTATTTTTTTAGCGTTTATAATATTTTTATGAGTTTTTTAGGGTTATAGAGGAAAAAATTATTTTTAAATACTTTAGTGTTTTTAGGTTCTTAATGATTTTTAGGGTATTTTATGGTTTTCGGGTTTTTATGGTTTTTTGGGGTTTTATGGTATTTTAGGGTTTTTAGGGTTTTTAGGGTTTTTGGCATTTTTAGGTTTTAGGAGTTCTATGTGTTTTTAGGTTTTTATGGTTTTCTTATAGTTTTTCTGTGTTTTTAGGATTTTTTATGTATTATGGATTTTTAGGGATTTTTAGTTTTTTTTTGTAGTTTTTAGGGTTTTTAGAGTTTTCTGTGTTTTTTAGGATTTGTTGTGATTTTATGTGTTTTTATTTTTTTAGAATTTCTTAAGTTATTTTAAGTTAATAGGTATATTTTTGGATTCATTATAATTTTTATTCATTTTAAGGGGTTTTAGGGATTTTATGTGTTATTAGGGTTTTATGTTTTCTTGAGTTTTACGTTTTTTTATTAATTATGGTTTTTAAGGTTTTTAGAGTTTTTAAATGCTTTTAGGGGTTAAATGTGTTTTTAGTGTTTTCAGAATTTTTATTGGGTTTTTGGGGTTTTAGGGGGACTTTAAAGTGTTTTTAAGGTTTTCATATGTTTTTATGTTTTAAGGGATTTTAGGATTCTTAGGTTCTTTTTAGGGGTTTTCTGTGTTTTTAGTGTTTTTTCAGTTTACGAGGATTTAATTTTTTTATGTTTTTAAAGTTTTCATAGGGGTTTTTACGGTTTTAATGGTTTTTACATTTTTATATATATTTAGTTAGTTTTATGATTTTTATGGACTTTTAGGTTTTTAGGTATTTTGAGGGTTTTTATGGTTTTTAACATTTTTAGGTTTTTAGGGGTTTAACTATTTTAATGTTTTTAAGGTTTTCTTGGGGTTTTAATGGGATTAATGGTTTTTTTACATTTTTTGGTAATTTAGAGGGGGGTTGATTTCTACGGTTTTTAATGATTTTGAGGGATTTTAGGTTTTAATAAGGTTTTGTGGGTTTTATAGTTTTTTTGGGTTTTAGGTTTTATAGTGTTTTTTAGGTGTTTAAGTATTTTAGATTTTTTTATCATTTTTATGTGGATTAATTGGTTTTTAGAGTTTATATTGTTTTTATATTTTTTCTAGCTTTTATGGTTTTTAAGTTTTTTATGGGGTTTTATGATTTTAGGGGGTTTTATGGTCTTTTAATGTTTTTTAGTGTTTTTAGTGATTTTTATGTTTTTATGTGTTTTAATTGTTTTAAGGTTTTTAGGGTTTACTTATGGTTTTAAGGGTATTTATGATTTTATGTATTTTTTTTGGATTTTTAGGGGTTTTATGGTTTTTTAGAAATTCTGAGGATTTGTAGAGTTTTTAGGATTTTTAGTGTTTATTAGGTATTTTAGCATTTTTAGTGTTTTTAGGGGTCTTAAGTTTTTTTAGGTTTTTAAATATTTCTTTTGGGTTTTCATGGATTTAGGGTTTTTACATACTTAATAGTTTTGAGGTTATTTTTAGGAATTTTATTGATTTTGGGTTTTAAGGGATTTTGAGGGCTTTTAATATTTTTTTGGGGTTTTGGGGTTTTTATGGTTTATTTGTGTTTTTAGGGGATTTATGTTTTTTACCATTTTAAACATTTTTAGGGATTTAAAAGGTTTTTATAGTTTTCATGGGTTTTTTTGTGTTTTTTTTGGGTTTTTAATGGTTTCTATGGGTTTTAGGGTTTTATGGGTTTTATGGTATTTAGTGGTTTTTGGAGGTTTTAATGTTTTTGGGGGTTTTATCGTTTTTAGGGTTTTAAGGGGTGTAAAGTATTTTTAGGTTTTTAAAACTTTCTTATGTATTTTGAAGATTTTAGGGGTTTTTATATGTTTTTATTGATTTTTAGGGATTTTATAGGATTCTTTTTTGTTTGGGGGGGGGGGGTTAGGGTTTTCAAGATTTTTTGGGAGTTTAGGATTTTTATGGAATTTTTTTGGTTTTTAGGGTTTTTTTGAGTTTTATTTAGGGTTTTCATGTTTCTTAGAATTTTTTAATATTTTTAGGGATTAAAGAGGTTTTTGTGTTTTTAGTTTTTTTAGTTTTTTATGGATTTTTTAGGTTTTTATGGTCTTTAGAGTTTTTATGGTTTATTGGGGGTGTTTTTAGGTTTTTGGGTTTTTAAATGGGTTTTGGGTTTTTAACAATTTGAGGTTTTTAAGAATTTAATTGTTTTTAGTGTTTTGAGTTTTCTTCGGGTATTTCAAGGTTTTTATGTTTTTTTTGGTTTTTATGGATTTTTCAGATTTTTATGGTTTTAGGGTTTTAATGGACTTTGATGGTTTTTAGGGTTTAAAGGGTTTTAATCATTTTTTTTGGTTTTTAGGAGAATAGAGTTTTTTTATATTTTTAATTTTTTCCTATGGGTATTTAGGGTTTTTTGGGAGTTTTATTTTTTAAGGAGTTTTGGTCCATTTATGGTTTTATGGTTTTTATAGTGCTTAGTGATTTTTAGGGATTTTAAAAATTTATGGTTTTTTGGGTTTTGTTGAACTTTTTACCGTTTGTAGGATTTTTTATAGAATTTAATATTTTTGGAGTTTAAAGGGGTTTTAGAGTTTTAAAGTTTTTTTTGATTTTACAGTTTTTAATGTTTTTAGGGGTTTTTAGGGTTTTTAGGGTTTTTATGGTCTTTTATGGGGTTTTTAGGTTTTTAGGTTATTATTTGTTTTAAGTGTTTTTAGATTTTTAGGGTTTTCTTAGGGGTTTTATAGGTTTCCATGAGTTTTTATGTTTTTAGAGATTTTTGGGATTTTTTGAATTTTTTTAGAATTTTTATGTGTTTTTAGGTTTTTTAGATATTTTGAGGATTTTTAAGGGTGTTTGGTGTTTTTTATTTTTAGGGTTTGTAGGATTTTTATGAGTTTTTTTGGGTTTTTAAGGGTTTTTATATTTTTTAATGTTTTAGGGGAATAAAGGGTTTTAAAATTTGTTTGGGTTTTTGTAGTTTTATGAGGTTTTAGGGTAATGTTTTTATGGTTTTTTTGGTTTTTTTGGGAATTTAAGTGTCTTTAATGTTTTTGGGGATTTTAGTGGTTTAATGTGTTTTTGAGTTTTAAGGTTTTATTAGGATGTTTCATGTTTTTTAGGGTTTTTTAAGAATTTAGGGATTTTTCTGTATTTTTATTATTTTTATAGTTTTTTAGGGATATTAGGAATTTTCTTTTTTTAGTCTCTTTTAGGGTTTTAGGGTTTTTATGATATTTCTTGTTTTATGGTTTTTACGTTTTTAGGGTTTTTATGTATTATTGTGATTTTTACCCTTTTTATGGGGTTAAAATATTCATAGGTATTTTAGTGGGGTTTAGGGGTTTTTTGTTTTTAGTATTTTTAAGGGTTTTATGTGGTTTATGGGTATTAGGTGTTTTTAGGGTGTTTTGGTCTTATAGGATTTAAAAAATTCTTATTTTTTAAGTTTTTTTAAGGATTTTAGGTTTCTAAAGTTTTACTAGAGTTTTTCATGGTTTTTTATATTTATTTATTTCTATGGAATTTTTAGGATTTTATAGGGATTTAGGATTTTCATTATTTTTTTGGGTTTTTTTGAGTTTGTTACTTTTTTATCGTTCTTGGGAGTATTTTATTATTTTATGGGTTTAAGGGGTTTTAGAGTATTATTTTGATTTTAGGGGTTTTATGTATTTTTTTGGTTTTTTAATGGTTCTTTGGGGTTTTAAGGTTTTTTGGCGGTTTTAGGTGTTTGATAGTCATTTTTTCAGTTTTTATGGTTTTTATTGTTTTTAGGTTTTTAAGTGTTTTTTTCTAATTAATTTTCATGATTTTAGGGTTTTTCATGTTTTTAGGGGTTTTTAGGATTTTTTGGGTTTTAGGGATTTATGAATTTGGAGTTTTATTAAAGAATGAAGGCAATGCCTCTTTTATTGGAAATAAGCAAACATGGCATTGGAGCCAAGCAGGGATGGGAAGGCAAAGCAAGATTCCCAAAGCATAGAATCTAGCTACCTATCTTTTTCCTCAATATTTCACTTAGTTTTATTTATTCCTATCACATTTCATTCTATTCTGAAATAGATATTCCATGTCTACGCCCTCCACCTCTATTTCTCCCTCCATTGGGAGGAAGGGCTTTAATCATTTCATATAGGGTCTCGACCTCGGTGTTGTTAGTGTCAAAGTTGTCTACCTACTTCCCTATGGTTTTTTCAGGATAGGATTCTCTTGTTGTCTTCATTCCCTCAACCTCTACTGATGTTTTATGGATTTTGTGTGTTTTTGGGGTTTTTAACATTTTTATGGTTTTTACTATTGTAAAGTATTTTTTGGTTTTTAAGATTTTATTAATGTTTTTTAGGTTTTAATGGTTTTGTTCCTTTTTATGGATTTTTAGCGATATTTTATTACTTTAAAGGGTTTTATGGATTTTGAGGAGTTTAAAGGTATTTTATAATTTTTAGAGTTTGTTAGTCCCTTTATGATTTTTAAACTTTTCTAGAGCTTTATATGGTTTTTAAAGTTTTTAGTGGTTTATGGTGTTTCATGGGTTTTTAGTTTTTTTAAATTTTTTATTAGATTTTATGGTTTTTGTTTTTTTAGGATTTTAGGTTGTTTGTAGGGTTTTTATGTGTTTTAGTTCTTTTTTTCTTTTTAGAGGTTTGAGTGTTTTTAGATTCCTACGGTTTTCGTAGGGTATTTAATGGGGTTTTAGGAGTTTTACATATTTAGGGATTTTTGGGGATTTTTAGTATATTTATGATTTTTTGTTTTTTCAGGTTTTTAGGGGTTTCTAGTTTTAGGGTTTTAGGGTTTTTATGGTTGTTATGGTATATAGAGTTTTCAGACTTCTAGGGGTTTTACATGTTTTAGGTTTTTAAAATTTTCTTATGTTTTTCATGGTTTTTAGGGTTTTCAGCATTTTTAGGTTTTTTTTATGATTTTTGTGGTTTTTAATGTTTTTTTTGACTTTGAGGGTTTTTAGAGTTTAAGGGGTTTTATATTTTTTAGGTTTTTACTGTTTTATAGTGTTTTGTTAGATTTTTAATATTTTTAGTTGTTTTTAGGGTTTTTTGGGGTTTTTTAAATTTTGTCAATTTTAGTTATTTCTCTGGATTTTTATTGATTTTAAAAGTTTATATAGTTTTTAGGGGTTTTAGTGTATTTATGGTTTTTTAGGGTTTTAGTTTTTTTGGGAGTTTTAGGGGTTCTATGGTTTTTTAGAGTTTTTATCCTTTTATGGGTTTAAAATGTTTTAATGGGTTTGGGGGGTTTTATGTGTTTTTAAGGGTTTTATGGTTTTAGGGGATTTTATGATTTTAGGGGTTTTAGGAATTTTAGGATATTTTAAGTTTTTTAGGGTTTTATCATTTTATTATGGTTTTAGAGGTTTTATTTGTTTTTAGGTTTATCAGGTTTTCTTAGGATTTTTCAGGGTTTTTAAGGGGTTTTGAGTTTTTATGGAAATTTGGTTTTTTAGAATTTTATTGGTTTTTAGGGTTTTGTGGGATATTTATGGTTTTAGGTGTTTTTTAGAATTTTAGCAGTTTTTTATGTTTTTAGGTGTTTTAAGTGTTTTAAGGTTTTAAGGTCTTCTTTAGGGGTTTTTGGGTTTTTTGGGTTTTTTTGGTTTTTAGGGATTTTTTAGACTTTTAAGGAATTTTCTATGATTTTTTTGTGATTTTAAGGATTTTAGGGGTTATAAGTTTTTTAGAGTTTATTCTGAGTTTTTATAGTATTTAAGGTTTTTTATATTTTTTAACTTTTTCCGGGGCTTGAAGGGTTTTTAGAGTTTTTAGTGGGTTTTTAGGATTTTTATGGGTTTTATTGTATTTTAAGATTTTATGGTTTTATTTATTTTTGAGTTTTTTGGATTTTTAGGGTATTTAAGGGTTTCAAGTGATTTTTATGTATTTAATTGTTTTAAGTGATTTTAGGTTTTTACGGTTTTCTTAACTGATTTCATGTTTTTTGGGGTTTTTATGTTTTCAGGGATTTTAGTGGGTTATTAGGGTTTTATGGATTTTGTGGGTTTTATGGTTTTTAATGGATTTAGGGTTTTTTGGTTTTTAGGGGTTTTAAGAGTTTGTATGGTTTAAAAGTTTTTATAGGGGTTTTAAGCGGTTTTTTACATTTTTGGGATTTTTATGTATTGTTTTAGGATTTTTTTGTTCATTAGGGTTTTTGGGATCTATGGGGTTTTTGGATTTTTAGGAATTTTAGGGTTTGAGTAGTTTTAAATTTTTATGGGTTGTAAGTGTTTTCAAGGTTCTAATATTTTCTTATGGATTTTCTAGGGTTTTAAATTTTTTTACATTTTTAGAAATTTTTAGGCCTTTTCAGGTTTTTTTGGAATTTTAGGGTATTTAGGGAATTTTAGCGTTTTTATGGTTTTAGGGTATTTTTTAGGATTTTAGGGTTTTTAGGGATTTATAGGTTCTTTTTCTGATTTTAACATTTTTAGGTTTTTAAATGGTTTTTAGTGTTTTAGTGGGTTTTATGGTTTTCAGGGTTTTTGGGTTTTTTTGGTTTTAGGCATTTTTATGGGTTTCCATATTTTTTTTAAAATTTTTGGAATTTTTATGGGTTTTATAATTTTTTGGGGTTTAAATTTTTTTTGGTTTTTATTTTTTTCTTAAGTGTTTAAATTTTTTTTAGGGGTTTTACATTTTTAGGGATTTTTAGAAACTTTTTTGGATTTTTATGGTTTTTATTATTTTTAGGTTTTTTGAAGATTTTTAAGTTTTTGGGGGGGGTTTTAGTGTTTTTGGGTCTTTATGATTTATTAGGGTATTTATGGGTTTTGTGTGTATTTAGTTTTTTAAGGGTTTCTTAAGGTTTCTAAGGGTTCTTATGGTTTTTATGTTTTAGATATTTTTTGGTATTTTTAGGATTTTTCTGGTTTTTAGGGTTTTTAGGGATTTTTTTGGTTTTTATAGTTTTTAGTGGTTAGTGGATTTTTATTGTTTGTTTGGGTTTATAGGGATTTTATATTTTTTATGTTTTTAATAGTTTTTAGAGGTTTTTAATGTTTTAGGGGTTTAAAGGGGTTTTTAGAGTTTTTTGGGGATTTTTAGGGGTTTTAATGTTTTTAGGGGTTTTTATGGGTTTTAAGGGTTTTAGGGTCTTTTAGGGTTTTAACATTTTTTAGATTTTTTAGGTTATTTAAGATTTTTTTTGGTTTTAAGGTTTTCATTGTGGTTTTCAAAGGTTGTAGCATTTTTTACATTTTTAGAGATTTTACCGAGTTTTTGGATCTGTATAGTTTTTAGGGTTTTTATGGATTTTGAGGTGTTTTTTTAGTTTTTAGTGTGTATGTGGTCTTTATTGTTTTTTGGGGTTTTAGCAGTTTTTTATGGTTTTTCGAGTTTTATATTTTTTAAGAGTTTTCCCCATTTTTAGGGGCTAAAATGGTTTTTAGTGCTTTTTTGTGGTTTTAGGGTTTTTATCAGTGTTTTAAGATTTTTTATGGTTTTAGGGGATTTTATGATTTTTATGATTTTTTTGGGTTTTATGTTTCTTTATTGGTTTTAGGTTTTTAGGGGTTTTAATTAAGTTTAGGTTATTATGGTTTTATTAGAGTTTTTCTAGGGTTTTAGGTTTTTTATGTTTTTAGTGATTCTTAGTGGGTTTTTAGGATTTTTATGGGTTTTACTATTTTTAAGATTTTTAGGGTTTTAATGATTTTTAGGGCTTGTTGGGTTTTTTGTACTATTTGTGTTTTTAGGTAGTTTTTTGAGTTTTAAGGATTTTTAATATTTTATATTTTTTTAACATTTTAAGGGATTAATAGTTTTTTAGAAATATTGATGGGTTTTTGGGTTTTGGGGTGTTAGGGGTTTTTTTCTTTTTATGGGGTTTTATGGTGTTTAAGGATTTTTTTGGGTTTTGGTTTTGGGGTTTTAGGTTTTTTTTGGTTTTAGGTTTTTAGTGGTTATAAGTGTTTTTAGGTTTATAAGGTTTTAATAAGGTATTTTAGGTATTTTTTTTTACATTTTCAAGGAGTTCTAGGGATTTTTTTTGATTTTTAAGGTTTTTAGGTTTTTTTATATTTTTATGGTTTAGGGTTTTTAGGGTTTATTAATTTTTTTATGATTTTTAACCTTTTTTTTGGATTTTTAGGATCTGTATAGTTTTTAGGGTTTTTAAGGATTTTGAGGGGTTTTTTAGTTTTTAGGGTTTATACGGTTTTTATTTTTTTATTAGGGTTTTAGGTGTTTTTAAAGGTTTTTTGGGTTTTATTTTTTTTCATATTTTTACCAATTTTTAGGGGCTAAAAGAGTTTTTAGAGTTTTAATGGTTTTAGGGTTTTTATCAGTGCTTTAGGATTTTTTTAATGTTTTTAGGGGTTTCTATGAATTTTTGGTTTTTTTTGGTTTACTGTTTTTTAATCATTTTTAGGTTTTTAGGGGCTTTATGTATGTTTAGGTTTTTATGGTTTTCTTAGGGGTTTTCATGGGATTAGGTTTTTTTACGTTTTAGTTATTTTTAGTGGGTTTTTGGATTTTTATAGGATTTTAGGGTTTTTAATATTTTTGAGGGTTTTAATGATATTTAGGGGTTGTTGGGTTTTTTGTATTCTTTGTTCTTTTAGGTAGTTTTTTGAGTTTTTTTATGGATTTTAAGGTTGTATATTTTTTTTAACTTTTTAGGGGATTAATTTTTTTTAGAATTTTTAATGGGTTTTAGGGTTTTAGGGGTGTTAGGGGTTTAATGCTTTTTATGGGTTTTTCTGGTGTTTAAGTGTTTTTTCGGTTTTAGTTAAGGGGACTTATGTTTTTTTTTGGGTTTTTGGGTTTTAGGGGTAATAAGTGTTTTTAGGGTTTTAAGGATTTAATAAGGTATTTCAAGGGTTATAGATTTTTTTATATTTTCAAGGAGTTTTAGTGATTTTTATAATTTTTATGGGTTTTAGGGTTATTGATATTTTGATGGCTTAGGGTTTTTTAGGGGGTTTTTATTTGTTTCGGGTTTTTAGAATTTTGGGGTTTTTAGGGTATTAAGGATTTTTATGGGTGTATGAATCATAATTTTTTTTGGTTTTTAGGGTTTTAAAGGATTTTTAAGGGTTTAATTATTTTTACAATTTGTTAAAAATTTAATTGGTTTAATGGGTTTTAAGTATTTTTAGTGTTATTTTCAGGTTTTATGGATTTTTAATATTTTTTATGGGTTTTTTGGAGATTTTATTGTTTTTTGGGGTTTGAGGTTTTAAAAGTATTTTAAGGGGTTTTAGAGGTTTTTTGGTTTTTAGGGGTTCTTTGTTTTTTTATATTTTTAATTTTTTCTTAGGGTTTTATGCTGTTTAGGGTTTTTCATGTTTTTAGCGATTTTTAGGGAATTTAATTTTCTTTAGTGTTTTTAGGTATTTTGGGGACCTTTTGTATTTTTTGGGTTTTTTAAAATTTTTAGGTTTTTAAGTGTTTTAAATGTTTTTAGGGTTTTAATGTTTCCTTATAATATTTTCATGTTTTTTATGTTTTTTCTGATTTTTAGGGGTTTTTTTATATTTATGGTTTTTAGGGATTTTAGCGATTTTTTGGGTTTTGGGGTATTTGAGTTTAAATTGGGTTTTAATTAATTTTGTGGGGTTTTAGGGGGGGGGGCTTAATGTTTTTAGGGTTTTTAGGGTTCTTCGGGGTTTATGGACTTTTAGGGTTTTAGGGTTTCTATAATTTTTTAGGTTTTCTAGGTGTTTTATGTTTTTTAGGGTTTTGAGTTTTTCTTAGGGGTTTTTATGGTATTTTATAGTTTTTTAAAATTTCAGGGATTTTTTTATTTTTTATTTTTGGATTTTTATGGGTTTTTAGTGTTTTTCGGTATTTTTAGGGTATTTAGGGATTTTATGATTTTTAAAGATTTTAATTATTTTTTGATTTTTTGGGGTTTAAGTGTTTTTAGAATTTTGGGGATTTCTTAAGGGTTTTTAGATTTCTTAGCATTTTTCTTGTTTTTTAGGGTTTCTTGAATTTTCAGGGGTTTAATGGGATTTCATAGTTTTTAGTGGGTTTTAGGGTTTTAGGGTTTTTTATGTTTTTTAGGGGTTTGTGGTTTTGGGGGGGGGGGGGGTAGGGTTTTACGCTCTTTTAAAGGACGTTTTGAGAGTTTTAGAATTTTTTATGTTTTTAGGGTTATAATTTTCTTTATGCTTTTAATTTTTTCTATTGGTTTTCAAGGATTTTTGGGTTTTAAGGATTTTGACGGGTTTTAGGAGAATTAATGTCTATGTTGTTTTTTGGTTTTAGGGGGTTAACATATTTTTATGTTTTTATGTTTTTCGTAGGTTTTTTAGGGTTTTTAGTGGTTTTTAAATTTATAGGGATTTTTATAGATTTATTATAATTTTTAGTGGTTTTTTTATTTTGAGGGATTTAGGGTGTTTGGTTTTTTATGGATTTTCTAGGGCATTAGGGGGGGTGGGGGTTGTGTTTTTTATGGTATTTAATGTTTTTTAGAGTTTTTTAAATTCTTTCAAGGTATAAAAGTTTTTAAATTTTTTAGTGTTGTTTATGGTTTTAATGGGTTTTTAGATAATTTATGGGTTTTATGGGCTTTTATGGATTTTAGTGGTTTTTTAGGGTTTTAAGGACTTTTTAGAATTATTAAAGGTTTTTATCTTTTTTAGGTTTTTAGCTATTAAAATTGGTTTAGGTTCTTATGGCTTTCTTACTACTTTCCATGGTTTTTAGTAGTTTTTACATTTTTAGGTTTTTAGGGATTTAGATGGTTTATAGAGATTTATAGGGGTTTGTAGGGGTTTTTACGGTTTTAGTGTTTTATAATTTTTTATTCTTTTTTGGGTTTTAATTTTTTTATGTTATTAAGGTTTTCTTAGGGGTTTTTAGGGTTTGGGATTTTTACATTTTTAGGTTTATTTATTTATTTTTTATAATTTTATTGTTTTTTTTGGGTTTTAAGTATTTTGAGGGGTTTTAAGGTTTTTAGGATTTTAGCATTTATATGATTTTTTGGGTTTTAGGGGTTTTTTAGTCTTTTAGGGTTTTGTAGGTTTTAAAAAACTTTTACTAATTCAATGGGTTTATAGGGATTTTATAATTTTTAGCAGTTTTTAGGGAGTTTTTAGATTTTCTGGGTTCTAAATAATTTTATGGGTTTTATGGTTTTAGGAAATTTTTGGGTTTTAGGGTCCTTTAGGGTTTCAGGGTTTTTATCTTTTTTTTTTAGGGGTTCTATGTGTTTTTAGATATTTAAATTTTTCTTAGGTTTTTTCATGTTTTTCATGTTTTTTATGTTTTTATATAATTCTAGGGATTTTTTAATATTTTTTTTGGTTTTTGGTTTTTTAGGGATTTTGCAGCGTTTTTATCTATTTTAGGGTATTTTATGGTTTTAGAAATTTTAAGGTTTTAAGTGTTTTAAGTGTATTTATGTTTTAATGATTTCATAGGGTTTTACATGGTTTGTAGTCTTTTTTAAATTTTTATAGAGGTTTTCATTTTTTGGTATTTTTATGATATTTAAGGGTTTTTTGATTTTGAGGGGTTTTAGGGGGGGGGGGGGTTGGGGATATCAGGGTTTTTATGGGTTTTTGAGATTTTAGGGTTTTTGAGTTTGTAGGGTTTTATGGTTTTAGGTGTTTTTAACATTTTTAGGGGTTTGAAGAGATTTTATAGTTTTTATTCCTTTTTTAGGTTTTATTATTTTTAGTGATTTTTAAGGGTTTTATAATTTTTTTGGTTTCTGATGGTTTTTTGGGATTTTAAAATATTTTAGGGTATTTATGGTTTTTATCATTTTGATGTTTTAAAAGGTTTTTAGTGTTTTTAGGTTTTAATGGTTTTTTAGTGGTTTTCACAGATTTTAGGGTTCTTTATGTTTTTATGGATTTCACATATTTTTAATGTTTTTTCCTTTTAGGGTATTTATTGATTTTGAGAGTTTTAGGGGTTTTTTGGGATTTTATCATTTTTAAGTTTATTTAGGGATTTTAGGTTTTTTGGGTTTCTTATGTTTTATATAGGATTTTCATGGTTTTTATGGTATTTTATGTTTTTAGGGATTTTATGTGATATTTAATAATTTTTTTTTTGATTTTTAAGATTTATTAGGATTTTAAGGGGTTTTGGGGTTTTTAAGGCCTCTATGGTTTTTTTATGTTTTTAGGGATTTTTTGGTGTTTTTAAAGGTTTTTATGATTTTTTTAAAGTTGTTAACATTTTTATAAGTTTAAAGGGTTTTTATAGATTTTATAGGTTTTTAGGGTTTTGATGAGTTTTTTGAGTTTTTATGGGTTTTTTGGGTCCTTTTAGTATTATTTGAGTTTTAGTGGTTTTAATGTTTTTTATTAATTTAATTTGTTTTTTGGTTTTAATGTATTTATTAGTGTTTTTAGGATTTATACCCTTTTAGGTACTTTTTGGGATTTTAGGGATTTTTTTGGGATTTTTGGGATTTTTATGTTTTTGAGCAGTTTTAGGATTTTTAGCATTTTGTGGGGTTTTTTGGGTTTAGCATTTTTATTTTTGGGGTTTTTTTTTGTGTTTTAAGGTTCTTAATGTTTTCTTAGGTTTTTATTGTGGTTTTGAGGGTTTTTACATTTATATGGATTTTTCAGGATTTATATGGGTTCATAGGGGTTTTAGTTATTTTGAGGAGTTTTTGGGGTTTTTGAGGGGTTTAATGTTTTTTTGAGTTTTTAGAGATTTTATGATTTTTAGAGTTTTCTTAACATATTTTGGAATTTAGAGGGATTTTAGTGTTTTAGTGGTTTTTAGGGGTTTTATGGTTTTTTATTATTTTTAGGGGTTTTAAAGGTTTTTAAGTCTTTTATGGTTTTAATGGTTTTAATGGTTTTATGGTATTTGGGTCTTTTTAGGTTTTTCTATGTTTTTAGCATTTTTTAGGTTTTTAGTGGTTTTAAGTGTTTTTAGGAATTTAAGCTTTTCAAAGGGGTTTTCTATTTTTAAGGAGTTTTTCTATTTTTTTTTGGAATTTTTAGCGCTTTTTTATAATTTTTATGGGTTTTAATGTTTTTGGGGATTTTTTTGGGTATTCAGGGTTTTTAGGGTTTTTAGGAGTTTTCGAGTTTTTTAGGTTTTTACGTTTTTCTTAGAGTTTTTGTGGTATTAGGGTTTTATATGTTTCTCTATATTTTTTGTATTTTTTTGGATTTTTAAGGTCTTTTAGGGTTTTAGGGATTTTGAAGGTTTTTATGATGTTTATGGGTTTTTATGGATTTTTTGAGTTTTTTAGAGTTGTTTTGGTTTTTATATTTTTTACATTTTTTCTGGGTTGTAATGTTTTTAGAGTTTTTAGTTGTTTTTAGGGTTTTACTGGTTTTTAGGGTTTTTTTGGGTTTTATGGGTTTTAGGGTTTTATAGTATTTTCTATGGTTTTTAGGTGTTTTAGCAATTTTAAGTGTTTTATTTTTTTATGGTTTTATGGGTTTCTCAGTGGTTTCCACTATATCTATTGATTTTTATATTTTTATTTATTTGGAGATATTTTTTAGAATTTTTATGGTTTTTAGGGGCATTGAGTGTTTTTTAGTTTTTAGGGTCTTTATGTTTTTAGTGGTTTTTAGCATTATATTATGTTTTTATTTATTTGATGTTTTCTAGGTTTTTGAGGTTTTCTTAAGGTTTTTTATAATTTTTAAGGTTTTTAATATTTTTAGGGTTTTTTAGGGATTTTTTTAGAATTTTATGGTGTTTATGTTTTTAGGGACTTTGAAGGTTTTAGGGTTCTTATAATTTTTTTTTGATTTTTTAGAATTTTAGGGGTTTTTTTTAATTTTTATGGTTTTATGGTTTTTTAGTGTTTTTAACATTTTTAGGGGTTTAAATAGTTTTTATATACATTAGTGTTTTTAATCGTTTCTTATGGGTTTTAAGGTTTTTAAGGTTTTTAGGGGTTTTTAGGGGTTCTTAGGGTCTTTTTTGTTTTTAGGTTTTTGGTGTTTTTTTAGTTTTTGTGGGGTTTTAAGTGTGTTTAGTTTCTTAAGGTTTTCTTAGGAGTTTTAAAAGTTTTTAGAGTTTTTCATTTTTAAGTATTTTTTGAGATTTTTAGTATTTTTTATCATTTTTATCATTCTTAGGGATTTTTATGGGTTTTAGGGGTTTTTTGGGATTTTTGGTTTTTGGGGATTTTTCGGGTTTTTTGCGTTTTTTGGAGTTTTTTTGGGTTTATTCTTTTTTTTTTTTTGAGTTTTTAACATTTTTATGGATTTAATGGGTTTTTATAGTTTGTAGTGGGTTTTTAGGGTTTTTATGACTTTTTAATTTTTTAAGGGTTTTATCATTTTTAGGGGGGTTTAGGGGTTTTAGGTTTTTAGGGACTTTTTAATGTCTTATTATGGTTTTTAGGTGTTTTAGAATTTTTATGTTTTTTGGGGTTTTAATTGTTTTAAAATTTTCAAGGTTTTTTATGTATTTTTATGGCATTTTATGTTTATTAGGATTTTAAGGACTTTTTTTGGATTTTTATGATTTTTAGGGTTTTAAGTAATTTTCGGGTTTTTAGTGTTATTTCTGATTTTTAGGGTTTTTAGTGTTTTTAGTGTTCTTAGGTATTTAGGCCTTTTAAGTGTTTTTTTGTTTGTAAGGATTTCATTGGGTTTTCATGTTTATTTTTGTTTTTATTCATTTTTAGTTATTTTTTAGGGTTTTATGATTTTTTATGGTTTTTAGTGATTTTTAGGGTTTTTATGGTTTTTGGGTTTTTGGGATTTTGGGCTTTTTTCAATTTTTTTAGATATCTGTATTTTTTAGGATTTTTAATGGATTTAATAGATTTTTAATTTTTTAAGGGATTAAATGGTTTTTAGAGTTTTTAGTGGTTTTTAGAGTTTTTATGGGGTTTTACTGGATTTTAAACTTCTTAGGGTTTTTAGGTTTTTTTAGGTTTTTAGGGTTTTTTATGTTCTAGGATATTTTTTGGTTTTTTATTATTTTTATGGATTTTAGATATTTTAGGGATTTTTGAGGTGTTTTTTGGTTTTTACGGTTTTTTGGGATTTTATGGTTTTTTATATTTTTTTAGTATTTTTCTAATTTTATGGGTTTCTAAGGTGTTTTAGTGTATTTATATTATTTTTGGGTCTAAATGGGTTTTATAGTTTTTATTTGGTTTTTAGAATTTTTATGTGTTTTTATGTTTTCTTTTTATTTTTATGGGTTTTTATGATTTTCAAGGGTTTTAGGGTTTTTAGGGTCATTTTAGGGTTTCTTAGGGTTTTAGGGTTTCAGGGTTTTTGATGTTTTTAGGGTTTTTAAGTGTTTTTATTATTTTTGGGCTTTTATAGGGGGTTTTTATGGGTTTTTGAGTTTTTTATGTTTTTCTGTATTTTTTACGATTTTTTGGATTTTTATGGGTTTTATGAATTTGAGGTTATTAGGTTTTTTATGGGGTTTGGAGTTTTTTTTTGTGTTTTTAAGGTTTCTAGAATTTTTTAGGTTTTTAGGGGTTTTAAGTGTTTGTAGGTTTTAAAGGTTTCCTTGTTTTTATCAAGTTTAATAAAATTTATTGTATTTTTATGGATTTTTAGTGATTTTTTTATGTTTTTTATATTTCTAGGATTTTTAGGGATTTTGAGGGGTTATTATGGGTTTTTTGTTTTTTGTTTTTTTTATGGTTTTTTTATATTTTTTAGGTTTTAATGGTTTTTAGAGTTTTTACTGTTTTTTGGGGTTTGAATAGAATTTATATTTTTAGCAGTTATTAAGGTTTTTATTGGGTTTTAGGATTTTTTATAGTTTTATGGATTTCGTATTTTTTGGGTTTTTAGCATTTTTAGGGTTTTATAAGGATTTAAAGTATTTTTATGTTTTTAGGTTTTCTTTGGGGGTTTTTAGGGATTTAAGTTTTTTTCATTTTTGGGGATCTTTAAGGATTTTTATGATTTTTAGGGATTTTAGGGTATTTATAGATTTTGAGGGGTTTTAGGGTTTTATGTTTTATATAGATTTTATGGGGTTTTAGGGGTTTTTTGAGTTTTTTATTTTTTTATGGTTTTTTAGAGTTTTTTTGTTTTTAATGTTTTAAAATATTTTTAGATTATTTTTGGTTTTTAGGGGTTTTATGGAATTTTATGGGGTTTCAATGTTTTAAGGGGGTTTAATTTTTTTTATGAGTTTTAAGGTCTATTTAGAGATTTTCGAGTTATTACCATTATTTGGTTTTTTTGGGTTTTTAACTGTTTTTAGGTTTTTGATTCTTTTTTAGGGTTTTCATAGTTTTATAGTTTTTACGTTTTAATTTGGTTAGGGATTTTTATGTATTTAGGGTTTTATGGATTTTTATGGTTTTCTGGGTTTTAGGTTTTCTTGGTTTTTTTTTCAATTTTTAGGTTTTTGGGGTTTAAAATGTTTTTAGGTTTTTATGGTTTTCAAATGGGTTTTTAGTTTTTTAGGGTTTTTACATTTTTTGGGATTTTTTGGGTTGTTTTAATATTTTTATAGTTTTTAGGGGTTTTAATGATTTTGAGGTGTTTAGGTTTTTATGGGGTTTTAGTGTTTTTATGGTTTTTTGGGGGTTTTGGGTTATTTTTGAGTTTTTTTTGTATTTTTACTTTTTTATTGTTAGTTAACATTTTAGGGGTTTAAATGGTTTATAGAGTTTTTAATGGTTTTTTGGGTTTTTATTTTTTTTCCGAGTCTTTAATTTTTTTAGTGGTCTTTTGGGTTTTTTGGATTTTTTTGGGTCGTTTTAGAGTATTTTTAGGGGTTTTCTCATTTTTAGGTTTTTTGGGTTTTAACGGTTTTTAGGTTTTTAATGTATTCTTGGGGATTTTTAGGTTATTTAGGTGCTTTTACATTTTTAGGTATTTTTTGGGCTATTTAGGATTTTTATGGTGTTAAGTGTTTTTATAGATTTTTTAGGTTTTTAGATTTTTTAATGTTTTCAGCGTTTTTTAGGTTTTTAGTGGTTTTAGGTTTTTTTTATTTTTTTAAGGTTTTCAAAGGGGGTTTCTTCTATTTTTATGGGTTTTTATGTTTTTAGGGATTTGTACGGATTATTTAGGATTTTTATGGGTTTTTAGTGGTTTGGGAATTTTAATTGTTTTTGGGATTTTAATATTTTTATAGTTTTTGAGGTTTTAGTGTATTTTAGTTTTTATAGGATTTTTAATTGTTTTCAATGTTTTAAGGTTTTGTTATGGGTTTTTATGGGTTTTAGAGTTTTTTATGTTTTTAGGAGTTTTAGGGATTTTTTATTATTTTATGGGTTTTATGGTTTTTAAGGATTTTGAAGGGTTTTTAGGTTAATTAGGGTTTTAAGGGGATTTTAGGATTTTTATCATTTCTTATGTTTTAATTGTTTTTATTTTGTTAAGTTTTTCTAAGGGGGTTTGAAGGTTTTTATAGGATTTTACATTTTTTTTTTATTTTTAGGATTTTTATAGGTTTATAGGGGTTTTAGATGATTTTGATGGTTTTTATGGTTTTTATGGTTGTTTAGGTTTTAAGGGTCTTTTTTGTGTTTCTGAGGGTTTTATGGTTTTTAGAGTTTTCAAACATTTTAGGAGTTGAAAGGGTTTTTAATGCTATTAGTGGGTTTATGGATTTTAAGAGTTTTAGGGGTTTTTATTGTTTTTATGGAATTTTTAGGTTTTTTTCATTTTTTTAGGTTTTTAGGGGTTTTAAGTGTATTTAGGGTTTAATGATTTTCTTAGGGGTTTTCCGGGATTTTGTTGGTTATTTTTGTTTTCAATTATTTTTAGTTATTTTTTAGGAATTTGATTGATATTAATATTTTTTACGGATTTTAGGTTTTTTAGGTTTTATAAGGTTTTTTTGTTTTAGTTGGGGTTTATGTTTTTTTGATTTTTTTTTGGTTTTCAAGATTTCTGGAGTTTTTAAAAAAAATTAGGGGATTAAAGGGTGTATAGAGTTTTTAGGGTTTTTTCATTGTTTAGTTTTTTTGGGGTTTTAAGTGTACTTATGTTTTTATGGTTTTTTAGGGGATTTCATGGTTTTATGGTTTCTTATGTCTTTAGGGGTTTTAGGGATTTTTAGGATTTTTATGGTTTTCATTGATTTTTTTGGATTTATAGGGTTTTGGGATTTTAATTTTTTTTAACATTTTTAGGTTATTTTATAGTTTTTAGGGTTTTTTTTTGTTTTTAGGTTTTTAAGTGTTTTAACTTTTTTTAGTTTTTTAATGTTTTCTTAGTTTTTTTTAGGGTTTTAGGGGTTTTTTATGTTTCAAGATATTTATTGTGATTTATTAGGAATTTTATTGTTTTTTTGGATTTTTAGGGATTTGTGTGTTTTTAGAGTTTTTTAGTTGATTTACTGGTTTTATAGATTTTTGGGGTTTTAGGATATTTTTGGGTTTTTAGGTGTTTTATTGTATTTTATACTTTTTAAACATTTTTAGGGGTTGTTTGACACCTCCCCTCCCTTGTCTGTTGTGTCTCTTTTTTTCTTTCTAATAAATTTTGGGGGGCTGGGAATATCCCGACCCTCGCATCTTCCTTGCCCTATGGTTTTTAGGGTTTTTAGGGTTTTTATGGATTTTAAGGGTTGTTAATTTTTTTTTTCATTTTTTAGGTTTTTCGGTTTTATAAGTGTTTTTAGGTTTTTATGGTGTTCATAGGGTTATTCAAGGGTTTTAGGGTTTTTACGTTTTTGGGAATTTTTATTGTTTGATTTTATGGGTTTTAAAGGTTTTTAGTGTTTTTTTTGTTTTTTGAGGGTTTTTAATGATTTTTAGGGTTTTAAGGTTTTTAGATTTCGTTAAAAAATTTAGTGGTTTAATAGGTGTTTAGAGTTTTTATTATATTTTTAGGGTTTTTGTTTAATTTTAAGGATTTTAATATTTTTAGTGTTTTTAGGGTTTTTATCATTTTTTGGTTATTTTAGTGTTTTTAGGGTTTTAGTGTTTTTTGGTTTTTAGAGTTTTTTTTTAATTTTTTGGGTTTTTAGGGTTTACTTAGGGGTTTTGAGTTTTTTAGAGGTTTTTACAATTTTATGGAATTTGAGAGATTTTTTAGGATTTTTATTGTTTTTGTGGATTTTGTGGTCTTTTTGGTTTCTTAGGGTCTTTAGGGATTTTAGAGTTTTTAGGTTTTAAGGGTTTTTTTAATCATTTTTAGTTTTTAATGGTTTTTTAGCATTTTCAAGGATTTTATGTTTTTTTTGTTTTTAGTGATTTAAAAGGCTATTTTAATATTTTTTAAGGTTTTTAGGAATTTTTAGGGGGTTTTTGGTAATTTAGGGTTTTATGATTTTTGGGATTTGGGTTGTGGGATTTTTTTGAGTTTTTCGGGGTTTTAAGGTTTTTAGAGGTTCTTAAATCATTTAGGGGTTTAATGGGTTTTTATGAATTTTTTATTATTTTAGGTATTTTTAGAGATTTTCTTAGATTTTTATGGGTTTTTAAGGTTTTTTTATATTTTGTGGGTTTTTTGGGGTTTATGGTTTTTAGGGTTTTTCGGATTATTTTCGGTTTTTAGGGTTTTTTATATATTTTTATGGTTTTATTGGTTTTTAATGTTTGTATCATATTAAAGGGTTTTTAGAGTTTAATGTGGTATTTTAGTATTTTTATGGGCTTTTATAGATTTTTAATTTTTTTATTAGTTTTTATGGTTTTTAGGGGTTTTAGGGTTATTGGGGTATTTTTATGTATTTTTTGTTTTTTAGTGTTTTTAGGTTTTTAGTGATTTCCAATGTTTTTAGGTTTTTACGCTCTATTAGGGGTTTGTGGCTTTTTAGGGTGTTTAAGGATTTTTAGGCCTTTAAGTATCATTATGATTTTTTAGTTTTTTATGGATTTTTAGGGTTTTTGAGTGTTCTAGGGGGATTTTAAGATTTTTTTATCAATTTTTAGGTTTTTAGGGGATATAAGTTTTTTTACGTTTTTAAGATTTTCTTAGGGTAGTTTAGGGTTTTTAGGGGTTTTTACATTTTTATGGATTCTTATGGATTTTTTAGTATTTTCATGGTTTTTAGGGTTTTATGGATTCTGAGGGGTTTTTTTGGGGTTTTTATGGTTTTTTGGTTTTATTTGGTTTTAGGGTGTTTTTGAGTTTTTTAGGGGTTTTAAGAATTTTTAGAGTTTTATGACGTTTTTATGCATTTAAAGGGTTTTTTGAGCTTTTACTGGTCTTTAGGGGTTCATAGGTTTTTAGGGATTTTAATTGTTTTTTGGAGTTTTTATAGCATTTATTTTTTTAGGTTATTTTAAATGTTTGTTAGTGTTTTTAGCATTTTTAGGTTTTTAGGGGATTTAAGTGTTTTTATTTATGGTTGTTTGAGGTTTTTTATGGGTTTTTTCATTTTTAGGGATTTTGGAGACATTTTAGATTTTTATGGGTTTAGAGATTTCTGAGAGATTTTCTGTTTTTTTTTTGGATTTTAGGGGTTTTATCATTTTTTATATTTTTATTGGATTTAAGTGTTTTTAGGATTTTAAGTTTTTTCTTCTTTTTAGTATTTTAAGGTATTTTTATGTTTTTTGGTTATTTTTTTGGATTTTTATAGTTTTTAGGGGTTTTTAGGATTTTTAACGATTTTAGGGTTTTTATGGTTTTTTTTGTATTTAGGGTTTTTTAGTTTTTAAGGGTTTTTGAGTTTTTTGTGGGGTTTTTAGAGTTTTAGCATTTTTAGTGTTTTTATAGGTTTTATGTTTTTCTATGGGTGTTTCAGGTTTTTGAGTGTTTTTATGTTTTTATATATTTTTAGGGATTTTGTAATATTTTATGGGGTTTTAGGGGTTTAGGCATTTTGAGTGATTTTTGGGTTTTTTGGGATTTTACTATTTTTATCATTTTTGTGTTTTTTTGTTTTTGGTGTTTTAGATTTTTAAGGTTCTCTTCAGGTTTCTCATATTTATATGGTTTTTTACATTATTTGGGATTTTTAGGAATTTTTTAGGGTTTTAAGGATTTTAGGGTTTTTAGGGATTTGAGGGTTTTTGGGGTTTTATGGTTTTTGGGTTTTTCTTAATTCTTTTGTTTTTTATTGTTTTTAAAATTTGTTAACATTTATATAGGTTTAATGTATTTTAGAGTTTTTAGTGTTTTTTATAAGTGTTATAGGATTTGTGGTTTTTAATGGTTTTAGGGGTTTATATTGTTTGGCGGGGGGGTTACGGTGTGTTAATTTATGGTATCTATTGGTTTTTAACATTTTTTATGGTTTTAGGGAAAGGAAGATGCGAGGGTCGGGCTATTCCCGGCCCCCCCAAATTTATTAGAATGAAAAAAAAGAGACCCAACAGACAAGGGAGGGGAGGGGTCAAATGACCCACACCCAAAAAACCCCTTACAACCCACAACAAAAAAAAATCAAAAAAGAAAAGATACAAAACCAACCCAAACAGAAAACACACAACACCAAATAGAAACCATCATCAACAGCAGCATCAACCACCATCCAGCAGCATCTCCCAGCCAATCAGTAACCAGCAGTAATGCAAACACAGCACCTTCAACATCTCCCATCCCAGCAGTATCCAGCATCCAGAACCACCCGCATCCAACAGCACATAGCCACCAACATCCAACACCACTAAACCACCAGCATCAAAATCACAAGCCTCACCTTCAACAGCATTCAACAGATCACCACCAAACAACCACCAACATCCAATCTCACAAGAACCGGAAACCATCACCTTCACACCAAAACAAGTTACCACCAACAACACATGACCACCAGCACCAAAAACACACAACCACCAGTGACCAAAATTCAACTCCAGACAGAAACCATCCTCCTTATTCACAAAACCCAGAAGCCATCACCTCCCAACCAAGAAGGTACACCAAATGCACCACAAGACCAAAGACACCAAATTCCATCCCACAAACTTCATCACATTGCAGCCAAGAAGCAACCAGTCCATAGCAGTGTTCCCAGCAAAAAAATGTCTTCTTGCCAAGAAGATCAACCAACATCAGTGCGAACCCAAAATCATCCATATCTTCCAGAACCTCCCCGCTAAGAAGAGCCATTTCCATCAACTTGGAACAGCCAGCATAAAACCCAAAACTAGTAGATTTTTCACGCCCTTGTCCTGTAGTAATCAACATCGCTAGTTCCGAAAAACAAAACCTCCTTCCACACCACGCAAACCAGCAACGCCAAGCACCCTAACTCTCACACCAGTACACATAGAATTCCCCAGCATCAAAAGAATCATCGATAAAACCAGAACCGTCGTAACCAAAGACACGAGAAGACCCCTAATCAATGGGCACGCCTAGCCATCAAGCCATTCCACAAACAGAAAAAACCGTAGTCACAGAACAAGAAAAAGCCCACCAAACTGTATCCACTGGAAAACACAAGCCACCGGTGCACCAGAAAAAATCAGAATCCAAACCTCGGGGGAGACAACGTACCAGAATCAGAGCGCCATCAGGGACAAAACCGAGTAGCGAAGCAGCAAGACAAAGCAAATACATCAGAATTTTAGATCTGGATCCAAGGTTGACTTCGATGTAGACCACACAAACTTTACCCAAACCACCAGGAAACCATCAATGCCACCACCATGGAGCAACAAAGACAGAGTTCGGGGAGTAGGAAGGTCCAGATCTACCAGATCTGCTCCAAACCTGACCAAACCGTCGTCGCCTTTCCCCGCCACAACCCACCAGATCCCTCCGCCAACAAGCATCCGCCTCATTTTTAGTGTTTTTTATGTTTTCCGGAATTTTGATGGATTTTTTATGATTTCAATTAATTTTTATGGGAATTATAAAATTTTAAGGTTTTTATGAGTTTTAGGGTCTTTATGTTATTTTGTGGTTTTAGGGTTTTTTTTTGATTTTTTAGGGGTTTTATGTTTTTTTATAGTCTAACATTTTTAGGGGTTTATAGGGTTCTTAATGTTTGTAGTGGATTTTTTACGGTTTTAATGGTTTTTAGGGTTTTTAAAGGTTTTTAGGGTTTTTAATGGTTTTTGGGTATATTAGATTTTTAGTTTCTTTTTAGGGGTTTTAGGGTTTTTATCGTTATTTAGATTTTAGGGGTTTAAAGTGTTTCTAGATTTTTAACGTTTTATTAATTTTTTTAGGGTTTTTAAGGGGTTTTATGCTTTTAGGGAATTTATAGATTTTTATTATTTTTATAGTTTGTTAGGTTACTTGGGGATTTTGAGGGGTTTTAGGATTTTTTATGGTTTTATAGGTATTTTTTTATTTTTAAGGGTTTTATGATTTATTATAGTTTATTAAAAAATTTAGGGGTTTAAAGGGTTCTATATTTTTAGTGGTTTTTAAGTATTTTATTTGTTTATAAGATATTTTAAGGGGTTTTTTAGATTTATATGGTTTTTAGGGGTTTTGGGTTTTTAGGGTCTTTTAGGGTCTTCGGGTTTTTATCATCTTTTGTGTTTTTAGAGGATTTAATTCTTTTTAGGTTTTTGATATTTAATTAGGGTTTTTTAGGTTTTTAGGGGTTTTTATTTTTTAGGTATTTTTTGGGCATTTAGGATTTTCAAGGTATTTTAGGGTTTTGAAGGATTTGGAGAGTTTTTAGGGTTTTTAGGTTTTGTAGGGTTTTTTATATTTTTAAAATTTTAGGTTTTTATGGGTTTTATGTATTTTCATGTATTTCAGGTTTTCATAGGGGATTCAGAGTTTTTAAGTGTTCTTTAGGTTTTTATGGTTTTGGGTGTGTTTAATATTTTTATGGTTTTAGGGTTTTTTTGGGTTTCTAAGGATTTTAGGTGTTTTTAGGGGTTTTATTGGGTTTTATGGTTTATATGGCCTTTTTTAGTTTTTAGGGTTTTTAAGATGTTGTGTCATTTTTTATCATTTTAAGGGTTCAATGGGTTTTTAGGGTTTTTAGAGGTTTTAGTGTTTTTATTAGGTTTTAGGGTTTTTAATGTTTTTATTGTTTTTAGGGGTTTTTATGGTTCTTAGGGAGTTATGGGGATTTTAGGATCTTTTATCGTTATTTGGGGTGTTAATGTTTTTAGGTTTCTTATGGGTTTTATGTTTTTTTAGGTTTTTATGGCCTTGTTAGGATTTTTAATGTATTTTAGGGTTTTAATGTTATTAGTGATTTTAGGGGTTTTTTAGTTTTTTTTGGTTTGTAGGTTTTTAATGGTTTTAGGTTTCTTATGTGTTTTTAGGTTTTTACGGTTTTATTATGGATTTTCATTCTTTTTAGGAATTTTAACAATTTTAGTAATTTTAATGGGAGTTTTAGTATTTCTTCTAGTTTTTAGGGGTTTTAGGGATTTTCTCGGTTTTTATGTTTTAGGGTTTTAGGGATTGTTAGGATTTCAATGTTGTATTAGGTTTTTATGGTTTTTTAGGGTAGTTCAGTGTTTTTTGGTATATTCATTTAAAAAACTATTTAAGGGTTTTTAGAATATTTATGTTTTTTAGGATTATTAGAAATGTTTAGGGGTTTAGGGGTTTTAGAGGTTTTTTATTCATTTTTGGGTATTTGTATTTTTTTGGAGTTTTTAAGTGTTTTATGTTTTTTAGAGTTTTTAATTTTTCAGGTATTAAAAGGATTTTAGAGTTTTTATTGGTGTTTAGGGGTTTTTAATTTTTTATGTGTTATATGGTTTTTGTGGGTTTTTAGTTTTTCAAGGGTTATTTTAGAGATATTAGTGTTTCTTAGGGTTTTTATCATTATTTAGGTTTTTAGGCGTTTTAAATGTTTTTAGGTTTTTTTGGTTTTCTTAGGTGTTTTCATGGGTTTTAGGGTTTTTTACATTTTTAGTGATTTTTGGGATTTTTTAGGATTTTTATGGTTTTTAGGGGTTCTTGGGATTTTTGGGGGTTTGGGTGTTTTTAGGTTTTTTTTCCTCTTTTAGTATTTAGGGGTGTTACGTATTATTATATTTTAAGGTATTATTTGGGTTTCTCAACATTTTTAGTGATTTTTAAGGATTTTTAGTATTTTATGGGTTTTTATGGATTTTAGGGATTTTAGAGTGTTTAGATATTCTTAGGGATTTTTGGGATGTTACATTGTTTTTGGGATTTTTGGGTTTTTCAGTTTTTATGATTTTTATTGTTTTTTTAAATTTTTAACGTTTTTTTAGGTTAAATAGATATCATAGTTTTATGTGATTTTTAGGGTTTTTAATGGTTTTTAGGGTTTTATATGGTTTTTAGGGTTTTTTTAGTTTTAGGGATTCTTATGGTTTTTACAGTCTTTTAAGGTTTTTACACATCTGAGGTTTTTTAGTGGTTTTAAATGTTTTTAGGTTTTAATGATTTTATTAGGGGTTTTTAGGGGTTTTTTGTTTTTAGGGATTTTAGGGACCTTAATAATTTTTCTGGGGTTTTAGGGTTTTTAGGGATTTTGAGGGTTTTGGGGGGTTTTAGTGTTTTTATGGTTTTTAGGGTATTTAGATTTTTTTTGGTTTTTTAGGGGTTATAAGTGTTTGTATGTTTTTTAGGTTTTCTTATGGTTATTCAGGGTTTTGGGTTTTTAACATTTTTAGTGAATTTTAAGAAATTTTTAGGATTTTTATGGGTTTTTAGGGATTTTAGGGGTTTTAATGGTTTTCAAGGTTTTATGATTTTTAGGTTTTTAAGGGTTATTTTTGTTTATTGTTGTTTTTTGAGGTTTTTAGTGTATTCCGATTTTTTTTTTGGTTTTTTAAATTTTTATGGTTTTAAAACAATTTTTAGAGTTTTTAGTGTTTTTTTGGATTTCTATGGGTTTTTAATGTTTTTAATTCTTTTGTGGATATTTATGAGTTTTAGGATTTTAGGTTCTTTTTAAGGTATTTTATGGTTTTTATCATTTAATTTTTTTTTGTGTTTTATGTGTTTTTTTTATTTTTTATGTTTTTCTTATGGTTTTCAGAGTTTTAAGGGTTTTTTATGTTTTTAGGGGTTTTGATGGATTTTTAAGATTTCGTTGTGTTTTAGGAATATTGGGAGATTTTAGGGGTTTTATCATTTTTTAATTTTTAGGGGTTTTAAGTGTTTTTAGGGTTTGAAGGGTTTCTAAGGGGATTTCAGGGATTTCAGGGTTTTTAGGTTTTTTTATGTTTTTTTGGATTTTGTGGGATTTTCAAGGTTTTAAATTGTATTTAGGGCTTTTAGGGATTTTGATGGTTTTTAGGGGTTTTAGGTTTTTTAAGGTTTTCATTGTTTTTTTTGTTTTAAGGCATATTATGTGTTTTTAGTTTTTTATGGTTTTCTTAGGATTTTTAGGGTTGTTTATGTTTTTAGGGGTTTTATGATGTTTTTTGGTTTATAGGGTTTTTGGGATTTTGATATATTTTAGGTTTTTTAGGGGTTTTTGGATTTTTTTTTCTTTTTTGGTGGTTTTGGGATATTTTTATTTTTTTTAATGTTTTAACGATTATTTATAATATATGAAATTTTATTATTGTTTAAAGGGGTTTTAGAGTTTTTTTTAGGGTTTTTGGGTTTTTAAGGTTTTTTGGGTTTATATTATTTTTAGGGGGTCTGGGTTCTTTTAAGGTTTTTATAATTTTTTATGTTTTTAAGGGTCTTCAGTGTTTTTAGGTTTCAAGGTTTTCTTAGGATTTTTCAGTGTTTTAGGGTTTTTTTACTTTGATTTCTTTTAGAGATTTTTAGGATTTTTAATATTTTTTATGTTTTTTAACTATTTCGAGGATATCTCTGGTTTTTAATGTTTTAATCGTTTTTTTCAGGGGTTTTATGAGTGTTTAGAATTTTAAGGTTTTCTAAGGTTTTTTCATGGTTTGATTATTTTTTATGTTTTTTGTGTTTTTTTCTGGCATTTATGATTTCTTATTATTCTGAGGTTTTTAGGGATTTTTAGGGTTTTTAGGGTGTTTAGGTTTTTTTGGGTTTTAGAGATTTTTTTCTTTTCGGGTTTTAAAAGGATTATAGTGTTTTCTAATGTTTTTAATGGCTAAAAAGGTTTTAGTGTTTTAGTGATTTTAACTATTTTTTTGGTTTTTTGTGTTTGTAAGGTTTTTGGGGTTTTTAGGGATTTCAGTGTATATTTAGGTTTTTTATCATTTTTTTGGTTTTGATGGGATTTAAGTGATTTTTGGTTTGTAAGGTTTTCTTGGGATTTTTTTTGTTATTAGGGTTTATTAATTTTATAGGGATTATTAGATATTTTTAGGTTTTTTATGTTTTAAGGGTTTTTATCCATTTTTTGAGTATTTATGGGTTTTATGGTTTTTTAGGTTTTTTAGAAATTTTTGGGTTTTAAGTTGTTTTATGTGATTTTAGGTATTTACGGTTTTCTTAGAGGGTTTTAGGGTTTCTTTGTTTTTTATGTTTTTTTTGGATTTGTAAATCCTTTTTAGGTTTTTAGGGTTTTTTAGGGTTTCTAGAAATTTTGACTGGTTTTAGTGGTTTTATGGATTTTTTTGGGTTTTAGTGTTCCTTGAGTTTTTTAGTGTATTTATGGTTTTTAGAATTCTTAATTTTTTTAAGTATTTGAACGTTTTTAGTGTTTTTAGAGGGGTTTTAGGGGTTTTTAGAATTTTTTTAAGGTTATTATGGATTTTAGGGTTTTTGGGGGGTTATAGGGTCTGTAGTTTTTTGTGTTTATAGCATTTTTATGTTTTTTGGGTGTTTAAGTGTTTTTAGTTTTTTAATATTTTCATAGGGGTTTTAGGGTCTTTATAGTTGTTTACATTTTTGGGATTTTCAAGGATTTTATATAATATTTATGGGTTTTTTGGGGGTTGTTAGTGATTTTGAGTGTTTTTAGGGTTTGTGAGTGCTTATTGTTTTTTTGGGTTTTTTGGGGTTTGGGGATTTTTTTGATTTTTTTATGGTTGTTAGGTTCTTTAGATTTTTAATTTTTTTAGAGTTTTAAGGGGTTTTTATTTTTTGGGGGGTTATTAGGGTTTGGGGGGGTTTAAGGGTTTTTAAGGTCTTTAGGGTTTTTATGGATTTTTGTGGTTTTAGGGGATTCTAGGGGTATTTTCATTTTTATAGTTTTTAAGGGGTTTGAGTGTTTTTTTGATTATATTCTTTTTTTGGGGTTTTCACTATTTTTTGGGTTGTTTTCATTTTTTTGGATTTTTATGCCTTTAGTTTTTTATAGTTTTTAAGGATTTTATATATTTTTTTGGTTTTTAGGGTTTTTATGAGTTTTTGGGTTTTTTGCATTTTTAGGTTTTTTCTAGGATGAAATTGTTTTTAGTTTTTCACGGAATTATTTGGGGTTTTAGGGTTTTTAGGGTTTTTTACATTCTTAGTGATTTTTAGGGTTTTTTAGGATTTTTATGGGTTTTTTGGATCTTTAGTTATTTTGAGGTGTTTTAGCATGGTTTATAGTGTTTCAGGTTGTTTTTGTTTTTTGGGTTATAATATTATTTTTAGATTTTATGGTTTTTAATGTTTTTATAGTTTTTATAGTTTTTATGGATTTTTAGGGGTTTTAATTATTTTATGCATTTTTAAGATTTTTAGTGGTTTTAAGAAATTTTAATGTTTTTTGGGTTTTATATATTTTTTTATATTTTGATTGGTTTTAAGTGTTTTTAGGTTTTAATGTATTTTTAGATTTTTTAGGGTTTTTAGGTATTTTTTTATTTTTAGTGATTTTTAGGGATTTTTTTTTGTATTTTTATGTGTTTGAGGGGTTTTATAGATTTTGAGGGTTTTTAGGGGTTTTATGGTTTATAGGGATATTTAGGATTTTTTTCATTTATAGGTTTTAGCGGTTTAAAGTGTTTTAATGTTTTTAAGGATTTCTTAGGGTTTTCATGGTATTTAGGTTTTTTTCATTTTCAGGGTTTTTACGGATTTTTTTGGCCTTTTAGTGCTTTTATGTATTTTAAGGGTTTTTAGGGTTTTTAGGTGTTTTTTTTTTGTTTTTTTATTTTTTGGGATTTTAGGGGTTTTTTAAGTTTTAGGTTATTTTTGTTTTTGTTGTGTTTTTAATGTTTTTAGAGTTTTCCATGGTTTTTATTGGTTTTTATATTTTTAAAGGGTTTTAATAGTTTTTATGGAATTTAGGGATTTTTAGGTTTTTTAGGTTTTCATAGTTGTTTTGAGTTTTTTTTATGGTTTTGTAGGTTTTTCGATGTTTTGAAAATTTTTAGGGGTTTAAATGGTTTTTCGAGTTATTAGTGATTTTTAGGGTTTTATGGGTTTTGGGGATTTTTATGGCTTTAGGGGTTTAAGGTTTTTTGGGTTATTATAGATTTTTTAAATTTTTTAAGAATTTTTAGGGTTTTTAGGGGTTTTAAGTGTTTTTAAGGTTATAAGGTTTTTAAGGTCAAGGAAGGCTTGAGGCTAGGCTATTCCTGACCTCCCTCAAAATTTATTATGAAAAAGACACAAAGACACACCAGACAAGGGAGGGGAGGGGTCAAACGACCCACACCCAAAAATCCCTTATAACCCACGCCAAAAAAGGAGAAAAACAAAAAGGAAAAGGAAAACCATATAGAGAGTAGATGAGAGAGAAGCGGGAATAACAAGTCAAAGGCCAGAAGTCTCCATCCCCATATGGGTCCCCATCAGCACCATATCCAGTGGAAGCATCTAACTCCACCGACTCCCATTCAGATGATTCATTTTGGTTGAGGAAGGTAGCACAGTAATATCCGAGGCGTTGCTGCTTCACAGAGCTGCACCTGCTCCACATTCAGCTGCTTCTTAGCAGGCTGCCCCACCTTTCCAGAGGAGTTCTTCAATGTTTTGTTGGAAGTCCTCGTAGAAAACGTTCTCAGAAAGGAGTAATAATCTTTCAATGGTCTCTTCACTTTCAGTACTGTAGTTTCAACATCACCATGTTCGTTTTGGACAGGAATAACAGTGTCCTACTGATTGAGAAAACAAGAGATGGGAGACAGATACCTCTCCCTGAATAGGCCCCCTGCAAGGTTATCTTTTCCAAAAGAGGAAAAATATCCAAGTAGTGTCATGTCCTTCAAAATCTGGGCCATGTTGGATTTCAACCTAGAATCATCATCAGAGATACTCCCCCAAAACATCAACAACTGGGGTTTCATTACGTTCTTCAAAAGAGGTATCTGCACAGGTACTTTTATCACATTAGGGCCCCCCAAATCCATGTCAATCAGAGCCAAACATTTGGTTTTTTTAACTTCACTGCCACTAGTCATCCCATATTCAACGAAATTAACATCATGTGATCCAAATTGGACAAGCACCCCTGAAGCATCCACTGTGATTAGAACAAGTTCATGGGGGTTAGGAGCATGCACCAAAGACCTGGTGAGCACCTCCATAAAAGGCTCCAACCCCTCCCCCTGTGCAGCAGCAGCCCCTTGCCCATGCTCATCCCCCATCCCTACGCCCTCCCCTTGCTTGCACCACATCCCAGCCACTTCCTCTGGCTTATTCACCGATACCTGCCCCCACCTCCCCCCATTGAGTCACGTGGTAGGAAGCATCACTGGAAACCCCCTCAACCACCACCTCTGATGGAATCAAAACCAGTCCCATGGACCAGCAACCAGCCACACCTACAGAGCCATCCTCCCCAGCTACCCTCACTGCTGCAGCTTCCCCTTCTATCTCAGCATACCCAGAATGCTCAAAACTATCACTAGAAACATAGCTAAGAGACGAGGCCTGCACATCAGTACCTGCATATGCCTTCTCATTACCAGAAGGTGGCACCACCACCTGCAACCCCTTACCCATATCCTCCCAAGCATCTCCCTAAAGCCTAAGGTAGGTATTCTGTCCGTCTTGTTCATCAAAGTATCCATCCAACTTCACTTGCACGACATGACGCTCCTGATACAACTCCTCCAAAGCCAAGCCATCATAAGTATTGTATTATGGGACACCAAAATCTCTCTCATGCACTGATAGTGGTTTACCAGCAACTCCAGACACCTCTAGACCTCCAGGAACGGGAGAAGGCTCAGGCAGCACCATGAATCCTTCCACTGGTTGCACCACACCCATACTGTCCACAATCCCTAGATCACATTTCAGCCTATCAAAGACATCAGAGACCCTCGGTTTAGATAGTGGTTGTCGATCAACCTACAAAAAAACATCCCCGACCACGATAACCTTATATTCCTCAGCTAGAGGCAAATTAACCCTTCCAGTAGGGAAACCCCCATTGTGCATACCATATTCCCCCCGAGGAGGCACAACTGTTAGCATACGATCAGGTGGAGTAGACATGATAGGGAAAAAACTCCGACAAGATGAGGCATAATGACCCAACCTATGGAAGGATGAGAAAAAGGCACCCAGGATTCAAAGAAAACATCCTGCTTCCACTTGATCTCACCATCAATATCAACATAGATAGAATTAATTGGAACTTTGGACACATCCACCTCAACACAAATCCTCAGCGCAACTGGGTGGCAAGTAGCACTTGTCCGTGCATCCATACACAAGAATCTACCAATGAGGTTACGAATGATGCGGAGAATGGATGGATTTTGGAAGGGTAGGGAAATACCAAGAAGGTTAGTCCACAAATCCACACTCGTAGGATCATGGTGTAGGTGAAAATTAAAATTCCATCAGAATAAATAAAACCTAAGACCATCAACAGAATGAGGAGAAAAAGCCCATACAGAGACAAGATCGTCTTCATTCCTAAACCGACTCAGAAAATGTCGAGAATCCAACAAACCTACAACCACTTGTTCAAGGATATTCCATGAAGAAGAAACAAACCTATTAAAATCATCCACAGAGGGTCAAATCCTTCCAAATTGGACCACCAGTGTGAGATCCAGAAGGGCGGAGGCCATCAAGAACTCCCGGGGAGAGATCTGGAACGAAGGCACATCATTCTCATAGAGTGGGACTTTAGGGAAGATTTCAATATCTGGAAACTGAGGAAGCTGTGCTGGATCAGAAGAAAGAGTAGAGGGAAGCTACAGGGAAGGCCCATCCACCACCTCCCCTGGCCAGGGAGCCAGGCGGGGTGACGTTGAAGAGGTCATCGGCTATGACATCGTCAACTGCCATGTCGAGGAGGGGAGATACCATTGCGAAAGCTTATACACCGCCATCTTTATGGTTTTTAGGGGTTTCCTAAGGGTTTTTAGGGGTTTTCAAGGTTTTGAGAGGTTTTATGTGTTTATGTATTTTGAGGGCTGTGTTATGATTTTTATGGGTTTTAGGATTTTTATGTATTTTGATGTTTTTAGGGATTTTTAGTGTTTTAGGAATTTAATTTTGTCTTAGGGTTTTCAGTATTTTTTAAATTTTTTATGTTTTTAGGGATTTTAGGGATTTTTAGGATTTTTAGGATTTAAATGGGCTTTTAAGATTTTTTGGGATTTTGGGGATTTTATAAGTTTTTAGGATTTTTATATGATTTGTTTTGACTTTTTTAAGGGTTTTCTAATTTTTTAGCCTTTTTAATTTTTTTAGTGTGTATTTTAAAATTTTAAGGGGTTTGATGAATTTTTAGGGTTTTTAGTGATTTTTAAGGTTTTCATGGGTTTTTATATTTTTAGTAATTTTTATGGTTTTTTAGGTGTTTAGGGTAATTTTAGGGTTTTTTAGGTTTTTGATTACTTTTTAGGCATTTTTTGGGTTTTATGTGATTTTAGGTTTTTATGGTTTTCTTATGGGTTTTCTGGGTTTTTAGGGTTTTTTACATTTTTAGGGTTTTACTGCACATCATGATTTTTAGGATTTTTAGGGTTTTCTATCGATATTGATGGTTTTTAGGGTTTTATGGCTGTTATGGTTTTTATAATTTTTTGGTTTTTTGGGTTTTTAGGTGTTTTTAATTTTTTAATGTTTTCCTACAGTGTTCAGGGTTTTAGGGTTATTTACAATTTTATGGATTTTTAAGGATTTTTTAGGATTTTTATGGGTTTTTACAGTTTTGGGGGTTTTTGGTTTTTTGAGGTTGTTATTTTTTTTATTGTTTTTTGTTATAGGGTTTTTTAATTTTTAGGGTTTTATAGGTTTTTTGTGCTTTTATGTGTTTTAATGGTTTAAAGTGTTTTTAGAGTTTTTAGTTGTTTCATTGATTTTTAAGTGTTTTTTGGGGTTCTTAATGTTTTAGAGGATTTTATGGTTTTTATGGATTTTAACAGTTTTAAGGTCTTTTGGTGATTTTAGGTGTTTTAACATTTTTAGGGTTATTTAAGGGTTTTAAGTATTTTTTTGTTTTTAAGGTTTTCTTAAGGATTTTAGGGGTTTTAGGCTTTTTACACTTTTAGGGATTTCTATGGATTTTTAGAGCATTTTATGTTTTTAGGGTTTTTAGAGATTTTTTAAGTTGTTAGGGTTGTTTAGGGTTTTTATGGTTTTTGGTGTTTTATGGTATTTATGGTTTTTAGGGTTATTTATTTTTTTAGTATTTTTAATGTTTTTAGATATTTTTAAAGTTTTTATGGGTTTAAAGGTTTTATAGAGTTTTTAGTCATCTTTAGGGTTTTTATGGGGTTCAGGTTTTTATGGTTTTAGGGGTTTTAAATTGTCATGGGTCTGGGGGGGGGGGGGGGTAGGTTATTTTTCCATTTTCCTGATTTTTAAGTAATTTAGGGAGTTAAGTGATTTATGTTTTAAAGCTCTTATTTTGGTTTTAATGGTTTTTTCAATTTTCAATATTAATAGTAATTTTTAGGACTTTTATTGATTTTTTTGGGTTTTTGGGGATTTTAGGTGTTTTAGAGTTTTTTTGGGTTTTTAGAATTTTTTAGGATTTTAGGGGTTATACTTGTTATTTTATTTCATTAATATTTCCTTATAGTTTTAGGGATTTTAGATTTTTTTAACATTTTTAGGGAATTGTTTTTGATTTTATAAGTTTTTATGGTTTTAGGGGTTTTAGGGTTTTTATGGGGTTTATGGTGGTATTTAGGGTTTTTTCATTTTTGGGTGTTTTGTGGGTTTATAGTGTTTTTTAATGTTTTAGGGGTCTAAAGAAGTTTTAGAGTATTTTGTGGATTTTTATGTTTTTTAAGGATTTGTAGGGGTTTTAGTTTTTAGGGATTTTATGATTTTTAGTGGTTTTTAGGGTCTCTTTATAGATTTTAGGGTGTTTAGAATTTTTTGTTTTTAGGGTTTTAAGTGTTTTTAGGTTTTTACATTTGTATTAGGATTTTCAGGGTTTTTATGGTGTTTTACATTTTTTGGACATTAATAGTTTTTAGGGTTTCAGGTATTTTGCCATTTTTTCAGGGTTGCTTGTGTTTTTTTTTGATATTTAGGATTTTTTAGAGTTTGTATAGATTTTTATGGATTTTTATGAATTTTGAGGGTTTTTAGGGGGTTTTAGGGTATTTTTTTAGTTTTTTGGATTGATTGGATCTATGTTTTTTATTATTTTTAAGGTTTTTTAGAGCTTACAACGTTTTTAGGTGTTTAAAGGGTCTTTAGAGTTTTAATGGGTTTTTAGGGCTTTTTATGATCTTTTTGATTATTTTAATGTTTTGGGGGGTGTTATGGTATTTAGGATCTTACGTTTTTTTGTTTTCTTAGGGTTGTTAGGGTTTTAATGTTTTTAGTTGTTTTATGTGTTTTTAGGGTTTTAAGGTGTCCTTAGGGGTTTTCATTTTTTATGGAGTTTTCATGTTTTTATGTATTTTTAGTTATTATTAAGAATTTTATAGTTTTTAGGATTTTTAGGGATTTTTAGGGTTTTATGGTTTTTAGGGGTTTTGGGTTTGTAGGGTATTTATAATTTTTGTGTGTTTTAGGTGTTTTAAGTGATTCTAGGTTTTTAATGTTTTCTTAGGGTTGATTCAAGTTCGGTAGGGTTTTTTATTTTTGTTTTGAATTTTATAGATTTGTTATAATTTTTATGTTTTTTAGGGTTTTAAGGGATTTTTAGGATTTTTTTTGGGTTTTTTTTGGGTTTTTTGGTATTTTGGGGGTTTTAAGGTTTTTGGGGTTTTTAGTAGTTTTCATGGTTTTTAAATTATTCTTAACATTTTTAGGTTTTAAATATTTTATTAGAGTTTTTAGTGGGTGTTTAAAGAATTTATGGTCTCTTAGGGGTTTTAAGGGGGTTTTGGGGTTTTTTGGCTTATAGTGGTTTTAGGGTTTTAGGGATTTTGGGGGGTCTTGGGTTTTTAGTGTTTTTTTTGTTTTTTAGGGGTTTAAGTAATTTTAGTTTTTTAAGGTCCTCTTTGTGATTTTCATGGTTTATTTTTTTTATTATTTAGGGATTTTTATGTATTTTTTTGGATTTTTAGGGGTTTTAGGGATTTTTGAGGGTTTAAGGACTTTTATGGGTTTTAGGGGTTTTTAGTGTTTTTAGTGTTTTTAGATTTTTGGTGTTTTACCATATTTAGGTTTTAATTTATTTATTAGGTTTTCATAGTGGTTTTTATGTTTTAGGAATTTTTATGTTATTTGAGAATTTCTAAGGATTTTAGGGGTTTTGGGATTTTTAGGGTTATATGGATTTTTTAGAGTTTTATGATTTTATGGGTTTTTTTAGAGATATAGGGCAAGTAAGATGTGAGGATTGGGCTATTCTCGACCCCCCACACCTAAATTTTATTATGAAAAAAGACGCAGCAGATACGAGAGGGTAGGGGTCAAACGACCCACACCCAAAAACCCTTTACAAACCCAAGACTCAAAAGACCCCAAAAAGAAAAATCAAGAAAGAAAAAACACCCAATGACAAGAAAGAAAGATCCCAGCAGCAGTTCCAACTAAGCAGCAACCAACATCTAGTAGCAGCAAAACTATATGCCACAACTTCCTCACCACCCAGATAAGCAGAAACCCGCATCCAGCATCACAATTTCTAGCATCCAGCACCTTCCCGCGAAGCAAGTTCACCACCAAGAATTTAGAACCGCCAGCACCAAAATCATAGACATCAACTTCACCATTTTCCAGACAGGCATCATCCAAATTCCAACACACCAGTTTTCGGCAGCAAGAACCCTCTTCAACCATACCCATCCAAGAATCATCCATTAACTTTTTGGAGATATAGGGATTTTTTGAGTTTTTAATGTTTAATTTTTTTATATTTTTTTAAATTTTTAGCTGTTTAAAGGGTTTCTGGAGTTTTTAATGTTTTTAGTGTTTTTAGGTTTTTTATTTGTTTTTTGGGTTGTTTGTGGTTTCTATTGGTTTTTATGATTTTTAGAGGTCTTATGGTTTTCGGGGCCTTTTAGGGTTTTTAAGGGTTGTATCATTTTTTTTTGTTTTTTTGGTTTTTTATGTTTTTATGGTTTTATTTGGGGTTTAAGGGGTTTTTTTAACTTTTTAAGGATTTTAGGAATTTTTTATCATTTTTAGGGTTTTAACATTTTTTGATATTTTAGGGGTTTTAAGTGTTTTTAGGTTTTTAAAATTTTCTTAGGGGATTTCCATTTTTTAAGTCTTTTTATATTTTAGGTAATTTTAGGCTTTCTTATGATTTTTATGGTTTTTAGGGTTTTTGGGGATTTTGAGGTTTTCAATTTTTTTTGGGTTTTTAGTTTTTTTTTGTTTTTTGGGTATTATGTAGTTTTATAGTTTTATAACCCTTTTTGGGGTTTAAAGGGTTCTTTGAGTTTTTAGTGGGTTTTTTTCCTATTTATGGGTTTTTATAGATTTTTATGGGTTTTAGGGGTTTTTATGAGTTTTAGGGGTTTTACAGTTTTTAGGGTCTTTTATGGGTTTTTTGGTCTTCTAGGATTTTTAGGGTTTTAGGGGTTCTAAGTGTTTTAGTTTTTTAAATATTTCTTAAGGATTTTAAAGGTTTTTATGGGTTTTTTGTTTTTTGGGATCTATAGGGATTTCTTTGAATTTTTATGTGGTTTAGGGTATTTATGGATATTGAGGATTTTTAATGTTTTTTGGATTTTTAGGGGGTTTTAAGGTTTTTAGCATTGTTTATATTTTTAGGGGTTTAATTTTTTTTAGGGTTTTAGTATTTTATTATGGGCTTTTATTGTTTTTTGTGTTTTTTACAATTTTAGGGATTTTTAGGGTTTTTTTTTAATTTTATGGGGTTTTAAGTTTTTCGATATTTTTAGGGGGTTTAGGGTTTTTTTATTTTTTTAATGTTTTTATGGTTTAAAGTATTATTTAGAGTTTTAATTGTTTTTTATTGTTTTGATTAGTTTTTTAGGGATTTCAATATTTCATTGGGTTTTATGTTTTTAGGGGATTTTATGGTTTTAGGATCTTTTAGGGTTTTTATCATTTTTTAGGTTTTAGGGGTTTTTTCGTTATTTAGGTTTTTATGGTATTCATGTTGGTTTTCAAAGTTTTTAGGTTTTTTTACATTTTATATATTTTTAGGCATTTTTTAGTATTTTTATAGTTCTTCAGGGTTTTAGGGAATTTGATGGGTTTTGTGGTCTTTTAGGGTTTTTACGGTATTTAGTATTTTTAGGTTTTTACTTGTTTTATGTGTTTTTAGGTAATTAAGGATTTCATAGGGTTTTTTGGTATTTTAGGGTTTTTTTAATTATTTAGGGGCTTTTAGGGCTTCTATGGTTTTCTGGGGTTTTTAAGAATTTTGAGGGGTTTTATGGTTTTTTGGAGTTTCTTGGGGGTTTTTAGTTTTTAGGGGTTTAAACGTTTTTTAGAATTTCTAATGTTTTTATGGTGTTAAAGCATTTTTATATTTTTTAGTGGTTTCTTAAGGTTTCTACATTTTTAGGTATTTTTATGGAATTTTAGGGGGGTTTATGGATTTTGACTGATTTTAGGGGTTTTATGGTTCTTTGGGTTTTTAGGGGTTTTAAAAGTTTTTTAGAGTTGTATTATTTTTATATTTTTTAACGCTTTTAGGGGTTAAATGGGTTTTAGAGTTTTTAGAGGGGTTTTAGGGTTTTTATGGGTTTTAGGACATTTTATGTTTTTTCAGGGTTTTATGGTTTTTAGAGGTTTTTGGGTTTTTTTTGCTCTTTTAGGGTTTTTAGGGTTTTTAGTGCCTTTTAGGTTTTTAAGGATTTTAATTTTTTTTAGGTTTTTATGGTTTTCTTAGGGGTTTTCTGGGTTTTTATATTCTTTTAAGTTTTTAGGGATTTTAAGGGCTTTTTAAATTTTTTTATAGTTTTTATGGTTTTGAGGGATTTTGAAGGTTTTAAGGGTTCATTTGGGTTTTTAGTGTGTTTTTTGGTTTTTAGAATTTTTAGTTTTTAGAGTTTTAAGTGTTTTTTGGTTTTTATTGCTTCTTAGGGTTTTTATATTTTTTTAGTATTTAGGGATTTGTTGGGATTTTTTTAAAACTTTTATGGTTTGTAAGGTTTTATGAATTTTGAGGTTTTTTAGGGTTTTTTGAGTTTTTAGGGGTTTAAATGTTTTCTATATTTTTAATGATTTTTGGTGTTTAACGGTTTTTTTGTTTATTTATTTATTTTTTATTGTTTATATGGGTTTTTATGGTTTTTATGGTTTTTATGGTTTTAGGGATTTTTAAGGTTTTTAGGGTCTTTTTGGGATTTTTATGTTTTTAGTGATTTTAGTTTTCTTTGGGGTTTTAAAATTTTTAGGTGTTTACAATTTTCTTAAGGGTTTTCATGGTTTTTAATATTTTTTAAACTCATAGGGTTTATATATATTTTTTAGAATTTTTATGAGTTTTTAGTGTTTTTATGGATTTTGAGCATTTTGGAGTTTTTTAGAGTTTTTAAGTTTTTTTACGGTTATTAGTGTTTTTTTCATGATATGACACTAACGTGGGATCTTGACATAACTTCCCCAAGCCTACATCTATAGGCCAATGGATGGAGATCAACGCCAAAGGCATAACTAACTTGGGGAGGCCTTTTTCTTAGTACTTGTACACACACGACTATCTTGATGCATAAGTCCAGAGGAATAATAATAAAAGATGAAAAAATGATGGGGAAATAACCATTCTTGTACAACCACTAGACAATATAGGATTATTATTGAGAAAAATGAAAATTAAAAGGAAAAAATACAGACCAAACTAGAAAATTTTCCAAACCTGAAAAAATATAAAGAAAAACACTGAGAGGGCCCAACTCCTGATCTATAAGTTACGACCACCATACACGGTCCAAAGTACCAAGTATCCATACGATTCTTTGTAGTAATCATTAAACTATCTGTAATATACATAAGACATGACAGGTGCGGGTAAATCCCAGATAGGGGTGAGTATATACATACCTAGTATGATGCCTCGAAAGGAGAAGGGGGATCATTAATAGATACTATAGGAATATAAGGACAATATAAATTAAACGAGATGCAGCTCAACCCAAATCAAGAGGAATTGTAACCTCTTCCAAGAATAGGGGGCTTGACATGGTGAGTATATGAACTTCAAATCGATTCTTTACCACCCATAACCGGAGAGTAAACTCATCTAACCATGAGAAGCTAAACATGAAAAGTATGTGTCATACCCTATGCATCTTCACAACCCATTGTAGGAGTATATCCAAATCCAAAGGCATGGATATAGAATTATATATATCCTCATAAAAAATAATCCAAAATGAGAGAGAAAGGGGATCTCTATCTGACAGATCATCCAAAGAAGAAGAGTCTTCAACAGATCGAGAAGTCCATCAACAATGCCCAACATCTCATGAATCTATTCAGAAGTAACCTTGTGAAGGGAAACACCTTACCACAATGCTTCACAACCGAAGGGGAACAAACTCCAAGTATAAGAACCACTCCCTAGTGCATCAGGGGGGTTCTACATTGTAAGTATCTATAAATGACCCATTCCAATGTTGATGGGGGTAGGGGGTTCCACTATAGTTTCATGAGGACCCACGCCCTATCCAATATAGGGGTTCCACTCAGTAAGTATCTATAGAGGACCCATGCCCAAGATGAGGGGGGGTTATAATCTAGTGTCACAAGGACCCACAACCAATCTGGTATGGGGTTCCTCTTGGAAGGTAAAGGACCTACACCCAAGATCAAAGGGGGTCCACTCTATAGGCCGAGGACCCACACCCTAGCTTTACAGAGGGTCCCACTCTACTCATCGAGGACCCTCTCCCTATCAGATAAGGGGGTTCCATGAATAAGGTAGATAACCCATTCCCAAGCTGATGTCAGGATCAACTATATAGGAATCCTTTGAAATTCCCTCCTGATCACTATCATTATCACACATTGTCTCAATAAGCATCATTCTCGGAACATTGCACATTGTATCTCAAAATTCAAAACATAGGAAACCATCATTTTATATTTTTTAAAAACACTCAGGATAGATTACTTATAGGCCAAAATTTCAGTCCAAACAAAGGACATACAGAAGAATAAAGCTTCTTTAAAGTAACCAAGGGGTAAACGGTGTGGGGGGGGGGGGACCCACATGGCATGGGGTCCTACTCCATTTCCTAGTCATGTCCCTAAAGGTACACAACTCACCAATTGTGTAGAGATACATGGAATATAAGGGATATAAACGGTGTACCCATGCCACTTAGGGTCCCACCCATGTACTTGGTTGTGTTTTTATACCCAAGTTGTGTCTGTATACTTTAGTACAAGAACATAACTCTATGCACGGGGTGCTAACCATGTGCTCTGGACATGTTATTATACCCGAACTGTGTCTGTGTACTTTAGTATATAACATGCCTCTTCACACATGGTGTCACCCATGTCTCTGGTCATGCCCATGTAATCAGGAACATTTCATGTTCCTTGTCATTTACTCCACCACATGGCTCATCCACACTGGAAAGGGGGTATACAACAAGTAGGGAGTCTACATAACATTCAATACTTATGAATTTCTAAAACCCTAGCCAATGTATCCAGGGCCTGACACGATGCATGTTCTTAAAACTGCATGGATTATTGTTGGGTTTTTTTTCCAAAATCTCATATCCAATATCTATGCACCAGATCTAATATTCCATCATTAGATCCAGATTCATCTTTGCTTGAAATTAGCAAATCTGGTCACTGTTCTTCATTTTTTTCCATTTGGTGGACGAAAATCTGTTTTGCAGGTCTTCAAAGGTACTGTCAAGTGAAATTCAAATACCAACTCGTTCTGTTGAATATTATTTGATTTTTTAAAGTCAAAACAATCATACACATCCCAAAAACATCCCATATCTAACCATGATTCATGGTTCCATCCCTCAAATGTTGTTTTGTTGTGATTTCTGGGCTCCGATTGGACTCTGTACTGCCAAACAATGTCGAACGGGGACCTCGGGGTCCCACTGGTGAAGAATGCGAAGAAATTGAAGGGGAAAGGTACAAGAACAAAAGTTTAACCATCATTTTCCCATATTTATTGGCCAAAGATCAAGAATGGGGATATCCATGGTTATAAAAACCCAAGTATAATCAATTTAATCGGTACTTGGGTGCATGCAAAGGCCACAATTGACACATATCAAAGGAAGATATCCATATACTCAAAAAATGTATCAAAAAATGGTTTAATACAAAAATTTAAGAGTCTTACCTATATATTGGATCATTCATCATCAATTAATATTCCCTCCAATGAATGATAGAATTTACTGCATTCACCATATCTTGATATGCTCTGATCTAGATTTTTATCATCTTCAGATGTGATTCTCTAATGAAATGAGAGGAAGAATGTCTCTTTTCAATTATAGGGTTACGTGACTAACCCTATATATATTTTCATAACCAAATATTTATTAGAAAATCTTGTTATCTTAAATGAATTGATAATCAATTCATTGAATGTACCACCATCATGTGAGATATTTGAACACCCCGTACCAAACTATTTTAAGTTACACCTAGAGTATAAATCACTTTATGGACTCAATCATAGTCTCTGATTTCTGATCCCAGATTTTATTTAAGATTTATCTCATTTTCCATAAGAAACCTCTTTCTCTCAATATAAAATATATTTAATATTTTTATAAAATTAATTCTAGGCACAATTGACCTTAGAATCACACGTTGTCTTAGCATCTTTCTATATATATATATGTGTAAGTCTTAAAAGTAAAAAAAATACATCTCTAAATTATTCCATCATTTAATATTTTCACCCCCAAATAGAAAAACTAAACAAAAAACCTGCGATATTGATCCCACATCTGGATCTCCTATTCCTAGGAGCTCTCTTGCATGTTCCCATGATACCACAACACATGTACCAAGGGGATAGTCCATCCATGATGGTTCCTCTCTTTCCAATCCACTATCACCATTGGGTACTCCATAAAGGTGGATCCATCATCAATTTCCACCCCCCCCCAGTCGATGACATGCATGGGGTCTTGCAGGTATCTCATCAGTTGTGAAACATGAAAGACTTTGTACTCCCACTCTATAATGGGGGTATGGAAAGGTGGTAAAGAACCTCTACAACTCTTTGTATGATCTTGAATGTCCAAATATACCTCATGGAAAACATTACTCCTCGTCCAAATATCTGTAATCCTCATCATGGTGAGACTCTCAAGAAAACATGGTCTCACTAATCGAACTCCAAGGGCCTATGACGACAATCTGCATAAAATTTATTCATACTTTGGGTTGTCCTCATCATCTCATATATGATCTTAACCTTCTCCATCATTAACTGCACCATCTCTAGGCTCACAAGAGATGTCTCCCCAATCTCTATCCAGCACAAGTGTGGCCTTTAGGGTCTCATGTAGAGTTTCTCAAAAGGAGTCATGCTGATAGTATAGTTGTAGTTATTGTTGTATTGAAACTCTACCAAGGGAAATAGATCCTTCCAGATTTTTCCAAATCCTAACATGAAATACCTTAACATATCCTCAAACACCTTGATAGTGTGCTCTGTCTTCCCATCCATCTAGGGGTGAAAGGTTGTTCTCATCTGAATCTAGGACCCGAATTCCTCCTATAGTCCTCTCCACAATCATGACGTAAAACCACACATCCTGATAAAATAAAATCATCAAGGGTACCCCATGGAGGTAAAAAATATCTCATATGTAAAACTACCCCAAATTCTCCACCAAACTCTACTCCCTAATCGTAAGGAAGTGTGATGACTTCATGTGTCAGTCAACTATCGCCCAGATAGCATCATGTCCCTTCAATACGCACAGAAACACTATCCAAAATTCCATGAATTTTTTTATCCCATTTAAACTTTAGGATATCAAGGGCCTACAAAAAATCTTCTAGAACATGGTACTCAGCCTTCAACTATAGACAGGTGAGACTCTAAGAGAGAAACTCAGTTATGCTCCATATCATGTCATACCACCAAAATTTACACTAAAAGTCATTGTACATCTTCCCCACACAGAGATGTATAACTAGGGGAGAAGTGTGTAACTATCACATGACCTCCTACTACATCATGATTGGGACCACCATCCATCCTTGAAAAAGGATATCATCATTCCCTCCATCATAATATTCATATGGTAAATCCCCCATGGATATATGGTCATGTAAGACCTAAAATTGATGTATCTAAGCTGGGACACTCTCAGTAAATTGAGAAGCGGAAGATTCAACACCATCGACTGTAGAAAATTTTTACCCTATTGAATCACTAGGTTTAGCTGTAAGGAATCCAACTACTCAAAAACCTCCTATATCAAGTAAGCCTGGGACATCCTATTAAGGGAATATTATACCATGTTTCCCTTTCCGGTGGTATATAATATCTCTAAGTCACAGTTCTATAGGATATAAAACCAGTGTTTATGTCTTAGGTTTAAGTCTCTCTGCATGAAGACTTACTTGAGACTATGATGGTTTGAGTAAACTACAAATTCTTCCCTTGGAAGATAGTGCCTCAACACCCATAGGGTAAAGACTCTCGCTAATATCTCTAGGTCATGAGTTATGTAGTTTTTCTTGAGGGGTACCAACTGGTATGACTCGTAAGCGATAAATTTCTGTCACTGCCTCAATATACATCTAATCCCAGCTCTTGAGTCATAGTAATAAAATACATAATCCATGACCTCCTTTGGTAGTATGAACATAGGATCACATTTTATACTCTTCCTCAACTCCTCGAAGGCCCTCTCGCACTTCTTAGTCCATATAAATTGATGACCTTTCTTCATCAGGGTTTTCAATGGGGCTGCAATCCTAGAGAAGGCTACCACAAACCTCATGTATTAACCCACCAAGCAAAGAAATCTATGCACCTCTGACACATAAACCGGTCCAACTATGGATGTAAGACCTAGTTCATCAAATCTAAAAATATGGTGGTTGTGGTGGCTCCCCACCCTGAGAAAGACTTAAAGATGAATATGGATGGTTCTAACAAAGATGGTATTGCTCGAGGAGGAGGGGTCATTCAGGATCAGAGGGGGAGTGTTGTTATGGATTTTAAGGCCCACTATTTTAATGGAACAAGTATCCAGGTGGAGGCCAATTCGTTTTTGAGAGGGATTAACTTGAGAATTCAGAAAAATATTCCTTTATCCCAAGTGGAGATAGAATCTATGATCATCCACAAATCCTTACATGGTAAAATACATACACTGTGGTTGATCTCTTATATTATTAGGAAATTCACATCTCTTCTCAACAATGGCATCAAGGTCACTCACACCTGGTGATAAGGAAATAATGGAGCATATCATCTCGCCTCCCAAGATGAACAAGTCCTTGAATTCATTAGTTCTCCTAACATGTCTTTCTTTAAACCCGAGGGTGTGTCTTTAATCTGAGGGGATACCCTTGGCCTACACTATTTCAGGCCTCTTTAGGACAGGTGTTCTTAATTTTTATTTACTTTATTCCTTCAATAAAAATGTTACTGATGATGATGATGGTGGGGAATTTTATCACACAGAAGGGAATCACTTGGAACACACAGTGCCTGTAGAGATATCATAATGCCATATTAGGGAGATCAGCCTTGTGAACCCTCAACTGGTGGTAGTTGGACTGAAGATCTGTCTTTGAGAACCATATCAACCCACAAAACTGTTCAGATAGGTCATCAATCTTTATAATTTTTATCATGACCTTGATCATTAAATGATAATCCATATAAATATTAAAGATCTCATATACATTTTTCATGAAAACACTGGAGCTTCCCAGGGGGCACACTGGGTCCAATGAATCCCTACTTTCCAAGGCCCTCCAACTATAAATAATGCTCTCGGAAAAAAAGGATACACTCTTCATATTATGGGGGATGGGATGCAACCTCTTACTTTTAAAACCCATTCACCAAGCCATGATTTCTCTCCCACCCACAAAGGAGAATATCGTCCCATCTGTGCATAGACATCTAACTCAAATACATTGACAATCAATCTGGGCATAGAACATGGATAAAAAATCCATAACTAAGATGAAATAATAGGGACCCATATTGATGACAAAAATGTCCCACATGAACCTCTCTCCACCAAGAGATAGATTGAACACTGACATATAGAAGATACAAAAGAAGTGTTCCCTATAGGAACCTCAAGACGAAGTTTCTAGGATATTGCCTCAACTGGGAGCTCCAAATATCACACCAAGAGTATTGATATGAATTAATGAAAAGAACTTGTGTATACAAATACCAAATAAATATTAGAATAAATATATATCATACCTCTAATAATCTTGTGAACTACGGGTTCATAAGCCTCCAAAGATTGCAGCTGTCTGCGGGCCCGACCGCCAGATCCCTAAGCCTGTTTTGGGCTAATTGGTAGTGGTGTTGGAAGGATATCATAGTGTCATAAAGCACCCATATATCCTCCTAATCTACCAGACCCTCCTCCCTAGAGACAACTCTACCCTCTCATAGGATATCCCTAATCACGGTGCTGCCTCTATCGTGGTGGTCCATCAGTTATCTTCCTGCGCACCATAACATGTATGTTTTTGTAGTCTTATTCTATGTGGCCTCAAAAATCATAATAATATAACTACCCCTCTATGTGGTGACTAGGTCCTCTTCACATCCCCTAACCATGTTCCTGAGTCTGATTATGTGTAGGTCTCCTATGTCTAGATCCTTTCATCTAGTGCCTTCTAACTACTACAGATGATTCAGACCATCTATGACCACTGCCAGATCTAACTACCTAACATACCTATGATATGAATATCTACATCACTAGTTCTTACTCTAACATGAAAAAATATTTTTGGATTCACAAGGGCACTCCACTGGCACATATCTCTCTATAGAGTACTTCTCAAACTTTTGTTCTCAGAATTATCCATCCAGAATCATGTTAAGAGAGTACGAAGTAAGGTCTTTAAACCTCATTGCATACTCAACCACCACTATCCCTCACTAATGTAGCTCTAGAATCTCTTAAATCCATACCATGTGAAAATAGTTGTAGTATTAATACTCATGAATAAAATGTTAGATTTATGGCCATGAGAGTGTCGACTCATCATGAATTTGGGTAACAAAACTCCAACAGAACCCTTATGATCCTCATAAAAGGCTAGATTCAATTGTAAAAACCTAATTATTTGGTGTTTGAATTTTCTTGAATAAATAGAACCTCAAATATATCCAATCCCCTGATTCCTAAGGATCTCTATTACTGCAAACCCACAGCGGCCACTTGCACAAGAACTCATAGAGTGCGTTGAGCTAGAATTAATCCATAGCCTGTTCGGATGGTAAGATCTACTAATAAATAGGTGGAGGGTATAATCACTACCCCTGGAGAAATAATCTCACGGGATGGATCCTCAAATCAGGCCTCATCTCTCATCAAATTGTCATCACAATCCAGAAATGGTATCCTGGCTGGCTGGCGTCACATACCCATACTAAAATTTAATCAAGATGTACCATAGTTAGATGATCATATATATATATATATATACACAAAAGGGGAAGTTGAATAAATAAGGATTTTCAAATACTCAATCCTATATGATACATGTACCATTAATCCATGAAACTAATGTATCACTATTCTATGTTGACAAGAAGGTAGTAAAGGTCTTGGTGAATGGACATGTCGATTGCCCATATCATCACTAGATTCCTTGGACTGAGATCTACATACAAGAAAATTTGATTTTTTCTGTAATCCCAACCAAATAATCATAGTGGTACAAATACCAACACCTTCCTAAGGATAGAAACAGATCCGATTCCAAGCTATCACAACCTGAACCTAACCAAGGCTCAGGCCGCAACTACCCCAAGCCTACCTCTATAGGCCAAGGGCTGGTGACCATCACCAAATGAATAAATAACACGAGGATGAATTTTACTATGTACCTGTATGCACACACACACATCCATCTGGAATCATAAGTGTAGAATAATTATAGTAAAAGATGAAAAATACTAGGGAAACAACCATGCATGTAAATACTCTAGACAGAATAAGAGTATGGTAGTAAAAAATGAAAATTAAAAGGAAAAAATACTCACCAAACCAAAAATATTTACCAAACTGGTAAGTAAAATGTTGAGAGATCCCAACTCCTGATCTCCAAGATATAAGAACCATACACAGTACAATGTTCCAGGTATCCTTAAGCTCATATGTTGTCATCGTCAACCTATCTGTTTTCTGCATAAGACATGGCATGTTTGAGAAAATACCATATAGGGATGAGTGTATACATACCTAGTAGGACTCCCCAAAAGTTAAAGGGGGATCAATAAGAGATACAATGGGAATACGAGGATAGTAGATAATAAACAAGATGCATCTCAATCCAAAGAAAGAGAATAGTAACTTTGTCCAAGTATAGGTGTCTCAACATGATGATTAGATGAAATACACATCCATTCTTTTACACCCATAGTAGAAGAGTAAACACATCAAACCATGATAAGATAAACATGGAAATCTTGTGTCATACCCCATGTGTCTTCGTAACCCATGTTAGGAGAGAAACCAAATCCAAAGTTATGGATTAATATATATATATATATATGTGTGTGTGTGTGTGTGTGTGTGTGCATAGTCAAAAAAATACCAAATGAGATAGAAATGGGTTTTCCATCTCACATATCATCCCAAGAATAAGAGTCACCAACAGTTCCAAAAATCCATCAATAATGCCCAATATCTCATGAATCTTCTCATAAGTAATCATGTTAAGGGCCACACCTCGCTATTATGCCGCACAACCAAGGGGGAACAAACTCCACGTAGAGGACCCATGACCTAGTTTTTTAGGGAGGTTCCACTCTATAAGTATATGTAGAGGACTCGTACCCAAGCTTATGATGGGTTTCACTCTAGTGTCATATGAACCTGCACCTTATCTGATAGTGGGTTCCTCTCGATATATATCTATAGAGGAACCATTCCCATGATGATGGGGGGGGGGTATACTGTAATATCACGAGAAACCATGCCATATACAATAGGGGGTATCACATAGAAGGTAGAGTAACCACACCCAAGAAGATGGGGGTTCCACTCTATAGGTTGAGGACCTTCACCCTGGTGTGATAGGGGGTTCCACTCTGGTCATCCAAGACCCACACCCTATTCGATATGTGTGTAGGGGGTGTCCACTCAGAAAGTAGTAGCCACATTCCCAAGATGATGGGGGTTCCACATTATAGGAATCCTCTTGTGATCCTTCTTGATCACTCCTATTATCATTCATCGCCCTAATAAGAATCAAAACTAGAACATTTCACATAATATAAAAAAATACTCATCTAAGGGAACCATCATATTATACATGAAACAACACTCATGATATGATACTCATGTGCCAAAATCAGAGTCCAAATAAAGGAGAAGTGGAAGTTTGAAGTTTACTATAAGGAACCAAGGGGGTGCACAGTGCGTGAGGGGACCCACATAATATGAGGTCTCGATCTATCACCTAGTCATTTCCCTAGAGGTATATGTATGTCTAATCATATAGAGATACACAACATATAGGGGATATACAAGAGATTACTATGCCCCTTGTGGTCCCGCCTCTATGCTTGGATATGTCTGTGTGCTTTAGTACATGACCTGCCTATCCACATGGTGTGTCTCCCATTTGCTCTGGACATGTATGTGTACCCAAACTATGTTCATGTACTTTAGTAGATAGCCTGTTTTTTCACACGGGTTGTAACTCGTGTCTTGATTCGTGCTCGTGTACTCGAGCACATGATGGGTACTTGGTCATGTAATCTGCCACAAAACTTGTCTATATGGGAAAGGGGGTACACATTTTTTAGGGAGCATACATGACATGCCATCCTTATAAATTTTATAAACAATATCCACCAAAGATAGGGCCCAACACCCTGTGTGTTCTTCAAACGACAATACCTGTAATCAGGATTTTTTCCAAAACCTCATATCCTCTCTCTGCACACAAGATCTGATCTTACGACTTCATATCTGACTTCTTATTTTCCCAAAATCAGTGGATAAAATATCCATTCTTCATTTTCGTCCATCTGTTGGTCTAATATATATACCGTTAGTTCTCAAAGGTTCCACCATATGCACTGCACATCCCAATTCCTTCTATAAATAATGATTTGACGTTCTATAATCATGAAAATAATCCAAATCACAAAAAAAATCATAGATCAAACCCTGATTTATTGATTCATCCCTCACATGTCATTTTTTCATGATTTAGGGGGTTTTATCGGGTTCATTACCACTCAACAAAGTCGAACTGGGACCGTGAGGTCCAACTAGTGAAGAACACGAATCAATTGATGGGGGAAGATACAAGAACAAAAGTTTAACCATATTTTTTCAAACATTCTTAGACAAAGATCAATAACATAGATATATAGGGTCAAAAAACCCAAAGAATAATCAATTTAATTGTTACTTGAATGAATGCAATGTCCACAATTGGCACATATCAAAGGAATAGTTTGATTTGGTCAATAAATTCCTAATAAAAAAATGAGGATTCCTTATTGGATATTGGACGATTCATAATTGAAGAATGTTCCCACCACATAATGGAGGAATTCATCGTGTTCACTACGTCCCCATCTTCTCTAATCCAAATTTTTGTTATTGTCAGATGCGATTCGCCAATTGAAGGAAATTAAGAACGTCACTTGGATATTCCAGAGTTTTGAGGCTAACCCTAGTCAGATTTCGATAACAAAATATTTATAGGAAAATACTATTAGGTTAAATTAATTAATTAATTAATAAATTAATCAAATTAACATATCTCCAATGGGTGAGATATCCAAATTCCTCATGCCATACCATTTTAGGTTATTCATAGGTTAAAAATTGCATTCTAGACTCAACTGTGGTCTCTGTTTTCCGATCCTGTCTTTAGTTTAAGATTTATACCATTTTCATTAAGAAACCATGTGTGCATAATATAAAATATATTTAATATTTTTATAAAATTAATCCAGGACACATTGGGCCTCAGAATCACATTCTGTCTGAGCTCCTTGTTCTAGAAATATATATAGAAATATTTCAAAGTATTACAATGAAAAAATAGGTTCTCTATTGTTTTTTTAGGTTTTTAGGGGTTTTATGTTTTATAAGAGTTTTTTGGTTTTCTTAGGATTTTTTAGGGGTTTTAGGGGATTCTACATTTTTAGGTATTTTTAGAAATTTTTAGGTTTTTTAGTGTTTTTAGGGTTTTTAGGAATTTTGAGAATTTTTAGGGGTTCATTGTGTTTTTATGGTTTTTTGGGGTTTATGTTTTTTAATCATTTTGGGGTTTTATAGGTTTTTATATTTTTTAATGATTTTAGGGGTTTAAAGGGTTTTTAGAATTTTTAGTGGGGTTTTTAGGGTTTTTATGGTTTTTAGGGGTTTTATGGTTTTTAGGGTTTTAGGTTCTTTTATGTTCTTTAGGGTTGTTATAATTTTTTTAGGGGTTTTAAGTGATTACAGGTTTTTATGGTTTTATTAGGATTTATTCTATAATGTCCTTGATTTTTTCCAAAGGTAAAAAACCTTTAAATTATGGTTTAAATTCCTTAAAAAATACGATGGTTTGATACCTATTCATTAAATTGAGGTCTTGGGTGTGTCCAAGGCTCATTTTTAGGTAAGAGTACCAAAAAGGGGGAAACATATTGGGTCGCATGGTTAGGTGAAGCCATACAACCCAGGCACACAACCATGTAACTGATTATAGATTGGGGGTAGTGAGTTACCACATGGCCAGAACATGGGTAAAAAAACTGTGAATTCAACAGTACACTACACCCATGTAGAGAAGAATCTACCACATAGTTGTTGTTTGATTTAGGAAAATGTGTGACACCTACTGTGTAAATTTTTTTAGGGGTCTATTTTAAAACACCACTCTCTTTCTCCTCCTCCTCCCTCTTATGATTTTCTCCCCTACCGAGAGCATGAAGGCTCATCTCCACCCTATTTGGGGTTTTGTTCTATGTCCCTCACATCTCTTCTGATATCTTCACGGTAAGAAGCTACATACTCCTCTTAATAAGCCCTCTCATTCACACCCCTTGATTTATTGGTTTCTCCAACCATCACTGTGATATCTCTATGTAATAGATTTAACCCTATTTTGGGGGGTTTTCCTAAATCTATTTATTTCTTATATTTTGGTCGAATCAAGCCTCGATACCGAACATGAGTAGTACCATGACATTGATGTAGGTAATATAATCCCCCCCTTCATTTTCATCACTTTTGGTATTTCCTCATTGTGACACCTCATTGTAACATTCCTTTGAGGATTGTTATCATATTTTAAAATTATTGGCTTGTTTTTCCATGATAATTGGGACTATACCTTGTGGAGGAACCCATTTTTAGGGTGTTTTCCTTGGATTTGGTCACCCCTTTGGGTGGAACAACCAAAACGTCCAAAGTTCCCTTTGTTTAAAATGTGGAAAAATTATCATTTGTGTGTGTGGCACCTTGATAATACTATAATTTGATTAATGAGCTTAGAATGATAAATATACGTTGAATAGGCTCCCTCTTGTTAATTCCTATCCTTGAACACGGTGGTTTGGAATATGTTTAGTCTCTAATACCTTTGACACACTAGATGTATATTTGAATTAAATATGCCTTTCTAGGAGGTATTATACTCAAATAAGATGTGTAACACCCCCAAATGGTAAAAGGTTAAATGACTAAATGATATGACTCATGTCAACAAGATGCACCTTCCTTTTCGGGTGTCTGTCTGATTAAATCTCCACAGTTATGTGTGCTTGGTTTGGAGTAGTGATCAGGGTGGGTGTCTTTCTGGGAATTTTCCCAGGGTGTGTGTGAGTGAGATAACCCATTCGGGCACGTGGGTGGGACTAAGGGTGGGGCCCATGTGTCTGTAGGGAAACTGGTTGGCGGGGCCCAGTTGTCACATTTGGTATTAGAGGTGGTACCCAGCCTTAAGTGCGGTGCACTACCTGGGTTGAGATACAGGGCCCACAACAAGGACATTGTGCTCTAAAGGGGGGGGGGGTGATTGTAACACCCACAAATGATAAAAGGTTAAATGACTAAATGATATAACTCATGTCAACAAGGTGCACCATCCTTTTTGGGATCCTGTCTGATTAGAACTCCACAGTTATGTGTGTTTGGCCTAGAGTAGTGATCACGACAGGTGACCTTCTGGGAAGTTTCCCAGGGTGTGTGCGAGTGAGGAAAAAGCACACTGTAAAGGAAATGTGTTGGCCTGTGGGGAGGGGTGATTGTAACACCCCCAAATGATAAAAGGTTAAATGAATAAATGATATAACTCATGTCAACAAGGTGCACCATTCTTTTTGGGAGCCTATCTAATTAGAACTCCAGGGTTAAGTGTTCTTGGCCTGGAGTAGTGATCATGACAGGTGACCTTTTGGGAAGTTTCCCAAGGTGTGTGCGAGTGAGGAAAAAGCACACTATAAAGGACATGTGTTGGCCTGCGTGGATTTTCATTAGTCAGATAACCCATTCGAGCACGTGGGTGATACCAAGGGTGGGGCTCACGTGTCTGCGGGGAAACTGGTGGGCGGGGCCCAGTTGTCAAACCATGTTTATTCCAAGTGATATATTCTAATTCCCAAGGTTAAATTCTTGTGCATAATACCATGTACAATTTCACATCTTATATCATGCCAAATTATTATTCCTTGTTTTATGCTTTTTATTAATCCTTTTATGGTTCAAATGGAATGTGATACTTGAAAAATCATGATAGCTTGAGATATTTGAAATGTAATTAATGAAATATTGGTAAGAGTCATGCCGATTCCAAATGCCTTCCTTAAAGCTCATTACTTATTTTTTATACCCTTGTTAGTGGCTTGAATAACATGAAAGTTTGGTTAAAATAGTTAGATTGTGCTATTTAATTATATGTGTTGACATGCACTTGTATAAGTCTTATTCCATGTAGCTTATGCCTCATACCATGATTAATCATATTAAATTATCATTTTATTTCTATATGAAATGTTCCATTGGTTTTTGGTATGAAATTCTTAGCTTGGTTAATGGAAGCATGTGGTGTCAAGATGATTATTGTCTTTTAAAATCATAAATGAATTTCTTATTATGTATTCATTATTTGATATAGTGTTTGACATGGGATAAGAGAGAGCATGAATACTATATTAAGTACCCATGGATGGACTCTTCATGATCTATGGGTTACAACCCGAGATGTCAGGGGGAGATGATTTGGATTTCTAGGAAAAGGATTCTTAGGTGATTTATTATACTCCTAAGCGATACTGGACCCCAAAGGGAGGAAAAATGTGAAGTAATTTTGGAAACATGGATACTCCATGCCTTGGGTGACACTCATCAATCTTGTGAGGTACCTAAAATGGAATCAGTTGTTAAAAAACCTCGTATAGATACTTGGTATGTGGTAAGGGTCTCCTTGGAGAATCTTCGTGGTATTGGATTATATTGGATATTTTTGTTGCGACACTTTGGATTCCTTTATATCACCATGGAAGGGAACAAAACTCCACCTCTAGTTTTAATAGAATGTTTTTTTTTCATTGTTTTTTTGGTTGTTGAATCATATGAGATGTATCCTTTATGTTTATATGATCTTTCTTTTGAACTTGTGATACTTATTCTTGCTTTCCAGTATACTCATGTGATGACGTGGGATTAATAACCCAAGCTATAGGACAAGTATAGAGGTATGATTCATTAACTTCCTTACTTACCATGGAACATGTTATATATTTTGTGACATATATAGATTTCCCATTCAGACTCCTAGCATAGGAAAAATCAAGTGACATGGGATGGGTGTACACTTAGGAACCCGAACTAAGTTGAAGTTGTTATTTATTTCTATCCTTATCATTTATTATATATGGCACACTATTTATTATTTATTTATTGAAAATGGAATGGTCATACATCGCGGGTTCCGACCTACTAATATTATTATCTCACACCATACTCGGGCGCCATTTGGTACCCATGTAGAATTTATGACCAAAGTTATGGATAAAGGGTAGTGTTATTCTTCCAATGCTTTATTTTCATGTTTCTTAGGATGGAGATTGGGGAATAGGACAATCCTGTTTTCAATATATTATTGTATTAGTTTACCATTTTTTGACTTTTTATAGAATATTTTTTTCTTGTACCCTCTGTTTTCCATGAACTTCTATTTTCATATGGACTCATGACATCATCATCATCATCACTTTTTTACCATGTATTATTATTCATCTTCTACAATTATATGTTAACTCTGTTTGGGTTATTTGTTGTTTTTGCTGTTGTATGCTTATTATTTTTCTTCTTATATTTCTTATTATTTTTACCACTACTATTACATTTATCTATGAGGGAATAGTCTCCCTAAAAACACAGCATAGTCCCTCACTGCTAGTCGGAAGACTCTAGCGTTTAGGGAGATGGCCATGAGGTAATGTGTCCAACCGGCCTTGGGGCACTGTTGAGTGGCATCTGAGACTAGGACAATGGTATCAAAGGGATTTTATTTTCCTTTATCCTAATTTTTGGGAGTAGACAACAGACTACGATATAGGGATTTAGATTTGACCTTGTGCTTGGACGTAACTAACCCATTTATAGGGGAAACCCAAATTTCATGGGTTGGGATTTATAGTTATTGCTTATCCCATTTATGGTTGATACAAATTCACTATTGGGTGACACGCATTATTCATGATTTTATTGATATTAGTGTGAATGAAATGTGGATTTATTTTACATCTTCCCATTGAAAAGAGGGCATTTCATTACATGAATAATACTAGGTACCATAGGTAATGCATGTAATGCATAATTTCAAGCCACATTTATTTTCATCTTACAATTTCATGTTTTCATGTGATTTCTTCTATGCCTAGTTTTCATATCTTACAATGCCTTCTTTGTTATAGAAACAAAATTAATCTAGTTTTTCATGAAGGGATTTTTTATGGTTTGGGTTAAGTGGGTTCCACATTCAACTCATGAGGGTATGGTCACTCAAGGATTAGGTTAGTGATCCACCTAACTCAGCTAAAAGAAAAAGGGTAATTAAATCCTTATATTTTAAAATTAAAACCAACTGTTAAAAATAAATGGATTCCTTATGTGGTAATGTGTGACCTTGAAATTACCTTGGAATAGTTTGTAGGATGAATTCCTTGTGAACATTTTGAGGTCCTTAACCTTTATTTAGAATTGGATCACGGAGTAGGCTACTAGATGTGTTATGTTCAGAGGCAGACCATGCTCCCTCCCTCTTATCGTTTTTCTTATCTATTGTGCCATGTTTAGGGATGCATTGTACTATCCCTTCCATATCAATTTTTACCTGATTTCCCTATTTGTTATAAATTTTTAATAAGTTATGTGTTTGGAAATTGTAGAGATATTCAACCATAACTTCCTCATGATGCATTCCAAGAGAGTGGTAATGAGCACACTCATGAGGCGGTGTACCATGATCCACCCATTGTACCTACTATATTTACTCCTAAGGAACCTCATATTGATCTTCCACTACGAATTGATGAGCAGTTTAGGCATAATTTTATAAGGTTTATGCATACTGTTCTGGGTGCTCCTCAACCTGCCCCAAATTTGGAAGAGCCTGCATAGGAATTTCTACAGCAGCATCCTCCCTATTTTTCAAGGGATAAAGGTCCTCATGATGTAGAATCATGGATAGAATCTATGATATCCATCTTCGACCATCTCAAGATGCCTCTAGTGAATAGGGTCAATCTTTCTACCTACATGCTTCACGGCTCCTCCAAGCATTAGTGGGATTTCATATCTTAGTCATAGAGTTACCGATACATGAGATGTGGAGACTTCTAGATGACTTTAATTAATCACTTATTTATACCTAATTTGAGTGAGGACTGATCTAAGGAGTTCTTTCATCTATAGTAGTGGCCCCTGATAGTTCTTGAGTATTCTTCTCACTTCACAGAGCTTCATTATTTTTCTCCATCTCTAACGGGTGACTAATTGACTACTGCGAGGTGCTTTGAGGATAGGATTGGATACGCAGTCTGTGCTAAGGTGAATTTCTATTAGTTGAATAAAATTATAGAGATTGTGAACTAATATTTGATTATAGAGTATAATATTAGGGAAGCTGGTCTAGTAATCTAGGTCAGTAGCGTTCCACATCAGGAGAACAGTTCTCTAGGAAGTAAAAAGTGTCATTTTGAGGGTGTGTATAGGGTAGCCAAGTGACATGTGATGGTAGTTCCATAGTATGTAAAAAAAATTAGGACAGACCATTGGAAGCCTTAATGCATGATAAACCCAATGGAATGTTGATCTTGTAGCAGAATGGTTTATCTATAATATTTCTACCATTATTTTCCTCCATCATATAGTGATAGGGGTGTTTAATAGTAATTCAACCAAGTATGCGATTTGGGACACCAAATTATGCCAAGAGTTAGTGTTACACTTTTTGATCAGGTTGAGGTATTAGCGGTCATGGCTGAGGATATCAGGATTTAGATTATCAGTGACAATATAGTGGATCTGCTCAGGCTAGTCAGACTACATCTCAGGGTCTTGGTTCATAACATATGTATACAGTGCAACCAATGTTTGAGGATTAGAATCCATGTCCATCTATATTTATTCACACCCATTAGCACACCCAGGAACCCATCTGCAGCACCCAAAGGCGGGACAACATCCATCACCACTCAATAGTACCAATATCCACACCCACCACGATTAAAAACCAAACCAGCACCACAACCATCAACCTACACATCATCTTGCCTTAAATCCAGCACCATCAATGACTCACAACCAAATCAGCCACAACTCAGAAGACCACAATTCACCATAGAAACTAGAACCCAACACAATTTTTCCACAACTTCATCCGTAGTATAAACCAAAGAGGAAATTGAGGAACCAAAAACACAAACCTGCATCTTCACTCTCCACAGCCACTGGAACCCATCCAAAAGAAACTTCTAGACTCATTTATGGAAACATAGATCCATGCATGGGAACGATCACGCCACTTCCAAGACATCGTAGAGCCCACCACTCCCACCTTTCACTACCGCGAACCCGGAGAGGCCAGCACAACCCTCTCAAGCCTAGAACCAACCGCCTCACTGGAGACCAAGAAGGTCCCAACCAACACTGCCAGACCAACTCATCACACCGTTTATAAGAATCTTCCTACCAGAAACTGAGAGAGATGAACCGCATCATCCTCCAGGCTCCCGTTTGGAGAAGACGCTGAAGAAACTGGGAGATCCATGCTGCTATAAAACCGAATGAGGATGTTGAATCCCATCACCTCTGAGAAATCCCCTCACAGAAGAAAAGGGGCAGAGATATACAAATCCACAAAATATTGTGCCCAGATCAATCCCGCACCTATAAGGAACCAAATCACTGCATGATGAATGTCCCAGATCTAAGCGGCTTCACCAATGTCCTGAAACGCCACGCCGACCAGATACCTAAACCAGACCACACCTCCAAGAATCTGCGACATTACAAGCTGGGTAGACCAGATCTGACCCAGTCGTCAGAGGATGAAGCCATCGTCTGATGCCATCAAACACGCCACTAGAGGAAGCGATAACGCTATGTAGTCCAAAGCCTAAGATACCATCACTGTAGAGAAGGCACCACCACATTGGAGGAGACAAACCACGAGAAGAGACCATGAAGGGGAACCTGAGCATGAGAGGAACCTCGATATTCGCTTTCCATCCTCTCAGCAGGGGTTTTTAGGTTTTGTTTCATTTTTAGGCTTTCTAGGGATTTTATGTTTTTAAGGTTTTATTAGCATTTTTTGGGTTTTTAGTGGGTTTTATGTTTTGATGGATTTCATTTATTTTTTATATTTTTATGGTTTTTAGGGATTTTATGTATTTTGAGGGCAAGGAAGATGTGAGGGTCAGACTATTCCCTTTTATGTATTTTGAGGGTTTTAGGGGTATTGATGGTTTAGTGTTTTTTAGGGATTTTAGCGTTTTTGGTTTTTATAGGTTGTAAGTGTATTTTGTTTTGTAAGGTTTTCATAGGGGGTTTTAGGGTTTCTAAGGGTTTGTAAATTTTTATGGATTTCTACAGAGTTTTCGGATTTTTATGGGTTTTTGGGTTTTTGATGGTTTTAGGGATTTTTTATGGTTTCATTTTTTTATTTTTTATTTCATCATTTTTTTCTATGTTTTTTAGGGGTTCTAATGTTTTCTTGATTTTTAATGTTTTTATGGGTTTAAAGTGTTTTTAAAGTTTTAAGTGGTTTTTTGGTTTTTGGGTTTCCATTGTTTTTATGGGTTTTTATGGTTTCTGTGGTTTTTAGAGTTTTTCAGATTTATATATTTTTTAAGTATTTAATGGGTTTTATGTATTTTTTGGGTTTCAAGGTTTTTTATGGTTGTTTAGTGTTTTTAGGATTTTTTTTATTTATGTATTTTTAGGGAATTTTAAGAATTTTAGGAATTTTTATGGTTTTTAGGGATTTTGAGGGGTTTTATAGTTTTTATAGATTTTTTTGTTTTGATGTTTTTTCAATTTTTAGGGTTTTTAATGTTTTTAGAGTTTTTTTTACATTTTTAGTTGTTTAAATTGTGTTTTGAGTTTTTTGTGTTTTTAGGGTCTTAATGGGTTTTAGGGTTTTTATGGGTTTTTATTTTTTTTTGCTTTTTTTATTTTTTAAGGGGTTTTAGGTGTTTTTTTAGTTTTTATGGTTTTCCTATGGGTTTTCTAGGTTTTTAAGGTTTTATAAAATTTTATGCATTTTTAGAGCTTTTAGGATTTTTATGGGGTTTTATTTATTTTTATGTATTTTAGGGTTTTTTGGATTTTTTGTGCTTTTAGAGTTTTTATGGTTTTTATATATTTTTAGTTTTTTATTTTTCCTTATGATTTTTAGTGTTTTTTACATTTTTAGGGATTTTGAAGAATTTTTAGGATTATTAGGGATTTTTAGTGCTTTTTGGTATTTTGAGTGTTTTTAGGGTTTTTGAGGGTTTTTAGAGTTTCTTTAACATTTTTAAAGATTTAAATTTTATTTAGAGTTTTTAGTATTTTTAGGGTTTTTATGGGTTTTTAGGATTTTTTAAGGGTTTTAGGGGTTTTTATGGTTTTTGGGGATTTTTATGGTTTTCTAGGGTTTTTATCATTTTTATGTTTTTAATGTTTTCTTAGGGGTTTTAGGGTTTTTAGTGTTTTTTATTTTTTTGGGATTTTTTGGGATTTTTAGGATTTTTAGGCTTTTTACGGGTTTAGGGATTTTGGTGATTTTTAGGGGGTTTAAGGTTTTTATTATTTTTGGGTTTTTAGAGTTTCTTAGGTTTTTAAGGGTTTAAGTGTTTTTAAATTTTTTTAGTTTTTTTGGATTTGTCAGGATTTTAGAGGGTCTTACGTTTTTATGTATTTTTAGGGTTTTATGGATTTTCATAGTTTTTGGGTTTTTTTTGATTTTTTGCGGTTTTATGGTTTGTTTTTGGTTTTTGGTTTTATTGTTTTATTATGATTTTTAAGGTTCTTATAGTTTTTAACATTTTTTGGGGTTAAAGGGTTTTTGTGATTTTTTAATGGGTTGTAAGGTTTTTATAGGGTTTTAGGGTTTTTTTAACGTTTTTAAGAGTTTTTATTGTGTTTATGGATTCTATCGTTTTTAGGGTTTTTTAGATTTTTTACAATTTTTTAGGTATTTAGGGTTTTTGATTATTTTTAGTTTTCTATGGTTTCATTAAGGGTTTTCAAGGGTTTTAGGGTTTTTTTTTAATTTTTTAGGAATTTTTAGGGGTTTTTAAGATTTTTTATGATTTTTTAGCATTTTTAGCGATTCTAATGGTTTTAAGGGGTTTTAGGGTATTTATGATTTTTTGGTGTTTTTAGGTATTTTTGAGTTTTTAGGGGTGTTCTGGTTTTTTATATTTTTTGAAATTTTTGGTAGTTTAAATGGTATTTAGGATTTTTAGTCATTTTTAGGGTTTTTGGGTTTTTTAATGTTTTTAGTATTTTTACGGTATTAAGGCCTTTTGGGGTTTTTAGGGTCTTTTAAGGTTCTTATGGATTTTTAGGTTATTAGGGGTTTTTAGTGTTTTTAGGTTGTTAACATTTTCTTAAGGGTTTTCAGTTTTTTTGGGGTTTTTACAATTTTAGGAATTTTTTGGATTTTTTATTTCTTTTCAAGGTTTTTAGGATTTTGATGGTTTGTTGGGTTTTAAACAGTTTTAGTGTTTTAGGAGTTTTTTAGTTTTTAGGGTTTTTATGGTTTTTATAGTTTTAAATGTTTTCAGTGGTTTAAAGGGTTTTATGTTTTTAGTGGGTTTTAAGGTATTTATGGTTTTTAAGGTTTTAATGAATTTTGATGGGTTTTTATGGTTTTGGGGTTTTTTTTGGAGTTTTTAGTATTTTTTATGTTTTTAGGAGATTTAAGAGTATTTAGGTTCTTATTCATTTCTTAGGGGGTTTTGAAGTTTCTAATATTTTAGGTATTTCTAGTGATTTTTTTTAGATTTGTATAGTTTTTTAGGGTTTGGGGGGATTTTGATGGGTTTTAGGGCTTTTGTGGGTTTTTAGTGTTTATTTGAGTTTTTGTTGGATTTAAAGAGTTTTGAGAGTTTCTTAATGTTTTTAGAGGCTTAAATGGTTCTTTGAGTTTTTTTTGGTTTTTAGTGTTTTATGGGTTTTCATTGTTTTTAATGTTTTTAGGATCTTTTTATTGTTTTTCAGCTTTTATAAATTTTTATGTTTTTTATGTTTTATTTTTATAAGGTTTTTATATTTTCTTAGGTTTTTTTTAGATTTTTTAAGGTTTTTTACATTTTAGGGATTTTATGTCATTGTTAGGATTCTTATGGTGTTTTAGGGTTTTTAGATATTTTGAGGAGTTTTAGGGTTTTACTATTTTTTTGGATTTTTTAGAGTTTTTTTTCATTTTTTGTTTTTAGGGGTTTAAAGTGTTTTTAGGTCTTTATTGTTTTCTAAGGGTTTTAGGGTGGTTTTAGTTTTGTTTTTGGATTTTTCATTCTTTTCTAGGATTTTTATGGTTTTGTAGATTTTAGGGATTTTGAGGGGTTTTCAGGGTTATTTATGGTTTTGTTAAATTTTTTAGGGTTTTATAGGTTTTTTAGATTTTTTTAATGTTTTTAGGGATTTAATGGGGTTTTAGAGTATTTTGTTTGGATTTAGGTTTTTTTATGGGTTTTAATGGTTTTTAATAGTTTTTATGGATTTTTTTGTTCTTTTATATTTTTTTAGTTTTTAGGTTTTCAGTTTTTGAGGGTTTTTAAATTTTTTTTTATATTTTGTGTGGTTTTGAGTGTTTTTTATTTCTTACAGTTTTCATAGGTTTATTCTAGGTTTTTAGTTTTTTTATTTTTTAGTGATTTTTAGGGATTTTTAAGGATTTTTATTTCTTTATGGTTTTTAGGAATTTTGAGGGGTTTTAGGGGGATTAGGGTTCTCATGGTTCTTAGCATATTTTTAGGTTTTTAGAGATTTTATATGTTTTTTTTATGTTTTTATGGTTTTCTTTGGGTTTTCAGGGATTTTGCAATTTTTTCTTTTTTTAGGTGTTTTAGTTATTTCTTAGGATTTTATGGTTTTTAGGATTTTAGGGATTTTGAGGGTTTTCAGAGGTTTTAAGTGTTTTAGGGTTTTTTTGGATTTTTTTTAATTTTTGGTAGTTTTTAGTTTTTAAATTTTTCAAAAGGTTTTTAGATTTTTTAACATTTTTGTGTGTTTAAAGGGGTTTTGGAGTTTTAAGTAGGATTGTAGTGGTTTTATGGGTTTTAATGTTTTTATGGGTTTTAGGGTTTTTATGGTTGTTATGGTTTTTGTGGTTTTTATATTTTTGTATGGTTTTTGAGATTTAACTGTTTTCATGTTTTTGAGGGTTCCTATGGGTTATTTGGGTTTTAATGGTTTTTATGATTTTAGGTATTATTATATATATTTTATGATTTTAAGGTTTTTTTGGGTTTTTAGTGATTTTCAGGGTTATTATGGTTTTTAAGATTTTAAGTCTTTTGATGGTTTTTCTGGGATTTTAGGGTTTTTTGAGTTTTTAGGGTTTTTTAGGATTATAGAGTTTTTATCATTTTTTGTGTTCTAAAATAATTTTATACTATTGAGTGGGTTTTAGGGGTTTTATGATGTTTTATGGTTTATTATGGTTTTAGATATTTTTATGGTTTTTAGATGTTATTAGGGTTTTTTGGGCTTTGAGGATTTTGAGTGTTTTTAGTTTTTTTTGGGTTTTAAGCATTTTCATGTTTTTAAGGTTTTCATAGGGTTTTCAGGGTTTTTAAGATTTTTATTATTTTTTGGGTTTTTATAAATTTTGAGGGGTTTTAGGGTTTTTATGTTATTTACTAGTTCTAGTGTTTTAAGGGTCTTAAGTGTATTTAGGGTTTTAATATTTTCTAAGGGTTTTAGGGGTTTTTAGATTTTTTATATTTTATGTATTTTAGGACCTTTTTAGGATATTTATGGTTTTTAGGGTTTTTAGGGACTTTGAGGGTTTCTATGGATTTTCTGGGTTTTATGTTTGTTTGGTTTTTAGTTTTTTTTTTGAGTTTTTTAGGTGGGTTAAAAAATATATAGTGTTTCTAATGTTCTGAGGGCCTTAGAGGGGTTTTATCATTTTAGCGAGTTTTAGGGTTTTTAGGAGTTTTTGGAGTTTTTTGGAGTTTTTAGGTTGTTAGGTATTTTAGGGTTTTAGGACGTTTTATGGTTTTTAGTGCCTTTTATAGTTTTTAGTATATTTTTACTTTTTAGGGGTTTTTTGTTTTTTGGGTTTTAAAGGTTTTCTTAGGCACATTAAAGGATTTTTGGGTTTAGGTTCTTTTTCTATTTTTAGGAAAATTCAAGGATTTTTTTGGGATTTTTAGGGTCTTTAGGGGCTTTTGATATCTTGAGGATTTTAATGGGTTTTTAGGGTTTTTAGCATTATTTTTATTTTTATGGGTTTAAATCTATTTTTGATTTGTTAGGATTTCTTTTGCTTTTTCATGTTTTTTTACTGTTTTTATGTTTTTAGTGAAGTATTGGGATTTTTATGGATTTTTATGGATTTATGAATTTTTTTGGGTTTTTTAGGTTTTAGGATTCCTCTTTTTTTAGGTGTTTATAGTTTTATTTTTGAGTTTTTTGGGGTTTTTATATATTTTTGAGTTTTTATATTGTTTTATGGGCTTAATATGGTATTATAAATCTTATTGTTTTTTCGGTTTTATGGGTTTCCATGATTTTTACCGTTTTATGTATTTTTATGGTTATTAGGGGTTTTAGGGGGTTTTCGGTCTTTTAGGTTTTCTTAGTTTTTTTAGGTTTTTATGGAGTTTAAGTTTTTCAGTGTTTAATGTTTTCTTAAGGGTTTTCAGGTAATTTAGGTTTTTAAAATTTTTGGGGATTTTAGTGGTTTTTTAGGAAATTTATGTTATATAGGGTTTTTAGAAATTTTTAGGGTTTTTGGGATTTTAAGTCTTTTAGTGTTTTTTAGGTTTGTTGGGGTTTTATTTATATTTGGGGTTTTTGGGTTTTCTTTATTCTTTTCCAGGGTTTTGGGTTTCTTAAACTTTTAGTGATTTTAATGATTTTTATGGGTTTTAGATATTTTTATGGGATTTTGGGGTTTTTAGGATTTCTAGTGTTTTTATATTACTTTGGCTTTTATGGTTTTTTAAATTTTTTAGGGATTTTAGAATTTTTAGTGTTTTTAATGTTTTTAGGGGTTTAAATTGTTTTTAATGTTATTAGTGATTATTAGGGATTTATGGGTGTTTAATGTTTTTATGGATATTTATTGTTTTTATGGGTTTTGGAGTTCTAAGGATCTTTTATGGTTTTCAATATTTTTTTAGTCTTTTGGGGCTTGAAGTGTTTCTAGGGGTTTGATGATTCCATAATGTTTATCATTATTTTCAGAGTTTTTTAGGAACTTTTAAGGGATTTTCATAATTTTTATGTTATTAGGGATTTTTGGTATTTTCTTGTATTTTAGGATATTTACGCTTTTAGGGGTTTTCATTTTTTTGGAAGATTTTACTGTTTTTTTAGAGATTTTTAGAGTTTTTGGATTTTTTTAACATTTTAGGGCTCTAAAAGGTTTTTAAAATTTTTAGTGATATTTATGAAGATTTTAGTTTACTAAGGCTTTTAGAGGTTTTATAGTTTTAAGGGTTTTGGTGGTTTTAGGGTCTTTTAGGGTATTTATATTTTTAGGGGTTTTAGGAGTTTTAAGATATTTTTTTGGTTTTATGGTTTTCTTAGGTTTTTTAGGGTTTTTTTTGGATTTTATTGTTTTTAGGGTTTTTAGGGATTTTGAGATAATATATGATTTTTTAGGTTTTTAGGACTTTTTAGGGATTTTAACTGTTTTTAGGTTTTTAGGGGTTTTCAGTGTATTTAGGTTTTTAATGTTTTATAAGGTTTTTTTGGGGGTTTTAGAGTTTTTTACTTTTTAGGGATTTATAGATATGCTTTAGGATTTTAATTGTTTTTAAGGTTTTATGTATTTTTAGGTGTTTTATGGTTTTTAGTGTTTTATGGTTTTTAGGTATTTAAGTTTTTTTTTATTTTTTAAGAGTTTAAATATATTTATAGAGTTTTTTAACGTTTTGGGGTTTTTAGGGGTTTAATGTTTATTTAGGTTATTAAGGTTTTCATGGGCTTTAAATGTTTTTAGGGTTCTTAATGTTTTTTTATTTTTATGGGTTTTTTGGATTTTTAGGATTTTTTATTTTTTAGGAATTTGAGGTGTTTAAGGGTTATTTATGGATTTATTCTTTTTTAGATTTTTTAATGTTTTTAGTGGTTTAATGTGTTTGTATGTTTTTGAAGTTTTCTTTGGGGTTTTAGGGTTTTTTAAATTTTTTACGTTTTTAAGGATTTTTTAGAATTTTGAAGGATTTTTATTATTTTTTGGGTTTTTAGGGATTTTGAGGGTTTTATGGTTTTTAGGGGTTTTAGTGGTTTTATGGTTTTGGAGTTTTAGGGGTTTTAATGTATTTCAGTATTTGTAGTCATTTTTAGATTTTTTATTGGGTCTTCAAGTTATTTATGGTTATTTATGGGTTTGTATGATTTTTATGGGGTTTTTGGGTCTTTTAGGGTTTTAATTGCTTTTAGGTTTTTATTTTATTTATTTTTAGTTTTTAGGGTTTTTATGATTTTTCTAGTTTTATGGTTTTTATGGATTTTTAGGATTTCTATTATTTTTAGGGTTTTAGGGAATTTGGGGATTTTTAGGGTATGAAGTGTTTTTTCGTTTTTATGGATTTTATGTGTTTTGGGGTTATTTAGGATTTCTTATGTGTTTTAAGTGTCTTTAGGTGTTTTATATTTTAGATATTTCTTAGGTTTTTTTGGTTTTTATTGTTTTTACGGATTTTGAGGGTTTTTAGGGTTTCTTATGTGTTTTAGGAATTTTATGGGTTTTTATAGTTTTAAAATTTGGTTAGTTTTATTGTTTTTCTATTATTTATAACGATTTTAATGTTTTATGGTTTTTATGGGTTTTAACAGATTTTAGTAGTTTTATGGGTTTCAGGGTTTTATTGTTTTTAGGGTTTTTAGGATTTTTATGTTTTTATATGATGTTTAGGGGGTTTTCACTATTTTTAGGTTTTTATGGTTTTCTTAGGGGATTTCTGGAATTATGGGTTTTTTTTACATTTTTAGTGATTCAATATGATTTTAAGGTTATTTATGGTTTTGGGTATTTTGAGGGAGTTTTGGGTTTTAGGGTCTGTAAGTGTTCTTATATTTTTATGGTTTTCTATAGGTTTTTCATGTTTTATTGTCGGTTTTATATTTTTAGGGATTTTAATGATATTTTTTTTAATTTTATGGGGTATTAAGGGTTTTAGGGATTTTTATGGATTTTAAGTGTTTTAGGGTTTTTTATGGGGGTTTTGGATTTTGAGATTTTAAGGGGTTTTTTGTTGAGTTTTTAGGATTTTTATGTTTTTTATAGATTTTAATATTTTTCGGGTTTTAAATCGTTTTTATAGTTTTAAGTGGGTTTTTATCAATTTTATGGGGTTTTAGGGTTTTTAAGATTTTTGGTGTTTTATGGTTTTTAGGGTTTTTATGGGTTATTTGGGTCTTTTAGGGTTTTTATATTTTTTTGGTAGTTAGGTGTTTTTAGTTATTTTAGGGTTTTAAGTATTTGTTATGGTTGTTTAGGGTTTCCAAGTTTTTAACATTTTTAGGTATTTTTAGGTATTTATAGTATTTTTATGGTTTTTATGGTATTTAGTTATTTTAAGGGGTTTTGGGGTTTTTTTCATTTTTTTTCTTGTTAGGGGTTTTATATATTTTCAGTTTTTAACGTTTTCTTATAGTTGTAGTGTTTTTTAAGTTTTAATGGATTTTTAGTGGGGTTTTAGGATTTTCATGGTTTTGTTAGGGTTATTAGTGTTTTTTATAGTATTTAGGGTTTTTTTGTTTTTTTTTGTTTTTTTTTGGTTTTTAGGGGGGTTTTGAGTTTTTGGTGTTTTAAAGGAATTTAATTTTTTTAGCATTTTTTGGGATTTAATTGGTTTTCATGTTTTTAGTATTTTTAGGGTTTTTGTTGGTTTTTAGGCTTTTTATGGTTTTTTGAGTTTTTTCTGGTATTTATGGGTTTTACGATTTTTAGGGGTTTTTAGGGGTTTTTATTGTTTTTAAGTGTAATTAGGGGTTTTGTGTATTTTTATTTTTTCATCGATTTTTATGGGGTATTTGGTATTTTTAAAGAATTATACATTTTTAGGGAATTTGACATTTTTAGGGATTTCTCTTCCATTATTATAACTTTTATGGGTTTTAGGGTTTTTAGGGTCTTTGAGGGATTTTGGGGTTTTTAACGGTTTTTAAGGTTTATAAATTTTTTAGGTTTTTAGGGGTTTTAAGTTTTTAAATTTTTTTATGTTTTCTTTGGAGTTTTTAGGGATTTAGTGGTTTTTTACATATTTGGGTTTTTTAGATATTTTATAGGTTTTTTAGGGGTTTTGGGGATTTTTTGGGTTTTAGGGTGTTAATGATTTTTATGGGATTTTTGGTTTTTATGGTTTTTTTATTTTTCTAGGGGTTTTAATGGTTTTATAGTTTTTATAGTTCTTTAGTTTTTTTAACAAGGTTTTAGAGTTTTTAGAGATTTTTTTGTTTAAGGGGTATTAAAGTTTTTATGGATTTTTACAGTTTTAGGGGTCTATGTGTTATTACGATTCTTTAGGGGTTTTAACATTTATAAAATTTTAAGATCTTAATTTTTTTGGTTTTTTAGTGTTTTCCTAGGATTTTATTAGGATTTTAGTGTTGTTATGTTTTTAGGAAATATTTTAGGATTTTTTATCATTCTATGGGTTTTAAGGATTTTGATTATTTTAGAGTTTTCTATAGTTTTTAGGGTTTTTATAATTTTTAGGTTTTAGGGGTATTTTTTTAAAGGTTTCCTAGGTATTTTTAAGTATTTTAGAGGTATTTTATGTTTTTAGGTATTTTTAGGTATTTTGTTTTGTTTTTTATGGTTTTTGTGGTTTTTGGGGTTTTTGGGTTTTTTGGGATATTTATGGGTATTGGGTTTGAATGTTATTTTTGAATTTTTAGGGTTTTTTTAGAATTTTTGGGTTCTAGGTGTTTTATATTTTTTAACCTTTTTGGGGTTTCAAGGGGTTTTTATATTTTTAGTTGCTTTTAGGGGTTTTAGGTGTTTTTAGGGGTTTTTAAGGTTTTTTGACATTTTTTATGTTTTTAAATGTTTTATGTGTTTTTAATGTTTTATTATTGTATTTCAATATTTATTTAGGGTTTTTACCATTTAGGAATTTTTAGTGATTATTTAGTATTTTTATGGTTTTAGGGTTTTAGGAATTTTGATATTTTAGGGTTTTAGTGGTTTACAGGGGTTTTAGCATTTCTTAGGTTTTAGGGGTTTTATGTGTTTTTTACGATTTTAATGTTTGATTATGGATTTTAGGTATTTTAGTCTTTTTAATGGTTTCAGGGATTTTAGGTGTGTTTTAGAATTATTATGGATTTTTAAGGGTTTTATGGATTTTGAGGGGTTTTATGATTTTATAGTTTTTTGGGTTTTATGGTTTTTTTGATTTTTTTCAGGGTTTGAAGCTTTTTAGAGGTTATTTTAAAAAATAGGGGTTTAAATGGTTTTAGTGTTTTTTGTTGATTTTTTGTGTTTTATGGGTTTTAGGGTCTTTTTAATGGTTTTAAGGGGGTTTTTATTGTTTTTAGTGCTTTTATTATTTTATTACGTTTTTAACAGTTTTATGTGTTTTTTGGTTTTTAATGTATTTCTGTTTTTTCTATAGTTTTAGGTTTTTTATTATTTTATTAATTTTTTTGGATTTTATAGTTTTTTATAGTTTTCTTGTATTTAGGGATTTTGAGATTTTTATAGTTTTTTTGTTTTAGATTTTTTATGGTTTGAGAATTTTTTGGGTTTATCGAAGGCTTAAGTGTTTTCATGATTTTAATGTTTTCTTAGGGGTTTGTTTATCTTTTTTTTTATTTTTTCATTTTAGGAATTTTTATATATTATTTACTATTTTCTTTGGTTTTTAGGGTTTAAGGGATTTTAATGGTTTTAGGGTTTTTAGTGCATTTGGGGTTTTTGTCATTTTTATTGTTTCTAGAGTTTTTTTTAGTTTTATGGGTTTTTATGTTTTGTATAGTTTTTAATTTTTTTAAGGGAATATAGGATTTTTAGTGATTGTTTATGGTTTTATGGGGTTCCTATAGTTTTTATGTTTTTTAGGGTTTTATGGTTTTAAGGGTTTTCTAGGGGTTTTAGGGTCTTTTATAGTCTATTTTGGTTTTTTGCATTTTTCATATTTTTAGGGTTTATGTGTTTTTAGGTTTTTATGTTTTCTTGTTTTCATGTTTCTATTTTTGGATTTCAATGTTTTTTCTGCTTTTTATGTTTTGAGTTATTTTTAGTGACTTTTATTGGTATTTTTATGATTTTTAGAATTTTTAGTGATTCTGAGCAATTTTAGGGTTTTATTGTTTTTAGAATTTTTTGGGGATTTTAGTGTCTTTTAAGGTTTTATGGTTTTATTTGGTGTTTTTAGGGGTTTAATTAGTTTTTTTTATTAGCTATTTTTAGGATTTTTTTTTGAATTTTTATGGTTTTATGGGATTTTTACGGATTTTGAGGGGTTTTGGGGTTTTTAGTGTTTTTTGGGTTTTATGGTTTTTTTGCGATTTTAATGGTTTTATTGAGTTTTTAGGTAACATTTTGTAGAAATTTTTAAAAAATTTAGGGGTTTAAAGGGTTTTTAGAGATTTATTTGGGTTTTAGGGTTTTTTATGATTTTTTGTGGTTTTATGTTTTTTAGTTATTTTATGTTTATTAATTCTTTAATTTTTTATTAATTTTTTAGGGATTTTAGGGTTCTTGATTTTTTTTAACATTTTTAGATAATTAATGTGTTTTTAAAGTATTTAGTGGGTTTTATGATTTTAATGGTGTTTTAAGGGATTTTAGGATTTTTATGATATTTAAGGGATTTTAGATTTTTTTTATGTTTTTAGGGGGCTTAGGTGTTTTTGGGTTTTTAGTGTTTTCTTAGTGTTATAGGGTTTTTTTACCTTTTCACAGATTTTTATTTATTTTTTATGATTTTATGGAGTTTTTTAGTTTAGGGATATTTGGGGTTTTATGATTTTTAGTGTTTTTAGGGTTTTTTGAGTATTTTAGGTTTTACGGGGGTTTAATCTTTTTTAGGGGTTTGAGGTTTTTTAGGGGGTTTTAGGGTTTTATGAGTTTTGGGGATTTATGAATTTTTATAGTTTTTTGAGTTATTTATGGTTTTTGAGTTTTTAGTTCTTACTTTGTGTATTTTATAGTTTTTAATTTTTTATAGTTTTTTAATGTATTTAGTAGGTTTTTATGTTTTTTATTTTTTTACTATATTATAGTTTTTATCTTTTATTTGGTTATAGGGGTTTTAAGAGTGTTTTGGGTTTTAAGATTTTATTATGGGTTTTTATTTTATTTTTATGTTTTTTTGGATTTTTGGGGCATTTGATTTTATGTTTTTTGGGGTTTTAGTGATTTTTTATGATTTTTAGTTGTTTTTAGCATTTTTATGTTAATTAGGGGTTTTAACTTTTCTTAGGTTTTTAATTATTTCATAGGTTTTTCAAGGATTTTTTTGTTTTTTTACATATCTATGTATTTTGAGGTATTTTTATGGTTTTTGGGGTTTGATTTTAAGGGAATGTTATGGTTTGTAGGGTTTTAGAATTTATTAGGATTTTATGGGATTTAAGTGTTTTAGTATTTCAATTTTTTCTTAGTGGTTTTCATTGTTTTAAGGTTTTTTTTGTTTTTTGGGGTTTTAGGTATTTTTTTGGATTTTTATGTTTTTTAAATATTTTTCAGGGTTTTCCATGATTTTATATTTTTATGGGTTTTAAGGTTTTATGTTTTTAGGGGGTTTTATGGGTTTCTTGAATATTTTTTAAATTTTAATGGTTTTTAGGGGTTTTATAGTTTTTAGGGGTTTAAAGGAATTTTAGAATTTTTAGTGGTTTTAGGTGTTTTAGGGGTTTTAATTATTTTTAAGGGTTTGAATGGATTTAGGGGTTTTTATGGTTTTTAGGGACTCTTACAGTTTTTTTAATTTTTTGGGTTCTTTAAGGGGTTTTTGAGATTATAGATTTTAAGGTTTTCTTAGGGTTTTTCAGGGTTTTTATATTTTTACAGATTTTATTTCTTCTTTTAGAAATTTTATTTTTTGGGGTTTAATGATTTTTTTTTGGTTTTTGGGGGTTTTATTTGTTTTTAAAATTTTTAATGTTTTATTTTATTTTTTAAAGGATTTTAGTGTTTTTTATGTTTTTAGATATTTTTATGTTTTTTTGGATTTTTATGGTTTTTAGGGGTTTGAGAGATTTTGAGGGGTTTTAGGTTTTTTATGTTATTCTGGCTATGAGTAATTTTTTTTAGTTTTTAGAATTTTAATGATTTTTTAATGTTTTTTAACATTTTTAGGGGTTTACATGGTTTTTATAAATTTTATTATTTTTTGGGTGTTTGGGGTATTTTTTAATGTTTTAAAGGTTTTTATGGTTTTTATGGGATTTTTTGTTTTAGGTTATGTTATGGTTTTTTGAGTTTTTCTATTTTTGAAGGTTTTAATTTTTTTTAAGATTATATTTTAGTTTTAAGGGTTTTTAGGTTTTTAAAATTTATATGGATATTTATGGATTTTTTCGTTTTTTATGTTTTTTTAGGGTTTTTTGATTTTTGGGATTTTGAGTGGTTATAGGGTGTTTAGGGTTTTTTTTTATTTTTCAATTTTTATGGTGTTTATGGTTTTTAGAGTTTTTAACATTTTTAGAGGTTTAAATTGTTTTGGAGTTTTTATTGGCGTTTTAGGGTTTTTTTGGGTTTTTAATGGTTTTTGGGGGTTTGATGTTATAGGGGGTTTTTGGCCTTTAGGGTATTTTAGGGTTTATTGATTTTTCAATATTTTAGGGGTTTTAAGTGTTTTTATGGTTTAAAGGATTTCTTAGTGTCTTTGGGGGTTTTATGGGTTTTTTATTTTTTTTACGGATTTTTACAGATTTTTTGGATTTTAATGGATCCTAGTGGTTTTACGAATTATGATGGGTTTTATGGTTTTTAGAGTTTTTATGACTTTAGGGGTTTTATGTGTTATTAGTTTCTTAACGTTTTATTAGGGATTTTTCTAAGGATTTAGGGTTTTATATGTTTTTTTTGGATTTTTAGGATTTTTAGTATTTTTACAGCTCTAGGGTTTATATGGAATTTGATGGGTTTTAGAGTTTTTATGGTTTTTCTTGTTTTTTTTGGATTTTTAGGCTTTACTAGTGTTTTATAGGGGATTAAAGGGTTTTAAGAGTATTTTAATGATTTTAGGGGTTTAAATGGGTCTTATTGTTGTTAGTGCATTTTATGGTTTTTATGCGTCTTTAGAGTTTTTTTGGTTTCAGGGGTTTTATGGTTTTTAAATTCATTAAGGGGTTTGACATTTTTTTGGGTTTTTAGGGGGTTTACTTGTTTCTTGATTTTTAAAGACTTCGTAGGGTTTTCATGGTTTTAATGTTTTTTACATTTTATAGATTTTAGAGATTTTTTAGTATTTATACTTTCTTTTATATTTTTAAGAGTTTTTAATGGTTTTTAGTGGTTTTTATGGGTTTTAGGGTTTTTAGTTTCTTAGGTTTTTAGGGGTTTTAAGTTTTTTTAGGTTTTTAAGGTTTTCTTATGGGTTTTAGGGTTTTTTACATTTTAAAGGATTCATGGGGATTTTTTATGATTTTATGTTTTTTAGGGGGTTTATAGATATTAATTGATTTTAGGGTTTTTTGTGATATAGTGTTTTGAGATATTTTTAAGGTTTTATATTTTTTAATGTTTTTAGGGGTTTAATGTTTTTAGGTATTTGTTTGTGGTTTTTATAGTTTTTATTATTTTTATAGGTTTTACGGTATATTTTGTTTTTTAGTATTTTTTGGGGTTTTAAGTGTTTTTAGATTTTTAAGGTTATCATAAGTTTTTTAGGGTTTTTTATTTTTTTAGTATTTTAAGATTTTTTTAGTATTTTTTGGGTTTTACAGTTTTATAGGGTTTTTAGATTTTTAAAGGATTTTAGCATTTTATGGTTTTTAGGGGTTTTGTGTTTTTTATGTTTCTAAGGGTTTCTCACAGTTTTTCAGGGGTTTAATGGTTTTTTATGTTTTAGGGATTTTTTAATATTGTTATGGTTTTTATTGATTCAGTGAATTTTTAGGGGTTTTAGGGTTTTTATCAATTTTTGGGGGTTTTGGGGTTTTTTTTGTTTTGAAGGTTTATTAAGGATTTTATATTTTTTTAATGATTATTGGGGTTTATAGTATTTTTAGAGTTTCAGTAGTTTTTAGGTTTTTATATGTTTTAGGGGTTTTAAAGTAATTAGGGGTTTTATGGGTTTTTATGGTTGTTAGGGTCTTTTAATATTATTAAATTTTTTAGGTTTTTTAGGGGTTTTTTGTTTTTTAGGGTTTTCATAAGGTTATTCATCGTTTTTATGGGTTTTTACGTTTTTAGGGAATTTTGGTGACTTTTTTTTGGGTTTTTAGGATTTTTTCATTTTTTGGGATTTGAGGGTTTTTAGGGTTTTTAGGGTTTCTAGGATTTTTTAGGGTTTTATCATTTATTATGATATTAGGGGTTTTAAGTTTTTTTAGGTTTTTAAGGCCTTCTAAGGGTTTCATCAAGGTTTTGGGGGTTTTTTTACATTTTTAATATTTATTGGGTTATTTTTAGGGTTTTATGGTTTTCTAGGTTTTGAAGGACTTAAAGGGTTTTTAGGATATTTAAGGGTTTTTTGGTTATTAAGGATTTTTTATGAGTTTATATGGTTTTAAGAGTTCTTATATTTTCTTAATATTTTTAGTTGTTTAAAGTTTTTTTCGAGTTTTATTGGTTTTTTGTTGTTTTATGGGTTTTTTTGGATTATCAATGTGTTTTAGGGGTTTTCGGTTTTTAGGTGTTTAGTTTTTTTTGGTATTTTAGTGATTTTATGATTTCTTGGGGTTTTTAGCCTCTTCAGGTTTTTACACATATCTTAGGGGTTTTCAGTGTTTAGTATTTTTTTGGGTTTTTCCGATTTTTTTGGGTTTTTAGGATTTCTGGAGTTTTTATGACTTTTTGGGATTTTTAGGACTTTTAGAGTTTTTTAGGGTTTTAGTGTGTTTAGGGTTTTAAGTGTTTTTATGTATTATTCATTTTTAGTTAGTTTTTATGGGTTTCTTAGGGGTTTTAAGGTTTTTATGGTTTTTTATATTTTTATGGATTTTTAGAGATTTCTAGGATTTTATGTTTTCAAGGGATTTTCAGTACTTTTAGGGGTTTTAAGGTTTATGAGGGGTTTTAGGTTTTTTATGATATTTTTTGGGTTTTTAGTTTTTTTTGGGTTTTTTATGGTTTTAAAGATATTTTAGATTTTTATAAAAATTTAAGGGGTTCAAAGGTTTTTATAATTTTTAGGGGAGTTTAATGGGTTTTTTTTGGTTTTTAAAGATTTTTTAGAGTTTTATATTTTTTAAGGATTTTTTATATATTTTGGGTATTTTTGGGATTTTAGTGTTTTCAGAGTTTATAGGGGTTTTAATTTTTTTAGTTTTTGAATGTATTATTATGGGTTTTTAGAGTTTTTTGGGTTTACTACATTTTTTTAGCTTTTTAGTGCTTTTTTAGGATTTATATTATTTTCAGGGTTTTTAGATATTTTTTTAGGTGTTTTAGGCAAAACAGGTTTGGGGCCAGGCAGATCCCAGCCCCACAATATTCAATAACATAAAATAAAGGTACAAGGCATTACAAGGAGGGTTTGCACAGCCGAGTGTGAAATTCACCCTTCATGTCTGAGTCCACAAGAGGAGTGCAGAAATCTGGTGCAATAAATGACCACATGGAACATCCATCCTCAATTGCTTTCTTGGAGAGTATGTCCGCCACCTTGTTCGCTTCCCAGTATATATGTGTGACCATAATCTTCATACCCTAAGAGATTATCATACAGTTAACCCATTGTGGGAGGATCCTCCATGGGATTGTCCTTGTTTTGCTTTTGAGGGCCTCCACCGCCAACATCGAGTCAGATTCAATCCAAAGCTGCTTCCACCTGAAGTTGACCGCAAACTGTACAGCCTTAATCATGGCCCATAACTCCTCTTCATAAGCACATCCATTCCCAATGTAATGATAAAAGCATCCTTTAACAAAACCTCTATACGTCCGGAAAACACCACCACACCCAGAGAGACCAGGCATGCCTAGGGTTGCACCATCCACATTAACTTTTATCCATTCTGGGATTGGGGGAATCCACCGAATGAATTTAAAGTCCTTCGGTTTCCTGCATCTTCCAGAAATACCAAGAGTTCTCAACACAATAAGGTCCTTAATATCATTAGCCATTGTACCATCCTGGATATGAGCCGCCGCATGGACTGCTTGATGAATTACCACCACACCATTTCGGAGGAAGCGTGCGTCTTTATCAAAAACCACTTTGTTCCGAGCTGCCCACACAAAAGCAGTAAGAGCCGCAACGACAGCAAGAAGCAGATTGGAAATTTGTTGACTACATTGCACACCAACGACACTGCTGAAAATAGCAGACATCGTGCTGTCCGTGCAGATTTTCAGATGGAACATGCCCTGCAAATGATCCCAAAGACCTACAGCCAACCTGCACTTAAGAAAAATGTGCTGCATATTTTCCTCATTCTGAAGATAGATCGGATAGGCAGAGGCCAAACACCACCCAGCTCTTTTCAATTGCTCTTGAACTGGCAATATATTTCTCCAAATTTTCCACAGCAGCAGTTGGCTAAAGGGGGGAATGAAGGGCCTCCGAAATTTAGAGAGCCAAGCAGGGGGTTGAAGGTATCCTGCCGCAGAATATTATCACACAAATACAAAAATACAGTTTTATGGACATGGATTGCCTCATTTGGAAGCCAAATACAGTTGGGATGTTGAGTGTGAAGGATTTTTACCGTTTTGAATGTGAGCAGGGAATTTTACCGGTTTTAGGGTGTTTATGTGTTTTAGGGGTTTTTAGAATTTTTATAATTTTTAGGTTTTTTTGGGGTTTTAAATCATTTTAGGATTTTAATGTTTTTTAGAGTTTTGTAGGGTTTTAGTGTTTTTACGGTTTTTTCAGATTTTAGGGAATTTTTAAGATTTTAATAGATTTTTAGGATTTTTAGGGATTTCTGTTGGTTTTTAGGGTTTTTTCCTTTTGGGGTTCTATTTATTTTTGGATTTCTCATGTTTTTTATGTTTTATAGAGTTTTTATATTTTTTTGAGTTGAAAAGGATAGTGGGATTTATGGGTTTTATGGGTTTTATGGTTTTTTAGGACTTTAGGGGTTTTTATTGTTTTTAGTGGTTTTGGGGTTTTAGGGTCTTTTAGGGTTTTAGTGTTTTTTAGGTTCTTTAGGGGTTTTAAGAGTTTTTAGGTTTTAATGTTTTCTTAAGGTTTTACAAGGATTTTAGTGTATTTTATGTTTTTTTTGGGATTTTAGAAATTTTTTAGGATTTTAATTGGTTATTAGTGTTATGAGATTTTTTGGGAGGGGGGTTAGAGTTTTTAGGTTTTGGAGGGTTTTAAGGGCATTTCCTATTTTTTAGGGTTCAAAATAAATTTTTATTTTGTTAATTCTTTCTTAGTGTATTTTAGGGATTTAGGGGTTTTTATGGATTTTTTAGTATTTTTATTGGTCTTTAATGATTTTGAGGGTTTTTAGGAATTTTTATGGTTTTTTTCGGTATTTAATATTTTTTCAAGTTTCTAGGAGTTTTTTGGTTTTTTAAATTTTTTAAACATTTTAGGGTTCAAACGGATTTAGATATTTTAGGTTTTTATATGTTTTTGTGGGATTTTTGCGGTTTTTGGGGTTTTTATGGTTTTTAGCAGTTTTTAGTTTTTTTAGAGTCTTTTAGGGTTTTAGAGTTTTTATGTTTTTTAGGGGTTTTATGTTTTTTAAAGATTTTATTATTTTTGTCTGGGGTTTTCATATTTTTTAGAGTTTTTTATTTTTTTTGGATTTTTAGGTATTTTTTTTAATTTTTATCATTTTTTCTGTTTTTTATGGATTTTACGGGTTTTCTTGGGTTATAGGGATTTTTTTTAGTTTTTTGGATTTTATGGGTTTTTAGAGTTTTTAAAAAAAATTGTGGTTTAATTTGTTTTTAGGGTTTTAGTTTGTTTTTAGGGGCTTTTTCAGTTTTTGGGTGTTTTAATGGTTTTTAGGGGGCCTATGGTTTTTAGGGGTTTTGTTGTTTTTTTGGGTTTTAGCTTCTTTTAGGGGTTTTAGAGATTTTAGGGTTTTAATGGATTTTTAGGGTTTTCAGTTTTTAATGGTATCTTGGGGGTTTTCAAGGTTTCATTGATTTTTTTTCAATTCTAGGTATGTTTATGGTTTCGTATAATGTTTATGTGTTTTTTGGGATTGTATGGGTTTTTTTTGGATTTTAAGGGTTTTTCGGTTTTTAGGGGTTTACAAATTTATATGTTTTAGGAGTTTTAAATGTTTTTAGCTTATTAATATATTAGATGGATTTTCTAGGGGTCTTCAGGATTTTCTGGGTTTTTAGGTTTTTAAGTTTTTAAGGTTTATTTGGCTATTTTAATATTTTTTTGGTTTTTTGGTTTTTTGGGATTCTGATGGGTTTTTGGGTTTTTTAGGGTTTTGGGTTTTTATTGTTTTGTTGAGTTTCTTAGGATTTTATGGGTTTTTTGAATTTATAGAATTTTTTCCGGTTTAAAGGTTTTATAGTGTTTTTTTGGTTTTTTGTGTATGTATGGGGTTTTATGGTATTTTAAGGGGTTTTTTCAGTTTTTATGGTTATTTTGGTATTTTAGGGACTTTAGGGACTTCTAAAGTTTTAATGTCTTTTATGTTTTTAGGGGCCTTAAGTTTTTTTTGGTTTTAATGTTTTTCGTATGGGTTTTTAGGTTTTTATGGTTCTTTACATTTTAGTATTTTTAGGTATTTTTTAGGTTTTTTATTATTTTTGTGGGAATTTTATGGATTTTGAGGGTTTTTATGGATTTTAACATTTTAAGGGTTTTTATGTGTTTTAACCATTTTTAGGTTTTTAATGTTTTTTTCTTGGTTTTAGGATTTTAATGGTTTTTAGGTTCTTGGATATTTTAGGGTTTTATTAGTATGTTTTTTGTTTTTTTGGATTTGCATGGATTTCGAGAGGTTTTAGGGTTTTTAGGGTTCTTAGGGTTTTCATGATTTTTTGCATTGTTAGGGGTTTTTTTGAGTTTTTTGGGGTTTTATGTCTTTTATAGTATTAATGTTTTTTCTGGGTTTAATGGGTTTTTGATTTTTTAATTTTTTTGGGTTTCTATGGTTTTTAGTGTTATTTATGATTTTTAGTGTTTTTTAAAGTTTTTAAGGGTTTTAGGGTTTTTATGGATTTTAGGATTTTAAGCATATTTGTTCAGTTTTTAGGGTTTCTAGGTGTTTTTAGGTTTTTAAGGATTTCATAGGGGTGTTCAGGGTTTTAGGTTTTTTATATTTTTATGGATTTTAAGGCAATTTTAGTATTTTTATGTTTTTAGGGACTTTGAGGAGGATTTGGGGTTTTTAGGGTTTTTAGGATTCTTAGGGGTTTTAACTTTTTTTAGGTTTTTATTATTTTTGGGGGTTTTCAGAGAATTTATGGTTTTTTTACCTTAGAGATTTCTAGGGTTATTAAAAATTTTGAGGTTCTTTAGTTTTATTATTTCTTTTTAGTTTTTTAGTGTTTTAAGTGTTTTTTGATTTGTAAGTTTTTCTTAGTAATTTTCAGGGTTTAATGCTTTTTATGCCTTTTAGGATTTTTAGGTATTTTCAGGATTTCTATGTGTATTTATGGTTACTAGGGATTTGGAGGTGTTTTGTGGTTTTTAGGTAATGTTGGGGTTTTTATGGTTTTAAGGGTTTTTAGTGTTTTTTGAGATTTTAGGGTTTTTAAGGTTTTTAGTTTCTGTTAACATTTTAGGGGTTTAAAGGGTTTTTATAGTATATAGAGTTTTTTAGGGATTAGTTTTTATTTGGGGGGGGGGTTATGGTTTTTATGAATTTTATGGTTTTAGGTCATTTTAGGGTTTTAGGGCCTTTTATGTTTTTCTATATTTTTTGTGGTTTTAAGTGTATTTCTGGATTTATGGTTTTCTTAAGGTTTTTTAAATGTCGTTATGGAATTTTATGTTTTTAAGGATTTTGATGGAATTTTTACGATTTTTATGGTTTTAAGGGTATTTTGGGATTTTGAGGGTTTTTAGGGATTTTTAAGGGTTTTAGTGTTTTAGGAATATTTTGGGGGTTTATGGGTTTGTAAGCATTTTATATATTTCTATGTTTTTCTTAGGGGTTTTCATGGTTTCTAAATTTTTTATTTCATTAGGTATTTTTAGGGATTTTTAGTATTTTTATGGATTTTAGGGATTTTGAGGGGTTTAGGGTCTCTAGGGTTTTTTGGGGTTTAAGTGGTTTTAAATTTTAAAATTGTTTTAGGGGTTTTATGGGGTCTTTGGATTTTTTAATGTTTTATGTGGTATTATGGTTTTTAGGGATTTTATGGTTTTCTAGGGTTTTTAGGGTTTTTAGTATTTTCAATGTTTTTTATGATTTTTAAGTGTTTTTATATTTTAAATCTTTTATAAGGAGTTTTCATGGTTTTTTTAGTTTTTTATGTCTTTTAAAGGCTTTTTAAAATATTTTATGTTTTTTATGGTTTTTAGGGATTTTTTTTAATTTTTTTTAAATATTATGGTGTTTAAAAAGTTTTTTATAGTTTTTTATTTTTTTATGAGTTTTAAAAGGTTATTATAGTTTAAGTGATTTTTTATTGTTTTTATTTTTTGGGGGTTTTTTATGTTTTAAGGGGTTTTATGGATTTTAGGAACTTTTGGTGTTTTATCATTTTTAGGATTTTAAGGGTTTTAAGTGCTTTTAGGTTTTTATGGTTTTATTTAACTTTTTCAAGGTTTTTAGAGATCTATTAAGTTTTTATTGATTTTTATGTATTTTTGAAGGATTTTTATGATTTTTATGTTTTATGGGATTTGGGGGGGGGGGGTTAGTGTTTTTAAGGTTTTTAGGGCAAGGAAGATGCGAGGGTCGGGCTATTCTTGCCCCCCCCCCCCCCCCGCCCCAAATTTATTAGAGAGAAAAAATAGACTCAGCAGAAGAGGGAGGGGAGGGGTCAATCGACCCAAACCCAAAAACCCTTAACGACCCAAGACAAAAGACCCAAAAAAAGAAAAATCAAGAATTAAAAAAGAAAAAACATGCACAATAAAATAGCCACCACCATCATCCAACGTCAACCAGCATCCAGCAGCTCACAGCTAACCAACAACTAGTATCCAAACTCAAATAGAAATCCACATCCAGAAGCAGCACAACCATAAACCACAGCTTCAGCAACTCCCATCCAAGAAGCAACCAACATCCAGAACCGCGAGCATCTAACATCACAGAACCACCAGCATCCAACATCACATAGCCACCAACACAAATTCCAAAAAATAGAACTATAGAAGTCTTCCAGCACCCACTACCTCCAAACCTCAAGGAAAGCGGCAGCCAATAACTAGCAGCTCAACAACCATCAACCATTACTTCCAAACCAAAAAGCATCCAAAAATAGTAAATAGCACCAACCAACTCCCATTCAAAGGAAAGCACGCCATAAACAGTAGCACCCACATCCATCATATGAAATATAGAACAACCATCAGCATAAGACCACCATCGCCCATGCCCCAGACCAATAGCTTCAGTGCATCCCAGCCTCCCAGCAAGCAGTATCCAACACCAATGTTTCCGAAAACCAGCAAAATCTTTCACACCTACAAAGACAGTTGCGCCTGCATCCAGCATACCACAACAGACAATTCCAAAACCAAGCCACAGTATCCAGCTCCCCAACTTCAAGAACCAACACCAGAAGCGGTTCTCATCCAAACCATCCACATCCACAAAGCAGCAAAGCTTGTAAATAGAGAATTCAATCCAGAAAATCCAGTAAAGAACCCATTGACCACCAAATGGACTAGCACACAACAACACCGAAGAAAACCTGCAGTAGAATCGGCCAGAACCGTAGGAGAGACAACATACGAGACCCTCCAAGATCTGATCCTCTTAATCTGTGGAAAGATGGAATTGGCATGAACCGCAGGCACTAACTCGATCCACCCACGTGACGTCTCCTCTGCCGATCCAAGAGACCACCAAGGAGTGCCATCCGAAGAAGCATATCTGAGTCGAAGTGCCGAAACCAAGCCAGACCAAAGCCGCCATCTTGAAAAATTGTTCAGAGCCATCATCAATCGCCAAACGCCCATCATCAGCCGCCATGGATCTTCACCATCGACGGTTTGTCGACCTCGCCAAAGCACCGCCGAAGGAGGCCATGGAGAGAAAGAATGATGAAGAGGATGGTGGCATCGTGGATCCCTGAAATGGAGCGCCATCAGGGATGAAACCAAGTAGAGAAACAGCAAGACAAAGCAAATACATCGGAAATTCATATCTGGAGCCAAGGTTGACTTCGACGTCGACCTCACAGACTTTACCCAAACCACCAGGAAACCATCATTGTCGCCACCACGGAGAAACAAAGATAGAATCCGAGGAATAGAAAGGTCCAGATCTACCAGATCTGCTCCAAACCAGACCAAATCATCATCTCCTTTCCCAGCCACAACCCACCAGATCTCTCCGCCAACAAGCATCTGCCTCGTCTTCCACCATTGCACTAGGGAAAAAAGCCTTTGAACTCTATCCGCATCACAAATCTTGGTCTGGAAGTGATCCACAGAGCCGAAGATAAGGGATCTGAGAGGGAACCTTGAAGATCGTCGTGTCGAGCGGGAGAGAATAGGAGAGAGCGGCGACATCTTCCTAAGGTTTTTAGGGTGCTTTAGTGTTTTAAGCGTTTTTTAGGTTTTTTATGGGTTTTGTGTATTTTTATAGTATTATTAGGGGTTTTTGGGTTGTTTGGAGATTTATGTTTTGTGTATTTTATTGTATTTTTAGGATTCTTATGGTTTTATGGGTTTAAAGGATTTTGAGGGGTTTGATGGTTTTTAAGGTTTTTTTTGTTTTTTTGTTTTTTTGGTTTTTAGAGTTCTTTTAGTTTTTATTCTTTTTAAGGGGTTATAGATTTTTTCATCATTTGAAATAATTTAATAGGTTTTATATTTTTTACTGATTATTTGTGTTTTATGGGTTTTTAATGAATTTAGGTGTTTTATGGTTTCATGGATTTTTTTGAGATTTTAGGGTATTTTGGGGTTTTCCCATTTTTTAGATTTTTATGGGTTTTAAGTGTTTGTATTTTTTTAAGGTTTTATTATGGTTTTTAGGTTTTTAATATTTTTAGGGATTTTTAGCGATTTTTTAGAATTTTATGTTTATTACGTTTTATGGATTTTGAGGTATTTTTTGGGTTTTTAGAATTTTGAGGATTTTAATGCTTTGAATTGTTTTTATATTTGTAATTATTTCTTAGGGTTCTTTTGTTTATTATTTTTTAGAGTTTTTTTGGGATTTTGGGGTTTTATGGCTTTTGAGGGTTTCTTTGGGTTTTATGGTTTTTTGGGGTTTTCAGTTTTATTAGTGTTTTTAAGTGTTTTTAATTATTTTATGTTCTTAATGGATTTTTAGAAGTTTGGGTGGCTCTAAGAGTTTTTATGGGTTTTTATGTTTTTTATGGTTTTAGTGGTTTTAGGGGTTTTAGGGTTTTAAGTGTCTTTATAGAGTTTTTAGGGGTTTTTTTTTCATTTTTTAGGTTTTTTTGGGATTGATTTTTTTTTATATTTTGAAGGTCTTCTTAGTGTTTTTAGAGTTTTAGGGTTTTAAAATTTTTAAGTATTTTTAGGGATATTTTAGTATTTTTATGGTTTTTAGGGATTTTAGGGATTTTGAGGACTTTAAGGTATTTAGGGTTTCTAGTGGTTTTTGGGTTTTTGAGTTTTTAGGTTTTTAGGGGTTTTAGGTTTCTTTATGTTTTTAATAATTTCTTAGGGGTTTTCATGGATTTTTGGATTTATTTATTTTAAGGGGTATTTCATTGATTTTAGATTTTTTAGGAATTGGGGGGGGGGGGTTAGGAATTTTAAGGATTTTTAGGCGTTTTATGGTTTTTAGGGTATTTTTTATTTTTTAGGATTTCAAATTTTTTAGATTTTTTTTGGGGGTTTAAAGTGTATTTAGACTTTCTAGTGGTTATTAGTGATTTTTTTTTATTTTTAGGTTTTTGTAAGGTTTTTATGGTTTTTATAGTTTTAGGTTTATTAGAGTTTTTTTATAGTTTTTAGAGTTTTTAGGTTTTAGGGGTTTTAACTATTTCTAAGTTTTAAAGGTTTTATTTTGGGTTTTCAAGGGTTTTAGAGGCTTCTACCTTTTTAGGGATTTTTATAGATTTTTTTGATTTTTTTTATTTTATAGGTTTTTAGGGATTCTATGGGTTTTATGGAATTTAGTATTTTTATTGTTTTTTGAGGTTTTAAGGTTTTTCCTGAGTATTTCGGTTTTTTTGTTTTTTATAGAAATTTATAATTTTTAGGGTTTTAAAATTTTTTAGTAGATTTTAGCGTTTTACGAGGTTTTATGGTTTTTAGAACATTTTGTGGGTTTTATGTCATTTTAAATATTTTGGGGTCTTTTAGGGTTTTTAAGTTTTTAAGGGGGTGGGGTTTAAGTGTTTTTAGGTTTTTATGGTTATCTTTGGGTTTTTTAGTTTTTTTAGAGTTATTTTTATTTTTAGGTAATTTTAGGTAATTTTTTGTATTTTTATGGTTTTTTTGGCTTTTTATGTTTTTAGATGTTTAGGGTTTTTAGATATTAAATCATTTTTATGATTTTATTGTTTTTTTTGTTTTAATGGGTTTCATTGGGATTTTTTGGGTTTTTGGGGTTTTTTAGTTTTTTATGAATTTATAGGGATTTTATAGGATTTTATGGGTTTTTAAGGTTCTTAGGGAATTTAAGTTATTTAGGGTTTTTATGTTTTTTTGGGTTTAAGGGTTTTTTGAGTTTTTTATGGTTTTTAAGGGGTTTTAGTGTTTTTAAACATTTTTAGGCGTTTAAATGATTTTGGAGTTTTTTTTGGGTTTTATAAGGTTTTTAGGTTTTTATGGTTGTTATGGTTTTGGGGAATTTTGGGTTTTAGGATCATTTTAAGGTTTTTATGGGTTTTCATGTTTTGTATGTTTTTATGGGTTTTAAGTGTTTTTAGTATTTTATGATTTTTCAGGGGTTTTATGTTTCTACCATTTAAGGTATTTTAAGGTATTTTATGATTTTTATGTTTTTTTATTTTTTAGTGATTTTGATGGTTTTTAGGGGGGGTTTTAGGTTTCTAGGGGTTTTAGTATTTTAAAGGTTTTTAGGGGTTTCAAGTATTTTTAGGTTTTTAGGGTTTTCATAAGGGTTTTATAGGATTTTTAGGATTTTTATGTTTTTAGACAATTTTGAGAATTTTTAGGATTTTTTTAGTTTTAGTGTTTTTAAGGATTTCGAGGGGATTTGGGATTTTTTACGGTTTTATGGGGTTTTATGGTTCTTTCCAGTTCTATTAGATTATTTGAGATTTTGTAGTTGTTTTAAGTGTTTTATAGCTTTAAACCTTTTTTAGGTGTTAGGTTTTTAGTGTTTTTTGTGTTTTTAGGGGTTTTTAGTGGTTTTATAGTTTTTTGGGGTTATTATGATTTGTAGTTGTTTTTATGGTCTATTTATTTTGGGATTTTATTATTTTTAGTGTTTTAGGGTTATTAAGGTCATAAGTGTTTTTTAGGTTTTTGAGGTTTTCTTAGGGGTTTTCTTGGTTTTTAGGGTATTTTACATTTTAACTAATTTTTATATATTTCTATGATTTTATTTCTATTATGGGTTTTAGTGATTTTGACGGGATTTATGATTTTTTGGGATTTTAAGGTTTTTATGTTTTTAGGATCTTTTGATTTTTTTTTGTGTTTTTATTGTTTTTAAAGTTTTTAAGGGTTTAAATTGGTTTAATATTTTTTGGTTTTTTGGATTTTTATGAGTTTTTTTGGGTTTCTATAATTTTTAAATGTTTTAATGGGTTTGAGGGTTTATATGTGTTTTTAGGGTTTTTAGGGACTCTAGGACCTTCTAATGATTTCTGGATTTTATTAGGGTTTTTAGTGGTTTCACATTTTTTAGTTTTTTTAGACTTTCAAAAGGTTTCTTAGGGTTTTAGGATTTTTACTATTTTTAGTGTTTCTTAGGTTTTTAAGGGTGTTAAGTGTTTTTAGTATTTTATAGTTTTCTTAGGGATTTTTATATTTTTATGGTGTTTTCCATTTTTAGGCGTTTTTAGAGATTTTCTAGGATTTTTATGGTTTTTAGGGTTTCTATTGATTTTTCATGTTTTTAAGGTTTTATGGTTTTTTTGGGATTTTAGGTATTTTTGAGTTATTTAGGGTTTTTATTATTTTAGAGTTTTTTTATCCTTTTTATGGCTTTAAAGAGTTTTTAGATATTTTAGTGGATTTTAGTTTTTTTATCAGTTTGTAGCATCTTTAGTGTTTTTTGTGTTTTAAGGACTTTTAGAGGTTTTTCGCATTTTTAGGGTTTTTATGTGTTTTAAAGGTTTTTAGGTTTTTAAGGTATTGTTAAGGGTTTTTATGGTTTTTTACATTTTTAGGAATTTTTAGTACTAATTTAAGATATTTATTATTTTTTGGGGTTTTTTGGGGTTTTTATTTTTTTTAATTGTATTTAGCGATTTTTAGGATATTTATGTATTTCTAGTTTTTTGTGTTTTTAGGGGTTTAGGTTTTATAGGGGTTTTATGGTTTTTAGAGTTTATTATGTTTTTAAGGGTTTTAAATGTTTTTACATTTTTCATATTTTTTAGGGGTTTCATAGTTTTATGGTCATTTACCTTTTTAGGTATTTTTTGTATTTTAAAGATTTTTATCGTTGTTTATAATTTTTATGATTTTTTGGAATTTTAGGGTTTGGTTAAGTTTTTATGTTTTTTATGGTTTTGTAGAGTTTTAGGATTTTAAATGGTTCTTTGATTTTTAAAATATTTTAGGGGTTTTAGGGGTTTTAATGTTTTTAGGGTTTTTAATGACCTTTAGGGGTTTTAGCGTCATTTAGGGATTTTAGAATGTTTATGTGTTTATGAGTTTTCTATTTTTTAAGTGTTTCTATGTTTTATGTTTTTTAGGTTTTTAATGATTTTATTGGTATTATTAGGGTTTATAGGGAATTTTTATATTTTCTATGTTTTTAGGGATTTTATAGGTTTTTTCTATTTTTTGGGGTTTTTTGGGATTTTTAGGAGAAATATATGTTTTTCTTTTTTCGAGATTTTATAATTTTTAGTTTTTAAAGGTTTTAGTTATTTTTATGTTTTTATAGATTTCATATTCGTTTTAGGGCTCTTTGATTTTTTAAATGTTTTTAGGGATTTTTAGTTATTTTTAAGAATTTAATGGGGTGTTAGGGTTTTTAGAGATTTGAGAGTTTTAGGGGGTTTTGGGGTTTTTATCAGTTCTTATGATTTAAGGGGTTTTAATTTTTTGACGATTTTATGGTTTTCAAAAAAATTTCTTCTTTTTGTGATTTTATGTTTTTATGTATTTTTTGGTGTTTTTATTATTTTTATGATTTTTATGGTTTTTAGGATTTTTTTTTGTGTTTTTAAAGTTTTTAGGGGTTTTTAAAATTTTTTGGTTTTTTATGGGTTTTTAGAGTTTCAAACCTTTTTGTGGATTAAAGGGTTTTTAGAGTTTTTAGTGTTTTTTATTTTTTTATGGGTTTTTTGGGTTTTTGAATTTTTTGGGGTTTTATAGTTTTTAGGAGGCTTTAGGGTTTTTAGGTCCTTTTCCATTTTTAGGGCCTCTATAATTTCTTATATTTTTGGGGAGCTTAAAGTTATTTTAGGTTTTAAGGTATTCTTTGGGGTTTTTAAGTGGTTTTGTTGCGTTTTTATGGAATTTTATGACTTTTTTAGATTTTTTTGGGTTTATAAGGGTTTTTAGGATTTTGATAGGTTTATGGTTTTTTGGGTTTTTTTTTATGGTTTCAATATTTTTCTAGTTTTTAGAGGTTTTATGTGTTTATAGTTTTTTAAGGATTTCTTTGGGATTTTTAGGGTTTTAGGGTTTTTATATTTTTTTGGGATTTTTTGGTTTTTATATTTTCTTATGATATTTATGGTTTTTAAGGATTTTATGGTTTTTTGTGTGTTTATGGTTTTTTGGGGTTTTATAGGTTTTTTTCTACTTCTTGGCGATTTATGGTTTTTTAGATATTTTTAAAAAATTTAGGGGTTTAAATGCATTTTAGATTTTTTAGTGGGTTTTTGAATTTTTATGGGGTTTTTAGGCCTTTTAAGGTGTTAGGAGGGTTTAATGGATTTTAGGTGTGTTAGGGGTTAGTGGTTTTAGTTATTTTATAATTTTTAGGTTTTTAAGGGTTTTATGTGATTTTAGGTCTTTATAGTTTTCTTAAGGGTTTTCACGGTTTTTAAGGGTTTTACATTTGTAAGTGTTTTTATGGATTTCTTAAGATTTTAATGAGTTATTAGGGTTTTAGGACATTTATGGTCTTTGATTTTTTATGGGATTTTGGGTTTTTTTGAGTTTTTAGGGTTTTCTAAATATTTTTAGGGTTTTATGGTTTTCTAAGTGTTTTCAGGGTTTTATCATTTTTTTTTGTTTTTAGGGATTTTATTTCTTTTTATGTTTTTTATATTTTTTATGGTTTTACGGATTTTGAGGGTTTTTAGGGGTTTTAGGGTCTTTAGGGTTTTGATTGGTTTTGTTGTTTTGGGTTTTTTATGTTTTATATGTTTTTTCTGGGTTTCTTGAGTTTTTTAACAGTTTTTGAGGTTCTAAAACTATATATACTATAAATTGGTTTTGCTGGATTTTGTGGAGTTTTTGGGGGTTTATGGTTTTTAGTTATTTTTATGGTTTTTAGGTTCTTTTAGGGTTTAGGGTATTTTAGGGTTTTTATACTTTTTGGGCTCTTATTTTTTTAGGGTTTTAGTGTTTTTTAGGATTTTTAAGGTTTTTGAGTGTTTTTCGGATTTTACTCTTTTTTGGGGTTTTAGGGTTCTTAGTGTTTTTTACGTTTTAGTTATTTTTAGGTTTTTTAAGTTTTTATGAATTTTTAGGTTTTTTAGAGATTTTGAGGATTTTTTTGGGTATTTAGGGGTTTTGGGGTTGTTTGGGGTTTTTTTGGGGGTTTTAGCTTTTTTTTTTTTGATTTTTTGGGGTTTTAATTGTGTTTAGGTTTTTAATGTTTTTTAGAGGTTTTCATGGTTTTGGCGGGTTTTTTGTTTTACCTGTTTTTGGATTTATATGGTTTTTTAGAGTTTTTATAGATTTTGAGTATTTTTAGGGGTTTTGGGGTTTTTTTAGTTTTTTATGTTTTTATAGATTTTTTGAGTATTTTAATTTTTTAATGGGTTTTTGTATGTTTTTTAAGGTTTTTAGGGGATTAAAGGGCTTTTAGAGTTTTTATTGGTTTTTGGGTTTTTATGGGTTTTAGGGTTTTTAATTTTTTGGGGTGTTGATGGTTTTTAGGGGTTTAGGGATTTTAGCATCTTTTTGGATTTTTAGTGTTTTTAGGTTTTTAGGGGTTTAATGTGATTATACTGTTTTATTTTTTTCATAGGGTTTTTAGGTTTTTTTATTTTTCTGGGGATTTTTTTGTCATTTTTAGGATTTTATGGGGTTGAGGGATTTTTAGGATTTTGATGGTTTTTAGGGTTTTTAGGTTTTTATGGGTTTTTAAGGTTTTTAGAATTTTTACATGTTATTATTTTTTTACGTTTTTCCTTGGTTTTTTAGGGTTTTTATGGATTTTTACTTTTTTATGGAATTTTAAATATTTTTTATGATGGGATTTCCGGGATTTTTGAGGATTTTAGGGTTTTCAAGAGTTTTGTGGGTTTTATTTGAGGGGGTATGATTTGTTGATAATTTTTTGGTTTTCGTGGTTTTTTATAGTTTTTCAACATTATTTGGGGTTATAAGAGTTATTAGAGTTTTTAGTGGTTCTTTATGTGTATTAGGGTTTTAAAGGTTTTTATGGGTTTTATAGTTTTTGTGGTTTTTAGAGATTCAGGACCATTTACTGTATTTAGTGTTTTTAGGCTTTTTGAGGTTTTATGATTTTTTAGTTGTAATGGTTTTCTTACGGTTTTCCAGGTTTTTTATGTTTTTAGTGATTTTTAGTGCTTCGTAGGGTTATTATTTGTTTTTTGGTGTTTTGATGGATTTTAGGATTTCTAAAGGTTTTTTGGGTTCTTTTTGGGAGGGGGTAGCATTTTTCAGCTTGGGAGGGGGTTGTGTTCATAGGATTTTAAGGTTTTCTTAGGGGTTTTTAGGGTTTTGTATGTATTATGGATTTTTAAGTATTTTTATTGATTTTTAGGATTTTCAATAGTTTTTGTGTTTTTAGGGATTTGGAGGGTTTTATGTTTTTTAGGATTTTTTCGGATTTTGTGTTTTTTGGGGCTTGAGATTTTTTTTTTTTAATGTTTTTAAAGGGTTTTGGAGTTTTTAAAAATTATTAGGGGTTTAAAGAGTTTTTATTGATTTTTTAGTTTTTTTATGGGTTTAGAGTTTTTAATTTTTTTTATAAGTTTACGGGTTTTTTGGGGGGTTTTACTATTCTTAGGGAATTTTAGGGTTTTTATTGTTTTTTAGTTTGTTAAGGGTATTATGGGTTTTTAGTTTTTTAAGGTTTTATTAAGGGGTTTCAGTGTTTTTATTGTTTTTTACATTTTTAGGTATTTTTAGGTATTTTTTAGTTGTTTTATGGTTTTATCGGTTTTGTTAATTTTGAGGCTTTTTAGTGGTCTTTAGTGTTTTTATGTTTTTTTAGATTTTCTTGCTTTTTATAGGTTTTATTTGTTTTTAGGTCGTTATATTTTTATTATGTGTTTTAGGGTTTTATGGTTTTTAATGATTTTAAGGATTTATAGAGATTCTGGGGGTTTTTTATTGGATTTAAGGGTTTTTAGGATTTTTATATATTTTAATTTTCTTTGGTAGTTTTTTCTTCTTTTATTTTTGGTTTTTTGGGTTTTTTATTTTGATACAATTTTAATGATTTTTAAGGTTTTTAGAAATTTTAAATTTTAATGGGTTTTTATATTTTTTACTGTATTTTTAGGGGTTTTATGGGTTATAGTTTTCTTAAGGTTTTATGGTATTTTAGGGTTTTATATTCTTTTATGGTTTTTATCATTTTTATAGGTTTTTCGTGTTTTTAGTGTTTTTAGGTTTTCAATGTTTTCATAGGGGTTTCAGGGGTTTTATTTTTTTAAGTTTTTAGTGATCTTAATGACATTCTTTGGATTTTTATTGGTTTTTATGGTTTTCTGGATTTTGAGGGCTTTTAGGGGTTTAGGGTTATCTAGGTTATTTAGTATTTTTAGGTTTTAATGTAATTTTAATAATTTTTTAGGATTTTAATGTTTTCAGAGGTTTTTTCATGGATTTTATGTTTTTTTACATTTTTAGGTATTTTTAGTGACTTTTAGGAATTTTAGGGGTTTTTAAAATTTTAGGGATTTTGAGGCATTTTACGGTTGTTTATGTTATTTATGGTTTTATGGATTTTTTGGGTTTTTATGTTTTTTGGGTTATTTGGGTTTTTAGTATTTTTATCATATTTAGAGGATTAAGGGGTTTTTAGAATATTTAGTTTTTTTCAAGGGTTTTATGGATCCTGGGGTTTTTAAAATATCTCTAAGGGTTTTTATTGTTTTAGGGGTTTTGTGTTTTTAGGGTCATTTTTTGGTTTTTTAGAGTTTTTAGCATGTTTAGGTTTTATGGGTTCTATGTGTATTTAGGATTTTATGTTTATCTTAGGGATTTTAATAGATTTTAGGGTTTATTTACATTTTAGGTATATTTAGGTCTTTTTAATTTCTTTTATTTTTTAGGGATTTTAGGGATTTTAGGGGTTTTAAAATTTATAGGGTTTTTATGTTTTATTGTGGGGTTTTATTGTTTTTAAATTTAATGGTTTTTTAGGGTTTTTAGGGGTTTTAGGTTTTTTATCTTTTAAATAAATTTTTGGGATTTTTATGATTTTAATAGTTTTTATGTTTTTAGGGGTTTTAGGGGTTTTTATCATTTTTAGGATTTTTAAGGTTTTATTGGGTTTTTAAGATTTTTTTTATCATTTTAAATGTTTTTAGATTTATTTAATTTTTGTAGGGGTTTCAAGGTTTTTTTAATATTTTTAGTGGTTTTTATTGTATTTTTTGGTTTTTCTGGATTTAGTGGTCTTTAAAGTTTCTATTGTTTTATGGTTTTTAAAAATTGTAGGGTTTTTTTTGTTTTTTATGTTTTTAGGCGTTTTATTCGTTTTTGCGTTTTTTTGGTATTATTTTTTTTCACTGTTTTTATGAATTTTTACATTCTTAGGGATTTTATGGATTTTTAGTATTTTTAAAGAATTTACGGTTTTTTTGGGATTTTGAGATTTTGACGTAATTTGTGATTTTTATGGTTTTTGGGGTTTTATGGTGTTTCAAGTTTTTTTGGGTTTTTATAGTTTTTATAGATTTTAATGTTTTAGGGGTTTTAAATGGTATTTACAGTTTTTAGTAGCCTTTAGTGTTTTTATGAGTTTTTTGGGTTTTATGGTTTTTTGGGGATTTATGGTTGTTATGGTTTTTAGGGGTTTAGGGCCTTTTTGGGGGTTTTAAGATTTTTCTGATTTTTATGTTTTTTAGGTGTTTAAAATATTTTTAGGTTTTTAAGGATCTCTTTGGGGTTTTTTGGTTTTTTAAGGTTTCTTCTTTTTGATGGAATTTTTTGGGATTTTTAGGGTTTTTATGGGTTTTTATTTATTTTTAATAGTTTTGTTGGATTAAACAGTTTATTTAGTTTTAAGTGTTTTTTATGATTTTTATGGGATTTTTGGTTTTTTTTGGTGTTTTTAGGGGTCATTATGGTTTTAGGCGTTTTATGGTCTTTTAGTGTTTTAACATATTTAGGTTTTTAGGGTTTTAAGTGGTTTTTTGTGGTTTTCTTTGATGATTTCAAGGAATTTAGTGTTTTTTTAATATTTATGGATTTTTATGTATTTTATAGGATTTTTATCATTTATATGATTTTTAAGTTTTTTGAGGTTTTTTGGGTTTTAGCGTTTTTTTAGTGTTTTTAACATTTTTAAGATTTTTAGGATTTTATGTGTTTTTTGGTTTTTAAGGTTTTCATAGGGTTTTTAGGATCTTTGTGGTTTTTTAAAGAGTATAAGGGAATTTTTAGAATTTTTATGGGTTTAGGGGTTTAGGGTTTTGGAAGAATTTTATGTTTTTTAGGGTTTTAAGTTATTTATTTATTTGGGTTTTAGGGGGTTTTTAGTCTTTTAGATTTCAAGATTTTTTTACTGTTTTTAACGTTTTTAGTTGTTTTATGGTTTTTAGAGTTTTTATTGGTTTTTAGGGGTTTTAGGGGTTTTAGGGGTTTTAGGGGTTTTATGGTTTTAGGGTTTTAGGGTTTTGGTGAATTTAAGGGTTTTCATGGTTTTTGTGGTCTTTTAGGGTTTTTAGTTTTGTTTATTTTTAGGGGTTTTAAATGTATTTTTGTTTTTATGTTTTTTTAATATTTTTCTGTGTTTTTAAGTTTTTTTAAAATTTTATGTATTTTTTATATTTTTTAGGACTTTTGGTAATTTTAGGGTTTTAAATATTTTGTGGGTTTTAGGTTTTCTTCATTTTTATGGGTTTTAGCGATTTTAGGTTTTTTAGGGGTTTGATGAGTTATTAGGATTTTAAGGTTTTGTTTGGGGTTTTCAGGGTTTTATGTTTTTTAAAATTTTTGTGAATTTTATGGAATTTTACAATTTTTGTTTTTAGGGATTTTAGGGATTTTGAGGGGTTTTATGGTTTTTTGGGGGTTTAGGGGTTTTATGGTTTTTGGGGGTTTTAGGTTTTTTTCATTTTGATTATGTTTTGAATAATTTTTATAATTTTCTATCATTTTTATGGTTTTAAATGGTTTTTATAGTTTTTACGTTTTAAGGTTTTATGGGGTTTTATAGGGTTTTATGGGTTTTATGGATTTTGGGGGATTGTAAGGTTTTATGGTTTTATGGGTTTTTGTGGTTTTATCTTTTTTTAAGTTTTTTATCAATTTTAAATGTTTTTGGGTTTTAAGGATTTCTTTATGTTTTTCTTGTTTTTTAGTATATATATTTTTGAGTTAGTTTTAGGTGTTTTTATGTTTTTTATGGAATTTAAGGAATTTTAAGGGGTTTATGGGGTTTTAGTGTTTTTATGGTTTTTTGGGATTTTAGGATTTTCTTTTGTTTTTTAGGGTTTTAATATTGTTTAGAGTATTTTTATCTTTTTTAGTGAATTTAGTGTTTTTAGTTGTTTTTGGTTTTTTATGCGTTTTTAGGTTTTCTAAGGCATTTAATGTGTTTTTATGGTTTTTAGGGTTTCTAATTATTTTTGGGGTTTAAGGGGTTCATAGGGGTTTTCAGGGGTTTAGGATTTTTGTGTTTTTGGGATTTTTAGGTCTTTTTAGGATTTTTATATGGTTTTAGGGTTATAGGGATTTGAAGGATTATTAGGTTTTTAAGGGGTTTGGGGTTTTTGGGTTTTTGGGTTTTTTTTTGATTTTAGGTTTTCTATATGTTTTAATTGTTTTTATATTTTTAATGATTTCATAGTGTTTTCATGTTTTTAAGGTTTTTTATATTTTAGTATTTTATAGCTTTTTTAAGATTTTTATGGTTTTAGAGGTTAATGTTTTAAGGGATATACATTTTGATTTTTCAATGTATTTTGAGTTTTTAGGGGTTTTAAGAATTTTTAGAGTTTATTTATTGTTTTCAGGAATTTAAAATGTTTTTAGAGTTTTTAGTGGTTTTATGGTTTTTACAACTTTTAGGGGTTTTAAATTTATTAAGTGTTTTAAGGTTTTTTGGGGGTTTATGGTTTTTAGGGGATTTTTACTGTATTTAGAAGTTTTATAATTTTAGGATTTTAGTGGTGTTATGTGTTTTTAGGGTTTTTAGGTTTTTTTAAATTTTTTGTTTTCAGATATTTTTTAGGATTTTTATTGCTTTTAGGGTTTCAAGGGATGTTTAGGGATTTAGGGTTACAAGGTCTTTAGGATTGTGGGTTTTTAGAATTTCTAATATTTTAGGGGGTTTAAGTATTTTTAGGGTTTTACAGTTTTCATAGGGATTTTTAGGTTTTATGTATTTTTATTTTTTTTTAAAATTTTTTCTGGTTCTAGCATTTTTTAGGAATTATGATTGGTTTTAGGGGTTTTTTTGGATTTTTTTGTGTTTTTAGGTTTTTTAGGGTTTTTAGCTTTTGTAGTTATTTTTGGGGTTTTATGTGTTTTAGGTTTTTATGGTTTTAATTGTGGTTTTCAGGGTTTTTAGGGTTTTTTATGTTTTTAATAATTTTAGGGATTTTTATGGTTTTTATGGTTTTTTGGATTTTTTCAGGTTTTTTCGGGTTTTTTAGGGTTTTTAGGGTTTCTATGGTTTTTTTGGGTATTTATGGTTTTTTTAGTTTTAAGGATATGATGGGTTTTTTGAGTTTTTAATGATTTTAATAATTTAAAGGTGTTTTAGAGTTTTTAATGGGTGTTTATGATTTATGGGTTTATAGGGTATTTTAAGCTTTTATTGGTTTATATGATATTTGTTATTTTCTTGGGTTTTTAGTGTCTTATTAGGGTTTTTAATTTTTTTTGTTTTTTAGGTGTTTAAAATATTTTTAGTTTTTTATTGTTTTCTTATGGGTTTTCTAGGTTTTTAGGTGTTTTTAAATTTTTATGCGTTTTTAGGGATGGTACGTATATTTATGGGTTTTTAGGGTTTTAGGTATTTTGAGGGTTTTAGCATTTTTATGGTTTTTGGGGTTTTAGGGGGTTTTTAGTGTTTTTAGTGTTTTTAGTGTTTTTGGGGGGTTTTAGGGGGTTCAGTGGTTTCAACTTTTTATGATTTTCTTAGGATTTTTCTAGGTTTTAAGAGTCTTTTAGTTTTCAAGGATTTTTAGGGATATTTAAGGATTTATGGTGTTTTGGGTTTTTAGTGTTTTTAGGAATTTTTGAGTGTTTTAAAGGTTTCATAAAGTTTTTTTACAACTAGTACTCACCTGTGCATTCACACGGTGATATAATCCAATTTTATAAAAATGATAAACTGTCCAATAAAAATTCATGATCCACTTTTCAAATAAAATATATGTTTTAATGCTCTAAAGAACATCCACTACACAAATTTAATACTAACTAATAACTAAAACAAATATTAAATGAAACAAAATAAAATGACTTACTTCTCCATAATATTCCTTTGCTCCAATCCTCCATGATAATGTATTTCTCTAAAATCTAGTGTTGCTCCACCCTGTAACCCTGTATACAGGATAAAAAACCTATAATAATATTGATTATATCGAATATATTGAAAACCTTAATTAGTGGTACATTAGTGGTTCAGTATACTACTATAAAAGTGGATTAAACATAAAGACAATTAAAATAGTTGTAAACATAAAATATTATCATGATATTTGAGGGACTACAAGTGGGATTGTTTGTCACATACCTAAGTAAAAATTATATGTTACAAAAAATTTAAATTTTATTTAATAGAAAAAGATACCATCAAATGTAAGAATCGGTATAAGACATGATGCATTATTACAAATTATTCCATGTCATTGATAAATAGACCTCACTTCTGAATATGGATGCTTCCCTAAAAACATGTTTTAGGTCATTTAACATATGAAAAATCTAATTATCTAAGGATACTTATAGTTTTTTTAAAACATCTAAAAAATTTAGTTGTTTAAAGTTTACAACAAACCTGTACTATGGGCGACGGTAGTGAGGCCAAATGGATGGGGAACCTTACATAATAGATTGAAATATGATTAAGAACAATAAATGGGTAAACAAATAAATCAGACTTTCAGATCATAAAGGAATAATAAAATTAATAATGAAATTTAAATAGATAGGTAGTGAAAAAAATGTCAACCTTATTCTCAATCATATCGCTTAATCTGCTGTCAAGACACTTCTCAAGCTATATCAAGTGGAAACGATCAATATTGAAAGATCCTACCCATAATGAATCAAATAAATTTAGTATGACCAAGGATGAAGCATACATACATTGAATAAATAGCAATCACTGATGTTTCCAAAGGCATACCAGGAAGCATGAAAGAAAAGAAGAAAAAAAAGATATCAGTTTTTGTCCAAAAAGAAGAACATATCAGTTCATTCTAAGTAATTTGTAATGATCAAAAAACAAAATAATATGGAAAAGACCAGAAATAATGTAAATTTGATGTTTAAAAAATGAATGGTAATTCACCATGAAAGAACTTGATAGGAGAAAATTTTTTGAACTTGAATATGCCTTACCCATTAGGATGAATGAATAACACATTGATAATACTAATTTTATCTTATTAGAGGAAACAAAGGCCTATGAAACAACCACATCCCATGGTTTAGATGGTATCAATAGCAACTTGACCCAAATTTCCACATAAATGTCAAAATCTCAAAAACCAACTCATATGAAACTGTATTGAAAATACACATAAGTTTAAAAAAATTGATAAAAATATTACATGACATCTAAAAGTTAATACATGAGACCTAAAGAAATAATACCAAAATAAGTGGTTTTTAATTGTTTCTTTCCATTTATACCACATGAATTTTATGTTGATAGGGGTTGACTTGAAGCCATCCACATTTTAAAAGGAGTTATTATGGTGGAATTAGAGGTAATAAGGAAGGAGCTCACCACCTACAAATCGAATTTCAAATGGAAGGTGCACTAGATTCACATTCACCATGCTTAAAAAATGTCTATTGAAAATGAAAAATTAGAGCCTACACAAGGTAATGAAATTAGTGAAAGCAGGAAATAATATTAAAGTGGAAATATTATATTATAAATCTATATAGAACTTACATATGATAATGAGCACATGAAAATTTAGGCTTCTATTTCTGAAATTTAGTTTGAAAAATGGGGTGTCAGTTCACTTATTGCTTGTTCTATTACAAAATACGTATAATCAAGAATTCATACCCACTAATAAAATGGGAAATATAATCTTCTAAGAATTGTTTTCCTAAAACTATGTGAACAAAAATGAAAAAAAATAATAAAAAACATTAATTTAACAATCTATCAAATAGATATTACAAAAATCTATTTAATTTTACATTATGCTGAAACTGAGCAGTACCAGTATCATTCTTAGCCTATCAAAAGAATTTGGCCTCAAACCTTTGTAAAAATGTCAGTATCTCTTCTACCTAGTATTGCAATAGAAACACGATTTTAAACTTCTTTATGAAATAGGTATTACGACAATAAATTAAAGCAGCCCCTCTTAGATACATAACCTGGAATATTAATCATAAATATACCTTACATGATGATAATTGTGCTCAAGATATGCTTATGAAAAAATGTATAATAAAAGTCAAAAAGAAATAAATTTTAAACATTAAAAAAATCATTATAGTATTTTATTTTATCTTTAGTGGGGACATGGTCTCATGCAAGAAGAGAATGCGGTAGTTCAAGAAGCATAGGAGGATAACTTTCTTCAGAACCCTTCATCCTTATCACAAAATTCTAGCCAAAAAAATGAAATTTTGAGAAATTAGAAAAAAACATACAAAAAATTAAGTATGAAGTGAACATTTAGCTTTATAACACATGTGACGGTCCATAAAAGGTGTTAAAATTATTCCTTATACTTTCCATGGGAGATTCAAAAAGGAGAAAACCGCTTAACATTTGTTTCAAAAGAAGAAACCTTGCCTCGAACACTGCAATGAAATTCACACTCTCATACCCCTACTTCATAAATCCTGCAAAAGAATTCCAATTATAAAAACATCACACCAAACTAAGCCTTTCAAAGTGTTCTCTATGCAACCTCAAATTTAAAAAGGGAAAATCGTATCACTTGGTCTTCAAGAGTAGAAAAATCATTATTCATTTATCCAATGATCAACATTTTTATGAAGAGAACCACTCATGAGTGTTTATTCTTAACCCATAAATGACGCTTGCATTAGCATCCAACCCATATTTAGTAAATATTTATCCACGAAGATAATCATTAACATCCAATGGAATATATATATTTTGGATGAAAAATAAAATACACACAGTGAGTGTTCTAAATATTGGGTGACTATTGGAGTATAGTAAGGGAAACACCAGGGTTTCAAAAAAACCATCAAAGAAAGTATATTGAAAATTAATTTACAAGATAATAAAAATACAAAAAAGTTTTTTAAATGACCAACACAGATCAATATACACAAATATTAATTTTTTTGAAAGAAATAATGCACAGTGAAACGATATTATAGAAAATGTTCTTGAATGGACAATTATATGTTGTGACACTATCCTTGAATGGACCATTATTGGTTCTAAAAATAAAATATAACACAAGTGATAGTCCATTAAAGGTGTAAAAATTATTCCCTATACTTTTCATGGGATATTAAAAAGGAGAAAATCACTTAAGCATTACTCTTGAAAGAAGGAACCATGCCCTGAACACTACTTTTCAATGCACACTCTTATAACCCTACATATTAAATCTTATAAAAAAATGCCAATTATAAAAATATCGCACCAAACTATGCCTTGAAATGTGTTATCGATGCAACAAAAAATTTAAAAAAGAAAAATCATATCACTTGTTCATCAAGAGAATAAAAATCATTATTCATTTTTCCAATGCTCAACATTGTTGTGAAGTGAACCCCTCATGAATGTTCATTTCTAACCCATAAATGATTCTTGCATTAACTACCAACCCATATTTAGAAAATAGTTTTCCAAGAAGAGAATCATTATCATCCAAAGGCAAATATACTTTGTGGGGAAAATAAAATACACATGGATAGTGTTCTATTTGTTGGGTGACTATTGGAGTAGAGTAGAGAAAACCCTAGGGTTTCAAATACCATCTTAGTAAGTATATTAAAAATTCATTGATTTGGTAATAAAAATCCAAAATAGTTTCTTAAAATACCTACATAGATCAATATACACAATATTAATTAATTGGGAAAAAATAATGCACAACAAAAATAGATTGTAGAAAAGGTTTTTGAATGGACCATTATATGTTGCAATACTAACCTTGAAATAACCATTATCAGTTCTAAAACTGATCCTTAAACATATTTCATCCAAATAGGGAAACCCCTGTACTTTGTAAATAAATAAATAAACAATCATATTTTTTGAATTCAAAAACATTAATATATTAGTCATACTAAAAACCTTTAAAATTAACCAAAACGCCTTTGGGAATAAACATAAGTATCTATTCTAAGATGAATGTCAAGACATGATTGCTTCTCTAGCTTGAATAATATGACCAAATAATATCTCCCTTAAAAATAGTACTAAATGAAAAGAAAACATAAAAAATTTGAAACAAATATACATATCAAAAAGTACACGAAACACTGATTTCCTTGAAGATGTAGTAGAATAATGTATCAACAAATATTGATCTCAAACAATAAAAAAATAAATAAAACCTTATGAAAATTAAAATTGAAATAATAGTGAGATTTAATTACCTTGAATCATTGATACCATTACATTATAAAGAAATATATGGAGATAAAGATACTTGAATCAAAGTAGACATGTAAAGACATTCAACACCATTTTAATAATCATGCAACGTAGAAAAAAAGTATAGATCGAGAATAATATTGAATTTGGATGATTGTGTATCGAATAATCAATTAGTGAATAAATACTAGTTAACATAATGAAATATAAGAACTATTTTTGAAATGAATACAATATATAAAAAATATGGTTACAAAAATTGATCCTTAGAATGTGCATGTAGTCATATTCAAAGGGTTGTATGTCTGAATGATACCTGTGAAAGTTATTTACTGTGATCAATATAATATAAACCCTACTATTAATGATTGGTCAATGATAAATGGATGATCATATTAAAAATGTCTACGTGGAGGAATTACTATGATCACAGTATGGAGAATGTAAATGCTGAAGACAAATAATACATAGAATCTTCATATAGTCACTACTATGGTTGGTAATCAAGTTACAGTTTAAGGTAAATTTTGAACACAAATAATACATCGAGTATTGAATCAGGATATAGTAAAATGAATGTTTCATTACATTATCTAAACCTTCAAATAATATAATGAAGAACATAAGGGATGGGTATCTAAATATAAAAGCCAAACATACCTGTTTTGGAAGCGATTGCTGAAGCTAAACCAAGGAGAATTCGAGTTAATTGGCATGATGGAATATTACAGATTTTAGACAAATTTGGATATACAGTTGGTCGTGGATAATTTCAGATTCATGGTATTAGAGGTACATGATGAAAATGAAGTTGGTCCATGACGATGGAGACCTGGTAGTCGACCAAGAAAGGCTTGAAACCCTATATTTTAGAAAAAAATGGAGTGGCTTACAAAACCCCAATTTATGGATATTCAAAGAGGTGAAGAGGGTGTGTTGTCAATTAGTACCGACTGTCTATTTCATAGAATGATCTTTTTGTAGTCTTCATTCATAGATGAAGCAAAAACAGTGGAGGTTTTTTAACTAAAGAATCAGAATAGTGAAGTCGTGATGGGGAGGAGATTAGTAGTCATGAAGATGATATAGTGATGGAGCGATGGGGTGGATATTATAAGAGGGGAAGATGTAGTATCTAAATGAAGAACAATTTTTTTGAGTTGAGATGCCGATTTCTGTGGAATTGTATGATAATCATGAAGGTAGATCTACATATGTTTTGAAAGAGTATAAGGTGAAGAGGATAGTTGCGATGAGTAGAGAGGGTAATGTGATAGAAGTAGATAAGATAGAAATATGAGGATGGGGTGAATTGATGTGGGAGAAACACCTGGCCGAAAAATTCCAAATTTAGTAAATATATAGAATTTAGGGGTTTAATGAGTTTTTAGAGTTTTAGTGGCTTTTGGGTTTTATGGGTTTTTCTGTTTTTTATGGTTTTATGGGTTTTTATGTTTTTTAGGGTCATTAGGTTTTTTTTTAATTTTATATGTTTTAAGGGGGTTGAAATTTTTTAGGGTTTTAAGTTTTTCATAGGGGTTTTCAATTTTTTTCAGGTTTTTTACATTTTTAGGTATTTTTAAGGATTTTTATGTTTTTATGGTATTTAGGGTTTTTAGGGATTTTTAGGGCTTTTATGGATTTTAGGGATTTTGGGATTTTAGCATTATTGGTTTCAAAGGGGCTTTAATGTTTTTTTAGATTTTAAGGTTTTCTTTGGTGTTTTTATGGTTTTTATTATTTTTTAAGTTATAAAGGATTTTTACAAAACAATTATCGTTTTTATGGTTTTTTAGGGTTCTTAGGGATTTTGAGGGGTTTTCGGTTTTAATTTTTTAGGTTTTTAGGATTTTTTTGTGGTTTTAGTGTGTTTAGGTTTTTAGAGTCTTTTATAAATTTTGGGGTTTAAAGGGTTATTAATGTATTTAGTTTTTTTTGTACATTTTTAGGAATTTTATGGTTTTTTGGGTTTTTAGGGATTCTTTGGGTTTTTATGGTATTTATCATTTTTATGGTTTTAATGGGTTTTTAGGATTTTTTATTGTGTTTTTAGGGGTCTTAATGTATTTTGAGTTTATAAAAATTTTAGGGGTTATTAAGGGAAAGGAAGGATCGGGACCATGGAAGCCCGGCCCCCACAAAATTAACCAAAAAGGAAAAGGACAAACATAGTGCTATAAGGGGGGATTACATAACCGGGTGTGCACCTCACCCTTCAAGTCAGACACGATGAAAGAGGAGCAGTGGGGCATGGAAACGAAGGACCACATCGAACACTACTCCACAATAGAATGCATGGAGAGAGCATCTGCAACCGCATTGGCCTCCCAGTAGGCATGTGTCACAGTGAGATTCAGCCTTTGGCACATGGCAAGGCAGTCCATCCACAGTGTAAGGATCCTCCAGGGGACGCACCTAGATCTGTTTTTAAGAACACTCACAACAAGCATGGAATCGGCCTCAAGCCACATGAACCTCCACCTGAACCTGACAGCATACTCAATCGCCTTTATCATGGCCCATAATTCACCTTCAAGAGCACACCCATCACCAATAAAGTGATGAAAGCATCCTTTTACAAAGCCTCGGTAATTACAGAATACCCCACCACATCCAGTAGGGCCCGGGGCACCAAGGGCCACACCTTCCACATTGACCTTAATCTAGTAGGGGAGTAGAGGGATCCATCAAATATACCTGGGGACCATGGGTTTTTTCCCTACCAGAAACACCAAGAAACCGAAGGATGATCAGTTTGCGGATTCCATTTTCAATATGTCCTATCTGAATACGGGAGGTGGCATAGACAACCCTGTGGATCTCCATAACATCACCATGAAAGTAAAGTTATTTCTTATCGAAGGAGACTGCATTCCGATCTGTCCAGATAAAAGAGATGGTGGCTGCAATCGCAGCCAGAAAAAGGTTACAGACTTTCTCCCTATAATCCTAGTTAGGCAGGTCCTCTAAGAGCTCATGAATGGGCCTGTACAGGCTAGCTGAGAACCCAAAAGTCCGTTGCAAATAGCACCAAATATCAGCACAAAATCTACATTGAAGAAAGGTGTGTTGGACATTTTCTTCTGCACCGAGGCAAAGGAAACACACAGAGGCAAGGTTGAGACCAGATCCCTGCAACTAACTCTTCATGGGTAGCTGATTCGGCCAGATTTTCTAGATAATAAGATGGTTAGAAGGAGGAATAAAATTCCTCTTGAACATAGAGAGCCAGGCCGGTGGAGGCGATCCCCTGGGACAGTTATACCGATAGTAATCCTTGGTAGTAAGTCACCCAACTAGATTGGGTTTCCATATGATGATATCAAAGTTGATGAAATGGTAGCCCTGGATTTGGACTGGGACTATAGCCGGAAGAAGAGTCTTAAACTTTCTCAGCCTCGGGATGAACTCTACAATAGACAGGCTCCTCAGGCCAAGAGGATGGCTGATGAAGTCTTATCGGGGCATGTCAAGCCAAGGCGTGGACCAAGAATTCAAGCCTAATTGGTTTTAAACAAACCATTTAGAATGAGAGACAATGGCCTTGTACAAGGCCCGAATTTATGGCCAAACAGAAGAGGGGAAGTACCCTTCATATCCATCAAAGTTCTTACGCACAAATCTTTCCCGAGTGAAGCCCAAACCCTGATCCATAGGACTTAGCAGCTCCCAAGTATATTTAGTAAGGAGGGAATCATTGTAATGTCTGAGGTCTTTGATACCAAGCCCACCCAACTCAATTGTCTTGGTTCATTCCTTCCAGGCCATGGTAACCAATCCCCTTTGAGTTATACACCCCGTTCAGGAAATGTTCCAGATCTTTCCCTATTGGTCCTTGATGAGATTAACCAGCCACCTGTAAATGGAAAAAGCATAAGTGAACATAGAGGTAATCAACGAGTTGATAAGGTAGGCCCTTCCGGCTTGCGAGAGGGATTCCAATTACCATTTTTCCAACTATTGAGTGATTTTGGAGGAAATATTCTTAATGTAACACTGTATGAAACATCCCCAAAAGATGGTAACGTCCAGGTAGTCGAAAGTTAATGACTCTCTCTTGACACCAAGGGACATGGAAATAGAGATCTTTTGGTACCGTGGGATCCCCTCCCCAAAGAAAATCAAAGACTTTCTCCAGCTGATGGATTGTCATGAAACATATTCATAATACCGGAAGATCATCCAGATGGAGTCCATGGTCTATTTCTCAGCCTGCCCAAACAGGAGAATATCATCTTCTTACAGCAGATGAGATGACACATGAAGATCCCTCCCTGCCTGAATAAGATTTAAAAGGCCAGCTTGGCAAAGTTCAATGAGGAACCTGCTTAAGTATTCCTCCACAATATCAAAGAGGATTCCTGAGAGAGGATCACCTTGTCTAACCCCACGGGAGTAGGGGGAGAACCCCTTAGGGGAACCATTTAAAAGAAAAGAGACCCACCAGCTGCTAAGAATAGACATGATGATCTTAATAAAATTGCTCGAGAATCCATACTTAGACATGACTTGGGAGATAATGCTCCACTTGATGGTGTCAAAGGCCTTGGAGATGTCAATTTTAAGCGCAAATTTTCCTTGCTTGGAATGCTTTTGTATAACGTTGATGCTCTCTGAAGCCGTGAACAGGAATTCCTAGATGTTCCTCCCCGGGACGAACCCAAACTGATTAGGGGTAAGGATATCCCCCAAGAAAATCCCAAGTCACATGACCAGAATCTTGCAAAAATTTTGGGGATAGTGTATCCAATGGCCATAGGTTGAAAGTCACCAATGTCAATGGAATTGTCCCTTTTAGGAATCTGGTCAATGAAGTTAGAGTTGATCCAATGTGGTAATATAGTAGAGATAAATAATTCCCCTATAAAAGTGACGATGCCCTCATGTAAGATATCCCTGTAGAACATGAATAATTTGTTTGAGAATCCATCTGGTCCCACTGTGTTGTTAATGTTCAGAGAAAATAGAGTAGCCCTAACCTCCTCTTCAAGGGGAGGGATCATTAGAGATCGGTTTTGATGCTCATCAACATGTGGAAAGATGAAGTCCAACAAGGGGAGGGTGTACTCCCTACCATCATCTGAATAAATCACTTGAAAATGATTAACAATAGTAGCAGAAATATCATCCTCCGAAGTGAAGGTAGAACCTGAGACACAGATAGCCTTGAGGCTGTTTTGGGATTTTTTTCTCCCTGTGAAAATGGTGGAAGAATTTTGAGATGCGATCTCCATCCTTTAGACATCTCACGCTGAATTGGTTCTTGGCCAAATTTTCCTTAAGAGCCAGAAGATCATCAAGTTTGGAATGGAGATTCACCTCCTCACGAGAGGGAAGGGGAAGGAGAAGGTTGGATTATTAGTGGACAGAAAGATGATGCTCAACATCTTGGATGTCATTATCCAGACTAAAAAAAGGATCCCCTTCTCTAGTCTTTAAGCATGGCTTTTATTATTTTTAGCCTCAAAACAAAGCTATGGTAATGACTTCCCGAAATATCTTCATCCTAGCCACTAAGAACAATTTCCCTACATCTAGGAATCATTATACAGGAATTATTGAACTTAAAAGGCAAGGGTGGGGATCTTGAGACACCCATGAAGCAGTCAACAATCAAAGGATTGTGATCCAAGTGGAACTGGGGAAGGGTAAAGCCCAAGACATCAAAGGGCAGGGTCACATCATTGATCCTGTAGAAGCACCTCTCTAGCTTGCTGGCCTGGCTTCCTTTCACAGTAGAATGCCCCAAGTGAAGGAGGCTCTAGAAATAGGGACCTCTGTGAGATCACAGGAATCATGACAAGAGGAAAAGTATACAACATCCGAGTGATAGAACTTGGTGACAATCCTCTCATCCGGATGCAAAACAGTATAAAAATATCCAATCACAATCTAGCAACTCTCAATGATCCCATGAAGCATAGTCAGTTGTTCCCATAAGGATCGTCTCCTCAAGTAGGAGCAGGATGCATACAAAAAATATATAGAGAGGGGAAAAGTTTTACATGAAAGATTAGGTGATGACTTCAGGACACACCTCAACAGATGTCAAATAAATGTCATCATGCTTAAGCACACAAATGGTGTCAAGGACATTCTCATTAGCAGTCCTTGCAACACAGGAGTAACCATGACTTCCCCAGCTGAAGCCTGTCCAGTTATCAAATGGGATCATTGGTTCAGCAATACCAAGAACCATAGGCCTTTGAGAAGTGAGGAAATGCCTAAGGTATGAGTCAGTGGGAGGATTCCAAATCCCCTGGAATTTCAAGAATATTATCCACATCATATTAACCAGAAGTCGCCTCATTCACCTGGCTGGTGCAAACATTAAAGGTCCTTGCCTTCTCCTTTGATTTATTCCCTTTCTTCTTAGGATTGCCCACATGGTTCTTCTTAGGTGAAGGATCAACTTCTACATCCTGGTATTTGAGTCCCAGATCATCAGGAGGTTGACTGACAACCTCATGTGATGAGAGCAGGTGAACCGTCTTGGAGGACCCTTTTACCTCCTCATCATTCTAGTCATCAACCTCATCATCCTAGAAGCTACCGCTGAAAGGGGTGAACTTTTTAATAGGGAAGAGTGGCATCAGGGAGGCACATTTAACTGTGTCTTGTCATGCATCCTTGCTGGGGGACACAGCTATGAAGGAATCACCTGGCAGTGACGGGAGAGCCAGGGGTGTGGGGACCCTCTCAGGCCAAAAAGGGACAGGGGACCCTGCAGGGGCCAACCCATCATCCACCACCTGCAATGGAGGGGGAATCTCCTGGCACCAGTCAAGACCCTCCACTAGTGAAGGATCAGGGAGAGGCTAGCCAGGCTCAACCATTATTTTCCCAGCAGTAGTCTCAGAGGATTGGTCGGGCTCAACCATGATTGTCTGCAGACTGGGAGTGGCGTTAGTAGAGTCCGCGACTGCCAGTCGTTCATCCGGGGATTTGGACCCAAAAGCAACTCCCTGCAAGCAGGAGGGGGTCTCCTTGGTAGTGGGTGTCATCATCCTCTTTCACCCTCCTTAGTCAAGGGTATTTATATTTTTTGTAATTTTTGTGTTTTTTATGATATTAATATTTTTAAGGATTGTAGGGATTTTTAGGGTTTTATGTTTTTTTAGGGTTTTTAGGTTTTCTTAAGGGTTTTTTGGGTTTTAGGTTTTTTTAATTTTTAGGTATTTTGAGGGGTTTTTTAAATTTTTATGGGTTTTAGTGTTTTAGGTATTTTGAGGGGTTATTCTATTTTTTGGGTTTTATGGTATTTTTTTTGTTTTTAGGTTTTTTATGATTTTTCGAGTTTGTAATGTCTTTAGGGTATTAAAGGGATTTTATAGTTTTTCTAGGTTTTAGTGTTTTTATGGGTTTTAGGGTTTATTAACGTTTTTAATGTTTTGTAGTGTTTTTTGGTTTGAGGGTTTTATGGGTTTTTAGGGGTTTTAGCGTTTTTTTCTTTTTAGGGGTTTTAATTGTTTTTAGGTTTTTAATGTTTTCTTAGGGTTTCCTAGTGTGTTTTTTTTATATTTTAAGTTTTTTTATAATTTTTATGGTTTTTTTATTTTTAGGTTTTTGGTGATCTTGAAGGTTTTTAGCGGGTTTTATGGTATTTGGCATTTTTAGGTTTTAGGGGTTTTATGTTTTTTTGTTTTTAATGTTCCCATATGGTTTTTCTTTCTTTTTATGAGGTTTTTACATTTTTAAAGATTTTCAAGGAATTATTATGATTTATGGGTTTTAGGGTTTTTAGGATTTTTAGGATTTTTTTAGAGTTTTAGGATTTTATGTTTTTTAGAATTTTTATGGGTTTTAGTGTTTTTCGATGTATTTAGGTTTTTAAGGATTTCATAGGTGTTTTTTTGGGATTTAGGTTTGTTTACATTATTAGGTATTTTTATTCATTTTTTATGATTTTTATGGGGTTTTACGGTTTTTAGGGATTTTTATAGTTTTGTGATTTTTGGAGGTTTTATGTGTTTTTAAGGTTTTTTGGGTGTTTTTGATTTTTTTTTGGTTTTTAAGGGTTTTTAGAATTTTTAATGTTTAAGGGATTTAATGGGTTTTAAATGTTTTTAGTGGTTTTTTAGGGTTTTATGGGTTTTTAAGTTTTGTTTGAGTTTTTATTATTTTAGGGGTTTAAAGTTATTTTGGGGTTTTTTACTATTTAAATTATTTTCTATGTTTTTTGGGGTTTTAAATGGTTTTACATTTTTAGGGTTGTTAGGGTTTTAGGGTTTTTTTATTTCTAGTGATTATTAGGTATTTTTAGTATTTTTATTGTTTTTATGGTTTTTATAAATCTTAAGGGTTTTTAGGGGTTTATAGGGTAGAAGGTTTTTAACATTGTTTTGGTTTTTAGGATTTTTTATTGTTTTTATGTTTTTAAAGTTTTATTAGGGGTATTTAGGGTTTTTAGTTTTTTTATGTTTTTAGGTAGTTTTAGAGATTTTTTTTGGATTTTTATGATTTTATGGTTTTTATGTATTTTGAGGCTTTTTAATGCATTTAGGTGTTTTGGGTTTTGATGGGTTTTTTTTTTGTTTTTTGGGTTTTTTGAGTTTTTTAGGGTTTTTATAGTTTTTTAGATATTTTATTGTTTTTAGCAGTATAAAGTGTTTTTAGATTTTTTATTGGTTTTTCGGGTTTTTAGGGGGTTTTAGAGGGTTTTATGGTATTTAGGGCTTTTTTTGGTTTTTGGGGGTTTTAGTGTTTTCAGTATCTGTTGGGGGTTTTTATTATTTTAATGTTTTTAGGGGTTTTATGTTATATTAGTATTTAAAAGTTTTCATAGGGGTTTGAGTTTTTTTTTATTTTTTATGTTATTAGGGAGTTTTAGGGTTTTTAGAGCTTTTATGGGATTTAAGGTTTTTTTATTTTGAGTGTTTTAGGGGTTTTTTGGGTTTTTTGTATTTTTATTTTTAAGGGTTTTAAGTGTTTTTAGGTTTTTATTGTTTTCTTAGGTTTTTAGGATTTTGTTGTTTATAAGTATTTTAAGGGATGTTAATGCCTTTTTGGGGTTTTTTGGGTTTTTTTTGGCTTTTTAGGGGATTATGTTTTTTGTTTTTATTGTTATTTTGAGTTTTTTAGAATTTTATTGATCTTCAGATTTTAACATTTTTATGTGTTTAAATGGTTTTAAGACTTTTTTTTCGGGTTTTATGGCTATTATGGGTTTTTAGGGTTGTTTAAAATTTTTAGTGGTTTTCAGGGTTTTTAGGGTTTTATAGTTTCTAGGTGTTTTAGATTTTTATAGTTTTAATGGTTTTAGTTTTTTAGGGTTTTCTTAGGGGTTTTCACAGTTTTTAGGGGTTTTATGTTTTTGGGTTTTTAGGGATTTTTTAGTATTTTTATAGTTTTTTAGAGTTTTTTGGTATTTTAGGGTTTTGAGGGTTTTTATGGGGATTTAGGGTTTTTAGGATTTTATCCATTTTTTGGTTTTTAGTGGTTTAAAGCATTATTAGGTTTTTAATGTTTTATAATGTGTTTTCAGGGCTTCTAAGCCTTTTTAATTTTTTAGAAATTTTAATTTATTTTTTGTATTTGTATGGTTCTTTGGTTTTTAGGTTTTTAGGGTTTTTAGAATTTTTTAGGGATTTTAGGTTTTTATGGTTTTTTTATGTTTCTTGGGTTATTTAGCGGTTTTAATGTTTTAATAGTTTTTAAAATTTTTAGGGGTTTAAATGGATTTTAGATTTTTAGTGGTTTTATGGTTTTTAGGGGTTTTATAGTTTTTATGGTCTTCTTAAAAGGTTTTATGGTTTTTTGTGTTTTTATGTTTTTAGGGGGTTTTGGTGATTTTTTTTGGATTTTTATGGTTTTTAATTTTTTATATTTTTGATATGTTTGGGTTTTTTAGGGTTTCTAGGTATTTTAGTGTTTTTAGAATTTTTAGGAGTTTAAATTTTATTAGGCTATTAAAGTTTTATTAGTATTTTTAGGGGTTTTACATTTTTAGTTAATTAAATGTCTTTTTTAGGATTTTTATGGGTTTTTAGGAATTTTAGGGATAATTATGGTTTTTAGATTTTTTAGGTTTTTTAGTGTTTTATGGTTTTGGTGGGTTTTTTCGGGTGTTTTAGTTTTTTAGGATTTTTTAGATTTTTATTGTTATTTAATGTTTTTAGGGGTTTGATGGGTTTATAGATTTTTATTGGGTTTTATGTTTTTTATGGGTTTCTAGGGTTTTTTTAATGTTTTTGTAGGGTTCTGTGATTTTTAGGATATATATAGGTTTTATAGAGTTTAATGTTTTATGTGTTTTAAGTGTTTTTAGGGATTTTTATATTTTTAGGATTTCTGGGAATTTTTCTGGTTTTTGGAGATTTTTTGGATTTTTACGGTTTTTAGGAATTTTATGGAATTAATGGTTCTTAAGGGTTTTATGGTTTTCTATGATTTTTATCATTTTTAAGAGTTCAAGTGTTTATTGGGTTTTAAGGTTTTTTGTGGGGTTTTTAGGGTTTTCTTGGTTTTTTTATGTTTTATTGATTTTTTAGGTCTTTGTTTAGTATTTTTATGGGTTTTAGGGGTTTCTTTGAATTTTTATGTTTTTATAGTTTTTTTGGGTTTACAAGGTTTTTTGAGTATTTTATGGTTTTTATGTTTTTTATACTTTTTAACGTTTTTAGGGGTTTAAGTGGTTTTTAGAGTTCTTAGTGGTTTTGAGGGGTTTTATGGATTTTCATGGTTTTGATAGTTTTTAGGGTTTTTAGTATGTTTAGGGGTTTTATAATTTTTTAAGGTTTTAGGATTTTTTCTGGTTTTTAAGTGTTTTTAGGCTTTTAATTTTTTCTTATCTTTTTCAGGGATTTTAGTTTTTTCATATTTTTTGGGGTTTTTAGGATTTTTAAGGATTTTTATGGTTTTAATGGTTAGTATTGATTTTGAGGAATTTTAGGTTTTTTATAGGTTTTATGATTTTTTTTTATGTTTTAGGGTTTTTTTAGATTCTATGGGTATAATGTTTTTATTGTTTTTTAATGTTTTGGGGTTTAAAGTGATTTTAGTGTTTTTTGTTTTATCGATTTTTTAATGTTTTTATGGATTTTACGATTTTTAATGATTTTTATGGTTTGGGGGGGGGGGTAAAGGTTGTTTGAAATTTTTAGGATTGTTTAGGGTTTTTAGTTTTGTAGGGTTTTAAGGGTTTAATGTGTTTTTTGGTTTTTCATGTTTTCTTAGGGTTTTTCATTGTTTTTTGGTTTTTTAAATTTTTTAAATATTTTTAGGTTTTTTTTTGTTTTTAAGTATATTTATGTTTTTATGTTTTTATTAGAGATTTTTTTTGGGATTTTTAGGTTATTTATGTTTTAGTGATTTTTAGATCTTTTTTGTTTTTTTATTTTTTTTTGTATTTGTTAATGTTGATGGTTTTGTTGGGTTTTTAGGCTTTTAGTTTTTTTATCCTTTTTTGGGGTTTTAAGGTTTTTACGGATTTTTTAGTGTTTTTATAGTTTTTAAACATTTTTAGGGGTTTAAATGGTTCTATAGTTTTTAGTGGTTCTTAGGGTTTTTATGGTTTTTAGGGTTTTTTAAGATTTTGGTGTATTTTTATGGTTTTTAGGTGTTTAGGGTTTTAAGTTATTTTAGTGTTTTTTAACATTTTTTTTTGTTTTAGAGGGTTATGGTGTTTTTTATGTTTTTATGGATTTCATATTGTTTTTAATTGATATTTGGGTTTTATACATTTTTAGGTATTTTTAGGGATTTTTTAGGAATTTTATTGTTTTTAGAGATTTTATAGATCTTGAGGGGTTTTAGGTTTTTTATGGTTCTTATAGTTTTTTAGGTTTTTTGTGTTTTTTTATTTTTTTAGGGTTTTTAAATATTTTTAGGGTTTTTAAATTTTTTTAGGATTAAAGAGTGTTTAGATTTTTTACTGGGTTTTCGAGGGTTTTTATTGATGTATATGGTTTTTAGGGTTTTTATGGATTTTGGGGGTTTTAGGATCTTTTTAGTATTTTTAGGGATTTATTGATTTTTGGTTTTTAGGGGTCATAATTGATTTTATGTTTTTATGTTTTTCTTAGGAATATTTTTTATTTTTAGGGGTTTAATATTTTTGGGATTTTTAGGGTTTTAATATTTTTTTTGAATTTTTAGGGATTTTAAAGGTTCAGATTTTTTATGGGTTTTTATCATTTTTAGTTGTTTAGGGGTTTTATGTTATTTATGTTTTTAAAATTTTCTATGTATTTTTCATCATTTTATACAATTTACTTGATTTTTTGGATATTTATAAGATTTTATGGGTTTTTTGGGATTTTGAGAGCATTTAGGGCTTTTAGGGTATTATGGGTTTTTGAGGTTTTTGGGGTTTTTTCTGATTTTTTAGGGTTTTATGGTTTTTTTATTTTTGTAACATTTTTTGGGGATTAAAGGGTTTTTAACGTTTTAATGGGTTTTAATGATTTTATGGTGTTTTAGGGTTTTTTATGGTTTTATGTGGTTTTAGTTTTTTCAGTGTTTTAGTGGTTTTAGGGTAAATTAGGGTTCTTTAGGGGTTTTAGAATTTTTAGGTTTTTGGGGGTTTTATATTTTTAGGTTTTAAGGTTATCTTATTGTTTTCAAGGTTTTTATTGTTTTTTACTTTTTAGGGATTTTAGGTCATTTTAATGATTTTTTTGGGATTTCTGGGATTTTGATGGCTTTTTGGGTTTTTAGGGTTTTATCATTTTTTATGATTTTATGGGTTTTAATTTTTTTATGTTATTTAATGTTTTATTATTTTTTTCATGGTTTTATCAGTTATTTATTTTTTAGGTATTTTGAAACAATTGTTATAATTTTTATGGTTTCTTGGGCTTTTAGGGATTCTTAGTGTTTTAAAGGTTTTTATTTGATTTATGGTTTTTTGGGTTTTTGAGTTTTTATAGTTTTTTAATGTATTTAGGCACCTGAAGGGTTTATATATTTTTTTATTATTTTAATGGCTTTTTGGGGGTTTTGGGACTTTTTAGGGGTTGAGGGGATTTAAGTGTTTTAAGGTTTTTCAGTATTTCTTAGGGCTTTTTTGGGATTTTTTTTGTTTTTAGGAATTTTTGGTATTTATTTATATTTTTGGTTTTCATGATTTTTAGGGATTCTAATGGTTTTCAATTTTTTGGGTTTTGGGTTGTTATGGTTTTTTTTGTATTTTAGAGTTGTTTTTGAGTTTTTATGGGTTCTAAGGATTTTTTCGTGTTCTTAAAAGTAATTAGGGGTTTAACATTATTTAATATTTTAGTGGGGTTTTTTGTGGTTCTTTGGGATTTTAATGCATTTAATGGTTTTTGTGGGTGCTTTTGGTTTTTAGCTGTTCTTAGGAATTTTAGGGTCTTTTTAAATTTTTAGGGTTTTTTTTATTTTTTAATTTTTTTCAGACATTATTTTATTTTAGTTTTTTAAGGTTTTATTGTGAGCTTTCTAAGATATTAGGGTTATTTTATGGTTTTATGTACTTTTCTGGACTTTTGAATATTTTTATGATTTTTTAGGGTTTTAGTGATATTGATTTTTTTTGGGTTTTTATCATTTTTAGGTTCTTTAGGGGCTTTAAGTATTTTTATGTTATTGAGATTTAATCAGGTGGTTTCAATTTTTTTTATAATTTAAGGGATTTTTTAGTAGATTATTATAGTTTTTATGGTTTATTGGTGTTTTTAGAGATTTCTAGGAGTTTTAGAGATTAAATTAGATTTTAGGGTTTTATAGTTTTTTGTGATGTTAGGTTTTTTTGAGTTTTTAGGTTTTTAAAGGTTTTTAGAGTATTTAAACATTTTTATGGGTTTGAAGGGTTTTTAATGTTTTTAATGGTTTGTAAGGTTTTATGGGGTTTTATACGTTTTTTGGTTTTTTTGGGTTTTATGTTTTTTTAGGTTTTTAATGTTTTTTATGGTGTTTTAGGATTTTTTATGTTATTAGGGATTTTTATTTATTTTTGTAATTTTTTTGGTTTAAGAGTTTTTAGGTATTTTGAGGGTTTTTATGGGTTTATATGGTATATAGAGGTTTTATGGTTTTTTGATTTTAGGGGTTTTTTGTGTGTGTTTATTATGGGTTTTAAGGTTTTTAGACCTTTTTTATCATTTTTAGGGGTTTCAAGGGGTTTAACAGTTTTCAATTGGGTTTTTGGGTCTTTTTAGGGGTTTTAATATTTTTAGAGGTTTTATGGATTTTACGGTCTTTTTAGGTTTTTTAATGTTTTTAGATTTTTTTAGGTTTTTATGGCAAAGAGGGCGCGGGCCAAGTGGAGAGCTTGGCGTCCCAATTTATAAAAAAGAAAAAGTACAAAACATTACAGGGGGTACTTGTACATTCGGGTGTAGGTAGTGCCCTTCATGTCAGAGACTACAACAGACGTGCAAGAAGAAGGAGCAATGAATGACCCCTGTGAGAAGAATTCTTCAATAGCCATCTTGGGGAGAACATCAGCCACCATGTTGACTTCCTTATATGCATGAGTGATCTTGAGACTCAGGTTCTCTGATAGGCTAAGGCATTCAATCCATTGGGGTATAAGCCTCCATGGAACCTTCCTTGAGTTTTTTGCAGAGAACCTCCACTGCAAGCATCAAATCCGATTTGATCCATAGATGCATCCATCCAAATTGATTTTCAAAACGAACAGCCTTGATAATAGCCCAAAGCTCTACCTAATAAACGCATCCATTCCCAATGAAATGATAGAAAATACCTTTAACAAAACCTTGATAAGTACTGAAAACACCACCACAACCTGAAGGTACTGGTGAGCCTGCTGCCGCACCATCAACATTAACATTGATCAATGATGGGATTGGTGGAATCCATCTAATTTACTTCATAAACACCAGTTTTTTCAACCTACCAGGAACACCAAGAGTGCGGAGTGTAAGAAGATCATTGAAGTAGTTATTCATCGTACCTGATTGAATACACCCAGCCATTCGAACAACACTGTTCATGGCAATAATACCCTCATGTTTGGAGCATGATTTAATCCAAAACATAGCAGAATTTCTCACAGATCAATAGGGAGGCAACAATTGCTGCAGATGCAGCAAAAAGGAGATGGTGAAGCTGCTCACTACAACTGAAATCTGTAATAAATATCATCCTTTTGGAAAAGGTTCCATGGGGTAAACGGAGACCAAATACATCTTTCATGTAATTCCATAGTCTATGCACAAGATTTCATTCAACAAAGAGGTGTTGTATGCTTTCAGCACATCGCAAACAAATGTTGCAGGCTGAAACAATCTGACATCCGGCTTTTTGCTGCTGACCATGCATAGGCAGCCTGTTTCTCCAAATCTTCCAAATAAGATGGAAGTGTCTAGGGGGAATGAATTGACACTTGTATTTCAGAAGCCATAAGGGGGGATCCAGGCCTTGCCAGTATTTTTGGATGGGCTTTAATCGTATTTAGGTTTTTATGTAGTTTCAATTTTTTTCATGATTTTTGTGATTTTTGTGTTTTTTTATTTTTTAGGGGTTTTAACAATTTTTAGTGTTTTTATTGTCTTTATGGGTTTATAAGGTACGTAAAGTTTTTATTGTGTATTTTATGGGGTTTTATGGATTTTAAGGTTTTAGGGGATTTATGGTATTTAATGTTTTATGTATTTTTAGGGTTTTTTGGGTTTTTTGGGATTTAATTTTTTTTTATGTTTTTAAGTGTTTAAATATTTTTTATATTTTATGGATTTAATAGATGATTTAAGGTTTTCTAGTTTTTTAGGAATTTTGAGGGGTTCTATGGATTTTTTTGGATTTTTTATGGTATTTATAATTTTTAGGGATTTTGAGGTTTTTTTAGTTTTTGGTGTTTTAGGGGGTTTTTTGTTATAATTTTAGTTAATTTTATAGGGGTTTAAATGGGTTTTTATCATTTTATAATGTCTATTAATTATTTAGTGTTTTTAGTGATTTTTAGTGTTCTTACAGTTTTTACAGTTTTAAGGTTTTTATGAGATTTTAGGGTTTTAACCGTCTCATGAAGCTTTTTAGGGATTTTTGTGTTATTAGGGTTTTAGATGTTTTAAGTGTTTTTATATATTTATGGTTTTATTAGGTTCTTTCAAGGTTTTTAAGGTTTTTTATATTTTTAGGGATTTCTAGGATTTTTTTGGTTGTTTAGAGTTTTTAAAGATTTGGAGGGTTTTTAGGGTTTTAGGGTTTTTAAGGATTAAAAAAAACATTTAGGAATTTTTTTGGGTTTTATGGGTTTTAAGTGGACATAGTTTTTAATTGTTTCATTTTGGTTTTTAGGGTTTTTTGTGTTCTTATGTTTTTAGAGATTTTTAGGAATTTTATTTAATTTTTACGGGTTTTTAGCGTTTTATAGATTCTGAGTGGTTTAAGTGTTTTTAGCGTCTTCGTGGCTTTTTTGGGGTTTTTTGGCGTTTTTTTATTGTTTAGGTGTTTTATGGTTTATTTAATTTTTTTTAAAATTTTTAGGTTCTTGAAGGATTTTTAGATTTTAATGTTGTTTTATGGTTTTTATGGGGTTTTTAGGTTTTTAGTTATTTATAGGTTTTATAATTTTTAGGGGTTTGAGGGGTTTAAATGTTTTTTTGGGGTTTTATAGTTTTTAACCTATTTTTAGAGTTTTATGGGTTTTACATGTTTTTGGGTTTCATGTTTTTTTAGAGGTTTTTTTGGGTTTCAAGGGTTTTTAGTTATTAGGGATTTTTATGGATTTTTTTCGAATTTTTATAGTATTTTATGGTTTATATTTATTTTGATGGTTTTAGGTTTTATAGGTAATTTAGGATTTTTAGGGGTGTTTTAATTTTATATTATTGTAGGGGTTTTAACTGTTTTTAGGTTTTAATGTTTTCATAGTATTTTTTAGAGTTTTTTGTGTGTTTATGATTTTAGAGATTTCTAGGGATTGTTCACGGTTTGTATAGGTTTTATTATTTTTATGGATTATGAGCATTTATAGGATTCCTAGGGGTTTAGGGTTTTTATGGTTTTTTGGGTGTTAGGATTTTTGTGAGTTTTTATGGTTTTCAGTGTTTTTAGAATTTTTTAATCATTTTTAGGGGATTAAAGGATTTTTAGAGTTTTTAGCAAGTTTTTAAGATTTTTATTGGTTTTAGTGTTTTTAAGGTTTTTAAAGGTTTCTATGGATTTTAGGGTTTTAAGCATTTTTTAGTATTTAAGGGGTTTAATGTGTTTTCATATTTTTAAGGTTTTCTTAGGGGGTCTTTCTGGGGTTTTATGGGTTGTTTATATTTTTAGCTATTTGAAGAATCATTTATGGTTTTTATGGGTTTTATGTATTTTGACGTGTTTTAGAGTTATTTAGGGTTTTAGTGTTTTTTTTGTTTTTTTTTGTGTTTTGGGTTTTTTTCGTTCTTTGGGGTTTTATGTTTTTAAGTGTTTTTTAAAAATTTTAGGGTTTTGAAGGGTTTTAATATTTTTAAATATTTTACGGATTTTATGGGTATTTAGGGTTTTTTTGGTTTTAGGGGTTTTTATGGTTTTTAGGTATTTTACGTAATTTAGATTCATGTTTAGGGTTTTTTGGGTTTTTATAATTTTTTAGGGTTTCTAGGGGTTTTATGTGTTTTTTGTTTTTTTATTTTTCTTAGGTGTTTTCAGGTTTTTAGGGTTTTTTTCATTTGTATATATTTTTAGGGATTTTTTAATTTTTTATATTATTTATAGAATTTTAAGGTTTTTAGGCTTTTTAAGGTTTTTAGATTTTTAGGATTTTAGGGATTTTAATTATTTTCCTGTTTTAGGGTTTTCGTTTGGGTTTTTAGGTTTTCTAATGGTTTTTATGTTTGTAGGAATTTTTTAGGATTCATTTCGATTTTTATGGATTTTAGGGTTTTTAGGGTCTTTCAGGGTTTTAGGGTTTTTTTGGGTTTTAGAGGTTTTATGTTTTCTTTTGGCTTTTTAGAATTAGTTTGTAATTTTCTAGGGGTTTTAAGGGTTTTTATATATTTGTAATGTTTTTAGGTTTTTAATGGGTTTTTAGAGTTTTTAGTAATTTTTAGGGGTTTCATTAGTATTTAGGGGTTTTAAGGTTTTTAGGGGATTTTATGGTTTTTTATGATTTAGGATTTTTAGGGTCATTTTAGGGGTTTTAAGGTTTTATAATTTTTTATGTTTTATGGCCTTTTAGTGTTCTTATGTTTTTAATATTTCCTTAGTGTTTTTCAAGGGTTTTATGATTTTTTATATTATTATGTATTTTTAGGGATTTTTTAGGGTTCTTACGATTTTTTAAGGTTTCATGAAATTTTTAGGTGTTTTAGGAGGTTTTAGAGATTTCTATGGTTTTAGGGTTTTTAATATTTTTATGTTTTTTAGGACCTAGGTGTTTTTAGTTTTTCAATGTTTTATTAGGAGGATTCATGATTTTTTTTGTTTTTAGGATTTTTAGGGAATTTTTATTATTTTTATGGTTTTTTGGGATTCGAGGGTTTTTAAAGTTTTTTTGGGTTGTTTTAGATTTTTAAGGGTTTTAAATTTTTTATATTTTATTAAAATTTTCATTGTATTAATTGGTTTTTAGATATTTTAGCGGGCATTATGATTTTTATGGATTTTTAGTGTTTTTAGGGACTTCTAGGGTTTTATGGTTTTTAGGGTATTTTGGTATTTTAGGGGTTTTAGTGATTTAAGGTTTTATAATGATTTGAAGAGTTTTTAGGTTTTCAAGGTTTTGAAATGGTTTTTATGGTTTAAGGGATCATTATGTTTTTTTAGATTTTTGTTCATTTTTATTATATATATGGGTATAGGGTTTTAAAGGATTTTGAGGGTTCTTCGGGGTTATATGGTTTTTAGAATGTTTTTGGTATTTAGGGGTTTTAAGTGTTTTTAGGTTTTTAAGGTTTTATTAATGTTTTTTAATATTTTAGGTATTATTAGTTATTTATTAATTTTAATGGTTGTTTACTTTTGTATGGATTTTTTGGTTTTTTAAAAGTTTAGGGGGTTTTCAATTTCTTATGGTTTTTAAGGTTTTTAAATTTTTTATGGTTTAATGGGGTTTATAGTTTTTAGTGGTTTATAGGTTGTTTTTTGGGATTTTAAGGTTTTTAAGGATTAATAGGTTTTTTGGTTTTTTGGTTTTTTGGATTTTTAAGGGTTTTTGGGTTTTTAGTGTTTTTATCATTTTTAAAGTTTTTAGGGTGTTTAAGTGTTTTATGGTTTTTAAGTTTCTCTTATGGATTTTTATGGTTATTATGGTCTTTTATATTTTGGGGGATTATTATGAATTTTTCTTTGTTTTTAAAATTAAGGTATTTTAATGGTTTTGGAGTTTGTAGGGTTTTTAAGTTTTTATGGTTTTTAGGGGTTTTAGTGGTTTCTTGAGTTTTTATGGTGTTTATGGTTTTTAGATTTTTTGTAAAAAAATTAGAGTTTTAAATAGTTATTAGAGGTTTAAATGGATTTAGGGTTTTTTTTGGGTTTTTATGGTTTTCAATGTTTTTACGGTTTTACGGGTTTTAATATTCTAGTGACTTCATAGGGTTATTAGTATTTCTAAGGTTTTTTTGGGTATATAGAATTTTTTTTCTTTATTTTCATTTGTATTTTTTGGATTTTTATGGTGTTTTATGTTTTATGTTTTTTCGGGATTTTTTTAATGTTTTTACGTGTTTTAGGGATTTTGAAATTTTTTAGTATTATTTATGTTTTTTGAGGTTTTTTGGGTTTTTATGGGTTTTTTGTAGTTTTTAATGTTTTTATATATTTTTATATTTTAGAGGTTTTTAGGGTTTCTAGGGTTTTTGGTGTTTTCTTGTGTCTTTTCAGGGATTTTAGTGGTTTTATCATTCTTTAGGTTCTTAGGGGTTTAATATTTTTTTAGTTTTTAATGTTTTATTAGGGTCTTAAGGGGCTTTAGAGATTTTTACATTTTCAGGGATTTTTATGAATTTTATTTTTTTAGGGATTTTAGGGAATTTGAGCGATTTGAGTGTTTTAAGGGTTTTAAGGGTTTTTAGTGTTTTTATTTTTTTAAGGTTTTCTTAGGTTTTTAAAGGTTTTTATGAGATTCATTATTTTTCGAAATTTTTATGGGTTTTAATACATTTTTATGGGTTTTATGGTTTTTAGGGATTTTGATAGGTTTTAGAGTTTTAGGGGTTTTATGGTTTTTTGCGGGTTTTGGGTTTTTAGGGATTTTAATGTGTTTTAGTGCTTTTTATTGTTTTTTTATGATTTGAAGGCTTTATAATTTTTTTAGTCTGTTTTTAGAGTCTTCAGGTTATTTAAGGTTTTTATTTGTTTTTAGGGTTTTTAGGGATCTTTAGGATTTTTACAGTTTTACCATTTTAATAGATATTTAGTGGTTTTAGTGTTTTTTACGGTTTCATATGGTTTTATGGGGGGTTTTGTGGTTTCTTTTAATTTTTGGGATTTTTTATTCTATTTTTGTATTTTTAGTGGTTTCAGTATCTTGAGTGTTATGAAGGGTTTTTTGGGATTTTATTGATTATTTTATTTTAGAGTTTTTTTGGGTTTTAAGGGTATTTGGTGTTTTTTTATGATTTTTATTTATTCAAAGGGGTTTTTAGAGATTTTTTGTGGTTATTTGGGTTGTTATGATTTTTAAGAGTTTTGAGGATTTTTTGGGTTATATCATTTTTAGGGTTTTTTTGAATTTTCAATTTTAGGGTTTTTAGATTTTTTTATTTTAGGGGTTTTTAGTGCTTTTATGTGTTTAATGATTTCTTATAGTTTTAAGTATTTTTACATTTTTTTGTTTTTTGGGATTTATTGGAATTTTTAGGAATTTTATTGATCATTAAAGGTTTTTGAGGGTTTTATGGGATTTTAGTTTTTTAGCTTTTTTATGGTTATTGTGTTTTTGTTAGTTTTTGTTAGTTTTTATTATTTTTATTGTTTTTAGAGTTTTTAAACATTTTTAGGGATTTTACAATTGTTTCGAGTTTTTAGTGGGTTTTTAGAATTTTATGGGTATTTAATTATTTTTTTCGTTTTCATAGTTATTCTAAATTTTTGGGTGTTTATGGTTTTTATTTTTTTTTAGGTTTTTAGGGGTTTTAAATATTTTTATCTTTTTAGGGGTTTCTTAGGGTATTTCAAGGTTTTATGGTTTTTTCTTTTAAGGGAACATTAGGTATTTTTAAGGATTTTCTTAGTTTTGTATGTTTTTAGGGATTTTGAGGGGTTTTATCATTTTTTAGGATATTAGGGAGTTTAAGTGTTTTTAGCTTTCAATGTTTACTAACGGTTTTTCATGAGTTTTCTGTATTTTTTTATGTTTTGAGTGTTTTTTATGTTTTTTAGTGGTTTTAGGTATTTTGATGGTTTTAGGGTTTTTAGGGGTTTTATGGTTGTTTGTGTTTTTAGGGTTTTCTTAGGGTTATTAATTTTTTTATATTTTTTAATTATTTAAGGGTTTAAATCAGTTTTAGTTTTTTTAGTAGTTTTAGGATTTTTATGGGTTTTAGGGGGTTTCATAATTTTGAGAGTTTTTATGGTTTTTAATGGTTTTAGGGCCTTTTAGTGTTTTAAGGTGTTTAGGGTTTTTTAGATTCTTTATGGGTTTTATATGTTTTTGGTTTTTAAGTTTTTCTTATAGTTTTTCAAGGTTGTTATGGTTTTTTAAAATTTTTAGGTATTTTTAGGTGTTTTTATGATTTTTATGGTTCTAAGGGTTTTTTGGGATTTTGAGGGTTTTTAGGGTTTTTAATGTTTTTCGGTTTTGGGGGGTTTAAGTGTTTTTATGATTTCATGATTTTCTAAGAGTTTTTTATGGGTTTTAGAGTTTTTCATTTTTAGGGAATTTCTGGTATTTTTAAAAGTTATATTTGGTTTTAAGGTTTTATGTATTTTGATGGTTTTAGGATTTTTAGAGGTTTCAGTGTTTTTATGGGGTTCTTTTTTATTTTTTTGTGTTTAATATTGGTTTTAATGGTTTTAGATTATTTTAAAAAAATTATGGGTTCAAAGTGTATTGATTGTTTTTAGTGGGTTTTTTGGTTTTTTACAGATTTTTGGCTTCTTTAAGGTTTTAGGGGTATATAGTTTTATAGTGTTTAGGGTTTTTAGGTGTTTTAGGGGAATTTAATTTTTTTTAGTATTTTGGGGTTTTAAGTTATTTTTGGTTTTTAAGGATTTCATGGTGTTTTTCAGGTTTTTAGGGTTTTTACATTTCAGGGATTTTTATGGGGTTTTAAGAATTTTATGGTTTTAATGGTTTTTAAGGACTTAGGGGTTGGGTTTCATAGGGTTTCTGGTGTTTTATAGTTTTTTTATTTTTGGAGATTTAAGGATGTTTAGAGTTTTTACATTTTAAGGTGTTCAATGGGTTTCTAGGGTATTTAGTGGTTTTTAGAGTTCTAAATGTTTTTATGGGGTTTTTGTGTTTTGGGGTTTTAGGGATTCTTATAGTTTTTAATGGATTTTGAATTTTTAGGGTCTTTTTGGAGTTTTTATCCTTCTTGGATTTTTTATGATTTTTAGGGGTGCTAATTTTTTTTAGATTTTTAATCATTTCTTAGGGTTTTTGAAGATATTTTTTTTTGGGTTTTTTAAATTTTTAGTTACTTCTAGGTATTTTTTAGGATTTTTATGGATTATAAAGAATTGGTTTATGTTAGGGTTTTATGTTTTTTAGGGGTTTTATGGTTTTTAGTATTTTTTTCTATTATTATATGTTCTAATTGTTGTTTGGTTTTCATGGTTTTTATATAGATTTTTAGGTATTTTAAGTTTAAGGGATTTTAAATTGTTTCAGAGGTTTTTTATTTTTATGGGTATTTTAGGGATTTTGAGGGTGTTATGGTTTTTAGGGTTTTTTGGTTTTTTGGGTATTATGGTTTTTGTGTTTTTTATTTTTTTATAGTTTTTATAGTTTTTAATGTTTTTAGTGGTTTAATGTTTCTTTACAGTTTTTAGTGGGTTTTTATGGATATCTGATTTTTATGGTTTTTTGAGATTTTATGGGGTTTAGGGCAAGGAAGGCTCGGGTCCAGGCTATTCCTAGGACCCCCCAAAATTTTATTAAAAGAAAATACACAGACACTGCAGACAAAGGAGGGGAGGGATCAACCGATCCACACCCAAAATCCCTTACGACCTCAGCCCAAAGGCCAGAGAAAGAGAGGAAGAAAAGCAAAAGCAAAAATAAACAAGTCAAAAGGTTCAAAAGGAAAAGAACACAAGGGAAATTTGGGGGTTTAGAGGTTTTAAGTGTTATTCATTTTTAAGGTTTTCTTAGGTATGATCATGTTTCTAGGGAAATTAATTTTTTATGGGATTTCAAGGTTATTATGGATTTTTGGCTATTTTAGGGTTTTTTTTGGTTTTTTTGGTTTTTGAGTTTTTTTTGGGTTTCATAGGATTTTATAGTATTTTAGAGGTTTATGGTTTTTTATTTATATTAATGGGTCTAAGGGTTTGGTGGGTGCTTTATTTTTGTGGGTTTTTAGGGTTTTTATGGGTGTTTATAGGCTTTTAATGTTTTTACTGGGTTTTATGGTTTTAGTGATTTTTGGGATTTTTTGGGTTTTTTAACATTTTTAGGTTTTTTACGGGATTTATGCGTCTTTATATTTTTGTGGTTTTGTTAGGGGTTTTTAGGGTTTTAGGGTTTTCTATAATTTTTTGTTTATTTATTTATTTATTTGGATTTTATTGTTTTTTTCCATTTTGGAGATTTTGAGGGGTTTTAGGGATTTAAGTGGATTTTATGTTTTTTTGGTTTTTAGTTGTTTTTTTGAGTTAGGTTTTTATGGGGTTTTTTTGAATTTTTTAAAAAATTAGGGGTTTTAATGGTTTTTATGATTTTTAGTGGTTTTTAGGGGTTTCATGGGTTCTAATTTTTTTTAACGTTTGCAGGTGTTTTTTGGGGTTTTGTGTTTTTTGGGGTTTTAAGGGTTTTATGGGTTTTATGGTTGTTATCGTATTTACGTTTTTAGTATTTTTAACATTTTTTAGCTTTTTAGTTATTTATTAGGGGTTTTTAGGGTTTTTCGGTTTTTAGGGATTTTGATGGCTTTTTTTGTATTTTTATGGATTTTGAGAGGTTTTATGGGTTTTTATGGTTTGTGTATGTTTATGTTTTTTAGGATTTTAATGAATTTCTATGTTTTCTATGGTTTTCATGTTGTTTTAGTGATTCTTAATATTTTTAAGGATTAACGGGTTTTTAGAGTTTTTATTGGGTTTTAGGGGTTTTATGGGTGTTTTGGGTTTTTAAGGTTTTAGGGGTTTTTTGTTTAAGGGGTTTTAATTATTTTTACGTTTTTACATTTTTCTTATGGGTTTTCAGTGTGTTATGGTTTTTCATGATATAAAATATTTTTTGGATTTTTTATGATTTTTATGGGTTTTAGCATTTTTATTGATTTTAAGGGAGTTTTGGGGTTTTTCTTATTTTTACTTGTTTTTGGGTTTTAGGGAATTTATTTCTTATGGGTTTTAAATTATTTTATATTTTTTTAAATTTTTTAGGGTTTTAAAGGGGTTTTATAGTCATTAGTGACTTTTAGGGTTTTAAAGGTTTTAAGGGTTTTATAGTTTTTATGGGTTTATATTATTTTTTGGGTTTTTATTAACTTTTTAGGGGTTTAGGGGTTTTTATCAGTTCTTTTATTTTAATGTGTATTTAGTTTTTTAAGATTTTAATAAGGGTGTTAATGATTTTAAAGGGTTTTTACCATTTTAGATATTTGAGGGCTTTTAAGGATTTTATGGTTTTTAGGGTTTTTGAATATTTTTGATTTTTATGGTTCCTAATGTCATATATATTTTTTTAACTTTTTTAGAGGTTTATAGTGTTTTTAGTTTCTTTAGGGGGTCTTATGGGTTTTATTCTTTTTTATAGTTGTTATCATTTTTAGGGATTTTAATGTTTTTAGGGGTTTTTAGGATTTTTATGGTATTTTGGGTTTTGTAGGGATTTTAATTTTTTCATTTTTGCTAGGGATTTTAAGTTTTTTTTCAATATTTATGGTTATTATGGTGTATCATGATATTTATGTCCATTTAAATTTTTAGTGTTTTTTATAGATATTTTAAGATTTTAATAGTTTTTAGTGTTTTTGAAATTTTGAGTTCTTTAGGGTTTTTTGGGTTTTAGGGTTTTCTATAGTTATAAGTATTTTTTATGATCTTTATGGGATTTAAGTATTTTTATATTTTTAAAATTTTCTTTTGGATTTTCCGGGGTTTTAGCATTTTTAATGTTTTTAGGGAATTTAGGGATTTTTATGAATTTTATGTTTTTAGGGTTTTATGGATATTGAGGGGTCTTTAAGGTTTTTAGGGTTTTTAGGGTTTTTATGGTTTTGGGGGATACAGGGTTTTTCTAATTATTTTGGGTTTTTTCTTGGCTATTATAATTTTTAGTTGTTTTTATGGTTTTTATGGGGTTTTAGGGGTTTTCAATGTTTTAAGCGGTTTTATGAATTTTTGTGTTTTTAGGATTTTTTTGTTTTTGCGGGGTTTTAGTGTTTTAGAGTTTTAAGGTTTTCTTAAGTTTCTCAGTTTTTTCGGGGTTTATTACTTCTTTAGGAAATTTTATGGAATTTTTAGGATTTTATGGATTTTATAGTTTTTAGAGAATTTTTTGGGATTTAAGGTTTTTATTGTTTTTACGATTTTATGGCTTTTTCATGGTTTTAGCGGTTTTTTTTTTAATTTTTATGTTTTTAAAACCTTTTTAATGTTTTTATGTGTTAAAAGGGGTTTTAGTGTTTTTAGTGTATTATTATGGTTTTTATGGGTTTTAGGGTTTTTAAAATTTTATTTTTTTTAGAGATTTTAGGTATTTTAATGGGTTTTAATATTTTTAGGGAAATTAAATATTTTATTTATTTTGGGGGGCTTTTAGTGTTTTTATTTGTTTTTAGGGGTTTTTTTTTTTATTTTCTTGATTTTTAACAATATAGGGGTTTAAAGGGTGTTTATTGGTTTTAGGTCTTTATGGGGTTTTACAGTTTTCATGGTTTTCAAGGGTTTTATGGTTTTTAGGTTTTTATTGTTTTAAGGGTTTTTTTTTCATTTTTAAGGTTGTGTTCATAGGTTTTAATGTTTTAATAGGGTATTTTTAGTTTTTATGGTTTTTAATGTTTTTAGGGATTTTTAGTGTTTTTTCATTTTTTTGGTTTTTGAGTATTTATTAGGATTTTGGGGGTTTATTGGGTTTTTAGGGTTTAATAGTTTTTTGAGTTTTTTTATTTTTTTAATGATTTTTTAAGTAATTATATTTTTTATTATTATTATGGTTTTAAAATATTTTTAGAGTTTTTCTTGGTTTTTACAGGTTTTATGCATTTTTTAGGATTTTTAACGTTTTAGGGGTTTTAATGGGTTTGAGAGTTTTTAGGGTATTTCTAGTGTTTTTTATTGTTTTTTTAGGTTTTTAGGGGTTTTAAGTGTTTTTAGGTTCCTAAGGTTTTGTAATGGGTTTTAAATATTTTTATTTTTTAATATTTTTAGGGATTTTAGGGGTTTTTAGGATTTCTATGGTTTCCGAAGTGTTCTACAAATTTTGAGGGGTTTAAGGTTTTTTAGAGTATTATAGGGTTTTTAGAAATTTTATGTATTTTTGGATTTATATGGTTTTATTTGGGTTTTTTCATTGTGTTTTGGTTTTTTATGTTTTTATTGATGTTTAAACTTTTTTATGAATTTTATGGTTTTACGAATTTTGAGGGTTTTTATCTTTTTTTATATTTTTTTAGTTTTTAGGGATTTTTAGGCTTTTAGAGATTTTTTAAAAATTATAGGGGTTTAAATTTTTTTTATAGTTTTTCATTTTTTAGTGTTTTAGGGGGTTTTTAGGTTTTTATGGTTTTTAGGGGTATTAAGGGTTTTTTGGATTTTCTAGGTGTTGTTGGGGGGTTTTATGGTATTTTTAATTTTTTAGGTTTTTAGGCATTGTAAGAGTTTTTATTTTTTTTTATATTTTTCATTGTGTTTTGGGGTTTTTATAGATTTTAAAATTTTATGGATATTTAGAGATTTTTTATGATTTTTATTTTTTTTGGTTTTTAGGGATTTCTTACATTTTTAGGGTATTAAGTATTTTTTGGGTGTATACATTTTTTGGAGTATATAAAGGTATTTATGATTTATTGAATTTATTAAATGTTTTTAGAGGTTTATATGGATTTTATAGTTTTAATTTGTTATTCATATTTTTAAAAGGTTTTTAGGGGATTTAATGTTTTTAATATTTTTATGGTTTTTAGGGGTTTTAGGTTCATTTTATGGTTTTAGGGTTTTATCATTTTTAGGTTTTTTGGATTTTAAGTGTTTCTAGGTTTTTAAGGTTTTCTTATGGGTTTCAAAGGTATTATGGGTTTTTATGTTTTAGGGATTTTAATCCATGTTTAGGATTTAATGGATTTTAGGGATTTGAGGTCTTTTAGTGGTTTTTTTACCGATTTTAGATTTTTTTTGATTTTTAGGTGTTTTAAGTGCTTTTCGGTTTTTAAGGGTTTCAAAAGGTTATTTGGGATTTAGTTTTTTTAATTCTTTATGAAATTTTTAGGGTTTTTTAATGTTTTTATGGTTTTTATGGGTTTTCGGGGTTTTGAGGGTTTTAGTGTTTTTTTTGGGTTTTTATTTTTTCTAGTTATTTGTGTTTTCTGTGTTTATTTATTTTGATTAGTTTTAAATGTTTTTAGAGTATATTAACATTTTTATGGACAAAAATGGTTTTAGAGTTTTTAGTGTTTTTAGGGGTTTTAAAGATTTTTGGGGGTTTTATTGTTTTTACGGGGTTTAGGTCATTTAGGGTTTTTAGGTTTGTAATGTTTTTAGGATTTTAGGGGGTTTAAGGGATTTTATGTTTTTAGTGTTTTATTGGGTTTTTTAGGCTTTGTAGGTTTTTTATGTTTTTAAGGATTTTTAGGGATTTTTATTATTTTCATGCTTTTTTATGATTTTTATGTATTATGATAGTTTTATGGGTTTTAGGGATTTTTAGGGGTTTTATCATTTTTTAGAGTATTTAGAGATTTTAAGTGTTTTTTGGTTTTTAATGTCTTTTTGGTGTTTTCAGTGTTTTTATGATCTTATACATATTTTGGGATTTGAAGGGATTTTTTAATATTTATATGGTTTCTAAGGTTTTTAGGCATTTTGGGGGGTTTTAGGGTTTTATAAATTTAAGGGTTTTATGGTTTTTTTAGGTTTTTAGTGTTTTTTGAGTTTTTGGGGTTTAAAATATTTTTTATATTTTTTAACATTTTTATGGGATTAAAGGGTTTTGAGTTTTTTTTGGGGTTTTATGGTGTTTTATGGGTTTTCATAGTAAATAGGGTTTTTAGGATTTTTAACATTTTTTGGTGTTTTTATGGGTTAATAGGGTTTTTTAGGTTTTTAATAATTTTTTTTGGTGTTTTCTAGTATTTTATGGTTTTTTATGCTTTTTTTTGGAATTTTTGGTCTTTTTAGGATTTTTAAATTTTTTATGGGTTTTAGGTATTTTGAGGGGGTGTTGGGGTTTTTTAGGTTTCTGTGTTTTTTTTGTGTTTTAGGGTTTTTTGTGGATTTTTATGGGTTTTATGGTTTTTACAGCTTTTTGGGTTTTTAAGGGTTTTTTTGTTTTTTGGGGTTTTTGGGGTTTTTGGGTATTTTAGGGTAATAGAGATTTTATGTTTCTAAGGGTTTTATGTGTTTTGGGCTTTATGGTTTTTAGGATTCTTAGGGGTTTTATCTTTTTTTGGGTTTTTTAGGGCAATGAAGATGCAAGGGTCAGGATATTCCGGACCCCCTTAAGTTTATTAAAGAAAGGATGCAATAGACAAGGGAGGGGTGGAGTCAAATGACCCGCCCCGAAAACCCTTTATAACACAAAACCCCAAAAAACCCAAAACAACCCCAAAACAACCCAAAACGGACACAAATCCAAACAAAGAAGGAAAACAGAAAATTCCCCAACATCCCCTCCCAACCAATCAACAACTAACATCCAACAGGACTAAAACAACCAATCAACAACTATCATCCAGTAGCACCAAAACCATCTGCAGTGATTTCATCAACCAAACTTCAGCACCACAAAGTCACAACCACCAACCTCCAGCAGCCCCAAGACAAACAACATCACAACATCAACCATCCAGAAACAAAATCCTCAAGCAATCAGCAACCAGATCCTCACAGAACATAATCCATCAGCCATCACCTTCAACATCAGCATCTCCTTCAACACTTCAGGACCAGGGTATTCCTCCCAGCTAAGCACCACAAGCAACCAACAACACAAGATCACGCAACCAGAACCACACCAGAAACTCCTATCCAAGCATCCAGTACCTCCTGACCAATCATCTTCCAGCATGATCAGACAGAGCCCATATTAACCCACAACCATACTAGTCACGACAATTAAACAACACCACCATTGATTCACAACCAATCCATCCACACTCCAACCAGCACTTGAGAAAAGCCACAACAACTTCTTCACCACCATTATGAGTAGCAAATGATAACCAGCCCATTATCCAAAATTCATCACCTTCAAACCAATCTAGACCCAACATCCAACAAAAAACATCCAGAAGCTCCCAACCAATAACATACGAAAACATATAAAATAACATTTTATAGTGGCTCCCCCTTTTGCCAAATTCAAGATCCATATTCAACAGTCTGAGAACAAGAGAAGCCATAATAGATTCACTCCAGCACCAAGTCCTTCTATAAAATCGGAGCCAACAAGCAAATAAATACATTGAGATGTACCTCACACCACGTCCCAGGATCAGCAGTCTAGCAGCTCCATCCGCCGCAAGGTAGGACTTGGAACCGCAGGGATGAATGTTATTTTGAATGTTATTTTTAAATTTCATGGGTTTTAATTTTTTTTAGAGTTTTTTCAAATTTTTATTTCTTTAAATGGTTTTTAGATTTTTGAGTGGTTTTTATAGTTTTATAGGTTTTTAACCTTTTTAGGAAATTTTATAGTTTTTAGTAGATTTTAGGATCATTTTAGTTTTAAAAATTTTAGGTTTCTTTTTGGTTTTAACTGTTTTTAGGTTTTTAAGGACTGGTTAGGGTTTTTTTGCAATTTTATGGGCTGTTACGTTTTTTTGGACTTTTAGGGATCTTTTTTGGATTTTAATGGTTTTTGGGTTTTTAGGATTCCAGTGGGTTTTAGGGTTTTTATCATTTTTTGGTTTTTCTAGTTTTTAGTGGTATTAGTTTTTAAATTGTTTTTCTTATGGTCTTAAGTCATTTTAAGTATTTCGATATTTTTATAAATTTTTATGGAGTTTTAAGGATTTTTTGTTTTCTTTTTAGTGTTTTATAGATTTCGTGTGGTTTTAGGGTTATTTTGGGGTTTTATGGTTTTTATGGGGTATTTGGGTTTTTTTTTATTTTTTAGAGATTTTATGGTTTCTTTATGTTTTTTGATGTTTATAGTGGTTTAAAGGGATTTTATATAATTTATCGGTTTTTATGGTTTATATGGGTTTATAGGGTTTTTAAATTATTTATGGGGTTTTATGGTTTTTATGGTTTTTAGATGTTTTTAGAATTTATAAATGTTTTAAGTGTTTTTGGTTTTTAAAGTTTTCTTAGGGGATTTCTGTGTTTTTCGGGGTTTTTAATTATTTAGGAATATTTTGGGAATTTATAGGATTTTTATAGGTTTTTTTATTTCTAATGGTTTTGATATTTTTTAGGGTGTTTAGGATTTTATTTTCTTTTAGGGGCTTGTAGGGTTTTTTTAAATTTTAAGGGTTTGAGGATATTTTAGAGTATTGTAACGTTTTTAGGGGTTTAAAGTGTTTTTTTGTTTTTTTTGGTTTTTAGGGTTCTTATGGGGGTTTATGGGATTCAATGTTTTTTTTGTTGTTTTTATAGTTTTTTATTTTTTTAGGGTTTCAAAAATTTTTAGGTTTTTATTGGTTTTTAGTGTTTGTAGGTTTTTTTTGGTTTTCTTTGGAGGTTTCTGGATTTTTAGGGGATTTATGTTTTTAGGTATTTTTATGGAATTTTATGGAATTTTATGGTTTTTATGGTTTTTATGGATTTTTTGGAGTTTTAGTGTTTTAATGGTTTTATGGTTTTTAAAGTTTTGTTTTAGTTATTAGGGTTTTTAGTCATTTTTAGTTTTTAGAGGTTTTTATATTTTTTCAAAAAATTTTGGGGTTCAAAGGTTTATTAGATTTTTTAGTGGTTTTTTTGGGTTTTTATGGGGTATTAGGGTTTTTAATATTTTTAGGGGTTATATGGTTTTTATGGGTTTTATAGCCTTTTTAGGTTTTTTGGGGTTTATAATTTTCTTTGTTTTTAGGGGTTTTAAATGTTTTTAGTTTTTTAGGGATTTCTTAGGGTTTTTTGGTGTTTTTATGTTTTTATGGATTTTTGGTATTTTTTTATAAATTTTAAGGGTGTTTACGGTTACTATGGATTTTGAAGGGTTTTAGGTGTTATAAGGGTTTAGGGTTTTTAGGGATTTAATATTTTTATTGGTTTTTAGGTGTTTTATGTGTTTCTTGGTATTTAATGTTTTATTAGTGGTTTTTAAGGGTTTTTTTATTTTAAAATTTTAGGTATGATTAGGGGGTTTTAAGATTTATATGGGTTTTAGGGTTTTTAGGTATTTCAAAGGTATATATTTGTTTTTAGTGTTTTTGGGGAATTATAGTTTTCTTGGTTTTTAGGCTTTTTGGGTGTTATATGTTTTTAGAGACTTTAAAATTTTTGTAGTTCTAAAGGGTTTTTAATGTTTTAGTGGTTTTCAAGATTTTTTAGGTTCTTAAATATTTTTAGGGTTTTATGGGTTTTATGTGTTTTTAGGGGTCTTAGGCTCGTTTTAGATGTATTTTATATTTTTATATTTTTTTAGGGTTTTTAAGGGTTTAGGTGTTTTTATGTTTTTTGGGTTCTCTAAGGTTATTCCAATGTTTTTAGGGGTTTAAGGTTTTTAGTGATATTTAGGGGTTTTAATGGTTTCTTTGGATTTTTAGGTTTTAGGGATTTTTATGAGTTGGGGGGGGGGGGTTGGAGTTTTTAGGGTTTTAAAGGGTTTTTAACATTTCTTATGTTTATAGGGGTGTTAAGTGTTGTTTGGTTTTTTAGGGTTTATTAGTGTTTTAGTCTTTTTATGGTTTTTTTATTTTTAGATATTTTCAAGTTTTTTTGAAATTTAATAGTTTTTAGGGTTTTTAGGGATTTTGAGGGTAGGGGGTTAGAGATTTTAGGCATTTATGGTTATTTTCATTTTTATGATTTTTTCAGTTTCTAGGAATCCTAATGGTTTTTATAGTATTTTAATGTTCTTATATATTTAAAGTGTTTTTAGAGTTTTTAGTGTTTTTGGGTTTTTATTGGTTTTTAGGGTTTTAGGTTTTTTATTGGTTTTTAGGGTTTTTGGAGTTTTTTGGCTTTTAGGGGTTTTTGTGCATTTTAGGGAATTTTTTGGTTTTGGGGGTCTTTTTAGCTGTTTTTACCTTTTAGTGGTTTAAAGTGTCCTTAGGTTTTATGGTTTTCATAGGGGTTTTTAGGATTATAATTTTTTTATGTTTTTAGGTATTTTTATATCATTTTTATGATTTTATGGGTTATAGTAATTTTACGGATTTTGGAGATTTTTAGGGGCTTGTAGGGTTTTTAGAGTTTGAGGTTTTTAATGGTTTAAATTTTTTTTATGTTTTATGGTTTTCTTATCCGTTTTAATGATTTTTAAGATGTCTTTGGTTATTAGTAATTTTTGTTTTGGAATTTATAGATTTTTATGAATTTTTGGGGTTTTTATGGAATTTGCGGGTTTTGGGGGTTTTAGGATTTTTAGGGGTTTTATGGATTTTTGGATTTTTAGGAATTTTTTGATATTTTAGTGTTTTGAAGGGTTTTTATATTTTTTAACTTTTTGTAGGTTTATTGTGTTTTTTGTGTTTTTATTTTTTATAAATTTTATTTATTTTTTGGTATTATATGTTTTTGTAGGTTTTTTCTTGGTTTTTAGGGGTATTTGGTGTATTTTATATTTTTAAGGTTTTTATTATTTTTTAGGGTCTTAAGTTTTTTAGGTTTTTAATGTCTTCTTATGGTTTTTCATGTTTTTATTTGTTTTAAGATTTTCTCAGATGTTTTATGATTTTTATGTTTTTAGGGTTTTTCAGGATTTTGAGGGGCTTTATGGGGTTTTTAGGATTTTTAGTGTTTTTTAGGTGTTTTAACTATTTATAAATTTTTATTATTTTCATAGTGATTTCTAGGGTTTTCAAGGGGGTTTTCATTTTTTTTGGATTCTAGGGATTTTCTGGGAATTTTATGGGGTTTTAGTGTTTTCAGGGACATGAGGGTTTTTTTATTTTTTACGGTTTTTTGTGTTTTTTTGTTTTTTGGGGCTTTTAGGTTTTTTAAAAAATTTTATGGTTTGTAGGTATTTTATAGTTTTTTTATATTTTTAGGTTTTAATGGTTTTTAGTGTCTTAGTGATTTTTAGGGTTTTATGAGGATTTAAGGGATTATAAGGTTTTTACGGGTTTTTTTGTTTTGTGGTTTTTAGTGTTTTTTTTATTTGAGAATTTTTATTTTTGTAGGGGATTCAAGTGTTTTTAGTTGTTTTAATGTTATATAGGTTTTTTTCAGGGTTTTTTTGTCTTTACGTTTTTAGGAATTTTTAAGGATTTTAATTCTTTTTTATGGATTTTACGGATTCTAAAGGGTTTTATGGTACTTATGGGTTTTTAAGAGTTTTAGGGATTTTAAATGGAGTTAATATTTTTTAGTTATTTTTCAGGGTTTATCTGGGTTTTTAGATATTTTTAATTTTTTTAGAGTTTTTAGGGTTTTTAGGGGGTTTTAGTGGTTTTATGGTCTTTTTAGGGTGCAGTAGTGTTTTTAGTAACTTTTATATTTTTTAGGTATTTTAAGTGTTTTTTATTGTTTGATTTTCTTAGTTTTTCTCTATTATTTTAGGGTTGTTTTAATTTTTTGGGATTTTGGGGGATTTTTTGGATTTTTATGGATTTTATGGTTTTTTGGGACTTTTGGGGTATTATGGTTTTAAGGGGTTTTTTGGGTTTTTAGTAATTTTTAGTTTTTTAGCAGTTTTAATTGTTTTTTTTGTATTTATGGTTTTCTTAGTGGTGTCAAGGGGTTTTTAGGGTTTTCTAATTTTGTTGGATTTTTTTGGAATATTTACGATTTTTATGGTTTTTAGGTGGATTTGGAATTCTGATAGTTTTTAGTGTTTATTAGTGTTATTATGGATTATGGTTTTAGGGGTTTTTTTATTTTTTAGGGATTTTAATTATTTTTAGTGTTTTTAATGTTTTTATGAGTTTATATGAATTCTTGATGTTTTGAGTGTCTTTCAGGGTTTTTATGGGTTTTTCTTTTTTTAAGTTTTTATCAGTTTTTATGGTTTTTAGGGGGTTTAGGGTTTAAAGGGGTTTTATAATTTTTGGGTTTTTTAGGAGATTTAAATGGTTTTAGGTTTTCAAGGTCATCTTAGGGGTTTTTAATTGTTTTTGGGATTTTTTTGGCATTTTCATAGATTTTTATGGTTTGTAGTGTTTTAAGATGTTTTGAGGGTTTAGAGTTTTTTAGGTATTTTAGTGGTATTTTGGGTTATGTAATATTTTAGGTTCTTTAGGGGTTGAATGTTTTTTATGGTTTTAAGGTTCTATTTGTTTTTTTTCGTTTTTTGGATTTTTTTACACTTTAGGTATTTTTAGGGCTTTTTCATATTTTTATGGTTTTAAGGGGTTTTAGGGGTTTGATGGATTTTACGTATTTTTAGAGTTTTTATGGGATTTTTTAAATTTTAATGTTTTATTTATTTTTAGGGTTTATGTTTTTTAGATTTTTTTAACATTTTTAGTAGTTTAACGGGTTTTTAGATTTTTCAATGATGTTTTATGGTTTTTATAGGTTTTATAGTTTTTTAATATTTTTTGGGGTTTATGGTTTTTATGGTTTTGGGATTTATAGGGTTTATATTATTTTAATTTTTTATATGTTTTAAGGGGTTATATATGTTTTTAGGTCGTTTTGGTTTTCATAGATATTTTTAGATTTTTATGGTTTTTTAGGGATATTTATGGATTTTTAGGATTTTTATGGTTTTTAGGGTTTTAACGATTTTAGGGTATTTGTTGTTTTTTATGATTTTAGGGTTATAGGGTTTTTAGTGTTTTAATTTTTTTTAGGTTTTTAAGGTTTTCTTATGGTTTTTCTAGATTTCTAGTGTCTCTATGTTTTTAGGGGTTTTTCATATATTTTTTACATTTTTAGTGTTTTTAGGGGATTTTAAAAAATTTACGGTTTTTATTATTTATTTTTTATGGATTTTTTAGCTTTTTAGGGATTTATTGTTTTTATATTTACTTAATTTTTTTATTAATTTAAATAGATTTTAGATTTTTTTTGTTTTTCCAGAATTTTGATGATTTTTGGTGTTTTAATGTATTTTAATTTTTTTATGGTTTTAGGGGGTTTTCATGGTTTTTAGGATTTTTAACAATTTTATGGTATATTTATTGACATTTTAAGATTTTATTGATTTTTAGGGATTTGTAGATTCTGTGTGGTGCTTGGGGTTTTTTAGAGTTTATAGAGTTTTATGGGTTTTAGTGTTATTAATCTTTTTATGGGTTTTAAGTTTTTTTGGTTATTATGGTTTTCATAGGGGTTTTCAAGGTTTTTATGGTTTTTTATATTTTTAGTAATTTTAGTGTTTTTTTTGGATATTTATGATTTGTATAGTATTTGGGGATTTTGAGATTTTTTATGTTTTTTTATTTTTAGGGTATTTCATTATTTATAGGGTTGTTTATGTTTATAGGGGATTTAAGTGTATGTAGGTTTTTATGGTTTTATTAGGAGTTTTCTAGGTTTTTAGGGTTTTTTATGCTTTAGTGATTTTTATGGGTTTTTTGGATTTTTATGGGTTTTTAGTGTTTTAGGATTACTGCAAAAATGGATTTATCCATTGCTAGGGCTTTAATACTACTATCTAAAAATGATTTTAAATACCCCCTTTAAGAGTGTTAAATATGAAAAATTAAAGGGGGTGTTTCATATCATATATCAACATATTTACGTCAAAATGTTTATTCTTATATATATATATAAACATATTCTAAAAATGTATTTAAAAAAATATATAACCATTTTTTTACATTCTAAAAATATATTTATAATGTTTATATATGTGTGTGTATTAATAAATAGATATATATTTATATTATATTCTAATATATATAAATTAATATAATGTATAATATATTTTAATTAATATTATTGTATAAATATCACACACACATATATTGTATAAATGAATTTAAAAATAATTATATAATTATATAAATAAAAAATATATATGGAATATATATATTTATATATATGAATATAAATATCATTAAAAAGACAACAAAACAATATGGTGTAGTGGTAAAGGAGTTCCATCTTCGAAGGAGATGTGCAGGGTTCGAATCAAGGTGGGGGCACATGAGGCTGGAAATTCGCAAGGCGTTAAAAAAAGGGTGGTGAGGTGAAAAGTGTGGATAAAGGTTAGTGGAGCACTGTTAAAGGTGCCATTAAAGCACTAATTATAGGTTAAAGTCTCATGTACGTCTGAAAATTATAATTTTACCCCCTTTAATAGAGCTTTTTTGGCACTGATAAAAGCTTTAGGCATTTAACCACACTCTGATGATCATTGCTTTTTTGCACTGATAAATGCATATTCTAGTGCTGTTAAATGCCACTTTTGTAGTGTTAAAGGATTTTTGAGGTATTTTAAGGTTTTTTAGTATTTTAACGTTTTTATGGGTTTTTAAGTTTTTTTGTGGTTTTTTAGTTTTTTATGTGTTTAAAGTTATTTAGATTTTTTAATGTTTTTTAGTGAATAAAGATTTTTTAGTGTTTTTGTGGTTGTTTGTTTTTTTGTGTTTAGGTTTTTTATGATTTTTAGGGGTATTATGGGTTTTAAGATTTTAAATTTCACTATACTAGTTTTAGTTTTTTTATCATTTTTATGGTTTTTATGGGGTTTAAGTGTTTTTAGGTTATTATGGTTTTCTTAGTGTTTTTTCACTTTTTTAAGGGTTATATACTTTTCTTAGATTTTTAGAGGTTTTTAGTATTTTTATGTGTTTTTATGTTTTTAAATATTTTTTTAGATTTTTTAGGGGTTTGGGGGTTTCTTATGGGTTTTGGTGATTTTCAGTTTTAGGGGGTTTTTAGTGATTTCTTTGCTGTTTAAGTGGTTTTAGGGGTTTTAACGTTTTTAGATATTTTTAGGTATTTTTTGGGATTTTTATGGGGCTGGGGGGGGGGGGGGTTGGGGATTTTTAGGGTTTTATGTTTTTTAGGGCTATTCGAGGTTTTATGGTCTTTCTAGTTTTTTAAAGATTTTTTTTTATTTTTTTATAGTTTATGGTTTTCTAGAATTTTTAATGATTTTTGGGTTTTAATGGGGTTTTATAGTTCTTAGTGGTTTAAGTATTTTTTGGGGTTTTAGATGTTTTTATGAATTTAAGGGGTTTTATGGATTTAGGGGTTTTTAGGGTTTTAAGATGATTTGGGGGTTTTTTTGGGGGTTTTAAAATATATTGTTTGATTTTAATATTTTGTTAAGTTTTATGTTTTTCTTAGGGTTTTTCTTTGTTTTTATAGGTTTTTTGGTTTTTTGGGTTTCTTAATGATTTTTTGGATTTTTATAGTATTCGGGGATTTTGAGGGGTTATCCAGCTTTTTGAGCGATTTTGGGATCTTTTAGGGTATTTTGTGTTTTTCGTTTTTAGTGGTTTTTCATGTTTTTAGGGTTTTAATTTTTTTTCTCAGTTTTTAGAGTTTTTAGGATCTTTTTCATTTTTTGGTATTTTATGGGGTTTTTAATGATTTTTTTGTCTTGTAGGGTTTTTAGATATTTTAGGGGATTTATGGTTTTCATGGGTTTTAGTTCTTTTCTGTTTTTTATGGGTTTTTATGGGTTTTTATTTTTTTAGAGGGTGTTATGGTTATAGGGGTTTTACGGTTTGTAGGGTCTTATTTAGGGGTTTTAGTTTTTTTTAGGTTTTTAGGGGTTTTAAGTGTTTTTAGGTTTTTAATTTTTTATTATGGTTATTTATGGTTTTTAGAGTGTCTTATGTTTTCATCGATTTTTATGTTCTTTCTAGTATTTTTATTAGTTTTTTGGGATTTTTTGGAATTTTTAGGCCTTATGGGTTTTAGGGGTTTTTTAGGATTTTTTTGGTTTTTTTGTTTTTAGGGTTTTTTAAGTTTTTAGGGTTATTATAGCTTTTTAGATTTTTTCTCTTTTTGGGGGGTTTAAAGGGTTTTTAGAGATTTTAGTACATTTTCTTGGGTTTTTTGGGATCTTAGGGGTTTCATGTTTTTGGGGGTTTTGGTGGTTCTGGGGCCTTCTGTGGGGGTTTTAGGGTTTTTATATATTTTAATGTTTTTTGGGGATTTTATGTGTTTTTAGGTTTTTAATTATTTCTTGGGGTTTGTAAGGGTTTTTAGGATTTTTATGTTCCATGGATAGTTAAGTATTTTTTTATTTCTATTTTTAAGTTTTTTTAAGGATATTGTTGGGTTTTGGGTTTTTTAGGGATTTAGGGGTTTTATATTATTTACTTTTTTAGGGGTTTTAAGTTTTATTTACACTTGTTTATTTTTTAGGGGTTTTTAGTATTTTTACCTTTTTGTCGAATTTTAGGCATTTTTAGTATTTTTGAGGGTTTTATGGATTTTAAGGGGTGTTTTGGGTTTAATTTTTTTAGGGTTTTTATAGATTAGATGGGTTTGGGGGGGGGGGGGGGTTGAGTTTTGGGGTTTTTTGGGTTTTTAGTTCATTAACATTTTAGGGGTTTTTAAGGTTTATAGGGTTTAATTATTATTTTTTGTGTTATTATGGGTTTTTAGGGGTTTTATGGTTTTTAAGGGTTTTTATGGTTTTAGGGTTTTTAGTATCATTTTAGGTTTTTTTAGTGTTTTATAATTTTTCATATTTTATAGAGGTTTAATTTTTTATGTTATTTTGGTTTTCTTAGGGGTTTTTGGGTTTTTTTGTTTATTTGTTATTAGGGATCTTAGTTAATATTATGATTTTTACTTTTTTTAGTTTTTATGTATTTTGACGGCATTTTAGTGTATTTACCATTTTAAGGGGTTTTAAGTGTTTTTAGGTTTTTTTTTATTTTCTTTGGGGTTTTCAGTGTTTTTTATGTTATTAGGGATTTTTAGGGATTTTTAGGGATTTTAATGGATTTGTTTATGTTTTTTGGTGTTTTAATGCTTTTTAGTTGTTTTGGGGGTTTTATGATTATTTTTGGACTTTAGGGTTTTGTTTGTTTGTTAGGGTTTGTGATATTTTTTAGTGTTTTTTATTATTATTAGGGGATTATGGGATTTTAGAATTATTAGTGTGTTTTTTAGGTTTTATGGGGTTTAGGGGGTTTTGTGGTTTTTAGTAGTTTTTTGGGTTTTTAGCATTTTTAGGTTTTTAGGGTTTCTAATTGTTTTTAGGGTTTTAAGGTTTTCTTTGGGGATATTAGGTTTTTCAGGTTTTTTACATGTTAGATATTTTAACCTCTTTTTTAGGTTTTTATGGGGTTTTGGGATTTTATGTATTTTCAGGTTTTTAGGGTTTTTAGGGTTTTAACAATTTTTTTGGATTTGGTAGGTTTTTAGTGTTTTTATTTTTATTTATGTTTTTATGGGTTTCTTATGTTTTTTAGGTTTTCATGGATTTTATGTTTTTTGTGATTTTTAGTTTTTTTTGGGTTCTTTTGGGTTTCTAGGGTTGTTATGGATTTTCATAATTTTAGGGTTTTTAATGTTTTTTAAGGTTTTAGAGGTTTTTTTTAATCTTTTTAGGAATTTTTCCTTTTTGGATTTTTTGGGGTTTTATGTTTTTTAGGGTTTAGGAGTATTCTTAGGGTTTTTTAGGGTATGAATGTATTTCAATATTTTATGAATTTTTAGGGATTTTTTTAGGATTTTAATGATTTTATGTATTTTTAGATATTTTGAGGGATTTATAGTTTTTAGGATTTGGGGGTTTTATAAATTTCATTTTGGTTATCTGGGTTTCAAGATTTTTGTGTTTTTTTGGGATTTTTATGGATTTTTTAGGTTATTTAGGGTTTTTTTGGATTTTTAGGGTTATTGAGGGTTTTTTGGTTTTATGGGTTTTATGGGCATTCTTTGAGTTTTAGGGGGTTTTGAGATTTTTAGGGTTTTTATGGGAATTTATAGTTTTTAAAATTTTTAAGGGTTTAAATAGTATTTCGAGTTTTTAGTTTGTTTTATGGTTTATAGGGTTTTTAATGTTTTAAGAGGTTTTATGGGTTTTAGGGGTTTAGGGTTTTTAGGGACTTTTAGTGTTTTAGGGGTTTAGTGATTATTAAGTTTTTAGGTTTTTAGTTATTTTTTAGTTTTTTATAGGTTTTCATAAGGGTTTTCATTGTTTTCATGGTTTTTAATTTTTTTAGATTTTTATTACTTTTTATGTTATTACATTTTTAGATTTTTTTTGTATTTTTGGTGTTTTTTGGGTTTTTAGAGTTTTGGGGTTTTAGGGTTTTTTTGAATTTTTTATATGTTTTTAGGGTTTTAAGTTTTTTATGATTTTATAAAGGTTTTTAGGTTTTTTTGGACTTTTTACATTTTAAGGTAGTATTTTATGGGTTTTTGGGTTTTTTATGGATATTGAATTTTTTTAGTTGTTTTTAGGTTTTTTATTATTTTTATTAGTTTTTTGGGTTTTTGGGATTTTTTTAATTTTTTGTGGGTTTATGGATTTTATAATTTTTAAAATTTTTAGGGTATTAAAGGATTTTTATATTTTTCATTGGTTTTTAATAGATTTTAGGGGGTTTTATGTTTTTATGGTTTTTAGATATTTTCATGGATTTAGGGGATTTTCGGGATTCAGTGTGCTTTAGTGATTTTTAGGGTTTTTAGATTTTATTTTTTCTTGGGGTTCTATGTGTTTTTAGGTGACAAAGGTTTACTTTGTCTTTTCCAGGGATTTTAATATTTTTATGTTTTTATTGTTTTTAGATTATTTGAGGAGTTGTAATATTTTGTATGGGTTTTTTGAGTTTTATTATTTTTAGGGGTTTTAGTTTTTTTTGAGTTTTTAAGGGTTTTATGTGTTTTAATGTTTTTTATCTTTTTAGGGATTTTTAAGGATTTATAGTTTTTAGTGGTCTTTTAGGGGTTTTATGGATTCCTGTGTTTTTTAATGTTTAAGGGAATTTAATAGTTTTAGGGGTTTTAAGGGTTTTAGGGTCTTTTTATGTTTTTTGGATTTTTTGGGGTTTTAGGGGTTTTGAAAGTTCGTAGGGTTTTAAAATAATTTACGTTTATCCTTGGTTTTTATGTTTTTAGGGAGTTTTATGGTTTTTTTGGATTTTTATGGTTTTTAGGATTTTAAAGGTTTTTATGGTGTTTTTGGATTTTTATATTTTTTATATATTTTTTATATTTTTTTTAGGATTTTTTGGGGCCATTAAGTATTTTTAGAATTTTAATATTTTCATAGGTGTTTTTATAATTTTTTGGATTTTTTATGTTTTTAGGGATTTTTAGGACTTTTTAAGATATTTTTGTTTTCTAGGGAATTTTATGTTTTTAAATATTTTTATAGTATTTTTTGGGTTTTGATGGTTTTTTTGGGTTTTTCATGTTTTTGAGGGGTTTAATGTGTTTTTTGATTTTTTAGGGTCTTTTATGAGTTTTCGATTTTTTAATGTTTTAGGGATTTAAATGGGTTTTTAGAGTATTTAGTTTATTTTCAGGTTTTTTGGGTATTTTAGGGGTTTTTTTGGATCTTTTCGATTTTTATGGTTTTAGGAGTATTTTGGGTTTTTTTTGGTTTTTGGCAATTTTTTTTGTTTAGGGGTTTTGAATGTTTGTAGTTTATTGGTTTTTTAGGTTTTTTTATTATTTTAGATTTTTTTATTTTTTTAGTATTTTTAAGTATTATATATATATATATATATTTACGGTGTTTGAGGGTTTTCATGGTTTTGTTACGGGTTTTTATTTTTGTAGGTATTTTTTTTGGATTTCTAGATTTTTAGGGTTTTAGGTATTTGTAGGGTTTTCTGGGATTTTTCTGAGTTTTATGGTTTTTTTAGATTTGGATAGTTTTTTTTGAGTTTTTTGGGATTTAATGTTTTTAGAGTTTTTAAAAATATTTTTAGGGTTTTAAAGGTTTTTTAGAATTCGTAGTGATTTTTAGGGTTTTTATTGGTTTTAGGGTTTCTTTAGGAATTTAAGGGTATTTATTATTATAGCTGGTTTTTTATTTTTTATATATTTTGGGTTTTCTAGGGTTTTAAGCAGTTTTTGTTTCTTAGGGGTTTTAATAATTTTTTTAATATATTTCTATGGTTTTTCAGGGTTTTAGTGTTTTTCACATTTTTTTGGAATTTTATGGATTTTTTGATTTTTTTTGAATTTTAGGTTTCTTAGGGATTTTAGGGAGGGTGGGGGGTTAAGGGTTTTTAGGGATTCAATGTTTTTATGTTATTTATAGGTTTTAAGTGTTTTTAATTTTTCTTAGAGTTTTTAGGGTTTTTATAGTTTCTTATGCTATTTTGGATTTTTAGGGCTATTTTAGTATTTTTAAGGTTTTTAGGGTTTTTATGGATTTTGATGGTTTTGGGGTTTTTAGGGTGTTTTTGATTTTTCTTTTTAAATGATTTTTAGAGTTTTTAGAATTTTTAGTTGTATAATGTTTTTTTTATTTTTTAGTGGTTTTAGGGTTTTAGGGGCTTTTAGGAAAGGAAGGGGCAGAGCCGGGCTAACCCTGGACCCCCAAATTTTATGAAGAAAAAAAGGAAGGGGAGAACACAAGTGACCGACACCCAAAAGACAGAAAAAACCAAAACCAACCCCAAGAAACCACAAAAAAAACAAAGAAAAGCAAGTCAGTCAACATCACCACCAAATTCATAAACAGAAGTTGCACCATAACCAGAGGTCATGTCATCTCTATATGGATCTCCATCAACACCATACCCATAGGAAGCATCTGAATCTACCAACTCCCATTTAGATGATTCATATTGCTTGAGTAAGTTAGTATAATACTCCATGAGCTATTGTTGATCCACATTCCGCTGCACTTGGAAAGACCTACCCCCCCTTCCAGAGGCATTTTCATTTGCTTTGTAGGAGACTCTGGTGGACACAGTCTTTGGGAATATAGAGTATTTATTCTTTGGATTCCTCCTTCGATGATCAACATAGATCCCTACAAGTTTTATTTTTTTCCCATATGGAATGGCCTCCTCAACCATGTCCCTCTCCTTGGTGATCAAATTCGTTCTTCTATTCATCCTTCAGCCATCCTCCTATAATAGGTCTTGTTCGGGGAAGAAGGAGGATTCTTGGTTTAGAGAACAGCCAGCGAGAATAGGTTCCATGAGAGAATCCAACCTCCCAGCCTGATCCACATCCTGGGGACATCCCTTGAAAGGGCCACCAAGGTGGTCCACCATCTCTAATTCATACAGACCCATATAGCCAGAACAATCAGCTGAGGCCCCCACATGCACCTCCACAACCAGCTCCATCACCTCTCTATGTTCAGTAACCTCCCCTACTCATGGTCAAACTATGCCAAATCCCCCTTAGAGACTCAAAAAATGACTCACCATCATAAGCCCCATCGTGCACCATCAAAGCTGATTTCCCCTCCCCAGGCAGTGAGGATTCCTCCACCACCTCAATACATGCCACAAAACACTTCCCCACCAACTCCCCTTGCTCAGACAACTCCCCCTGCTCGACCCCTTGCCCTAGCTCTAGACTAAAAGGTGAAACACCCCTTTGGTCAGCTCCCTCTACCTTCTCAATCACCTTCCCATCCACAGACACCCCCCCTGCTCAGCCACCACCTCTTTTCTATCCATCACCCCTTGTTCATCCTACTTCCCCTGCCCAGCTGCACAACAAGGTTCCCAAGTAGTAGTTCCATCAAACACCACCCTGAGTGTTTTCATAGTGAGTCCAAGAGGCCTACATCCATCCACACACTCGACACCATCCTACCCAACCTCCACATTCCTCCAAACTGAAAGAACCTTCACCTTACCAAAGTCACCACAACTTGATTCCCGCACATCATCTTTAGCCACACTGCAACGATGGAGCCCATTCTAGTCATGAGAAAAATGGATCCCCTCCCCCTTAAAATTCATCTATCTATGATCTTCCATTGTCCCTAGATCCTTAACCTCCCCTTGTGCCAGTGCTTCACCCTCAGTCTCAAAAAACACAAGCCACTCAAACTTATTATACAAAGAAGTATTACTCTGATCATGTGCCTCCGATTTTTCAACCTCCTTCATCCCACCACCGTAATGTTACTCAAATTTCAGGCATGCAAAGATGTCCCTAACCATTGGATGGGGAGTAAAGAACTGAGTATCCTTGACAGGCACCACTTTCCCCCCCACCAGATTCTGGCATCCTTCGCCATGCCCCATCGGAGCCAGGTTCAGAACACCAGATCCCATTGAGCCAATTCTGCAGACACAATCTTCATGACCAAGATGCCTATAAGAGGAACAAAAATCAAACCATGTCTCAAAGACCACCAAATACCTCCATCGGATCACTTCACCAATAACAATCCACACAAAGTACATCGGCTCCTTAGAAGCATTCACCTCAACAAAAGCCATCAGGGTGACTGGGTGGCATATAGCCCGAGTCCTATTGTCCACACAGAGGAACCTTTCCACCAGGTTCCCCAGCATCGAAATAATAGAAAAATTATTGAAGGGGAGAGGGAGTTCTAGAAATCTCACCCAATTTTCTACAATTGGGGAATCACGGGGCAAGTTAAGATCAAAACTCCATCGAATTAGGGAAAACCAAGCAACATTTCAATTCTGAGTTGTCGTAGACCAAGCATGAGTAAGATCTTCCTCATATGAAAAACAAATCAAAATATGATATCTATCAACAAGACCTACCTTAGTACTATCCTGCAGATCCCAACTTTCCAAAATGAATCTGTCGAAAACGTCCATCGGAGGGCGCTAGTTCAGGAAACGGGAAACCAAAGTCAGTTTATGCAAAGAAAAGCCTTCATTGAACTCCAAAATTGAGAGATGAATCTGTGGACATCCTTCGTGAAGGACAGAAAACATGAGAAAATATCGATTTTCAGAAATGGGGGAAACAGGTCTGGAGGCATGAACGAAACGAAAGGCCAAACATCCAAGAAATTTAGCGAAGGCCCATCCCCCGCTGCGGGGGGAGGGAGATGCGCGAATCCTACCATCATCTTCAAGGTTTCTGAAGGGTGCCTCCATCATGGGAGAGTAGAGGAGCCTCCATCCTATTCTTACCTAGGGGCTTTTAGGGTTTCTTAATATTTTATGGGGTTTTATGGTTCCTAGGGGTTTCAGGGTTTTTTTGGGTCTTTTAGGATTTTTAGGGTTTTATCATTTTTAGGTTTTTAGGTGTTTTAATTATTTTTTGGGTTTTAAATTTTTCTTAGGGTTTCATAAGGGTTTATGGTTTTTTCTGTTTTTAGGAAGTTTTAGTGTTTTTTAATATTTTTATGGTTTTTAGGGATTTTATGGATTTTAACGATTTTAGGTTTTTATAGGGTTCTTTTCATTTTTAGTATTTATAGGTGTTTTAAGTGTTATTATATTTGTAATGTTTTCTTATGATTTATCATGTTTTTTATAGTGTTTAATATTGTTTAATTTTAATCTATTTTTTGGATTATTTTGGATTTTTATATTTTTTAGGTCTTTAAGGGTTTTTTTGATTTATTAGAGATATTTTTGATTTTTAGGAATTTTTTGTTTATTGGGTTTTTCAATATTTTCTTTTTTGAATTTTTAGGGTTTTTATGGACTTTTAGATTTTTTTAACCTTTCTAGAGGTTTAAAGGGCTTTTAGAGTTTTTAGTGATTTTTAGGGGTATTATGATTTTTATGGTTTTAAGGGTTTTATGGGTTTTAGGGAATTATTGGGTTTCTGAGGGTTATAGTGTCTTTTTTAGGGTTTTTAGGGGTTTTACCATGTTTTAGGTTTTGATTAGTTCGATGTCTTTTTGAGTTTTTATGGTTTTCTGGGGGGTGGGGGTTCGTATTTATGGTTTTTTATGATTTTTATTATTTTTATTAACTTTACGGTTTTTATGGTTTTTAGGTTTTTAAATATTTTGAGGGGATTTTAGGATTTTTTTGGTTTTTTGATTATTTTTGGTTTTTTTTTTCATTTTTAGGGTTTTTATTATTTTTTGTGGTTTAATGATTTTTTGAGTTTTTAACATTTTTAGTGGATTAAAGGGTTTTAAATGTTTTTAGTAGTTCTTATTGTTTTTAAGGTTTTTTATTTTTTATGTTTTTTATGGATATTTAAGTTTTATAGGGGTCATTATATTTTTTAGGATCATTCTATTATTTTATGGTTTTTATTGTTTTTTGGTTTTTGAGAGGTTTTATATGTTTTTAGGTTTTTAAGGTTTTTTTGGGATTTTAAGGCTTTAAGGATTTATTTATCTATTTAGGATTTTTATAATTTTTAAGGATTTTAGGGTTTTATGATTTTGTATGGTTTTATTGGTTTTTTGGGTTTTTTGGTTTTTTGAATTTTTAGGTAATTTAAGGATTTTTATTGTTTTTAATGACTTAGGGGTTTAAAGGGTTTTTAGAGTTCTTTGGTGTTTAAGGGATTTTTGTGGATTTTTGTGTATTTAAATTTTTTTAATAACTTTTAGTATTTTTAGGATCTTTAAGGTTTTTATGGATTTTATGATTTTTTAGGGGTTTTAAAATTTTCTTTGGTTTTTAAGGTTTTTTTTCATTCCTTGGTTTTTAGGGTGTTTAATTGTTTTTAGTTTTTTCTATTTTTCATAGGGGTTTTCAAGGTTTTTATGTGTTTTTATGTTTTTATGTATTTTAACAGTTTTTTTGGTTATTATGGTTTTTAGGGATTTTAATGGTTTTTATGGTTCCTTAGGATTTTTTATGGTTTTTTTGGATTTTTGTGTTCTTTAGGATTTTTATGGTTTTTAGAGTTTTTAAATGTTTTTAGAGGTCTAAATGGTTTTCATATTTTTTTGTGGGTTTTTAATTTTTAATGGGTTTTTAGTATTTTTTTATGGTTTTTAAGTGTTTTAGGGATTTTAGGGTTTTTTTTTGTTTTTATTCATTTTAGGCATTATAGGGTTTTTCGGGATTTTTGGTTTTTTTGGATTTTTAGTACATTTTTTTGGATTTTTAGGGGTTTTAAGTGATTTTAGGTCTTCAAGGTATTCATAGGGGTTTTTATTTTTTAGGGGTTTTTTATTTCCATGTTTTTAGGTATTTTTAGGTTTTCTAGTGTTTTTTAGGGTTTTTAGGGTTTTAAAGTTTTTTTTTTGTTTTTTTAGGGTTCAAGAATTTCCTAGGTTTCTTAGGGGTTTTAGGTGTTTTCATTTTTATCTATTTTTCTTATATTTTTATGGTTTTTATGGTTTTTTCATTTCTTATGATTTTTTAGATTTTAATGCATTTTCATATTTTTAGGGGTTTTAAGGGTTTTTGTGTTTTTAGGGTTTTTAGCGTCTATGTGGTTTTTGGTGTTTTAGGAGTTTTTAGAGTTTTTTTAGTGTTTTTATGGTTTTTTGGAGTTTTGTAACATTTCAAGGGGAGTAATGGTTTTTATAGTTTTTAGTGGGTCCTATAGTGTTTTAGGGATTTTTAATATTTTCAGGGATTTTTATGGATTTTAGGGTTTTTATGCATTTAGGGTATTTTTAGGGTTTTTAGAATTTTAGGGTTTTAAAAGTTTTTTTTGTTTATAGGGTTTTATTATCGGGTTTTAGTGTTTTAGGGATTTTTATGTTTTTAGGTATTTTTAGGAATTTTAATGGATTTGAGGGTCTTTAGGTATTTTTAGGTTTTTTGGGATTTTTAATAGTTTTAGGGGTTTTAGTATTTTTTATGTGTTTTATATTTTTTTAGGCTTTTAATGTTTTCTTTGGGTTTTTAAGGAATTATAGAGTTTTTTATGTTTTTAGGAATTCTTAGGGTTTCTTTTTTGTCTTTGTGGTTTTTTTTGTTTTTAGGGTTTTTGAGGGTTTAAAGGGGTTTTGTTGTTTTTTTTGTTTTAGTGTTTTTCTGATTCTTATGGATTTTGATTCTTCTGAGAGTTTTTAAAATTTTTAGGGGTTTAATGGATTTTTATCATTTTTAATGGTTTTATGGTTTTCCTATATTTTAAGGGTTTTTCAGTTTGTATGGTTAGTAAGGGTTTTTAGCATTTTTAGTGTTTTTTAGGTTTTGGGGGGTTTTAAGTTTTTTTAGTTGTTTATGTTTTATAATGGTTTTGTTGGGTTTTTTTACATTTTTGCGGTTTTGGGGGAATTTTTAGGATTTTTATTGGTTTTTATTGTTTTTGGAGATTTTGGGTTTTTAGGGATTTTGTTCCTTTAATGTTTTTAAGGGTTTTATGGTATTTTTATGTTTTTAAGGGTTTTAATTTTTTAGTGTTTTTTATCATATTTAAGGGTTTATAGGGTTTTTAGGGATTTTAGATGGGTTTTACAGTTTTTATGCGTTTTACGTGTTTTTAGGATTTTATTGTGTTTTTATGGGTTTTAGGGGTTTTAGGGTTTTAAGGGTCTTTTATGGTGATTTTCATTCATTATGTTTTTAGAGGTTTTAAGTGTTTTTAGGTTTTTAAGGTTTTATTTATGTACTTCTAGGTTTTAGAGTTTTTTTTACTATTATATATTTTTTAAAATTTTATGAGTGTTTAGGGTCTTTCGTGATTTTGAGAATTTTTAGAGATTTTTAGGGTTTCAGAGTTTCTTTACGTTTTTAGCGTTTTTTATATTTTATGGATTTTTAGTGTTTTTAGGTTTTTAAGGTTTTCATAGTATTTTTATGGTTTTTAGGTTTTTTGGGATTTTTAGTGTTTTTTAGGATTTTTATGAGTTTTAGGATTTTGGGGATTTTGAGGAGTTTTAGGGTTTTTAGTATTTTTAGGTATTTTTTGGTTTTTTGGGGTTTTAGTGGTTTTTTTTAAATTTTTTTGTTTTTTTATTGTTTTCAGTATTTTTTAACATTTTTAGGGGTTTAAAGGTTTTAAATAGTTTTTATATTTTATTTATGATTTTATGATTTGTTAACCTTATTATGGGTATTTATTGTTTTTATATTTTTAGGGTTTTAGAGTTTTTAGTGTTTTTTGGTTTTTAGGGGTTTAAAACGTTTTTAGGTTTTTAAGGTTTTTTATGATTTTTATTGTATTTTGGATTTTTTATTCTTTTATAGGTATTTTAATAATTTTTTAGAATTATTAGTTTTTTAGTTTTTATTGATTTTTAGTGGTTTTAGGGTTTCTTTGGGGTTTTTAGGAGATTTTAGTGTTTTTTTATTTCTTATGTTTTTAGGGGTTTTTAGTGTTTTTATGCTTTTTATAATTTCTTACGGTTTTTCGAGATTTTAGTTTTTTAAATCATTAGGGGTTTTTGTGGATTTTTTAGGTTTTTTATGGGTTTTTTGGGTTTTTTGGGGATTTGATGGTTTTTAAAGTATTTTAGGGCTAGGAAGGCTCAAGACCAGGCAAGCCTGATCCGCAAAAATTGTTAACAAAAGGAAACAACAATCAGAGAGCTATAAGGAGGGGTTACATAACCGAGTGTGCAACTCACTCTTCAAGTCAGAGTCCACAAGCGAGGAGCAGGAGGGCGTGGCAACAAAGGACCAGAACGAGCACCTCTCCATAATGTCCTGTTTGGAGAGAGCATCCGCAACCGCATTCACCTCCCGATATGCATGTGTCACAGTAAGATTCAGCCTTTGACGCATGATGAGGAATTCCATCCATTGGGTGAGGATCCTACAGGGAACACACCTAGATCTATTTTTAAGAGAATTCACAGCAAGCATGGAGTCAGACTCGAGCCACAGGAAGCTCCACCCAAAACTAACAACATATTCAATCACCTTTATCATGGACCACAATTTAGCTTCTAGGGAACACCCATCAACAATGAAGTGCTAGAAGAAACCTTTGACAAAGCCCCGATAGGTGTGGAAAACTCCACAGCATCCAACAGGACCTGGCACACCTAGGGATGCACCATCCATGTTAACCGTAATCAAAGAGGGGAGTGGAGGGATCCACCAAATAAAATTGAGAAACCTTGGTTTTTTTGCCCTGCCAGAGACTCCAAGTAGCCAAAGGATGATGAGCTCGCTAACATCATTCGCCATATGTCTTGTCTGAATGCGGGAAGCCACATAGACAACCCTATGAATTCTGACCACATCACCATGAATGGAGAGCCGTTTCTTGTTGAAGGAAACTGAATTCCAAGTGGTCCAGATAAAATTCGTAGTGGCTGCAACAGTAACCAACTGTATGTTGCAGACCTGTTCACTGTAATCCCAGTTGGACAGGTCGACTAGGATCTCTAAGAGAGGCCTGTCTAGGCCAGATGGGAACCGAAATATCTGTTGAAAGTAGCCCCAAAGTTCTTCACTAAACCTGCATTGGAGTAAGGTGTGCTGAATATTTTCATCCACACCTAGGAAGAGGAGACATACAGAGGAAACACTGTTCCCGACATTCTACAACTGGTTCTACATTGGCAGTTGATTCTTCTAGATTTTCTAGAGGAGGAGATGGCTAGCTGGGGGGATGAAATTCCTCTTAAATTTGGAGAGCCAGGCTAGGGGAGGGGATCCCTAGCACAATTGTATGGATAATAATTCATAGTAGTTAATCTCCCTACCAGGTTTGTTTTCCAGATCAAGATGTCAGAGTCAATGAAGGCATAAGGATGGATTTGAAGCAAGGCGTCAGATGGGAGGAGGGCCTCAATCTATTCCAACCGCGGAATGAACACTGCAATGGGCAATATTTTAAGGCCTAGAGGGGGAATTATGCATTCTTGAAGGGTACTATCAAGCCAAGGTGTGGACCAAGCATTCAATTACGAGTGCTTTGAGATGATCCATTTAGAGTGAGAAATAATGTCCATATACTAATCAAAAATTGTTGGCCAAATAGAAGAGGGAAATTAACCTGCATGTTCATCGCAAATTTTGATCAAAAATCATTTCCAAGTGAAACCCAAGCCCCCACCCCTAGGATTAAGCATCCCCCAAGTAAATTTACCAAGAAGAGAGTCATTTTATCATCTGAGGCCTTTGATACCAAGACCTCCCAGCTCAATTGGTCTGGTGCAATCCTTCTAGGCCACTATAACCAATTTCCTTTGACTTATACACCTTGTCCAGGAAAAATTACGGATCTTTTCTTTTAGATACATAATAAGATTAACCGGCCATCTGTAGATGGAGAAAGAATAAGTGTACATAGAAGTGATCACCGAGTTGATAAGACATACCCTTCCGGTTGGTGAGGGGGATTCCCCTTTCCATTTCTTCAGCTGTTGGGTAATTTTGGATGTAATGTTCTCAAGGTGATAGTGTTTGACATGGCACCAAAAAATAGGAACACCTAGGTAATCAAAGGGAAGCGACCCTCTCATGAAACCAAGGGACCTTTCAAAAGAATTATAATGGGACGGTGGGACCCCCTCCCTAAAGATGATCCAAGACTTGCTCCAATAGATAGATTCCCCCGACACATTTTCATAATGCTGGAAGATCATCTAGATGGATTGTAAGGTCTGTTTTTCCGAATGCCCAAACAGAAGAACATCATCAGCATACAATAGATGGTACAACACATGAAGATCCATCCCCAACCTAATAAGATTGAAGTGTCCATCCTAGAAAAGGTCAATGAGGCACCTGCTCAAGTAATCCTCTACAATCGCAAAGAGGATTCCTAAAAGTGGGTCACCCTATCTGGCCCAACAGGAATAGGGGAAGAACCCCTTTGGGTATCCATTTAAGAGAATAGAGACCCAGACACTGCTTAGTATGGACATAAATATCCCGATAAATCTATTCGAGAAGCCATACGTGGATAAGACCTAGAAGGAAAAACTCCAATTAATAGTGTCGAAAGACTTGGAGATGTCGATCTTAAGTGCAAGGTTTCTTGGTTTGGACTGCTTCAGCATAACGTTGATTCTCTCTGAGGCCATGGAAAGGCATTCCTGGATGTTCCTCCCTGAGAAAAACCCGAATAGATTAGGGTTTAGAATTTCCTCCACAAATTTCTCAATTTGCATGACCAGAATCATACTGATGATTTTGGGGATAGTGTTTCCAATGGCCACTGGTTGAAAATCACCAATATCAATGACATTGTCCCTTTTGGAAATTGGGGCAATGAAATTATAATTGACCCCATGAGGGAACACACTAGAGAGAAAAAAAATCCCCTAACAGCACTGGTGATGCCCTCATGCATGATATCCTAGTAAGACATGAATAACTTGTTAGTAAATCCATCTTGTCTCGTTGTACTATTGATGTTTAAAGAGAACAAAGCATCCCTAACTTCCTCCTCAAGAGGGGGAGTCATTAGATCCCGGTTCTATTGCTCGTCAACATGTTGTAGGATGGAGTCCATCAAACGGAGGGTGTAATACCAACCATCATCTAAGTAAATCCCTTTGAAATTATTGATAAAATCAGAAATAATATCATCCTATAAGGTGAAGGTAGAGCCCGTGATATGAACCTCTTTAAGATAGTTTTTTCCTTTTTCTCCCCATGCAACCGATAGAAAAATTTCGAGTTGCGATCTCTATCATTGATCCATCTAACGTTGAACTGGTTCTTGGCCATCTTTTCTTTAAGAACCAAAATATCGTCACGATTGGTGTGGAGCTACAACTCCTCCCGAGAGGGCAGGTCCAAATGTTGATTAGAGTCTTGATGGATGGTGAGTTGATGCTCACGAGTCTGAATGTCATCATCCAGACTAGAGAAGCAGCTCCTGGTACATTCTTTGAGGGATGATTTGAATTTTTTGAGCCTAGAGACCAAACTATATTAGTGACTGCCCTAAAGGTCTTCATTCTAGCCGCTGATGACAATTTCCCTACATCCTGGGATCATGATCCAGGCATTATTGAACTTGATGGGAAAAGGTGATGACCTTGGAGAGCCTATGGAACAATCAGCAACCAAGGGATTGTGATCCGAATAGAATTTGGTTATTTGAGAGCTTTTAGGGGTTAAAGGTTTTAATATTTGTTTTGTTTTTTATGGGTTTAACGTTTTTTTTTCAAGTTTTTAGTGGTTTTTAGTCTTTTTATTGGTTTTTATGATTTTTAGCTATTTTATGGATTTTAGATTTATATGGGTTTTTAAGGGTTTTAGTGTTTTTTTTTGTTTTTTAGGGATTTTAAGTGTTTTTATGTTTTTAAGGTTTTCTTAGGGGTTCTTAGTTTACTAGTGTTTTTCTATTATAGTAATTTTCATGGATTTCTTTGATTTTTTTTGGTATTTTAGAGTTTTAGGGATTTCGAGTGTTTGGGGGTAGGATTTTTAGGGTTTTTATGGTTTTTATGGTTTTAATGGGTTTAAGGGGTTGTTATGTTTTTTATGGGTTTTATGGTTTTTAGAGGTTTTTAAAAAAATAGGGGTTTAATAGGGGTTTTCATGTATTTAGTGGGGTTTTAGTGTTTTTAGGGGTTTTTTGGGTTTTTATCATTTTTAGGGTTTCTAAAGACTTTGATTATCTTTCAGTTTCTATGATTTTCTAGGGGTTTTTCTGGGTTTTTAGGATTTTTATATTTTTTGGTAATTTTAGGTCCTTCTTTGGATTTTTATTAGTTTTAGGGGTTTTTGATATGTTTTATGTTTTTAGGGACTGTAGTAGCCGGGAATATGCCCCCGTTTTGGCTTTTGGGCCACCGATTTGGTCCCTGAGTCCTGTAAGGCCTTCGGGAAACCCAGGTCTTCGGGTTAGTAAGGCCTTTGGCCCACCTCAAGGCCTTTGGGCCACTTTAAAAGTGCAGATGCAAACCAGAAAACCTACAAGGAACAATCTCTACAAGGAGGATGAGCAAGGATATTTCACCACAGCAGAAGCTAATCAGATTGCAAGAATGAGAGGGTATGACTCCTTCCATCGGGACAAGCCTATGCATGCATGGGAATGCCTAGACGAACAGCCATGCGAAGGTGGAGAGCTGATTCCACGATGAAGATGCTTGGGTGGAGCAGTTCCAAGTAGTTAGTCTGGGTTGTATGTAATGTTTGAAGCCTACGGGCAATGAATTCCTATAAGGCCTATGAGCCATGTAATACTTATGCCTACGGGCCATGTAATGGTTCCACCTCACCCCTTGAAAGGTGGATTATCAATATCAATAAAAAATGAAGGCCTTCGGGCCATTGGAGGGTTTTATGGATTTTTAGGTTTTAAACAGTTTTAGGTTTTTTAATGGTTTTAATTGTTTTGGGGTTTTAATGATTTCTTAGGAATTTACATGGTTTAAGATATTTTTGAGTTGTTAAGGATTTTAGGGTTTTTTGTGGGTTTTATGGATTTTGAGGATTTAGTGTTTTTTGTTCTTTTTGATTTTTTTGTATTTTTAGTGTTCATTATTTTTTTAGTTTTTTGGAGTTTTATTAGTGTTTTATGTTATTATTAGGGAGTTTCATGGTTTTCTAGGATTTTTATGTTTTTAGAGGGGTTTTATTATTATTTAAAATATTTATGGTTTTTGGGGATTTTAGGGTTTTTGGGGGTTTTTAGTGGTTTTATGGTTTCGTTAGGTTTTTATATTTCTTTTAATTTTTGGGGGTTTTCATGTTTTTTAGATTTTTAACATGTTTAGAGGTTTTAAGGGTTTTTTAGTTTTTAGTTGGTTTTTATGATTTTTTGGTTTTATTTCTTTTTTTAATGGGGTTTTATGGTTTTCAAAATTTAAGTGTTTTTTTGGTTTTTATCATTATTTTGGTTTTTAGGGGATTTAATTATTTTTAGTTTTTAATAATTTATTCGGGTGTTTCTTATTTTTAGGGATTTTTTCTTTTTAGGGATTTTCAAGGGTTTTTTAGATTTTATGTCTTTTAGGTTTTTAGGGTTTTTAGGATTTTGAAGTATTTTTGGTTTTATGGGATTTTTTTGTTTCTATGAATTCTGTAGATTTTTAATGTTTTATAAGATTAACTAGTTTTTGGATTTTTTACTAGAGTTTTACAGATTTTAAATTTTTTATGTTTTTTGGGGTTTTTGTGGATTTTATGGATTTCAGTGATTTTAGTGTTTTTACATTATTCTCGGGATGTTATGATTTTTTAGGATTTTAGGGGTTTTAAGTGTTTTTAGTTTTTTATGGTTTTATTTAGTGTTTTCATGTTTTTAGGTGGTTTTACATTTTTTAGTATTTTTAAGGATTTTTATGGTTTTTATGGGTTTTAAGGTTTTTAGTGATTTTGAGGGTTTTGTGGTGTTTAGGAGTTTCAAGTATTTTTAGGTTATTAATGTTTTCTTAGAGTTTTCAGGGGTTTTCGGGTTTTTACATTTTTATATAATTTTAGAATTTTTATGGTTTTTATGGTTCTAAGGGTGTTTGAGGGTTTAAGGGTTTTTTAGGGTTTTTGTGATTTTATGGATTTTATGTGTTTTTAGGTTTTTTTAGAGTTTTTTAGGGTTTGATGGTTTTTTATAGTTTTGTATTTTTTATAGATTTAATGATTCTTTATATTTTTTTTAGTTTTTTAGTTTTATATGCATATTTAGGAATTTTTAAGGGTTTTTAGGTTTCTTAGGAGTTTTTAAGGTTTGTAGCAATTTTAGATTTTTAGGAGCTTTAAGTTTTTTTTATTTTTAATAAATTATTATGGTTTTTAGGTTTCTTAGTGTTTTTCATGTTTTTAGAAATTTTTTGGGCATTTAGTGTTTTAATGGTTTCTTGGGTTTTTAGTGATTTTGTTGGTTCCTAAGTGGTTTTATTGTTTTTAGGGGTTTTATATTTTTTTTTGAGTTTTTAGTGTTTTTTTAGTTTTCAGTGGTTTTATAGATTTTAGAGTTTTTTTTAACAAATTTAGGGTTTTAAATTATTTTTAGTGTTTTTAGTGATTTTTAGGGTTTTATGGATCCTTATTTTTTTAAGGTTTTAGAGGTTTTATGGATTTTTTTGGTTTCTAGGGTTTTGGGGACTTTTAGGGGTTTATGTTTTTTGGGATTTAAGGTATTCCAAGGGATATTCGAAGTTTTTTAGGGTTTTGTTTTTTTTGGGATTTTAGGGTTTTTTAAATATTTTTATGATTTTTATGTTTTTTGGGATTTTAGGGTTTTAAATAATTTTTATAGTTTTGATGGCTTTTAAAGATTTTAAGGGTTTTAGTGTTTCTTGGGATTTTAGGGGGTTTTATGGGTGTTATATTTTTTAGGTTTTTAGGGGTTTTATGTATTTTATGGTTTTTAAGGTTTTCTTTGGGGTTTTTAATGTGTTAGGATTTTTTGTTTTTACGAACTTTTAGGGATTTTTTAATATGTTTAGGGTTTTTAGAGATTTTTAGGATTTTTAATGTTTTTATGTGTTTTCTAACATTTTTAGATGTTTAATGGGATTTTAGAGTTTTTATTCATATTTTTGGTTTTTATGAGTTTTTATGAGTTTTTAGCATTTTTAAGGGTTTTAGGAGTTTTTATGGTTTTCATAGTTTTTATGGTATTTATGGTTTTTTTGGGTTTTTTTTGGGTTTTTTTTGGGTTTTTTTCATTTTTAGGGTTTTAAGTGGTTTTATTTGTTTTTAGGTTTTTAGAATATGATAACATTTTTTGGGATTTAAAGGGTTTTAGAGTTTTAGTTGTTTTATGGTTTTTATGTTTTTAGGGTCTTTTTTAGTTTTTAGTAGTTTTAGTGTTTTTAGTGTTTTTTACGGTTTTAGTGTTTTTTATGAATTTAGGGTTTCTAATATTTTTAGTTTTTAAATTTTATCTTAGGGGTTTTCATGTTTTTTACTATTTTATATATTTTTAGTGATTTTTTAGGATTTTTATGGTGTTTTAGTATTTTACGTATTATGAAGGTTTTTGGGTTTTTATGTTTTTTTGGTTTTCATAGATTTTAGGTTTTTTGGGGATTTAATTGTTTTTAGTTTTTTAAGGATTTCTTATAGTTTTTCAGTGTTTTTAGGTTTTTAGGATTTTATTAATAATTTTATGGGTTTTTTTTTGGGATTTCAGGGTTTTTAGTTTCTTGAAAGTTTTCATGGTTTTTTGGGTTTGATTTATTTTTTTAGCGGTGTAATGGTTTTTATATTTTTATACATTTTCTTAGGTTTAAATGTTTTAAGAAATTTTAATGGGTTTTTAGGGTTTTTATGGGTTTTAGGGATGTTTAGATTTTTTTTATTTTAATGGTTTCTTAGGTTTTTATGGATTTTAGCATTTTTTGGTTTTTAGGGGTTTTATGTGTTTTATGTTTTAAATGTTTTCCGAGGGGTATTAATGGTTTTAGGGTCTGTTATATTTTTTGGGATATTTTTGGATTTTTTAAATTATTTATATGGGTTTTAGGGAATTTGAGGGGTTTTAATATTTTTAGTGTTTTTAAAAAATTTTAGTATTTTTTGGATTTTTAGAGGTTTTAAGTGTTTCAAGTTTTAAAGGTGTTCCTAGTGATTTTTAGTTTTTTTAGTGTTTTAAAATATTCATGGATTTCTAGGGATTTTATGACTTATATGGATATCCTTGGTTTTATAATTATTGAGTGATTTTATATTTTTTTATTGTTTTTAGGGTTTTCATTGTTTTGTTTGATTTTTAGGGATTTTTTGCGTTTTTATGGGTTTTATGTTTTTTAGGGTTTTTTGAAAAATTTTGGTGTTAAAAAGGTTTTTTGATGTTTTTTTTTCAAATTTTAGCATTTGTATGGGTTTTATGGGTGTTTATGGTTTTATGGGTTTTTTAGTTTTTTGGGTTTTTTTGGGTTTTAGCGTTTTCCTTATTTTTAGGGGTTTTAATTCTTTTTATGTTTTTCATTGGGATTTTTTGGGATTTTAGGGGATTTTATGTTTTTAGTGATTTTTTTGTTTTTTTTTTGATTTTTATGATTTTTTTGTTTTTAGGGATTTTGATGGGTTTTTGGGTTTGTAGGGTTTTTATGGTATTTAAGGTATTTTATTGTTTTTTACAATTTTAGTGGTTAAAGGGTTTATTTAAGTTTTTAGTGGTTTTTAATGGTTTTTATGGTTTGTTGTTTTTTATTGTTTTTAGGGTTTTAGGGATTTTAACATTTATTAGTGTTTCTTTTGTATTTTTGTTGTTTTTGCCTTTATTATGTTTTAATGGTTTAATCCTTTTTAGGTTTTTAGGTTTCTCTTAGGGTTTTTCCCACTTTTTTAGGGTTTTAAATTTTTTAAGATATTTAGGAATTTTTTAGGATTTTTATTATTTTTAAGGATTTTAGGGATTTTAGTTAATTTTAGGGTTGTTAAGTTTTTTTAGAACTTTTAGGTTTTTAGGTGTTTTATGCATTTTATGGTTTTAAGTTTTTCTTAGGCTTTTTCATGGTTTTTGGGTTTTTTACGTTTTTAGGAATTTTTTATATTTTTTTGATTTTTATGGATTGTGGGGATTTTAGGGATTTTGTGGGGTTAAGGGGATTTTAGAATTTCAAATATTTTTTTGGGTTTTTATGTTTTTTTGGGCTTTTAGAGTTTTTTACTATTTTATGGTTATTTATAATTTTTCAATATTTTTAGGGGTTTAAAGACTTTTTAGTGATTTTTGTGGGTTTAGGGTTTTTATGGGTTTTATGGTTTTTATGGTTCATATTTTTTTGAGGTTTCTTACAAATTTTAGGGTTTTTAGAATATTTAGGTTTATAGTGGTTTTTTGTGTTTAGGTTAGGAATGATTTATTTGGGTTTCTAAATTTTTTGGAGATTTTTACTTTTTTATGGAATTTTAGGGATATTTTTAGTTTATTATTATCTTATAGGTAATTTATGGTTTTTGAGAGTTTCTATAATTCTTTATGATTTTAGCGTTTCTTTGTTGGGTTTTAAGTGTTTTTTGGGTTTCATGGTTTTCTTTGGTGTTTTGAGGGTTTTAGGGGTTTTTATGTTTTTTTGTATTCTTATGGCTGTTTTAGGATTTTTCAGGATTTTAGGGATTTTAGGATTTTTTTGGTTTTTGGATATTTATATATTTTATGGGGTTTTAGTGATTTTTGGAATTTCTTAGGGTTTTTAAGGGGTTTTATAGTTTTTAATATTTTTAGGGGTTATTATATTTTTAGAGTGATTAGCAATTTTTTAATGTTTTATGGGTTTTAAGGGGTTTTAAGGGTTTTTAATGATTTTAGGGTTTTTTTTGAGATTATTAGGTTTTAGGGTATTTATCATTTTTAGGTATTTTAAGGGTTTTATAGTTTTAAGGTTTGTAAGGTTTTATTAGGGGTTTTTTTATTTTATTTGGGTTTCGACATTTTTAGGGATCTTTATAGCTTTGATATGTTTTTTTATGTATTTTATGGAATTTTTAGGATTTTTAGTCGTTTTTAGGGGTTTTATGTTTTTTTGGGTTTTTAGGGCTTATTGAAATTTTCAATGTTTTATGATTTTCTAAATTATTTTAACATTTTTTGTGGTTTAAAGTGTATTTCGATGTTTTAGTGATTTTTATGATTTTTATGGGTTTTAGGGGTTTCTAAAAATTTTAGGGTTCTTTATTATTTGTAGGATTTTTGGGTTTTTATAATTTTATGTTTTTCTTGGTTTTAGGGGTTTTAGGGTTTTTATCCTTTTTTAGGTTTTTATGGTTTTAGTGTAATTAGGTTTTTAAGGTTTTTATGGGTTTTTAAGGGGTTTAGGGATTTTTATGTTTTTAGTTATTTGTTGGTTTTTTAGCATTTTAAATGTTTTTAGGGTTCTTAGGTTTTTAGGGGTTTTAGGGTTTATTATGGTTTTAAGGGTTTTTATGGTTTTTTAAAGATTTTTAGGGTTTTCCTGAGTTTTTTGGGTATTTAATGTTTTTAGTGTATTTCAACTTTTTTATGGGATGAACGGGTTTTTATAGTTTTCATTAGTTTTAAGGGTTTTGTGGTTTCTTATTGTTTTTTATGGTTCTTAGGGGTTTTTATGGTTTTACTGATTTTTATTATTTTATAATATTTTATGGTTTTTATAGTTTTTATGTCTTTAAGGGGTATTAAGTGTTTTTATGTTTTATCATTTTATTATGTTTTTAGGGATTTTATAGATTTTTAACTTTTTATTGATTTTTAGAGATTTTTTAGTATTTTTATGTGTTTTTACAAATTATTGGGAATTTGTGGGTTTTCTGGGTTTTCTGGTTTTTTAATACTTTTATAGTTTTTTAGGGTTTTGAGGGTTTTTTTGGGTTTTTTGGTTTCTATGGTTTTCTTATGGGTTATCAAGGTAATAAGTGTTTTATGGGAATTTAGGGAATTTTTAGGATTTTTTGGTTTTCTACGGTTTGTAGGGATTTTAAAGGTTTTTAGGGGTTTTAGTGATTTTTTAATTTTTAAGGGTTTAGGGGTTTTTATAGTTTGTAATGTTTTTTGGGATTAAAGGTGTTTTATATTTTTTGTGGGTTTTTAGGATTTTTATTGGTTTTAGGGTTTTTTATGGTTTTTAGGGGTTTTTATGATTTTTAGGGTTCTAGGGATTTTATGAATGTTAGGGTTTTTATGTTTTAAGGGTTTTAATTGTTTTTATGATTATAAGGAATTGTGTTGGTTTTTAGGGTTTTTAGGGTTTTTACATTTTTAGATATTTTTAGGACATTTAGAGGTTGTTTTGGGTTTTTAGGGGTTTTAATGAATTTGTGGGGTTTTAGGGTATTTAGGGTTTTTTAGTGTTTCAACAATTTTTATTTTTAGGGGTTTTAAGTCTTTTTTTGGTTTTTATGGTTTTCTTAGGGGTTTTCATTATTTTTAGTGTTTTTTACATTTTAGGTATTTTTAATGATATTTTAAGATACTTATAGGTTTTAGGGTTTTTATGGATTTAATGTGTTTTTAGGGTTTTTAGCGTTTATAGTTTTTTTTGGTTCTATGGGGTTTAAGGTTTCTTTTTTATTTTTCTAAGGTTGTTTTGGTTTTTTAGAGTGTGTAACATTTTATGTGGTTTGAAATATTTTCATGTTTATATTGGGTTTTTAATGGTTTCATATGATTTTGGGGTTTTAAGTGTTTTTAGGTTTTTATACTTTTCATGGGGGTTTTTAGGGGTTTTATGGTTTTTTAATGTTTTTAGTTTTTTTTGGGATTTTTATAATTTTATTCTTTTTAGTAATTTTTAAGGATTTTGTGGATTTTAGGAGAATTTTTATGGTTTTAGGGTTTTATGTTTTATTTGGTTTTTTATGTTTTTTAGGTTTTTATGGTTTTTCTGGGTTTTTGGGGTTTGTTAGGGTTCTATTAGTTTTTATGGAGTTTTAATGTTTTTAGGGGTTTTATAGACTTTATGGGTTTTTAGGGGAATAAGGTTATTTTTGGGTTTTTATCTTTTTTAAGGTTTTTTTGGTTTTAAATTTTTTTTAGGTTTTTAATGGTGACATAGGGTTTTTAGAGGTTTTAGGGTTTTTTACATTTTGATCGATTTTTAGGGATTTTAAAAAAAAATTCATGGGTTTTTAGGATTTTTAGGTATATTGAGGGGTTTTAAGAGTTTTCTGGGTTTTTATTGTCTTTTAGTGTTTTTAGTGTAATTAGGTTTTTAGGGTTTTTAGGGTTTTAATTGTTTTAGGTTTTTTAGGTTTTCTTATGGTTTTTATTATTTTTATGGGTTTTTTACATCATTAATTATTTTTATTCCTTTTTAGGTTTTTATATTTTTTGTAGGATTTTGAGGGGGGGGGGGGGTTTGTGATTTTACAGGTTATAGTTTTTTAGGGTTTTTAGGTTTTTAGGGATTTTTTTTGTTTTTTATGGTTTTAAGGTGTTTTAGGAGATTTCAAAATTTTAGGGGTTTAAAGGGTTTTTAGAGGTTCTAGTGGACTTTAGGGTTTTAATGGGGTTTTAGGGATTTTACAGTTTTTATATGTAATTAGGGGTCTTAGGGTTTTTATGGTTATTTTGGTTGTATAGTTATTTTAGTGGTTTTTAGGAATTTTGGAGTTTCAAGTGGTTTTAGGTTGTTATGTTTTTCTTATGTTTCATTGGGTTCTTTAGGGATTTTTTTTGTTTTTAGTAATTTTTGGGAGTTTTTCTGGATTTTAATGGGTTGTTAGGGTATTTAGTGATTTTGAGGGTTTTATGATTTTTTGGGGTTTATGGGTTTTTTAAATTTTTAGGGATTTTATGGTTTTTTTGAGTTTTAGTTGGTTTTAGGGTTTTTATGTGTGATTATGGTTTTTAATATTTTTAGGGGTTTTATGGGTTTTAGTGGTTTTAGGGTCTTTAAGGTTATTAGTGTTTTTATGTTTTTTAGATGTTTCAATTATTTTTAGATGTTTTTGGATTTCATAAGGTTTTCAGGGCCATTAGGGATTGTTAAATTTTTATGGATTTTTATATATTTTTAGGATATTTTCTGGATTTTTTGGAGTTTTAGGGATTTTAAGGGGTTCTTTTGGGTTTTTATGGTTTTTGTTTTGCTTTTTTTTGGGTTTTTTGGTTTTTATGGATTATAAGTGTTTTTTAATTTGTTATTTTTTCTTAGGGGTTTTAAAGGTTTTCATATTTTTATGTTAATAGGTATTTTTAGGTATTTTTTATGATATTCATGGGTTTTGAGTGTTTTAGGGATTTTGAGTGTCTTTTGGGTTTTTTGGGGTTTTATGGATTTTAGTGTTCTAATGTTTTTTGGGGTTTTTTCATTTTAGGGATTTTAAGGATTTTAGATTTTCTAAAAATGGTTAGGGGTTTAAAGGGTATTTCGAGTTTTAGTGCTTTTAGGGTATTTTATAAGGATTTAGTATTTTAATGGTTTTTTTGGTTTTTATGGTTTTTACAGTTTTTAGTGATTTGGATTTTTTTATGTTCTTTAGAGGTTTAAATTGTATTTAGGATTCAATGGTTTTCTTATTTTTTTAGTGTTTTTATGTGTTATTATGTATTTTGGGTTTTTATGAATTTGTTAGGATTTTCATGATTTTTCGTTTTTTAGGGTTTTTTGGATTTTTTTGAAAACACTAAAATCCTTAAAAATCCAAAAAACTATAAAACCCATCAAAATGATTTAAAATACTAGAATCCATAAAAATAAATAGAAATCCATAAAAATACTTAAAAACATAAAAATCCTAAAAACCTTGAAAAATCATATGAAAACTAGAAAAACCAAAAAAATAATTAAAACCCCTAAAAACATAAAAAACCTAAAAATCACTAAAAACCTAAAAAATCACTAAACCCCTAAAAAAACAACATATCAAAATTTCTAAAATCCCAAAAGTACATAAAAATCCTAAAAAATCCATAAAATATATAAAAATGTAGAAACCCCTAAATGCCTTAAAAAGAATATGAAAACCATAAAAACTAAAAATAATTAAAAGCACTAATACCATAAAAAACACAAAAACCCTAAAAAAACCCTAAAACCACTAAAAACTATAAAAATCCCAAAAAACCTAAAAATCCTACACACACACATAAAAAAACATAAAACCCACTAAATCTATAAAAACCCTAAGAGCCATAAAAAACTAAAAAACAATTAAAACACAAGAAAGGATAAAAACCCTAAAATTCCCTAAAACCCAAAAATCCCATAAAATCTCTAAAAAGCACTAAAAATATGTAAAAATCCCTAAATAACCAAAAACCCCTAAGAAAACCATAAAATCCTAGAACAACATAAAAATCCTAAACAACCACAAAACCCCAAAAACCCCCTAAAACCCTAAACACTAAAAACCCTAAAAACATATAAAAACTGTAAAATCCCCTAAAAACCATAAAACCATATAAACCACTAAAAACTCTAAAAACCCATTAAATCACTAAAAATGTTTAAAAAACCATAAAAATAAAAAAAACCCTAAAAAACTAAAAATCCATAAAAACCATAAAAACCCAAAAAAACCTTCAAAAGATATTAAAAACCTAAAAACCATAAAAATCAATACTACAAAACCTATTTTTAATGTTGCCATTTTTTCACGTCAGTTTTTTAGAACCAACGTGAAAATCTCTGAAAATTTATTTTTCATGTCGGTTATTATATAACCAATGTCAAAATATATTTTCGCTGATTTTTCACGTCGGTTTTATAAGAACTAATGTAAAAAATCCATTTTATCCTATTTTTAACAATGCTTATTATATGACCGACGTGAAAAATCAATATACATCACTTTTCCATGTCGGTTATTAAATAACCGACGTGAAAATCTATTTCAATGAAAAGATATTAAAATTTTCACTTATTTTTTCAGTCGGTTATTATATAACCGATGTGTAAAATAAATCTTCATCACTTTTTTCATGTCAGTTACTAAATAAATGATGTGAAAAAAATCAATTTTCATGAATTTTTCACGTCGGTTATTTAATTACCAACATTAAAAGGTATTTTTTCATGTCGGCTATTTAATAACCGACACGAAAAAAGTTTACAAACAACTCAACTCATTATTTAATTACTTGAATTGTTATTTACAAACAACTTGACTCATTATTTGAAAAACATTTCAAATTGGTTAATTTTCACGTCAGTTATTTAGTAACTCGGCTCATTTGATCTTCAACATGAATCAATTATTTCTTCTTTCCACAATCTCATTAAGGTATATTTAATCATTTATCCATGATTATGGTTTTTATGATTTTTTTAATCATTGATATACCATTTTATAATCATTTAATTCTACCATCATTTTTCCACTGACTCAATTTATTTTATCTTCCACTTGAATCCACTATTTCTTATTTCCACGATCTATACAAGGTATTTGTAATTATTTTCCCATGACTTATATTTTATGTGAGTAGTTTTATTAATTGATATACAATTTAATGATTATTATATTATTATAAATATGGATAATGATTTATATCATGTTAAAACTACAAATCTACCTACGGATTCAAAAATTCCTTCTAAGATGAATCTACGGTTGGCTAATTCAATCTTTCCTTGAAAAAAATATCAAACTTCTGACAGTCATAACTTTTGATCCATAACTTAATTTGAGCTCTACGAACTGTCAAATAAAATCTTATGAAAATAAATACAAGATTGTAAATAGTATTTACATTTTTTATTTAAAAACCAATGTTAAAAAATGACTTTTAAATTCGTTTTTTGCAAAAACCGATGTAAAAAATGGCATTTTAAAACCATTTTTAGAAGGTATTTCACATCTATTTTTTAAAACCGAACATTAAAAATCATAAAAACCCATTTTTAACATCAGTTATTAAATAACCAATGTGAAAATCATATTTTTAATGTCACTCACAATAACGTCGCCTAAAAATAGACATTAAAAAGAAAAAAAATGACGTAAAATGTAATGGCCCGGACCGCTCCGGCCCATCCCTTTGTCAAAAAGAGGGTCATGAAGTGTTCTGGAGGGTAAAATGGACTTTTCCAACACTTTTTAGAATTTTGTAAGTACACGCTGTGTACCCCCTCTCCGGGTATATCCCGTGTTGAAGGCCGTGTCCTTGCCGTGTGAAATAAATGGGTACACGCCGTATACCCCATACTACACGTCGTGTAGTCCCTCCCCGCGTACGCGTTTCCCTCAAACCGTGTGTTGACCAGTCAATGGCCGTGTGCCGTGTTGGATCCGTGTCCTTGCTTTGTGAAATAAATGGGTACACGCTGTGTAGTCCCTCCCCTCGTACGCGTTACCCTCAAACCGTGTGTTGACCAGTCAACAGTCACGTGCCGCGTTGAAGGCCGTGTTGGAAGCCGCGTGGTGACCATGTGAAATGGCCAATTACACACCGTGTACCATGAAGTACACGCCGTTTACTTTTTTTTCTCACCTATAAAAGGAGGGGTCCCCTCCTCCTTTTCAAATCACTCCTCTCCTCCCCTATCCTCTGAGAAGAGCTCTCCCAAGAGACTCAAAGGCTCTTTTTCTTCCATAACTTATTCGTCCGAGCTCTGATTTACGATCCGTCAGTGGCCACAGGATCGTAACGACGAGGAAGAACTTCTGAGCTTTGTTTTGTTTCTTTCATTTCAGCCTTTCCTTCCCAGCTTCCACCCAAGGATGTTTTTCCAGGTTTTTCCAGAAGTGACGGATGTCGACGGACGTCTTCTAAAGTTGATACGGGGGGAGCGTTGTTATTAGAACCTGTTGAGGTAGGGGTCTTACCTTCGTCTCTCTAAATTGTTCATCATGCGGGGTGGGTGTCCTCTTGTTTACGTGAAACACATTTGAACCAGTTTAATAAAGATAATAAATTTATTATATAATGGGGATGGGAAGTTTGTGATTACTGTTACTTTATTTTATATCATGTGATATTATGTTGTGAATTGAATAGGCTTATGCCTACTAAAAATCACGCTCGTTGGGGGCCTTTTCTTGAACAATTAAATGCTTCTCTATCTTTCTAGACCATTTATGGATGGAAACTTTGTGGAATGTGGAATTGGTTAATCAAGTAAAGTTGGATGATTATATGAAAATATGGAACCCTTGTGTGATCACCCCAGTTGAACAAAACTGAAATAATAAACATGTGGGTGTTGTTTGGGGTTAATTTATGTGGAGGGAGTGTTTTTTGGGTTATTGTGGATCAGGTGAGCAGTGGGGATACGGTTGGATTGGTTGTGAGTTGGTGTGAATTCTATGTTAGTGATGGGTAGTGGGGCTGCAGCAAATGGTATCAAGGGGTGATGATGTACGGTGTGGTTATGGTGTTAGCAGCGGGGCTGCAGGGTTTGGTTTGATTGTGAACTCACTATGGCTTGTGAATAATAAATGAAAGTGGGAGAGTTAATGAATGGTGGGTCATGGTAATGGTATGATAATCGTAGTTAATGGGGTTGGTTGGTTAATAAGAAGGACTTAGTTGTGTTGCTTGTGTTTTCCTAACATGATTTGTGGATGGAAGGGATATGTTTTTATGAATGATCGATGTGGTTGGTTGTGGATAGTTTCCCAGTAGTTAAGGAACTAATAAACTGATTCTGTTGAAACATGAAAACCTAAATGGGGTTGGGTTTTTTATTGTATGCATGATTCGTAGTAGCAATGTCCAGGAACATGCTCAGTTCTCTGTTTAGAAGCCATAGGTTGGGCTGAGTGTTTGGTATATATATATATATATCTGTATCTTTGTGTATTATCACACCCCACTCATGTTGAGAACTTAGTGCCAAACACTCCCATTTCATGGGAGAGGGTGTTTTCCCCTTAGTTACTAGATCCTTCCTGCTCCTTCTTCCCTAGGCTATGATGGCTTGAGGCGACCTTACACCCAAGACTCTTCAGGTAGGTTTCGATTGGGGTGATTTAGCCCCAGACTCTTCGAGCATGTTTTACTATTTCCCAAGAATCTTCGGGATGAGGCCCATGTGTGTGAGGGTGTGATACGTGGTTGTGAGGCCCAGGTGTGTGCGGGGGGATACATGGTTGTGACGCCCAGGTGTGTGCGGGCGGGATACGTGGTTGTGAGGCCCAGGTGTGTGCGGGCGGGAAGAGTGTGGTAGCGTCAGGACGTTCGTCGTTAGGAAGATCAGCTAGCTAGTGGGGGAAAATGGTGTGGGGTACCCAATACTCTTGATCTTATATACTACTACTACCTGTTGTTTTTGTTTTTGGTGAGTGTGGCTGGTGAGGTTGGGTGGATAGAATTTCTTGTTAGGTTTTGGTTTCTTCTATTGTTCTCATGGGACATTAGGATGTATCCCCACTTATGCACGAGATCTTTAGGTTTCCCTACTTAGTATACTTGTATTCTCACCCTACGTTTACTTTCAGGTTACCAGGAGGACTACCAGGGCCGTGCGAGACCCTACTAGTCGGGACAGTTGGAGTTGTTGCAGTTTTCTATTCTATTGTTTCTTTTGGTATTGTACTTTTTGATCTTTCTTGTACTTGTACCTTGTTTCAGAACTATTTAAACATGCATGTGGGATTAGTTTGGGTTTATTTCTATACACTTGTTCCTTTCCTTTTTTGTGGCTGACTTGTCCTATCTCCAGATATTAAATAATAAAAAGGGTAATGCCCCCCATATTTGTGAAAACTCATACCCTTGGTGCTAGTTTCCACCCCGGGGCCTACTGGAGGTAGGACTTGGGGGTCATTATCTCCCTTTCACCATTGCTAGCTCCAGAGGGGAATCTTTGGTGGGAGGGGGTCATGACAGAATGGTATCAGAGGTGATGGTTGAGATATAGGATGGAGTATGGAGTTAGTCACAGTGAGGATTGCATGGGATGGTAGGGAAACAATGTTGGTTAATCATGGTGCGTGACACAGGCCAGGGAAAACCGGCTAGGACACAGGATTTTAGGGCCCCCCGTGATCCGATGCAAGGACTCTGAGCCTACCGAACGACCAAGTGAGACCACATTGATTGGAGGGTAGAGACCCTAGGGAAGGTACATGAATCATCATGATTGTGTTTTACTTGATTTGGGCGTTCTGGGAAAGAAATTGAAATAATGTGATAAAATAAAACCTTGAGAAATTTCCTTACTACTAGGGCTTAGGCGATCCTTGTTTACCGTATAGCTATGGCACCTGGACGTCATCCCCGGGTGACTCAGACGGACGAGGCCCATCAGATTCAGCCGGTCGATCAGTTGAGGATTGACCGAGAGGAGAAAGATAGCTAGTGGCAGAAGACTCTCCGTTCTTTCCTGCGGCAAACCCTCAAGAAGTACGAGGGTAGTACTTTGGATACAGAGACAGAGGGCTGGCTTGAGGATCTAGGGATCGCTTTTACCTTGATCCGTGCTCCGAGGGAGTAATGGGATCCCGAGCGGTCAGTCAGCTAAGAGGTGCGGCACGACAGTAGTGGACACTCTACCTCGGAGAGAGGATAGAGGCAGAGGTTCTGTGGGCTGACTTTGAGAAGGAATTATGAGAGGAATTCATTTCTTCCATGATCATGGTGGAGAAGAGGTAGGAGTTACTCTCCCTCCAGTAGGGGAGTATGTCAGTACGAGTGTTGGGGATCAAGTTCAAGGATCTCCTACGCTTTTCTCCGTATCTCTTTTCGGATGAGGAGTCTCGGGCGAGACGTTCGGAGGAGGCGCTTCATCCTTCGTTCCAATATGCTATCACCCCTTTCACCCTTCCGACGTACTTGGCAGTACAGAAGAAGGAATAGGTTGTAGAGAGGATGCACTTGCAGGGAGGTGCACCACGTGAGGAGTTTCAGCCAGGTTCATTGAAGGAGAAGGCAGTCAGCAGCAATTCTCCTGCGATGGGACCTTCCAGTTTCAGGCCAGTAGGGAGCAGGCCCCAGCAGTTCCAGTTCAGATCTTTGGGTCCTCGTCCCTTTTTTACAGACCCAGGACCGAAGTATTTCTCTTGTGGAGTTTTTGGGCACATTCAGAGATGGTGCCCGACCCTAGCTCAGTACGGTGGAGGTGGGAAGGTTCAACGCTAGCCTCAGCAGCACCAATTGCCAGCAAGGCCCTTCCAGCAGCAGTAGGACCCTGCTCCTCCGAGAGGAGGCCTACCACAAGGAGTTCCTCAAGGATCCCAACCAGGATGTGGTCGAGGAGGCTGATGTCAATAGAGAGGCAGAGTATCTAGGTGCGGATAGCTGCATGAAGTAGAGACGACATCTCTAGAAGGACCAGGGATCGATAGAGATGTGTTTGGGTTTTCTTGAATGCTATTCTTTATGTTTTGTTTAAATTCAGGAGCATCGCACTCCTTTGTTGAAACTCATACTCGCACATGCTTTGGGCATGGACCTTGTTTTTCATAAGTCTATAATGCTAAGTTGTTTCCCTCGTTCCTTTAAATGTGTGCGAAGATTCCTAACATGTGGGCAGAGGAGGACCTGATCCCGAATCGAGAAGAATTAATGTGGATGTGATTAAACCCGTGCAAGTGAGTCAGTGCCACCTAAAGCGGATAATATCTCGACATGGGAGAACGAATTCCCCAAGCCATGTGTTCGGGTGATGTTATTTTCATTTATACGGTGTTGGGGGCAGTGAGAGTTGAAAAATCCTAATGTATGAAAGTGGGAAGACCCAATTCTTAATCAAGATTCATTAATGAGGATGTTATTGAACCTGTGAAGGTGAGTCAGTGCCGCCTAAAGCAGATAATATCTCGACATAGGAGAAGGAATTCCTAACACATATGATTAGGGTTGTTGGATGGGTTTCTATTATAATGAGGGCCCTAAGAGGTATCTTGTTGGGTTCCTCTGGGTTGGATTTTGAATTCTTGGGGACGAGAATGTTTTAATAGGTATCTGATGTAATGGTCTGGACCTCTCCGGACCATTCCTTTGTCAAAAAGAGGTTCATGAAGTGTTCTGGAGGTTAAAATGGACTTTTCCCACACTTTTTAGAATTTTGTAAGTACACGCCGTGTAGTGTGAGTACACGTCATGTACCCCCTTGCCGGGTTTACCCCATGTTGAAGGTTGCGTCCTTGCCATGTGAAATAAATTGGTACATTCCGTGTACCCCATACTACACGATGTGTAGTCCCTCCCCACGTATGCGTTACCCTCAAACCGTGTGTTGACCAGTCAACGGTCGTGTGCCATGTTGGAGCTGTGTCCTTGCCATGTGAAATAAATGGGAACACGCTGTGTACCCCATACTACACGCCGTGTAGTCCCTCCCCGCATACGCATTACCCTCAAACCGTGTGTTGACAAGTCAACAGCTGTGTGCCGCGTTGAAGGCCATGTTGGAAGCCGCGTGGTGACCAAGTGAAATGGCCAAGTACATGTCGTGTACCATAAAGTACACGCCGTGAACTTTTTTTTTCTCGCTTATAAAAGGAGCAGTCCCCTACTCCTTTTCAACTCACTCCTCTCCTCCCCTTTCCTCTGAGCAAAGCTCTCCCAAGAGACTCTAAGGCACTTTTTCTTCCACAACATCTTCGTCCGAGCTCCGATTTATGATCCGTCAATGGACACGGGATCATAACGACGAGGCATAACATCTAAGCTTGGTTTTGTTTCTTTCCTTTCAGCCTTTCCTTCCTAGATTCAACCTGATGAGGTTTTTCCGGGTTTTTCCAGAAGCGACGGATGCCGACGGACGTCTTCTAAAGTTGATCCAGGGGGGAGCGTTGTTATCAGAACCAGTTGAGGTAGGGGTCATTCCTTCGTCTCTCTAAATTGTGCATCATGCGGGGTGGATGTCCTCTTGTTTACGTGAAACACATTTGAACTAGTTTAATAAAGATAATAAATGGCTTATATAACGGGGATGGGAAGTTTGTGATTACTGTTACTTTATTTTATATCATGTGATATTATGTTTTGAATTGAATAGACTTATGTCTACTGAAAATCACGGTCGTTGGGGGCCTTTGATTGCGCAATTAAATGCTTCCCTATCTTTCTAGACCGTTTATGGATAGAAACTTTGTGGAATGTGGAATTGGTTAATCATGTAAAGTTGACAAATTATATGAAAATCTGGAACCCTTGTGTGATCACCCCGGTTGATCCAAACTGAAATAATAAACATGTGAGTGCTGTTTGGGGTTAATTTATGTAGAGGGGGTGTTTTGTGGGTTATTGTGGATCGAGTGAGCACTGGGACTGCAGTTGGATTAGTTGTGGGTTTGTGTGAATGTTATGTTAGTGATGGGCAGCGGGGCTGCAGTAAATGGGATCAAGGGGTGATAATGTACGGTGTGGTTATGGTGTTGGCAGCGGGGCTGCAGGGTTGGGTTTGATTGTGAACGAACTATGTCTTGTGAATAATAAATGAATGTGTGAGAGTTAATGAATGGTGGTGCATGGTAATGGAATGAGAATAATAGTTAATGGGGTTGGTTGGTTGATAAGAGGGACTTGGTTGTGTTGTTTGTGTTTTCCTAACTTGATTTGTGGATGGCAGGGATATGTTTTTATGAATGATCAATGTGGTTGGTTGTGGATAGTTTCCAAGTAGTTAAGGAACAAATAAACTGATTCTGTTGAAACATGAAAACCTAAATGGGGTTGGGGTTGTTTGTTGTATGCATGCTTCGTAGTAGCAGTGCTGAGGCACGTGCTCAGTTCTCTATTTAGAAGCCATAGGTTGGGCTGAGTGTTTGGTATATATATATATATATATATATCTATATCTTTGTGTTTTATCGCACCCCACTCATGTTGAACACTTAGTGTTGAACACTCCCATTTCATGGGAGATGGTGTTTTCCCCTTAGTTACTAGCTCCTTCCTACTGCTTCTTCCCTAGGCTGTGATGGCTTGAGGCGACCTTACACCCAAGACTCTTCGGGTAGGTTTCTATTGGGGTGGTTTAGCCCAAGGCTCTTCGGGCAGGTTTTACTATTTCCCAAGAATCATCAGGATGAGGCACAGGTGTGTGCGGGCGGGATACGTGGTTGTGAGGCCCAGGTGTGTGGGGGTGGGATACCCGGTTGTGAGGCCCAGGTGTGTGTGGGCGGGAAGAGTGTGGTAGCTTCAGGACGTTTGACTTTAGGAAGAGCAGCTAGCTTGTGGGGGAAAATGGTGTGGGGTACCCAATACTCTTGATCTTATATTCTACTACTACCTGTTGTTTGTGTTTTTGGTGAGCGTGGCTGGTGAGGTTGGGTGGATAGAATTCCTTATTAGGTTTTGGTTTCTTCTGTTGTTCTCACGGGACATTAGGATGTCTCCCCACTTGTGCACGAGAACTTTAGGTTTCTCTACTGAGTATAAATGTATGCCCACCCTACGTTTACTTTCCTGTTTCCAGGAGGACTACCAGGGCCATGCGGGACCCTACTAGTCGGGACAGTTGGAGTTGTTGCAGTTTGTTGTACTCTTGTTTCTTTTGGTATTGTAATTTTTGAGCTTTCTTGTACTTGTACCTTGTTTCAGAACTATTTAAACATGCATGTGGGATTGGTTTGGGTTTATTTCTATACACTTTTTCTTTTCCTTTTTGGTGGTTGACTTTTTTTATCTCCTGATCTTAAATAATAAAAAGGGTAATGCCTCTCATATTTGTGAAAACTCATACCCTTGGTGCTAGTCACCGCCCCGGGGCCTACTAGAGGCGAGACTCGGGGGTCATTATCTCCCTTTCACCATTTCCAGCTCAGCAGGGGCATCTTTGGTGGGAGGGGGTCATGACATAAAAAAAGGGTTTTGTACAATTGAATCATAAAAATGTCTAAAAATAATTAACAAAGTAGAAAAACTATAAAACCATTTAAATCCTTAAGAATTCCTTAGAAACCTAAAAATATTTAAAACCCCCAAAACCTAAAAATGTTTAAACCCCTAAAAGACACAGAATCCAAAAAAACCTAAAAACCCTAAATACACCTAAAACCCTAAAAATCCATAAAAATCATAAAAAAATCCATAAAATTCATTAAAATGTAAGAGACACTAAAAACAAAAAACACATAAAACCATAAAAAACCAAACAAATGATAGAAACCCTAAATGACCATAAAACCCTAAAAACCATAAAGACAATAAAACCACTAAAAACCATAAAACACCATAAAAACAAATAAAACCATAAAAACTCATAAAAACCTTAAACACCCTAAAAAATAAAAAACCAAAAAAATAAAAAACCTAAAAACCCAAAAAACCCTATAACCGTAAAAAAACCCCCTTAAAATCCAAAAAAAATCACTAAAGAAACCAAAAAATCCAAAAAATCCTAAAATCCCGAAAATTCATTAAAAACATAAAATCCCATAAAACCCATGAACACGCCCAAGAAAACCTTAAAAACCCTAAAACCCTATAAAACTCTAAAAACCATAAAAAACCTAAAAACCATAAATTTATAAAAACCGTAAAATCCATAAAATTCATGACGCAAAAAATCCAAAAACCCAAAAAAACCCACAAAAAATTCTAAAACCCCATTAAACGCCTGAAAACAATAGAAAAATAAAACAACCATAAAACCCTAAAAATTAAAAAAACCCAAAAAATTGAAAAACATAAAAAATCCTTACAAACCCTAAAAACGCTAAAAACCCTAAACCCATAAAGAAATATAAATTTCATAAAAAATATTTAGAAATACCAAAATACCCTAAAAACCCTAATAAAATCACAAAACCCTTAAAAACATAAAACCCTAGAAACCCTAAAAATGAAAAAAGCACTAAAAACCCTAAAAACATTAAAAACCAAAAACATCAAAAAAATCCATAAAACCTCTAAAAAATCCCCAAAATCTCTTAATACATAAAAAACATAAATTTTCAAAAAACTCTATAAAAACATAAAAATATAAAAACACTTAAAACCCCTAAATAACGTAAAACACTAAAAATGCATAAATACACTGAAACCATAAAAACTCTTAAGAACCTTAAATACCCTAAAAAAATAAATACCCTAAAAACTATGAAAAACTCTGTAAAAAACTAAATCACCTAATGATGTTAGAAAAACTCTAAAATCATAAAAACCCTAAAAATGAAAAAAAACCTAAAACCCCAAAAAATAAAAATAGCTTAAAAACCCTAAAAACAATAAAAACCCTAAAAATACCTAAAAGCCAAAAAAATCCTAGAAAATTCATAAAAATCCCTAAAAATATAAAAAACATTTAAAACATGAAAAACACTAAAAAAACATTGAAAACCTATAAAAAATAGAACCCTTGAAAATCGTAAAAACCTCTAGAGACCCTAAAAAGACCTTATAACTAAAGAAACACCTAAATCCCATAAACCCATTAAAACCCACTTAAATAATAAAAATAATTTAAACCCCTAAAAATGATACAAACTCTAAAAACCATTAAATCCTTAAAATCTCAAAAAAATTCCAAAACCCCAAAAAATACTACAAATTATAGAATACCCTAAATGTACTTTAAATCACACAACCCTAAAACCCTTAAACATTCTAAAATGCCTAAAATTCATAAAAACAAAAAAATGCTAAAACCATGAAAATCCATAATAAAACCTTGAAAACCAAAAAAAATTAAACCCTAGAAATGATAAAACACTAAAAAACCCTAAAAACCCTAAAACGCTCTAAATCCTTAAAAATCCAAAAAATTCATAATAGATATAATAATCCATAAAAATGTTATAAACCATAAAAACCCTAAAAACCAAATAGTTTCTTTAATACCTAAAAATAATTAAAACCCCTAGAAACATAAAATCCTTAAAATCCACTAAAAGGCCTAAAATATGAAAACCCCTATAACCATTAAAAATCTAAATCCCTTAAAAACATTAAAAACCCAATAAAAAATCTAAAACCCATTTAAAACTCTATTTTTTTAATAAATATAAAAAATCATAAAACCCGTAAAAACTAAAAAACCCCTTAAAACCCAAAAAAACCAAAAACCTTCAGAACACTAAAAACCCCTCAAAACCCTGAAAACCACAAAAACCCCTAAAAAATAATAAAAATCCTAAAAATTACTTAAAACCCATTTAAAACATAAAAACCTCTAAAAACCCTAAAAGACCCTAAGAAACCCTTAGAAAATTAAAAAAACCCCATAAAGCCTAAAACACACAAAAATATTAAAAATACTAAAATCAAGAAAAACCTTGAAAGACCATGAAAGACCCCAAAAAACTTTAGAAATATAAAAACACCTAAAACCCCTATAAACCCTAAAAATATTAAAAAACCTAAAAACCCTAAAACCCGTAAATATCACTAAAAACAAAAAAACCCATAAAAATTGTTAACAATACCTAAAAATCAATAAAAACATTTAAACCCATAAAACTCTAAAAACCGATAAGAAAAACATAAAACCAAAAAACTATTAAAACCCATAAAAACCTTAAAAACACAAAAAACAATAAATATGTGTAAAAACCTTAAAAACCCATAAGAACCATAAATACATGTATTTGGTCCTAGTTCTGGATCACTAAGATCGAGTGTGTGGGACAGTCTTCCGGTTGCGCTGGGGGGCCATGGGTCTGCAATAGGAGATCAAAGTTTAGGAAAAATGGATGTCTAGTGCCAACCAGAGCCCAAGGTGAGTGAAATATTCAAGATACTGAGGAGAGACTTGCATATTTCAGATGCTTGAAGTTCTTTATATAGGGAGGTTGCTGCTGGTGGTATGCCAATTTCCTCGAACATGCAGGTGCTTGGCCATAACTGTGATGAGATTGTTGTGGATGAGGAGAAAGTAAGAAAGACTCCTAGGGAAGAGATGCTCGGGTCTTCAGTTTCTGATGCTGAGAATGCGAGGTTGGATATTCAGATGATGAGTGAGGTGTAGGTCATTGCCGCTAGGTGTGGTGAATGGACTGTGTCCCAGAATGATAGTGAGATCGAGAAGATGTTGGACACCATTGGGCACTCGGTTGATCCGAGTGAGCAGGGGAAAAGGGTGATGCAGGGTCTTGTGTAGATTATACCCTTCTAACAGGGGGATGTACACAAGCAGCCTAGGGAGGTGCTGGCCTTGGATGGCACCCCCCTGAGTAACAGATTTTCTTATCTTAATTCAGTAGAATCAGAGGGTATGGATGATGCATAAGGGGATGTGGAGGAATAGGGGGTGACGAAGGAAATGGGGGAGGTTGTTGATACTAGGGTTTTTTTTGCTTCTAGGCTTAGTATCTTTGTTTAAGAAAATGTACCCTTAGTGGATACTCTGCCTGGTGATGTTTTTCATGGACAGGTTATTCTGGATTTTCCCCTGCTTATGGTTTATGATTATGGTGTGGGGCTGAGGAAGGAAAATTTGAGGCTTCATTGGTCCCTAGATATGATATGTAGGATGGGGTATTGGCATTGCACGGTGGAGAAAGGGTTTCCCATATTGGATAGGAGGCTAAGTGGGGCGATGTTCCTGGACAAGGGGAGTTGGCGGAGTACTGTTTTATGGTGATGGAGGGATCCTTGAGGCATGGGCTGGGGCCTTTGGCTTTGCTGGTGCATGAGGGGGGCTTTGCTGGTGATCCTTGTTTCTTGGGGGCTCGGGCTCAGTTTTCTCATGAGCAGAGGGAAGCTGCTGAACCTAGGGTGGTGATAGAGCCTGGTGAGGAGGAATGCAAGATAACTAGGGAAGATGGGTGATTGCAGCTATCCCTCACTATTGTGGCGTCCAGCATGCCGCATTGTGGGGTTCCTGCCACCTGCTTCCTGAATTAGGAACCCACCCTCATCCCAGAGTAGGTTTTTTTTGGAGGATTCTTGGTGAATGAATTGTAATATGGCTATGACCGGTAAGGAGAGGGCACTGTTAGATGTGGCCATTCAATTTGGGAAGGAAAATAAATTGAAAGGGGTCTCCTTCGACCCTCTAAAGAGAGAATCGAGGAAGGACTATTCCACTTGGCCAAAGACAGTGTCCACGACAGCATCTTGCAAAGCTATGGAAGTTTCACCTGGCTTGGGCGGTCAGCTTGTCAAGGCGTAGCATAATGTGGATCAACAATGTCTTATAGAGTCCTATACTACATTCATAAAGCATTATGAGTCATCTGAATGGGATTCATTGGAGTCAGATGCTTCCTCTGGTTATTGTGCTGATGGGGGCCCACTTCGGGATGGAGACTTTTGATCTGTTGTTTCTGCTTTGTTCTCTTTTATTGTTGTGTTTGGTCTTTTGTGTCCTTTTCTTTCTTTCTTTACCTTTTGTGGATTGTTTTTTGGGTATGGGTCGATTGTCCTTGCCCCTCCCTAGTCTGCAATGTCCTCTTTTCCTAATAAATTTGGGGGGGGGGGGCAAGGAATATCCCGGATCCTGCATCTGCCTTGCCCTAAAAAGGTTGGAAAACTCTAAAAAACTTCAAAAGCCCTTAAAACTCAAAATCCCCTAGAAATTATAAAACCCCATAAAACCCTAAAAACCATAAGAAATCATTAAAACCCCCAAAAAACCCTTGAAAAACCTAATAACCCTAAAAATGTTAAATATACTAAAAAACCATAAAAATACCAAAAAATATAAAAAAATCCCTAAAACCACTCAAAAGGCTATAAGAAATCCTTATAAACCTAAAAATACTTATAACCCCTAAAACCCTTAAACATGATAAAAACAAAAAAACAAAAAAACACTAAAAACCCTATAAAACTAAAAATGATAAAAACCCTAAAAACTCTAAAAATAATAAAAACCCCTAAAAACCCATAAAAACCACTAAAAATACTAAACACCCCTTAAACCCCTAAAAATGATAAATAACCTAAAAAACCATAAAACCCAAAATACATAATGAACCCTAAAACCCCAAAGAACAAAATAAACCCCCTAGAAAACCCAAAAAATACAAAAAATACTAAAAATCCCTAAAAAATAGAAAAATCCAAACAAAGCTATAAAAATCCCTAAAAATGTCAAAAATCTAGAAAACATGGAAAAACCTAAGAAAACCATAAAAACCTAAAAAAATCTAACACCCCTAAAGTAGCTAAAACATTGTAAACACCATGAAAAACCAAAAAATCTAAAAACCCTAAAAACTATAAAATTCCCTAAAAACAATAAAATCCATTTAAACCCATAAAAAACATAAAACCGGATATACACTCTAAAAACCATATAACCCCGAAAAAATATTTAAAAACTATAAAAACCCTTAAAACCCCTAAAAAATTCAAAAAAAAGTAAAACACCTAGAAAATTCATAAAAACCATAAAACCCACCAAAACCCGAAAACCCCTGAGAACCTCAAAAAACAAAAAAGATAACTAAATCCTTGAAAATCTAAAAGAAACCATTAAAAACAAAAAACACTTTAAACCCAACAAAAAATACTAAATAACCCTAGAAACTATCAAAATCCATAAAATCCCTAAAAATAATGAAAACCTATAAAATACCAACAATTCCCTAAAAATGTATAAAACAAAAAAACCAAGAAAACCCCTAAGAAATCCATAAAAACCTAAAGAAACATAACATAACTAAAAACCTGAAAATACTAAAAACCCTTAAAAACCTCAAATAACCTAAAAACCCTAAAATCCTAAAAACCATTAAGAACCCTATAACCCCTTTAATTCCTAAAAACCCACTAGAAACATCCAAAACCATTTAAATCCATAAAAACATTGAAAAATATCTAACAAACCATATAACAAAAAAACTCTAAAAAATTAAAACATAAACACATAAAAATCCCAGAAACACTAAAAACCCTTAACCCTTCAAAATCCCTAAAATCTATATATACGATAAATATCCTATAAAATTACTAAAAATCCTAAAAAACATAATAAACCCTAAAACGTTGAAAACCCATAAAAAACCATAACACTCTAAAAACATAAAACCTCTAAAAAACAAAAAATGATTCAATCCCCCAAATCCTTAAGATCCATAAGCCAAAAAAAATCCAATGAAAGTGCTAAAAATCCCGACAAACATATAAACCCCTAAAAACCAAGAAAAAACTTAAGAAAACCTTAAAAACTGAAAAACACATAAACCCAAAAAAACCTAAAAATGTCTAAATACCCTAAGACAACGAAAAAAACATCAAGAACCTTAAAAGAATTAAAAACCCCAAAAAACAAAAAAAAACATAAAAACCAAAAAAACAAAAAAAAACCCTTTAACAAAGAAAAATGTTAAAAAAAATTAAAACCCATAAAAAAATTTAAAACATTAAAAAACTAAAAACCACTTAAAACCATAAAATTCATAAAATTTACAAAAAATCCCTAAAATCACAATAACTATAAAAAACTCCTAAAAGCACTGAAAATCCCAAAGAAACCCACAAATACCTAAAATATTAGACCCATAAAAATATGAAAAAGGATAAAACCTTAAAACCCCCAAAAAACTAAAAACAAAAAAACCCCTAAAAACCATAAAAATCCATAAAACCCCATAAAACCCTAAAATTCGCTAAAAATTATAAAAACTCTTTAACTCCAAAAAAGGACAAAAAATAATAAAAACATTAAAAACCAAAAAACTAAAAAGAACCCTAAAATCCCAAAAAAAACCATGAAATCACTAAGAACACTAAAAAACCTTAAAATCCCTCAAAACCCATAGATGTCCTAAACACCATATAAGTCCAAAAAAATCCCAAAAAACACATAAAAATATAAAAAACATTAAAAACACTTAAAACGTCTAGGAACAACTTTAAAACCTAAAAACACTTTAAACCACTAAAAACCAAAAAAATGCTGAAAAAACATAAACCGTAAAACCCCTAAAAATAGTAAAAATATCTTAAATCCCTAAAAACCAGTAAAAATCATTAAGGAATCCAAAAAATCCCCAAAAACATAAAAATCACAAAACATAAACACCCCTAAAAACCATAATTTCCCCTAAGAAACCATAATAACATAAAAACACTTAAAATACATAAAAAGCTAAAAAATATAAAAACCATAAAAACCTATGAAACCATAAAAATCCCTAAAAAATATATATAAATCCCTAAAAACCATAGTAAGAAAAACTCAAAAAACCATAATAACAAAAAACATATGGCGACTGAGTCTCCCGGATCTTGTCGCGCTCGCCTGGGATGGTGCCTCATCTTGAAATGTTTCTTCTATGACGCGACGGTGCCTTCCCTAAAGTTTTGGCTTCTTAGGAATCATCTTTCTCATCTTTGTTTCTCACTCCACTCATGGTATGTTTTCTTTGGATATGTGGTGCCCTTGCAAATTGATTTTCTCTAGCGTCAGCCCTAGACAAAGAAGTCAACCATGGAGGAATGGGTTAGATCTATCCTCTCTGACATGCGACTTTGCAGTTTCATGGAGAAATGATCTAGTTTTGGCCTTTGGCATCGCAGATCAATGGTGGAGTCTCTCAGATCTAGATTTCTCAGAGTGTGGAATTCCATGGAGGAGTGGGTCAGATCCGCTCTGGCGGTTCTGGAAGCCGCGCGAAGAGTTGTGGCTTTGGTTCTGATTGGTTCCTCAAGTGTGGCTTCAGAGCGGATCATTTCGACAAGAGATGATTTTTACATCACATTTCAGTGGTGGAGGGAGTTTCAATGGCAACGTGGGTTTTGGAATTTGCTTCAAATTTTCGATCTCTGTAGTTGGTGCGGTGCGATGATATGGTGGACGATGTCGCAGCTCCTTACGCTGCTCGGTCTCAGGTGACTTAGGAGATGTTAAGGCGAGGCGAGGTCTTGCAGTAGTGATATGGGGATGGATGAGTCTTGGTGGTTTCCAAGGATTTGTGTTGGGTTTTGGGGAAATGGTTTTCCTTGCTATGATGCGGGGTTTCAGATCTACTCAAGAGGAACAGATAAGATAGAATTTGCACTGATTTGTGCATGTATTGCCGGTTCATTTTTCTGGTTTCTCACTTCCAGATCTATCTCACGTTAAGGATGAAGGGCTCGTTAAGTTTTGTTGCATTTCAGCATCTTTTCTGGATGGGTTTTTTCTGTGTGGTTTCTATTTTGGTTGTGATTTGTTGTGGATGCTGGTTTTTGGTTCTGCTGAGTGGCGCTGGACGCTGCTCTGGGTGCTGTGGTTGGGTTATGGGAATGGGTGTTGGTTTCCCCCCATGTTCTTGATGAAGTGTTGATTATGCTGTGATATGTTATGGATTCTATATTTAAATGTGGTCCTATGTGGTGTAGAGGGTCTAGTTGTGAATCCGTGTGGATGCTGGACTTTGGTTCTATTGAATGGTGTCAGTTCTTGTCTTGCCTTTGGGTGCTGCAGATGTGTTTCCGGACGTGCTATTAGGTGTGATTTTCTGGAAGCTGACTGGAAGTTGCTTCCTCGAGGTGAGGTAGCGAAGGTGAAACTAATGACTTTGATGATGGTTGTCATGTGATGCTGGTGGAGGATATTCTTGGAAAGGAGGTGATGGTTGAGAATAATGGTGTTTCATGATGCAGGTTGTTGTTTGGTCGGGCGATGCTATTGGAGATGACTTTTACTTTCTTTCTTTTCTATTTTTGTGTCTTTATTTTGGGTTTTTTGGGGACTATTGGGTTTTGTGGGGTTGTCCAGGGGTTTTAGGTGTGGGTTGATTGACCTCGCCCCTCCCGTATCTGCAGTGTCTTTTGTGTTGTGTCTTTTTATCTATAAAATATTTATGGGGTCAGGAATATCCTGACCTCTGCCTCTTCCTTGCCCTAAAACCCATAGAAACCCAAAAAACCCCACTAAATACTCTAAAACCATACAAACCCTAAAAATTCTATAAAGACTCCAAAAATCCACTAAAACACTAAAAAATTACCCCCCAGCAAAAAAAACCCACAGAAACATAGAAATTCTTAAAAACCTGAAAAACTCAAATAAACAAAAAATAATAAAAAATCCCTAAAAACGTAAAAACCGTAAAAGTTGTGAAAACACTAAGAAACCCTTAAAAACATAAAAATACATTAAACCCATAATAACCTAAAAATACTTTAAATCCATAAATAACTAAAATTGATGAATCCCGTAAAAACCCTAAAACACACAAAACCCCTAAGACTCTAAAATACCAAAAAATCCAAAAAATCCAAAAACAATCTATAAAATAGTAAAACCTCTAAAAACCATGGAAACCTGGTAAAAAACTTTTAAAACATAAAAACATTTAGAAACATTAAATTCATAAAAATAAATTGAAACCATAGAAAACCCTAAAAATACTAAAACCACTAAAAACTAAAAAATCTCCTAAAAACCTAAAAACACTGAAAACACCTAAAATCTCCAAAACAACTAAAACCATAAAAATATTTTAAAAAATAAAAATGTTACAAAATTATATAAAACTTAAAAACAATAAAAACTCTAAAAACCCAAAAAAAACCATAGAAAACCACAAAACCCAAAAAACCAAAAAACCCCTAAAAACATTAAAAACCATAAAAACTCATAAAAACCTACAATGAATATAATCTATAAATCCTACTTAAACCCCTAAAAATGTGTAAAAACCCCAAAAAACATTAAAAACCATAAAACCACTCAAAGTCCCCAAAACCAAAAAAAATACTAAAAAGCCCTAAAAGCCTCAAAAAATATAAAAATATTAAAACTTTTGAAAACCCAAAAGAAATCATAAAAACACTAAAAACCCTAAACCCATTATAAACCTAAAAAACTAAAACCCCTAAAATCCCAAGACAAACTAAAACCCTCAAAATTCCTAAAAAACCATAAAACCATAAAAATCATTAAAATCCCTAAAACACCAAAAAAACCTCAAAAAACATAAAAATCGTCACGAATCCCAAAAAATTCCTAAAAATTCCAGGAAAGAAGAAAAACCATAAAGATGCTAAAAACCCCTATGAAAAACATTAGAGCATAAAACAATTAGAATCCATAAATTACATAAAAACCCAAAAGACCCCAAAAACCCTAAAATCCCATAAAAACCATAAAACATTAAAAAACCTAAGGACCCATTAAAGCCCTACAAATTCATTAAAACTCCAAAACCCCTTTAAACCCCCAAAACCGTTAAATATCTGTAAAAAACATATAAACCCTCAAAACATAAAAAAGTCCTAAAAAAAAAGACCCCCATCAAAATCCCAAAAAGACCCTAGTAACCATGACAACACTAAAATCCCTAAAATTCCATAAATATAAAAAAAACTAAGAAACCAAAAAACCTTAAGAAATCACTAAAACCCTAAAACACATAAAACCCATAAAACCATAATTTCACTAAAAACCTTTAAAACCCCAAAAAACCCTAAAATCCATAAAAAATACTAATAACCCATACAATACTAATAGACCAAAAAAAATATAAAAACATACAATGCCAAAAAAAACTAGAAAAACCAAAAAAACCATAAAAACCCAAAAACTCAAGAAAACATAAAAAACTCCTAAAATCAATGAAAACCCCTACAAACCCCTACAAACCCTCAAAAACTATAAAAACCATAAATATCCTAAAAAATCATTAAAAATCCATAAAAATTTTAAAACCCCAAAGCCCCTGAAAATCCATAAGAAAATGATAATACATAAAAATACTTAAAACCCCTAAAACCAAAAATGCCCTCAAAAGCCCTAAAAATATTAAAAACCCATAAAAATATTAAAAAACCATAAAATACCTAAAAAGGTAAAAACCATAAAAAACTTAAAACCCCTATGAAAATTGTAAAAACCTAAAACCACATAAAACCCCTAAAAACCTAAAAACCATAAGAACCCTAAATGACCGTAAAACCCCTAAGAAAATCGTAAAAACCTAAAAATCCCCAAAAACAAAAAAAAAACCCCGAATAAAAACGCTAAGGCCCCACTAAAAACTCAAAAAACCTTTTTAACACATAAAATATTAAAAAAATCTAAAACAAAAAAAAAATCCTAAAACCCTAAAATCCATCAAAATCCCTGAACACCCTAAAACCATAAAAATCTAAAAAATTTCCCAAAAATCCCTAATAACCTAAAAACCCTAAATCCCTAAAAAACTATAAGAAAACATTGAGAACTAAAAACAATAAAATCCCCTAAATAACATTAAGAACACTAAAACCCCTAAAAATCTATAAACCATAAAACCCATCAAAACATTAAAACCCCCCAAAAGCCCAAAAATCCCAAAACCACTAAAAAATCTAAATAATCTTTAAACACCTAAAAATATTAAAACTATAAAAAACATAAAAACCCTTTAAATAAATCAAAACCCCTAAAACCTAAAAAACCAAAAAACCTCTAAAACCCCTAAAACACTCAAAAACCACAAAATCCAAAAAAACCAATTAAAAAAATTAAAAAATACATTAAACTCCCAAATAGCATAAACAATCCTAACAATATTGAAGACCCCTAAGAATACCTTAAATACATAATAATACATAAAACCCCTAAAAATAAAAAAACCCTAAAAACTGTAAAAAAAACCCTAAAACCCATAAAAATTACTAAAACCCTCAAAATCACTAAAAACCCTTAAACCCCATAAAATAAAAAATAATACCTAAAATACATAATAATGAGAAAAACCATAAAAACCCTGAAAACTCTAATGAGTCCTAAAGAACCTAAAATAGTTAAAACTCATAAAAAACTCAATATTATAAAAAAATAGAAATTATAAGTACCCTAAAAACCCATAAAAATCATAGAATCCCAAAAACTATTAAACCCATAAAAACCTAAAAACCCTAAAGAACCAATAGAAAACCTAAAAATTAACAAAAATCTAAAAACAAAAAAAAACTTACAAAACCTAACAAACCTTACAAAACCTAAATTCTTATAAATGTTAAAAATATAAAAAACATTAAAACCATAAAAAATAAAATAAAAAAATAAAACTAAAAAACTAAAAATCCTTACAAAATCGAAAAAACTATAACAACACACAAAATCTATAAAAACCCAAAAAATGATAAACATTCTAAAAATCCATAAAACCCCCTAAAAACATAAAAACATTAAAAAACTAAGAAACCCTTAGGAAAACCTTAAAACCCAAAAAACACTTAAAACCCCTAAAAACCCTAAAAAGGAAAAAAACCTTAAAACCCTTAAAAACCACAAAATCCCTAAAAACTACAAAACATTAAAATTCCTAAAAAATATATAAAATTCCAAAGAATTGTAAAAACCATAAAAACAATGAAAACCACTTAGAAAACCATATAAACCTTAATAAAACAATACCGTTAGAAAACCTAAAAATGTTAAAAACCCAAAAACCCCGAAAAATCCTAAAAACCATAAAACCCTTAAGATCCAAAAAGTCCCTAAAAAACCTTAAAATCTCTAAAAACCAACTAAGAACATTGAAAACCCATTAAACCCAAAAAAATATTAAATAACTCTGAAAAACATAAAAACTATAAAAAAACTAAAAATATTAAAAACGAAAAAAACCAAATAACCCTAAAAACAATAAAAACCTCAAAATATAAAAATCACTAAAACCTTAAAATAAAAAAAATCCTAGAAAGCCATAGAAATCCCATAAATAGGAAAAACACTAAAAACATGAAAACCCCTAAGAAAAACCATAAAAACCTAAAACCACTTTCAACCCCTAAGAAAACTAAAAATGCAAAAATCCATAAAAAAACTAAATACCCTAAAAACCATAAGAGCCATAAAAAACAATTAAGAATAAAAACCCTGAAAACCAATAAATCCTTAAAAACCCACTATAAATTTGAAAACCCATTTAAAACCATAAAATCCTTAATTCACTCTAAAAAACTTCAAACCCCTAAAAAACTCACAATGAACTATAAAACCCTAAAAAACATTAAAAAACCTAAAACCCTAAAAAACTATAAAACCCCACCAAAACCCCTAAAAACCCTAAAAACTGTAAAAATCATAAAAAAGCCCAAAAAATCCCTAAAAATTTAAAAAATAAACCCCAGAAAAACCCAAACAAATCATTAATAACCTAAAAACACTAAAAACCCATAAAAGAATAAAAAGCACAAAAAACCCTTAAAATATCCTACACCCCCATATCCAAAAAAAACCAAAAAACAAGCATGAAATCACTAAACACCCCAAAACCCATTTAAATCCATAAAACACTAAAAACCATAAAATCCTAAAAAATACCAAAAATGCCTAAAAATTTTAAAACCCTAAAAGTCCTACAAAAACCTAAAAAACATAAAAAAAATACATAGAACCAATAAAAAACCTAAAATGCTAAAAAATATTTTAAAAATATAAAAACACTAAAAATCCCAAAAATGTTCAAAATCCCCAAACCCAAGAAACCCATAAAAATACAAAAAAATCCATAAAAATCAAAAAATACATAAAAACCCTAAAAACATGAAATACCCAATGAAAACCTTGAAAACCTAAAACACCTAAAACCCCTAAAAACCTAAAAAAATACTAAATACCCTAAAAGAACCCTAAAAACCCTAAACCCTATAAAATCCATAAAAACCCAACATTCCTTAAAAACTGTAAAACCCATAACAGATCTAAAACTCCAATAAAATCATTAAAAACCCATTGAAATCCCTAAAAAAATAATAAACACAAAAACCCTTACAAACCATAAAAACTCAAAAAACCCTCCAACCCAAAAAAATTCACAAAAACTCTAAAGGCAATAAAACCCAAAAATCTATAATAACATAAAAGATCTGCAAAAAAAGAATCAAAAACCATAAAAACCTTAAGATCCCTAAAAACCCTAAAGATTTAAAAAATATTTTAAACCCAAAAAACCCTAAGAAAACCACTAAACTATAAAATCACATTAAACACCCAAAAACATAAAAACACTAAAAATACTAAAACCCCTAATAATCCCTAAAAACCATTTAAACTGTAAAACCCCTAAAATATTAAAAAAATTATACAACCCTAAAAACAACTAAAATCTCTAAAAACCATGAAAAACATTAAAAACCCTAAAAAAATTAAAACCCCTAAAAACTCAAAATAACCATAAAAATCATAAAACCCTAAAACCCCTCAAAATCTCTAAAAACCAAAAAACCCATTAAAAAATAAAAATACATTAAAATCAAAAAAAATGTAGGAAACCCTAAAAAACCATGAAAAAGAGAAATAAAACATTAAAATTAATAAAAACACATAAAACACCAAAAAACTATTTAAAATTCATAAAAACCGTAAAACACCTAAAGACTCAAGAAACATGAAAAAAATATAAATATTCATAAAGACAATAAAATCAATAAAAATCATAAAAATCATTAAAAATATTTTAAAACGTAAAAAATCCTAAAACCCTAAATCCTTGAAAACAACTAAGAAACCCTTAAAAACTAACAACATTTTAAACCCTAAAAATGCATAAAACCCAAAAAACCCTAAAAATCCATAAAATACATAAAAAACCATTAAAACTTATAAAAACCACTAAAAACAATAAAAAAATGTTACACCCCTAAAAAGATAAAAAAATATAAAATCCCATAAAAATACTAAAAAGTCGAGAACCCCTTAGACCACACAACCCACAAAAACCCTAAAAACCCTAAAAACACTAAAACCCACCAAATCCCTAAAACATTACAAAAGCATAAAAATACCCAAAAGTTCTAAAAAACATTAGAAATGTAAAAACATTAAAAAACCTAAAAACATAAGAAAACATAAATAATGAAAACAAATAAAACCCAAAAAACCCTATGAAACCCTTAAGACCCCAAAAAAAACATTGAAACCATAGAAAACTTAGAAATCCATAAAAACCCAAAAATCCCATAAAAATCTCTAAATATATGTAAAAACCTAAAACCCTAATACCCCCTTAGAATACCTTGAAAACATAAAAACACTTTAAACCTATAAATATCCAAAAAAACAATAAAAATCATAAGAAACCTGAAAAACCCTAAAACCACTTAAAAATATTAAACAATCATAAAATCCCTAAAAACCCCTAAAAACGTTTAAAAACATTAAAAATCCATAAAAACACTGAAAACCCACAAAAAATCTCCAACCATTTAAATCCATAAACATGTTTAAAAAAATCTAAAAACCATAAAAATCCTAAAAAACAAAAAAACCTAATATTCAAAAAAACCATAAAACCCCTTTAAAAACCCTACAACCCATCAAAATCCCTAAAAACCATAAAAAACAAAAAAAAGCGCTATGAATCAATAAAAATATAAAAACATTGAAAACCCCTAAGAAAACCTTATTATGACGTCTCTCTCTCCTGGGACCTCTCGCCTATTGTGGAGATCATCACAGTCTCCTCCTGGATTCCTCACCGGCAGCTTCACTTTCTTCCTATTCATGCGTCGTGATGTAGATGGGGCTTTGTTCAAGCGGTCCCTGTCTACAAACTCAAGGAGGAATTAGAAGATTCTTGGAGGCGGATAGCTTTGGTGGGGCGGTGCGAATCTGGAAGGTATCAGCTTGGCGACATTGTGCTTTTTCCGGGAGGCATTGGCTTGGATCGTCCCTTGTAGAAGTTTGGCCCAGTTTTGGTCGATCTGGATTCCAAAGGCTTGTTCAGTCTTCTTCCCTAGTTGTGTGGTTGGGAAATATCCGGCAGGGTTGGGAAAACCTCGGAGTCTCCAGCTTGGATTGGATATTGCGGTGGAATGGATTGGGTTCGGTGGATCTAGATGCTGCTTCCCTGTGGTAGTGCCCTATTTTCTAAGGCAACATCTTCAGTCAATGTTATAGTGAGGCGTGGTTTCATGAAGGTGAGTGTCTGATCTGGTTGTCTTGGTGCAATATTCCTTAGTGTCTTTTACAAACTGCTTCTGGGAAATCTAAAGATGCTGCTGTCGGTTTTGTGGTCTTCTACTTTTCTGATCCGGGATCTTCTCAAAAGATGCAGAAGGTGCAGGTTCATTTTGGTACCTCAGGTTCGATTCCTTCCTTTCCCACAATTCTGCTGAGTTGTGATCTAGTTCTAGGTTATGCTATTCTTGTTAATGGTCTTGGTTTTAACCTATGATTAAGTTTGTGTTTGTGGGTTATTTATGGATACTTTTATGGTTATTACTCATATGATTGCCTGATGTTGGTGATTCCTGATGGGTTTGATGCGAGGTGTTGTTTGTATCTAGGTCTGATTAAGGTGGGTAGGGTGCTGCGGAATGGCTCTAGGTGTTGGAGTTGGTGGTCCTGCATTGCTTCAGAATGTGATATGCTTGAATATGGCTGGTCAGAAGGTCGTAGTTGCTAGAATCCAAAGATATGGATTCCATTTCCTTCTTTGATGAGGAATGTTGGTCGCTGCTTGAGTGTGATGTGTTTTGTTCGGTTCTTCCTGGGTTTCTACTATTGGACGTTAGCTTTTAGTGGTAGTGATGATGCGTGGTTTTTGTATGATCTGATGGGTGACTGTTGGAATTAGATTTTGGGGTGTGTCTACTCACTATTTTCATTCACCGTGACTCGTGTTCCCACCTCAGCTCTTGCTACCATTTCCATCACACTGGACTCCATCTTGGATTGGTGTAATGGTGCATGTAGCGGTTCTTAGGATGGTGTTGGTGGTTCAGCATGGCATCAAGGGTGCAACTCAGAGGGGCGACTCTATTATGTGATGTAGGTTTGATAAGCTATGATTGGAGTATAGTATGATGGTTTCCAAACATAGTACGGTGCTGAAATAGGGTGTTGGTGAGGCATGGTTTACTGTGGTGCTACTGATATTGTGCTGATGATTGTTGATGAAATTGCTACCTAACATTATGGCTCTGCTGATTACTGGTTACTGATTGGCTGGGAGGTGATGATGGGGACAATTCTGATTTTCTGTTTAGTTTTTCTTTTTGTGTTCTATTTGGTTTTTTGGGTTTTTTGGGTTTGGGGTTGTTAACTGTTTTTGACCCCTCCCCTCCCTTGTCTGATGTGTCTTTTTTCTAATAAATTTGGGGGGGGGGGTCGAGAATAGCCTGACCCTGTCATCTTCCTTTCCCTAAGAAAACCTTAAAAAACAAAAAACACCTAAACATCCTAGAAACCAAAAAATGATAAAAACCATAAAAAACCCCAAAACTATAGAAAACCCTAAAAACTCTTAAAATACATAAAAACCATAAAAGATCCTAAAAATCCTAAAAAGTCCTAAAAACCATTAAAACCCCAAAAATTATAAAATCCATAAAAACCTTAAAATACCCTAATGACCAAAAAAACCCTTAAAAACTACTAAAACTCTAAGAACCTTTTAAATCCCTAAAACATGAAAAACTCTAAAAAACCATAAATGCCCTAAAAAATAATAATAAAACCCTAAATCCCAAAAAACAAATAAAACCATAAAAACCCATAAAACCTCAAAAAACCCCTAATAACCCTTAAATCAAGAAAAATCTTAAAAAATTCTAAAAATTCCCTAAAAATTAAAAAAAAAATCCTAAAATCTCCAAAAATCACAAAGAAAGTCTAAAATATCTAAAAATATGTAAAACCCTTAAAAACCAAAAAAATGATAAAAACCCTAGAATGACCCAAAAGGCCTAATTAACCCTAAAGACTCTAAAAATCCCTAAAAACCATAAAAATATAAAAACCATAAAACCCCCAAAACAACTAAAAACTTTAATAAAACATTAATCCCCTGAAAACATTAAAAAACTCTAAAACCCTTAAAACACCAAAAAAGTCTAAAAACCCAAAAAACCATAAAAAACCACAATACCCATCAAAATACCTAAAAACCATAAAAAGCATAAAAATCCCCAATACCCTTAAAAATACTAAAAATCCATAAAAATACGAAAATATAGAAAAAAACCTTAAAACCCTAAAACATGAAAAAAAAAATCCTAAAACCCCTAAAAAATACCCTACCATTGTAAAAAACCCCTAAAAAACCCTAAAACTAATTAAACCCTAAAAATGTTAAAAACCCAAAAAAAACCCCTTAAAAATATAAAACATTAAAAACCCTAATAAGGTTAAACACTCAAAAAATATGTAAAACCATAAAAAACTCAAAAACACCCCCAAAACCCCATTAAAATCCACAAAACCATAAATATCATAAAAACCCCAGTTAACATTAAAAATCCAAAACAACACTAAAAACCATAAAAATCCTAAAAATATCCTAAAAATACATTAAAATGAAAAAATATAATAAACACCACAAAAAAACTTAAAAATACTAAGAAAAAACTCAAAACATTTGGACACTTAAATCGCCTAAAAACATAAAAAAATGCTAAGAAACCTATAAAACCATAAAATCCTTAAAATCCCAGAAAACCCAAAAACCCAAAAAAAATCCTAAAAACCCCTAAAAATTCCTAAAAGCGTAAATACCCTAAACACCATAAAAATCCTAATAAAACATTAAAACCCTAAAAATAATTAAAACCATTAGAAACCCTAAAAAATGAAAAAAAACCAAAAAAACCTAAAAATACCCAAAAATGACTAAAACCCCTAAAAAACATAAACCCCTAAAATCATAAGAAAACCCTAAAACCCTTAAAACCCCTAAAACAAACTGAAACACTAAAAACACTTTAAAACCATAAAAGTTAAAAACACTAAAAAATAATAATAATATTTAAAAAATAAAAAAACCCCCAAAAACTCTAAAACCCCTCCAAATCCATAAAAACCCTAGAAACCATAAAAATCATAAAATATCACTAAAAATCCCAAACAACATAAAAAACTCTAAAGACCCCAAAAAACAGTAAGAAACACTAAAAACACTAAAACCCTGAAAAAAAAAACATAAAATAAAAAAACCCTTAAAAACATAAAAACCCCGACCACCCAAATCCATAAAAATCATAATTACCCATAAAAATAAAAAAAATCCATAAAATCATAAAAACCCAGAAAAACTCTAATAAAATATTAAAAACCAAAAAACTCCTAAAATTCCTAAAAACATAAAAATGTTAAAAACCCTTGAAAACCAAAAAAGACCCAAAATTCCAAAAACCACAAAAATAATAAATCCCCAAAACACTGAAACCCATAAAACCCTAAAAACACTAAAAATTATAAAAATCCTTTAAAATCCATAAAATGTTAAAAAACTCAAAAAAAACTATACACTAGAAAACTCAAAAAACCCTAAAAATCAAAAAAAAATATAAAGAACTAAAAAACCTCTTGAAAATCCCTTAAAACCTAAGAGACCAAAAAAATACCCAAAAAATACCTACAAACGTAAAATCCTAGAAAAAACATCAGAAAACTATAGAAACCTAAAAACATGTCAAACCCAAAAAGAAAAAAAATGCTAAAATACTAAAAACCAATAAAAATATGAAACACAAAAATACCCTAAAACACATAAAAACCAGAAAAAACCCTAAAACCTCATAGAATACTAAAAACCCACAAAAACACTCAAATCCTTTAAAACCTCAAAAAAAGTTTTAAAAATTTAAAAAAACCATAGAACCCAAAAAATTCAAAAAAAACCATGAAAACCCAAAATAATATTAAACCCCTAAAACCCTAAAAACCATAAAGCCCCTTAAAATCCCTAAAACCCATAAAAACCAAGAAAATATAAAAAATTCCCAAAAATCCCTAAAATAAAAAAAACACTAAAAACTGAAAAACCCTAAGAAAAGCGTATAATTTGAAAACACTAAGAACATCTAAAAGAAAAAATAACAAAAATCATAAAATCATAAAAAAACTAAAATACCTAAAACCATACATGCCCTAAAAACCATAAACCCTCTTATAAACTCATAGAAACCTAAAAAATGACTAAAAAATCTATAAACACTATAAATTCCTAAAAACCTTAGAAACTCTAAAAACCATAAAACCCTTTAAAAACTCAAAAAAGCCTTAAAATCCAAAAAAACTAAGATACATTTAAAACCCTAAAACACACAAAATCTCTAAAACAAAAAACCCATAAAAATCACAAAAAAAAGCACTAAAAATCCAAAAAAACGTAAAAAACTATAAAACCCTAAAAAACCATAAATAACCATAAAAACATAAAATCATTTAAAAAACCTAAAAGATTAAAAGTTACAAAAACCTTTAAAAACATGAAAAACTCTAAAATCCTTAAAAACTGTCAAAATCCTTTAAAACCCTAAAAACATAAATTTCCTAAGAAACACTACAAATTCCTAAAAATGTAAAAAACCATAAAAACCTTGAAAATCCTTAATAAAACATGAAAATACTTGAAACACATAAAACCTATAAAAAAACTAAAAACACTAGAAACCCGAAAACACACTAAAAACCACAAAACACATAAAAATGTTAAAACCATAAAAACCAATAAAATCAATAAAAACAACTAAAACACTAAAATCCCTTTAAACCCCTTAAAAAGTTATAAAAAAATAAAAACCATAAAAACTCAAAAAACACCAAGAAACCTAAAAAAAACTATAAAAGTCACCCAACCATTAAAAACCATAAAACCGTGAAAATCCATAAAAACCCTAAAAACAATAAAAATCCTAAAAAATCCAAAAATCATTAAAAATATTATAAATACTAAAACCCAGAAAACCATAAGAAACCCTCAAAACCCTAAAAAACATTAATCACCTAAAAATGACTAAAACCAAAAAAACCCCTAAAAACTATTCAAATCCCTAAAAATCCTAAAAATCCATAAAAACCCAGAAAATGAAAATCTTAAAAAATTCTGTAAAAACATGAAAACTATAATAAACCCATAAAAATACTAAAAAACCCTAAAACATTTAAAACCTCTAAACAACTAAAAATTATAAAATCCATAAAAGACCCTAAAACACCCTAAAACTGCTAAAAACCACTAAAAACCTTTAAAATAGATAAAAAACAATAAAACCTTGAAAACTGCTAAAAAAATTTAAACCCCCCAAAAAATAAAAAGCATGAAAACCGTTAAAACCATAAAAAATACCTAAATACTTAAAGAACCCTAAAAACCCGAAAACACATTAAAAAAAATAAAAATCCATAAAAACACTGAAACCCATTAAAATCCAAAAAATCCCCCAAATCATTTAAAATGTAAAAAACCCTAAAACCATTGAAGGACCCTATGAAAACCATAAAACCTTTAAAAACATAACACCCCTAAAAAACAAAAAAAATTCTAAAACCCAAAAATACCATAAAACCCCTAAAAACATTAAAACCACAAAAAAATTAAAAACCCTAAATAACCACTAAAAATATTAAAATACATGAAGCCCCAAAAAATTTTAAAAATCCCTAAAAACCATAAAAATGCATAAAAATATCAAAAAATTCCATAAAATACCAAAAAACTATAAAAACACTAAAACCCAAAAAACCCCTAAGAGACTTAAAAATCCCTGAAATCCCTAAAAACTATAAAAATATTAAATATCCCTAAAAATTAAAAAAAATGTAAAACTCCCAGAAGCCCTAAAGACTCTATGAAAACATAAAAAAAATAAAACCCACTAAAAACCTAAAAATGATAAAAACCTTAAAACCCAAAACCCCTTGAAATCCTTAAAACCCCAGAAAAAATTAAAAATCCTAAAAATCATTAAATAAATAAAATCCCAAAAAACCATTAGAAACCCTCAAAAACATAAAAACACATAAAAAACATAAGAATCCTAAAAAATGATAAAAACCCTAAAAACCAAAAGACCCTAAAAACCCGAAAACCTTTAAAAACCCATAAAATAATAAAAAACCTATATACCCATAAAAATGATAAAAACCACTAAAAATTATAAAAACCCTTTATATCCCAAAAAATGTCAATAAACTCCAAAAAAAATTAAAACCCTTCTAACTTAAAAAACCCTAAAAACCATAAAACCATAAAAACACTTAAAACCCCAGAAAAAACCCTCAAAATCTCAAAAACCCCTAAAACTATAAAAATATTAAAATATCTCTTGAAATACTTAAAAACGTAAAAACCCTTAAATCCCTAAGAAAATATTAAAATCCAAAAAAAAAAACCTGAAACTCCAAAAAACATAAAAACCTCTAAAACCCTAAAATACCCTAAAAACCCAAAACACACCAAAAAACATAAAACCCCCTAAAAACCATGAAAACCCTAAAAATCCATAAAAATAAAAACAATAAAAACCATTTAAAATGCTAAAAATTTTAAAAAGATAAAAAACAATAAAAAACTAAAAAACCCAATAAAACCCATACAAAACATAAAAACCTAAGAACCCTAAAAATATCAAAACCCCATAAAAACCCATAAATACCTAAAAAATCCCAAAAACTCCCAAAAATATATAAAAAATAAAAACCCTAAAAAATATTAAGAAAAAATTAAAATACTAAAAAGATTAAAAACCCATAAAAACCTAAAAAATATAAAAACCCTAAAATCCATAAAAATCATAAAACCCATAAAAACCATAAAAAACCCAAAACACAAAAAACCAAACAATAAACACTAAAATCCATTTAAAACCATAAAAAAAATAAAAACTATAAGAACCATGAAAATAATAAAACACTCAATAGACCAAAAAACAGTAAAAACAAAAAAATAATTGAAAACACTAAAAAATAAAAAAAATGCATAAAAATCAATAAAAACCCATTAATTAACTAAAAATTCATAAAACTTGAAAACCCATAATAATCAATAAAACCCTTATAAATCCCTAGAAACCTGAAAATACATAAAACCCATAAAATATAAAAACCCCTACAAACCCTAAAAATACCCTAAAACGTTAAAAAAAACCAAAAACCCCATACCAATCTTGAAAACCCACTAAAACAATAAAAACCCTCTAAATATATAAAATCTTCAAAAAGTTATTAAAACCATTTATACCCTTAAAACTCAAAAAATCATAAAATCCCAAAAAAAACCATAAAAACCTAAAAAACCCCTAAAAACTCTAAAAACCCTCAAAATCCATAAAACCCCTAAAAACCAAAAAAACCAAAAAAAAATATCTAAAAATCCCTAAAAACCTAGAAAAACCAAAAAATCAGAATACAATAATAAAAACATCAAAACATCAAAATATATAAAACCTATATAATACCTAAAAACTCTAAAAACCCTAAAAACCCTAAAACCCTAAAAAACGACTAAAACTCTTAAAACCCCTTATATTTAAAAACCCTGAAAAATCACTAAGAAAACCTTAAAAATCTAGAAACCCTTAAAACCCATAAAAACCTAAAAACCTAAAAAACAATAAAAACCACTAAAAACCGATAAAAATCATAAAACACCCATAAAACACTAAAATCCCTTTAAACCTCTAAAATTTTTAGAAAAAAATAGACACCCTAATAATATTTAATAACTCAAAAAACACCCAAAAACATAAAAAACCATAAAAATACTAAAACCCATAAAAACTATAAAACATTGAAAATCCATAAATAACTATAAAATCATAAAAATCACAAAATCCATAAACACTTAATAAACCCTAAAAACCCAAAAAACCATAAGAACACCTCAAAACCCAAAAAAATTTAAAAGAACTAAAATACTATAAACTCTATAACCCCAATACCTTAAAAATCCCAGAAAACCATAAATATACCTAAAAAATCTAAAAACATAAAAATCCTCTAAAATCCCTAAAATTACATTAAAACATAAAATCCTTAAAATCACTGAAAACCCCTAAGAACCAAAAATATCATAAAACCCCTAAAAACCTAAAAAATGATAAAACTTTAAAAGTCCAAAAAAACCCTGAAATCCTTAAAAACCATACAACCCGCTAAAAACCATTAAAATACCAATAAATAAATAAAACCACTAACAACACTAAAAGCCCTTTAAGCTCTTAAAATGTTAAAAAAAACCCCTTAAAGTTCTTTAAAAAAATAAAAAATCCAAAATCCCCAAAGAACTATAAAACACTAGAACCCCTAAAAATATAAAAGTTCCTAAAAACCTTGTAAACCATAAAAATCATAAAAAATCAAAAAAATAATTAAAAATATAAAAAACCCTAAAAACTATGAATGACCATAATAAATCCTTAAAAACATAAAAACACTTAAATCACCTAAAAAGTTAAAAATTCTTAAACACCTTCGAATTTGTATGGTGACATTCATTTGCACTGGCGACAACTTGGAATTTGTGTGATTTTCCTTTCTTCATTCTACGAAGATGATCCAGGTTCGTTCTTTGGCCTAGTCTCTAATTCATGTTGTTGATCCTAGTTTGTTTGAATTATATTGTAATCTTGTGTTGGTCTATGATTTTTTATGGTGCTGAAGATGAAGGGTTAGGTTAGCCCCTTTTTTGTTACAGATCTGCTATACTGGTGGATGTTTTGGCTGTGAGTCGATGCTGGTGTTGTTTGCTAGTTTTGATATGAGGTGGTGCGTGCTGGTGGTGATTTGCATTCTATAATTGCCGGAAGGGCTGTTTGGGCTATGGATTGGATCTTGTCTTGGATGATGGTTGCTCTATGACCCTGGCTGTGCTACTGGGTGAGATATGTTGGAGTTTTGGTTGTTATTTGGTGAGATGTGATGAATATGATGCTCTTATTTCTAGTGCTAGTGGTTCTGTACTGATGGAGATGGACCTACCCAGTGTGGCGGTGCTACTGGAGGTGGGCGCTGGTGATTCTGGGCTTGTTGATGGGTTTATTGTGAATCGGGGTGGCTGCTGAATTTTGGTATTGTTTAGTGGTGCTAGATGTTGTCTTGCTTTTGGGTGTTGTGGATAGTTTTTAGAGGTGGGTGTGAAGACAGATGCTGGTATTAGCTACTGGTTGTTGTCTCGCTGCGAGGTGGTGAAGGTGAGACTTATGACTTTGATGCTGGTGGATCTAGGTTTCAGGAAGTGGATGTGATTGGAAAAGGAGAGATGGTTGATAAAAATGGGACTGTAAGATGTTGGTCGCTGTTTGGCTGGGAGATGCTGGTGGAGATGCTTCTGTTTTTCTTCTTTTTCTGGATTTGTGTTTCTTTTTGTTTTTTGGGTACTTTTGGGTTTTGTGGGGGTGTCTAGGGTTTCTGGGTGTGGGTTGATTGACCCCGCCCGTCCCTTTTCTGCAGTGTATTTTTTCTAATAAACTTCGGTGGGACAGGAATAGCCTGGCTTCACACCTTCTCTGCCACAAAATCTGTAAAAACCATAAAAATCATAAAAAAAACATACAAATTCCAAAAAATGTAAAAAAATCCTAAAAACCCTAAAATTCCTATGAAAACCATGAAGACATAAAAACATTTAAACACCCTAAAAACCTAAATACTCTAAAAACCGTAAAAACCCTAAACACCTAAAAATCATTGTAAACCCCTAAAAACAATAAAAGTCCACAAAAGTCTATAAAAGTCCCTAAAAACTTCAAAACCGTGAAAAACAATAAGAAAAGCTAAAAAACCTAAAAACACATAAAACCCTAAGAAACCTAAAAATGATAAAAACCCATAAAACCCCAAAAGTCCCAAAAAACCCCAAAGTCTATAAAAAGTATCAATCTCATAAAGACATTAAGAAACCCTATATAACCATAAAAATGCTAAAACCCACTAAAAATTCTAGAAACCATTTCAACGACTAAAAATGATAAAAAAATATAAAAACAAAAAAACCTATAAACTCAAAAAAATATAAAATCCTTAAAAAACCATAAAAACTCCCACCACTACGAAAAACCCTCAAAACCCCTAAAAACACTAAAAACCAAAACAATCCTAAAATATCCCTAGAAATACTTAAAGACATTAAAAACCCTTAAAACCCTATGAAAATTTTAAAAATGTAAAAAAACTTTAAACCCCTTAAAATCATAAAAAAAATTAAAACTCTAAAAGACCCTAAAGACCCTAAAACCCCCTAAAAACTATAAAAACCCCTAAAAATTTAATAACCCCTAAAACCCATTAAAAATATAAAACCAATGAACATGATAAAACAACTTTGAATACCTAAAAACATCAAAAAACATAAAAAACATAAAAAACAAAAAAACACTAAAAACTAAAAAAACCAAAAAACCAAAAAAAACCCATAAAACCATAGAAACCCTCAAACTCTTCAAATCCCCCAAAACCCCATATAAATCCTATAAAATCACTAAAAATCCATAAAATGTAAAAAATTCCTCAAAAACCTAAAAACACATAAGAAAAATTTAAAATCCTAAAAACACTAAAAACCCAAAAAACCTAAAAATCTAAAAAACTATAAAAACCATAAAAAAAACAAAACACCTAAAAAATATAAAAACCAAAAAACCCCATAAATTCTCAAAATAAACTCTAAATATCCTTTAAAACCCTAAAAACATTAACAATCTCTAAACCATTGAAAAATGATAAAACAATAAAAAAAACTAAAAACCCAAAAATACCAAAAATACCATAACACAATCTAAAATCCAAAAAACCCTCAAAATACCTAAGAACCCTAACAATCCATAAAAAATAGAAAATCACTAAAAACCCTAAAACCCTAAAAAACCCGAATAACCCAATAAACCATAAGAAAACCTTTAAAACCTAAAAAAAATAAAACCCGTAAAAACATAAAAACACTAAAAACTATAAAACCCATAAAATAACCTAAAACCCACAAAAAAACATAAAAACCCCTAAAACAATAAAATCCTAAAATCCCAATAAAAAATCTAAATCCCTTTTAAGTATCTAAAAATAACAAAAAATTATAAAACCCCATTAAATCCCTAACAACACCCAAAAACCCAACAAACCAAAAAACCCTTAGAACCTTAAATCCTCTAAAAACACTAAAAACCCTTCAAATCCCTAAAAACCATACCAACCCATAAAAATCCTATAAAATCCCTATAAATACATAAAAATATAACAAAACTGAAAAACATGAAAAAATATAAGAATACCTTAAAAACCAAAAAACACTTAAAACCTCTAAAAAAGCCCTAAAAACAAAAAACCCTAAAAACCTAAAACCCCTCAAAATCCATAAATACACTGAAACAATAAAAATCCAAAATAAATATTGAAATATATTAAAATATAAAACCCCAAAAAACCCCTGAAAACCCCTAATAAACACTTACAAACATATCAACTCATAAAAATCCTAAAAATGTAAAAAACGCCAAATTCCCTAAAAAGACCCTAAAACCCTTCAAACCATAAAAACCCTTAAAAACCATTAAAACACCCCATAAAACCGAAAAAAACACAATAAAAACTCTAAAAAACCCTTTAAGCCACTAAAAGGTTAAAAAACTCAAATAAATATTTAAAAAACATAAAAACTCAAAAAACACAACAAAACCCCAAAAACCAAAAAAACAACAAACCCTAAAAACCATAAAACCCTAAAAACCCAAAAACCCATAACATTTATAAAAATCCCTAAAAATCCCTAAAAATTTAAAAACAATAAAACCCTAAGAAAAAAAATTAAAAACATAAGAACACATAAAACACTAAACATCCAAAAAATTATAAAAACCCTAAAAACCCTAAAACCCCTAAAAACCCTAAAAACCTAAAAAACATAAAAATCCAAAAAATCCTTATAAATAAATAAAAATTTAAAATCCCTAAAAATTCCCAAGACCCTAATTTTTTTTAAACATAAAAACATAAAATAGCTCAAACCCCAAATAAAATCCAAACCCCCTAGGATACCCAAAAAGACCCTAACAACCCTAAAAAAAATATAAAAACCATTAAAAACTACTAATAACCTTTAAAACCCTTAAATCACTTAAAACCCCATAAAAACCATAAAATCACACTAAAAAATATAAAAACTATTCAAACCCCTAAATCCATTTAAGAACTCTAAAACCTTAAAACCCAAAAAAATAAAAACCTCACCTAAAAAACATAAAAACCATAAAAAATCTTAAAATCCTTGAAACTCCTAAAAACTATAAAAATCCAAAAAAAAACTGAATATATAGAAAAAATGTAAAAAACCCCTAAAATCTTAAAACCCGATAAGATATGCTTAAAAACCTAAAATCAATTTTAACAACTAAAAACCAGGAAAAATTAAACCCTAAAATACCTAAAACACCTAAAATCCCACAAAATTCCTAAAACCTCTAAAACCCATAAAAATCTTAAAAAATCGCTAAAAACCCATTAAATGTAAAAAACAATAAATCCCTAGAAAACCTTAACAAAACTGTAAAATCTAAAAAACACATAAAACACCTAAAATCCTAAAAGAAGAAAGAGATGACGACACACTCTCCTAGCGTTCTCTCCCTCTCATCATGGCTCCTAGGGTTTCCTTCAAATTCCACTAGGTATAGAGAGGTTAGCTATTCGGATTCCTCTTGGCCTTGTGGGAGACACTCGTGACGGTGGTGGACTGATGTAGAGCCTTTCGGTGCAGATGTTCCTTTTCGACGACTTCACGTTTCCTCAGCAGTGGCGTCGATTGGGATTTCAACTCCTTTTGTGGCCCCACCCATTAGTGCTTGTGGGGGGAGATCTTGGAGACTTCGGACTTCAGTAGTGTTCTCAATACTAAAGGCAGTAGGCCTTAGTGGTTCTTCTTCTTTCTCAGTGTCTCGTTCTTACGATGCAGAAGGTACATCTTGAGTTTTGGTCTGACATTTTCCTATATCTTTGAAGAAGTTGTAGGATGTGCTCTTTGGTCCCTTTATGGTGGTGGACTCAGTGCTTTGGCGGCCCCGTATTCCAAGATGGGATCCGTTTCTGGTTGCAGTTCTCTACGTGGATCCAGATCGGTCTCCAAGATTCGGCTGATACAGGTTTTCAGCCACAGATTGGGGGTGTGTTTGTTGTTCTGATGCATATGAAGATGGGTAAATGGGGTCAAGGACCTCTGCGGGAATGGTTTTAGTGGCCCAACTGAAGGCGGTGAGGGCTCCATTAGCGGGTAGGGTCTCTTGGATGGTTGGAGTTTAGTCTTCGTCGGTGGCCTCCTCCCGAGGGTTTGGCTTCTTCAAGGTCTGTGTTTGGAAGTGGGGGTGACGTGATTCTTTTTTCTCTTCATCTTAGGTGATGAGGATGCTCACAGATCTGAGGTCTGGGGTGATTTAGTGGTTGTTTGGTTTTGGAAGGCTCTTCATCGGTCTGCCTGTTGTGCGGGCTCTCTAATTTTCTGGTCAACGATGTGCTCTGAGGATACAGGTTTGTTCGATTTTGTTGTTGTTGTTGTGGATTTTGGTGTGTGACGATGAGGGAGATATGCATTTTACTGCTACTTGTTCACGAAGAATGAAAGGAAATGTTGACTGGCTATTTCTTTGGTGCTGGTTGATGTTTGTTGTTGGACGAGGATGGGTGGAAGCAGATAAATTTCATACTGATTGTCCTTTATTACTAGTAGTGGATCCTCTTGGGGAGGACATGCTGGTAGCTGGAAATGGTGTGAAGGATGGTTGGGGAAAGGCTGCAATATTTACTGGTTGTTAAATGCTAATTCGAGGCTGATGCTTATGGTTGTTTGGTTATTCACTTCTGTTGTGAATGTGTTTTCTGTTGTGCTGCTAGTTGCTGGTTGCTGTTTTCTAGGAGGTGATAATGGCTAAGTTTTGTTGTGGTGCTTGTGATGTGGTTTAATGCTGCTGGTTGTGATTGGTTATGATGTCGTATTTGGTGCTGTTGGTTGCTGGTGCTGGTTAGTTTAGATGTGTTGTTTCTACTATGTAGTTGTGATGATTGGATGTGGTGCTGCTGGATGCTGGTATTGGCTGGATGTGACGTGGTGATGTCGCTGTTGTGTCTTGTTTTTTAGTCTTTTTCATTCTTTGGTTTTCTTTTTTTGGGCTTGTGTGTGTGTTTGTTAAGGGTTTTTGTGTGTGGGTAGATTGACCCCACCCCTCCCTTGTCTGTAGTGTCTTTGTGTCTTTTTATAATAAATTTTGGAGGTGGTCAGGAATTGCCTAGCCCCGAGCCTTCCATGCCCTAAAAACCTAAAAAATTCTAAAATCCATAAAAGGACCATTAAAACACTAAACCCCCTAAAACCAAAAAATTCAAAAAAACCTTATAAAACCTCCAAATCTTATAAAAACCCAATAAAACACTGAAATCCTTTAAACCCATCAAAAAATTAAAAAACTCTAAAATCCCTTAAAAACCCAAAAACCTAAAAAACAATGCTAGATCTGGATTTGGCGATGACAGTTTGGTCTGGTTTTTGCTTTGTTATGGATTGGATTTGTTAGATCTGGATCCTTCTCCTCCCCGGGCTTCGTCTTTATTGCTCTTGGGTGGCAGCAGTGATCAGTTTCTAGTTGTCTGGATAAAGTATTTGAAGTTGTTGGTGAAGTCAATGCAGGCTCAATGGATGTTTTGACGACTGGATAGGGGTGTGCCTAGCCAGATCTTCAGCAAGATGCTCTGGTGACTTCGTCTGGGAGAGTATTGGCATAGATTTGGTGACAAGTGGGTTCATCGAGCTTCACCACTTGTCGGCGACGGTGCTTACAGCTCTGTGCTTGGATCTGCGCTTCTTATTTGAACCCGAGGAGGGTCTTGGTGGCTTTTCAGGATTCTCAATGGGTCATGGTGGCCGATAAAGGTGAAGATGATGGATTGCTTTTCCAGTTCCGATTTCTTATTCTTGGATCTTGCTGCTGATGAAGGTATGGTCATACTGTGCAGTTTTCGGTTTGATATGTTGGTTAGTGTGTTCTTGAATTGTGGCTGGTTTGGTTTTGTGTTGCTGTTAATGCTGAATGATGAGCTTAAGGAGTTGTGGACAATGCGGAATGGGTTTATGTGTTGTGTTTGTTTGTCTTTTGTTTCTGATTTTTGATGGGATGTTGGAACTGGTCTAGTCAAGAAGATTCGGTCGCTGGATTCTAGGTTGTTATATGACATTTTCTGCTGGTTGTTGGTTCTTTCATAATTTGCTGCTGAATTTTGGTTGGTTATTGAGTTGCTGGATGATGATCTACGGGACTTTGGCTACCGCTTCCATTGGTGGTCCTGTGCGGCTGGTGATAGACCCACCTAGCATGGTGGTACTGGATGATGTATAGTTTGTTGATTTTGCAGATGGTAGTTCTATTTTTATGGTGGTTCGATTTTACTGGTGGTTTGATGTTGCTGGTCGCTGGATCTAGTGCTTCTGGGTACCATTTTCTTCTTCGCTGGGAACCGCTGAAAGAGGTGCTGGCTGTCGGAATCTGATGGGCTGGACGTTGGCTCCTACTTGGATGAGATGCGAGGTTGCTGATGCTTTGGAGTTGATGAAGTTGTTGTGTATGCTGATGGTGCTACTACTGCTGGATTTTGGTTGCTGCTTGGTTGGGACTACTACTGGATCTTTCTTACATGGATTTGTGTGTTTTTTCTTTTTTGAACTTTATTTTTTTGGGTCTTTTGCGTCTTGGGTTTGTAAAGGGTTTTTGAGTGCAGGTCGTCTGACCCCTCCCGTCCCTTGTCTGCTGCGTATTTTTTTTTCATAATAAAATTTGGCGGGGGGGGGGGGGGGGGGGTGGGGAATAACCTGATCCTCACATCTTCCATGCCCTAAAATCCATAATAACCCTAAAAATTCTCAAAATCCCTAAATACCACAAAAACCATAAAAATTAAAAAAAAATTAAAAAAATCTACCATTATATTAAAAACCCTAAATACCCTAATGAAAATCTTTAAAACCTAGAAATATTAAAACAGTTAAAAATATTAATATCACTGAAAACCATTATAACCCACCAAAACCGGAAACCCCACCAACCTTCAAAATCCTTAAAAAACCTAAAACCATAAAAATCCTAAAAGCCCCTCAAATGACCTAAAATGTTAAAACCCTTCAAAACACCAAAAACCATAAGAAACCCAAAAAAAAACCCAAAAACACTTTAAAACCCTAAAAAATATATAAATATATAAAACCCTGAAAAAATATAAAAATACCCTAAAAGCCCTAAAAACCCTAAAAACATAAAATACCCTAAAAATCATAAAAAACCTAAAACACATAAAAATAATAAAACCCCACTAAAACCCCTAAAAATACTTTAATTCCTTAAAAATATTAGAAAACTATAGAAACCATTAAAACCCAAAAAATCCAAAAAATCTCAGAAAACCTAAATATTCCAAAAAAACCTACAACCTCAAAATCTTTAAAATCCATAAAAACCCATAAAAATTATTAAAATTTACTAAAAATCCCCAAAAATATAAAAACCCCAAAAACCTTACAAAACCTTAAGAAAACCATAAAAACATAGAAACACATAAACAACCTAAAAACCTAAAGACTCTAAAAACCTTAAAAACATTAAAAATCCCTAAAACCCCCCAAAATCCCTAAGATCCCTAAAAACCAGTAAAAATATGAAAAAAACACTACAAATCCCTATAACGTAAAAAACCTTTAAAACCCAGAAAAACCATAAGAAAATTTTTAAAAACTAAAAACACTTAAAATCCATAAAGAAAAAAAATGATAAAACCATAAAACCCCTAAAAGTCCATAATACCCTAAAAACCCATGAAAACGATAAAAACCTCAAAAACGTTAAATACCCCCAAAACCCCATAAACCCCCCCCCCCAAAAATAAAACTACCCCCTTGAAACCCCAAAACCTTAAAAATTTTAAAATCCATATAATACCCTAAAAAAATAAAACCCCCAAAAGACTTAAAAAGTATTTGAAAACTACAAAACCCTGAAAAACAATAAGAAAACCTAAAAAAACTAAAAACACATAAAACCCTAAGAAACCTAAATATGTTTAAAATCCTGAAAATCCCAAAAGTCCCTAAAACCCTAAAGCCTCTAAAAAGTATCAATCTCATAAAAACCTTAAGAAACCATATATAACCATAAAACCGCTAAAACTCACTAAAAATTCTATAAACCATTTCAACCCCTAAAAATGTTAAAAAATCTAAAAACCAAAAAAAACCCTATAATACTCAAAAAAACATAAAAACCTAAAAACCATAAAAACTCTCACCACTTCAAAAAATCCTCAAAACCCCTAAAAACACTAAAAACCCTAACAATCCTAAAATATCCCTAGAAAACCCAAAAAACATAAATACACTAAACCCTATGAATATATTAGAAACGTAAAAACACGTAAAACCACTTAAAAACATAAAAAAATCTAAAACTCTAAAAGGCCCCAAAGACCCTAACAACCCCTAAAAACTATAAAAACCCTAAATAAATTGAAAACCCCCAAAAAATTAAAAACCCATTAAAAACCTAAAACCATTGAACCCAATAAAACCCCTTTAAACACGTAAAAAAAACATAAAAACACTAAAAAATAATAAAACCAAAAAACCATTGAACCCCTTAAACTCCCCAAATCTCCTAAAACCCCATATAAATCCTAAAAAAGCACTAAAAAGACATAAAATGTAAAAAATCCATCAAAACCCTAATATCCTATAAGAAAATTTTAAAATCCTAAATACACTAAAAACAAAAAAAACTAAAAATCTAAATAACTATAAAGAACATAAAACAACTAAAAACCGAAAAAACCAATAAAACCCCATAAATTTACAAAAAATCTCTAAAAACCCTGTAAAACCCTAGAAACATTAACAAACTCCAAAACAAATGAAAATAATAAAATAAAAAAAACACTAAAAACCCAAAAAACCAAAAATACCATAAAACAATCTAAAATCCAAAAAACCCTCAAAATACCTAAGAACCCTAAAAATCCATAAATAACATAAAATCTCTAAGAACCCCTAAAACCCAAAAAAACACAAATAACCCAAAAACCATAAGAAACCATTTAAAACCTAAAAAACATAAAACCCCTAAAAACATAAAAACACAAAAAACCATAAAACCCATAAAATACCCTAAAACCCGCAGAAAAACATAAAATCCCTAAAACTCCTTAAAATCCTAAAATCCCACTAAAAACTCTAAAACCCTTTAAAATCCCTAAAAATATCAAAAGATTCTAAACCGTCATTAAAACCCTAAAAACTTCAAAAACCCTACAATCCAAAAAAACCTTAGAACCTTAGAACCTTTAAAAACACTAAAACCCCTCAAAATCCCTAAAAACCATACAAACACATAAAAAACCTTTAAAATCCATAAAAATACATAAAAACATAACAAAACCTAAAAAGTTGAAAAACTATAAGAAAACCTTAAAAACCTAAAAACACCTAAAACCTCTAAAAATTCCCTAAAAACAAAAAACCCTAAAAATGCTAAAACCCCTCAAAATCCATAAATACACTAAAAACAATAAAAATTGTTAAAAACTCTAGAAATCGCTAAAAATGTAAAAACCCTAAAAAACCATGAAAACCCCTAACAAATCCATAAAAACATATCAACCCATAAAAACACTAAAAATGTAAAAAATGCTAAATACCCTAAAAAGACCCTAAAACCCTTCATACCATAAAACCCTTAAAAACCATTAAAACCCACATAAAACCATAAAAACAGAATAAAAACTCTGAAAACCCCTTTAAAACACTAAAAAATTAAAAAAAACTCAAATAAATATTTAAAAAACTCAACAAAACCCCCAAAACCAGAAAACAACAAATGTTGAAAACCCTAGATCCCTAAAAACCCAAAAAACCTTAACATTTCTAAAACTCCCTAAAAATCCCTAAAAATGTAAAAACAATAAAACCATAAGAAAAAATTAAAAACATAAGAACACATAAAACACTAAACATCCCAAAAAATTATAAAGACCCTATAAAACCATATAACCCCTAAAAACCCTAAAAACCTAAAAAACATACAAATCCAAAAAATACCTATAAATAACTAAAAATGTAAAATCCCTAAAAATACCCAAAACCCTCAAAAACATTTTTAACATAAAAAACATAAAACCGCTCAAACCCCCCAAAAAAATCCAAACCCCCTAGGATACCCAAATAACCCTAACAGCCATAAAAAAAACATAAATAACATAAAAAACTCCTCAAAACCTTTAAAACCATTAAATCCCATAAAACGCCATAAAAACCCAAAAAACACACTAAAAATGATAAAAATTATTCAAACCCATAAATACATTTAATAAATCCAAAACCTTAAAACCCAAAAAACAAAAAACTCAAATAAAAATCCTAAAAAACTTAAAATCTCTCAAATTCCCTAAAACCCATAAAAAATATAAAAATCCTAAAAAACCTAAAAATACAAAAAAAAGTAAAAACCCTTAAAATCGTGAAACCCCATATGATAAGCTTAAAAACCTAAAATCAATTATAACAACTAAAAACCAAGATAATTTAACCCTCAAAATACCCTAAAATGCCTAAAACCCCACAGAATCCCTTAAACCCCTAAAACCCATAAAAATCCTAAAAAATCAATAAAGACAAATTAAATGTAAAAAACTGTAAATATATGAAAAACCTTAACAAAACTGGAAAAATTAAAAAACACTTTAAACCCCTAAAAACCAAAAAAAATCTAAAAACCATAAAAGGACCATTAAAACACTAAACCCCCTAAAACAAAAAATTCATAAAAACCATAAAAAACCTCCAAATCCCATAAAAACCCAATAAAACACTAAAACCCCTTTAAACCCCCCAAAAATTTAAAAAACTCTAAAAACCCAAAAACCTAAAAACATTGCTAGAAACCCAAAAAAACCCTAAAAACTGCAATAACCCTAAAAATTCTCAAAATTCCTAAAAACCCAAAAAATCATAAAAATCCAAAAAAATCTACAATTATATTAAAAACCCTAAAATTCATAAAGAATATCTTTAAAACCTAAAAATATTAAAACTGTTAAAAACATAAAAATCTCTATAAACCATTGAAACCCACCAAAATCGTAAAAAACCCCCAAACCATCAAAATCCTTAAAAACTAAAACCATAAAAACCTTAAAAGCCCAAAAATGACCTAAAAATGTAAAAAACCTTCAAAACACTAAAATCCATAAGAAACTCATAAAAACCCAAAAACACTTAAAACCCCTAAAAATATAAAAAAGCTAAAATCCCTGAAAAAATATAAAAATACTCCAAAACCCCTAAAACCCTAAAACCATAAAATACCCTAAAAACCATAAAACCCCTAAAACCAGTGAAAATATTAAAACCCCACTAAAAACTCTAAAAGTACTTTTTTTGAACAAAAGACAAATTCCTTAAAAACTGAGATCAGCGGAAGTACAAGCGCGAAGCCATGACCGAAAGTGGTCCAGCCAGAGCTGGTCATCATCAAGAGGGACATAGGCCTCCAGCTGGTGGGCAGCATTTATCCCTTCCCTTCTGATGACGGAGATAGAGCAGGAAATGAAACATTGACGAAGAGAGTGTATTTTCCATATGAGGGGGCCATAAGATTAAAGGTCGTCATTGTTGTGGTTGATGGCCTTGTTAATAGTGAGATAGTCCGATTCAAGGTGGATATTCTCTCATCCAAAATCTTTGGAAAACGTCATCTCGACGAGGATGGAAGCGGCTTGGGGAACAACGGGCACCCAAAGAGTACGATATGATTCATGTTTGGCTGCGATGATTTTACCCAAATGATCCCGGGCCAGCAGACCAAGGCCGACATGACCATCCTTGGGGAGAGACACATCCACATTAATCTTGAGGATCCCTTCTGGTGGCATATGCCAATGGGAGGATGGGGGTGGGATCCAAAGGGCTTCTGTTGACCAGAGTGATGCTGCCAGCCTGCAATCCAGGATGATGCCCATTCAATCCAGAAATCAGGAGGCTTCAGGAAATGGTTGAACACCGCATCGTTACGACGAACCCAAATGATCCAAGCCTTGATGAAAAGTGAACCCGCCAAGGTCGGAAAAGAGGAAGAGCACCAATTCCTAAGGAGCGAGGGGAGGTCAGAGGCTAGATCTATTGAAGAAGCCGCAAATGAGCCCCATTTGTTTCCAATCTCCTTTTCCCCCAGATATTGGATGATTGCGTGGAGGGGAGATTCTGGAACATTCAGGCAGAAGGGGAAGAACATGTCATTGGAGAAATGTTTGAAGGCACGAAGGCTCATGGTAGGGAGGATGCCCAATCACACCTGCCACCAGAAGTGGCCGATTTTTGGGGGTACGTTGAGCTTCCACAGTGAATACCATGGCCCCCCTTCCCTAACGTCTGACTGAGTACAAAGAGCAAGTCGATAGTCGGATTTCACCTGAGATGTCGTTGATCCAAAAGAGGTGGTCAGGGCCTGCATCCGGAACACATGGGATACTCTGGATAATCCCTATGTCTCTTTCATTAAACCATGATTGAAGATTTTCCATGCACCACCCATTCCCATGATCAGCAAACAGGCCCCGGATGGTGGTACCTTCAATCCCAGGTGGGGCTGGGGATAATGCCCGCATGTCGTCCTTATCGATCAGCCAGGGGTTCTTCCAGATAGACATTGATGTACCATTCCCAATCCTCAAACCCAACCCTCTCTCCAGGAGGCTATGGGAGCCCCAGATGCTTCTCCAGAGGAAGCTGGGTCAGGGGGCGAAGAGAGGAATCCTGGAAATCCTTGTGGGGGTAGTATTTAGCATGGAGAACTCGTGCATAGAGAGAGGAAGGGTTGTAAATTAGTCGCCATCCTTCCTTTGCCAGCAATGCATCATTAAAGTGAAAGAGGTCCTGGAAACCCATTCCTCGCTAAGATTTTGGCTGGAAGAGATTTTCTCAGGCGATCCAGTGGGTTTTATTCATTCTATTGTTTTCTCGCCACCAGAAGTTTGCTGTGCGTGAGTAGATCTGGTTGAAAACCACAGTAGGAAGATTAAATAGGGACATAAAGTAGATGGGTAAAGAATTAAGGGCAGCCTTAATGAGGGTTTCTTTTCTGGCTTTGGAAATTCTTTTTGGGGTCCATCCTTGGATTTTTTCTCTATCCTATCAAATAAAGATGTGAAGATATCTTTTTTGGATCGGCCGATCACTGTAGGTATCCCGACGTACTTTTGATGCTTCTCGGCTATATGAATGCCTTCAATGGAACAAATCTCTTCTCTTCTGGCAAGTGGGACCCCAGATCTGAAGGAGACTTCCGACTTGCCATAATTGATTGTTTTCCCCGAGGCCCTCTCATACTGTTGGATCACATGGCCTATAGTGAGGCACTCATTACGGATAATGCCATTGTGGCCCATGAAGTGTTCCACTCAATGAAAACACGCTCCACCACGAAAAGAGGAACAATGGCATGGAAACTGGACATGACCAAGGCCTACGATAAAGTGGAATGGAATATCCCCAGATTCGTGATGCTGAAAATGGGCTTCTGCTCTAAATGGACAGAGATGATCATGCACTATGTCTCGTCTTTTTTCTTCCGAATTAATGTCAATGGGGTGCTCACCCGTGGCTTCTCCCCAACCCATGGATTCTCCCCTAAAACCCCATAAAAAACCCCCAAAACCAAAAATAACTAAACCCCTTAAAACCACCAAAACCATAAAAATTTTAAAAAACATTTAATACCCTAAAAAAATAAAAAAACCGCAAAAATTATAAAAACCCCTAAAGACACTAAAACCCCTCAAATTCATTAAAAACTCTAAAATCCCATTAAATCCAAAAAAAATCCGTAAAATCCCTAAAAACATAAAAACCCCTAAAAACACTAAAAAATCTCATAAAACCCGAGAAACCCAAAAACACTTAAAACCCTATAAATATTAAAAATTAAAATACACTAAAACCCTTTAAAAATCATAAAACTCTAAAAAATTCAAAATCCCTAAAAACACTAAAACATTACAAATATTAAAAAATAACTTAAATTACTAAAAATATAAAAAACCCAAAAAACCTTAAAACCCCTAAGAAAACCATAATAACCTAAAAACACATAAAATCAGTAAAAACCTAAAAATGCTAAAAACCCTAAAAATCACTAAAAATACCATAAAACATCAAAAACACATGAGAAATAATAAAACTCCTATAAACCATTAAAAACCCTAAAAACTATAAAATCACTTTAACCAATAAAAACTATAAAAACCATTTAAACCCCTAAAAACATTAATAAAAACTAAAAAACGTTAATACCGTCAAAAAACTCAAAAACCCTATAAACTATCAACCCCCTAAAAATCCTAAAAAATACTAAAAACTCTAAAAATACTGAAAAATGATAAAAACCCATAAAATATTAAAAGTCCCAAAAATTACCTAAAACATAAAAACCTTTAAAAATACAAAAATACACTATGAAAACCTTAAAATACTAAAAAATGAATGTACCAAAAAATATAAAAAAATATTAAAAATTAAAAAATCTGAAAATCCCTAAGAACATAAAAATCCAAAAAAACAAGAAAACATCTAAAAATATTAAAAACCTAAAAACATTTAAAACCCCTAAAAAATATACAATTCATATAAGCACACTAAAACACCTATATACTATAAAAATCTCTAAAAACCTAAAAACCCCAAAGAATCTATAAAAAACCAAAAAAACCAAAAAAACTCGGAAACCCATATAAAGCCCTAAAAATGTTAAAAACTCTAAAAACATTAAAAACCAAAAAAAAAACACAATAAAACTTTAAAATCCAAAAAATCATTAAAACTCTTAAAAACCATGAGAAAAATAAAACCCCTCCAAAAAACTAAAAACCATAAAATCCTAAATTGTCTCTAAAAATCATAAAAACATAAAAAAACTAAAATCCAAGAAAAATATAAATAAAACCATAAAACCCTAAAATACATAAAACCCCTAAAAACCCTTAAAATATAAAAACCAAAAAAATACATAAATGGTGCTACAACCCTGAATAAACCCCTAAACAAATAAAAATATCTAAAAAACATAAAAAAAAATAAAAACCCCATAAAAACTCTAGAAAACCAATAAACCTATAAAAACCCATTAAATGTTAAAAATGTTAACAAAATCCAAAAAACCAAAAAAACCTAAAAACTCAAAAAATAACTAATAACCAAAAATAACCACAAAAACTCTAAAAACCTAAAAAGCCCCCAAAATTTTGAATATTCATAAAAACCCAAAAAAAATCTAAAAATACTAACAAAGCAATAAAATACCTTAAAACATAAAAAACCCTACAAACTCTAAAAATTGAAAGAAAACATTAAAAACATTAGAAACAAAAAACCCCAAAACATCACAAACTATAAAAACCCTAATCCTCCCTAACAAAACTGAAACACCCTTAAAACCCTCAAAATACCAAAAAACCCTAAAGACCTATAAAAACCTAAAAGGAACTAAAATCCCTAAAAACATTAATAACAAAAAAACCCCTAAGAAAACCATAAAAATGTAAAAAACATTAAACACCTAAAAAAAATAAGGTTTAAAACCATAAAAAACCTAATGACCCTAAAATCCCTAAAATCTTGAAAAACCATAAAACCCCTTAAAACCTTAAAAAACCAATGATCCCTAAAAACATTAAAATCTCTAAAAACCAATTAGACCCCAATTTTTTTTAAAAAACTATAAAAAAACATAAAACCCCAAAAGGCACAACAAAATCTAAAAACCAAAAAACCCCTAAAATTTCTAAAAAAACCTCAAAATCCCTAAAACTATTAAAAAGCCAAGAAATTCCTAAAAATCCCTAAAAACATAAAACCCCTAAAAACACTGAAAAACCCAAATAAAACCTTAAAAAAATAACACATAAACCCCATAAAAATCATAAATTTCAAAAAACCTGAAAACCCAAAAAATAAAAAAATCCCTAAAAATCAATAAAAACACTAAAAACCATAGAAATACTAAAAAGCCCTAAAAATTACTAAAAACCTAAAACACCCTTAAAGCACTATTAACCCTATAAATTCATTAAATCCCTAAAAATAATAAACACAAAAAACTAGAAAAATAAGGATAAAACCCATAAACATTTCCTAATAAGACCCTAAAAACCCTGAAATCCTCTAAAAACCCTAAAAAATCCATAAAAACCTTAAAACACCCAAAACCCATAAAATCCCTATAGGACCACTAAAATATTTAAAAACCCCAAAAACCCCTAAAAACAATATAATAATGTAAAAACCATTTAGACACTAAGAAACATAAGAAAACATAAAAACCCTAAAAAACATAAAAACCCTAAAAACCCAAAAAACACTCTAAAACACTAAAAACCATAAAAATCGTAAAACCCTAAAAACCCTTTAAAATCCTTAAAAACAGAAAAACCCTAAAAACCTAAAAAACCCTAAGAAAACCAAAAAAACCTAATTACACTAAAACCCCTAAAAACCTATAAAATTGCTAAAACGCACAAAAACCCTAAAAACTATAAAAACCATAAAGCCATCAAAATAAAAAAAAATCTATAAAAACACTAAAAACTTTATTAAAATCCATAAAAACATAAAAAACCCTAAACATTGAGAGACCCTAAGAAATCCTTAAAACACAAAAAACACATAAAATCGAAAAAAATCTAAAAATGTTAAAAACCCTAAAAAAACCCTAAAACCCTAAAAACTCCTAAAAACCATAAACCCCCTAAAATGCATAAAAACCCCAAAACCACTAAAAACTCTAAAAATCCTGAAACCCCTAAAAATATCAAAAAACATTAAAAAATTTTACAAATTATAACAAACATAAAAATCCCTAAAACTGCCAAAAACAATTAATAAATAACCTAGAACTCGTAAAACCCTGAAAACTCAAAAAATATTTGAAAACACTAAAACACCATAAAAATAAAAAAATTTATAAAACACATAAAAACCTAAAAAACATTAAAAAACTGAAAAATCATAGGAAGACATTGAAAACCTAAGAACACATAAAACCCCAAAAAAATCTAAAAACCCTAAAAAACCTCAAAATACCTAAAAACCCTGGAATAAATAAAAAACCAAAAAACATGTAAATATCCATAAAAACATAAAAAATTTAAAACACATATCAAAATACCTAAGAAAACCTAAAAAACCCTAAAAACATTTAACCTTATAGAAAACATAAAAAATGCTAAATCCCCACAAACCTCTAAAAATACACTAAATACCCTAAAACCCCTAAAAACCATAAAACCAATAAAACCACATAATAAAACTAGAAAGAAAAGAAAACTATAACAAGCATTTAACCCTTAAAAATGATAAAGAACTCTAAAAACCGTAAAACACTAAAAAATCAAAAGAACCCTAAAACCCCTAAAAAACTATAAAATCCCTAAAACCATTAAAACCCCTCAAAATCTAGAATACCCCTAAAAATCCTAAAAAATCCCTAAAATATCACTAAAAATGTAAAAAACATAAATACTTGTGAAAATATCTAAGAAAACCTAAAATCCTAAAAACATAAAACACCTAAAAACCAAATAAAAAAGATAAAACCCTTAAATCTAAAAAACCCAAAACCCCACAGTATCCCTAAAAACTCTAAAAAATAAAAATTTAGAAAACCCTAAAAATCTAAAAAATTATAAAAAAACAAAAACCATGTGAAACGCTTAGAAAAGTTTAAACACTAAAAAACAGTTAAAATTCATAAAAAAATAAGAAATACAAAATACCCTAAAACCATAAGAAATATATAAATACCCCCAAATCCAAAAAAATTATAAAAAACCCAAAAAAACCATAAAAAGCCCTATAGACCCATAGAACACCTAAAAACAACTAAAAATTATAAAAACCCTTTAATACCTTAAAATGTAAGAAACTATAAAAAACCTTTAAAACCCAAAAACATAAAATCCCAAAAAACCCAAAAAAAACCATACAAATAATAAAAATCCTATAAAACCCAAAAGGCCTCAAAATATTTAAAATCCTCATAAAACCAAAAAAATCCTAAAAATTAAATAAAAATATTGGAAAATATAAAACACTATAAAATCCTTGAAAAAACCTAATAAAACATTAAAAACCTAAAAAAACTTATGACCCCTAAAATTCTTAAAATTCTAAACCCCCTCAAAGAAGACACTAAAAACCTTAAAAATCTCTCAAAATTATTAAAACCCCTAAAAGAATAAATACCGCTAAAACCCATAAAAAAATAAAAACCACTAAAAACCCCTAAAAACCCTAAAAAACCCACAAAACCCATAAAAATATTTAAAAACACCATAAATCCCACAAAATCCTTAAAAACCATAAAACCATAATAATATGAAAAAAAATCCAAAAAATACCAAAAAACGTAGAAAATCCTAAAAACCCTAAAATCCAAAGGAAAACCATAAAAACCTAAAAATACTAATAAACCATAAAAACCAAAAAAAACCCTAAATACTCATGTAATCCCTAAAAATCATAAAACATTAAAAAAACCTATAAAGCATAAAAATCATAAAAACCACTGAGAATCCCAAAAACATAAAAACCCATAAAAACAAAGAAAAATCTTATGAAAACCTTCCAACCACATAAGTAATTAAAACTCCCGAAAAACCAAAAAATGAAAAAAAAACCTAAAACCCCTAAAAGGTCCCTAAAAACTCAAAACACCCAAAAACCATACAAACCTATCAAAGTCCATAAAAACCATAAAAACCTAAAAAGTGCAAAAAATACTTAAAAACATAAAAACCCATAAAACCTTGAAAACCCTTAAGATAATCTTACAAAATAAAAACAATTAAACACCCTAAAAACCAAAAAAAATGACAACAACCCAAAAAAACCCTAGAAACCTCAAAAACCCTAAGAACTCTTAAAAACCAAAAAAAACTAAAAATACCTTAAAAAAACTAAAAGGTCCTTAAACCCTTAAAACCACTAAAACTATAAAACACATAAACACCAAAAAATACCATAAAAACCTATAAATTCCCTAAAACCCACAAAAAATATAAAATCAATTTAAACAACTAAAAACCAGAAAACCTATAAAAACATTAAGTGCCCTAAAAACTCAAAAACCCGCTAAAATCCAAAAAACTAATAAAACATTAAAAAATAAAACCCCTAATAACCCTAAAAACCATAAAAATTATTAAATATCCCTATAAAATAAAAAAACTAAAATCTCTAAAAATACCAAATAAAACCACAAAAACATATAAACATATAAAACACCTAAAAACCTAAAAATGATAAAAAAAACATAAAAACCCTATAATGACCCAAAAAACACTAATGACCTCTAAAGACTAAAAAAATCATTAAAAACCTTAAAAAATATTAAAATCATAAAAAACCAAAATACCACTAAAAACATAAAAAACCCTTTAATCGCCTAAAAGTGATAAAAAACTCTAAAAAACCATAAAACCCAAAAAACCCAAAAAACCCTAAAAACTAAAAAAACACTAAAACACAAAAAAACCCATCAAAAACAAAAAAAACCATAAAAATCCCTAAAACCCCTAAAAAATAAAAATTGTAAAAAATCGATAAAAATCCCTAAATACGGATAAAACCTTAAAACCCTAATAGATCCCTAAGAAAACTATAAAATCCTATAAACCACAAAAGCTACTAAAAAACCTACAACATGATAGAATCCCTAAAAAACATAAAAAAGACCATACCACTCTAAAAACCCGTAAAACCAATAAACCTCTTAAAACATTAAAAACACGAAAACCCCTAAAAACACATCAAATATTAAAAATCCTATAAACCCCCAATAAGGATAAAAAACTCTAAAAAATCATAAAACCCTAAAACCCAAAAAAAACTCAAAACAAAAAACCCATAAACACTAAAAAAACCCCACACAACCCTAAAAATCATAAAACCCCTAATTACTCTAAAAAACCCAAATAACCGTAACAACCATAAAATTCATCAAAAAAACCCTACGAATATTTTTAATTGAATAAAATCATAAAAACCGTAAACTTCCAAAAAAAACCTAAGAAAAAATTGAAAACATAATAACCCATAAAACCCCTAAAAACCTAAAATAATATTAATAACCCTATAAAATCCTAAAACCCATAAAATCCCTATAAACCCCAAAAAATGATTAAAACCCGAAAACCTCTATAATTCCTAAAAGCATAACAAACCCTAAACACCCTAAAACCCTAAGGAAATATTAAACCCATAAAAATAAATAAAACCCCTAAGAACCATAAAAATTATAAACCAAAAAAACATAAAAACACCAAAAAAATCCCTAAAACCCCTAAAAACCATAAAACCCCAAAAAATAATAAAAACCTAAGAACCCCCAAAAAACACTAAAACCCACTAAAAACCCTTTAAACACCTAAAAAAGATAAAAAATATAAAAAATCATAAAAATATTATAACACTCACCCCCCAAATCTAAAACTATTCCAAATCCATAAAAACCATAAAAATCCTAAAATATTCATAAAATTCCTTAACAACATAAAAACTAAAAATTACCTGAAAAGCATAAGTAATCCTAAGAACACTAGAAACCTATAAAAACTAAAAAATATTTAAAACATTAAAACCCCAAAACCCCTACACCCCCCAATCCAAAAAACCATAAAAACTAAACAAATCTAGAAAAATTCCTAAAAATCATTAAAAGCATAAGGAATGATAAAAACCAGAAAAACCCAAATAAAATCATAAAAACTTAAAAACAATTAAAACAACTAAATACCTAAAAATTCTAAAAAACACTAGAAATCCCAAAATGACAAAAAAACCCCCCAAAACTACTAAAACAATAAATCCCCTAAAACCCTAAAAATACCCTAAATACCATAAAACCCCAAAAACACTAAAAATCCTAAAAATTATTTTATATCCTAAAAATGTTTAAAAAATTATAAAAACCATAAAACCCTAAAAAACTAAACAAAATACCCTAAAAACAAAAAAAAAATATAATAAACTAAAAAACCCTAAAATCCATGAAAATCCTGAAAAACTCTAAAACCCTTAAAACAAATAAAAATCCCAAAAAATACCTACAAACATAAAAAACATAGAAACACCATAAGAAGAACATAAAAACCTAAAAACACATAAAACCACTAAAAACCAATATAAATGATAAAAATTCCTAAAACCCCATTAAAACCCAGACCCCCAACCATAAAATACATGAATACAAAAAAACCCCATAAAAACTATAAAAGGCCAGAAAAAACATGTAAATCCTTCTAAAACCCTAAAAACTTTAAAAAATCTACAAAATCCCTAAAACCCAAAAAAACTCAAAATACCCCTTCAAAACAAAAATCCGAAAACCCCTAAAATCCCTAAAAATCTCAAAAAATCCCTCAATATTTAAAAAAAATCTAAAAACCCACAAAAAAATATATAAATTCTAAAAAAATTCCTAAAAACATAAAAAAAACTAAAAACATCAAAAAACTAAGAAACTCATAAACTGAAAAACACTCAAAACGCCAAAACACAAAAAGTAAAAGAAACCCTAAACAAACAAAAAAAATACTAAATCCCCTAAAACAATATAAACCTAAAAAAACATAAACCCCCCTAAAAACTCATTGGAACCTGAAAAAACCATTAAAAACTCTAAAACCCCATTAAACCCCTAAAAATGTTAAAAAATATAAATACCATAAAAACCCTTTAAAAATAAAAAAAAGCCTTAAATCCCAAAAAACCATAAAACTCTCATTATCTTAGAAACCCACAAAATACCTAAAACACAAAAAACCATAAAAATCCTAATAAATCCCTAAAAATCCCAAAAACGTAAAAACCCTATAACCCCAAAACCCCAAAAAAAACAAAATAAACATAAAAACCTAAGAACTCTAAAAATCCCTAAAAACCAAAAAAATGAAGAAAACCTTAATAAACATGAAATCTATAAAATACCCAAAATCCATCAAAATCCCCCAAAAAACCCATAAATTTCCTAAAAAATTCCATTAAATCTCTAAACATGCAAGAAACCCTAAAAATCCCTAAGAAAATATTAAAAACCTTTAAACACACCCATTAAAACCTAATAACCATTAAAACCCCTAAAAATCCTAAAAAGAACACAAAACCCATAAAAAGACTAAAACCCATAAACCTCTAAAAACCAAAAAAAACTCTAAAATCCATTTAAACACCTAAAAATATCATGAAACAATAAAAACCCTAAAAACCTTAAAAAACCCAGAAAACACTAAAAAACCTAGAAAACCATAAAAATTCCAAAACCCTTAAAAACCATAAAATCATGAAAATCCATAAAAAATCTGAAACCCCATAAAAATCCTAAAACATTCCCAAAAGGCCTAAAAATATAATAACCCCTAAAAACGCAAAAAGAATAAGAAAAACTCAGAAACCCAAAAAAAATAAAACCTCTAAAAATATATAAATCACAAAATCATAGAAATCTCTAAAACCCCTCAAAATCCTTAATACCCCCAAAAATGTGAAAGTCCCAAAAAATCCATAACATTATCTAAAAACATAAAAACATTAAATCCCTAAAAACCCTAAAAACCTAAAAAAACTAAAAACCCCAAAAATATAAATATGACAAAAACCAAAATGACCCTAAAAACCCGAAAACCCGTAAAAATCGGAAAAAACATTAAAATATATAAAAGTTAATAAATGAACTAAAAACTAATAAAACATTAAAAACCCACTAAACCCCTAAAAACATTAAAAAAATTAAAACCATTAAAAACTATAAAAAATAAAATAAAAAATCCCTAAATACAAAATGGATCATAAAATCCCTAAAACCATTAAAAACCTCCAAATCCCTAAAAACCCTGAAAACAATAAAAATCATAAAAAATCCCCCAAATCATTAAAAATGTAAAAAACTCTAAAATCACTTAAAGACCCTAAGAAAACCTTAAAACCCTCAAAACACTTAAAATCCCTAAAACCACAAAATCTCAAAAACACTAAAAACCTCAAAAACCCATAAAACCCCTAAAAACCTAAAAACTCCTAAAAAATAAAAAACCCCAAAATAACTTCTAAAAAATATGAAACCCATTAATCCCCTAAAATTTTTAAAACACACTAAAAACCCATAATAACTCAACAAAACTCAACAAATACCCAAAAATACCAAAAGACCATAAAAAGACTAAAAACACTAAGAACCCTAAAAATCACAAAAATCCCCAAAAACCATAAAATTATTAAAAAGCCATAAAAATAAAACAAAATATTAAAAAATACATAAATCCATAAAGACCCAATGAAAAATACGAAAACCTAAAAAATTAAAATCCTCAAAAATCAAAAAAATGCAAAAAACATTAAAAACGCTAAACCCCTCAAAATCCTTTAAAACCTAAAAATAATAAACATTCTAAAAATACAAGAAAGTCCATTAAAGAATAAAAACCTTAAAACCCCTATAAAAACCTCAAAAACCTAAAAACACATAAAAACCCTAAGAATCCTAAAAAATGATAAAAAACATTAAAAATATTAGACCCAAAAAACCCAAACACCACTAAAAATCATAAACCCATAAAAATCATTAGAAAATCTATATACCAATAAAAATGTTAGAACCCACTTAAAATTATAAAAACACTTTAAATCCATAAAAATGTTTAAAAACTCTGAAAAACATAAAATACCTAAAAACTAAACAACTATAAAAATCTAAAAATAGTAAAAACCTTAAAAAAACATAAAACCCATAAAAACCCCTCAAAATCCCAAAAAACCATTAAAACCATAAAATCCAAAAATATCCCTAAAAATACCTAAGAACATAAAAAACTATTAAAACATTAATAAAATCATAAAACCCTAAAAACACTTGAAACCCAAAAAAACATAAAAATTTATAAAACCCTAAAAGACTCAAAAAAACCCCTAAATCCCATAAAAACCTTGAAAATCCCAAAACCCCTAAAAATCCCAATAATCACTAAAAACAATAAAAACCCTTTAAAAGCATAAAAAATTCAAAAAAATAAATAAAACATAAACAAACTAAAAAACTAAGAAATCCCATAAAAACCATAAAAACATAAAATCTAAAACCCCCCAGAAATTCCAAAACCCCCTAAAACCCATAAAAACTCTAAAAAAAATAAAGAAACCTAAAAACATAAAAACCGTGAAAATTCTTAAGAAAAAATTTAAAATCATAAAAACACTATAACCCTCTAAAAACCTAAAAGAAATAAAAACCCTAGAACCATAAAAACTATAAAATCCATAAAACCCTAAAAAACATAAAAACCCAAAAAAATCCATAATATCTGACTATAAACTCTAAAAACCTTTTAAAACCATAAAAACTTTAAAAAACTAAGAACCCTAAAAATAATAAAACACACCAAAAAACACTAAAAACCCAAAAAAAGTAAAAAAAAACCATGAAAACCCTAAACAATATTAAAACCCCTCAAAATCCATAAAAATCATAAAAATCATAAAAATCCTATAAAATTCTAAAAAATACCTAAAACATAAAAACCCCTAATAACCTATAAAACTCCTTAGAAATCCCAAGAACCCAAAAAACACTTAAAACCCCTAAAAAATAAAAAAAACCTAAATGGATTAAAATAACCCTGAAAATAACACAAAATTGCAAAAAAACCCTAAAAATCCATAAAAACATAACACCCCAGTCAAAACTATAAATATCCTTAAAATTCCAAAAAAATATCTAAAATATCTAAAAACCATGAAACCCCTAATTACTCCAAAACTATAAATACCCAAAAAAACCCCAAAAAACCTAAAAGACTCTAAAAAACCCTCAAAATACCTAAAAACCTTAAAAACAATAAAAATCACAAAAAACCTAGAAACCCTTTAAAACCTGAAAAACACTAATAAAAACTTAGAAACCTAAAAACACTTAAAACCTCCAAAAACCTATAAACACAAAAAACACTAAAAATACCAAAAAATAAAAACCCCCTAAAAACTCTAAAATCCATAAGAAAACCTTAAAAACCTAGAAACACCTAAAACCCATAAAAACATAAAAAACCCTATAAACCCAAAAAAGACTCTTAAACCACTAAAAACCATAAAACCCATAAAAACTTTAAAAACTAAAAAAACCAACCCAAACCCTAAACACCACTAAAAACTCTAAAATTTATTTAACCCCATAATAAATGTTATGAAACAACAAAAACTCTAAAAATGTTAAAAACTCAAAAAAACCAAAAAACATAAAAACCCAAAAAAATATTAAAACACAGAAAAACTATAAAACTGTTAAAATCTGTAAAAAAATTAAAAAATCATAAAAATCCTAAAAACCCAAAAGCCCTTAAAACATAATAAACCATAAAAATAAATTATAACATAAGAAAACCTCAATAATACAAAAAAATAAACCCCCTAAAACCTGAAAAACACTAAAAACCCAAAAAATATAAAAAACCCCTCAAAATATATAAAATTCTAAAATCATGAAAATCCTAAAAAATCCCTAAATTTCCTAAAAAAAATCCAAAACTTGAAACCCCTGAAAAACCATAGGTACCTAAAATTACTTAAAAACCCTAAAAAACATAAGAAAAAGATAAAACCGTAAAATTCCCTAAAACCCAAACCCCTAAAAACCATAACAATTTCTAAAAAAAATTAAAATAGATAAAAATTAATAAAACCCTTAAAAGCACAAAAAACAATTTAAACATCTAAAAATGTTTAAAAACACAAAACCCCTAAAACACTAAAATATAAAAAGAACACTCAATACCCAAAGAACCCTAAATCCCTAAAAACACTTAAAACCTGAAAAACACATAAAACCCTAAAAAATGCTAAAAACCTAAAAATACTCAAAAAGCCAAAAAACCACCTAAACACCTTAAAACCATTGAAAAAATAAAACCCCTAAAATCAGTTACAAACACTAAAAACCCTTTAAACCCCAAAAAATTTTAAGAAAATAAAATCATTAAAAACTATAAAAAAATTAAAAAAATACCATAAAATCCCAAAATAAAATAATAATACTAAAACCCTAAGAACTCTCAAAATCCCAAAAATCCCTAAAAACCATAAAAATAATACAAAATCCCAAAAATTTCAAAAAACCCCAAAAAAACTAAAAGCCTAAAATCCATAAGAAAACCTTGAACACCTAAGAACACTTAAACCCCCTTAAAACCTAAGAACACTAAAAACATTAAAAACCCTAAACCACTCAACATCCATAAAAAACCTCAAAACTATAAAAAATATTGCAATCCTTAAAAGACCCTAAAAACATAAAAAACCCTCACAGCTAGAAAAAAACCTGGGAAAATATCAAAAACCTCAAAACACATAAAAACCCTATGAGACATAAAAAATGTTAAAAACCCTAAAAACACAAAAATTTCCGTAAAAAACCTAAAAACTATAAAAACTATAAAACCCATAAAAATATTATGAAACCCTATATACCCATAAAAACTATAAAAACACTAAAAATTATAAAAATCATTTAAACCCCTAAAAATGTTTAAAAAATCAAAAAACCATAAAGACAATATAAAACTCAAAAAACCATAAAAACTCTCAAAACCCCAACAAACCCCAAGAAACCCTGAAAAACACTTAAAAATAAAAATCCTAAAATATGAAAAGAAATCCCAAAAAAACATAAAAAACCCTTAAAACCCAAAGAAAATCTTAAAAATCTAAAAATACTAAAATCCCCTAAAACACTAAAAAATCACTAAAACCCTAAAAGACCCTAAAAACCCATTAAAACCCTAAAAACACTAAAAAAATAAACCCCTTTAAACCCCTAAAAACGTTAAAATACAAAAAAAACACTAAAAAACACTAAAAAACTAAAAAATTAAAAAATCCATAAAAATAATAAAACCATAAAACCCTAAAACACCTCAAAATCCCAACCCCCCCCAAAACCCATAAAATCCTAAAAAAGACCTCAAATTCCCTAATAACGTAACAAATAGTAAAAACCTTGAAAAGCCACAAGAAAAAATTTAAATCTTAAAAACCCTAAAAACCCCTAAAACCTAAAAAAGATAAAAAAACATAAAAACCCTAAAATCCATAAAACTCCTAGAAACCACAAAAAACTAAAAAAACCCATAAAATCCTACTATAAACTCTTAAAACCCCTTAAAAACGATTTTTTAAAGTATAAAAACCATAAAAATAATAAAAAACTAAAAAACACTAAACCCAAAAAACCAAAAAAACATAAAAACATCAAAAATTCAAAAAACCCTCAAAATCTCATAAAACGTTAAAAACCATAAATTACATAAAATCCATAAAAATACATAAAAAACTAAAAAACCAAAAAAACTGAGAAAAACCCAATGGAAACCTTTAAAACCTAAAAATACTTAAAATCCCAAAAATATAAAAACCCCAAAAAACCCAAAAACCCTAAAAAAACTCTAAAAACCCCTAAAATCTTAAATAATCATAATGACCATAAAAATACAAAAGAACCACTAAAAAATATATAACCAATTTAAATCCCTATAAACATCAGAAAAAATCTAAAAAACATTAATACCCCTAAAAACTCAAAACCCCCTAAAAACCAAAAAAACCATGAAGACCTTAAAAACAATAAAAAACACTAAATATCCTCAAAATCCCTAAAATTCATACAAAACCAAAAGAAATCTTAGAAAATTTCTAAAAATATGTAAAAACATAAATAAATCTCAAAACATGAAAAACACTAAGAAAACATTAGTAACCTAAAAAAACCTAATTCTTCTAAAAAATCTAAAAACTCGATAAACCATAAAAACCCTAAAACCCAAAAAAATGCTAAAACACTCAAAATATCCAAATAATCTAAAAACATAAAAAATTCATAAAATACCTAAAAATATAAAAAACCCTAAAACCTTGAAAACACTTAATAAAACCTTAGAAACCTACAAAAATATCAAATCCATAAAAAAAGCTAAAAACCCAAAAAACCTTAAAGAACATAAAAACACCACAAACCCTAGATACCATAAAAACCATTAAAACCTTTGAAATCCCATAAACCCATAAAACTCCACTAAAAACTCTAAAAATCAATTTAAATCACTAAAAGAGATAAAAAAAACTCTAAAAAATATTTAAAAATCTAAAAAACTCATAAAAACCCCCTCATTACCCAAAAAATCACTAAAAACCACAAAAGCATAAAAATCCTAAACCCCTCAAAATTCCTAAAAACCCCAAAAACAATAAAAATATTATAAAAATCCCTAAAATCCCAAAAAACATAAAAACCATAAGAACCCTAAGAAATCCGTAAAAACATAAGAACACTTAAAACACTAAAAACCACAAAAATTATAGAAACCTTAAAACACCCTAAAACCCTAAAAAACTAAAAAAAAAATAAAAACCCAAAAAAACCTACAAATCCTTTAAAACATAAAAACTATAAAACTTTAAGAAAAAAATTTTATCATAAAAAACATAAAACCCCAAAAAACAAAAAAAAAATGTGAAAACCCCCTAGAAAAACCTAAAAGACCCTAAAAATGCTAAAAACACATAAAAACTACCTAAACCCATAAACCCCCTAAAAACCCACAAAAACCTGTAAAAAAACAATAAAAATTCAAAATTATTTTAACCCCTCAATACATTTAAAACCTCTAAAACCCTTAACACCCTAATAAATTAAAAAAATCCTAAAAAACCAAAAAACCATAAAATTCCTAAAAACCATAAAAACTCACAAAATCCCATAAAAAACTAAAAAAATCCTAAAAAACCTAAAAATCATAAAAATATAAAAAACCCCTAAAAATGATGAAAACCCATCAGATAATCTTAAAACCTTAAAATCAATTATAACCCCTAAAAACCAAAAAAAATGTTAAACCCCTAAAACCCCCGAAAACCTCTGAACCCCCCAAAATCCCTAAAACCTGAAAAACCCATAAAAATACTATAAAATCACTAAAAACATAAAAAATAGAAAAACCCAGAAAACCCTTAACAAAATCTTAAAAAAAATAGTTAAAACCCCTAAAACCTAAAAATCTCTAAAAATTATGAAAAGAAAATAAAAATACAAAAATCCATAAAATCCATAAAATTCTTAAAACCATTAAAAACAAAAAAAAACACATAAAAAACTAGTAAAACAATAAAACGCCTTTAAACCCCTAAAAATTTTAAAAACTCGTAAAAACATTAAAATCTTAAAACACCCATTAAAACCCAAAACAACCTAAAAATGCTCAAAATCCATAACAACCCAAAAAAAATAAAAAACATAAAAATAAATAAATATATATATATATATATAATTATATAGAAAACCCAAAAACCCATAAAAACCAAAGAAAAATTTTTAATCCTAAAAAAGTTAAAACCACTAAAAACCTAAAAATCGCTCTAACCCATAAAAACCCCCAAAACCCAAAAACCCCAAAATATCCAAAAAATCACAAAAAACACTAAAATACATAAAAATCCTTCAAATACAAAAAATTAACCTAAAACTAATAAAACCCTTGAAACTATAAAAACTATAAGAAACCCATAAAATTCCCAGAACGCTTAAAACCCCTAAAAATTTAAAAATGATAAAACCACTAAAAAACTATAAAAATACCCTAAAACCTCTAAAAACCCATAAAAGCACTACAACCCCACTAAAAACTCTAAAAATAATTTAAACCCCTAACACGTTAAAAACTATAAAAACCCAAAAAACCCAAAAAACCTCTAAAACACCATAATAACCTTAAAAACCCTAAAACCCCATATCCTGAAAGAACATTAAATTCCATAAAAATTTTAAAAATTTCTTAAAAAATAAAAAAAAATGATAATCCACTTAAAACCATACGAGACCCTAAGAAAACCGTAAAAAACATTGAAACACATAAAACCCCTAAAAATCTAAAAATGATAAAAATCCATAAAACCCATAAAACCACTCAAAATCCCTAAGATCCAAAAAAATCCATAAAAACTAAAACAAATCCATTAAAATCATGAAAAACGTAATTAACCATTAAAACCCTGAAAACCCATTACAAAAATTTAAAAATAAAAAACACTTAAACCCCTAAAAAACCTATAAAATGATAAAACCTTATCAATCCCTAAAAATACCTAAAACCCAAAACCCTAAAAATAATAAAAACCCCTAAAAATTTAAAAATCCGAAAACCCAATAAAAACCCTAAAGCCCACAAAAAACACAAAAGCCCATAAACCCCTAAAACCATAAAAACGCTAAAAAAAAACTAAAACCCCTAAAAACCCTCAAAATCATTAAAGGCCCTAAAACCCCATCAAATACTAAACAATTCCTAAAATCCAAAAATCATAAAAACACCTAAACCCCTGAAAACACAATGAAAACCAAATAACAAAAAACCACTTTAAAACAGAAAAAATCAATAAAACCCCACAACCATAGGAATCATAAAAAATTTCTCAAATTCTTAAAAATATATAAAATCCTAAGAACCTTGAAAACCCCAATGAAAAACTTAAAACAATAAAAATATATAAAACCACTAAAACATAAACAATGCTAAAAACCCTAAAAACACATGAAAGGACCATGTTACCCATAAAGATGATGAGGAACCATAAAACTCCAAAAAACATTTAAAAACAATAAAAAATATAAATACCCAAAACAACCACTAAAAACACTAAAAATAGTTCAAACCCCTAAAACGTTTAAAAACTGTAAAAGCATTAAAATCATAAAAAAATCAAAAAATCTTATAAACATTGAAAACCTTATGAATACAAAAAAATCAAAAAAACCCTAAAAATCGGTAAAAATAATAAAAACCCCGAAAAAACCTAAGTATCTTTAAAAATACCTAAAAACATAAAAATTCTAAAAATTCTAAAAACCCTATGAAAACCTTAAAATCCTAAAAAAAACATAATTCCCCACAACAACATACAAAATTATATAAACAATAAAAAATATAAAAACCTAAAAACCCATAAAAACAATATCTGAAATAAATCCATAAAAATCCTAAATTCCCTAAATATCCCTAAAAACATAAAAATCCAAAAAAGAAGAGAAGCACTAAAAAACCTTAATATCATAAAAACATTTAAAACCCCAAATACCCAAAAAAACCCTATAATCCATAATGACACAAATAACATAAAACCCCTAAAACCCTTAAAAAATATTAAAATCCACAAAAACCATAAATACCAATGAATCCATAAAACCCAAAAACCCCTACAAACAATGAAAATATTAAAAAACCTAAAAACATAAAAACTGCTCAAAAAAAAGAAAAACCATAAAAATACTAAATAGTTAATTAAATTCATAAAAACATAAAAAAAACTAAAAACCTTGAAAATGTCAAAGAAAACCTAAAAAACCTAAAAACACAAAAACCCCTACAAACCCTAAAAAATCTAAAACCCCTTAAATTCCTTAAAAGACACTAAAAACATGAAATCCTCTTAATCCCAAAAAATATCTAAAAACCTAAAAAAATATAAAACCCCATAAAATCCCCGAAAACCAATAAAAATCATAAAACACTATAAAACCCTAAAATTGTTAAAAACTATAAAAACCCAAAAAATACTAAAAACTCAAAAGAAAAATACCTAGGACCCAAAAAAAATAAATAACCTAAAACCATAAAAATCCATAAAAAATTAAATAATAATAAAAACCCAAAAAAACCATAGAATATTAAAAAAAACATATAAAAATACTTCAAAACCTAAAAAACCCAACAAACCCTAAAAATCTTAAAAAATTAAAAACCTAAAAACCTAAAAACCCAAAAAACACTGAAAATCCTACCCATGCCTCAAAAACCCTTAAAACCCTCAAATTACAAAAAACCCATAAATTCCAATAAAAACCTAAAAACCTCTAAAAATACCTAAAAACATGAAAAATCTCATGAAAACCTAAAAAACTAGAAACACATTAAACACCTAAAAACCAAAAATGTTTAAAAACATAAAATCCATAAAGGATCCTAAAAACCATAAACCCCTAAAACCCATAAAATCAAAAAAACTCTTATAAACCATAAAACCACTAAAAACCGTAAAAACCATTTAAACCACTAAAATTAAAAAAAAATTCATTAAAAACACTAAAAAGATAAAAAAAACCTAAAAACCCTAAAAAACCATGAAAAACCCAAAAAAAAACCTCAAAATCCCTAAAACCTTAAGAACTATAAAAATCCTAAAAATCACTAAAAACCCCAAAGAAAAATATAATAACCAATAAAACATAAAACCCCTAAAAATGTGAAAATAAAAAAAACATAAAACCCCCAAATCCATAAAGAACACTAAAACCCTAAAAATCTCTAAAAACACTAAGAAAGAATAAAAATACTAAAACACCGTAAAAATTAAAAAAAACATAAAAGTCCTTTAAAACCCTAAAAACACTATGAATACCTTAAAACCTTAAAATACTTAAAACACAGAATACCAAGAAAAAATAAGGCTAAAACCCCTAAAAAATTCTTTATAAGAACCTAAAAACCCTAAAATCCCATAAAAACCCTAAAACCCCTAAAAACCTTAAGACACCAAAAAACCGAAAAACCCCCTATAACAACACAGAAAACTATAAAATCTATTTAAACCCCTAAAATAAGTAAAAACAAGAAACCCCTAAAAATAATCAAAATCACTAAAAACCATAAAAACACATAAAAATCCTATAATCCCTTTAAAGTCCATAAAAATATAAAAACACTGAAAACAAAAAAAACATAAGAAAACCATAATAACCTAATTAAACATAAAATACCTAAAACCTAAAAAGGATAAAACCCAAAAAACACTAAAACCCTCAAAATCCCTAAAAACCCAAAAAAAACATAAAAATCCAAAAAAAAGTTGTTAAAATAAATTAAAATATAAAAAACCCCAAAACCCAAAAAATTCATAAGAAAACTATAAAATCCCAAAAACACTTTAAATCCATAAAAAGGAAAAAATGTGCCGCCACTCTCTCCTGGGTTCTCCCTCCCGATGCTGCGATTTTAGGGATCCCTCTTAGAACCCCTCTCGGTGGATTTGTTCATTTCTTCCAGTTCAAGCATGGTGATGCAGATTGGATATTACATGCACTGTTCTTCCCCTAGTGACATGATTGTGGGAAATGAGGCAGATTATTAGTCACGTAGGGCTCTGGCGGTTCTATTCGGGCAAGGGCAGCGATGGTTTGGCATGAATCTTTCCACAGAAGTGTTGTTCCTCGACGGATCTGGAAACTTCTCTTCTTCGGGAATTTTCTTGCTTATGGTGGTGCCTACTTCTTCATTCCAACATCTTTTGTCAACCCTCTGGGTGGTTCTATTCTTGCGACATAAAAATCTAGTCGGTTTGTGAAGATTCATGGTGTAGCGAGGCTTTGCAGTATCCCAATTGATGTGGCCCTCCCGATTAAGCTGGGGTTGGGAAGTTTTTAGTGGGCTTCCTGGATTCATGATAGAAGATGGAAATCAGTACCTGTTTATGATTTGGAGGTCTTCAGATCAGTTCCTCAGCTTACGTCGTTAGGAGATGATGCTGGTTTCTCGGCTCAGACCTCTGTTTTCAGGACTCACATTATGGATGCAGGTTTGTTTTATACTCTTCTTTGGTCATATTTTCAAGTTGCACAGCAAATGCAGGTGCATGTGGTTTTGCCTTTACATCTCACATTTGAGGTTGTATTTGGTTGGAATTCTTGGAATTATAAGAATTACGGTTTATTGGTTATGGTTGTCGTCGGGAGGTGTTGTGGGTACTAGTTCATGGATTTGTGGATATATGTTAGGCACTATCTTGTGATGTTATGCAAGTTGGTTGGGGTGGCTTCTTAGAGCTGGGTTCTGTCCAAGGGGTTCTGGGTGCTGTTGTTTGGTCCTATGTATGGGGGTTGGTGGTACGTTGCAGGTTGTTCTATGAGGTGTAGATTACCGAGTGTTGTTCGGTCTAGAGGGTTTGGGTGCTGTTGGTTGGGCTGCAAAATATTAGGAATGGATAGGGATGGATGGAATCTAAGTTGTAAAATGATGGGATATGGTTTTTTCTGAGGTGGTGAAAGTTGGAAGGTGAGTTGTTCGGTCAAGAGGGTTTGTGGGTAACTGCTGGTGCTGCCTTTTGGCTTTGATGTGAGGGGATTCCTGGCTCTGGGCCGGATAATAGAGTTATGTGTGCTGCGATTTGTCTCTCGACGTTAGTGCTGGTGGTATTTTGATGCTATTACGATGCGATCTATGGAAGTATATGAAAGTTATTGGAAATTGACGTTCTGGATACTGGTTTCTGCTTGGATAAGGTTTTATGATGAGGAGGTTGATGATTATGGTGCTAGTGGTTTGATGTTGCGGGTCATGTGTTTTTTTGGTGAGGAGTCGTCTGACGCTAGAATGTCTGCTGCTGGACACTGGTCAGAAAATGGTGTTGTAGGATGATGGTTGTTGTTTTGTTGGGATATGTTGTTGGAGAAGGTTTTGATTTTTTTCTTTTTCTGGTTTTGTGTGTCTTTTGGGTTTTTCAGAGTATTTTGGGTTTTGTGGGGGTGTCCAGGGTTTTTTGGGTTTGGGTTGATTGACCCCGCCCGCCCCTCCCTTGTCTGTTGTGTCTTTTTTCTATTAAATTTGGAGGGGGGGGGGGACATGAATAGCCTCACCCCAAACTGTCCTTGACCCTAAAAACCTAAAAATGCTAAAACCCAAAAAACTATAAAACCCAAAAAACTCTAAAAAACCATAAAATCCCCTAAAAACCCACAAAAACATTAAAACCCACTAAAAACTCTAAAAAGTCTTGAACCCCTAAAAATGATAAGAAATCTAAAAAATCTAACAAACCCTAACAAACATAAAACCCCCCAAACCCCCAAAATATCATAAATAACCTAAATCCCCTAAAAACCCTAAACCCCTTAAAATCTTTAAAACCCCAAATAACCATAAAAATACAAAAAAATCCAAAAAATACCTAAAAACATTAAAAAACACTGAAAACACATAAGGAATCCTTAAAAACCTAAGAACACATAAAACCCCTAAAAACCTAAAAATTTTGTAAACCCTAAAAACCCTCAAAATCCCTAAAAACCCTAACAACAAATAGAAATCCAAAAAATACGTAAAAATCCCTAAAAGCATAAAAACATAAACCCCTAGAAAACATACCAAATGATAAAACTGTAAAAATACCATAAAAATACACTAAAACCCTAAAACCCCTAAAAAACATATAACCCCTAAAAACCGTAAAACCCAAAAACCCATAATAACAGTAGAAAAAAGAAAAAACTATAAAAACCCTTTAAAATAAAAAAATGATAAAGTAAAAACCTTAAAAAAATTAAAATAAAAAAACCACCCTAAAATCCCCAAAAAACATTAATATCCCCACAACCCTTAAAACCAAAAAACCCCCTCAAAATCCATAAAAGCCCTAAAACCCTTAAAAATTGCATAAAATAGTTCTATAAATGAAATAAAACACTAAAACCACTGAAAACCCCCTATGAAAACCTAAAAACCCAAAAAAACACTTAAACCCCCTAAAATGTAAAAAAAAGATAGAAACCCTAAATCCCTAAAAAACCAAGACCCCTGAGTATCCACAAAAACACTAAAAAAATAAATAATCCCAAAAATAATGAAAATTACAAAAAAACACCAAATCCCTAAAAACCAAAAAAAAATCCTAAGAAAAATTTAAAACCACAAAAAAACATAAAATTACTAAAAAACATAAAAAATGATAAAAACCCAAAAAACCATAAGAAGCCCTAAAACATCCCAAAACCTAAAAAACTATAAAAACCTAAATAAACCATAAAACCACTACGAACATGTAGAACATAAAAAACCCAACTAAAAACTATAAACCCCCTTAAATCCCCTAAAATGTTAAAAAATATAAAATCCTTAAAACCATAAAAACCAAAAAAGACCCTAAAAACTATAAAACACAAAGGCCTCAAAATCTCAAAAAATTCCAAAAAACCAAAAAATTTCTAAAAACTAACTAAAAACCCTTGAAAATATAATACACTCTTAATTCCATAAAAACCCTTAAGAAAACATTTAAAACCTAAAAACACTTAAAACACCTAAAAACCTAAAAAATGATATAAATCCCAAAGAAGATCCTAAAAATCATTAAAACCCCTAAAAACCATAAAGGTCTTCAAAAACATAAAAACCACAAAACTCATAAAAACATGAAACCCACTAAGAACCCTAAACCCACAAAAACTACAAAACACATAAAAATCAAAAAAAATCCCCAAAATACCAGCAAAACATAAAAACCATAAAAACCCCTAGGAAAACCATAAAAACCTAAAAACACTAAAATACCCTAAAAACACAAAAACCCCTAAAAACTCATATAATCCCTAAAAACCATAATAACACTCAAAATCCTTACAAACCATAAGAATCCTAAATATCACATAAAATCCTAAAAATACATAAAAAACGCATAAAAACAATGAAAAAACCTTAGAAATCCATAAACCCCAAAATACAATTAAAATCCCAGAAAACAAAAAAATTGCAAAAACCCTAATTTTTTTTAAAAAGACCCTAAAATCCCTAAAATCCCTAAAACCATTAAAAGACCCTAAAATCCTAATAGTCCCCTAAAATCACATAAAAAAATAAAACCACTATGACCTCTAAAATCCTATTAAACCCTCTGTAATCATTACAAAACTCCATAAAACCATTAAACACCAAAAATCAAAAAATTCCCTAAAATCCCAAAAAACCAAAACAACCATAAAATCTCAAAAAAACACAAAAAACAATCAAAATTTCTAAAAACCCTAAATACCATAAAAATACTAAAAAATCCCTAAATATCCATAAAAACATAAAAATCCCAAAAACCCCTTAAAATCCCTATGAAAAAATTAAAACCCCACTAAAAACCAAAAATCACTAAATTACATAAAAACCCTAAAAACCCTAAAACCCCTCAAAATCTCTAAAATCCCTAAAAACCATAAAAATTATTAAAATACCTAAAAATCCATAATATAATAAATAACCCTTAAAAATTGAATAAAAACAAAAACAAAACCCTAAAAACATAAAAAAAACTTAAAACCCCTAAAAACATAAAAAACTATAATTCCCCTAAAAAGTGTAAAAATACCTTTAAAAACCTAATAACCCCTAAAACCCATAATAAACTTAAAAAATCCTAAAAATTCCCTAAAAATGTAAAAACCATAAAACCAAAAAAATATAAAAATCTATTAAATACCAAAAACATTTAAAACACTATGAAATCATTAACCCCCACCCCCATAAAATTCTTAAAAATTGATAAAACATTGAAACCCTAACACCCCTAAAAATCCCTATAATACTACAGAGGTTTCCTTTAATAGAGATTTCATATGCCTTTAATAGCACTAAATAATAACTTATAATCGGAGTGCAGTTAAAGGAATGAAACTTTTAAAGGGGTAAAATTATATATTTTTTCAAATTTCCATGAGCTAGAACCCGTTTATTAGCGCTTCCATGACACCTACAAGGGTGCTCCACCCACATTTATTGGCCCTTTTCACCCCAACACCCCTTTTATTAGTTCTTTTAAAATTTCCAGCCTCATGTGCACCCACCTAGATTCGATCCCTGCACCTCTGCTTTGAAGATGGAACTCCATTACCACTACACTGTATTATTTTGTTGTTTGTTTAACTATATTTCTCTCTCTCTTTATATATATATATATATATTATTCATATATTTATATAATTATTTTTAAATACATTTATATAATATATGTGTGTGTGATATATATACTTATATTTATTTAAATATATTATATATTATATTCATTAACATATACTATAATTTAATATAAAAATATACTTGTTTATTATTACACACATATATAAAAATTATAAATATATATATATATATATATTGTAAAAATGGTTAGATATTATATTAAATACATTTTTAGAATATTTGTTTATTTACATATATTAAAATATACATTTTACATAAATATTTTGACATATGTATTTATATGAGTGATTTATTATAAATAAATATAATTAAAGATGCATAAATTTAATTATAAAAAAAATATATTGTGAAAAATGATAATTTTTTTTAAAAAAAATATCAATAATAATGTAGGATCTAGTAAAAAATTCAGTCTCCACCAAAAAAATAAGACCCCCATAAATGAGGCTGAAAATCCATTGAATGTTAAAAAATTGGGATACCATGACTAAAGACTCAATTTTTGAGGAATTATAGTCTATTTGTTTCCTTGAAAATGTGATCGGGTCTTACCTATATCGCAAAAGGCTTAGAGATAGTTGTAGGATACAATTTGATATGTGGTAAAGCTTATACGAACACCTAGATCAAAATTTATGGCCCTTTGATGTTCGAGTTACATTTCCAACTAAATTTAGACCATTTATTATTTTTTATTGTTTTATCTCTAAAATTGATATTAAATGACTATTACTCAGTAGTAATAAGAAATTCATAAGTTAAAAATATTATTTTAATTAGTCTATAAACCATTTTCATTAAATATCTTAAATATTGATTATAAATTCCTATTTACCTTATCTAAAACATATTTTTAAAATTTATTATATTTTTATATTAATACCTTATTTTTAGTGAAAATTAATTTTTTTAAGTATAATATTGTCATCACACGTAAAAAAAGTGCCCATAATGGGGGTTCTTTATCAGTGCTTTTAAAAAAGCACTGATACCCCCCATCAGCGCTAGTAAATAGCCATTTATATGTAATATATTAGATATTTAGTGAAAATGGATTATAAAATAATTTAAAAAATATTTTTAATGAATGATTTTCCTATTATTACTAAGTAATAGTCATTTAATATCAATTTTAAGATAACAAAAATTAAAAATATTAATAAAATATCCTTAATAAGTTGCAAACGTAACTCAAGCATCAAACTTGCTAAAATTTTGATCCAGATGTTCGTTTAGGATCTAACACATATCTAATTGAATCTTATGAGGAGCTCTACTCCTTGGGAGATAGAGGTAAACCTATGTAATATTTGTTTAGGAAAAAATCCCCATAATTCCTCCAAAACTGAGTATTTAGTCGGGGGATCCCAATTTTTTAACATTCGATGGATTTTCAGGCTCATTTAAGGTGGTCTTGTTGCCTTTTTTGGAGGAGACTAAATTTATTACCAGGTATTAAATTCATATTGATATTATGGTTTTGAAATTTATCATTTTTTACAACATAATTGTTTTTATAATGAAATATATTCATGTTTTCTTATATTTAGCTATAAAAAATTACTCATAAATAAATATATCAACAAATTTATGTAAAAAATGTATGTTATAATATATGTAAATAAATAAATATTCTAAAAATTTATTTAAAATAGTATCTAAAAATTTATTACATTATAAAAATATATTCATAATATTTATATATGTGTGTGTATTAATAAAAAAATATATTTATATAGTATTTCAGTATATGTAAATGAATATAATATAAAATATATTTAAATAAATTGAATTATATATATCACACACATGTATATTGTAAAAATATATTTAAATATAATTTTATAAAAATATAAATAATATATTTATATATAAACATAAATATCATTAAGTTGGTAATAAAAGTACATGGTGTAGTGGTAAAGGCATTCCATCTTCGAAGGAGAGGTGTAGTGTTTGAATCCAGGAAGGCACACATGAGGTTGAAAATTAAAAAAGCACTAATGAAAGGGTTGGTGGGGTGATGAGCACTAATAAAGGTGTGGGGGGCACAATTAATGGTTTCCTGGAAGCGATGATAAAGGGAATAAAGCTCCTGAACATCTGAAACAATATAATTTTACCCCTTTAACAATACTGCCTTTATTAGTTTTAAAAGAACTACTAAAGCCCCCTTTAACTGAGATAAAGAAAGTTTAGTTAAACAGGCACTTTAACAGCAAAAAAAATCCCTATTAAAGGGCCAGTTTAACATTTCTTTTTTTAGTGCTATTTAAAGGGTCATTTAACAGCATTTTTAACTTAGATAAAAGCTTCAAGATTTTAACTGTGCTCTGATTATCAGTGATTTTCTATCCCATATACAGGCTTATTATAGTGCTGTTAAATGAAATTTTGGTATTATAATTGGAATTATGAGGGTTTTTAGGGTTTTTAGGGTATTAAAGTATTTATGGGTTTTTAGGTTTTTATGGGGTCTTTTAGTTTTTGAGGGGAATATTGGTTTTTAGAGTTTTTTTACCCTTTATTTTTTATTAAATTATTTTTAGAGTTTCTCATGGTTTTAGGGTTTTTATTTTTTTTAGAATTTCTTTATGATTTTTATGTGTATTATGGATTTTAGGGATTTTTAGGTTTTTAATGGTCTTTTACAGTTCTTTAGAGTTTTATCTTTTTTTTTGTTTTTTAGGGGTTTTATGTTTTTTTAGGTTTTTATGGTTTTCTTAGTTTTTCATTGTTTTAAGGTTTATTTAATGTTCTATTTATTTTTAGGGTTTTTTTAGGATTTTTATCTTCTTAATAGTTTTTAGCAGTTTTTAGGTTTTTTAGCATTTTTAGGGTTTTTGAAATTTTAGATTTTTAAAGGGTTTTAAAGTTTTATATTAGGTTTTAATGGGTTTTCAGGATTTTATGTTTTTATGTATTTTTAGTTATTTTTAGGATTTTTACAATTTTTAAGAGATTTTTATGGTTTTATTTTTTTCAGGTTTTTAGGGGTTTTATGTTTTTTGGGGTTTTTTTATGTTTTTGGGGGTTTTAGTGTTTTAAGGTTTTCATGAGTTTTTTAACAATTTTAGGGGTTTAATGAGGTTTTAGAGATATTAATGGTTTAATGTTTTTTTGTGTTTTTAAGTATTTTAATTATTTTAGGGGTTTTATTGGTTTTTAGGATTTTTAGGGGTTTTAGTGTGTTTTCACAATTTTTAAGGTTTTTATCATTTTTAGGTTTTTTTGGTTTTAATATTTTCTTAATTTTTTTTACTTTTTTTAATGTTTTTAGGGATTCTTAGTGATTTTTATTATTTTTATGTTTCTAGTAATTTTGAGGATTTTATGGTTTTTAGGTATTTAAGGAGTTAAGGTTTTTTACATTTTTAGGTTTAGGGGGGTTTTAATTGTTTTTAAGTTTTTAAGGTTTTCATAGGTGTTTTTAGGGTATTTTCTGGTTTTTTACGTTTTTTAGTAATTTTTTGGTTTTTTTATTTTTGGGTTTTTGTGTTTTTATGTATTTTGGGGATATTTAGTGATTTTTTGGAATTTTTGGTTTTTATGTTTTTTTAGGTTCCTAGGGTTTTTTTGTGTTTTTCATGTTTTTATGGGTATTAGTGGTTTTTATAATTTTGAGGGGGTTTTATTGTTTTTAGGTGTTTTAAGGGGTTTAGAGTTTTTAGGTTTTTATGTGTTTTAGGTGTTTCTGGGTTTTTAACTTTTTCATAGGGTTTTTTCATAGTTTTTAGAGCGTTTTACTTTTCAAGCTTTTTTAGGTCGTTTTTATGCTTTTTATGGTTTTTTGGGGTTTTATGGGTTTTTATGTTTTATTGGTTTTAATTTTGTATATAGTTTTTAACATTTTAAGGGTTTAAAGGGTTTTTTGAGTTTTAGTGGTTTTTCAGATGTTTTATGGGTTCTTATGGGTTTTTACATTTTTTGGGGGTTTTTATATTTTTTGGGTATTTAGGGCCTTCTTAGGGGTTTAGGTGTTTTAGTTTTTTTATATTTCTTAGAAATTTTAAGTGTTTTTAGTTTTTTAATAATTTTTTAGGGTTTCTCAAGGTTTTTATGGTTTTTTTATTTTTTCGTATTTTTATGTGTTTTTTATAATTATTATTATTTTGTTTTTTATGGATATTGATTGGTTTTGGGTTTTTTTTATTTAGGGTTTTTAGCCTTTTTTGGATTTTGGGATTTTAAGAGTTTTTAGGTTTTCAGAGGGGTTTTTTGGGTTTTTAGTGGTTTTAATATTTTCACTAATTTGTAAAAAAAATTAAGGATTTATTAAGGTTTTTACAGATTTTGAATGGGTTTATGGTTTTTAAGTGTTTTACAGTTTTTATAATTTGTTTTGGGTTTTTTTTGTGTTTTTAGTGATATTCATGTTTTTAGAGTTCTTTAACATTTTTATGGTTTTAAATGGTTTGTAGAGTTTTTTATGCATTCTATTGTTATTATTGGTTTTTGGGGTTTTTAATGTTTTTAGGTGTTTTTTTGGTTTCTAGGTTTTTAGGGGTTTTAGTGTCCTTTTATGAGTTTTTTAGGTTTTATAATTTTTTAAGATTTCTTAGGCCTTAATTTTTGTTAATTTTTTTGGTTTTCATGGGGTTTTTAGGGTTTTTTCTTTTTTTCCTTTTTAGGTATTTTTAGGTATTTCAAGAAATATATTTTTTTTTAAGGTTTTTAGGGATATTGAAGGATTTTATAGGTTTTTAGGGTTTTTAGTGTTTTAGGCTTTTAGGGGTTTTATGTGTTTTATGTTTTAAAGGTTTTCTTAGAGGTTTCTTTATTTTTAATTTTTTTACGTTTTTCGGGATTATTAGGAATTTTATTGGATTTTTATGGTCTTGTAGGGTTTTTAAATATATTTTTTTGGGATTTTAGTGTTTTTTAGGGGTTATATGGTTTTACTATTTTTTTTGGGATTTAGGGTTTTTTTATTTGTTTGAGTTTGTGATATTTTTTTGAGTTGTTTAACATTTTTTGTGGTTTAAGACATTTTAGAGTTTTTAGTGGTTTTTAGGTTTTAGTGTATCTTTATAAATTTTTATGGTTTTTAGAAATTTTTAGATTTTAGAGAATTTAAATTTTTGGGTTTTATGGTTTTCTTTGAAGTTTTCAAGGTTTTTAGGGTTTTTTTAATTTTAGGGATTTTTACATTTTTTTTAGAATTTTTATGATTTTTTGGGTATTTTGGGATTTTGAGGGTTTTATTGTTTTTAGGTTTATTATAGTTTTATGGTTTTTATCCTTTTTTAGGGTTTTAGGGGTTTTACGTGTTTTTAGGTTTATATAGTTTCCTTAGTTTTTTTGGTTTTGTAGGGTATTTATATTTTTAGGGATTTTAACAGAATTTTAGGTTTTTATGGTTTTTAGTGATTTTGATTATTTTTTTGTGGTTTTTTTTTCAGTTTTTAGGGTTCTCATGGTTTTTTGGGTTTTTAGGTTTTTTTAATTTTTTTAGGGTTTTAAATGTTTTTTATAGTTTTTAAAATATTTAGGTGTTTAAAGGGTTTTTAGAATTTTTAGTTGTTTATAGGGGTTTTAGGGGTTTGGGGGAGGGGTTATGGTTTTTGGGGGTTTTATGTTTTTTATGGGATTTTAGGTTTTTAGGGTCTTTTTACGATCTTTTAGGGGTTTTTAACATTTTTTGGTTTTATGGGGTTGAAAATTATTTTGGGTTTTAATTTTTTTCTTAGGGTTTTAAGGTATTTTTATGTTTTTTGGAATTTTTATGGATTTTTATGATTTTTATAGTTTTTATTTTTTGAGATTTTGAGAGGTTTTAGGGGTGTTTAGAGTTTTGGGATTTTTTAGGGGTTTTAGCATTTTAGGGGCTTCAAGTGTTATTGGGTTTTTAGAATTTATATTTATTTTTCAAGGTTTTATTTTTTTAATTTTTATGGATTTTATGGATTTTTATTATTTTTATGGTTTTTAGGGTTTTTATAGTTTTTAGGGATTTTGATGGTTTTTTGGGTTTTTATGATTTTTTGGGGGTTTTTGGTTTTTTAAATTTTTTAGTGTTTTTATGATTTTTTATAATTTTTTATAATTTTTTGAGTTTTAAATGGTTTGTATAGTTTTTAGTGGTTTTTAGGGTTTTTATGGGTTTAAAGTCATTTTGGGGTATTTTTTAGTTTTATGGGTTTTATTGTTTTTAAGGTATTTTATGGTTTTTTCATTTTTAGGTGTTTAATGTGTTTTTAGGTTTTAATGGTTTTCATATTGTTTTTCAAGTGTTTTAGGTTTTTTGATGTTTTTAGGTAACTTTAGTTCTTTTTAGTTTTTATTGGTTTTTGGCTTTATTATCATTTTTATGGGTTTTCGTGTTTAGGGGGTAGGGTTTTTAGAGTTGTTTAACTTTTTTTAGTCATATGGGTTTTTAGGTTTTTAATGTGTTTTAAGGATTTTCAGGGTTTCTATGGTTTTTTTATGTTTTGAGGTATTATTATAATTTTCTTAATATTTTTATGGTTTTTTTGGTTTCTAATGGATATTAAAAAAATTACTGTTTTTAGGGAGTTGTATGGGTTTAGAGGTTTTATTGGTTTTTTCGAGTTTTAGGGATTATTTTTGAGTTTTTAGGGGTTTACAGTTTTAAGAGTTTTTAACATTTTTACAGTTTTGAAGGGTTTTTAGAGTTTTTATTGGGTTTTCAATGTTTTTATTGGTTTTTAGGTTTTTCAAAGTTTTTAGATATTTTATGGGTTTAGGGTTTTTTAGGTTTTTAGTTTCTTTTATGGATTTTTTGGTTTTTATTATTTTTTAGGCTTTTAGGGGTTCTATGAGTTTTTAGGTTTTTAAGATCTTCTACAGAATTTTAATGTTTATTAGTGGTTTTTATGTTTTTTATGATTTGTATGGTCAGCTTAGGATTTTTATGGTTTTTAGTTTTATTTGGAATCTATGATTTTTTAGAGTTTCGAGGAATTTTACTATTTTTTGGGGTTTTAGGGTTTTTTTGAGTTTTTTTCCGATTTTATGGGTTTTAGAGCTTTCTCACGTGTTAAGGGATTCATAGGGGTTTTAAAGTTTTTATTCTGTTATTAGGGATTTTATGAATTCTTTGGGTTTTGGGTTTTTTAGTTTTTTTTATAGTTTTTAGTGGTTGAATTGTTTTAGGGTTCATTTATGGTTTTAAGGGTTTTAGGGTATTTAGGAGTTTTAAAAGATTTTAGGTTTTTATGGTTTTCATAGGGTTTTATTACTTTTTTGGGTTTTTTACATTTTTTTTGGATTGTTTTTTATTTTCTGATTATTATGGTTTATTTTTGATTTAGAAGGTTTTAATTATTTTTATGCATTTTTTTATAATTTAATGTGTATATAATTTTTTATAATTTATAGGCATTAAGTGTTTTTAGGAATTTAAGGTTTTCAAAGGGTGTTATTGGATTTTTGGGATTTTCAGTTCTTATGGATTTAGGGATATTTATGTTTTTTAGGGTTTTTTTGGTTTTTAGTGATTTTAGGGGTTTTATAATTTTTTTAGGTTTTATATGGTTTTGATGGTTTTTAGGGGTTTTGGATTTTTTTAGGGGATAATGTTTTTATATTTTTTAAACCTTTTTAGTGATTTGAAGAGTTTATAGATTTTCAGTGGTTTTTATGAGTTTTATGGATTTTTAGGGATTTTAATGTTTTTAGGGGTTTTATGGATTCCTGTGGGTTTTATGGGTTTCTGGGTATTTTTAAGGCTTTTAGAATTTTCTAGGTTTTTAGTGCTTTTAGGTGTTTTTAGGTTTTTATGGTTTTCATGGGATTTTTCAAGGTTTTTTTAGTTTTTCATAATTTTAGGAATTTTAGGGCCTTTTATGTTTTTTAGGAATTAGGATTTTTTTGGATTTTGTGGGTTTTAGAGTCTTTATGTTTTTTGGATTTTTTTATTGTTTTTAGTTTTTGTAGATTTTTATGGGTTTAAGAGATTTTGGGGTTTTGAGGTTTTCTTATATTTTTAAGGGTTTTAGGATTTTTTATGTTTTTAGGGATTTTTAGGGATTTTGTAGGTTTTTTAGGATTTTTAGGATTTTTAGGGGTTTTAATTATTTTCAGGGTTTTTAGTGTTTTTTAAAGTCTTAGGGTTCTTATGGTTTTAGGGTTGATTTTACTTTTTTCGGGTTTCAATGGTTTTTTAGATTTTTTATAGGTTTTAGGTGTTTAAAGGGGTTTTAGAGTTTTTTGTGAGTTTTATTGTTTTTATAAATTTGTATGGGGTTTAATGTTTTTTGGGGTTTTTATTGTCTATAGGGGTCTAAGGCTTTAGGGAAATTTTAGAGATTTTAGCATTTTAAGGCTCTTTATGGGTTTTTATTGATTTGAGTTTTTAAATTTTTGTTATAGTTTTTCATATTTTTTATGGTTTTATAAATTTTTGTGGATTTATATGTATTTTTATGGGTTTTTACTTCTCTTATAGATTTTGTGGGGTTTTAGGGGTTTTTAGGGTTTTAAGAGTTTTTAGGTTTTTAGGGTTTTTTTTGTTTCTACGTTTTTATGGTTTTCTTATGGGGTTTTAATGTTTTTAGTGTTTTATGATTTTTTGGGATATTAGGACATTTATAGATTTTTTATGGGTTTTTATGAGATTTTGGGATTTTTATGGTTTATAGGTTTTTTATGGTTTTTTGGGGTTTTAGGGGGCTTTTAGTTTTTTATTATTTATGGGATTTAATAGTTTTTAAATGTTTTTATGGGTTTAAAGGACATTAAGGGTTTTATTTGGTTTTTATTTTTTTAAGGTTTTTTTAAATTTTAAGGGGATTTATGGGTTTTAGGGTTTTTTGGGTCCTTTATGAGTTTTCAAGGATTTTATCATTTTTAGGTGTTTTGATGCATGAAGTGTTTTTGGGTTCTTATGCTTTTATTAGTGTTTTTGTAGTTTTATGGGTTTCCAAATTTTCAGATATATTTTTTATGATTTAAAGTATTTTTATGGTTTTAATGGATTTTGAGGGTTTTAGGGGGTCCTTAGTGTTTTGGGGGGTTTTTTATTGATTTTAGCCACTTTTAGGTTATTAACAGTTTTAATTTTTTCCATGTTCTAAATTTTTTCTTTTTGGTTCACAATGTTTTTATGGTTTGTTATATATTTTTAGATTTGTAGGATATTTAGGATTTTTATGCTTTTTTGGGTGTTTTGGGATTTTGAGTATTTTTATGAATTTTTTGGTTTTCTAGGGTTTCTAGTGTTTTTTAGTTATTTTGGGTTTATAGAGTTTTTAAAAGTTTTTGGGGGTTTAATGGCACTTTAAAGTTTAAGTGGGTTGTTAGGGTTTTTATGGTACATTGAGGTTTTTTATGGTTTTTAGAATTTTATGGGTTTTTAGCATTTTTAGGATCCTTTTAGGTTTTTTATCATTTTTTAGGTATTATAGAGGTTTTAAGTGTTTTTTAGTTTTTAAGACTTGTTTAAGGTTTTTTATGGTTTTAGGTTTGTTTAGGGATGTTTTATGATTTTTGTGGGTTTTAAGGATTTTTTTGGGGTTTTTGGGTATTTGGGGGGTTTTAGGGGTATTAACATTTTTAGGTTTTTAGGGGTTTTATTTGTTTTTAAGATCTTAATGTTATATTAGAGGTTTTCAAGTATTTTAGTGGGTTTTTACTTTTTTGGAAATTTTTATGTATTTTTAGGATTTTTATCGTTTTTATGGGTTTTAGGGATTTTGTGTGTTTATAATGTTTTTAGGATTTTTACTATTTTCTGGGTTTTAGGGTTTTTTTTATGATTTTTTTATATTTTTTAAATAAATTTATGTTTTAAAAGAAATTTTAAAGGGTTTAGTGTGTTTTTAGGTTTATTATTGGTTTTTAGGGGTTTTAATGGTTTTAGGGGGTTTTATGATTTTTATTTGTTTTAAGGGTTTCTAGGTTCTTTTTTCGGTATTATAAGCATTTTAGAATTTTTTTTTTACATTTTGAAGGGTTTTTAGTGTTTTTAGGTTTTAAATATTTTCTTAGCAATTTTCAGGGTTATTAGAGTTTTTATGTTTTAGGTATTTATAGGGAATTTTTTGAATTTTTATGTTTTGTAGATTTTTTGGCTTTTTTGGTTTTTTGGATTTTGAGGGGTTTTAGGGTTTTTGTGTGTTTTACTGTTTTTCTTAGTTGTAGGATTTTTTTTATTTTTTTAGTGTTTTTAATATTTTTTAGAGTTTTTATCATTTTTAGAGGTTTAAACGGGTTTTAGAGTTTTTAGTTGTTTTTAGGGTTTTTATTGGTTTTTAGGGTTTTTAAGTCTTTTATGGGTTTTTTGGTTTTTAAAGTTTTAGTGTCTTTTGGGATTTTTTGATTTTTTCCCTTTTTTAGGTTTTTTGGGGTTTTATGTGTTTATAGGTTTCAAGGTTTTCATTGTGGTTTTCATGGTTTTGAGGGTTATTTACAGTTTTTTTGTTTTTTATGGATTTATTAGGTTTTTTTTGTTTTTAGTGCTTAGAGGGATTTTGAGTGTTTTTATCTTTTTTAGGGTTTTTTGGTTTTTAACAGTTTTAATCATTTTTTAGGTTTTTAGAGGTAAGGTTGGTGTAGGGCCAAGCTATTCCGAAGCCCCCAACAGTTTATTATAAAGGAGACACAACAGGCGCCACAACACAAAAAGAGGGGCAGGGCCAAACAACAGACACCTGAAACCCCAACACAAACCACAACCCAAAACCCAAACCCCAAAAAAGTAAAAAAACACAAAGGAGAAAAAGTCAGTCAATGTCACCGCCAAAGTCATCCAGATCTACACTAAAAGGTCCAAAACTTTCACCAAGACCAGCATCTTAGTCTGTAAGGAAGAAGTCCTAGTCAACCACTGCATCCATAGAGTCCCATCCCAACTCATATTCCTCCTGCATTTTGAGAATATCCAAGAGTTTCTCTCTGGCCCTCTCTTGCTCTGCATTACAAGAATTCTACTCCCTCTTGATAACTTTAAGTTTCAACTTGGTCGCCTTCGAGGTGGCCCGATACACCATCTGTTATTGGAGAAAGGAGTAATCCTTCTGCTGCCTTCTTTGGAAGGGGGGCAGAGATGAAGCCATCCTCATGAACTGCCTTCTCATGTAAAACTCCATCACTAGCTGAACTTGAGACCCCTTTGTTATAATCATTGCTTCTTATCCCAAAAGATGCTTCATCCTCTAATTGGTGTTTTTTTCCTCCTTGAAACTGGCCATAGCAACATTTATCATGCATCCATCCTCATAAAACCTCTCCCAAGACTTTTAGCCTCATCCTCAAGGGGAAACCTTGTCCCTTCAACCATAATCATGTCATGGAGAATCACATAGTGGTATTCAGTATATGAGACACCATAAATAACCATGGCCTTCTGCATGTCCAGGTCTAACCCACCTTCATAAGTTTTGGACTCCGGTAAAGGGAGCCCGACCATATCCTTCACATAAGTAGTGCCAAAAATGGACTCCGATAGAGGAAGTCCAGTCAAACCCTCAACACGAATAGTACCAGCCACATCAACAAGAGAACCTGGCACAACCCCCATTCCAACCCACTCAGTGTCACCACTCCCAATGGACAGCACCAAGGGGTCTATGATCCAACTATGGCATCCCTCTTTGTGATTAAGGGTCTGCTCCTCTACCAAGATCATCTCCTTCCCAACAATAAGCATCTCCCACCCATCCCCAACTCTAATCTTTAGTCTAGAAACATCCCCTTCTCAGGCTCTACCACCTGTATAGCATCATCACCGACTGTCTCAGCCAAGGATATGTCCTGAAACCTATTTGACAGAGCAACATCATTCACATCCAGCAACAGGCTATTGCTGGCTCACCCACTGCCCTTCCTCTAGTCCATAACCGCTTTGCCCAAGGACTGCATCCGGGGGCCCTCCTGAAGGTCATACCCAGTCCATTCTGCCTACTCAGCCACCTTCTCCTGCACTTTCCCTCTCCCTGATAGCTCACCACTTCCAAAATTCTCAGCTTTGCAAATCAGGTTTGTCCCTTCGATTGAGTGCACCGCCTTAGTGTCAGAAGCTCCCGATGCACAAACGTTCCAAGCCAAATTCAAACTAATGCTGCCCGAATAGAGCATTTACACCTCCATATCACTCCCAATCATCAAATCAATCTTGTACCGATCAAAGACCACAATAACCATTGGCTGATTGGATGAAGGCCTGGTCACTCCCTTGACCTCTTGCGCTTCCACCAATTTTTTTTTGCTCTCACTAAGCCCAAACTGAGCCATATTTGTGCCACTCTTACCAGAGACAGCACAACTGCCAGTCTGAGCATTATGACCAAAATTCCAACAGGAAGAATAGAAGTTAGGCCATGATTCAAAAATAATTGGTTGCTTCCAACAAAGTTCCTCCACCATAGAAATCCAAACAGAATCCACTAGATCCTTTGAAGCATCAAACTCAATGATGGCCCTTGAGGAAACAGGATGGCAGAGGGCCTGCGTCCTGCTATCCACACAAAGGAACCTCCCCACCATATTCCATAGCATTGAAATTATAGAGAAATTTTGAAACAATAGGGGAATTTCAGTATACCTAACATAAGTTTCAACCATCGGGGTGTTACACTTCATATGATAATCAAATATCCACTTGAAGATAGAGAAGCATGTACCATTACAACTTCGAGGAGTTGCGGACCAGGCAAGAATAAGGTCATCCTTAGATGCGAAGCGAATCATGATGTGAGAGCAGTCATCAAAACCTAATGTTTCACAATCCTAAATATTCCAATGCTCAGAAACAAACCTGTCAAAAGTTTCCACCAGGGGGCGCCACTTCATAAACCTTGCAACCAGAGTGAGACGATGATGAGCCGAGACTTTGTTGACCTCCATGAGAGAAATAGGGAGATGTTTTAGAACTTTAAAAAGTTCATAAACCATTAGTCCAAGCACAGTCCATGGGAAGGAGGGAAGCAAGTCAGGCATAAGAAAGGAGTGAAAGAGTAGTCCTCAGAGGGAGGACCCTCCCCCATAGAGTGGGGGAGAGGTGCTTGATCCTCCATCGTATTCGACCTATTAGGGAAGGGAAGTATCCATCATGATGGATTCAAGACGATGATACCTCAATCTATTCTTTTCTTAGGGGTTTCAACTTTAGGGTTTTAGAGGTTTTATGTGTTTTTACGTTTCGAATTTTTTCTTTATTTTTTTTTATGGTTTTTGGTTTTTGTTTAGGGGTATTTTGGTGTATTTTAATGATTTTAATGTTTTTTATAGTTTTAGGGATTTCAAGGGTTTTTAGTGTTTTTAGGGGTTTTATGGTTTTATGGTTTTTTACGTTTTTAGTGGTTTTTGAGTTTTTAGGGTTTGTAAGGTTTTGTAGAGTTTTTTTTATGTTTTTATGGCTTTAATAGTTTATATAGTTTTTATAAGGGTTTTAGGATTTTTATGGGGCTTTAGAAGTTTTTAGTATTTAGTTATTTTAGGGTTTTTATTATTTTATGTCTTTTGGGATTGTGAGTATTTTTAGGGTTTTCATGTTTTTTTGTTTTTCTAGGGTATTTGGAGTTTTTTTTGAGTGTTTTATTGGTTTTATGGTTTTTAGAGTATTTTAAAGTTTTTAGGGGTTTGAAGTATTTTTAGAGTTTATAGTGGGGTTTTATAGGTTGTTTGGGCTTTTATGGATTTTTAGGGTTTTATTTTATTTATGGGTTTTAGGGTTTTAGTTTTTTAGGATTTTTAAGGGTTTTTAGGATTTTAAATTTTCTTTAGGGGTTACTAGGGTTTTTAGGTGTTTTACATTTTTATATATTTTTAGGGATTTATTAAGATTTTATGGGTTTTTAAGGGGTTTTGAAAATTTTAGGGGTTTTAAGGTTTTATGTATTTTTATGGTTTTTATGGGTTTTTGGGATTTTTATTTTTTTAGTGTGTTTATGTTTTTTTTAGGTTTTGATGTTTTTAGGGGTTTAAAGAGCTTTTATGGTTTTTATTTTTTATGTTTTTATGGGGTTTTAGGGTTCTTTATGGTTTTTATAGGTTTTATGTTTTTAAGGGGGTTTTGGGTATTTTATGGTTTTAGAGTTTTTAAGGATTTAATGGGTTTTAAGTGTTTTTTGTTTTAATGATTTTATTTGGGCTTTAAGGGTTTTATTGTTTTAAGGGGTTTCTAGGGATATTAATGGATTTTTATGGTTTTTAGGTTTTTTAAGAATTTTAAGGGTTTTTTAGGGTTTTGATGTTTTTTAATGTTTTTATAGTTTTTATAGTTTTTTAGTGGTTTTTGGGTTTTTTAGAGTTTTTAGGTTTCCATATTTTTTTAAAAAAATGTGGGGTTTAAAGTGTTTTTTTAGTTTTTCGTGGGTTTTAAAAAATTTATGTTTATGCAGGGGTTCTTAAGGGTTTTATGGGTTTAATGGTTTTTAGAGGTGTTTTTTAGGGTCTTTTAGGGTTTTTAGGTTTTTAAGAATTTTTTTTGTTTCTTAAGGTTTCAATTTGTTTTTAGTTTTTGAGGATTTCATTGGGGTTTTCAGGGTTTTAAGGGTTTCTATGTTTTAGGGTCTTTTAAGGATGTTTATGATTTTTATTTTTTATCATTTTTAATGATTTTTAGGGGTTTAGGAAAAGAAAGTACGGACCAAGCTGGGAACCTGGTGCCTCAATTTATAAATAAAGAAAAGTACAAGTCATTACAAGGGGGGGTTGTACAATCAGGTGCGGGTAGTACCCTTCATGTCAGTGTCTACATGAGATGCACAAAAAGAAAGAGTAATAAAAGACCACCTTGAGCAGCATTCTTCAATAGCCATCTTGGAAATAACATCAGCCACCATATTGACTTCCCTGAATGCATGAGTGACCTTGAGACTCAGGTTCTTGGATAAGCTAACGCATTCAATCCATTAGTGTAGGAGCCTCCATGGAACCTTTCATGAGTTTTGAAGAAGAGCCTCAACCACAAGCATCGAGTCAGATTCAATACAGAGATGCATCTACCTAGATTGATTTGAAAAATGTATAGCCTTGATAATATCCCAAAGCCCCGCCTTATAGGTGTAGCCATTCCCAATGAAATGATAGAAAATGCCCTTGACAAAACCTCGATATGTACGGAAAAAACCACCATAGCCTGAAGGACATGGTGAACCTACTGCCACACTATCGACATTAACATTGATCCATGATGGGATTGGTGGAATCCATTGAATGAACATCATCAACATTGGGTTTTTACACCTTCCAGAGACACCAAGAGTGCGGAGTGTGATGAGGTCATTGAGACAGTTGTTTATAGTGCCTGATTGAATACACCCAGCCATTCGAACAACACTGTGCACGGAAATATTATTGTCATGTATGGAGCATGATTTATTTTGAAACATAGTAGAATTCCTCACAGCCCATAGGAAGGCAACAATTGATAAAGATGCAGCAAGAAGATTATGGAGCTGCTCACTGCAACTGAATTTTGTAATAAAAATCATCCTTTGGGAAAAGGTTCCAGAGGGAAAAAAACGACCAAATACGTCTTGTATGTGGTTCAATAATCTATGCGCAATATGGCATTCAACCAAAAGGTGTTTCACACTTTCAGAATCCCGTAAACATATGCTATAGTCCAATACAATATGCCATCTAGCTTTTTGCAACTGAGCATGCATAGGTAGCCGGTTTCTCCAAATCTTCCAAAGGAGAAGGAAGTGTCTAGGGGGAATGAATTGAAACTTATATTTCAGAATCCATGAGGGGGGGGGGGGGGGGTCCAGGCCTTGCCAGTTTTTGTGATTTTAGTACTCCCTTGAAATGAGATGACCAGTCATATTTGATTTCCAGATGATAGTATCAGAATCAATGTAGTAGTAGTGACGAACCTGGGAAATGATGGGTGCTGGTAAAAGTCCATCCAGCTCCAACAGCCTGGTGTTGAGTCATTGATAGACTTGTGTTACAAACCATGAGGTACCTAAATGATTTTATATAGAGGGTAGTTGAGCCATGGAATGAACCAACTGTTCAGATAGGAGTGCTTTGAAACGGCCCAAATTTATTGAGAGATAATGTCCTTATATGAGGATTTAATTGTGGTCTTGACAGAGGAGAGCATGTATCAAGTGTAGCCAGTGCACAAGGGATCAGTAAATATTTCTTCAAGAAATTCCAGATCACCTTCCTTGTGTGTCAAGAGGTTCCAGGTGAATTTTTTCAGAAAGGCGTCGTTAAAAACCCCGAGGTCCTTAATTCCAGGACCACCCATTTCAATGGGTTTAATGCAGTCTTTCTAGGAAACAATTTTCAGTTTCTTCTCATTAATGCATCCTGTCCATGCAATGTTCTGGATCTTGGCTTGAGGATATTTGATCAGACTTACTAGCCATCTATATAAAGAGAAGTTATGAACAAACATTGAGGTGATGACAGAATTGATAAGGCATATTATTCCTGCTTGAGATAGGGACATTCTCTTCCATTTAGCCAGTTGTTGTGTGATGTTAATAGGGATTCTTTCCAAGTGGAAGCACTTTAAATTTCCCCAAAAGAGGGGGACCCCAAGGTAGTTTAATGGAAAGGATCCTTTTATGACAACATGGAATCTGATGATTCTGTTTTTCCTCACAAAGGAGCTCATACTCCCAAAGACAATGGATGATTTACTCCAACTGATGTCATGTCCAACAACATCTTCATAATGAGTAAATATTTTTTGGATAGAAGATATAGTTCTCATATTATCCTGACCAAATAGAATAATATTTCCAGCATAAAAAAGGCGAGAGGGTACAAAAGAGTCCTTCCTAGATTTGATAGGACAATAGAATCCAACCATCATTGCATTAGTAACATAGTGACTCAGATAATCTTCCGCAAGTGAAAATAGAATTCTAGAAAGGGTATCTCCTTGTTTGACCCCTCGTGAAAATTAAAAGAAACCTTTTGGTTCCCCATTAACCAGAACATAGATTCTTGCACTCTCAAAAATGGTAGAAATCAAACTGATAAACTTGACTGAAAACCCATACATTCTCAGAACCTTAAAAAGAAAGTTCCACTTAATGGTATCAAAGGTTTTGAATATATCCAATTTTAAAGAAAAGGTCCCATGCTTAGAATCCTTAATGATGATATTAACTCCTTCAGAGGCCATATATAGGAAGTTTTGGATGCTTTCCCAGGAACAAAGCCAAATTGATTGGGTGTGATCATGTTACGAACAATCTTCCCCAACCTAATGACAATGATTTTACTAATAATCTTTTGGATGGTGTTTCTAATGGTAATCGGTCGAAAGTCACCAATATCAATTGTATCTTTCTTTTTGGGATGCAGAGCAATAAAATTGGAGTTTTCTCCAAAAGTGATTGATCCTACGAGAAAGAATTCCCTGAAAACATTGGTAATTTCTGTATGAAAGATATCCCAATAGAAAATGAAAAATTTGATGGTAAATCCATCTGGTCCTGGGGCACATTCAGAATTGTGTGAAAAAAGACTAGATTTTACTTCATACTCAAGAGGGGGAGAGTTCAGATCATTATTCTGTGAGTCACCCACACATTTCTCAATACATTCAGCAAATGGGGGCAGGAGGGAGGATGATATCATCATTAAAAAGAGCTTTCAAATGATTAACAACAGCATTAGAGAGCTCTTTCTCCTCAGTCAAGGTTGTTCCATTGATTCAGATATGATTGGGTCATTTATGAACCCTTTTCTCCTGTTGCAAGTGATGAAAGTACTTTGAGATTCTATCACCATCCTTGAGCCATTGAACATTGAATTGATATTTTTCCATATTTTCATTAAGAACAAGAAGATCATCATGTATTATGTGAAAATCAAGTTCCTCACGAGTAGGAACATCACCTTGGTGATTTTTTCTCTTGGAAGGACTCCAATTGATATTCTACATCTTTAATCTCATCATCAATTCATGAGAAAGAGAGCTTACTCCAAACTTTTAGAAGGATTTTGATTTTCCTAAGCTTCGAGGGAACCAAAAAATCAGGACTACCATGAAATTTGGAGTTCTATCCATCACGAACTACATCCCTGCAACCTGGAATTGAAAGCCAAACATTGTTGAACATGAAAGGTAAAGGGGTGAGTCTCTAGCTGTCCTTCCGAATGGCGAAAACAATAGGATTATGATCAGAGTTAAATTTGGGAAGAGTAAATCTTGAGATGCTCGTTGGAGCACCAGTATCATTGACATGCATAAATAACCTATCAATTTTAGGGATTTTTTATTATTTTTATTGTTTTTAGGGATTTTACTGATTTCAAGGATTATTAGGGGTTTTTAGGGTGTTTAGTGTTTTATGGGGTTTTTTGGGATTATAGGGTATTTTTTGAGATACTTTTACAGTTTTTTATATTTTCAGGTATTTAGAAGTTTTTATATTTTTAAGTAGTTTTTTAGGGTTTTTATTTTTTATGGGTTTTTAGGTTTTTATAAGTTTCTTGGTTTTTAGGGGTTTTAGGGGTTTGATATTTTTTTTGGTTTTTAGGGGTTTTTTTGTTTTTTGTGGTTTAAGGTTTCATTTGTTTCTTTCACGATTTTTATGTTTTTTTCATTTTTTAATGATTTGTGGGATTTTTAATGATTTTTATGGTTTTCAGGGTTTTAGGTATTTTGTGGTTTTCAGTTCTTTTATGGTTTTTATGGTTTTTCGGGTATTTAGGTTTTTTTTTTTAGTATTTTAATGGTTTATGTATTTTTTTTAAATTTTTATGTATTTAATGGGTTTTTAGTCTTTTTAGTAGTTTTTTATTGGTTTCATTGAATTTCAGGTATTTTAATGGGTTCTAGTGGGTTTAATGGTTTTAGGGGTTTTAGGGTTTTTAGTGTCTTTTAGGATTTTTAGTGTTTTTTATGTTTTTAGGGATTCATAGGGTTTTTAGGTTCTTAGTTATTTCTTATAGTTTTTCATGTGTTTTAAGGTTTTAATGTTTTAAGAAATTTTAGGGATTTTTTAGGATTTTCATGTTTTTAGGGTTTTTAGGGATTTGAGGGTTTTTAAGTGGTTTTGGAGTTTTTTATATTATTTATTCTTTTAGGGGATTTATGTGTTTTGGATGTTTTGAGGTTTTCTTATGTTTTTTTGGGTTTTTAGGTTTTATTACGTTTTTTGGGATTTTGGTGATTTTTTAGGAATTTTATGGGTTTTTATTGTATTTATAGATTTTCATGGTTTTATAGTTTTTATGATTTTTACTATTTTATGGTTATTTAGGTTTTTTGATGTTTTATTTATTTTTAAGGGTTTTTAGGGTTTTTTGTTTTTAATTCTTTTTGGAGTTTAAATGGTTTTTAGAGTTTTAGTGGGATTTACTGTTCTTATTAGTTTTAGGGTTTTTAAGGTTTTTAAGGGCTTGATGGTTTGTTGTAGTTGTTAGGGTTTTTAGGACTTTTTTTATTTTTATGGTTTTTATGTGTTTATAGGTTTTTACGTTTTTCTTTTTGATTTTTTGGGTTGTAGGTTTTTTTACATTTTTAGTGATTTATAGGGTTAATTATGAAATTTATGGTTTTTAGGGTTTTTAGAAATTTTGAATGTTTTTATGGTTTTTTCATTTATTATATTTTTAGGCATTTTAATTATTTTATAGATTTGATGGTTATCTTAGGGTTTTTTAGAGTTTTAGGGTTTTTTATGTTTTTAGGGATTTTTAGGTTATTTTTAAGTTTTTAATATTTTCTTAGGATTTTTCTGGTTTTTATGTTTTTTTAGGTTTTAGGGGAATTGTAGAGATTTTTTGGATTTTTAGGGTGCTTAGGGTCTTTATGGATTATTGGGGAAGGGGTTTTGTGGTTTTAAGGGTCTTTATGTTTTTTAGTTTCTTATAGATTGTATGTGTTTGTAGGTTTTCTTAGGTTTTTTATATGGTTTTTATAGTTTTTATGCTATTAGGGATTTTTTACGGAAATTTTAGTATTTTAATTGTTTTTAGGGTTTTTTATGGATTTTTAGAGTTTTGAGGGTTTTAGGATTTTTCATGTTTTTATGGTTGTTTTTATTTTTTAATATTTTTACGATTTTTTAATGTTTTCTCCTTTTTTAGGTGTTTAAATAATTTTTATTATTTTTAGTTCATTTTAGGGTTTTCTGTGGTTTTTAGGTTTTTAGGGGTTTTAGGGTTTTTAGGGGTTTTTTGGGTTTTTGTGTATTTTTAGGTTTTCATGTAGTGTTTTTGATTTTTTCTGCTTTTAAGGATTTTATGTTTTATAGGGTTTAAAAGTTTTTTATTGTTTTTATTTTTTTTTATATTTTCAGGAATATTAAGTGTTTTTACGGTTTTTATGGGTTTTTACGAATTTTAACAGTTTTAGGGTTTTACAGGGTCCTTAGAATTTTTTACTTTTTTAGGGGTTTTATGTGTTCTTATATTTTTAATGTTTTCATTGGATTTTTCAGGTTTTTATGGTGGTTATGTTTTTTTCGATTTAAATTATTTCTAGGGTATTTTTAGGATTTCATAGGTTTTTAGGCTTTTTATGGATTTTTAGCGTTATTAGTGGTTTAAATGTTTTGTGGGGTTTTTTGATATTTTTAGAATTTATGGGTTATTATGTTTTAATTGGTTTTACTACTTTATAGAGTTTTTATCTTTATTAGGGGTTTAAAGGGGTTTTAGTGTTTTATGTAGTTTTTAGGGTTTTCTAATGTTTTTAGGGATTTAATGGGTTTTAGGGTTTTTTGGGTTATAAGGTTTTTTTGGGATTTTATGGTTGTAAGATATTTCGTAGAGTTTTATAGGGATTGTATTACTTTATTAGTGATTATAAGTGTTTTTGTGTTTATAAGGTTTTCTTAGGGGTTTTTAATGTTTTATGATTTTTTCTATAGTTAGGGTTTTTATTGATTTTTTAAAAATTGTATTATTTTTTATGTTTTTAGGGATTTTTAGGGGTTTAGGGTATTTTATGGTATTTTAGGTTTTTTTGCTTTTTTGGTTTTTTGGTTTTTTAGTTATTTTTTTTCAATTTTAAGGTTTTTTGGTGTTTTTAATGTTTTTATGGGATTAAAGGGTTTTTAATGTTTTTAGTGGTTCTTAGGGTTTATAATGGTATTTATGTATTTAAGGTTTTTAGTGATTTTTATGGCCTTTAGGGGTCATTAGGGTGTTCAGGGACATTCTAGTGTTTTTAGGGTTTTTAGTATTTTTATGTTTTTTTAGGAGTTTTATGTGTTTTACGTTCTTGATTTTTTCTTTGGGTTTTTTAGGATTTTTATGATTTTTAAATTTTTTAGGGTTTTTAGGTATTTTTATTATTTTTTATGTTATTTATAGTTTTTAAGGGATATGTGGTTTTATTATTTTCTTGAGTTATGTTTTTTTATCTTTTAAGGAATTTTAGGTTTTTAGAGTCTTTTACATTTTTAGGGGTGCCGAGGGTTTCTAGAGTTATAATGGTTATTTAGGGGGTGTATTGGTTGTAAGGGTATTTTATGTTTTTAGGTGTTTTATGGTATTTAGTAATTTTTAGGGGTTTTTATGTTATTTAGGACCTTTTAGGATTTTTAGGGTCTTTTATGGTTTTAAGGATTTTAAATTATTTTAAGGATTCTATGTTTTATAGAGTTTTTAAGGTTTTTATCATTTTTTGGGGTTTTTAGGGTGTTTATGTGTGTTTACTTTTTTAATTATTTCTTAGGAATTTTTAGCGTTTTGTGGGTTTTTGCGTTTTTTTTTGGATTTTTTGGGCTATTTAGGTTTTTAATATTTTTATGATTTTTATGATTTTAGGGATTTTGAGGGTTTTTTAGTTTTTTTGGTATTTTATGGTTTTTTTATTCTAATGTTTTATGGTTTTTTGTATTTTTATGGTTTTTATATTTTTATATATTTTTTTGAATTTAAACAGTTTATAGAGTTTTTGTCAGTTTTTAGGTTTTTAGGTGGTTTAGGGTTTTTAATGGTTCTTAGGGGTTTGGGGGTTTTTAATGTTTTTAGGGGGTTCTAGGGGGTTTTAGGTTTTTTAGGGTTTTTAGGTTTTTTATTGTTTTTATGATTTTTTGGGGTTTTATGTGTTTTTCGGTTTTCAAGGTATTGTTAGGGATTTCATGGTGTTTAGGGGTTTTAGATTTTTGCGTGCATTTAAATATTTTTTTAACATTTTTATGTTTTTTAGCATTTTAATGGATTTTGAGGGATTTTATGGTTTTATAGTTTTAGGGGTTTTATGGTTTTTTATGTATTTAAGGGTTTTAATTGTTTTTAGTTTTTTATGTTGTGTTTAGGTTATTATGGTTTTTATGGATTTTACATTTCTTGGAATTTTTTTGATATTTTTCCTTTTTAGGTTATTTAGTATTTTTAGGGGTTTAGGGGATTTTTACAGTTTTTAGGGTTTCTATGGTTTTCTGAGGGTTTTATTGGGTTTTTGAGTTTTTTATTGTTTTTACGGGTTTTTAGTGTTTTTAATGTTTTTAGGGGTGTAAATTACATTTAGATCATTCAGTGTTTTTTTATTAGTTTTAAGGGGTTTTTTATGTTTTTATTGATTTTTTGAGATTTTAGGGATTTTTAGGGTTTTTAGGATCGTTTAGTGTTTTTAAAACTTTTAGGGTTTTAAATGTTTTTTGGTGATTATGGTTTTCATAATTGTTTTTAGGGTTTTACGTATTTTTAAATTTTTATGGATTTTTATGCGGTTTTAAGATTTTTTATGTATTTTATGGTATTTAGTAATTTTTATGTTTTTAGGAGGTTTTATGGTTTTTAGGTGATTTATGGTTTTATCATTTTTAGGGTTTTTATGTTTTTTATACTTTTAATGTTTTCTAATGGTTTTTAGGGTTTTTAGTGTTTCTTTCATTTTTAGGGATTTTTTGTGATTTTTAGCTTATTATGGTTTTTAGGGATTTTATGGATTTTGAGGGAAAGGAAGGGGCGAGGCCAGGCTTTTCTTAGCCTCCCAAAATTTATTAAAGGAAAAGAAAAGCTGAAAAGGGTGGGGTGGGGCTAAAAATCCCACACCCAAAAAGCCCTGACCCCCCCCCCCATGACACCGAAACCCCAAAAGGCCCGTGCGTAGAAAAAGAAAAAAGTAGGAGTTAAAAATCAACGTCTCTATCCCTATAAGGGTCCCCATCATCAGCATAACTAGAGGTAGCATTGAACTCCACCGACTCCCATTCAGATGATTCATATTTCTTTAGGAAAGTAGTGTAATACTCTCAGAGACGTTGTTGTTCCACATTCAGTTGTACCTTGATAGGACGACCTCCCCTGCCAGAGGAAACTGCCTTAGCTTTACAAGTCACTCTCGTGGACACAGTCTTAGGAATAGTCAAAAAGTCCTTCCTTGGATTCCTCTATCGAGGATCTAAAGACACCCCTGCAGGTTTTTTTCCTTCCCATATGGAATGGAAACAAGGCATTCTCTTTGAGGATTATATTCGTATTTTTTCTCATCCTTCTACGATCATCCTGGAAGAAATATTGGACAAGGATGATGGAGGCTCTCTGATTAAGGGCGTAAAGGACTCCACCCTGCGTCACGCTAGTATCCACAGGTGAAGGTTCCTCCCTAGTAAGAATAAGGGACACCACAACAGCCAGGGCTAGCCATAAAATACTCTCCTCCCTAGGTATCTTGCATTCATCCCCCTGGATATTCTATAGCTCTAACTCATAAAATACTATACATCCAGTCATGTCTGCAAGAGTCTCCTCGTGTGCCTCCAGGACCAGCCTCATCACCTTCTCCTGTGCAGCGGCATCCCCCTGCTCGGGAAGATCCCCCTTCTCAAATCCCTCCCCCTGCCTGGATGCCACCCCGATCACCATCATTCCCCCCTTGTTCAACCACATCCCATGACATTCCCTTTGTCCCCTACTCCTCCACCTTCTCCTCTTTATGTTTTTCCAACACCTTCACCTCAACAATGTCGCCAGGTGCAGCTACTACCACCTCCATCTCAACACCAACAGGTCATGGTGAAAGTACTCTATTAGCCACCAAGGATGCATCCCCTCTGGTCTATCCCTAAGATCCCGACTTAGTCTCACTATTATTATAGGCCACACCCCCTCCACCACACCTTTCAGAAACAACATGTGCCTCACTCATTATCTGTGTATCCAACCTCACATTCTCAGCATCAGCAACCTGGGACCTGAGCCCCCTCCCCAGGAAGCTTTCTTACCTTCTCCTTATCCATCGCACCCTCCTCACAGTAATGAACCAGCACCTTCATGTCCCTTTTATCTCTCTCATACACACCCCCAAGTGCCTAGTGGTATTCAGACTTTTCATAGCTTCCCTAGCACCCAGGTCCACACTCCCTCTATCACGACCACCATCAACATCCTCCACCTCACACCCCTGTTCAGCATGCCTCTTACTACTAGAGTTAGCAAGTGGATACCCTTGGACCTCCTCCTCAGTATGCATCCCTTGAATGTGATTAGAAGTTGCAAAGGTACAACCTCCTTGGAATACTATTATTATTGGGAATATTCCTCCGACTAGTAGCAACCCCCCTGCTTGCAGAACTTTTAGCATCTGAGAGATGCAAGTCTCTCCTCAGTCTCTTAGAGTTTTTAGTAGTTGTTAGGGGTTTTATGACTTTTTAATATTCTTAGTGTTTTTATGGTTTTAGGGTTTTTTGTGTTTTTATAATTTTTTAGTATTTTTGGGTGTTTTTAGTGTTTTTATGTTTTTAAAGTTTTCTATGGATTTTTAGGGTTTTTTACATTTTCATGGTTTTTAGGGATTTTTTTTGAAATTTATGGTTTTTATAGTTTTGGGGGATTTCGGTATTTTTAAGGCTTTTTGGGTTTTAAATTTTATAGGGTTTTATGGATTTTTACTGTTTTTAGCGGGTTTCATTGTTTATGGGTTTTAATGGTTTTTAGAGTTTATTAACATATTAATGGGTTTGAAGCGTTTCTAGAGAATTTATTAGGTTTTTAGTGTTTTTATGGGTTTTAGGTATTTTTATGGTTTTTTGGGTTTTTTTTGGTCTTTGGTGTTTTAAGCATTTTTAGGTTTTTATGTTTTTATTTTGGTATATTTAGGTCTTAGGTTTTTTATATCTTTTGAGATTTTTAGGGATGTTACATATTTTTAGGGGTTTTTAGTATTTTTAGGTATTTTGAGTGATTTAAGGTATTTTGAGAGTTTTTAGAGTTTTTTATGATTTTTAGCATTTTTAGGGGTTTTTAGGGTTTTAATTGTTTTTAGGTTTTTAAGGCTTTATCGGGATTTTTTATGGGTTTTTACGTTTTTAAGGATTTTTAGTACATTTTTAGGAATATTATTTTTTTTATGGTATTTTTGATTCCAAGGGGTGTTAGGGTTTTATATTTGTTTTTTTTTGAATTGTATTGGTTTTTTGAGTTTTTACGAGTTTTTTGGGGTTTTTAGGGTTTTTAGGGTTTTTATAATTTTTGACATTTTTTAACATTTTAATCGGTTTAAAAGGTTTTTAGAGATTATAGATATTTTTTTACAGTTTTATGGGTTTTTTAGGTATTTATAGGTTCTTATGGGTTTTAGGTTTTTAGATTCTAAGGGTTGTTAGGGTTTTTGGGGTTTTTAGCATTTTTAGGGTTTTCAGGGGTTTTAGAGTTTTTATAGGTATTGAGATTTTTAAGGTTTTCTATGGGGTTTTCCAGGAATTTTGAATTTTTATGTATTTTATTGATTATTTAATTATATTTATGAATTTTTTTGTTTTCTAGGGATTTGGTGTTGTTTTGGGTTTTTTGGGGGTTTTAGGGGATTTTAGGGATTTTTTATGTTTTTTATGCTTTTAGTAGTTTCTAGAGGTTTTAGGTTTTTACAATTTTCTGAGGGATTTTTGTGTTTTAGGGTTTTTATGATTTTTAGGGATTTTTAGGTATTTTTTAGGATGTTTATGTTTTTAGGGTTTTTAGGGTTTTTAAGGATTTTAGGGATTTTTAGGGTTTCTATAATATTTTAGGGTTTTAGGGTTTTTATCTATTTTTTTGGGTTTGATTGTTCTGTTTGTTTTTTTAGTTGTTTCAAGGGTTTTATAGTGTTTTAAGGTTTTATGAGTTTAAAGTCTTTTTGGTGTTTTTAGTGGTTTTTAGGGTTTTTATTGATTTTTAGGGATTTTTTCTTTTTAGCTATTGTTAAGGGTATTAGGGTTTTTAGTATTTTTAGGGTTTTTATGGTTTTTTAGGTTTCTTAGATTTTTTAAGTGTTCTTTAGTTTTTAATGTTTTCTTATTGGTTTTTTTATTGTTTGATCTGTTTTAGGGTTTTAATGGATTTCTAAGATTTTTATGGCATTTTAGAGTTGTAGTGATTTTGGGGGTTTCTGGGATTTTTAGGGTGTTTAGGGTTTCATGGTTTTTATGGGTTTTTGAAATTTTTTTAGTTTATTTTATGATTTTTTAGTTTTCTAGAGTATTTAAACTTTTTTATGGGTTTAAATGGTTGTTAGAGTTTTTGTTGGATTTTAGAGTTTTTATGGGATTATAGGGGTTTTTAGATTTTTGGGGTTTTATAGATATTTGTTGTTTTTATGATTTTTAGAGACTGTAAGGTTTTTATAATTTGTAGGTTTTCTAGGGGTTTTAATTATCTTTTGGTTTCTACGATTCTTAAAGGGTTTATATAGTTTTTAGGGTTTTTACATTTTTTAGTATTTTTAGGTCTATTTCAAGATTTTTATTGGTTTTAGGGTTTCTTTGGATATTGAGGTTTTTGTGGTCTTTCTATTTTTAGGGGTTTAAAGTGTTTTTAGGTTTTTAAGGATTTCATACGGTTTTTCAAGGTCTTTAAAGTTTTTATGTTTTTGTGTATTTTTAGGGATTTTCAAGTATGTTTATAGTTTTTTAGAGTTTTCGGAATCCTGTGAGTTTTTAGGAATTTTTTAGGTTTTAATGGTTTTATGGTTTTTTTTGTTTTTTGATGTTTTTTCTTTTCTTAGGGATTTCATGTTTTTTATAGTTTTTAATGTTTTTTATGTTTTTAAACTGTTTTTTTAATTTTTAGTGGTTTTTTATTTTTTCTGTGAGTTTTTCTGGGGCTTTAAAGTTTTATAGGTTTTAATGTTTTATGTTTTTTAGAAATGTTTTAGGTTTTTAGAGTGTTTTTCATTATTTAGATTTTTAGGGGTTTTAAGAGAATTAGGTTTTAAGGATTTCATCGGGTCTTTCAGGGTTTTTAGGGTTTTTTAGAGTGTTAGGGATATTAGTGATTTTTAGTATTTTATGGGTTTTTAGGATTTTTTTGGATTTTGATGGTTTTAGTGTTTTATGGTCTTTTGGGTTTTAGGGTTTTTATAGTTTTTAGGTTTTTTAGGGGTTTTAAGTATTTATATGTTTTTACTTTTTTATGTTTTTAGAGATTATTAATAATTATTTGGAATTTTTATGTTTTTATGGATTTTGCGGTTCTTAAGGGTTTTAGTGTTTTTATAATTTTTATGGTTTCTTTTGTTTTTTAGGGGTTTTTTTTATTTTTTAGAATTTTAAGGATTTTAGAGTCTATAAAATGTTTTTGGGTTTAAAGGGGTTTTAGTGTTTTTAGTGTTTTGGGGTTTTTTGGTTTTTAAAAATTTTTAATGTGTTTTTAGGTTTTTTAGATTTTTTATTTTTCTTATGGGATTTAGTTTTGTTTAGGATTTTTAGGGAATTAAATTTCTTTTAGTTTTTATTAATTTTTTGGGGATTTCAAGATTTTAGGGGTTTTTATGATTTGAAGAATTTTTATGGCCCTTTTTAGATTTTTATATTTTTTATGGTCTCTAAGGATTTTGATGGTTTTAAGGGATTTTAGGGGTTTTAGGGTTTTAATGGATTTTAAGGTTTTATGGGTTTTTTATGTTTTTATCGATTTTAGAGTTTTTTAACATTTTATGGGTTTAAAAGATTTTTGGATTTTTTTAGTGGTTTTTTGGATTCTTATTAGGTTTTTGGGTTGTTATGGTTTTGGGAGTTTTTATGATTTTATGTGTTTTAATGTTTTTATGGTCTTTTTGGGTTCATAGAAATTTTTAGGTTTTCAAGGTTTTTTAGTGGTATTAGGATTTAAATTTTTTCTTAGTGTTTTTCAGGGTTTTTATTACTATTTAAATTTTTATATAATTTTTGGAATTTTTGGATTTTCATAGAGTTTTAGGGTTTGATGTGATTTTTAGGGGTTTTAGAGTTTTGGGGGTTTTGAGTATTTTTAGGTTATCAAATATTTTCATGGGTTTTAGTGTTATTAAATTTTTAGGGATTCATATAGTTTTTTAAATATTTTTATGGCTTTTAGGGTTATATGGGTTTTGAGGGTTTTTTTTGGTTTTTTATGGTTTTTAGGGGTTTTATGGATTTTATAGACTTTTAGTGTTTTTTGAGTCTCTTTATGGGTTTTAAGGTTTTTAGAGTTTTCTATCTTTTTTAGGGATATAAATATTTTTAATATTTTTAGTGGGTTCTTAGGTTTACCTAGGTCTTTTGGTTTTCTAAATATTTTTAGGGTTTTTAGGGTTTCAAAGGTTTTTAGAGATTTTAGGTTATATTGGTTTTAAGTGTTTTTAGGGTTTTAATTATTCTTAGAGTTTTTTTATTCTTAGTGTTTTTATGTTTTTGGGAATTTTAGGGATTTTAGGGTTTTTATGTTTTTTGGGATTTTATGGATTTTGACTGTTTTTTTATTATTTAGGGTTTTTATGCATTTTATTGATATTATTATGTTTTTTTGGGTTTTTTATTTTTTCTGTTTTTTTTGTTTTAGGTGTTTTAATGTTTTTAGATAATTTTAACATTTTTAGGTGATTGAAGGGTTTTTATATTTTTAGTGAATTTTTTTAGGATTCAATGAGTCCTTATATTTTTTATGGTTTAAAGGGGTTTTATATGTTTTTAGGGTTGTTGTTGTATTTTAGGGTTTTTATGTTTTTTAGGGATTTTAATAGTTTTTAGGATTATTTACGTATTTTTTTATTTTTTGGTTTTCTAATTATTTTTATGTTTTTTATGTTTTTTGGGATTTTTAATGGTTTTTATGTTTTAAGGGATTTTAGGGATTTTGAGTTTTTACTGTTTCTATGGATTATTGGGGTTTTAGGGTTTGTAGAATTTTTATGTTTTTAGTGGTTTTGATTATTTTTTGGCTTTTACGGAATTCTAATGGGTTTTAGGGTTTTTAGGATTTTTAATGTACTTTTAGGGATTTTTTTAGTAATTTTATGATTTTATTAATTTTGAGGTTTTTAATGTTTTAAGGATTTTTAACGTTTTATTGGTTTAAAGGGGTTTTAGATTTTTTAGTCAATTAAGAGGTTTTACGAGTCTTTATTATTTTTACAGTTTTTATGGTTTATGGTTCTTTTTTGCGTTTTTATGGGTTTTAGTGGTTTTAGGTATTTTTTAGCTTTTTCAAAAAATTTAGCACATGGAGGGGATTAAAGGGTTTTCAGATTTTTAGTTATTTTTACGGTTTTTATGTGTTTTCAGGTTTTTTTAGGTTTTTTCAGTTTTTAGAGACTTTTTGGTTTTTATTGGTTTTAGTGTTTTTAGGGTTTTTAGTGTTTTTTAGCGGTTTAGGGTTTTTAAATGTTTTTAGGTTTTTAAGGTTTTATTAAGTATTTTTTATGGTTTTTAGGGTTTTACTATTTTAAAAATTTGTAGAGATTTTTTTTGTATTTTAATGGTCATTTAGATTTTTTAGGATTTTGAGGGGTTTGGGGGTTTTATGAGTTTTAGGGATTTTATGGGTTTTAGGTGTTTCATATTTTTATGGTTTTTAGGGGTTTTAATAATTTTTTGGTTGCTATGGTTTTCTTATAGGTTTTCAGGGTGTTATGTTTTTTTAGTTTTAGGTATTTTTTAATATTTTTATGGTTTTTTTGGCTTTTCAGTGTTCTTTAGGGTTTTAGGATTCTTAATGATTTCATGGATTTTTTAGGTTTTTGGGGGTTTTTTTGGTTTTTAATATGTTTTTTATATTATTTTGTATATTTTAAGTGTTTTTTAATGTTTTTGAAGTTTTTACTGGGTTTTTAGGGTTTTTATGTGTCTTTAGGGATTTTGATGTTTTTTAAGGATTTTTATGTTTTCATTGATTTTTAGTGTTTTTATCATTTTTTTGGTGTTTAAGTGCTTTTATGTTTTAGGGTTTTCCTAGGGATTTTTATGGTTTTTATAGATTTTTATGTTTTTTGGTATTTTTATGGATTTGATAATTTTTTGTGGTTTTTTGATGTTTTGGGGATTTTAAGGGGTTTTTAGGTTTTTATAATTTTTTTGGTTTTTAGTTGATTTTGGATTTCTCAGTTTTAAAGCCGTTCTTTAGGTTTTTAGTGTTTTGGGGGGTTTTTTACATTTTGATGTTTATTTAGAAATATTTAGGACTTATATGGGTTCTATAGTTTTATCATTTTTAGGGAATTTATGGTTTTTTAGTGTTTTTAGAGTTTCATTGTTTTTTTGGGTTTTTATTTTTATTTTATTTTTATTTTTTAGGGTTTTTATTATTTTTAGGGTTTTTTTTACATTTTTAGGGTTTTAATGGGTTTTTAAAATTTATAGTAATATTTAGGGGTTTTATGAGGTTGAAGGATTTTTAAGGTTTTTAGGTGTCTTTTTTATTTTATGGGTTTTTAGGGTTTTTAAGTTTTCAGCATTTTTCATATTTTTAGGGGTATTATGTTTTTATGTATTTATGGTTTTCTTATGTATTTTTATATTTTTATGGGTTTTTTTAAAATTTTTAGTGATTTAAGATATTTTTTTGATTTCATTGATTTTTTTATTTTTTGGGATTTGGGGGGAGGTTTATGGTTTTTAGAGGTTTTAGGGTTTTTTGGGTTTGTAGGATTTTTATTGAGTTTTTAAAGGTTCTTAAGAGTTTTTAGGTTTTTTTTAAAAAATAGTTGGTAAAAGGGGCTTTTTAATTATTTAGTGGTTTTAGAATTTTTATGGTTTTAGGGGTTATTTATGGTTTTATGGGTTTTAGGGATTTTATGTTTTTTTAGGAGTTTAAGACTTTTTTATGTTTTTAGGGGTTTAACTTTTTTAGGTATTTATGGTTTTCTTTGGGGTTTTCTAGGTTTTTAGGGTTTTATATGTTTTTTGGGATTTTTATAAATTTTCTTGGATTTTTATTTTTTAAAAGGTTTTTAGGGATGTTAAGTTATTTTTGGGATTTTATGGTTTTTAGTGTTTATAGTTTTAATGTGTTTTAAATATTTTTAATATTTTATGGTTTTTATATGGTTTTTAGGGGTTTTATAGTTTTGTATATTTTTAGATAATTTTAGGATTTCTTTAAGATTTTTATGTTTGTTAGGGATTTTGAGTGGTTAAGGTTTTTTAGAGTTTCTAGGATATTTATGGTTATTTATGTTTTTGGGTTTTTTTATTTTTTTTATTTTTTTATTGTTTTCTGGGTTCTTATAATTTATTAATTATTATAGGGGTTTATGGTTTTTATATTTTTTAGTGGGTTCTAGGGTTTTAGTTATGTTTTTTTATTTAGGATTTTAAGGATTTCTTAGAGTTTTTTAGGGTTTTTTGGTTTTACATTTTTTTTTGAAATTGTGTGTATTTTTTAGTTTTTTATCTTTTATAATGTTTTTGGATTTTTAGTGTTTCTAGGGTCACTTAAATTTTTTAGTGTTTTTTACTTTTGGTTTTATATATTTTTTGTTATTAATGTTTGATTTTGGGTTTTCAGGATTTTTAGGGTTCCTACATTTTTTGGGATTCTTACGGACTTTTTTAGGATTTTTTAGTTTTTAGTGGTTTTTGGTTTTTTGGGGGTTTTTGGGTTTTTTTTAATTTCTATGAATTTTAGTTTTTTTTAATCTTTTAGTGTTTTTATGGGTTTTATAGTTTTTCATTATTTTTAGGGTGGTTTAAGGGTGTTTTAGAGTGTTTAGTGGGTTTTTACGGTTTTTATGGGTTTTAATCATTTTTAATGTTTTTAATCGTTTTTTTTGTTTTTAGGGTTTTTGATATTTTTAGTTTTTTGGGTGTTTATAATTTTTAAGTATTTTAGGGGTTTTATGTTTTCTTAGGTTTATGAGGATTTCTTAGGTTTTTTCATGTTTTTTGGGGTTTTTATATTTTTAGGTATTTTTATATATTTGTTAATATTTTTATGATTTTTTGGGGTTTGGGGGATGTTGAGGGTTTTAGGGGTTTTAGGGTTTTTTTTGGTTTATAGGGTTTATTGAGTTTTTAGGGTTTTATGGGTTTTGAGATTTTTTCAATTTTTTTGGAGTTTAAATGATTTTTAATTTTTTGTGGATTTTATGGGTTTTAGGGGTTATAATTCATTTAATATTTTTTATTATTTTTAGGGTTTAAAGGGTTTCTATATTTTTATGTTTTAGGGGGTTTTGGTTTTAAGGGGATTTAGGGTTTTAAGGGGTTTTAGGGTTTTTATCATTTTTAAGGGGTTTTATGGGTTTAAGTGTTTTTAAAGATTTTATTAGGGGGGTTTCAAAGTTTTAAGGGGGTTTTATATATTAAAGAATTTTTTGCGTTTTTATTTTTTTAGGACTTTTTAGGGTTTATTGGGTTTTTGAGTGTTTTTATGATATTTTACGATTTTTAGGGTTTTTATGTTTTTTGGGACTTTTAGGGTTTTAATGTTTTTTGGGGGTTTTAATGTTTTAGAGTTTTTCAACTTTTCTTGAGGTTTAAAGGTTTTTTATAGTTTTTAGTAGTTTTACTGTTTTATGGGTTTTAGGATTTTTTTGGTTCATAGGATTTCTTATGATTTTTTCAAGTTTTTCTTATTTTTATTATATTTTAGAGGTTTTAGGATTTTTAGGGTTTTTAGGGGATTTAAGTGCTTTTAGGTTTTAAGGTTTTAATAAGGAATTTTAGGGGTTTTATATTTTTTTAATATGTTTTTATTGATTTTTTAGGGATTTTATATATTTTTAGTGTTTTTATGATTTTTATAGATTTATAGGGGTTTAAGGTTTTTAGGTTTTTTATGAGTTTTAGCATTTTAAGGGTTTTAGGGTTTTAAGGTTTCTAATGATTTAATAAGGTTTTTAGGTTCATTTGTGTTTTTTTAGTTTTAAGGTATTTTTAGTGAATGTTTAAGATTTTTATGGTTTTTATGGTCTGTTTGGTTTTGGAATTTTTTTAGGGGTTTTCGGGTTTATAGTTTTAGGGGTTTTTAGTTTTATAGGTTTTATGGGTTTTTATAGATTCTAATTTTTTTATAGGTATAAAGGGGATTTAGAATTTGTTCTTAGTTTTTATGGTCTTTTAGGTTTTAGGGTTGTTAATATTTTATGGGTTTTATGGTTTTTAGAGTTTTTAGGTATTTTAGGGGATTTTAGGGGATTTTTATGTTTTTATGGGTTTTAATTTTCTTTAGTGTTTTAGGGCATTGTTTGGGGTTTTCATGGTTTAAAGATTTTTTAAACTTTTAGTGATTTTTAGGAAATTTATGGATTTGTTGGGTTTTGGAGGTTTTAGTGTTTTTTAGTGTTTTGGTGTTTTTGGTTTTAAGGGTATTAAGTGTTTTTGGTTTTTATGGTTTTCTTATGGTTTTCATGTTTTTAGGGTTTTTTACGTTTTTATGTATTTTAGGGCTTTTTAGGATATTTATTGGTTTTAGGAGTTTTAGGGATTTTAAGTGTTTTCAGTGTTTTCATTGGTTTGTAGGGTTTTATGTTTTTTGGGGTTATGGTTTTTTAGTTTTGTTATGGTTTTTACGGTGTTTTTTAGTTTGTAACATTTTTAGTGGTGTGAAGGATTTTTAGTGTTTTAAGTTTGTTTTTAAAGGTTTTATGTTTATTACGGGTGTCTATGGGTTTTAGTGTTTTTAGGGCTTTTAGAGTTTTTCAAATTTTTAGGTTTTTTATGTATATTTAATTTTTAGGGTTTTCATATAGTTTTTAAGGGGTTTAAAGGTTTTTTATGCTCTAAGGGATATTTTTTGGATTTTAATGGGTTTTAGGATTTTAAGGGGTGTTTTGGTTTGTTTTGTTTTTTTGGTTTTTAGGGTTTTTCAGTCATTATGGATTTAAGGTTGTTTAGAGTTTTTATCATTTTTAGGGGTTTAAAGGTTTTTTATAGTTTTTAGTGGGTTTTAGGGTATTTATTGGTTTCAAGGGTTTTTAAGGTTCTTAGGTGTTTTTATTGTTTTTATGGTTTTTGGATTTTTTTTTGGAATTTTAGTATATTTATGTTGTTTAGGGTGTTATTTTTTTAGGTTTTTATGTTTTTCATATAGTTTTTCAATTATTTTAGGGTTTATTACATATTTAGATATTTTCATTGCTATTTTAATATTTTTATGAATTTTTAGGGTTTTAAAATATTTTTAGGGTTTTAGGGGTTTTTATGGTTTTTTGCATTTTTATTTTTTATGGGTTTTAGGTGTTTTTTGGATTTTATTTTTTTATTATGGTTTTTAGGTTTGTTATGGGTTTTTAGATATTTTATAGGTTTTTTATGTTTTTTTAGGGTTTTGGGGGTTTTGGGGTTTTTTTTAGTTTTATAGGGGGTTAATGATTTTACTGAGTTTTCAAATATTTTTAGGTGTTTAATGGGGTTTTAGATATTTTATTGGGTTTTTTGGTTTTAATGAGTGTTAAGGGTTTTTGAATTTTTCATGGATTTTTGGGTTTTATGGTTTTTAGCATTTTAGGGTTTTAAGGTATTTATCATTTTATAAGTTTTTAGGGGTTTTAAGTGTTTTTAGGTATATATGGGTTTCATGGGGTTTTAAGGTTTATTGTGTTTTTACTAGTTTTATGGATTTTAGGATTTTTAATGGTTTTTATGTTTTTTGGATTTTGTAGATTTTATGTTTTTTACGGTTTAAGGGTTATTTGGTTTTTTGGGATTTTAGATTTTTTTATTTTTTAGGGGTTTATGGTTTTTTGGAGTTTTTAGGGTTTTATGAGTTTTTATTGTGTTTTAAGGATTTTTTTCTTTTATGTTGTTTATTTGTTTTAAGTTTTTTAATTTCTTTTAGGGATTTTAGTGTTTTTAGGTTTTTTGAGGTTTTATGTTTTTTAGGTTTTTAAGGGTGTCTTAGGGTTTTTGAGGGTTTTAGGGGTTTTAAAATATTTAAGAACTTATAGGGTTTTAAGTATTTTTAGGGGTTTTTAGGGTTTTTTTGGTATATTTAGGGTCTTTAGTATCTATTTTTCTTTTTTAGGGTCTTTTAGGGTTTTTATCTTTTTTTGGGTACGTAGGGTTTGAAGTGTTTTTTATGGTTTTCTCAGTTTTTATAATGGTTTTATGCTATTTTTACATTTTTAAGTATTTTAAAACCTTTCTATGATTTTTACGGTTTTTAGGTTTTATGTATTTAATGGGTTTTTTGGGTTTTTAGAGATTTTAGGTTTTTATGGGATTTTTTTATTTTTAGAGGTTTTTATGCTATTTTAGGGATTTTCAACATTTTATGTTTTTAAAGTATTTTTAGAGTTTTTAGTGGTTTTTAGAGTTATTATAAGTTTTTTCAATGTTTTATTATTTTTATACGTTTTTAAAGTTTTTAGGGTTTTAGGGTTTTTAGTGTTTTTTTGGGATTTTAAGTTGTTTTAAGTTTTTATTTTTTCTTTGGAACTTTTAAGGTCTTTAGGTTTTTTATGGGTTTTAGGATTTTTATTGTATTTAGGGTTTTTAGTGATTTTGAGGGTTTTTATGCTTTTTTTCGGCTTTAAGGGATTTTTTTAGGGGATTTATGTTTTTTAGGATTTTACTGGGTTTTTAGGGGTTTTATGTTTGTTTGGGAATTTTAAGGTTTTTATGGGGTTTTATGGGTTTTATGGTCTTTTAGAGTTTTGTTGTTTTTAATATATTTTAGGGTTTTTAATTTTTATAGGGTTTTATGGTTTTCATATTATTTTTTTGGCCCTTTATGGTTTTATAACATTTTCTACTTTTTAAGGATTTTATAAAATTTATATTGATTTTTGGGGATTTTAGGGATTTTTAGGGTTTTCTTATTTTTTAGGGTTTTTAGAGATTTTGTAGGTTTTTATTATTATTTAGTTTTTCTAGTTTTTTATGAATATTAAGTGTCATTTGGTTTTCCAGGTTTTCATAGGGGTTTTCAGGATTTTTAGGTTTTTTATATTTTTTGGGGTTTTAGGGATTTTTGTGGATTTTTAGGAATATTTAGTGTTTTATGGTTTTTGGGATTTTGAGGTCTTTTGATTTTTTTAGTGATATTATGGTTTTTTGGGTTCTTATGGTTTTTAAAAGTTATTTAGGTTTTTTATTTTTTAGGGTTTTTATGGATTTTAATGTTTTATAACTTTTTTAGGGGTTTAAAGGGTTTTTAGTGTTTTTTGAGGGTTTTTGGGTATTTATGGGGTTTTATAAATTTTTATGGTTTTTGGGGGGTGTTTCGTGGTTTTTATGGTATTTAAGAAATTTTTATTTTTTAGTATTTTTTATGTTCTTTTGAATTTTTAGGTGTATTTAGGATTTAATGGTTTTCTAATGGATTTTCAGTGTTTCTAGTGTTTTTAGGTTTTTATGCAGTTTTAGGGTTTTTTGGAATATTTATGAATTTTAGTGTTTTGAGGGTTTTGAGTGTATTTAGTGTTTTCTATGTTATTCAAGATCTTTAGGGTGTTAAGCATTTTTTATTTCTTGGGGGATTTAAGAGATTTTAGGCTATTAATTATTTATTATGGGTTTTAATTGTCATAAGGGTATTTTATATTTTATGAATTTTTAATGGATTTTAAAAATTTTCTAGTTTTGTGGGTTTTTAGGGATTTTGAGGGGTTTTATGTTTTAGGGGTTTAAGTGTTTCTCGAGTTTTTTTAGGGTTTTTAGGAGTTTTAGGGCTTCTTAAAGTTCTTAGGGGTTTGTAGGGTTTCCAAATTTTTAGAGGGATTTTAGGGTTTTTAGGGGTTTAGGGTTTTTTAATGTTTTTGGGGTTTTTATTGTTTTTTGGTTCTTTTAGGGGTTTTATAATTTTTTTGTTTTGTGGGGTTTTAAGACTTTTTAGTTTTTTAATAATATTTTTGGGGTTTTCAGGGATTTTTTTGGAGTTTTTTCATTTTTAGGGAATTTTGGGGATTTTTTGAATTTTAATGGTATTTTAGGGTGTTTGGGATTTTGAGGGTTTTTGAGGATTATGGTTTTTAGGGTTTTACGGTTCGTTATTAGTTTTTGGGTTGTTTTTTAGTTTCAAGAGTTTTGAATTATTTTTAGATTATTTTTTTAAAAAAAATCAAGTGTTTAAATGGATTTTTTAGTTTTTAATGTGTTTTTAGATTTTTTTAGTTTTTTAATGTTTTTAGGGATTTTATGGTTTTCTGGGTTGTTTGGGATTTTTAGGGTTACTATTTCTTTGGTTTTCGGTAGTTTTAATTACTTTTATGTTTTTGTGGTTTTCTTATGGTTTATCATGGTTTTAGGATTTTTTACGTTATAGTTATGTTTAAGTATTTTTTATATTTTTATCGATTTTTAGGATTATTAGGGATTTTGAGGGGTTATATGTTTTTACATGGTTTTAATGTTTTTGGTTTTTTAGGGGTTCAAATTATAGTTATGTTTTTTAGTTTTTTGTAGGTTATTTTTTAGGTGTTTAGGGTTTTTTCTTTTCAAGGATTTTTTGGGCCTCTTTATGATTTTTATGGTTTTTATAGGTTTTAGATATTTTGAGGGTTTAAGGGTTTTTGACAGTTTTGTGGGATTTATTTAATTGGTTTTTAGTGTTTTTTGGTGTATTAGGGTCATTTAGTTTTGTTAATGTTTTTTTTAAAAAAAATTAGGGACTTTAATGGTTTTAGGTGTTTTTTGTCAGTTTTTAGGGTTTTAAGGCAATTTATTGTTTTTCAGATTTTTATGGTTTTTGGGTGTTTATAATTTTTTTATGGATTTATTATTTTTAAGTGGTTTTTAGTATTTTAGGTTTTTAAGTTTTTATTAGGGTTTTCTATGTGTTTAGTTTTTTTATGTTTTTCTTATTTTTAAGGATTTTTTTTTGGATTTTTATGGTTTTATTATTTTTTAGGGATTTATGGATTTTGTGGTTTTTTGGGTTTTAGGGTTTTTATGTTTTTTGTGTTTTTTGGTTTTTAGGGATATTATTTTTTTAAGGGATTATGTAGTTATAAACATTTTTAGGGGTTCAAAGTATATTTAATGTAATTAGTGGGGTTTTAGTGTTTTTATGGGTTTTTGGTGTTTTTAAGGGTTTAGGGGGTTTTATGGTTTTGAAGGGACTTTAGGGTTTTAAAATTTATTTTGGTTTCTTAGTGGTTTAAAGTGATATTATGTTTTTTCAGGTTTTCTTATTTATTTTTAGTTTTTATAGAGTTTCTTACATTTTTAGAGATTTTTAGGGATTTTTAGGATTTTTATAGTTTTACAAGGCTTTAGGGATTTTGAAGGGTTTTATGGTTTTTATGATCTTTAGGGGTTTTTACTGTTTTCAGTATTTTTTAGGTTTTAGGTTTGTTATGTATTTTTATGTTTTTTAGGTTTTCTTAGGAATCATTAGGGGTTTAAAGTTTTTTAAAAAATTTAGTGATTTTATGGTATTTTTTTAGGATTTTTTGGGTTATCATTGGTTTTAGGGATTTGAAGGGATTTTATTGTATTTTTGTTTTTTGGGGGGTTTTATGGGTTTTTGTGTTTTAATGTTTTTTATAGTTTTTCAATGTTTTTTTAGAATTTTGGGGATTTTATGGTTTTTACGGTTTTTAGGGGTTTTATAGATTTTAGGTTTATAGGGGTTTTTTTGGGAATTTAAGGATTTTTGACATCATTTAGATTTATTTTAGTTTTATGTTTTTTAGGGTTTCATGTTTTTCTTATGGGTTTTTAGGTTTTTAGTGATTTTTAAATTTTTATGGCTTCTTTAGGATTTTTATGTTTTTTAGGTATTTTGAGGGTTATCAAGGTTTTTATGGATTTTTTACCTTTTTAGGGTTTAAAGGTTTTTTAGTGGTTTTAAGTGTTTTTAGGTGAATGTGTTTTTCTTAGGGGCTTTCAAGGTTTTAGGGTTTTTACGTTTTAAGATATTTTTAAGAATTTTTTAGAATTTTCTGGAGTTTTTAAGGTTTTCAAAGATTTTTAGTGTGTTGACGGTTTTTAATATTTTATGTATTTTTTGAGTTTTTATGGTTTTTTTAGATTTTTTGGGTTTTAAATGTTATTTAGAGTTTTTAATGTTTTTAGTGGTTTAATGAATTTTTTTTGTTTTTTTGTATTTAGTGTATTTTTTGGGTTTTAGAGTTTTATGAATTTTTGTGTTTTTATGGGTTTTAGTGTATTTTGTTGGGGTTTCAAGGGTTTCATTGTTTTTTTTTGGTTTTTTATAATTTTTATTTGTTTTAGGTTTTTGGGTTTTCATAGCAATTTTTATGTTTTTTGGATTTTTTACGTATTTTTTATTATATTTATGGTTAGTAGGGTTTTTAGGTATTTTGAGGTTTTTATGGTTTTATAGGATTTTTAGGATTTTTTGGTTTTTTTTTTTGGATTTTTTAGGGTTCAATTTATTTATTATAGGTTTTTAATATTTTAGGGGTTTAAAGTGTTTTAGAGTTTTTTTTTGTTTTATGGGTTTTTAAAAGATTAAATGGTTTTTAGGGGTCTTATATTTTTATGGTTTTAAGGGTTATTTAGGGTTTTCGTTTCATTCAGTTTTTTGTGGTTTTATGTTTTTTTATTTTTTTAAGGTTTTCTTTGTGTTTTTCTGGGGTTTTCAGTATTTTATCTTTTAGGGATACATAGGGCCTTTTACGAATTTAATTTTTTCTAGGGTGTTTATGGTTTTTGAGAGTTTTTTGGGGTATTAGGGGTTCTAAAGGTTTATAAATTTTTTTATGTTTTTAGTTGTTTTTAAGTGTTTTTAGGTTTTTAAGGATTTGTTAGGTTTTTTGTTTTTTATGATTTTTTTTCTTTTTTAGGGATTTTTGAGGTCTTTAATGATTTTTATGGTTTATAAGGGGTTTTGTAATTTTGATGGGTTTTAGTGGTTTTTATATTTTTCAAGGTTTTATAATTTCTTGAGTTTTTTATGTTTTTATGGTTTTCAGAGTTTTTTTTTAACATTTTATGGAGTTACATTATTTTTAGAGTTTTTAGTGGGTATTAAGGGTCTTTATAGGATTTAGGGTATTTAATGTTTTTCGGTATTTTATGGGTTTCAAATTTTAATGTTTTTTATCATTTTTAGGGGTTTTATAGGTTTTAAAAATATTTTTGTTTTTAAGGACTTCTTATGATTTTTAGTGTTTTTAGAGTTTTTTATTATTTATGGAAATCTATGTATTTTTCAGGATTTTTACAGTTTCCTACAGATTTTATGGATTTTGAGGGTTTTTGGGATTTTTTGGGTTTTAGGGTTTTTATTGTTTTAAGGTTTTTATAGATTTATAGAATTTTTAGGGGTTTAAAGGTTTGTAGAGTTTTTTTACATTTTTATGGGTTTAGATTTTTTTAGATTGTTTACTATTTTTAGGGTTTTTATGAGTTTTTAGGGTTTTTTTAGGTTTTATGGGTATTTTTATGATTTTTTGGGGTATTTAGGGTTTTTAGGGTCTTTAAGGGTTTTTTGTGTTTTCAGTATTTTGGGATTTTATGTATTTTAGGTTTTTATGATTTTCTTAGTAATTTTAAGGGGTTTAGGGATTTTAATATTTTAGTGTTTTAGGGAGTCTTAGGATTTTATTGTTTTATATGGTTTTTTGGGATTTTTAGGGTTTTTAGGGTTTTTAGAAATTTTCAGGGTCTTTGAGGTTTCAAGTGCTTTTAGGATTTTAATGTTTTATTAGGGTTTTTCTCAGTTTTTTATGTCTTAAGTTATTTTTTTCCATTTTATTACCATTATGGTTTTAAGGGTTTTTTCATGATTTTGAGGGGTTTTTTTGGGTTTTTTTAGCATTTTCCCGTTTTTTATTGTTTTTTGGGTTTTTATGGTTTTTTAGGTTTGAGGGTTTAAGGGGTTTTAGAGTATTTATGGGTTTAATGGGTATTTATTTTTTAGTGTTTTTAGTTTTTTTAGGGTTGTATGGGTATTTATGATTTTTTATGTTTTTAGGGGTTTTGTGGTTTTTATGTTTTTAGGGTTTTTATGGTCTTTTAGGCTTCTTATCATTTTTTTAGATTTTTTGGGGTTTTATGTGTTTTAGGTTTTTATGGTTTTTCACGATTTATGGGTTTTTATTTTTTTAAGGTATTTTTTATGGGTTTATGGATTTTTGGGTTTTTATGGATTTTTCATGATTTTTAAGGTTTTTGTGTTTTTAGGTTTTTAGGGGTTTAAATAGATTTTATGTTTTTGAGGTTTTTATTGGTTTTTTGGTTTTTTAGGATTCTTATGTTTTTTTTAAAAGTTTTTTAGGATTTTTATGGGGTTTTAGGTTTTTTATGGATTTTGTGGTGTTTTTGGTTTTTTTGGGGTTTTTAGTGATTTTTGAGTTTTTTAGTGTTTTACAATTTGTAGTGTTTTTTAATTTTTTTGATATTTAAATGTTTTTTAGTAGTTTTAGTGGTTTTTAGAATTTTTTCGGATTTTATATTTGTACGGTGTTTTGATATTTTTAGTGTTTTATGGTATTGTGGGGGTATTCCGTTTTTTATCATTGTTTAGGTTTCTTTAGGGTTTAAATGTTTTTAGGTTTTTAAGGTTTTCTTAGGGGTTTTCAATGTTTTTAGGGTTTTTTACATTTTAGGGAATTTTATGGCCTTTTAATATTTTTATATATTTTTAGTGTTTTTATGGATTTTGAGGGTTTTTTAGGTTTTTAGGGTTTTAGTGTTTTTAGAGGATTTAATTATTTTTAGGCTTATAATTTCTCTTAGGGTTTTTTAGTGTTTTTATGGTTTTTACATTTTTAGTATTATTTTAGGATTTTTTAGGATTGTTATGGGGTTTTAGGGTTTTTAGGAGTTTTAGGGTTTTTCTCACTTTTAATAGGCTTTCATGGTTTGTTAGTTTTTTAGGGAATTAATGGTTTTTTAGTTTTTCTAATGTTTTTTAGGGTTTAAAGGTTTTTTAGAGTTTTTAGTGCTTTTTAGGGGTTTTGTGTCTTTTTGATGTGTTTCATGTTTTATGAGATTTTATGGTTTTTCGGGGTTTTAGAGTCTTTAGGGTCTTTTAAGGCCAATAGGGTTTTCTACATTTTCTTATTTTTAGTGTTTTTAATATTTTTTATGGTTTAATGTTTTCTTAAGTGTTTTCAGGGTATTAAGTTTTTTTACATTTTTACAGATTTATGGGGTTTTTTGGATTTTTATGGGTTTTTAGTGGTTTTGGTGTTTGTAAGGTTTTAGGTTTTTAGAGTTTTTATGGTTTTTAGCATTTTTTAGGGTTTTAGGGGATTTATTTTTTTTTTTGAATTTCTTGTTTTTCTTAGGTTTTTTCAAGGTTTTTTTTTTGTTTTTATTATTTTTTTGGCTTCTCTATTATTTTTTTGGGTTTTATGAGTTTTTATGGGTTTCGCTAGCTTTTATGGTTTTTAGGGTTTTAAATGGAATTTAATGTTCTTTAGATTTTATAATGTTTTTTGGGGTTTAATAGGTTTATACTGTTTTTAATGTGTTGTAGGGTTTTTATAGATTGTTCAGGTTTGTAAGGTTTTAGGGGGTTTTATGTTTTGGGTATTTTTAGGGGTTTCTATTTTTTTAGCATTTTTAGTGTTTTAAGGGATTTTAAGTGTTTTAGAATATTAATGTATTCTTTGGGGTTTATAATTTTCTTTATGTTTTTAGTGATTTTTAGGGATTTTTTTAGGATTTCTGTAGTTTTTAGGGGTTTTACAGATTTTGAGCGGTTTTAGGGGTTTAAAGATTTTTTTTTCCGTTTAATGTTTTTAAAATTATTTAGTTTTTATGGATTTTAAGTGTTCTTTTTTTCTATCATTTTGTTAGTGTTTTTCTTAGTTTTTACGATTTTTATAAATTTTTAGGACTTTGGATTTTTTTGGATTTTTGTTATTTTTTGGTTTTTTGGGGTTTTGAGGGGTTTTCAGGTTGTTTTAGGTTTTTATACATTTTCAGTTTTAATGGTTTTTTTAGTTTTTTAGGTTTCTTATGGTTTTTATTATTTTTTAGAATTTGTACGGGTTCAAAGGGTTTAGATTTTTAATTGGATTTATGGTATTTATGGGGTTTTAAGGATTTTAATTTATTTAAAAGGTTTTATGGTTTCTAGGGGTTTCTAGGGATGTTAGGCTCTTTTAGGGTTTCTTAGGTATTTTATCATTTTTAGGATTTTTTTGGTTTTATGTGTTTTTAGGTTTTCAAGGTATTCTTAGGTTTTATAATGTATTTGGGGTTTTTTACATTTCTATATATTTTTATGTATTTTTTAGGTTTTTATGATTTTTTGGGATTTTGACGGTTTTATGGTTTTTTTATGATTTTTAAGTTCTTTTGGATTTTAGCGTTCTTAGGTTTTTAGGGGTTTTAAGTATTTTAGGTTTTCATATGGTTTATTAGGTATTTTTAGGGGTTTTATTTTTTTAGGGACTTTGGGTATTTTTTTATTTTTTTTTGTTTTTTTGTATTTTTAGGATTTTTAGGGGTTTTGGGTTTTTTTGGGTTTTTTGGGTTTTTTGGTTTTTTTGGGTTTTAGGAGGTTTTTTTTTGTATTTTTAGGATATTTATTGGGATTTAGAGTTCTTTTGTCATTTTTAGGAGTTTAAATGGGTTTTAGAGTTTTCATTGGGTTTTATGGTTTTTGTGGATTTTTAGAGTTTTCTAAGGTTTTTAGTGGGTTTTAGTGGATTTTAGGGTTTTATTGGATTTTTAGGGTTTTTTTCAGTTTATAAGGGTTTAATTGTTTTATATTTTTAAGGATTTCTAATGTGTTTTAAGGGGGGGTTTTGTTAGTTTTTCATTTTTTAGTGATTTCTAGAATTTTTATATTATTTTTATGTCCATTTCATGGTTTTAGGGATTTTAATGGTGTGTAAGATTTTTAGGATTTTTAGTTATTTTTTCATTTTTTAGGTTTTTTATTGGTGTTAAGTTTATTTAGATTTTTAATATTTCCATATTATTTTAATTGTTTTAATAATATTTAACATTTTTAGTGATTTTTAGCGGTTTTTTAGATTTTTATTCCTTTTTAGTGATTTAGGGATTTTGAGATGTTTTAGGGTTTTGTAGGGTTTTTAGAGTTTTTTTAAGGTTTTATTTGAATTTTTTAGTGTTTTATTGATTTTAGTGCTCTTTAAAATTATTAGGGGTTTAATGGTTTTTTAATATTTTAGTGGGTTTTGGGGGTTTTATGGATTTCTAGGGGGTTTTATGTTTTTTTGGGTCTTTGAATTTTTTTGGGGATTTAATCATTTCTATGTTGTTTAGGGCCTTCAAGATTCTTGTGTTTTTAAGGTTTAATTAAATTTTTTTTAGTGTTTTATGGGTTTTTATTCTTTTTAGTATTTTTAGGTCATTTTTGAGATTTTTATGGTTTTTATGGTCTTTATGGAATCTGACGGTTTTTAAGGATTTTACGGTATTAAGGGTTTTTTATGGACTTCAATGTTTTTATGTTTTCAGGTTTTTAAAGTGTTTTTAGGTTTTTAAGGATTTATTTTAGTTCTCCATGGTTTTTTGTGCTTTAAAGGATCTAAAAGGTTTTTTAGGTTTTTTGTTGTTTTAAGGGTATTTTTTGGATTTTTTGGGTTTATAGGGAATTTTTGGGTTTTTATTGTTTTTATGGGGTTTATGGTTCTTTTTTTGAGTCTTTGGGTGTTTTAATGGTTTTTAATAATTTTTCAATGCTTTAGGGGTTTAAAGGGTTTTTATAGTTCTAGTGATTTGTATAGGTTTTTAATATTTTTTGTGTTTTCAGTTGTTTTATTGTTTTAGAAATTTAAAGAGCTTTTTAGGTTTTTAGGAATTTTTAAATTTTTAGTGGTTTTAATTTTATTTAGGTTTTTTATGGTTTTACATGCAATTTATGGTTTTTATATTTTTAATGTTTTTTTGTTTTTTGTTTTTTTAATGTTTTTACAGATTTCTAAGGTTTTAGAGGATTTTCAGGAATTTTGGGGTTTTTGGGCTTTTAAAGGTTTTTTGTGTATTTAGGTTTTATTAGGTTTTTAATGTTTTTATATTTTTAAAGGGTTTTATATTTTTAGTGGGTTTTTAGGGTTTCTATGCGTTTTTAATTTTTTTTACATTTTTTTGGGTTTTTATAGTTATTAGGGGGTTTATTATTTTATGGATTTTAATGCTTTTTTGAGTTTCCAAATGGGTTCTTAGGTTTTTATTGGGTAGGGTTTTAGGGGGTTTTAGGGTATTAGGGGTTATATTTTTTGGATTTTTATGTTTTTAAGGTTTTTATAGATTTTTATTATTTTTTGTGAATATTAGGGTTTTTTGGATTTTTGGGTTTTTTGGACTTTTACAGGTGTTTTGTGTTTTTATAGATTATTTGGATTTTTAATGTTTTCAGAGGATTAAAGTGTTTCGGTGTTTTACTGGTTGTTTATGGGTTTTGGAGTTTTTATAATTTTTATGGTTTTGGGGTTATTAAGGGATTTTGTAGTTTTAGGGGTTTAAAAGGGTTTTTGATTTTCTAAATGAGTTTTAGGTTTTTTATAGGTTTTTGGTTTTTTAGGGCTTTTAGGTATTTTTATGGTTTTCAAGGGTGTCTACTATTTTTAGGTGTTTTAGGGTTTTTACCATTTCTTAGGTTTTTAGGAGTTTTATATGTTTTTATAGTTTAAGGTTTTCTTAGGGATTTTGGGGTTTTTTTGGGGTTTTATGTTTTTAGTTATTTTTAGGGATTTTATATAATTGTTATGGTGTTTAGGGTTTTATTTATTTTGAGGCTTTTAAGGGTTTTGGGGGTTTTAAGGTTTTTTAAGGTTTTGGTGTTTTTTTAGGTCTTAGGGGTTTTATGTGTTTTTATGTTTTTCTGATTTTCATTGGGGGATTTCATTGTTTTTAGTGTGTTTTATGTTTTTTTTTATTTTTATAGGGTATTAGGTTTTTTATTCTTTTTTGGGAATTTACGTATTTTGATGGTTTTTATGGGTTTTTGGGTTTTTGGCGATTTTATGGGGTTTTTGGGTTCTATGGATTATTTGAGTTTTTAGGGTTTTAAGGGTTTTTAGAGTTTTTATATTTTTAGGGGTTTAATGGGGTTTAGAGTTTATATTGAAATTTTAGGGGTTTTATGGCTTTTTATATTTTTCATGTGTTTTATGGGTTTTATGGTTTTATGGTTTTAGGGTTTTTTGTGTTCTTAGGGGTTTAATGTGTTTATAGGTTTTGATGGGTTTCTTAGGGTTTTTTAACGTATTTAGAATTTTTATGTATTTATTGATTTTTAGGGATTTTTTAGGATTTTTATGGTTTCAAGACTTTTATGGATTTTGTGGGGTTTTAGGGTTTTTAGGGTGTTTAGGGTTTTATGGGGGATAGTGTTTAGGGTTTTTATGGTTTTCTATAGTTTTTTAATGTTTCAGGGGGTATTAATGATTTTTTGTGTTTTTAGTGGTTGGTTAGGATTTTATGGGTTCTTATGATTTTTCAGGGTTTTAGGTTTTTTAGGGTTTTAGGATTTTCAGTGCTTTTAGTTTTCTATGGGGATTTATGTGATTTTGGGTTGTTATGATTTCCCTAGGGGGTTTTATAGTTTTTAATGTTTCTTAAGTTTATATGGGTTTTGAGGGATTTTGTTGGATTTTTATGGGGTTTTAGGATTTTATTTTGGATTTTCAGGGTTTTGGTTTTTTTTATGTTTTTCATTTTTAAAAGATTTTTGGCTTTTTTAGGTTTAAATGGTTCATTATAGTATTTAAATTTTTAGGGGTGTAAAGGTTTTTAGTGTATTTAGTGGGATTTAGGGTTTCTAATGTTTTAAGGTGTTTTATGGTTTTATGGGTTTTTAGGGTTTTGGAGTTTTTTATTTTTTAGTTTTTAAGGGTACTATCTATTTTTTGGTTTTGAAGGTTTTCTTTTGGGTTATCAGTGTTTTTAGTGTTTATTATGTTTTTAAGTAATTATAGGGGTTTTATGATTTTATGAATTTTTATGGTTTTTATGGATTTTAAGGGTTTTAGGGTTATTAGGGTTTTTAAGGTTTTTATCACTTTATACTTTTGTGAGGTTTTAAGTTTTTATAGGGTTTTAAGGTTTTTTTACCAATTTTTAGTATTTTATGGTTTTTAGATTTTTAGGTATTTTTATGGATTTTTAGGATTTTTATTGTTTTAGCGGGTTTTAAGAATATGAAAGGTTTTTTTGGGTTTTTCAGGTTTTTATTTTTTTCCTTTTTTTTAAAGTTTTTTTTTGTAAATTTTTTTTTCATATTTTCGATTTTTTTAAGATTTTTAGGGGTTTAATAGGGTTTTATTATTTTAATTGATATTTAGGGGTTTTAGAGTTTTTTATGTTTTAGGGGTTTTTATGTTTTTTAATGTTTTAGGGTTTTTAGGGTTTTTATTGTTTCTAATATTTTTAATATTTTTATGTTTCTAGGGGTTTTAAGCATTTATAGCTTTTTAATGATATATTAGGGGTTTTTAGGGATTAAGGTATTTTTAGTAATTTTTAGAAATTTTATGGTTTTCTCGGTTTTTGGGATTTTTAGGGTTTTTAAGGTTTCTAGGGGTTTTAGGGTTTTTAGTTTTTTTATGGTTTTTATCATTTTTTATGTTTTTAGTGATTTTAAATGTTTTTTTTATTTTTGAGGTTCTCTTATGGTTTTTTCAGGATTTTAGGTTTCTTTAAATTTTAGTGTTTTAGGGGGTTTTATGATTTTTGTTGTTTCCTAGGGTTTTCGGTGTTTTGAGGTCATTATGGGTTTTAGGGTTTTCATGGTTTTTTGGGTATTGTGGTTTTTTTAGTTTTTAGCAGTTTAAATTTTTTTATATTTTTTAACGTTTTATGGTTTTAATGCATATTGTGAGTTTTTATTGGGTATTTAGTGTTTTTTGGGGCTTTAAATTGTTTTTGGTGTTTTTATAGTTTTTATGATTTTTAGGTTTTTTATTATTTCTTGGGGTTTTAGGGGTTTTATGCGTCTTTATGATTTTTTAGTTTTTCTAATGGTTATAGTTGGATTTTATATTTTTTATATATTCTGGGATTTTTCAGGTTATTGGGGTTTTTAGGGTATTTTAGGGGGGTGGATTTTTATGGGTTTTAGGGTTTATATGTATTTTTTGGGTTTTAAGTATTTTTTAGAGTTTTTAAGGGTTTTTAGAGTTTTAAATGTTTTTAGTTGTTTAAGGGGTTTTAGTGGGTTTTTAGGATTTTTATTGATCTGTTATGTTTTTAAGGTTTTTATTGGTTTATATAGTTTTAGGGTGTTTTAGGGGTTTTACAATCTTTTAGAGTTTTTAGGTTTTAGGGGTTATATGAGTTTTTTATGTTTTTTCAGTTTTCTTATGGTTATTATGGTTTTTATGTTTTTTGGTGTTTTTTATGTTTCAAGGATTTTTATGTGTTTTATATAATTTTTTTGATTTTAGGGTTTTTATAGATTTTGAGAGCATTTTGGGTTATAAAAGAATGAAAGGTTCAGGTCCAGGCTATTCCTGACCCCCCCCCCCCAATTTTATTTTAAAAAAGAAACAGCATACAAGGGAGGGTCGGGGTCAATCGTTTAGGTTATAAGGGCAAGGAAGGCTCGGGGCCAGGCTATTTCTGACCCCCCCCAAATTTATTAGAAAAAGGACACTACAGACAAGGGAGGTGCGAGGTCAATCAACCCACACCCAAAAACCCTAGACGCCCTGACAAAACCCAAAATATCAAAACCACCAACACACAAAACAAGAAAAGAAGGAAAACAAAAGAAAAACCAACAGTATCTCCCAGCCAACCCACAACCACCATCCAGCACATGGTCTACCAACCAACCCCACCACCATCATCATAATCTGCACCAGGGGGTCTCCCTCGGCACCATAGCCAGAGGCCGCATCAGTGTCTCCTAACCCCCATTCCGAAGATCATATTGCTTAAAAACGTTGGTGTAGTACTCCCTTAACTTCACCTACTCCACATTCAACTGCTTCTTAACAGACCACCCCACCTTACCAGAGGAGTTCTTCAAATCCTTACTGGAATCCCTCATAGAAACCGTTCACAAAAAGGAGGAGTATTCCTTCCTTGGCCTCCTTACTTTCAGGGATGCAGTGCCAAGATTACCATGATTCCCCGAGACAGGTATAACAGAGTCCTCCTGATTGAGAAAACAAGAGGTGGGAGGTGGAAAACACTCCCTGGACAGTCCCCTAGAAAAATTCTCTTTCCCAGCGCGTACGGCCTTGTCCTTTAAAATCTGGGCCATGTTGGATTTCATCTTAAAGCCATCATCTGAGCCACTCTCCCAAAGCATCGAGCACTCAGATTCCATTCCCTCCTGAAAAAGAGAAGGCTGCAAACCCAGGTCTTTCAGAACCAAACATTTGGAGTTCTCACCCACACTGTCCCTAATCATCCCATATTTAAAAAAATTAACATCATTTGTTCCGAAGGAAATGAGCGCCTTAGAATCATCCACTGTGAGTGGAACGGGTTCAAAGGATTCTGGAGCATTCATCAAAGACCTGATGAGGAAACCCCCATTACCCTCAGCTGTGGCAGCATTCACACCATTCTCGGTCCTCAGATCATCCCTCGCCTTATTCTCCCATTAACTGGTATTATCAAATCTCCCAAAAGTGGTCAAAGTCATCTCGAATTCACTAGAAAGGTGATCCACACTCCCTTCCCCCTGCCCAGCAGTAGGCACATTAACCAGCACCTGAGAAGGAGACTTTGCGCTCCCAGCATCAGCCACCAGAGGGTTCTGGGACACCCTCCCTCCACCATGCCCAGCAGTATCGGCCTGCACCTTATCATGTGTCTATTCAGCAGACATCTCACCTCCCACATTATCTAGGGGCCCCTGAACCTCCTCCTCAAGATCCAGCCCAGCATAGGCCTCCATGCCAAGGGAACTTCCAGCATCTGGAAGCTGTAGATCACTCCTCAAGTGGTTGCAGATATCATGTACCTTGGGTTCCTGTTGACACTGGATGACCATATTCCCAAGCACAAATGGAGGACTAGCCTGTAAAATTTGTGAGTTCAGTGGTCCAGAACCCAGACCAGGAGCGGATTCCACCCCCTCAGCAACAGCTATCTCACTCCCAGTTGCAAAATCCACAGCAACCACCTTGGCATAGACCTCCACCTGAGCCTGACACCCTCCATCAACCTGCATCAAATCGTCCCCAACCACGATAACCTCATGTTCCTCAGAAGCATCCTGACTCGTAGGGTATTCATCCACACCAGTATCTGGAGCCAAAAATCCCATATTGTGTGATCCCCCAGCCACTATCTCAGCAAATGATGATGGACCTACAACAGACGGCCCAGGAATAGAGGGGTCGCTTCCACGTCGGCACACAGATGCAGAGTGGCCTAACCTGCAGCAAGTTGAGCAGAAGAAGACCCATGATTCAAAACAAACTTGCTGCTTCCACCAGAGTTCATCTTCAATCTCAACACAAACCAAATTGACTAGGGGTTTGGACACGTCCACCTCAATGAAAATCTGTGGCACAAAGGGATGACATGCAGTGCTGGTCCGCACATCCATACACAGAAAAATTCCAATGAGATTACCTATGATGCGAAGGATAGCCGGAATCTGGAGGGGAGCGCATGTCCAGGAAGAGTTACCCACAAAGCCACGCTTGGGGGATCACGATTCAAGTGGAAATCAAAGCTCCACTGGAACAAGTAGAACTGAAAACCAGAAACAATCCATGGGGCCATGACCTAGGCCGAGATCAAATCATCCTCATTCCCAAATCGAACCAAAAATTGCCGAGCATCATGTAACCCTACTATAGATCTTTCACGAAGATTCCAAGAAGAGGCAACGAACCTATCAAAAACATCGATAGGAGGCCGAAACCTCCCAAACCGAACCACCAGTGTCAAATACTGAAGAGCAGAGGCCGAAGAAAGCTCCTGAGCAGAAATAAAAACCAAGGGCACATTGTTCTAGCACTGAGGGACTTTCGGGAAAAGCGCTATCTCGGGAAAAAGGGGGGAAACGCCTTCTCTGCTTGCAGGGGAAGCCCATCTGCCGCCCCTCCAATCCCAGGAAGGGGCAGCACCACCACATCCATAAATTACGGCAACGTCGTCTTCAAGGGAGATGAGAATCACCATCGAGAGAGAGATAGAAACAGATTAGCGCCATCCTCTTTCTCTTTTCTTTAGGTTATATGGGGTTTTAACGATTTTAGCATTTTTACGGTTTTAGGGGTTTTAAGTGTTTTTAGGTTTTTAATGTTTTTATAGTGTTTTTTCAAGGTATTTTATGTTTTTTGGAATTTATAGTGATATTTACATATTTTTATTGTTTTTAGGGTTTTAGGGATTTTGAGGGTTTAAAGGGTTTTTTTTGGGGATTTAGGGTTTTTTTGGGATTTAGGGTTTTTAGGTTTTTATTATTTTATGAGTTTTTTAGTGTTTTTAAGGATTTTTAGAGTTTTTTAAATTATTTATGGGTTTAAAGGGCTATTTTAATTTTTATTGGTTGTAGTGTTTTTAAGGATTTTAGGGTTTTAATGTTTTGGGGATTTTACGGTTTTTAGGTGTTTTGGGGTTTTTTATGGGGGATAACTGATTTTTAGGGTTTTAAATGGATTTAGGTGATTTTAGTTTTTTATGGATTTCATAGGGTTTTATGGTTTTTTACATTTTTATGTATTTTAGGTTTTTTAAGGTTTTTATGGTTTTTGGGTATTTTAGGGATTTTAAGCGTTTTTAGGTTTTTAGGGTTTTATGGGTTTTTTGGTTTTTTTTGAGTTTTGTTTGGGGTATTATAGTGTTTTATAGTTTTTTTAAAAGTTTTTATGGGTTTAATTTTTTTTATATATTTTTAGTTTTTTAGGGTTTTTATGGTTTGATTATGGTTTGGTATGTTTCTTATGGGTTTTATGATTGTAGGGGTGAAAACGGTTCGAGACTGATAGCCCCCCCAAAATTTAAAGAAAACTAAAACAAATAGTTACATGGAGGGTTTACATGCCCATGAGTGTATCTCACTCTTCATATCATAATCCACAAACAGAATGCAAAAAAATGGGGCACCGAAAGACCACATCGATCTTTGTTCCTCAATTGCCTTAGTGGGGAGTGCATCTGCAACCGATTTGGCCTCTCTATAGACATGAGTGACCCATATACTAAGATTATGAGAGATATTGAGGAAATCAATCAATTGTGTTATATGTACCATGGGACTTACCTGGATTTGTTCTTGAGGTAATCCACCACGAGCATTGAGTCAGACTCAATCCAAATATAGTTCCACTTAAATTGGGCAGCAAAATTGAATGCCTTCATCATCGCCCATAACTCCAATTCATAATCACATTTTTCTGCAATAAAATGTTAAAAGAGGCCTTTGAAAAAGACTCTACTGACGCGGAAGACTACACTACACTCTGAGGGTCTGGGTGCATCCAACGCAAAACCATCCACATTGACCTTTATCCAGGCTGGGATTGGGGTAATCCATCGGGTATATTTCAACACCTGCAGCTTCTTCCCCTTACTAGAAACTCCAAGTGAACACAATATGGTCAGGTATTTAACATTATTTTCCATCAAACCTCTATAAAGATGGAACACATCCTGAATTGCCTTTTGTATCGTCACCACCCCACCACGAAACAAGAGAGGCTGGCAGTTAAAGGGTTTTTCATTACGAATAGCACAAATATAGTGGATGGTGACAGGAACACCTGAAAGTAGCAGTTTTTGAACCTAGTCATTACATTTCAGCTTCACCAGGCCATAGATGAAGTCACATATCACCCCTTTCATGCCACACTTAAATCCAAAACATTGCAGCATGTAACTCCATAGTTTGGCAGAAAATTTTTTGTGGAGAAAAACATCCGATACGTTCTCCTCAGCCTACTTGTAGAAGAGGATAGAGGATTCAAGGGGCCATCCATTAGTTTTCAATTGCACTTAAAGAGGTATCCTTTTTCTCTAGATTTTTCTGATCAACACATAATGGGCTGACATGATGAAATATGTTCTGAACTTTAGCAGCCAAGATGGTCAGGTGAGGCCTTCAAGGAATTTCCTCCAAAAGTAGTCACGGGTGTTGAACTTCCAACCATACTAGGCCTCCAGTTTAGTGTGTCATTGTCCATAAAAAAATATCTCTTGATTTTTGAAATCATATGTACAGGGACACCCATAGGAAAGTCCCCACTTTACTAAAAAAGGGTAGCAATCAACATATCCCTTGGCTCATAGGGAGGTGTCACAACATCAGAAAGTGGTTTCTCAATCCATGGAGTTGTCCAGAAATTAAGAGTCAAGGGATTTGATAGAATCCACATTGGTTGAGAGATTATATCCTTGTTTGAAGATCTTAGAGCAGGTCAAACTAGGTAGGATAGGTATCCAATGAATCCATCAAATGTCCTACGTGTGAATCTCTTGGTGTGAAAATCCATTCCATAATTACGTGGGATGAGCAAGCACCAAGTGAACTTCTCCATCGGGGAATCATTAAATATTCTATGGTCCTCAATACCATGACCACCCATATTAACATGTTCTATATAGTGCTTCCAAATAACTGAGATTAACTTTCTTTTGCTGATGTATCTTGTCCAGGAAAAATTCATCATCCTTCCATTCAAACATTTAACAAGACTGTCTGGATATCTATGGATAGAAAAAGCATGGATGAACATGGAGGTGATGACTGAATTGATCGGACATACTCTGCAATCTTAGGAGAGGCACATTTCCTTTCACTTTGTGATATTATGGGTTATTTTAGATGATATTACCCCAAAGTAATAGCTTTTTTCCTTTCCCCAGAATTAAGGGACACCCAGGTAGTTGAAGGGGAGTGAGCCTCTCATCACTCCAAGAAAGACATCAATACAAATCTACCTTGAGGGGGAGACTCCATTTCAAAATACAATTGTGGACTTTTTTTCTAGCAGATAGGTTTCCCACTGATGCTCTCATATTGATGACAGATCATCTTCACAGAGGATAGAGTTTATTAGTTAGTCTTCACAAATAAAATAATTTCATCCTCGTAGAGGAGGTGGGAGGGAACATGGAGGTCCCTCCCTACCTTAATTGGTTAGTAGAGTCCATCCTACACCAGGCCGATAATGCACTAGCTCATATAATCCACAACAATTGCAAATAAAAATGTAGAGAGTTGTTCCCCTTGTCAGACACCCCGAGAGCATTTGAAGAAACCCTTTGGGGAACCATTTATGAGAATTGAAATTCTGGAACTGTTAAAGAGATTTTAATCATCTTGATAAAATATCTAGATAAACCATACTTGATGAGAACATTAAATAGAAATATCTAATTTATGTTGTCAAAATCTTTTGAATAATCTAGTTTCTGAGAAAATATCCCATGCTTCATTTCCTTCTTCATATTGTTGATACCCTTCGTGTTATTGAAAAGTAATGTTTGAATGTTCTTCCCATGAATAAACCCAAACTAGTTTGGGGTGATAATGTCCCTCAAAATATTTCCCAACCTGATGACAAGAATTTTTCTTACAATCTTAGGGATGGTTTTCCCCATGGAAACTGAGAAAAAGTCACCAATATCAATGGAATTTTCATTATTCAAAATCAGAGATATAAAATTATAGTTTACACCATATGGAATTGAACTTGAGAGGAAGGATTCCTTAACATCCTTGGTAACATCCTTGTTCCAAAATTCCCAATAAAACATAAAGAATTTATTTCTATGCCCATCGGGTCCCATTGCGCTATCCATGTGAGAAAATCACATACATCACCTCCTCTCCAATGGGAACCACCATGAGGGCCTTATTTTGAAATTTAATAATGCATGGAGCTATGGAATCTGAGAGGATAAAGGGATCATCACTATTATCCATGTATATCACCTCAAAGTCCCCCATTAAATCCATGAAAATTTCTTCCTTTGAGGAGAAGGTAGAGCCTCTAACCCGAGTTTCATTCATATTATTCTTATCTCATTTCTCTCTGTGAAGGAGATGAAAAAACATGGAGTTTCTATCCCCGTCCTGGAGCTATTTGACATTGAACTGAGCCTTTTCAAGACTAATCTTTAGTGATAGTAAATCATCTATCTTGGAATGGTTCTACATCTCCTCCATGGATGGTGTATGGTGCTTCTGATTTTTAGTTTGATAGTCAGAAAGCTGAGATTTAGTGGACTTGATTTCATCTTCTATCCCTGAAGAGGAGTTCCTTCTCCATTCCCTTAGCAGGTTCTTGACTTCTCAGAGCTTAAATACCACAATTAAATGGGTGATGCCGACAAAGGTATCGTTCCACCCTTTAATAACCACTTCCATACACCCAGGAATTGCGATCCAAGCACTGTTAAATTTAAAGGGCCTAGGGAGAAACATGGAGTTACGCTCCCATAACTCATCAATAAGGGGATTGTAGTCTGAGTTAAACTTTAGAAGAGTGAACCCGAAGATGGACACAGGGGATCCCATGTCACTGATTTTGGAGAAAAACATGTCTATATTATTATCTTGTCTACCTTTGATAGTGTACCTTCCACATGTGAAAGTTTCTCAAGATATGGATATCTCATAAATATCACACTGATCCAGGCATGAGTCAAACTAAACTGCAGTAGTGTGGGAAAAATTAGGGCCAACCATTTCTTGAGGACTCTTGATAGTGTTAAATTCACCAATGAAAATCAAATTATTGGAAATGGACTCATTCATCTGAACCAACACCCTCCAGAGATCCCTTCTTCTGATGTACAAACCTAGTGAATACCAAAACAGATAATGTTTGGTTGGTAGCATGAAAATAGGTGGAAATTGAGATCACCTGAGGCACCACTTTAACTGCAATAACCTAAACAACATTGTGCTTCAGGACCCATAATATTTCCATACCCGTGTCCTTAGAATTAGCATAAATGAGGGAATACCCAAGGTATTTTAGGGAAGTTAGGTTTTTTTATGATTTTTTATGGTTTTCTATGGTTTTTATATATTTTGATTGTTTTATGGTTTTTACTGTGGGTTAAGGGTTTTTATATTTTTTTAGATTTTTTAGTGGTTTCAAGTGTTTTATATTATTAATGTTTTCTTAGGGGTTTCCTGGGTTTTTTTGTGTTTTTTATGTTTTTTTGGGAATTTTACGGATTTTTTAGGATTTTTTTGGTATTTTAAGATTTTATGGATTTTGAGGGTTTTGGGTTTTTAAGGGTTTTATGGTTTTTAAGGTTTTTTGGGTTTTGTAGTTTCTTGAGTTTTTAGTGTTTCATGGTTTTAATAGTTTTTAAAATTTTTGGGATCTAATGCGTTGTTATAGTTTTTAGTGGGTTTTTTGTGTTTTTATGGGGTTTTAGGGTTTCTTACTATTTTGGGGTTTTTAGGGTTTGTAGGGTCTTTAGGGATTTTGTCATTTTTAGGGGTTTAAATTTTTTTATGTTACTAAGGTTTTCTTTGGGGTTTTTATGGTTTTTAACCTTTTTTCATTTTTTCAGGATTGTTAGGTTTTTTATGTATTTTTATAACCTTTTAGGGTTTTATGGATTTTGGGAGTTTTTAGGTTTTTTGAGTCTTTTAGGGTTTTATCATTTTCATTGGTTTTAAGTGTTTTTCTTTGTTTTTAAGGTTTTCGTATGGATTTTTAGGTTTTCTATGGGTTTTTATGTTTTTAGTGATTTTTGGGTTTTTATTTTGGATTTTAATGGATTTTTAATGTTTTCAGGGATTCATATGGGTTTTTTGGGTATTTAGGTTTTTATTGTTTTTATGGTTTTTTGGTTTTTTGGTTTTTGGTGTTATTTGGGTTATTAGGGATTTTATTTTTTTTAGTGTTTTTTTATTTTTTTAGGGTTTTAATTGGTTATAGATTTTTTTGTGTGTTTTAATGCGTTTTTATGATTTGAAGGGATTTTAGGGTATGTATGCTTTTTTAGGGTTTTAAGTATTTTTATGTTTTTAGGGGTTTTAAGTGCTTTTAGTTTTTTAATGTTTTCTTTGGGGTTTTCATGGTTTTAGGGTTTTATTTGTTTTTGGGATTTTTTAAGGATTTTTATTGTGTTTATGTTTTTTAGGGATTTTCAGTTTATTTAGGGTTTTTAGAATTTTTTAATTTTTTTGTTTTTTAATAGCTTTTTTATTTTATATGGTATTATGTTTTTTTAGATTTTTTTAACATTTTTAGTTGTGTAAATTGTTTTTATAGTTTTTATTAGCTTAATAGGGGATTCATGGGTTTTTATGGTGTTTACTATTTGATGGGTTTTTATGGTTTTTAGGAGTTTTATGATTTTTAGGGTCTTTTAGGATATTTAAACTTTTTAGGTTATTTATGGTTTTAAGTTTTTTTAGTTCATTATGTTTCTCATAATATTTTGTAGGGTTTTATGATTTTTTACATTTTTAGTGATTTCTATGATTTTTTTGGTTTTTAGGAATTTTATGAATTTTTCGGGTTTTAGGTTTTTTAGGGATTTTAGCAATTTCATGGTTTTTAGTGGTTTTACGTGATTTTATGTTTTCATTTTTTCTTATGGATTTTTAACTGTTTTAGGGTTTATACATTTTTATGGTTTTGGGGATTTTATGGATTTTTAAAGGATTTTAGTGTTTTTAGGAATTTGAGGGTTTTTAGGGTTTTATGGTTTTTAGGTGATTTTAGGGATTTATTAAGACTCTTTGGGGATTTCAATGTTTTAGATATTTTTAACATTTTTAGTGTTTTAACATGTTTTTAGAGTATTCATTTGTTTTTTAGGGTTTATTGGTTTTAAGGGGTTTAACTAATTTTAAGGGGTTTTTTAGGATTTTTGGGTTTTTATCATTTTTATGTTTTTATGGTTTTTATGTGTTTTATGTTTTTATTATTTTCATATGGGTTTTTTTCACTTTTCTGGGTTTTTATATTTTTAGGGATTTTTAGGGATGTTTTAATATTTTTATGGGTTTTTAGTGTTTTAGGTATTTTGAGGGTTTTGGGGTTTTTAAATTTTTTAGGATTTTTAGGGGTTTTAAGTGTTTTTAGGATATTTAGGTTTTGTTAGGGTTTTTATAGGTTTTTACATTTTTCAGGATTTTTATGGCATTCTTTAGGATACTTTTGCGTGTTTAGGATTTTAATGGGTTTTGGGGTCTTTAATTTTTTTAGGGTTTTAAATGATTTATGGTTTTTTGTAGTTTTAGGTTTTTTTATTTATTAGGGTTTTTAGGTTTTTATGGTTTTCTTAGGGTTTTTCAGGTATTTAAGGGTTTTTTTCATTTTTATTGATTTTTTGAGCCTTTTAACGATTTTCAATGGGTTTTAGGGTTTTTAGGGCAAGGAAGGCTCGAGACCAAGCTAGCCTAGCCCCCCAAAATTATATCATGAAGAAAGAAGAAACAGGGTGCTACAAGGGAGGGTTACATAACCGAGTGTGCAACTCACCCTTCAAGTAAGAGTCCAGAAGAAAAGTGCAGAAGGGTGTTGAAACAAAGGACCACAACGAGCACCTCTCCACAATGGCCTGTTTGGATAGAGCATCCACAACCAGATTTACCTCTTGATAGGCGTGCGTCACGGTATGATTCAGCCTTTGAATCATGGTAAACCATTCCATCCATTGGGGGATGATCCTTCAGGGAACGCACCAAGATATATTTTTAAGAGCATTCACAGAAGGCATGGAGTCAGATTCAATCCATAGAAAGCTCCATCCAAAGTTGACAGCATACTGAATCGCCTTTATCATGGCCCACAATTCCGCTCGAAGGGAACACCCATCACCAATGAAGTGCTGGTAACATCCTTTGACGAAGCCCTAATAGGTGCGAAAGACTCCACCTCACCCAGTAGGACCTAGCGCACCTAGGGCCATTCCATCCACGTTAACCATAATCCAAGAGGGGAGTGGAGGGATCCATTAGATAAACATGTTAGCCATAGGCTTTTTGGCCCTACCAAAGATTCCAAACAGCCGAAGAATAATGAGTTCTCTAACATCATTTTCCATGGAACCTATCTGAATGCGGGAAGCCGCATAGACAGCCTTGTGAATCATCACCACACCACCATGAGTGGAGATACGGTACTTGTTGAAGGAAACCACATTCCGATTAGTCTAAATGTAAGAGATGGTGGCTGCAACGGCGACCATCAGAAGGTTGCGTACCTGTCCACTGTAATCACATTCGGACAAGTCACCCAGGAGCTCGAAGAGAGGCCTGTTCAAGAAATTTGGGAGCCCAAAAATCTAATTCAAGTAACCCCAAAGCACTGCACTAAATCTGCATTGGAGGAAGGTGTGTTGAATATTCACTTCAGTGCATAGGCATAGGAGACATACAGAGGAAAGGCTGTGTGCAGATTTCTACAATTGGTTCTGCATTAGCAACCGATTCTTCCATATTTTCCAAAGAGGGAGATGGCTGGTTGGAGGGATGAAATTCCTATTAAATTTAGAGATATGGTATGGGGTATGGGATCCCCTAGCACATCTGTACTGAAAATAATCCATATCATTTAGTCGCCTAGAATGTTTGGGTTTCCAAATAAAGATATCTGAGTCAACAAAGGCTTAACACTGGATTTGAAAAAAGGCTTCATATGGGAGGACCGCCTCAATCTATTCTAGTCATGGAATGAACGCCATGATGGACAGGCTCTTAAGGCCAGTAGGGGGGATCATGCATTCTTGAAGATGCCTATCAAGCCATAGTGTGGACCAAGCATTCAGTTCTGAGTGCTTTGAGATGATCCATTTCAAGTGAGAAATAATACCCTTGTATGAATCACGAATTGTTGGACAAACAAAAGAGGGAAAGTAACCTACATATTAATCGCAACATTTAATCCCAAACCTCTCCTGAGTGAATCCCAATCCCCCACTCCTAGGATAAAGAATCCCCAAAAAAAATTTAGCAAGTAGAGAATCATTATATCATCTGAGGTCTTTGATACCAATCCCTCCCAGCTCAATTGGTTTGGTGCAGTCCTTCCAGGCCACCGTAACCAGTTTCCTTTCGCTTATGTAACCCGTCCAGGAGAAGTTCTGGATCTTTGCTTCTAGATCCTTGAGAAGATTAACTAGCCATCTGTAGTTAGATAAAGCATATGTTAACATAGAAGTGATCACCGAGTTGATAAGACAGACCCTTCTGGCTTGTGAAAGACATTCCTATTTCCATTTTTCCAACTGTTGGGTAATTCTGGTGGCAATGATCTCAAGGTGACAATGCTTTACATGTCCCCAAAAATTGAGAACACCCAGGTAAAAAAAATTAAGTGACCCTCTCTTGACACCAAGGGACCTTACAATGGATATCTGACGGGGCCTAGAGACCCCCTCCCCAAAGGCAATCTGAGACTTGCTCCAACTAATATATTGCCCCGCCACATTTTCATAATTTCAGAAGATTATTCAGATGGAATCCAGGGTCCGTTTGCCATCATTCCCAAACATAAGAATATCATCATCATATAATAGATGGGACGACACATGGAGTTACCTACCTTCCCTAAAAGGATTGAAGAGGCCATCCTAGATAAGATCCCTAAGACACCTACTTAAGTAATCTTCAGCAATCACAACGAGGATTCCTGAAAGTGGGTCACCCTGTCTGACCCCACGGGAATAGTGGAAAACCCTTTGGGGGATCCATTTATAAGGACAGAGACCTAGGCGCTACTTAATATGGACATAACCATCCTGATAAATCTGTCCAAGAAGCCATACTTTGAGAGAACCTGGGAGATGAAGCTCCACTTAATAGTGTCAAAATACTTAAAGATGTCTATATTAAGTGCAAAGTTTCTCTTCTTGGACTACTTACACATAATATCGATGCTCTAAAATGCTGTGAAAACGCATTCCTGGATGTTCCTCTATGAGACGAACCCAAATTGATTTGGGGTGAGAATTTTCCCCACAAATTTCTCTATTCTCATCACAAGAATCTTGCTGGTGATTTTGGGAATAGTGTTCCCAATGGCGACTAGTTGAAAGTCACCAATGTCAATGGCATTGTCCCTTTTGGTAATTACGTAAATGAAATTGGATTTGACTCCATATAGGAACACACTAGGGAGAAAAAGTTCCCTAATAGCACTAGTGATGCCCTCCTACATGATATCCTAGTAAGACATGAAGAACTTGTCAATGAAGCCATCTGGTCTCGCTGCCCTGTCAATGTTCAGAGAGAACAAAGCAGCCCTAACTTCCTCCTTAAGGGGGTAAATCATTAAAGCCCTGTTTTGTTGCTCGTCAACACGTGGCAGGATGGAATCCATCAATGGAAGGGTGTAGTCCCCACCATCATCCAAGTAAATCCCTTGGAAATGATTGATAATAGCAGCAGAAATATCATCCTATGAGGTGAAAGTAGAGCCTAAGATACGAACTTCTTTTAAACACTTTTTAACTGTTTTCTCCCTGTGCAACCGGTGGAAACATTTCTAGTTGCGATCTCCATCTTGGAGCCATATAACTTTGAACTGGTTCTTGTAGAGGTTTTCTTTAAGAGCCAAGAAATCATCAACTTGGAGTGTAGCTGCTACTCTTCTTGAGAGGGCCGGATCAAGTGCTAATTCGAATCCTAGTGGAAGCCGAGTTGTTTCTCTACAGCCCAAATATCATCATTCAGACCAGAGAAACAATTTCTGCTCCACTCCTTGAGTGAGGCTTTTACTTTTTAAGCTTAGAGACAAACATATAATAGTGACTACCCCAGAGGTCTTCATTCCAACAATTGATGAAAATTTCCATACATCATGGGACCTTGATTCAGACATTATTGAACTTGAACGGTATGGGTGATGACCTTGGAGAGCCCATGGAACATTCAGCGATCAAGGGGTTATGATCCAAGTGAAATTTGGGGTGGGTAAAGCCTGAGACATCAAAGGTAGTACTCCCATCATTGATCCTATAAAAGCACTTGTCAAGCTTGCTGGCCTACCTTACATTAATAGTGAAGTACACCCATGTGAAAGAGGCTCCAGAGATAGGAACTTCCATGAGATCACATGTGTCATGGAAAAATGAGAAGTCCTCATCAGCTGAACGAGAGAAGTTGGAGCCGATCATTTCATCCGGGCGCAACACAGTGTTTAATTCCCCAATGACAATCATGTTATTATCGATGAGCCCATTTAGGGTAATCATTTATTCCCTTAGAGATCGTAGCCTTAAGTAAGAGAAAGATGCATACACAAAGGACAGAGAAATGGGGGTAGCATTGCATGCAGTAGACAAGGTGATGTCCTGGGTACTCACGTCCAAAGATATCAACTAAATGACATCATGATTTAGCACCCATAAGGTGTCTATACTATTCTCATTAGCAGTCTTTGCAATACAGGAGTAACTAAGGCTACCCCAGTTGAAACCCATCAGTTATCGAATGAGATCATTGGCTCAGCTATACCAAGAATCATAGGCCTCCAGGAAATGAGGAAATGACTAAGGGCTGATGCAGTGGGAGGATTTCCAATCCCCTTTAATTTCCAGAAGAGGATCCACATCAAACTAGACAGAAGTCGCCCCTATCACTGGGTTAGTGTTAGTATTCAGAGGTGTTTCCTTCACTTTTCCCTTTTTCTCCTTCTTTTTGGGCCTTCCCATAGGGTTCTTCTTAGTGGAAGGATAAACTTCAGTGATTCAGTATTTGATTCCCAGGTCATCCAGAGATTGAGATCCAACCTCATGTGGAAGGTTTTCTTAGGGATGTTTTGGGTTTTTAGGGGGTTTTACATTCTTAGGGTTTTTTATTCTTTTTTAGTATTTTTATAGGGGTTTAGGGTATTTATGTATTTATTGGGTTTTTAGGGTTTTTAGGGTTTTTAGGGTTTTTAGGGGTTATATGGTCTCTTTTGGTATTTTAAGTGTTTTCAGTTTTTTAATGTTTTCTTATCATTTTTTGGGATTTTATGGTTTTTAAAAAATTTTGATATTTTTTGGGTTTTTTATAATTTGTATGCCTTTTATATTTTTAATCTTTTTTAGGGTTTTAGGAGGTTTAATTGTTTTTTGGGGTATAAGGATTTTTTGATTTCTCAGAGTATTAAATGTTTTGTAGAGTATTGATGTTTTAGGTATTTAAAAGGGTTTTGACAATTTTGTTTGTATTTTTTCCGTTATTAAGGCGTTTTAGGTATTTTAGGTATTTTGGGGTTTTATAGTTTTTAGAGACTTTATATTTTTTAGGGTTTTTAATGGGTTTTAACCTTTTTTAGGTTTTTATAGGATTAAGTGTTTTTATTTTTTATGATTTTCATAGGGGTTTTTCATGGTTCTCAGGGGTTTTACATATTTAGGTATTTTTAGGGATTTTATTTTTTATATATATATTTTTTTGAGATTTTGATGGGTTTTTTAGTTATTAAGGATTTTTGGGGTTTTTAGGTTTTTTTAGTTTTTTAGGGTTCTGTATTTTTTTTAGTTTAAAAAAACATATGGGGTTTAATGTGTTTTTAGAGTTTATAGTTGGTTTTAGGGGTTTTAGGGGTTTTATGGTTTTTAGGATTTTTTTGCGTTTTTTGGGGTTTTATGGGTTCTGGGGGGTTTTCTAGTTTTTAATGTCTTTTAAGGGGTTTTATGGATTTTGAGGGATTTAACAATTTTTTAGGTTATTTTTGGTTTTTTAGGGTTTTTTATTTTTTAATGTTTTTAAGTTTGTTAGTGTTTTTCAACATTTTAGGGGTTTAAATGATTTTCTAGATTTTTTAGCGATTTTTTTGTGTTTTTGAGTTTTTATGGGTTTTAGGTGTTTTATAGTTTTTAGGGGTTTAGGGTTTTGGAATTGTTTTATGTTTTTAGAGTTTTTAAGTGTTTTTATGTTTTAGGGTTTTCATAGAATTTTCATGGTTTTTAGGATTTCTAACATTTGTAGGGATTTTTGGGATTTTTTATGATTTTTAGGGTTTTAGGGGTTTAAGAGAAAGGAAGATGTGAGGGTCGGGCTATTCTTAGCCCCCACCCCCAAATTTATTAGAAAGAAAAAAAAGAGATATAGTAGACAAGGGAGGGGAGGTGTCAAACGACCCACACCCAAAAACCCTTTACAACCGAAGACGCAAAAGACCCAGAAAAAGAGAAATAAAAAATTAAAAAAGAAAAAAATACACAAATCCAAGAAGCCACCACCATCATCTAGCATTAACCAGCATCCAACAGCTCATAGCTAACCAATGACCAGCATCCAAGCTCACAAAATCAAGCATCCAACACCAAGCACCAGCAGCAATAATTGCCTTCAAACCAACCAGCATTCAGCAAATCACACTTAGTAGAACACCCAGAAACAAATCCACAGCACCAGCATCCCACACCACCTTTAATCCAGTCACCTTCCAGCAATGAAACCGTCCAGCAGCAAGCGTCTTTTCAGTAAGAAGACTCACTACCAGAAATATTGAATCATTGGCACCAAAATCGCCAGCTTCCACATCATCCATCACCACCACACCAAGTAGGTCCATTTCTAGCAGAACAGAAACACCAGTACCAGAAACAAAGACAACATCGGCAACGCATCTCAGCCTGAAAACAAATAACAACCCAACATAGCGCACCCAGCAGCACAGCCATGGGTGAAGAAATGCCAGCTCCTCATCCCAAAGGGCCTTCCATCGACACAAAGACCACAAATCATGACCAAAACGTAGTACCTCATATCACAACCAGCAAACAAAACTAGCATCTCGGGACTAAAAAACAACTTTGGCACCATAGGAAAGCATAAACCAAAACCAAATCATAGTAGAATGCGAACCAACCAAGATCATCAGCAAGAAACAAGCTCCAACCAAGATTTTCAGCAGAATGCAGGGGACTAAAGGAACCGTTTTGGTACCCCAACAAATCGTAGACCAGTAAATCATCCAGATACCAGCATAGCTTAAGCCACCCCATGACAACAACGATAAATAAAGATAGATCCAAGGGACCAGAAACCAAACCTGAAACTTCAACACAAGTCGTTGACCAGAATATCTAATCATGCATGACATCAGACCAAGTGCACCACCAATAGATCGACCCAGAGGCCTCTATATCATCCATCTTCCATCGTGCAGCTTGGGGCAACAACAAAGCTCTCCGGAAAATGGATCTGCCTAAAAGATGGCTGAATAACCATCATTTGAGAGAACTAGAACATCGCAATTCACCTTTGTTGAAGCTTATCACCATAGAAACAAATCTTCGAGGAGGAAACCCCTACCCAGGCCTTTGCGCAAAGAATCCAATGAAGGATCCACGTGAATCCCCATATTGTTATGGGTTTTAAGTATTATAAGGTTTTAAAGGTTTTCTTAGGGTTTTAGGGTTTTCTACGTTTGAGGTATTTTTACAGGTTTTTAATAGTTTTATGGTTTTTATGTATTTTGAGGGTTTTGAGGGGTTTAGGGGGTCTTATGGGTTTTTTGGGGGTCTTAGGGGATTTTTGGATTTTTCGTGTTTTTATGGTTTTTAAAAAAATTAATATTTTTAAGGGTTTGGAGGGTTTTTATATTTTTAGGTGGGTTTTTTGGGTTTTATTGGTTTTGAGGTTTTTCTAAGGGCTTTAATGGGTTTTATGTTTTTTTATCATATTTATGGTTTTATGCTTTTTAGGTTTTTATTGGTTTTAATTTTTTTTTTATTTTTATGGTTTTCTTTGGGTTTTCGTATTTTTTTAGGGTTTCTAAATTTTTATGAATATTTATGGTGTTTTAAATATTTTTATGGATTTTTATGGTTTTAAATGATTTTGAGTGTTATTAGGGGTTTCTTTGGTTTTTTTGGTTTTTCGGATTTTAGGGTTTTTTTAGTATTTTTGGGTTTTAATGATATTTAGATATTTTGAAAGGTTTCTGGGGTTTAAAGGGTTTTTAGAGTTTTTATTGGTTTAGGGGTTTTATGCATTTTAAAGGTTGTTCAGGGATTTTATGCTTTTTAGGGATTCTATGGATTTTTAGGCTTTTTAGACTTTTTAGGTTTTTTAGGGTATTTAAGTGTTTTTAGGTTTTTAATGTTTTCATTGTAGTTTTTAGGGTTTTATGGTTTTTTCATTTTTTTTATTTTTAGGGGTTTTGAAAGATTTTTTTTTGTTTTTTGGGGGTTTTTGGGGTTTTTTTGGTAGATTGAGTGTTTTTAGGGATTTTATGGTTTTTAGGGTTAGTATGGTTTTTTGGTTTTTTTTAGTTTTAGGGTTTTAAGTTTTTTTAGTGTTTTTTAACGTTATTAGGTGTTTAAATGGGATTTTTAGATTTATAGGTTTTTATGTTTTTTATGGTTTTTATGGTTTTTATGGTTTTTATTGTTTTTTGGGTTTTTTTGGTTTTTTTTTTGTATTTTTAGGACATTAAACTATTTTTAGAGATTTTTTGGTTTTTGTTGATTTATTTATGTAAATGTTTTTATGGTTTTCTTATGGTTTTTTAGGGAATGTAGGGTTTTTTATGATTTTATGTATTTCAATTATTTTTTTTGTAATTTTGTGGATTTTAGGGGTTTTGGGGATTTTGAGGGTTTTTAGGATTTTTTTAGGGTTTTGGGGGTATTTAATATTTTTTTTGGTCTTTTGGTTTTTTTGGATTTTTAAAGTTTTTATGGTTTTTTTGAGTTTTTTTAAAATTTTCGTGGGTTTAAATGGTATTATAATTTTAGTGGGTTTTTGGGGGTTTAGAGGGTTTTTGGGTTTTTCAATGTTGTTATGGGTTTTTATAGTTTTTAGGGGTTTTAAGCGGTTTTTAGGGTTTTATTGTTTTTAGGTATTTTACTAGTTTTATGTTTTTTTATGTTTTTATGATATTCTTAGGGTATTTAGGTTTTTTGGGCTTCTTAAATTTTAAGGTATTTTCAGGTATTTTTTGTATTTTTATGTGATTTTAATGTTTTATGGATTTTTAGTGTTTTTAGGGGGTTTAGAGTTCTTTATGGTTTTTAGAATTTTTTATGTTTTTAGGGGTTTTAAATGTTTTTAGGCTTTAAAGTTTTTCCTAAGAATTTTTTCAAGATTTTATTGTATTTGCTGTTTTAAATTATTTTTGGGGTTTTTATAATTTTTATATTTTTTTACAGTTGAAGTGATTTTTTGGGGTTTTTGGGGTTTTTGGAGTTTTTATAGTTTTTAGGGTCTTTATGGAGTTTTTATGTTTTTTGGATTTTTTGAGTTTTTTGGGGTTTATGGGGTTTTATAGTATTAAAATTTCTATAAGATTAAAAGTATTTTAAGGTTTTTAGTGTTTTAGGGTTTCTATGAAATTTTAGGGTTTTTTTGGTTTTTAAGGGTTTTATGGTTTTTACGGTTTTTAGTGTTTTCAGGGGTTTTAGAGTTTTTAGCGTTTATTAGGTTTTATAGGGGTTTAAGTCATGTTATTTTTTTATGGTTTTCTTAGGGGTCTTCTAGGGGTTTTAGGGGTTTTTTACATTCTTAGGGATTTTATAAATTTTAAGGGTATTTATGGTTTTTTAGGGTGGTAAGTGATTTTGAGGATTTTTAGGGGGTGTAAGATTTTTATAGATTTTTAGGTTTTTAGTGTTTTTTGGGTGTTTAGGGGTTTTAGGTGTTTTTAGTTTTATTATGGATTTTTACAGTTTTAATTTTTTTATGTTTTAGGGATATCTGGGGAATTTTAAGGAATTTTATTGTTTTATAGGGTTTTAGGGGGTTTGAGGATTTTTATGGGTTTTTGGGTTTTAAGTTTTTTTATGAGTTTTTATGGACTTTATATTTTTTTTGAGTTTTTATGTGATTTTAGGGGTTTAAACGGTTTTTAGAGTTTTTAGTGGGTATTTAGGGTTTCCATGTGTGTGTTTTTATGTTTTTAGGGGTTTTATCATTTTAAGGTTTTTAGGGGTTTTTTCGTTTTTTGATTTTTAGGAGTTTTCACTTTTACTATGTTTTCATGATTTTTGGGGATTTTTTGTGTTTTGGTTTTTTAAAATATTTTGAAATTTTATTGCGTTTTTAATGATTTTTATTGGTTTTTTTGAGTTTTTAGGGTTCCTTGTGTTTTTAGGTTTTTAGGGGTTTTAAGTGTCGTTAATATTTTAATGATTCCATTATGATTTTTAGGATTTTTAGGATTTTTTAAATTTTGGTATTTTTATTTCTTTTTAATTAATGTTATTATTTTTTATGTTCTTTAGGGATTTTGGGTTTTTTGGGTTTTTTGGGGGATTTAGGGGATTTTTATGTTTTTTATGGTTTTGAACATTTTTTAAATTTTTAATGTTGTTAGGGGTTTAAAGGGAATTTCTATTTTTATTAGGGTTTTACAGGTTTTTAGGGGTTTATGTTTTTAGGGTTTTAGGGGGTTTTAGGGTTTTAATAATTTTTATATTTTATGGGTTTAAACTGTTCTTATGATATTTTGGTTCTATTTGGGAATGTCAAGGTTTTAGGGGTTTTACAATTTCAGTGTTTTTAGGGATTTTTTAGGATTTTTATGGTTTTTAGTGTTTTTAAGGACTTTGATGGTTTTAGGGGATTTAGGGTCTTATTATTTTTTATTTGAGTTTTATATATTTTTGAGTATTTTAGGGATTTTAAGGTTTTTTTAGGTTTTTATTGTTTTTAGCGAATAAAAGTATCATTAGACTTTTTAGTGGGGTATTAGGGTTCTTTTTGGATTTTTATGGTTTTTATATGTTTTAATCATTGGGGTTTTAATGAAGGAAATATCAATGTGGAAGAATATATCCAGGCCTGGGAATGGATGGTGGAACATTTTGATGATCTTCAAAAGAATGACCCAAATATGTAGTTATCGTCTATTAATTGAGGGCTTTATAGGGCGTATGGCTCTAATATTCATAGTCTTTTTTAACAATTTTTTTGGTTCTTTTTGTCGTTAACACCTATGCTTTGGACATGATCGGGTTTCACACTTTTTCATTAAAAGTTTTTTTGAAATAAAAATTTTATTTTGATGGTGGTGGTTTTTAGGAGTTTTATCATTTTTGGGTGTTCAAGGGTTTTTAGTGATTTTAGGTTTTTTGGTGTTTTATGTTTTTTCAGGTTTTAAATGTTTTCTTAGGGTTTTAGTTGATTTTATGTTTTTGGGATTTTTAGGGCCTTTTTTAAGCTTTTTTGTGTTTTAGGGGTTTTTAAAATTTTTAGTTTTTTTGGATTTTATAATAATTTTTAATGTTTTGGGGGTTTTAAGTGTTTTAATAATTTTTAGTGGTTTATGGATTTTATGGTTTTATTTTTTTATTGTTTTAGGTGATTTTATTATTTTTAGTTTTTTTTTTGTGTTTTTACGGTCTTTTATGGATTTCAATGATATTAGTTTTTAGGGGTTTTTATTATTTTCATGCTTTTAATGTTTTCTTAGGGGTTTTAGGTTTATTAGTTTTTCGAAAGTTTTATGTATTTTTAGAGATTTTGGGCATTTTTATGGGTTTTTATGGATTTCAATGATTTTGAGGGTTTTTAGAGGTTATTAAATTTTTCAGGTTTTTAAGAATTTTATGTATTTTGGAGTTTTTAATGTTTTCTTTACCATTATTCATGGTTTTTGGGATTTTTTTTTGGATTTTTGTGATTTTAAGTGCTTTTTAGGATTATTATGGTTTTTAAGAATTTTGAGGGTTTTTAGTGTTTTCTAGGTTTCAATGGTTTTTAGGGAATTTTAGAGTTTTAATGGATTTTTTTTATTGATTTTAGGAGTTTAAATGGATTTGAGAGTTTTTAGTAGGATTTTTTTGTTTTTAAGGATTTTCTAGATTTTATTGTTTTTAATTTTTTAGGGTTTTTAGGGTTATTTTGGGTTTGTTAGGGTTTTTAGAGTTTTTAGGTTTTTATGGGTTTTAAGAGTTTTTTGGTTTTTATGTTTTTGTAGGGGTTTTCAGGGTTTTTAGTGTTTTTTATTTTCATAGGTATTTTTATTTTATTTTTAGATTTTTATGGGTTTGGGGTGTTTGGGGTGTTTGAGGGTTTTGTTGGGTTTTTTCCATTTTTATTTTATTAGAGGTTTTAAGTGTTTTTAGTTTCTGAATATTTTCTTAGGTGTTTTAAATGTATTTTGGGTTTTTTAGGTTTTTATGGATTTTAAGGTATTTATTTGTATTTTTATGGTTTTTAGGGTTTTTTGGGGTTTTATGGTTTTTAATTGTTTTTATGGTTTTTTGGTTTTTAGTGATTTTTTGAGTTTTTAGGGGTTTTAAGGGTTTTTATAGTTTTTTAACATTTTTTGGGGCTTGAAGGGTTTTTAGTTCTTTTCAAGGTTTTTTAGGTTTTTAAATTATTTTTAGGATTTTTCTGGTTTTTAGGGCAAGGAAGGTGTGAGTTCTTGCTATTTCTGGCCCCCCAAAATTTATTAGAAAAAAGACATTGTAGACAAGGGAGGGGCAGGGTCAACCAACCCACGCCCAAAAATCCTGGACATCCCCACAAAACCCACAAGTCCCCACATAGTCTAACAACCAGCATCTCCTTCTGTGCCTCGTTACAAAGCAGCAACAAAAGGATTCACCACCTACAACGTTAAAATACCAGAAACAAGAACATCAGCTTCCACATAATCACGTCTCAACCATGCAGCAACCGACATCAATCTCCTCAGTTTAAAAACTAGAATCTCCTTTAACAAATCCTCTCTTGACATCAATCACCATCTATTCCTTTAGTTCCCAACCACCATCACCTTCTAACCAGTCATCGCCCATCATTTCACATCCGTCAGTAATGAAAATCCACCCGGACCAACAACCAAAACCAAAATACAGTACCCATAGCTCCTTGTTCCAATCTAGTACCAAACAACCCTTCACATCAAGTCCAATAAGCAGCACCAGTAGAAAAACACAACAAAACCATCCAAAACCATTGAACCAACCAAAAAGAACAAGAAAATGAAGAATATGAGAACAAGAAAACCTCAACTACGCCTCTTGCAACCTCTGAGATGAACCAAAAGTGCCCATAGCAGCACCGAGCAGCAATTGCCCTATTTTGTCACAACGCAAGAAACGACAACAATAATCACCCGTCCCTAGATCGTTTATGCGAAACCTCGCATTGCTGTGACTCTTTCCAAGCTGCCTGAGTCTGAATATCACAAGAATAAGTGATGCCATATGATTACTAGATTTTTCATATCGATCATGAATTCCATCAAGAGCGAGACCTGCAGATGATAAGCTCCACCACCCTGTGAGTTGACTAAGGATTCTACCATGACAAATATTTCACAAACGAGATAGTCCCAAGGGAGAGCAGATTCCTGATCTACCGAATCCAATCCAAATCGTCAGAAGATCTAGGCCAAGCCGTCATTTCCCTTGCATGAACAGAACTGTCTATGACCATCATCTTTAAGCATCGTCCTCATCTCCCACAAACTCAATACCAAAAAAGAAGACCGCTCGAACAAGAATACATCTCTATCACATGTCCAGAACTGGAAGAGATCAACGAAGCCGCTGAAGAGGGTTCCAAGAGGAAGACCTAGAGATCATAGTGTAGAGAGGGAGAGCCCAGGAGCGAGTAGTGGAATTTATCACTTCTTAGGAAAGAATGATGCGAGGGTCGGGCTATTACCCCCCCCCCCCAATTTATTAAAAAGAAAAAAGGAAACACAATAGACAAGGGAGGGGAGGGGTCAAATGACCCACACCCAAAAAACCCCTTACAACCCATGCCAAAAGAAGGAAAACAAAAAAAGAAAGAGACTCAAAACAAACACAACAGCGGCATCATCACGTCACATCCAGCTAGTACCAGCATCCAGCAGCACCACATTCAATCATTACAGCAACACAGTAGCAACACCGCATCCAAACCAACTAGCCCCAACAACCAACATCACCAAATCCGACATCACAGTCAATCACAACCAGCAGCATCAAACCACAGCACAACCACCGCAACCAAAAGCTGCCATATTCACCTCCTATCAAATAGAAACTAGCGACACATAGGACAACATCCCTCACATTCAACAGAACAAAACTCCCACACCCATAGCTATTTAAAACCAAACCAGCACCACATCCATCAACCTCCATCTCATTTTGCCTCCAATCCAGCTTCAGAAACGACTCACAACTATACCAGAAACAGATCAAAAGACCACATTCCACCATTGCAGCCAGGAAACATCTCATCTTGACCAGAACTTCATCAGCATCATAGACCAAAGACGAAACTAAGGAACCAAAAGCGCAAACATGTACCTTCACTTTCCGCAGCCACCAAAACCCGTCAAAAGGCCAAGAGAACCAGCAGATCCCTCCCACACTCAGATCTGGAGAACCAGAACCAATCATGGAAGTGGGTATGTCATATCCAGAATATCGCGAGTCCCTCTGCACCCATCGTTCAGCATCACGGATCCAGAGAGGCCAGGCTGCCATTCGGAGAAGACCAAACCGCCGAAGCAAATGGGAGGACCCTACCGCCAAGAAGCTGGAGGAGGCCACCGAAGACTCAATCCGCCAAGAACACTCCTCACAATGGAGAATAAGCTGAGATCTGCAAATCCACATACCGTAATACCTCGATCTTAGGGTTTTTATGTATTTTTATAGGGTTTTAGGGTTTTTAGGGTTTTTAGGGTTTGTTGTGTTTTTTTTGTTTTTTAGAGTTCTTAGGTTTGGTATGAGTTTTATTTCTTAAGGTTTTCTTAATTATTTCCATAGGATTTAGGTATATTTTATGTTTTTAGATATTTTTAGTGATTTTTTATGAAATTTTGGTTTATTAGGTTTTCAAGGATTTTAAGGGTTTTTATGGATTTTAGGGTTTTTATGGTTCTTTTGGATGTTTAGGATTTTTTAAGTATTTTAGTGTTTTAAATTTTTTTACATTTTTTAAAGGTTTTAGGTTTTAAATGGTTTTTATAGTTTCAGGTGGTTTTCAATGTTTTTATGGGGTTTTAGGTGTTTTTATTGTTTTTTGTAGTTTTATGGGTTTTAGGTGTTTTAGGGTTTTTATGGACATTTATGGGTTTTAACCATTTTTTTATTTATTGGGGGTTTAATGTTTCTTTATTTTTTATGATTTTTTAGGGTTTTTAAATTCTGAGGGATTTTTATGGTTTTTTTTAGTATTTTTATGGGTGTTTAAGGATTTAAAGGATTTTGAGGGGTGTTCCAGTTTTTTTGTTTTTTAGGTTATTAGGGATTTTAATGTTTTTAGTTTTTTTGGTGTTTTAAGTGTTTTCATGTTTATAAAATTTGGTTAGGGGTTTTCTGTGTTTTTATCATTTTTTATGTTTTTGGGATTATTAGGGATATTTTAGATTTTTATGTTTTTTAAGGGTTTTAGGAATTTTTAGTTTTTTTGAGGTTTTTAGGGGTTTTATGATGTTTTGGGTTTTTATCATTATTTAGATATTTTTAGGGGATTTTAATTTTTATTATAATTCTTTAATTTTATTCTAGGTTTAAAGTATATTTAATTTTTTTTAGTGGTTTTTACTGTTTTTATGTTTTTAGGGTTTTTAAATGTTTTAGGAGTTTATGGTTTTTAGGGGTTTAAAGGTTTTTAATGGTTCTAGAGTTATTTTATTTTTTATATATGTTTTAAGTGCTTTTATATTTTTAGGGTTTTCATAGGTTTTTATGGTGTTTTTACATTTTTACAGTTTATTTGGGATTTTTTAAGATTTTTATGGTTTTAAGGCTCTATATGGATTTTCTGACATCTTATGGTTTTTATAGATTTTAGGGTTTTTTGGGTCTTCATCATTATTTTTGTTTTTAGGTATTTTAAGTGTATTTATGTTTTTAAGGTTTTATTTGGTTTTTTACATCATTATTGGGTTTTTGAATTTTTGGTATTTTTAGGAATTTTGAGAATTTTTATGGGGTTTTAGAGTTTTTTAGGTGTTTTAAGGTTTTTATATTTTTGGGGTTTTTAAAATTTATTTTATGTTTAGGGTTTTTTATTTTTTTTATTAGTTTTAAGGTTGTTTAAAAAATTTATGGGTTTAATGGGTTTTATATTTTTTAGTGGTTCTTATGTTTTTATGGGTTTCTGGGGTTTTTAAGGTTTTAGGTTTTTTATTATTTTTACAATTTTTTTGATTTTTTTTGGGTTTTTTATGGTTTTTGTGTTTTTTTTATTTTAGTGATTTTAGGTGTTTCTAGGTTTTTAGGTTTTTTAATGTTTTTGACAGTTTAATGGTGTATTATAGTTTTTTATTAGTTTTTAAGATTTTATGGGTTTTTTTGATTTAAGGTTTTAATGATTTAACATTTTTATGGGTTTTATGGTTTTTATCATTTTTATGGGTTTTAGGGGTTTTAACGTTTTTAGGGGGTTTATTTGTTTTTTTACGGTATTCTTTGCGTATTTAAGTGTTTTATCTGTTTTTATTTATTGAGATATATTTAGGGAATTTTTAGGGTTTTTATGTTTGCTATATTTTTAGGGTTATTGAGGGGGATTAGGGATTTTAGTGTTTGTAGGGGGTTGTAGGGTTTTGTTTTTCATTTTTATGGGTTTTAAGTGTTTTTAGGGTTTTATGATTTTCTTATAATTTTTCATGGTTTTAGGGGTTTTTACATTATTTTGTATTTTTATGCATTTTTAGGTTATTTATGTTTTTTCGGTTTTTGGGTTTTTAGGGTTTTTATTCTTTTTAGGGTTATTATGTTTTTTGGGGATTTTAAAATTTCTTGAGTTTTTAGGAATTTATGTTTTTTAGAGTATTTTATCTTTTGAAGGAATTTAATGGTTTTTATATTTTTTAGGGATTTTTAGGGTTTTTGGGGGGGGTGTAGGGTTTTTTGGGTTTTTTGGTTTTTAGGGTATTTAGCGTTTTTTTGGTTTTTTAGGGTTTTAAGTGTTTTTATGTTTTTAAGTATTTCTTAATGGTTTTCAAGGTTTTTATGGTTTTTTATGTCATTAGGGATTTTAGGTATTTTTTCGGATCTTTATTTTTTTAGAGTTTTTAGGGATTTTGAGGGTTCTTAATGGTTTTAGGGATTTATCTTTTTTAGAATTTTTTGGATTTTTAGTGATTTTAAGTGTTTTAAGGTTATTAAGGTTTTATATGATTTTTTAAAAAAGTTTATGTATTTTTAGTTCATTTTAGGATTCTTATGGCTGTTTAATGTTTTTATGGTTTTTGACTGTTTTAGGGTTTTTAGGATTTTTAGCATTTTTTGGGTTTTTTAGTCCTTATTTTTTCATTATTTAAGGGTTTTTAGTGTTTTTTTAATATTTTTAGGGGTTTAAAGGGATTTTATTTTTTTAGTGGGTTTTAGGGTTTTTAATATTTTCTAAGGCTTTTAGTGTTTTTTATAGTTTTTACAGTTTTTAAGGTATTTGAGGGGTTTTATCAATATTAGGTATTTTAGGGGTTTTAAGTGTTTTTATGTTTTCAAGGATTTCATATGGGTTTCATTTTTTAGTGTTTTTTATATTTTTAGATATTTTTTGGTATTTTTTATTATTTTTATGATTTTCTCAATTTGAAGAGATTTTGAGGGTTTTTAGGTTATTTACGTGTTTTAGGGTTTTATGTTTTTTTGGGTTTTATGGTTTTTTTGATATTTCTAGGGTTTTTTATGATTTTTTATTGTTTTTTATGGTTTTAAGGGTTTTATGTGTTTTTTAATGTTTTAATGGGTTTTATGGTTTTTAGAGGTTTTAGGGTTTTTAGGGTCCTTTAGGGGTTTTAGAGTTTTTAATATTTATTTCGAGTTTTAAATGTTTATTGGTTTTAAGGTTTTATTATGGGTTTTCTGGGTTATTTCAGTTTTTATGAATTTTATATGTCTTTTTTATGAATTTATTTTATTTTAGAGTTTTTTGGGATTCTGAGGGTATTTAGGGATTTTGAGGGTTTTGAGGGTTTTTTATATTTTTTGGGATTTTTAGGGATTTTTAGGGATTTTTATTATTTTTAGTGGTTTTAGTGGTTTTGATCATTTTTATAGGTTTTATGGTTCTTATTGATTTTTTGGGTTTTGTTGGGTTTTTTTTGAGTTTTTAGGGTTTTTAGGTTTTTAAGAGTTTTTAACATATTTAAGGGTTTAATGGTTTTTTAGATTTTTTGGTGGGTTTTATGGATTTTATAGGTTTTTAGGAGTTTTATAGTATTATGGGGTATTATGGTTTTTAGGCATTTTAGGGGTTTTAGAATTTTTAGGTTTTTAGGGGTTTGGTGTTTTTAGGTTTTTATAGTTTTCTTAGGGTATTTATGGTTTTTTATTTTTTAGGGAATTCAGGTCTTTTTTAGTATTTTTAGGGTTTTTAGTGATTTTAAGGTTTTTAGGTATTTTTAGAGTTTTTAGGGTTTTTACTATTTGATGGTTTTTGAGGTTATTAAGTGTTTTTAGGTTTTCATGGTTTTCTTAGTGTTTTTAGGGATTTTAGGGGATTTTACGTTTTTAGGGATTTATAGTGATTGTTTTGGATTTTTATGAATTTTTAAGGGTTTTAGGGTTTGTGGGGGTTTTAAGGTTTTTGAGAGGTTTTATGCATTTCTAGGGGTTTTGGGTTTTTAATGGTTTTATGTGGTTTAAGAGTTTTGATAATTTTCAATGGTTTGAAGGGTTTTTTGGGTTCTTTGTGGTGTAAGTGTATTATGGGTTTTAGGGTTTTTATGGTTTTATTGGGGTTTTATGGTTTTTTAAGTTTTTATCATTTTTGAGATGTTAGTGTTTTTTTGTTTTTGGGGGTTTTATGTTTTTTTAGGTTTTTATGGTTTTCTTAGGTTTTCAGGGTTTTAGGGGTTTTTATGACTTTAGGGATTTTGGTGATTTTTTGGGATTTTTATTATTTTTTTCTTTTCAAGGATTTTGAGGGGTTTTAGTGGAATTAGGCTTTGTGTGTTTTTTTGGGTTTGTAGGGGTTTTTTTAATTTTTTAGTATTTTCATTGTTTTTAGAGTTTTTAAAGATTTTTAGGATTTAAAGGACTTTAAATATTTTATTGGTTTTTAGGGTTTTTGTGGGTTTTTTAAGGTGTTAGGGGTTTTTATGGTTTTTAGAGGTTTCTAGAGTTTTATGGTTTTTAGGGGTGTTTGTAATTTTTTTGGATTTTTTTAGTTTTTAATTGTTTTTACATTTTTTTAGTTTTACTTAGGGGTTTTTATAGTAGCTAGGGTGCTTTATGTTTTTAGGGGTTTTTGTGATTTTTTCTGATTTGTCATGGGTTTTTTTACTTTTAGAGAACTTTTGGGGGTTTAGTGTTTTTAGGTTTGTAAAGTTTTATAGGTTTTTGGGGGGTTTTAATTTTTTTATGTTTTTATGGTTTTCTTGGGGTTTTTTAGGATTCTTATGTTTGTTAACCATATTGGGATTTTTATGGAATTTTTAATAATCTAGATTTTTTTAGGGTTTTTTGGAATTTTGAGGGGTTTAAGGGAAAGGAAGATGTGAGGGTTGGTCTATTACCCCCCCCCCAAATTTATTAGAAAGAAAAAAGAGACACAACAGACAAGGGAGGGGAGGGGTCAAACGACCCACACCTAAAAAACCCCTTAAAACCCATACCAAAAAAAGAAAAATTAAAAAAAGAAAAGAAGAAAAACAAACCCAAATAGAAAACACACAACACCAAGTAGAAAGCATCATCATCACCAGCACCAACCAGCATCCAGAAGCTCACACCCAGGAAATGACTAGTCTCCAATCTCACCAAGTCTAGCATCCAACATAATCCAGTCATCACAGCCACAACATCACTTAGAAACAATTCCAACAGCATCACCCAGCCAAACAGAACAAGAATCCCATAAAACCAACCAGTCTCCAGACCCCAACAACTCTTCTTCCCTACAAACATCCAGCACTAGAAGATACCAAGTACCAAACATGCCCCAGCAAGCCATCCCTGTCAGAAACTCACAGCCAAACATCCAGCCACATCCAGCATCACAACCAAGCTAGCCGCCAGCATTTTCATTACAAAAATCAAAAACTCCTAACCATTCAACTTTAGGGTTTTAAGGGGTTTTAGTGTTATTTTTATATTTTATGAATCATATAGATTTAAGAGTTTTTAATTTTTTAGGGGTTTTAGGGTTTTTAGGGGTTTTATCTTTTTTATGGGTTTGAAGTGTTCTTTTATTTTTAAGGGTTTTCAGGTGTTTTATGGGTTTTTAGGATTTTATATATTTTTAGTGATTTTTAGTGATTTTTTTTATTTTTTATGGGTTTTAGTATTTTTTTGGTATTTTGATGGTTTTTAGAGTTGTACGGGTTTTTAGGGGTTTTTAGGGTTTATAGAATTTGTAGGTTTTTTAGGGATTTTAAGATTTTTTGGGTTTTTATGTTTTTTATAGGGTTTTTTTAGTGTTTCTATGGTTTTTTATTTTTTTAGGATATTTTGTGGATAATTTAGGATTTTAGGGGTTTTAGGGGTTTTCGGGATTTTGAGGGTTTTTAGGGTTTTTAATTTTTACGATTTTTTTGGTGATTTTTATGTTATTTTAGTTTTTTGGGTTTTTAATTTCTTTATATATTTTAACATTTTTAAGGTTTTAATGTGTTTTTAGAGTTATTTGTGGGTTTTTTAGGTTTTTATGGGTATTATGGATTTTTATGATTTTATGGTATTTAGGGTATTTTGGTATGTTAGAATTTTTAGGTTTTTTGGTATTTTTAAGTGTGTTTAGGTTTCTACGGTTTTATTAAGTGTTTTTTGGGTTTTTAGGGTATTTTAAATTTTTGATATTTTTATGTGTTTTTAAGGTTTTTTATGGGGTTTTATGATTTTTTAGGGGTTTTGGGTTTTAAGGGATTTATTGTTTTTTTGGTTTTTAGATTTTTTATATTTTTAGGGATTTAAAAGTTTTTTTAGAATTTAAAAAACAATTATGAATTTCAATGGTTTTTATATTTTTAGTGTCGTTTTAGTTTTATTGGGTTTTTAGTGTTTTTTGGTTCTTTAGGAGTATTTAAGGCTTTTAGTGTTTTTCGACTTTTCTAGGTTTTTTTGAGGGTTTTGGTGTTTGTAGGTTTTTTATTGGTTATATGTTTTTTTAGGATCTATGGTTTTATTAGGGTGTTTCAATGTTTTTAGGGTTATTTAATTTTTTAGGCATTTTTAGATATTTTTTAGGTTTTTTATGGTTTTTTATTTTTTAAGTATTTTATGCGGTTTTTAGGTTTTAACGGTTTTTTTTGGGGGTTTTAGGGATTTTATGATTTTACAGATTTTAAAATTTTTTTGTTTAAATTATTTTTTTAGTTTTTGTGGGTTTTTAGTGTTTTTACGGGTTTTTAGGGTTTTAGGATTTTAGTTGTTTTATGGTTTTTAGGGGTTTTAGTGTTTTTTCTAATTTTTAAGGGTTTGAATTTTTTTAGAATTTTGATGTTTTCTTTAAGTTTTACATGATTTTTAGGGGTTTTATAAGGTTTTATTGTTTTTAGGTATTTTTAGGGTTTTATGGTTTTTAGGATTTTTAGGGTTTTTTTGGTTATTTATAATTTTTAGGTTTTTTAGGTTTTCTTACGATTTTTCAGGGTTTAGCATTTTATTCATTTTTTGTGATTTTTAGTTCTTTTTTAGTATTTTATGGGTTTTCAGGGATTCTATGTGGTTTTAGGGGGGTTTTGGGGTTTGGGGGGGGGTTGGGTTTTTTTAGTTTTTTAGGGTTTCATGATTATTTAGAGTTTTTAAAATGGTTTTAGGGGTCTGAGGGGTTTTTAGAGTTTTTAGTGGTTTTTTAGGGAAAGAAGGCTTAGGACCAAGCATTCTTGATCCTCCAATTTTTTTTTACAAAAATTAAATGAAAATCATTACATGGAAGGGTTACAGAAAACTAGTGTGACGATCACCCTACATATCTGAGTCCAAAAAGGACACACAATAATGTGGGGTGACCAATGACCAAATTAAGAACCTCTCTTCAATTTATTTCTTGGAGATCACATACACCACTATATTCGCCTCCCAATATGTATGTATTTCATTAGGAGTAAGGTCTTGGCATTCATTGATACTTGAAATGAATTGCATAAGAAGTTCTTATGGGTACCCTTCTATATTTGTTTTTGAGGAACTCTACCACCAACATTGAGACGGATTCAATACAAAGGTTTTTCTACCCAAATTGAATTGTAAATTTGACCACCTAAATAATTTTCCAAAGTTCTCAATCGTAATAGGTTATACTCCCAATAAATTAGTAGAAGTATCATTTAATGAAGCCTCTATATGTATGGAAAATACCACCCAATCCCAATGATTTGGGTGCACCTAAAGCCGCATCATCTTCATTGACTATGATCTATGATGGAATTGGGGGAATCCACCAGATGAACTTCAGATCCAATCACTTCTTACACCTGTGAGAAATAGTAATTGTTCACAAGATGATCAGGTCATTAGTATCATTAAATATTGTACTAGTTTGTATGCCAGTTATTGTATGAATGTTATTGTGGATTTTCACCACTCTCTAATCAAATGAGGGCCTTTTATTGTAAAAAGTTTCTGAATTTTGAACATCCCATGTATGTGCAATAACAGTGGATGATGCTCTGAGTAACAGGTTGTGCAGTTTATCACTAATAAAAATAGATGCTATATATTTTTGCATTTCAGCTAGCCAGTTCTGAAATTTTCCAGATTAAGGGAGACCTAGAAAGTTGTATGTACATGCTGCCATAAGCTGGCCGAAAACCAGAATTGAATGAATAAGTATATCTCATTATCATCAGCCTATATAAGTAGGAAGAATATTGAGGACACATGTAGACTAGTCTACTTCAATTGTATATGCAACAACAACATATTCCTCCAGATTTTCCACAGCAACAGGTGCTTTGATGGAGGGATGAATGGATTCATGAACATATAAATCCAAGATAGAACCTTTGTGTTCTATAGGAATTTATTATGGTATAAATATTTAGTGTTGATTTTCCTATTCATATTTGGTTTCTAGATGAGGTTATCTATGTCAAATAAGTTATATCTATGAATTTCCATGACTGTATAACTAAAAAGATCTTAGAAAACTCTCCCACCCTCTGAATAAAATCCCAAATGGACAAGTGTTCTCTGTGTGCTGGATACATCACCATGTCAGTCAGGGTCCTGTCCAACAGGGTTTTAGTCTAATGGTTCATATTCTAATGTTTTGAGACAAACAATTTTGATTAGGACATAATGTATTTGAAAGAGGATCTAATGTCAGGCCACGTAGAAGATAAATGTAACCTGAGTATCCATTATGGAGTTGTTGAAAAAATCCGCCACTCAAAAATTCCATGTCTACATCCTAAGAAGTAATCACATTCCAGGAGAATTTTCCAAGGAGTGGTTCATTTAATTTCATGATGTTCTTGATACCCAGGCCACCCATGTTAGCTAGTTTGGTTTTTTCCTTCCATGTAATAGTTACCAGCTTCCTTTCATTAATACATTCGATCAAGGAAAAGTTCCTGGTACAGGCTTGAAGGCCTTTAATATGAGAGACATTCCATCTATAAAAAGAGAAATCAAGCACAAACATTGAGTTGATGACATAGTTAATCAAGAAGACCCTATTTTCTTGGGACATGCATTTCAATTTCCCTTTAGATAGTTTGTCGGTAATATTGATCAAAATACTTTCAAGGTGGTAGCTTTGGACCTTTCCCCAAAATAGGGGATACCAAGGTACTCAAAGGGTAAAAAACCCACTTTTCACCCCAAGATCCCAGTCAATTCAAATTTTCTAGGAGGTTGAAATACCATTTCCAAAGACCATTCAAGACTTCTTTCAGCTAATTATTTTACCTGCCTTGTTTCATAGTGGTGAAAGATCCTTTTAATTGATGCAATGGTTCCTTTCTGGGCTTACCCTATGAGAAGGATGTTATCCACATATAAGAGGTGGAAGGGAACATAAAGATCTCTTCCAGCCCTTACCAGCCTATAAAGTCTATCATGGTAGAGGTCAGTGAAGAAATGAATCATATAGACTTAACCAATTACAAAAAGGTATCTTGAGACTGAGTCTCCTTCCCTAAAACTATGAGAGCATTTAAATAACTCCTTCAGGGATCCGTTGATAAGGACTGAAAACCTAACACTTTTTCAGATGGGGTATATCATATTGATAAAGATGTGGGAGAAAACATATTTTCTAAGGACATTGAAGATGATCTCCACTTTATAGTTAAAATATCCTTTTATATGTGGAGTTTTAGAGAAAAATTTCTATTTTGCTTTCCTTCTGTATGATGTTGATACCTTCTGAAGCCGTATAAGGGAAATTTTGTAAATTTATTCCAAGAACAATCCCAAATTTATTGGGAGTGATAATATTCTACATAGTATTACCAAACATCATGGTAAAAATTATTCTAACTATCTTTGGAATGGTGTGCCCAATGGAATCTAGTTAGAAGTCCCTTATATCAATCGAATTTTCAGCCTTCAAAATTAAGAAAATAAAGTGGGAATCAATTCAATGGGGGGGTACAGATAGAAGGGAAGAGTTCACTAATAAAATTTATGATCTCCAAATGCATGAAGTCCCAATAAAACATGAAGAAAATGTTTCAATGTCAATCTGAACCCACTGAACTCTCCATATTCAAAGAGTATAGGGTAGTTTTGACCACATCCTCAACGGTTGAGTAGTTAATACATTTTTTCGATTATTTTTAATAGAAGGTAAAATAGATTCATAAATTTTAGTGTTGTAATTGTTTTTGTCATCATTGTAAATCATTTTGAAGTAATCCATAATATAGCATGAGATGTCATTATCCAGTGTGAAAAGGGAACCGTTTTTTCAAATTGAATCTAACCCTATCTTGGATTTATTCACCCAATGTAGCTAGTGAAATAACTTTGAGTTTCTACCCTCATATTTGAGCCATTAAACCTTGAATTAATTATTAATAAAATTTTCCTTGAGATCTAGGAGGTCATCCAGCTTGGTATGGAGCAAGAGTATTTCATGAGAAGGTGAATTATACTATTGGTTGGAGATCTTCAGACTCAATATATAATGTTGGGTAGCCTTGATGTCCTCATACATCTAGGAAAAATAGTTTTTACTCCACCACCTTAGGAGAATATTTATTTTTTTAATCTTCGAAGCCACAATGTTTAAGGGATTCCAATATATGTGTTACTCCATCCATTTATGACCACCTCCCTATATCCTAGGACAATGATCCAAGCATTATAAAATTTAAATTGCATTGGGGATGACCTCATGTTTTTCATCATGATGTCAACAATTAGGGGATTATTATCCGAATTTAATTTGGTTAGGGTGAGCCCATAGAGAGACGTGGGGACATCCCAATCATTAATATTAGTGAAGAATATATCATTCTTTCTTACATTCCTTCCATTGATAGTGAATCTACTCCACATGAATTTAGATTCTGTGATGGGAACCTCAGTGAGGTTATAATGGTCAATACATCAAGAAAATTCATCAGTTGGAATTATTGAGAAATGAGATCCCATATTTTCACCCAGTCTCCAAATATTATTGAAGTCACTAATGATTATCTAATTTTGATCCATATCCTCATTCAGTTGTATCAATTTTCTCCAAAAATCCCTTCTTCTGATATATAGGCATGATGCATACATAAAAGAGAGGGTGATGGGAGCAATATGAAAGCATATTGAGAGGAACGTAAGATGAGGTCTCATCTCAAATGAAAAGGATATTGATTTCATGATTCTTAATGACCCATAAGGTATTTACAAAAGCTTCTTATCTGTTGTGTGAGATAATAGAGTATCCAAGAGAGGACCAATTAAAAGCCTTCCAGTATTCAAATTTCATCTTGGGTTTAGCAATCCAACAAACATTGGCATGATTGAGATCAAAAAATTCCTAGGGGTTGTAGTCATGGGAGAATTCCCAAGACCTTGGAAATTACAAAACATGATCTTCATTAATTCTAAATCCTTCCCCTAGGGTGAGGCAAGCCATGTTTCTTTGGATTGGTGCTGTAAGGAATTCTCTTACCTTTATTCTTCTTTAATTTTTTCGTGGACCTGCCTACAGGCTTTGTGAGAGGTTTGGATTCCCTAAAATCATCCACCTGGTCACCATCCTTCATGGGTAGGGCATACTCATAATCCTTAGCCTTAAATGTATCAACCTAATATTAATTATTGAGTAAGGTGAATTGATTGATGTAGGATGAACCTTTCTTGGGTGGTTCACCACCAGGTGTTATTTTAGAAACCTTTTCCACAGACATGAGAGTAAATGAAGCCTCTCTATTCTCACTCAAGGATTTCCTTTTTGATGGGGATTATAATATCATTCCTAGAAGATATTTGAAAGGGAAGTAGGAGTGTTTAAAGGTTAATCCCTTCATTTCACAGGAGGCATCAACTTTTAGTGCACTATTATGATGGTTGGAGACCTATAACTATCCAAAGGGCTTTAGAAACCCTTGTGGTTGTACAATATGATAAGGAGAGTATCATATATGAACTAAGGAAGTATGGGAGGAAGTATTAGCCTTCCCATGGACCTGAAGGGGAATGAGTTCTATTTAATTGAGATGGTTGCACTACCCAGCATAGTTTTGAGACTTTAGTGTTCCATGGTTGGGTATATCCATAGTTGTGTGGTACTGACTTACCCATATCTCAGCAGTAGAAATAGTATCTCATATTCCCTCATCTTGGATCATGACCTTCAGTTTAATAGATTCATGAGCCGATGGATACACAACATTAATGGACTAGGTCACAGAGATGCACCACTATTCTAGGCTCAGACATTCCTTGTAAATGGGGGTGGGGTGTTCAGAACAGTATCAAAAAGACATTCCCCAACCACATTAGGTGAATTTGGGTCATTAGAATGGGTTCTCTCCTCAAACATCAGGGGAACTCTATACTTTGGATCTATATGACAATCAGAAACATTCACAAGAGGAGTCGGCTAGTTATCAAGAGCCAGTTGATTAGCATGCCTGCTAGTATAAGGATTTGTATTGATATAAATGCCCAGGCTACTAGACATCACCTCAAATGGGGTGGTAGATGTATCCTTAATATATTTATAAGGGGGGTCAGGATTGAGGTCCTCAGTATCGAACAAATCATTATGACATGCCACAGAGGTTTTGGGGTCCTAGAAGAAGACTTTTGGATTTTCATCCTTAAGGTGGTTATTGGGGGGATGAGCAGTGGAGGGATTAGGTGCCTTCTATTTACCATTATCTCTTTTCTTCCTTCGGGTGATAATGTCACTCCCGTGAAGATTACATAAATTTCATTCCATCATCCTTCTACATTTAGAGAGTTAATTTCCATTGAAGTTTCAATTGAAGTAGAATTTGGGCCTTTTTCATAATGGATTTCAAGAGTGAGGTTTTCCTCAAGTGTTTTGAGGAAAATATCTCCAACCAGATTGGTTTCCATGAAAACCTTTATTAAGAATATATAAAAATGACCATATCTTAGGTTTTCTATCCCCCTATCAATTATTATGAGGAAAATTAACAAAGAGAAAATGTCCCATAAAATTCATGGATTCTAGTAGAGCTAGTTTAGCTTATATATAAGAATCCAAACATGAGTAAAAGTGTTATTCATAGTGGAGGGTTCAATATTTTATCACAATATTACATTCAGAGAATACCTGACTTGATATTTTGGGTTCCAAACCTCCAGGCCCTCCTTTTCTAGTCATTATTTGGAAACAAAATATGGTAATATCCCCTTTATATAGTTTTCATCTTCAATTCATCAAACCTGTATATTTTAGTAATGCTCCAGGCAAGATCACCAAAATTTCAAAAAAAAGTTTTTCCCTATAGATCATAACCCTATCGATGATAGAGAAGCGTCATAAGCTCAAATTTTCCTCCACAACCTCATGATTAGTAGATACATACATTACTCTTTATTTTTTGATAACTCTCCCTAGAGATAGAAAACTGAATTCATATAAAGAGAACAATTCCACTACTTTCACAACATCTGAAAAAATCTAATTCAGTTCAACAGCCTCAGGATCCACATGAAGATCATCTGGATTTGAGATGTAAGGATTATAGATTCAGAAAAGATACATATGCCCAATAAAATTTGGTTGATCTATGGATGAATCGGTCACCTTGTAATCAAATTAACTTGAATTGGTTCACTCTCGAACCTCAAACTCACATGGAGTACTTCCATCCTCATTACGCCCAAACAATCCCAGTTGATATGAGACCAAATATTAATTATTTCTATCAGAAGTATTTAAAATCTTGATAGTCATGTGATCCATGGTTTTATTTGTTCCCTTACCTTGCTCTGCCATCATCTTCTTAATGGGGTTTTAGCAGTTTTATGATTTTTGGGGGTTTTATGTTTTTTATGTGTTTTGTGTTTTTAGGGTTTTTAGGATTTTAGTATTTTTATCACTTTTTAGGACTTTATAGGTTTTATGTTTTTGTAGGTTTTTAAGGTTTTCTTAAGGGTTTTCATTATTTTAGTGGTTTTTATGCTTTTAGGTTTTTGGTCTATTTTTTTGGAATTTTATGGTTTTTATGGTTTTTTAGGATTTTGAATAGTTTTAGGGTTTTAGGGTTTTAGGGTTGTTTCAGATCGGTCTCGAAACGCCCAACGGTTCCGTATCCGATGACGCGTGGACCTGCTTTCCAAAGGCAGGCGTTCGCTGGATGGTCTGACCAGCGATGCTTAAGAACTCACTTTGGTCGAGAGGATGGGAAGTCGGGCTCATCGTACCCTTTTGGGGAGGGGGATTATTTCTTTTTCTGGGACTCTCTTATATATTTAAGATGTATTCATATGTTCGCGAATCTTTGGTTTATACCCAAGCATAGTATCCACATATTTCTCTTGGTTGGCAATGGTCAGCTGAATGCAGGGGTTTAGAATCATTTATTCCCGAGGTTTACAATCCCTCATTGGATTAATGACCATGAGGAGTCGGAACTCATTAAGGCAGCGCTAGGAGTGGCACTGTGAACTGATGTGAAGATAATCGGATCGACCAGTTGTTGGGCTTGAACCTCATGGAGGCTTCCTACGTACCCTGCCTATGGGACAAGGATCAAAGTCCACGTAGTTCGAAATGGGAGCATCGGAGAACCGACGTGATGGTGGACCCAGGTGTCCATTGGTGATCGGGCTTGAACCTCATGGAGGATTCCTATGTATCCATGTGGTTGGGAATCAAAGTCCTCGTAGTTCGTATTGGCTTGGAACTTATGATCTGAGGTAGCCCAAAATGATGGATTGGGGCTTACACTCTGAGGAGGTCTAGGGTGATGGATTGGGGCTTACACTCTGAGTAGAACCATAAGAGGATGTCAAAGTCGATTCTTTCTCTAAGCCCACGTGAGTCATGCTCGGTGTGAGAAACAAGAGGCAGCAGGGACAAGAGGATCACGTCGCGAAAGGTGCGTCCTTGAGAAGTGGAGTGGGCCTTATGCATGAGGGAGGCCCATAAAGTCAGGGCTTACTTCGAGATGGATGCCCATGGTGACAAAGCATAGCGGGAGAGGGAAAGGGGTGCTCACGTGCCTGTCACCTCTCTTGTTCCCCAGGGAAGTACCGAGGTGCATGGGGACGGCTGCATTCGGATGGGTATGCCGCCCCCTCTCTGGGGAGGGGAGAAGTGCCCGACCGCCGAAGCATGCAGTCCCCCATACTGGAGAGTAGTGGTAGAAAGTGGGATCTCAGGCTCAGACCCCACATTACCGTGGGAATGTGAACCCGGGCATGCTTCGCAAATCCGCCCAATGGTAGGGGAAACCCTTTTTCCCCTGTTTACCGTGGGTATGTGAACTCAAAACGGCGCGCTGATGCACCCGAGGGTTACACAACACGGATTCAGTGGCTCTGGTGGAGGCCTCGGCTCGGGGCCGATGAGTAGGCCACTGAGGAGGTTGTGAAGGATTAGGCCAGATTGAAATTGGAAGGATTTTATCTGGCTTGGGGAATGGGAACTCCGATTTCTTTTTCCAGGCCACACATGGGTATGGGTGGTGTCACCCTTCGCGTAGGGAAGTGCTACGTGGCTGGAGAGGCCGTCTGCGAACCAGGGTGGTCTGCGGACTGATGGGCATCCCGCGAACCAAGGTGGTTCGTAGCTCTGGGTTCGATCTGCGAACCAGGGTGGTCCGCGGAGGGTTCCATGCAGGGAGCGGTGGCCAAGGCCGGCGCCGGCCGGAGGCTCATTGGTCGGGGCTTCGCATGCGTAGGAGGGTGCTACACGGTGCGGCGGATCGGAAAAGAGGAATACACTCCCTGGTCCGCGGGGAGTACATCTGCGGAGGGACCCTGGTTCGCAGTTTTCTCTTCTTTATTATTTTAAGTTCGTGGATCACCAAGTTATTATGCATTTTTTGTTCCTTATTAGTTCATTCCCAGGTTCATACCTACTCTGGTTCGCGAACTGGAACTTCTGAAATCCTAAGCCTTCCTTCGAAATCCTTCCACCCGAATCTGACCGATCTCCTCTCCGTTCTTTTTTTTTCTTTCTTCTTCAATCTCCTTTTATAGAGCAGGGAAAAGGATGTATCTATGGTCATGCGGCACCTTTTGCAGACTCCCATGACCGAAACCCCGGTTAACGGATGACTTGGTCAATCCGTAATTCGCGGGGTATTAAACACTCCTCCATGAACCAAACTCGAGGAGTGCTTCGCAGCCGCTGAGGGTTCCACCTCCATTTCGCGAACGACAGCGAAGGCAGTTCGGGCTGGCTGACGCAGTTTGTGGCTGGGGAGGTCCAGAATGGAGAACTGGCTTGGTGCCTGTCCCGCCTCACGACTGTGTAGTATCTCCACCTCCATCTCGCGAACGATGACAATCCATGCCAGAGGGATGCTTCGAGGAACCGAGCGTGTGTCGTTAACATTAGACCGGTCCGTGGACCGGTTCCTCCTTCACCATCCTTGATTATTGTCCACGTTTTCCTAATCCTTTTGAGGGTAAATTGGGTAGAATATCCCTTGAGTGAAAGGTGATAATCATTCTCTTTTGTGGATTCTTTTTTTCATTTTTTTCAGGACCCTACAAATGCCCCCCATCAGAATGGGGTCTTATCGGAACGAAGAGGATGCTATTCCGATGCAGAGTGGTCCTGATACTTGGGTAGTTCGCAGGAGAGTGGTGGACCTGGTAGGGGACCATGTCTATAAATACGGGGGGGCCTTCATTTGTCCTCTAATGGATTCTTCATGAAACCGGAGTTTTTTTGTGAGCGCGTGCATGCTCCTTTGCGAAACGCTTCGTCTGCGAACCGGCTGTTACTTCTGTGAACCATTTCTCATTCGCACCATTCTTCAGCCGCAGATCAATGTACCAACTACAAAATAAAACTTTTAATTAAAAATTATGTCATGAAGAGCCGCATAGGAACTCGCTTCGTGGTTTTGGTGCTCTATGGTTTCGGTGCTCTGCGATTTCGATACTCCGCGGACTAAAAACTTCTAAACTTTAAATGTTTCTAAGTCTTCCAAACATAACCACTTAAATTTGGGATTGAAATTCCATAGAGAAACCTGGTCCGCGTTTTCCTGGCCAACGCTCCGCAGGCCAGGGATTCGCGGACAACTTTCACGAAGGGCTGGCTCGCGGGATGCTGTCATCGTGAACCATCCTTCGAGGTATCCTTTCAGACTTTGCTATGAAGCCTCCTCAACTGATCCTCAGCCATAAATTTGGTATTTTTGTCTGATTTTATTTTTTATTCTGGACTAACCGCTTGTTGGCTTTCATCGTGTAGGGATAAAATATGGTTCCCCCTCGTTGTGCATCGAGGCCTACTACAGAGCCTCTCCCAATTGGTTCAGGGAGACATTTAGCTATGATTCGCATAGCGGAGAACATCCGAGAGGACCCTAGTCGGTCCATCATTCCTGATGATGGTGTCTTGAAAGACTTTCTCCCTCCCGATCTCCTGGATTATCCACTATAAAATCGGCTTCCGCTTCATGGATTCGGTCTTCAGAACGATGTCCCTATTCCCCCCACATTTTCAGGTCTTCCTTCTCCTTTCATGGAAGCGTCGTCCAAGTGTATTCAGGAGAACCTTATCCAATCGGGGGAGATGGTTTCTAAATCTGACCAGAAAGACGCCTTCATTTTGAGAGGCTCTGTTTGGACCCAAAGTGATCAGCACGCCCAAAAATTTTCCCAGGAAGATGTCTTCAAGATTTACCCTTCTATTATCATCCTTTTTCGAGTAGATCCTGATGCGGGGTGGATTCCTAGGTGGGATCTTTGGTCTGGTGGGCTCTTCTCAAATGACTGGGCCTGGTCTTTCTGGGTCCATCATCACTAACAGGAGTCTCCCAAATCACTGGAAGTAGTAAATTTATACTTCGCAGTGTGGGCTTCCCAATTTTCTATTTACCCACCATCCTTGGCCCTGCTAGACCTACTTAGTCACTGGTGTTCAATCACTAATACTTTGCACCTTAACCATGGTGAAGTTGTCATTGGTCTGTGGGATATCCATCAATTGGGAGGGCTCCTGGTTATTGGTGAAATGTATGATGAATTTATACCATCCCCTAATGCATGGGACGACGTCGAACATGTGCCTTTATTGGCGTGGGATCCGTTGGTTATGGAGGAGCAATCACTAGGTCAGGCCTTGCGTTCCCGCTCTCTTATTCCCTATAGTACCTGGATAGGGATATTTCTAAACACCACTAGTCCTGTGATGAAGATCAAGCACTTTAGGACTCATCCTTCTCAACAGTCACGAACCTCCCCAGGTTCCTACTGGGCGGTTCTGGAGGTGGGCGACTACCTTTCATGGGGTTACGAAGTGCGCCCCGGTGTGCCGCCTATGCTCCAGATGGCAGGTTTGTTTGCTATGTTCCGGAGCAGGTGGATATTACCTTCTCGGTATATTAATCCTGGCATCAGGGCTTGCACCCTGATGATGGCAGTTAAGCTGGCAGAGGGCCACCTGGTGAATTTGGTCGTGCCCACATTGGCTCGTATTTATGAACCGCTGGGTTACATGCAGAAGGGTGGGTCACCCTTCCGTCTGAGTGGGCCATTTCAATTTTTTTATGGTTGGGTAGTGGATCACTGTTGCTATTATGAGTATCATCACAATACAGTCATCCCACTTCCTACTTTTCAGCCTACCCTGCTTGATATAGCTAGAGTTCGCTTGAAATCCATCATCTCTGGTGAAGTTCTCGAGATTCTGAGTGACTTCTCCCAGTTTTCTTTCACTACCTACCCCACCGCTTCTGGCGTCTTATTTGACAACCGATAGGGGATCTTGGAGGAGCATTCTTAGATGATCTCTCTGCGGGATGGATTTATGTCTGCGTGGATTGATGAGGTTTCTTTATGTGATATGTATGTCCTGTATCATTTTTCTCACCAGTTTGGGTGAATGCAAGTCCTTGTTTACCTTACCCCTCCTCAGGCTCAAGGACTATACCCGTCCATACTTTGTCAATGGTGGCTGATGCTGACATAGGAGGGATCTGACACGAGCATTCCCCTGCCTGTCGTGGGGGTGGCCTCCGGCCTTTCCATGGAGTATGCAAAAGCGTGGGCAAAACACTATCCCAATGCGATCCTAGGGAAGGCCTCCTGGAAGGTTCCCAAATCAGGAGGTATTGTGGTTGTTGCTTCCACCACACATTCCTCATCAGATCTAAGGTAGGATCGACTGATGGCTCTTCGATCAAAGAGACTCAGGTGATTTTCCTCTCCCAGCCCTGCGGTGGCCGATGTTCAGACGATTTCATCCTTCTTGGACGTGGATGAGGATGGCCCTATGGTTATAGGTCCCAGCGAGACAATATCAAAAGTTTTCCAGTTTATATCGGGCTTAGCAACTTGATCCCCAAGCCTGAACTTGGGTTAGAGGCTCCAGACATTCCAGCTTCAGAACCAACTTCTAGCGAGCACATGCCTTCACTGGTTGCAATGCCAGACTTCGTTCCCGTGCTATCCGGTGAGGATACCAAAGATCCTTGTGTCATGGAGGACCACTGGGAGGTGCGCAGGTGGGCCTAGCCTCAGATATGCGAGATCATTTCCGAAACTCCTCTATCTGAGATGGAAACTAAGACAGAAGCTCTTCGACAGATCTTCTTGGGTTTGGGGTCGGGTGGCTTTGACTATCTGTAGTTCCATTCTCTTGCTGGCCAAGTTTTCATGGCCCGTGAGGAAGCAACCACTAGTGAACATAAACTTGCTCACTTTTTTTCCACTCATTGTAGGACCCGAGCCCTGAAGGAAGCCACGATACAGCTCCATCAGCTGATAGCACAGGAGGAGATCTCTCGAGATCAGGCGGCCGTCATATCCTCTGAGTTGCATGAATGTGAAGAACGGGCAGCGATGCTGAGGAATCAATTGTCATCTATGACTGGTCGTCTTGCAGCCACCAGAAAAGGGATCAACGATCTCCAAACAAAAGTGGAGCATACTCATCCGGTGGCTAAGGTGGAAGCCAGTGAGAAGGCCGTGTTGGAACAGTCTTAGAACAACCTCCACTGCACGGTTTCTAATCTGGTGGAGAGAGCGAGTCAGGCTCCTTTATGACTATTAGATCCACTCTTGTACTCTCTGTTTTACTTACCCCACTCCTTTTTTGTGAGGGAGAGACCCTAGCTTTTGGACGTCCTCCCTTTTTGTTCGAACGAAATACAATCTCTATCAATGACTTGTCGATATAAAATTTTATTGTTACTAGAACAATTGTTGTGTAAATAAAAACTCACAGAATCAGAATTAATCATAACTCAGGAAAACAAACTCTAACTTTTTCCTAGACTATGAGGTCCAACGAGCATAGTACGACTATTGCTAGGGTTTTGTAGAAAACCCCTAAAAACTTTTTGTCTTTTCTTTTAATGCTCTAATTTTTACTAGGATCATTTATTGTGAACCCAGCAGGTATGGACTAACTATTTCTTCGGTCGCCCTTTTCGGGTTTTCGGCCTAACAGGCTTTGTGCCTCTTTTCTTGGGTGGTTTAAAGTCCCACCATCAAGACTATCATTACTGATGTTTTAGGTCGAACATCTTTGACCAAATATGGTGGGGCAAGGGCCCCAATGGGGTTTTTTTGATTAAAAGATGTCTTGGTGTCCATTAGACGCATTTGGAGGGAGTGTGTTTAAATTTGAACGACATGCAGGGCATGTATCAAGGCATGGGATCCGCATCGACGTGCAGAGGTGGGAGGAGCATTGCCTAAGGAAATATTTCCTTTGGTAGATAGGCCAGGGGCGATCAATATGCAGAGCCGCTATGGGCATGGTATGCATAGTCGTGCAAAGGTGTCCTTAAGTCAACAACTCTCCATTTCTGATGGCCATAGGACTTCATGAAATTTCACCTTATGGAAACCACCATGGGTGGATTGGAGAATTAAGAAAACCACCGGGGGTGGATCAGAAAGGGTATGTGACGTCTGAATGGTTTTGAGAACATCTGTATCAATCAAGAGTGTGGAAGCAAGGTTCCTGTCTTATGCATTTATCTAGCATAAAGGACGGTTGGGGCTTGGCGTAGTTTAAAGTCATGAAACTGGGACATCATCTAGAATGGAATGGATTCTCCTAGTCCTCAGAAATCTTGTCAGAGATGTTCCACCATATTCAGGCAGGGTTTTGAAAGAGTTTGGTAAACTGTAACATAGAGGGTTTTCGAATCTCGGGATAGACATGGGGGCTCGGAGGCCAAGAGGCGTACGAAGAGAAGCATTTCCTAAGGAAATCTTGCCTTCGGTAGATGAGCCAGGGGTGATCAATATTCAGAGCCACTGAGGGCATGGTATGCATAGTCATGCAAAGGTGTCCTTAGGTCAATGATTGTATTCCCCCGATAGCCAAGCAACTTCAGGGAAGTTGAGATTTGGGACCACCAGGGGTGGCTTATGAGAGTCCAGATTTTTCTGAGTACAGAGTATGGTTTATGATGAAAGGGTGCCTGGATATGGGGGAAACATCTAGACTAAACTTCCCAAGAATGGGTGAAGTAATCACTTCTCATGCAGGTGTGAGACGGTGACTTGTGCCGGTCTGACCCGTGCACTGAAGGAAAGACAAAAGCCTTCATTCCTTACTGAACCTGTGACGGTTTTGACCGTGTAGTTTAGTGTCATGCGGTAAAGAAGAAGAGAATTATTAAAGGATTTTGTGTAGTTTAATGTCATGCGGCGAGGACGGGGGGCATTTTTCTTTCCTTTGCCAATGCTGTGTAGTTTAACGTCATGTAGTGAGGACGATTGACCATGCAGTTTAACGTCATGTGGTAAGGATGAAAAGCATTATTAAACCAGTGAAAATTCTTTTTTTGGGGGAATTCCCCTGGATGTTTGATGCTTGGTCATTGCAGCCTTACACCAAGTGGCCAAGATGTGCTCTGTTCTGTTTGACATCATGCAGCAAAGACATAGTTAAAAAGGACACTCTTGATTAGAATGTAACTGGGCCCGAATATCCTGGCATGTCCAAGATGTGGAGGGGGGTTTATGATGTAAATCATGGTTCCTGGGCTTCTTGGATCAGGAGAGATGACATGGAGGCTCTGTGGCCGGTAAGCATACAGAGCTAGGAAGAGTATTGCCTGAGGAAATCTTTCCTTTGGTAGACGGGCCAGGGGATATCAATATGCAGAGCCTATGAGGGCATGGTATGCATAGTCATGTGAAGGTGTCTCCGGGTCGATGGATTTCCACTTCCGATGGACATGAATTGTTATGAAGATCTGCAATTATCCAAGCTACGAAGTCTATCACCGGGGAAGGAAATGTCTGAACATGTCAGGCATACTCGGCCCTGGTTGTTGTTAAAGCTTAGAGAGCTCCCTGCGCTGATTTATTTTGCACTTGGTGGTGTACCTTTACTCCATGCAGTTTAAAGTCGTGCTGTAAGGATGAGGTACTCCTAGTTTAGTGGTCATAGATCTTGGACCATTGGGTGACTATTACTACAATCACTTGAAGGATAACTGGGTCAACATGTTCTGATATACTTAGAACAAGGTTGGGGATGAAGGTTGTAAAATGAAACTTTGAGTTTCCCCAGATCAGGAGGTGTGGCGTGGGGGCTCTGAGGCAAGTAAGAGTATGGAGATTGGAAGAGTACCGCCCAAGGAAATCTTGCCTTTGATGGACGAGCCAGGGGATATCATTATGCAGAGCCTCTAAGGGAATAGTATGAATAGTCGTACAAAGGTGTCCCCAGGTTGTTAACTTTCCACTTCTGATTGCCATGAATTATTATGAGAATACGAGATTGCTCACAGTGAAGAGTTTGGCACGTGGGGATAATGGTGTCCGAGTATACAAGAAACGTCTTCACAGCAATTGTCTGTTGAGTCAAAGTAGCCTAGTCCCGGGTTGATGTTCGTTGACATAGGTCGCTATGTGAACCACCGGCAGACACATAGGCTAGCCAGGTAGGGGTACCCTGGCAACATTTGGATGTGAAAAGGAGAATGAACTTGTAAACCACTGCTCCATATATTCTTAGATCGGGAGATGTGATATGGGGGCCCTGAGGCCGGTAGGCGTATGGAGTTAGGAAGAGTGTCGCTTGAGAAAATCTTGCCTTTGGTAGATGGGCCAGGGGATATCAATATGCAGAGCCACTGAGGGCATGGTATTCATAGTCATGCAAAGTTGTCTCTGGGTCGATGGCTTTCCACTTCTAACAGCCATGAGTGGTTATGAAGATCCATAATTATCCAGGTCATGGAGTCTGATGTATGGAGAGGATGCATCCAAATGTGAAAGGAGTATCTCCATATCATATCGCCATGTGTCTTGGGTAGGTCATGACGAAGTCCGTGCAGTTTAATGTCATGCGATGAGGATTAAGTCAGTGTAGTTTAACATCATGTGGTAAAGATGAGGTATACACCCCATGTAGGTCTGGTTTGTACATGGGGGAAGGGGCATTTTTTATCTTTTATTCAGGGGCTTGTCCAGGATGGGGGACCCTGGCGTCACTACGTATCCTGTGAGGGAAGGAATCAAGTCGTACGTAGTTCTCTGGAAGAAGTACACCCCATGCAGGGATGGTCCATACACGGAGGGAGAGGGGCATTGTTAAAACTTTTTGTCTGTGTAGTTTAACATCGTGTGGTGCGGACAAGGGATACACCCCATGTAGGTATGGTCTATACACGGGGGGAAGAAGGTATTTTTAACTTTTATTTGGGAGTGGCTAGGCCAGGATAGAGGATCCTGTCGTCACTACATATCCTATGAGGGCAGGAATCAAGACGCATGTATTTCTCTGAAATCCGTGCAGTTTAACGTCATGCGGCGAGGATGAGGAATACACCACATGTAGGTCTGGTCCATACATGGGGGAGGGAGCATTATTAACTTTTATTTGGGAGTGGCTGGGCCAGGATAGGGGATCTCGGCATCACTACGTATACTGTGAGGGTAGGAATAAATCCGTGCAGTTTAACGTCATGCGGTGAGGACGAGGAGTACACCCCATGTAGGTCTGGTCCATACACGGGGAGAGGGAGAATTCTTAAATTTTATTTGGGAGTGACTGGGCTAGGATAGGGGATCTCGGCGTCACTACTTATCTTGTGAGGGAAAGAATCAAGCCATACCTAGTTCTCTGAAATCCGTGCAGTTTAACGTCATGCGGTGAGGACGAGGAATACACCTCGCGTAGGTCTAGTCCGTACACGGGGGAAGAAGCCATTTTTCAATCTTATTATCCGTGCAATTTAATGTTGTGTGGTAAGGATGAAAGCCATATAATTTAACATCATGTGGTTAGGATGAGGGGTATTATTGGATTCTGTGCAGTTTAACGTCATGAGGTGAGGACGTACTCCATGCAGTTTAACGTCCTACGGTGAGGACGTACACTAGGAATTTAACGTCCTGTGGTGAGGACGTGGGGTATTATTAGATTTCGTGCAGTTTAACGTTGTGTGTTGAGGACGTACTCCATGCAGTTTAACATCCTGCGGTGGGGACACACTCCATGCAGTTTAACGTCATGCGGTGATGACGTACTCCATGCAGTTTAACGTCATGTAGTGAGGACGTACTCCACTTTCGATTTCTATGTGAAATACTTATTTAGTAATCTCTCATTGGTAGGAGCTGTGGTGACTTGCCCGTTCATGGAGATTAGGGTATATTCTCTATTGGATTAGACCTTGTGTACAACGTATGCTCCCTCCCATTTGGGCTCCAGCTTTGGAGGATTCTTTCCGAGTATCATTGGGGTCCGGAGGACCCACACTAATTCTCCTTCCAAGAAATACCGAAGACGAACCTTTTTGTTGAATTCTCGTGCAATCCGGTTCTGGTATACCTCCAGAAAGTGAAAAGTGTGGAACCACTTCTCGTTTAGCTGTTCCAATTCACCTAGCCGCTTTTCTGACTTCTTATCATCGGATAATTGATCACAGATGGAAACATGGAGTGAGGGAAGTTGGAGTCCAATGGGTAGAACCGCCTATGTGTCATACACTAATGAGTATGGGGTGGCCCGAGTAGCGGTGTGGATTGTGGTTCGATAATCCCACAATGAATGGGGGAGTTTATCCGGCCCTGAATTCTTGTCTTTTTCCACCATTTTTCGGTGAATGTTGGACAGGGTCTTGTTGAAAGCCTCTATCTATCTGTTGGACGCTGCATGGTAGCAGGATGAGTGGTTAGCCTTGATACCATACTCATGGTATAGTTTCTCCAATTCAGCAGAGCAGAAGTTGGTACCTTTGTCCGTCAGTATGGTATGAGGGAAACCAAAGCTGGTGATGGTATTGGTCTTCAAAATGCTAACAATATTTCTTGCCCTGACTTCCTTAAGGGGTATGGATTCTGGCCATTTGGAAAAGAAGACGGTTGTTGTGAGGATATACTTCAGCTGTTTGTCCGTGGCAGGAAGATATGGTCCCACGACGTCCATCCCCCAGACAGAAAACGGCCAGGAGTACTTGGCTTGATGAAGTAACTCCGGAGGATGGTGTATGAAGTAGGCATGAATCTACCAAGAGTTTAATTTTGCGGTAAAATGCTCGCAGTCTTGTGCCACTGTGGGCCAGTAGTACCCAAGCCTTCGAACCTGATGGGAAAGCTTGTTCCCCGGTTGATGTGATCCACATGCTCTGGCATGTACTTCATTCATTACAGTAGCAATTTCATCTCCATCAATGCATCTGAGGATCACTCCATAGAGGCCTCATTTGTAGAGGACCTCTTGATGACATGTGCTGCCATATAGGACAAAGTTGACTGCTCTTATCCGTATTTTCTCTCGTTCAGCCTTGTCTGATGGAAGTTCTCCCAGTTGAATGTAGTTTTCAATGGGGTCATCCAGCCATTGGAAGGAGCATATGGCTCAGGGACTGGACTGAATTCATGGATTTCTTCCATCTTGGTCTGAACAAATGGAAATACAATTCGACGGTGAGAAATACTGATAACTGTTTCATCCTGGCCTAGGTCAGGTAGGACTAGGGCTGCATTGGCTAATGCATCAGCCTGAGTGTTCTGAGACCGGGGAATATAGGTCAATGTTGGTTCTGTGGAGAATTCTACCATTAACCCTTGGCCATGGTCAAATAGGGGGATCGGATCCTCCTTCTTAATAGCATAGTCACCATTGACATGCTTGATGACCAGTTCTGAGTCACCTTTTACCTTAAGGTACTGTACTTGTGCCTGGAGTGTGAGTTATAGGCCTACAATGAGAGCTTGATATTCTGCTTCATTGTTCGTACATCCTTCTGATAGGAGGAAGGAATATGGAAAGACTAGCTTTTATGGGGACATGAGTATTATTCCCAAAACTACTTTGTTGAATCTGGGGTCCTCCAACCTCTTCCCGGTTGGGCTTTGAGATGCGCCGTCAAAGTACATTTCCCATGCTGGGAACTCCTCTCGAACTGAGAAGATGTCTTCATCAGGTAGCTCGGCGTCCAATGCAGTGGTCCCAATCAACGGGTGATCTACCAGAAATTCTGCTAATGCATGAACCTTGATGGATTTCTGAGGCACAAACCAGATGTCAAACTGTTGCAGGATGACCGCCCATCGGGATAGGCATCCGGTTAGCATCGTGCAGCTGAGGTTGTACTTGAGCGGGTTATTCTGCGAGATCAAATGGACTTCATGATGCTGCAGATAATGTCGCAACTTTTGAACTATGGAAACCAAGGCTAAATAGCTCTTCTCAATGTTTGAGTGTCGAGTCTCAGCATCAATCATTTTTCGGCTGAGGTAATAGAGACTGTTTTCACTTCCCGTGTCATTCTTTTGTGCGAGGAAGGCTCCCAGTGATCGCTCTAAGGCTATCACGTACGAGATGAGGGGTCTTCCTTCAACCATGGGAATGAGCACCGGTGGGATTAATAGGTAATTCTTCAAGTTTTTGAACGCCTCTTGGCAGTCATCCGTCCATTGGTACGTGACGCCCTTCTTCATTAACCTGGTGAAGGGAAAACATTTGCCTGCCAGGTTGGCTATGAACTGCCTAATATAGGCTAGGTGTCCTTGGAATCCCCTCAAATCGATGATATTTCTAGGAGGTGGTAATCCAAGGATAGACTTTGTCTTTTCAGGGTCGACTTCGATTCCACGATGGCGTACGACGAAGCCAAGGAATTTCTCTGAGGTAACCCCAAAGGCGCATTTCAAGGGGTGTATCGTCAAGATATGATGTCAGAGTTTGTTTAAGACGGTATCAAGGTCTGATAGGTGATCCGAGCGCTATCTGGACTTGAACACCAGTTCATCCATGTAACATTCAATGAATTTCCCCAGGAATGGTTTAAAGATCCGATGCATCGCATTCTAATATGTGGCGCCATTGTTCTTGAGACTAAAGGGCATGACCCTGTAACAGAATACCCCTTGAGGGGCCCTGAAGGCAGTTGCTTCTTTGTCTTCTCAGGCCATCCTGATTTGATTATATCCAAAATAGCCGTCCAATAAAGGATAGAGCCTCGTACCCGGTCGTCACATTGACTATTAATTGAGTGATTGGGACCAGGAAATCATCTTTCGGAAAATGCTGATTGAGATCTCTGAAGTCAATAAAGACATGGATTTGTCCGTTCTTTTTCTTGATAGGGACGATTTTGGCCAACCAAATGGGGTATTGGACCTCCCAAATGGAGCCTACCATAATGAGCTTATCGACATAAACCACTATTTTGGAGGCATGTGAGGGATGCATCCTTCTGGCGACCTGTTTATAGCCCCGATGGACTTCTGGAAGACCCAGGTGATGCTTCTCCACTTAGGGATCGAGTCTCGACATTTCTGTGTAATTCCAGGGAAAAACATCCAGATGTTGCCTCAAGAAAGAGGTATATACCTCTTGCTCCTCTGGGGACATGGATGAACTAATGAGAGTAGGCATCAGATCTTCCTCGGTACCCAGGTTTATTTCCCTGAGCTCATCCGCCATGGTGGAGATACCCTTCTCAAATGCAGGAGGTGCATCCCTGAGATCTTCCTCCTCTTCCTCTCCCAATTCCTCATCTTCTTGATCTGACGAGGAGAGAGCTCCTGACATGGGCTCTTGGGAGTCTGGAGGCGAGGTGTCATGCGCGTCCTTACATGAGTATTCATCCCCAGACCGAGGGTTGGTGGACGTTCCCACATTGTCATGCATGTCCATCGTGGATGAAGTCACGATGACATCTGAGTGTGTGTCCGTACTTGAAATCATACTCTCAACATGGTTATGGACATGACATAATCTCTATCAAGAATCCTAAGGGGGTCATTAGGAACCATTTCCAGGCCATTTGGAGCGGGGATCCAGTCGACACCATCTACCAAAGGATTCTTTTTTTTTCTCTTAGAACCTGGTGTCAATGTAATGTGACTTGGAGAGCTCAAAAGGGGCCTTGTCGGCGTGCAATGTTCCACATTGTCCATTGACGTAGTACATGATACACTGGTGGTAGGATGAATGAATGACCATGGGATTATGTAGCCACGACCTTCCCAGTAGAGCATTGAATGTTGTGCTCTGCCGGACCACCAGGAATTCCATGTAGGCTACCAGGTCACCAAAATTGGTCTTTAGCTTAATTTGTCCCATTGGTTTCTGCTCACTATTTTCGTAACCCAACAGAGTTTTGGCTGAGGGAATTAGGTCTTCCTCATTGTATCCCAACATACGGAGTGTCCGTAGGGGAAGGAGGTTAACTACAGAGCCATTGTCTATAAAGCATTTCTGGATCTCAATACCATTCAGTGTGCTGGACACATATAGTGGACTGATGTGTCCTTGCATGATGGAATCTTCTTCCTAATTGGTGAAGGAAATCACCGCATTTCATTTAGCCGGGCCATTCTCCGTCTGGTAAATTTTGGCAGCAGCTACCTCGGCTTGAAACTCCTGGGGAATAATGAAAGCTTATATAAGAGCCTCCCTATGGTATGATGATAGACATAGGGAATCAAGGATTGACATCTTGCCTGGTACCAATGCCATCTACTTAAGGATATCATATTTCTACTCCAGCGGCCAACACTTCTGCATTTCTAGGAGAGTCTTAGCAGGTGCTTTAGGGGCTGGAGCATTTGACGAAGAGGGATCAGCCTCAGGGTCGGATATCGATGGCGTTCCCACATTTTGAGGACTTGGACCGGCCGGTCTGTTTGTGCGCACTAGGCGGCCAAACACTTGTTCGTCCTTTGGTGGGTATCACAGAACAACAGGTCCAGAGTGGCTTCTTGTGGAGGTGGAGGGGAATTATTTCTCCTGATGAGTCCGTTGAAGGGATCTCCAACAGGTTTTCATGATACTAACGGTTTGGGCCGAGGTCCAACCATAGGGTTGGTTTCGGCCGCGGGTGCACCTCCCCTAGTATCCCCTACCTCTGCGATTCCTCCTCCCGGCTCCACGTGCAGGGAACTCGGGTTCGTAACCATACCCTTCATCAGGGAATGATTCCATAAGATGGATGACGTTAATAGAACCAAATATTATCTCTTCATCCTCTAACATGTCAACCTTGTCGGTTTTCCATAATGCTTCCATTTAGTGGGTCGGTTCATGTGGCACCAAATTTAAGGGCCTATAATCTGCCAGGGTCGGGACTAACATTGTCCACGCCGTGGACTAATCCTCTTGCAATTGTTTCCCCATTATCCGATTACGCCCGTATGACCGGCTCATGGAGGGTTGTGAGGTCGATACTGTCACCTCTTTGGCTTCAGGGGCTGTTGGTGGCAACACCGGCTGCTGTAGTTGAGCTCGGAGTATGCCCTGGGCTCGGTTGATAGTCTTTCGAGTCATCTAGTTGTCAAATTTCTGCCACTTCTTTCTGGTGAATTTATGCCACCCCTCCTCTTTATCGGAGTTGGTGGTAATGATACGTGCCACATGTGCTTGGGGTGATCCCAGCACAACCTTTCTAGAATCTACCATCCTCTACAGGAGGTATTTAAAGGCGAATAATTCTTGGATACTGTGCCCCAACATCTGATGGTAGGGGCAGTAATCTGGCCTGTCATCCCGGCCGACCTCTTCAGGTTTCCTCGGCTCTGGTAGGCGGAGCAAGTTGCAGTTCATGGCGGCAATGAAGTAGCCATGGACTTGATCTTCTTAGAATGAGTATAATTTTTGTCTTCGTTCCTCAAATTAGTTCCGCTTCGAACCTTGTTTATCGTCCTGTTTAGGCGGAGGCGGCCGCTAATATGCAGGAGGCCCTTGAAAATTTGGTGGAGGCCTGAGCGGTGGAGCAGGCACAGGGGCCGACTTGAGTGTGACAGTGGACGCTTCAGCTCTAGGGTCTCTTTTCACAGGAGCCTACGAGGATATTCGGGAGTTCGAATTAGTCCAATGCTGGGAGTCCTCAATTATCTGGGTAATGGCCGAGAGATGGCGGAAGATAGTGGTATAATATAATGGTATGAGCGGTGCTCACAGCTCATCTCGAAGATTATTGATCCATATGGCTAGCATCTCATCTTGAGGCATTGGCCTGTTCAGGGAATAGGTCAGACCTTTCCATCTGGCGATGAAATATGAGACCCTCTCATTCTCCCTCTACTTGCAGTTCATGAGATCACTGACCATTGTTTTATGAAATGTTGAGCTGATTTGGAACAACAACTGCTACCGAAGGTCTTCCCAGATCTTTATTGACTGGGCTAGCAGACTTGTATACTAGATGAAGGCAGATCCTTGCAAGGTCCATACGAATCATCTATGTTTTACTGATTTTTGTTTCTCCGGAGTTCCCATCATAGGGTCGCAATAGGATGCGTAGTGCATCAAATTCTTTTCCGGATTGACAGATCCATTGAAGATAGGGAATACAGGGCACCCAAAATTGGGTGGAGGCGGTGTGTTGCTTAACCAATCCCGGTAGGGTTTCCGCTCTGGCTGTATCGGAGCGTGTTAACCTTCCATCACTTCCAATCGAGTTGTTAGTGTCTCGAGGGTGTTGGTGAGACCCTGGTTTACATCCTGTTGGGCCCGATCCTAGGCAGGTGTAGCCCGTGGCATTGCCTAAGGATCCGGACTGGCCGGCACCAGGGGTGCGTGTGCCATTTGTGGCACCTTCGTAGGGTTCAGTTGTACTCGCGCCCATTGCTTCCTGAGTGGGGTGAAGTCTTGGTATTCATCCGAATCTACGTTTAGGTAGTTTGATGGGCCGGGTGCGTCGTTGGGAAAGATCCCTGACTGTCTTTCATTTGTCGGGGAAAACCTTAGTCTTTGAGGTGCACTTGATGGGATTGCATGATGTGGCTCCTCCTGGGACGTACTTTCGATAAGGTGGTTCCTCTGGAGTAGCTCGGCGTTAAGCCGCCTCAATTCTTTCATATCCTCTTCCCGCCAAGAGAATCTCTCTTCGAGTGTGAGTGGCTCATCTTTGTCGAGAGAAGGAGCCAGGTTAAGGGTATCCAGTCCTTTGTTCTTATCCTTGTTTGAATCACACAGGGTAGGTGGAGGAGGGTTGGCTGGAAGGACGGGCATATTTAGGGCGACCCTCTGGTTCCGGGTGTGCACACCTGGTGGTTCGTTGCGAGTCACTGCCTGACCGGAACTATCATCTCCCGATCCCTCCTGATTTGTAGTATCTTTGGTTTCACCTGTGGGGTTAACATATATGACGTGGATAGATGCATGTCGCGGGGTGGAGAAGATGTCATCTTCCAAATTGGAAGAGGATCTCCCGCATCATCTGATGGCCTTCCCTTTCTTGACATAGGATTTCCTTCGGACTTCTTGACGAAGGGTGACGCAAAGTGTTCTTTGGTTCAACCTTACCGTGCGCCTTCCTCTCGTAGGGGATGATGATTCAAATGAAGGGATAGGATGGGACCCTCCTCTTCTGATTTTCCTCCCTAGACGAGAGAATACTGACTCTCATGGGGGAGGTTGTTATTGAGGGGGTAATAATGCCCCCAGCCCTGAGGGCTGGGGTTGGATCCGTTCCTTGGACATCGAGTCTCTTACTAGTTTCATTGGTCATACAGGGGAATTTGTTGTTAAAAATTCCCCCATCCCTACAGGCTAGGGTTGACCCTGGATTGCAGCAGTGGTTGTGGCTATCGCTAACTGCCTGATCTTGCGTGCCCCCATTTGGGGGTAAACTGGGTTTGGTGTCGAGTTCTTATGTGAATCAATCCCTTCTGGGGAGGTAGGAAAAGATCTCTGATTGGCCTCTCTTAGGAGAGAGGCTTGTTTTATGCTCTCGGTGGCCTGATTCAGGAGTTCATGAATGGCTTGTTCTCGTTGGGCCTGACGCTTCTGGGTCTTACTCAAGGGCTGACTCTCCTGGGTGTGACGCCTTTCCAGAATAAAGAGACCACTCAATTTTCATCTTGACGTGATGACATTGCATGACACCACACTGAACGAGTTCTTATAGGTGGGGAGTAGAGTGAAATGCATAGCTCCATGTTCTCCCCATCCCCTGATATGGACTCTCGTCATAGCATCACTGATGAGGCGGTGCAGCTGGTGTAGCGCATGGAAGCAGGCTATCTCCATGTTTCCATTACGGCTCTCGGGTCGTTGTTGCCATGCTGAAGGAAGCGCTTCTAGGTCGATGTGATGCAAGAGGTCCCCTATTATCTTGACATGGTCTACAGACTCATCGTAGGGCAGGAAGCTTGATTTCAGTCAGCGGAGGGTTGTCCATATATTATGGCGGATGTCGTGCATGCATTTTTCCGACAACTCTCTAGGTATGTCGAACTGAGAGGTGGTCGTTGGCCAAAACATAACTGGTATATCATCCCTAGCTAGTCGTTTCCTCAGGTGCAGCATATCGGCATACTCCTCCTCTAGTGACTCCTCTACCTGGTCGGCCCATCTGAGATGCTCGCTGCCAATGTGGTCGGAGGTAGTGGGACCAGTAGGTGCTGAATCATTATGTGAGTGATTCTGAGCTGGTCCAGAGGATGAACGCGACCCTGGACCATCTCCTGATTGCAGAAGGATGTCTTCAGTGACTAACATGGAATCTGACATGCTTGATCTCTTCCTTCTGAGTGCCTCGGCATATGAGGGCTTTTTTGTGCTTTATTCGGCAGGAGGAGGACCTTCTTGTCAATATGATATGTCATCTCTGGGAGGACCTCCGCAATGGCAGTCATAATGGAAAGCACTACCATCACTACTTGATGTTTCACTACATAGATGAATTTTGTAGTGTATACCCTAGGGAGGACCTCCAAGGCATGTCGCAGCAAGGGGAGGATCTTCTAGCTGTGTAGCGTCATTACGGGGAGGACCTTCGCAACAACGTCCATCATGGTGAGGATTAACATCATGGATTGATGTTTGATGTGCATAATGGGGAGGACCTTTAGGACACACTACGACATAGGGAGGAACTTCTTGTTTCTTGGGGCCAATGCGAGGAGGACCTTCACAATGGTAGCCGTGGTGGCGAGGACTACCATCACAACTACGGAAATGGTGAGGACTACCATTATTGCTACCACAGGGAGAATATCTACGGGATACATCCTAGGTATGGCCTACAGAATGTATCGCAATGAGGGGAGGACCTTCTCATTACTTGACGTCTATACGGGGAGTACCTCCATTATCAGGGTGGAGAGGACTACCGCCGTGATTTGATGTCTGGCTGCGTAGAGTTCCGTTGTAGCGTAACCCCTAGGGAGGACCTTCAGGGAAGGCTAAGACAAGGGGAGGACCTTCTTGTCGTGATGAGATGTCACTGCGGGGAGGGCCTCTGCAGTTGCGACTATGATAGTGAGGACTACTATCATAATCTGTGATCCCACTCCATGGAGAGTGTTTGCAGTGTATACCCTGGGGAGGACCTTTAGGGTGGACCGCAAAAAGTGAAGGACCTTCTTAAGGCTCGATCTTCTAGCCACGTGGAGGGTTTCCGTGACTCAGATCAAAAGAGGAGCTCTCATGATCGATCGTTATATTACTACAGGGGAGGCCCCCATGGGTGCTCTGGGGAGGACCTTCAGAGCTGTTGGTAGCAACATTGCGAGGAGGACCTTCACAACTGCTACTGCCACTCCCATAATATGGTAATGGATGGGAAGGGTTTTAAGACTTTGATGTATGCTTAGAGGCGTTGGGAAACCCAGCTTCCAGCAGAACGGAGTCATGAACTCCCTATTTATTTTTCGGCTACCTTCAGCGCGTTCGGGGCGCTTTCTTGCGGGCAGCGGGGATCGTCTGGTGTTGACAACGGCCTTCCCCTTTGGGTCCCTATCTAATTGGGTCCCATGATGCTACTAGGATATGCTGAAGAACATCTTGACTTTTATCAGGGATATATTCCTGCTCTGGAGCATCCACCGTGATGGACGGGTGTCCCCCAGTTGGAACGACTGAAGCTGATCGATCCGGCAGCCCTTGTGTCGAGGAATATAGCCAGCAACCCTTATGGGTGGGAGTAGGGATGTAGATCTACTCTGACGCGGCTATCTTGTCTCTTAGATGGGTCGCCTAAATTCGGGATATGGGTTCACATGCCCGAATCCTTGCTATTACCGCTGATGCAATTACATTCTGAAAGTCTGCAAGATATGACCGGGGATCGATACCGGTTCCTCCATCATTTCTAGGATATATAGAGAGAAATATTTGGCTGGAACGGGTATGAAGGCCCATTCCAGTATCTGAGTAGTAATATCCTGATCCGGTCCTCCGGTGGTCAGTGGGTATAGACAAATCTCCTATTTCGGGGCAGGTGAACGAATCTTCCCAAGTACCAAGATATGCTGGTTTATCTCTCCGTTGGCCGCCACATTGGGATGGTAGGCTTTACTTGCATCCGTATGGATCTGGCCTTGAATATATTGGTTTCCCACCATATCGAGACACTGTCCTTTGTTGGTGGGGAGACGTTCCCAACTATGATTTTCCACCACATCTGGATGGCGAGCTTTGTTGATCGCCACCATATCAGGATGGCGGGTGTCAGAAGAAACTGCTAGGAGCTGGACCTCTAGGTGCCGGGATGCCACCACATCAGGTTTGTGGGCTTCACGACCCTGGGCAGGGAGAGGTGCCTTCCTGGTAAGTTCCTTCTTGTGTGAGCGATGGGCATGACGGAGCTCGGCGGGGATGTGCTCCAGATTTTATGATGCCTCCATGTCTAGATGACGGGCTCGGGAGGAGCGAACAATTGTAGGTGCCTGTTCCAGGTATATCTACGTGGCTAGGCAGCAGAGCTCCTCCTCAGGGACCTGGGTGATGACCGGTCTCAAATTGTACATCTGCCGCCCTCATCGGGTGGTCTGAGGGGCTGGAGCTCGGGGATCGTGGGCCTGAATCCTCGTGGAGACATCCTCCTTAGCGCGAGGATGTTGAGTCGTGGAATAACCACGACGACGTCTTCCGGTGGGGGCCTTGGAGCGGAACCCTCATTCGGTGGGGATGAAGTCCTCAAAATCGACCTCATATTCCTCCCTAGGATAAGGGATGTACGCATTGTCTCATTTTATGGATAGACTCCCGAAACGATTGGAGACAGCAACAGGGGCTGTCTGGATCTGCCTTTGCAGCCGCTTCTGGGCAGGCGACCGGTGAGTTCTGGCGGATTGGAGGGCGTGCATGGACACCTCCACCATTGGGAGAGTAACATTCATGTGGTACTCTCGAATCAGCGCATCCGAGACCCAGTGTTGAAGACACTGGGTGGGTGACGGGGTCCTCCGTAGGTGAGGAAGTCCTGTCATTGCGTAGTTGGAAGCACGCACTTGTGAGTTCCTTCAGGATGCTATTGGATCAAAGTGAGTTATTAATAGTACCGGTAAAACATTTTAACAAATACAAACAAAAAACCCATAAAAGTAGAATGTCATGATCCCATGCATATTTAATGACCTTTCTTGGCCCTCCTTGAGAGTATAAAGGGGCACAGAGTGGAATTGGGATAAATCTGTCATGCTTGGTTAAAGATTCATGTCAGGTTCACCATTTTTGTTTCAGGTCGTTCTCGAAACGCCCAATGGTTCCGTATCCGATGACGCATGGACCTTCTTTCCAAAGGTAGGAGTTCACCAGATGGTCTGACCAGTGACGCTTAAGAACTCACATTGGTCGAGAGGATGGGAATTCGGGCCCATCGCACCCTTTTGGGGGGCATTATTTCCTGTTTCGGGACTCTCTTATAGATTTAATACGTATTCATATGTTTGCGAATCTTTGGTTTATACCCAATACATGTATCCATAGATTTCTCTTGGTTGGCAATGGTCAGTTGAACGCAAGGGTTCAAAATCATTTATGCCCGAGGTTTACCATCCCTCATTTGATTAATGACCCCGAGGAGTCAGAACTCATTACGGTGGCTCTAGGAGTGGCACGGTGAACCGATTTGAAGATAATCGGATCGAACAGTTGTTGGGATTGAACCTCATGGAGGCTTCCTATGAACCCTGCCTAGGGGATAGAGATCAATTTCCACGTAGTTCTAAAGGGGATCATTAGAGAACTGATGAGAAGGTGGACCCGGGGGTCTGTTGGTGATCGGGCTTGAACCTCGTAGAGGCTTCCTACATATCCCTGTGGTAGGGAATCAAAGTCCTCATAGTTCGTATTGGATTGGGACTTACACTCTGAGGCATCCCAGAATGATGGATTGGGGCTTACACTCTGAGGAGTCCTAGGGTGATGAATTGGGGATTACACTTTCAGGAGGCCCATAAGAGGATGTCATGGTCGATGGTTTCTCTAAGGCCACGTGAGTCATGCTCGGTGTGAGAAACAAGAGGCAGCAGGGACCAAGCGATCACGTCACGAAAGGTGCATCCGTGAGAAGTGGAGTGGGAATTATGCATGATGGCAGCCCATAAAGTCGGGGCATACTCCGAGATGGACACCCATGGAGAAAAAGCACAGCGGGAGAGGGAAAGGGGTGCTCCTCTTCCTGTCACCTCTCTTGTTCCCCGGGGAAGTACCCGGGGAAGTACTGAGGTGCATGGGGATGGATAACTTCGGATGGGTATGTTGCCTCCTCTATGGGGAGGGGAGAAGTGCCCGATCGCTGAAGCATGTAGTCCCCCATCCTGGCGAGTAGAGGCAGAAAGTGGGCTCTCGGGCTTAGACCCCAAATTACCATGGGAATGTGAACCCAGGCATGCTTTGGGAATCCGCCCAAGGGTCGGGGAAACCCCCTTTCCCCTGTTTACCATGGGTATGTCAACTCAAAATGGCGCGCTGATGCGCCTCAGGGTTACACCACATGGATTCGGTGGCTCTGGTGGAGGCCTCGGTTCGGGGCTGATGAGTAGGCCAATGAGGATGTTGTGAAGGATTAGGCGAGATTGAAATTGAAAGGATTTTATCTGGCTCGTGGAATGGGAACTCTGAAGGTTTTGGCAGGCCACACAGGGGTATGGGTGGTGGCGCCCTTTGCCTAGGGAAGTGCTACGTGGCTGGAGAGGCCGTCCGCGAACCAGGGTTGTCCACGGACTGATGGGCATCCCACGAACCAAGGTGGTTCGCGGCTCCGGGTTCGATCCACAAACTAGGGTGGTCCGCAGAGGGTTCCATGCAAGTAGTGGAAGCTAAGGTCGATGCTGGCCGGAGGCTCGTCAGTTGGGGCTTCACCTACATAATAGGGTACTACGTGGTGTGGTGGATCAAAAAAGAGGCATAAACGCCCTGGTCCACAGGGAGTACATCCGCGGAGGGACCCTGGTTCGTGGTTTTCTCTTCGTTGTTATTTTAGGTTCACGGTTCACCAAGTTATTATGTTTTTTTTGTTCCTTATTAGTTCGTTCCCAGGTTCATACCTACTCTGGTTCGCGAACTGGAACTTCTGAAATCCTAAGCCTTCTTTCAAAATCCTTCCACCCGAATCTGACCGATCTCCTCTCCATTTTTTTTTTCTTCTTCAATCTCCATTTATAGAGAGGGGGAAAGGATGCATCTATGGTCATGAGACACCTTTTGCGGAGGCCCATGACCGAAAACCCAGTTCACTGATGACTTGGTCAATCCGTAATTCACGTGGTATTAAACACTCCTCCATGAACCAAACTCGGGGAGTGATTCGCGGCCGCGGGGGGTTCCGCCTCCATTTCTCGAATGACAGTGGAGGCAGTTCGGGCTGGCTGACTTAGCTTGTGGCTGGGGTGGTCCAGAATGGTGAACTGGGTTGGCGCCTGACCCGTCTCGCGACTGCGGAGGATCTCCGCCTCTATCTCGTGAACGACGATGGTCCGCAGAGGAGGGACGCTTTGCGGAACTGGCCGTGCATCGTTAACAATAGACCGGTCCACGGACCGGTTCCTCCTTCTCCATCCTTGAGTATTGTCCTTATTTGCCTAATACTTTTGAGGGGAAATTGGGAAAAATATTCCTTGAGTTAATGGGGATCATCATTCCCCTTTGTGGATTCTTTTTTATTTTTTTTTTCAGGACCCTACAAGGGTTTATAGTGATTTATGGTTTTTAGTGCTTTTATGTTTTTATAGGTTATATTTTTTTTGATTTTTTATTGATTTCTTATATTTTTCAAGGTTTTTAGGGTTTTTTACATTTTTAGGGATTTTGGGGTTTTTATTATGAATTTATGGGAGTTTTGGGTTTTTAGGGGTTTTTATTATTATTAAGTTTTTTTTGATTTTTTTTGGGTTTTAATGGTTTTTAGAGTTTTTAGTGTTTTAAAGTATCATTTAGAGTTTAAATTGGGTATTTAGGTTCTTTTTCAGTTTTAGGGTGTTTTATGGTTTTTAATTTTTTTGAGGTTTTAGGATTTTTCGAGTTTTTAGGGGTTTAAATTATTTTTATTTTAATGTGGGTTTATAAGAGATTTTAGTGGTTTTATGGTGTTTTACATTTTTATCCATTTTTATATTTATTTTAGGATTTTCATAGTTTTCAGGGTTTTAGGAATTTTCATTATTTTATGGTTTTTAGGGTTATTATCATTTTTTAGTTTTTAGGTGTTTTAACTGTTTTTATGTTTTTAGGATTTTGTTAGGGGTTTTTAAGGTTTTAAGGTTTTTGGATTATATAAATTTTTTGGTTTTATAGTTTTTTGAGTTTTTTAGGTGTTTGAAGGATTTCTTGAGTTTTTTAAAATTTTATGCACATAAATAGTTTTTACTTTTAATTTGTTTTTATGGGTTTTTTAAATTTTAATGGTTTTAGGGGTTTTAATCCTTTTAGGGATTTTATGATTTTTATGGGTTTTACCATTTTTATGAATTTTAGGTATTTTAAGTGCTTTTAGGTTTTAATGTTTTCTTATGGTTTTAAATATTTTTACGGTTTTATGTTTTTTTATTTAGTTTTTTTTTTTGGATTTTATGGGTTTTAAGGGTTTTGATGGATCTTGAGGTTTTATAGAGATTTTATTGTTTTTAGGGTTTTTATTTTTTTTAGGGTTTTTAAGGGTTTTATGTGTTTTTATGTTTTTAGGGTTTTCCTTTTTAGGGTATTTATGTTTTTAGGAATTTTTAGGGGGTTTTATGGTTTTTATTTTTTTATGGTTTTGTGGATTTTGAGGGTTAAAAGGATTTTCTAGGGTTTTAGGGTTTTATGATTTTTTGTGTTGTATTTACTTTTTTATGGTTTTAATTTTTTGAGAGATTTTAAAATTTTAATGGCTTAATGTGTTATTAATGTTTTAGTGGTTTTTAGGGTTTTTATTTTGTTTTCATGGTATTGTTGTTTTTAGAGGATTTTATGTTTTTTTTATTTTTTGTGATTTTAGGGGTTTTTAGAATTTTTAGGGGTTTAAAGTTTTTTTAGGGGTTATATGTGATTTTTCGGGTTTTTTTGTTTTTCTTTGGGGTTTTCAAAGTTTTTAGGTTTTTATGTTTTAAATGTTTTTTAGGAATATTTTTTATTTGAAGGGGTTTTAATGATTTTGAGCATTATAAGGTGATTTACGGTTTTTAGGGGTTTAAGAGTTTTTAGGTTTTTAAGGGGTTTTAAGTGTTTCTAGGTTTTAATGTTTTATAATGGGGTTTTCAGGGTTATTTGGGATTTTTTTGGGTTTTAATGGTTTTTTAAGTTTTTTATGGGTTTTTAGGGTTTTTAGGGTTTTTAGGGTGTTAGGGTTTAATGGTTTTTTTTATTTTTACGATATTTTTTGAGTTATTTTGGGTTTAAAATGTTTTTAGTGTTTTTATCTTTTTAGGGGATTAACGGGGTTTTATAGTTTTTAGTGTTTTAGAGTTTTTTATGGAATTTTATAGGTTTTCGGGGTTTTGGAGTTTTTTTATTGTTTTTAGGGTATTAGGGTTTTTTAGGTGTTCTACAGTTATTATTGGTTTTTATGTATTTTGGGGATTTTTTGGATTTTTATGGGACTAGAGTTTCTAAGATTTGTTTTGTGTTTAGGTTTTTTTTTGAGTTTTTATGGGTTTTATGATTTTTTAGTTTTTTTAATGTTTTTAGTGGTTTACAAGGTTTTTTTATTTTTTAATGGGTTTTTAGAGATTTATTGGTGTTTATGATTTTAGGGTATTTTTGGGTGGGGGTAGTTTTTTGGGGGTTATAAAATTTTTCAGGTGTTTAGTGTTTTTAAGTGTTTTTATTTTTGTTTTTAAGGTTTTTATATGGGTTTTCTGGGTTTTTATTGTTTTTACATTTTTATGGATATTTAGTGATATTTGGAATTTTGAATGGTTTTAGGGTAATTTAGATTTTTTAGGTGTTTTTAGATTTTTTAGCTTTTTTATTTTTTAGGGATTTTAAGCATTCTTTAGGTTTTTATGGTTTTCTTAGGTTTTTTTTAGGGTTTTACAGTTTTTTTATATTTTTGGTAATTTTAGTGTTCTTAGGACTATTATGGGTCAAAGGATTTTTAGGTATTTTGAGGGTTTTATTGTTTTTAAATTTTTAGTGGTTTAATGATATTTTGGGTTTTTAGGGTTTTTTAAGTTTTTATGGTTTTTAATTTTTTTATAGTTTTTATTGTTTTTAGGGGTTTAAAGGTATTTTATATTTTTTTATTTGGTTTTTAGGTTTTTATATGGTTTTGGTTTTTTTAATGTATTTAGGGGTTTTATGATTTTAAGGATATTTATTAGTTTTAGGGGTAGTTTGGGGTCTCTTAGAGTTTTTTGTGATTTTAGGTTTTTAGGGGTTTTAAGTGATCATTAATTTTTACGTTTATCTTAGTGGTTTTTTGTTTTTAGGGGTTTTTATGTTTCTGGGATTTGTATTGATATTTTATGGTTTTATGGATTCTAGGGATTTTGATGGTTTTTTGGTATTTCCATGTTTTTAGGGTCTTTATCATTTTTAATGTTTTAGGATTTTTAAGTGTTTTAGGTATTTAAGGTATTGTTATGCTTTGTTATGGTTTAGGGGTTTTCATGTATTTATGGATATTGAAATATTTTTTATGATTTTATCATTTTTTTTGTTTTTTAGGGATTCTATGGTGTTTTGGGGGTTTTTTTCTGGTTTTTTGAGCTTTCAGTCTTTTTGTTTTATTAGGGGTTTTAAGGGTTTTTGGGTTTTTTTAGCGTTTTTAGTGGTTAAAGGGTCTTTAGAGTTTTTTGTTGTTTTTAGGGATTTTATGGGTTTTAGGTTTTTTTATGGTTTTAGGTACTTTAGGGTCTTTATGATTTTTTAGGCTTTGGTTGTTTTAAAAAGTTTTTACGTTTTTAAAGTTTTCTTTGGGTTTCTAAGGTTCTTAGGTTTTTTGCATTTTAGGGTTTTTAGGGATTCTTTTATGATTTTTTGATGTTTTGGTTTTTTATGGATTTTGAGTGTTTTAAGGTTTTTTATCATTATTTATGTTTTTAGTGGTTCAATGTTTTTTAGATTTTTAACGTTTTATTTGGGTTTGCATCATTTTTGGGGTTTTTTATGTTTTTAGATATTTTTAGGACTTTTAAATTTTTTATTATTTTTAGGGTTCTTAGGGATTTTGAGGGTTTTAGGGGGTTTAATGGTATTTGGGTTTTTATGTGTTATATAGGGGTTTAGTGTCTGTTTGAGTTTCTTAACATTTTATGGTTTTTTAGAGTTTTTAACATTTTTTTGGGTTTAACGGTTTTTAGAGGTTTTAGTGGTATTTATGATTTTTATGTATTTTTAGGGTTTTTTAGGGATTTAGGGATTTTTATGGTTTTTTGGGTTGTTATGGTTTTTACCATTTTAGGTTTTTAGGCGATGTAATTGTTTTTTGTTTTTTATGATTTTCTTAATGTTTTTCAGGGGTTTTTATGTTTTTAGGGATTTTTAGGGGGTTTTAGGAATTTTTTGGGTTTATAGGGATTTCGATTATTTTTAGGATTTTTTTTGGTTTTTAGGGGTTTAATGTATTTTAAGGCTTTAAGGTGTTATTTTGGTTTTTTATAGTTTTTAGGTTCATTAAATTTTTATGGATTTTTGGGGCCTTTTTAGGGTTTTTAGGATTTTTTTTTTGTAATTTTTTGGCTTTTCTGAGGGTTGTATGGTTTTTTAGGTTTTCTAGGGTTTTTATGCGTTTTTTTGGAGATTTAGTGTTTTATTGAGTTTTTAGGGGTTTTCATTTTTTTAGAGTTTGTGGAATTTTTAGGGGTTTAAATGGATTTTGGGTTTTTAGATAGTTTTTAGTTTTTATGGGTTTTTAGGGTTTCTAAAAATTTATGGGTTTTCACAGTCTTTATGGATTTTAGGGGGTTTTAGGGTTTTTAAGGTGGTTAGGTTTTTATGTGTTTTCATTAATTTAAGGTTTTCTTATGTTTTTTAGGTTCTTAGGGTTTTTTATATTTTTATTTATTTTTAATATTTTATTTATTTTTAGGGTTTTTAGGGATTTTGGTTATTTTTAGGGTTTTAGGGTTTTTATATTTTTTAGCATTTTTTGGATTTTAATCATTTTTTGGATTTTAAGATTGTATTGTGGATTTTTTGTATTTTTTACATTTATCAAAATTCTAATGGATTATTATGTTTTTTATTATTTTTCAAGGGTTTTAGTGTTTTAGGATATTTAGGTTTTTAGAGTTTTTTATGTTTTATGTTTTTTGGGGGAGTTTATTTTTTTGGGTGTTTTTTTGGATTTTTTTTGTTTTTTATATTTTTTGAATGTTTTATGGGATTAATGTGTTTCTAATATTTTTTTTTGTTTTTGGGGTTTTATAGTTTACTATGTTTTATGTTTTATGGGTTTTTATAGTTTTTTGGGTTTTCTATATTTTTAATCAATTTATGGGTTTTATCCCTTTTTTTTAGTTTTGAGGTATTATGTGTTTTTATGTTTTTATGTTTTCTTTTGTTTTTTGGGTTTTTTATGTTTACAGGTTTTTAGGGATTTTTTATGATTTTTATGGTTTTAGGTTTTTTAGGGATTTTGAGGTTTTTAGGGTTTTAATATTTGTGGGTTTTTTAAATTATTTTGAGTTTTTATGATTTTTAAAGTTTTTAGTGTTATTTTTAGCATTTTTAGTGGTTTAAAGGTTTTTAGAGTTTTTAGTTTCTTTTTAGGTTCTTCTGTGTTTTTCAAGTTTTTGTTTTTTAGGGGTTTTATGGTTTTTAGGGTTTTTAAGGGTTTGCAAGGTTTTTATGGTTTTAGTGTTTTTAGGTTTTTTGGGTGGTTTTAAGTGTTTTTAGGTTTTATGGTTTTATTAGGGGTTTTCAGGGTATTTATGATTTTTTACATTTTTATGGCATTTTTTATTTTTGTTATTTTAAGGATTTTTATGATTTTGGTTATTTTTAAGGATTTAGGGTATTTAGTGTTTTTAGTTTCTTTTGTGTTTTTTTGGATTTTTAGGGGTTTAAAGTGTTTCTAGTTTTTTATGATTTTTTTAGGGTTTTGGGGGTTTTTTACATTATTCAGGATATTTAGAGGTTTTTATTATATTTATGGTTTTTATTTTTTTAGGGATTTTGAATGTTTTTAATGTGTTTTTGGTTTTTTGGTTTTTTTTGGTTTTTTTTGGGTTTTTGTGTGGTTTTTTAGATTTTAGGGTTTGTATTTTTTAGAGTTTTTTAACATTTTTAGGGGATTAAATGGATTTTTGAGTTTTAGTGTGTTTTTAGTAATTTTATGGGTTTTCAATATTTATTAATGTTTTTATGGGTTTTTAGGGGTTTTAGGGGTTTTTAGGGATTTTTAGTGCTTTTATCATTTTTAGGTATTTTTGGGGTTTTAAGTGTTTTTAGTTTTTTTTTCTTTTCTTAGTATTTTCAGTTTTTTATGGTTATCTACATAATTATTGATTTTTATGGATTTATTTTGATTTTTAGTATTTTTAGGGTTTTTAGAGATTCTTAGTGGTTTTAGGGGTTTTTTGTGTTTTATGATTTTTATTGGGTTTTTGGGTTTCTTGAGTTTTGTAGGGTTGTTTTTATAGATTTTATACATTTTTAGGGATTTATAGTGTTTTTAGATTTTTTAGGGGTTTTTAGTGGTTTTTAGTGTTTTATGGGGTTTGAGTCAGTTTTATGGTTTTTGAGTTTTTAATGGTCTTTTGGGGTTTTCATATCTTTTAGGGTTTTTAACATTTTATAGGTTTTTAGTGGTTTTAAATATTTTTAGGTTTTTATTTTTTTCATTTTATATTTCAGGGTTTTTAGGCTTTTTTAGGTTTTTAAGGATTATTAGGGATTTTTTATGATTTTGATGTGTTTTTAATGTTTTTAGGGATTTTTGGGGGGTTTTAGGGTTTTTAGATTTTCTTAGGTTTTTGTGGTTTTATGTGTTTTTATATTTTCTGGGATTTTTGGGGCTTAATTATGATTTTTATAGTTTTTAGAAGTTTTAGGTATTTTGAGTGTTCTTAGGGGTTTTAAGGTTTTTAGGGTATTATGTTTTTTAGGTTTCTAGTAGTTTATTGAGTTTTTTGGGGTTTTTAGAGTTTTTTATACAATTTAGGGAATCCAAGGGTGTTTATAGTTTTTAGTGGTTCATTATGGGTATTATGGGTTTTTAGGGTTTTCATTCCCTTATTATGGTTTTTAGGGGTTTTATATTCTTTTGTTTTTTATCGGTTTTTAGGGTTTTATGTTTTTAAGTTTTTCTTAGGGTTTTTTTCGGGTTTTTAGGTTTTATATGTTTTTATGTATTTTAGGGTTTTTTATGGGTTTTTATAGTTTTTCGGGGTTTTGAGTTATTATTATTATTTTTATGGTTTAAATGGTTTTTTTGGGGATTTTAGGGTTTTTTATACTTTTTTATGGTTTCATGAGTTTTATATTTTTAAACATTTTTTGGGGTTTAAATGTTTTTTGGATATTTCAATAGGTTTTAGGTTTTTTATGGGTTTTTAGTTTTTTTTTTTGGGGGTATTTTATGTTTTTTATTGTTTTAAGGGTTTTTACTATTTTAAGATTTTTTAGGTTTTTAGGGTTTTAATTTTTTTTTTGGTTTTTAAGGTTTTATTATGGGTTTTCTTTGTTTTTATGGTATTTTTTTGAGTTTATATATTCTTAGGGATTTTTTTAGATTTTTATGGTTTTTAGGGTTTTAGGAATTTTGATGGTTTAAGGGTTTTTATTTTTTTAGGGTTTTTTAGAGTTTTTTTAATTTTTAGCTTTTTTGGGGTTTTAAGTGTTTTTAGGTATTTTACTTTTTTTTGGTTTTTAGGTTTTTAGGGTTATTTAGATTTTTTTTTATTTTTAGGGATTTTTTATTTTAATAATTTTATGGATTTTTAGGGTTTGAGGATTTTTTTTCTGTATTTGTGTTTTATATTGTTTTTTTATGTTTTATGTTTTTTTAGTTTTAGTTTTTTTATGGTTTTTTAATGTTTTTTTAAATGTTTTAGGGGTTTAAGTTTTTTGTTTTTTTAGTGGGTTTAGGGGTTTTATTGGTTTATGGGTTTTATAGATTTTATGGTTTTTGAGGTTAGTAAGGTTTTTAAGGTTTTTAGTGTTTTTAGCACATTTATGTTTTTTTGGTTTTAAGTGATTTTAGGTTTCTATGGTTTTCTTATGTTTTTTTAGGGATATTTACATTTTTAAAATATTTTAGGGCTTTCATGGACTTTTAGTGTTTTTAGGGATTGTTGGGGTTTTTATGGCTTTAAGGGTTTCTATGTTATTTTTGGGTTTTAAGGATATTTTTATTGGTTTAAGTGTTTAATGTTCTTAAATTTTTTTAATAGTTTTGAGGGGTTTAAAGGGGTTTATATTTTTTAGTGGTTTTTAGGTTTTTTCAGGTTTTTAATTTTTTAGGGTCTTTTATAATTTGTATGGTTTTTTATGGTTTTAGGAGAATTTACGGTTTTTATCATTTTTATAGTTTTTTAGGTTTTATTTATTTTATGATTTTTATTGTTTTAATATGTATTTTCAAGGATTTAGAGTTATTTACGATTTTAGGGGATTTTTTCTTTTTTAGGATTTTTATGGTTTTTAGTGATTTGTGGGTTTTAAGGTTTTTTGTAGTTTAGGGTGTTTTAGGGTTTTTAGAAATTTTGTTGTTTTTTATGGTCTGTTACTGTTATTCGGGTTTTTAGGGTTTCTTAAGGGTTTTCATGTTTTTACGGTTATTTACATTGTAAGGTATTTTTAAGGATTTTTAGGATTTTTATGTGGTTTTATGGTTTTCAGGGGTTTTAGGAGTTTTTATTGGTTTTAGGGTTTTTAGGTTTTTTTGAGTTTTATAATGTTTTTTGGAGTTTCTAAAGTTGAATAGGTTTAATTTGTTTCAGAGTATATAATGGTTGTTAGGGTTTTATGGGTTTTGGGATTTTTTATTGTTTTATGGGTTTTTCTTGTTTTTATTGGATTTAGGGGTTTTAGGGTTTTAGGGGGTTTTAGCGTTTTTAATTTTTTAGGGGGTTTAAGTGTATTTAGGTTTTTAATTTTTCTTATGCGTTTTTAGGGTTTTTAGGGATTTTAATGTTTTTAGGTTTTTTTCACTTTTTATGTTTTTTATAATTTTTAGAGCTTTTAGGAATTTTTTGGTGTTTTTGGGTTTTTTACAGTTTTTTGGGGTTTTCAAAATTTTTAGTTCTTTAGGTTTAGGGGGGTTTCATGGTTTTTAGTTTTTTATGTTTTATGGGGTTTTGGGGTTTTAGCGGGTTTTTTTGAGTTTTTTGGGCATTTAGTATTTTTAAGGGTTTTATATTTTTTTGGGTTTTGAAGGGTTTTTAGAGATTTTAGTGTGTTTTTATGGGTGTTTATGGGTTTTATGGTTTTTATGGGTTTTAGGGGTTCTATCACTTTTTTGGATTTTTAGGGGTGTAATGTGTATTTTGGATCTTAATTTATTCTTCGGTTTTTTCATGGTTTTAAGGGTTTTTTCATTTTTATAAATTTTATGGTATTTTTTTAGGAATTTAATGGTTTGTTATGGTTTTATGGTTTTTTAGAATTTTTAGAGTTTTTTATGGTTCTTATATTTTTTTTGTTTGTAGGGGTTTTAAGTTTTTTAGGGTTTTAAGAGTTAGTTAGTGTTTTGTGGGGTTTTAGGTGTTTTACATTTTTTGGGTTTTTTAGGATTTTCATGGATTTTTAGGGGTTTTAGGGATTTTTATGGCTTTCATGGTTTTTTTGGGTATTTTCAGGTTTTGTGTTTTTTTTCAATTTTTTATGGATTTTATATTTTTTAATGATTTAGAAGTTTAATAGTTTTTATATTTTTTAGGATTTTATGGGTTTTAGGGTTTATTAATGCTGTCAAGGTTTTTTTCTTCTTGTTTTTTATGTTTTTTGATGTTTTTAGGGTATTTAGTGTTTTTAGATTTTTAGGTGTTTATGTGTTTTTTTGGTTTTAAAACATTTCTTATGGGTTTTAAAGGGTTTTGGGGTTTTTACATTCTTAGGGATACTAAGGTCTTTTTTAAGGGTTTTTAGGGTTTTAGCGTTTTTGGGTATTTAGTGTTTTTTGGTTTGGGAGGGGGTTTAAATTTATTTAGGTTTTTAAGGTTTTCTTAGGGGTTTTGCAGGGTTTTTATGGGTTTTTTGTTTTTTTTTGATTTTGGGTCTTTTTTAGATTTTTTTTGTTTCTAGGGTTTTTATAGTTTTTCAGGGGTTTTAGTGCTTCTAATTTATTTTAAGGGTTTTGGGGTTTCTATGGTTTTTTTTGGGTTTTAGGGGATTTAATAGTATTTAGGGTTTTTAGGGTTGTTTGGAGTTTTTTATGTTTTTAATCGTTTGTAGGATTTTTAGAGTATTTAGTGGTGTTTTTTGGGTTTTCTTGGATTTTAAGGGTGTTATGGGTTTATAGGGTGTATAGTTTTTTCGGGTTTAGAGTTATTAGGGTTTTAAGTGATTTTAGTTTTTAAGGATTTCTTATCATTTTAACGGGTTTTTAGGGATTTTAGCTTTTTTTTCAGGGTTTTTAGGGTTTTCTAGGATTTTAGAGTTTTTATGTTTTTCGGGGTTTTAGATGTTTTTAGGTTTGTTAGGTTTTCATGTTCTCTTTGAATATATTTTTTTGGTTTTTAATGTTTTTAGGTATTTTTATTTATTTTTATAATTTTTATGGGGAATTAATGTTTTTTGGGTTTTGGGGGGTTTTGGTTTTTTATCCTTTTAAGTTTTTTATGTTTTATTAGCATGTAGAGGTTTTTTTAGTTTTTTAATGAATTTAATGTTTTTATTATTATTTTTAAGTTTTTAGGGTTTTAAAGGGTTTTACAGTTTTTAATGGTTTTATGATTTTTGTGGGTTTTAATGGTTTTTAGTGGTTTCAGGGTTTTTAGGGTTTTGTATGGATTAATTGTTTTAAGGATTTTTATATTTTTATTGTTTCTTGGGGTATTTTTAATTTTTTAGTTTTCTTAGGTTTGTTAGATTTTTAAACATTTTTAGGGGTTTAAAGGGTTTTTAGAGTTTTTAGTGTTTTTATGGTTTTAATGGGGTTCTTGGGGTTTTAGGTTGTTAGGGGGATTTAATTTTTTATGGGTTTTAGTGTTTTTAAGGTTTTTAGCATTTTTATGTTTTTACAGGTTTTAACTATTTTTATGTATTCAATGTATTATTAGGGGTTCTTAGCATTTTTAGAGTTTTTATGTTTTTAGGGATTCTTATGTATTTTTTGGGATTTTTATAGTTCTTTAGGGTTTTGTGGATTTTTCAGTTTTTAGGGTTTTTAGGGTTTTCTAGGGCTTTTAGCATTTCTAGTTTTTAGGAGTTTTAACTATTGTAAGATTTTTATGTTTTACTTAAGGTTTATTAAGGATTCCAATGTTTTTTATATCATTTTGGATTTTTTGGATTTTTTAGGATTTTTATGGTTGTTATAGTTTTTAGGGATTTTGAGTGGTTTTGGGTTTTATGGGTATTTTTGAGGTTTTATGGTTTTTTTGGCATTAAGGTCTTTTTATAGTTCTTTAGGGGTTTTATGGTTTTTAGAGTTCATAAGTTTTTTAGCGGTTTATAGAGTTTTTAGATATTTTATTGTTATTTAAGGGTTTTATGGGTTGTTATAGTTTCTATGGTTTTAGAGGATTTTATGGTTTTTTAGGGTTTTTTAGGAGTTTTAGCATTTTTTAGGTTTTTAGATGTTTTTAGTGGTTTTAGGTATTCATATCGGTTTCTTGTTTTTTAGGGTTTTTTACATGTTTAAGGAATTTTAAATATTTTTTTGGATTTTTAGTCTTCTTTTGGGATTTTATGTTTTTAGGGGTCTTGCGGTTTTTAGTGTTTTAGGGATTTTATGGATTTATTTGGTGTTTTGGGTGTTTTTTATTTTTATAGTTTTTATGTTATTTTAAAGTTTTTAACATTTTTAGGGGTATAAAGAAGTTTTAGGGGGGTCTTAAGAGTATAATGGGGTTTATGGTTTTTAGGGGTTTTATGTTTTTTAGGGTTCTCATAGGGTTTTCTGGTTTTTTTTTGTTTTTTCACTTTTTGGGGAATTTAGGGGTTTTTTATAATTTCTTATGTTTTTTAGGGATTTTGAGGTGTTTTATGAATTTTAAGGGTTTTATGGTCTTTTATGTGTTTTAGGGTTTTTAGGTTTTTTATGGGTTCTAATGGTTTTTAGTTGTTAAGTTTTTCTAATGGTTTTTCTAGATTTTTATGGTTTTTAATTTTTTGGGATATTTTTGAGTTTTTGTGATTTTTAAGGTTTTTTATGGTTTTTGGGTTTTTGGGTCGTTAGGGTTTTTATCATTTTATTGTTTTTTCATTCATGGGTTTTAATATTTTTTTGAGTTTTTTAGGATTTTTTAGTGTTTTTAATATTTTAGGGGTTTAATGGTTATTTATAGTGTTTAGTGGTTTTATGGTTTTATGGTTTTTTATAGTTTTTAAGGTTTATAGGGTTTTTAATGGTTTTTGTGGTTTCAGGAGTTTTTTAGGGTTTTAGGGTTTTTAGGGTTTTTGGAGTTTCATAATATTTTTAGGGGGTATAAGGGTTTTTGGTTTTTATGTTTTTCTCATATTTATTTGTGGTTTTAGGGGTTTTTACAATTTTAGAGATGTTGTAGGATTTTGTCAGATTTTTGTGGTTTTTTAGGGTTTTCAGGGATTTTGAGGGTTTTCAATATTTTCAAGGATTTTAGAGTTTCTAGGGTTTTGTTAGTATTTTTAGGGTTTTTTTTATCATTTTTATTTTTTTTTGTAGTTTTAGGTGTTTTTAGGTTCTTAATGTTTTTTAATGTGTCTTTTGGGTTTTATGGGTTTTTATGTTTTTATGTTTTTTAGGTTTTTAGGGATTTTATGGTTTTTTTGGGTTTTATGGGTTCATTTTAGTTTTTTGATATTTTTATGGTTTCTTAGTGTTTTTTAATGAATTTAGGGTTTCAAATTTTTTTCTTACATTTTTTAGTGGGTTTTAGGGTTTTTATTGGTTTTTAGGGTTTTTATGTTTTTAGGGTTTTTTGGTTTTTTCTGTTTGTTAGGGATTTTTTGGATTTTTGTGTTTTTTTGCTTTTTTCCAATTTTATGTAATTTTAGGTTTTTAGTATTTTCTACATTTTTAGGCATTATTAGGTGATTTTTTGAATATTTATGGTTTTTTTGGGTTTTTAGAGAATTTGAGTGTTTAGGGTTTTTAGGAGTTTTAGGGTTTTTAAATATTTAGCATTTTTAGGTTATTTAGGGTTTTTAAGTGTTTTTAGGTTTTTATGGTTTTCTAAGTGTTTATTAAGGTTTTATATTTTTTTTATTTGTTCAGAGATTTTATGTATTTTTATTATTTTTTGGGTTTTAGGGTTTTTTTAGAGTTTTTATTATTTTTATCGTCTTTAGGGTTTGAATGGTGTTTTGGGGATTGGGGGGTTTTTTTTTATATTTTAGGGGTTTTATGATTTTTATAATTTTGTAACATTTTTGGGGGTTTAATGGGTTTCTAGTGTTTTTAGTGTTTTATGGGTTTTATGGTTTTTAGGGTTTTATGGTTTTTAGTGTTTTTTTGGTTTTTAGGGTATTTAGGGATTTATGTATTTTAGTGTTTTTAACATTTCTAGGGGTTTTATGTATTTTTTAGGTTTTTACATTTTTCTTGATGGTTTTATTGGTTTTAAGAGGTTTTTATGTTTTTATGGATTTTCAGTGATTTTTTTTCTTCATTTTTATGATTTTTATGATTTTTAGGATTTTTAGGAATTTTGAGGATTTTAATGGTTTTTGTTATTTGTATATTATTCAGGGGTTTTATTTTTATTTTTTTATGGTTTTCGTATTCTTTTTTATGGATTTTATTTTGTTTACATTTTTTGGAATTTTTACGTGTTTTGTATGATTTTATGGATTTTTAGGGGTTTTTATGTTTTTAGGGGGTTTATGGGTTATTATGGGTTATTATGGGTTTTTAGGGTTTTTTTTGTTTTTTTGGGTATAAATTGTTTTTAGGTTTATAAGGTTTTCAATGGGGTTTTCATGTTTTTTGGAATTTTTTATGTATTTTTATGGTTTTTTTAGGATTTTTGTGGTTTTTAGGTATTTTAGGGATTGAATTTTAGTTTTTTTATGGTTTTTTGGTTTTTTTTGGGTTTTTTAGTTTCTTGTGGTTTACATTGGTTTTAGAGTCTTTGACATTTTTTAGGGTTGAAAGGATTTTTTAGAGTTTTTAGTGGGGTTTTAGGGTTTTTATGGTTTTTTAATGTCATAACAGATTTTAAGAGTTTTTAGTAATTTTTAGGGTTTTAAGGATCCTTCAGGGTTGTAAGCATTTTATAATTTTTAGGGGACTTATGTTTTATTAGGGTTTTAAGGTTTCCTGAGCGTATTTCAGTGATTTATATTTTTAGTGATTTTTAGGTATTTTTATGATTTTTATTATTTTTAGGGGTTTTAGGGACTTTGAGGGTTTTTAGGGTCTAGTAGTTTTTTTAGTTTTTAAGGGTTTTTAGTGTTTTTAGGTTTTTCATGATTTCATAGGGGTGTTTAGGGTTTTTTTTTACAATCTTATCTATTTCAAGGCCTTTTTAGGTTTTTATGGTTTTAATGTTTTTTAGGTATTTAGATGGATTTTATGGTTTTTGGGGTTTTAGAGTTGTTTTTAAAATTCTTAGGGTTTCTAAGGTTTGTTGGGGTTTTTTAATGTTTTTAGGGGATTAAAGGTTTTTTTTTAGTTTTCAGTAGTTTTTAGGGGTTTTATAGGGTTTTAGGATTTTTAAAATTAGTAGGGGTTTTATGGATTTTATGTTTTTATGGTGTTTTACAGTTTATGGGTATTTTTAGCGTTTTTGTATTTTTTTGCATTTTTTGGGTTTTAGCGGGATTTAAGTCTTTTTAGTTTTTTATAGTTTTCTTAGGGGTTTTCAAGGTGTTTATGATTTTTTTTCATTTTTAGGTATTTTTAGTGATTTTTTAGTATTTTTATGCTTTAATAGTTTTTATATATATTGAGGGTTTTTAGGAGGTTTTTTGGGGTTTTATGGTTTTTATTATTTTTTGGGTTTTTTCATTTTTTAGGTGTTTAAATGGTTTTATATATTATAACCTTTTTTGTAATTAAAAGGGTTTTTAGTGATTTTGTTTGTTTTTTTTGTTTTTTTATGTGTTATAAGGGTTTTTAATGGTGTTATAGGTTTATTTTTTAGGGTTTTTAGGGGTTTTAATATTTTTAGGTTCTTAGGGGTTTAAATGATCTTTGGTTTTTGATGTTTTATTAGGGGTTTTCAGGTTTTTTGGGTTTTATGTTTTAATAAATTTTATGAAGTTTTAGTATTTTAATTTTTTATATGGTTTTTAGGGATTTTGAGCAGTGTTGGGGGCTATTTGGGGTTTTATGGTTTTTTAATGTGTTTTATGGTTTTTTAATGTTTTTAACATTTTTTGTGGTTTAAAGGGATTTTAGATTTTTCAATGGTTTTAGTGTTTTTATATGATTTTTGTGTTTTTAAGGGTTTAAGGATTTGTATGGATTTTAGGGTTTTAGGGGTTTTAGGGTTTTTTAAAGTTCGTTAGGGTTTTCAAAATTTTTGTGGTTTCTTAGGGGTTTTATGTGATTTATGGTTTTAAGGTTTCTTAATGTTTTTTGGGTTTTTAATGGGTTTTTATGTTTTTTAGAATTTTTATTTCATTATTATGATTTTATGGTTTTTTAGGGTTGTTAGGGATTTTGAGTGTTTTTTGGGGTTTTTTTTGGGTTTTAGGGTTTTTATGGTTTTTTGTGGATTTAGGTTTTTCTTGATTGTTTTAAGTGTTTTCATGTTTTTCAAAGTCCACTTTAACATTTTTGGGGGTTTAAAAGGATTGTAATGTTTTTTTTTGGGTTTTAGTGGTTTATGGGTTTCTAGGGTATTTAAGGTTTTTCGGAATTTTTATAGTTTTTATGGTATTTTAGGCAAAGAAGGCTCGGGTCCAGGCTATTCTTGGAACCCCCCAAAATTTATTAAACAAAAAGACACAAACACTGCAGACAAGAGAGGGGAGGGGTCGAACGAACCACTCCCAAAACCCCTTACGACCTCAGCCTGAGGGCCACAAAAGGAAAGAAAAAAAAAAGAAACAAAACGCAAGACCAAAAAAGACACAGTATCCAAAAGAAAATCACACACAGAGTAGTTCAGTCAACATCGCTGCCAAAATCCTCCAGCTCCGCATCACGAAACCCCATGCCAACACCAAAGCCGCCACCATCGTCAGCAAAGCTAAAATCTGATTCATCACCCTGGTCCATTGAGTTCCATCCAGGGTCAAAATCTTCTTGCATGCCAAGTCTGGACCGCAGCTTCTCCATAGCTTTTACCTGCTCAGCAGAAAAATAAGGCTTTTCTCGCTTATTCACCTTTAGATTCAGTTTGACAGCTCGTGAGGAGGCCCTAGTTGCCATTGTGCGTGGGAGGGCAGAGTAATCCCTCCTCCTTCTAGGTTTTTAGGGGTGTTATGTTTTTTGTATTATTAATGTTTTCTTACGGTATTAGAGGGGTTTTATGGTTTTTTAACATTATAGATATTTTTTGGGATATTTTTGGGATTTCTATGGTTTATAGGGTTTTATTGATATTTTGAGGGGTTTTTTTATTAATGAGTTTTTTTTTTGATTTTTTAGGATATTTAATGTTTTTTCAAGTATTTAAAGATTTTATGGGTTTAATTTATTTTTAATATTTTTGTTAGTTTTTAGGGTTTTAGTGAGTTTTTATGGGTTTTAGGAGTTTTTATGGTATTTACGATTTTTAGGGTTATTTTGTTTTTTTAGCATATTTAGGCTTTGTATGGATTTTAAGTGTTTTTAAAGATATAATTTTTCTTATAATTTTTCATTGTATTTATGGGTTTTTATGTTTTTATGTATTTTGGGGATTTTTTATGATTTTTATGGGTCTTTTTGTGTTTTTAATGTTTTTAGTAATTTTAATTTTTTTAGTGGTTTGAAGGGTTTTTAGTGTTTATAGTCGGTTTTTTGTGTTTTATGGGGTTTTTTGGGTTTTATAATTTTTTTATGGTTTTATGGGTTTTTATATTTTTTTTAACGTTTTTAAGTGTTTAAAGGGTTTTTAGATATTTTTTGGTGGTTTTGAGTTTTTATGGGATTTTAGGGTTTTTACGTTTTTAGGGGCTTTATGGTTTTTATGGTTTTTAGGGTTTTTATCATTTTTAGGATCTTTTTGTTTTAAAGTGTTTATCTTTTAAGGTATTGTTAATGTTTTTCATGGTTTTTATGAATTTTTTCTAATTTGAGGGATTTTTAGGATTTTTTTGTTATTTAGGTTTTTAGGGATTTGGGGGGAGTTTAGGGATTTTTTGGTTTCTTTGGGCTTCTTGGGTTTTTCTATTTTTTTAGGGATTAAAATATTAAAAATATTAAAAAAATTAGAAAATTAGTGGGTTTCTAGATTTTTAAGTGGTTTTTATAATTTTTATGGGTTTTTAAAGGTTTTAAGGTTTTTATGGTTTTTCAGGTTTTTCAGTTTTTTATAGTTTTTGGAATTTTTTGTTTTTATGTTTTTAAGTGTTTTTAGTTTTTTATGATTTTCATAAATTTTTTAGGGTTTTTAGTTTTTTTTATGTTTTTGGGATTTTTATTGTTTTTTAGGATTTTTATAATTTTTATGGATTTTTGGGGTTTCTAGTATTTTTAGGGTTTTTATGGTTTTTTTGAGTTTTTCAGGTTTTTTGGAGTTTTTAGGGTTTTTAGAGTTTTAAAAAGTTTTTTAAACGTTTTTAAGGGTTTGAAGGGTTTTTATTACATTTCAAGGGTTTTATGGGTTTTATAGTGTCAAAGATTTTTGGGGCCTTCATTTTTTTTTGTGTTTGTAGTGTTATAAGATTTTAGGTTTTTAAGGGTTTTAAGTTTCTTAGGTTGTTAAGGTTTTCTTAGGGTTTCTAAGGGTTTTAATTTTTTTTTTATGTTTTTTGGGATTTTTAGGAATTTTTTAGATTTTTTATCATTTTTTGGGATTTTAGGGTTTTTAGGGATTTTTAAGGGTTGAGATATTTTTAAGGTTTTTTGGGGTTTTTTGGGTTTTAGGGTTTTTATGTTCTTTTGGGTTTTACAGTTTTTTTTGAGTATTTAAGGTTTTTAACCTTTTGTAGATATTTTAATGTTTTTGGGGTTTAAAAGTATTTTTAGAAGTTTATGTGTGTTTTTAGGGTTTTTATGGGTTTTAGTATTTTTTTATTGTTTTAAAGGATTTTATAGTTTTTAGGGTTTTCATATTTTTAGAGTTTTTTGGAATATTTGTTGTTTTTAGGAGTTTTAAGTGTTTTTTTGGATTTTGAGTTTTTCATAGGGTTTTTGAGGTTTTTATAGTTTTTATACTTATTTGGGATTTTACATAATTTTTATGATTTTTATTATTTTAGGGTTTTTATGGATTATTATGGGTTTTGGGTTTTTTCGGTTTTTTGGGTTTTTTGGTGTTTTATATAATTTTTAGAGTTTTTTAAATTTTTTAGGTTTTGTAAATTTTATTGGCGTATAAATGTTTTTTATAATTGTTATTGGGTTTTTAAAGTTCTACACGTGTTTTAGTTATTTTATGGTTTTTTGGAGATTTTAGGTGTTTTGTGGGTGTTTAGGGTCTTTTAGGGGTTTTCAGTTTTTTTGCATTTTTAGGTATTTAGGGTTCTTAATTTTTTTTATGGGTTTATGGTTTTCTTATGTTTTTTATTATTTTAAGGTGTTTAAATTTTTTAGGGATTTTTAGGCTTTTATTGCATTTTTATGGGTTTTATTGATTTTGAGGGTTTTTAGGGTTTTTAGGGTTTTAAGTGTTTTTAAATTTTTATGGGTTTTTTTTGTTTTAGTTTTTTTAGGTTTTCTTAAGGTATTGCAGGGTTTTTAGGGTTATATATATTTTTATGGGTTTTAGGTCTTTTTATGATTTTATGGTTTCTATGGTTTTTTTTTGGTTTTTAGGAATTTTTATGGTTTTTAAGGTTTCTTTGATTTTTTGCATTTTTTGGGGTTTTTGAGTTTTCTAGAGATATTAAGGTTTTTCATTGTTTTTAAAAAATTTATGGGTTTCAATAGATTTTACATTTTATAGTGATTTTTAGGGTTTTTAGGGTTTTTATGTTCTTAAGGCGTTTTAGGGTTTTAGTTTTTTTAGTTTTATAGGATTTTTAGGTGTTTTTGATGGTTTTCAGAATTTTAAAGTTATATTAGTTTTTTGTTTTTATGTATTTTTGATTTTCTTAGTGTTTTTATGTGGATTTAGAGTTTTTTACATTTTTAAGTTTTTGGTGATTTTTAGGATTTTTATTATTTTTTGGGTTTTTAGGGATTTTGAGGTTGTTTAGGGTATTTATAGATTTTATGGATTTTTTTGGTTTTAGGATATTTTTAGTTTATTTGGTGTTTAATGGATTTCATATTTTTTAAAAAATTTAGGGGTTAAAAGGGTTTTAGAGTTTTTAGTTGGTTGTATGGTTTTTATGGGGTTTTAAAGGTTTTTTGGGGGTGGGGTTATGGTTGTAGAGATTTTAGGGGATTTTAGAGTTTTTAAAAATTTTAGTGTTATAGGTTTTTATGGGATTTAATTGTTTTTAGGTATTTATGATTTTCTAACGTTTTTTCAAGGTTTTTAATGTTTTTTACCCATTAAGTGATTTTTAGTGATTTTTAGGAATTTTATGTTTTTTGGGTTTGTAGGTATTTTGAGGGGTTTTAGTGTTTTTAGTGTTTTTTTGGTTTTTAGGGTTTTCATGATTTTTTATGTATTTTTATTTTTTAAGTGTTTTTAAGACTTTAAGTGTTTTTTAGCTTTTTTAGGGGTTAAAATTATTTTTATTGATTTTTGTGGTTTTTAGGGTTTTATGGGGTTTTCAGATTTTTTAATGATTTAGGGATTTTATTATTATTCAGGGTGTTATGGTTTTTAGGTTTTTAGGTGTTTTATAGTTTTTAGGTTTTTAGGGGTTTTATGTGGTTTTAGGTTTTTAAGGGGTTTTAGGGTTTTTTCAGGGTTTTAGGGTTCTATACGTTTTTAGGATTTTTTTGGGATTTTTTTGGATTTCTATGGGTTTTTGGGATATTAGGGATTTTGAAGGATTTTAAGGTTCTTTATGTTTCTAATTGTTTTTTGGGTTTCTAATGGTCTTTTTTACTATTTTTTATGGGTTTTAGATTTTATTAACATTTTAAGTGGTTTAATATTTTTTTATAGTATTTGTAGGTATTATGGTTTTTATAGGTTTAAATTATTTTTAGAGGTTTTTATGGTTTTTTAGTTTCTTTAAAATTTTTATGTTTTTAGGGGTTTTAAGTGTTTTTAGGGTTTTTGGTATTTTATAGTGGTTTTCAAGGTTTTTAGGGTTTTTTACATTTTTACAATTATTTTAAAAATTTTATGGGTTTTACGGTTTTTTATAGTTTTTAGGGTATTTGGGTTTACTAGGTGTTTTATATTTTTAGGGGTTTTTTGTGTTTTTAGGGTCTTTTTGAGATTTGTATGGTTTTAATTGTTTTTTATAATTTTTAATGTTTTTAGGGGTTTTATGATTTTTAGAGTTTATTTGATTTTTAAGGGTTTTATGGATTATGGATTTCTAATGTTTCTATGATTTTTTGGGTTTTAAAGGTTTCTTAGGGGTTTCTAGGGTTTTTATGGGTTTTATGTTTTTAGGTCTTTTTTGGTATTTTTTATCATATTTAATGATTTTAGGGTTTTTAGTGCTTTTGAAGGGGGTTAGAGCCATTTAACATTTTTAGGTGTTTAAAGATTTTCTAGAGTTTTTTAGTGGGTTTTTATTGTTTTATGGGGTTTTAAGGTTTTTAGGGGCCTTAATAGTTTTATATAGTTTTTAAGGTTTTTAGCGATTTTGGGGTTTTAGTGGTTTTAAGTGTTTTTTGTTTTTATGGGATTTAAGGTTTTTAATGGTTTTTATGGTTTTAGGGGTTTTTAGATATTTGTTTTTGATTTTTATGTTTTTAGGGGTTTTAGGGGTCTTGAGGGTTTGGTATTTTAGGTTATTTATTGTTTTTTTGGGTTTTCTGGGTTTTTTAGTTTTTATGTGCTTTAAGATTTTTAGGGTTTTTAAAAAAAATAAGTGGTTAAATTATTTGTGGATTTTTTTTTTATTTTTTGGCGTTTTTATTGTTTTTTTTTGGTTTTTCAGGTTTTTAGGGGTATTAATGGATTTCAGGGTTTCTCAGGTTTTATGGGTTTATAAGGTTTCTAGATTTTTTAGTTTTCATTGGGATTTTAATTATTTTGAGGTTTTTATAGTTTTGGTTTACCGGGGTTTTTTTACATTTTTAGGATTTTTATGGAATTTTCGTATTTATATGGTATTTAGGGTTTTCAGGGATTTTAAGGGTTTTTTTTTGAGTTTTTTGTTTTTTTTGGTTTTTTGGGGGTTTCAGGTTTTTTCTTGAGGCTTTTATGGTTTTTATGGGGTTTTAGGAGTTTTTTAATTTTTAGGATTTTAAAGGGGTTTTAGAGTTTTTAGAGGTTTTTAGGGGGTTTATGGGCTTTTAAGGTATTTAACAGTTTTAGGGGCTTTTGGGTTATTGGGTTGTTAGGGGTTTTAATTGTTTTTAGGTTTTTACGGTTTTATTAGGGGTTTTTAGATTTTTTTAGGATTTTTTAATGATTTTTATTGTTTTTAGGGAGTTTGATGGGTTTTATGGTTTTATGGTTTTTTGATATGTTTTGGTTTTAAAAGGTTTATTATAGTTTTTTAAACTTTTTTAGGGGTTTAAAGATTTTAAAAGTTCTTATTGTGTTTTTATTGGGTCATTGAAATTTTTATGGTTATTGTGATTTATATGGTTTTTAGGGGTTTGGGGGGGGGGGTTAGGTTTTTTATGTTTTCTTGGGTCTTTTAAAGGGTTATAGGGTTTTTTAATTTTTATGGATTATTTAGTCTTTTTATTAGTTTTTAGGGTTCTTAGGGATCCTAAGGGGTTTTTTGGGTTTTATATTTTTGTTAGGTTTTTTTGGTTTTTTAGTTTTCTTTGTTTTTTACAATTTTATGGTTTTTTATTTTTTTAGGGGATTAAAGGGGTTTTAGATTTTTTAGAGGGTTTTTCTATTTTAGGGGTTTTTAGCTAATTTAGGATTTTTATGGGGTTTTATTGTGTTTATGGTTATGGGGATTTTTTTTGTGTTTTTAGGATTTTTATGTTTTTAGTGTTTTAGGGATTTTGAGTGTTTTGGGGGTTTTAGGGTCTTCTTGGGAGTTTTTAAGGTTTTTAGGCTTTTTCTGGTTTTTAAGTATTTTTTGGGATTTTGTGTATTTTTATGGTATTTTAGTTTTTTAAGGAAAGAAGAGGGGTGAGGCTAGGATATTCCCGACCCCCTCAGAATTTATTATGAAAAAAAGATACAACAGACAAGGGAGGGGAGGGGTCAATCAACCCACAACCAAAAACCCTTTACAATCCAAGACGCAAAAGACACCAAAAAAATAAAAAGAAAAAAAAGAAAAAACACACAAAGCCAAACACAACAGCAGCTTCAGCACCTTTTCATCCATCTCTAGCATTCAATAGCTTCATATCCCCTTTCATCCAATAACACCATATCCATCAGCAGCAACTTCATCATCATTCATCAACACCATATCATCAGCACCACAAAAAACCTTTCCACAACATCACCATATTTTGTCACCGAACCGAGATCAGCTACCATCATCCAAGACACCAAACTGAGCTTCACAAGCCATCACCGCTTAACACCGGCGCCCTACCAATACGCGCCCTTGATGCCGAGAAGGACCACCAACACCATCCCAAAACATCCACATGCGCCATCATACCGAACCAAGATGGGGTCAAATATGATGGGGATGGAGGCATGAGTAGACGAGGACGCACAAGTCAAGGGGGGCGACAAAGGTGGGCAGCCGCACTCCATTATCCAAAACCAACAATCACCAAACAAATCATCAACAAGCATCAGACACAAACAGTGATCAACAATCTTCATCGGAGCCAGCAGCCATCTCTTTAGATCCCAAAAAATAGGAACATAATAACCAGTATCACCAGTATCAATGTCATAAAAAACACCGCCTCCAATTCAACCGTCTCCTATAAAAAGCAAGTCAAAATTCAACATCCACCACATCCTAACCCATCATCTCCAAAGAGATCATAGCTCAGAAACCAGCAAACAAGCCTCAGCAAATCCAGCAACTAGTACCCATAACAACTCATCAACACAACCACAACCAGTAAGATCATGAAGGACCATGGAATCCGACCAAATATAGCATCAGAAGCGATAAGAGGAGAAGAAGCCGAGGGACTATACCGAAGACGCACCTGCATCACCTTCACAGGTCGAAGAAAAGATCGGACCAGAACACCGAACAAACCTTCCGCATCGCAAGATCGAAACTCTGATAACTGAATCGGGGAAGAACCATTGTTTCCTACCGCCTTTGGTCCACAGAGAATTGCTGAGGTCTGATGCCTCTGAGATCTCCCCACGCAAGCGCTAGGGGACAGGCCTACAAAAGGTGACGAAACCCAAATCAGCACCGCTGCTAAGCAAAGATGACGCTGTCAAAGTGAAAAACCGGACCACATCTCCATCTCTAAAATCCAAGAGGACAAGCCCATCGCACCACCGAGTCGTCGGGGTGCCCGTCACACTTTCCTGAAACCATCACGAGGCCAAAGAATCCACTACAGATCTGAATCCAGTGTTGACTTTTCCATCGACCTAGAGAGCCATGATGCCCTCACGTCGCAACAAATTATACGCGACCAAGGAGGCAGATCTTCCAAAGCCAACCCAAAAAACTTCCATATCCAGAACAAACTGCCACCTCCCAAGCCTGAACAGAGCCGCCAGATCCCATAACCTAGTGCGATCCTTGACTCCCCCAATCACTCTAGTGAAGCAGACCTGTCAGACAGAACTCCAACTGCATCAATCTGAAGCTGGATGAGATCAACAAAACCTCTAGAAAGGAATCTTGGAAAAACCGTGGAAATCACTACATCGGGAGGGATAGCCTGTGAGAGAGTGGAGACATCCTTAGCTTTTAAGGGGTTTTGATAGTTTTTTGGGTTTTGTGTGTGTTTTTTTAGGGTTTTTTGAGTTTTTTAGGGGTTTTAATGTTTTTCATGTTTTTTAATATTTTAAGGGCCATAAATGGTTTTTAGAGTTTTTTGTGAGATTTTAGGGATTTTATTGGTTTTTAGGGAATTTAAGGTTTTAGTTCTTTTATTATTTTTAATGGGTTTTGTGTTTTTAGGGTCATTTATGGGTTTTAGCGTTTTTAGGTTTTATAGGGGTTTTATGTGTTTTTATGATTTTTCACTTTATTAAGTAATTTTTACATTTTTAGTTTTTTAAGGATTTTTAGGATTTCTATGGTTTTAAGGGGTTTTAGATATTTTAGGGTTTTAGGGTTTTTATGGTTTTATTTGTTTATTTGTTTTTACGGTGTTTATGTTTCTTAGGTTTTTAAGGTTTTATTTGGGGTGTTTAGTGTTTTTTGGGTTTCTTTTTTTTGTTGTTGTTATTTTAAAGGATTGTTTAGGATCTTTTGGATATTTAAGGAATTAATTTTTTTTGGGGATTTTAGGAATTTTTATGAGTTTTTATATTTTTATGGTTTTTAGATATTTTAAATATTTTTAGGGGTTTAAAGATTTTTTAGAGTTTCTAGTTGCCCTTTTTGTTTTCTATGGATTTTTTTGGAGTTTTTTATGGTTTTTTTGGTGGTTTTATGCTTTTTTGGGATATTTGAATTTTTATGGTTTTTTGGGGGGTTTTATAAATTTTTAGGTTTTTAGGGGTTTTAGGGGTTTTTAGGGTTTTTAGGGTTCTTATTGTTTTTTTGGATTAGTGGGGGTTTTCAGAGTATTTTTTTATAGTTTTTTATTATTTTAGGGGTTTAAAGGGTTTTTAGAGTTTTTAGTGGTTTTTTTTGTTTTTATGGTTTTTATGTTTTTTATGTTTTTAGTGATTTTTATGGGTTTTATGGGGATTTAGAAGATTTATTGTCATTTATGGGTTTTTGTCATTTCTTAGGTTTTTAGTGGTTTTATGGATTTTTATTGTTTCATAGTTTTCTTATGGGTTTTCATTATTTTTAATAATTTTATGCTTTTAGGGATTTTTAGGGAGTTTTTAATATTTTTATGGATTTTTTTGGTCTTTAGGGATTTTGAGGGTTATTAGGATTTGTAGCGATTTTAGGTTCTTTAGGGGATTAAATCGTTTCTTTGTTTTAAAGGGTTTCTTTGGGTTTTTTGGAGTTTGTAGTGTTTTTTATGTTTTTAGGGATTTTTATAGAATTTAAGGGTTTTTATAGTAATTAGGGTTTTCATGAATTTCGATGGATTCTATGGTGTTTATGGTTTTAAGGAGTATATATATATATATATTTAGTTTTAGTGGTTTTTTGTATTTTTAGATTTTTTTTACCATTTTTTGTGTTTTTTACATATTTAGGGTGTAAAGGGTTTTTAATGTTTTTATGTGTTGTATGGTTTTTAGGGGGTTTAATTTTTGTATGTTTTTAAGGGGTTTAAGTTTTTAGGGGTTTAGGGTTTTAAAATTCTTTTATCGTTTTTAGTAGGTTTTAGGGTTTTTATATATTTTTAGGGGTTTTATTTTTTTTAGTGTTTTTTAGGATATTTTCAGGTATTTAGTGTTTTTAGGTTTTTTGTACATTTTATATGTTTTATGGTTTTAAGCTTTTCTTAGCATTTTTCATGGTTTTGGGATTTTACATTTTTAGTGGTTTTATGTGTTTTTAGGATATTTATAGTTATTTGGGGTTTTAGGGATTTTTATTTTTTAGGGGTTTTTATGGTTTTTAGGGTTACAATATTTTTTATGTTTTTAGGGGTTTTATGATTTTTTTATGTTTTTAAGGTTTTCAAGAGTTTTGGGGTTTTTCCATTTTGAAGTATTTTTTAAATTTTTTGAATATTTGTATGGTTTAAAGGGATTTTAGTGATATTGAGGTTTTTTTTAGTTTTTACGACTTTTAGGTATTTGTTTTGTTTTTAGGGGTTTTTTAATTTAATTAGGGGTATTCTGGTTTTCTATAGTTTTTTAATATTTTTAGGGGATTAAAGTGTTTTAATAGTTTTAAGTTAGTTTTTAGGGTTTTAGTTTTTTTGGGTTTTCATGGGTTCTATGGTATTTATGGGTTTTATGGTTTTTGGTGTTTTTAGGGTCTTTTTCATATTTTTTCGGTTTTTATCATTTTAGGGATTTTAAGTGTTTTTTGGTTTTTACAGTTTTTTGGGGTTTTTAGGGTTATTTTGGTTTTCTATGTTTTTATGGATTTTTTATGATTTTTATGGTATTTTATGTTTTTATGGATTTTGAGTGATTTTAGAGGTTTTAAGGATTTTTGAGTTTTATGATTTTAGCGTTTTAGGTTTTTTAGGAGTTTTAAGTGTTTTTAGGATTCAAATGTTTTCATAAGTGTTTTAGTTTTTTTTGTTTTTAAGGTTTTGATGTATTTTTTTTGTATTTTTTTTATTCTTCAAGATTTTTAGGGATGTGTAGGGGTTTAGTGATTTTTAGGGTTTTTTGGGGAAATTATGGGTTTTTTGCATTTTTAATGATTTTTTTGATTTTTTATGGATTTTTAGGTTTTTAGAGTTCTTAACTATTTCACGAGATGAAATGTATTGTAGATTTTTTAGTTTTTTTATGATTTTTTATTCTTATTTAAGTATTTTATTGGTTTTTATGGTCTTTAGGTGCTTTTAGGATCTTTTAAGATTTTTAGGCTTTTAAGTGTTTTGATGGTTTTTAAGGGTTTTGATTTGTTTAGTTTTTTAATTTTTTTCTTAGTGGTTTTTATGTTTTTTAGGAATTTCTTTGTTTTTCATATTTTTATGGGTTTTTATGGGCTTTAAAGAAGTTAAGGGTGTTTATTTATTTTTAGGGGTTTTATGGTTTTTATGTTTTTATTTTAATTTTTACGTTTTTTTGGGTTTTTAGTGTTTTAATTATTATTATATTGTTTAACATTATTTGGGGTTTAAATTATTTTTATATTTTTCTGTGGGATTTTAAGATTTTTATGGGTTTTAAAGGCTTTTAGGGGATTATGTTTTTGTAGGTTTTTAGGGATTTTTAGGTTTTTAGCATTTTTTAGGTTTTTAGGGGTTTTGTGTTTTTTAAAAAATTTTATGTTTTTCTTAATGTTTTCTAGGGTTTTTAGGGGTTTTATGTTTTCATGTATTTTTATGGATTTTTTTATATTTATGATTTTTATGGTTTTTACGGATTTTTAGGATTTTTAGGGTTTTATGGTTTTATGGCTTCATCGGTTTTTTAAGGTTAATTTTTGAGTTTTTAGGGTTTTTATGGTTTTTAGAGTATTTTAAACATTTATCATGGTTTAAATAGCTTTAATATTTTTTAGTTTTTTTGGTGTGTATGAAATTTTAGGGGGTTTTAAGTTTTATAGGGCTTTTTAGGGGTTTTAGGGGTTTGTGCATTTTTAGGGTTTTTTGGGATTTTTTAGGATTTATATTGGATTTGAAGGTTTTTAGGAATTTTGCCAATTTTTTTTTTGTTTTTTTGGTTTTTATTATTTTTTTTAGTCTTTTAGGGTTTTGTGGTTTTTTTATTTTTTATTTTATTAGAGTTTTAAAGAAGTTTTAGAGTTTTTAGTGGGTTTTAGGGGTTCTATGGGTTATTAGGGTTTTTGAGGTATTTATCGGTTTAAGGGTTTTTAAAATCTTTTTATGGTTTTAGGGGATTAAATTTTTTTTTATGTTCTTAATGTTTTATTGGTGGGTTTCATATTTTTAGGGTTTTTGTGTTTTTAGATATTTTTAGGGATTCTATTGGATTTTTATGGGTTTTAGGGTTTTTAGGTACTTTGACATCTTTTATGGTTTTTATGGTTTTTAGGGTTTTTAGGGTTTTATGGTTTTTAGAGTTTGTTATGTTTTTTAGGGTTTTATGTTTTATTACATTTTTTAATATTTATTAGGGGTTTTAATGTTTTTAGGGATTTTAATGATTTTGATGGGTTTAAGGGTTTTTTCAGTTTTTAGGGATTTTATGGGTTTTTTTATTTTACGGGATTTTTTAGTTTTTATGGGTTTTAATATTTTTTAGTGTTTTTAATTTTTTTAGGGCAAGGAAGATGCGAGGGTCGTGCTATTCCCGGCCTCCCAAATTTATTAGAAAGAAGAAAAGAGACACAGCAGACAAGGGAGGGGTGGGGTCAAACGACCCACACCCAAAAACCCCTTACAACCCACGCCAAAAGAGGAAAATCAAACAGAAGAAAATAAAAACCCAAAAAACACACCCAGGTCCAAATAGCAACCATAACCTTCATCCAGCAGCATCCAGCATCCAGCAGCACAGTACCAAGAAATTCCCAGCTTCCAACCTCACATATACCAGCGTCAAGCCCTTATCACCAAAACGACCCGTCACCAACAGCACATAACCATCAGCACCAGAATCACACAAGAGCCAGCAACCAGAGGTCACTTTAATATGACCAGAACTAGAATCATAAATATCAGCTTGCTCGCATCTTAGCCATACCACAACTAGGATCCAACACCTCATCATCAAACAACCATCATCTCTTTCAAACACCAAACACAACTCAACATCCCGCTTCTGCTCTAGCATCCAGCAGCATCCATCATCCAGCAGCACCCACCAACTCCATCCCTCAAGGAATGTAGCGGCCAAAACCCAACAACTCATCATCCAACAAATCAGAAACCAGCCAAAAACCAACAGGAGGTTACATGAAAACCAACCACCAAACACAAACAAAATACAGCAACTCAGAATCCAGCAGCCCCCTCCTCCTGACCAGACGACTTCCAGCATCCCTCCATATCCAAACACACAAGACCACCAACACCCTATCTTATTCCCATTCCGCACCTAATGTTTTTAGGGGTTTAAAGGGTATTTATTGTTTTTAACGGGTTTCATGGGTTTTATGGGTTTTTATGTTTTTATGGTTTTATAGTTTTTATTGTTTTATGGTATTTTAGATCTTTAAATGGTTTTATATTTTAAGGTTTTTGTGGTTTTAATTATTTCAAATATTTTATGGTTTTTAGGGTTTTTATGTATTTTTAGGGATTTTTACATTTTTATGGATTTAAATTATTTTTTAGGATTTTATTGTATTTTTAGTGTTTTTTGGGATTTTTTTTGTTTTTTTTGTTTTAGGTTTTTAAATTTTTTATGGATTTTATGGTTTTTAAAATTTCTTAACATTTTTATGTGATTAAATGTTTTTAGAGTTTTTATTGGGTGTTTAGGGGTTTTATTGGTTTTATAGCCTTTTAAGGTTTTATGGACTTTTATGGGTTTTACGGATTTTAAGGGGTTTTTATGTATTTTATGTTTTTAGGGGTTTTTTGGTTTTTTGGTTTTTAAGGTTTTCTTAGTGTTATTCATGGTTTTTGGTGTTTTTATGTTTTTTATGTTTTTAAGGATTTTTTGGGATTTTTAATATTTTATGGTTTTCAGGGATTTTGAGGGTTTTTTGGGTTTTGGGGTTGTTGTGTATTTTTTTGTTTTTAGGGGTTTTTATGTGTTTTAAGTGTTTTAAAGGGTTTTAGAGGTTTTTAATGTTTTTAGGGGATTAAAGTATTTTTGTAGTTTTTAGTGGTTTATTAGGCTTTTATGAGTTTTTAGGGGTTTTGGGGTTTTATGGTTTAAGTGATTTTTAGGGGTTTAGGTAATTTTAGGGTTTTAGAATTATTATGTTTTTATGGGTTTTAAGTGTTTTCTGGTTTCACTAGAGGTTTTTTGGGTTTTTAGGGTTTTTTTATGTTTTTATGTATTTTTAGGTTTTTTATTATTTTTTAGGGTTTTAAGAGATTTGAGAGGTTTGGGGGGGTTTTAGGGGTTGTTTGGGGATTTTTCATTTTTTTATGTTTTTTATGAGTTTTGGGTATTTTAGGATTTTATTGTTTTTTAGGGGTATTCATGTTTTTAGGGTTTTTAGGTATTTATCTATTTTATATGGATTTATTTGGATTTTTAAAATTTTAAGGGTTTTTTATTTCGAGGTTTATTGGGTATTTTAAGATTTTTTTGGACATTTTAGGGGTTTAAGGTTTTTTAGAGTTTAAGTGTGTTTTAATTGTTCTTATGGTGTTTTCAGGGTTTTTCATTTTTTTTCGGTGTTTTATGGTTTTTAGGGATTTTGTTATTTTAGGTTATTTGGGGTTTTAAGTGTTTTTGTATTTTTATGGGTTTCTTATGATTTTCTATGGTTTTCCACATTTTTATAGTTTTTTAGGGATTTAAAGTTTTTTAATGGTATTTTATGTTCTTTAGGGATATTGAGGGTTTGGGGGTTTTTTGGGTTTTTTTGGTTTTATTATATTTTGGGGGTTTTAGGGTTTCATTGAGTATTTTGGGTTTTAAGGGTTTTTAGAGTTTTTAATGTTTTTAGGGGTTTAAAGTGGTTTTATTTTTTTATTAGTTTTATGGTTTTTATGGGTTTTCCGTTTTTTGGGGTTTATGGTTTTTCGGGTTTTCAGCATTTTTTATGTTTTTTGGGGTTTTAAGAGTTTTTAGGTTTTTAAGGATTTATTAGGTGTTTTCCAGGGTTTTCGGTTTTTTTACCTTTTAAGGGATTCGTAGGGATTTCATTGGATTTTTATAGGTTTTTAAGATTTTTAGGGATTCTAAGGGTTTTAGGGGTTTTATAGTTATTAATATTATTAGGAATTACTCTGGTTTTTTTGTATTTTTAGTGTTTTTTGGAATTTTATGGGGTTTTTAGTTTTTTTACATGTTTTTAAGAGTTTAAAGGAATTTTTGAGTTTTTCGTGGTTTTAGGTTTTTATGGGATTTTATGGTTTTTAATGTTTTTTATGTTTTTGTGGTTTTAGGATTTTTGTTATTTCTAGAGTTTTTAGTGATTTTTAAGTTTTTTAGGTGTTTTAAGTGGTTTTAGCTTTTCCTGGATTTCTTTTGGGTTTTTATGGTTTTAGGGTTTTTACATTTCAATGTATTTTAGAGATTTTTTAGGATTTTTTTTTCTTTTAGAGTTTTATTGATTTTTAGGGTTTTATGATTTTTAGGTTTTTTATAGTGTTTTGGGTTTTTAGGGGTTTTTTGTGTTTTTTATAGGTTTAATGTTTTAAGATTTTTTAAAAAAAATTAGTATTTTGAAGGGTTTCTAGAGTTTTCAGTGGTTATTTATTTTTTTATGGTTTTTTGGGTTTTTAAGGTTTTTATGGGTTTTTTATAGGTTTTAAAGGTTTTTAATGTTTTTTTTTGTTTTTAGGAATTTTATGTCTTTTAGATTTTTAATGTTTTTTTAGGGGATTCATGTTTACAGATTTTTTTATGTCTTTAGGAATTTGTATATCATTTTTAATATTTTTATGCTTTTTTATGGTTTTTAGGGATTTTTAGGTTTTTAGCGATTTTTAGGGTTTTTAGTGTTTTTTGGTTTTTCATGTCTTCTTTAGGGTTTTTATGGATGTTAGGGTTTTTTACATTTCTAGGGATTTTTAGGCCTTTTTATTATATTTTTTTTAGTTTTTAAGTTTTATATATATTTTGAGGGTTTTATGGTTTTTTATGGTTTTGGGGGTTTTTTGGTATTTAATGTTTCTTTTGAGTTTTTTACGGGCTTATGGTTTTTAAGAGTTTTTTTAATGTTTTTAATGGTTTAGGATTTTTATTGTTTTTATTCGTTTTTAGGTTCTATGTGGGTTTTTAGGGTGTTTAATGTCTTTAGTGGTTTTTGTTGGTTTTTAGCATTTTTTAGGTTTTTTAAAGGCTTTATGTTTTTTATTGTTTTTATGGTTATTAAAATTTTATATGTTTTTAGGGGTATTATGTGTTTTTAGGTAATTAAGGTTTTATTATGGGTTTTCAGGGTTTTTATTTTTTTTCTATTTTTAGGTAATTTTTTAGTATTTTTAATTTTTTTAGGAATTTTTTAATATTTTGGGGTTTTTTTTGGGTTTTTTGGGTTTATTTTAGGTTATTTTGGGTGTTTATGGTTCTTTAGTTTTTAATTATTTTTAAGGGGTTTTAGATTTTTTAGACATTTTTATGGGTTTAAATAGTTTTTATAGTTTTTAGTAGTTATAGTATTTTTATTAGTGTTTAGGGTTTTCACGATTTTTTTGGGATTTACTGTTTTTAGGAGTTTTGTTTTTTTATAGTTTTTATCATTTTTAGGATTCTTATGGGTTTTAAGTATTTTGAGGTTTTTAATGTTTTCTTTGTGGTTTTCGGGGTTTTTTGGAGTTTTCAAATTTCTATGGATTTTTATATGTTTTTTGGGTTTTAATGATTTTTATGGTTTCATGTGCTTTTTTGTGTTTTTAGGTTTTTTATGCTGTTTTTGGATTTTTAGGGATTTTATGTTATTTTTATTGAATTTTAACTTTGTTTTGGGTTTAAATGGTATTTAGAGTTTTAGTGGGTTTTAATGTTTTTATGGTTTTATGGTTTTTAGGATTTTTGGAGTTTTTAGGTTTTTTTATTATTTTCATCATTTTCTAGGTTTTAGGGGTTTTATGTTCTTTTAGATTTTTAAGTTTTTCTTATATATTGTCATGGTTTTTTATTTTTTTATCAATTTTTAGTTATTATTTGGGATTTTACGGTTTTCATGGGTTTTATGGATTTTAGGGTTTTTGGAATTTTATTATGTTGTTATGTTATTAGAGGTTTTTTGGGTTTATTAGCAATTTATTCCTTTTTAGAGTTTTATAATGTTTTTATGGGTTTAAATGGTTTTTAGAGTGTTTAGTCATTTTTATTATTTTTATCAAATTTTAATGGTTTTAAAGTATATACAGGTTTTTGTGGGGTTTTAGGGTCTTTTTAAGGTTTTTAGAGGTTTTAAATGTTTTTATCTTTTTCCCATTTTCATAGGCTTTTTCCTGGTTTTATGTTTTTTATGATTTTTATGTTTTTTTTATTTATTAGATTTTTTGGCTTTTTAGGGGTTTTATTGTTTTTCGAGTTTTGGGGTATTATTTTTTGTTTTTTTACGTTTTAGTGTTTTTAGATATTTTTAATGTTTCTAGTGATTTAAAGGGTTTTTATATTTTTTTCGTTTTTACCATTTATGGGTTTTAGGGGGGTTTAGGATGTTTAGGGTCTTTTAGGGAGTTTAATGTTTTTAGGTATTTAGGTGTTTCTAGTGTTTTTTGGTTTTTATGGTTTTCATAGTGGTTTTCAAGGTTTTTTGGGTCTTTATGTTTTAAGGGATTTTTCAAGGATTTTTAGGATTTTTATGGTTTTTTGGGTTATTAGGAATTTTGAGGGTTTAAAGGGTTTCTTAAGGCTTTTATAATTTTTAGGTTTTTGGTCTTCTAAGTGTTTTTAGGTTTTCAAGGTATTAATAGGGTTTTTCTGGGATTTTAGGGTTTTATACATTTTTATGGATTTCAGTGCATTTTATTAATTTTGGGATTTAGGGGTTTTAGGTATTTTGAGGGGTTTAGGGGTTTTATGGTTTTCTATGGTTATTAGGTTTTTTATTTTTTTTGGGTTTATAAATTTTTTTAGAGTTTTTAATGATTCTAGGGATTTAATGGGTTTTTATTGTTTTCAATAGATTTACAATTTTTATGGGTTTTTAAGGATTTTAATGGTTGTATGTGTTTTATGGTTTTTATGGTTTTATGGTTTTTTTCATTTTAATTTTCTGTATGTTTTTATGGTTTTTTAATTTTTTTAGGTTGTTGTGTAATTTTTTTGTTTATGGTTTTTAGGGGTTTTTACATTTTTATGGTTTTTTGGCCTCTTTAAGATAATTATTGGATTTAGTGGTTTTTGTGATTTTGATGGGTTTATGGTTTTTATTGTTTTTTTGGGTTTCATGATTTTTTAGTTGTTTTGGGGTTTTAAGGTTTTTTTAATAGTTTAAAGTTTTTAGGGGTTTATAGGTATTTTTTTGTTTTATGTGATATTTTATTGTTTTTATGGGTTTTATAAGGTTCTTAGGTGTTTTATAGATTTTTAGGGTTTTATCAATTTTTTAGGTTTTTAGAGGTTTTATGTATTTTTAGGTTTTATGGTTTTTTTAGGGTTTTCAAGGGTCTTTGGGGTTTTAACGTTTTATAGATCTTTTAAGGATTTTTTAGGATTTTTATGATTTTTAGGGTTTTTCAGATTTTGAGGTTTTTAATGATTTTTTTGGTTTTTTGGGTTTTTAGGTTTTTTAAATGTTTTATGGGTCTAAAGTGGTTTTAGATATTTTGGTGGGGTTTTAGAGTATTTTCTGATTTTTAGGGGTTTTATTGATTTTAGGGTATTTGTGGTTTTCAGGTTATTAGGGTATTTAACAATTTTTAGGTTTTCTAATTAATTTAATTTTTTTAGTATTAAATGTTTTCTTTGGGGTTTTAGAGTTTTTAGGTTATTTTATGTTTTAGTGATTTATAAGGATTTTTTTGTTTTTTTGGTTTTTAGGGTTTTTAGGGGTTTCAGGATATTTATCACTTTTTTGGTTTTTAAGAGTTTTAAGGTTTTTTGGGTTTTTATGGTTTTTTGAGATTTTTTGAGGGTTTAATGTTTTTTATATTTTTTAAAATTTTTTTAGGGATTTATATGGATTTTAGTGTTTTGTGGGTTTTTTAGTTATTTTGTGGGTTTTTAAGGGTTTCGAGGGTTTTTATGGGGTTCAGGGATTTTTTGGGTTTTTTTACCTTTTTTTAATTTTTTAAGGGTCTTAAGCTTTTTTAGGTTTTTAAGGTTTACTTATAGTTTTTTCTGGGTTTTATCATTTTTTATGTTTTTAGGGAATTTTTAGGTTTTTTATTGTTTTTTAGGTTTTTAGGTTTTTTGAGGGATTTCAGGGTTTTTAGGGTTGTTATGGTTTTTAGGGTTTTTAATGAATATAAGGATTTTTTGAGTTTTTAAAATTTTTATAGTTTTAAAGGGTTTTAGAGTTTTTATTGGGGTTTAGGGGTTTTTTAGGTTTTTAAGGTTTTTAATGTTTTAGGATTTTTTGGGTTTTTTTGGGGTTTACGCATTTTTTTGATTTTTTGGTGGTTTAAGGGGTTTTATGTGTTTTTAGTTTTTAATTTTCTCTTACTCTTTTTAGGTTTTTAATTTTTATTGGTATTTTAGGGATTTTTTATGATTTTTATAAATTTTTAGGTGTTTTATAGAATTTGAGGGTTTTAGGGTTTTATAGTTTTTATTTTTGTTGGGGGGGTGGGGGTTAATATTTTTTAGAGTTTTTAATGTTTTTTGGTGTTTAAAGGGTTTTTGTAGTTTTTATAGGTTTTATGGATTTTATGGTTTTAAGATTTTTAATTGTTTTAAGGGTTTTTTTTGGGTTATTGGGCATTTTTGGGGTTTTGGAAATTTTTATGTTTTTAGGGGTTTGGACTATTTTTATATTTTTAAGGTTTTCTTAGGGTGATTTAGGGTTATTATATTTTGGAATGTTTTTAGGGATATTTATGATTTTATTGGTTTTTAGGGTTTTAGATATTTTGAGGGTGTTTTGGGGTTTTTGCATTTTTAGGGTTTTTATCAGTTTTTAGGTTTTTAGGGTTTTTTTTTAGTTTTTAGGGTTTTAGTTTTTTTGGGTTTTTATGGATTTCATATATTTTTTAATGTTTTTCTGAAGTTAACGGGTTTTTAGAGTTTTTATTAGTATTATTGTTATTATGACTTTTTTGGGTTTTACAGTATTTAGGGTTTTTTATGGATTTTAGGGCTTTTATTGGTTTTTAGGGGTTTAGGGGTCATAATGATCTATATGTTTCATAGCGGTTTTAAGGGTTTTTGGGTTTTATGGTTTTCTTAGTATTTTCATTGTTTTTAGGGTTTTTTATGTTCTAAGGGATTTTTAAGGAATCTATTGTTTTCAAGAGTATTTGAGGGCTTTTATAAATTTTTTTTGTGTTTTTAGCGGTTTAAAGAAATTTTTTGGTTTCTATTCAGTTGTAGGATTTTAATGGTATTTTAGGTTTTTAAATTTTTAATGTTTTTTTATTTTTTTATGGTTCATAGAGTTTCTTATGTTTTAAGGGTTTAAAATGTTTTTAGGTTTTTGAGGTTTTCTTAGGGGTCTCAGGTTTTTTTTGTTTTTATGTATTTTTACTAGTTTTTTAGTTTTTATGGTATTTTTGTGTTCTTTGGGATTTAGGGTTTCTTTTGAGTTTTATGCATTCTAGTTTTTTACAGTTTTTAATGTTTTTTTAGTTTAAATGGGTTTTATTATTTTTAGTTGTGTTTATGGTTTTTATTGGTTTTCATGGTTTTTAATGTTTTAGGGTTTTATGTTTATTAGGCTTTTTTATGGTTTTAAGGGTATTTTAATATTTTTGTAATTTTATATGTTTATAGGGGTTTTTATGTGTTTTTTAAAGGTCTTCTTAAAAGTTTTTAGGGTTTCAGTGTATTTATGTCTTCAAGGTTATTATGGTTTTTTATGATTTTTATTGATTTTATTATAGTTAAGGATTTGATTGGTTTTTATGTAATTTTAGGGTTGTAGGGATTTTTAATGTTTTAAACATTTTCTAGGGTTTTTTTGGTGTTTTATGAATTTTTATATTTTTCTGGTTTCCTTATGGGTTTTCATGGTTTTGGGGGTATATTATGTTTTTATGTTTTTTTGGGATTTTAAGGATTTTTTATGATTTTTAGGGGTTTTAGAGGTTTTTAGGGTTTTTATGTTTTTTTTTTGTTTTTAGGGGTTTTATCGTTTTTTTAAAGTATTTTGAGTGTTTTTAGTTTTTAAAGGTTTCTGTACAGTTTTTTCAGTGCATTTAGGGGTTTTTTTGTTTTTATATATTTTTAAGTATTTTTTATGATTTTTATGGTTTTTCGGGTTTTTAGGGATTTTGAGGCGTTTAGGGTTTTTTTTGAGTTTTATGGGTTTTTTTAGTTTTTAGGGTTTCTACGGTTTTTAGATTTTTTAATTTTTCTATGGGTTTGAAGGCAAGGAAGATGCGAGGGTTAGGCTATTCCCCCCCCCCCCAAATTTATTAGAAAGAAAAAAGAGACACAGCAGACAAGGGAGGGGAGGGGTCAAACGACCCACACCCAAACCCCTTACAACTCAAGACGAAAAGACCCCAAAAGAAAGAAAACAAAAGCGAAAAAAGTAAAAGCTCACCAAGCCAAGTAGCCACCACCATTATCCAGCATCAACCAGCATCTAGCATCTCACAGCTAACCAACGACCAGCAATCAAACTCAACCAGCAATCAACATCCAGCAGCAGCACGATCATAAACCACAGCTTCAACAACTCCCAACTCAGCAGCAACCAGCATCCAGCATCACAATTTCCATCATCCAGTGCATTCCGACATCTAGCAGCACCACATCCCATCATCACAACAACATATCAACAGCAACACGTCCAAACCAACCAGCCCCAGCATCCAACATCACCAAATTCGACATCGCAACCACTCACAACCAGCAGCATGAAATCACAGCACGAGCACCGCAACCAAATGCGGCCATCATCACTTCCCAGTAGACAACAATGAGCAATTCCAATCAAACCCTTTCCAGCAACTAGCATGTCCTCCCCAGGAGGATCCACTGCCAGTGAAAACAAGCAGCCAAATCCAATGAACAGCAGCACCAAAACACCAGCATCAGCAACAAAGGCATCTCCGCCTCCTTGCCGACCAGCTCCTATCAACTTGCAGCTCATAAAGTAATAGCCAACACATCCGAACCCATCGTCAAGCAAGGAATCATAGCTCAGCAACCAGCCATCATGATCTTCGAACCAAATAACTTTCATCATTCCACATCTCGTAGCATATCAAACTGTAGACCACCAGAAATTGCACGAAGATCGCAAAACCCATCTAGGGGTTTGAAGGGTTTTTAGATATTTTAGTGGTTTTTAAGGGTTTTGTGCCTTTTTAGGGTTTTGAAAGTTTTAGGGGTTTTATAGGTTTTAAGGAGGTGGGGTTTGTGGTTTTCTTCTCTTTTTAGGGTTTTTAGTATTTTTTAGGGTTTCTTTTTTGAATTTTATGCATATTTAGGTGTTTTAGGTTTGAAGAGATGTTTATTGCTTTATTATGATAATTGTGTGTTTTATGGTTTTTAAGGATTTTGAGTGTTTTTTAGGTGTTTATATTTTTGACCTTGACTTTTCCCCTAGTTCCCCAATTAGGTATATAGAATTTAGGTTCATAACCAGAATCATCATTTTCATAGGGATCTATTGAGTGGATAATGTTAATGGGACCGAATATCCTTTCTTTATTTGATAAATATTCTGCTTGACAATTCAATTCTTATTGTTCCATTTGGCAGGGTGGTGCCCATTCTTTTGGGATAGTTGATAGGAAATCTGCCAAAGTCAAGGAAAACTATGGCCTTGAAATGTTCTCATCCTCTTTGGATAGCTCTTTAACTTTATTATCATGTTGCTTCTCTAAGGATTGACCTTTGGAGGAATACTATTTTGATGAAGATGGATTTTCTGTAGCAGATGTGGTAGGAGGAATAGTCCGTTGTTTCAACTGTGTTCATGGAATGGAATGAGTTCGGTTGACTATTTTTCTAGCCATACAATCTTCATACTTTTGTGCATTTTTTCTTTTGACTTACTGTCATCTGCCTTCTTCCTCTGGATTGGTATTAGTAACACATGCTACTTAGGTTGATGAAATTTTTTGTTTCACTAGTCTATAGTATACCATTTTTTATAGGAGGTCATTGAAAACAAAACACTCATGAATGGGTTACCACAACATTTTATGAAAGGGGAAATAATTTAGGAGATCTTCATATCCTAACTTTTTAGTTTCTTATGCCTTGGAAATTGACCTAAACTGTTTCCCAAGCTGAAATGAAGTAACCAGGAAACTGTTCATTCCAAAAAAGAATAAAATTTGTTCGTTAATTTTTAAAACTATCTTCACCTTTGATCTTTTTGATCATCTTGATTATGCTGTGATTACTGCTGACACTCAGGAGGTGGATACCTTTGGTATGATGATGGTTTTGACATAGAAGTAGGTACATGTGCTTGTTTGAGTGTGACTATAGCGGCCTCTACATTTTCTATTCTCCTTCCCAGAGCTGATGGGATTACATGAGATTTAGCTTTTGTTTCCATAATGAAATCCTCTACTTGTTGGGAAATTAAAGCATGGTCTCAAAACCCTCCTGTGTATTTCATAAGGATTAGTGGTGTGTGTAACTCATTAAACAAATTTTCCACACAAATTTGTAGCATCTTTTCTTGAGGAAGTGGTATTTTTAAGAAATATGTTAATCTTTTCCATTGAGAAATGAAATTTAAAACACTTTTATTCTCCATTTGTTTATAATTTGTATGATCAAATTTTTTGTCTTTGGTGTCACTGATCTGAATTGGAAAAATAATTTTTGATAAAGGTCTTCCCATCCATTATTTGATTCCGACTACAAACTTGTATACTAGACAAAGGTTGGCCCCTATAATGATTGTACAAAAAATCTGAGCTTTACTAATTCTTGTTGTTGAGGGGTCCCCATCATGGGATCACAATGAGAAAAAAATGTGTTTTGTATTGTTCTAGATATCAAGAACAATTAAATATTGGAAATTTGGTATTCACAATGTTTGATGGGGGATATATCAGATCTACCCATTCGGGGTAAGCATTCTTTTCAGGTAGTAATGGTGTGTTCCATTATTCCATAGCTTCCAATCAAGTTGTTAATGCCTCAATTGTATTCATAATAATTTTGGGAATATCTGTATGATATGGGACCTATATACGTACAACAACTGGAGTTTGAACTGGTGTGATGACTGGAAAACCACTGGTGGTGGTTCTGCTAGTATTTATCTTAGATGACCCATGGGGAATGTCCTGTATGGATGTGTTTGATCCTATTCTGGTAGTGTACCAAATGGAAGTAATTTATTATCCACCTCTATAGTTACAAACAACCTTCTTTTCTGGGGATCTCCTATAGGAAGTGCAAGTGAGGATCTGTTGAAGGAGTACGTCTAGCAGACATATTACTTCAAAGTAACTCTACATTGAGACTTTCCAACTCCTTCATCTCCTTCTCTTGCTTAGACAATATTTATCTAAGCAAAATAGATTGAAGTTATCCAATGGAAAAATGAGACATGATCTATCCTTTACCTTTCCCCTTGTTATATTCCTTTAGAAGTGGTGTAAGTTAGTTACTTGATGGAATACCAAGATTCTGGGTAAGCCTATGATTTTGGGTACACACACCTCCTTCATTTGCTTCCGCGCATACTATATTATGAATAAGAACTTAATCCTCTAAATCCCACAAACTGGACTCATTTTATTGAGTATCTTCTATAATGTTATTAATTACATTCACTGATTCATATTTCATTGATGTCATTATGTGAGTATCCCTATATTATCATTTCTTTATGTTCCCTCCATGAGACTTTGTTCTCTTATATATTGATTTCCCAAGAACCATTTGATGGATAGTAACCTGAAGGGAATCCTTGAATAGTTCAGTTGTGCATTCACATTGTGGATTCTTCCCCAATCAGGAGAAAACTGATGTCCACTTATGAGGGGATTGTGGATGTGAAAAATCAACCTGCCCTATAAGCTAAGCTTGTTCATTTTCTTATTCTTCAAACCATCGAACTTTATTTTTTGAATTAGAATTCTGGGTTAAAAAATACCCCTACCCTATATGTAGGGATGCCTCCTAAACTAGTATGGATTATATTAGTGTATTTTCTCTTTGGATTTTATGAATTCTGGTCCAAACATTGGTTGGGTTCATTATCCAACAACAACAGAAATCTCCTGTTTTGAAAGACTATTGTACAATTTAAGACATTTGCGCTATAGTATAGATGAAATACTCTTAAAGAGAGACCTATATAATGTTCTCAGATTCTTAATTCAATATTATCTCAAAAAATTTCTCTCTTTGGGCCTAAATTTGATAAGATCTAGTCAAGTCCTATTCTTGATGATCATTTCTTCAATTATGAACAAAATTTCTTAGTTGTATTCAACCTCAGGAAAAAACATTACCTGAAGCTACTTTTGAACGGATTTTCTGATTTTTGAGTGTAGTGAAATGAAATGATCCATTCACACCCCATACTCTAATATGAACACCATATGGGGTTTCCATAATCAATTCTCCTAACTTCTTTAATGCATTGAGGCATGCACATTGAAGAGATACTTATTGATTTGTTACCTTTGGACGTCGGGAAATCTGGAGAGATTCCAAGTCTAGTTTTCACTATAACACTTCATTTACCTTAACATGACTTTGATATTCATCATATGGAAATAATTTTTCTTTTAGGTAATGAAGACTCTTCCATATGTTGAGTCAAGTATCATTAATGCAATATTCTACCATCAATTCTAGAATGTTTTATTGAGAGGTTTGCAAAGGCTAGAACATGACTAGTATTTCACCCTTAGCCAGTTGTTTTCCCATATTCAATATACCCTCCTCATTTTTCCAAAAGGTTTCTCAAATTGTTCTGACCAAGGTGGACGCTTCTAAATTATTCTACTAAAAAAATTGGATCTGTTTATTTCCTCTGCCTTATCAGAAGTAAAATGACCCAAGGGAGGTTCGGATAATGGAATTTGCCTTGGGTTTTCTTATGGTTGAGAAATTATTTTACCTGTCAGTAAAATGGAATCAGACATGACTAGACTTATGTTGGAAAGTACCTCAAGATAAGAGGGATTTCTCATCACTACATTTTCAATTGGAGAATTATTTTGAAAATGTGAAACACTACTACATAGAAAACTTTTCCAGTGAATTCTATCATGGGGAGGACCACCATGGGGGATTACAAAAAGGGATAAATCCTCTTTCTCCTTGGTATTATAGACACATGGAGGGTTTCTATGGCTCTCATCTAGAGATAGGTTCGCTAGATTGAAGGAATTTTCATGAATCAAGCCTTGATGATGAAGTGTTTGATGGGGAGCTTCAGAATTTCTGGCACCACTCCGATAATTTCATAATTGGTGAGTAAGATCTAGAGTTGTAATAAATAAATTTTAATGGGATTCAAGAACTCCATCATTCATAGGAGACATATCATAGATTGGATCATGATTTTCCAACTATGATTTGCGAGACTTCTTATTAGATTCTCTTTTACACATAGTTGGGGCCACTTCTTGAGAGAAGTGGTTATCATGGATTGGTTTATGTGCCTACCTTGTAGTGGTTATCAGAATATAATAATTATCTCTAATTGGAAAGGGTGTATATTCCTGATCCAGTTGTCTGTATAATATGGGGGAGTATGCCACATAACCCACCGAGACTAGAATAGTGGTATGTATCTGCTTTGGGAAGAAATGTCGATGAGTCATCCCTCGTGTGGGGATAGAATTATGTGTCACCCCTGATACTGCTAAAGTTGTCATTATGTTATTCTGGATGGCTTCAAAAATATGGGAAGTAATTTTTGTCAGCCCTTTCACCATTATTAAAATGTTTTTGGTGACTTCAGCAGCCGAAACAATAAGATATTTCTATTCTGTATCTAGAGTAGGTGTATGTTCTTGCTCCTATCATCCCTTTCCTATCAATGGAAACTAAAAATACTCATGTGTGGGGATAGAGAGTTGAGTCTGGACCAGATTGTTTGTCAGAGCTTTCTGACTGACTTCTCCAGGTGCTTCCAAACGAGACTTCTAGCAGGCATGATGGATGTTGGAATGTGTATGTGCATGATTTATATTTTTTTCCAAGCATGGTCAAGAGACTTCTTTCAAAGCTGAAAAATGAGACTGCTGGTAGGATTGGTGAATGTAGGTTGGTGTATGTTCCTACTAACAAGTTTTCACCATATTTTATTGGTAGGATTCCTTGAATAGAACCATATGAGTATGATGACTGGATGATAATTTGTAAGTAGGTGTAGGTTCCTGATCATGGTACTCCAACAGATTCAAATGGAGGGATTGGTTAGGAACCACCACATGGGTCTGCTAGCTGTCAGAATTAGGGCAGATAGGTGTATGTTCTCGTTCATTGTTTTCCACCAAGTAAGGTTGATGGACTTATATGGAGGGGGGAGGGGTAAGAGAATGCTCCCCATTGGCTAGATGTAGTCCTAAATGGTTCGTCTTGAATGCCTGGGTCTGAAGAAACTAGGTTGAACAACTTAAGGAAACACCCCCATCATGTTGTGGGTTCACTAACGCATAATTCTGTTAGCATAAATAGTTGTTTGGATCCCTCGGGAAGGACCCCTAGGTCTTCAAGTTGAGGCCATGAGTGACCTCTTGATCCACCTCCATATACTATGAGAGGGTCTGGTTATTGAATTCCATTGATAAGGACCTGAAATGGTTGAAGAAGGTGTTTGGAACCATCTTCTTCTTGACCACCGTGATTATTTACTGGATGATCGGGTGTTGTTGTTAACTTGGAGTTCCTATCACACAGACTCTAGGGTTGGGATAGCATAGTGTTGATGGTATTATTGAAATAATACATTGGAGACCCAACATTAAAGATACTGAGTTGGTTATGATGTACTTCAAGTGGATGATGATCCATCTTTTATAGTAGACGGGGAATTCACGGGTGCAAACTTAAAGGAATCCATTTGGAATGAAGAGAGTTCTTGAGAAAATTTGGAAAATAAAAACAATGAACACCATTAAAGAAACATATTTTAGAGTGAAACATGTGTGATTGATTCCTTTGTTTGTCCTTCCTTTATCAATTGATAGGGGCCTGATAGATGGGTAATACTATCAAATTTGTTAAGGATTCCCATTGGGAATATAATTTTCGTTTCATCTCCCTAAGAATGTGTGTTCTGGTAAGGAATCACTACTCCCAGGAGGTTTCCATTGGATTGATTTATGGAACCAGAAATATACAATTGTTCTTTATCCAAAGTGATCTTTTTTACAAAGGTAGGTGTTCATTAGGTTTATACCTACGATATGTAAGAACATACATTGGTCGAGAGGATGTAAGGCCAGAATCATCACACCCTTTTGGGTGGAATTATTGCATACTTTGGGACTCTCTTATAGATTTGAGATATTTTCATTAATCCTTATTATTTCATCAAGTATAATTTATGTTTCCCTAGTAATTTTATATCAATTATTTTCATGTGTGTAATTTAGAATCATCTGTATGTATTCGATGTTCTTCCTTGATGGATATATCTTTATGTATTCAAGGTTCTGCATCAATGGTATCCTAATATATACTATTTAGAAATTATTTTAACCATTTTTACGATGATACTGATTTTTAATCCACTCATTGGGGTGCCCTTGAATTTCTTGTCATCCAAGTAGATGAATATTTTTTATGTTAGGATTGTACCCATAAATGGGATACCTACGTATCCTTGTAAAAGGAATCAGAACCCTCATAGTTCGATGCCACTTAATGGGACACATCATACCATTTATAGTCATGTGATAAGGACCTAACCTTACTGTTTAATGTCATGTCCTAAGGAAATATAAGAAGAAAGTGCTTAGTAAAATCTTGGTGTGGGACTTATGCCTAAGCATCCCAAGGAACCTAGAGAAGATATGAGTTTCGAAGTTGGATTAGACCCTATTTTAAATATAGCCCTGGAAGAACAAGTTTGTTTTGGAGTGTTGGGTCTGAACCTTAGGGAGGCTTCCTACATATCCCATTCAGACCTGAATGAAATCCCACGTAGTTCGATGAGTCTCATAGGGGTGTATGATCCTTCGATAGAAATAGGTTGGGGATTACTCCTAAATAGGATACCCTTATAACAAGGTCCATGAGAGATTAAGTAACTCATGGATATTTAGGGGTTTCAATTAGGGGCTTATTCCTAAGGAGGATGCCTATATTAAGGGAATTAAGGATGGATTCCTAAAGAGGATATCCATTGAGATCGGTCCCTTGGTGAAGGATTTCTACATATCACAATTATGGTGGGAATCATAATTCTCATAGCTCAAGAAATTGGGGATTGTGCAGATGTTGTGATCATCAAAAACTTCTTTTCCCACATGATTCATCGTCAGTGTGAGAAAAAAGAGGATGTGAAAGATTCAACAACGCCACACTCCCTCTTCTGCTAATGGAAGAGGGTGGGCCTATGAAGAAATAAGCTGAGGTGTTGGTGGGAGAGGGTGCAAAGAAATGAACCCTTCAATGTGAAATGAAATTGAAGGTCATTGGATCCGACCCAATAGGCTAGGGTATTACTTTGGGAGGAATGCCCTAAAATTGTTCCTGGTAGGGGAGGGAGATTTTTATTTGGTTTAAAAAGAAAAGGATGTGTGAACCGTACCTTTCCTATCAGGTGCCTGAGGATTTGGGTTTTAGAGATGATAAGGTATGCGCATGGCCTGAACCCTATTCCTCTAATCCAAGAACTCCCCAACACTGTTTCTAAGAGAAATGTCCATGTGACTATGGATATAGAATCCCACATAAAATCCATGAATCCTAACCCCATTATAAAAAATTGTGGGAAACCCTTGACATCAGATTTACAAACCCAAATGAGAGACACGCTGATGTTCCTTTCCCAAGGGTTTGCAAATTCATGAGGTTTTGGCGGAGGTTTCAACATAATATCTTTTCAATAAGATGTTTATGTTTTTAGGGGTTTTATGGTTTTTCTATGTTTTTAGGGCAAGGAAGGCTCAGGGCCAGGCTATTCCTGACACCCCCCCAAAGTTTATTAGAAAAAAGAAATGACGACCTGCAGACAAGGGAGGGGCGGGGTCAATCAACCCACACCCAAAATCCCTTAACAAACACACACCCAAAGACCACAAAAAAAAAAGAAAATTCAAAAGAAAAGACACAACCCCAAACTCATAGCATCTTCATCACCTTCTTAGCCAATTACAGCAGTCGGCAGCTCCATCAACCCTTTATCACTTACCATCCAATCAGAAACCAGCATCCAAAGCTCACACCCAAGCAGTGACCAGCATCCAATCGCACATGTCCCAGCATCCAAAAATTTCTCACAAAGAAGCTCCATCATCCAATATTCCTCAGTAACCAGCAGCTCACAACTAACCAAAGACCAGCGTCCAATCTCACAAAAACTCGCATCCAGCACCTTCTCACCAAGAAGATCCACCGCCTTCAGCAATGAACCATCAGCACCAAAGTCATAGAACTCCCCTTCATTACTTCGAGACGATGCAGCAGATCCACAACACCCAAAGGAGAAACAAAGTGCCGCACCACTCAATAGAACCAAAATCCAGCAACCACACCGAACCGCAACCAAACCAGCTTCACCACCTCGAAGCAGAACAACAACAATCACCAAGCACCAGCATCCCCAACCAAAGACCAACGCCCACAATGAATCACAGCCAAACCAATCATAACACAAAAGACTACCAGTAATAGCCAAACCACAACGCCGATGCAACTCCTGCTCAAAATACCACGCCAAACTCATCTGCCCAGGAAACCAGCAGCAACCTACGATAAGCAACGACACCAACACACCAGCATCACCAACCAAAACATCACCACCTCCAAGCCAACCAGCTCTAATCAACTTGTAGCACAAAAAAAGCAATCAACATATCTGAACCCAACGTCTCCCAGGGAATCATTGCTTAGCATCCAGCAATCAAGGCCATCAAACCAGACCACATTCAGCATTCCACACCTCATAGCATAATTAACAGCATTCCACCAGCAAGAGCACATAAAAAATCATCTATCCCATTTCAGCAAAACTGGATGATTTGTAACCAACATCATAACCAACAAATAAGAGGACATGGAATGCCAAAAGAACTGAACAGATCTAGCATCAACAGCATGGAGCGGAGATGAAACTGAGAGGTGAGGAAGAGCACACACCTGCATCTGCTTCATGAACTGAGGAAAGGATTGAACCAGAACATAAAGAAAAACTTTTGTTGAAGACTGCTGTTTCCAAGATCTCCCCCTAAAAGCAAGGTCCGAGAAGGGATCTAGTGCCGACACACCAGTCAACGCCATCACTTGCCGAAGCCAGGGGTTACCTGTCACCTTTGATCTAGAGACCACAGTTGAGTACCTCCGTCACCGAAACCCTGATCCTCGCCAAGATCTCCCTCTAACATCACAAGAGGTAAGGGCTTGGAAAATTTCAGAATCCCCGATCTGTGTCGCCCCATGGAAAACACGAGACCGCCAAACAGCAACTTCCACACCGAGAGAGTCTGCATCAGCCCACCACCACCACAAGTGCCTCCCGCAAGTCCGAGAGGGAAGAGGCAAAGGACCAGCACCACTATCTTCAGGGGAAACCTCCAGAAACCCTAGAAGTCGACTCGCAGGGGAGAGAGCACCAGGAGAGTGCACCACCATCTCCCTATGTTTTTAGGGTTTTTAACGTTTTTTAGTGTTTTTAACATTTTTGGTGGTTTAAAGGGTTATTATTATTTTTAGTGGGTTTTAGGTTTTTTGTGGGTTTATTGGTTTTTTATGGGTTTTAGGAGTTTTATGGTTTTTAGGGATTTATAGAGTTTTTAACATTTTTTAGTTTAAGAGGTTTTAATTGTATTTAGGGCTTTAAGGTTTTATTTAGGTTACTTCTAGATTTTAAGGACTTCTTACATTTTTGGGGATTTTTAGGGTTTTTCCCAGTTTTTTAGTGTTTTCAGTGTTTTTAGAGATTATGGGGGGGGGGGGGGGGTTTGGGGGTTTTAAGTTTTTTTGGGGGTTTTATGGTTCTGTTTGTCTTTAGTGTTTATAATGTTTTTAGAGTTTTTTAAAAACCAATTATGGGTATAAAGAATATTTAGAGTTTTTAGTGAGTTTTTATTATTTTTATGGGCTTCATAGGGTTTTATGGTTATTAGGGCTCTTATGTGTTTTTCTATTTTTAAGGTTTTCTTATAGGTTTTAGGGGTTTTTAGGGTTTTTAGAGTTTTTTACGTTTTAGGGTTTTCTAGGGATTTTTAGGGATTTTAGGGTTTTTAGGGATTTTATGGTATTTGAGGGTCTTTAGGTATTTTTTGGTTTTAAGGATTTTGTGTTTTTTAGGGGTTTTAGAGTTTTTTATTTATTTTTTCATTTTTATGGTTTTAATGGTTTTTAGTGTTTTTAGTATGTTTTTAGGCTTTTATAGGGTTTTTAGTTTTTGGGGATTTTATGGATTTTATTATATTTAGGTGTTTTAGGGTGTTTTAGGGTTTTTAGTATTGTTAGGTTTTCTAATGGTTTAAATAATTTTTATGTATTTAAGGTGGTCTTATCCATTTTCATGGTTTTTGGGATTTTTTATTTTTTTTTGGATTTTAGGGATTTTTAATACTTTTCATGATTTTAGTGTTTTTAGGGATTCTGAGGGTTTTTGGAATTTTTGAGGGTTTTAGGTGTTTTTTTTTGCGTTTTAGGCTTTGATTCAGTTTTTTGGCATTTTAAGGGCATTTGAGGTTTTTTTAATTATTTGGGATTAAAGTTATTAAAGTGTTTTTGTGTTTTTATGGGTTTAATGGGTATTGAGGGGTTTTAATGGTTTTTAGGGGTTTTATGATTTTTATACGTTTTAGGTATTTTTAGGGTTTTAGTATTTTTAATGGGTTTAGGGGTTTTAATCATTTTTAGGTTTTAAGGTTTTCTTATGGGTCTTTAGGGTTATATTGGGTTTTTATGTTTGTAGGGATTTTTTGAGATTTTTTAGAGTTTTAATGGGTCTTTAGGATTTTTTTTGTGTTTTTTTAGGTTTTAGAGTTTTTATGGGTTTTTGGGTTTTTAGTTTGTTTTTGACTTTTTAGGGGTTTATAGGTTTTATAGAATTTTAAAAAATATAGGTTTAATTGGTTTTCAGATTTTTATCGTGTTTTAAAGGTTTTATTGGTTTTTTTTTGAGGATTTTAGGGGTTTTATAGTTTTTAGGGGTTTTTAGGAGTTTTTCGGTTTTAGTGGTTTATTTAGGATTTTATGGGTTTTAGGATTTTTAAGGTTTTAGGGATTTTTATGGTTTCTAGGGTTTTTATGGGTTTTGGCGTCATTTTTGGGTTTTTATGGTTTCTAGTTATTCTTTATGTGTTTAAGGGTTTAACTGTTTAAAGGATTTTATGGTGTCCTCAACGTTTTTAGGGGTTTTAGGAGTTTTTTTTGTTTTTATGGTTTTTTGGGATTTTTAGGTTTTTATAGGTTTTTAGTTTTTTAACTGATTTTGAGTGTTTTTAGGGGTTTAGGGTTTTTATGGTTTTTTGTGCTCATAAGGTTTTTCTGATTATTTATCATATTTAAGGGTTTTAAGAATTTTCTAAAAAATTTTAGGATTTTATAGGGTTTTTAGAGTTTTTAGGGATTTCTTAGGGGTTTTATATGTTTGGGGGGGGGGGGGGTGAAGGCTTTTAGGGGTTTTAATGGGTTTTATGTTCTTTTAGGGTTTTTTATATTTTTATGGGTTTTAAATGTATTAGTTATATATGGTTTTCTTAAGGTTATTTAGGTCTTTTATGTTTTTCTGGATTTTAGTTATTTTTTATGAATTTTATGATATTTCATGGTTTTTAGGGATTTTTAGGGATTTTAGTGCTTTTAGTGTTTTTAGGATTTTTAATATTTTTAGGATTTTTTTAGGTTTTTCAAGTTTTTAGGTTTTATGTTTTTCACAGGGGTTTTCTAGATTTTTAGGAGTTATTGCATATTTAAGCATTTTTAGGTATTTTTAGGTATTTTTAGTATTTTTATTGTTTTTTATGAATTTTATGGATTTTTAGGGTTTTATGTTTTTAGTATTTTTAGGGTTTTATGGGGTTTTCAGTGTTATTTTGGGTTTTTGAGTTTTTAGGGTTCTAAGGTATTTTTTATATTTTTATAACCTTTTATGTGGTTTAAAGTGTTTTTAATGTTTTTAATGGTTTTAGGGGTTTTATCTATATTCGTCATTTTTTGGGCGGGATTATCATGTTTAGGTACTTTAGGGGTTTTAATTGTTTTTTTGGTTTTCAGGGTTTTTAATGTTTTCTAGTGTTTTTAGGGTCTTTTATGTTTTTCAGGAGTTCTGGGGATTTTTTGGATTTTCTGGGTTTTTAGTATTTTCAGGGATCTTGAGGGAATTTAGGGTTTTTATGGTGTTTAATGTTTTAGATTTGTTTTGAGTTTTTGCATTTTTTAATAGTTTTTAGGGGTTTTAAGGATTTTTATTATATTTTAGAATTATTGGGGTTTAATGGATATTTATAGTTTTAGTGTATTTTTAGGGTTTTTTGGATTTATTTTGGTTTTTAAGGGTTTTATTCGTTTCTAGGGATTTATGGTTTTTAGAGTATTTTATTGTTTTAGCGGTTTTTTGGATTTTTAGTGGTTTAAATATTTTTTAGGTTTTTATGTATTTCTTATGGGGTTTTAGTTTTTTTATTTTTTTATATTCTTTAGGAATTTTAGGGAATTTATGGTTTATTTGGTTTTTAGGGTTTTTATAGATTTTTAGGGTTTTAGTGTTTTTAGAGATTTCTAGTTTTTAGGGGATTAATGAATTTTTAGTTTTTTATGGTTTTCATAGGTGTTTTTTAAGTTTTAAAGTTTTTTCATCTTTATAAAGTTTTTGGATTTTTTTTTTATGGGATTTTATTGTTTTTATGGGGATTTTATGGGGTTTAGGGGTATTTCTGATTTTAGGATTTTATTTTCTTTTTGGTGGATTTGGTTTTTTTTAAGTTTTTAGGGTTTTAAAAGTATTTATAGTTTTTAAGGGTTTAAGTGTTTAAAGGGTTTTTAGTGTATTTAGTGTATTTTTTGGAGATATAATGGGTTTTTGTGTTTTTCATGGTTTTAAAGGGATTTGAGTTTTTAGGGTTTTAGGGGTTTTGTGTTTTTTGGTAGGTATTTGTTTTAAGTGTTTTAGGGTTTTAATTTTTTCTTAGGGTTTTTTCTGGGTTTTTAGGGTTTTTTTACTTTTTATGTATTTTAACAGCTTTTTTGGGATTTTATGATTTTTAGGGTTTCTCAGGATTTTGAGTGGTTTTATGGTTTTTAAGGGTTTTTAGGGTTTTTAAAGTTTCTGAGGGTTTTTTGGGTATTTATAGTTTTTGGGATTTTAGGTTTTCTTTGAGATTATTATGTTTTAAATATTTTTTATTGTTTGTAAGGTTCTTAGGGGTTCAAAAAGTTTTTAGATATTATAGTGGGTTTTTAGGGTTTTATGATTTTTGGTTTTTATTGTTTTTTAGTATTTTTTAGGTTTTTATAGGTTTCAAGTGTTTTTATGTTTTTAAGGTTTTATTATAATTTTTCATTTTTTTAGGACTTTTTATGATTTGGGAATTTTTAAGGTATTTTCTGGATTTTTATGGGTTTTAGGATTTTAATGTATTTTGAGGGTGTTTTAAGGATTTATAGGGTTTTTTTATTAATTTTTTGGTTTGGGGGGTGGTTGTGTTTTTTAGATTTTTTAGAGTTTTTAGAGTTTATAAAATTTTTAGGGGTTTAAAGTGATTTTTGATTTTTTTGGGGGTTTTATGGGTTTTAGGGTTTTTATGGTTTTTATGGTTTTTATGGTTTTTATTGTTTTTTTGGATATTTTTGGTTTTTATTGATTTCATGCTTTCAGGGGTTCTTAGTGTTTTCAGATTTTTTAGGTTTTATTATGGGTTTTCATGGTTTCTTGGGATTTTCGTTTTTAAGAATTTTTAGGTATTTTTGGGATTTCTTTGGGTTTTCCAGATTCTAAGGGGTTTGTTTTTGTTTTTTTGGGTTTTTATAGTTTTCAGGTTTTAGGGTATTTTTTGTTTTTTTAGGGTTTTAAGGTTTTTAATATTTTATTAATGTTTTTAGGGGATTAAATGGTTTCTATAATTTTTAGTGGGTTTTATGGGGGTTTTGGGATTTTGGGATTTTGGGTTTTTAAGGTTTTAGTGGTTTTAAAGATTTTAAAGTTTTTAGTATTTTTTAGGTATTTTAGAATTTTTTAGGATTTTAGGGGTTTTAAGTGATTTTAGGTTTTAAGGTTTTATTTAGGGTTCATTAGGTTTTTAGGGGATTTACTTTTTAGGGATGTTTGGGGATTTTTTTTTGCATTTTTATGCTTTTAGGTTTTTTAGGTATTTTATGGGTTTTAGTGTTTTTACAGTTTTTAGGGATTTTCAAGGTTTTTTAGGTTTATATGGTGTTTTTTAGTGTTTTTTTCATTTTTTGTGATTTTATGTTTTTAGGGGTTTTATGTGTTTTATAGTTTTTAAACTTTTCCAAGGTTTTATGAGAGTTTTAGGGGTTTTTTTATGTTTTTGGGGTGTTTTATATAATTTTTTTGATTTTTATGGTTTCATGTGTTTTTAGGGATTTTGAGGGGTTTAAGGGGGTTTTATGGGGTTTTTGTGGGTTTTCTTTTAGTCTTAGTGTTTTTACGATTTTTTAGTGTCTTTTTAAGTTTTTAAGGGTTTAAAGGGGGTTTTATGGTATTTTAGTGTTTTTATGGTTTTTAGAGGATTATATATTTTGGTGGGTTTAAGGTTTTTTGTTTTATGTAGGTTTTTAGGGTTTTTGAGTGTTTATAGTTTTTTGTGGTTTTCTTCTAGATTTTCATGGGTTTAAATTTTATTACATTTTTAGGTAATTTATAGATTTTCAGGATTTTATTGGGTTTTTAGGGGTTTTATAGATTTTCAGGGTTTGTGGGATTTTTTAAGGTTCTAGGGTTTTTACGTTTTTAGGGTTTTTTTGGTTTTACATGTTTTTTTAGTTTTTTAGGGTCTCTATGCTTTCTTATATTTTTAACATATTTAGGGGTTTAAAGGGTTTTTAGAGTTTTTCTGGGTTTTTTGGTTTTTATGGTTTTAGGGGTTTTTAAGTGTTTTAGGGGTTTTATGGTTTTTATGGTGTTTATGGTTTTTTGGGTTTTAACATTCACATATTTTTCAAGGTTTTAAGGGTTTTTAGATTTTTAAGGTTTTCTTAGGATTTATCAAGGGTTTGAGAAGTTTTTATATATTTAGATGGTTTTAAGAATTTTTATGGGTTTTTAGGTTTCTTAGGGATTTTGAGGGGTTTTGGGGGTTTTAGGTCTTTAGGGTTTTCTTGGTTTTTTGGTTTTAGGGTATTTTTGGGTTTTTATGGTTTTAAAGGATCTGAATATTTTTTTTTTCATTTTTAGGTATATAAATTTTCTTTAGAGTTTTAAGTTGTTTTAGAGTTTTTATTGGTTTTTATGGTTTTCATGTTTTTATGAAATTTTATGTTTTTTAAGGTTTTTAGGAGTTTTAATATTTTTTTAGGGTTTTAATTGTTTTTTGGTTTTGTGGGGTTTAAATTATTTTTAGGTTTTTATGTTTTTCATAAGGTTTTTAGAGATTTATATATTTTAGGTATTTTGTGGTTTTTGGGGATTCTGATGGTTATTTGTGCTGTTGGTTTTGTAGTTTCATTTAGTTTTTATAATTTTTTATAATGTTTCAATGTTTTTATGGTTTTAATTGCTTTTTAGATTTTTAGTTGATTTTTTTTGTGTTTTTATAAACTTTTAGAATTTGGAATGTTTTTAGGGGTTTTATGGAATTAGTTGGTTTTAGGGGTTTTATGGTATTTTTAAATTTTTAGTGTTTTTTAGTGTTTAAGAGTTTTTTGGTTTTGAATGTTTTAATAGTATTTTAAGGGTTTTTATGGTTTTTAAAATTTTTAGGTATTTTTTAGGATTTATAATTTTTTTTTGTTTTTAGGGATTTTGATATTTTTTAAGGTTTTAGGGTTTTTAGGGATTTTTTTGTTATTTAGGGTTTTAAAGGTGTTTTATATTTTTTTTTACATTTTTTAGATTTAAAGGGGTTTAGAGTTTCTAGTTCTTTATATGGGGTTTTAGGGGTTGTAAAAGGTTTTTATGTGTTTTATGGTTTTTAGGTTTTTATGGTTTTTAAATTTTTATTGTTTTTAGAGATTTTGTGGTATTTTAATGAGTTTTTAGTTATTCTAGGGAATTTGAGAGTTTTTATGGTTTTGGGTTTTTAAAGTTTTTTAGTTTTTTAATAGTTTATATTTTTTTAGGTTATTAAGATTTTATTACGAGTTTTCAGGGTTTTTATGGGTTTTTACACAGATAGAGATTTTTATGTCCTTTTTAGGATTTTTATTGTTTTTAGTATTTTTAGTGATTTTGTGGTTTTTAGGAGTTTTTATGGTTTGTTGGTTTTAAGGTATTTTTCTATGTTTTTAGGGTTTTAAGGGTTTTTAGAGTTTTTCAACATCTGTAGGTGTTTAAATGTTTTTATAGCTTCCAGTGGTTCAAGGATTTTCAGGTTTTTAGGTTTTTTATGGTTTTTAGAGGTTTTATAGTTTTAAGGGTTTTTCTAGGTTTTTAGGGATTTTAGCTGTTTAAGGTTATTTGGGGTTTTAAGTGGTTTCAGGTTTTATGGTTTCATTAAGGGATTTCAATTTTTTTAGGTAGTTTTTAATTTAATGTATTTTTAGGGATTTTATGATTTTTATAATTTTTAGGGTTTTATAGATATTTATTGTTTTTAGGGTTTCTAGGGTTTTTAGTGTTTTTTGGGTTTTTTAGATTTTTTTTACTTTTTTAGGGTTTAATGGTATATATATATTTTAAGGATTTTGTATGTAAATGGGTTTTTATAGTTTTTAGTAGTTTTAAGGTTATATAGGGTTTTTTTGGTTTATGGTTTTTAGGGGTTCTATGGTTTTTAAGGGTTTTAAGGTTTTTAAGGGTTTTGTTTCTTTTTGCATTTTTAGGGGTTTTAAGTGATTTTGGGTATTTAAGGTTTTCTTATGTTTATTCAAGTTTTTAGTGTTTTTTATATTTTATGAATTTTAATGAATTTTCTATGATTTTTTATGATTTTTTATGATTTTTTAGGGTTTTCATGTATTTTGAGGGGTTTAGTGGGGGTTCATTATGTTTTCTGGGTTTTCTATTTTTTTGTTTTTTAGGGGTTTTTTAGTTTTTAGTATTGTTAATTGGTTTTAGATTTTTTGAATGTTTTTTGAGGTTTAATGGGTTTTTATATTTTTAGTGGTTTTTAGGGGTTTACTACTTTTTTGGGTTTATTAAGGTTTTAGAGGATTTATGGTTTTATCTTTTTTAGGTTTTTAGGAATTTTAGCCTTTTTAGGTATTTAGTGGTTTAAAGTGATTTTAGGTTTTAAATGTTTATTAGTGATTTTCATGGTTTTTATGTTTTAGGGTTTTTTAATTGTTTCTTAATATTTTTATTGATTTTGAGGTGTTTCAGGTATTTAGGTCGTTATGGTTTTTTTAGTTTTTTAGGGTTTTCTAATTTTTTTGGTTTTAGTGTTTTTTAGATTTTTTTTAATATTTTTTGGGGGTTTAAAAGTTTTTTTGCAGCTCTAGTAGGTTTTATGGTTTTTGGATTTTTAATGTTATATGGTTTTATAGTTTTTAGTATTTTATTAGAGTTTTAGTGTCTTTTTATTGTTTTTAGGGTTTTAGGAATTTGTAGATTTTTTTTGTGTTTTTAGGGGTTTTAAGTGTTTTTAGTTCGTATATTTTTCTTAGTGTTTTCAGAGTTTTTATTTCTTTTTAGGATTTTTTTTATTTTAGGATTTTGAATGTTTTTGGGTTTTTAGGGTTTTTATGGTTTTAGGGTTTATTAGGGAATTTTTATTTCATAAATTTTTTTCGGGTATTAGGTTTTTTTGGGTTTCTATGGTTTTATTTAGGGTTTTAAGGGTTGTTAGGGTATTTTATGTTTTTACGGATTTCTAGGGTTTTTATGAATTTTAGGGGTGTTAGGTAATTTTAGGCGTTTTAGGGGTATTTTAAGTTTTTTTAATTTTTAGGGCTTCTATAATTTTTTATGTTTTTACATGTTTTTAGTGTTTTTAGTTTTTTAATGTTTTTAGGGGTTTTCCAGAATTTTTTTTTTATGTTTTTAGGTATTTTTGTATTTTAATGCCTTTTGGGGTTTTTAGGTGTTTTGGGATTTTAGGGATTTTACAGTTTTTATTGTTTATTATCATTATTATGGGTTTAAAGGGGTTTAGAGTTTTTTTTTGGGGTTTTAGTGTATTTATGGGTTTTTATGGTTTTAGGTTTTTAGATACTTTATGGTTTTAGGGTTCTTATAGTGTTTTGGGGTATTAGTCTTTTAAAATTCATTTGGGGTTTGAAGTGTTTTTATTTTTTTAATATTTTCTTTGGGTTTTCATGCTTCTTTTGTGTTTTTACATTTTTAGGGGTTTTAGGGGTTTTAGGTATTTTTGATTATTTTTACGGGTTTTAATGGTTTTATGGATTTTGAGGGGTTTTAGTGGTTTTATAGGGTTTTTTTTTTGTTTTTAGAGTTTTTTTGATTTTTTTTGGGTTTTTTAGAATTTTCAACATTTTTAGACATTTAAAGGGTTTTTAAATTTTTTAGTGGCTTCTTATATTTTTTATTGGTTTTAGGGGTTTAATTTTTTTTAGGTTTTTTTGTTTCTAGGATTTTTAGGGGGCTTTAGGTTTTTTTGGGTTTTAGCCTATTGTTTTTGTTTTTTAGTGGTTTTGTGTATTTGTTTTTCATTTTTATGGTTTTATAAGGTATTTTTAGGGTTTTTATGTTTTTTATGTTTTTACATATTTTTGGGATTTTTTGGTTATTTATGAGTTATTATTGTTTTTAGTGATTTTGAGGGGTTTTAATGTTTTTTATGGGTTGCAGGGTTTTTAGGGGTTTTGTGGTTTTAGGGGTTCTTTGAGTTTTTAGTGTTTTTAATGTTTTTAGAGATTTTTAACATTTTTAGGTGTTTAAAGGGGTTTTAGTGGGTTTTCAGGGTTTTATGTGTATTTAATGGTTTTTAGGGGTTTGTGGTATTTATGAGATTTTCGGATTTTAGGGGGTTTATGTGTTTTTTGGTTTTTAAGTGTTTATTATGGGTTTTCATTGTTTTTACATAGGTTTAAATTTTTAGGTATTTTTAGGAATTTTTTATTATTTTTTTTAGTTTTAGAGTTTTTATGGAATTTGAGATTTTTTGGGTTTTCATAGGGGATTTATGGATTTTATGGTATCTTTGGTATCTTTTGGTATTTTTGTTTTTAGGGTTTCATGTTTTTTAGTGTTTTTTAACATTTTTCATGGCTAATGGATTTTTAGAGTTTTTATTGGGGTTTTATGGGTTTATGGGATTAAAGAGTTTAAAGAGTATTTAGTGGGGTTTTATGGTTTTTTGGGTGTCAGGGTTTTAAGTTTTTTAAAGGTTCTAAGATTTTTCATGGTTTTTTGGGTTTTTTTTTTATTATTTAGGTGTTTAGGGGTTTAATGGGTTTTTAAGTTTTTATGGTTTTCTTAGTGGTTTACTTATTTTATTGCATCCTTTTGGGATTTTTATAGTTTTTTATAGTTTTTATGGATTTTTTTGGTGTTTTGTTTTTTGGGTTTTAGGGATTTTTGTTTTTTTGGTTTTTAAGGGTTTTTCTTATTTTTAGGATGTTTTTGGTTTTTTGGGTTTTTTAATGTTTTAGGGGTTTAAATTGTTTTTAGAGTTTTTACTGGTTTTGAATATTTTTATGGGTTCTTATTGGTTTTTGGGTTTTTATGGTTTTTTGGGATTTTTAAGTATTCTCATTGTTTAATAGGGGTTTAATTGTTTTTATTTTTTTTTTACGATTTTAATGTGTTTTAAGTTCACTTAGGATTTTATGGTTTTATTAGGGATTTTTAGGGTTTTAAAGCTTTTAGGGTTTTTAGGGTTTTTTTGTTCTTAGGGATTTTAAGGGAACTTTTAGGATATATATGGGGTTTTATATTTTTTTGAGTTTATTTGGGGTTTTAAGGGTTTTTAGAGTTTTTAACATTTTTCGGTGTTTAATGGGTTTTCTGTAGTTTTATTGGTTTTTAGGTTTTCCATTGGTTTTTAGGGGTTTTATGTTTTTTAAGCGTCTTTATGATTTTTAGGGGATTTTAGTGTCTTTTTAGAGTTTTAGGGTTTTTAGTGTTTTTTAGTTTTTTAAGGGTTTAAATTATTTTTAGGTTTTTATGGTTTTTTAAGTGTTTTCAGGGTTTTAGGGTTTTTACATAATAATGCATTTTATAGTTTTAAGTATTTTTATGGGGTTTTAGGGGTTTTAGGGATTTTGAGGGTTTTTAGTGTTTTTATGGTTTTATGGATTATTGTGGTTTTTAGTATTTTTTGAGTTTTATAGGGTATTAATTTTTTTTGAATTTTTTAAACATTTTTAAGGGATTGAAGTGTTTTTAGAGTTTTTGGTGGATTTTTGGGTTTCTATGGGGTTTTAGGTGGTTTTAAGGTTTCTGTGGCTATTTATGGGTTTTAGGGGGTCTTAGGGTTTTTAGGGTCTATTTTGTTTTTTTTATATTTTAGGTTTTTTATAGGTTTTAAGTGTTTTTAGGTTTTCAAGGACTTCTTATAATTTGTTAGGGTTATTTTGGTTTTTTTCAATTTTTAGGTATTTTATTTTTTTTAGGATTTTTTATGGTGTTTAGGGATTTAGGGATTTGAGTTTTTTAGTGTTTTTAGGGTTTTGGGGGGCTTGTCAGGGTTCTATGGGTTTTTGAGTTTTCTAGGGGTTCTAGGGGGTTTTAGTTTTTTTAACATTTTTAGTGATTTAAAGGGTGTTTAGATTTTTAGAGTCTTTTATAGTTTTTTGGGTTTAAAGGATTTTATTTGGTATTAGGGTTTTAGGGGTATTTTGGGTTTTGGGTCTTTTAGTGGTTTTAGTATTTTTTATGTTTTTAGGGGTTTAAGTGTTTTTATGTTATTAAGGTTTTCTTAGTGTTTTATAGGTTTTAGGGTTTTTTTCATTTTTTGTGTTTTTTTAGGAATTTATGGGTTTTATGGTTTTTAATGATTTTAAGTGTTTTAGGGTTTTTTAGGATTTTTTGGTTTTTAGTTCTTTTTTTGTTTTTAGGTGTTTTTTTTTGAGTTTAAGGTTTTTAATGTTTTCTACATTTTATTGTTTTTTTGTGGTTTTAAAGGGGTTTCAATTATTTAGTGGGTTTTTAGGATTTTTTGAGTTTTTTGGGAAAAGTAGGTTTATGACCAGGCTATTCCAGCCCCCCAAAAAAATTATTCGGAAAAAGGAAAAGCAAACAAGGGAGGGTGGGGTTAATCAAACCACACCCAAAAATCCCTAGAAACCCCCATGAAACCAAAACACCCCCAAGAAACCCAAAAAGCACAACAAAACCAAACATAGAAGAAACTCAAAAACCTCTTCATCAGCACCTCCCAACCAATCAGTAACCAGCAGCCCACAACAAAATTTCCATCATCCATCGCCTCCTTGCCATGTAGATCCAGAAACATCAACACAGAACTACAAAAATCAAATTCATAATCATCACCTTCATCACATCCCTACCAAGAAGCAATCATCACCTAGTAACATAGATTCAAGCAACCATCACTCCCTAACCAATTAACATCTAGCATTTCACAGCTAGAAGTACAGCCTGAAACACAGGACCACCCATACCCATGAATAGAACCAATTTGCAGCACCTATAACACCTTGATAAAACCCACAACCAAATAGCCCCTCCAGTGGCCTAGTAATCTCACCTCATAGGTAGACAGTGCCCAACACCACTCATCTAAACCAAAATCCAGCACCAGCAACGACTCGCAACCAAACTAGCCACAACTCAGGAATCTATAGTTCAACATAGCAACCAGAATACAACACAACTTAACCATCCCTTCATCAAAAGCATAATACAAATACAAAGATGAGGAAGCAGAAACAGAACATGCATCTTTTGTACAAACCAATGACAAGTCGAACTGGAATCAAACACCTGAGAATCGAGCACACCACCATAAATCTGATGTAACACCCTCTGTATCCACCTTATCCCGTTATGACGATAGAAGATTCGGAACACCCCTCCCAAACTCATATCTGGAAGTATATGTGAGGACCTCAACACCGACAACCGAGATATCACACCACACCTCCGCTGAAGCCATTCATGCTCACCACCGAGATAACCGATTTGCCGGAAGGAAACACTACATAAGGTCCAAGGAGTCCGACAAAAACACTGCATCACTGATGACTGAGAAAGCTAGACCACCACGCCACACTTCTGCTGAAACAAGTTGCACCCGCCATTGAACCAATTGATCTGTTAGGAGGAAACCCTAACTCATTCCCTTTCCCAAGTAATCTAACAAAGAAGGCACACCACAAAAATCTCGAACCCTCACAACTGCAACCGATGACCAGCACACCAACTAAACTGCGACGCCCACTCCAAGGAGGAGAGGAGGCCAAAAATGGAAGGATGAATTAGTAGATCAGCCAAAGAAAGACACCATATAGAGGAGGATTCTATAGAGAGCATAGTTCCAAGATAGAGACCTTAGGAGAGAATGGAGAAATAATCTTTAAACGAGATATGTGTAATGAGGAATAGGTGATTATCATTCCACTCTTATTCTTTTCCCCATTCACCACCCGTGTGCCACTCATCCCAATCTAAATTCGACTATGGAGAGACTCAAACTAGTGATAATTCCGTTGTCGGGGATTGGACGCCTTACATGGTACCACTAAGACAACCCCGTTTGGGAAAATGTGTTATCAGGTAATGAGGTATTAGGGCGGTCACCCCACATACACGCCACATGTCACCATCGAGGACCATATAGGGAAACCCATGGGCTTAGGCTAGTTCCCAATGGGGTAGAGGGTCCCAGGAGAGGTTTGCAAACATATTGTTCATGTTTCCTTATATGGACTCAAACTCGGAACCTTAGGGTTAGGATTCCACCTCCTTTAACTAACTCACTTGTGCCCTAAGAGCAATGATTTTTAGGGGTTTTTAAGGGTTTTATGGGTTTTTATGGTTTTTATCATTTTTAGATTTTTAGGGTTTTTAAATTTTTTTAGATTTTTAATGATTTCTTAGGGGATTTGAGGGTTTTTACATTTTTTATGTTTTTTAAGTATTTTTAGGATTTTTATGATTTTTAGGGTTTTTGAGGACTTTGATGGTTTTTTGGGGTTTTATGGGTTTATATGGGGGTTATGTTTTTCATGGTCTTAAGGTTTTTTTATAGTTTTTAACATTTTTTGGGTTTAAATGTGTTTTTAGATTTTTTGTGTGATTTTAGATTTTTATGGGTTTTTAAAGGTTTTTAGGGTTTTATGGTTTTTTGAATTTTTTGGGTTCTTTTAGGGTTTTTATGGTTTTTAGCATTTTTAGGTTTTTAGTGGTTTTAAGTGTTTTTAGTTTTTTAAGGTTTTCTTAGTGGTGTTCATGTTTTAAAGGTTTTGGGGTCTTTATGGGTTTTACATTTTTAGATATTTTTAGGGATTTTTTATGATTCTTATGGTTTTTAGTGATTTTGAGGGTTTTTAGTGTTTTGAGGGTTTTCATGTTTTTTTAGTTTTTATGTTTTCATTTGAGTTTCTTAAAGGTTTTAAGATTTTATAGAGTATTTAATATTTTAAGGGGTTTATATTGGTTTTATATTTTCTAGTGGTCTTATGAGTTTTTATTATTTTTATGTTTTTCATATATATTTATGGGTTTTATGGATTTTAGAGTTTTATAAGATATTTAGAATTTTTATGTATTTTATACTTTTATATATTTTTTATGTTTTTAGGGTTTTCTTAAGGGTTTTCATGGTTTTTAGAGTTTATTATGTTTTTACGTATTTTTAGTTCTTTTTAGGATTTTTACGGTTTTTAGGTTTCTTATGGATTTGGAGGGGTTTTGGGTTATTGGGGTTTTATGATTTTTTGTGTTTTTAGGTTTCTCTTGAGTTTTATGGGTTTTTAACCTTTTTAACGTTTTTAGGGTTCTTAATAGTTTTTTCAGTTTCTATTGGGTTTTAGGGTTTTTTGGTTTTTTGTGTTTAAAAGGATTTTTAGAGTTTTAGTATTTTTAGGGTTTTTAGAGTTTTTTTTGGGTTTTAGTGGTTCTATGTGTTTTTATTTCATTATGTTTTTTTGGGGTTTACATAGGTTTTAGGGTTTTTTATGATTGATGTATTTTTAGGGATTTTGAAGAATTTAATGGTTTTTAGGGTTTTTTAGGGATTTAGAGGGTTTTTACTGGATTTTATTTTTTAGGAGTTTTGAGTTTCTTAAAGGATTATAGTTTTTAGAACTTTTTAATGTTATAGGGTTTTAAAAGGATGCTAGAGTTTTTTTATTTTTCAAGGTTTTTATTAGTTTTAAAAGTTTTATGTTTTTTATGTATTTTAGGGTTTTTAGGGGTTTTATGGTTTTTAGGGTCTTTTAGGTTTTTTAGAGTTTTAGAGTTTCTGGGGTTTTAGGTGTTTTAATTATTTCTTGGTTTATAAGGTTCTCTTAGGATTTTCAGGGTGTTTTAGATTTTTTACATTTTTACAAATTTAGGGGCTTTTTAGGATTTTTATGGGTTTTAGTGTTTTAAGTGATTTTGATGGATTTTCAGTATTCTTAGTGTCATTAGAGTTTTAGGGTTTTTATTTGTTTTTTATAGGTTTTAAGTTTTTATATTTATTTGTGGTTTTATTAGTCGGTTTATTGGTTTTTTGGGGTTTTTGGGTTTTTTTATTTTTGGGTATATTATGTTTTTTTGGGGTTTTAAGGTTATTAGAGTTTTTTAATGGTTTTAGTGGGTTAAAGGGTTTTTAGAGTTCTAAATAGATTTTATAGTTTTTATGGTTATAGGTTTTTAATGGTTATTAGGGGTTTTAGGGTTTTTAGGGTCTTTTTAATGATTTTTATAGTTTTTAGCATTTTTTCAGTTTTTTTGGGTTATAATTTTTTTTATGTTTTTTTGGATTACTTATGGGTTTTAAATATTATTATTGTATTTTATGTTTTTAAACGTTTTATTTTTTTATAACTTTTATGGTTCTTAGTGTTTTTTGGGTTTTTAGGGGTTTAAGGGCTTTTAGGCAAAGAAGGCACGGGTCCAGGCTATTCCCGGAACCACCCAAAAATTTATAAACAAAGGATACCGACACTGCAGACAAGGGAGGGGAGGGATCAATCAATCCACACCAAAAACCCCTTACGACCTCAGCCCGAGGGCCACAAAAATAAAATAAAAAAAGAAACAAAGTGCAAGACCAAAAGAAAGTCACACACAGAGAAGGTCAGTCAACCTCGCCGCCAAAATCCTCCAGCTCCGTATCACGAAACCCCATGCCAACACCAAAGCCGCCGCCATCATCAGAAATGCTAAAATATAAGGGATTTTAGGGTTATTATTATTTTTTATGTTTTTAGTTATTTTATGTGTATTCATATTTTTATGGTCCTTTTATGGTTTTTTAGGGTTTTATATTTTTAGTTATTTTAGGGTTTTTTTATTTTTATTGTTTTTAGGGTTTTAGGTATTTTGAGGGTTTTTAAGATTTTTTATATTTTTGGATTGTTTACATTTTTATGGTTTTCTGGTTTTTTTAATTTTAGGGTTTTTGATTTTTTTACTAATTTAAGGGTTTTTAGAGATTTTTAATGTTTTTAGGTTTTTAAAGGGTTATTATAGTTTTGGTGGATTTTTACTATTTTATTTGTTTTTATGTGTTCTAATTATTTTTAGTGTTTTTTGGTTTTTATTGATTTTATAGGTTTTAGGGTATTTTTATGATTTTCAGTGTTTTATGGTTCTCTTAGAGTTTTCCTAAATTTTAAGAAATTTTTTGGGAATTTTATAATTTTTATAATTTTTAGGGTTTTTATGAATTTTGAGGGGTTTTAATGTTTTTAGTGGTTATAACATTTTTTAGGATTTTTAGGAATTTTAAGTGTTTAATTTTTTTAAGATTTTATTAGGGGTTTTAAGGGTATTATTGATTTTTTTTATTTTTCTGGTTTTAGGCCTTTTTTATAATATTTATGGTTTTTGAATTTTTATAACATTTTGGGTTTAAGGATTTTTGGGGTTTTTTGTTTTTGTTTTTTTTCCTTTTTGGGTTTTTTGGGGTTTTTTTAGTTTTTTAGTGTTTTAAATGGTTTTTAGTGTTTTGGGGGGATTAAAAGATTTTAGAGTTTTTAGTGATTTTTAGGATTTTATGGGCAATTAGGTTCTTTTAGGGTTTTTAGAATTTTTAAAATTTTTATGGGTTTTAAATATTTTTAGGTTTTTATTTTATTCTTATGATTTTCAGTTTTTTATGATATTTTCTGATTTTTGGATTTTTAGGACTTTTAGGTTTTTTATTAGTGTGAAGGATTTTTAGGGATTTTGAGGGTTCTTAGATTTTTATGGTTTTTGTGATTTTTATCATATTTTTCATTTTAGGGATTTAAATGTTTTTAGGTTTATGTTTTTGTTATATTTTATAAGGGTTTTTAAGTAATTTTATGTTTTTAGGGTTTTAGGGAATTTTTTAGGAATTTTTTTGTTTTTAGGGACTTTAGAGATTGTTGGTATTTTTATGGTTTTTATGGTTTTTTGGTTTTTTATGGGTTTAAATGGATTTTTAGAATTATTAGTGGGTTTTATGGTTTTATGTACTTTTAGGATTTTAAGGTTTTTACAGTTTTTGTGCAATTTAGGGTTTTTATCATATTTAGGTTTTTTGGGGTTTTAAGCGTTTTTTGGTTTTTATGTTTTTCTTATGGTATTTTATGATTTTAGGGTTTTTTAAATTTTAGGGAAATTTACATATTTTTAAGTATTTATGGTTTTTAGGGGTTTTTGGGAATTTGAGATGTTTTAATGGTTTTTGTGGATTTTAGGGATTTAACATTTTTTTATTTTAGGGGTTCAATTTTTTTTTAAATTTTTTTAATGTTTTCTTGGGGTTTTATAAGACTTTAGGGTAATTTACATTTTAGATATTTTTATGATTTTTATGGTTATTAGGTTTTTGATGGATTTTCAAGGATTTGGGGTTTTTTTAGGATTTTTGGTGTTTTTGGGGGTTTTAGGGTTTTTTTGGGGGTTTTAGGATTTTTAGAGTTTTTTCCCTTTTTAGTTGTCAAAATGGGATTTAGAGTTTTTTTGGTTATTTAGTGTTTTATGGGTTTTAAAGGTTTTAAGGGATTTGATGGTTTTTAGGGTCTTAGTGTCTTTTAGGGTTTTTAATGTTTTTGGCATTTTCTATTTTATGGATTTTAAGTGTTTTAGGCTTTTAGGTTTTTCTTAGGTTGTATAAGGATTTTTATGTTTTTTGGGATTTTTAAAGTTTTTTTAGTATTTTTTGTTTTTTATTGTTTTTTGGGATTTTGAGGGTGTTTTGGGTTTTTTGGGATTTTAGAATTTTTATATTTTTAGGGGTTCTATTTGTTTTTATGTTTGAATATTTTCATAGACATATTATTGGTTTTTATAGGGTTTTACCATTTTATGGATTTTTCATGTTTTTGTATTTTTGTGGTTCATTATTGTTTTTAGAGGTTTTTATAGTTTTAGTGGGTTTTTTTCAGGGTTTTTTAATTTTTAGGTTTTTTATATTATTTATATTTTTTAATGTTTTTATGTGCTTAAAGAGTTTTTAGAGTTTTTAATAGGTTTTATGGTTTTTATGGTTTTTTATGATTTGTATAGTTTTAGGGGATCTATTTTTTTAAGTGTTTTAGTGAGTTTTTAAAATTTTAACAGTTTTTTCATTTTTAGGGATTTTTAGGGATTTTTATGATTTTTATGGGACTTTATGGTTTTTATGTATTTTGATTATTTTTTAGTTTTTAGATTTCTTTTGTTTTTAAGGGGAGTTAGATGTTTTTAGGTTTTTAGGGTTTCCTTAGGGTTTTTAGGGGTTTTCAAGTTTTCCAGGTTGTTAAAAATTTTAAATAATTTAAGGGAGTTTTTATAATTTTTATGGTCATTTAGAGGATTTAGGGATTTTGAGAGTTCTTAGGGTTTTTTAAGGTTTTAGTGTTTTATGTTTTTTGGATTTTAAGATTTTTTTTTCTAGTTTTTAGAGTTTTTAAGGCCCTTTAGCGTTTTTATTTTTTTTAGGTGTTTAATGGGGGTTTTTTTGCTTTATAGTGTTTTTAGAGTTTTAGGGGTTTTATGGTTTTTCGGTGTTTTATGGTTTCTTGTGTTTTTTTTAAAATTTTAGGGTCTTTTAGGGTTTTTAGGGGTTATATAAATTTTCATGTTTTTAGGGGTTTTAAGTGTTTATTTTATAAGGATATCTTAAGTGTTTTTAGGGTTTTTAAGGTTGTTATGTTTGTTAAGATTTTTAGGGATTTTAGGATTTTTATTCTTTTATTGATTTATGGATTTTGAGGGGTTTTTTTAGTTTTTTTTTGTTTTTAGGGATTTTATGTTTTTTTAGTTTTCTATTGTTTTATTCAGTTTTTTCAAGCTTTTTTATTTTTTTTGGGGGATTTTAGGGATTTTTTAGTTTTTTATGGTTTTTATAAATTTTGAGGGGTTTAGGGGTTTTTAGTGTATTATGGTTATTTAGGGAATTTGGCGTTCTTATTTAGATTTTTTTTATATTAAATTTATTTATATATTTTTAATTTTTTAGGAGTTTAAAGGAGTTTTAGAGTTTTTAGTGCGGTTTTCAAGTTTTATGGGGTTTTATGGTTTTTAAGGGTTTTAGGGGTTTTAGGGTTTATAGGTTTTTTATTATTTTTTAGATTTTATTAAGGATTTTAAGTGTTTTTAGGTTTTTAGGGGTCTCTTAAATTTTTTACGGTTTTTATGGTGTTTAAATTTTTAGTATTTTTATGGATTTTTTAGTATTTTTAAAGGGTTTTTTTGGATTTTAGTGTTTCGGAGGGTTTTTGGGGATTTTATCATTTTTGGGTTATTTATGGGGTTTTAAGTGTTTTTATATTTTTAATGTTTTCTTAGGGGTTTTTCGGTTTTTATGGGTTTTTAGTTTCTTGAAGATTTTAAGGGTTTTTTAGGATTTTTATTGTTTTTAGGTTTATTAAATATTTTGAGTATTTAAAAGGGTTTTTAGGGTTTTTACAGGTTTTTATGTTATTGGGGTTTTTATATCTTTTTTTTTGAGTTTCCATGGTTTTTATAGTTTTTCAGAGTTTGTAAGGATCTTAGGGGTTTATAGTGTTCTTAGAGTTTTTAGTTATTTTAGGGGGTTTATAGGGTTTAAGGGTTCTTAATGTTTTAAGAGGTTTTATGGTTTTTAGGGTTTTTATGGTTTTAAGGATCTTTAAGAGATTTTAATGGTTTTAATGGTTTTTAGGCCATTTTGGTTTATAGGGGGTCTAAGTGATTTAAGGATTATATGGGTTTCATAGCACTTTTCTGGGTTTTGAGGGTATTTTGTTTTTATGTTATCTTAGACTTTTTTTATTTTTTATGATTTTTTATGGTTTTTAGGGATTTTCAGGGTTTTTAGGGTTTTTATTGGTTTTAGGGGATTTCAAGTTATTAGGGTAATTTGGAGTTTTGAGGGGTTTTAACGGTTTTTAGTGTTTTTAGCATCTTTAGTTTTTAAATGATTTTTAGTGATTTTATTAGTTTTTATGTTTTTTATGGGTTTTTACAAATTTTGGTTTTTAGGAGTTTTATGGTTTCTAGGGGTTTTAGGGTGTTAGGGTCTTTTAGGGTTTTTAGAGGTTTTTACATTTTAAAGTTTATTTAGGGATTTATGTGTTTACTGTTTTTAATAATTTCTTATCTTTTTCATTGTTTTAGGGGTTTTATGTTTTCTGGAATATTTTACTATTTTCTTTGTTTTTAGTGTTTTTAGGGGTTTTTCAGAGTTTTAAGGGATTTTGGGTTTTTATCGTTTTTATAATTTTTATAGATTTTAATTATTTTTAGGTTTTTAAGGTATTGTTATGTGGTTTTATGGTTTTAGGGTTTTAGGGTTTTGTATGTTTTTAGTGATTTTAGGGATATTTAGGATTATTAGGGTTTTTAGGGTTTTTATGGGTTTTTATGGTTTTTTATGGTTTTTATCATTTTTCTGGGATTCAAGTGTTTTTAGGTTTTTAATTTTTTTTTCTTAAAATTTTTAGTGGTTTTAGGGATTTTTATAATTTTTCAGTATTTATGGTTATTTTTTAATGTTTTATATTTTTTAGGGGCTTTAGTGATTTTGAGGGTTTATAAGGGTTTTTTGATTTTTTTTATTTGAATTTTTTTTTAGGTTTTTGGGCTCATTTTAGTTTTTTAGTGTTTTTATAGGTTTTTTGAGTTTTTTTTAACACTTTAATGGTTTTAAGGTGTTTTTATATTTTTTTAGTTTTTATGTTTTTCATGGTTTTTTATGGTTCTAAGGGTTTCTTGGTTTTATGGTTTTTAGGGTTTTATGAACATTGTAAATTTTTTGGGGTTTAGAGTGTTTTTATGTTTTTATTGGTTTTAAGGTTTTTAAGGTTTTCTTAGGGGATTATATTGTTTGTAGGATTTTTTACATTTTAATAGTTTTTGGGTTTTTTGGGTTTTTTATGGGTTTTAGGGGTTTGAGGGGTTATGGAAGGGTTTATGGTATTTTTTGGATTTTCAGGTTTTTAAGTGTATTTTTTGTTTTTTTTGTTGCTTTAAGGGTTTTTATTTTTTAAGGTTTTCTTTGAGGTTTTTAGTGTTTTTAGGGTGGATTAAGTGTTTATGGATTTTTAGGATTTTTATTGTTTTAGGGTTATTATTGATTTTAAAGAGTTTTAATGTTGTTAGAGTTATTAGGGTTTCTTATTGTTTTTCTGGGTTTTAGGGGTTTTTTGACCTTTTAAGGGAATTTTTGGATTTTATTGTTTTAAAAAAATTTAGGGGTTTAAATAGCTTGTAGAGTTTTTAGCATTTTTTAAGGATTTATGGGTTTTATGGGTTTTATGGGTGTTTGGAGTTTTAGGGGTCTTATGGTTTTTTAAGGTTTTAGGGTTTTTATAGACTTTTAGTTTTCTTAGTTTTTTAGGTTTTAAGGGGTTTTATGTGTTTTGTGGTTTTTAATGTTTTCTAAAGAGTTTTATAGGTTTTTAGGTTTTCGTTACATTTTTAGTCATTTTGGGTATTTTTTAATATTTGTATAATTTGTTTGGATTTTTTAGGGATACTGGGTTTTTTTGGTTTTTGGGGGTTTTTGTATGTTTTTTGGGGTTTTGGGATTTTTTTGAGTTTTTAGGGCTTAAAATGATTTTTAGGGTTTTTAAAATTTTAGGGGTTTAAATAGATTTTATAATTTTTAGTGGTTTTAATTTTTTATACAGTATTTTAGGGGGGTTTTAGTTTTTAGGGGGTTTTATGGTTTTTAGGGGTTTTAGGATCGTTTAGGGTCCTTTTATGGTTTTAAAGATTTTAATTATTTTTATTTTTTAGGGGTCTATGTGTCTTTATGATTTTAATATTTTCTTAGGTATTTTTATGGTATTTAGGTTTTTAGGATTTTTATGAATTTTCATGATTTTTATGGATTTTATGGGGTTTTTAGAAATTTTAGAGGTTTTAACGATTTTTATCGTTTTTAGGCTTTTAAGGGTTCTATGTTATTTTAGGTCTTTATGGTTCTCTTTTTTTTTGATAGTGTGTTTATGATTTTATTTGTTTTCATGTTTTTAGGTATTTTTTAGAATTTTTATGGTTTTATAGGATTTTTAGAGATTTTTAAGGAATATAGGGTTTTTAGGAATTTTTGAGGTATTTTGAGTTTTTTTGGGTATTTTGGGTATTTTAGTTATTTAATGTTTCAAAGGGGTTATAATGTTTTTTTACATTTTTAGTAGTTTTAGTTTTTTTTATTTTGGAGGTTTTTTGGGGTTATATTATTTTTAAATTTTTTTATGGATTTTATGGGATTTGGGGTTGTTTGGGTTTTTAGGGTCATTTTAATTTTTTTGGGTTTGTAGTGTTTTTCAGATTTTCAGGGGATTTAGGTGTTCTTGGTTTTTGATTTTCTATGGGGTTTTTAGGTATTTTAGGTTTCTTTATGTGTTTAGGTATTTTCAGGGCAATTTAAGTATTTTTATAACTTTTTAGTGTTTTTAAGGATTTAGCGGGTTTTAGAGTTTTTAGGGTTGTTATCATTTTTTTTTGAATATGAGGGGGTTTATGTGTTTTTAGGTTCTAATGGTTTTTATAGTGATTTTAGGGGTTTTAGGGTTATTTAAATTTTTAGGTATCTTTAAGAATTTTTTAGTACTTTTATGGTCATTAGGTATTTTGAGTGATTTTAGGTTTTTAGAGTTTATAGCATTCTTTCTAAGGGCTTTAGATGTTTTCAAGTTCTTTTAGGTTTTTAGTTTTTTTGGGTTTTTTAGGAATTTTAAATCTTTTTTGGTTTTTAGGGTTTTCTTAGGGGGTTTCATGTTTTTATGGGTTTTTATGTTTTTAGGAAATTTTATATAATTTTTAGGATTTTTTTTGATTTTTTAATAGGGATTAAGGATTTTTTGGGTTTTAAGGATTTTTTGGTTTTTATTTTTTTTAGGTTTTGGGGGGTTTTATGTTATTTTAGGTTTTTCAAGACTTCATTGGGGTTTGAGGGATATTAGGGTTTTTTACATTTCTCAGGATTTTTAGGTCTTTTTTTTGTTTTTTTACTTTTTATGGTTTATTGATATTTTGAGGGTTTTACGATTTTTAGGGCTCTCGGGTATTTCTAGTATTTAAGGTTTCTTTATAGTTTTTATGGGTTTTGTTTGTTTCAATAGTTTCTTAATGTTTTTAAGGATTTATTGGGTTTTTATAATTTTTTTTTCTTTTTAGGTTTTATGTGTTGTTTTATGGTTTTTAATGTTTTTAGATGTTTTTATGGTTTTTTAGAGATTTTAATGTTTTTTAAGTATTTATAAGTTTTATGTTTTTTAGATTTTTTTCTTAGTGTTTTCTATGTTTTTATGGTTGTTTAAATTTTTAGGGGTTTTAGGCTTTTTTTGGGTTTTTAGGTTTTTTTAGTTTAATATAGTTTTTAAGGATTTTTGGAGGTTTATTACTTTTTTTCAATTTAAAGTTATTTTAGAGTTTTTAGTAGATTTTATGGTTTTTGTGGGTTTTATGTTTTTCTACGGTTTATCGGTGATTTATGTGGTTTTTTAGGGTTTTTATGGGTTTAATCATTTTTAAGTTTCTTAGGGGTTTTAATTTTTTTTATTTTTTTATGGTTTTCTTTTGGGTTATTAGTTTTTTTATAGATTTTTATATTTTTAGAGATTTTTAAGGATTTTTATGTTTTTATGGTAATTATAGTTTTTAGGGATTTGATGTTTTTTTAGAGTTTTTGGGTTTTTTATTTTTGGGGTTTTAGTATTTTTGAGATATTTTGGATTTTTACGGTTTTTAGTGTTTTTTTAATGTTTTATTGGATTAAAGTGTTTTTAGTGATTTTTAGGGTTTTAGGGTCTTTAATGTTTTTAGAGTATTTAATTTTTTTAGTAGTTTTTATAGTTTTTAGGGCTTTTATGTTTTTTTTGTTTTTAATGTTTTTTAGTTTTTTTAGGTGTTCAAGTGTTTATAGTTATTTATGGTCTTCTTAGTGTTTTTCAAGGTTTTTAATGTTTTCTATGTTTTGAGTGATTTTTAGAGATATTTTAATATTTTTATGTTTGAGAAGATTTTTAGGGATTTTTAAGGGTTTTAGGGGTTTTTTGGGTTTTTTGGGTTTTTTGGTTTTCTCTAGTTTTTAAATATTTTTAGGGGTTCAATGGGTTTTTATATTTTTTTTAGTTATTAGGTATTTTATGGGGGTTTAGGGGTTTTATGGTTTTTGGGATTTTATTGATTTTTTTAGGGTTTTTAGGGTTTTTTATATTTCTTACTGTTTTTAGCGTATTTTTATGTTTTTTGGGGTTTTTGGTGTTTTCATGTTTTTAATGTTTTCTTAGGTTTTTTTGGTTTTTTAGTTATTTTTTAGATTTTTTTTTAGAATTTATGGATTTTTATGGAATATTATGGTTTTTTAAGGTTTTCAAAAATTTTGACAGTTTTAGGGGTTTTTTTGCGATTTTATGGGTTTCTAGTGTTTTAAAAGGTTTTTTATGATTTTAAAGGGTTTTTACCTTTTTAGTGGTTTTATGGTTTTTTATTTTTTATGGTTTTTATGTGGTTTATTATTTTTAGGTTTTTTAGTGATTCTAGATTTTTTATTTTTTAGGGGTTTTAAGTGTTATGAGGGTTTTTATGTTTTCTTTGGGTTTTCATGGTTTTTAGTGGTTTTTATGTTATTTTGTATTTTTAGGTTTTTAGTAGTTTTATGGGTCTTTAGATTTTTTATATATTTTGAGGATTTTTGGTGTATTTATGAATTTTTTTGGGTTTCTATAATTTTTAGATCATAGGGTTTTTAATGTTTTTTAGAATTTTTTATATTTTAAGGCATTTAAATAGTTTTTATAGTTTTTATTGTTTTTTAGGTTTTTATGCATTTTTAGGTTTTTGATGGTTTTTAGAGGTATTTACGGTTTTTGGTGTTTTAAGGTTTTTATTGTTTTTATGGGTTTTAGGGGTTTTAATCATTTTTTGGTTTTTTAAATTTTCTTAGCGGTTTTTCATGATTTTCATGTTTTTTATTTTTTTAAGGAATTCAGTTATTTTTTAGGGTTTTTATTGATATTTTAGATTTTAGAGGTCTTAGTGGTTTTTAGGGGTTTTAGGGTTTTATGGTTTTTTATGTTTTTGGGCTTTTTAGGGTTTTTATGGTTTGAATAATTTTTGATATTTTTAAGGTTTTTAATGGTTTTTGGTGTTTTTAGTTGGTGTTTAGGGTTTTATGGTTTTATGTTTCTTTAAGGAATTTTTTTATTTTTATGGATTTTAGGGTTATTAGTGGTTTTTAACATTTTATTAGTTTTAGGGGTTTTATGTGTTTTTAGGTTTTAGATTTTTCCTAGGGGTTTTGAGTTATTAATGGATTTTGTGATTTCATTGGTTTTGGGGTTTATAATGTTTGGTGGGGGGTTGTGTTTTTTAGGGTTTTTAGAAATTTTTATGTTTTTAGGGGTTTTATATTTTTTTAGGATTTTAATTATTTCTTCATTTTTTCATGGTTTTTATGTTTTTCAAGGATTTTGAGGGATTTTTGGGGTTTTTTGGGGTTTTTTTGGGTTTTTATGGTTTTTTTTAGTTTTTAAGGGATTTAAGGTTCTTTAGAGTTTTTGATACTAATAGGAGTTTGAATTATTTTTAAAATTATTATTAGTTTTTGGTTTTTTTGTGTTTTATGGTTTTTAATGGTTTTATGGATTTGTTGGGTTTTGGGGTTTTTACCGTTTTTAGGGTTTTAAGGGTTTTTAGATATTTTAATTTTATAAGGTTTTATTATTTTTTTATAGGTTTTTTGTGTATTTTTATTTTTTTAGGGATTTTTATGAATTTTTAAGGATTTTTAGGGATTTTATGGATTTTGGGCATTTTTAGGGGTTTCTAATGTTTTTAGAGTTTTAATGGTTTTTTGTAGGTTTTAGGTAAGGAAGATGCGAGAGTCGGGCTATTCCCCCACCCCCCCCCCCCCCAATTTATTAGAAAGAAGAAAATAGACACAACTGACAAGGGAGGGGAGGGGTCAAACGACCCACACCCAAAAACCCCTTACAACCCACGCCAAAAAAGAAAAATCAAAAAAAGAAAAGAAGAACCAAACAAGCACACCCCGGTCCAAGTAGAAACAATCACCTTCATCCAGCAGCATCCAGCGTCCAGCAGCTCACTACCAAGAAATTCCCAGCTTCCAACCTCACATATACCAGCATCAAGCACCTTCTGACCAAATTGACCAGTCAGTAGCAACACATAACCATCAGCACCATAATCACACAAGAGCCAGTAACCAGAGTTCAATTCAATACGACCAGAACTAGAAGCATAAATACCAGCTTTCTCACATACTAGACATAACACAGCCAGGATCCAACACCTCATCATCAAACAGCCACCATCTCTTTCAAACACCAAACACCACTCAGTATCCCGCTTCTGCTCCAGCATCCAACGACATCCAGTATCCAACAGCACCCGCTAACTCCAGCCCTCAAGGAATGTGGCGGCCAAAACCCAGAAACTCATCATCCAGCAAATCAGGAACCAGCCAAAAACTAGCAGCAGCTTATAGGAAAACCAACCACCAACAAAAAACAAAAAACAGCAACTCGGAATCCAGCAGCCCCTCCTCCTGATCAGACAACTTCCAGCATCCCTCCATAGCCAAACACACAATACCACCAACACCCTGTCTTATACCCATTCCGCATCATCAAAAGCTCTTTAAACTCATCTTTCAGCACCAGAAACGACTCATACCGGAACCAGCCATCAGTCAAACGACCACATTTAAACATATCGCAGATTTGAATGAACAAACCCTAATCGGCAGCAAGACTCAAGGACAAGGGAGATGAATCAGAAAAAAAACCTGCATTTTTGCCCTTTGTATCCACCTAGACCCATCGGGAAACCACAAAATCCAATAGGAGCCACCGAAGGTCGAAGCGAGAAGCCTAGATCCGAGTGTACGGCCGCACACGCCACCTCTATGAAGACACAAAGCTCGTCGCATCCACCAGAAATGAAGAAGCATAAGGGATGAAACCAAGCAGCGAAGCAGCAAGTCAAAGCAAAGCCACCAGAGTTTCAGATCTGAATCCAAGGTTGACTTCATCATCGACCATGTTTACTTCACCCAATCAACCGGGAAACCATCAATATCGCCACCTAAAGACAGTGTCTGAGGAAGAGGAATGTACAGATCTACCATATCCGAACCAAACCAGACCAAGCCACCATCGCCTTTACCTGTCACAACACACCAGATCCCACCACCATCAATCATCTGTCTCATCCTCCACCATCGCACCAGGGAATAAATCCATTGATCTCCATCCGCATCCCAAAGCATGGTCTAGAGGCGATCCATGAAGCCAAAGATAAGGGTTCCGAGAGGGAACAATGGAAATCGCCGCGTCGAGTGGGAGCTCGCAGGAGAGAGCAACGACATCTTTCTTCTAGAGGTTTTAGGGATATTTATGTTTTTTAGGGTTTTAGGGTTTTTATATTTTTTTATCATTTTTACAGCCTTAAAGGGTTTTTTTAGTTTTTAGTGGGTTTTTGGGTTTTTATGTTTTTAGGGGTTTTATGGTTTTATGGTTTTAGGGGTTTTAGTGTTTTTTATGTCTTTTGGGTTATTAAGTGATTTTAGGTATTTATGGTTTTCTATCGTCTTTTTAGTGTTTTATGGATTTTTAAATTTTTAGGTATTTTTAGAGAGTTTTTAGTAATTTTATTGGTTTTTAGGGTTTTTAGGAATTTTGGGGGGTCTTTTAGTTTTTTGGGTTTTTTGGGTGTTTATGGTTTTTTTGAGTTTTTAATTACTTTTAAGGATTTATAGACATTTTTAACATTTTTAGGGGGTTAAAGATTTTTTAGATTTTTTAGTAGGTTTTAGGTTTTTTATGTAATTTTTGGGGTTTTAATGTTTTTAGGGGTTTTATGGTTTTTTGGAATTTTTAATTTTTTATAGTTTTTATTTTTTTTTGAGTTTTTAATAGATTTTAAGTTTTTTTGGTTTTTAATGCTTTCCTTGTGGTTTTAATGTTTTTTTTGAATTTTCTCATATTTTGGGATTTTTATTGGTTTGCAAGGTTTATATATTTTTTTTGGGTTTGAGAGTTTCTTTGGTTTCTTAGGTTTTAAGGTTTTTTTTGGATTTTTAGGGATAATTTTTGAGTTTTTTGGGTTTTTGTTTTGATTTTTATAGTTTTTTTAACATTTCTATGGGTTTAAAGAGTTTTTTAGAATTTTAGTGGGTTTTAAGGTGTTTTAAGGTTTTTATGGTTTTTAGCCATTTTATGGTTTTTTGGGTTTTTAGTTTTTTTATTCCTTTCGGCATTTTTTAGGTTTTTAAGTGTTTTAAGAGATTTTAAATTTTTATGGTTCTCTGATGGGTTTTATGGGGACATAGGGTTTTCATTCTGTTTTTAGGAATATTTAGGTATTATTTTCGATCTAATGGTTTTTCAAGGGTTCTATATATTTCTAGGGGTTTTAGGGATTTTATATTTTGTTTTTATGTTTTTCGAATATTTTTTTACTTTTTAGGGTTTTAATGGTTTTTAGAGTTTTATAACATTTTTAGTGGTTTAAAGGATTTTTAATGTTTTTAGTTATATATATAGTCTTATCAAATTTTAGTGGGTTTAAAGGTTTTTAGTTGTTTTAATGGTTTTTAGGGTCTTTTAGGGTTTTAAGGGTTTTTGGGTTTTTGGGGTTTTAGGGATTTTGTGGGTTCATAGGGGTTTTATTTTTTTGGGTTTCTAGGGTTTTATTTGAGTTTTTTGGGTATTAAAGTTTTTATAGTTTTTAATTTTTCAAGGGTTTTTATGGTTTTTTAGAGTTTTGTGTTGGTTTTTATGGTTTTATGGGTTTTAAAATATTTTAGGTGTTTTATGGGTTGGGGGTAGGGTTTTAAGGGAAATTTATGATATTTATCTTTTTTAGGGTTTTAAGTGTTTTATTTTTTGTGTTTTTTATGGTTTTCTAAGGATTTTTATGGTTTTTAGGGTTCTTAATGTTTTTACCGAATTTTAAGAGTTTTTATGATTTTTATGGGGTTTTTGGGTTTATATGGATTTTGAAGGGTATTAAGGGTTTTTAAGGCTTTTTTCATTTTTAGGGTTTTAGCAGTTTTAAGTGTTTTTTTGTTATTATTGTATATTTATGGGATTTCTGGGTTTTTAAGGTTTTTTAAAATTTTAGGAATTATAGTGTCTTATTATTATTATATTTGGGTTTTTGGGTTTTTAGGTTTTCTAAGGGTTTTAGGGGTTTTATGGGTTATTATATTTTTTTTGTTTTTTAGTATTTATTTTTTTTAGAGTTTTTAGTATTTTTAGGGATTTAATGGATTTTTAGAGTTTTTAATAAATTTATAGTTTTTATGGGTTTTTAGGGATTTTAATGATTTTAGGGGTTTTATGGTTTTTATGGTTTTATGGTTTTTTTCATTTTAAATTTTTTTTTTAATTTTTATTGTTTTTATATTTTTTTTAGGTTTTTATGGTTTTTTAGGTTTTTATGATTTTTTATTTATGTTTATGGTTTTTAGGGTATTTTATATTTTTAGGTATTTTTTGTCTTTTTAGGATAATTATGATTTTTTGGGGGTCTTAATGATTTTGATGGGTTTTATGGTTTTTAGGTTTTTAGGGTTTTTTGGGATTTTAGGGGTTTTGAAGGTTTTTAAAAATTTTTAATTTTTTATTGGTTTAGAGGGTTTTTTTAGTTTTTAGTGATTTTTATGGTTTTTATAGGTTTTATAAGTTTTTTAGGAATTTTATGGGTTTTTAGGGTTTTTATCATTTTTTAAGGTTTTTATCGTTTTTAATGTTTTTTAGTTTTTAAGGATTTCTTAGGGATTTTAGATTTTTTTAGGTTTTATGGATTGTTTTAGGATTTTTTAGGATTTTTATGATTTTTAGGGTTTTTACGGTTTTTTAGGTATTTAGTGTTTTTTTATTTTTTTGGTTTTTTGGTTTTTAGTTTCTAGGGGTCTAAAAGTTTTTCTAGAGGTTTTAATTTTTTACGGGTTTAAATAATTTCTATAGTTTTTAGTGTGATTTTAGGGTTTTAGTAGTTTTTAGCGGGGTTTATCATTTTATCGGGTTTTTTGGGTTTTAGTTTTTTTTAATATTATTAGGTGTTTAAAGTGGCTTTAGATACTTTAGTGGGGTTTTAGAGTTTCTATAGATTTTTATGGGATTTAATGATCTTATGGTATTTTTGTTTTTCAGGTTTTAGCTTATTAACATTTTTTAATTTTTAAATGGTTTTACACGTTTTTAGGTATTAAATATTACCATTGGGATTTTAAGGTTTTTATTTTATTTTATGTTTTTAGTGATTTATAAAGATTTTCTATATTATTTTTGGTTTTTAGGGTTTTTAGTGGTTTAGGGTATTTATCACTTTTTTGGTTTTTTAAGAGTTTTGAGGTTTTGGGGGTTTTTCGGATTTATTGAGATTTTTACGGTTTTATGGTTTGTATAGTATTTTAAAAAATAATTGGATTTAAATGGTTTTTATATTTTTTAGGGTTTTCGGGATTTTATGGGATTTAAAATGTTTTTATGTTTTTTTGGGGTTTTAGGGATTTTTTTTGTTCTTATCGTTTTTTAGGTTTTTAAGGATCTTAAGTTTTTTACGGTATTTATGGTTTTCATAGTGTTTTTTGAGGAGTTTTATAGGTTTTTTTTTATTTTTTAGTATTTTTTAGGGATTTTTAATATTTTCAACATTTTTTTTGTTTTTAGGGATTTTGATGGATTTTAGGGGTTTTGAGGTTGTTATTGTTTTTTTAGATTTTTAGTTTCTTTTATATTTTGTAAGGTTTTTTCAGTTTTTAACATTTTTAGGGGATCAAAGGATTTTTTGAGTTTGTAGTGGATCTTTATGGGTTTTTAGCTTTTTATGGGTTTTAATGTTTTAGGTGTTTTTAGGTTTTTATGGTTTTTAGTGATTTTTTTGGGTTTTTATCATTTGGGGGGGGGGGGTTTAAGGATTTTAAAGTGTTTTTAGGTATTATGTTTTTCTTACATTTTTAGGGTATTTTACATTTTTTGGATTTTTATGGATTTATTAGAAATTCTATGGGTTTTTAGGGATTTTAGGGAATTTTAGGGTTTTAGGTTTTTTATGTTTTTTGGGGGTTTAAGGTTTTTAGAGTTTTTTAATGTATTTAGGGGTTTAAAATATTTTTATTGTTTTTAGTGGTTTTATGGTTTTTATGGATTTACATTTTTTAATGGGTTTAGAGGATTTTATGGTTTATAATGTATTTTTTGGGTTTTTGGCATTTTTTATGATTTTAAGAGTTTGAAGTGTTTTAAGGTTTTTTATTTTCTTAGAGTTTTTAGAGTTTTTTTATTTTGGCATGTTTTTAGGGATTTTTTAAGGTTTTATGATTTTTATGGGTTTTAGGTTTTTAGGTTTTTTGAGGTATTTAGGAATTTTTAGCCTGTTTAGGGTTTTTATACTTTTTTAGGGTTTTATGGATTTTTTAGTTTTTTATGGTTTTAAGGTTTTTTAGCGTTTTTACATTTTTTTTGGATTTGATGGTTTTTTAGAGTTTTTAGTGGTTTAGGGTTATTTTGGGTTTTTAGGGTTTTACGTTTTTAGGGGGTTTATGGCTTTTAGGGTTGTTAAGGTTTATTATGTTTTAAGATTTTTATTTGTTTTTATGATTTTTTGCATTTTAGGGATTTTGATAGTTTTTATGGGTTTTTAGAGGTTTTAGGTATTTTGTCGTTTTTAGGAGTTTTGGGGGATTTAAGTGTTTTTAGGATTTTTAGTTCTTGTTAGTGTCTTTTAGAGTTTCTAATGTTTTTAATGTCTTTTTGAAATTTTGGGATTTTTAAGGATTTTATTGTCTTTAGGGTTTTTAGTCATTCTGAGTGTTTTAAGGTTTTTAGGGGTTTTAAGGATTTATTACAGTTTGTTATTATTTAAGGGGTTTTTTATTTTTTTTAGCATTTTATGGTTTTTTAGAGTTTTTTTTATCAATTTTTTAGTTTTGAATAATTTTTAATTGCCGTTTTTATTTTTTAGGGTTATTAATGTTTTTAGGGTTTTTAAGGGTTTCATTATTATATCATTTTTAAAATTTTATGGTTTTTATGAATTTTTAGGTTTTTAAGGATTTCTTAGGTTTTTTAAGGTTTTTAGGATTTTTTTACATTTTCATATATTTTTATGGATTTTTGAATTTTTATGATTTTTTTACAGTTTTATTTATTTTGAGGGTTTTAATGTTTTTTATCACCTTTCGGTTTTTAGGGTTTTATGGTCTTTTATGTGTTTAGGTTTTTTTGTGTTTTTAGCGTCTTTAAATTTTTTAGTGTTTTTTCAAAGTTTATAGTGTTTTAATGGTTTTTTTGAGTTTTTTTTGGGTTTTTATGGTATTTATTGGTTTTTTACTATTTATAAAGTTTTTACGATTTTTTGTTTTTATTGATTTAATGGGTTTTAGGGTTTTTAGTGTTTTTAGTGTTTTTTTGGTTTTTTAAACGTTTTATGTGTTTTAGGTTTTAATTTTTTCTTAGGGTGTTTCTGGTTTCTAAAAGTTATTTCCTTTTTAGGGATTTTCAAGGCTTTTTTAGGATTTTATAGTTTTTAGGGTTTATACGGTTTTGATGGATTTAGGGTGTTTATTAGTTTTTTTTGGGTTTTTCTGGTTTTTTTGAATTTTTAGGCCTTTTAAGGTTTATTAGAGTTTTTTTATTATTTTTAGTGGTTAAAATGAATTTACAGTTTTTGTGGGTTTTTTTGTTTTTATGGGTTTTAGAGGTTTTATGTGTTTTTGGGGTTTTATGGGTTTTCAGTGTTTTTGGGTTTCAGGGTTTTTATGTGTTTCATAAATTTTTTTGGTTTTAGGTGTTTTAACTTGTTTTTCTTTTTTAAGGGTTTCTTAGGAGTTATCATGGTTTTTAGGGGTTTTTATATTTTTAGTGATTTTTATGGATTTTTTTATAATTATTATCGATTTTTAGTGATTTTAGGGATTTGAGAGTTTTTTCGATTTTTTGGGTTCTTGTTTTTTTATGAGTTTTTAGGTTTTTTAATGTATTTAGAGTTTTTAAATGTTTTTTGTGGTTAAAATGGTTTTTATAATTTTTAGTGGTTTTAGTGTTTTTATGGGTTTTTAGGGTTTTAAGGTTTTTAGGTGTTTTATTGGTTTTAGGGTTTTATGGTTTTTAAGTGGTTTTAGTGTTTTTTAGTTGTTTATGGGAATTAAGTTTTTTTTGGGTTTTTTATGTTTTAATAATTTTTAGTGATTTTTTTGGAATTTTTATTAGTTTTTAAAGTATTTATGCATTTTTATAGCTTTTAGGGTTTTAAAGGATTTTATGGTTTTTTGGATTTTTTATATTTTTTTTGGGTTTTTAAGATTTTAGATTTTTATAATGTTTTTGGGGTTTAAAAGGTTATTAGAGTTTTTATTGGTTATAGGGTTTTATGTTTTTTATGGTTTAAAGTTTTTTAGGTGTTTTATGGTTTTGAGGTTTTTAAAAGTGTATTTAGGGTTTTTAGTATTTTTTAGGTTGTTAGGGTTTTATGTTTTCAATTTTAGGATATTATTTAGGGTTTTGGGGTTCTTAGTGTTTGTTTCATTTTTAGGTATTTTAGGTATTTTAGGATTTTTTTTGTTTTTAAAGTTTTTATGGGTTTTTGGGGTTTTCTTGAGTTTTTAGGGTTTTTAGAGTTTTTTAACATTTTAGGGTAGAATAAGTTGAGGACTAGGCTAGCCTAGCCCCCCAAAAATTCAATAAAACATAAACAGACAGCTACAAATGGGTCTGCAAGGGTGAGAGTGTATCTCACCCTTCAAGTACGAATCAACAAACCGAGTACAAAAAGGTGGAGTGATGAAGGACCACATTGAACATTTTTCTTCAATCACTCTTTTGGAGAGAGCGTATGCAACTAAGTTGGCCTCCCTATATGCATGTGAAACATTGAAGCTTAGGGTCCGAGAAATATTAAGGCACTCAATATAATGCGGTAGAAGTCTCCAAGGGTCATCCCTGGAAAATCCCTTTAGCGCAGCAACAACGAGCATCAAATCAGATTCAATCCAAAGCTTTGTTCACTTAAACTGACTCACAAATTTCATATCATTTTTTATAGCCCAAATATCCGCTTCATAAGCATAGCCATCCCCAATAAAATGAAATAAGCTCCCCTTTACAAATCCCCTGGAGTTATGAAAAACACCACCACACCCTGAGGGTCCAGGTGCTCCTAGGGCCACACCATCCACATTGACCTTTATACATGATGGAAGTGGGGGATCCATCTAATGAACTTCAGAACGATCAATTTTATGATTCTACCAGCAACCCCAAGTGAGCGCAATAATGTCAGGTCATTAAAATCATTCCACATCGAACCTGTTTGTAATCATGATGCATTCTAGATCATCTTTTGGATGGTCATCACCACCCATGCAGCGAGAGGGGATGTTGATTGGAGGAAATATCATTTTGAGTAGCCCAAACATAGTGAAAAGTCGCGGATACACCAAAAAGCCTCAGATTATGGACCAGGTAACTTCTGTTCATCTCCACCAGGCCGCACAAAAAATCACAAATCGATCCTTGCAAAATGTAGGTCAGGCCGAAGCACTGTAATAGGTAATGCCAAAGTTCCGCAACAAAGGTGTAGTACATGAAGATATGATTTCAGTGATCCTCAATCTTCCTATATAAGAAACATGTAGAGGCATGTTGCTAGCTAGTCATCTTCAGCTGCTCGTGAATCGGAAGCTGATTCCACCAGATTTTCCAGACAAGTACAAAGTGTGAAGGGGGAACAAAAGAGGCCCTAAATTTAAGCATCCATGATGTGGGAACTAAACCTTGAAGACACTTGAATCGATAAAAATCACATGTATTGAGTTTACCAACCATACTAGGCATCCATATGAGTGTATTAATGTCTGCGAAGCCATATCGTTGGACTTTCATGGCAATATTATTCGGAAGAGGTACCCCCGAGTCACTATGTTGTTGGATGAGACCAGCAATAGTTAAATTCCACAAATCCTAGGGAGGCGTCATCACCTCCGAGATAGGAGGTTCTAGCCATGTGGTAGACGAAAAATTCAGGGAAGAGTGCCTTTTCACAATCCATTTTGATTGAGACATTATATCCTTGTATAAGGATCATAAATTTGGCCAGACTAAGGAAGAAATATACCCAGCAAAACCGTTGCATAACCTGCACATGGATCTCTCCTTGAGAAAATACAGGCCACCACCATGAAGATTTAGCTGACTCCAGGTGAATTTCTCAATCATGACATCATTGAAACGTCGCAGGTCTTTAATACCAATCCCACACAGATCAATCGACTTTGTGCTGTGTTTCCAGGACATAGAGACCAATTTCTGTTCACATTAGGACCTATCAAGAAAAAATTCATTATCTTTTCTTTCAAGATTCTTAGGGGAATATCCAACCATATATAGATATAGAAATCATGAAAAAACATAGAGGTAATAATAGAGTTAACCAGGTAGACCCTACCAGTGTGAAAGAGGCACTTGCCTTTCCATTTAGACATTTGCTGAGTAATTTTAAAAGTAATTCTCTCAAATTAACTGCTCTTTTCTTTCCCCCAAAAAAGTGTCACACCTAGGTAGATTAAGGTTAATGAGCCCCTCTTCACCCCAAGTACGTTGACAATGCGGAGTTTCCTGGAAGGAGAGACCCCATTGCCTAAAACAATTGATGATTTCATCCAGTTAATGGTTTTCCCGCCCACACTCTCATAATGGTGAAAGATCAGCCTAACTGCAGATAGAGTTTTCTTATTATCCTGACTAAATAAGAGGATTTCATCCGCATAAAGAAGGTGTGAGGGGACATAAAGGTCCCTACCAGCTTTAATTCGTGAGTACAACCCCGCTTGCACAAGATCAAGGATTAAACGACTCATGTAATCCTCCACCATTTCAAAGAGAAAGACAGAGAGAGGATCCCCTTGTCAAAATCCATGGGAGCATGGGAAGAACCTATGGGGGGAGCCATTAATCAGGACTGAGACTCTAGAATTGTGAATAATTGAGGAAATCAACTTGATGATGTTGGTAGAAAATCCATATCTACCAAGGACCTTAAAGACGAAGCTCCATTTCATAGTATCAAATGCCTTCTAAATATCAAGATTTAGCACATATCTACCTTTCTATGATTTCTTCCTAATTATATTAATCCCTTTCAAAGATGTAAAGAGGCACGTTTGGATACATAGTCTAGGAATAAATCCAAACTAATTTGGAGTAACAATGTCGCATAAATTCTTCCCCAACCTTATGACAATAATCTTGCTAAATATCTTTGGGATTGATAACGTTTTAGGGGTTTAAATGTTTTTTCTTGTTTTTAGTGTTTTTTATGTTATTATGGGTTTTTAGGAGTTTTATAGATTTTATGGGTTTTATGTTTTTTTGGATTTTATGGTTTTTTAAGGTTCTTTAGGGGTTAATTTTTTATTTTATAATTTATTAAGGGTTTTATGTTTTTATATGGTTTCAAGGTTTTTATATGGTTTTATAGAGTTTTTAGGGTTTTTTATATTTCTAGTGATTTTATGTATTTTATAGGATTTTATGGTTTTTATGATTTTCTAGTATTTTAGGGATTTTTAGGATTTTATGTGTTTAATGGTGTTTATGTTTTTTGGGTTTTTGTGTTTTTTGTGTTTATTAGGTTTTATTAGAGTTTTGAAAACATTTTAGGGGTTTAGAGGGTTTTTATTGTTTTTTAATATTTTTAGGTGTTTTAAGTGTTTTTATTTTTTAGGGTTTTCTCATGTTTTTTTTGAGTGTTTAGGATTTTTTAAACTTTTAGGTATTTTGAGGTATTTTTAATATTTTTATGGTTTTCTTTGTTTTTAATAATTTGAGAGTTTTGAGGGTTATTATTATTGTTATTTGATTATTATTTTTTTATAGTTTTTTAAAACCTTTTTATGGGTTTGATGGAATTTATTTTTTTTAGTGGTTTTAGGGGTTTTTTGGGGTTTTTAGTTTTTTAATGTTTTTAGGGGTTTTTAAGGGTTTTTAAGAATTTTAGTGTTTTTTGAATTTTTTATGATTTTTAGGGGTTCAAATATTTTTAGGTTTTTAAGGTTTTCTTAGTTTTTTTAGAGGTTTTCACATTTATTACATTTTAAGGGAGTTTTAGATATTTATAGGATTTTTATAGTTTTAGGATTTTTATAGATTTATAACACTTTTATGGTTTTTTTGAATTTTATTTTTATTTTGAGATTTAATGTTTTTTTAATTTGTTTACATATTTTAAGGGGATTTAGAGTTTTTTATCATTTTAGGGATTTATAGGGGTTTGAGTTTTTACTGGGTTTTTAGTGGTTTTTCGGTTTTCTGTGTTTTTATAGTTTTTAATGGTTTTATGGTTTTATGGTTTTTATAATTTGTTAGGTTTTTTTGTGGTTTTAAGTGTTTTGTGATTTTTATGGTTTTCTAATTGGTTTTCAATGTTTTTATATTTTTTTATGTTTTAGGTATTTTTAGGGAATTTTTGATATTTTTATGATTATAGGGTTTTTTGGGATTTTGAGGGTGATTATTGTTTTTTGGATTCTTATTGGTTTTTGGGTTTCTAGGGGTTATTATGTGTATTTGAGGGGTTTACTATTTTTTGAGTTTCTTAACATTATTAGGGGTTTAAATGTTTTTTATATTTGTAGTGGGATTTAGGGTTTTTTTTGGGCTTTTGGGTTTTTTATATTTTTAAGTGTTTTTAGGTTATTTTTTAATATTGTATGGATTTAGGGGTTTTATGTGCTTTTCGGTTTTTAGGAGTTTTATGTTTTTTTCATTTTTAAGGAAATTTTATTTCGGTCTAATAGGTTTTTATCATTTTTATGTTTTAAGGGATTTTAGGTATTTTGTAAACATTTTTAGTGCTTTTGTGGAATCTGAGGGGTTTTTAAGTTTCTTATGGATTTTAGGTGTTTTAACCATTTCAATAGTTTTATGGATTTAAAGTGTTTTTAGGTTTTTAATGTTTTCTTGGGTTTTTATGGGGTTTATCAGGTTTTTTACATTTTTAGGAATATTTATTACTTTTTTAGAATTTTATGGGTTATATGGTTTTCATGGTTTTTATTTGTTTTTAAGGGTTTTTAGGGTTTTATGATTTTTTGGGGTTTTACGGTTTTTTAACATTATGGTTTTAAAGGTTTTTAAATGTTTTAAATGTTTGTATGGGTTTGAAGGATTTTTAGATTTTTTTTAGTGGGGTTTAGGGTTTTTATGGGTTTTTAGGGTTTGTAAGGATTTTAAGGATTTTTATGGTGATTTGGGGTTTTTGAGATATTTAGGGTTTTTGGTTTTTTTAGGTTCTTAAGGGTTTTAATTTTTTTAATGATTTTAGGTTTTTCATAGTTCCATTAATGATTTTTAGGATTTTTTATGCTTTTAGGATTTTGTGGGATTTTTACGATTTTTATTTTTATTTATGGATTATGGGATTTTTAGGTTTTTAGGCATTTTAGGGTTTTTGTGTTTTTTTTTGTTTTTATGGTTTTTTGAGTTTTTAATGGTTTAAATATTTTTAGAGTTTTGAACGAATTTTTTTGTTAAAAGGGTTTTTAGAGGTTTTAGTGGTTTTGAGGGTTTTTATGTGTTTTTAGGGTTTTTATGGGGTTTTATGGTTTTAGGTGTTATACATTTTTTTATTGTTTTTAGGTGTCTTACACAACATAAGGAATTTGATTGTTGAACTGAGATACTGTTTAAAGGGGGTAGAAACTCACTTACCCTTTTCAACTCCCATAACAGATCCAGCGTAATGATAGATCAAATGGGTGGTGGAATAGGTGGAATCCTTCTATTAATGGCTTGAAACACAAAATCGATGGGTAAATTATGAATGGGAAGATGAGAGGTGGATGGATTCTTAGATACTCAAATGGTTTAGTTTGTATTGGGTTCAATAATTTTTACGGTCAAGATTTCTCCTTCGGTGCGGAGGTAAGGGTGCTTCACACTAGCCTCATGATGTGTAAGAGATTCAATCATCTGGTGATGGAGGTTGAGTTAGATTCAAGGGTTCTGGTAATAATTAATCAGGTAAAATGTGTCCTTCCAAGGGATTTGGCTTATCTAACCATAAACAACTCATTGGAGACCAATTGTGGTCAAATAGTGCATCACATCTGGCGAGAATCCAACTTAACAACAGATTAACATTTTTGTGTTGGGAGTCTGAATGACACCCTTATCATCTTTGATTGATTGTGGTCTCTTCCTTGTGAATATAAGATTTTCATCCAATGGGATACCCTTTGTTTTCACAATTTTACGCCTCCTTGATTCCTCTTTTTGTTTCCCCCGGTGTGTGTTTTCTCATCTTTCTAATATAAAAAAGCAACTTTCACTTATGTTTGTAGAGTTTTCAGTGGGTTTAGGGTTTTTATTTAATTTTTTGTGTTTTAAAGAATTTAAGGGTTTTTGTGGGTTTTATAATTTTATGTTTTTTTATATTTTTAGGGATTTGACTATTTCTAGAGATTTCAGGGGGTTTAAGTGTTTTTAGGTTGTTAATGTTTCCTAAGGGGTTTCATTTTTTAGGATTTTTTTACCTTTTGAGGGATTTTCGGTTTTTTTTTCTTTTTTTGTTTTTAGTGTTTTTAGGGATTCTGATGGATTTTAGGGGTTTTTTGTGTTTAATGGTTTTTTTGGGCTTTAGGGTTTTTGAGTTTTTTTAAATTTTTATAAAATTTTCGAATTTAAAGGGGTTTTATATTTGTTTTTTGGATTTTTAGGTTTTTATGGGGTTTTAGGGTTTTCTAAGGATTTTAGTGGTTTAAGGTTTTAAGGCATTGTATGGTTTATTTAGTTTTTATGGTCTTTTAGGGTTTTAAGAGTTTTAGCAATTTTTAGGATTTGAAGGGGTTTAAATTTATTTTTAAAGGTATTGTTATGATTTTTCATGGTTTTTAGGATTTTTTTCGTTTTTATGGTATTTTTTGGTATTTTTAGTTATCTTTTTATGATTTTTTTATTTTTAAGGTTTTTTTTATTTTATGGGTTTTTATAGGTTTCAAGGTTTTTTTTTGTCTTTTTGGTTTTGAGGTGTTTTTTAGGGTTTCAGGGTTTTTTGTGTTTTTTAATGTGTTTATGGGTTTAAATGTTTTTCATAGTTTTTAGTGTCTTTATGTGTTTTAGATTTTTTAGGTTTTTTTTTGGGTTTTATGGTTTTTAAGGTGTTTATGATTTTTAGGGTTCTAATCAATTTTAACGTTTTTAAGGGTTCATATTGTTTTTGGTTTTTAATGATTTTCTTAGGTTTTTTCAGGGTTTTATGGGTTTTTACATTTTTTTTATTTTTAAGACTTTTAGGGTTTTATGGTTTCTTAGGGTTTTAATGGATTTTGATTGTTTTAGGGTTTTAATGGGTTTTAGTGTTTTTATAGTGTTTTTTGATTTCTATTGTTTATTTGAGTTTTTAGGTGTTTTAAGTGTTTTACTATTTTCACCATTTTTAGGGAACTATAGGGGTTTTAGAGTTTTTATATTTTTTTAGTTTTTTATGTGGTTTTAATGGTTTTAATGGGTTTTTATGGGGTTTTATGGTTTTTAGGTTTTTAGGGTTTCTTAGAGTTCTTATAATTTTGAAGGTGTTCTAAGTGATTTTTTGTTTTTAATGTTTTTTTGGAGTTTTCAGGGTTTTTTATTTTTTTAGTAATTTTTTGGGATTTTTTGGTATTTTTAAGGGTTTTTATGGTTTTTAGTGTTTTATGGTTTTTATATTTTTTTAGTATATTTTCTATTTTTAGGGAATTATAGGGTTTTGAGAGTTTTTATTTGTTTTTATGGGTTTTTATGAGGTTTTATGTTTTTGTAAGTATTTTAGGGGGTTTTACGGTTTTTACAGGTTTTAGGGTCTTTAGTCTCTTTTAGGGTTTTCGTAATTTTTAGGTTTCTAGGGGTTTTCAAGATTTCCAGTTTTTTAAAATTTCAATGGAATTTAAAGGATTTTAAGATTATTGGAGTTTTAGGATTTATAAATATTTTTAGGGGTTTTGGGGATTTTAGGGGTTTTAGGGTTTTTTTATGATTTTTAGCATTTGTCAGGTTTTTAGGAGTCTTAAGTGTTTTTAGGGTTTTAATGGTTTCTTATGGTTCTCGAGGTTTTTAGGTTTATTTTATTTTTTTTAATATATTTTTAGATAATCTTAGGATTTTTATTGTTTTATGTTTTTTATGGATTTAGAGGGTTATTACTATTTTAATGTTTTTAGGGTTTTAGGGGTTTAATGGCCTTTTGGGTTTTGATGGTTTTATTTATTCTTTTAGGGTTTTACAATTTTTATAGTTTTTAACATTTTTAGGGGTTTAAATGGGTTTCAGAGTCCTTTTTCGGATTTTAGGGGTTTTATAAAGATTGAGGGGTTTTTAAGGTTTTTAGTTGTTTTATGGTATTTAATTGTTTTTGGAGTTTTAGGGTAATTTTTTTAGTTTTTCGGTTTGTATCTTTTATTACGATTTTAGTGGTTTTATGTGTATTTAGGTTTTTGAAGTTTTCTTAGGTGTTTTCAGTGTTTTAACGGTTTATAATATTTTAAGGGATCATTAGGATTTTTATGATTTTTTTTATTTTAGTGGTTTTATGGATTTTGACGGGTTTTATGGGTTTTTATAGATTTTTGGTTTTATTTTGTATTTTTTTATTCTATAGGGTGTCATTGGTTTTTATGGATTTTAGTGTTTTTTTTGTATTTTTATTGTTTTTTAATATTAAAGTGTTTTTATATTTTCTGTGGGTTTTTAGGTTTTTATGGCGTTTTGGGATTTTAGGGGTGTTTAGGGTCTTTTAGGGTTTTTAGCGTGTTTTGGGTTTTAAGGGTTTTAAATGTTTTTTGTTTTCTTAGTTTTATTAGTGATTTTATATGTTTTAATGTTTTTTATTTTTTTAAATAATTTGTATAATTGTTACGATTTTTCTTGGATTTTAGGGCTTTAAGTGGTTTTCACGGGTTTTAGGGTTTTTTAGGAATTTATGGTTTTATAGGGTTTGAGCATTATTAGGTTTTTTGAGGTTATAAGTGTTTTAGGGTTTTAAGGTTTTCTTAGGTTTTTTATTGGTTTGAGGAGTATTTTGGGTATTTAGGCCTTTTCAAATGTTTTATGGGTTTTAGTGATTTTTTTGGTTTCTTGGAGATTTTTAGGGAGTTTATATTTTTTCCTCTTTAGGATTTTTAATTTTCTATGATTTTAAGTTTTTTATAACGTTTTTAATGTTTTTAGGGGATAAAAGGGTTTTTAGTTTTTTTAGTTTTTAGGGTTTCTATTGTTTTTGGGTTTTTAATGTTTTTAGTTTATTTCAGGATTTTCGGGGTTTTTATGGTTTTTAGTGGGTTTTAGAGTTTTTTAATTATTTTTAGGTTTTTAGGGGTTTTAACTGTATTTAGGTTTTTATGTTTTTTCTTATGGGATTTTAGGGTTTTTTACATTTTTAAGGATTTGAGGAATTTTTTATGATTTATTTGGTTTTTGAGGGTTTTGTAGGGATTTTGATGGGATTTAGGGTTTTTAGCTATTTTGAGGGGTTTTAGGGTTTTTTGGGGTTTAGTTTTTTTATGAGTTTTCTGGGTTTTTAATGTTTTAAAGGGTTTTTTATCATTTTTAAGGGTTTAAATTGTTTTTGGATATCTTAGTTGATTTTATGGGTTTTTATGGGTTTTAGGTTTTTAAGGTTTTTTTTTGGTTTTATAATTTTTAGTAAATTATATGGTTTTATGGTCTTTTAGAGTTTATAGGGTTCTTAGTGTTTTTTATATTTTTAGGGGTATTAAGTAATTTTAGGGTTTTCAGTTTTTCTTAGGGTTTTTTAGGGTTTTTAATAGTTTTTATGTTTTTAGGGATTATGAAGCCTTTTCAAGGTCTATATGGGTTTTAGTGTTTTGGGGATTTTGATGGTTTTCAAGGTATTTTATGGTTTTTTGGGGTTTCATGATTTTTTTAAATTTTATTAGGGTTTTTTTCTTCAGTGTTTTAATGTTTTTATCTTTTAAAGTGGTCTTTGTGTTTTTAGGGTTTTTATGCGCTTTATGGTTTTTATGTTTTTTGGAGTTTTATTGACTTTATCATTTTTGGGGTTTTGAGGGTTTTTTAGGTTTTTAGAATTTTTATGTATTTTGGGGATCTTTATGTTTTCTTATGGTTTTATGGTTTTCTGAGGGTTTTCAGTGTTTTTTATGTTTTTAGGGATTTTCGAGAATTTTTAAAATTTTTGTGGGTGTTAGGGTTTTTAGGTATTCTGATGGTGGTAGGGTTTTTTAGGGTTGTTTGTTTTATGGTTTTTTGGGGCTTTAGGTTTTTTAGTGTTTTTTGGGGTTCAAAGGTTTTTTAGAGTTCTTAATGTTTTTAGGGATTTGATGGGTTTTAGTGTGTTTTTAGGGGTTTTATGAGTTTTAAGTTTTTAAAATGTTATTTCGTGTTTTATTGGTTTTAGGTATTTTTAAGAGACTTAGTGTTTTATTAGGTGTTTTTAGGGTTTTTATCATTTTTAGAGCTTTTAGGGGTTTAATGGATTTTTGGATTTTAATGTTTTCTATGGGGTGTTCAGGTTTTATATTTGGGTTTTAATGTTTTTAGGGAATTTTAGAGTTTTTTTATTAATTTTATGTGTTTTATGGTTTGTATATATTTTTAGGGGTTTTAGGGGGGGTTTGGTTTTTTATGGTTTTTAGTGTTTTTAGGTTTTTAGTTGTTATTAGTTTTTATGTTTTCATGTTTTTATTAGGGGGTGTCAGGGTTTTTAGGGTTTTTAACATTTTTTTTTAAAATTTATGGGTTTTTAGGATTTTATAGTTTTTTCAGTTTTTTAGGGTTTTAAAGATTTTAGTGTTTTTAAGGTTTTTATGGGGTGTTTGGGTTTTTTAAGATTTTATTGTTTTAAGGTTTTTATGAATTTTTTTAGTTTTTTGGGATTTAAATGGGTTTTATAGTCTTACTGGTTTTATTGTTTTTATGGGTTTTTAGAGTTTTTAGGGTTTTGGGTTTTTATAGTTTTTAGGGTGTTTAGGGTTTTTTTAATTTGTAGATTTTTTGGGATTTTTAGTGTTTTAATATATTTAAGGTTCTTTAAGGTTTTTTAGGGACTTTAGGTTTTTTTTATGATTTTAGTTATTTTTAGAGATTTTTTAGAATTTTTATGGTTTTTAGGATTTTTAGGGATTTCGAGTGTTTTTTAGGGTTTTGGGCAGGAAGGATCGGGTCCAGGCTATTCCTGGGACCCCCCCAAATTTTATTAAAAGAAAATACATAGACAATGTAGACAAGGTAGGGGAGGGATCCATCGATCCACACCCAAAACCCCTTACGACCTCAGCCCAAAGGCCATAGAAAGAGAAGAAGAAAAGAAAAAGTAAAAACGAACAAGTCAAAAAGCTCAAAAGGAAAAGCACAAAAGGGGAGGATCAGTCAACATCACCACCAAAATTCTCCATCTCCGCACATCAAAACCCCATTCCCACACCAAAGCCATCGCCCACATCAGCAAAACTGAAATCTGACTCAACACCCATGTCCGTTGAGTCCCATCCAGACACAAAATCCTCTTGCATGTCAAGCCTGGATAACAGCTTCATCCTAGCATTCTCTTGCTCTGAGGAAATTGAAAGTCTCTCTCGCTTATTCACCTTTAGATTCAGTCTGACAGCTCGTGAAGAGGCCCTAGTTTCCATGGGACGTGGGAGGGCAGAGTTATCCCTCCTTCGTCTTCGTCTCGGAGGGGCAGAAGTGGATCCAGCTGCAACACCCACCTTCGGACAAGTGACAACATCATTGATAGCCGATGGTGCCTTCCCTTTCTTACAGTCTGTCCTAGGAGTTTATGCACCTCTTTTAGTTCTTTTCTCATTTGGCCTAGCCATAGCAGCATTTATCCGGCGATGAGCCTCAGCAAACCTCTCCCCAGCCTCTCAGCTTCATCCTCAAGTGGGAACCTTTCCCGTTCAACACACACCATCTCATGCAGCTTCACACAAAAAGCTTCAGAAGAGGGGACACCATGAAGGACCATATCCCTCTACAGGTCCATGGACGGACCACCAGCATCACCAGCATTTCCCAGCAGAGGGATAAAGAACTGGCCACTAGGAGGATCCTCAGCACCGCTTGTGCTATCAGAGGGAGGAGATAACCCAGGCCCCATGTCAGGTCCCCCCACGCCTGGACACCTGGACAGAACCAGAGGGGTATCATGCCAGTTCATGTGTGGCCCCTTTAGGATTCAGGTCTCTTTATCTTCCATAGACCTTTCCTCAGCTGAAGACAAGCTCCACTCATCTCCATTCCTCAGGCCCTGAGCAACCACTGCCTCCTTCACGACATCTGCCACCAGCACATCCACCACCGCAGGCTCAACCAAGACTGCAACCGGAAAGTTGTTTGGAGCAGTCACATCACCATCAATTGCTGAAAAGGATTCATCATTGATATCATTAATCTTCAATCCAGCTATATCATCTCGTTTCAGATCCAGAGCACAGGGCTCCTCCACATTTTCTTCCCAGACGCCCATCACAGCAGCCTTCCCTAAATCTGTCTGCCTCCTACGGGAGTCACCACACCCATGGAAACCTTCAGCAGAAACCTGATTATCCCTCTCATCCAGCATCACTTCCTCCTCATTAGCATTCCCCGAAACACAAGCACCCCCATCCAGACTCACAGCGAAACCACCTGAATCCATCAGGGCTACCTCTAAGTCACTTCCTGCCAGAAAAATCAGATGAGCAGGGAAAATCAGCATTCAGAGGTTGGGAGGAAGCCACCCCCTTTGCCCCCTTCACCTCCACCAGAGGCAGGGTAATCTCACCAGAAGACATGCGATCCAGAGAACCACCGCCCCTGACAGTGCCAGAGCAGCCTCCAGAGTGATCACTGTGCCCAAAAATCCAACAAGATGAGCATAAACCCAGCCATTGCTCAAAGATGACAGGTTGTCTCCACCTGAGTTCTTCCCCCACTGCAATCTAGACAGCATCCACAGGAGACTTCGAAGCATCGATTTCAACAGAAGCCGGTGCAACTAGATGAAAAAGGGACCTAGTCATACTATCCACACATAGGAACCTCCCCACCAAATTCCCAAGCATCAAAATAATAGAGATATTTTGAAAGGGACGGGGAAGCTCAGGAAATCTCACCCAGGTAGTAGCAATCGGAGAACTGTTCTTCAAATGAAAATCAAAGCTCCACCGAAAGAAGGAGAAGCAAGCGCCATTGCATGACCAAGGAGCCGCTGACCAAGCAAGGACCAGGTCTTCCTCCGTAGCAAAGAAAATCATGATGTGGAATCTATCGATCAAGCCCACAGTCGCCAGAGCCCTAGGATTCCAGAAAGCCGAAATGAACCTATAGAAAGTGACAACCCAAGGTCGCCACATCGGAAAGCTTTCCACCAGAGTCTGGATGTGTAGGTATGAAGCTTCAGTGAACTCCCAAATCGAGAGGGGAGGCTGCAGACAAACTTCTAAGAACTCCAAAACCTTCGGGCAGAGCATAATTCTCAGGAAAGAGGGTAACGAGTCAGTAGAGGAGAGCGACAAGATGTTATCCGAGAGAGAATCCTCCCCCGTAGAGAGGGGGGGATGTGCTTCATTTTCCATCATCTTCAACCTGTGAGGAAGCCACCATCACAAGGGAGCTAGATTGCCAGAATCTCCAAAATCACCAGAGCCTCCATCTTCCCTCTCTTTTAGATTTTTCTTAGGGTTTTCATGGGTTTTTAGTTTTTAAACATATTTTTTTTAAAGGGGTTTTAAATTTTTAGTGGTTTTTAGGTTTCTATGGTTTTTTAGGCTTTTTAGGGTTTTTTGGGTTTTTTGGGTTGTTATCATTTTTTGGGTTTTTAGTGGTATTAAGTGTTTTCATGTTTTTAGGGTTATCATATGTTTTCTAATCATTATAGGGTTTTTTAAATATTTAGGGGTTTTAGGGACTTTTTTTTGTTTTTATGGTTTTATAGGGTTTCTAGGGATTTTATGGGGTTTAGGGTTTTAGGTATTTTAGGGTGTTTATTGCATTTTTTTGGTTTTTAGGGTCTTTTTAGGTTTTTAGAGTTTTTATGTTTTTTAGATTTTTTAATTTTTTTAGGGGAATAAAGAGTTTTTATAGTTTTTAGTTTAATTTTGGATTTTATCGGTTTATTTGGTTTTTAAGGGTTTTAGGGGTTTTTATGGTTTTTAAGAGTTTTAGGGGTTTTTTGGTTTTTATGGTTTTTAGAGTTTTTAACAATTTTTAGGTTTATGGGGTTTTTTTTTAGGTTTTTCAGGTTCTTATATTTGGTTTTTATGATTTTAAGGTTTTTTATGTTTTATGTGTTTTTTAGGACTTTTTTATATTTTAGGGTTTTTAGTGTTTTTAGAGATTTTGATGGGTTTTATAGTTTTTTTTTATTTTTAGGTTTATTTTATTTTCATGGTTTATAATTTTTTAGAGTTTTTAACATTTTTATGGGTTTAATTTACTTTTAGAGTTTTTAGTGAGTTTTTAGGGTCTTATGGGATTAATGGGTTTTATGGTTTTTAGGGGTTTTATGTGTTTTTAGGTTTTTATTGTTTTCCTAGGGTTTTTTGGGTTTTAGGGTTTTTTTGTTTAAGGGGTTTTTAGTGATTTTAGGGTATTTAGAGTTTTCAATGATTTTAGAGTTTGGAAGGGTATTAGGGGTTTTTTTAGATCTTTATGAATTTCTTATTGTTTTCTATGTTTTCAGGGTTGTTTAAATTATTATGGGGTTTAGGGTTTTTTTTATTTTTAGGGTTTTTTGAGTTTAATATAATTTTTTTTTTGTTTTTTGGAGGTTTATTACATTTTTTTAATTTAAATGGTTTTTAGAGTTTTTAGTAGATTTCACGGTTTTTGTGGGTTTTATGTTTTTCTATGGTTTATCGGTGATTTATGTTGGTTTTTTGGGTTTTTATGGGTTTAATCATTTTTTGAGTTTCTTAGGGGTTTTAAATTTTTTTTTTGTGATTATGGGTTTCTTTTGGGTTTTTATGGTTTTTATAGATTTTTATACTTTTTGATATTTTTAGCGATTTTTATTTTTTTTATGGTCATTATAGTTTTTAGGGATTTGAGGTTTTTTAGAGTTTTATGGTTTTTTATTTTTGGGTTTTTACTAATTTTGAGATTATTAGGATTTTTATGGGTTTTAGAGTTTTTTTAATGTTTTATTGGTTCAAAGGGTTTTTAGTGATTTTTAGGGTTTTGGGGTCTTTAAGGTTTTTAGTGTCTTTAATTTTTTAGTGATTTTTATAGTTTTTAAGGGTTTTATTTTTTTGGTTTTATTTATTTTAGGTTTTTTTGGGTGTTCAAGTGTTTATAGGTTTTTATATTCTTCTTACTCTTTTTTCAGGGTTTTTAATGTTTTATATGTTTTGTTGTATTTTTAGTGATATTTTACTATTTTTATTATTTAGATGATTTTTAGGGATTTTTAAGGGTTTTAGGTTTTTTTAGGGTTTTATGGGTATTTTTGTTTTAATTTTTTTTTAGTTTTTTTAGTTTGTTGTTTTTCTCTAGTTTTTAAATATTTTTATTTGTTCAATGGGTTTTTATAATATTTTTTAGTTTTATGGGATTTTATGGGGTTTTAGGGGTTTTATGGGTTTTATGGTTTTTAACATTTTATAGATTTTTTAGGGTTTTTAGTGTTTTTTAGAGTTCTTAATGTTTTTAGCATTTTTATGTTTTTAGGGGTATTTGGTGTTTTCATGTTTTTAATGTTTTCTAAGGTTTTTTGGGTTTTTAGTTATTTTTTACAGATTTTTAGAATTTAAGGATTATTATGGAATATTATGGATTTTTTAAGGTTTTCAAGAATTTTGAGATTTTTAGGGGTTTTTTTGAAATTTTATGGGTTTTTAGTGTTTTAAAAGGTTTTTATGGTTTTAAAGGGTTTTACCTTTTTAGTGGTTTCTATGGTTTTTATTTTTTTATGGTTTTTATGTTGTTTATTTTTTATAGGTTTTTTTAGGGATTCTAGATTTTTTTTTAATTTTTTAGGGGTTTTAAGTGTTATGAGGGTTTTTATGTTTTCTTTGGGTTTTCAAGGTTTTTTAGTGGTTTTTATCTTTTTTTGTAATTTTCGGTTTTTATTAGTATTATGGGTCTTTAGATTTTTTATAGATTTTGAGGTTTTTTGGTGTTTTTATGAATTTTTTTTCTAATGTCTATAATTTTTAAGTTCATTGGGTTTTTAATGTTTTTAGAATTTTTTATATTAAGTATTTTAAATGGATTTTCTAGTTTTTAGATTTTTTTAGGTTTTTATACATTTGTAGGTTTTTAAGGTTTTTAGAGGTATTTAAGGTTTTTAGGGTTTTAGGGTTTTTATTGTTTTTTTGGTTTTTTGGGTTTTAATAATTTTTATGTTGTTTGAATTTTCTTATGGGTTTTTCAAGATTTACATGTTTGTTTATTTTTTTAAGAAATTTAGTTATTTTTTAGTATTTTTTTGGTTTTTTAGATTTTAGAGGTCTTGATGGTTTTAGTGGTTTTAGGGTTTTTATGGTTTATTTTTTTTTTGGAATTTTTTAGGGTTTTTATGGATTGAATAATTTTTAATATTTTTAGAGTTTTAAATGTTTTTTAGTTGTTTTTTTGGGTTTTTAAGGTTTTATGTTTCTTTAAGGATTTTTTTTATTTTTTTGGATTTTAGGGTTATTAGTAGTTTTTAACATTTTATTAGTTTTTAGGGGTTTAAAGTATTTTTAGGTTTTATATTTTTATTGGGGTTATTGAGTTATTAATGGATTTGTGATTTTACTGGTTTTGGGGTTTTTAATGTTTGGGGGATGGGGCGTTGTGTTTTTTAGGTTTTGTAGTATTTTTTATGTTTTTACTGGGTTTATATGTTTTTAGGATTTTAAAAATTTCCAAGGGTTTTTCATGGTTTTTAGGGTTTTTAGGGATTTTGTGTGATTTTAGTGGTTTTTTTAGTTTTTTGGGTTTTTATGTTTTTTTATTTTTTAAGGGATTAAAGTTTCTTTTAAGTTTTTGAAACTAATATAATTTTAACATATTTTAGGAATTTTTAGTAGTTTTATGGTTGTTAGTGTTTTATAGTTTTTATTGGTTCTATGGAATTTTTTTGTTTTTAGGGTTTTTACCATTTTTAGGTTTTTAAGGGTTTTTAGTTATTTTAATTTTATAAGGTATTATTAGTGATTTTCAAGTGTTTTATGTATTTTTATGTTTTTAGGGATTTTATGGATTTTTAAGGATTTTTAATGATTTTATAGATTTTGGGCATTTTTAGGGGTTTTTAATATTTTTAGAGTTTTAATGTTTTTCCGGAGGTTTTAGAGATATTTATATTTTTTTGGGTTTTAGGGTTTTTATATTTTTTAACAATTTTAGATGCTTAAAGGTTTTTTTAGTTTTCAGTGGGTTTTAGGATTTTAAGTTTTTTAGTTGTTATATGGTTTTTATGGTTTTAGGGGTTTTGGTGTTTTTTATGTCTTTTGGGTTATTAAGGGATTTTAGGTATTTGGGGTTTTCTATCGGCTTTTTAGGGTTTTAGTGGTTTCTATGTTTTTAGGTATTTTAGAGTGTTTTTAGTATTTTTATTGGTTTTTAGGGTTTTTAGGAATTTTAGTGGGTTTCTTGTTTTTTGGTGTTTTTGGATTTTTTGGGTGTTTATGGGTTTTCTGAGTTTTTAATTACATTTAAGGATTTCTATACATTTTAAACATTTTTAGGGGATTAAATTTTTTTCGATTTTTTATTATGTTTTAGGGTTTTTATGGTATTTTGGGGGTCTTAAGGTTTTTAGGGGTTCTATGGTTTTTAGGGTTTTTATTTTTTTATAGTTTTTATCGTTTTTAGGTTTTTAAAAGATTTTAAGTGTTTTTTGGGTTTTAATGCTTTCCTAGGGGCTTTTAGGGGGTTTTTTGGAATTTTATCATATTTTGGGTTTTTTAGGTGTTTTTAGGTTTTTAGATCATTTTTGGGTTTGAGGTGTTTTTTTTGGTTTCTTAGGTTTTAAGGTTTTTTTTTGGATTTTTAGGGATTATTTTCTATTTTTTGGGATTTTATGATTTTTATAGTTTTTTTAACTTTTCTTGGGTTTTAAAGGGTTTTTTAGAATTTTAGTGGGTTTTAAGGTGGTTTAAGGTTTTTATGGTTTTTAGGGGTTTTATGGTTTTTATGGTTTTTAGGTTTTTAATTGCATTTAGCATTTTTTAGGTTTTTAAGGGTTTTAAGAGCTTTTAATTTTTTAAGGTTTTCTGATTGGTTTTATGGGGTTGTTGAGTTTTTATTTTGTTTTTAGGAATATGTAGGTATTATTTATGATTTTATGGGGTTTCAAGGGTTTACTGATTTATAGGGGTTTTAGGGATTTTATATTTTGTTTTTATGTTTTTAGGATTTTTTTTAACTTTTTTGGGTTTTAAAGGTTTTTAGAGTTTTATAACTTTTTTAGTGGATTAAAGGTTTTTTAATGTTTTTAGTTATATATTGAGTATTATCAAATTTTAGTGGTTTTAAAGGATTTTAGCTATTTTAAAGTGTTTTAGGGTCTTTTAGGGTATTTAGGGTTTTAGGGTTTTAGGGTTTTAGGGTTTTAGGGGTTTTAGGGATTTTATGGGTTCTTAGGGGTTTTTTTGAGTTTTTTTGGGTTTTATTTGACTTTTTTGGATATTAATGTTTTTAGAGTTTTTAATGTTTCAAGGGTTTTTATGATTTTTTAGAGTTTGTTTTTTGGTTTTTATGGTTTTATGGGATTTAAAATATTTTATGTGTTTTATGGGATGGGGGGTAGGGTTTTAAAGTCTATTTAGGATATTAAGAATTTTTATGTTTTAGGTGTTTTATGTTGTTTGGTTTTTATGGTTTTATAAGGGTTTTTATGGTTTTTAGGGTTCTTTATGTTATTAAGGATTTTTAGGGGTTTTTATGATTTAATGGGGTTTTTGGGTTTGTAGGGATTTTGAAGGGTTTTAATGGTTTTTAAGGATTTTTTCATTTTTCGAGTTTTAGAGGTTTTAAGTGTTTTTTGGTTATTATTGTATTTTTAGGGGTTTATGGGTTTTTAAGCTTTTTTTAGAAATTTTAGTGTCTTATTATTATTATTTTTGGGTTTTTGGGTTTTTTGGTATTCTAAGGGTTTTAGGGATTTTATGGATTTTATCGGTTATTAATTTTTTTTTGGATTTTATGGTTTTTTAGAGTTTTTAATATTTTTAGGGATTAAAAGTATTTTTAGTGTTTTTAAAAATTTTACAGTTTTTATGGATTTCTATGGATTTTAAAGATTTTAGGGGTTTTATGGTTTTTATGGTTTTATGGTTTTTTTCATTTTAAACGTTTTTTAGATTTCTAATGTTTTTATATTATTTAGGTTTTTTTAATTTTCATAGGATTTTTAGAGTTTTTAGATTTTGGAATGTTTTTAGGAATTTTTTAGGGTTTTAGGAATGTTATTGGTTTTTAGGTTTTTTAGGTATCTTGAGGGATTTTAGGCGTTTTTAGCGTGTTAAGGGTTTTATAGTTTTTTAGGGATTATAGTTATTTTATTTTTTTAGGGTTTTTATGGTTTTTTAGAGTTTTTACAATTTTTTTGGATTTGAATGGCTTTTAGAGTTTTTAGTGGGTTTAGGGTTATTGTGGGTTTTTAGGATTTTATAGTTTTTAGGGATTTTATGTATTTTAGGGTTTATATTGGTTTTTAGTGTCTTTTGGGGTTTTAGTATTCTATAGGTTTTAGGTGTTTTAATGGGTTTTTTGTTTTTTTTCTTAGTATTTTCCACATGTTTTATGGTTTTTACATAATTAAGGTTTTTAGGATTTTTTTGGTGTTTTTGGTTATTTGAAGGTTTTTAGGGTTCTTTTAGTTTTTGGGTTTTTTCGAGGTTTAAAGAGTTTTTAGGTTTTTTATTCTATTCTAGGGTTTCATTGGTATTTTGGGTTTTTTTGATGTTTTAAATTTTTTATTGTTTTTTTTGAGTTTTTAGGGGTTTTATGGGTTTTAGAGTTTCTTTTGTTTCTAAGGGTTTATTTTTTTATGTTTTTATGGTTTTCTTAGGGGTCTCTGGGTTTTTGTATTTTTAATTATTTTTAGTTCTTTTTTAGTTTTATGGTATTTTATTGATTTTATGGATTTTGAGAAATTTTTGTGTTTTTGAGGGGATTTATGGTTGTTTTGTTTTTTGAGATTTGGGGATTCTTTTTATTCTTCAGGGGTTTTAGGTTTTTAGGGTTTTTAAAATTTTTAGTTTTAAAGGGTTTTTAGTGTTCTTATTGTTGTTTAGGGTTCTTATTTGTTTTTAGTGTTTTTTAATGTTTTTATGAATTTTTTTTGGTTTTTAGGGTTTTAGGGTTTTAAGGATCTTTTATGGATTTTACCATTTTAATGGTTTATTGGCGTTTTAACTGTTTTTTGGTTTTAAGGTTTTGTTATGGGTTTTCATGTTTTGTAGTGTTTTTATGTTTTTAGGGATTATTATATGGTTTTATGATTTTTATGGTTTTTAGGGTTATTACAGATTTTGATGTGTTATATTTATTTTTAGTGTTTTATGGATTTTTAATGTTTTAAACATTTACTAGGGTTTTTAGGCAATTGATGTGTTTTTAGGTTTTAAGGTCTTTTTAGATATTTTCATGGTTTTTAGGGGTTTTGGGTGTTTAGGATTGTTTGGGATTTTAAAGATTATTTTTATTTTTAGAGGTTTTAGGGGTTATTAGGGTTTTTGGTTTTTTTTTTATTTTGTAGTTTTAGCATTTTTCTGTTTTTAAGTGTTTTTTGACTGCTTTTTGTGTTTTATTTTTTCATGGGGGAGGGGGGTTAGTGTATTTAGGGTGTCTTATTTTTTAATGGATTTTTAGGGTTTCTTGGGAAGTTATGGATTGGGGGGGGGGGGGTTGGGGTTTTTTTTGGGTTTATAGGTTTTTTTAGTTTTTATCTTTTTAATGGTTTTTAGAGTTTTTAATGCATTTATGGGGTAAAATGGGTTTTTGGGTCTTTAGTGGGTTTTTAGGGTTTGGTATGTTTTCTAGGATATTGAAGTATTTTAGGGGTTTTGTGGTCTTTTGGGGGGGGGGGTGGATTTTCTGGAAATTTTATTATTTTTATTATTTTTAGTGTTTTTTGGAATTTTAAGTGTATTTAGGTTTGTAGGTTTTTCTTATGTGTTTTAAATGTATTTAGGGTTTTTAGGTTTTTAGGGATATTTATGGATTTGTTTTGATTGTTATTCTTTTTAGGGGTTTTAAGGATTTTTAGTGTTTTAGGTTTTTTAGATTTTTCTGGTTTTCTTAGGATTTTTCCAATGTTTTAGGGTTTTTTTTTTATGTTTTTAGTTAATTTTTTTAATATTTTTCTGTTATTTAGTGTTTTAAGGAAATTGATAGTTTGAAGGTATTTTGTGTTTTAATGGTTTATTGGGTTTCTTAGGTTTTTTTAGTTTGAAAGTATTTTTTTGAAGTTTTCAATGTTTTTAGGGGTCTAACGGGTTATTATAGTTTTTAGTAGGTTTTTATGGTTTTTAGGGGGTTTTTAGGTTATTTAAAATTTTTAGGGGTTTTATGGATTTTAGAGGTTTTAAGGTCTATAGGTCCTTTGTAAGGGTTTTAGGGGGTATTATGGGTTTTAGGTTTTTAGGTTTTTATTGGGTTTTAGGGTTGTTAGGGCAAATGAAGGCTCGGGTCCAGGCTATTCCTGGCACCCCCTAAAATTTATTAAAAGAAGAGACACAGACAATGCAGACAAGGGAGGGGTGGGATCCACCGATCCACACCCAAAACCCCTTACGACCTCAGCCCGAAGGCCACAAAAAGAAAGTAAGAAAAGAAAAAACCAAAGCAAACAAGTCAAAAAGTCCAAAAGGGAAAGCACACAAGGGGAGGATCAGTCAAAATTGCCACTAAAATCCTCCAGCTCCGCACCTCGAAACCCCATGCCCACACCAAAGTCGTCGCCCACATCAGCAAAGCTGACGTCTGATTCAGCACCCATGTTCGTTGAGTCCCATCCAGACTCAAAATCCTCTTGCATGCCAAGCCTGGATGGTAGCTTCATCCTAGCCTTCTCTTGCTCTGCAGAAATTGAAAGCCGCTCTCGCTTATTCACCTTTAGATTAAGTATGATAGCTCGTGAAGAGGCCCTAGTTTCCATGGGACGTGGAAGGGAAGAGTAATCCCTCATCCGTCTTCGTCTCGTGGGGGCAGAAGTGGATCCAGCTGCAGCACCCACTTTCGCGCAAGTGACATCGTCACTGACAGCCGATGGTGCCTTCCCTTTCTTACATTCAGGTCTAAGAGTATCAACACTTCCCCCAGTTCTGTTCTCCTTTGTCCTGGCCATAACAGCGTTAATCCGACAATCAACCTCAACAAAACTCTCCCCAAGCCTTTAAGCTTCATCCCCAAGCGGTAACCTTTCCCGTTCGACCCACACCAGCTCATGCAACTGCACACAAAAATATTCAGTAGAGGGGACACCATAAAGGACCATAGCCCTCTGCAGATCCATGGATGGACCACCAGTGTCGTCAGCATTTCCCAGTAGTGGGATAAATAACTGGTCACTGGGAGGTTCCTCAACAACGCTTGTACTGTCAGAGGGAGGAGGTGATCCAGGCCTCATGCCAGGTCCCCCCACACCTGGACATCCGGACAGAACCATAGGGGCATCACGCCAGTTCATGTCATCCTCCATGGACCTTCAATCAGCTGAAAAAAAGAACCAATCATCCCCAGTCTTCGGGCCCTGAGCAACCACTGCCTCCTTCACGACATCTGCCACCAGCACATCCACCACGGTAGGCTCAGCCAAGGCTGCAACCTGAGAGCTGTTTGGAGAAATCACAGCACCCTCAATTTCTGGAGAGGATCCATCAGTGATCACATTAACCTTCAAGCCAGCTATATCATCTCATTCTAGATCCAGAGCACAGGGATCCTCCACATTTTCTTTCCAAACACCCATCACAGCAGCCTTCCCTTCATCTGTCTGCCTTATAGGAGAGTCACCACACCTGTGAGAATCTTCAGAAAAAACCCGATTATCCCTCTCAGCCAGTAGAACTTCCTCCTCATTAGCATTTTTGGAACCACTAGAACCTCCAGCCAGACTCACCATGAAACCACCTGAATCCATCAGATCCACTTCTAAATCACTTCCAGCCAGCAAATCAGGGGATCAGAGGACATCAACATTCAATGTTTGGGAGGAATCCACCCTTGTTGTCCCTTCACCTCCGCCAGAGGGAGGATAGTCTCACCAGTGGACATGCGATCCAGAGAACCATCACCCCTGATAGATCCAGAGCATCCTGCAAAGTCGCTATGCCCAAAAATCCAACAAGAAGAGCAGAAAACCTTCCATTGCTCAAATATGTCAGGCTGTCTCCACCTTAGCTCTTCCCCCACAGTAATCCAGACAGCGTCCAAATGAGACTTCGAAGCATCGATTTCAACAAAATCCCTTGGTTCAACTGGATGACAAAGAGCCCTAGTCCTACTCTCCACACAAAGGAACCTCCCCACAAAATTCCAAAGCATCGAAATAATATATTTAGGGTTGTTAGTGTTTATTATTTTTTAATATTTTTATTATTATTTTTTTGTTTTTAGGGTTTTAGGGATTATGATAGTTTTTATGGGTTTTTAGAGGTTTTAGGTATTTTTTCATTTTGAGGTGTTTTGGGGGTTTTAAGTGTTTTTAGGATTTTTTGTTCGTGTTATAGTTTTTTAGAGTTTCTAATTTTTTTAATGTCTTTTGTAAATTTTGGGATTTTTAAGGATATTATTGTTTTTAGGGTTTTTATTCATTCGGAGTGTTTTATGGTTTTTAAGGATTTTAAGGATTTATTATAGTTTGTTATTATTTAAGGGTTTTCTTATTTTTTTAGCATTTTATGGGTTTTTAGAGTTTTTTTTATCAATTTTTTAGTTTTGAATAATTGTTAGTAGGAGTTTTTAGGGTTATTAATTGTTTTAGGGTTTTTATGGGTTTTATTGTTATATCATTTTTAAAATTTTGTGGTTTTTTTTTGAATTTTTAGGTTTCTAAGGTTTTATTAGGTGTTTTCAAGGTTTTTAGGATTTTTTTTACATTTTTAGGTATTTTTATATATTTATTTATTTTTACGATTTTTTACAGTTTTATGTAATTTGAGGGTTTTAAGGGGTTTTATGGTCTTTTATGTTTTTAGGGTTTTTTTGTGTTTTTTAGTGTCTTTAAATTTTTTACAGTTTTTTCAAAATTTATAGTGTTTTAATGGATTATTTGAGTTTTTGTGGGATTTTATGGTTTTTATTGGTTTTTACTGTTTATGAAGGTTTTTACGTTTTTTTTGTTTTTATTTTTTTAATGGGTTTTAGGGTTTTTAGGATTTTTAGTGTTTTTTTGTATTTTTAAATGTTTTATGTGTTTTAGGTGTTCAATTTTTTCTTAGGGTGTTTCATGGTTTTAATAGTTTTTACCTTTTTAATGATTTACAAGGCTTCTTTAGGATTTTATAGTTTTTAGGGTTTATAATGTTTTTGATGGGTTTGGGGTGTTTATCAGTTTTTGGGGTTTTCATGGTTTTTTGGAATTTTTAAGCTTTTTAAGGTTTATTAGAGTTTATTATTATTTTTAGTGGTTAAAATGAGTTTACAGTTTTTGTGGGTCTTAATTGTTTTTATGGTTTTTAGAGTTTTTCTGGGTTTTTTGGGTTTTTTTGTTTTTCAAGGTTTTAGGGTTTCAGGGTTTTTATCTATTTCATAAATTTTTATGGTTTTAGGGGTTTTAACTTGTTTTTCATTTTTAAGGTTTTCTTAGGATTTATCACGGTTTTTAGGGGTTTTTATGTTTTTAATGATTTTTATGGATTTTTTATAATTATTATGTGTTTTTAGGGATTTGAGAGTATTTTCAATTTTTGGGTTATTATTGTTTTTATGAGTTTTTAGGTTTTTGAAAGTTTTTAGAGTTTTTAAATGTTTTTAGCAGTTAAAATGGTTTTTATTATTTTTAGTGGTTTTAGGGGTTTTATGGGTTTTTGGGGTTTCATGGTTTTTAGGTGTTTTATGGGTTTCAGGGTTTTATGGTTTTGAAGGGGATTTAGTGTTTTTTAGTTTTTTAGGGTATTTAAGTGTTTTTTGGGTTTTTTATGTTTTAGGAATTTTTAGTGATTTTTTTGTAATTTCTATTATTTTTTATAATTTTTATTAATTTTTATTGGTTTTAGTGTTTTAAAGGAATTTATGGGTTTTTGGAATTTTTTTATTTTTAGGGTTTTTAGGATTTTAGATTTTTTTAATGTTTTTTGGGGTTTAAAGGGTTATTAGTGTTTTTATTGGTTTTAGGGTTTTATGATTTTTTATGGTTTTAAGGTTTTTAGCTGTTTTATGGTTTTGAGGCTTTTAAAAGCTTATTTAGGGTTTTTAGTATTTTTTAGGTTGTTAGGGTTTTGGGTTTTTCAGTTTTTGAGATATTATTTTGGTTTTTGGGGTTCGTAGTGTTCGTTTCATTTTTAGGTATTTTAGGATTTTTAGGATTTTTATTTCTTTTACGGTTTTTATGGGTTTTGGGGGGTTTTTTGAGTTTTTTAGGGTTTTTAGAGTTTTTTAACATTTTAGGGCATAAGAGGTTCAAGAATAGGCTAGCCTAGCCCCCAAAAATTCAATAAAACATAAATAGACATCTACAAGATGGGTCTGTAAGGGCGAGCGTGTATGTCACCCTTCAAATACGAATCAACAAACGATGTACAGAAAGGTGGAGTGATGAAGGACCACATCAAACATCTTTCTTCAATCTCCCTTTCGGAGAGAGCGTCTGCCACCGAGTTGGCCTTCCTATATGCATGTGAAACATTTAATCTTAAGGTTTGAGAAATATTAAGGCACTCAATCTAATGCGGTAGAAGTCTCCAATGGACATCCCTAGAAAATACATTTAGAGTAGCAATAGTTAGCATCAAATAAGATTCAATCCAAAGCCTTGTACACTTAAACTGACTCGCGAATTTCACACCTTTTTCGATAGCCCAAAGCTACATTTCATAAGAATAGCCATCCCCAATAAATTGAAAGAAGCTCCCCTTTACAAATCCAATAGAGGTATGAAAAAAACCACCACACCCTGAGGGTCCATGAGCTCCTAGGGACGCGCCATCCACATTGAACATTTTATATGATGGAAGTGGGGGGATCAATCTAATAAACTTTAGAACCATATATTTTATGCTTCTACCAGAAACCTCATGTGAGCACAATAATGTCAGGTCATTAAAATCATTCCACATCAAACCTGTTTGTAATTGTGATTCATTCTGGATCATCTTTTGGATGGTCACCCCCCCCCCCATGCAGCGAGAGGGGCTATCGATTGAAGCCAATATAATTTTTAGTAGCCCAAACAATGTGAAGAGTAGCCGCCGCGCCGGAAAGCACCAGCTTATGGACCCGGTCACTTCGGTTCATCTCCACCAGGCTGCACAAAAAAAATCACAGACCGGTCCTTGAAAAATGAAGTTCAAGTTGAAGCACTAAAATAGGTAACGCCCAAGTTCCATAGCAAAGGTGCAGTGTTGGAAGATATGATTGTAGTTCTCCTCAACCTTCTTATATAAGAAACATACAGATCCATGTTCCTAGTTGGTCATCTTTTTCTACTCGTGAATTGGAAGCTGATTCTGTTAGATTTTCCAGATAAGTACAAAGTGTGAAGGGGGAATAAAAGGGGCCTGGAATTTAAGCAACCACGATGGGGGAACTAAACCCTATGGGCACTTGAATCAATAAAAATCATGGGTATTGATTTTACCAACCATAATAGGCATCCATATGAGTGTATCAATGTCTGTGAAGGCATATCGCTAGACTTTTATGGCAATATTATTCAGAAGTGGTACCCCCGAGTCACCACGTTGTTGGATGAGACCAGCAATGGTTAAATTCCACAGATCCTGGGGAGGAGTCATCCCCTCAGATATGGGATGCTCTAGCCATGTGGTAGACCAACAATTCAGGGCAGAGTGCCTTGTCACAATCCATTTGGATTAAGACATAATATCCTTGTATGAGGATCGTAAAGTAGGCCAGACCAATGAAGAAATATACCCAGCAAATCCATCGCATAACCTGAGTGTGAATATCTTCTTGAGAAAATCCAGGCCATAACCATGAGGATTTAGCTGACTCTAGGTGAATTTCCCAATCATGACATCATTGAAATGTCGCAGGTATTTAATACCAAGCCCACCCAGATCAATCGACTTTGTGCAGTGTATCTAGGCCACAGATACCAATTTCCATTCACTGATAGAACCTATCAAGAAACAAGTCCTTATCGTTGCATTCATGATTTTTAGGAGACTAGCTGACCATCTATAGATAGAGAAAGCATGCACAAACTAAGAGGTAATAACTGAGTTAACCATGAAGACCCTACGATCATGAAATAGGAACTTGCCTTTCCATTTAGACATTTTCTGAGTAATTTTAAAAGCAATTATCTCAAAGTATCATCTCTTTTCTTTACACCAAAAAGGATGCACACTCAGGTAGATGAAGGGTAATGATCCCCTCTTCACCCCAAGCACATTGGCAATGCGGAGCTGCCTGGGAGGAGAGACCCCATTGCCTAAAACAGTTGATGATTTCATCTAATTAATAGTTTTCCTGACAACACTCTCATAGTGGTGAAAGATAAACCTAACTGTAGATAAAGATTTCTTATCAGAATTCCCAAATAATAGGATTTCATCCACATAAATAATGTGGGAGGGGACATAAAGGTCCCTACCAGCTTTAATTAGTGAGTACATCCCTGCTTGCACTAGATCAAGGATGCAGCGACTCATGTAATCATCCACCATTGCAAAGAGAAATCTAGAGAGAAGATCCCCATGTAAAACTCCACAGGAGCATGGGAAAAACCCATGGGGAGAGACATTAATCCAGATCGAGACTCTAGCACTGTGAAGAATTGATAAAATCAACTTTATTAAGTTTCTATAAAAGCCATATCTACAAAGGAACGTAAAGATGAATCTCCATTTTAAATTATCAAAGGCCTTTCAAATATCATGATTTAGCACAAATATACCTTTCTACGATTTCTTCCTCATTATATTAATCCCTTTCAAGGCAGTAGAGAGGCACGTTTGGATACATCATCTAGGAATAAATCCAAACTAATTTGGTGTAACAATGTCGCATAAACTCTTCCCCAACCTTATGAAAAGAATATTGCTAATTATCTTTGGTATTGATAACGTTTTAGGGGTTTAAATGTTTTCATGTTTTTTAGTGTTTTTTTGTGTTGTTATGTGTTTTTAGGAGTTTTATAGATTTTATGGGTTTTATGGGTTTTTTGGATTTTATGGTTTTTTAAGGTTCTTTAGGGGTTAATTTTTCATTTTATAATTTATTAAGTGTTTTATTTTTTATAGGGTTTTAAGGTTTTCATAGGTTTTTCAATAGTTTTTGGTGTTTTTTATATTTCTAGTGATTTTAGGTATTTTATACGATGTTATGGTTTTTTTTATTTTCAAATATTTTAGGGCATTTTTGACTTTTATGTGTTTTATGGTGTTTAAGTTTTTTGGGTTTTTGGGTTTTTTGTGTTTTTTAGGTTTTATTATATATTTTAAAAAAATTAGAGTTTTAGAATTTTTTTAACGTTTTTTAATATTATTAGGTGTTTTAAGTGTTTTTAATTTTTTATGGTTTTCTTAAGTGTTTTTTTGATTTTTTAGGATTTTTTTTAAATTTTTAGGTATTTTGAGGTATTTTTAATATATTTATGGTTTTCTTGGTTTTTTTTGGTAATTTCAGAGTTTTGAGGGTTATTATTATTATTATTGGATTATTATTGTTTTTAGAGTATTTTTAAACATTTTTAGTGGTTTGATGGGATTTATTGTTTTTAGTGGTTTTAGGGGTTTTTTGGAGTTTTTTTATTGTTTTTAGGGGTTTTAAGGGTTTCAGGGTTTTTAGGAATTTTACGGTTTTTTTCATTTTGTATGATTTTTATGGGTTCAAATAATTTTTTTGTTTTTAAGGTTTTCTTAGGGTTTTCAGGGTTTTTTATATTTATTAAATTTTAAGGTAGTATTAGGTATTTATTGGATTTTTATAGTTTTTAGGATTTTTAGGGATTTATAGTACTTTTATGGTTTTTTGGGTCATTATTTTTTTTGGTATTTTAGGATTTTTTAGTTTTTTTACTTATTTTAAGGGGACTTAGATGTTTTTAATGTTTTAGGTATTTAAAGGGTTTTGAGTTTTTTTAGTGGGGTTTTAGTGGTTTTTCGATTTTTAGGGTTATTATTGTTTTTAGTAGTTTTAGGGTTATCATGGGTTTTATTGGGTTCTATGGTTTATATAAATTTTTAGGTTTTTTATGGTTTAATGTGTTTTGAGGTTTTATGGTTTTCTGATGGAATTTCAATGTTTTTTTTTGTTTTTTTACGTTTTAGGTATTTTTAGGGAATTTTTAATATTTTTTAGATTATCGGATTTTTAGGGATTTTGAGGGTGATTATTTTTTTTGGATTATTATGTATTTTTGGGGTTTTATGGGTTTTTATGTGTATTTGAAGCGTTTAATGTTTTTTTTGATTTTCTTAACAGTTTTAGGGGTTTAAATGTTTTTTATATTTTTAGTGGGTTTTAGGGTTTTTTGTGATTTTGGGGTTTTTATGTTTTAATGTGTTTTTAGGGTATTTTAGATTATTTTATGGTTTTAGGGGTTTTATGTGCTTTTGGGTTTTTAGGAGTTTTATGTTATTTTTTAAGGTAATATTTTTGGGGTTTATAGGTTTTAGCATTTTTACGTTTTAAGGGATTTTAGGTATTTGGTGGAATCCTTCTATTAATGATAGATCAAATGGGTGGTGGATTTGGTGGAATCCTTCTATTAATGTCTTGAAACACAGTGTCGATGGGTAAATTATGAATAGGAAGATGAGAGGTGGATGGATTTTTAGAGACTCCAATGGTTTAGTTTGTATTGGGTTCAATTATTTTATGGTCAAGACTACTCCCGGGGTGCGGAGGTAAGGGTGCTTCACACTATCCTCATGATGCGTAAGAGATTCAATCGTCATGTGATGGAGGTTGAGTTAGACTCAGAGGTTCTGGTAATAATTAATTAGGGAAAATGTGACCCTCCATGGGATTTGGCTTATCTAACCATAAATAACTCACTAGAGACCAATTGTTGTCAGATAGAGAAACACATCTCACGAGAATCCAACTTAACAGCAGATGAACATTTTCGTGTTGGGAGTCTGAATGATACCCTTATCATCATTGATTGATTGGGGTATCTTCCTTGTGAATATAATATTTTCATCCAATGGGATAACCTTGGTCTTTACCCTTTTAGGCCTCCTTGATGCCTCTTTTTGTTTTCATCGGTGGGTGTTTTCTCAACTTTCATTCATGTTTTTAGAGTTTTCAGTGGGTTTAGGGTTTTTATTGATTTTTTTTATAAAGGGTTTTTATGGGTTTTTATGGGTTTTATAATTTTATGTCTTTTGATATTTTTAGGGATTTTAGTGTTTCTAGGGATTTCAAGGGGTTTAAGTGTTTTTGGGATCTTAATGTTTTCTTAGGGGTTTCATTTTTTATAATGTTTTACCTTTTGAGGGATTTTATTTTTTTTGTTTTTTGGGTTTTTTAGTGTTTTTTTTGATTCCGATGGATTTTAGGGGTTTTATGTGTTTAATGGGTTTTTAGGGATTTAGGGTTTTTGAGGTTTTTTTATTTTTTAGTGCTTTTACGAGTTTAAAGTGGTTTTATATTTGTTTTTGAATTTTTAGGTTTTTATGGGGTTTTTGGGTTTTCTAACGATTTTAGGGGTTTACGGTTTTAAGGCGTTGTATGGTTTATTTAGTTTTTTAGGGTCTTTTAGGGATTTTAGAGTTTTAGCAATTTTTAGGATTTTAAGGGGTTTAAAGTTATTTTTAAAGGCATTGTTATGATTTTTCATGGTTTATAGGTTTTTTTACGTTTTTAGGGATTTTTTTGTCATTTTTAGGTATTTTTTAAGATTTTTATTTTATTTTTATGGTTTTTCGGATTTTAAGGGTTTTGATAGGTTTTACGTTTTTTTCTTTTGGGTTTTGAGGTGTTTTTTTATTTTTTTAGGGTTTCAAGGTTTTTAGAGTTTTTAATGTGTTTATGGGTTTAAATTTTTTTCATAGTTTTTAGTGTTTTTATGTGTTTTAGGTTTTTAGGGTTTTTTGGGTTTTGTGGTTTTTACGGTGTTAAGGATTTTTTAGGGTTCTTGTCAATTTTAACGTTTTTAAGGGTTCCTAGTGTTTTTGGTTTTTAAATATTTTCATAAGTTTTTTAGGGTTTTATTGTTTTTTTACATTTTTTGTAGTTTTTAAGAATTTTAAGGGTTTTATGGTTTCTTTGGGCAAGGAATATGCGGAGGATAGGAAATTACCGACCCCCCCCCCCAATTTATTAGATAAAAAGGCGCAACAGAAGACAGTAGACAAGGGAGGGGTGAGGTCAATCAACCCACACCCAAAAACCCTAGAAAACCCCACAAGAACCCATGAGTCCCCAAAAAAAAACGAAAAGACACACAATAACAGAAACAGAAAAAGAAGAAAGTAAAATTCATTTCCAACAACATCACCCAGCCATACAGGATCTAGCATCACGCAGAACCATAATCGTCATCTATCTCCTCCTTCCCAAGCATCTCCACCGCCAGTATCACAGGACCACCAACATCAAAGTTATTAATTTCACCTTCACTACCTCACCTCGAAACTGAAACTTCTAGTTAGATTCTAGAAATTCACACCTAGTAGCACATCTGGGAACACATCTGCAGCACCCAAGGGCAAGACAGAAACCAACACCACTTAACAGATCCCAATTCCAGCACACACTGACTCACAACTAAACCCGTTACTCCCCATAGTACCGCAGTCCAAAATATCATCCATGACACAACCCAACTTAACTAGTAGTTCATCAAAAACATGGGGGGAAACCAGCACCCATGCCTAGAACCCAACCGCAGCACAAAATGAAGAATCCATCACCACTCAGCAGAACCAAAAACCAGCATCGACAACAAATCACAACCAAAATAGCCAACACACAGAAAACCACTAACCAACATAGCAACCAAAATGCAACAAAACATAACGAGCCCTTCAGCATTAGCATGAGATAAATCTGGATGTGAGAAACCAGAATAACGAACCTGCATTACTTGCACAAATCGGTGAAAATTCGATCTTATCTACGCCTCCTGACCAGATCCAAAATTGTGTATCATAGCATGGAGCACTATTTCCCCAAATCCAACACAAATCTAGGGAAACCACTAGGAATCATCCACCCCCAGCTCACTACTGCAAGACCTCACCTAACCTTGACATCTCCTAAACCACATGAAGCCGAGTAGCATAAGAAGCGGCGACGCCGCCCGCCAGATCATCGCACCACACCATCTACAGGAACTACAGATTTGAAGCAAGCACATAGCCCACGCTGCTGTTGAAGCTCCCTCCACTGCTGCGCTGTGACGTCAACATCATCTCCTGCCGAATCGGTTCACTCTGGAGCCACACTCGAGGAACCAAGCCAAACCAAATCCAAGGCTCTTCACGCTGCTTCCATAACCGCCAAGGAAGATCGGACCCACTCCTCCTTGGAACGCCACACACTGACCAATCTAGATATGAGAAACTCCACCATGGATCTGTGATGGCAAAGACCAAAGTCGGACCACTTCTCCCTGAAACTATAAAGTCGCACATTGAAGATGCTGTTTCTGACCCATTCCTCAATGGTTGACTTCTTTGTCTGGGGATGACGTGAGAGAAAATTGGTCTTCAAGGGCACCACATAACCAATAGAAACATACCACGAGAGGAGGGAGCAGAAATACTGAGAAAGTCGATGCCAGAGAAGCCAAAAACCGCAGGGAATAGATCGTTGCACTGGGGAAGAAACCTCGCAAGAGGAGGCGCCATCGAAGGAGAGTGTGAGAGGATAATGGATACTCAAATAACATTCTATGGTTTCTTTGGGTTTTAACGAATTTTGAGTGTTTTTATGGTTTTAATGGGTTTTAGTGTTTTTATGTTTTTTTTTGTTTTTTTTTGTTTATTTGAGTTTTAGGGGTTTTAAGTGTTTTATTGTTTTTCCACATTTTTAGGGGACTAATGGGGTTTTAGAGTTTTTAGGTTTTTTTAGTTTTTTATGTGGTTTTATAGGTTTCAAAGGGTTTTATGGGGTTTTATGGTTTTTAGGGTTTTAGGGTTTTTTATAGTTCTTTGTATTTTTTAGGGTTTTAAGTGATTTTTTGGTTTATAATGCATTCTTATGAGTTTTCAGGGTTTTTTATGTTTTTAGGATTTTTTTGGGATTTTTTGGGATTTTAAAGGGTTTTTATGGTTTTTACTTATTTTTATGGTTTTTAGTGATTTATGGTTTTTTGGGTTTATATATTTTTTTTGAGTATTTTATGGTTTTTATAGTTTTTTAGTGTTTTTTATTTTTTAGGGATTTAAATGGTTTTGAGAGTTTTTATTTGGTTTTAAGGGTTTTATGGGATTTTATGATTTTGTAAGTATTTTCGGGGGGTTTATGGTTTTTATATGTTTTAGGGTCTTTAGGCTATTTTAGGGTTTTATCATTTTTTAGGTTTCTAGGGGTTTTCAAGATTTCTAGTTTTTTTACATTTTTATGGAATTTTAAGGATTTTTATGATTATTGGAATTATATGATTTATAAATATTTTTAGGGGTTTTATGTTTTATGGGTTTTAGTGTTTTTTACGGTTTATAGCATTTGTCAGGTTTTTAGGAGTCTTAAGTGTTTTTAGGGTTTTAATGTTTTCTTAGGGTTCTCAGGGTTTTTAGGTGTTTTTATTTTTTTAATATATTTTTAGAGATTCTTAGTATTTTTATGGATTTATGGTTTTTAGCGATTTAGAGGGTTATTACTATTTTTATGTTTTTTAGGGTTTTAGGGATTTAATGGGTTTTTGGGTTTTTATGGTTTTTTTGAGTCTTTTAGGGTTTTATAGTGTTTTATAGTTTTGTATCATTTTTATGGGTTTAAATGGGTTTTAGAGTCTTTTTTGAGGTTTTAGGGGTTTTATAGGGTTTGATGGGCTTCAAGGTTTTTAGTTTTTTTTATGGTATTTAGTGGTTTTTTTAGTTTTAGGGTATTTGCGAGTTTTTAGGGTTTGTATCTTTTATTACAATTTTAGTCTTTTTTATGTGTATTTACGTTTTTAAAGATTTCTTAGGTGTTTTCGGTGTTTTAAAGGTTTTTAATATTTTATGGGATCATTGGGATTTTTATGATTTTTTGTATTTTAGGGGTTTTATAGATCTTGAAGGGTTTTATGGGTTTTTAGATATTTTGGGTTTGTTTTGTGTTTTTTCATTTTATAGGGTGTTTTTTATTTTTTAGGGGTTTTAGTGTTTTTTAGATTTTTAACATTTTTAGGGATTAAAGGGTTTTTAGATTTTTAGTGCGTTTTTAGGTATTTATGGAGTTTTGTTATTTTAGGTGTGTTTAGGGTATTTTAGGGTTTTTTTTGCATGTTTTGGTTTTTAAAGGTTTTAAGTGTTTTTTTGGTTTTTATAGTTTTCATAGTGATTCTAAATGTTTTTATGTTTTTTATTTTTTTAATAATTTGTATAATTGTTAGAATATTTGTTTGTTTTTAGGGGTTTTAGTGATTTTCAGGGGATTTAGGGGTTTTTAGGAATTTATGGTTTTATAGGGTTTGAGCATTACTTGGTTTTTGGGGTTATATGTGTTTTAGGGTTTAAAGGTTTTCTTTGGATTTTTATTGGTTTTAGGATTTTTTAGGGTATTTAGGCCTTTTTAGGTTTTTATGGGTTTTATGTTTTTTTTGTTTTTTGGGGATTTTTAGTGGTTTTATATTTTTTTCCTCTTTAGGATTTTTAGTTTTCTAGGGTTTTAAGTTTTTTATAATGTTTTATTTTTTTAGGGGTTAAAAGTTATTTATATTTTTTTTAGTTTTTATGGTTTCTATTATTTTTGGGGTTTTAATGTTTTTAGTTGATTCAAGATTTTTCGGGTTTTATGGTTTTTAAGGGGTTTTATGGTTTTTAGTATTTTTTTTGGTTTTTAGGGGTTTTAAATGTATTTATTTTTTTAAATTTTTTCTTTTGGGTTTTTAAGGTTTTAGGGATTTTGATGGGATTTTTTGTTTTTAGGGATTTTGAGTGGTTTTAAGGTTTTTTGGGGTATGTGTTTTTTTAGTTTTCTAGTTTTTTAATGTTTCAAAGGGATTTTGAAACATTTTTAAGGGTTTAAAGTGTTTTTTGATATCTTATTGGATTTTATGGTTTTTATGGGTTTTAGGGTTTTAAGGTTTTTTTCATATAATTTTTAGTAAATTATATGGTTCTATGGTCTTTTAGGGTTTATAGGGTTCTTAGTGTTTTTTATGTTTTTAGTCGTGTTATGTAATTTTAGGGTTTTAAGTTTTTCATAGGGTGTTTTAGTGTTTTTAATAGTTTTTATGTTTATAGGGATTTTGAAGGCTTTTTAGGGACTATATGGGTTTTAGTGTTTTTGGGGACTTTGATGGTTTCAGGGTATTTTATGGTTTTTTGGGGTTTCATGATTTTTTTAAATTTTATTATGATTTTTTTTCATTAGTGTCTTTAATGATTTTATGTTTTAAAGCGTTTTTTCTGTTTTTAGGGTTTTTATGTGCTTTAGGGTTTTAGGTTTTTAGGGGTTTTATTGTCTTTACCATTTTAGGTTTTTTGAGGGTTTTTTAGGATTTTTATAATTTTTATGTGTTTTGAGGATTTTTATGTTTTCTTAAGGTTTTAAGGATTTCTTAGGGTTGTCAGTGTTTGTTAAGTTTTTAGGGTTTTTTGGGAATTTTTAGGATTTTTTGGGTTTTAGGGTTTTTAGGTATTGCGATAGTTGTAGGGTTTTTAGGGTTGTTTTTATGGTTTTTTGGGGTTTTAGGTTTTTTAGTGTTTTTTGGGGTTTAAAGGTTTTTTAGAGTTCTTAACATTTTTAGGGGTTTTATTGGCTTTTTTATGGTTTTTACGAGTTTTAAGGTTTTGAAATTCTTTTTTGTGTTTTATTGGTTTAAGGCATTTTTAGGGGACTTTGTGTTTTGTTATGTATATTCAGGGTTTTCATCATTTTTAGAGTTTTTAGGGTTTTAATGGTTTTTAGTATTTTAATGTTTTCTATGGGTTTTTCAGGTTTTATTTTTTGGGTTTTAATGTTTTTAGGTATTTTTAGGGTTTTTTATTAATTTTATGTGTTTTATGGTTTGTATATATTTTTAGGGTTTTTTGGGTGTTTTTGGTTTTTTATGGTTTTTAGTGTTTTTAGGTATTTAGGGGTTTTTAGTGTTTTTATTTTTTATGGTTTTCTTAGTGGGTGTCATGGATTTTAGGGTTTTTAACATTTTTTAAAATTTTATAATTTTTTAGGATTTTATAGTTTTTTATGTTTTTAAGGTTTTAAGGATTTTAGTGTTTTTAAGGTTTTTATGTGGTTAGTTGGTATTTTTAATTTTTAGTGTTTTGAGGTTTTTAGGATTTTTTAACATTTTTGGGGATTTAAATGATTTTTATAGTATTACTGGTTTTATTGTTTTTATGGGTTTTTAGAGTTTTTAGGGTTTTTGGGTATGTATTTTTTTAGGTTGTTTAGGGTTTTTAGAATTTTTATGTTTTTTGGATTTTAAGTGTTTTAAGATATTTAAGGTTTTCTTAAGGGTTTTTAGGGACTTTAGGGTTTTTTATGATTTTAGTTATTTTTATGGATTTTTTAGAATTTTTATGGTTTTAGGATTTTTAGGGATTTTGAGTGTTTTATAGGGTTTTGGGGTTTTATGTTTTTTGGGTTTTAGGGGTTTTTTGTATTTTTAGGGTTTTCATTGGGTTTTTAGTGTTTAATCATTTTTTGTGGTTTAAATGGGTTTTAGAGTTTTTAGGTGTTTTTAGGTTTTTATGGGTTTTAATGGTTTTTAGGGTTTTAGGTGTTTTTGGGGTTTTTTGGGGTTTTTTGGGGGTGTTAGAATTTTCAAGGTTTTTAGTTGTATTAAGTGTTTTCATGTTTTTAGGGTGATCATAGGTTTTTTAATCTTTATATGGTTTTTTACATATTTAGGGATTTTAGGGACTTTTTTTTGTTTTTTTTGGTTTTGTATGGTTTCTAGGGATTTTATGGGGTTTAGGGTTTTAGTGATTTTAGGGTGTTTATAGCATTTTTTTGGTTTTTATGGTATTTCTTGGTTTTTAGAGTTTATATACTTTTTATAGTTTTTAATTTTTTTAGGGGAATAAATGGTTTTTAGAGTTTTTAGTAGTTTTTTGGGTTTTTATCGGTTTATTTGGGTTTTAAGGGTTTTAGGGGTTTTTATGGTTTTTAGGATTTTTAGGGGTTTTAGGGTTTGTAGGGTTTTTTGAGTTTTTAACAATTTTAAGGTTTATGGGGTTTAAATTTTTGTAGGTTTTTAAGGTTTGCATAGTGGTTTTTTAGGATTTTAAGGGTTTTTTATATTTTAAGTGTTTTTAAGACTTTTTTTTATATTTTTTGGGTTTTTAGTGTTTTTAGAGATTTTGAGGTGTTTTAGGGTTTTTTTCTGATTTCTAGGGTTCTGTTTTTATTTTTATGGTTTATACTTTTTTATGGTTGTTAACATTTTTATGGGTTGAAAGTACTTTTAGTGTTCTTAGTGAGTTTTTTGGGTTTTTATGGGATTCCTGGGTTTTTAGGGGTTTTATGTGTTTTTAGGTTTTTATGGTTTTCATAGGGTTTTCAAGGATTTAGGGGTTTTTTGTTTAAGGGATTTTTAGTGATTTTAGGGTCTTTTAGGGTTTTCAGCGATTTTAGGGTTTTGAAGGGTTTTAGTGGTTTCTTGGTTTTTAGGATTTTTTTTTGGGATTTAGGATCTTTTATATTTTTTTTTCTTTTTAGGGGTTTAAATGTTTTTAGTTTTTTTAATGAGTTTTTTAGTGTTTTATGGGTTTTTTGGTTTTTTGGCTGTTTTATAGATTTTAGGGTTTTTAGGTGTTGTAGGGTTATTTAGGTGTTTTAGATTTTTTAGGTTTTTATGGGTGTAATATTATTTGGGTATTTAAGGTTCTCTTTTTGGTTTTAATGGTTATTTTTATGAATTTAGGGATTTTTGAGATTTTTGAGGCATTTTAGGATTTTAGTTTTTATGGGATTTTGGGGGGTTTTGGAATTTTTTTAGGGGTTTTTAGATAAATTTATAGTTTTCTATGTTTTTAGGAGTTTGAAGGGATTTACGGATATTTTGTGGGTTTTAGGATTTTATTGCATTTAGGTATTTTATGTTTTTAGGGGTTTATGGGTTTTAGGGATTTTAGGTTTTTTGTGTTTTTAGGGTTTTAAGGGTTTTAGGGGTTTTATGTGTTTTTAGGATTTTATGGTTTTCGTAGGGGTTTTAAGGGTTTTAATGGGTTTTTAATTTTATAGGGGTTTTTTGGGTTTTAATGGGATTTTAGTAATTTATGGTTTTTTGGGATTTTAATGGTTTTAGGGTTTTTAGTTTTTTGTGAGTTTCTAGGGGTTTGATGGTTTCCTAGAGTTTTTAAATAAATTTAGGGTAGAAGAGGTTCGGGACAAGGCAAGACTATCCCCCCAAATATCAAAGGAAAAAAAAAGTACAAGACCACGGGAGGGGCCGGGTCAATCGACCCATACCCAAAAACAATCCCCAAAAGGAAAACAAAAAAAAGAAAACAATGGAACAGAAAAAGACACAGCAGACCGAACAACCCAGCAACACATCATGCGTCTTCCCATCTATGGGGATCCCCATCTACACCATACCTAGAGGAGGAATCTGAGTCCACCGTCTCTCATTAAAATGACTCATACTGCTTGCGGAAGTCAGTACAATACCTCCTGGGTCGCTTCTTCTCCAGCTTCCAATCCGATCGATCCTTGGAAAGAGCATCCTCCATAGCTTTGGAAGCCTTCGAGGAGGCCCCTGTAGCCATTGATTTGGAAGGGAGGTATAGTCTCTCCTTGACCTCCTCTTGGTAGGGGAATCACTCCCCCTTTTCCTGTTGTGAAAGACACCATCAGTACTCACCACCTTGGGGCTCCCCTCTAGCTTGGAACCAACAGTTTCGGGCTTAGACCCTCCTTTTGGATTCCGGGGGTCCGAGTCAGGATGGACTGAGCCATCCATCAAGGTCCTCATCCTACAATTCATGGGTGTTTTCGCATCATTGAAGTCATTACGGGCCCCTATGACAAAATAATATTTGACATCTTCATCAATGTTATCCCAGTCAAATGTAACTTTCAGTTTGGGGTGCTGTAGAATCTCTCATCGATGTTGCTCAAGGGGGATTTGAGAACTGTCCAACATGATCATATCAGCGAGTTCAACACAGGGAGGTAGCTTTTCAAAGACAACAAGATTTATTCCCAAACTCGGTTGCACCACAGTCTGCCCAGCACCAGAAGGGGCTACATCACAAAGCTCCTGTTCCAGCAAATGATTAGATGGGGTGGCCTTGGCACCACCTAAACCATCACCCGGGGTATTTAAGGTCGTCTCTTCTAAGTTGATGTTAGAGACCCGCCACTCCTCATCCGCCTAATAATAACCCAGTGACACCTAACAATCCCTCTCCTTTGGTTCAAGCACTAAAAATGGATTCGAAGTGAGAACCATGTCCTGTTCTAACTCCTAACCATTTTCCTCGGCAGAAGAGACATTCGTTATCAACCCCCTCCATCCTAGCCACTCAGAACCTAGTCTGGGAATGTCACTGAACACCCCACTCAGAACCATCTGAAATCAGTCATCAACAACCATATTTTTCTCAGGAACCACCTCCACAACCCCATTGGAGGAAGGGGAAACACCTGCCTGCCCTAAATCAGCCTTCATTTGCTTGAATCAATCATTTACCAAGACCCCTAGGTGAAGCTCCCCCTCATTTTTATCAGGGCATGGTGCATCCCCATAGCAAGAAGCCAGGTCCATCCATGGAGGGGTGGCACATACATCACTCTCAAAAACCCTGAAATCACTGCCCCCATGACGACACACCCATTTAACATGACCAAGAGTCAGGCATGATTCACAGTAATTCACCCAGGATTCGAAAACCATAGGTTTCTTCCACAATATATCTTCACCAATCTCAACACAAACAATATCAACTGGTTGCTTGGAGACATCGTCCTCAATATAGACTCTCAGAGAAACCAAATGACAGAGGGATCGCATTCACCTATCCACACATAGAAATCTTCCAACCATATTTCCCAGTATTTTAAGAATTGAAAAATTTTGGAAGGGAAGATGGAGTTTAGTGAATCATACCCAAGTGGATACCAAAGGTGAGTCCTGACGTAAATGATGATCAAAGATCCACCTGAAGAGAGAAAAATGCACGCCATCACATCTTCCAGGGGAAACAGAGCAGGCCTTGATAAGGTCTTCCTCAGAAGAAAATCGAATCAAAATATGGTATGAATCAACCAAGCCCACCATCGCCCTATCTTGGAGATCCCAATGTTCGAACACAAATCTATCAAAAATATCCATTGGGGGCACCAGTTTGTGAATCGATCCACTAGAGTCAGATTATGAAAAGATGAAGCCTCGATGAACTCAGAAATTTACAACTGCATCTTTATATGTCCTTCAAACAGACCCGACACTTTAGGGATGAGATTAATACACAGAAAAGAAGGGAGAGAATCAGGATCTGAGAACAGAATGAAGGTTATTCTTGCATCAAGAACTAGCGAGGATCCCTCCCCCTCAGGTGGTGAGGCCAAGTCGTGGTAGTCACCATTGTCTTCAATTCGGCAGAGGATGGTCACCTTCACGGAGCGGAGCGGGAGAGAGCAGGTCATCCATCTTCTAGGTAATTAAATTTAGGGGCTTATTTAGTTTTTATATTTTTTGGTGTGATTTTAGGGGTTTTATGGGGTTTAAGTATTTTCAAGGATTATATAGTTTTTAGGGTTTTTAGGAGTTTTATAGTTTTAGTGGTTTATTTGGGATTTTCTGGTTTTTAGGGTTTTTAGGGTTTTTAGGGTTTTTAGGGTTTTATGGTGTCTAGGGTTTCTTAGGTTTCTAAAGGATTTTAGTGTTTTTAATGGTTTTTAGCTCTTTTTAGGTTTTTAGGGGTTTAAGTGTTTTAAGGTTCTTATGGTATCCATAGTGTTTTGTAGGGTTTTCAGTGTTTTTATGTTCTTATAGATTTTTTGGGATTTCCTAGTGTTTTTATGGGGTTTTATGGTTTTTATGAATTTTGAGGGGTCTTGTGGGTTTAAGGTTTTTATGTTTTTTTGTGTTTGTAGGGTTTTTTTAGATTATTGGGTATTTAAGGGTTTTTATTTAATTTTTACATTTTTATGGATTTATAGGGTTTTATTGTTTTTAAAGGATTATTAGGGGTTTTATGGGTTTTTAAGTAGTTTGAAGGATTTCAGAGGTTTTAAATGGTTTTAAGGTCTTTTGGGTTTCTTAGATTTTTAAGGGTTTTAAGTTTTTTAGGTTTTTAAGGTTTTCATAGAGGTTTTTAATTTTTTAGTTCTTTTATGTTTTTTCCTAATCTTTGGGATTTTTTAGGAATTTTATGGGTTTTAATGTTTTTAGGAATTTTAAGGGTTTTTAGTACTATTAGTGTATTAACTGTTTTTATCATTTTTAAGTTTTTTTTGAGTTTTTCATATTTTTTTGTTTTTTAGGTTTTCATAGGTATTTTCTATATTTTAGGGGGTTTGATTTATTTAATGATGTTTAAGTATTTATTGGATTTTATAATATTTTATGATTTTTAGGTATTTTGAGGGTTTTTGGGTTTTTATGGGTTTTTTGGGGTTTTATGGTTTTTTGAGTTTTTAGGGGTTTCATTGATTTTTAAGGGTTTAAATTTATTTATATGTTTTAGGTTATTTATGGTTTTCCCACATTTTTTGAGGATTTTTTCATTTTTAGGTTATTTAGGGTTTTTAAGTGTTTTTAGGTTTTCAAGGTTTTGTTAATGTTTATCAAGGGTTAATGTTATTTTATATTTTTTGGGATTTTTATGAATTGTTATGATTTTACAGGTTTTTAGTAATTTTTGGGATCTAGAAGGATTTTAGGGATGTTATGTTTTTAGTGTTTCTTTTGGGTTTTAGAATTTTTTAATTGTTTAGGGGTTTTCAGGAATTTTAGTGTGTTTAAGAATATTTAAGGGTTTAAAGTGTTTTTATAGTTTTTAGTGGTCTTAGGTTTTTTATGGTTTGTTTGGGTTTTTTGAGTGATTTTGTTGAATCTTGAGTTTTAGGGTCTTTTATGGTATTAACGTTTTTTAGGTTTTTTAGGGGTTTAAAGTGTTTTTTGGTTTTAAAGTATTTCTTAGGGGTTTTAATGGTTTTTAGTTTTTTTATGTTTTTTTGGGTATTTTATATATTTTAGGGTTTTTTTTTGTTTTTAGGGGTTTTAAAATTGTTTTTTGGTCTTATGGTTTTTTAGGGTTTTTGGTTTTTTGGCCTTTAGTGGTTAAATGAGTTTTTAAGATTTTATGGTTTTCATAGAAGTTTTTTATGGGTATTAGGGGTTTTTTCATCTTTTGGTATTTTTAGGACCTTTTTGTGTTTTTATGGGTTTTTTATTTTTTTAGGGATTTTGAGGGGTTTAGGTTTTTTCTGATTTTATGGATTTCATGGTATTTGTGGGGGCTTATATTTTTTAATATTTTTTCTGTTTTTAAGGTTTTTGAGAGTTTTTATGGTGTTTGGGGGTTAAAGGGGTTTTACAGTTTTTGTTGGATTTTGGGGGATATTATGGGTTTTTGGGATTTTCATGGTTTTAAAGGGTTTTCTATAATTTTTGGGTTTTTGTGTTTTTAGGGGTGTTTAGGGGTTTTAGGGGTTTTAGGGGTTTTAGGGGTTTTTGAGTTTTTAGGTTTTGAGGGTTTTAATTTTTTCTTATGGGGTTTCTGGGTTTTTAGTGTTTTTCTACATTTTATAGATGTTAATAGTTTTTTTGGGTTTTATGGTTTTTATAGTTTCTAGGGATTTTGAGGGGTTTTATTGTTTTTTGGGTTTTTATAGTTTTTGTGTTTTTAGAGTTTTTATATTTTTATGTTTATAATATTTTTTTGAGTTTTTTAATGTTTTTAGGGTTTTAATGGGTTTTGAGGGTTTTTTGTTGGTTTTGGTGGTTTTAGGGTTTTAGGGTTTTCAGAGTTTTCAATTATTAATGTTTTTAGGTTTTTATGTGTTTTATGTGTTTTCATGATTTTAACGGTTTTCTTTAAATTTTTTAGTGTTTTAAGTGTTTTTGTTTTATGGATTTTTGGATTTTTATGGTTTTTAGTGTTTTTATGGATTTTATGGGTATTTTTAGGGTTTATTGGGTTATTATTATTATTTTATGTTTTTAGGGGTTTTTTTGAGTTTTTATCATTTTATGTTTTTTTAGAATTTTTTAATGTTTTTAGTGGGTTAAAGGGGTTTTAAATTTTTTAGTGTGTTTTATGCATTTTAGGGGTTTTTAGTTATTAGGGTTTTAGGGGTTTTAGGGGTATTAATAGTTTTTAGGTTTTAAAAGTTTTATTATGATTTGTCAATATTTCTTAGGTTTTTAGGTTTTAGCGATTTTTCTGGATTTTTTTTTTGGTTTTTTTCGTTTTTTTGGATTTTGAGAGGTTTTGGGTTTTTAGAGTTTTTATGGTTTTTATTGGTTTTAGGGTTTTTTTGAGATTTTATTATTTTAAGTTTTTTAAAAATCTTGTTATTTCTTTAGAGATATAAAGGTATTTTAGATTTTTCAGCAGTTTTTGGGGGTTTATGAGTTTTTTGGTGTTTTTATGGTTTTTGGATTTTATTGTTTATTTATTTTTTATGGTTGTTCAGATTTTGTAAGGATTTTGGAATTTTTTATGTTAATAGGGGTCTTATTTGATATTATATTTTTTGGGTTTGCTTAAGGGTTCTATGGGATTTTAAGGGTTTCACGTTTTTAGGTATGTTTAGGGATTTTTAAGGATTTTTATCAATTTAGGATTTTTAGGTATTTTATGGGTTTTAAGGATTTTTACGGTTTTACGGATTTTTAAGTTTTTTTAGGTTATTTATGGTTGTTAAGGTTTTTATCATTTTTAGAATTTTTAGGTTTGTTGGGGTTTTATATATTTTTTGGTTTTTTAGGTTTTCTTAGTGTTTATGATAATTTTACGGTTTGTTTACATTTTTAGGAATTTTTAATGCATTTTTTGTATATTTATGGGTTATCATGTTTTTTTGGGATTTTCAGGGTTTTAAGGGGTTTTATGGGTTTATAGGTATTTTTGTTTTGTTGGTTTTAATTGAGTCTTAGTATGTTTTTGTTTTTTTATTGTTTCTTCAAATTTTTATGGTTTTATGATATTTTAGCACCACTGGAAAATAGATTTATACCCATGGTTTACACAAAACCATGGGTATTGGTATTATATGGGAACCTATACCCAACGTTTTACCTAAACCATGGGTATAGGCACCCCTATACCCACGGTTTTTGGCAAGCCACTGGTATAGGTAATGTATGGAAACCTATACCCCCGGTTTTCCAAAACCGTGGGTATAGGGTCGTTTTTCGAGACATATACCCACATTTTAACAGAAACCATTTGTATGGGGTTAATTTTTGAAGATCTATACCCACGGTTTTGTAAAGCGTGGGTATATCTTTTCTGCCTTATGGTAGGATTTTTTTTCACGGGGCAAAAACAAATTTCAAATAAAATCCTATTCCCACAGTTTTCTACCTATAGCCACCATTTATATAAATATATATAACTAAATATATATTCATATATGAATAATACATATAAGCAAGTGGTTAGGCTCTAGAGGAATAAAATAGCGGTCCAGGGATTGAATCTCACAACTGATTTTTTTATCAAAGCTATACCCATGTGTTTAAAACCATGGGTATAGGTGAATGACACAGTGTCATGTTGACTGACATGGTGGACTAGACATATACCCATGGTTTCCTAAACTGTGTGTATAGAACTAGGGCTATCCCGACACCTCGGTTTCCCATGGTTCCCTAAAACCGTGGTTTTAGCCTATACCCATGGTTTTAAGGGATATACACATGGTTTCAAACCATGGTTATAGGTCAAATTTCCAATTGTGTAGGATTTTTTAAGGTTTCATGTTGCTTTATAGTTTTTCTGATTTTTAGGATTTGTAAATTATTTAGGGTTTTAAGGGGATTCAATCGTTTTTATGTTTTCATGGTTTTCGTCGAGGGTTTTAGGGGTTTTAGGTTTTTTACATTTTTAGGGATTTATTATTTTTTTAGGATTTTTGTCAGATTTTAGTGTTTTTTTGGATTTTCAGGGGTTTATGGTTTTTTCGGGTTTCTAGGGTTTTTATGTTTTTTTTCATGGTTTTAGTAGTGTTTTTTGAGTATTTAGGTTCTCTATGTATTCTTAGTGTTTTTATAATATTTAGGGGTTTAGAGGTATTTAGTATTTTTTTTGGGTTTTTTGGGGTTTTATGGTTTTTAGGGATTTTAAGGGTTCTATGTATTTTTATGGATTTTATGGTGTTTAAGGTTTTTGGGTTTTTGGGTTTTTATATTTTAGGGGTTTTAAGTGTTTCTAAGGATTTTATGTTTTAAGGGTTTCTTAGGATTTATCAAGGGTTTTACCATGTTTTATGTGTTTAGGGGTCTTTAGGATTTTTAGGGTTTCTATGGGTTTTTAGGTTTCTTAGGGATTTTTAGGGGTTTTAGGGTTTTTAGGTTTTTGATCTTTTTTTGGGTTTTTTCAGTTTTACTGTGTGTTTTTTTTGTTTTTTAGGGTTTTAAAGGATCTGAATATAAATTTTACATTTCTATTTTTAAAGTGTCTTTATAGTTTTTAATGGTTTTTAGAGTTCTTATGAGTTTTTATGGTTTATATGTTTTTAATAAATTTAATGGGTTTTAGGGTTTTAGGGTTTTAGGGGTTTTACGGTTTTGTAAGTGTTTTAAGTGTTTTTAGGTTTTTAGTGGTGTAAATTGTTTTTAGGATAGGGTTTCTTATGTTTTTAGGGTTTTTTAGGTAATTTTCTGATTTTTTGGTTTTTAGGGATTTTGAGGGTTTTAGTTATTTGAGTTTTTCGGGTTTTTTAGTTTTTTTGTGTTTCTATATATTTTTATAATTTTTTAACGTTTTACGGGATTAATGGGGTTTTATAGTCTATAGTGTGTTTTTTGAATTATATAGGATTTTATGTTTTTATGGTTTTTATTGGTTTCATGGTTTTAGGGTTTTTAGGGATTTTATGGTATTTTAATAGTTTTTAGTGTTTTTAGGGTTTACGTGTTCTGTTTGATTTTAAGGTTTTAATAGGGTTTTTTAGGGTTTTTCATTTTATTGATTTTCTAGGATATTTAATGTTTTTAGTGTTTTTAGGGATTTTGATATTTTTAAGTATTTTTTAAGGTTTTAGTGTTTTTAGGGATTTTTTATTTTTTAGGGTTTTAAAGGTTTTAAAGGTTTTTTTGAGTTTTTTTTATTTGGATTAAAAGGGGTTTAGGGTATTTAGTTATTTTTAGGGTTTTATAGGTTTTTAGGGGTTTAAGTGTCTTTTATTTGTTTTTATCTTTTATAGGTTTTAAGGGTTTTTACATTTTTATTGATTTTTAGGGATTGTTTGCATTTTTTGGGGTTTTTGGGGATTTTAGGGATTTTGAGAGTTTTTATGGTTCTTTTGATCAATTTTTTTAGGTTTTTAGGGGTTTATGTGTTTTTTGGTTATTCTTATTTTCTTATGGGTTTTCATGTTTGTTATGGTTTTTTAAATTTTTGTGTATTTTTTTGGACCATTTTAGGATTTTTTTTGGTTTTTATGATTTTAAGTGGGTTTTGGGGGTTTTATGGGTTTTAGGGTTTTATAGTTTTTTGGTTTTTATGATTTTTCTCTTTTTTAAGGTTTTAATGTTTTTTAGAGTTTTTCAACATCTTTAAGGGTTTAACGAGACTTTATAATTTTTTAGTAGTTTAGGGTTTTTTTGGTTTCTATGTTTTTTAGAGGTTTTATGTACTCAAGGGTTTTCTGGTTTTTATAAGATTTTATTGTTTTTAGATATTTAGGGGTTTTAGTGTTTTGAGTTTCTTAAGGATTTCCTATGTGATATCAGGTTTTGTTAGGGGTTTTACATTTTTAGAATTTTTAGGGTTTTTAGGATTTTTAACGTTTTTAGGGATTTAATGGATATTTAGAGTTTTTAGAAATTTTATGGTTTTAGAGTTTTTGTTGTTTTTGAGGGTTTTTGGATTTTTTTAGTTTTTTGGGTTTTAATGGTTTTTTAGATCTTTTAATTATTTTACTGTTTTAATGGGATTTTATCGTTTCTAGTGGTTTTAGTGTTTCTTGGGGTGTATGGGTTTTATGGTTTTTTGGGGTTTTATGGTTTTTAGGTTTTTTAAGGGTTTTATTTCTTTTTATATTTTTTTAACAGTTTTAAGTTTTTTTATGTTTTTAAGGTTTTCTTCGGGATTTTATGTGTTTATAGGGTTTTTTTACATTTAAAGGATTTTTAGGGATTTTCTATTATATTTTTTGTTTTTAGGGGTTTTGTGTTTTTGTATGGGTTTAAATGATTTTTATGGGTTCTTTTTGGGTTTTTGGTTTTTGGGTTGTTAGGGTTTTTATGATTTTTTTAGGGTTTTTATTAATTTTTAGAGGATTAATTTTTGATCCTCACAAATTTCTATGCCCACATGATTCATCCTCGGTGTGAGAAACAAGAGGATGTGAAAGATTCAACAACCACACACTCCCTCTTCCACTGATGGAATAGGGTGGGCCTACGACGAAAGAAGCTGGGGTGTTGGTGGGCGAGGGTGAAAGCATTGAACACTTCAATGTAAAATGAAATTGAAGGTCTTTGGATCTGACCCAATATGCTAGGGTATTAATCCATGAGGAATGTCCTAAAATTGGTCTTGGTAGGGGTGGGAGATTTTTATTTTGTTCAAAAGTAAAAGTAGGTGTGAATCATAACTTTCCTACCAGGGCCCCGAAGATTTGGGTTTTACAGACGATAAAGTATGAGCATGGCCCGAACCCTAATCCTCTGAACCAAGAACTCCCCCACACTATTCCTGGGAGAATGTTCCATCTGACAGTGGATATAGAATCCCACATACAATCAATGAATCCTGACCCCATTAAAAAAAATGTGGGAAACCATTGACTTCATATATACAAACCCAAATGGGCGACACGTTGATGTGCCTTTCCCAAGGGTTTGTTAAGTAATGGGGTTTTGGAGGAGGTTTCAACATATCCTCTTTCCGATAAGGGAGATAATAATGAGGAGGCCTTACTATGAATGACTTTGAAGAAGGCTTGATGAAAGCCTTGTATAGGTTTAAGGGATAAGGTGAATCAAAGAGGGGCACCCAAGTAGGTATCTGGTGTGTAGGTATGGGTGCACATGTAGGCTTGGATGACATGATGTTTACTTAAGTGACAAAAAACCTGGATGTTAAAACATGGGAAAGACTTGACTGAAGCCTGTAAGAGTATTCACAAGTATTACTAGAAGTGGGGTTCTCAAGTCCCATTGAGAGGAATGGGTGGTGTGTATGTGTTTCTGATTTAGGGAGGTTTGGCACTTTAGGAGTGCAAGTGTTATGTATTTCAATTACTAAATGTACTTACGTCTTACTATCATTATTTAATTCCTCTTCCCTAGGTGTTAAAACAAATACCTTGATGGTTTTTGAAGACCGGAGTGATGCACTAGGGTAACAGTAGTTGTAATTGGGCATCCATAAAATTAGTCTATAACAAATAAAGACACCAAGTGTCTATTTAGAGGAAAAATAGGTGAACCAAAGTGGAAGGAGATTGGGCACTCAAGTAGGCCTGCATGCCATTATGGGGGCATACAAGTACTTGCACGTCGCCAGAACCTTGGGTGCCACTTTGGGGACATAGCCAAATTTATTACTCTATAACATAGGGGATGCACCCCTACACTCCTTCCTGGGATCAGTGCTAGGCTATTGTCCCATCCCTTTAGCCCGGTTCCATCGCTACCATCACTAACCCCCATGAAAAATATAGATTCACACTGCGAACTATTCAAGCTTGACCGAGGACGTTTTGGGTCATGGAACATAGAAATACATCTTCAATTATGGAGAAGTCCATGGATCACATTTCATTGTGTCTAAAAAGTTTTTTAAAATTAATATCTTTGAATTTTTTTTTGAGTTTTTTTCTATGTTTTAATAGTTTTATTGGGTTTTACTATTTTCAATGGCTTTAGGGGGTTTTTTAATTTTTTTTAATGGTTTTTTGGGTATTTTAAGGCATTTAGCATTTTTTTTTATTTTTAGAGCTTTTCAGTGTTTTAGGTTTTTAATGTTTTCTTATGGTTTTTAGGGTTTTAAGATTTTTTATATTTTTAGGTATTTCTAGGCTTTTTTTAGGATTTTATAATTTTAGGGGTTTTAATGATTTTATTGTTTTTTGGGGTTTTATTAGTTTTTTGGGTTTTAATGGTTTTTTTGATTTTTTTGGTTTTTAAGGTTTATTAGAATTTTTTAATGTTTTCTGGTGATAAAATAAATTTAGAGTTTTTTGTCAGTTTTTAGTTTTTTTAGGGTTTTCTAGAGGTTTTATAGTTTTGAGGGTTTTATGGTTTAGTGTTTTTTGGGTTTTTTAGGTTTTTAGGGGTTTTAATTGATTTTAGGTTTTTAAGGTTTTATTTTGGGTTATCTGGATTTTTAGGGTTTTTTTATGTTTTTTGTGATATTTATGTATTTTTTATATTTATTATGGTTTTTAGGGATTTGAGAGTTTTTTGGGTTCTTATGATTTTTTGGGTTTTTAGGGTTTTTATGATTTTTTTAGGATTTATATGGTTTTTAGAGTTTTTAAAAGTTTTTAGTGGTTTAAAGAGTTTTTAGAGTTTTTAGTGTTTTTTTTGGGTTTTATGGGTTTTAGGTTTTTTTAGGTTTTAGTGGTTTTCATGGGTTTTAGGGTTTAATGGTTTTTAAGGGTTTTCGGCGTTTTTTGGTTTTTTAGGGATTTACATGTTTTTTGGGTTTTTTATGTTTTAGGTATTTTTAGTGATTTTTTTATTTTTATGGGATTTTATAGTTTTTATGAATTTGATGGGTTTTTCAAGTTTTTTTGGGTTTTTATAGTTTGTTGGGTTTTTAGGCTTTTTTTAGTTTTTAGGGTTTTTATGGATTTTAGAATTTTCTAATGTTTTTTGGGGTTTAAAGGGTTATTAGAGTTTAAATTGGTTTTATGGTTTTATGGGTTTTGTAGGGTTTTAGGGTTTTAGGTGTTTTAAGGTTTTTTTATGTTTTTAAAAGTGTTTTTAGTGTTTTTAACATTTTTTAGGATTCTAGGGTTTTATTTTCTTTTGGTTTTTAGGGAATTATTTGGGTTTTTTGTTCTTATTGTTTTTTTTAATTTTGAGGGATTTTTGGATATTTTTAGGTTTTTTATTTTCTTAGGGTTTTATAGTTTTTTTTGGGGGGGGGGGGTTGAGATTTTTATGATTTTATAGGGTTTTAAATATTTTTAACATTTGTAGGGGTTTAAATATTTTTTTTTAGATTTTTAGTTATTTTTATTGTTGTTATGATTTTTTTGTGGGTTTTATTGATTTTAGGTGGTTTATGGATTTTAGGGGTTTTTAAGCTTCTTTAGGGATTTTTTCCATTTGATAATTTTTTATTTGTTTTAAGTGTTTATAGGTTTTTAAGGTTTTCTTAGGGTTTCCCAGGGTTTTTAGGGGTTTTATATGTTTCTAGTGATTTTAGGTATTTTTTTCTGAATTTTTGGTTTTTTGGATTTGTAAGTATTTTTTGGAGTTTTTGGTATTTTTAAGGCGTTTAGAGCGTTTAAGGTTTTTTGGGGTTTTAGGATTTTTTTTAATATTTTTTAGAGTTTTTAAAAAAAATTTAGGGGATTAAAGGAATTTTAGGTGTTTTAGTGGGTTTTTGGGGTTTTATGGGTTTTATGGTTTTTAATGTTTTTAGGGGACTTTATTGTTAAAGGCTTTTTAGGATTTTTAGTTTTTTTAAATATTTTTAGGAGTTTTAAGTGTTTTCATTTTTTGTGGTTTTCTTATGGGTTTTCTAGGTTTTAGTAATTTTTAAATTTTTAGATATTTTTAGGTTTTTTTAATATTATTATGTTTTTTAAGGTTTTTAGGAAATTTTTGAGTTTTAGTGGTTTTATTTTCTTTTGGGTTTTGGGGGTTTTAGGGATTTTATTAATTTTTTGGGTGATTATTGTTATTTATAGTTTTTTTATCATTTTTAGGGGCCTTATGGGATTTATAGTTTTTAGTGGTTTAAGGGGTTTTATGTGTTTTTAGGGGTTTTTATGGGTTTTATGGTTTTTAGTAATTTTAGGGTTTTTAGAGTTTTTTAGGATTTTTAGGGGTTTAAATGTTTTATTGTTTTTAATGACTTCTTTGTATTTTATGTTTTTTTAGAGTTTATTACATTTTAAGAGATTTTTAGGTCCTTTTTTTATTTTAATGGTTTTTAGGGTTTTTTTGAAATTATAGGGATTTTATGGGTGTTCAGGTTTTTATTATTTTTTCAGATTTTAGGGTTTTTTGTGTTTTTTCTGGATGTTTTAAAGTTCTTATATTTTCTTAATATTTTAGGGGTTTAAAGGGGTTTTAGTTTATTTAGTGGGTTTTTAATGTTTTTGTTTGTTTTTAAGGTTTGTATAGTTTTTACGGGTTTTATGGTTTTCATGGTTTTATGGTTTTTAGAATTTTTTAGGTTTTTAAGGGTTTTAAGTGGGTTTAGGGTTTTAAACATTTATTAGGGGTTTTAAATGTTTTAATATTTTTTATGTTTTTAGGAATTTTTTGGGAATTTTTCGGATTTTTATGTATTTCATGGATTTTAGGGATTTTGAGGGTGTTTAGAGTTTTTGGGTTTTTTTGGTTTTTTTAGTTTTCAGCGTTTTTAAGTGTATTTGAGGGCGTTTAATGTTTTTTGGGTTTCCTAAAATTTGTATGGGTTTAAATTTTTCTTTTATTATTAGTGGGTTTTAGAGTATTTATGGGTTTTATGGATTTTTAAGGTTTTAGGGGTTTTATGGTATTCTAGAAAATATTAGGGGTTTTAAGTTTTTTAGGGGTTTTAGGTAATCTTATGGGTTTTCTAGGTTTTTAGGATTTTTATGTTTTTTTGGATTTTTTGGTATTTTTTAGGATATTTAGTGATTTTATGGATTTCGATGGGTTTTTTTAGGTTTTTTTTGATTTTCTATGGGTTTTAGGGTTTTTAGTGTTATTAATGGTTTTTATAGATTTAATTTTTTTTAGGTTTTTAATGTTTTCTTTTGGTTTTTAGAGGTTTTATGGGGTTTTTATGTTTTTAAGGATATTTAGGTCATTTTTGGGATTTTATGGGGTTTTTTGGTTTTTTGGGGTTTTTTAGTTTTTTTTTTGGATTTATAGTTTTTTTAGTTTTAAGGGTTAAAATATTTTTTAGTGTTTTAAATTATTTTTGGTAATTATAGGATTTTTAGTGTTTTTAGTCGGTCTTTGGGTTTTTATGGGTTTTTAGAGTTTGTAAGGCTTTTAGGGATTTTATGATGATTTTGATTTTTGGGGATTTTTTGGGTGTTTTGGATGTTTTTAGGGGTTTTAAGTGTTTTAAGGATATTCTGGGTTTCGTAGGGATCTTCATGTTTTTTTTTATATTTTTTTGGAATTTTGGGGATTATTTATTATTTTTATGGTTATTTATGATTTTTGGGATTTTTTGGTTTTAAGGGGTTTTTAGGGTTTTTTGTTTTGTTTTTGAGTTTTTAGAGGTTTAATGTTTTTTATATTTTTGAACAGTTTTAGGGAATTAAAGGGTTTTTATAATTTTTAATGTATTGGAGGGTTTTATGAGTTATTTGGGTTTTCTAGGGGTTTTAGGGGATTTATCTTTTTTTATCATTTTTTGGGGATTTAAGTGTTTTTAGGTTTTTATGGTTATCATACGGTTTTTAGGGGTTTTTATATTTTTATTGATTTTTAGATATTTTAAATATTTTTATTATTTTTAGGGTTTATAGGTATTTGAAGGTTTTTTGGGTTTTTAGGATTTTTATGGTTTTCTTTGTGTTTTTAGGTTTTTAATAGTTTTTTAGTGATTTTACAGTTTTTTTGAGTTTTTTAATGATTTACAGCATTCAAATGGTTTTTAGAGTTTTTCATGGGTTTAGGATATTGTGGGATTTTTAGTGTTTTAAGGATTTTAGGTGTTCTTATGGGTTTTAGCGTTTTAGGTTTTTTGAGGTATTTAGGGATTTTAATGATTTTAGGGATTTCAATGGTTTTAAGTGTTTTTAGGTTCTTATGGTTTTCTTATGGGTTACCTTTTTTATTTTTTTTACCTTTCTATGGATTTTTTTTACTTTTTTCATGGGGTTTTTAATTTTTTAGGGATTCTAATGGAATTTGGGGGTTTTAGGGTATTTATGGTTTTTGGGGTTTTAGGGTTTTTTTGATTTTTAGGGGTTTTGAAGTTTTTTTAGTTTTTTTGCGCTTTTATGTGTTTAAATGGGTTTTTCTATTTTTAGTGAATTTTCAGGTATTATTTTGTGTTTTTGTGTTTTATAAGGATTTTAGGGTTTATATAATTTCTAGGGGTTTTATGGTTTATATGGGGTTTTAGGGTCTTTTATGGTTTAAGGGGTTTTATGTGATTTAATTTTTTTTAATGGTTTTGTTATGGTTTTTCATGGTTTTTAGAATTATTTATATTTCTAGGGTAATTTTTTAATTTTTTTTGATTTTTTAGGAAGTTTCTTATTTTTGGGTTTTTAGGGATTTTAAGGGGTTTAATGTTTTTAGGGGTTTTAGGGTTTTATATTTTTTTGGATTTTGAGGGTTTGTTTGATTTTTTAGAGTTTTCAAGTATTTTAAGTGTTTTTTAATATTTTTTGGGGTTTAAAGGGGTTTTATGGATTTTAGTGTTTTTTATGGGTTATAGGATTATTTTAATTTTTTAGGGGTTTTTATGGGTTTTATGGTTTTTCGGATTTTTTTTGGGGTTTTAAATTTTTCTAGGGTTTTTAACATTTTTTAGGTTTTAAGGGTTCTTTGTGTTTTTGGGTTTTAAATCATTTCTTATTTTTTTTAGGTTTTTATAGTTTTTTTATTTTTTTTGTAATTTTTAATGAATTTAAGAATTTTTATATCTTCCTATTGTTTTTATGGGTTTTGAGTGTTTTAGGGTTTTTAATGGTTTTCAGTAATTTTTTAGTGTTTTTATTGTTTATTTTTTATTTTTAGGGTTTTATGTGTTTTTAAAGTTTTTATCAATTTTATGGTATTAAATGGGTTTTAGAGTTATAGTGGTTTTTAAGGGTTTATGTGGTTTTATAGTGTTTCAAAGGTCTTTAGGGTTTTTAGGATTTTAGTGGTTATTAGAGTTCTTAAAAAAATTTAGGCATTTTATGTACTTTTAGATTTTTTAATGTTTTCTTAGGAGTTTTTAGGTTTTAATGTCTTTAGGATTTTTTTGTGTTTTTTTATTTTAAGGGCTTATATGGTTTTTAGTGATTTTGATGATTTTTAATGTTTTTATGCTTTTTTGGGTTCTTTGGGTTTTTTTTTGACTTTTTTAGTTTTTTATAGTTTTTTTAATATTTTTAATTTTTTTAGGGATTTATAGTGTTTTGATTGTTTTTATTTGGATTTCAGGGTTTTTATGGGGTTTTATGATATTTTTAAGGATTTTAAGGGGTTTTATGGTTTTATAGGTTTTATTCTCTTTCAGGGTTTTATAATTTTTTAGGGTTGTATGGGTTTAAAGTGTTTTTATATTTGTATGGTTTTCCATGTTTTTATGAAGACTTCTATATTTTTATATGTTTCTATGGATTTTAAAGGATTTTTAAGATTTTTTGGGGTTTATGGTTTTTAGTGATTTTGATGGGCATTAGGGCTTTTAGGGTTATAATGGTTTTTATATGGTTTTAATAATTTTTAAGGTTTATTTGAATCTTAAGTGTTTTTAGGTTTTTAAGGTTTTCTTAGGGGTCTGAGGTTTTTTATTTTTTTATTTACTTATTTATTTTGGGATATTTTTAGTATTTTTATTGATTTTAGGAATTTTTGGTAATTTGATGGTAATTAGTGTTTTTATGTTTTTAGCACTTTTTGGGGTTTAATGGGTTTTTATGGTTTTTTTTGAGTTTTTTTAGGGTTTTATGGTTTTTTATAGTTTTTAACATTTTTATGGGTTTAAATCGGTTTCAGTGTCTTTAGTGGGTTTCTATTGTTTTATGGGGTTTTAGGGGTTTTAAGGTTTTTAGTGGGTTTTATTGTATTTTGGTGGTTTTTCGAGTTTTATGGTATTTTGATGTTTTTAGGGTTTTTATCTTTTATTAAGTTTTTAGATGTTTTATTTTTATTTAGGTTTTCAATGTTTTCTTAGGTGTTTTCAATGTTTTTAGGGGTTTTTATATTTTGTTTTTTTTGGGGGGGTTTTATGATTTTATGTATTTTAGGGTTGTTATGGATTTTGAGGGTCTTTATGAGGTTTCAGGGATTTTTTGAGTTTTTTTTGGGTTTTTTTTGATTTATATGGTGTTTTTATTTTTTTTAGGGTTCTTAGGGGTTTTTATATTTTTAAACATTTTTAAAGATTGAAGGGGTTTTATAGTTTTTACTAAGTTCATAGGATTTTTATTGGTTTCTAGGGGTTTTGTGTTTTTAGGGGTTTTGAGCGTTTTAGGGTATTTTTGGTTTTTAGCGTGTTTAGGTTTTTAGGGATTTGAAGTGTTTTTTGGTTTTCATGGTTATATTTTGGATTTTTAGGATTTTTAGGTTTTTATGTTTCTAGGAATATGTAGAATTTTTTAGGATTTTCTTGGATTTTAGTGGTTTTAGTGATTTTAAGGGGTTTTCAGGTTTTTTGTATTTTACGATATTATAGGGTTTTATCATTTTTATGTTTTTTATTGGTGATTGGTTTTTTATGGTTTTGAGGTTTCCATAGAGTTTATAATGGTTTTTAGTGTTTTTAAAGAATTTAGGGCTTTTAAGGATTTTATGGGTTTATAGGGTTTTTTATTTTTCGGGGGTTTTTTAGGGTTTGTATTTTTTTTCATTTTTATGTTTTTTTAGTTTTCTAGGGTTTTATTTTTTTTTAATTATTTTAACATTTTTAGGGTTTAAAAGGGTTTTTAGAGTTTTTTGTATTTTTTTGGGTTTTTAATATTATTTGTTTTTTTCTGAATTTTAGGGGTCTTAGGGTTTTAACGGTTTTTATGATTTTAAGTTATTTTTCGGTTTTTCATTAGTTTTATGTGTATATTGGTTTTTACATTTTTCTTATGGGTTATCATGGTTTTTAGGGTTTTTTTTACATTTTTAGTTATTTTATGGGGTTTTATGTGATTTGTATCGTTTATTAGGTTTTGTAGGTACTTTGAGGGGATTTAGGGTTTGTAGGGCAAGGAAGATGTGAGGGTCGGGCTATTCCCGCCCCCCCAAATTTATTAGCAAGAAGAAAGGAGACACATCAAACAAGGGAGGGGAGGGGTCAAACGACCCACGCCCAAAAACCCCTTACAACCCACGCCAAAAAAGAAAAACAAAGAAAAGGACTCAAAACCAGACATAACAACGACATCATCACGTCACATCCAGCCAGTACCAGCATCCAGCAGCACCATATCCAATCATCATAGCAACACATGAGCAACAATGCATCCAAACCAACCAGTCCCAGCAACCAATAGCACCAAGTCCAACATCACAACCAAACACAACCAGCAGCATCAAACCACAACACAAGCGCAACCGAATGCATAAAACATCACCAGCAGCATTCCCCAGCCAACCAGCCACCAACATCCCACATAGGTCTACCGGCCTTCCCCACCATCATCATCAAAATCTGCACCAGAGGGGTCCCCCTCAGCACCATAACCAGAGGCCGCATCAGTGTCTACTGAATCCCACTCAGAAGAATCATACTGCCTCATGAAGTCGGTTTAGTATTCCCTTAACTTCATCTGCTCCACATTCAGCTGCTTCTTAGCAGACCGCCCCACCTTGGAAGAGGAATTCTTCGAAGCTTTGTTGGAGGCCCTCATAGATTCCATTCTCGGAAAGAAAGAGTAGTCCTTCCTTGGCCTCCTCACTTTCAGGGCTGCAGTGCCAATATCACAATGCTTTCCCTGAACAGGGATAACAGTGTCCTCCTGGTTGAGAAAACATGAGGTGGGAGGTGGGAACCACTCCCTGGACATGCCCCATGAAAAATTTTCCTTCCCAGCAAGAGAGGCCTTGTCCTTTAAAATGTGTCCATGTTGAATTTCATCCAAGAACCATCATCAGACCCACTCTCCCAAAGCATCAAACACTCGGATTCCATTTCCTCCTGAAAAATAGAAGAGTGCATAGGTACAATCATCAAATTGGGGTCCTCCAAAGCCATGTCTTTCAGAACCAAACGTTTTGGGTTCTCATCCCCATTGTCCTTAAACATCCCATCCTCAACAAAATTCACATCATACGCCCCCAAAGCATCCACTATAATCGGAACTGGATCAAAGTGTTCTGAAGCACTCATCAAAGACCTGATGAGGACACCCCCATCACCCTCGGCCTGGGAAGCATTCACACCATTCTAGACCCCCAGATCAGCCCTCACCTTATTCTATCATTCACCAGCACTGTCAAAGGCTCCCAAAAGTGCTCAAAATCATGCCAGCTTCACTGGCATGCTGTTCCACATTCCCTCCCCCCTGTCCAGTTGCAAGCACATCCGTCAGAACCTCAGAAGGAGGCTTAGCACTCCCAAAATCAACCACCAGAGGATTCTGGGACACGCTCCCTCCACCATACCTAGCAGCAGCGGCCTGCACCTTGTTCTGTATCTGTTAAGTAGAGATCTCACATCCCGCATTGAACAAGGGCCCTTGCACCTCCTTCACAAACTGCAGCCCAGTAAAAACCTCCATTCCAAGAGAACTTCTAGCATCTAGGAGCTTCAGATCACTCCTCAAGCGCTTGAAAATATCATGCACCTTGGGCTCCAGTTGAAACTGGACAACCACTTCCTCAATGCCGTGCTTATCCACTGCAGACCCAACTCCCTCAAGCACAAATGGGGATATATCTTGCACCACATTCTACATCACGCCAAGGTCCTGGTTCCCTTCACCTACCACCTCATGATCATGAATCAAAACACCACAGCTCATGAAACCAAACCTACAATCCCGAGAACAATGACCCAGATACCAAAAGAAGAAGCATAAATTATTCCACGACTCGAAGATAACAGGTTTCTTCCACCGAAGCTCCTCACCAACAGCAATTCAAACAAAGTCAACTCGTCCTTTAGAATCGTCAAATTCAATAAAATCCCTTGGGGAAACTGGGTGACACTGGGCCTGAGTCCTACTATCCACTCACAAGAACCTTCCCACAAGATTCCCCAGCATAGATATAATGGAAAAACTTTGAAATGGAAGGGGAAGTTCTGAAAAACTATCCCACGATGCAACAATCAGAGAGTCGTGATTCAAGTACATATCAATGCTCCATCGAGAAAGAACAAACTGGGCACCATTTCATCTTCTTAGAGCCGCAGACCAAGCATTGACTTGATCCTACTATAATTTGTTTTTTGATTTCTTAGTGGATTTTATGGTTTTTAATGGTTTTTAGGTTTTTTCTGTTTTTTTAGGTTTTATAATTTTTATGAAATTATAGGGTTTTATAGTCTTTTATTATTTTTTGGGTTCTTAGTGTTTTTATGGTTTTACGGGTATTAAGTGATTTTAGGTTTTTATTTTCTTCTTAGGGTTTTTAGTGGTTTTAGGGGGTTTTCTATTTTTAGGGTTTTTGGCTCTATTTTAGGATCTATATAGTTTTTAGGGTTTTTGGGGATTTAGATGATTTTTTGGATTTTTTTGGGTTAATTTATTTATATAGTGATTTTTAACATTTCTACATGTGTAAAGGATTTTTAGAGTTTTTAGTGTTTTTATGGGGTTGATGGTTCTCTAAATTTTTAGGGGTTTATATTGTTTTTATCATTTTTTGGATTTTGAGGGTTTTGAGGGTTTTTATAATTTTTATGTTTTTGGGGGGTTTTAATTTTTTTTGTGTTTGTAAGGTTTCCTCATGGTTTTTCAATATTTTTTTGATTTTTATGTTTTTAAGGATTTTTGTGGATTTTTTCTAAATTTTGTGGGTTTTAAGGTTTTTAGGTATTGCGACGGGCTTTAGGGTTTTAAGGTTTTTTGGGTTTTTTGGGGTTTTAGGGTTGTTAGTGTTTTAGGGGTTTCAAGGTTTTTTAGAGATGTTAATGTTTCTAGGGGTTTAATGGTGTTTAGTGGGGTTTTTAGGGTTCATTTAGGGTTTATGGGTTTTAAAATATTTCAGGGGTTGTATGTTTTTAGGGGTTTTAGGGTTTTATTAGGGGTTTTTAATGTTATTACCATTTTTTATGGTTTTTAAGGGTTTAAGTGTCTTTAGGATTTTAATTTTTTTGAGGTTCTTCAGGGTTTATTTTTTGAATTTATGTTTTTAGGAATTTTTAGTTTTTATATTAATTTTAGAGGTTTTATGGTTTTTATATATTTTTAGGGGTTTTAAGGTTTTTAGGCATTTTTTTACAGTTTTCAGTGTTTTTAGTATTTTTGGTGTTTCAGTGTTTTTAGATTTTATTGTTTTATTTGGCGGTTTTAGAGTTTTAATATCTTTTATGTTTTTTGTAAATTTTATAGGTTTTAGTATTTTATAGTTTTCTCAGGTTTTTAGGTTTTTTAAAATATTTTAGATGTTTTATGGTTTTTACGTGTTTTTTTGGGTTTTTTGGGTTTTTAGTGTTTTGAGGAATTTTTTGAATTTTTTTAGCATTTTTAGGGTTTATATTATTTTTAGTATTAATGGTTTATTGTTTTTATGGAGTTTTAGGGTATTTATGGGTTCTAAGGGTTATTATTGATTTTTGGAAGATTAGGATTTTTAGTATTTTCAGGATTTTAGGGGTTTGTAAGTGTTTTTATATTTTTAAGATTTTATTAGGGGATTTCTGGGACTTTTGGGTTTTTATGTTTTTCGATATTTTTAGGTAATGTTTAGGAATTTTATGGTTTTCTAGGGATCTTGAGTGTTTTTGGTGTTTTGAGATTTTTATGTTTTTTTGGGGTTTTAAAGGTTTTTTTGTATTTTTAGGGTTTTTATGGGAATTTTGAGTTTTTTAACATTTTTTGTTTAAAGGGTTTTTAGGGTTTTTTATAGTTCGAGGGGGGGGGGGGTTGGTTTTTGGGGGATTTATGATTTTTAGGGTTTTAGGGTTTCTAGGGGGTTTAGGTGTTTTTTGGCGTTGTTTGGGTTTTCTATGATTTTTAGGGGATTTAAGTGTTTTTATATTTTTTGGTTTATCTTAGGGGTTTTAATTTTTTTAGGGTTTTTACATATTTATGGGGTTTAGTGATTTTTTTGGTTTTTTATGGTTTTATAATGTTTCTAGAAATTTTATGGGGTTTTAGAGTTTTTAGGGGTTCTAAGGTGTTTATGTTTTTAGGGGTTTTAATGGTGGTCTATGTTTTTAGGGTTTTAATGTTTTTTAACATTTTTTGTTGTTTGAAGGTTTATTATAGTTTTTTGCGGTTTTTAGGTTTTTTGTGGGTTTATTTGGTTTTTATGGGTTTTAGGGTTTTTAGGGTTTTATAGAGTTTTTAATATTTTTTATGTTTTATGGGTTTTAATTGTACTTAGGGTTTTAAGGTTTTTTGAGGTTTACTTCACGAATTTTAAGGATTTCTTACATTTTTAGAGATTTTTAGGTTGTTCTTCTAGATTATTAATGTTTTTAGTGTCTATAGAGATTATTGGGGGTTTGGGGGTTTGGGGGGTTTTGGGTTTTTTTGGGGTTTTGTGGTTCTGTTTTTCCTTAGTGTTTATAATGTTTTTAGAGTTTTTTTAAAAAAATTATGGATTTCAATCATTTTTAGAGTTTTTAGTGAGTTTTTATTGCATTTATGGGCTTCATGAGGTTTTATGGTTTTAGGGGTCTTAATTGTTTTTATATTTTTAAGGTTTTCATACAGATTTTAGGGGTTTTCAAGGTTTTTAGAGTTTTTTACGTTTTAGGGTTCTCTAGTGATATTTAGGTATTTGAGGGTTTTTAGGGATTTTAGGGTATTTGAGGGTCTTTAGGGATTTTCTGGTTCCAAGGATTTTTTGATTTTTAGGGGTTCTAGGGTTTTTTAATTTTTTTCATTTTTAGGGTTGTAATGGTTTTTAGTGTTTTTAGAATGTTTTTTGGGTTTTATGGGGTTTTTAGGGTTTTTTTTGGGGGGGGGGGTTTATGGATTTTATTATTTATAGGTGTTTTAGGCTGTTTTAGGCTTTTTAGTTTTTTTATCTTTTTAGTGGTTTAAATAATTTTAATTTATTTAAGGTTTTCTTAACCATTTTCATGAATTTTTGGGGTTTTTATGTTTTTTTGGGATTTTAGGGATTTTTAAAAAATTTCATTATTTTAGTGTTTTTATGGATTGGGAGGGGTATCAGAATTTTTGAGGGTTTTATGTGTTTATTTTTTTTTGGCCTTTTTAGGTTTTGTTTCATTTTTTAGGTGTTTTAAGGGCATTTAGAGTTTTTTTTTTAATTTTTTTGGGATTAAAGGGGTTTAAGGGTTTTATGGTATTATGGGTTTAATGGGTTTTTAGGGGTTTTAATGGGTTTTAAGGGTTTTATGGTTTTTATAGGTTTTAGGTATTTTTAGTTTTGTTGTATTTTTAAGGGATTTATACGTTTTAATCATTTTTAGTTTTTAAGGTTTTCTTATGGGTTTAGGGTTTTGTTGGGTTTTAATGTTTATAGGGATTTTTTAGGATTTTTTAGAGTTTTAATGGGCCTGTAAGAATTTTGTGGGTTTTTCTAGATTTTAGAGATTTTATGGGTTTTTTGAGTTTTTAGTATTTTTGGGTTCATAGGGGTTTTTGAGTATTTATCATATTTAAGGGTTTTAAGTTTTTTATATTTTTTTAGGATTTTATAGGGCTTTTAGGGTGTTTCGGGATTTCTTAGGGTTTTTATAGGTTTTTTTTGGGGGGGGGGGGTTAAATGCTTTTAGTAGTTTAAATGGGTTTTATGGTATTTTAGGGTTTTTTATATTTTTAGGGGTTTTAAGTGTTTTATTTATTTATGGTTTTTTAAGGTTATTTAGGTCTTTTATGTTTTTTTTAGATTTTAATTATTTTTTTATGAAATTTATGATAATTCGTGTTTTTTAGGGATTTTTAGGTTTTATAGTGCTTTTAGGGTTTTTAGGTGTTTAGCATTTTTAGGATTTATATTGGATTTTCATGTTTTTAGGTTTTAAGGTTTTCAGAGGGGTTTTCTTGAATTTTATGAGTTATTTCATATTTAATTATTTTTAGGGATTTTTAGTGATTTTTAGGATTTTTTATGGTATTTAGGGATTTTGAGGGTTTTAGGTTTTTAGTATTTTTAGGGTTTTATGGGTTTTTAGTGTTTTAGTGGGTTTTTGAGTTTTTAGGGGTCTAATGTTTTTTTATATTTTTTATCCTTTTTATTATTTTGAAGTATTGTTAATGTTTTTAATGGTTTTAGGATTTTTATGAATTTCCATCATTTTTTGGGGGTTTTATCATTTTTGGTACTTTAGGGGTTTTCATTGTTTTTGGGGTTTTCAGGGTTTTTTAATGTTTTCCTATGTTTTAAGGGAATTTTATGTTTTTAAGAGGTTCTGAGAATTTTTAGGATTTTATGGGTTTTTAGTATTTTCAGGGATCTTGAGGGATTTTAGGTTTTTTATGGTGTTATGGGCTTTAGAGTTTTTTTTTGAGTTTTTGCATTTTTTTGAGTTTTTAGGGATTTTATGGTTTTTTATTATATTTTTTCATTATTGGGGTTTAAAGGGTTTTTATTGTTTTACTGGGTTTTTAGGGGAATTTTTATTTTTTGGGTTTTAAGGGTTTTATTTGTTTCTATGGTTTTAGGTTTTTTAGGATCTTTTATGTTTTTAGAGGTTTTTAGGATTTTAAGTGGTTTAAATATTTTTTAGGTTTTTATGTATTTCATAGGGGGTTTTAGTTTTTTTAGTTTTTTATGTCTTTCAGGAATTTTAGGTAATTTTAGGGTTTATTTTGTTCTTAGAGAATTTATAGATTTTTAGGGTTTTAGGGTTTTTAGAAAATTTTTGTTTTTAGGGGTTTAGTGAATTTTTCGTTTTTTATGGTTTTCATAGGGGGGGTTTTAGGTTTTAGGGGTTTTCATGTTTAATGATTTGTTTGGACTTTTTTTTTTGGGATTTCATGGGTTTTATTGTTTTTAAGGATTTTATGTGGTTTAGGGGTTTTTCTAATTTTAGGATTATATTGTCTTTTGGGGGCTTTGGGTGTTTTGAGTTTTTAGAGTTTTATATGTTTTTATTGTTCTTAAGGTTTTAGGGGTTTAAAGGGGTTTTAGTGTACTTAGTGTATTTTTGGAGATATTATGGGTTTCTGTGTTTTTCATGGTTTTAAAGGTTTTTTAGGATTTTGAGTTTTTAGAGGATTAAGGATATGGTGTTTTTAGGTTGTTATTTATTTTAAGTGTTTTATGGTTTTATTTTTTTTCAGGGGTTTTCTGGGTTTTAGGGTTTGTACTTTTTATGGATTTTAATGGGTTTTTTTGTTTTTATAGTTTTTAGGGTTTCTCGGGATTTTGAGGTGTTTTTTGGTTTTAAGGGTTTTTATAGTTTTTGAGTGTTTTTGGGTTTTTATATTTTTTGATATTATTACGGTTTTAAGATTTTTTGTGTTTTTAATGTTCTTAGGTGTTTAAAATGTTTTTAGATATTGTTGTGTGTTTTTAGGGTTTTATGATTTTGGGTATTTATTGTTTTTTAGTATTTTTTATTTTTTTAGGTTTCAATTGTTTTTATTTTTTTATGGTTTTATTATAATTTTTCTGTGTTTTTAGTTGTTTTTATGATTTATTTATTTTTATGTACTTTTTAGGATTTTTATGGGTTTTAGGGTTTTGATTGATTTTGAGGGTGTTTTAAGGGTTTATAGGGGTTTTTATTAAATTTTAGGTTTTTAGAGGGGGTCTGTTTTTAGCATTTTTATGGGTTTTTAATGTTTTTAATTTTTTTGGGGGTTTAAAGTGCTTTTAGAGGTTTTTGGGGGTTTTATGGGTTTTAGGGTTTTTAGGGATTTATGGTTTTATGTTTTTTATGGTTTTTTGGAGTTTTTTGTTTTTATTATTTTCAGGTTTTTAGGGTTTTTAGTGTTTTTAGATTTTTTAGGTTTTATTATGGGTTTTCAGCGTTTCTTGGGATTTTTGTTTTTAGGATTTTTTAGGTAATTTTGGGATTTCTTTGGTTTTTTCGGATTTTGAGGGGTTTGTTTTTTTTAATGTTTTTTATGGTTTTTTAGGATTTAGGGTATTTTTTGAGTTTTTAGGGTTTTAAGGTTTTTAAGATTTTTTATGTTTTTATTGGTTTAAACATTTACTAAAATTTTTAGTGGTTTTTAGGGGGTTTTGGGTTTTTAAGGTTTTAGGGGTCTTAAAGTTTGTATGGTTTTTAGTACTTTTTAGGGATTTTAGACTTTTTTGGTATTTTAGGGGTTTGAAGTGATTTTATGTTTTAAGGTTTTCTTAAGGGTTCTATTGTTTTTTAGGGGTTTTACATTTTAGGGATGTTTGGGAATTTTTTATTTTATTTTTATGCTTTTAGGTTTTTTAGGTATTTTATGGGTTTATGATTTTTTAAAGATTTTAGGGATTTTCAATGTTTTTTTGGGTCTATATGGTAGTTTTGGTTTTAGTGTTTTTTCATTTTTAGTGTTTTAATGTTTTTAGGGGTTTTATGTGTTTTTTAGTTTTTCAAATTTTCTAAGGGTTTATGAGTGTTTTAGGTTTTTTTATGTTTTTGGGGAGTTTTATCGCATTTTTTGAATTTTTATGGTATTTTGTGTTTTTAGGTATTTTGAGGGTTTTAATGGGTTTTTATGTGTTTTTTCTGCGTTTTCTTTGAGTCTTAGTGTTTTTATGACTTTTTAGTGTCTGTTAAAATTTTTAAGGGTTTAAAGGGGTTTTATGTTTTTTTAGGTTTTTATGGTTTTTAGGGGTTTATAGATTTTTGGGGGTTTATGGTTTGTAGTTTTATTTATGATTTTTAGGGTTTTGAGTGTTTATAGGATTTTATGGTTTTCTTCTAGGTTTTCAGTGGTATAATATTTTTTATATTTTTAGGTAATTTAGAGTTTTTTATGATTTTTATTTGTTTTTAGGGGTTTAATGGATTTTTAGGGTTTGGGGGATTTTTTAAGGTTCTAGGGTATTTACATTTTTTGGGTTTTTTTTGTTTTACATGTTTTTTTTTTATTTTTTATGGTCTCTATGCATTCTTAGAGTTTTTAACATCTTTAGGGGTTTAAAGGGTTTTTAGAGTTTTTTTAGGGTTTTAGGATTTTTATGGTTTTTGGGATTTTTATGTGTTTTTGGTATTTTTGTGTTTTTATTGTGTTTTGGGTTTTTGGGTTTTTTGATATTTCATATTTTTTTCAAGGTTTTAAGTGTTTTTAGATTTTTAAGTTTTTCATTGGATTTATCAAGGGTTTTGACAATTTTTATATGTTTTGATGGTTTTAAGAATTTTTATGGGTTTTAGGTTTCTTAGGGATTTTGAGGGGTTTTAGGTTTTTAGGTCTTTAGGATTTTTTTGTTTTTTGGGTTTAGGGTATTTTTTTTGTTTTTGATAGTTTTAAAGGATCTGGATATATTTTTAACATTTTTAGGTATATAAATGTTCTTTAGAGTTTTAAGTTGTTTTAGAGATTATATGGGTTTTATGGTTTCATGTTTTTATATAATTTTATGTTTTTTAGGGTTTTTAGGTGTTTTAAGAATTATTTAGGGTTTTAATTATTTTTAGTTTTTGTGGGATTTAAATTGTTTTTAGGTATTTAAGTTTTTCATAATTTTTTTATGGATTTATATGTTCTTAGTTATTTTGTGGTTTTTAGGGATTTTGAGGGTTTTTTGTGTTGTTGGTTTTTTAGATTCATTTGGTTTCTATCATTTTTTATAATTTTTAAATTTTTTTATGGGTTTAATGGATTTTTAGAGTTTTTAGTGAATTTTTTGGGTTTTTATAAGCTTGTATATTTTTGAAGGTTTTTAGGGGTTTTAAAGAATTAATGGGTTTTAGGGGTTTTAAGGTATTTTTAATGGTTTAGGGTTTTCAGTGCTTATGTGTATTTTGGTTTTGAATGTTTTAATAGTATGTTAAGGTTTTTTATGGGTTTATAAATTTGTAGGTATTTGTTAGGATTTTTAATTTTTTTTGTGTTTTTAGAGATTTTCATATTTTTTAGGATTTTTTAGGTTTTTAGGGATTTTAGGGATTTTTTTTTGTTTTTTAGGGTTTTAATGGTTTTGTATATGTTTTAACATTTTTTAGATTAAAAGGGGTTTAGGGTTTCTAGTTTTTCTTATGGGGTTTTAGGGGTTTTTAAAGGTTTTTAAGGGTTTTATGGTATTTATGTTTTTAGGGTTTTTAAATTTTTATTGGTTTTTGGGGATTTTGTAGTATTTTTATGAGTTTTTATTTATTTTTGGGGAATTTTATTTTTTTTATGGTTTTTGGGTTTTTAATGATTTTTTAGGTTTTTATGGGTTTATTTGTTTTTAGGTTATTAATATATTATTATGAGTTTTTAGGGGTTTTATAGGTTTTTACACAGATAGATATTTTTATGTCCTTTTTTGGAATTTTATTATTTTTAGTATATTTTGTGATTTTATGGGTTTTAATAATTTTTATGGTTTGTTGGTTTTTAGGCATTAATCTATGTTTTTGGGTTTTAAGGGTTTTTAGAGTTTTTCAGCATTTTTAGGTGTTTAAATGTTTTTTATTGTTTTTAGTTGTTTAGGGTTTTTAGGGTTTTAACGATTTTTTGAGGTTTTATGGTTTGAAGGGTTTTTCTAGGTTTTGAGTGATTTTAGCAGTTTTAGGTTATTTGGGGTTTTAAGTGTTTTGAGGTTTTATGGTTTCATTAAGGGATTTCAATGTTTTTAGAGTTTTTTTTATTTTTATGTATTTTTAGGGATTTTATGATTTTTTTTCATTTTTAGGGTTTTTATGGATATTTATAGTTTTTAGGGTTTTTAGGTTTTTTAGGTTTTCTGTTATTTTTTTTGGTTTTTTCATATTTTTTGGACATTTTTAGGTTTTAAAGGTTTTGGTATATTTTAATGATTTTACTAGTTTAATTGTGTTTTATAGTTTTTAGTAGTTTTAGGGTTTATGGGGTTTATGGGTATATGGTTTTTAGGGGTTTTAATGGTTTTTAATGTTTTTGTATATTTTTGTACTTTTTAGGGTTTTAAGTGATTTTAGGTTTTTAAGGTTTTCTAATGGGTTTTCATGTTTTTTAGAGTTTTTTATATTTTAGGGATTTTTATGGATTTTCTAATATTTTTAATGATTTTTGGGTTTTCATGTATTTTGATGGGTTTAGTGGGGTTTTTTATGTTTTTTGAGTTTTCTATTTTATTTGGTTTTTAGAGGTTGTTGAGTTTTTTAGTATTTTGAATGGGTTTTAGATTTTTTGAATGTTTTTTGAGGTTTAATGTGTTTTTAGATTTTTATTGGTTTTTAGGTTTTTATTCGTTTTTGGGATTATTAAGGTTTTAGAGGATTTATGATTTTCTGATTTTTTGGTTTTTTAGGATTTTTAGCATATTTAGGTATTTAGTGGTTTTAAGAGATTTTATGATTTTAAGACTTTATAATATATTTTCTTAGTTTTTATGTTTTATGGGTTTTAATTGTTTTTTAATGTTTTTTTTGAATTAGAGGTGTTTCGGGTTTTTTAGGTTGTCATGGTTTATTTTAGTTTTTTAGGGTTTTATGATTTTTAAGGGTTTTATTGTTTTTTAGAGTTTTTTTAATATTTATTGAGGGTTTAAATTTTTTTTCTAACTCTAGTAGTTTTTATGGTTTTGGGGTTTTTAAGGTTATAATGTTTTATTGTTTTTAGTATTTTATAGTGTTTTAGGGTATTTTTAGTGTTTTTAGGGTTTTAGGAATTTATAGATTTTTTTTTATTTTTAGGGGTTTTAAGTGTTTTTAGTTCTTATGGTTTTCTTAGTGTTTCTAGATTTTTTATTACTTTTATGTTTTTATTTATTTTTATGATTTTATTTTATTTTTAGGATTTTGAATGTTTTTGGGTTTTTAGGGTTTTTTATGGTTTTAGGGTTTATTATGGAATTTGTATTTCTTTAATTTTTTAGGCGTTTTACATTTTTTAGGTTTCAATGGTTTTCTTTAGGGTTTTAAGGGTTTTTATGTTATATGGATTTCTAGGATTTTTATGAATTTTAGGGGTTTTAGGGAATTTTAGGATTTTTAGGTGTATTTTTAGTTTTTTTTAATTTTTAGGGTTTCTAGATTTTTTTTGTTTTTTAGGTATTTTTATTGTGCTTAGTTTTTTAATGATTTTAGGGGTTTTCCAGAATTTTTTTAAGTTTATAGAGATTTTTGTATATTAATGATTTTTGGGGGTTTTAGGTGTTTTTGGAATTTTAGGGATTTTATAGTTTTTATTGTTTATTTTCATTTTTAGTGTTTTGAAGGGTTTTTTGAGTTTTATTGAGGTTTTAGTGTATTTATGGGTTTTTATGGTTTTATGTTTTTAAATATTTTATGGTTTTAGGGTTTTTACAGTTTTTTGGGTTATTAGTGTTTTAAATGTTTTTAGGGGTTTGAAGTGTTTTTATTTTTTTATGTTTTTATTTTGGGTTTCAGGCTTCTTATAAGTTTTTACATTTTTACGTTTTTAGGGATTTTTTATAATTTTTATGGGTTTTAAGGGTTTTATGTATTTTGGGGTGTTTTTGTGGTTTTATTGTTTTTTTGTGTTTTTATGGTTTTTTTTGTTTTTTTTTTGGGTTTTTTAGAATTTTAACATTTTTAGACATTTAAAGTGTTTTTAGATTTTTTTAGTGGCTTCTTATATTTGTATTGGTTGTAGGGGTTTAAAAGTTTTTCAGGTTTTGTTTTTTCTAGGATTTTTAGGGGGGTTTTAGGTTTTTTGGGGTTTTTGCCTATTTTATGTTTTTAGGGGTTTTATGTTTTTTTTTGTGGATTTTAATTTTTTTTTAGGGATTTTATGTTTTTTTGTTTTTACGTATTTTTGGATTTTTCTAGATATTTATTAGTTATTATTGTTTTTAGGGATTTTGAGGGGTTTTAATGTTTTTTTTGGGTTTTAGGGTTTTTAGGGGTTTTGGGTTTTTAGTGGTTCTTTGAGTTTTTAGTGTTCTTAATTTTTTTATAAAATTTTAACATTTTTATGTGTTTAAAGGGGTTTTTGTGGGCTTTCAGGGTTTTGTGTTTATTTAAAGGTTTTTACGTGTTTGTGGTATTTTTGAGGTTTTAGGTTTTTAGGGGTTTTATGTGTTTTTTGGTTTTAAAGTGTATATTATGGGAGTTTATTGTTTTTACATAGGTTTATATTTTTAGGTATTTTTAGGAAATTTTTATTATTTTTTGGGTTTTAGAGTTTTTATGGAATTTGAGGATTTTTAGGGTTTCTTAAGGTTTCTATGAATTTTATGGTATCTTTGGTTTCTGTTGGTTTTTTGTTTTCAGGGTTTTAGGTTTTTTAGAGTTTTTAAACATTTTTCTTGGCTAATGGATATTTAGTGTTTTTATTGGGTTTTTATGTGACTTAGGGGATTAAAGAGTTTAAAGAGTATTTAGTGGGTTTTTATGGTTTTTTGGTGTTATGGTTTTAAGGTCTTTAAAGTTTTTAAGATTTTTCATGGTTTTTTGGGGTTTTTTATTATTTAGGTGTTTTGGGGTTTAATGGGTTTTTAGGGTTTTAATGTTTTCTTAGTGGTTTACTAATTTTTTTGCATCCTTTTGGGATTTGTATATTTTTTTATAGTTTTTTGGAATTTTTATGGTATTCTATTTTTTTAGTTTTAGGGTTTTATGTTTTTTTTGTTTTTAGGGGTTTTCTTGTTTTCTAGGAAGTTTTAGGTTTTAGGGTTTTTTTAATGTTTTTGGGGTTTTAAAGTGTTTTTAGAGTTTTACTGGTTTTGAATATTTTTTTGGGATCTTATGGTTTTTTGGGTTTTTAAGTTTTTTAGGGGTTTTTAGGGATTCTTATGGTATTTTAGGGTTTTAATAGTTTTTATTGTTTTGAGGGTTTTATGGGTTTTAAGTTCACTTATGATTTTATGGTTTTCATAGGGTTTTTTATGGTTTTTAGGGTTTTTATGTGCTTATGGATTTTAAGTGATCTTATAGGATTTATATGGGTTTATATATTTTTATGGATTATTATGTGTTTTAGGTTTTTTTTTGGTTTTTATGGCTTTTAGGATTTTTTTGAGTTAATTAGGTGTTTTAAGGATTTTTAGAATTTTAAACATTTTTAGGTGTTTAATATGTTTTCTGTATTTTTATTGGTTTTCAGGATTTCCATGGGTTTTACGGGTTTTTACGTTTTTTAGGTGTCTTTGTGGTTTTTAGGGGATTTTAGGGTCTTTTTAGAGTTTTAGGGTTTTTAGCGTTTTTTAGATTTTTAAGGGTTTTAATTATTTTTATATTTTCAAGGTTTTCTTAAGTGTTTTCAGGGTTTTAGGGTTTTTTAAATCATAAGTCATTTTATGGATATTTTTTATTTTATGGGGTTTTAGGGTTGTTAGGGATTTGGAGGGTTTTTAGTGTTTTTATGGTTTTATGGATTTTGTTGGTTTTTAGTATTTTTTGAGTTTTATAGGGTTTTAATGTTTTTTGTGTTTTTTAACATTTGTAGTGGATTGAAGTGTTTTTAGAGTTTTTGGTGGATTTTTGGGTTCTTATGGGTTTTTAGGGGGTTTTGAGGTTTTTGTGGCTATTTATGGGTTTTAGGGGGTCTTATGGGTTTTAGGGTTTATTTGGGTTTTTTATTAATTTTAGGTTTTTTATAGGTTTTAAAATTTTTTCGGTTTTCAAGGATTTATTATATTTTTTTTTGGTTTTTTAGGTTTTTTTTTCATTTTGTAGGTATTTTATGGTTTTTGGATATTTTATGGTTTTTAGGGTTTTAGGGATTTGAGTTTTGTAATTTTTTGGGGTTTTTGGGGGTTTGTGGGGTTCTATGGGTTTTTTAGTTTTCTAGGTCTTCTAGGGGGTTTTAGTTTTTTAACGTTTTTATTGGTTTAAAGTGTTTTTAGATTTTTAGCTTCTTTTATAGTTTTTATGGGTTTTAGGGGTTTTAAGGATTTTATTAGGTTTTAGGGGTATTTTATGTTTTGGGTCTTTTAGGGGTTTAAGTATTTTTTAGGTTTTTAGGGGTTTTAAGTGTTTTTTGGTTATTAAGTTTTTCTTAGTGTTTTCTAGGTTTTAGGGTTTTTTACAATTTTTGGAATTTTGTATGATTTTATGGGTTTTAAGGGTTTTAAAGATTTTGAGTTTTTAAGGGTTTTTTAGGTTTTTTGGTTTTGTTCCTTTTTTTGCGTTTTTAGGGGATTTTTGTGTTTATGTTTTTTAAGGTTTTTTATATATAATTATTTTTTTAGGTTTTTAAAGAGGATTTAATTATTTAGTGGTTTTTTAGGATTTATGAGTTTTTAGGGAAAAGTAGGTGCTAGACTAGGCTATTTCTACCACCCCCACAAAATTTATTAGGAAATAGGAAATGAAAACAAGGGAGGGGTTGGGTAAATCAACCCACATCCAAAAATCCCTAGACACCCCCATGAAACCAAAAAACCCCCTAAGATACCCAAAAATCACACCAAAACCAAACATAGAAGAAACTCAAAAACATCTTCATCAACACCTCCCAACCAATCTGCAAACAGGAGCCCACAACAAATTTTCCATCATCCATCACCTCCTTGCCAAGAAGTTCCACAACCAGCACCATAGAACTACCAGCATCAAATTCATAAATATCACCTTCATCACATCCCATCCAAGAAGCAATCCTCACCCCTTAACTTAGATTATAAGAACCATCACTCCCTAACCATTCAACATCCTTCATTTCACAGCTAGAAATACATCATGAAAAATAGGACCACCCGCGCCCATGCCTAGAACCAATATGAAGCTTCCATAACTCCTTGATAAAACCTATAACCAAACATCCCCTCCAGCAGCCCAGTAATCTCACCTAAAAGGTAGATAGTTCCCAACGCCACTGATCAGAACCAAAATCCAGCACGAGCAACGACTCACTACCAAACCAACCACAACTCAGGAATCTATAGTCCAACATTGCAACCAGAATACAACACAAGTTAACCATCCCATCATCAACAACATAAAACAAATACAGAGATGAGGAACCAAAAATAGAACATGCATATTTTTTACAAACCGATGATAAGTTTATCTGAAATCACACACCAGAGAATCAAGAACACCACCACATATTCAATGTAACACACTATGTATCCACCTTATCCCATTATAATGATAGAAGATCCGGAAAACCCCTCCCAAACATAGATCTGGAAGTATATGTGAGGAGCTCAACATCGACAGTCAAGATCTCACGCCACACCTCCACCAAAGATAGTCACGCCTGCCACCGAGACAGCCGATCTGCCGGAAGGAAACCCTACAGAAGGTCCAAGGAGTCCGACAAAAGCACCACATCGCTGATGAGTGAGAAAGTTAGACCATCACGCCACACTTCTGCCGAAACATGTTTCACCTACCACCGGACCAATCAATCTGTTAGGAGGAAACCCAAACGCATGCCATTTCCCAAGGAATCTAATGAAGAAGGCACACCACACAAAGCTCGAACCCCCCCCCCCCCCCCACCACAATCGATGACCACCACACTAACTTAACTACAATTCCCACTCCAAGGAGGAGAGAACACCGAAAATGGAAGGAAGAAGCAGTAGATCAGTCAAGGAAAGACACCATATCTAGGAGGAATCTAGAGAGAGCACAATGTCAATAGAGAGACTTTAGGAGAGAATGGAGAAATCGTCTTCAAATGAGTTATGGGTAATGATGCTTAAGTGATTGCCATGCCACGCTTATTTTGTTCCATATTCACCACCTATGTTCCGCTCATCCCAAACTAAATTTGAGCGTGGAGAGACTCGAACTGGTGCTAGGGGAGTGGACGCCTTACATGGTACCACTAAGACAACCCCGTTCGGGAAAACATGTTATCGGGTAATGAGGTATTGGGACAATCTCCTCACCTACACGCCACATATCACCATTGAGGCCCAAGAAAGGGAAACCCTTGGGCTTATGCTAGTTCCCAATGGGGTAGAGGGTCCCATGAGAGGTTTGTTAGCATATAGTGCATGTTTCCTTGTAGTAACTCGAACTTGGAACCCCAGGGTTAGGATGCCACCTCTTTTAACCAACTCACCTGTTCCCTAAGAGCAATGATTGTTTAGGGGTTTTAGATTTTTTAAGGGTTTTATGGTTTTTAGGGTATTTTACAGTTTTATCATTTTTAGGTTTTTAGGGTTTTTAATTTTTTTTATATTTTTATTTTGTTCATATGGATTTTCAAGGTTTTTAGGGGTTTTATGTTTTTAGGTATTTTATAATTATTATGATTTTTAGGGTTTTTTGAGGACATTGATGGTTTTTCGGGGTTTTTATGGGTTTATAGCATGGGGGGTTATGTTTTCAGGGTTTTATGGTTTTTTATAGTTTTTAACATTTTTTGGGTTTAAATGTGCTTTTAGATTTTTTTTTAGTGGGATTTTAGGTTTATATGGATTTTTAAGGTTTTTAGGGTTTTATCATTTTTTGAATTTTTAGGGTCCTTTTAGGGTTTTATGGTTTTTATAATTTTTAGGTTTTTAGTAGTATTAAGTGTTTTTAGGTGTTTAAGGTTTTCTTAAGGTTTTCATGTTTTTAGGGGTTATGGGGTCTTTATGGGTTTTACATTTTGAGGTATTTTTAGGGATTTTCTAAGATTCTTATGGTTTTTAGTGATTTTAAGGGTTTTTTGTGTTTTGATGATTTTTATGTTATTTTGATTTTTTATGTTTTTGGGTGGTTTTTTAGGGGTTTTAAGGTTTTATATAGTTTTTAATGTTTTAAGGGGTTTAAATTGGTTTTATAGTTTCTAGTGGTCTTATGGGTTTTTATATTTTTTACGTTTTTTATGGATTTTTATAGATTTTATGGATTTTAGGATTTTATAGGATTTTTAGCATTTTTAAGTATTTAGGAATTTTCTGTTTTTTATGTTTTATGGGTTTTCATAGGGGTTTTCAAGGTTTTTAGAGTTTATTATGTTTTTAGGTATTTTTAGTTCTTTTTAGGATTTTTATGGGTTTTAGGATTTTTATGGATTTGGATAGGTTTTGTGTTTTTTTTGGATTTTATGGTTTTTTTGAGTTTTTTTAGTTTTTAGGGTTCTCTTGAGTTTTATGGGTTTTTAACCTTTCTATCATTTTTATGGTTTTAAAAAGTGTTTCAGTTTCTACTGAGTTTTAGGGGTGTTTTGAGTTTAAAATGATTTTATGGGTTTTAGGATTTTTAGGGTTTTAGAGTTTTTTTGGGTTTCAGGGATTCTATGTGTTTTTATGTCATTATGGTTTTTGGGTTTTCAATAGGTTTTAGGGTTTTTTATGTTTGATGGATTTTTAGTGATTTTGTAGAATTTTATGGTTTTTAAGGTTTTTTAAATATTTAGAGGGTTTTAGTGGATTTTATTTTTTGGAGTTTTGAGTTACTTAAATATTTATTGTTTTTAGAATATTTTAATGTTATTGGGTTTTGATGGGATGCTAGAGTTTTTTGTATTTTTCAGTGTTTTTATTAGTTTTAGAAGTATTAAGGTTTTGAGGGATTTTATGGTTTTTACGGGTTTTATGGTTTTTAGGGTCTTTTATAGTTTTTATAGTTTTATAATTTTTAGGGTTTTAGGGGTTTTAATTATTTCTTGTTTCTTAACGTTTTCTTAGAGTTTTTCATGGTTTTTTGGATTTTTTAGATTTTTAAAAATTTAGGGGCTTTTTGTGTTTTTAGATGGTTTAGTGTTTTAATTGATTTTGATGGCTTTTTAGTATTTTTAGTGTCATTAGTGTTGTTAGTTTTTTTTTGTATTTTATGTTTTTATATTTTTTGGGGTTTTCTTAGTCAGTTTATTGGTTTTTAAGGTTTTGGGTTTTTATGTTTGGGGTATATTATGATTTTTTTGGGGTTTTAAGGTTTTTGGAGTTTCTAATGGTTTTAGTGGATTGATGGGTTTTCATATTTTAATGAGATTTTATATTTTTTATGGTTTTTTGGTTTTTAATGGTTTTTAGGGTTTTTAGGGTTTTTAAAGTATTTTTATGTATTTTTATGGTTTTTAGCATTTTTTTTTCAGTTTTTAGTGGTTTTAATTATTTTTAGGTTTGTAATGATTACTTATGGGTTTTAAGGATTATTATTTTATTTGATGTATTTAGGAATTTTATTGTTTTTTAGGATTTTTATAGTTCTTAGTGTTTTTTGGTGTTTTATCGGTTTAAGGGTTTTTAGGGTTTTTATTATTTTTTATGTTTTTTAGTTATTTTATGTGTATTTATATTTTTATGTTTTTCTTATGGTTTTTAGGTTTTTTATATTTAGTTATTTTAGGGATTTTTTTTATGGTTTCTAGTGTTTTATGTATTTTGAGAGTTTTTAGGATTTTTCAACTTTTTAGGATTTTTTACATTTTTATGGTTTTATGGTTTTTGATTATTTTACTATTTTAAGAGTTTTAAGAGATTTGTTATGTTTATAGGTTTTTAAAGGGTTATTATAGTTTTGATGTATTTTTCATGTTTTATGTGTTTTTATGTGATCTAATTATTTTTAGTGTTTTTTGATTTTTAATGGTTTTAGGGTTTTTAGGGTATTTTTATGATTTTCAGTGTTTTATAATTTTTTTAGGGTTTTCCTATGTTTTAAGAAATTTTTATGGCATTATATTATTTTTATATTTGTTAGGGTTTTTTGGGATTTTGAGGGTTTTTAGTGTTTTTAGTGGTTCTAGCATTTTTCAGGATTTATAGGATTTTTATGTGTTCAAGGCTTTTAATGTTTTATTAGGGGTTTTTAGGTTATTATGGAATTTTTTTCATTTTTATGGTTTTAGGCTTATAATTTTTATGGTTTTTAGAATTTTTATAACTTTTGTGGGATTTAGGGTTTTTGGGTTTTTGGTTTTCTTTTTGCTTTTTTTGGTTTCGTGAGTTTTTTAGTGTTTTAAAGGGTTTTTAGTGTTGGGGGGGGGGGATTAAAATGTTTTAGAGTTTTTAGTGATCTTCATTATTTTATGGGTAATTAGGGTCTTTTAGGGTTTTTAGAGTTTTTATGTTTTTAATGGGTTTTAAATATTTTTATTTTTTTAATGTTTTCTTATGATTTTTCAGTTTTCTATGATTTTTTATGATTTTTGAATTTTTAGGAATTTTAGGTCTTTTTCTTGGTTTTAAGGATTTTTGTGATTTTGAGGGTTCTTAGGGTTTTTAGGGATTTTTGATTTTATTATATTTTAGGTTTTTAGGGGTTTAAATGTTTATAGGTTTATGTTTTTATTATATTTTTTCATGGTTTTTAGGTTTTTAGGGATTTTTTAAGATATGTTTTTTTTTGTTTTTAGGGCTTTTAGAGATTTTTGGGGTTTTATGGTTTTTATAGATTTTATGGTATTTTTGTTTTTTAGGGGTTTAAATTGTTTTTAGACTTATTAGTGGGTTTTTATGATTTTATGTACATTTAGTATTTTAAGGTTTTTAGGGTTTTTATGGTTTTTGTGCAATTTGGGGTTTTTAGAAATTTTAGGTTTTTGGGGGGTTTAAATGTTTTTAGGTGTTTATGGTTTTGTTATGGTATTTTAGGATTTTAGTGTTTTTAAATTTTTAGGGAAATTTTCATATTTTTTAAGTATCTTAGAGTTTTTAGGGGTGTTTGGGATTTTGATATTTTTAAGGGTTTTGTTGATTTTATCGATTTAACTTTTTTTGGGTTTTAGGGTTTTAATGTTTTTTAATGTTTTTACAGTTTTCTAAGGGTTTTATAGGACTTTAGGGTAAATTAAATTTTATATATTTTTAGGATTTTTATGGTTATTAGTTTTTTGATGGATTTTGAGGGATTTTTGGGATTTTTAGGATTTTTTTTGGTTTTAGGGGTTTTTGGAGTTTGTGGGGGGGGGTTAGGGTTTTTAGAGTTTTTATACCCTTTTTAGTTGTTTAAGTGGGATTTGGAGTTTTTTATATTTATTTAGTGTTTTATGGGTTTTAAATCTTTTAAAAGATTTGATGGGTTTTAGAGGCTTAAGGTCTTTTAGGATTTTCAATATTTTTTGCATTTTTCTATTTTATGGGTTTTAAGTGTTTTATGCTATTAGGTTTTTCTTAGGTTGTTGAAGGATTTATATGTTTTTTGGGATTTTTAAGGATGTTTTAGTATTTTTTTGGTTTTTTATTGTTTTTTGGGATTTTGAGGGTGTTTAGGGTTTTTTGGGATTTTAGAATTTTTATATTTTTTAGGGGTTCTATTTGTTTTTATGTTTGAATATTTTCTTAGAGTTTTTCTAGGTTTTTATGAGGTTTTTTCCATTTTAGGAATTTTCAGTGTTTTTTTATTTTTTTGGTTCTTTAGGGTATTGAGAGATTTTTATGGTTTTATGGTTTTTTTGGTTTTAGAGTTTATTTATTTTTAGGGTTTTTATTTTTTTAGATTTTTTAATGTTTTTGTATGCTTAAAAAGTTTTTAGAGTTTTTAATAGGTTTTATTGTTTTTATGTGTTTTTAAGATTTTTATGGTTTTATGGGGTTTTATGTTTTTTAAGTGTCTTAGTGAATTTGTTAAAATTTTAGGGATTTTTAGGGATTTTTATGTGTCTTTATGGTTTTTATGTGTTTTGAATATTTTATAGTTTTTTAACCATATTAAGGGTTTTCAGGGGTCTTAAGTGTTTTTAGGTTTTTATGTTTTTCTTATGGTTTTTAGGGGTTTTCATGTTATTCAAGTTTTTAACATTTTTAGGGAATTCAAGGGAGTATTTATAATTTTTATGGTCATTTAGGGGATTTAGGGATTTTGAGGGTTCTTAGGGTTTTTTAAGGACTTAATGTTTTGTTTTTTTTGGTATTTTATGGGTTTTTTTAATATTTTTATTATTTTTAAGGTCTTTTAGTTTTTTTATGGTTTTTAGGTGTTTAATGAGGTTTTTTAACTTTATAGTGATTTTATAATTTTATGGGTTTTTACGGTTTTAGGGGATTTATGGTTTCATATTTTTTTTAAAAAAATTAGTGTCTTTTAGAGTTTTTAGGGGTTTTAGAATTTTTCATGCTTTTAGGTGTTTTCTGTATTTATTTTATAAGAAAGTTTTAGGGGTTTTTAGGTTTTTATGTTTGTTAGAATTTTTAGCGTTTTTTAGGATTTTAATTTTTTTATTATTTTATGAATTTTAGGATTTTTATTCTTTTTTAGGATTATAGATTTTCTATGTTTTTAGGTGTTTTTAGTGTTTTTAGTTTTCTATGGTTTTATTATATTTTTTAATGGTTTTTTAGATTTTTGGGGGATTTTTAGCGATTTGTTATGATTTTATGGTTTTTATAAATTTTGAGGGTTTTAGGGGTTTTTAGTGTATTATGGTTTTTTAGTGAATTTGGGGTTCTTTTTTAGATTTTTTGTGTTTTAAATATTTTTTATATTTTTTTAATGTTTTAGAAGTTTAAAGGCATTTTAGATGTTTCAGTGGGGTTTTTATGCTTTATAGGGTTTTATGGTTTTTATGGATTTTAGGGGTTTTAGATTTTATAGGTTTCTTACTATTTTTTAGATATTATTAAGGATTTTAAGTGTTTTTATGTTTTTAAGGGTGTCTTATGTTTTTAGGGTTTTATGGTTTTTATGATTTTAGTGTTTTTTGGAATTTTTAAGTATTTTTATGGTTTTTTTTAAGATTTTAGGGTTTCTGAGGGTTTTGGGGGGTTTTTTATCATTTTTAGCTTATTTATGGGGTTTTATATGTTTTTAGCTTTTTAATGTTTTCTTAGGGGTTTTTAGGTTTTTATGGGTTTTTAGATTCTTAATTATTTTAAGGGTTTTTAGGATTTTTATGTTTTTTAGATATATTAATGATTTTGATTATTTAAAATGATTTTTAGGGTATTTACAGTTTTTTATGTTTTGGGGTTTTTATAACTTTTTATGGTTTTTTTGAGTTTCCATGATTTTTATGGTTTTTTAGATTTTTTAAAGTTCTTATGGGTTTATAGTGTTCTTTGAGTTTTTTCTGGTTTTAGGGATTTTATGGGGTTTTAGCGTTCTTAATTTTTTTTGGAGGTTTTACGGTTTTTATTGTTTTAAGGATCTTTTTAGGGATTTTTAAGGTTTTGATGGTTTTTGGGCCATTTTCGTTTATAGGGGTTTTAAGTGATTTAAGGATTATATGGGTTTCTTAGCACTTTTTAAGGTTTTGAGGGTATTTTTTTTAATAAATTTTAGACTGTTTTTGTATTTTTATGAGTTTTTAGTTTTATGGATTTTGAGGGTTTTAGGGTTTTTAATGGTTTAAAATGTTTTTCGGTTATTAGGGTATTTTGGATTTTTTTGATAGGTTTTAAGGGTTTTTGGTTTTTTTATCATCTTTTGGACTTAAAGGGTTTTCATAGATTTTATTAGTTTTCAAGGTATTTATGGGTTTTTATAAATAATGGTTTTTAGGTGTTTTAGGGTGTTAGGATCTTTTAGGGTTTTTAGAGGTTTTCACGTTTTTAGGTTTATTTAAGGTTTTATGTGTTTATTGTTTTAAAGATATTATTATGTTTTTTTATGGTTTTCGGGGTTTTATATTATTCAGAATTTTTTAGTATTTTTTTTGGTTTTAGGGTTTTTAGGGTTTTTTCAAGGTTTTTGAGGGTTTTTGGTTTTTATTATTCTTATACATTTATAGATTTTAATTTTTTTAGGTTTTTAAGGCATTCTTGTGTGATTTTATGGTTTTAGGGTTTTGTATGTTTTTAGTTATTTTTAAAGATATTTATGATTATTAAAGTTTTTTGGGTTTTTAGGGATTTTATGGGTTTTTATGGGTTTTCAAGGTTTTTAGCATTTTTTGGGTTTCAAGTGTTTTTAGGTTTCTAATTTTGTTCCTAAATATTTTTAGCGGTTTTAGAGTTTTTCATATTTTTTTAGTATTTATATATATTTTTTATGGTTTTTTATTTTTTAGGGGTTTTAGTGATTTTGAGGGTTTATAAGGGTTTTTGGATTTTTTATGCTTTTTGCCTTTTATGGGTCTTTTTAGTTTTTTAGTGTTTTAATGGGGTTTTTTAGTTTTTTTAACACTTTAATGGTTTTAAGGTGTTTTTATATTTTTTTAGTTTTTAGTTTTTTCTTGGTTTTTTAAGTTTCTAAAGGTTTTTTGGTTTTAGGGTTTTTAAGGTTATTATGAACATTGTAGAGTTTTCTGGGGTTTAGAGAGTTTTTTAGGTTTTTATTGGTTTTATGGTTTTTATGATTTTCTTAGTGGATTCTATGGTTCGTAGGTTTTTTAAATTTTAAGTATTTTTTGAGTTTTTTTGGGTTTTTTTATGGTTTTTAGGGGTTTGAGTTGTTTTGAGGGGTTTATAGGATTTTTTTTGAATTTCATGTTTTTTAGTGTATTTTTTGTTTCTCAGTTGTTTTAAGTGTTTTTATTTTTTAAGGTTTTCTTAGGGGTTGTAAGGGTTCTTTGTGTGGATTAAGTGTTTATGATTTTGTAGGATTTTTATTGTTTTAGGGTTATTATTGATTTTAAATAGTTTTATTGTTTTTAGGGTTCTTATGTTTTTTTATTGTTTTTTGGGGTTTTAGGGATTTTTTTGACTTTTTTAAGGGTTTTTTGGGATTTTATATTTTTAAACATTTTTAGGGGTTTAAATAGCTTGTAGATGTTTTAGTCGTTTTTAAGGATTTATTGGTTTTAAGGGTTTTATGGGTGTTTTAATTTTTAGGGGTCCTATGGTTTTCTAAGGTTTTAGGATTTTTATAGACTTTTAGTTTTCTATGTTTTTAGGTTTTTAGGAGTTTTATGTGTTTTGATATTTTTAATGTTTTCTAAGGGGTTTTCTAGGTTTTTAGGGATTCATTACATTTTATAGTCATTTTGGGTATTTTTTACTATTTTTACTGTTTTTGTGGATTTTTTAGGGATATTGAGTATTTTTTTGGTTTTTGGGGTTTTTTATGTTTTTTGGGGTTGTTTGATTTTTTGAGTTTTTAGGATTTAAAATGATTTTTAGGGTTTTTTATGTTTTAGGGAAAGGTAGGTGGGAGGGTCTGATTATTCCCGACCCCCCCCCCCAATTTATTCGAAAGAAAAAAAGATGTAGCAGACAATGGAGGGGAGGGGTCAAATGACCCACACCGAAAAACCCTTAACAACCCCAAACCCATAAAAGAAACCCAAAGATTCAAAATGAAAAAAACCAAGAAAAGAACACACAAAAACCAAGCAGCAAACAACACCTTCATCTACCATCCTGCAACACATTCCCACCATCCATCGCCTCCTTTCAAAGTAGATTCCTTACCAATATCAAATAACAACTAGCACCATAACCATCAACAACACCTTCATCACATTCTGGCCAACATGTATCATTCACATCACCTTCATCAGCATCACCTTCATCACTTCCAGCCCAATGACACCCATGACCCTGCAACTAAGATTCCAAAATCCATCACTTCCTGACCAATCATCGGCCATAATTTCACACCATTTAGCACAACCATGAACATAGGACCACCAACACCTATGCTTCAAGACAATTTGAAACATCCACAACTCCTTGTTCATAACCATCTCCATATGGTCCTTCCAATGACCCATTTCATAGTCGGGAAACATCCAGCGCCAGTCAATAGAACCAAATTCCCACACTAGTAGCAAAAAATATATAGGCCAACCATACCTCATGAAATCACAGTCCAACACAACAGCCTCATAGTAGCATATAGCCATCCTTTCATCAACAGCGTAAAATAAAAACAAAACTGAGGAGCTAGAAGCACAGACCTGCATAATCTGTACTGACTGGTAGCAAAAAATTGAACTCCCACACCAGGGAGTAGTTCACGCCACCACCAACCCGACGAAAAATCCTCTACATCCATCACATCCTCCGTTGGGACCATCCACGCCCACCACCATGACCGAATAGCTGCCAGAAAGAGATCACGCCGCACCAGCAACCATCATCCAGTGACCCAAACCAGAAAGATCTGATGGATTTGGCTCCACTCAAAGATAAATGCAGAGTGCAACTGTGGAAGAAAGAAGTGTTGCAGCTAGATCAAGTGCCGATAAAAGTGTTAAGATGAGATCATATCCAATCCACCGAGGATCTCTAGCACCGTGCAAAAGAAAGACCACATCCAATCTGCTCTTCCAAAAAAATCAACAACGCACGCCGAGGGGTTGAGATCTGCCCCCAGAAAATGAAGAACTGCATCACCGCACCCCGGGAAGACTAGATCTAACCATCACCTCTATGAATCTATAGCGCCTAGGAGTAGATCTGATCCACCCCACCAAAACACAACAACACCAAAAGCCATAGAGGCTCGATCTGACCGGCTCATCCTTGTATGAGAACATCATCTGAGGCTGCTTACAGGGAAGATCTGCAAGGGTACTGAAAATCCAGAGATAACACACATCAAGAGGAAGGGACAATAGCGCTATGCAAACCAACACATGATCATCCACAGCCGCGCTGAAGAAGCACCACGTGAGGAAGGATCGACGCCACAGGAAGTCCCCAACACGAGAGGAGCCAAGAGACGTGGGATCCATCTCCTATAGGTTTTAGAGTTTTTTTCTTTAACATTTTAGGGGTTTAAAGTGATTTTGTAATTTTTAGTCGTTTTAATTTATTATATGGGATTTTAGGAGTTTTTTCGTTTTTATGGGGTTTTATGGTTTTTAGGTGTTTTAGGATCGTTTTGGGTCTTTTTAAGGTTTTAAAGCTTTTAATTATTTTTTCATTTTTAAGGTTTTCTTAGATATTTTCAGGGTTTTTAGGTTTTTAGTATTTTTATAAATTTTCATGGTTTTTATGAATTTTATGGGGTTTTTAGGAATTTTAGGGGGTTTACCAGTTTTTATCATTTTTAGTCTTTTAACGGTTATAAGTTCATTTAGGTCTTTGTGGTTATCTTTTTGTTTGATAGTGTGTTTATTATTTTATATGTTTCCATGTTTTTAGGTATTTTTTTGAAATTTTTTGGGTTTACTGGTTTTTTATATATTTTGAAGGAATATAGGGTTTTTAGGAAATTTTAGATGTTTTTTGTGTTTTTTGGGTATTTACGGTTTTTTAGTTTTTTAATGTTTCAAAGTGGTTTTAATGTTTTTTTAGATTATTTGTGGTTTTAGTTTTTTTTGGATATTTTATGGGGTTTATCATTTTTAAATGTTTTTATGGGTTTTTGGGTTGTTTGGTTATTAGGGTCTTTTTAATGTTTTTTTGGGTTTTTAGCGTTTTTAGGATTTTCAAGGGATTTAAGTGTTCTTGGTTTTTGGTTTTCTATGGGTTTTTAGGTATTTTAGGATTCTTTATGCGTTTAGGGATTTTGAGGGAAATTTAAGTATTTTTATAACTTTTGCGTTTTTTAAGGATTTGGGTGGTTTTCGGGTTTTTAGTGTTTTTATCATTTTTTGGATTTTAGGGATTTTATGTGTTTTTAGGTTTTTATAGTTTTTATAGTGTTTTCAGGGTTTTTAGGGTTATTTATATTTTTAGGTATCTTTAAAAAATTTTGTAGTATTTTTATGGTCTTTTGGGATTTTGAGGGGTTTTTGGGTTTTTAGGTTTTTAGGGTTTCTAGCATTCTTTTTAAGGGTTTTAGAGGTTTTTAGGTTTTTATAGTTTTTAGTGTTTTTTGGGTTTTTAGGAATTTTAAATATTTTTTGGTTTTTAAGTGTTTCTTAGGGGGTTTCATGTTTTTATGGGTTTTTATGATTTTAGGATGTTTTATATGTTTTTTAGGATTTTTATGATTTTTATAGGGATTAAGGATTTTTAGGGTTTTACGAATTTTTGGGTTTTTAGTGTTTTTTGGTTTTTTGGGGGGTTTTATGTTATTTTATGATTTTAAAGTATTCATTGGGGTTTCAAATAAATTAGGGTTTTTTACATTTCTAGGGATTTTTAGGTCAGTTTTCAGTTTTTTACTTGTTATGGTTTATTGAGATTTTGAGGGTTTTATGGTTTTTAGGGATCTGGGGTTTTTCTACTATTTAAGGTTTCTTTATAGTTTTTTACCAGTTTCAATAGTTTTTAATGTTTTTAAGTGTTTATAAAGTTTTTATAATTTTTTGTTGGTTTTAGGTTTTATGTGGATTTTTAGGTTTCTTAAAGTTTTTAGTTATTTTTATAGTTTTTTAGTGATTTTAGGGTTTTTTTCATGTTTTTAGAGGGTTTATTTTTTTTATGTTTTTATGGTTTTCTTAGTGTTTTATATGTTTTTAGGGTTGTTTAAATTTTTATGGGTTTTATAGTTGTTTTGGTTTTTAGGGTTTTTTGGAGTTTAATATAGTTTTTACGGTTATTTGGAGGCTTACTACATTTTTGTGGTTAAAAGGGATTTTATAGTTTTTTTATGTTTTTTATTGCTTTCAACATTTTGAGGTTTTTAAGGGTTTTAAGAGCTTTTAGTTTTTTATGTTTTTCTGATCAGTTCTATGGGTTCATAGGGGTTTTATTCTATTTTTATGAATATTTAGGTATTATTTGTGATTTTATGTGTTTTCAGGGTTTTTACATATTTTTAGGGTTTATAGGGATTTTATATTCTGTTTTTATGTTTTTAGGATTTTTTTTCACTTTTTATGGTTTTAATGGTTTTTTGAGTTTTACAACATTTTTAGGGGTTTAATGGTTTTTTAATGTTTTTAGTTATAAATAGATTATTATCAAATTTTACTGGTTTTAAAGGATTTTAGTTATTTTAAATGGTTTTAAGGTCTTTTAGAGTTTTAGGGGTTTATGGGTTTTAGGGATTTTGTGGGATCTTAGGGGTTTTGTTTTTTTTGGGTTTTTAGGGTTTTATTTGAGTATTTTTTGGGTATTAATGTTTTTAGAGTTTTTAATGTTTCTAGGGTTTTTAAGGTTTTTAGTGTTTTTTGTCGGTTTTTATGGTTTTATGGGTTTTAAAATATTTTAGGTGTTTTATGGGTTGGGGGTAGGGTTTTAATGGCCATTTATGATTTTTTAGAATTTTTATGTTTTTAGGTGTTTTATTTATTTTTTTTTTTGTTTTTTATGGTTTTCTATGGGTTTTTGTGTTTTTTAGAGTTCTTTATGATTTAAGATATTTTTTATGGGTTTTATGGGGTTTTGGGGTTTTTAGGGATTTTGAAGGGTTTTAAGGGGTTTTAAGGCTATTTCCTTTTTAGGGTTTTAGCAGTTTTAAGTGTTTTTTAGTTTATTATGTTATTTATATAGGTTTTTTGGGGTTTTAAGGTTTTTTAAATTTTGAGGAATTTTAGTGTCTTATTATTATTATTTTTGTGTTCTAGGATTTTTAGGTATTATGAGGATTTTAGGTGCTTCATGAGCTTTTAGGGTTATTATATTTTTTTGTTTTTTTATATTTTATGGTTTTTTAGAGTTTTTAATATTTTTTTAGAAATTTAATGGAATTTTTGAGTTTTTAATAATTTTACAGTTTTTATGGGTTTTTGGAATTTTAAAGATTTTAGGGTTTTTATGGTTTTTATGGTTTTATGGTTTTTTTTTCATTTTAATTTTTTTTTATATTTTTACTGTTTTAATATTTTTTTAGGTTTTTATGGTTTTTTTATGTTTTTAGGTATTTTATGGTTTTTGGGTTTTTTCATTTTGGGATTTTTGGTATTTTTAGGATAATTATGGTTTCTTGGGGGTCTTAGTGATTTTGACTGGTTTTAGGGTTTTAGGGTTTTTAGGGTTTATGGTTTTTTTTGTTTTTTAGTGGTTTGAGGGTTTTTATAAATTTTTAATTTTTTAGGGGTTTAGAGGGTTTTTTGAGTTTTTTGTGATTTTTATAGTTTTTATCGGTTTTATAAGGTTTTTAGGAATTTTATGGGTTTTTAGGGTTTTAATCATTTTTTTAAGATTTTAGTGGTTTAATGTATTTTTAGGTTTTTTATGTTTTTCTTAAGGGATTTATATTTTTTATGTTTTATGGATTGTTTAAGGATTTTTAAGGATTTTTATGATTTTTAATGTTTTTACAGATTTTTAGGTTTTTAGTGTATTTTTGATTTTTTCGGTTTTTTGTTTGTTTAGTTTTAATGGGTTTAAATGTTTTTTTAGAGTTTTTAATTTTGTAGGGGTTTAAAGAGTTTCTATTGGTTTTAGTGGGATTTTAGGCTGTAATTAGTTTTTAGGAGGTTTTATCATTTTAAGGGTTTTTTGGTTTTTAGGTTTTTTAAAAATTTTAGGTGTTTAAAGTGGTTTTAGATACTATAGTGGGGTTTTAGGGTTTTTATATGTTTTTATTGGTTTTAATGATTTTATGGATTTTATTTTCTTTTAGGTTTTAGGTTATTTAGAGTTTATTTTTATTTTTTAATGGTTTTACGTGTTTTTAGGTATTAAATGTTACCATTGGGTTTTTAGGGTTTTTACGTTATTTTATGTTTTTAGTGATTTATAAAGATTTTTTAGATTATTTTTGGTTTTTAGGGTTTTTAGGGGTTTAGGTTATTTATCACATTTTTAGTTTTGTAAGAGTTTTATGGTTTTGTGTGTTTTAGGTTTTTTTGTTATTTTTAGGGTTTTGAGGTTTTTAGAGTTTTTTAACATTTTTGGGATTTAAAGGGTTTTTATATTTTTGGGGTTTTTAGAGATTTTATGGGATTTAAAATGGTTTTTATGGTTTTTTATTGTTTTGTGGGTTCTTAGGGATTTTTTGTGTTTTTATCATTTTTTAGGTTTTTAAGGATCTTAAGTGTTTTTAGGTATTTATGGTTTTCTTAGTGTTTTTTGGGGAGTTTTATGGGTTATTATGTTTTTTTGGAATTTTTAGGGATTTTTAATATTTTCGTCATTTTTTTGGTTTTATGGGTTTTTTTATGGATTTCAGGGGTTTTAGGGTTGTTATGGGTTTTTTTATTTTTAGGTTTTATTATGTTTTATAAGGGTTTTTCAGTTTTTAACATTTTTAGGGGATCAAAATATTTTTTGAGTTTGTAGTGGATATTTAGGGATTTTTTAGGTTTTTATGGGTTTTAATGTTTTAGGTTTTTTTATGTTTTTATGGTTTTTAGTTGTTTTTTTTTTGGGTTTTTAGCATTTTAAAATTTTTGAGGGGTTTAAGGGGTTTAAAGGGTTTTTAGGTTTTATGTTTTTATAACTATATTATGGTTATTTTACTTTTTTTTATTTTTATGGATTTATTAAAATTTTAAGGGTTTTTACGGTTTTTAGGGAATTTTTCTGTTTTAGGGTTTTTATGTGTTTTTGGGATTTTAAGGGTTTCCAGATTTTTTAATGTATTTCAGGGTTTAATGGATTTTTATAGTTTTTAGTGGTTTTATTGTTTTTATGGGTTTATACAGTTTTTAATGGTTTTAGAGGATTTTATAGTTTGTGTGGTATTTTTAGGGTTTTTTGCATTTTTTATGTTTTTAGGAGTTTTGAGTGTTTTTTGGTATTTTTTATTTTCTTATTGTTTTTAGAGTTTTTATATTTTGGCATGTTTTTTGGGATTTTTATGGGTTTTAGTATTTTTATGGGTTTTTAGTTTTTTCTGTTTTTTCTTTGGGGTTTTTAGGGTTGTTTACATTTTTAAGGATTTGAGGGATTTTTTATGATTTATTTGGATTTTTAAGTTTTTAGGGATTTTGATGGGATTTAGGTTTTTTGGGGATTTTGAGGGTTTTAGGGTTTTTTTGGGTTTACGTAATTTTTGAGTTTTCAGGGATTTTAATGTTTTAAAGGATTTTTTATCATTTTTAGGGGTTTAATGTGTTTTTGGATATCTTAGTGGATTTTATGGTTTTTTATGGGATTTATGGTTTTAAGTTTATTTTTGGTTTTATAATTTTTAGTAAAATATATGGTTCTATTTTCTTTTAGGGTTTATAGGTTTCTTAGTGTTTTTTATGTTTTTAGGGGTATTAAGTAATTTTACGTTTTTAAGTTTTTATTAGGGTGTTTTAGGGTTTTTAATAGTTTTGACATTTTTAGGGATTTTGATGTCTTTTAGGGTCTATATGGGTTTTAGAGTTTCTTGGGATTTTGATGGATTTTCTGGTATTTTATGGTTTTTTGGGGTTTAATGATTTTTTTAATTTTATTAGGGTTTTTTTCATTAGTGTTTTTAATGTTCTTTTGTTTTTAAAGTGTTTTTTGTGTTTTTAGTGTTTTTATGTGCTTTAGGGTTTTTATTTTTTAGGGGTTTTATTTTATTTATCATTTTTATGTGTTTTGATGGATTTTTTAGGTTTTTTTAGAATTTTTATGTATTTTGGGTATTTTTATGGTTTCTTAAGGTTTTATGGTTTTCTTAGGATTTTCACTATTTTTTATGTTTTTAGGGACTTTTTGGGACTTTTTAGGATTTTTGTGGGTTTTAGGGTTTTTATGTATTGTGATGGTTGTTGGGATTTTTTGGGTTTTTTGTTTTTTATGATTTTTTGGGGTTTTAGGTTTTTTAGTGTTTTTAGGGGTTTTATGGTTTTTTAGAGTTCTTAATTTTTTAGGGGTTTGATGGGTTTTAGTGGGATTTTAAGGGTTTTTATGAGTTTTATAGTTTTAAAATGTTTTTTGGTGTGTTATGGGTTTTAGGTATTTTTAGGGGACTTAGAGTTTTATTAGGTTTTTAAGGGTTTTTATCATTTTTAGAGTATTTAAGGGTTTGATGGTTTTTAGGATTTTAAGGTTTTATATGGGTTTTTCAGGTTTTATTTTTGGGGTTTAATGTTTTTAGGTTTTTTTAGGGTTTTTTTTAATTTTAGGTGTTTTATGCTTTGTATATATTTTTAGGGGTTTTAGGGGTTTTTTGTTTTTATGGTTTTTAGTGTTTTTAGGTTTTTAGGGGTTTTAAGTGTTTTTATGTTTTTATGGTTTTCTTAGGGGGTTCCAGGGTTTTTAGGTTTTTTTTCAATTTTTTAAATTTTATGGTTTTTTAGGATTTTATTGGTTATTCAAGTTTTTAGGGTATTAAGGATTTTAGTGTTTTTAATGTTTTTATAGGGTTTTTTGAGTTTTTTGAGTTTTTAATGATTTATGTTTTTTAATATTTCATTAACTTTTTAGGGATTAAAATGGTTTTTAATGTATTACTGATTTTATGGGGTTTTAGAGTTTCTAGGGTTTGGGGTTCTTATAGTTTTTAGGGTGTTTAGGGTTTTTAGAATTTTTAGATTTTTTGGGATTTTTAGTGTTTTAAGATATTTAAGGTTTTCTTAATGTTTTTTCAGGGACTTTAGGGTTTTTTATGATTTTAGTTATTTTAGGGATTTTTTATTATTTTTATAGTTTTTAGGATTTTGATGGATTTCGAGTGTTTTTAGGGTTTTCGGGTTTTTATTGTTTTTTGTGTTTTAAGGGTTTTTTGTATTTCTAGGGTTTCCATGGGTTTTTTAGTTTTTAATCATTTTTTGCGGTAGAAAGGGGTTTTAGAGTTTTTTAAGGTTTTTTAGGTTTTTATGGGGTTTTATGGTTTTTAAAGTATTTGGGGTTTTTGGGGTTTTTTGGGGTTTTTTAGGGTTGTTAGCATTTTTAGGTTTTTTAGTGGTATTAAGTGTTTTCATGTTTTTAGGGTTATCAAAGGGTTTTTTAATCTTTTTAGGGGTTTTGAGGGACTTTTTTGTTTCTTATGGTTTTATAGGTTTTCTAGGGATTTTATGGGGTTTATGGTTTTAGGGATTTTAGGGTGTTTATAGCATTTTTGGGTTTTTAGGGTCTTTATAGATTTTTAGAGTTTTTATGTTTTTTATAGTTTTTTACTGTTTTTAGGGGATTAAAGGGTTTTTAGAGTTTTTAGTGGTTTTTTGGGGTTTTATCGGTTTGTTTGGTTTTTAAGGATTTTATGGATTTTTATGGTATTTAGGGGTTTTAGGGGTTTTAGGGGTTTTAGGGTTTTTAGGGTTTTTAGAGTTTTTTACAATTTTTAGGTTTATGGGGATTAAATATTATTAGGTTTTTAAGGTTTTCATAGCGGTTTTTTCAGGATTTTAATGGTGTTTTTATGTTTTTAGTGATTTTTATACCTTTTTTTAATATTTTTGGTTTATTAGTGTTTTAGAGATTTTGAGGTGTTTTAGGGGTTTTTATATTTTTAGGTTTTTTTTTATTTTTAGGGTTTATAAATATTTAGAGTTTTTAACATTTTTATTCGTTTAAAGTAATTTTAGAGTTTTTAGTGAGTTTTCAGGGTTTTTATGGGATTCATTTGTTTTATGGTTTTTAGGGTTTTTATGTGTTTTTTTGTTTTTAAGGTATTCGTAGGGTTTTCAAGGTTTTAGGGGTGTTTTTAAGGTATTTTTAAGGACATTTTGAGTCTTTTAGGGTTTTCAGTGATTTTAGGGTTTTGAATGGTTTTAGTGGTTTCCTGGCCTTTAGGATTTATTTATTTTTTTGGTTTTAGGGTCTTCTGAAATATTTTTTAGGGATTTAAATTTTTTAATTTTTTAATGAGCTTTTTAGGGTTTTATGGGTTTTTAGGTTTTTTGGGTGTTTTATAGATTTTATATTTTTTAGGTATTGTAGGTATATTTATGTGTTTTATATTTTTTAGGTTTTTATGGGTGTAATTTTTTTTAGGTATTTAAGGTTCTCTTTTGGATTTTCATGGTTTATTTGGTTTTTTATGATTTTAGAGATTTTAAAGATTTTTAAGGCATTTTATGTTATTAGTGTTTTAAGTGATTTTGAGGGGTTTTGGAATTTTTTAGGGGTTTAAGGGGTTTTAAATAAATTTAGAGTTTTCTATGTATTGAGGTGTTTAAAGGCATTTAAGGATAATTTTTGGGTTTTAGGATTTTACTGTTTTTAGGTATTTTATGTTTTTTAGAAGTTTTATGGTTTTTAGGGATTTTAGGTTTTTTGGGGTTTTTATTATTTTAAGTATTTTAGGGGTTTTATTTGTTTTTAGGTTTTTATGGTTTTCGTAGGGGTTTTTAGGGTTTTAATGGGTTTTTAATTTTATAGGTTTTTTTAGGGTTTTAATGGTATTTTAGGATTTTTCGGGTTTTTGGATTTTTAGGGTTTTAGCGTTTTATGGGTTTTAGGGTTTTTAGTTTTCTGTGAGTTTTTTCGGGTTTAATGGTTTTCTTGAGTTTTTAAATAAATTTAGGTGCATAGTTAGTTTTTAGATTTTTTTGGTGTGTTTTTATTGGTTTTATGTGGTTTAAGGACTTTCAAAGATTATGTGGTTTTTAGGGGTTTTAGGAGTTTTATAGTTTTAGTGGATTATTTGGGATTTTATGGTTTTTAGGGGTTTTATGGTTTTATGGTTTCTAGGGTTTCTTATGTTTCTTAAAGATTTTGGTGTTTTTAATTGTTTTTATAACTTTTTAGGTTTCTAGGGGTTTAAGTGTTTTATGGTTCTTATGGTATCCTTAGTGTTATGTAGGGTTTTCTGGGTTTTTTTATGTTTTTATGGATTTTTAGGGATTTTCTAGTATTTTTATGGGGTTTTAGGGTTTTTTCGAATTTTGTTGACTTTTAGGGGTTTAAGGTTTTTATGTTTTCCCATGTTTGTAGGTTTTTTGAGATTATTGGATATTTAATGGATTTTATTTATATTTTACATTTTTAAGGTTTTATAGGTTTGTTAGTGTTTTTAAGGGATTATTATGGGTTTATGGGTTTTTAAGCTGTTTTGAAGGATTTCAAGGTTTATAATTGGTTTTAGTGTCTTTTGGGTTTCTTAGATATTTAAGGGTTTCATGTTCTTTTAGGTTTTTATGGTTTTCATAGGGGTTTTTGGATTTTTAGGACTTTTTTTCATAATTTTTGAGATTTTTTAGGAATTTTATTGGGTTTTAATGTTTTTCGAAATTTTGAGGGTTTTTAGTGCTTTTAGTGTTTTAATTATTTTTAGCATATTTATGTTTTCTTTGAGTTTTTCATGTTTCTTGGTTTTTTAGGTTTTCATAGGGATTATCGATATTTTTAGGGGTTTTGAATTATTTATTGATTTTTATATATTTATTGGATTTTATGATATTTTATGGGTTTTATGGATTTTTTGGGTTTTTTGGGTTTTTATGGGATTTTTTGGGGTTTTAGCATTTTTTGAGTTCTTAGGGGTTTCATTGATTTTTAATGGTTTAAATGTTTTAGGGGTTTTAGGGTTTTTATGGTTTTCCTTAATTTTTCGGGGGGTTTTAGCATTTTAAGGGTATTTAGGGTTTTTAAGTGTTTTTGGGTTTTCAATGTTTTGTTAATGTTTTTCAGGGGTTTATGTAATTTTATATTTTTTTGTATTTTTAGGAATTATTAGGATTTTATGGGTATTTAGTAATTTTAGGGATCTAGAGGGAGTTTAAGGTATTTATGGTTTTAGTGTTCCTTTTGTGTTTTAGCATATTTTTAGGGGTTTTCGGGATTTTTATTGTATTTGAGCATATTTAGGGGTTTAATGGGTTTTTATAGTTTTTAGTGCTTTTAGGGTTTTTATGGTTTTTTGGGGTTTTTGAGTGTTTTAGTTGTTTCTGGGGTTTTAGTGTCTTTTATGGTTTTAGAGTTTTTTATGATTTTTAGGGGTTTAATGTTTTTTTATGTTTTTAAGTATTTCTTAGGGGTTTCAATGGTTTTTAGTATTTTTATGTTTTTCATGAATTTTATAAATATTCTGGTTTTTTTGTTTTTAGGGGTTTTAAGGATTTTTTTGGGTCTTATGGTTTTTTAGGGTTTTAGAATTTTTTGGTCTTTACGAGTGAAATATGTTTTTAGGTTTTTATGGTTTTCTTAGGAGTTTTTTTTGGGTTTTAGGGGTTTTTTCATCTTTAGGTATTTTTAGGACCTTTTTTTGGTTTTTTAGGTTTTTAGTTTTTTAAGGATTTTGAGGGGTTTAGGGTTTTTCTTATTTTATGTTCTTTATGGTATTTTTGGGGGCTTATAGTTTTTCATATTTTTTGTGTTTTTAAGTTTTTCATGAGTTTTTGATGGTGTTAGGGGTTTAAAGGGGTTGTATATTTTTGGTTGAATTTTTGGGATATTATGGGTTTCTGGTATTTCCAAGGTTTTAAATGGTTTTTATGATTTTAGGGTTTTTGTGTTTTTTGGGTTTTTTATGGTTTTTAGTGCTTTTCAGGTTTTTATGGTTTTAATTTTTTTCTTAAATGGTTTCTAGGTTTCTAGTGTTTTTTACTTTTTATAGATTTTAATAGTTTTTTTGGGGTTTATGGGTTTTATGGTTTCTATGGATTCTAAGGTGTTTTATTTCTTTTTAGGTTTTTTGTAGTTTTTTAGTTTTTAGAGTTTTTTATATTTTTTGGTTTATAATATTTTTTGAGTTTTTTAAATGTTTCTAGGGGTTTGACGGGTTTTGAGTGTTTATAGTGGGTTCTGGTGGTTTTAGGTTTTTAGGGTTTTCAGTGTTTTTAGTGTTTTTTTGGTTTTTATGTGTTCTGTTTGTTTTCATAATTTTATGGTTTTCTTTAGATTTTTTAGTAGTTTTAGTTTTTTTGTTTTAGGGATTTTTAGGATTTTTTTAGTGTTTTATGGATTTTAAGGGTTTTTAGGGTTTTCAGTGTTTTTATTATTATTTTAGGGTTTTAGGGTTTTTTTGAGTGGTTATCATTTTATAGTTTTTAGAATTTTTTTATGTTTTTAGGGTTTTAAAGAGTTTTTAGAGTTTTTACCAGGTTATTATGGGTTTTAGGGGTTTTAATCATTTTTAGTGGTTTTTAGATTTTAGGGTTTTATGGGTTTTTTTGGGTTTTTTGTGTTTTTAGGTTTTTAGGGGTATTAAGATTTTTTAGGTATTAAAATATTTCTTATGATTTGTCAATATTTATTGGGTTTTTAGGTTTTTGGGATTTTTACGGTTTTTTAGGATATTTGTGGTCTTTTTGGATATTGAGAGGTTTTTGGGTTTTTAGAGTTTTTATGATTTTTATTGGTTTTAGGGTTTTTTTTTTGAGATTTTATTGTTTTATGGTTTTTATGATTGTTGTTATGTTTTTAGGGATATTAAGGTGTTTTGGATTTTTCATCACTTTTTTGGGTGTTTATGAGTTTTTTGGGGATTTTATTGTTATTTGGATTTTAATTTTTCTATGTTTTTTATTGTTGTTCAGATTTTTTAGGGATTTTAGAAATTTTTATATTTTTTAGTGGTTTTATGTGATATTGGGTTTTTAGTGTTTACTAAAGGGTTTTATGGATTTTTAAGGTTTTCAAATTTTTAGGGATGTTTAGGGATTTTTAATGATTTTTATTATTTTATTATTTTTTGGTATTTTATTGGTTTTAGGGATTTTTAGGGTTTTAGTGATTTTTATGTTTTTTAGGATGTTTATGGTATTTATGTTTTTTATCATTTTTATAATTTTTAGGTTTTTTATGGTTTTATAAGTTTTTTGGTTTTTAATGTTTTCTTAGATTTAATGACAATTTTAGGGTTTTTTTACATTTTTTGAATTTTTAATGAATTTTTTGTATTTTTATGGGTTTCCATGTTTTTAGAGATTTTCAGGGTTTTAATGGCAAGGAAGATGCGGGGTCGGGCTATTCCTAGCACCCCAAAATTTATTATAATGAAAAAAAGAGACACATCAGACATAGGAGGGGAGGGGTCAAACGACCCACACCCAAAAACCCTTTACAACCTAAGACGCAAAAGACCCTAAAAAAGAAAAAAGAAAAAAAGAAAAAAATACACAAAGTCAAGAAGCCACCACCACTATCCAGCAGCTCACAGCTAACCAACGACCAGCATCCAAACTCAAAAAAACTAGCATCCAGCACCAGCAGTAACAATCACCTTCAAACCAATTAGCCTTAAGCAACTCAGACCATGCAACCAGTATCCGGTAACTTAAACTCCAGCATCCAGCACCACCTAAACAGCCATCTTCCATCATACCGCAGCTCACCAACCAGCAACCACTAGTCCAGGAACAAACATCATCCAACACCAGAGTTTCACCAAGACAACATTTCCTTCAAGGCCTCATGAACAATAATTAGCAAAACGCCTACTTCCCTCATCATCACACACCAAAATCCACAACAGCATAAATAAAATCGAAAAAAACAGAACCACCTCAGCCATAAATTCAAAGAGAGTATCTCCAACCAGATGAAGATCCCCACATGAGAACCAGTCCACCGGCCAAGAAAACCACAACAACAGATCAATCATGCACCCACAAAGTAGTAATGCACTAAAACCACGAGCCACTGGAAAACCAGGATAAGAACAGAAATGCAGGAACAAACCCGCACCAAAGACGACATACCATATTTTTCAAAGAATCCGAAGAGCACCTGCTTCCGTGAGTCTGAGAAACACCACTGAAGCCCATCCCCACGAACCAGAACACCCAAATCTATCCTTCTCATCCCTGGATCTATAATGGGGCACATTGAAGACTCCAGACCTAAGTGTTTCCACCACGGATCTGCAACACCGCGTGCAACTGAGGGAAACACCACGACCAGATCCAGTCCAAGCAAAGTATAAAGAATTGATCTTGTCCACTCTACCATGGATCTGCAACACCGAGTGAATGGGAGACCAAGTCCCATTGTATCCTCCAATGGAATGAAACTTCGCACGCCGGAGGGTCCAGAGCTGCCCCAAAAAACCAGTCACACACCGGGAAGTACGAATCCGACCACCTCCTCCATGGATCGCCCAGTGGAAAGACCAGTCCACCTCACGAATGCTCCGCAACGCTGAAATCCATAAAGTCTAGAACTGGCTTGCTCGAAATTAGATGAAGCCTACATCCAAAGCTGCTTCCAGAGGAGACCTGTGAGGGAACCATCGATCCAGAGATAACTCAACTCAAGAGGAGAGAGCAGCAGCGCAAAACAAGTCGATGCCTAAGGATCCACAATCGCGCCGAAGAAGTACCACGCAATGAAGGATTGACGCTGAAGAAGGACCCGAACATGAGAGGAGCTAGGAGATGAGGTCTTCATCCTTTTTAGTTTCTTTTCACAGGGTTTTAAGGGGTTTTAGGGTTTTATGGGTATTTTTGTTTTGTTGGTTTTCATTGAGTCTTAGTGATTTTTTTTCTTTAGTGTTTCCTTATTTTGTTAAGGTTTTATGATATTTTAGCACTACTGGAAAATAGATTTATACCCACGATTTACAGAAAACCATGGGTATTGGTATTATATGGGAACCTATACCCATGGTTTTACCTAAACCATGGGTATAGGCACCCCTATACCCACAGTTTCTAGCAAGCTGTGGGTATAGGTATAGTATGGAAACCTATACCCACGGTTTTCCAAAACCGTGGGTATAAGGTAGTTTTTTGAGACCTATACCCACATTTTAACAGAAACCATGGGTATATGGTTTATTTTTGAAGATCTATACCCACGGTTCTGTAAATCATGGGTATATCATTCTTGCCTTATGGCGTGATTTTTTTCATAGGGAAAAATAATTTTTTCGCGGGAAAACCTATTGCCGTAGTTTTCTACCTATAGACACGGTTTATATAAATATATATAACTAAATATATATTTATATACAAATAATACATATAGGCTAGTTGTCAGACGCTAGAAGAATAAAATAGTGGTCCAAGGATCGAATCTTGTGACCGCATTTTTTATCAAATTTATACCCATGGTTTTAAAACCATTGGTATATGTGAATGAAACAGTGTCATGGTGGCTGACATGGTAGACTAGACCTATACCCAGGGTTTCCTAAACTGTGGGTATATCTCTAGGGCTATCCCAACACCTCGGGAGCCCACGGTTCTCTGAAACCGTGGTTCTAGCCAAAACCTACAGTTTTAGGGGCTATACACAGGGTTTCAAACCGTGGGTATAGGTAAAATTTCCAACAGTGTAGGGTTTTTTTAAATTTTAGGGGCTTTATAGTTTTTCCGATTTTTAGGATTTTTAGTATTATATAGGTTTCTTAGGGGATTCAACCACTTTTATTTTTCAAGGTTTTCTTCAGGGTTTTAGGGTTTTTACATTTTTAGGGATTTATTTCGTTTTTATGATTTTTATAGAATTTTAGTGTTTTTATGGTTTTTTAGGGGTTTAAGGTTTTTTTCGAGATTCTCAGGTTTTTATGATTTTTTTGTTTTTATGGTTTTTGTAGTTTTTTTTGAGTTTTTAGGGTATCTATGTTTTCTTAGAGCTTTTATAATATTTTGGGGTTTAGAGGGATTTAAGAGTTTTTAGTGGGTTTTATGGGTTTTATGGTTTTTAGGGATTTTAAGGGTTTTAATTATTTTTATGGATTTCAAGGTGTTTAAGGTTCTTAGGGTTTTTGGGTTTTCATATTTTTAGGGGTTTTAAGTGTTTTTAATTTTTTAAGGTTTTAAGGGTTTCTTAGGATTAATCAAGGGTTTTATCAATTTTTATGTGTTTTTTGGTTTTTAGGATTTTTTTAGGGTTTCGATGGGTTTTTAGGTTTCTTAGGGATTTTGAGTGGTTTTAGGGTTTCTAGGTTTTTAGTAATTTTTTTGGTTTTTTTCAGTTTTAGGGTCTTTATTGTGTTTTTTATTGTTTTAAAGGATCTGAATATATTTTTTACCTTTATATATATTTAAAGGGTCCTTATAGTTTTTAATGGTTTTTAGAGTTTTTATGGTTAATATGTATTTAATAAATTTTATGGTTTTTAGGATTTTCAAGGGTTTTATTGTTTTGTTAGTGTTTTAAATGATTATAGGTTTTTAGGCGTGTAAATTGTTTTCATGCTAGGGTTTTCTATGTTTTTAGGGTTTTTAGGTATTTTTAAAATATTTGTGGTTTTTAGGGATTTTGAGGGTTTTAGTTATTTGGTTTTTTAGGGTTTTTTAGTTTTTTGTGTTTTTATAATTTTTTAAATTTTTTAATGTTTTAGGGGATTAATGGGGTTTTATAGTCGATATCGTGTTTTTTGGTTTTTATAGGATTTTAGGTTTTTTATGGGTTTTTATGGTTTTTATGGTTTTTATGGTTTTTATGGTTTTATATGTTTTAGGGTTTTATCATATTTTTAGTGTTTTTAGTGTTTTTAGGCTTTATGTGTTTTGTTAGATTTTAGGGTTTTAATAGGATTTTTATGGTTTTTAGGGTTTTTCATTTTATGGATTTTTAGGATGTTTAATGGTTTTAGTGTTTTTAGGGATTTTTATATTTTTATGTATTATTTAAGCTTTTAGTGTTTTTTGGGATTTTTTATTTTTTCGGGTTTTAATAGTTTTTGAGTTTTTTAAATAATTTTTTGGATTAAAATGGGTTTAGAGTTTTTAGTTATTTTTAGGTTTTTATGGGTTTAAGGGGTTTAAGGGTCTTTTAGGTGTTTTATTCATTTTTAGGTTTTTAGGGTTTTTACATTTTTATTGATTTTTAGGGATTTTTATTATTTTTTTGGATTTTTCGGGATTTTAGGCATTTTGAGAGTTTTTATGGTTATTATTTTGTATGGATTTTTTAGGTTTTTAGGGGTTTATGTGTTTTTTTGTTATTATGATTTTCTTATGGGTTATCATGTTTGTTATGGTTTTTTACAATTTTATTTATTTTTTGGACATACTTAGGATTTTTATGGTTTTAAGGATTTTGAGTGGGTTTTTGGGGTTTTATGGGTTTTTAGGGTTTTATAATTTTTGGGTTTTTAGGGATTTTTCTCTGTTTTTAGGGTTTAAAAGTTTTTTAGAGTTTTTCAACGTCTTCAAGGGTTTAATGGGACTTTATAGTTTTTATTGGTTTAGGGTTTTTTGGGTTTTTAGGGGTTTTAAGGTTTTTCGAGGTTTTATGGCTTCAAGGGTTTTCTGGTTTTTATGGATTTTAGTGTTTTTAGATATTTAGGGGTTTTAAGTGTTTTGAGATTTTTTTCATGATTTCTTATGTGATATCAGTTTTTTTGAGGGTTTTACATTTTTAGGAATTTTTATAGTTTTTATTATCTTTAATGTTTTTAGGGGTTTAATGGATATTTATATTTTTTTAGGATTTTTATGGTTTTAGGGTTTTTTTGTTTTCAGGGGTTTTGGGATTTTTTTAGTTTTTAGGGTTTTAAAGGTATTTTAGATCTTTTAATGATTTTACATGTTTAGTGGTATTTTATCATTTCTAGTGGTTTTACGGTTTTTAGGGTTTATGGATTTTATGGATTTTAGGGGTTTTATGGTTTTTAGGGGTTTTAAGGGGTTTAAAGGGATTTATTTCTTTTTATACTTTTTAGTGGTTTTAAGTGTTTTTATAATTTTATGGTTTTCATAGGGGTTTTACGGAATTTTAGGGGTTTTTACATTTTAGGGATTTTTATGGATTTTCTATGATATTTTTAAATTTTAGGGGTTTTAATTATTTTGATGGGTTTTAATGATTTTGATGGGTTTTTGGTTTTTTGGTTTTTTTGGGCTATTTTGGTTTTTTTTGAGTTTTTAGGGTTTTTTTAATTTTTAGAGGATTAATTGTTTTTTTATTTTTACTTGTTTTTAGGTTTTATTGGTTTTTAGGGTTTATTAAAATTTTAGGGGATTTATGGTTTTTAGGTTTTTAAGGTTTTTTAGCATTTTTAGGTTTCTAGGGGGTTTAAGTGATTTTAGGTTTTTAGGTTTTTCTTTGAGTTTTTCATGGTTTTACGGTTTTTTTGTTTTCAAGGATTTTTATTATTGTTTAGGGTTTTAGGGATTTTTGAGATATTTCGGGTTTTTTAGCATTTTATGGGTTTTTTGGGTTTTTATGGGTTTTTAAGGTTTTATATTTTTTTCATGTTTTTGTTGTTTTTAATAATTATTTAGTGTTAAATAGTTTGTCTATCTCTAGTGGTTTTTATGGTTTTTGGGTTCTTATTCTTTTTATGGTTTTTAGGATTTTTTGGGGTTTTGGGGCCTTTTCATTGTTTTTAGGGTTTTTGGGTTTTGTATATATTTCTAGGTTTTTAAGGGTTTTAAGAGTTTTTTGGTTCTTATGGTTTTCTTAGGGTTGTTTGTGTTTTTAGAGTTTTTTATGTTTTAAGTAATTTATAGGGATTTTTTTTAGTATTTTATATTTTTTTGGGATTTTGAATGTTTTTTTTGGATTTTAGGGTTTCTAGGGTTTTTAGTGGTTTTTAGAGATTTTTAGGGAATTTTGATTACTTAAAAAAAATAGAAATTTTATGTTTTTTTAGTTTTCTATGGTTTTATTTAGGGGATTTACGATTATTAGTATTTTTTACATTTTTAGGGATTTCTAGTATTTTTATGAATTTTAGGGTTTTTAGGGATGGTTTTTGTTTTTTACGGTTTTTTAGGGTTTTTAGCATTTTTAGTTTTTTTTACATTTTAGGTGTTTTTAGTTTTTTATGTTTTCTTAGGGGTTTTCTAGATTTTTTTGTTTATTTTTTGTTTTTGGGTTTTTTGTTTTTAATAATTTTTTGGGGTTTTAGAGATTTATAGGTTTTTTCGATTTTTAGGTTTTTTAGGGTTTTTATGGTTTTTTATAGTTTATTATCATTTTTATGGTTTTAAAGTGTTTTTATAGTTTTTATTGGGGTTTTAGTATTTTATTTATTTTTATGGTTTTTAGAAGTTTTATGGGTTTTGGGGGTTTTAGGGGTTTTAATGTTATTATGTTTTTAGGGGTTTTTTGTGTTTTTACGTTTTTAAGGTTTTCTTTGGGTTTTAAGGATTATGTTTTTCACATTGTTAGGGTTTTTAGATATTTATATAATTTTTATGGTTTTTATGGGTTTTATTATTTTGAGGGGTTTTAGGGGTTTTATGGGATTTTTTGTGTTTTTTATAATTTTAATCATTTTTAGGGATTTAAAAGGTTCTTATATTTTTAGTGGTTTCTTAGGTTTTTTTATCTGTTTTAGAGTTTTTAAAGTATTTTTTGTTGTTTTATGGTATCTAGGTTATTTAGGGGGTTTTCAGGTTTCTTGGGATTTAACGTGTTTTAGGTCTTTTAGTGGTTATATTATTTTTATGTTTCTATGGGTTTATAAGGAATTTTTAGGTGTTTTATGGGGGTTCTTTATGTATTTAGGTATTTTGGGGATTTTTTTGAATTTTTATGGGTTATTAGGTTTTTTAGGGATTTTGAGGGGTTTTAGAGGTTTTATGGGTTTTATGGGTTTTAGGGTTTTTGATGGGTTTTTATGGGTTTTAGGGTTTTTATGTTTTTTAGGTTTCATTCAATTTTAGGTTTTTAGTGGTTTATGGTGTTTTAAGGATTTTAAGGTTTTCATAGTGGTTTTTTGATTTTTTTGCATTATTTTAGGATTTTTTAGGCCCTTTCAGTATTTTTATGTTTTTAGTGTATTTAGGGTTTTTGGGGATTTTTAGGGTTTTTAGGGTTTTTATATTTTTTGGGTTTTAATGGTTTTTTTCAAAATTTTCAGATTTTTTTTGGTTTTTAGAGGTTTTGAATGTTTTTAGGGGCTTAAATTTTTTTTACGTTTTTACAGGTTTTTAGGATATTTATGGGTTTTTATGGTTTTTTGGGGGTTTTCTGGTTTTAGTGGATTTAGGGGTTATACGGTTTTTAGGGTTTTAATGGTTTTTTAGGTTTTTTAGGTGGTTTAAGTGCACATTGTTTTTTATGGTTTTCATTAGGGGTTTTGGGGTTTATGTTTTTAGGGATTTTTTAGTAATTTTTATGATTTGTATAGGTTTTTATGGATTTTCAGGGTTTTGGAGATTTTTTTTCATTTTTTTTGTTTTTTTTTTCATTTTATGATTTCTTGAGTTTCATAGGGGTTTTATGGTTTTTCATAGTTTTTAAAAAATTTAGCTGTTTAATGGGTTTTTTGTATTTTTATTGGGTTTTTTTGGTTTCCATGGGGTTCTAGGTATTTTATGGTTTTTAGGATTATTTATTGTTTTTAGAGGACTTTAGGGGTTTTTATAGGTTTAAGGGTTTTAGTGTTTTTAAGGTTTTTAGGGGTTTTATTTGTTTTTAGGTTTTCATGGTTTTCCGAGGGTTTTTTGGGTTTTTGAATTTTTTACATTTTAAGGAATTTTTATGGATTTTTAGTATTTTTATGAGGTTTTTGGGTTTTTAGAGATTTTTAGGGTTTTTGTGTCTTTAGTTGTTTGCGGTTTTTTTGGTTTTTCAGTTTTCATATAGTTTTTTTGGGTTTTAGGGTTTTTAGAGTGTTATAACATTTTTTGGTGATTGAAGTGATTTTATAATTTATAGTGGCTTTTTTGGGTTTTATGGGTTTTTGGGGATTTTAGGTTTTTATGGCTATTTATGGTTTTTAGGGAGTTTAGGGTTTGAGGGTCTATTTCGGTTTTTATCATTTTTTAGTGTTTTTAGTTTTTATATGTTTTAAGGTTTTTAAGGATTTCTTATAATTTTACATGGTTTTTTGGCATTAAGATAATTTTAGGGAGTTTCTAATATTTTTTATTATTTTTAGGGTTTTATGGATTTTGAGTGTTTTTAGAGCTTTTTTTGGGTTTTTAGGGGATTCCATATTTTTAGGTTTTATTAGTGATTTTTTTGTTTCTATAATTTTGACGTTTTCTTGTTTTTTTATATTTATATGGTTTTTATGTTACTATGGGTTTAATAGGATTTTTTATGATTTTTTAAATTTTAGGGGGTTTATGGTTTTTTGGGGTTTTTTGGGATTTTTAGCGTTTTTATGTTATTTATGGATTTTAAGTGTTTTTAGGTTTTTAATTTTTTGTTAGGGGATTTCATGGTTTTAGGGTTCTTTTAGGTTTTTGTTTATTTTTATTGATATTTTTTTAATTTTATGGTTTTTTTGGTTTTTAGGGATTTAAAAGCTTTTTATAGTTTTATAGGATTTTTTGAATTTTTTAATTTTTTGGGTTTTTAGAGTTTTTAGGTTTTCAAATTTTTTCGTAATGATTTTCAAGGGTTTTAGGTTTTTAAATTTTTTTTTATTTATATGAATTTTTTATGATTTTTTTTGTTTTTGAGGTGTTTTAGGGATTTTAAGTTGTTTTAAGGGGTTTTTGGAGTTTTTTGTTTTTTTTATGTTTTTATTGTTTTTTGAGATTTTTAGTGCTTTCATGATTTTTAGAGTTTCTTTAATGCTTCTAGTTTTTAAAAGTGTATTGATATTATTTTCAGTTTTTAGTTTTTTCATGATTTTTTAAGGTTCTAAGGGTTTTTTGGTTTTTGGTCTTTTTAGGTGTTTTAGGAACCTTTGAAGTTTTTTTTGGGTCTTTAGAGTTTTTTTATGTTTTTATTGGTTATATGGTTTTTTAGGTTTTCTTAGGGGTTTTTAGTGTTACTAGTTTTTTTATATTTTAAATATTCTCAGTATTATTGTAGGGTTTTTATAAGTTTTAGGGTTTTTATAGGTATTTTTTGGATTTTCAGGGTTTTTAGCATTTTAAGGTGTTTTATGTGTTTTTATATTTTGAAGGGTTTCTTAAGATTTTTTTGGGTTTTTAGGGGGCATTATGTTTTTAGGTATTTTTAGGATTTTTATGGTTGTAGGGTTTCTATGGATATTAAGGTTTTTAATGTCACTTTGGGTTTTTATTATTTTATGGGTTTTTAGGGTTTTTTGAGGTTTTATGGGTTTTAGGATTTTTTAGAGTTTTAAATGTTTTTTTGGTTAAAAGTTTTGAAGATTCATTAGTGGGTTTTTAAAGATTTATCGATTTTAAGGGTTTTAAGGGTTTTAAGGGTTTTAGGGGTTTCATAGTTTTTAAGGGTTTTAATGTTTTTATGGACTTTTAGTGTTTTTAAATTTTTTAGGATTTTATGGTTTTTTAACAATTTTTATTTATTTTGGGTAATTTTTAGGATTTTTATTGATTTTTTGTCATTTTTTGGGATTTTGAGGTTTTTTTTGGGTTTTATGTCTTTTTTTTGGGTTTTAGGCGTTTTGTGAGTTTTTTAGATTTTTAATAGGTTTTAGGGTTTTTAACATTTTAGGGATTTCTTTTCCTTTTATAGTTTTTACTAGTTTTTATTTTTTAAATGGGTATTTAAATTTTTTATATTTTTTTGTGTTTTTATGGTTTTTAGGGGTTTTAGGAACTTTTATAGTCTCTTAAGGTTCTATTTTTTTAGGTTGTTAGGGGTTTTATGTTTCTTTATGATTTTAAGGTTTTTAGGGGGTGTCATGGTTTTTAGGTTTTTTAAGATTTTTATGAAGTTTCGTCATTTATAGGGATTTTAGGGGTTTTAGGGTTTTTTAGTAATTTTAGGTGTTTTAAGGGTTTCTATCATTTTTAGGGTTTTATGGGGTTCTATCTATTTTATGATTTTTTGGTTCTCTTTGTGTTTGTTAGTGTTTTTATGGTTTTTTACATTTTTAGGGATTTTTAGCTATATTTTTTTATGGTTTTATCGGGTTTTTATGGATTTTGAATGTATATATGGGTTTTTAGGAATTTTAGATATTTTATGGGCTTTTTTGGTTATTTTGGTTTTTTTATTTTTTTAGTGTTTCAAAGGGTTGTTAATGTTTTTAATGTTTTTTTTGGTTTAAATTATTTTCAATTTTTTTGTGCCATGGTTTTTTTTTCAGGTTTTAGAATTTTTAAATGTTTTTAGGGTTTTATGGGTTTTGGGGGTTGTTTGGGTTTTTCGGGTATTTTAATGTTTTTTTGGGTTTTTAGAGTTTTTTGGTTTTTAGGGGATTTAAGTATTTTTGATTTTTGGTTTTCTTAGGTATTTTTGGGTTTTTAGGTTTCTTTATATGTTTAGTAATTTTTAGGGATTTTAAAGGATTTTTATTACTTTTATGAGTTTTTATAGATTTTGAGGGGTTTTATGGGTTTTCAGTTTTTTAGGGTTTTTATTGTGTTTTGGATTTTAGGGGTTTTATTTGTTTTTAGGTATTTAGGGTTTTCATATTTTCCTATATGGTTTTAGGGGTTTAACATTTTTAATGATTTTTAAGAATGTTTTAGTATTTTTAGGGATTTTTAGGGTCGTTAGGGATTTTGAGGGTTTATGGGTTTTTATGGTTTTAGGGTTTTAGGGTTTCTACATTCTTTTTTTCATGTTTTTTAATATTTTTCTATTATTGTGAATATTTTTTTGTATATTTAAGGATATTTATAGTTTTTAGGGAATTTCAGGGGTTTTGGGTTTTTGGGTTATTAGGGTTTTAGAGGGGTTTTTAGGGTTTTTATCCTTGTAAGGTTTTTTGGGGTTTTATATTTTTTAGGTTTGAAGGACTTCTCATGGGTTTTTTAGTTTTTTAAGATTTTTTATGTTTTATGGATTTCTAGTGGTTTTATAGTAATTTTATATGATTTATGGGTTTTTAGGGTTCTAGAGGGTTTATGGGTTATAGATTTTTTTGGTCTTTTATGGTTTTTATCTTTTTTATGATTTAATCGGTTTTTAAGTGTTTTATGATTTTAATGGTTTTCTTCAGGGTTTTCAATATTTTTATGGATTTTTAAATTTTAGGGATTTCATGGTATTTTTATGATTTTTATGGTTTTTCATTGTTTTTAGGTATTCTTAGGGTTTTTAATGTTTTTAGGATTTTAAGGGGTTTTGGGGGTTTCAACATTTTTAGGTTTTGTAGGGGTTTTAAGTGTTTCAGGTTCTTAAATATTTCTTATGGGTTTTAAGGGTTTTTTGGGGTTTTCTATTTTTAAGGATTTCATGGGATTTTAATGATTTTTTATGTCTATTTAGTGATTTTAGGGATTTTTAGGGTTTATTTAGTTTTATAGTTTTTATTGGTTATTGTTATTGAAGGTATTTTTTAGTTTTTTATGATTTTTAAGGATTTTAAGATTTTCTAAACATTTTTAGAAGTTTTTAAATAATTTACCCGTTTAAAATGTTTTTTGATGTTTTTAGGTTTCTTTAGTTTTTTTACTGTTTTCATTGGGGTTTTAAGGGTTTTTTAATTTTTGGGAATTAGGGATTTTTTTATCATTTTAATGGTTTTTTGGGGTTTTAGGGATTTCGAGCGTTATTAGGGTTTTTGGGTGTCTTAGGGTTTTAGCTTTTTTAGGTTTTTAGGGGTTTAAGGTTTTATTATTTTTTTAATTTTTTCTCAGAGTTCGTCAAGATTACTAGGGATTTTTAATTTTTATGAATTTTTAGTAATATTTTGGGTTGTTACGATTTTTTATGATTTTCATAGTTTTTTTGGTTTTAGGGTTTTAAGGGTTTGAAGGTTGTTTGGGTTTTCATGTTTTTATGGATTTTATGTATTTTTATATCTATAATTATTTCTTTGGGGTTTTTCATGGATTTCAGGGTTTACTTTTTTTAAATTTTTTTGGAATTTTATTATTTTTAGGTTTTTTAGGTTTTTAGAGATTTTTAGTCTATTTAATGATTTTTATGGTTTATATTGTTTTTTTTTGGATTTAATGTTTTTTTTGTTATTATTGGTTTTAAGGATTTATATTTTCTATAATGATTGTATGGATTTAAAAGTTTTTTATAGTTTTTAGTGGCTTTAGGGTTTTGAGGATTTTAAGGGTTTTAGTGGTTTTTATTCTTTTTAGAAGGTTTTATGGTTTTTATGGTTTTAGGCTTTTAGGTTTTTAACATTTTTAGGTCTATTGGGGTTTTATTTATTTTATTTTTCAGGTTTTCTTCATGGTTTTCTATGTTTTAGGGATATTTAATCTTTTAGGTATTTTTAGGGCTTTTAGGTTTTTTATTTTTAGGGTTTTCTTACATTTTTATGGTTTTTAAGGTTTCCAATGTTTTTTGTGGTATTTAAGTATTTAAGGGGTTTATGTGTTTTTATTTTTTAAGGTTTTCGTATGGGGTTTAAGGGTTTTTCATGTTTTTATATTTTTATGGATCTTTAGGAATGTTTTTTGATTTGTATAGTTAGTTATATTTTTTAGATATTTTGAGATTTTTTATTACGTTTTTGGGGGTTTTACGTTTTTGTATTGATTTTTTAATTGTTTAAGGTATTTTTTAGTATTTTAACATTTTTTCGTGTTTAAATCATTTTTAGAGTTTTTAGTGATATTTTAGGGATTTTATGAGATTTATGGGGGTTTTCACGAATTTTTATGGTTTTATTATTTTTATGGTTAGTTAGGGTTTTTATCATTTTTTAAGTTTTTTGGTTTTTAATGTTTTCTTAGGGTTTTTAATGGGTTCATTTTGTTTTTTATGTTTTAATGCAATTTTTAGTATTTTTATCTTTTTAGGATTTTTTTATTTATTTTGATGTTTTTAGCGTTTTCTAGGGTTTTAGGGTTTTTAGTGACTTTTATGTTTTTTAGGGGTTTTAAGTGTTTATAATTTTTTATTTTATTCTTAGGGGTTTATAGGGTTTTTTCGGGTTTTTTCGGGTTTTTATGTTATTAAGGATTTTTTTGGAATATTTAAATATTTATATGGTTTTTTGAGTTTTTGGTATTTTGATTGTTTTTAGTGATATTTTATAGTGTTAAGGGGTTCAAACACTCTTTAGGTTTTTAGGGGTTTTATGTGTTTTTAAGGTTTTAAGGTTGACTTAGGAGTTCGTTGGGTTTTAGTGGTTTTTATGTTTTTAGATATTTTAATCAATTTTTAGTTTTTATTCCCTTTTTATAGAATTTTATTTTCTTATTGTTTTGACGGTGTTTTGGGTATTTTAGGTTTTTTTGTTTTTAGTATTTCCTGAGTTTTTGGCTTTATTATGGTTTTTAGTGTTTTAACATTTTTAGGGGTTTAATTGGGTTTTATTTTTTTATGATTATTAAGGGGTTTTTAGAGTTTTTTATTTTTGGGGGGGGGGGGGTTTATGGATTTTAGCTAGGGGTTTATGGTATTTTAGGGTTTTCAGTGTTTTTAGGGTTTTAGGGTTTTTAAGTGTTTTTAGGTTATGAGTGTTTTCTTAGTGGGTTTTATGGGTTTTTGGGTTTTTTATTTTTCTAGGTATTTTTAGGTCCCTGTTACGATTTTATGGGTTTTTAGGGATTTTGAGGGGTTTTACAGGTTTCTAGGCTTTATAGTGTTTTTATAGCTTTTTTGAGTTTTTTGGTTTTTAAGGGTTTTAATTTTTTTTATGTTTTTATAGTTTTCATAGGGTATTTTAGTTTTTTGGGTTTATTATGTTTTCAGGTATATTTTGAATTTTAATGGTTTTTAGGGTTTCTGAGAGTTTTTAGTGTTTTTTTTATTTTTTCGTGTTTTTATGTTTATTTTGGGTTTTAGGTTTTTTTTCATTAATGGTTTTATGGTTTTTAGTTTTTTAAAGGTTTTAAGAGTTTTTAGTGGTTTTAGGTTTTTTATGGGGTTTATGGGTTTTATGTTTCTTAGGGTTTTCACTGTTTTTAGGTTTTTATCTGTTTTAGGGATTTTTTGGGCCTTTTATGATTTTTACAGTTTTTTAAGATTTTTACGAATTTTTGGTGTTTTTATGTTTTTTTAGCGTTTTCTTTGTTTTTAGGGTTTTGACATTTTTTAGGGTTTTATTTTATTTCTTAGTTTTTTCAGGGTTTTAGGGTTTTATTTTACATTTAGGATTTTTTAGGGCCTTTTCATATTTTTTAGGGTTCTTTAGGATGTTTTGGTTTTGTCGGTTTTTAGTATTTTTAATGTTTTTTTGTGTTTAAAGGTATTTTAAGATTTTTACAATTTTTTAGGTGTATAAACTATTTTTATAGTTTTTAGTGGATTTTAGAGGTTTTTAGGGTTTTGGGGTCATTATGGTTTTTACTAGTTTTTAGCATATTTAGGTTTTTTACTGTTTTAAGGGTTTTTATCATTTTTTACTTATTTAGGGGTTTAATGTGTATTTATGTTTTTATGTTTTTCTTAGGGGATTTCAAAAAAAATCGGTTTTACGATTTTATAGATTTTCAGGATTTTTTATGATTTTATAGTAATTATGGTTTTTAGGGATTTTGATGGTTTTTTGTTTTTTATGGTTTTTATTATTTTACAATTTTTTCGATTTATGGTTTTATTTATATTTTTTAAGGAGATTTAGTGTTTTTATGTTTTTTGGGATTTAAGGTGTTTTTATAGTTTTTTTAGATTTATTGTTTTTATGGGTTTTAACAGTTTTAAAGCTTTTGGGGATGTTAAGTGTTTTATGGTATTTTAAGGGTTTTTAGGCTTTTTATTCTTTTTTAAAGGAAAAAATATATATAATAAGAATTGGTTTTTTTAGTTTTTCTATAAGTTTTAAGCGTTTTTAGGGTTTTATGGTATTCAAAGGGTTTTTAGGGTTTTATGGTATTCATAGGGTTTTTAGGGTTTTTAGCGTTTTTAGGGATTTTTAAGATTTTTATTGTGTTTTAGTGTTTTTTTCATTTTGAGGATTTTTAGGTTTTTCAATGGGTTTTTACGGGTTTTTAGAAATTTTTAGGTTTTTAGGGGTTTTAGGAATTTTTTGTTTTTTATTTTATTTATGGCTTTAGGGGTTTTTATGGATTTTGAGGGGGTTTGGGGGTTTTTTTAGTGTTTCATGTTTTTTTGTTTTTAGGGTTGTTTAGGTTTTGTTTTGGGTTATAAGGTTTTTTTAGAGGTTTTTAAATTTTTTATGTGTTTAACCGGATTTTATATTTTTTAGTCCTTTCATTGTTTTTATGGATTTTTATTGTTTTTTAATGTTTAAGTGGCCTTTAAGGGGTTTAGGGTCTTTTTAGGGTTCTTAGGGTTTGTAAAAATTTTAAGGATTTTGATGGTTTTTAATGTTTTTAGGGGTTTTGGTATTTTTAGGGTTCTTAGGGTTTTTGAATTTTTAGGTATTTTGAGAGTTTTTAATGTTTTTATGATTTTGTGGTTTTTATGGTTTTATATAGTTTCTATGGTTTTTTGGGGGTTTAACGATTTTTTGGGGTTTTTTACATTTTAATATATTTAAAGGGGTTCTAGAGTTTTTTAATAGATTTTATGGGTTTTTATTATTTTTCGGGATTTTTAAGTCATTTTGGGTTTTATGGTCTTTTAGGTTTTTCAGCAATATTTTGATTTAATGGATTTTACATGTTTTTGGTTTTCGGTATTTTGAGAGGTTTTATGCTTTTATGGTATATTTTTTGGGTATTTACTGGTTTTAGCATTTTTTATGTTTCAAAGGTGTTTTATGTGTTTTATGGTTTTTAAGGTTTTCTTGGGGGTTATACGGAATTTTAGTTTTTTTTATATTTTTATGGGGTTTTTGGTATTTTTTATGATTTTTATGGATTTATAGGTGTTTTTTGTATTTTGAGTGTTTAAGGATTTTTTAGGGTTTTTATGGATTTTTTGGTTTTTAGGGGTTTTTTTTTTTGTTTTTTGGGGTTTTAATGTTTTTGTTTAGATTTTTCATCATTTTTTGGAAATTTAGTGGGTTTTTATGATTTTTATTGGTGTTTAGGTTTTATGGGTTTTATGGTTTTAGAGGTTTTTTGTATTTTTTGGGCATTTTTAGGTTTTTTGTGTTTTTTGGTTTTTTATATTTTTTTGGGTTTTTATATTGTTTCTAGAATTTTAATGTTTTATTTTTGGATTTCATTGCTTTTTATGTTTTTAAGTATCTTTAGGGATTTTTTATATTTTTATAGTTTTTAGGGACTTTAGGTATTTTTGAGGGTTTTACGGTTTTTATCATTTTTTCATTTTTTACAGGTTTTAAGTTTTTTTAGGTTTTTAACGTTTTCTAATTGTTTTTCAGGGTTTTAGTATTTTTTATATTTTTATGTTTTTTTAGGGATTTATGGTTTTTATACTTTTTTTTGATTTTTATAGTTTTTTTTTGGGATTTTAGGGGTTTTAATGTTTTAATGTTTTTAGCGTTTTAATTTTTTAAGGCTTTGATGTCTTTTTTGGGGTTTTTAGGTTTTCTAAGGGTTTTGCTTCAGGTTTTGAGGTTTTTTATTTTTCTAGAGAATTTTAAGTATTTTTAATATTTTTATGGTTTTTAGTGTTTTTAGTGATTTTGTGGGGATATATGGTCCTTTTAGTTTTTTGGGGGGGTTTAGGGTTTTTTTTGAGTTTTTTAGTGTTTTTAATCCTTTTAGTGTTTTTAATGTTTTTTATGGATAAATGGGTTTCTAGATTTTTTATAATTTTGTGTTTATATGAGTTTTTAATGATTTTATGGGATTTTATGGTTTTTATGGGCATTTAGAGGTTTTAGGGTCTATGTTGGGTTTTTATGAGTTTTTTGAAATTTTGGGTTTTTAGGGGATTTATGTGTTTTTAAGTTTCTAATGTTTTCTTAGTGTTTTCCTAGGATTTTAGGGAATTAACATTTTTATGATATTTAGGGATTATTTAGAATTTTATGGGTTTTTAGGGGTTTTTTGGATTTTGAGGATTTTTACGGTTTTTATCATTTTGAGGTGTTTTAGTGTTTTTAATGTGTTTTGGTTTTTAAGGTTTTTTTATGGGTTTTCAGGGGTTTTTGGTTTTTTTTACATTTTTAGGGATTTTTAATTCCTTTCTAGGAATTTTATGTATTTTAGGATTTTTAAGCATTTAATGGGTTTTAGTAGTTTTCGGATTTTTAGGGTTTTAATAGTTTTTTGGGTTTTTTGGGTTTTTTGGGGTTTTTTGTGTTTTTTGTGGTTTAAGGTGTTTTAGAGTTTTTATGGTTTTTTGAGATTTAACAGAGTTTTTGAGTTTCTGTGGGTTTCTAAAGTTTTTATCAGATTTTTGTTTTTTATGGTTTTTAGGGGTTTTTTAGGGTTTTACGGGTTTTTTGGATTTTTAGGATTTTTTTTTGTGTTGTTTATGGTTTTAATGATTTTTTGAGGATTTTTAGGGTTTTATTTTTATTTTTATATCTAAGGGATTTTTATGTACTTTTTTATTTTTACATTGTTTAGGGTTTTTAGGGATTTTGATTATTTATAGGTTTTTTAACATTTTTAGTATTTTAGGGAATTTTAGTGTTTTTTGGTTTTTAATGTTTTCTTTGGGTTTTCAAGGTTTTAGGAAATTTTATATTTTCAGAGTTTTTAGGAATTTTTTAGGTATTTTGTGGTTTAGTGTTTTTTGTGATTTTCAAGGTTTTAGGGTTTTAGGGTTTTAGTGTTTTATGATTTTAAGGGATTTTAGGTTTTTAAGGTTTTCTATGAGGTTTTCATGTGTTTTCGAGGTTGTCATGTTTTTAGGGTGTTTTAGTGATTCTTTTTGATTTTTTTGGATCGCAATTTTTTGGGATTTTGAGGGTTTAAATGGGTTTTATTATTTTTAGGGTTTTTCGGGTTTTTTGGTGTTTTATGAATTTTTTTGGGGTTTTTTGGGCTTTTAAGTGCTCTAGGAGTTTTATGGTTTATTAGGGGGTTTTAAGGTTTATAGGGTCTTTTTAGAGTTTTTTAATGTTTTAGTATTTTTAGGTTCTTAAGGGTTTTAAGTATTTTTATGTTTTAAGGATATATAATGTTGTTTTAGTTTATTTTGGGTTTTTTAATTTTTTAGGATTTCTTCGGATTTTTATGTTTTTTATGTTTTTCTTGGGTTTTAGGGATTTTTTAGGGTTTTCAAAATTTTTAGTGTTTTTTGGATTTCAGGTGGTTTTTATGTTTTTAGGGGTTTTAAGTGTTTATTGGATGTTAAGGGTTTATTTGGGGGGGGGGGGTTAGGATTTTTTTGGATTATGATGTTTTTAGGGATTTTAGATCTTTTTTAGGATATTGATGGTTTTTTTAGTTTTTTAATGATTTTGAGGGGTTTTAGGGTTTTTTTAGGGTTTGAATGGTTTTTTGGGTTTTTTATAATTTTTTTAGGTTCTTAAAGATTTTTTAGGTTTTTAGGGTTATTAGGGTTTTTATGTATTTTGGGATTTTTTGGCCTTTTAAATATTTTTATTATTTTTTGCCTTTTAGGGATTTTGAAGGGTTTTATGATTTTTTAGGGTTTTATATTTTTTGGATTTTTAGGGTTCTTTAGTTCTTCAAGGGCTTAATGGTTTTCTTGAGTTTTTAAATGTTTTATGTGTTTAAAGGGTTTTTAGTGTTTTTAGTGGTTTTTAGGTTCTTATGGGTTTTGATGGTTTTAAGGTTTCTAGTGGTTTTTAGGGTTTTTGGTGGGGGTTTTCAGGGATTTTTAGTATTTTTGCGTTTTTAGGGATTTTTAAGGTTTTTATATTTTTAGGTTTTTAAGGGTTTTAATATTATTAGGTTTTTAAGATTTTTTAGGGGTTTTTGGAGGCTTTAGGGTTAGGGATTTTTATATTTTTTATATTATTGGGGTTTTTATCTATTTTGAGGTTTTTTATAGTTTTATGGTTTTATGTTTTCATGATTTTTTTGTCTTTTTAACATTTTTATTTTTAAGAGGACTTAATTGTTTTTATGGTTTTAAGATTTTCTCAAGTTCATGGTCTTTAGGGTTTTTTTGAATTTTGGGATTATAGTGTTTTTATTTTTTTATTTCTATGAGTTTTGAGGATTTTGAGGGGTATTTAGGAATTATAGGGTTTCTATGGTTTTTATATTTATTTGTGGTTTTTAGTGTTTTTATGGTTTTTATGGTTTCTTAATATTTTTTATCATTTTAGGAGTTTAAAGAGTTTTTAAAAAATTTAATGTCTTTTTAGGGGGTTTTGGGGTCTTTAGGGGTTTTTAATGTTTTTTAGGGTTTTATGGTTTTTACGGTTTTTACGGTTTTTATTGTTTTTAGGATTTCCATGTTTTAAGGGTTTCAAATGGTTTTAGTTTTTTATGGGTTTCTTTTGGTTTTTTAGGATTTTTAGTGTTTTTATCCCATTAAAGTTTTTAGTGGTTTTCAGGGTTTTTAAGGTTTATACATTTTATAGTTTTTAGGGTTCTTTATGATTTTCAATTTTTTAGGGTTTGTAAGGATTTTGAGGTTTTTTTGAATTTTTTAGTTTTTTGAGGGTTTTTTATTGGTTTTAAAATTTTTATGTTTTTAGGGGGGTTAATTTTTTTAGAGTGTTAAGGCTTTCTTAGTGTTGTTCAGGGTTTTTTAGATTTTTTTCTAGTTTTATGGATTTTAAGGTTTTTTTAGGTTTTTATTTTTAGGTCCCTGTTACGATTTTATGGGTTTTTAGGGATTTTGAGGGGTTTTACAGGTTTCTAGGCTTTATAGTGTTTTTATAGCTTTTTTGAGTTTTTTGGTTTTTAAGGGTTTTAATTTTTTTTATGTTTTTATAGTTTTCATAGGGTATTTTAGTTTTTTGGGTTTATTATGTTTTCAGGTATATTTTGAATTTTAATGGTTTTTAGGGTTTCTGAGAGTTTTTAGTGTTTTTTTTATTTTTTCGTGTTTTTATGTTTATTTTGGGTTTTAGGTTTTTTTTCATTAATGGTTTTATGGTTTTTAGTTTTTTAAAGGTTTTAAGAGTTTTTAGTGGTTTTAGGTTTTTTATGGGGTTTATGGGTTTTATGTTTCTTAGGGTTTTCACTGTTTTTAGGTTTTTATCTGTTTTAGGGATTTTTTGGGCCTTTTATGATTTTTACAGTTTTTTAAGATTTTTACGAATTTTTGGTGTTTTTATGTTTTTTTAGCGTTTTCTTTGTTTTTAGGGTTTTGACATTTTTTAGGGTTTTATTTTATTTCTTAGTTTTTTCAGGGTTTTAGGGTTTTATTTTACATTTAGGATTTTTTAGGGCCTTTTCATATTTTTTTAGGGTTCTTTAGGATGTTTTGGTTTTGTTGGTTTTTAGTATTTTTAATGTTTTTTTGTGTTTAAAGGTATTTTAAGATTTTTACAATTTTTTAGGTGTATAAACTATTTTTATAGTTTTTAGTGGATTTTAGAGGTTTTTAGGGTTTTGGGGTCATTATGGTTTTTACTAGTTTTTAGCATATTTAGGTTTTTTACTGTTTTAAGGGTTTTTATCATTTTTTACTTATTTAGGGGTTTAATGTGTATTTATGTTTTTATGTTTTTCTTAGGGGATTTCAAAAAAAATCGGTTTTACGATTTTATAGATTTTCAGGATTTTTTATGATTTTATAGTAATTATGGTTTTTAGGGATTTTGATGGTTTTTTGTTTTTTATGGTTTTTATTATTTTACAATTTTTTCGATTTATGGTTTTATTTATATTTTTTAAGGAGATTTAGTGTTTTTATGTTTTTTGGGATTTAAGGTGTTTTTATAGTTTTTTTAGATTTATTGTTTTTATGGGTTTTAACAGTTTTAAAGCTTTTGGGGATGTTAAGTGTTTTATGGTATTTTAAGGGTTTTTAGGCTTTTTATTCTTTTTTAAAGGAAAAAATATATATAATAAGAATTGGTTTTTTTAGTTTTTCTATAAGTTTTAAGCGTTTTTAGGGTTTTATGGTATTCAAAGGGTTTTTAGGGTTTTATGGTATTCATAGGGTTTTTAGCGTTTTTAGCGTTTTTAGGGATTTTTAAGATTTTTATTGTGTTTTAGTGTTTTTTTCATTTTGAGGATTTTTAGGTTTTTCAATGGGTTTTTACGGGTTTTTAGAAATTTTTAGGTTTTTAGGGGTTTTAGGAATTTTTTGTTTTTTATTTTATTTATGGCTTTAGGGGTTTTTATGGATTTTGAGGGGGTTTGGGGGTTTTTTAGTGTTTCATGTTTTTTTGTTTTTAGGGTTGTTTAGGTTTTGTTTTGGGTTATAAGGTTTTTTTAGAGGTTTTTAAATTTTTTATGTGTTTAACCGGATTTTATATTTTTTAGTCCTTTCATTGTTTTTATGGATTTTTATTGTTTTTAAATGTTTAAGTGGCCTTTAAGGGGTTTAGGGTCTTTTTAGGGTTCTTAGGGTTTGTAAAAATTTTAAGGATTTTGATGGTTTTTAATGTTTTTAGGGGTTTTGGTATTTTTAGGGTTCTTAGGGTTTTTGAATTTTTAGGTATTTTGAGAGTTTTTAATGTTTTTATGATTTTGTGGTTTTTATGGTTTTATATAGTTTCTATGGTTTTTTGGGGGTTTAACGATTTTTTGGGGTTTTTTACATTTTAATATATTTAAAGGGGTTCTAGAGTTTTTTAATAGATTTTATGGGTTTTTATTATTTTTCGGGATTTTTAAGTCATTTTGGGTTTTATGGTCTTTTAGGTTTTTCAGCAATATTTTGATTTAATGGATTTTACATGTTTTTGGTTTTCGGTATTTTGAGAGGTTTTATGCTTTTATGGTATATTTTTTGGGTATTTACTGGTTTTAGCATTTTTTATGTTTCAAAGGTGTTTTATGTGTTTTATGGTTTTTAAGGTTTTCTTGGGGGTTATACGGAATTTTAGTTTTTTTTATATTTTTATGGGGTTTTTGGTATTTTTTATGATTTTTATGGATTTATAGGTGTTTTTTGTATTTTGAGTGTTTAAGGATTTTTTAGGGTTTTTATGGATTTTTTGGTTTTTAGGGGTTTTTTTTTGTTTTTTGGGGTTTTAATGTTTTTGTTTAGATTTTTCATCATTTTTTGGAAATTTAGTGGGTTTTTATGATTTTTATTGGTGTTTAGGTTTTATGGGTTTTATGGTTTTAGAGGTTTTTTGTATTTTTTGGGCATTTTTAGGTTTTTTGTGTTTTTTGGTTTTTTATATTTTTTTGGGTTTTTATATTGTTTCTAGAATTTTAATGTTTTATTTTTGGATTTCATTGCTTTTTATGTTTTTAAGTATCTTTAGGGATTTTTTAGATTTTTATAGTTTTTAGGGACTTTAGGTATTTTTGAGGGTTTTACGGTTTTTATCATTTTTTCATTTTTTACAGGTTTTAAGTTTTTTTAGGTTTTTAACGTTTTCTAATTGTTTTTCAGGGTTTTAGTATTTTTTATATTTTTATGTTTTTTTAGGGATTTATGGTTTTTATACTTTTTTTTTGATTTTTATAGTTTTTTTTTGGGATTTTAGGGGTTTTAATGTTTTAATGTTTTTAGCGTTTTAATTTTTTAAGGCTTTGATGTCTTTTTTGGGGTTTTTAGGTTTTCTAAGGGTTTTGCTTCAGGTTTTGAGGTTTTTTATTTTTCTAGAGAATTTTAAGTATTTTTAATATTTTTATGGTTTTTAGTGTTTTTAGTGATTTTGTGGGGATATATGGTCCTTTTAGTTTTTTGGGGGGTTTAGGGTTTTTTTTGAGTTTTTTAGTGTTTTTAATCCTTTTAGTGTTTTTAATGTTTTTTATGGATAAATGGGTTTCTAGATTTTTTATAATTTTGTGTTTATATGAGTTTTTAATGATTTTATGGGATTTTATGGTTTTTATGGGCATTTAGAGGTTTTAGGGTCTATGTTGGGTTTTTATGAGTTTTTTGAAATTTTGGGTTTTTAGGGGATTTATGTGTTTTTAAGTTTCTAATGTTTTCTTAGTGTTTTCCTAGGATTATAGGGAATTAACATTTTTATGATATTTAGGGATTATTTAGAATTTTATGGGTTTTTAGGGGTTTTTTGGATTTTGAGGATTTTTACGGTTTTTATCATTTTGAGGTGTTTTAGTGTTTTTAATGTGTTTTGGTTTTTAAGGTTTTTTTATGGGTTTTCAGGGGTTTTTGGTTTTTTTACATTTTTAGGGATTTTTAATTCCTTTCTAGGAATTTTATGTATTTTAGGATTTTTAAGCATTTAATGGGTTTTAGTAGTTTTCGGATTTTTAGGGTTTTAATAGTTTTTTGGGTTTTTTGGGTTTTTTGGGGTTTTTTGTGTTTTTTGTGGTTTAAGGTGTTTTAGAGTTTTTATGGTTTTTTGAGATTTAACAGAGTTTTTGAGTTTCTGTGGGTTTCTAAAGTTTTTATCAGATTTTTGTTTTTTATGGTTTTTAGGGGTTTTTTAGGGTTTTACGGGTTTTTTGGATTTTTAGGATTTTTTTTGTGTTGTTTATGGTTTTAATGATTTTTTGAGGATTTTTAGGGTTTTATTTTTATTTTTATATCTAAGGGATTTTTATGTACTTTTTTATTTTTACATTGTTTAGGGTTTTTAGGGATTTTGATTATTTATAGGTTTTTTAACATTTTTAGTATTTTAGGGAATTTTAGTGTTTTTTGGTTTTTAATGTTTTCTTTGGGTTTTCAAGGTTTTAGGAAATTTTATATTTTCAGAGTTTTTAGGAATTTTTTAGGTATTTTGTGGTTTAGTGTTTTTTGTGATTTTCAAGGTTTTAGGGTTTTAGGGTTTTAGTGTTTTATGATTTTAAGGGATTTTAGGTTTTTAAGGTTTTCTATGAGGTTTTCATGTGTTTTCGAGGTTGTCATGTTTTTAGGGTGTTTTAGTGATTCTTTTTGATTTTTTTGGATCTCAATTTTTTGGGATTTTGAGGGTTTAAATGGGTTTTATTATTTTTAGGGTTTTTCGGGTTTTTTGGTGTTTTATGAATTTTTTTGGGGTTTTTTGGGCTTTTAAGTGCTCTAGGAGTTTTATGGTTTATTAGGGGGTTTTAAGGTTTATAGGGTCTTTTTAGAGTTTTTTAATGTTTTAGTATTTTTAGGTTCTTAAGGGTTTTAAGTATTTTTATGTTTTAAGGATATATAATGTTGTTTTAGTTTATTTTGGGTTTTTTAATTTTTTAGGATTTCTTCGGATTTTTATGTTTTTTATGTTTTTCTTGGGTTTTAGGGATTTTTTAGGGTTTTCAAAATTTTTAGTGTTTTTTGGATTTCAGGTGGTTTTTATGTTTTTAGGGGTTTTAAGTGTTTATTGGATGTTAAGGGTTTATTTGGGGGGGGGTTAGGATTTTTTTGGATTATGATGTTTTTAGGGATTTTAGATCTTTTTTAGGATATTGATGGTTTTTTTAGTTTTTTAATGATTTTGAGGGGTTTTAGGGTTTTTTTAGGGTTTGAATGGTTTTTTGGGTTTTTTATAATTTTTTTAGGTTCTTAAAGATTTTTTAGGTTTTTAGGGTTATTAGGGTTTTTATGTATTTTGGGATTTTTTGGCCTTTTAAATATTTTTATTATTTTTTGCCTTTTAGGGATTTTGAAGGGTTTTATGATTTTTTAGGGTTTTATATTTTTTGGATTTTTAGGGTTCTTTAGTTCTTCAAGGGCTTAATGGTTTTCTTGAGTTTTTAAATGTTTTATGTGTTTAAAGGGTTTTTAGTGTTTTTAGTGGTTTTTAGGTTCTTATGGGTTTTGATGGTTTTAAGGTTTCTAGTGGTTTTTAGGGTTTTTGGTGGGGGTTTTCAGGGATTTTTAGTATTTTTGCGTTTTTAGGGATTTTTAAGGTTTTTATATTTTTAGGTTTTTAAGGGTTTTAATATTATTAGGTTTTTAAGATTTTTTAGGGGTTTTTGGAGGCTTTAGGGTTAGGGATTTTTATATTTTTTATATTATTAGGGTTTTTATCTATTTTGAGGTTTTTTATAGTTTTATGGTTTTATGTTTTCATGATTTTTTTGTCTTTTTAACATTTTTATTTTTAAGAGGACTTAATTGTTTTTATGGTTTTAAGATTTTCTCAAGTTCATGGTCTTTAGGGTTTTTTTGAATTTTGGGATTATAGTGTTTTTATTTTTTTATTTCTATGAGTTTTGAGGATTTTGAGGGGTTTTTAGGAATTATAGGGTTTCTATGGTTTTTATATTTATTTGTGGTTTTTAGTGTTTTTATGGTTTTTATGGTTTCTTAATATTTTTTTATCATTTTAGGAGTTTAAAGAGTTTTTAAAAAATTTAATGTCTTTTTAGGGGGTTTTGGGGTCTTTAGGGGTTTTTAATGTTTTTTAGGGTTTTATGGTTTTTACGGTTTTTACGGTTTTTATTGTTTTTAGGATTTCCATGTTTTAAGGGTTTCAAATGGTTTTAGTTTTTTATGGGTTTCTTTTGGTTTTTTAGGATTTTTAGTGTTTTTATCCCATTAAAGTTTTTAGTGGTTTTCAGGGTTTTTAAGGTTTATACATTTTATAGTTTTTAGGGTTCTTTATGATTTTCAATTTTTTAGGGTTTGTAAGGATTTTGAGGTTTTTTTGAATTTTTTAGTTTTTTGAGGGTTTTTTATTGGTTTTAAAATTTTTATGTTTTTAGGGGGGTTAAGGTTTTTAGGGGATTTTTAGTGATATTTTGGGTTTTATCATTTTTTTTATATTTTTAGGGGTTTTAAGTGGTTAAAGGTTTTCATGGTTTTCTTAGGGGTTTTCATGGTTTTTATGGTTTTTAATGTTTTTAGGGATTTTTATAGATTTTTATGGTTGTTAGGGATTTTTCAGTGTTTAGGGTTTTCTTTTGTTTTTCATGATTTTTAGGGTTTCAATGTTTTTAGGTTTTTTAATGGTGTTATGTTCTTTAGGATTTTAAGGTTTTCTTAGGGTTTTTTAGGGATTTAAGGGTTTTATGTTTTAAGGTATTTTAAGGTTTATGGAAGGACTTTATGGTTTTCTGGGTTTTTAGATATTTTGAGGGGTTTATTCTCTGTTTTTTTTTGTTCTTTTGGGATTTTTTTGGTGATATTATATATTTTTTAGGTTTTTTATAGATTTTTATAGTTTTTTTTTGTTTTTATCATGATAATGGATTTTAGATATTTTAGTACGGTTTTTGTGTTTTTAGGGGTTTTTAGTGTTTCTTAATGGGTTTAGTTGTTTTTATGTGTTTTAGGGGATTTACGGGTTTCAGGGTCTTTTAGAATTTTTAGTGTTTTTAGCCTTTTTAGGATTTTGTGAATTTCATGTTTTTTTTGTTTTTAATGTTTTCTTAAGGTGTTTCACGGTTTTTAGGGTTTTTATGTTCTTTTGGTATATTTAAGAATTTTTATGATTTTTCAGTTTTTTATCTTTTTTGAGGATTTTGTGGGTTTTGATGATTTTTTACGGTTTTAGGGTTTTTTCGGATTTTAGGGGTTTATGTGTTTTTAGGTTCTTAAGGATTTCTTAAATATTTTTGTGGTTTTTTACTTTTTGATGGATTTTTGGTATTTGTAATTTTTTTAGTTTTTTTAGTAATTTTATTGATTCTGAGTGTTTTTGGGATTGGGGGGTTGGGGGTTGGATTTTAGGGGTTTTATGGTTTTTAATGTTTCTTTTGAATTTCTATGTTTTTTTTGTTTTTAAGAATATATTAAATTATTTAGGGCCTTAAAGGGTTTTTGTGTTTTTAGGGTTTTTTAGGGGTTTTAGGGCTTAATCGTATTCTATAATTTTTAGTGTTTTTAGGGTTATTATGGGTTTTAGGGTTTTTCAGGTTTTTTGAGGCTTTATGGTTTTTAGGGGATGTTAGGGTCTTTTTTAGGTTTTAAGTTTTTTTTTCATTTTACGTTTGGGGGGGGGGGTTTAAGTGTTTTTAGGTTTTATTTGCCTTCTCTGGGATTTTAGAGTTTTTTATGTTTTTATTTATTTTTTAGAGTTTGGAAAATTTTTAAAAATATTTAGCGATTTTTGGGGTGTTCAGGTTTTTGGCATTTTTAGATTTATTGTGGGTCTTATGTGTTTTTTGGTTTTCAATGTTTTAATGATTTTTCATGATTTTTATGGGTTTCTATGTTTTAATGTATTTTTAGTGATTTTGTAGTATTTTTTTGGTGTTTTGGGTTTTTAGGGATTTTAAAAGTTATTAGAGTTTTTATGGGTTTTTTCGTTTTTAGTTTTTTTTCAGTTTTTTTAGTTTTTTTTTTAAAAAAAATTAGATTTTTTAAAGATTTTTAGGGGTTTAGAGGAATTTTTGAGTTTTTTTTTTGTTTTTTTTTTGAGTTTTTATGGGGTTTTAGGGGGTTTAATGTCTTTTATGGTTTTTGGGTTTTAGTGTTTTTTAGGTGTTTTATGGGTCTTAGGTTTTTAGGGTTTTTTATTTTATTTGGGTTTTTATGTATTTTCAAGGTATTAGGTTTTTTTTGATTTTATGGATTTTAGTTATTTTTTAGGCGTTTAATAATTTTTTATGTTTTTAGGGATTTTGATGGTTTTCAGGGTTTATAAGGTTTTTAGTGTTTTAGTATTTTTACTGTTTTTTGAGTTTTTTGAGGTTTCTAGCGTGTTTTGGTTTGTGTGAATTTTTTGGTCTTGCTGGGTTTTTATGTGTGTTTATGTTTTTATGGATTTTAATTCTTTTTAGGATTTTTATGCAATTTTATTGTATTTAGGGATTTTTAGGATTTTTAGGCCTTTTATGTTTTTTTTTATTCTTAGGGTTTTTCTAGTTTTTTAAGATTTTCATGGATTGATTGAATTTTTTGTCATTTTTTAGGGTTCTAAAATATTTTTAGAGTTTTTAGTGGGTTTTAGGATTTTATGGGGTTTTAATAATTTTATGGGTTTTAGGGTTTTAATGGTTTTTAGGGTTTTTACAATTTTTAGGTTTTTAGGGGTTTTATGGTATTTAATGTATTTAAGGCTATCTTAGGGTCTTTCAAATTATTTTGGATTTTTACATTTTTAATTAATTTTGGTGATTTTTAAGGATTTTTATGGTTTTTAGGGTTTTATAGTTTTTTGGGTTTTGGGGGTTTTTTAGTTTTTTAGGTTTTTTGAGTTTTTTAATGTTTGAGGATTTTAAAGGGTTTTATTGGTTTTATTGGTTTTTTTATGTATTTTAGGGGTTTAGGTTTTTTTAAATGTTTCAGGGGTTTTCATGGTCTTTAGGATTTTTAATGGTTTTTAGGGTATTTTAGGGTATTTATCGTTTTAAGGGTTTTAGGGGTTTTGAGTTTTTTTTATGTTTCTATAGTTTTCTTATGGTTTTGATGTGTTTTGGGGTTTTTTATTTTTTAAGGCATTATTTGTGTTTTTCTAGTTTTTTATGGTTTTAACGGTTTAAGGATTTTTTTTTTGTTTTTTAGGGTTTTAGGGTTTTTAGAATTTTTTAGATTATTCAGGGATTTTTAGTGTTATTATTTTCTAAGGGTTTCTTACTATTTTTATGTTTTTAGGGATTTTTAGGGATGTTTATGGTTTTCAATGTTTTAAGGAATTTTGAAGGGTTTAGGGTTTTTTATTTGGGGGGGGGGGTTAGGGATTTTCATGAGTTTCTTAGGAGATATAATAAATTTTTAGGTTATTCTATCATTTTAGGGGTTTAAAGGGTTTTTAGAGTTATTAGTGATTTTTAGGGGTTTTGTGTTTTTTTTCAAATTTTTTGTTTTTTTAATGGGTTTTAAGGTTTTTATCATTTTTTAGGTTTTTATGGGTCGTAATTGTTTTAGGTTTTTACGGTTTCCTTACGAGTTTTTATTTTTTTATGTTTTTTACATTTTTAGGTATTATTAAGGATTTCTTAGTTTTTTATGGTATTTTGGATTGATTTTGTGGGTGTTTTGGGTTTCTTAGGGATTTTTTGTTTTTATAGTTTTTTTAGTTTTTATGGTTTTTATTTGTTTTATAGTTTTTTAATGTTTTTATGAGATTAAATGGTTTTTAGAGTTTTTTAGTTTTTTAGGTTATTTTGTGGGGTTCTAGGTTTTTAATATTTTTATGTGTTTTATGGATTTTAAGGATTTTTCGGTTTTTTAGGGTCTTTTGGGTTTTTATCATTTTTAGGTTTATAGGCGTTTAAAGTGTTTTAATGTTTTTATGGGTTTCTTAACGGTTTTCAGGGGTTTTATAGTTCTTTACATTTAAATGGGTTTTGAGTTATTTTTATTTGTTTTTATGGTGTTTAGGGAATTTAAAGCGTTTTAGAGGTTTTATGGTGTTCAAGATTATTTTCATTCATTTTTTGTTTCATAGGGGTTTTAAGTGTTTTAATGTTTTTATGGTTTTCTTTGGGTTTTTTCTTATAAGGGTATTAAGGTATTTTTAGGATATTTATGCTTTTAAGGATTTTTAGGGTTTCTTTGGGGTTTTATGGTTTTAGGGGTTTTTTGATTTTTGGTTTTTTAGGGTTTGTTTGATTTTTTAGTGGTTTTAAGCTTATATAGAGTTTTTAATGTTTTAAGGGATTAAAGGGTTATCTGAGATTTAGTGTTTTTAGGGTTTTTATTGTTTTTATGTTTTATAGGGTGTTTTAGGATTTATAGGGTTTTAGGGTATTTTTAGATTTTTTAGCATTTTTTATGTTTTAATTATTTTTAGGTTAGTAAGGGTTCTTGAGGGTTTTTATTGCTTTTAGGGGTTTAACATTTTTATGCATATTTAGTTTTTTTGGTTTTTTAAGGTATTTAGGGTTGTAGGTATTTTTGTTGGTTTATTATTTTTTAGCGTTTTAATATTTTTTTGGGAATTTTTGTTTTTAGAGTTTTTTTAGTTTTGTATCATTTTAGGGTTTTTAGAATTTTTAAATATATATAGGTATTCAACGGTTTTTAGAGATTTTTGTGGGGTGTTTGGGTTTTTATGGGTTTTTAGTGTTTTATATGGTTTTAGTGGTTTTATGCTTTTTATATATTTTTATAGTCTTTTAATTTTTTTTATTTTATAGATTTTTATGATTTTATTGTATTTTAGGGTTTTTGGGAATTTTGAGAGTTTTTTAGTGTTTTCACATTTTTTAGGTTTTTAGGGGTTTAAGTGTTTTTTGGTTTTTATGGTTTTCATAAGGTTTTTTAGAATTGTGTTGGGTTTTTATATTTTTAGGGATTCTTGGTTCTTTTTCATTAATTCTATGGGGTTTATGGTTTTTAATGTTTTTAGGTGTTTTAGGTTTTTAGTGGTTTTATAGTTTTTTTATTTTTCTAGTGTTTTTTGAGTTTTTAAGGGTTTAAGGTTTTTTGGGTTTTTCAACCTTTTATGGGTATAAATAATTTTTAGGGTATTTTGTGGGTTTTTAGGGTATTTTGGTGTTTTAAGGGCATTTATGGTTTTAGGGGTTTTATGGGGTTTGGTATTTTTATGGGTTTTTATTATTTTTTAAGGTTTTACTAATTTAAATTTTTTGGGGTTTTAAGCATTTTTAGATTTATAAGGTTTTTTTAGGGTCTTTCATGTGTTTTAGGGTGTTCTACATTTTCTACGATTTTTATGGTATTTTAAGAAAAATGGGATTTTAGGGATTTTAGTGAATTTGAGGGGGTTTTTTTTGTTTTTTTTAATTTTTAGTTTTTTTATTTTTTTATGTTTTTTTTTATTTATTGTTTTTTACGTTTTTTGGGAATTAACAGGTTTTTAGATTTTATCGTAGTTTAAATTTTTTTCATGTTTTTAGTTATTTTAGGAGTTTTTTTGGATTTCTATGGTTTTTATGGTTTTCATCGATTCTATGGGTTATTCATATTTTTAGAGGTTTTATTATTTTAATGGTTTTAATGGTTTTTTGGATTTTTTGGTTTTTTGTGTCTTTAGGTTTTTAAGGTTTTTAAGAGATTCTAAAAATTTTTAAGCGATTGAAGGGGTTTTAGAGTTTTCAGTGGGATTTCAAGGATTTTATGATTTTATAATGTTGTTTAATGTTTTATGTGGTTTTTGGTTTTCAGGGATTTTAGGGACTTTTTTAGGGATTTTAGGATTTTTAGGATTGTTTTTTCTTTTTAGGGGTTTAAGTGTTTTTTGGTTTTTACGATTTTTATAGGATTTTTCAAGGTTTTTATGGTTTTTTACTTTTCTAGGAAATTTTAGGGTTTTTAGGGTTTTTTGTGGATTTTTAGGGTTTTTAAGTGTCTTTTTGGTTTTATAGTTTTCTTAGGGATTTTTAGTGGTTTTACATTATTTTGGTAATTTTTGTGACTTTTTGGATTGTTAGGGTTTTTAGGGATTTTGATGGGTTTTAGGGTTTTTAGGGTATTTAATGTTTTTTAGAGGTTTTTATGTTATTTAGGGTTTTAAGGGTTTTTGGATATTTTATGTTTGTGGGGTTTAATGGGATTTTATATTTTTTTTACTAGTTTTTAGGGGTTTTTTTGGGTCTTTAGGGTTTATTAATGTTTTCAATGGTTCTTAGGGTTTTTATGGGGTTTAGTGTATTATGTTCCTTTTATGCTTCTTATCATTTTTAAGTCTTTGATAGGTTTTAATTGTTTCAAGGTTTTATCTTTTTCTTAGGGTTTTTAGGGTTTTTAGGGATTTTGGTGAATTTTAAGGAATTTTTTTTATTTTTTGACATTTTTTGGATTTTGAGGGGTTTTAATGTTTTTAGGGTATTTGGGTTTTTAGGTGTTTTAGTGGTTTTATGTGTTTATATATTTTAAAGGATTACTTAGGGTTTTTTAGGGTTTCATACATTTTTATGGATTTTTAGGGAATTTTTTATTATTTTTATTTGTTTTTAGGGTTTCAAAGGATTTTAAGGGTTCATAGGGTTTTTAGGATTTTAGGTGTTTTTGGGTTTTAATCATTTTAGTTTTTAAGGTTTTTTGTTAATTTAGGTTTTGAAAGTCTTCATATGGTTTTCCATGGGTTTTTAGAGTTTCTTTCAGTTTTAGTATTTTTGGGGATTTTTTATGAATTTTATAATTTTAGGGTTTTAGTGTTTTATGGTTTTTTAGGGTTCATTGGGTTTTTAGGGTTTTATGGGTTTAGGGGTTTTATGGGTATTTTGGGTATTTTGATGTTTTTAGGGTTTTTAGGTATTTTATGGTTTTTAATGTTTTTTAGGGTTTAAAGAGATTTTAGAGTTTTAGTGGGGTTTTATTGTTTTTATGGGTTCTTAGGGTTTCTTATGATATTAGTGGTTTATCGTTTTTAGTGTTTTTAGGGTTTTAGGGTTTTTAGTGTCTGTAGAGTTGTTAGGTTTTATATAAGGTTATTAAGTGTTTTTATGTTTTTAAGGTTTTAATAGAGATTTTATGGGTTTTAGGGTTTTTTATTTTTTTTGGGGATTTTTAGGGAGTTTTAGAGTTTTTAGTGTATTAGAGGGTTTTTAGTGTTTTTTTGGTTTCTATGGATTTTAGTGGTTTCAGGGTTTTATGTTTTTTAGGGTGTTTTGGTATTTTAGTTTTCTTTTGGATTTTTAGGTTTATTTTGGGGTTTTTATGTTTTTTATTTTTTTTGGTTTTACATGTTTTTTGGTTTTTAGGGTTTTCATTTATCTTTTTAGTGTTTTGTGGGTTTTATGTTTTTTTTAATTTTTAGGGATTTTTAAGTATTTATATGTTTTTTAGTGTTTTTATGTAATTTTAGTGGTTTCAACATTTTTGTAGGGATTTTAGGGTTTTTATCCTTTTTTAGGATTTTGGGGTTTTTTTTTGTATTTTTTGGGTTTTAAGTGTTTCTAATGGTTTTTAAAGGTTTTTAGAGGTTTGTTATGTTTTTTGGGATTTTTTGGGCTCTGTGAAATGTTTATGTTTTTATTTTTTTTTATTAATTTTAATGTGTCTTTTGGTTTTCTGAAGATTTTGTGGGTTTTTTGAGTTTTTGAACATTTTTAGGGGTTTAAATACTGTTTAGAGTATTAATGGATTAATGGGTTTTATGCGTTTTTAATATTTTTAGTGTTTTTTAAGTTTTTTCTATTTTTTAAGGAATTTATCATTTTTTGGTTTTCAGTGGTTTTATGTGTATTTAGATTTTAATGTTTAATTTTCATTTTTCAAGGTTTTATGGTTTTATATCTTCTTAGTTATTTTTAGTTATTCATTTGGATTTTAATGGTTTTTTTGGGTTTTTGAGGATTTTTTGGTTTTTGGGTTTTTAGTGATGTTTATGGTTTTTAGGGTATTTTTTGTGTTTTTATGATTTTATTGATTTTTATTTGGGTTTTAAGATTTTTATATTCTTTCAAATTTTGGTGTTTAAAGTATTTTTAGAGTTTTTAGTGGGGGTTTTTTGGTGTTTTATGGTTACTTAGTGGTTTTTAATAATTTTAGGAGTTTTAGGGGTTTTAGAGTATTTAGATTTTTTTGGTTTTTAGAGGTTTTATATTTTTTTTTAAAGTTTCCTTATGGTTTTTCTAATTTTTTTGGATTTCTCCCATTTTAATGGATTTATAAATTTTAAGGATATTTATTATTTTGGGGGGTTTAATGGATTTTGAGGGTTTTTAGGTTTTGTATCATCTTTTTGGTTTTTATGTTTTTTTAGAGTTTTTAGGGGTTTTACCATTTTTTATATTTTTAAACTTTTTAGGGGGTTTATAGGTTTTTAGTGTTTTTAATGGGTTTTTATGGTTTTAGTGTATTTATGGTATTTTTCCATTTTTAAGGATTTTTAGAGGTTTTATCTATTTTTTGGTTTTTAAGGATTACATTGGGTTTTTCATGTTTTTTATATTGTTTTTATTTTTTATAGATTTTTAGATAATTTTTTGAATTTTCGTTGTATTTTAGGATTTTATGGGATTTTGAGGGTTTTAGAGGTTTTAGTGTATTTTAGGATTTTTACTTTTTTAATGTATTTAGGAGTTTTGAGTGTTCTTGTGATTTTCCTAGGGTTATTTAAGGATTTTTATATTTTTAATAATTTTTAGGATTTTTTTATGAATTTTATGGTTTTTAGGATTTTTGGGATTTTGAGGGTTTTTAGGGTTTTATGGATTTTTTTGTTTTTTGGGTTTTTAGAGTTTTTTCTTTGAGTTTTTAATGGGTTTAAATTGTTTTTAGCGTTTTTAATATTTTATGGGTTTAAAGTGTTTTTCTAGTTTTTGTTGTTTTATAGATTTATATAGTTTTTAGTGTTTTTATGGCTTTTATGATTTTTATGGGATTTATTATTATTTAGGATTTTAAGGGTTTTATCATTTTTTTATGTTTTTGGGTTTTAAGTATTTCTCAATTTTGGGGTATTCTAAGGGGTTTTCAGGTATTTTATGGTGTTTTAATTTTTTTTATAATTTTAGGGATTTTTTAATTATTTTTGTGGTTTTATGGGATTTTTAGGTTTTTATGGGTTTTTATAGTTTTTTTGGGGATTTTAAGTGTTTTTTATTCTTCAAGGGTTTTTAAGGTTTTTAGTGTTTTTAACGTTTTTATCTATTAAAATGGTTTTCTATGGTTTTAGTGGTGTTTAGGGGTTTTTTGAGTTTTTTCGCTTCAATGGTTTTAGGGGTTTTTTGGTTTTAGGTGTTTAAGGGTTTTTAGGGTCATATAGGGTTTTTATAGTTTTATAGGTTTTTTATTGATTTTAATTTTTAATAGAGTTTTAAGTATTTATTATTGGTTTTCAAGGTTTTTAGGTATTTTTAGGTTTTTATGTGTTTTTATGAATTTTAGGTTATTTTTATTTTTTGTGTTTTTAGGGATTTTTAGGTTTTTAGGGGTTTTAGGGATTTTTAAACTTTTAGTGCTTTTTATTTTTTTAAGGGTTTTAACTAATATTTGGTTTTTAATATTTATATAGGGTTTTTCCAATATTGTAGGGGTTTTTATATTTTTATGTATTTTAAGGGAATTTTATGATTTTAACATTTTTATGGGTTTAATGGGTAAATGTAATTTTTGTTATGTTTTTTGGATTACTATGGATTTTTATTTTTTTATGGCTGTTATGGGATTTATGATTTTTAAGTGATTTTATGAATTTTATATTCTTTTAGGGCTTTTAGTGTTTTTTAGGTTCTTTAGGAATATTATGTGTTTTTAGCTTTTCAATATTTTCTAAGTGGTTTTCAGATTTTTTTTTAGGGGTATTTATGTTTCTCTGAAAGTTTTATGATTTTTTTGGATTATTTGGTTTTTATGATTTTTAGGGTTTTTTTGTGTTTTTTTTGTGTTTTTTGGGTGTTTTGTGTTTTTATGGGTATTAAGTGTTTTTAGGATCTTATAGTTTTCTTAGTGGGTTTTAGGGATTTTTATGTTTTTTAAAATTTTTGGGTTTATTTAATATTGTTGTGGTTTTAATTTTTTTGAGGGTTTCAAAGGTTTTTTTCTTCGTTTTATGGTTTTTTTGGTTTTTTTTGGGTTTTTAGTGTTTTTTTGCAGTTTTTTAGGTTTTTAAGGATTTTAGATTTTATTAATTTGTTCGGGTTCAAAGTTTTTTATTGTTTTTAGTCGGTTTTTATGCATTTTATGGGTTTTTAACGATTTTAGGGGTTATATTATTTTTAGGGTTTTAGTTTTTTTTGTTTTTTTTTTGTTGTTTTAAGTGTTTTTAGGTTTTTAGGTATTCATAGGGTTTTTAAGTGTTTTAGGGTCTAATATATTTTTATGTATTTTTAGGATTTTTAGGATTTTTATACTTGTATAGGTTTTTTATGGATTTTGAGGGTTTTGGGGCTATTTTGGATTTGTTGGTTTTTTGGATTTTTTATTTTTTATGGGTTTTATTGTTTTTAGAGTTCTTAAAATATTTTAGGGGTTTGAAATTTTTTTACTTTTTTAGTTTTTAAGGTTATATCTAGGTTTTAGGGTACAAAAGGGTGTTAGTAGTTTTATGGTTTTAATGGAATTTTAGTTTCTTTGGTTGTTTTAGCATTTTTAGGGTTTTTAGAGGATTAATGTGTTTTTAGGTATTTAAGGTTTTCTTTGGGGATTTCAATGTTTTAATGGATTTTCTATTTTTAGGTATTTATAGTGAGTTTTTAGGATTTTGTGGTATTTTTTTGGGTTTTTTGGGATTTTATGGGTTTTTTGGTTTTTATATTTTTATTGGTTTTAACAATTTTTTTGGGTTTTTAGGGGTTTTAAACTGTTTTTATGTTTTTAATGTTTTATTAGAAGATTTATGGTTTTTATGGTTTTTATGTTTTTATAGATTTTATGGAATTTTTATTTTTTTATGGTTTTTATGGTTTTTAGTGGTTTTAGGGTATTTAACATTTTAGTTTTTTTTGTTTTTATAATTTTTTTGGAGTTTTTATGGGTTTTATGAGTTTTTAGGGTATTTTATAGTTTTTAGAGTTTTTATTATCATTTTTAGGGGTTCAAAGTTTTTGAAAAAAATTTAGTGTTTTTATGCTATTTATGGCTTTTAAGGGATTTAAAGTTTTTATGGGGGTTTTGGTTTTTTTGGTTATTTAGGTATTTTAGTGTTTTTATCATTTCTTATGTCTTTTTGTTTTTTAAGTGTTTCTGGATTTTTTTATGTTTTATTAAGGGTTTTTTTTGTGATTTTAGGAATTTTATGTTTTTTTGGATTTTTAGGAGTTTTAAGGTTTTTATGGGTTTTAGGATTTTTATAGGTTTTGAGGGTTTTTATTTATTTTGTTATTTTTGGGGTTTTATGGTTTTTTTGGGATTCAGTATTTTTTAAAAAAAATTGGGTTATAAAGGGTTTTAGATTTTTTAGTAGTTTTTAGGGTTTTAATGTGTTTTAGGGGTTTCATAGTTTTTTAATGGTTTTAGGGTTTTTAGGGCAAGGAAGATGCGAGGGTCGTGCTATTCCCGGCCCCCCCAAATTTATTAGAAAGAAAAACAGAGACACCGCAGACAAGGTAGGGGTAGAGTCAAACTACCCACACCCAAAAACCCTTTATAGACACACACTCAAGGAACGTAAAAAAAAGAAAAACCAAAAGTACGCAAAAAGAAGAAAAACCAAAGCATCACCAGCAGTATCTCCCAGACAATCAGCAACTAGCAGTGAATCAAACACAGCACCTTCAGCACCTCCCACCCAAGCAGCAACCAACATCCAGAATCACCAGCATTCAACATCACAGAACCACCAGCACCCAAAGTCATAGAAACAACAACATCAAAATCACAGCCATCACCAGCATTCAGCAGCTCACCACCAATCAACGACCAATATCCAATCTCACAAAAACCAGAATCCAGCACCTTCCCACCAAAACAAACTACCACCAACAGCACACAACCATCATCACCGAAATCATACAACCACCATTCACCAGATCTCACATCCATACAGCAACCATCATCCTTTTTCACAAAAGCCAGCACACAATACCTCCCAACTAACAAATTCAATCGCAAGCAACATAGAACTCGCACACAAAGAGCAAACAACAACCAATACCTCAAAACAGAACAAAGAACAAGAACCAAACCAATCCTGCCACCATCTGTGAATCAACCACCATAACTTGATAGAGATCCCAGAACGCAGCACTTTTCCAGACCAGCAACAAGATCATAACAAAAAAAAGGAAACCCAGAAACGAACCTGCATCCATGCTTAATTTTATGGTTTTTAGGGTTTTTAGAGATTTTGAGGGGTTTAGAGTTTTTAGGGTTTTTAGGGTGTTCATAGTTTTTTTTCGGTTTTTAGGGTTTTTGAGTTTTTTAGGGTTTTAGGTTTTTTTAGAGAATTTTACTATTTTTAATTATTTAAATGTTTTTATATGTTTTACTGGTTTTTGGTGTTTTTATGGGGTTTAATGGGTTTTTATGTGTTTTAGGAGTTTTATGGTTTTTAGAATTTCCTATGTATTTTATTATTTTTAGGTTTTATATCTGTTATTAGTGTTTTTAGTTTTTTAATATTTTATTAGGTTTTTTTGGTGTATCTAAGATATTTTAAATATTTAGTGGTTTTTATGGATTTTTATGACTTTTATTGGGTTTTAGGGTTTTTAGGGGTTTTAAGACTTTTAGGGAATTTTAGTGTTTTTAGCATTTTTAAGGGTTTTCACTAGTTTTAATTTTTTTTTTGTGTTTTATGTTTTATTAGGGGTTTTTAGGGTTTTTAGGGGTTTTTACTTTTTTGGTATTTTTAGGTTTTTTTATGTTTTTATGGTTTTTAGGATTTTTAGGATATTTAAGGGGATTTAGGGTATTTTTGGGGTTTTGGGGTTTTATGGTTTTTTTTTCGGTTTTAGGGTTTTTTGAGTTTTCTTGTTGTTTTTATGGTTTTCAGAGATTCTAAATGTTTTCAGGGGTTAAAAGGGTTTTTAGAGTGTTTTGTTTTCCTTTATGATTTTTATGTGTTTTTATGGTTTTTTACGGTTTTTAGGGTCTTTTGTGGTTTTTATCATTTTTAGTTTTTATGGGGTTTTAATTATATTTAGGTTTTTCATGTTTTCTTAGGGATTTTCAATATTTTTAGGATTTTTACGTTTTTAGGAAATTTTCTATTTTTTAGGATTTTTATGGGTTTTAGGGTTTTAGGGATTTTGAGGGCTTTTAGTGTTTTTAAGAGTTTTATCATTTTTTGGGGTTTTAGGTTTTTCTTTTGTTTTTTGGGTTATTAGGGATTTTAGAATTTTTAAACGTTTTTATGGATTTAAATGGATTTTAGAGTTTTTATTATGTCATTAGGGTATTTCGAGAATTTGGGTTTTTTAGATTTTTATGGTTTATATGGATTTAGGGGTTTTAGTGTCTTTTTGGATTTCATCATTTTTAGGTTTTGCAGGGGTATTAAATTTTTTTATTTTAAAAGTTTCCTTATGTTTTTAAGGTTTTTAGTGTAATTAACATTTTTAGTATTCCTAGGGATTTTAGTATTTGTATGGGTTTTTTGGGTTTCTATAAATTTTTAGGTGTTTTAGTGTTTTTATCATATTGTTATTTTTTATGATTCATTTAGTATATAGGGATTTTAATGGTATTTTGAGATTTTAATGGTTTTAGGGTTTAAAAGGGCTCTTTGAGTTCTTAATGGTTTTGGTAGATTTTTTGGGTGTTAGGGGTTTTAGGTTTTTTCAACTATTTAATATTTTTATGGATTTTAATGGTTTTTTGGGGTTTTAGTGTTTTTAGGGTCTTTTATAAATTTTTATGGTTTTTATAAATTTTTAGGTTTTTACGGGTTTTATGTGTTTTTATGTTCCTATGGTTTCCATAAGGTTTTTTTGGGGTTGTAGGGTTTTACTTTTTTTTTGGATTTTTAGGGTTTTTATGATTTTTAGGGATTTACAGATTTTTGGGTTTTTAGGTTTTTTATGGGTTATATAGTTTCTTAAAAGTTTTAGGATTTTAAGTGTTTTTAGGTTTTTAATGTTTTCTTAAGGAATTTTAGGGTTTTAGGATTTTTTATGTTTTTATTGATTTTTTGGGTTTTAGGATTTTTATGGGTTTTTTGGATTTTAGGGATTATTTTGTGTTTTTAGGGTTTTTTTATTTTTATGGTTTTTTAGTATTTTTTGGATTTTTTGAGGTTTTTTTAATGTTTTTAGGTTTTTAAAGGGTGTTTATTGTTTTACTGGATTTCATTGGTTTAAAGGTATTTAATGATTTTATTGGTTTTTATGGGTTTTAGAGTTTTTTTGGTTTTTAGGTTTTTTTTCTTTTCTTTCATTTTTAAGGGTTTAAACTGTTTTTAGGATTAATTTATTATCTTACAGTTTTCAAGATTTTTTTATGTTTTTACTGGTTTTATGGATTTTTTTAATTTTTATGGGTTTTTAAGTTTTTATTTTAAATTTTTGGGTTTTTGAGTTTTTTGGGTTCTTAGGGATTTATGAGATTTAAGGGTTTTAAGGTTTTTTAGAGTTTTTTAAGGATTGTAGGGGTTTAAATTGGTTTTTGAGTCTTATGTGTATTTTTACGTATTTCATATGTTTTTAATGGTTTGTAATGTTTTTACAGGTTCTTATGGTTTTTAAGATTTTAGGGGTTCTATGGTTTTTTTGGTGTGTTTTTAGCATTTTTAGATTTTTTAGGATTTTTAGAGGGCATAAGTGACTTTTTTGGTTTTAATATTTTATTAGGGGTTTTTAAGTTTTTAGGTCATTTTAGAATTTTTTAGGTTATAGAGATTTTGAGGGGATTAAAGGTATTTTTTTTAGGTGTTTTTTTTGTTTTTATGGGTTTTTAGTGTTTTTAGTATTTTTATTGTTTTTAAGGGGTTTAGGTATTTTGAGGGTTCTTATGGTTTTAGAGGGTTTTATTGGATTATTCTTTTTTAGGGTTTTAAGGGTTTTATGTGTTTTTTTCAATGTTTTCTAAGGGGTTTTTAGGGTTTTTAGTGTTTTTTATGTTTTTAGAATTTAATAGGGTTTTTTAGGATTTTTATGGTTTTTAGGGATTTTATGGATTTTGATGGGTTCTATGATTTTTAAGAGTTTTAATAATTTTTATGATTTTTTTGGGTTAAAGGTTGTTTTTAATTTTTTAAGGGTTTTAATGTTTTTTGTTTTTTTAAAAATTCTAGGGCAAGGAAGATGCGAGGGTCAAGCTATTCCCAATCCCCCCAAATTTATTAGAAAAAAGATGCAACAAAAAGTGGTGGGGAGGGGTCAAACAACCCGCACCCAAAACCCCTTAAGGTTTTAATGGGTGTTTAGGGTTTTTATGTTTTTTAGGGGTGATATGGTTTTTATGGGTTTTTGATTTTTTTTTCCTCTTTTAGGGTTTTTAGGGTATTTAGCATTTTTATATTTTTTTGGGGGGGTTTTATGTTATATGAGGTTTTTGAGGTTCTTAATTGCTTTTATGGTTATTAGAGATTTTAATGTTTTTATATATGTCGAGGTATTTTTAGGATGTTTATGGTATTTCAGGTTTTTATGGGATTTTCAGGTTTTTTGAGGTTCTTAAGGTTTTTTGGATTTTTTTTTGGGTTTTAGGGTTTTTTTGGTTTTTAAGGTTTTGATAGGGGTTTTCAGGTTTCTTTATGTTTTTAGGTATTTTTAGAAAAAAATTTGGATTTTTTACTTTTTTAGGAATTTTAGTAATTTTTAGGGTTTTAGGTGTTATATTTTTTTGGGTTTTTTGGGTTTTTTTAGTATTTTATGGTTTTTAAAGTTTATAGAGTTATTTTATCATTTTTAGGTTTTTAGTGGAGTTTTTGAGTTTTTAGAGATTTTAAGGTTTTATGGGTTTTTAGGTTTTTATGGGTTTTTGGTGTAATTGAGGATTTTTCTGAGTTTTTATCATTGTTTAGGTGTTTTAGGGGTTTTAAGTGTATTTATGTTTTTAGGTTTTTGTTTGGGGTTTTTAGAGTTTTAGAAGTCCTTACATTTTTAGGTACAATTAGGGTGTTTTTAGGATTTTTTTGGATTTTTGTTTTTTAGGGATTTTGAGGGGTTTAGGGGGGGTTAAGGTTTTTGGGTGTGTTATTGGTTTTTTTTTGTTTTTTTATAATTTTTATAATTTTTTATGGTTTTTATCGGTTTTTAGGTTTTTTATTAGTCTTTAATATTTTTATAGTTTTTTAGAATTTTTAGGTATTTTGATGTTTATTAGGGTTTTTATGGGTTTCTATGGTTTTATCATTTTCAGGGTTTTAGGGTTTTATGTATTTTTAGATTTTTATAGTTCTCTTAGGGGTTTTCAGGTTTTCTGGTCTTTTTATATATTTTTTTTGAATTTTTAGGTTTTTTAATATTTTTATGGTTTTTTAGGTTTTTTTGGGTTTTTTTCTTTTTAGGGATTTGATGGTTTTTACAGTTTTTTACATTTTTAGGGAATTGAATGGATTTTATAGTATTCAAATGGCGTTTAATTTTTTAATGGTTTTATGGGTTTTTAAGGATTTTATGGGGTTTATGGTTTTTAGGTTTTTGTATGTTTTTAGGGACCTTTTAGGGTTTTAGTGTTTTTTATGTTTTTAGGGGGTTCTGTGTTTTTTGGTTTTTATGAAATTCTTAAGGGTTTTGGGTTTTTATATTTTTATGGATTTTTATGGACTCTTTAGGATTTTTAGAGTTTTTAAGGATTTTGAGGTTTCTAGGATTTTATAGGATTATTATGGGTTTTTAGAAGTTTTTAGGTTTTTAGGGGTTTAAAGTGTTTTTAGGTTCTTAAGGTTTTCTATCTAGTTTTTAGGGTTTTTAGGTTTTTAATGTGTTTAAAAAATATTAGGAATTTTTAGGATTTTGAGGTGTTTTTAGTGATTTTGAGGTTATTTAGGTGTTTTAAGGATTTTTGGGTTTTTATGGTTTTCCCTATTTTTTAGGGTTTTTGTGGGTTTTTGAGTTTTTAATTTTTTTATCATTTTAAATGTTTTCTATAGTTTTGATCGACTTTTTTGTGTTTTAGAGTTTTCATAGTTCTAGTGGATATTATGGTTTTTAGATGGTTTTGGGGGCTTTTAGGGAATTTTAGGTGATTTTTTGGTTTTTAGGGGTTTTTAGTTTTTAGTGGTTTTAAGTGTTTTTATGTTTTTTAGGTTTTCATAAGGGATTTCAGGGTTGTTTGGTTTTTATAGGTTTTTAGTATTTTTAGGATTTTTTAAATATTATCATATTCTTTTTGTGTTTTAGATATTTTTAGGATATTTAGGCTTTTGTAAGAGTTTTAAGGTTTTGTAAGGTGTTTAGCATTTTTTAGAGTTTTTTGAGATTTTCATTTTTTTAAGGATTTCTTAGGGGTTTTCATTGTTTTTATGGTTTTTTGGTTTTTTGGGATTTTAGGTATTTTTTAGGATTGTTATGGGGTTTTAGTGATTTTTAGGGTTTTTAGGGGTTTTATGATTTTTATGTTTCTTCGGGTTTTTTGGGTTTTTAGGGTTTTTTACTCTTTTATTGATTTATTTTGGAATTTTTTGGAATTTTATTTTTTTTGGGTTTTAAGGTATTTTGAGGGTTTTAGGTTATTTAGTGTTTTTTAGGTTTTTGGGGTTTAAAATTTCTTTTTTAAGGATCTCAAATGGGTTTTTAGGTTTTTTAGGGTTTTTATGTATTTTGAGATTTTTAGGGATTTTTTTTTGGATTTTTATGGGTTTTAAGGATTTTGATGGTTTTTAGAGGTTTTATTTTGTGGGAAGGATGGTTTTTTTTTAGTTTTTTTAAACATTATATATTTAATGTGTATTTATAGTTTCTAGATGGTCTTTAGGGGTTTTATGGGGTTTAGGGTTTCTTAAGGTTTTTAGGGGGTTTTGAGTTATTAAGGTTTTAAGGTTTTTTAGAGATTTTAACATCTTTTGGGGTTTAAAGTGGTTTTAGATGTTTTAGTGGTTTTAGTGGTTTTTTGGTATTTTATGTTATTTTAGGGTTTTTTTATGTTTTAAGGTGTTTTATGGTTTTTAGGGGTTTAGGGATTTCGGTCTTTAAAAGGTTTTTTAGTGTTTTAGATATTTTTTTGGTCTTTAGGGGTTTATGTGTTTTTAGGGTTTTCTTAATGGCATCATGTTTTTGATGGTTTTTATATTTTATGTATTTTAGGCAATTTTTATTACTTTTATGAATTTGGGGGGTTTTAGGGATTTTTAGGGGTTTTGGGGTTTTGTTTGTGTTTTTACGATTTTTTAGTGCTTTAGGGTTTTTAGGTTTTTTGTTAGTTTTAATTTTTTTTTATGTTTTTATGGTTTTCTTCTTGTTGTTATAGTTTTTAGGGTTTTTTATGTTTTTAGGGATTTTCTGGGCTTTTTTGGATTTTTATGGGTTTTTAGTGTTTTTTGGAATTTTTAGGATTCATAGGGGTTTTAGGGTGTTTTGTGTTTTTATATTTTTAGGGTTTTTAAGTGTTTTTAGGTGATTAATTATTTCATAGGTTTTTTAGTTTTTTTTTTAAATTTTTTTGAGACTTTTACGGTTTTTTAGGTTTTTCATAGTTTTTTGGGATTTTTGGGATTTTGATGGGTTTTATGGTTTTTAGTGTTTTTAGAAGTATTACTATTTTTAAAGATTTTATTATTTATATGGTATTTAGGGGTTCTGAGTATTTTTAGGTTTTTTATGTGTTTTGGGATATTTGGGTATTTTTGAAGTTTTCTTAATATTTTTTATGGTTTTTTAGGATTTTAGGAATTTTGAGGGGTTTTAGGGTATTTTAGGGTTTTCATGGGTTTTATGGGTTTTGGGGATTTTGGTATTTTTCCAATTTTTTTGGACTTTTATGGTTTTTAGAGTTTTTTAATGTTTTTAGGTGTGTAAAATGGATTTTAGAGTTTTTCGTGGAATTTAAGGTTTTTTTGGGGTTTAATGTTTTTTAAGGATTTACTATTTTTTAAATTTTTAGGGTTTTAGGGTCTTTAGCATTTATATATTTTTAGGGTTTTTAAGTGATTTTAGGATTTTACCGTTTTATCAGGGGTTTTAGGGTTTTAAGTATTTTTTATGTTTTTAGGGAATTTTAGGGAGTTTTTAAAAAATTAATATTTTTGATGGGTTATAGGATTTTTTGGGATTTTAGGGTTTTTAGGGATTTTAGAAGTTTTATATTTTTTTACGTCTGGGTGTTTTTAGGGTTTTAATGATTTCTTAGGGGTTTTAAATTTTATAGGGCTTCTTATGTTTTTATTGATTTTTATGGACTTCTTCGGATTTTTATAGTTTATTTGTGTTTTTTTATTTAAAGGGGTTTTTTGTGAAGAATGTGTAGGGCTAAGTAGGCCTTGCCCCACAAAATTTATTATTGACAGAAAAAAACTGTTACAGGGAGGGTTTTCAAGAGCATGTGTGCAAATCACACTTCATATTAGAGTCCAAAAGTGGCAAGAAAAATGATGGGGCAACAAAAGACCACATCGAGCTCTGATCCACAATTGCCTTTTTAGAAAGTGCATCTGCCACTGAGTTGACCTCCCTATATGCATGTGTGACACATATGCAAAGTGTCTGAGAATGAGTAAGGAATTCGATCCATTATGGCAGCAGCCGCTACGGGACATCCTTGGATTTTTTCTTGAGGGCTCTCACCATCATCATCATTTCTGATTCAATCCCTGGATTTTTTCTTTTACTAATTTTTTATTTTTAAAGTTTTTATGGTTTTAAATGTTATTTTCTGTATTTATTGTGTTTTTGTGGTTTTATTTATTTTTAGGGTTTTAAATGGGTTATAGGGGTTTTTATGGTTTCATAGGTTTTTATAGTTGTAGGGTGTTTTAGGGTTTCTATCATGTTTTAGATTTTTAGAGGTTTAGGTGTTTTTATGTTTTTCTTTTTATCCAAGGGTTTTTATGGTTTTTATAGTTTCTATGTTTTTATATATATTTAGGGTTCTTTTGTATTTATATGGTTTTTTGAATTTTTTAGGGTTTAAGGGTTTTTGGTTATTTATGTTTTTTAGGGGTTTTAGCATTTTCTAGGTTTTAGGGGGTTTTTTAAGTTTTTATGGTTTTCTTTGGGTTTTTAGGGGTCTTAGGGATTTTATATTTTAGGAATTTTAGGGAATTTTTAGTCATTGTTTTGTTTTTAGGGATTATAGGGATTTTTTTGGGTTTTAGGGTTTTTTGGGTTTTTTGGGTTTTTTGGGTTTTTAGTTTTGTTTTTCTCTTCTTATGGAATTTATAGTTTTTTTAGTTTTTTTACCTTTTTTAGGGGTTTAGGGGGTTTTTATTGTTTTTTGGGAGTTTTATATTTTATGGGGTTTTAAGGGGTTTTATGGTTTTTAAAGGCTATTATTGTTTTAGGGGGTTTTACGATTTTTTATGGTTTTCAGATTTTTCGGATTTTAGGGGTTTCTATATTCTTTTATTTTTTTTAAGGATTCATTTGGGGGTTTCAAGGATTTTAGGGTTTTTTACGTTTTTTAGGTTTTTAGTATATTTATGTATTTTAGTATTTTTATGTGTTTTTAGGGGTTTTGGTGTATTTTGGGTTTTTAGGGTTTTATGGGGTTTTTTAGGATTTTTAGTTTTTAGGTGTTTTAAGTTTTTCTTGGGATTTTCTTTGGTCTTTAGGTATTTTTATGTTATTATTGATTTCAAGGATTTTAAGGTTTTTATTGGTATTTAGGGAGTTTAGGGATTTTGAGGGGTTTGGCGGTTTTTAGCAGTTTTAGGGTTTTTATAGTTTTTAGTTTTAAGGGTTTCTTTTATTTTTTTTAGGATTTTTAGGGTTCATAGAGTTTTTTAATTTTTTTTAATTTAAAGGGGTTTTTAGAGTTTTTAGTGGGGTTTTTGGGTTTTATGGGCATTGGGAAATATTTTTGGATTTTCAATGTTTTTGGGTTTTTGGGATCTTTTTATGGTTTTTAGGCGTTTAGCATTTCTTGGTTTTTTAGTTGTTTTTTAGTTTTTTGGGTTTTTTAAATCATCTTAGGGGTTTTAATGGTTTTATGAAAATTTATTTTTTTGGGATATTTGGGATTTATTTAAAAAAATTATTGGATTTTGTGTTTTTAGGGATTTTGAGGGTTTGGGTGTTTTAGGGGTTTTTTTGGTTTTTTTGGTTTTTAGATTTTTTAGGGTTTTTAGGGGTTTTAATTTTTTTTATCTTTATGTATTTCTTATGATTTTAGTTTTTTTATGTTTTAGGTATTTTTATGGATTTTTTGATGATTTTATGGGATTTTATTTTTTTTATGGATTTTGAGGGTTTTAGGGTTTTTAGTGTTTTAATTGTTTTTTTGGTTTTTAGTGTATTTTTTAGTTTTTATGGTTTTAAATCATTTTTAATGTTTTTTTCATTTTAGTGGTTGATGGGTTTTTATAGTTTTTAGTTGGGATTTAGGGGATCAATGGGGTTTTACAATTTTTAATATTTTTATGGGTTTTTTATGGATTTTGGGGTGCATATTATTTTTTGGGTTTTTTTAATGTTTTATCATCTCTAGTTTTTTTATAGATTTTAAGTCTTTTATTATTTAAATGATTTATTAGGGGTTTTAGTGTATTTAGTGTTTTTACATTTTTAGGGAATTTTACGGATTTTATTGTATTTTTACGAGTTTTTTAGTTTTTCTAGAGAATTTAAAGGTTATTAGGTTCTTTATTGAATTCATGATGTTATTTTTTTTATTTTAGGTTTTAAAAGTATTTAATGTTTTGGGGTTTTATGTGTTTTTTATTTTTCTATGTTTTTTTTGGGTATTTAGATCATTTAGGTTTTTTAGTTTTTAGGGGCTTTAGATATTTTTTAATATTTTTATTGTTTTCTAGGATTTTTTCTGGTATTTTTAGGGGTTTTGTGGATTTTTTGGTTTTTTGGGTTTCTATTTATTTAATCCTTTTAATGTTTTATGGGTTTTATGTGTTTAAAATTTTGTAAATTTTTCTTATGGATTTAGTGTTTTTTATATATTAGGTTTTCTTAGGATATTTAAGTTTTTAAAGAATTTTATTGATTTTTAGGGTTTTTATTGATATTTAGGGGTCTTAGGGTTTTTATGGATTTTTTTGGGTTTTTTGAGTTTTTTTAGGGGTTTAATGGTTTCTATAGTATTTATAATTTTTAGGGGATTAAAGGTTTTTTGGGTTTTCAATGGGTTTTTATGGTTTTATGGGGATTTAGTGGGTCTTTATGGTTTTTATAGGTTTTAGGGTTTTAGGGTTTTTAAGGTTTTTAGTGTTCTTTAATGTTTTATGGGTTTTATTTGTTTTCAGGTTTTTTTAGGTTTTCTACATTTTTATATATTTTTAGCTATTTTTTAGTATTTTCATTATTTTTTTGGGTTTAGTGATTAATATGGGTTTTAGGGGTTTTATAGTTTTTTGGGGGTTTTATGTTTATTTGTTATTTTAGGGTTTTAATGATTTTTTTGAGTTTTTAAATATTTTAGGGGTTTAATGATTTTTTAGAGTCTTTAGTGGTTTTATGGGTTTTATTATGTTTTATGGTTTTTAAGGATTTTAGAAGTTTTTATTGTTTTTAGGGATTTTATGGGTTTTTAGTGTTTTTAGGATTTTAAACTTTTCATAGGGGTTTTTTGGATTTTAATATTTATAGTGATCTTTTGGGATTTTATAATTTTTTAGGTTATTTGGGGTTTTTAGCCTTTAACTTGTTTTTTAGTGAATTTAGGATTTTTATGGGTTTTTTGGGGTTTTAGGTTTTTGTTGGAGTTTTTAGGTTTTTAATGTTTTTTAGAGTTTTTAATGTTTTGCGGTTTATTTGGTTTTTAGAGTATTTATTGTTTTTATGTGTTTTTTATGGTTTTTAGGGGTTTTCAGGTTTTCAGGTTTTAAGGTTTTTATGGTTTTTTTTCATTTTTTAGGTTTTTAGGGTTTTTAAATGTTTTTTTGTTTTTAAGTTTTTCATACGTTCTTTCATAGTTTTTAGGTTTTTTTCCACTTTTGGTATTTTTAGAGGTTTTTTGGATTTGTAGGGGTTTCTAGGATTTTTAGGGATATCGAGGTTTTTATGGTTTATAGAGTTTTGAGGTTTTTAGGTGGTTTAAGTGATTTTTGGGTTTTAAAGGTTTTCGTAGCGTTTTTCATGTTTTTTAGTTTTTTTAGGTATTTTTTCTTAGTTTTTTATTGTTTGGGGTCGGGTTAATGATTTTGAGGTGTTTTAGTGTTTTTTACAATTTTTTAGGTTTTAGGGATTATTTAGTTTTTAGGGTTTTTTTAGATTTTGTTATAGTGTTTTAGGATTTAAATGGTTTTTAGGGGTTTTGTGGTTTTTATGGGTTTTTAAGGTTTTATGTGTATTTATTCTTTTTAGTTTTTTTAGCATTTCTTAGTGTTTTAGAATTTTTAGGACATTTAGTGTTTTTAAGTGTATCTTAGAATTAATGTTTCTCTAGGTATTTCATGGGTTTTATGTTTTTAGGGATTTTTTGGGAATTTTAATGATTTATTTGGTATTTTAGGTTATTTTGGGATTTTGAGGTTTTTAGGGATTTTTAAGGTCTCTATGGGGTTTTTTGTTTTTATATTCTTTTTTAGTTTCATGATTTTTAATTCTTTTCGTGTTTGTAATGTTTTTAGGGGATTAAATGGTTTTTAGGGGTTTTAGTGATTTTAAGGTTTTTATGGGTTTAGGGTTTTGATGGTTTTTATGAGTTGTTATCATTTTATGGTTTTAGGATTATTTGGTATTTTAACCATTTTATGGATCATTATGGGTTTTTAGTGTTTTTATGTTTTTAAGTTTTTCTTCTTTTTTTAGGGGTTTGAGTGATTTTCATATTTTTAGGGATTTTTAGGATTTTTAAGTTTTTTTTGAGATTTTGAGGGTTTTTATTGTTTTTATGGTTTTCTATCCTATAGGTTTTTTTGTGTTTTGGGGTTTTTAGATATAATTATTTTTTTATGTTTTTAATGTGGTTTTAGAGTTTTTAGTGGATTTTGGGGCTTTAATTGGGGTTTTAAAGTAACTTTTTAATTTCTATGTGTTTTTAAGATTCTTAGGGTTTTATAGATTTTTATCCATTTTTAGGCTTTTAGGGGAATCATGCGTTTTTTGGATTTTATGGTTTTTTCAGGATTTTTCAACGTTTTTAGGGGGGTTTACATTTTGTAGGGATTTTATGCATTTTTTAGGATTTATATGTGTTTTTTGGGATTTTTATGGGTTTTTAATGCTTTATAGAGTTCTATGGGTTTTTTTGGGTTTTTGTGTTTTTTTAGATTTTAGGGGTTTATAGGTTTTTAGTGTTTCTAAATGTTTTTAGGGGTTTCAAGGGTTATTTATTGGGTTTCAAGGGTTTTATGGGATTTTATGATTTTTTAAAATTTTTAGGAGGTTTATGGTTTTTTGGTGCATTTGGGGTTTGAGGTCTTTTTAGTGTTTCTAGTGTATTTATGTTTTTTATGTTTCTTATGGGTTATAAGGGTTTTTAGGTTTTTAGGGTTTTCATAGGGGTTTTTAGTTTTTTTTTCATATTTAGGTATTTGGAGGTTTTATAGTATTTTATGGGACTTTGGGGTTTTATGGATTTTGAGGATATTTAGGGGTTCGGGGGCTTTTTGTGTTTTTAGTTTATTTAGGGTTTTATGGGGTTTAATTGTTTTTAGGACCTTAATGTTTTCTTAGGGATTTTTAGGGATTTTAGGGCTTTATGTTTTTAGATATTTTAAGGGATGTTTAGGATTTTTATGGTCTTTTAGGATTTTTAGAGTTTTTAGGGGTTTTAGGGGTTTTTAGAGTGTTATGGAATATTAGGGGTTTTATCCATTTTTAGGTATTTAATGGTTTTTATGTATTTTTAGGTTTTTAATGTTTTCTTATTCATTTTCAAGTGATTTAGCGTTTCTACATTCTAGGGAATTTTAGAGATTTTTTTAGTATTTTTATTTTTTATGGTTTTTAAGGATTTATTAGGGTTTTAGGATTTTTACATTTTTTAATGGTTTTTTTGGTGGTTTTTTTTATTTTTTTAGTGTTTGAAGGTTTTTTATTTTTTTACCATTTTAGGTGTTTAAATTGTTTTTAGAGATTTTATTGGTTTTTATTGTTTATGATTTTTACGATGTTTTTTGTTTATTATTATTATACGGGGTTTTATGGTTTTAGTTCCTTTTTTGTTTTTTAAAATTTTAATTGTTTTTAGGGTTTTTAGGGGATTTAAGTTCTTTTTTACAATGTTTTCTTACTGGTTTTCATTTATTAGGGTTTTTACATTTTATGGTATATTATGGATTTCGTAGATTGATTGATTTTTTAGAGTTTCTAGTGTTTTTAGGGATTTTGAAGTTTTTTTGGGTTTTATGGTTTTTGGAGTTTTTAGGGTTCTTGGGATTTTTTAAATTTTTTAGGGGTTGTATGTTTTTATAGTTTTTTAGGTTTTTTAGGGTTTATAGTTTTTTTTAATTTTAGGTATTTTTATGAATCTTTTATGAATTTTATGGATTTTTAGGGTTTTGGGGACTTTTGAGGGTTTTAAAGGGTTTTTTGGGTTTTTTGGGAATTTGTTGTTGTTTGGAGAATTTTAGGGGTATTAAGGTTTTTTCTGGTTTTTAGGGGTTTAAATTTTTCTAGAATTTTTAGCATTATTAATGTATTAAAACAATTTTATAGATTTTAGTGGTTTTAGGGTTTTTATATCAATTTGGGGTTTTTAAAATTTTTTGGGGTTTTATTTTTTATGGGGTATTGGGAGTTTTAGGATCTTTTTAATATTTTTTTAGGGTTTTTATCCTTTTTAAGGTTTTTATGGGTTTTAATTGTTTTCTAGATTTAAAGGTTTTCTTAGGGGTTTTCAAAGTTTTTAATATTTTTTATAATGTTAGATATTTTTAGTGATTTTTTTGTTTTTAGGGTTTTTTATATTTTTGGGATTTTTTAGGTTTTATTAGTTTTTAGGTTTTTTTTTGGGGGGGGGGGTTATGTGTTTTAAAGTTTTTACAGTTTTATTTGCGTTTTTAGGGTTTTCTTGGTTTTTATGTTTTTATACATTTTTAGGGATTTTTTATGATTTTTATGTTTTTTATGTTTTTAGGTCGTTTGAATTTTTTTAGGGTTTTAAGGGTGTATGGTTTGGGGGGGTTAGGGGGTGGCTGTTGAGTTTTTTAGGGTTTTAATGTATTTTTATAGTTTTTTAATGTTTTAAGGATTTTAATGACTTTTAGAGTTTTAGTGGGTTTTGAAAGTGTTTTTGGGGTTTTAGGATTTTTAAGGGTTTTCATGGGGTTTTATGGTTTTTAGAAAGTTTTAGGTGTTTTAGGGTATTTTTATGGTAATTTAAGGGTTTTAATTTTTTTTTTGGTTTTGGGGGTTTTAAGTGTTTTTTGGTTTTCAATTTTTAGTTAGATATTTTTAGGTTTTTAGGTGTATTTGTGTTTTTAGGTATTTTAAATATTTGTTTAAGATTTTTATAGTTTTTTGGGTATTTAAGGATTTTGAGGGATTTTCAGGTTTTTGTGGTTTTTAGGTTTTTAGGGTTTTTATCATTTTTAGTTTTTTATAGGTTTTAGGTGTTTTTATGATTTTAATGTTTTCTTAGGGGTTTTCATGTTTTTGATGGTTTTTAGGTTGTAAGGAATTTTATGGGTTTTTTAGGATTTTATGGGGTTTTAGGTGTTTTAGGGATTTTCAGGGTTATTATGGTTCTTTAGGATTTTTATGATTTTTATGGATTAATTTATCCTTTTAAGGTTTTTTTAGTTTTTAGAGATTTTAATGATTTTATTGTTTCTATCATTTTTAGAGGTTTAAATGATTTTTATAATTTTAAGTGGTATTCAAGGGTTTTATGGGTTTTGTAGTTTTTATGGATTTTATGGTTTTCAGGGTGTTAGATTTTTTTAGCTTTTTAGGGATGTATTTTTTGGTTTTAAATTTTTCTTAGGGGGTTTTCATGGTTTTAGGGTTTTTAATTTTTTATGTATATTTAGGGCCTTTTATGATTTTATGGTTTTTTAGGGTTTTAGGGATTTTGAGGGGTTTTAGGATTTTTTTTGGTTTTTAAAATTTCGAGTTTTTATGGGTTCTCTGTGTATTTATGTTTTTATGGTTTTCTTATGGTTTTATGGTTTTTTATATTTTGGAGTATTTTTATATATTTTTTTAGGATTTTCAATTTTTAAGGGTTTTATTGTTTTGTGGGTTTTGAAGGTATTTTTTTGATGTTTTTTGGATTTTACTATTTTTTTAGAGTTCGTTAATGTTTTTATGAGTTTAAAGGGTTTTATGACTTTTAGGGGGTTTTAGGGTTTTAATCGGTTTTAAAGTATTTCAAGGTTTTTAAGGGATTAAATTGTTTTTAGATTTTTTATTTTTTAGATGTTTTTTTGGTTTTTAGGGATTTTTTTGTTTTTTGGGATTTTTTTGGGATTTTTCGGGAGTTTTTAGGATTTTTTGGTTTTTATTGTTTTTAGGATTTTTTGGGAGTTTCATGTTTTTATGAGTTTTTTTTTATTTTTAGGGTTTTTTAAATTTCTTAGGGGTTTTAAGGGGTTTTTGAGTGTTTTAATGCTTTTAGGTGTTTTAAGGTGATTTAGGTGTTAGTGCTTTTTTTGTCTGTTGTATGGGTTTTTATGTTTTTTAATGGTTATATGGGGTTTTATGGTATTTATGGATTTGATGGTTTTATTTTATTATGTTTTTTTTGGGATTTTGGAATTTTTTAATTTTTTTAGGGTCGTTTTGTGTTTTTAGGTTTTTATGGTTTTCATTATGTTCTTTAGGTTTTTCGGTTTTTTTTTATGTTTTAGAGTTTTTTATATATTTTTAGAAATTTTATAGGTTTTGAAGATTTTATGCATTCTAAGGGTATTTATAATTTTTAATGGTTTTAGGGCTTTTTGGATTTTTTTAGTTTTTATAGTTTTAGGGTTTTTTGGGTTTTTTAACAATTTTAATGGTTGAAATGGTTTTTATAGTTTATAGTAGTTTTAGGTTATTAATTAATTTTAGGGGTTTTGGGGGGTTTAGGTTTTTTGGGATTTTTAAGAGTTTTTTTTTTGTTTTTTAGGTTTTTAGGGGGTTTTAGTGTTTTTTAGGTTTTGAAATTTTCTTTTAGGGTTTTACACGGTTTTTAGGTTTTTTCTATTATTTATTTTATGTTTTTTAGGGATTTATAATTTTTTTGCAGCTTTAAGGCTTTTTGAGGTTTTTTAGGGAATTTATGGCTTTTTTGGATTTAGGGATTTAGTGTTTTTTGGTTCATTAGGGTTTTTAATGTTTTCATGTTTTTATGGTTTTCTAATGGGTTTTTATGGTTTTTGGGGTTTTATGTTTTAATAATTCTTATGGATTTCTAGGATTTACAGGGCTTTTAGATTTTTTTTGGATTTTGAAGCTTTTTACTGTATTTTGTGGTTTTTTGGGTTTTTTGAGTTTTTGGGTTATTTTTATGATTTTAGGGTTTTATAGGTTTTATAGTTTTTAATGTTTTTTGGGTTTAAGGGATTTTTATAGTATTTAGTTGGGGTTTTTGATTTCTATGTGTTTTTATGTGTTTTAGAGTTTTGGGGGGTTTACAGTTCTTATGAGTTTTAGGGTTTTTAGGTTTTTTATCATTTTTTTAGGTTTTTATGGGTTTTATTTATTATTTTGGCTTTTAAGTATTTCTTATGGGGTTTAGGGTTTAAGGGTTTTGTAATATTTTTAGGGAATTTATGTAATTTTTGGTTTTTTATAGTTTATAAGATTTTATATGGTTTTAGTGTTTTTAGGGGTTTTATGTGTTTTTAGGTTTTTAGGATTTCATTGGGGTTTTCAAGGTTTTTAGTGTTTTTTAGGTTTTTAGGGATTTTCTGGGTATTTTTATGATTTTTGTGGAGTTTTATTGTTTTTATGGTTTTTTATGTATTTTTGTTTTTTTGACTTTTTGGGTGTTTTAGGGTTTTTAGTTTTTTTAGGTTTTTGAGTTTTATTAAGTGTTTGATGTTATTTTTTGTTTTTTTTGGATTTCATAGGGTTTCTCAGAGTTTTCAAGGATTTTAACATTTCTAGGTTTTTTTGGATTTTTTGGTTTTTAGGGTTTTATTGGATTTTTAGGGTTTTCGGGAATTTAGGATTCTTAGGGTTATTATGGTTTTTTAGGTTTTTGGGATTTTTTTATTTTTTTGTTATTTGTGGTTTTTAAGAGTTTTTACGTTTTTTTGGGTTTAAAGGTTTTTAGAGGGTCTAGTGTTTTTAAGGTTTTTTATGGTATTTATGGTTTTTAGTGGTTTTATAGTTTTTAGGGTTTTTAGTGTTTTTTTGTGTTTTTTTGGGTTGTTATCCTTATTTCTGTTTTTATGGGTTTTAAGTGATTTTAGGATTTTATTGTTATCCTATGGGCTTTTATATTTCTACGGATTTTTTGGGCCTTTTTGGATGTTTATGGATTTTTAGGGTTTTTTGGATTTTGAATATTTTTAGGGGTTTTTTGAATTGTTAAACATTTAAGGGATTTTATTATTTTTTAGGTTTTTATAGGTTTTATGAGTTCTTAGTATTTTATGGTTTTCTTAGGGGTTTTCAATGTTTTTAGTTTTTTTATGTTTTAGGGACCTTTAGTTCCTTTTTAGGATTTTTATAGTTTTTAGGATGTCTATGGAATTTTAAGGGTTTTTACTATTTTTATGATCTTTTATGGGTATTAGAGTTTTTTGGATTTGGGTTTTTGGTTTTTTTTGGTTTTTTGGGTTTTTAGGGGGTTTTATGAGTTTAAAGCCTTTTGGTTTTTAGATTTTATTAACATATTTAGGAGTTTAAAAGGTTGTTACAGGTTTTAGTAATTTTTTAAGTTTATTATTGTTTTTTAGGGATGTTTAAGGATTTTGGGGGATTTATGGTTTTTTTGGTTTTTTAGGGTTTTTATGGTTTTTATGGTTTTTAGCTTTTTGGGTGGTCTAATTGCTTTTAGGTTTTTAATGTTTTCAGGGGTTTATGGGGTTTAACATTTTATGAATTTTGAGGACTTATTATTATTATTAGGGTTTTATTATTCTTACAACTTTTATGGTTTTATGATTGTTTGGTTTTTAGGTATTTTAATGTGTTTAGGTTTTTTTTAGTTTCTTATGGTTTTTAATGGTTTTTCTAGTTTTTAAAATTTTTTGGGGTTTAAAGGGTTTTTTTTTGTGTTTTATGGTTCTTATTTGTTTTTAGGGTTTTTATGGTTTTTATATTTTCTTATATTTATAGGGTTTTAGTGGTTTTATGGTTATTTGGATTTTTACTATTTTTAGGTTTTTATGGGTTTTTTGTTTTTTTGTTTTCTGGTTTTCTTATGGTTTTTCAGTGGTTATACGATCTTTTATGTTTACAGGGATTTTTGTGACCATTCTAGTATTTTTATGGTTTTTAGGGTTTTTTTCTGGTCTCGGTCTCGAAACGCCCAACGGTTCCGTATCCGATGGCGTGTGGACCTGCTTACCAAAGGCAGACATTCACCGTATGGTCTGACCAGTGACGCTTAAGAACTCACATTGGTCGAGAGGATGGGAAGTCGGGCTCATCGCACACTTTGGGGGGTGATTATTGCCTGTTCCGGGACTCTCTTATAGATTTAAGACGTATTCATATGTTTGCAAATCTTTGGATGATACCCAATCATAGTATCCACGGATTTCTCTTGGTTGGTAATGATTAGCTGAACGCAGGGGTTTGAAATCATTTATGCCCATGGTTTACCATCCCTCGTTGGATTAATGATCCCGAGGAGTCGGAACTCATTGAGGCGGCACTAGGAGTGGCGCGGTGAACCGATGTGAAGATAGTCGGATTGACCGGTTGTTGGGCTTCAAACTCATGGAGGTTTCCTATGTACCCTGCCTAGGGGACAGGGATCGAAGTCCACATAGTTCGAAAGGGGAGCGTCGGAGAACCGACGTGAAGGTGGACTAGGGAGTCTGTTGGTGATCGGGCTTGAACCTCGGGGAGGCTTCCTATGTACCCTGCCTAGGGGACAGGGATCAAAGTCCACGTAGTTCGAATCGGCTTGGGACTCATGGTCTGAGGTAGCCAATAATGATGGATTGGGGATTACACTTTGTGGAGGCCCAGGGTGATGTCATGGTCGATGCTTACTCTAAGCCCACGTGAGTCATGCTCGGTGTGAGAAACAAGAGGCAATAGGGACCAGAGGATCATGTCGCGAATGGTGCTTCCGTGAGAAGTGGAGTGGGGATTATACAAGAGGGTGGCCCATAAAGTTGGGGCTTACTCCGAGATGGACTCCCATGGAGACAAAGCACATCGGGAGAGGGAAAGGGGTGCTTTTGTGCCCATCACCTCTCTTATTCCCCGGGGAAGTACCCAGGGAAGTACCGAGGTGCATGGGTACGGCTGCCTTTTGATGGGTATGCAGCCCCCTCTCTGGGGAGGGGAGAAGTTCCCGACCACCAATGCGTGCAGTCCCCCATCCTAGCGAGTAGAGGCAGGAAGGGGGCTCTCGGGCTCAGACCCCGCATTACAGTGGGAATGTGAACCCAGGAATGCTTCGGGAATCAGCCCAAGGGTCGGGGAAACCCCTTCGCCCCTATTTACCGTGGGTATGTGAACTCAAAATAGGGCGCTGATATGCCTGAGAGTTACACCACCCAGATCTGGTTGCTCTGGTGGAGGCCTCGACTCGGGGCTGATGAGGAGCTTGCGAAGGATCTGGCCGAAATTAAATTGGAAGGATGTTATCTGGCTAGGGTAATGGGAACTCTGTAGTTTTTGGCAAGCCACACAGGTGTATGGGTGGTGGATCCCATCACGTAGGGAAGTGCTACGTGGATGGAGAGGTCATCCGTGAACCATGGTGGTCCGCGGACTGATGGGAATCCCGCGAACCAAGGTGGTTCATGACTCCGGGTTTGATCCGTGAACCACGGTGGTCCACGGAGTGATAGGCATCCCGTGAACCAAAGTGGTTCACGGATCCGGGTTTGATCCGTGAACCACGGTGGTCAGCGGAGGGTTCCATGAAGGTAGCGGCGACCAAGGGTGGCGCCGGTCAGAGGCTCATCGGTCGGGGCTTTTCCCGCGTAGGAGCGTGTTACGCGGCGCGACAGATCGGAAAAGAGGCATAAACTCCCTGGTCCACAGGGAGTACATTCGTCGAGGGACCCTGGATCATGGTCTTCTCTTGTTTGTTATTTTATGTTCATGGTTCACCATGTTAATATGCATTCTTGGTTCCTTATTAGTTCTTTCCTAGGTTCATACCTGCTCTGGTTTGTGAACCAGAACTTCGGAATTCCTATGCCTTCCTTCGAAATCCTTCCTCCCGAATTTGACCGATCTCCTCTCCATCCTCCTTCCGAATCTGAATCTCTTTTCCTCTTCCCCTCGGTCTGCTTTTATATAGGGGGGGAAGAGATGTATCTATGGTCATGCAGCAACTTTTACGGAGTCCCATGACCAAAAATCTAGTTCAAGGATGACTTGATCAATCCGCAATTCATGGGGAATTAAACACTCCTCCTCCGCAAACCAAACATGTGGAGTGGTTCGCAGCCGCGGAGGGTTCCGCCTCCATTTTGCGAACGACAACGGAGGTGGTTTAGGCCGGTTGATGCAGCTCGCGGCTAGGGTGGTCCGGAATGGTGAATCGGGTTGGCCCCTGTCCCGCCTCGTGATCGCGGAGGATCTCCGCTTCCATCTTGCGAACGACGACGGTCCGTGGAGGAGGGACACTTCGCGGAACCGGACGTGCATCGTTAACATTAGACCGGTCCGCGGACTGGTTCCTCCTTCGCCATCCTTGAGTATTGTACACATTTGCCTAATCCTTTTGAGGGGAAATTGGGCAGAATATCCATTGAGTTAAAGGGGATCATCATTCTCCTTTGCAGATTTTCAGGGCCCTACAAATGCCCCCATCGGAATGGGGTACGATCTGAACAAAGAGGGGTCTATTCTGATGTAGAGTGGTCCTGAAACTCCGGTAATTCACAGGAGAGATGTGGACCCGGTAGGGGACCACACCTATAAATACAGGGGACCCTTCATTTGTCCTTTACGAGATTCTTTGCGAAACCAGAGCTTTTTTGCGTGCGCGTGCTTGTTCCTTTGTGAAACGCTTTGTCCGTGGACCGGCTGCTACATCCGAGAACCATTTCTCATTCGCTCTGTTCTTCATCTACAGATCAATGTACCAGTTGCGAACTAATACATTTAATTAATTAAAAAGTAATTCACGACGGGCCGTGTAGGAACTCACTTCGCGGTTTTGGGGCTCCGTGGTTTCAATGCTCTGCAGTTTCAATGCTCCGTGGACTAAAATATTATGAACTTTAAATGTTTCTAAGTCTTCAGAACTTAACCAATTAAATTCGGGATTCAAATTCTGCAAAGCAACCTAGTCTTCGGTTTCCTGAACAACGCTCCACAGGCCAGGGTTTCGTGGACTACTTTCACAAAGGCCTGGTTCGCGGGATTCTGTCATCGTGAACCATCCTTTGAGGCCTCCTCGCAGACTTTGCTATAAAGGCTCCTCAACTGTTCCTCAGCCATATATTTGGTACTTTTGTCCGAAAAAATTTTATTCCGGACTAACCTCTTGTAGGCTTTCATCGTGAAGGGAGAAATTATAGTTCCCCCTCTTTCAGTACTGAGGTCTACTATAGAGCCTCTCTCAGTTGGCTCTGGGAGACATTTAGCTATGATTCGCAAAGCAGAGAACATCCAAGAGGACCCTATTTCGTCCATCATTCCCGATGATGGTGTCTTGAAAGACTTGATCCCTCTTGAGCTCATGGATTAACCACTATCAAATCGGATTCCACTTCATGGATTCAGTCTTCAAGAAAATGTCCCAATTCCCCCCACTTTATCAGGTCTTCCTTCTCCTTTCTTGAAAGCATCATCCAAGTGTATTCAGATGAATATTACCCAATTGGGGGAGATGGTTTCTGATTCTGACCAGAAATACACTTTCATTTTGAGAGGCTCTATTTGTACCCAAAGTGATCAGCATGCTTGAAACTTTTCTCAGGAAGTTATCTTCAAGAGTTTCCCTTCTATTATCAACTTTTCTCAAGTAGATCCCATTGTGGGGTGGATTAATAGGTGGGATCTTCGATCTGGAGGGATCTTCTCAAATGACTGATCCTGGGCTTTCTGGGTCCATAATCACTGTCGGGAGTCTCCCCAATCACTGGAAGCAGTTAATTTATACTCTTCAGTGCGGGCTTCCCAATTTTCTATTTACCCGCCATCCTTGGTCCTTCCAGACCTACTCAGTCACTGGTGTTCAAGCACTAATACTTTCCACCTTTCCCACGGTGAAGTCAGCATTAGTCTGTGGGATATCCATCAATTGGGAGGGATCCCGGTTATTGGTGAAAAATATGATGAATTTTTGCCTGCTCATGACGTATGGGACGATGTCAAACAAGTGCCTTTATTAGTGAGGGATCTGCTGGTTATGGCGGAGCAATATCTGCGTCAGTCCTCGCGTGCCCGCTCTCTTATTCCCTATAGTACCTGGATATGGTTATTTATGAACACCACTAGTTCTGTGCTGAAGATCAAGCTCCCCAGGACTCATCCTTCTCAATAGTCCCAAACCTCCCCAGGTTCCTACTGGGCGGTTCTGGAGGCAGGTGACTACCTTTCATGGGGTTACGAGGCACGCCCCGGTGTGCCTTCTATGCTCCAACTAGAAGGTTTGTTTTCTATGTTCTTGAGTGGGTGGCTATTCCCTTCTTGGGATATTAATCCTGGCATCAGGGCTTGCACCCTAATGGTGGAAGTTGAGCTGCCAGAGGGTCGGTTGGTGAATTTGGTTGTGCCCACATTGGCTCGTATTTATGAACTGCTTGGTCATATGCAGAAGGGTGGGTCACCCTTCCGTCTTAGTGTTACATTTCAATTTTTGTTTGGATGGGTAGCAGATCATTGTTGTTGTTATGATTATCATCACAACACGGTCATCCGACTTCCTACTTTTCGGCCAACCCTGCTTGATATAGCTGGAGTTCACTGAAATCCCTTAGCTCTGGTAAAGTCCTCGAGCATCTGAGTGACTTCTCCCAGTTTTATTTCACTCCCTACCCTACCCCATCTATCATATTAGTATACAACCACCGGGGGAGCCTGGAGGAGCATTCTTACATGATCTCTCTACAGGATGTATTTTTGTCTGTGCGGATCGATGAGGTTTCTCTGTGCGAGCTGTATGTCCCATATCGTTTTTCTCGCTAGTTTGGGTGTATGCAAGTCCAAGTTTCCCTTCCCCCACCTTAGTCTCAAGGACTGCACCCGGCCATACTTCATCAATGGTGGCTGATGCTGATGCGGGGGGGATCGGACACGACCATTCCCCTGTCTATCGTGGGGGAGGTCGTCGGCCTTTCCATGGAGTATGCAAAAGCGTGGGAACACACTATCCCAATGGGATCCTAGGGAAGGTCGTCCGGCAGGTTCCCAAATAAGGAGGTACTACGGCTGTTGCGTCTACCACACCCTCCTCATCAGCTCTAAGGAAGGATCGACTGATGGCTCGTCGATCAAAGCGACTCAGGGGATTTTCCTCTCCCAGCCCTGTGGTGGCCAAAGTTCAGACGGGTTCATCCTTCTTGGATGTGGATGAGGATGACCCTGTGGTTCTGGGTCCCAGCGAGACAATCCCAGAATTTTTGCCAGTTGATACCGGGCTTAGAAACTTGATCCCCAAGCCTGAACCAGGGTAAGAGGCTCTAGACTTTCCCGCATCGGAACCGACTCCTAACGAGCACATGCATGCGCCAGTTGCAATGCCAGATTTCATTCTTGTGCTATCAGGAAAGGATACCAAAGATCCTCGTGTCCTGGAGGACCACCGGGCAGTGCGTAGGTGGGTCTGGCCTCAGATTTACGAGATCATTGTCGAAACTCCTCTACCTGAGATGGAAAATAAGACTGAATCTCTTCGACATCTCTTCCTGGGTTTGGGGTTGGGTGGCTTTGACTATCGGCAGTTCCATTCTCCTGCTTTCCAAGTTATCATGGCCCATAAGGAAGCTTCCACTGGTGAACGCAAACTTGCTCACTTTCCTGCTGCTCATTGCGGGACCTGAGCCCTATAGGAAGAAATGATACCGCTCCAACAATTTATAGCACAATATGCGATCTCTCGAGATCAAGCGGCCATCATATCCTCTGAGTTGCATGAATGCGAAGAATTGGAAGTGATACTGAGGAATCAGTTGTCAGCTGTGACTGGTTGTCTTGAAGCCACCAAAAAAGGGATCAATGATCTCCAAACAACAGTGGAGCGTACTTGTTCAGTGGCTAAGGTTGAAGCCAGGGAGAAGCCCATGTTGGAACAGTCTTGCAACAACCTCTGCCAAACGGTTGCTGATCTGGTGGAGAGAGCGAGTCAAGCTCCTTTATGACTATCAGATCCACTATTGTACTCTATGTTTTACTTACCCCTCTCCTTTTTGTGAGGGAGAGACCCCAGCTTGTGGACGTCCTCCCTTTTTGTTCAAACAAAATACAATCTCTGTCAATCACTTGTCTCTATAAAATTTGATTGTTACTAGAACAATTGTTGTGTAAATAACAACTCATTGAATGAGAATTAATCATAACTCAGGAAAACAAACTCTAACTTTTTCCTAGACCGTGGGATCCAGCGAGCATAGTTTGACTATTGTTAGGGATTTGTAGAAAATCCCTACAAACTTTTTGTCTTTTCTTTTAATTCCCTAATTTTATCGTGGGCTCATTTAGTGTGAACATAGCGGGTATGGCCCGACTTTTTCTTAGGTCTCCCTTTTCGGGTTTTCGGCCTAATAGGCTTTGTACATCTTTTCTTGGGCGGTTTAAAGTCCTGCCATCAAGACTATCATTACTGATGTTTTAGGTCGAACATATTTGACCAAATATGGTGGGGAAATGGTCCCAATAGGGTTTAGCTGATTAACTAATGTCTTAATACTCTTCAGACGCACGCGGGTGGAAACATGTTTAAATTTCAACAACATGAAGGGAATGTCTCAATGCAAGGTAGCTGCGTCGGCATACATAGGTAGGAGGAGCATCACCTATGTAAATCATGCCTTTTGTGGATAGTCCATGGAAGATCAATATGCAGAACCTATGAGGGCATGGTATGCATAGTCATGAAAAGGTGTCCTTAAGTCAATGACCCTCCATTTCGGATGGCCATAGGACTTCATGAAAGTCCGGTTAACAGAAACCACCATGGGTGGCTTGGAGAATTATGAAAACCACTGGGGGTGGATCTGAAAGGGTATGTGACATCTGAAAGGTTTTGAGAACATCTGTATTAATCAGGAGTGTGGTCGGGAAACCACTTTCCTACGCATTTAGTTAGCGTAAGGGATGGTTGAATCTTGGTGCAGTTTAAAGTCATGCAGCTGGAACATCATCTAGAATGGAATGACATCTCCTGGTCCTTAGTAATCTTATTAGAGATGTTCCACCATATTCAGGCAGGAATGTGAAAAATGTTGGTAAACTATTGCTCAGAGGGTTTACGAATCTCGGAATAGACATGGGGGGCTCATAAGCCAAGAGGCGTATATAGAGAAGCAATGCCTAAGGAAATCCTGCCTTTGGTAGATGGGCCAGGGGCGATCAATATGCAGAGCCGCTGAGGGCATGGTATGCATAGTCATGCGAAGGTGTCCTTAGGTCAATGATTGTATTCCCTCGATAGCCAGGGAACTTCCGGGAAGTTGATATTTGGGACCAACATGGGTGGCTTATGAGAGTCTGGATTTTTCTGAGTACAGAGTATGGTTTATGAAGAAAGGGTGCCTGGATACAGGGGAAATGTCTAGACTGAACTTCTCAAGAATGGGTGAAGTAAGCCCTTCTCACGTGGGTGTGAGATGGTGGCTTGTGCTGGTCTGACCCGTGCACTGAAGGACAGAGAATAGCCTCAGTTCCTTACTGAACCCGTAACAGGTTTGACCGTGTAGTTTAGAAACATTCGGTAAAGATGAAGAGCATTAATAAAGGATATTGTGAAATTTAACGTCATGCAGCGAGGAAGGGGGACATTTTTCTTTCCTTTGCCAATGATGTGCTGTTTAACATTGTGCGGTAAGGACGATTGATCATGCGATTTAATTTCGTGTGGTAAGGACGAGAAGCATTATTAAACCAGTGAAAATTATTGTTGTTGGAAGCATTCCTTTGGATGTTTAATGCTTGGTCTTTGCAGCCTTACGCAGGCGGAAAAGACGTGCTCTGTGTCGTTTGACGTCATACGACAAGGACGTAGTTAAAAAGGCCCTTCTTTATTAGAATGTAATCGGGTCTGAGTATCATGGAATGTCCAAGACGTGGAGGGGGGTTGATGGTGTAAATCATGGTTCTGAGGCTTCTTGGATCAGGAGGGATGACACAGAGGCTCTGAGGCCAGTAAGCGTATGGAGCTAGGAAGAGTATCGCCCAGGGAAATCTTGCCTTTGGTAAATGGGCCAGGGGCTATCAATATGCAGAGCCGCTGAGGGCATGGTATTCATAGTCATGAAAAGGTGTCTTCGGGTTGATGAATTTCCACTTCCTATGGCCATTAATGGTTATGAGGATCCGCAATTATCCTGTCCACGAAGTCTTTCATCGGGGAAGGAAATGTATGAACATGTCGGGCATACACGGCCCTGGTTGTTGTTAAATCTTAGAGATCTCCCTGCGCTGATTTATGTTGCACACAAGGGTGTACCTTCACTCCATGTTTTTTAAAGTTGTGCGGTAAGGATGAGGTACACCTAGTTTAGCGGTCATAGAGCTTAGACCATTGGGTGACTATTGCTGCAGTCACTCGAAGGATAACTGGGTCAACAGGCTCTGATATACTTGGAACAAGGTGGGGGATGAAGGTTGTAAACTGCAACTTTGAGTTTTACTAGATCTGGAGGTGTGGTGTGGGGGCTCTAAGGCCTGTAAGCATACGAATCTAGGAAGATTATCACCCAAGGAAATCTTGACATTGATGGATGAGCCAAGGGCTATTGTTATGCAGAGCCGCTGAGGCAATGGTATGTATAGTCATACAAAGGTGTCCTCGGGTCGATGAATTTACACTTCCCATGGCCATGAATGATTATGAGGATCCACGGTCACTCATAGTGCAGAGTTTGGCATGTAGGGATAATGGTGTCCGAGTATACAAGAAACATATTCACTGCAATTGTTCGTTGAGTCAAAGTAGCATTGTCCTGGCTTGATGTTCGTTGATGCAGGTCGCTATGTGAACCACCGGTGGACACATAGGCTATCCAGGTAGGGATACCCTATCAACACTTAGATGTGAAGAGGGGACAAACTTGTAAACCACTTTGACATAAACTTCTGGATCAGGAGGTATGGTATGGAGGATCTGAGGCTGGTAAGCGTACAGAGCTTGGAAGAGTGTCGCCTGTGGAAATATTGCCTTTGGTAGATGAGCCAAGGGATACCATTATGCAGAGCCGTTGTGGGCATGGTATGCATATTCATGCAAAGGTGTCCACAGGTCGATGAATTTCCACTTCTGATGACTATGAATGGTTAGAAGATCCATAATTGTCTGTGCCATGGAGTATGATGTATGGATAGGATGCGTCCAAATGTGCAAGGAGTATCTCCATCTTGTATCTCCATGTGTATTGGGTGGGTCGTGAAAAATTCCGTGCAGTTTAACGTCATGCGGTGTGGAAGAAGTCCGTGCAGTTTAACGTCATGCGGTAAGGACGAGGTATACACTCCATGTAGGTCTGGTCCATACATGGGGGGAAGGGGGTATTTTTAACATTATTGTCCGTGCAATTTAACGTCGTGTGGAAAGGACACAAAAAAAACACCTTGTGCAGGTCTATCCCATACACGGGGAAAAGCAAGCATTTTTAAATCTTGATATCCATGCAATTTTACATTGTGTGGTAAGGATGAGGATTACACCATGTGTCGGTCTAGTCTGTACACAGGGGGAAAGGGCATGTTTATCTTTTATTCAGGGGGATGGGCTAGGGCGGGGAACCCTGACGTCACTACGTATCCTGTGAGGGCAGGAATCAAGCCGCACATAGTTATCTGGAAGAAGTACACCCCGTGTAGGGCTGGTCCGTACATGGGGGAAGGGGGAATTGTCTAACTTTTGTTTTATTTCATTTGGAGGTGGTTGGGCCAGGATGGGGAATCCTGGCATCACTACGTATCCTGCAAGGGTGGGAATCAATCCATACGTAGTTCTCTGAAAGAAGTACACCCCGTGTAGGTCTGGTCCATACATGGGGGGAGAGGGAATTTTTATCTTTTATTCAAGGGGATAGGCCAGGATGGGGAACCATGACATCACTACGTATCCTGTGAGGGCAGGAATCAATCTGCACGTAGTTCTCTGGAAGAAGTACACCCTGTGCAGGGCTGGTCCGTACACGGGGTAAGGGGACATTGTCTAACTTTTGTTTTATTTCATTTGGAGGTGGCTGGGCCAGGATGGGGAATCCTGGCATCACTACGTATCCTGCGAGGGCAGGAATCAATCCATGTGTAGTTCTCTGAATGAAGTACACTCCGTGAAGGTCTGGTCCATACACAGGGGGAGAGGGGTATTGTTAAAAATTCTTGTCCATGTAGTTTAACGTCATGCGGTTAGGACGAGGGATACACCCCGTGCAGGTCTGGTCCATACATAAGGGGAAGAAGGAATTTTCAAATCTTATTATCTGTGCAGTTAAACATTGTGTTGTAAGGACGAAAGCCATACAGTTTAATTTCATGTGGTTAGGATGAGGGTTATTATTAGATTTTGTGCAGTTTAACGTCAAACGGTAAAGACAATGTTTGAGAAGTTTAATGTCATGCAGTGAGGACGTACTCCATGCAGTTTAGCGTCATGCGGTAAGGATGTAATGCTCTTAGTTTAAGGTTATAGAGTTTGGAATATTGGGTGCTTGGCAGTTTTACATCATGCAGCTCGGACGAAGAATAGTACACCTTTAGTTATTATGTGAAATACTTCTTTCAGGAATATCGCATTGGTAGGAGCCGTGGTGACTGCCCATTCATGGAGATCAGGGTATATGCTCTGTTGGAGTAGACCTTGTGTACAACGTATGGTCCCTCCCATTTGGGCTCCAACATTGGAGACTTCATGCTGGGTATCATTAGGTTCCAGAGGACTAACACTAATTGTCCTTCCAAGAAAGACCGAAGATGAACCTTATTGTTAATGGCTCGTGCAGTCCGGTTCTGGTATACCTCCAGATGGTGCAAATTGTGCAACCACTTCTCGTCTAGATGTTCCAATTCACCTAGCCGCTTTTCTGACTGCTCGTCATTGGATAATTGATCACAGATGGAAACACGGAGTGAGGGATGTTGGAGTTCAATGGGAAGGACCGCCTCCGTGTCGTACACTAATGAGTACAGGGTGGCCCGAGTAGCGGTGTAGATTGTGGTTCGATAATCCCACAATGCATGGAGGAGTTTATCCGGCCATGACTTCTTATCTTTGTCCACCATTTTCTAGAGGATGTTGGACAGGGTCTTGTTGAAAGCCTATATCTATCTGTTGGCTGCTGCATGATTTCGGGATTAGTGGTTAGCCTTGATACCATACTCGTGGTATAGTTTCTCCAATTTTTCATAGCAGAAGTTGGTGTCGTTGTCTGTCAGTATGGTATGAGGGACACCAAATTTGGTGATGATATTGGTCTTCAAAAATCTGATAATATTTCTTGGCCTGACTTCCTTGAGGGGTATGGCTTCTGCCCATTTGGAAAAGAAGTCGGTTTCTGTGAGGATATACTTCTGCTATTTGGCCGTGGTGGCAGGATATGGTCCCATGACGTCCATACCCCAGATAGAAAATGATCAGGAGTACTTGGTTAGATGAATTAACTTCAGGGGGTTTTGTATGAAGTTGGCATGAATCTAGAATGAGTGGCATTTTGCGGTAAAACACTCGCAGTCTTGTGCCACTGTAGGCTAGTAGTACCCAGGCCTTCGAACCTGATGGGAAAGCTTGGTCCCCGGTTGATGTGCTTCACAAGCTCCATCATGTACTTCATTCATTATGACAGTGGTTTCTTCTCCATCAATGCATCTGAGGAGTACTCCATCGAGGCCTCTTTTGTACATGACCTCTTGCTGACCTGCTCTGCCATATAGGACAAAGTTGATTTCCCTTCTCCATACTTGCTCTCGTTCAGCCCTGTTTTATAGAAGTTCTCCCTGTTGAAGGTAGTTTGTAATGGGGGTCATCCAGCCAGTGGCAGGAGCATCTGGCTCAGCGAAAGGATTGACTTTGTGGATTTCTTCTATCTTAGTCTAAACATGTGGCAATACCATTCGACGGTGAGCAATATTGATAACTGTTTCATCCCGGCCTGGGTCAGCTAGGGATGTGGCCGCATTGGCTAATGCATCAGCCTGAGCATTCTGAGACCGGGGAATATAGGTCAATGTTGGTTCTGTGGGGAATTCCTCCATTAACCCTCGAACATGGTCAAATAGGGGGATCAACTCCTCCTTTTTAATAGCATAGTCACCATTGACTTTCTTGATGACCAGTTTCGAGTCACCTTTTACCTTAAGGTGTTGTACTTGTGCCTGGAGTGCATGTTCCAGGCCTGCAATGAGAGCATGATATTCTGCTTCATTGTTCATACGTCCTTCTAATAGGAGGAAGGAATATGGAAAAACTACCTTTTCTAGGGACACAAGTACTATTCCCAAACCCACTTTTTTGAATCTGGTGTCCTCTATCCTCTTCTCGGTTGGGCTTCGGGAGGTACCGTCGAAGTACATTTCCCATGTTGGGATCTCCTCTTGAACCTCGAAGATGTCTTCATCAGGTAATTCAACGTCTGGTGCAGAGTTCCCTATCAAAGGGTGCTCTTCCAGAAAATCTGCTAATGCCTGACCCTTGATGGATTTCGGAGGCACAAATCGGATGTCAAACTGTTGCAGGATGACCGCCCATCGAGATAGTCGTCCGTTTAGTATCGGGCGGCTGAGGATGTACTTGAGCGGGTAACTCCATGAGATCAAATGGACTTCATGATTCTACAGATAATGTCGCAACTTTTGAATCGCTATGACCAAGTCCAAACAACTCTTCTCAATATTTAAGTATCGAGTCTCGGCATCAATCATTGTTCGACTAAGGTAATAAAGATTTTTTTCACTACCCATGTCATTCTTTTGTGCAAGGAAGGCCCCTAGTGATTGCTCTAAGGCTGTCAGATACAAGATGAGAGGTCTTCTTTCAACTGGGGGCATGAGCACCAGTTGGCTTAAGAGGTACTTCTTCAAGTTATCAAACGCCTCTTGGCAGTCATCCGTCCATTGGTACGTGACCCCCTTATTCATTAACCTAGTTAAGGGAAAACATTTTCCTTCCAGGTTGGATATGAACCACCTAATATAGGCTAGGTGTCCTTGGAATCCCCTCAACTCTGTGAGATTTCAGGGAGGTGGTAATCCAAGGATAGTTTTTGTCTTCTCAGGGTCGACATCGATGCCACGATGGCGTACGACGAAGCCAAGGAATTTCCATGAGGTAACCCCAAAGGCACATTTCAAGGGGTTCATCTTCAAGCTATGCTGTCAGAGTTTGTTGAAGACAGTCTCAAGGTCTGACAGGTGATCCGAGCACTGTCTGGACTTGCCCAACAGGTCATCCACGTAACATTCAACGAATTTCCCCAGTAATGGTTTAATGGTTAGATGCATAGCACACTGATATGTGGCTCCAGTATTCTTGAGACTAATGGGAATGACCCTGTAACAGAATACCCCTTGAGGGGTCCTGAAGGAAGTGGCTTCTTCGTCTTCTCGGGTCATCCTAATTTGATTATATCTATAATATCCATCCACGAAGGATAGAGCCTAATACCCAGCCATCACATCGATTAATAATTCGATGATCGGAACCGGGAAATCATATTTCAAACAATGCCGATTGAGATCTTTGAATTCAATGTAGACGCGGATTTGTCCATTATTTTTCTTGACAAGAACAATGTTGGCCATCTAAATGGGGTACTGGACCTCCCGAATGAAGCCTTCTTTAATGAACATATCGACTTCAGCCTCTATTTTGGCGGCATGTGAGGGATGTGTCCTTTTGGAGGCCTATTTATAGCCCCTGTGGTCTTCTGGAAGACCCAGGTGATGCGTCACCACTTCGTGATCGAATCCCAGAATTTCTGTGTAATTCCAGGCAAAAAAATCCCGATGTCACCTCAGAAAAGAGGTATATACCTCGTGCTCCTCAGGGGACATGGCTGCACTAATGAGAGTAGGCCTCAGATCTTCCTCGGTAGCCAGGTTTATTTCCCTGAGCTCTTCCACCATTGTGGAGATACTGTCCTCAAATATAGGAGGTGCATTCCCGAGATCTTCCCCTTCATCTTCTCCCAAATCCTTGTCTTCTTGATCGAATGAGGGGAGATTTTCCGGCATAGGTTCTCGGGGTTTTGAGGGAGAGGTGTCGTGGGCACCCCTTCTCAAGTATTCGTCCATTGATTGTGGGTTGGCGGACATTCCCGCATTGTCACATTCAGCCATTGTGTATGAAGTCATGAATACAGCTATGTGTGTGTCTGAATATGAACCCTTTCTTTCAATATGGTTGATGGGAAGTACGCAGTCTCTGCCAAGCTGCCTGAGGGGGTCATCAGGAACCATTTCCAGGCCATTTGGAGTGGGGATACAGTCAACACCATTGACCAAAGGATTCGTTTTCTTTTTCTCATAGAACCCGGCGTCAATATAGTGTGACTCAGAGAGCTCAAAAGGGTCCTTGTCGGTGTTCAGTGTACCAATTTTTCCATTGACACAGTAATTGATACATTGGTGGTTGGATGAAGGAACAACCATGTGCTTATGGAGCAACATCCTCCCCAGAATGGCATTGAATGCTGTGTTCTTCCGGACCACCAGGAATTCCGTGTTGGCCACCAGGTCACCAAAATGGGTCTTTAGATTAATTTGTCCCATTGGTTTCTGCACACTCTTGTCGTAACCCAACAGAGTTGTGGCTGAGGGAATTAGGTCGTCCTCACTGTAGCCCAACTTACAGAGTGTCCGTAGGGAAAGGAGGTTAACTCCAGAGCCATTTTCTATAATGACTTTTCGGGTCTCAATACCATTCAGTGTGCCAGACACATATAGTGGTCTGATTTTTCCTTGCATGAGGGCATCTTCATCCTGATCATTGAAGGAAATCACCACATTGGATTGAGCTAGGTCAGTCTCCGTCAGCTAAATTTCAGCCGCAGCTACCTTGGCTTGAAATTCCTGGGGGATGATCAAAGCTTCTATAAGCGCCTCCCTGAGGTCTACTGACAGACTTAGGGCATCAAGGATTGACAGCTTGGTTGGTACCGATGCCAACTGCTTAAGGATATTGTATTTCTGCTCCAGCGGCCGACGCTTATTCATTGGCGGGAGAGTCTTAGTGGGTGCTTTAGGGGCTAGAGCATTTTATGTGGAGGGATCGGTCGCATGTTCTGATATCAATGGCATTCCCGCATTTTGGGTACTTGGCTCAGCTAGTCTGTTTGTGCGCACTAGGAGGCCAGACACTTGTTCCTCCTCTAGAGGGTATTGCAGAACAATAGGGCTAGGGTGGCTTCTTGTGGAGGTGGAGGGGCATTCATTCTCCAGCTGAGTCCATTGAAGGGATCTCCCATGGGTTTCTGTGATATTAACGGTTTGGTCCGGGGTCCAACCATAGGGTTGGTTTCATCCATCCATGCGTCTCCCCTAATATACCGTACCTATGCGATTCATCCTCCCGGGTCCTCGTGCAGGGAACTCAAGTTTGTAACCATACCCTTCATTAGGTAATGATTCCATAAGATGGATGACGTTAATAGAACCAAATATTGGCTCTTCATCCTCTGACAGGTCAACCTGGTCGGTTGTCCCTGAGGGTTCCATTTGGGTGGTTTGGTTCCCGTGGCGCCAAATTTAAGGGCATTTATTCTACCAGGGTCGGGACTAACTTTGGGCCTATCACAGACTGCTCCTCTTTCGATTGTTTCCTCCTTCGTCAATTATGCCCGGATGACCGGCTCGTGGAGGATTGTGAGGACGATACTGTCAGCTCTACGACTTTAGGGGCTGATGGTGGCAACACCGGCTGCTGTAGTTGAGCTCGGAGTATGCCCTAGGCTCGGTTGATAGTCTTCCGAGTCATCAAGTTGTCAAATTTCTGCCCCTTCTTTCTGGTGACTTTCTTCCACCCCTCCTCTTTGTCGAAGTCGTAGGTAGAGATACATGCCACATGTGTTGGGGGTGGTCCCAGCTCAACCTGTCCAGAGTCTACCATCCTCTGCAGGAGGACATTGAAGACGAATCATTCTCAGATACTGTGCCCCAACATCTGATGGTAGGGGAAATAATCTAGCCGGTCATCATGGCTGACATCTTCAGGTTTCCTCAGCTCCGGGAGGCAGAGCAAGTTTCAGGTCATGGAGGTAATGAAGTAGTTGTGGACTTGATCATCTCCGAACGAGTATACTTTTTTTCTTCAATCCTCAAACCGGTTAGCTTCAGTCCTCACTGATCATCCCGTTTTGGTGGAGGCGGCCTCTGATATTCTGGAGGCCCTTGACGATTTGATGGAGGCCTGAGCGGTGGAGCAGGCACATGGGCCGACTTGAGTGTGATAGCGGACGCTTCATCTCTAGGGGCTCTTTTCGTAGGAGCCTGCGAGGCTATTCGGGACTTCGAATTAGTCCGCTGCAGAGAGTCCTCAATTCTTTGGGGAATGGGCAAGAGATGGCGGAAGCCAGTGGTTCACTCCACTGGTATGAGCGGTGTTCACAAATCACATTAAAGATTATCAATTCATATGGCTAGCATCTCTTCTTAAGGCATTGTCTTGTTCAGTGAATAGGTCAGACCTTTCTATCTGGCGATGAAATCTGAGACCCTCTCATTCTCCCTCTTCTTGTTGTTCATGAGATCACTGACCGTTGTTTTAGGAAACGTTGAGCTGAAGTGGAATAAGAACTGCTATTGAAGGTCTTCCCAGCTCTTTATTGATTGGGATGGTGGAATCATATACTAGACGAAGGAAGATCCTTGAAAGGTCTGTACGAAGCATTTGAGTTTTACTGCTTCTTTCTATTCCAGATTCCCCATCATAGGTTCTCAATAGGATGCCTAGTGCATCAGATGTTGTTCCGGATCGCCCGACCCATTGAAGATAGGGAATACAGGGCTCCAAAAATAGGGTGGAGGCGGTGTGATTCCCACCCAATCCAGGTAGGGTTTCCGTTCTGGCTGTATTGGAGCACTTCGACCTTCCATCGCTTCCAATCAAGCTGTTAGTGCCTCTATTGTGTTGGTGAGACCCTGGTTTACATCTTTTTGGGCTCAGTCCTGGGCAGGTGTAGCCCGAGGCATTGCCTGAGGATCCGGATTGGCCGGCCCCAAGGGTGCATGTGCCGTTTGTGGCACCTTCGGAGGGTTCATGCGTACTCACTCTGTTTGCTTCCTGAGTGGAGGGAAGTCTTGGTATTCAACCAAATCTACGTTTAGGTAGTTGGATGGGCCGTGCACCTCGTTGGACGGGAGCCCTGACCGTGTTTTGTTTTCCGGGGGAAAACCTTAGTCTTTGAGGTCAACTTTTTGGGAGTGCATTATGTGGCTCCTCTTGGGATGCAACTTCGATAAGGTGGTTCCTCTGGAGTAGCTCGACGTTAAGCCGCCTCAATTCTTTCATCTCCTCTTCCTGTCGAGTGAATCTCTCTTCGAGCGTGAGTGGATCATCTTTGTCGAGAGAAGGAGGTGGGTTAAGGGTAACAAGTCCTTTGTTCTTATCCTTGTTGGAAGCTCGTAGGGTTGGCAGAGGAGGGTTGGCTGGAAGGATGGCCATATTTTGGGCGGCCCTTTGGTTTTGGGTGTGCACACTTGGTGGTTCGTTGTGAGTCACAGCCTGACCGGAACTATCATCTCCCGATCCCTCTTGATTTGTGGTATCTCTAGTGTCACCTATGGGGTTATCCTCTATGACGTTGATAGATGCATATCGCAGGGTGGAGAAGATGTCATCTTCCAAATGGGAAGAGGGTCTCCCGCGTCTTCTATTGGCCTTCCCTTTTGTGACCTTGGATTGCCTTCAGGCTTCTTGATGAAGGGTGACACGTAGAGTTCTTTGGTGCGGCCTTACGATGCACCTTCCTCTCGGAGGGGATGATGATTCGAATGACGGGATAGGACAGGGACCTCCTCTTCTGATTTTCCTCCCTAGATGAGAGAATACTAACTCTCGTGGGGGAGGTTGTTGTTGAGGTGGTAATAATGCCCCCAGTCTTGAGGGATGGGGTTGGCTCCGTTCCTTGGAAATCGAGTCTCTTCCCAGTTTTATTGGTCTTATGGGGGCATTTTTTGTTAAAAATGACCCCAGCCCTGCAGGCTGGGGTTGACCCTGGATTGCGGCAGTGGATGCGGCTATCACTACCTACCTGATCTTGTGTGCCCCCATTCAGGGGTGAACTAGGTTTGGTGCTGAGTTCTTCTGTGAATAAATCCCTTCTGGGAAGGCAGACATAGATTGCTGATTGGCCTCTCTTAGGCGAGAGGCCTGTTGTATGCTTTCGGTGACCTGATTCATGATTTATTTAATGGCTTGTTACCGTCGGGTCTGACGCTTCTAGGACTAACTCAAGGCCTGACTCTGTTGGGTGTGTTGCCTTTCCTGAATAGGGAGACCACTCGATTACTGTCTTGATGTGATGACGTTGAAAGACACCACGCCGAACGAGTTCTTCTGGGCGGGGAGCAGAGTGAAATGCAGAGCTCCATGTTCTCCCAATCCCCTGATATGGACTTCCGTTAGAGCGTCACCGATGAAGCGGCGTAGCTGGTGTAGCGCACGGAGGTAGGATATCTCCATGTTTCCTTTACACCTCTCGGATCACTATTGTCGTGCTGAAGGAAGAGCTTCCAGGTCGATGTGACGCAAGAGGTCCCCTATTTTCTTGACGTGGTCTACATACCCTTCGTAGGGCAGGAATCTTGATTTCAGTTGGTGGAGGGTTTTCCATATATTATGGCGGATGTCGTGCACACATTCTTCTGACAACTATTTGGGTATGTCGAACTGAGAGGTGGCCGTAGGCCAAAACATAACTGGTATATCATCCCTGGCCAGTCGTTTCCTCAGGTGCAGCATATCGGCATACTCCTCCGCTAGTGACTCCTCTACCTGGTCGGCCCAACTGAGATGCTCACATCTAATGTGGTTGGAGGCAGTGGGACTAGTAGGTGCTGAATCAATATGTGGGCGATTCTGAGGTGGTTCAGAGGATGAACACAGGCCTGGAATGTCTCCTGATTGCAGAAGGATGTCATCGCCAATTAACAGGAAATATGACATGCTTGATCCCGTCCTTCTGAGTGTCTCGGTATACGAGGGTTTTTCTGTGCTTGATCCGGTAGGAGGAGGACCTTCCTGTCGATATGATATGTCATCGTCGGGAGGACCTCCGCAATGGAAGCTGTAATGGTGAGGACTACAATTACTGCTTTATGTTTCACGACATATAGTACTTTTGCAGTTCACACCCTGGGGAGGACCTCCAAGGCGTGTCGCTGCAAGGGGAGGACCTTTTGGCTGCGTAGCGTCGTAACGGGGAGGACCTTCGCAACAACTGCAATCATGGTGAGGATGACCATCATGGCTTGACGTTCGATGTGCATCCTAGGGAGGAACTTCAGGACACACTGCAATAAGGGGAGGACCTTCTTGTTTCTTGTGGCCAATGCGAGGAGGACCTTCACAAATGTGGCTGTGGTGGCAAGGACTACCATCACAGCTGCGATAATGGAAAGGACTACCATTACTGCTGCCATATGGAGAATATCCGTGGGATACATACTGAGGAGGGACTCCAGAATGTACCGCAACAAGGGTAGGTCCTTCTATTTACTTGAAGTATCTATGAGGAGGTCCTCTATTATCAGGGTGGAGAGGACTACCATCGTGATCTGATGCCTGGTTGCGTGGTGTTCCATTGCAGCGTAACCCCTGGGGAGGACCTTCAGGGAAGGCTACAATAAGAGGATGAACTTCTTGTCATTATGAGCCATCACTGCAGGGAGGGCCTCCGTAGTCGCTATTATGATAGTGATGACTACTATCATAATATGTGGTCCCAATTCATGGAGAGTTTTTGTAGCGTATACCCCAGGGAGGACCTTCAGGGTAGACCGCATCAAGAGGAGTACCTTCTTGCTGCTTGATCTTCCAGCCACATGGAGGGTTTCCATGACTCGCATCAGAAGAGGAGCTTTCGTGATCGATCATTATATGCCCATGGGGGAGGCCCCCACGGGTGCTCTGGGGAGGACCTTCAGAGCTGCTGGTAGCAACATTACGGGGAGGACCTTCGCAACTGCTACTGCCACTCCCATAATATAGTAATGGATGGTTAGGGCTCTAAGCCTTTGATATATGCTCAACGGATTTGGGAACCCCAGCTTCCATCAGAGCAGAGTCATGAACTACCTCTTTATTTTCCAGCTACCTTTTTCGCATTCGGGGTTCCCTTTTGCAGGCAGCGGGGTCCATCTGCTATTGACAACGACCTTCACCTTTGGGTCCCTGTCTAATTGGGTCCCGTGATGCTTCCGGGATACGCCGATGAACATATTGTCTTTTAGCAGGGATATATAACTGATCTGGAGCATCCACCGTGATGGATGGTTGTCCCCCAGTTAGAACGAGTGAAGCTGCTCGATCTGGTTTCCCTTGTGTCGTGGAATATGGCCGACGACCCTCCTAGGAAGAAGTAGGTATGAAGATCTACTCTGAGGCGGCTATCTCGTCTCTCAGATGAGTCACCTCAATTGGGGAGACGGGATCACGGGCCCAAGTCCTTGCTGTTTCCGTTGATGCAATTACATTTTGGCGAGTCTGCAAGATATGATTTGGGATCGATACCTGCTCCTCCATCATTTCCAGGATATGCAGAGAGACATCTTTGGATGGAACGGGTATGAAGGCCCATTCTGGTATCAGAGTAGGTATATCGTACTCTGGTCCTCCGGTGGTCAGTGGGTACTGACAATTCTCTTGTGTCGAGGCAGGTGAACGAATATACGCCTATACCGGGATACTCCGGTTTATCTCTCCATTGGCCGCCACATGAGGATGGCGGACTTTACTTGCATCTGTAGGGAGCTGGCCCTACATATATTGGTTTCACACCGTATCAAGTCGGTGGCCTTTGTTGTCAAGGAGACGTGCCCGCCTATGATTTTCCACCCCATCTGGGTGGCGGGCTTTGTTGATCACCACCATATCAGGATGGCGGGTGTCAGAAGAAACTGCTAGGAGCTGGTCCTACAGGTGCCGGGTCGCCACCACGTCAGGTTGGTGGGTTTCACGACCTTGGGCAGGGAGATGTGCCTGCCTGGTAAGTGTCGTCCTATGTGAGTGACGGGCTTGATGGAGCTCGGTCGGGATGTGCGCCGGCTTGTATGATGACTCCATATCTGGATGGCGGGCTTAGGAGGGGCGGACAGGTGTAGGTGCTTGTTCCTAGTACGTCTCCAGGGCTATGCAGAGGAGCTCCTCCTCAGGGACCAGGGTGATGACCGGTCCCTGATTGTACATCTGCTGCCCTCGTCGGGTGGTCTGAGGGGCCGGATCTCAGGGAGCGTGGGCCTGAATCCTTGGGGAGGCATCCTCCTCAGTGTGAGGGTGTTGAATCGTGGCGTGACTGCGATGCCGTCTGCCGGCAGGGGCCTTAGAGCGGAACCCCCATTCAGCGGGGATGACATCCTCAATGTCGACCTCATCTGCCTCCCTAAGATAAGGGAGGTACGCATTTTCCCATTCCGGGGATAGACTCCAGAAACGGTTGGAGACGACAACAGGGGTTGTCTGGATCTGCCTTTGCGGCTGCTGCTAGGTAGGCGACCGGCGAGTTCTGGCAGATTGGAGGGCTTGCATGGCCGCCTCCACTGTTGGAAGAGTACCGTTCACGTGGTACTCTCGGATCAGTGTGTCCAGACCCAGTGTTGAAGACGCTGGGTGGGTGACGGGGTCCTCTGTAGGTGAGGACGTCCAGTCATTGCGTCGTTGGAAGCACATGCTTGTTAGTTCCTTCGGGACGCCATTGGATCGAAGGGAGTTCTAAAGGTAGTACCTGCAAAACATTTTAGTAAATACTAGTAGAAAACCTGCCAAACCAGCATCTCCAGATCCCATGCGTAATTAATGACATCATATGGACCTCCTTATGAGTAAAAAGGGGGAATAGGGTAGGATTAAGTTAAATCTGTCATGCATGGTTAAAGATTCACGTCGGGTTCACCTTTTTTTTCGGGTCTCAGTCTTGAAATGTTCAATGGTTCTGTATCCGATGACATGTGGGCCTGCTTTCAAAAGGCAGGTGTTTGCCAGATGGTCTTACCAACAATGCTTAAGAACTCATATTGATCGAGAGGATGAGAAGTCAGGCTCATTGCACCCTTTGGGGGGGGATTATTTCCTCTTTCAGGACTCTATTATAGATTTAAGACGTATTCATATGTTCACGAATCTTTGCTTTATACCCAAGAATAGTATCCCCGGATTTCTCTTGGTTGGAAATGGTCAGCTGAACGTAGGGGTTCAGAATCATTTATTCCTGAGGTTTACCATCCCTCGTTGGATTAATGATCCTGAGGAGTCAGAACTCATTGAGGAGACACTAGGAGTGGCGCTGTGAACCGATGTGAAAATAGTTGGATCGACCGGTTGTTGGGCTTGATCCTCATGGGGGCTTCCTATGTACCATACCTAGGGGATAGGGATCAATGTCCACATAGTTCAAAAGGGGATCTTTGGAGAACCGACGTGAAGGTGGACCTGGGATTCCGTTGGTGATCGGGCTTGAACCTCGGGGAGGCTTCCTACGTACCCTCCCTAGGGGATAGGGATCAAATTCCACGTAGATCAAATCATCTTGGGACTCACACAATGAGGCAGTCCAGAATGATGGATTGGGGCTTACACTATAAGGAGGCCCAGGGTGATGTCATGGTCAATGCTTACTTTAAGCCCACGTGAGTCATGCTTGGTGTGAGAAACAAGAGGAAGCAAGGACGAGAGGATCACGTCATGAAAGATGTGTCTGTGAGAAGTGGAGTGGTGATTATGCAAGAGGGTGGCCCATAAAGTTAGGGCTTACTCCAAGATGGATTTCCATGGTGAAAAAGCATAGCGTGAGAGGGAAATGGGTGATCCTGTTCTCGTCACCTCTCTTGTTCTTCGGGAAGTACTAGGGGAAGTACCGAGGTGCATGTGGACGGATGCCTTATGATGGGTATGTTGCCCCCTCTCTGGGGAGGGGAGAAGTGCCTGAATGCCGAAGCGTGCAGTCCCCCATCCTAGCGAGTAGAGACAGTAAGGGGGATCTCAGGCTCAGACCACGCATTACCATGGGAATGTAAACCTAGGCATGCTTCGGGAATCTGCCCAAGGGTCGGGGCAACCCCTTCCCCCCTGTTTACTGTGGGTATGTGAACTCAAAACAGCGCGCTGATGCACCCGAGGGTTACACCACATGGATATGATGGCTCTGTTGGAGGCCATGGCTCGGGCCCGATGAGGAGGTTGTGAAGGATCAAAAAGTATTGAAATTGGAAGGATTTTATCTAACTCGGGGAATGGGAACTCCAAAGGTTTTGGCAGGCGACACAGGGGTATGGGTGGTGGTACCCTTCACGTAGGGAAGTGCTACGTGGATGGAGAGGTCATCCACGAACCATGGTGGTCCGCAGACTGATGGGCATCCTGCGAACCAAGGTGGATCATGGCTTCGGGTTCAATCCGCGAACCAGGGTGGTCCGCGGAGTGATGGGCATCCCACAAACCAAGGTGGTTCGTGGCTCCGGGTTTGATCAATGAACCAGGGTGGTCAGTGGAGGGTTCCGTGCAGGCAGCAACAACCAAGGGAGGTGTCGGCTAGAGGCTCGTCAGTTGGGGCTTTGCCTGCATAGGAGAGTGCTATGCGGTGCGGCGGATCGGAAAAGAGGCATAAACTCCCTAGTCCGTGGGGAGTACATCCACAGAGGGACCCTGGTTCGTGGTATTCTCTTTTTTGTTATTTTAATTTTGTGGTTCACCAAGTTATTATTCCTTTTTGGTTGCTTATTAGTTCATTCCTAGGTTCATACCTTCTCTGGTTTGCAAACTTGAACATCCGAAATCCTAAGCCTTCCTTCAAAATCCTTCCACCCCAATCTGACCGATATCCTCTTTGTCCTCCTTCCGAACCCGAATCTCTTTTCCTCTTCCCCCTTGGTCTCCTTTTATAGAGTGGGGGAAGAGATGTATCTATGGTCATGTGGAAACTTTTGCGGAGGCCCATGACCGAAAACCTGGTTCATGGATGACATGGTCAATCAGCAATTCGAGGGGCATTAAACACTCCTACTCCATGAACCAAACTCGGGGAGTGCTTCGAGGCTTCGAAGGGTTCCGCCTCCATTTCGTGAATGACAGTGGAGGCGGTTCGGGCCGGCTAACGTAGCTTGCGGCTGGGGTGGTTTGGAATGGTGAAACAGGTTGGCGCCTGTCCCACCTCGCGACCGCAGAGGATCTCCGCCTCCATCTCGCGACCGACGATGGTCCACGGAGGGGGGACGCTTCACAGAACCGTCCATGCGTCGTTAAAATTAGACCGGTCCACGGACTGGTTCCTCCTTCGCCATCCTTGAGTATTGTCCACATTTGCCTAATCCTTTGAGGGGAAATTGGGCAGAATCTCCCTTGAGTTAAAGGGGATCATCATTCTCCTTTGCAGATTTTTCAGGAACCTATAGGGTTCTTCGAGATTCTGAGGGGTTTTTTGGGGTTTTTTAGGCTTCTATCCTTTTTAAAGGTTTTAAGTGTTTTTATGTTTTTTAGATTTTCTTAGGGGTGTTCAGGTTTTTTGAGGTATTTATTTTTTAGGCATTTTTATGTTTTTTCTATTTTTTATGGATTTTATGGATTTTGATTGTTTTTAGGGCTTCTTTGGGTTTCTATGGAATTTTTTTGGTTTTTTTGGTTTTTATGAGGATTTTTAGTTTTTAGGGTTTTTATGGTTTTAATATTTTATTTAACATCCTTAGGGGGTTTAAGGGTTTTTAGAGTCTTTTTTGGTTTTTAGTGTTTTAGGTTTTTTATTGTGTTTTATGATTTTAGGTGTTCTTATATTTTTGGGTTTTAGGGTTTTTAGGGTCTTTTGGGGTTTTAGGGTTTTTAGGGTCTTTTGGGGGTTTAGGGTTTTTAGGGGTTTTTTGGTTTTAGGGGTTTTAAGTTTTTTTAGGGGTTTAAGGATTTCTTAGGGTTTTTTAGGAATTTTTTCTGTTTTGAAAATTTTTATTTTGATTTTTTGGATTCTTATATTTTTTTGGGGTTTTAGGGTTTTTGTTGGTTTTTAGGGGTTTTAAGAGGGTTTTTAGAGATTTTAACATTTTTTAGGAATTTAATGGTTTTAGGTTTTTTTATGTTTTTAATGTTTTATTAGGTATTTATGAAGTTTTATGTTTTTATGGATTTTTAAGGATTTTTTAGGATTTTACGTGTTTTTAGTGTTTTTATGGATTTTGAGGGTTTTAGGGTTATTAGATGTTTTATGGTTTTTTTGGTTTATAAGGTTTTTTTTATTTTGAGGGTTTTAAAGGTGGTTTTAAGGATTTTAATGTTTTTATAGGTGTAAAGGGGGTTTGAGTTTTTAGTTGTTTTAGGGTTTTTTGGGTTTTATCATTTTTAGTATCTTTAGGTTTCCTAGGGGTTTTAAGTGTTTTTGGGTTTTTTGAGGATTTCATAGGATTTTTTAGGGTTTTAGGGGTTTTTAAATTTTTATTGATATTTATGGGTTTTAATAATTTTAATGGTTGGGTAAGGATTTGATATATTTTTAATTATTAATTTTTTTTGGGGTTTTTTGGTTCTTTGGGATTTATTGTTTTTCCTATTTCTATATTTTTAACAGGTTTATATAGTTTTTATGTCTTTAGTGGTTTTAAGTTTTTTAGAGTTTTAAATGTATTTTAGGATTCCTTGGTTTTTATGGTTTTCTATGTTTTTAGGAGGTTTATGGTTTTAGGGGTTTTAGGGAATTTAGGGTCGTTTTTGGGTTTTTAGGGTTTTAACATATTTTAGGATTTTAAGGGTTTTTAGTTTTTTAGGATTTTAATGTTTTCTTAGGGGTTTTTAGGGTTTTTAGTGTTGTTTTAAAATGTTATGAATTTTTTAGGATTTTTATGGAATATTTAGGTTTTTAGGGATTTTGAGGGTTTTAGGTTTATTTAGGGTTTTTTGGGTTTTTATGTTTTTTTGCAGTTTTTAGATTTTTTAGAGGTTTTATGTTTTTTTGGGTGTTTATGGGTTTCTCTAGGATTTCATGGTTTTTTAGGTTTTTAGGTATCTTTATTAAATGTTTATGAATTTCATGGTTTTTTTTTATTTTTGTGCATTTTGAGGGGTTTTAGGTTTTTTATGGTTTTTTTGGGTTTTTATGGTTTTTTTGGGGTTTTAGTGTTTTTTGAGTTATTTAGGGTATTATGTTTTCATATAGTTTTTAATGTTGTTATGGGTTTAAGGGGTTTTTATAATTTTCAGTGGTTTTATTTTTTTATTTTTTTTAGAGTTTTTTTATGGCTTTTATAGTTTTTTAGGGTTTTTAACATATTTAGGTTTTTTACAGTTTTTATCATTTTTAGGTTTTTGTGGGATTTAAGTGTTTTTTAGTTTCTAAGACTTTTCAATGAACGTTTCAAGTTTTTTAAGGCACTTTATCTGTTTAGGGATTTTTATGATTTTTTTTAGGTTTTTTTAGGGTTTTTTGGTCTTTTGGGTTATTTTTTTGGTTTTTTAGGGTTGTTACAGTTTTTAGAGTTTAAAAAAATTTATAGTTTTGAAGGATTTTTATTGTTTTTAGTTGTTTTATGTATTTTTTGGGATTTTAAGGTATCTAACTATATTTATGGGTTTTATAGTTTTTAGCGGTGTTTAGGACTTTTAAGGTCTTTTTGGGTTTTTAGGTGTTTTTAGAATTTTTAGGTTGTTATGGGTTTCTTAGGGTTTATGTGTTTTTATGGGTTTTAGGGGTTTTTATGTTTTTATGGATTTTTTGGTATTTTTATCATTTTATGATTTTTATGTATTTTAAGGGGTTTTAGTGCTTTTTATGGTTTTTATGTTTATTTTTAGGGTATTATTTGATTCTTTTAGGGGTTTTAAGGTTTTTGGAGTTTTTTACTATATTAGGGGTTTAGTGTGGTTTAAAGGTTTTCAGTGGTTTGAGTGTTTTTAATGTTTAATGGATTTTATTGGTTTTATGGGTTTTAAGGTTTTTAGGGGGTTTGGAGATTTTAAAATTTTAAGGTTTTTATGGGTTTTATGTGATTTTAGGTTTTTAAGGTTTTCATCATGTTTTTCAGGATTTCTTGGGTTTTTTTCATTTTTAGTGATTTTTCATAATTTTTAGGATTTTTATGAATTTTTGGGGTTTTTTTGGATTTTTAGAGCTTTTAGTGTTTTAATCATTTTTTGAGGTTTTAATTGTTTTTAGGATTTTCTGTTTTTCTTGGAGTTTTTCAGGGTTTTGTGGTTTTTTAATTTTTTGTATTTTTAGGTGTTTTGTAGAAATTTTATGTGTTTTTAGGGTTATTTGGTATTTCATGTGGTTTTATGGTATTTAATGTTTAAGTGTTTTTAAGTTATTTCTATGTTTTTTGGATTTTTAAACTTTTTAGGTTTTTAATGATTTTTTATGTTTTTTAATGTTTTTATAAATTTAAAGGGTTTTAGAATATTTACTGGGTTGTTAGGTTTTTTATGTGTTTTTAGGGTCATTTAAGTTCATTAGGATTTTCTATTTTTAGGTTCTTTTAAAATCATTATTGGTTTTTTTTATTTTTTTTATTTTTAAGATTTTAGGGGTTTTTTGTTTTTTTAGGTTTTTAAGGTTTTCATTTGGTTTTTCTAGGCTTACTGGGCTTTTTACATTTTAGGTACTTTTAGGAAATTTTATAATTTTTATGGATTTTACAGTTTTTAGGGATTTTATGGGGTATTATGTTTTTTATGGGGTTTTATGGTTTTTGGGGGGGTTTAAGGGTTTTCTGAGTTTTTAATGAATATTTGTGGCTTTATTAGTGTTTTTAATATCATATTGTTTTAAAGGGGTATTAGAGTCTTTATTGGTTTATAGGGTTTTATGGTTTTTACATTTTTGTGGATTTTAGGGTTTTTTGTCAATTTTTTGGGTTTTGGGTTCTTTTTAGCATTATTAGGTTTTAACATTTTTTTATGTTTTTAGGGATTTTAAGTGTTTTTATATTTTTAATATTTTCTTATGTTATATTAGTATTTTTAGAGGTTTTTACATTTTTACAGATTTTTTTGGGATTATTTAGGATTTTTATTGGGTTTTTGGGTTTTTTGGGATTTGGGGGGGGGGGGAGTTTAGGGTTTTTAGGAATTCCAAAGGTTTCTAGATTATTTTGGTTTTTTATGTTTTTGGGGGTATTATTTGTTAATATGTTATTAAGTTTTCCTTAGGGTTATTTTATATTTTAACGGTCTTTTACATTTTAAGGACTTTTAGGTCTTTCTTAGTATTTTTTTTTTATTTTTAATGATTTTTGGGATTTTTGGTATTTTAGGGGTTTTTAGAATTTTTAGGGGTTTTGGTGTTTTTATATTTTTTGGGGGGTTATTTTTTTTGGGGGTTTTAAGTGTTTTTGTAAATATTTGGTGCCCTCATGGGTTTTTATGCTTTTTAGGGTTTTATTACGTTATTATGGATTTTTAGATATTTTTTTGATTATTATGGTTTTTAGGGTTTTAGGGATTTTGAGGGTTTTTGGGGGTTTTTTATGGGTCTGAGAGGTTTTATCATTTTTATTATTAGGGTTTCTTTTGGATTTTTTTCCATTTAAGGTTTTTAAATGTTTATTATGGTTTAAAGGTTTAAAGTATTTTATAGTTTTTAGTTGTTTTTAGGGTTTTTTTGGTTTTTATGGTTTTATGGGTTTAAGGGTTTTTAGTTTTTTTTTACTTTTTTATGGGTTTTAAGTGATTTTAAGGTTTTTATAGGATTTTTTAGTCTTTTTTGGATTTTTTTTATTTTTTAGGGATTTATAAGGCTTTTGGGATTTTTATCATTTTTTGGGTTTTTAGTGAATTTCATGGATTTTCATGTCTTTAGTGTTTTTAGGCTTTTTTTCATCTTTTAAGATTTTTAGGGATTTTAATTGTTTCAAAGTTATAATATTTTCCTTAGGGGTTTCTGGATTTTAAGTATTTTTTTTACTTTTTTAGTTATTTTTATAGATTTTTAGTGTTTTTATTATTTTTTAGGTTTTTAATGGATTTTGATGGTTTTTATCGTTTTATTGATTTTCATGGTTTTTTTAGTTTCTAGGGTTTTTATGGTTTTAGAGTTTCTAAATATTTTTTGGGGTTTAAATGGTTTATAATGTCTTTATGGACTTTTTTTTATTTATAGATTTTAGGGGTTTTTATGGTTTTGATTGGTTTTGTAGTTTTTAATATTTTAGTTTTTATGGTTTTTTTTATTTTTTTAGGGGTTTTAAGATTTTTCTTTAAGGATTTCTTTAGTGTTATCATGGTTTTTAGGTATTTTTATGTTTTTACAGATATTTGGGGATTTTTAGGATTTTTATTGATTTAGATGTTTTTAAGGATTTTGAGGTATTTATGGTTGTTTAGGGTTTTAGGGTTTTAAAGGGTTTTATGGTTTTTGGATTGTTTTTTAGGGTTCTTAATGTTTTTTACAAATTTTCAAAATTTTAGGGGTTTGAAGGGTTTTTAGATTTTTTAGTGTCTTTCTATAGTTTTATGGGTTTTTAAATATTTTTAGGTGTTTGATAGTTTTAGGGGTCAAAGGGTTTTTAGAATTTTTATGATTTTTAGGGGTTTTACATGATTTTATTTTCTAAAGTTTCTTATAGGGGGTTTCATGGGTTTTAGGGTTTCTTATGTTTTTAGAGATATTTAGGGATCTTTTGGATTTTTATGGTGTTTAGGTTTCTAAGGGTTTTTAATGTTTTTATGTGCTTTTAGGGTTTTACTAATTTTTATGAGTTTAATGTTTTTTTAGGGATTTAATGTTATCTCAATGGTTTTTAGGGTTTTAAGGGACTTTTACATTCAAGGAATTTTAGTGCTTTTTTAGGTTTTGTGGATTTTGGGGTTTTTATTAATTTTTAGGGTTTTGATGGGATTATTGGGGTTTTATAAAAAAAAATTATTTTTTGAGGGTTTTTTAGTATTTGTATGGTTTTTAGGGTTTTAGGTATTTTTTTTTTGTGTTTTAGGGTTTTTAGGGGTTTTAATTTTTTGTTATGTTTTTAAGGTTTTCTTAGGGTTTCATAGAGTTTTAGTATATTTAAAAATTTTAGATATTTATAGCACTTTTTAGGATTTTTGTGGGTTTTAGGGATTTTAGGTAATTTTGGGGTTTTTTGATAATTTTGGGCTTTTAGGGCTTTGCGGGTTTTTATTGTTTTTTGGGGTTTTTGGGGTTTTTACGTTTTTTTTGTTTTTTTAAGGTTTTTAAGATTTTCTTGGTGGTTTTTTTGATATTTGGGCGGGGAGTTGTGTGTTTCAAGATGTTTTAGCAGTATTATAGTTTTGATGGGTATTTTATGATATGTATGGTTTTTAGGTGTTTTATGGTTTCCATTCATTTTAGGGGGATTTAAGGTTTTAATAGTCCTTTATGTTCTTAGGTGTATTAAGTGATTTTAGATTTTTAATTTTTTCTTAGGGTTTTAGGGTTTTTAGGTTTTATGTAATTCTTATCTGTTTTTTTTGAGTTATATGGATATTTAGGGGTTTTTTTACAACTTTTAAGGGTTTTGGGGTTTTTAGGGTTTTTAGGGGTTTTAGGGATTTTATAATTTTTAGGTTTTTGGTGGTTTTAATTGTTTTTACGACTTTATGGTTTTCTTATAGATTTTTTGGTTTTTACTTTTTATGGATTTTTGTGTCTTTTTAAAATTTTTATTATTTTTCATGTTTTTAGGGGGTTTTGAGTTTTTTAGGTTTTTTTTGGATTTTTATAGTTTTTTGGGTTTTAGGGGTTTTTTGAGTTTTTTAGGTTTTTTTAGAGTTTTAAAATATTTTAATGAGTTTAATGGGATTTTAGTGTTTTTAGTTAGTTTTTAATTTTTTATGGGATTAAATTATTTTTGGGGATTTATGGTTTTTTTGGGTTTTAGCGGTTTTAAGGTTTTTAGCGTTTTTTAGTTTTTTAGAGGTTTTAAGTGTTTTTGTTTTTTTATGGTTTTTAGGGTGTTCTAGTGTTTTTAGGAGGTTTTAAATTATAAAATATGTTTATGTTTTTTATGATTCTTAGGGTTTTTAGGGGTTTATGGATTTTTATGGTTTTTAGGGAATTTAGGATTTTTATAGTTTTTATAGTTTTTTGGCTTAATATATATATATATATATATATATATATATTTGAGTTTTTTATGGTTTTATGGGTTTTTATTGTTTTTTAATGTGGTTGTGGTGTTAATGTGTTTTTAATGTTTTTTGTGGTTTCTAAGGATTTCATAGGGTTTTGGGTTTTTATGGTTGGGGGGAGGTTTATTATTTTTTCAGTTTTTAGGGTTTTAGGGGTTTTCAATTTTTTTGAGTTTTTAGTTTTTTAGATTTTTATGGGGGTTTAAGTGTTTTTTTGGTTTTTAAGTTTTTATTATGTTCTTTTGGAGTTTTTAAGGTTTTTTATTTTTAGGTGTTTTTTTGTATTTCAAGGAATTTACAATTTTTAGGGGTTTTAAGGATTTTGAAGGGTTTTAGGGTTTTTTGAGTTTTTATGTGTTATAATGATTTTTAGAGTTTTTAAAATTTTTAAGGATTTAAAGAGTTTTTGTTGATTTTTTTCAGTTTTTATGGGTTTTATGTGTTTTTAGGGATTTTAATTTTTTAGGGTTTTTTATTTATTTAGGGTTTTTAGGGGATTCAGGGTTTGTTATGGTTTTTATAATTTATTGGTTTTTTGGGATTTTAAATTTTTTTAGGTTTTTAATGTATTCTTAAGGTTTTTCTAGGTTTTCAGGTTTATTTATGTTTTTAAGGATATTTATTTCCTTTATAGTATATTTATGGTTTTTAGTGTTTTTAGTGATTTTGAGGGGATTTTGGGGTTTTATGGTTCTTTTCCATCTTCTCATTTTTATTTTTTTATGTGTTTTAAAGGTCATAATATTATATTTTGGGTTTTCATTGTTTTTAGGATTTTTGGGCATTTTAATGGATTTTTTTTGGATATTTAGGATTTTTATAATTTTTATGTTTTTAGGTATTTTGAGGGGGTTTAAGGTTTCTTTAGGTTTTTAGGGGGGTTGGTTTTTTGGATTTTAGGTATTTATTGAGTCTGTTAGGTTTTTAGATTTATTTTAGCATTTTTAGGTGTTTAAAGGGTGTTTAGAGTTTTTTATTTGTTTTATGGGTTTTTAATGTTTTATAGGTTTTTATATTTTAGGGGTTTTCATAGTTTTAGGTTATTTTAGGGGTTTGAGGGGGGTTGTTTATGGTTTTTTAGGTTTCTAGGGGTTTTAAGTGTTTTTAGGTTTTACATGTTTTTATATTTGTTGTTTGGATTTTTATGTTTTTGGGATTATTTGGGCTTTTTTGGGATTTTATGAGGTTTTTAGAGTTTTTAGGGTTTTGGGGGGGGGGGGTTTGGGGTTTTTAGGCTTTTAAATATTTCAAATGGGTTTTAGGGTTTTTATGGTTTTATATATATTTGAGATTCTTTTGTGAATTTTTATGAATTTTATGGGATTTTATTGTTTTTATGGATTTGGAGGGTTTTAGGGTTATTAGGGGTTTAGGGTTTTTTGGATTATATTTTTTTATTAAGGGTTTTTATTTTTTTTAGAGTTTTTAAAAGTTTTTAGGCGTTTGAAGGGTTTTTAAATATTTTTAGTTGTTTTAAGGGATTTTGGAAATTTTTCAGATTCTTAAGGGGTTTATGTTTTTTTATATTTTTTTGATGTTTCTATAGGATTATTCATGGTTTTTAGTGTTTTTTTTATGTTTTTATGGTTATTTATGGTTTTTAGTGATTTTATAGTTTTTTTTGAGTTTTGAGGGATTTTTAGTGTTTACAATTTTTTAATGTTTTATTGTTTTTAATGTTTTATAGTTTTTTTTTGAGTTTATAGGGTTTTTATTGGTTTTTATAGTATTTTATGATTTTATTAGTTTTATGTGTTTTAGAGTTTTCAGTGGGATTTTATGATTTTTATGGGTTTTTATGGTTTTTATGTTTATAAGTTGTTTTACGGTTTTACAGGTTTTAGGGGTTTTAGGGTCTTTTCGTGGTGTTTAAATATTTTTAGCATTTTTAGGGTTTTAAGTGTTTTAGGTGTTTTATGGTTTTATGGTTTTATGGTTTTATTAGGGGGATTCAGTGTTTTTAGTGTTTTTTACGTTTTATGTAAATTTTTAGAGTTGTTTCATATTTTTTCGTTTTAGAGATTTTGAAGGATTTTAGTGTTTTTTAGATTTTTGGGATTTTTTATGACATTTAAGGGTTTTATGGTTTACATATTTTTTTTGGTTTTTTAGATTATAGGCATCTTTTTTAATTTTTAGGATATTTATGGATTTTTAGAGATTTATGGATCTTGAGGGGTTTTAGGGGTTTAATGGGTTTTACTGGTTTTTTGAGTTTTTTTTGAAATTTTATTAGTTTAAGGGTTTTTGAGTTTTTTGGGTTTTTTTGTTTTATGATTTCTATAATTTTTTGGGATTCTATTTTATTTAGGGAATTTCAGGGTTTTTAATGTATATTACGTTTTTAGGGGTTTTAAGTGTTTATGTTTTTTAAGATTTTTTATAGGGGTTTTCAAGGATTTTATGGATTTTAAGGCTTTTTTTGAATTTTTTTTCGGTCATTATGGTTTTAGGGATTTTTAGGGTTTTATTGTTTTTTATGGTTTTAAGTGCTTTAGGGTTTCATTGTATTTAGGGGGTTTTTTTGAGTTTTTAGGGTTTTTACTAATGTTTTTAGTTTTTAGGGGTTTTATGGTTTTTTAGGGTTTTTAGGATTCTATGGGTTTTAGGGTTTTTATGGTTTTTAGGGTTTTAGGGTTGTTAGTGTTTTAGGGTTTTTAGTTTTTACGTTTTATATTTCTGTTAAGTTATTTTAGTTTTTTAATATTTTCTTATGGGTTTTCAGAAATTCTTGGCTTTTTTACATTTTTATGTATTTTTAGGGTTTTTCTGGATTTTTATGGGTTTTTAGGGTTTTTTTTATTTTGTGGGTTTTTATTATTTTTATCATTTTTAGTGGTTTAAATTTTATTTAGGGTTTTGAGGATTTTTAGTGGATTTTTTGGTTTTTATGGTTTTTTACATTTTTATAGTTTTTAGGGATTTTTATGCTTTTTATAGTATTTTTTGGGTTTTTAGGGACCTTATGGGTTTTAGGGCATTTAGGGTTTTAGTGTTTTAATTTTTTTTTGGGTTTTGTATTTGGGGTTTTCGATTTTTATTATTTTTTGGGTTTCTAGAGTTTTTTAAGATTTTATTGGATTGATGTGTAATTTGTTTTTTATGGTTTCCTTAGGGGTTTTTAGGAATTTTTTTGGGTTTTTATATTTTATGATATTTTTATGGATTATTATTTTGTTATAGTTTTTGGGGATTTTATGGATTTTAGGGTTTTAGGGGTTTTTGGATTTTTTTGGATTTTAACATTATTTTGGTTTTTAGGGTTCTTATGTGTTTCTAGGTTTTTAATTGTTTTCTTAGGGTTTTTTAGGGTTTGAATGATTTTTTAGGTTTTTATGGATTTTTAGTGTGTTTTATAATTTTTATTGTTTTATATACTTTTTATAGTTTTTTATGTTTATTATGGTTATTTAGTGTTTTGTGTTTTTTGAGATTTTAGGGTTTTAAAGGTTTTATATTTTTTATATTTTTTTCGGAAAGGAAGGCACAGGGTTTGGTTATTCCCAAACCTGCCAAAATTTATTAGAAAAAAGACATAGCAGACAGGGGAGGGGCAGGGTTAATCAATCCACACCCAAAAACCTTGGACACCCCCACAAAACCCAAAAGAAAAACAAACCCATAAAAGGCTGAAAATCAGAAGCAACTCCAACAGGATCTCACAACCAATTAGCATCTTGTAACACCATTTTCATCATCCATCGCATCCTTTACAAGAATATCCTCCGCCAACATCACATAATCATCAGTGTCAGATTCATAAGTCTCTCCTTCATCACATCACACCAAAGCAGCAGCCATCACCAAACACCAAAAACATTCACCACATCCAAGCCCAGGAGCATCCATCACCCAGCAACTAAAAATCCAGCAACCATCACCTCTTATCCAATCAACTTCTAACATTTTACACCTAGTAGCACATTCAGGAACACAAGGTAACCACCACCCATACCTAGAACGCATCCGCAACCCCCAAAGGTAAGACAACTTCCAGCATCACTCATCATTACTAAAATCAAGCACCCTCAATGATTCAAAACAAAACCAGCCACAACATAGAAGGATACAATCCAATATAGGATCCATAATACAACACAACATAACAATACCTTCATCAACAACGTGAAACAGATACGAAAAACTAAAAATATGAACTTGAAAATACTGCACAAACTGATGCTAAGCCATTCTCATATGTGCCTCCTACAGCCTCTGAGCAAAATTGAAAGCCCATATCACAGCATTGAACACTATACGGAAAAATATATCACAACTCCGCTGAAGCCACTAAGAACCATGAAAACCAAAAAACTGCATATGTGCCTCCTGTAACCTCTGATCAGAACTGGAAGCCCCCATATAATCTTCAAGCACCATTTGCTTTAAGAAATTTTATAATTTTAGGATTTCTATGAATTTTTAGGGGTTTTATGGTTATTTAAGGATTTTGGATTTTTTAGGTTTTTATGGGTTTTTAGGGTTTTTATGTTTTTTAGGTTATTAATGCTATATAAGTGTTTTTCAAGGTTTTTAGGCATTTTTAACTATTTGGTATTTTATGGATTTGTTAGATTTTTATGATTTTTAAAGTTTTTAAGGATTTTTAGGGTTGAAGTGTTTTTAGGGTTCTTAGTTTTGTCTTGGTTTTTTAGTTTATAATAATGTTTCAGGATTTTAATTTTTTTACGGATTTTAGGGATTTTTAGGGGTTTTTTTATTTTTTGGGTTTTATGATGTTTTAGGATTTTTAGTGTTTCTAGTTTATTAGGTGTTTCATGTGCTTTTCTTTTTTATGGATTTCATTGGGTTTCTTTGATTTTTAGCGTAATTAACATTTTTAGGGATTTTTAGGGTTTTTAAGGATTTTTTTTGGGTTTTAGGTTTTTTAGATATTTTGAGGTGTTTTAGGGAATATAGGGGTTTTGGGGGTTTTATGTTTTTTTTGGTTTTGGGTTTTTAGAGTATTTAAGAGGTTTTTTAGTTTATTCTATACATTTATCTTTTTTTCTGGGTTTTAAGGGTTTTTAGAGGTCTTTGTGGTTTTTAGGGGTTTTATTGGTTTTTATGGATTTTACTAGTTTTGTGGTATTTAGGGTTATATTGATTTTTTAGGGGTTTTTAATGATTTTGGTGTTTAATCTTTTCTAATGATTTTAGGGGTTTTTTATGTTTTTAGGGATTTTAGGGCCTTTTTTGGATTTTTATGGATTTTTAGGGGATTTTGGGATTTTAAGGGTTTTTAGGGGTTTAGGGTTTTTAAGAATTTTAGGGTTTAAGGGTTTTTTAGTTTTTTATCCTTTTTTTGTTTTTAGGGGTTTTAAGTGTTTTTGGGTTTTAAGTGTTTTTGGGTTTTATGTTTTTTTGGGTTTTAAAGTATTTTTGGGTTTTTACATTTTTATGGATTTTAGGGACTTTTTTGGATTTTTATGGTTTTTATGTTTTTAGGCTTTTTTTGGAATTTTAAGGTTTTAAGCCTTTTTACAGTTTTTATGGTTTTTGGAATTTCACTGTTTTATTTGTGTTTTTAAGGATTTTTAATACTTGTTACAGTTGTTTAACATTTTTATCAGTTTAAAGGGTTTTTACCATTTTTAGTAGTTTTTATTGTTTTATGGGTTTTTAGTGATTTCTAAGTATTTTACTGTATTTTATGATTTTTATTGTTTTTATGGGTTTTTATGGTTTTTAGCATTTTTTAATTTTTTTAGTGATTTAAAGTGTTTTTATGTTTTTATTTTTTATATTTTTTCAGGATTTTTAGGGGATTTTACATTTTAAGAGTTTTTAGGGATTTTTATGATTCTTTTGGTTTTAGGGTTTTAGGGATTCTAAGGGTTTTAAAAGTTTATTGGGTTTGTCGGGTTTATAATTTTTTTATGGATTTTATGGTTTTTTCTATTTTTATATTTGTTTTTAGTTTTTTAGGTTTTATAAGGTTTTTTGACATTTTTATGGATTGAAAGGGTTTTTAATGTTTTAGTGGTTTTTACGGGTTTTATGGGGGTTTTAAGGTGTTTTATTTTTTTTGGGGTCTAGGATGTTATGGGCTTTTTTAGGTTTTTAGTATTTTTAGGTTTTTAGGGGGTTTAAGTGTTTTTAGTTTCGTAAGGGTTTCTTAGGATTTTTTGGGGTTTTATGTTTTATGGATTTTTTGGGATTGTACTGTTTTCATGGATTTTAGGGTTTTTATAGATTTTGAGGGGTTGGGTTTTTTTGAGTTTTTATGGGTTTTAATGGTTTTTAGAGTTTTTAAAATTTTAAGTGTTTAATTTCTTTTTTGAGTCTGTTTTTTGTTTTTATGGTTGTTATGTATTTTTTTGGTTTTTATCATTTTTAGGGTTTTATGTTTTTTGGGATTTTAGGGGGGTCTTTTTGTTTTTATTATTTTATGGTTTTTAGGGGTTTAAAGTTTTTTTGGGTTTTTAATGTCTCCTTACATTTTTTTCGGGATTAAAGGGTTTTTTAGGTTTTTTGTATTTTTAGATCCTTTAAGGGGGTTTTTTGGTTTTTATGTTTTTAGGGATTTTTAGGGGTTTTAGGGTTTTAGGTTATTTAATATATTTAACTTTTTAAGGGTTTTATGTGTTTCAGGTTTTTAATATTTTGTTAGTGTTTTTGGGGTTTTTAGTGTTTTTTGAATTTTTAGGGAATTTTTAGAATATTTTACAGATATTTTGTGTTTTAGGGATTTTGAGTATTTTAGGGTTTCTTTCGGTTTTTAGGGCCTTTATGGGTTTTTAGGTTTATAGTTGTTAGGTTAGTTTTTATGGTTTTTAAGTGTTTTTAGATTTTTTTCAAAAAATTTAGGGATTTTAGTGTTATTTGTGGTTTTAGGGTTTTTATGTGCTTTTATAAATTTTTAATCTGTTATGGGGTTTTATATTTTAATGGTTTAAATGGATTTTAGAATATTTTGAGTTTTTAGTGTTTTTAAGGGCATTTAAACGTTTTTAGATTTTAAATATTTTCTAGTTGTTTTTAGGGTTTTTAGGGTTTTCTAAATTTTTGCGATTATTAGGGATTTTTAATGATATTTATTTTATTAGTGTTTTTAGTTTTTAGGATGGTTTTTATAGTTTTATGGTTTTTGGGTTTTAGGGTTTTAGGGTTTTTTGGGTGTTTAGAATTATTTAGTTTTTTTAGGTTTTGTGTTTTTTTTATAATATTTTCTGAGTTTTTTTCTTACTTTGTTAGGTTTTATATATTTTTAGGCATTTTAGAGATTTTTTTGTATTTTTAGGGGTTTTTAATGTTTTAATGGATTACAAGGGGTTGTAGGGTTACTAAAAGATATTTTGGTTTTGGGGTTTTTAGGGTTATTTGTAATTTTAGGGTTTTTAAGGATTTTAGGGTTTTTTTTACATTTTTCAGTGTTTAAAGGTGTTTTTGAGTTTTTAGTTACTTTTAGTGGTTGTTATGTGTTTATAGGGTTTTTAATGTTTTAGGATTTTATATTTTATTTGGTTATTTATAATTTTTTAGTTTTCTTAGGAGTTTTATTATTTTTATGTTTTTTATGTTTTAATAGTGTTTTAAAGTCTGTTATAGGTTTTTTATGTTTTTAAATATTTGTAGGGATTTAGGATTTTTTTCTTTTTGTAGCGTTTTGACATATTTTTATGGATTAAAGTTTTTTGGGGGTTTTATGGTTTATTTGGTATTAATTTTTTATTAGTGTTTTTAAGAGTATTTGACGTATTTAGTGTTTTTTAGGGTTTCTAGTGTTTTTAGTGGATTTTAGGGTGTTTGTAGGGTTTTATGTGTTTCATGTTTTTAGGTGTTTTTTGGTTTTACGAGTTTTATGTTTTTAGGGTCCTTTTATGGGTTTTAGGGTGTTTAGTGTTTTTTTTGTTTTTAAGGGATTAAAGTGTTTTTTGTGTTTTAATATTTTCTTAGTGTTTTTCATGCTTTGTAGTGTTTTTTTATGTTTTTAGAATTTTTTTTATCATTTTTATGGTATTTTTGGATTTTTATGGATATAGAGGGGTTTGGAGGGTTTTTAGGGTTTTAGGGTTTTTAGGGTTTAAAAGGTTTTATGGTTTTTAACATTTTTATGTTTTTTACTGGTTTTAAGTATTTTTAGATTTTTATTGTTTTCTTTGGGGTTTATATTGTTTTTATTTTTTAGGTATCATTAGCAATTTTTTAGAATGTTTATAGTTTTTTAGGTTCTATAGGTATTTTTATGTGATTTAAGGGTTTTAGGGTTTTATGGTTTTAGGGGTTTTTTGGTTTTTTGAGGGTTTTATGGTTTTTTGTGTTTTTTGGTGTATTAATGTTTTTATATTTTTTATTAATTTTAAGGGTATAAGGTGTTTTTAGACTATATTATGGTTATAGGGTTTTTATGGGTTTATAATTTTATGAGTTTTTGGGGTTTTTATGTTTTTTACTATTTCTTTTGGTTATTTTTTGTTTTTTAGCCTATTTTATTTCTTTATGGGTTTTATGTGTTTTTAGATTTCTAAGATTTTTCTTAGGGGTTTTTAGGTTTCTGAGAGTTTTTACATTTTTTGGGATTTTAGGGCTTTTTAGGATTTTTTTGGGATCTTAGGGTTTTTAGGGACTTAAAAGGGGTTTTTTGGTTTTTTAGTGTTTTTAGTGTTTTTAGTGTTTTTGGATCTATAGGGTTATTAGTGAGCTTTTATGTTTATTATTGTTTTTAACATTTCACAGTTTTAATGGCCTTTATGATTTTTAATGGTTATAGGAATTTTATGGGATTATAAGATTTTGTAAAGGTTTTTGGGTGTTAATGGTTTTTAGGGGTTTTATTATTTTTTTGTTCTTTTATCATTTTTAGGGTTTTTAGAATTTTCTAGGTTTTTTAGGGGTTTTATATGATTTTAGGGTTTCTAGGATTCCTTCGGTTTTAAGGGGTTATAGGTGTTTTTTATGTTTTCAAGGATTTCTAGGAATTTTTTTTTGTTTTATGTTTTTTTTTGAATTTTTATTGGTTTTGGGAATTTCAAGTGTTTCTAGGGTATTTTGATTTTTTGGGGGGGTTTAGGGTATTTTTGGATTTTTATGGGTTTTATGGTTTTTAGTGTTTTTGGGGGTTCTTTATGTTTTTATGGTTTTTTGGGTTTTTTATAGTTTTGGGGATTTTTAGTTTTTAAAGGATTTTACAGTTTTAGAGTTTTTAGGGTTTCTAACATTTTTAGGTTTTAGGGGTTTTATGTGATTTTAGTTTTTCAATATTTTCTAAACAGTTTAAATGATTTTTTCGGTTGTCTATATTTTTAGGGATTTCTAGGGATTTTTTTGGATTTTGATGAGGTTTTAGGTATCTTTTGAATTTCTATGGGGTTTTTGTATTTTTATCATTTTTAGGGGTATTAATAATTTTTTTGGTTTTAAAGGTTTTCTTCAGGTTTTTAGGGATTTCAGGGGTCTTTATATTTTTAGATATTTTTAGGTCTTTTGTATGATTTTTATGGGTTTTTTGGGTTTTAGGGATTTGAGGGGGTTTTAGGGTATTTAGGGTTTTTGTGTATTTATGGTTTTTTGGGATTTTAGGTTTTCTTAGTTTATTTGTGGGTTTTGTGGTCTTTTAGATTCTTTTGATATTTTCTTGGGTTTAAAGAGTTTTAAGAGTTTTTTTGGGTTTTATAGTTTTTAGGGGTTTTTATGGTTTTCTAATGTTTTTATGGGTTTTTTATTTTGTTTTTGTTTTTTAGGTTTTTAGTGTCTTTATTGGGTTTTTTATTATTTTAGTGTTTTTATGTTTTTAGAGGTTTAAAGTGTTTTTAGTTTCTAAAGGTTTTATTAGGATTTTTTCATGTGTTTATGGGTTTTTTGGTTTCTATATATTTTGAGGGTTTTTAGGGGTTTTATTGTTTTGTAGGGGTTTTAGGGTTATTTTTTTTATGAATTGTAAATTTTTTTTAGAGTTTTTTAGGTTTTTACTGGTTGAATGAGTTTTTAGATTTCCTTAGTGGTTTTTAAGGTTTTTATGGGTTATTTGGTCTTTTTTGGTTTTATATTTTTCTGTTTTTTAGTTAATTTTTCAGGTTTTAGGATCTTTTAAGGTTTTTAGCATTTTTAGACCTTTTTATGTTTTTAGGTATTTTTAGTGTTTTAGATTTTAAATGTTTTCTTAGGGTTTCTCAGGGATTTTGGTGTTATATAATTTTTAGGGATGTTTAGGGAAGTTTTATAATTTTTATTGGTTTTTAGGGTTTTTAGGGATTTTAATGTTTTTTAGGGTTTTCGGGTTTTACGTCTTTCTTGATTATCATGGGTTTCTAGTGTTTTTTGTGTTTTTATTGGTTTTATGTGTTTTTGTTTTTAATGTATACTTATGTTTTTTCAAGATTTTTGGGGACTTTTACATTTTTAGGAATATTAAAGGCATTTTAGTATTTTATGGGTTTTAGGGTTTTTAGAGATATTGAGGCCTATTAAGGGGTTTTAGGGATTTCAGTATTTTTTAGTTTCAGGGGTTTTAAGTGGTTTTAGGTTTTTAAGGTTCTCTTAGGGGTTTTCAGTTTTTTGGAGTATTTTTTATGTTTTTTGGGAATTTTTGAGAATTTTTCATTTTATTATTTTTAATTTTTAAGGGATTTTGAGTGTTTTTAGAGTTTTAGGGGTTTTAGGGGTCTTAGGGGTTTTATGGTTTTTGCGGATTTTTTTTGTTTTTTTTTTGTTTTTTACTATTTTAATAGTTTTTTTAATGTTTTAGTGGTTTAAATGGTTTCATATTTTTTTAGGGTTTTTAGGGGTTTATGGTTATTTAGGCTTTTTATTCTTTTATTGTTTTTATCGGTGTCATGGGTTTTAGGGCTTTAGCATTTTTAGGACTATTTAGGGGTTTGTTTCGTTCTTGGTTTTCTTGGGCACGAAACGTCCAACGGCTCCATATCCAATGATTGATGGACCTTCATTCCAAAGGCAGGTGTCCGCCGGATGGTCTAACCAGTGACTCTTAAGAACTCACATTGGTCGAGAGGATTGGAATTCAGGCTCATCGCACACTTTTGGGGGGGAATTATTGCATGTTTCGGGACTCTCTTATAGATTTAAGACATATTCATATGTTCGCGAATCATTGGTTTATACCGAAACATAGTATCCACGGATTCAACCCTGGTGGGAAAAGGCCAACTGGACGCTGGGGTTCAGAATCATTTATGCCTGAGGTTTACCATCCCTCGTTGGATTAATGACCCCGAAGGGCTGGAACTCGCTTGAGGCGACACTAGGAGTGGTGTAGTGAACTGACGTGGAAATGGTCAGATCGACCAGCTGTTGGGCTTGAACCTCCGGGAGGCTTCCTACGTACCCTGCTTAGGAAGCAGGGATCAAAGTCCACGTAGTTCGCATAGGTGTCTGGGAACTGATGTGAAGAGAGACCAGGTGGTCCAATGGGTGGTGGGCTTGAACCTCATGGAGACTTCCTACGTACCATGCTTTGTCATGGATCAAATTCCTCGTAGTTCTCTTAAATAGTTTAACGTCATGCTGGACGAGGGTGGAACTCGACGTGAAGAAAGGACCGAGTGGTGGGATTGAACCTCGTGGAGGCTTCCTACGTACCATGCTTTGTCATGGATCAAAGTACTCGTAGTTCTCTTTGGCTGGGGGCTTACGCTCTGGGGTAGCCCAGAATGATGGGTTGGGGCTTACACTCTGAGGAGGCCCAGAATGATGGGTTGGGGCTTACACTCTGAGGAGGCCCATAAGAGGATGTCATGGTTGATGCTTACTCAAAGCCCACGTGAGTCACGCTCGATGTGAGAAACCAGAGGCAGCAGGGACCAAACGATCACGTTGCGAAAGGTGCGTCCGTGAGAAGCAGAGTGGGGCTTACGCATGAAGGTGGCCCAAGGTGATGAATTGGGGCTTACACTCTGAGGAGGCCCAAAAGGTCAGGGCTTACTCCGAGATGGACGCCCAAAAGGTTGGAGCTTACTCCGAGATGGATGCCCGGGGCGGCAAATCCCAGCGGGAGAGGGAAAGGGGGTGCTCATGTTCGCGTCTCCTCTCTTGCAGTGCATGAGGGCTTCCTTCCGATGGGTATTTTACCATCTTCGAGGAACCCTCAACAAGTGGAGGGGAAGAAAAGGGATTCCCGAGCTCAGACTCCATATTACCGTGGGAATGTGAACCCATGAATGCCTTGGGAATATGCTCAAGGGTCAGGAAAACCCCTTTGCCCCTGTTTACCGTGGGTATGCGAACTCAAAATGGTGCGCTGATGCACCTGAAAGTTACACCACGCGGATCTGGTGGCTCTGGCGGAGGCCTTGGCTCGGGGCCGATGAAGAGGCCGATGAAGGAGCCGCGGAAGACCTGGCTAGATCGGAAGGATTTTACCTAGCTCAAGGAATGAGAACACTGAAGTATTTGGCAGGCCACTGAGAGGTATCGGTGGAGGTGCCCTTCATGTGGTGAAGTTCCACGCGGCTGGAGAAGCCGTCCGTGAACCAGGGTGGTCCACGGACGGATCGACATCCCGCGAACCAGGGTGGTTCGCGGTTTCGGGTTCAATCTGCGAACCAGGGTAGTTCGAGGATTCAGGTTCAATCCGCAAACTAGGGTGGTTCGCGGAGGATTCCAGGCGGGCATCGGCGGCCAAGGGAGGCACTGATCGAAGGCTCGTTGGTCGGGGCTCCGCCCGCGGGGTAGGGTGCTACGCGGTACGATGGATGGGAAAAGAGGCATAAACTCCCTGGTCCACAGGGAAGTCATTTGTGGAGGGGTTATGGTTTGCGGTTCTTTTTTTTTGTTATTTTAGGTTCCCGGTTCACCAAATTATTAGGCGTTTTCCAATTCTTTTTTAATTCATATACCTACTGTAGTTCGCGAATGGGAATTTCGCTGTTTGTGAAATCCGAAGCCTTCCTTCAACCAATCTCCTATCCCTTCGAATCCGATTCCAATTCTCTGATCCTCCTCTTATTTCCCCCTTGGTCTCTTTTTATAGAGTGGGTAAAGGAATGTATCTGTGGCCATGCGGCACCTTTTGCGGAGGCCCATAACCAAATACACCGTTCACAGCTGACTTGGTCAATCCACGATTCGTGGTGGGTATTGATCACTCCCCTCCTCCGTGAGGCGAACTCAGGGGGTGCTCTGCGGCTGCGAAGGGTTCTACCTCCATTCCACGAATGATAGCAGGTGTGACTTGGGCCGGTCGACGTGGTCCACGATTGGGGCGGTTCGTGATGGTGAACCGGACTGGCTTCCATCCTGCATCGCAACCGTGGAGCCTCTCCACCTCCATTTCGCGAACGACAATGGTTCACGGAGGGGGTGCCTCATGGCGTCTGGCCGTGTTGTGCTTCCCAGGACAGGTTCGAGGACCGGTCCTTTGTGTCTCCACTTTGATTAATTTCTCCCAATTCTTTTGGGGGATTTTGGGTAAAATTTTCTTTGTGGATTTTTCAGGACCCTAAAAATGCCCCCCATTGGAATGGGGTCCAATCAGAACGAAGCGGAGGCCATTTCAATGCGAAGAGGTCCTGAAATTGAGATGGTTTGCGGTAGAAAGGTGGAACCATTAGGGGACCACACCTATAAATACAGGGATCCCTCACTTGTCCTTTACCGAATTCATTGCGAAACCAGAGCTCCTTCGCCTCTGCGTGTTTGATCCTTCACGAAGTGCCTCGTCCGCGAACCGATAATAACTTTCGCAAACCATTTCTTCTTCGCGGTCGCCTTCATCCACGAACCAACTTTCCAACCACGAACCATTACTATTAATTAATTAAAAAGTAAGTGATGACGAGTTGAGGAGGAACTTGCTTCGCGTTTTCGATGCTCCATAGAATAAACATTTCTTCAACTTTAAAAAGTTTCTGAATCTTCTGAATAAACTCGGAATGGAATTTCCACGGAGCGACTTGGTTCGCGCTTTCCTGGCCAACGCTCCACGGGCCAGGGCTTCGCGGACTGATTTTGCAAAGGGCTAGTTCGCGGAATGATGTCATCAAAAACCATCCTCTAAGGCCTCCTTGCGGATTTGGTTGTGAAGGCTCCTTAACCATTCATTTTTGTTATTCCTGTCTAGATTTTTCTTCCAGACTGATTTCTCTCATTGTGTAGGGAGAAAATATGGTTCCCCCTCATTCTGCACCGAGGCCTGCTACAGAGCCCCTCTCAACCACTTATTAATGCCTGAACGACATGGCTAGATCTGTTCAATATGGAGTCTGTCACTCCATACCGCCTTCTTTCCTTGCCGACCAACTCTCCAAGTCACAGCAGGAATATCCTTTATCTAAGAGACTTCATGTATATGGGTTCGCTTTATTGTCCGATACCCCAAGTACGGATCCCTCCCATGACAAAAATCCTGAGGCGTGGATATTTACCACCACTATTCCCCAGTTCGTGATACCTACCGGTGGGCGGCTTGCATCGAGGGGTACAGCTGTCGGATTTGTGCTGAATATCCTTCCAGTATCTCTGATAGGAGGACCACATCAACAGGAAGGAACGATCCACTGTTATCGGAGTATTTCCCATAGTTCCATGGTAAGTGACCAGCATGGATGGCCGGCGAATCGGGATCTCTGGCTGGGAGGAGTATTTAAGTCATTGGATTGGGGGTGGCCCTTCTGGGTCCGTCAAAGCTGCGCAAAATTTGGGGTAGAGTTGCGAGCTGTAGGCTTGTATGAAGCTACCTTGGTGTCCCAAACCTATACCCACCGGCCTCATGCCCTCTCCAAGCAACTTATGAGTCATTGGAGCCCAGACACCAACACTTTCCATCTGATCCATGGGGAAGTGGGAATTATCCTGTGGGATATATTTCAGATTTTGGGGGTCCCCGTCATTGGGAGTATGTATGATGAGTTCCTGCCTCCCTCCTCTGTGTGGGAGAACAAAGAGAGGACTCTCCCCCTAGTGAAGTAGCTGATTAACAAGGCTCGGAAGCACACTGAGGATACATCTCCAAAATAGCTCGTCCCATACCGTGAATGGGTCACGACTTTTGTGAGAAAGAAGAAGTCTGACGAATCTGAGGCTCTCCCCCACATGCCCACAACTTTCCCCACGATAGAGTCTCATAAGCAGGGGGAATCTATTGGATGACTTTGGAGCAAGGCGATTTCCGTGGCTGGGGCTGGGATCTTATTCCAGATGTCGATCCATTGCTCCGCCTAGAAGCCTTTCTGGCCATGTTCCTAAGTGGCTGGTTACTACTCGTGCGTGAGGTTTGTGGTGTGAAAGTCACTACTTTTGTCATGGTGGCACACATGGCTACCTGTAAAGTTATCAACCTAGTCATCCCAGTACTGTCCAGGATTTAACGGTTACTGGGTAACATTACTGACATGAATCGGCCAAACCAAGTGGCCGACCCTTTCCAAATTCTATGGGGATGGTTAAGCGTACACATCAAAAACTGCTACACCTTCATCAACCCTCTTCAGATTCTGGGCACCACATTCCGACCGTACTTTCAACTGACCAGTGGGGTTATGCCTGAAGACTGGGCAACCCAAGAGAAGGATAGCCAACAGACTGTTTCGAACAGGCGTATGCTATGAAGTTGAATTTCGAATTACAACTATTTCAATTTTCATCTGTTTTCGTCCCCGGATGGTGCAATTTTGAACACCATAATAGAAGTGTTCAGTAAGCAGGGCTACCTCCTCTCCCCCCAAGAAGTTATTCTGGAGGCTCGTATTGGTGGAGAACTGATCTACGAGGGGTACGCACCTTGCCGATTTGGGTGTCAATTTGGCTGCATCCAAGCACAGTGTCCTCCCACGCTTAATGGTGCCTACGAAAACCGTCATTTGATGGCATCCAGACAACTGTGGTTAATGTTTAACTGGGAGGATACCGATTGTGAGGTTATGACCCCCACGCTCACGGAAGCCATGTCTTTCTTATCCAAGAATTATGCTAACTCCTGGGTACAATCGTACCCAAATGTCCAGTTAGGGACATTGGTGCCCACCATCTCAAGTCCCAAACCATCAAAGGGAAAAAGGAAGTGAAATGAGGATGGTGCTCCAACTAGGCCGGGCAAGATCCTTCATCACCCGACTGGTCCTGTGCTTCTGGGTAAGATTTTAATAGATAGAGGTGTATCCTCCCATGCCCTTGAGGCTGCCCGAAGGGGGTTGACTATCCCCACCGATGCTGCCTTCCCAACTGCATGGGGCCAATGGAAGGAATTTAAGTGTCGATTATCTTTTCGTATCCAGTACCCCTGTTTTTTATGGTAATACCTTCAAGAATCAAAAGAGGCTTTTGACAAGTTGGGTTATATATCCGCCCCTGTTAAAATTATTTATGATGTGGAACCAGAGCGGGTCAATCGATATCTCCAGGATCTGGAATCCTATATTTACGCGCACGAGGGTCATGCGGTATTAACCCACCAAGTCCAGGCCATGTTGCATCCAGTGATTGATGAGGAGGGGGAAGGAAGTGACCACTCTTCAGGGGGTGATGATTTTGATGATTTCCCCGTCATTCCTGAAGCCAAGGAATTCTCATCCTTACCTGCGAGGCTGTACCCACCAATTGACCCAGAGAGTTCTAGGGCGGTGGTGGGATCTGAAACGCACATACGACCACTGGTGACCTTACCAGATTCTACCGCCGCCCCACTTTCTCAGGTTGATCCTCCCTAGTCGGAGATTCATGCCATTGCTGCATTCCCGGAGGCTTGGAGGATTTGGGATGACCTGAGGGTCAATGGTTCAGATGAAGAAGTTTGGGAGTTTCTTCAAACAGGCCCTCTTAAACTTCCGGGTATTGGGACGATCTTCACTCCACCCCACTTGCAGTTGGAAGAGGATTTAGATGAAATAGTTTCCTCATTAAAGGATATGTATGCATACATTCATTCACTCTGGAATCGTCTCTATGAGAGAATTCGGGTGTCTATGATGATTAGACGTCAAAAATTGTCTGACCCTGAGGAAGAGGTTGCTCTGCTCGCCCATTATGACTTTCCCCCCTTTATTGTGGAGGTTATAAGGTTTCTTCCTTTTATGCAGGGTGCCGAAGAATATCAGGGGTGATTCCTTCTCCAGAGTATACCCCTTGTGGTACTGCAGTGGGGGAGCATGCACTTTCACCCATAGGGGCCACCGAGGAAGGATCCCCTGGCACAACTGAGCCATGGAGGAAACCATTACAGACTCATCCAGGGTCTTTCCTCCTCCCGTTCCTTCCAGAATTCTGGGCGAACTATCCCCTAGGAAAATATAGAGACAACAACAGGCGTCCCTTTTATCGAAATGGCTCAAAAAGGGAACGTCGGGTAATCACGACTTCATGTTTGCCCATTCTCTAACTTGAATTCTTAGACTTCGTCAGTCATTAACTATTTTACGTATGGTGGATGACCACTCGGGGATCTGGATGTGGCTGCCCAAGTGGTTCTACCTTCCACTTCCTTTCCATCTACGGAATCACCTGCAACCACGCCTGGGTACGATGAGATGGGGAGCCCTGCCGGAGAGGCCGACAATATGGAAACATTACTCCCTCCTTTATCAGTCAGAGATATTCTAGAGGAAGAACCGCTGGTATCCGAGACCCTTTCTAATTAAATAACCTTTTTAATTGCGGAGTCTGGCAGGGTGCCCATGATCACTGAGGGGGATCCAGATCTGACGGAGCCAACCACCCCAGGCTCAACGAATCCTGTGATGACGGAGGGAGAACCTGCCATTAATCCGGTTGCTGGAAACCTGGAGCGGGCCATTATCTTATTTACCGGGGGAGTGGTTTCTTCGAGCTTGGTATCCGTAGGCTACCACTTGGGGACAGATTTGGAAACTGCAGGCCTTAGGCATGGCCTCAAGCCCTAGACCCCTCGGGGGGCTCCCCGGATTCCCTTGCCTATCGAAGATGTGGCGTCCTCTTCGAGTGGCTGTCGTGGTAGTGCAGAGCTTACGGATGACGATGCCTCACTGATTAGGAGTAATTTCCTCAGTCTCCTGCCACTGACACTTATTTTTCTTCCCTTTTCTAATTAGGGGTGATCATCTGTCTTAATGACTCTCAGGCTTGAGGACCACAACCTATGGCACTGAAAATTGTGTCGCCAGTCAGGGGCGAAGCTGCCGTAGTGCCAGGGTTTGTGGATGAGACTGCCTCAGGTCCCTCCTTGGTGACGTTCATCCCTGAATATGTGTCCTCATATGGGAGTGATTCGGAGCCCGATCAATAAATCCTCTCCAGCCTTCGACCTGCTCTCCAAAGGGCTTGGGAGAAAATATGGAGACCGATCTCTCAAACATCCCTGGTCGAGATGCCGACAAAATTACCGAGGCTACGCAATTTGTTTTTGTTGTTGGGATTTGATGGATTCAAACATCATGGTTTTTATGACATATTCAAGCAGGTAGTAGATGATCGAGAGAGGCTAGGTGATTTCGAATCTCGCCTTTCTGCTACCCAATCCAAAGCCTACCTTTCCGCGACTCCACATTACCGTGGGAATGTGAACCCAAGAATGCTTTGGTAATCTACTCAAGGGTCAGGGCAACCCCTTTTCCCCTATTTACCGTGGGTATGTGAACTCAAAATGGACCACTGATGCGCTTGAAAGTTATACCATGCGGATCTGGTGGCTCTGGAGGAGGCCTCGGCTCGGGGCCGATGAAGAGTCCGATGAAGGAGCCGCAGAAGACCTGGCTGGATCAGAAGGATTTTACCTGGATCTGGAAATGAGAACACCGAAGTATTTGGAAGGCCACCGAGAGATATGGGTGGAGGCGCCCTTCGCGTTGGGTAGTGCCACGCGGCTGGAGAAGTTGTCCGCGAACTAGGGTGGTCTGCAGACTGATCGGAGACCCGCGAACTAGGGTGGTTCGCGGTTTCGGGTTCAATCCGCGAACCAGGGTGGTTCGCAGCTTCAGGTTCAATCCGCGAACCAGGGTGGTTCGCAGAAGATTCTAGGCGGGCATCGGAGGACAAGGGTGGCGCCGATCGGAGGCTCGTCGGTCGGGGCTTTGCCCACAAGGGAGGGAGCTATGTGGTACGATGGATGGGAAAAGAGGCATAAACTCCCTCGTCAGTGGGGAAGTCATCTGCGGAGGGGGTATGGTTCACGGTTCTCCTTTATTTGTTATTTTAGGTTCTAGGTTCACCATATTATTATGCATTTTCCAATTCCTTCTTAATTCATATACCTACTACAGTTCTCGGATGGGAATTTCACTATTTGCAAAATCCGAAGCCTTCCTTCAACTGATATCCTATCCCTTTGAATCTGATTCCAGTTCTCCGATCCTCCTCTTCTTTCCCCCTTGGTCTACTTTTATATAGTGGGGAAAGGAATGTATCTGTAGCCATGCAACACCTTTCGCGGAGGCCCATAACCAAATAGCCTGTTCACAAATGACTAGGTCAATCCACGATTCGTGGTGGGTATTGATCGCTCCCCTCCTCCGTGAGGTGAACTCAGGGGGTGCTCTGTGGCTGCGGAGGGTTCCGCCTCAATTCTGCGAACGACAACGGGTGCGGCTTGGGCCGGTCGATGCGGTTCGTGGTTGGGGCGGTTCGTGATGGTGAACCGGACTGGCGTCTATCCTGTCTCGCGACCGCAGAGCCTCTCCGCCTATTTTTAGTGATTTATGTATTTTTTTAGTTTTTTATGGTTTTTAAAGTTTTTAGGGATTCGAGGGTTTTTAGAGGTTTTTAGCATTTTTAGGTTTTAATGTTTTTTTGGGCATTTTAGGTTTTTTAAGGTTTTTAGGGTTTCTAAGGGTTTTTATATTTTTTTAACATTTTTAGGGGTTTAAAGGGTTCTTACAGTTTTTAGTGGCTTTTAGGTTTTTATGGATTTTTATGATTTTAGGGTTTTAGGGTTTTAACGTCTTTTTGGTTTTTAGATGTTAAAATTGTTTTTATGATTTTAAATATTTATTAGTTATTTTCACGGTTTTAGGTTTTTTTATGATTTCAGGGGGTTTTAGGTATTTTTTATTTTTTTTATTATTGTTAGGGATTTGGAGGGTTTTCGGGTCATTTGGGTTTTGGGGATTTTTTGTTTTTTAGAGGTCTGAAGTGTTTTTTGGTTTTTATGTTTAGCTTAGAGTTTTAGTGGTTTTTATGTTTTTTTGGATTTTTATGGGTTTTAAAAAATTATGGGTTTTTAGGGTTGTGGGGATTTTGATAGATTTTCAAATTTTATAAGGGTTTTATGTTTTTTGGGTTTTAGGGTTATTAGGGTTTTTTTGGGTTTTTAGCATTTTTAGTTCTTTTATGTTTTTAATGGTGTTTTAGAGTTTTAAAACAATATTATAGTTTCATATAGTTTTTATATTTTTTAGTGGTTTTAGGGTTTTTGTGGGTTTTTTGGGGTTTTTATGTTTTTTTGTTGGTTTTCACTTTTTAAGGGGTTTAAGGGTGTTTTAGTGTTTATAGTGTTTGTAGTTTTTTATTGTTTTTATTGTTTTTATGGTTTTATGTGCCTTTATATTTTTAATTTTTCTTATGGATTTTCCATATTTTTAGGCTTTTCACTTTTTTTGTGACTTTTAGAGATTTTAAGGATTTTATTGTTTGTTATGTATTTTGAGGATTTTCTCTTTTTTTATATTTTTATTGGTTTTTAGGGTTGTATCATTTTTATTAGTTTTGGGGTTTTAGTGTTCTTATGTTTTTATGGTTTTATTAAGATTTTTTTGTATTTTTGGTTTTTTACCTGTATTGGTATTTTTAATGCTTTTTTAAGATTTGTATGCTTTGGGAGTTTTAGGGGTTTTAGGGTTTTTTAGTGGTTTTAGCATTTTGATGTTTTTAGTATTTTTAAGAGATTTTATTATTTTAAGGTTTTCTTAGTTATTTCATGTTTTTTACATTTTGGGGATTTTTATGGACTTTTTAGGATATTTATGGTTTTTTGGTTTTTATTGATTTTGAGGGTTTTATTTTTTTATCATTTTCAAGGTTTTATAACTTTTAGGGGGTTTTAATGGCTTTGAGTTTGTAGGGGTTTTAATTTATTTTATATTTTATTAACATTTTGAGGGTTTTAGTGGTTTTTAGGGGTTTTAGGGTTTTTATGGTTTTTATGGTTTTTAGCGGTATTATGGGTTTATAGGGTTTTTAGGGTTTTGTGTTTTTAGGTTTTTTAGTATTTTTTCGTTTTTTTTTGGATTTATGGTTTTCTTACGTCTTTTTAGGGTTTTTATTGATTTTTTATATTTTTATGGATTTTTAGGGTTTCTTTAGAATCATTATGGTTTTTTGGGATTTTAGTGATATTGTCGGTATTATTTTTATAGGGTTTTTTAATTTTTAATTTTTTAGTTATTTAAGGGTTTTATTGGATTTTAATGTTTTTAGGGTTTTTATGAATTTATTAGGATTCACGGGTTTCTTTAATTATATTAGTGTTTAAAATATTTCTTAGGGTTCTTTCATGTTTTTTGGAGTATAAAGGGTTTTTAAATTTTTAGTTGTTTTTAGGGTATTAGTGTTTTAGTGTTCTTTACAATTTTTTGGGATTTAAGAATTTTTAGGGCAATTTATATCTGTTTGGGTTGTTAGCGTTTTAATGTTTTTCGTGGTTTTTAGTGTTTTTAGTTTTTTAAGGGGTTCTTCAATGGTTTGAAATTTTTTTACATTTTCTAGGATTTTTAGGGGTTTTGGGGATTTTTATGGCCTTTTGTGACTTTTTGGGGATTTTGAGGGGTTTTTTGGTTTTTTGGATTTTTAGTGAGTTTAACGTTTCTTGGGTTTTTAGTTTTTTTTGAGTTTTGTAGGGTTTTAATGTTTTTTTAATGTTTTTATGGGTTTAAAAGGATTTTATATTTTTTGTGATTGTTTTTCTGTTATATTTTTTTTGGTATTTAAGGTGTTATAAGTTTTATGGTTTTAAGTTGATTTAGGGTTTTTAGGGTTTTTTATGGTGTATATCAATTTTTGGTTTTTATGGGTTTTAAGTGATTTTTTCGTTTAAAGGTTTTCATAGTGATTTAAATGATTTTCAGGGTTTTTATGTATGTATGTTTTTATGGATTTTTTATGAATTTTATGGTTTTCCATGATTTTTAGGATTTTTGGTTTTTTATAATTTTTATGGTTATATGGGTTTTTTTTGAGTTTATTTGGGGGTTAATGGGTATTTTGAGTTTTTAAACGTCTTTAGGGGTTTAAATTGTTTTTAAATTTTTTTTTATTATTTATGATTTTTATTTTTTTAGTGGTTTAAAATTTATGATGTTTTTATGTTTTTAAGGTTTTTAATGTTTTTATAATTTTCAATCTTTTTAGGATTTTATGGTTTTCTTGAGGTTTTTTAGGGTTTTCAGGGTTTTTATGTTGTTAGGTTTTATTAGGGATTTTATTCACATTTTTATATTTTTTTGTAGGGTTTCTCTACCTTTTTAGGGATTTTATTGTTTTTTTGGGGTTTTATTGTTTTTTAAAAAATTTAGGTTTTTATAGGTTTTTAGAGATTTTTAGAATTTTCAAGGGTTAAAAGGGTTTTTAGATTTTTTTTAGTGGGATTTTTGGGTTTTCATGTGTTTTTAAAGAATTATAATGTTTTTTGGGTTTTAATGGTTCTTAGGGGTTTTATAGTATTTTAGAGTTATTGGGGTTTTAGTATTTTTAGGTTTTTAAGGGTTTAATGTGTTTTTTTATTTTTAAGGTTTTCTTAGGGTTTTTTCATGGTGTTTATATTTATTATGTTTTTAGTTTTTTTCATGTATTTTTTACATTTTTATGGTTTTTTTGGATTTTAGGGATTTTGAGGGTTTGTGGGGTTTTCTAGTGTTTTAGGGTATTTATGTTTTTTGTGTTTTGTAGGGTTTTTCTATGTTTTTGGGTTTTACAGTTTTCTATATTTTTTTAACATTTCTTGGGGTTTCAAAAAATTATAGTTTTTAGTGGTTTTTTGGGTTTTAGGGGTTGTAGGGTGTTTAAGGTTTTTAGGTGTTTTAGGGTCTTTATAGGGGTTTTAGGGCTTTTAGTAATTTTAAGGTTTTTCAAGGTTTTATGTGTCTGTAGGTTTTAAATATTTTCATAGGGTTTTTAGGGTTTTATGTGCCTTTTCGGGTTTTTATGTTTTTATCAATTTTATGGTTTTAAGGGATTTTAGGGTTTTTAACGTTTTTAGGTTTTTTAGGGGTTTAAACTATTTTTAGGTATTTATGGTTTTATAATAGGTTTTTAGGCATTTTATGTTTTTTTAATTTTTTAGGGATTTTTAGGGATTTTTATGATTTTATATTATTTTTGGTTTTAAAGGGGTTTTGATGGGTTTTAGGGTTCTTTGGGTTTTTTAATTTCTACGGGGTTTTGGGGAATTTGAAATTTCTTAGTTGTTTTATGGTTTTTAAGTGTTGTAAATTTTTTAGGGGTTTGAAGGGGTATTATAATTTTTAGTGGATTTTATGGTTTTTATGGGTTTTTGTTGTATTAAAGGTTTTATGGGTTTTTATTTTTTTAATGTGTTTTAGGGGTTTTTATGGATTTTAGAGGTTTTTTGATGTTTAGGGGTTTTATGTACTTTGAGGTCTTTAAGGTTTTCTTAGTGGTTTCCAATTTGTTTGTTCTTTATTTTTTTTTTGATATTTTTAGGTATTTACTAATTGTTTTTATGATTTTTATCAATTTTTTGGGATTTTGAGTGTTTTTAGGAATTGTTTAGGGATTTCAATGTTTCTAGAGTTTTTATCTTTGTTTAGGATATTTATGGGCATTAATTGTAATTAGGTTTTTAATTTTTGCTTAGGTTTTTTTCAAGTTTTATAGGATTTTGTACATTTTTAATGATTTTATGGATATTTTAGTATTTGTATAGTTTTTAGGTTTTTTGGGATATTATGGTTTTAGGGTTCTTAGTGTTTTTAGGGGTTTTTTGGTATTTTGGTTTTTAGGGTTTTTTTTATTTTTATGGGTTTTGAGGTTTTGAGTGTTTTTAAATTTATTTAGGGGTTTAAAGAGATTTAAGAGTTTTCAGTGTTTTTTAGGTATTTACTGGTTTTAGGGTTTTTAGGGCTTTTATGGGTTTTTATGGTTTTTATATTTTTGTTATATTTTTAGAGATTTTATCATTAATAAGTTTTCTAGGGGTTTTAAGTGTTTTTAGAGTTTTGAGGTTTCAATAGAGTTTTTTTAATTTTTTAGGCTTTAAACAATTTTCTGTATTATAGGGATTTTTTAGGATTTTTATTGTTTTTATGATTTTTATGGATTTTGCGTGTTTTTACAGCTTTTAGGGTTTTTATGGGTTTTTTTTGTTTTTTGTGTTTTTGGGTTTTTTGGGTTTTAAAGGGTTTTTAGTTATTTTTAACATTTTTTGTGGTTTTAATGGTTTATAGGGTTTTTTGATGTTTTTAGGGGTTTTAGGGATTTTAGAATTTCTTAGGTTTTTAGAGTTTTAAATGATTTTATGTTTTTATGTTTTTCTAAGGTATAATGTTCTTTTATGTTTTTAGGGATTTATGTGATTTTTTTCTAATTTTTATTGTTTTTGATGTTTTTTTTTGGGTTTTTAGGTTTCTTAGGGTTTTAATGTTTTTTGGGTTTTTAGGGTTTTTTAGTTTTCAAGGATTTTATGCTTTATTGAGTTTTTAGTAGTTTCCAAGGTTTATATTTTTTTCATTTCTTTTTGTTTTTTAGGGGTTTTATGTGTTTTGGGGGGGTTTTAATGTTTTTAGGGGTGTTCATTATTTTTAGGGAGTTATAGGGTCGTTAGGGCCTTTTAGGTTCTTAGAATTTTTTAGGTTTTTAGGGTTTTAATTTATTTTTATGTTTTTATGGATTTATTATGGATTTTATGAGTTTTTAGTTTTTTTAGGTTTTTAGGGTTTTTAGATATTTTTTTAGATTTTATGCAGTTTTAAGGTTTTTAGGGGGTTTTTCAGGATTTTCGGGATTTATGGTTTTTATGGGTTTTTATTAATTTTTGAATATTTTTTTTTGTTTTTTTGGGGTTTTAATTGTTTTTAGGTTTCAATGTTTTTTACGGGTTTTCATGGATTTTGAGTTGTTTACACTTTTAAGGATTTCTAGGGTTTTTAAGAATTTTATGGTTTTTAGGGTTTTAACAATTTTGAGTGGTTTTTGGATTTTTTTTAGAGATTTTAGGTTTTTTAGGGTTTTGTTTTTGTTTCTATGTTTTTTTTTACTTTTTCAGTTTTTATTATAGTTAATAATATTTTTTAGGGGTTTAATGAATTTTTAGAATTTTTAGTTGGTTTTAGGGTTTTTGTGGGTGTTTAGGGATTTAATGTCTCTTAAGTTTTTTATGGTTTTATAGTTTTTATATTTTTTAGGGGGGTTAGGGTTTTAAGGTTTTCGTAGGGATTTTCAAGGTTTTTATGGGTTTTTTTCAAAATTTTAGTTAATTTTTAGGGATTTTTTATAATTTTTGTGGTTTAAAAGGTCTTTAGGCATTTTTAGTGTTTTTGCAGTCTTCGTGATTTTATAAATTTTTAGGATTTTTTGAGTTTTTAAGGGTTTGAAGGTTTCTTAGAATTTTTAACGACTTTAGTGTTTTATATAGATTTTATATTTTTTTAGTGGGGTTTTAAGTTTTTAACTTTATTCAAGGTTTTTTGGGGTTTTAATGGTTTTAGGGATTTTTATCGGTTTTAGCTTTTTATGTATTATAGGGTTTTTAAATCTTTTGTGGTTGTTAAGGTTTTTGTACAGTTTTCTCAAGGTTTTAAGACTTTTTTTGTGTTTAGGTATTTTACATCATTTTTAGGATGTATGTATTTTTAGGTTATTTAGGGAATTTGAATATTTGTATGGGTTTTTAGGGTTTTATGGTTTTTAGATATTTTAACATTTGTATTGTTTTGAGGTTCTTTAAGTGTTTTTAGGTTTTTATGGTTTTATTAGGCGTATTCATGTTTTTATAGTTTTTAACAGTCTTTTAGGGTTTTACGTTTATTTATATTTTTAGAGGTTTTATGTGTTTTCTTGGTTTTTTTGTTTTTCATAGGGTTTTTCACAGTTTTATGGGTTTTACAGTTTTAGGTGTTTTTAGAGATTTCTAGGTATTTTTATATTTTTAGGTTTTTTCTACAATTTCAGGGGTTTTATGGTTTTGTAGGGTTTTTTAGGGTTTTATGTTTATTAGGGATTTAAGTTTTGTTTGAGATTTTTGGGTTTTAAGGGGTTTTATAATTTTTATCATTTTTATGGGTTTAAAATGTATTTAGTGTTTTTAATTATTTTGGGCTTTTTATGGGTTTTAGGGTTTTAAGGATATGAGAGGGTTTTATAGTTTTTATCGATTTTTGTGTTTTAGGGTCTTTAATGATTCTTATCATTTTCATGTTTTTAAGGGTTTTATGTTCTTTTAGGATTTTATGGTTTTATTAGTGGTTTTTCAGGGTATTTATAGGTTTTACATTTTTATGTATTTTTATATTTTTAACTATTATTATGGTTTTTAGGGGTTTTTTGGGGTTTTAGGGATTTGCGAGTTTTTTAGGGGTTTAAAGGTTTTTTAGAGTATTTTATTATTTTTAGGGGTATAAATAGTTTTTAGGGTTTTGGGGGGTTTTAATGGTTTTTAGTACTTTTATTGTTTTTAGGGATTTTATGGGTTTTTTTTAGTTTTTTCGGTTTTATATGGTTTTTAGCAGTTTTAGCGCATTAAATGTTTTTAGTTTTTAAGTATTTTTATGTATTTATGTTTTTATAAGAATTATTATCGTTTTTTAAATTTTTAGGAATTTTTATGGTTTTCTCAAGATTTTTATTGTTTTAGCTGTTTAATGGTTTTTTAATGTTTTAAATGATTATTAAGGTATTTTTTGGTTTTTCTAATTTTTGTAGGGTTTTAGAATTTTTTAGATTTTTATGGGTTTTAGGTGTTCTTAGGTTTTTATGTTTTCCTTAATGTTTTTAATATTTTTGGGTTTTTTACATTTTTAGTGCTTTTTAGGGTTTTTAGTATTTTTATTATTTTTTGGGTTTTTAAATATTTAGAGAGCTTTATGGTCTCAATTTTATTTGTTTTTTAGGGGTTTTTATGATTTTTTCAATTTTTTAAATGTTTTTTGGGGTTTAAACTATTTTTAGTTTTTTAGTTATTGTTATGTTTTTATTGTTTTTATGGGTTTTGGGGGATTTAGGGTTTTTAGGGGTTTTTTTGGGTTTTTTGGGTTTTCATGTTGTTTTCAAGTTTTTATCGTTTTTAGGATTTTTAGGGGTAGTACGTGTTCTTAGGTTTTTAATTTTTTCTAAGAGTTTTAATATTATTTAGGGGTTCTTACATTTTTTGGTATTTTGGGAATTTTTTGGATTTTTGTCATTTTTAGGTTTTTTAGTGATTATTAGGATTTTTGGGTTTTGGTTTAGGTTTTTTGGGGATTTATGTGTTTATCAATTTTTAATATTTTCTTTGGGTTTTTCAATGTTTTTATGGTGGTTTATGTTTTATCGATTTTTTATAATTTTTATGTGTTTTTAAGGATTTTAGGGATTTTGAGGGATTTTAGGGTTTTTTATTGTTTTATAGGTTTTCTAGGGCTCTTTAGAGTTTTTAAACATTTTTAGTGGTTCAAAGGGTTTTTAGAGTTTTTAAATGTTTTTGGGCGTGTTTGGGTTTTTTTTGGGTTTTTTAATGGTTTTACAGATTTTTATTGTTTTTTGGGGTTTATCGGGTTTTTATGGGTTTTTAGGGATTTTTTCATTTTTTATATTTTTAGGGGTTTAATGCATTTTTAGGTTTTCAAGGATTTCTTAGGATTCTTAAGTTTTTTAGGGTTTATTTATGTTTGTTAGGGATTTTTAGGGGATTTTGAAATTTTTTTTGGTTTTTTGGGTTTTTGGATTTTAAGGGATATTAGGGTTTTTTTGGGGTTTTAGGGTTTTTCCAATTTTTTTGGGTTTTTACGGTTATTTTTTTTTTGTGTTTTTAAAATTTTATTAGATTTTTATAAAAATTTATAGGGGTTTTAAGTAATTTAGAATTTTTAGTGGTATTTATGAATTTTATGTATTTTAGGGTTTTAAAGGTTTAGGGTGGGTTGGTTTTTTGGGGATTTAGGTGCTTTAGGGTTTTTAGGGAATTTTATGTTTTTTTATAGGTTTTAAGTTTTTTTTTGGTTTTTATGTTTTTCATTTGATTTTTTGTAATTTTTAATTTTTAGGGTCTTTTGGGATTTTTTTAGAGTTTTATGGTTTTTATAGGTTTTTTTGGATTTTTAGGGGTTTATGGATTTTTAGGTTTTTAATGATTTTTTGGTTTTTTGAGTTTTTTAGGGGGTTGGATATTTTGTGTTTTTAGGGGATTAAAGTGTTTTTAACGTTTTTCATGGTTGAAAGGGTTCATAGTGATTTTAATGTCTTTTACAGTTTTATGGGCTCTTTGGGTTTTTAAGGGTTTACGAGTTTTATGGGTTTTAGGGTTTTTAGTGTTTTTAGGGATTTTAAGGGTTTTATCATTTATTGGTTTTAGGTGTTTTTTAGCGTTTTTAGTTTTTAAGGTTTTCTTATGGTTTTTCATATTTGTTTAGGATTTTTTTTACATTTTAGATATTTTATGGATTTTTTAGGATTTTAAGTTTTTTTTTGGATTTTGAGGGGTTTTTGGGGTTTTGGGTTTTTAAAATTTTTAATGATTTTATGGGTTTTTAGAGGTTTTAATGATTTTTTCATTTTTTTGGGTTTTATTGTAATAGGGGTTTTAGGGTCCTTTACGGTTTTTAGTGTATTTTTTATTTTTAGGGTTTTTAAGTGTTTTTATGTTTTAAGGGGTTTTAATGGTTTTTAGTGTTTTTAGGGTTAATTTCTTTTTAGTGTTTTTAGGATTTTTTTAGGATTTTTACGGTTTTTATGGTTTTGAGGGGGGTTTTTTAGGGTTTTTTGAATTTTTAGGATTGTTAGTGGTTTTATATGCTTTTAGGTTTTTAACTTTCTATTGTGGGTTTTTTGGGGTTTAAGGGTTTTTTTACGTTTTTAGGTACTTTTAGAGATTTAGTAGGATATAAATGGTTTTCAGGGGTTTTGAGGGTTTTTAGGGGTTTTTTGGTGTTTAGGGTTTTTTTCACTTTCATTGGGGTATTAAGGTTTTTTAGAGTTTTTTAATGTTTTTATAGAAAGGAAGGTGCAAGGCCAGGCTATTTCTGGGCCCCCAAAATTTATTAAAAGAAAAGCAAAGAAAACAAGGGAGGGTTGGGCCAAACATACCACACTGAAAACCTTGGACCCCCTAAGACACCAAAACCCCTAAAGACCTAAAGAGTATAAAAGAAAGAAGTAGGAACTACAAATCGACATCTCTATCCCCATATGGGTCGCCATCAGCACTATAACCAGAGGAAGCATCTGACTCCACTGACTTCCATCCAGATGATTCATATTGCTTTAGTTTTTTATGGTTTTGTGGTTTTTGTGAATTTAAAGGTGTTTTTAAAGTTTATAGGGTTTATAGGGGTTTTAGGTTTTTCTAACATTTTTAGGGGTTTAATGGGATTGTAGAGTTTTTATTGGTTTTAGGATTTTTATGTATTTATGTTTTTTAAAGAATTTTATTTTTTTAGGGTTATTTTGGGTCTTTAGGGAAAGGACATCTTGGGGCCAGGCTATTCCTAACCACCCCCCCCCCCCCCCCGCAATTTATTATATAAAAGGCACACAAATAGGGAAGGGGCGGGGTCAATCAACCCACACCCAAAGACCTTGGACACCCCCACAAAACCCAAAAGTCTCCAAAAAAACCCAAAGACACACAAAATATATAAGGCAGAAAATAAAAAGCATCTCCAGCAGCATCTCCCAGCCAAACAACAACCATCATCTCTCAGCACCATTTTCATCAACCAACGCCTCCTTGCCAAGCATATCAACCGCCAGCATCACAGAATTACCAAAAACAGAGTCCTAAATCTCACCTTCTCTACCTCATAGCAAAGAAACAACCATCACAAAACATCGACACCTTTCATAACATCTCATCCAAGCATCATCCATCACCCAGAAAACCTGCAACATCGAACCATCAGCACTAGAATCCCCATCATCCACATCAACCAGCACCAATAAACCTGGCAGATCTATCTCTAGCAGTATATAGCCACCCGCATCAGAAACAGAAACATCATATTCATCCCATCTCAGCCAAGTATCCAACCTACCAACAACTCACACCCAGTAGCATAACCAGGGGTGTAAAATATCTAGCATCCAAGAAAAGAAAAAATCCATAGCCCAGACACCCCTTCCAGTAGCCCAGAGACAACAAAGCACTGCCAGCACGCATCACTTCATAACAAAACCAGCAAACAATACCAGTGTCAACTTACATCCAAACCATCCACCACCACAAAGCAGCATCTGTAGAAATTCACAACCAAATCATCCAAAAAAAGAAGACCACAGTCCAACATAGCAGCTATAATACAACATAACTGAACAAACCCTGTAGAAAGAGCATGAAATAGATCCGAAAAAAGAAAATCTATAAATACAAACCAAAATATTCTGTAGTGCCTCCAGTTTCCTCTGGGAAGGTCTGAATGTCCACAGAACAACATTGAACACCAATCCCCATGATCCGAAATAAAATCGGAAAGGCCATCAAGAAGCACCCAACCCTAGATCACTACTGCAGAGCCTCACCTCGCCTTGACTTCGTGTAAGCCATTAGAAACCAAGCAGCATAAGGAGCATTGCCTCACCCTGTGGGGATTTAGTTAATTTTTAGTTTTTTAAATACTTCTTAAGGTTCCTCAGAGGGTTTTAAATTTTTAGGAATTTTTAGGGAATTTTTACGATTTTTATGTGTTTTTAGGGTCTTTAGGGATTTGGAGGGTTTTTATTGTTTTTAGAGTTTTTAGGGTTTTTATATTTTTTTGGGTTTTGGGGGTTTTTTTAGTTCTAATGTTTTATTATATTTTTTAGTGACTTTTTACATTTTAAGGGGTTTAAAGGGTTTTTTATATTTTTAGTGCGTTTTCTTGGTTTTATGGGTTTTTAGGTATTTTTAAGGTTTTTAAAGATTTTATAGTTTTTAGGGTTTTCAGCAATTTTTATGTTTCTGAGGGAAAATCAGGATCAAGACCAGGTGAACCTACCCCCCCCCCAAAATATATAAAAAATAATAGCACCAAGAAAATGTTACATGTGGGGATTACAAACCCGAGTGTGTATCTCACCCTTCATATTAGACTCCACAAATCGAAGTGAGCATGGTGTGGCCACATGCGACCATATCGATCTCCTCTCCACATTTTCTTTTTTGGATAGTGCATCTACAGCCGAGTGTTCATCACGGTAGGTGTGTGTGAAATGAAGGTTGAGCCGTTGGTAGGAAGCAAGGCATTCCATCCATTGCGGAAGGATCCTCCAAGGGACACGCTCTGATTTATCATTGAGAAATTCCACTACAAGCATGGAGTCTGATTCTAGCCAGAGGGGATTAGGATTCCGAGGGGGTTTAAGTGTTTTTAGGTTTTTAATAATTTATTAGGGGTTTTGAATATTTTTACTATTTTTTTAATTTTTTAGGGATTATTTAGGATTTTTACATTTTTAGGGTTTTTAGGGATTTTGAAGGGATTTATGGTTATTTGGGTACTTATGGTTTTTTGGTTTATTATGGATATTTTTATGTTTTTAGGGTTTTAGGGTTCATATAGTTTTTAACGTTCTAGGATTTTGAAGTGTTATTAGATTTTTTGGGGGGTTTTAATGGTTTTTGTTAGTTTTAGGGGTTTTATGGTTTTAGAGGTTTTTTGGTTTTAGTATTTTTAAGGTATTTATAATTTTGTAGGTATTGAGGAATTTTAATTGTTATTACATTTTTTTATCTTAGGGTTTTTCATGGTTTTAGGGTTTTTCATGTTTTTAGGATTTTTAGTGTTTTCCTAGGATTTCAATATATTTTTGTGTTTTTAGGTCTTTTGATGGCTTTAGGGTATTTATGATATTTTTGGTTTTTTTCCTTGGTTTTGTGGTCTTTTTTTATTTTTTGGGATTTTTAGGGGTTTTATGGTTTTTTTGGGGTTTATGGTTTTTTAGGTTTTTAGGGTTTTATGTTTTTTATAATTTAAATTTATTTTTAGTCAGTTAAAGGGTTTTATAGTTTTAGTGGTTTAAACGGTTTTTTTGTTTTTTTGCATTTTTAGGGGTTTTATGGGTTTTCGGGTTATTAGTGTTTTTATTTTTGAGGGGTTTTATGTTATTTAGGTTTTTATGTTTTTATTAGGAATTTTCAGGGTTTTTAGGGTTTGTTAAATTTTATTGGATTTTTAGGGATTTTGTTAAATTTTATAATTTTTATGGGTTTTAGGTATTTTTAAGTGTTTTATGTTTTCAGAGTTTTGATTTTTATTGTTTCTTGTAGTTTTCTATTTTTTTAGTGTTTTTGGGATTTTATAGTCATTATATTTTTTTAACATAATTAGGTGTTTAATGTGATTTTAGAGTTTTTAGAGGGTTTTAAGGTTATGAATTATTTTTTTGGTTTTAGATGTTTTTATGGGTTTTATATTTTTTTAGAGTTTTATGGTTTTTTATGATTTTTTAAATTTTTAGGATTTTTAGGGGTTTTAATTTTCTTTAGGTTTTTAGGGTCTTTTTTTTGAGTTTTTAAGGGTTCTATTGTTTTACATTTTTAGGAAGTTTTAGGGGTTTTTTTATTTTTATGGTTTTTTGATGTTTTAGGGATTTTGAGTGTTTTTATTGTTTTTATATATTTTTTATTTAACATTTTATGGGTTTAAATGTATTATAGATTTTTTAATGTGTTTTAGGGTTTTTATTTTTATGGGTTTTAAGGGTTTTTAGTTTTTTTATGTTTTGTAGCATTTTTATTTTTTTCTTAGGGTTTTTCTTGGTTTTTAGTGTTTTTTACATTTTTATTGATTTTTAAAACTTTTTAATATTTTAATGGGTTTTGAGGTTTTTAGGGATTTTAATATTTCTAGGGATTTTTAGGGTTTTATTGATTTTATGGGTTTTTGGGGGTGTAGGGGTTTTTTAGATTTTTAAGGATTTTTATGTTTTTAGTGTTTTTTAACGTTCTTATGGGTTTAAAGGGATTTAGGGTTCTTATTGATTTTTAGTATTTTTTATGGGTTGTTTGGGTTTTTAAGGATTTTAGTAAATATTTAGGGTCTTCGAGGATTTGGAAGAAATTTATAGTTTTCTGGTTTTTTATCATTTTTATGGGTTTTTAGGGTTCGATGTATTTTTTTAGATTTTAAGGTTTGAAAGGGTATATTTTTTTTAAGGTTTTTAGGTTTTTAGGTTTCATTTTTTACAAGTTTTTTAGGGCTAATGATTTTTTAGTGTATTGTTACGTTTTAGGGGTTTAAAGGGGTTTTAGTGTTATTAGTGGTTTTTATACTTTTTATAGGTTTTAATAGTATTTTATGTTTTTAGGGGTTTTATGGTTTTATGGTTTTTATTGTTTTTAGGGTTTTAACGGTTTTATATTTTGATGTTTTTATGAGTTTTAAATTTTGTAGGGTTTTATGGTCTTCTTAGAGATTGTTAGGGTTTTAATGGTTTCTTGTATTTTTATATTTTTTTTTTAGGTTTTTTATTTTTTTATAGATTGTTTTATGGTTTTAGTTGTTTTAATGGGTTTTAGAGGATTTTATTGGTTTTAGGGTCTTTTTGGGTTTTAGTTTTTTTAAGTTCTTTGTGTGTTTTAATTTTTTTAGGGCTTTCTTAGGGGTTTTTAGGGTATTACGGGTTTTTATTTTTTTATGGACTTTTAGGGATTTATTGGGATTTTATTGTTTTTAGGGATTTTGAGGTTTTGGGGGAGGGGGTTATGGTATTTAGGGTTTTTATGTTTTTTTGGGGTTTTAGGGTTTTATCTCAGTTTTTTGGGGTTTTATGTGGTCTAGATTTTTAAGGGTGTTAATGTTTTTAGAGGTTTTCATCGGTTTTCATGGGTTTTAGTGGTTTTCTGAGTTTTGGGGTCTTTTATGGTTTTCGAGTTTTTAGCATTTTTTAGGTATTTTTGGGGTTTTAATACTTATTATGTTTTTTAGTTTTACATAGTGTATTTCTGTGTTTATAGAGTTTTTTTACATTTTATGGGTTTTCAGACTTTTTATTACTTTTATGGGTTTTTAGGTATTGTAGGGATTTTAATGTTTTTTTGGGTTTTTAAGGGTTTTAGGGTTTTTATGGATTCATTGGGTTTTAGTGTTTTCATTGGGCTTTAAGTGTTTTTAATGTTTTTAGATTTTTTAATGTTTTAGGGGTTTAATAGAATTTAAGATTTTATAGTTAGTTTTTAGGGTTTTTATGGATTTATGGTTTTTTAATTACTAAGGGGTTTTCAGTTTTTAGGATTTTATGGTTTTTAGCTCTATTTTCGTTTTTGAGGGTTTTTAGTGTTTTAGGTTTTTAAGTTTTTCTTAGAGTTTTTCTGAGTTTTTGAGGGTTTTTAGTGTTTTTCTTAGATTTTTTCTTATAGTTTTTCTAAGGGGTTTTCAGTTTTTAGGATTTTATGGTTTTTAGCTCTATTTTTGTTTTTGAGGGTTTTTAGTGTTTTAGGTTTTTAAGTTTTTCTGAGAGTTTTTCTGAGTTTTAGGGATATTTATGTTTTTAAGGATTTTTAGTATTTTTTATTTTTATGGTATATAAAGGTTTTTTGGAATTTTGATGTGTTTTTTTTTGTTTTGTAGGGTTTTAATATATATATTTTTGTTTTATGGTTTTTTTTTGAGTTTTTAGTGTTGTTAATTTGTTTAGAGTTTTTAATTTTTTTGTGGATTAATGGGTTTTTATAGTTTTCAGCGGGTTTTTAGGGTTTATATGGCGTTTAGGGTTCTTTAAGGTTCAAATGGTTTTTATTGTTTTTTGGGGTTTATGGTTTTTTGGGACCTTTAGGGTTATTGAATTTTTTAGGTTTTTAGGTGTTTTATGCATTTTTAGTTTTTAATGTATTCTTATGGGTTTTTACGGTTATAGGGTTTTAATATTTTTAGGGATTTTTTTGAATTTTTAATGTTTTTTATATTTTTTTGGGATTTTTACGGTTTTTAGGGGTTTTAGCGATTTTTGGGTTCTCTTGGGGTTTTAAGTGTTATTATGTTTTTATGTTTTTCTATGGACATTCAGAATTTTAAGGTTTTTTATGTTTTTAGGGTTTTATAGGATTTTTTATGTTTTTAGAGTTTTTAGTTATTTTGAGGGTTTTTAGTGTTTTTAGGGGTTTTATGGTTTTTATGGTTTTTATGGTTTCTTGGGTTTCGAGAATAATTTTTTAATTTTTTATCATTTTATGTTTTTTAGAGTATTTTAACGTTTTAGTCATTACAGGTTTTTAGAGTTTTTAGTGGTTTTGGGGTTTTTTTCGGTTTTTAGGTGTTTTATGGTTTTTAGGAGTTTTTATGGTTGTTGGGTTTTTTATGGGTTTTAGATTTTTTATGGCTTTATGGTTTTAAAATATTTCTTAGTATTTTTCAAGTGTTTTCTGGTTTGTTACATTTCTATCTATTTATAGTGACTTATTTATGTTTTTTATGGTTTTTATGATTTTAGGGATTTTCAGGGTTATTCATGGTTTTCAGGGTTTTTAATGGGTTTGGGATTTTTGAGGTTTTTTTGAATTGTCTTGGGGTTTTATGGGTTTAAATGGGTTTTATAGTTTTTAGTTGTTTTTAGGATTTTTATGAGTTTTATGGGTTTTGAGTTTTTTTTTGGTTTTTAGGTTTTCATAGGATTCTTAGGGCTTTTATGGTATTTTATGGCTTTTAGAAGTTTTTATGTTTTAATGGGTTTAATGTTGTTTTAGTTTTTTAACTTTTTCATAGGTTTATTCATGGTATTTTTGTATTTTTTACATTTTTAGGGAATTTTTAGTTTTTTATGGTTTTTAGGGGTTTTAGGGTTGTTTAGGGTTTTTAGGATTTTTTGAATTTTTATGTTTTTGATGTTTTAATTGTTTTTCGGTTTTCAAAGTCTTCTAATTGGTTTTCAGGGTTTTTACTATTTTTAATGTTTTAATTATTTTTTAGAATTTTTTTATTTTTATTTGTTTTTAGGGTTTTTAGAGATTTTGAGGGGTTTTAGGGTTTCTTGGGTTTTGATGTTTTTTGTTTTTAGAGTTTTTTGTTTTTTTATAAGGGTTTAATGTATTTTTATATTTTTCAGTGGTTTTTAGGGTTTTATGGGATTTTAGGGGTTCTTATGTTTTTTAGTTTTTTGTATAATTTATAGGGTTTTTAGGAGTTTTTGGGATTTTTTAGGGATTTGGGTTTTTATTTTTAGGATATTTAAGTGTTTTTTCGTTTTTGAGGATTCATTTGGGGTGTTTAGGAGTTTTAGTGGTTTTATTTTTTTAGGGATTTTTAGGGATTTTTATGATTTTTATAGCATTAAGGTTTTTGGGGATTTTCATGGTATATAGGGGTTTTTAGGGATCTCTACTTTTTTATGGTTTTTTGTTTTATTTTATTTATTTTTTGGGTATTTAGGGACTTAAAGGGTTATTAGAGTTTTTCATGGTGTTTTAGGGTTTTATTTGTTTTTAGAGTTTTTTGAGGTTTTTAGGGGGTTTTAAAGATTTTAGGGCATTTTAGAATTTTTAGGATTTTAAGGTTTTAAATGTTTTTTAGGTCTTTAGGGGTTTATGTTTTTTTATGTTTTTCTTATGGTTTTTTGGCATTATTACATTTTAGGTATTTTTAGTGATATTTTAGGGTTTTTTATGGTTTTTTTGGGTTTTTAGGCGTTTTGATGGTTTGGGGGGTTTTTTATTGTTTTAATGAGTATTTTATAGTTTTTAGGAATTTTGGGTTTTATGTATTCCTAATTTTTTATGTTTTTCTTATAGTTTTATGGTATTTAGGGGGTTTTCCATTTTTAGGTATTTTTAGTGATTTTTAGGATTTTTATGGGTTTTTGGTGGTTTTGATAATTTAGAGAGGTATTGGGGTATCTAAGGTTTTTATGGTTTTTTGGATTTCAAAAGTTTTTTTTGATTTCTTAGGGTTTTATGGTTTTTAGAGTTTTTATTATTTTTATGGTTTTAAATGGTTTTTATAGTTTTTAGTGGTTTTAATAGTTTTTTTGGGTTTTTAGGGTTTTATAGTTTTTAGGGGTTTGTATGGATTTGGGGGATTTGGGGTTTTTAGGAATTTTAAGGGGGTTTTTCATTTGTTTTTGGTTTTAATGGGTTTTAATTGTTTTTAGGTTTTTAATATTTTCTTTGGGTTTTTCAGTGTTTGGGAGTGTAATATTTTTTTTGGGATTTTAATGTATTTTTCTATTTGATGGTTTTTATTGTCTTTATGGATTTGGGGTGGTTTTAAGGTTTTGAGGGGTTTTGAGGTTTTAAATGTTTTTGGGTTTTAGTAGTTTTATGTTTTTTTATATTCTTAAAGTTTTTATTAGTGGTTTTAATGTTTTTACTATATTTTATGTTTTTGGGGACTGTTAGGGATTTTAGGATTTTTAAATGTTTTAGAGTTTTTTAAAAATTTCAGGGTTTTAGGGGTTTTTCGAGTTCTTTTTGGTTTTTATGTTTTTTAATGTTTTTTAACATTTTCAGGTGATTAAAGAGTTTAAAAAAAAGAGGGTGTTAGGGATATTATGGGGTTTTTGGGAGTTTTACAGTGTTAGGGATTTTATTGTTTTTATGGGTTTTAAATGTTTTTAGAATATTTTAGGGTTTATAGTATTTTCTTATGTTTGATAGAGGTTTTAAGTGTTTTTATGTTTTTAATGTTTTATTTTGGGTTATTAGGTTTATTATTTTTAGTATTTTATGGATTTTTAGGAATTTTTTAGGTTTTTATGATTTTTTTGGTTTTTAGGGATTTTCAGGACTTTTTGGTTTTTAGAGTTTTTTAGGGTTTTTATATTTTTAGGGGTTTTTAGGTTATTAGGTGTTTTCATTATTTATTGGTTTTTAAGGTTTTCTTAGGGGTTTCTTTTAAAATTTTAGGGTTTTTTAAATTTTTAGAGATTGTTGGATATTTTTTTAGGATTTTCATGGTTTTTTATAGTTTTTAGAGATTTTGAGGGGATTTTGGGTTTTTAGGGATTTTGGTGTTTTTTAAGATTTTTATGGGTTTAAAGTTTTTTTAGTTTTTTAAGGTTTTGGTAGGTTTTTTCCGGGGTTTAATGGGTTTTTATATTTCTAAGGATTTTTGTGCTTTTTTGGTAATTTTATTTTTTAGCTGTTATAGGGATTTTTAGGACATTGGTTTTTTAGGGTTTTTAGGGTTATTATGTTTTTATGGGTTTTATGTTTTTTAGGGTTTTTAGTTGTTTTACGTGTCTTTAAGTTTTTTAGATTTCCATTCAAACTTTTCATAGTTTTTAGGGTTTTTTACATTTTTAGAAAATTTTAGTGAGTTTTTAGGATTATTGTAGTTTTTAGTGATTCTATGGATTTCGAGGGGTTTAGGATATATTAAGGATTTATGGGGTTTTTTGGGGGTTTTGGGGTTTTATATTATATTATGGTTTTAAGTCATTATATACTTTTTAATGTCTTTAGTAGTTTAATGGGTTTCTAGTGTTTTTAGTGATTTTTTGGGTTCTTATTGGTTTTTAGGGCAAGGAAGATGCGAGGGTCGGGCTATTCCCCCCCCCCCCCCAATTTATTAGAAAGAAAAAAGAGACACAGCTGACAAGGGAGGGGAGGGGTCAAACGACCCACACCCAAAAACTCTTACCACCCAAGACGAAAAGACCCCGAAATAAAGAAAACAAAATCAAAAAAAGTAAAAGCACACCAATCCAAGCAGCCACCACCGTCATCCAGCATCAACTAGCATCCATCATCTCATAACTAACCAATGACCAGCAATCAACATCCAGCAGTAGCACGATCATAAACCACAGCTTCAGCAACTCCCAACTCAGCAGCAACCAGCATTCAACACCACTATTTCTATCATCCAGCGCATTCCGACATCCAGCAGCACCACATCCCATCATCACAGCAACATAGCATCAACAACACGTCCAAACCAACCAGCCCCAGCAACCAACATCACCAAATCCGACATCCCAACCACTCACAACCAGCAGCATGAAACCACATCACGAGCACCACAACTAAATGCGGCCATCATCACGTCCCACCAGAAAACAACGAGCAATTCCAATCACACCATTTCCAGAAACTAGCATGTCCTCCCTAGGAGTATCTACTGCCAGTGAAAACAAGCATCCAAATCCAACGAACAACCGCACCAAAACACCAGCATCAGCAACAAAAGCTTCTCTACCTCCTTTCCGACCAGATCCTATCAACTTGCATCTCATAAAGTAATATCCATCACATCCTAACCAATCCTCAATCAAGGAATCGCAGCTCAACAACCATCCATCATGATCTTCGAACCAAATAACATTCAACATTCCACATCTCGTAGCATAGTAAACCGCAGACCACCAGAAATTGCACGAAGATCGCCAAACCCATCTTAGAAAACCCAGAGACCAGCACTCATTCATAACCGAAATCATAACCATGTAGTAGGAGAACATGGAATGCCAAAAGGTCCGACTGAAACTAGAATCAACAGACTCGAGCAAAGACGAAACCGTGAGACTGGGGTTTTAGTGATTTTATGTTTTTCTATTTGGGATTTTAAGTGTTTTTAGGTTTTTAATGTTTTCTTAGGCTTTTTCAGGGATTTTTGTGTTTTTCTTATTTATTAGGATTTTTTGGAATTTTAATAATTTTTATGGTTTTTAAGGTTTCATGGGATTTTGAGTGTCTTTTAGGGTTTTATGGTTTTATGGTTTATTTGAGGTTTTAGGATTTTTTTTAGTCTTTAGTGTTTTTATGATTTTATAGAGTTTTTTAATGTTTTGTAGGGTTTAAAGGGTTTTAGAGTTTTTAGTGGTTTTATTTGTTTTTAGAGGTTTTTAAGGATTTTAGGGGTTCTAAAGTTTTTATATATTTTAGGGGTTTAGGTTTTATTTATCGTTTTTATATTTTTTCTTTTTAAATGTTTTTAGGTTTTTTAGATTTTCTCTACATTTTTAGGGGTTTTTGGATTTTTAATGTTTTTAGTGAGTTTTACTTTTTAAGGTTTTTTATTTTCTAGGGTTTTTAAGGATTCCATGGAATTTTAGGGGGTTTAGGATTTTTTTTATTTTAAGTATATTTGGAATTTTTGTGTTTTTAGAGGAATTAAGTGTTGTAAGGGTTTTAAGGTTTTTTAGGGATTTTTTTATTTTTAGTGTTTTTTATATTTTTATGGATTTTAGTGGTTTTTTATTTTTATGATTTTTAGTGTTTTATATAGATTTTGAGGGTTTATAAGTTTTTTTTATGGATATGTAGATTATTATGGTTTTCATTGGATTTAAGTGGTTTTTGATTTTTTTGGGTTTTAAGTGGTTTTTAGAGTTTCTTAATGTTTTCAGCGGTTTAAATTTTTTTAGAGTTTTTAGTGGGTTTTTATTGGTTTTTAGGTTTATTAATGTTTTTTGTTGTTTTTAGGGTTTTTGGGTTTATTGGTTTTCTGTGTTTTTAGGGGTTTTATCATTTTTAGTTTTTATAGGGGATTTAACAATTTTTTTGGTTTTTAAGGTTTTCATAGGGTTCTTCATGTTTTTACAGTTTTTTACATTTTTAGGTTTTTTTAGAGGTTTTTTTTTATTTTAATGGTTTTTAGGGGTTTTTTGGATTTCGAGGGTCTTCATATTATTTAGGGATTTTAGGGGTTTTGTGCTTTTTTCTTGTTTTATAGGTGTTTTTAAAAAATTTAGGGTTTTTAAGATGTTTTGGAGTTTTTTAACATTTTTAGATGTTTAATGGTTTCTATAGTTTTTAGTGGTTTTTTAGAGTTTTAATGTTTTTAGTGTTTTTTATGGTTTTTAGGGGTTTTAGGGATTTTACGGTTTTATGGATATTTATTTTTTTAGTACTCTTAATGATTTTTATGTTTTTGGTGTTTTTATGTGTTTTGAGGTTTTAGGATTTCTTTCGGGGCCCTAAGGTTTTTTATATTTTTTTGATATTTTAGGTGTTTTAGGAATTTTATTGTTTTTTGGTTTTTAGGGGTATTTATGATTTATGATTTTAAAATTTTCATGTTTTTTAGGAGATTTAAGTGTTTTTAGGTTTTAAATGTTTTCATAGAGTTATTCAGGGTTTGAAATGTTTGTTATATTTTTATAATTATTTTGTGATTTTTTAGTATTTCAATTGTTTTTTAGTTTTTTAGGGATTCTGAATGTTTTTTGGAATTTGGGGGGGGGGGTTTGGGTTTTTATTTGGTTTTTTGGGGTTTTAGTTTTTTACGAGTTTTTTAGGGTTTTAAGGTTTTTTTGTTTTTTTTAATGTTTTTAGGGGTTTAAAGGGTTTTAATGTTTTAGTAGTTATTTTCGAATTTTATGTGTGTTTTGGGATTTTTTACAATTTTATGGGGTTTTATGGTTTTTAAAATCTTTTTATGTTTTCTTAGGGTGTTTAGGGTTTTTAGGTTTTTTTAAGTTTTCTAGAATTTTTAGAGAATTTTTAAATTTTTTGGAATTTTTATGTTTTTTAGTGACTTAGAGGGGTTTTAGGGTTTTTTATGTTTTTATGGGGTTTAGGTTTTTTAGTGGTTTTATAGTTTTTTTATTTTTCTATTGTTTTTTGAGTTTTTAAGTGTTTTAATGTCTTTTAGATTTTTTCAACGTTTTTATGGGTAAAAATGGTTTTTAAGTTATTTTGTGTGTTTTAAGGGTATTTTGGTGTTTTGGGGGCTGTTAAGGTTTTAGGGGTTTTATGGGGTTTAGTATTTTTATGGGTTTTTATTGTTTTTAGGGTTTTAATAATTTAATTTTTTTGGGGTTTTATGACTTTTTTGATTTTCAAGGTTTCCTTAGAGTATTTCAGGTGGTTTATGGTGTTATACATTTTCTATGATTTTTATGGTATTTTAAAAAAATTATTGGTTTTTAGGGTTTTTACTGAATTTGAGGGTTTTTAGTTTTTTTATTTATTTTTAGTTTTTTTCATTTTTTAAGGCTATTTTGTTTTTAGAGTTTTTTTAACATATTTTTTGGGATTAAATGGTTTTTAGAGTTTTTGGTGGTTTAAAGTGTTTTTAATGTTTTTAGGTATTTTAGGATTTTGTTGGATTTCTATGGTTTTTAGGGTTTTCTTCGATTCTAAGGGTTATTCATATTTTTAAGAGTTTTATCATTTTAATGGTTTTAATGGTTTTTTTGATATTTTGGATTTTTTTGTGTTTTTTAGGTTTTTATGGTTTTTAAGAGTTTCTAAACATTTTTTAGGAGATTGAAGGGGTTTTAGAGTTTTTAGTGGGTTTTCAAGGATTTTATGGTTTTACAGGGTTGTTTAATGTTTTATGGGGTTTTTGGTTTTGAGGTATTTTAGGGTCTTTTTTAGGGATTTTATGATTTTTATGATTTTTTTTCTTTTTAGGGGTTTTAAATATTTTTTGGTTTTAAGGATTTTCATAGTATTTTTTATGGTTTGTAAGGTTTTTTCCTTTTCTCTAAAATTTTATGGTTTTTAGGGTTTTTGTGGATTTTTAGGGGTTTTAAGTGTTTTTATGGGTTTATGCTTTTCTTAGGGGTTTTTAGTGGTATTACATTATTTTGGTAATTTTTTGGGTTTTTTAGGATTGTTATGGTTTTTAGGGATTTTGAGGGGATTTAGGGTTATTAGGGTATTTAATGTTTTTATTGGTTTTTATGTTTTTAGGGTTTTAATGGTTTTTAGATATTTTAATGTTTTTGGGGTTCAATGTGATTTTAAATTTCTTTACTAGTGTTTAGTAGATTTTTTTGGGTCTTTAGGGTTTATTAATGTTTTCAAGGGTTTTTATGGGTTTTAGTGTTTTAATGTACTTTTATGCTTCTCATCATTTTTAGGTCTTTTATGGGTTTTAATTGTTTTTAGGTTTTATCTTTTTCATAGGGATTTTAGGGTTTTTAGGGATTTTTTTGTGAATTTTAAGGATTTTATTATTTTATTTTTTGACATTTTTGGGATTTTGAGGGGTTTTAGAGTTTTTAGGTTATTTGAGTTTTTTAAGTGTTTTCGGTGTTTTATGTGTTTATATGTTTTAAAGGATTAGTTAAAGGATGTTAGGGTTTTTAGGGTTTCATATATTTTTATGATTTTTTTGGGATTTTTTAGGATTTTTATGTGTTTTTAGGGTTTTTAAGGATTTTTAGGATATATAGGGTTTTTTTGGATTTTATGGTTTTTTAGGGTTTTTATCATTTTATTTTTTAGGGGTTTTTATTAATTTAGGTTTTCAAGGTCTTTATATGGTTTTCCATGGTTTCCTAGACTTTCTTTCGTTTTTAGTATTTTTTGGGGATTTTTTTAGGAATTTTATGATTTTAGGGTTTTTAGTGTTTTATGGTTTTTTAGGGTTCACTGTGTTGTTAGGGGTTTTAGGGTTTCAGGGTTTTTATGGGTATTTTGGGTATTTTCAAGTTTTTAGGTTTTTTCAAGATTTTATGGTTTTTAATTTTTTGTTGGGTTTAAAGAGTTTTTAGAGTTTCAATGGGGTTTTAGTGTTTTTATGGGTTCTTAGGGTTTCTTATGATTTTTAGTGGTTTATCGTTTTTAGGGTTTTTAGGGTATTCGGGGTTTTAATGTTTGTAGTGTTGTTAGGTTTTCTATAAGGTTTTTAAGTGTGTTTGCATTTTTATGGTTTTCATTGAGATTTTATGGGGTTTTATAGGTTTTTATGTTTTTTGGGGACTTTTAAGGAGTTTTATGGTTTTTAGTGGTTTAGAGGGTTTTTAGTGTTTTCTTGGTTTCTATGGATTTTAGTTGTTTCTGGGTTTTATGGTTTTTAGGGGGTTTTGTTATTTATTATTTTTTTGGATTTTTAGGTTTATTTTGGATTTTTCGTGTTTTGTATTTTTTTTGGTTTTACATGTTTTTAGGTTTTTATGGTTTTCATAGATCTTTTTAGTGTTTTGTGGGTTTTATGTTTTTTTTATTTTTAAATTTTTTTAAGGATTTCTATTATTTTTAGTGTTTTTAGGTATTTTTAGTGGTTTTAATATTTTTTAGGGGTTTTAGGTTGTTTATAATTTTTTAATATGGGGGGGGGGGTTTATGTATATTTAGGTTTTAAAGAGTTTCTTGGTTTCTATGGATTTTCTTTTTGGATTTCTAGAGTTTTAGGTGATTTTTTAAAATTTTTTAACATTTTTATGGGTTTAATGTGTTTTTAGAGTATTAATGGGTTTATGGTTTTTATGGGTTTTTAATATTTTTAGCGGTTTTTAGGTGTTTCTATTTTTTTAGTGAATTTAACATTTTTTTTGGGTTTCAGGGGTTTTATGTGTATTTAGATTTTAATGTTTTTATTGGACTTTTCAAGGTTTTATGGTTTTATATTTTTTTAATAATTTTTAGTTATTCGATAGAAATTTTATGGTTTTTTGCGTTTTTTTGGATTTTTGGTTTTTAGGGTTTTTAGTGATGTTTATGGATTTAGGGTATTTTTTTGTGTTTTTACGATTTTTTTGATTTATATGGTATTATGGTTTTTATATTCTTTCACATTTTTGGATTTTAACTTATTTTTAGAGTTATTAGTGTGGTTTTGTGGTGTTTTATGGGTATTTAGGGGTTTTTAATATTTTTAGGATTTTTTAGGATTTTTTATGGTATTTCGAATTTTTTGGTTTTTCGAGGTTTTAATTTATTTTTGGTTTTAAGGTTTATTGATGGTTTTTCTAATTTTTTTTAATTTCTTCCATTTTAATGGCTTTATGGATTTTTAGGATTTTTATTATTTTTATGGGTTTTATGGATTTTGAGGGTTTTTTTATGATTTTTATCATCTTTTTGGTTTTTAAATATTTTAGAGTTTTTAGGGGTTTTGCCATATTTTATATTTTTAACCTTTTTAAGGGTTTTATGGGTTTTTAGTGTTTTTAATTTTTTTTAGGGGTTTTAGTATTTTTTGGGTGTTTTAGCATTTTTTAGGATTTTTAGTGGTTTTATATGTTTTTAGGATTTTAAGGTTTACATTGGGTTTTTCATATTTTTGAGATTTTTTTATTTTTTATAGATTTTTAGATATTTTTGGGATTTTTGTGGTATTTTAGGGTTTTATGAAATTTTGAGGGTTTAAGAGGTTTTAGTGTATTTTAGGATTTTTACGTTTTTAATGTATTTAGGAGTTTTGAGTGTTTTAATGATTTTATAAGGGTTTTTTACATTTTTAGTAATTTTTAGGAATTTTTTGACAATTTTATGGTTTTTTAGGGTTTTTTTGGGATTTTGAGGGTTTTTAGGGTTTTATGGTTTTTCAGTTTTTTGGGTTTCTAGAGGTTTTTCTTTGATTTTTAGGGGTTTAAAGTGGTTTTAGAGGTTTTAATATTTTTATGGGTTTAAAATGTTTTACTCATTTAAGTTTTTTATAGATTTATATAGTTTTTAGTGTTTTTTGGATTTTATTGGTTTTTATGGGATTTATTATTTTTTAGGTTTTTTAGGGTTTTATCATTTCTTAGGTTTTTTGGGTTTTAAGTATTTCTCAATTTTTGTGGTATTCTAAGGGGTTTTTAAGGGATTTCAGTCTGTTTTTTTATTTTATAATTATTAGGGATTTTTTAAGGATTTTTATTATTTTAGGGTGTTTTAAGGGTTTGAGGGGTTTTTATTGTTTTTTTAGGGATTTTAGTGTTTTGTGAGTCTTTAATGGTTTTTAAGGTTTTTTGTGTCTTTAATGGTTTTATCTATTTAAATGGTTTTCTATGTTTTTAGTGGTGTTGAGGGGTTTTATGGGTTTTTGGGGTTCAATGGTTTTAGGGGTTTTTTGGTTTTTTGGGTTTTTGGGGTTTTAGAGTCATATTGGGTTTTTATAGTTTTCTAGGGTTTTTATTGATTTTAATTTTTAATAGGGTTTTTAAGTATTTATTATGGGTTTTCATGGTTTTAGGTATTTTTATGTTTTAATGGGTTTTTAGGATTTTTAGGGTATTTGTTATTTTTTGGGGTTTTAGGGATTTTTAGGTTTTTAGGGGTTTTGGGGATTTTCAGGGTTTTAGTGCTTTTTAGGTTTTAAAGGGTTTTAACTATTTTTTGGTTTTTAATATTTTTTAGGGGTTTTCAAAGATTTTAGGGGTTTTTATATTTTTAGGTATTTTTAGGGATTTTAAAGATTTTTATTGTTTTTAGTGTTTTTTGGGATTTTAATGGTTGATAGGGATTTTATGGTTTTTCATGTTTTTTGGGATTTTTACACTTTTTCTAAATTTTTAGTTTTTTTAGGTTTTTTATATTTTTTAACGTTTTTATGGATTTAAAGGTTAAATATAATTTTGGTTGCGTTTTTAGGTTTTCTAGGGATTTTTATATTTTTATGGTTGTTATGGGATTTATGATTTTAAGGGATTTTATGATTTTTATAGTCTTTTAGGGGATTTAGAGTTTTTTAGGTTTTTTAAGAATAATATGTGTTTTTAGGTTTTCAATATTTTCAATGTGGTTTTCAGATTTTATAGGGTTTTTATGTTTCTATGGTAGTTTTATTATTTTTTTTGATTTTCTGGTTTTTATGGTTGTAGGGTTTTCAATGTTTTTTTTGTTTTAGGTTTTAAGGGGTTTTAAGTTTTTTTAGGATCTTATGGTTTTCTTCGAGGCGTTTAGATATTTTTAAGCTTTTTAATATTTTGGGTTTTATTTAATATATTTGTGGTTTTAATTTTTTTGAGGGTTTCAAATGTTTTTTTCGCTTTTTATGGTTATTATGGTTTCTAGTTTTTTTGGGTTTTTAGTGTTTTTGTTCAGTTTTTTAGGTTTTTAGTGTTTATTAATGTTTTCTTGGGTTCAAAGTTTTTTTTATTGTTTTTAGTGGGTTTTTATGCATATTTTGGTTTTTTAATGATTTTAGGGGTTATATTGTTTTTAGTGTTTAGGTTTTTTTTGTTTTTTTTTTGGATTTTAGTGGTTTTACGTGTATTTTAGGGTTTTTAGGTATTCATAGGGTTTTTAGGGTTTTAGGGTATAATATATTTTTATGTATTTTCAGGATTTTTAGGATTTTTATAGTTTTATAGGCTTTTAGGGATTTTGAGGGTTTTGGGGTTTTGTGGTTTTGTATGTTTTTAGAATTATTTATTTTTATGGGTTTTAAGGTTTTTCGAGTTTTTAAAATCATTTAGGGGTTTGAAATTTTTTTTATTTCTTTATTTTTTAGGTTATATGTTGGTTTTAGGGTATATAAGGGTGTTCGAAGTTTGATGGTATTAAGGGATTTTTATTTTCTTTGGGGGTTTCAGGATTTTTAGGTTTTTTAGAAGATTAAAGTGGTTTTAGGTTTCTTAGGTTTTCTTTTGGTTTTTCAAAATTTAATTGATTTTCTATTTTTAGGTATTTTTAGTTAGTTTTTAAGATTTTGTGGTATTTTATTTGGTTTTTACTGATTTTATGGGTTTTTTTGGTTTTTTGTTTTTATGGGTTTTAGGGGTTTTAGCAATTTTTGGGAGTTTTAGGGGTTTTTACGTATTGTTATGTTTTTAAAGTTTTATTAGGAGTTTCATGATTCCTAGGGTTTTCATGTTTCTATGGAATTTTGGGTATTTTTATGTTTTTATGTTTTTATGGGTTTTTAGTGGTTTTTAGGCTTTTTATGGGTTTTAGTGTTTTTAGGTTTTTAGGGTTTTTTTAGTTTTTATGGTTTTTATTTTTTTTAGGTTATTTAATAGTTTTTTGAGTTTTTATTATCATTTTTAGGGGTTTAATGTGTTATTAAAATATTTAGCGTTTTTATGGTATTTGTGTGTTTTGAGGGATTTGAAGGTATTATTGGGTTTTTGGTTTTTTTGGTTATTTATGGATTTTAGTGTTTTTTTCCATTTCTTATTTCATTTAGTTATTTTAAGTGTTTTTAGATTTTTTATGTCTTATTAAGTGTTTTTATGAGTATTTAGGCATTTTACATTTTTAGGGATTTTTAGGTGTTTTTAGGTTTTTTATGCGTTTTTGGATTTTTATAGGTTTTGAGAGTTTTTATTCATTTTGGGGTTTTTTGGTTTTTATGGTTTTTTGGGGATTTAGTGATTTTTTAAAAAAATTGTGGTTTAAAGGGTTTTATATTTTTAGTAGTTTTTTAGGGTTTTAATGTGTTTTAGGGGTTTCTTTGGTTTATAGGGGTTTTAGAGTTTTTAGTGTTTTTAGGGGTTTAAATTTTTTTTAGTTTTCACGGTTTTCTTACTGATGTTCATGTTTTTTTACATTTTTTTTTGTTTTTTAGAAATTTTTTATTATTTTTATGGTATTTAGGGTTTTTAGGGATTTCGAGGGGTTTATGGTTTTTAGGGTGTTCAATGTTTATTTGGGTTTTTAGGGTTTTAAATGTTTTTAGAGTATTTTTCTATTTTTAATCCTTTAAAGGAATTTTATATGTTTTTTTTGGTTTTTTGTGTTTTTATGGGTTTTAATAGTTTTTTTATGGGTTTTAGGAGTTTTTATGGTTTTTAGGATTTCTTAGGTATTTTACTATTTTTAAGTTTTATATCTGTTTTTAGTGTTTTTAGTTTTTTTAGATTTTATTAGGTTTTTTTTGGTGTTTCTAAGATATTTTAAATATTTAGTGGTTTATAAGAGTTTTTATAACTTGTATGGGGTTTTATGGATTTTAGGGTTTGTTTTGTGTTTTTAGGGTTTTAATGCTTTTTAGGGATTTATAGTTTTTTTTAACATTTTTAAGGGTTTTCACTAGTTTTAATTATTTTATGTGTTTTAATGTTTTATTAGATGTTTTTAGGGTGTTTAGGGGTTTTCACCTTTTTAGGTATTTTTAGGGTTTTTATGTTTTTATGGTTTTTATGAATTTTAGGATATTTATGGGGTTTTAGGTTAATTTAGGGGTTTCTGGTTTTATGATTTTTTGCGGTTTTAGGGTTTTTTGAGTTTTCTTATTGTTTTTATGGTTTTCAGATATTCTAAATATTTTCAAAGGATTAAAGGGTTTTTAGAGTTTTTAGTTTTCATTTATGATTTTTATGTGTTTTTATGGGTTTTTATAGTTTTTAGGGTCTTTAATGGGTTTTTATCATTTTTAGTTTTAAGGGGTTTTAATTATATTTAGGTTTTTCAGGTTTTCTTAGGGATTTTCAATAATTTTAGGGTTTTTACGTTTTTAGGAATTTTTCTGTATTTTTTAGGATTTTAATGGTTTTAGGGTTTTAATGATTTTTAGGGGCTTTAGTGTTTTTAGTAGTTTTATGGTTTTTTGGGGTTTTAGGTTTTTCTTTTATTTTTTGGGTTATTAAGGATTTTAATTTTTTTTAACTTTTTATGGATTTAAATGGATTTTAGTGTTTTTAGCATGTCATTAGGGTATTTCGGGGTTTTGGTTTTTTTTGATTTTTGGGGTTTTTATGGATTTAGGGGTTTTAGGGTCTTTTTGGATTTCATCGTTTTTAGGTTTTGCATGGGTATTAATTTTTTTAGTTTTAAAGTTACCTTATGTTTTTTTGGGTTTTAGTGTAATTTTAATTTTTAGTATTTTTTAGGGATTTTAGTATATGTATCGGTTTTTTGGGTTTCTACAGATTCTGAGTGGTTTTAGTGTTTTTATCATATGGTGCTTTTTTATGATTTTTTCAGTATATAGGGATTTTAATGGTATTTTGAGATTTTAACAGATTCAGGGTTTAAAAGGGCCTTTTGAGTTCATAATGGTTTTGGGAGATTGTTTTGGGTCGTAGGGGTTTTAGGGGGTTTAGGGTATTTTATATTTTTAGGGTTTTTAATGTTTTTTGGGGTTTTCGTGTTTTTAGGGTCTTTTATAAATTTTTAAGGTTTTTATAAATTTTTAGGTTTTTATGGGTTTTATGTGTTTTTAGGTTTTTAAGGTTTTTGTAATGTTTTTCTGGGGTTTTAGGGTTTTTTATGTTGTTAGGGATATTTTGGGATATTTTAAGATTTTAAGGGATTTTATGGGTTTTAGTGTTTTTTCAGATTTTTAGGGTTTTTATGATTTATAGGGATTTAGGGATTTTTTGGGTTTTTAGGGTTTTTTAAGGGGTTTAGAGTTTCTTATAATTTTTAGGATTTTAATTTTTTTTAGGTTTTTAATGATTTCTTAGGTCTTTTCAGGGTTTTAGGATTTTTTTTTGTTTTTATGTATTTTTAGGGTTGTAGGATTTTTATGAGTTTTTGGGATTTTTAGGGATTTTTTTTCTGTTTTTAGGGTTTTTTATTTTTATGGTATTTTGGTATTTTTTAGAATTTTTTGTTTTTTTATGTTTTAAGGGTTTAAAGGGTGTATAGTGATTTACTATATTTCATTGGATTTAAAATTTTTAAGGATTTTATGGGTTTTTATGGGTTTTAGGGTATTTCTGGTTTTTAAAGGGTTCAAACTGTTTTAAGGTTTAATAGATTTCCATTCATTTTTCAAGATTTATTATTTTTTACTGGTTTTTATGGATTTTTTATAATTTTTATGGGTTTTTGTATTTGTTTGGATTTTGAGGGGTTTTATGTTTTTTAGGGTTTATGGGTTTTTATGTTTTTTTTCAATTTTTTGGGTTTTTGTGTTTTTTGGCTATTAGTGATTTTTGATTTTTTAGGGTTTTAATGTTTTTAGAGTTTTTTAAGGTTCTAAGGGGTTTAAATTGTTTTTTGAGTCTCATGTGTGTTTTCAGGCATTTCATGGGGTTTTAATGGGTTTTAATGTTTTTAGAAGTTCTTATGGTTTTTATGATTTTAGGGGTTCTATGGTTTTTTAGTGTGTTTTTAGTATTTTAGAATTTTTAGGTTTTTTAGTGGGTTTAAGTGTTTTTTTGTTTTTAAGATTTTATTAGGGGTTTTTATGTTTTTAAGAATTTTTACATCTTTTATGATTTTTTGGGTTTTAGAGATTTTGAGGGGTTTTAAGGTTTTTTTGTTTTTAGGATTTTTTAGGGTTATTATAGATTTTTTTGTTTTTGTGGATTTTACAGTTTTTAAAACAATTTAACATTTCAGGGGGTTAAATGGATATTTCAGTTTTTATTGATTCTATTGGTTTTAGGGTTTTTATGATTTTTAGGGGTTTTTGGTTTTTATGGGTTTTTAGTGTTTTTAGTATTTTTATGGTTTTTAAGGGTTTTAGTTCTTTTTTGAGTTCTTATGGTTTTAGGGGGATTTAGGGGGTTTTTCTTTTTTAGGGTTTTTAATTATTTTATGTGTTTTTAGGTTTTTAATGTTTTCTTAGTGGTTTTCGGGGTTTTTAGTGGTTTTTATGTTCATAGAATATAATAGGGTTTTTAAGGATTTTTATGGTTTTTAGGGGTGTTATGGACTTTCATGGGTTTTAAGATTTGTAAGAGTTTTTATATTTTTGATTATTTTTTCGTGTTAAAGGTTGTTTTAAATTTTTTTAATGGTTTTAATGGTTTTTGGTTTTTTAAATCTTTCTAGGGGGTTAAAGGGTTTTTGAGTTTTTAGTTAAGGTTTTAATGGGTGTTTAGGGGTTTTTATGTTTTTAGAGGTGATATGGATTTTATACTGTTTAGATTTTTTTGGTTCTCTTATGGTTTTTATGGTTTTTATCATTTTTATATTTTTTGGGGTTTTATGCGATTTTAGGTTTTTAAGGTTCTTAATTGTTTTTATAGTTATTAGGGGTTTTGATGTTTTTATAGATGTCAAGGGATTTTTAGGATGTTTATGGTCTTTTAGGTTTTTATGGGATTTTGTGGGTTTTTTGAGGTTCTTAAGGTTTTTAGGTTTTTATGTTTTTTAGATTTTTAGGTGTTTTAATATTTTTTTTGGTTTTTAAGGTTTTCTTAGGGGTTTTTAGGTTTCTTAATTTTATTAGGTTTTTGTTGCAATTTTTTAAGATGTTTTACTTTTTTGGGGGTTTTTTGTAATTTTTAGGGCTTTATGTGTTATATTTTTTTGGGTTGTTTGGGTTTTTTGAGTCTTTTATGGTTTTAAAGGTTTTTATAGTTTTTTTTATCATTTTTAGGTTTTTAATGGAGATTTTGAGTTTTTAGCGATTTTAGGGTTTTATGGTTTTTAGGTGTTGTGGTGTTATTTAGGATTTTATTGAGTTTTTATCATTGTTTAGGTTTTTAAGGGGTTTTACGTGTTTTTATGTTTTTCTTTGGGTTTTTAGGGTTTTAACGGTTCTTATATTTTTTGGTATATTTAGGGTGTTTTTAGGAATTTTAAGGATTTTTGTTTTTTAGGGATTTTGGGGGGTTTGGGGGGGGGGGGTTAATGTTTTTAGGTGTGTTATTTGTTTTTTTTGGATTTTTAATATTTTTTTAATTTTTTATTGTTTTTAGCTGTTTTTAGGTTTTTTATTAGTCTTTAGGATATTTTTAGTTTTTTAGAGTTTATGGATTTTGAGGTTTTTATGAGTTTGTAGGATTATTACTGGTTTTTAGAATTTTTAGTTTTTTATAGGTTTAAAGTGTTTTTATGTTCTTAAGGATTTCTTTGCAGTTTTTAGGGTTTTTAGGTTTTTAATGTTTTCAAAAAATATTAGGAATTTTTTAAGGAATTTTATGGTTTTTTGTGATTTTGATGGGATTTAGGGGTTTTATGGATTTTTGGCAAAAGTAGTGTAGGACTAGGCTAGCCTAGCCCCCAAAAATCTATTAAAAAAGAGGACACAATAGACCATGGGAGGGGCAGGATCAATCGAACCATACCCAAATGATAATACCCAACCATAAAAAAGGAAGAAACCAAAAAATACTCACACCCCAAAGGTCCAAAAATAAAAGAAAATACACAAAATAGAAAAAGAGCAAGTCAGTCAATATAACCGCCATAGTCAGCCAGGTCCACACCGCCATATCCAAAGCTTTCACCAATCCCCATGCCCACATTAGTAAATAAAATGTATGAGTTGGATCCTATGTCTATTGAGTCCCAGTCAGACTCATAGTCCTCCTACATCTTGAGCACAGACAAAAGTTTCTCTATGGTCCTCTCCTTCTCGTCATTTCACGGAGGCCGCTCCCATTTATTAACTTTGAGACTAAGCATGAATGCCCTGGAGGTGGCCCAGGTTTCCATCAGTCTTGGAAGAGCAGAGTAAACATTCCGCAGTATTCACTTTGGGGGGCAGAGATAGGCCCTTCTTCATGTACTTTCTTCTCACAAAATACTCCATCACTGGATGCACTTGAAGCAACTTTGTCCCCCTTCTTACTACCTGCTCCAAGGGTTGAGCCACCATGTTCTTGGAGCTTTTTCTTTTCAACCTTGAACTTTTCCATAGTAGCATTTATCTCGTGTTCATCCTCATCGCACCTCTCTCCAATTATCCTAGCATCACCCTCAAGGGGAAAACTTTCCCAAACAACCATCATCATATCATGTAGTAGCAAACAATGATCTTCAGCAGATGGAACACCATATAAACCATGGCCCTCTACAGGTTCAGGTCCACCTCGCCTATTTCAACGTTGGGCCCTGGTGGAGGGAACCCAATCAGGTCCACTACAGGAGAATTAGGCAGATCCTCCGCATTGCTAGCACCATCATTAAGAGGAGCTAATCCAACCTCCATGATAGGTCTCACCGCGTCGTCACACCCAGTAAGCACCAGGGGCCATCCTGCCAATTGGTGCATCGCACCCTGGGACTCAAGGTCTGATTTTCTATCACAATCCTATCCTTCTCAGCTGAGGAAATTAGCCACTCATCCTCATCCCACATACGTTGCTAATCCACATCCACCTGCGCCAGCTCTCCCGCCAGCACATCAACATCCACCGACTCAGCCAAGGCTAAGTCCTGAAACCTGTTATGTAGAGTCACAACATTCTCATATGATATTGTGCTACTGATAGAACCCCCACTAATCTTCATGTAGTCCGTAGCCTCCCCTCCCAGTTTTAGTGCCAGGGGAGCCCCCAATGGGTCATTCCCATGCCTATTTTCCTTCATAGTAGCCTTCCCCTTTTCCGACTGTCTCCCTGAAATATCACCACATATGCAAACATATTCAGCTCAATACTAATTTTCCCCTTCCGCCATTAGCACTGCCTCAGCAACTGCATCTCCTCATTCCAAACATCTCTACATGAACTAATACTATAACCACCATAGTCCATCAATCCAAATTCTAGATCTCTCCCAAGCATCTAGTCTGTTATGCGGGGACCTTTAGCAACCATAGGTTGGGAGGACAAGGTCTCAGTCACCCCTTTGACCCCCTTCGCCTCCACCAGAGCTGGGTGTTCTAACTAGAACTCATCTGAACCAGATTTAAACCATTCCTACCTGGGGAAACACATACGCCAGACTGAGCATTATGCCTGAAGCTCCAAAAATTAGAACAGAAAACTGGCCATGACTGAAAGATAACTGGCTGGCTCCACCGGAGTTCCTCCCCCACAACAATCCAGACAGCATCCACCAGATCCTTTGAAGCATCAACCTCAACAAAGGCCCTTAGGTAAGCCTGGTGGAAGATGGCCCTAGTCCTACTATCCACACATAGGAAACTCCCCATTAGATTCCAAATCATCGCAATAATAGATAAATTTTGGAAGGGAAGGGGGAGTTTATAAAATCTAACCCAAGTCGCAAGCATCAGGGAGTTCCTCTTCAGGTGAAAGTCAAAGCTCCACTGAAAGAGGGAGAAGCGAGAACCATTACGGATTCGGGCTGCTGTCTACCAGGCTAGGATCAGATCCTACTCAGACATGCAATGAATCGTGATGTGGGAGCCATATAACAGACCCACCGTCAAATGATCCTGATGATTGCAAAGATCAAAGACAAACCTGTCAAACGTGTCCACCGTGGGGAACCACATCAGGAACCTTGCAACTAGAAGGAAGTGGTGTAGATATGAAGCTTCTTTGAACTCAAGAATTGAGAGGGTTAGATATGATCAGCCTTCAAAGATCTCTAGAACCCTCAGACAAAACACCGTTTGTGGAAAGGGCGGAAAAATTAGGGGAAGATTCCCTCATGAGAGAGCCGATTCTCTAGATCTTTTATCTTCTTATGTATTTTTGGGTTTTTATGATTTTTTCTTATTGTTTAGGTTTTTTATGGGTTTTTGAGTTTTTAATTTTTTTAGGATTTTAAAGTATTTTTATAGTTTTGACTGGTTTTTTTGGGTTTTATAGTTTTTATAGTTTTAGTGGATATTATGGTTTTTAGATGGTTTTGTGGTTTTCGGGACTTTTAAGCGATTTTATGGTTTTTAGGGGTTTCTAGTTTTTAGTGGTTTTAAGTGTTTTTATTTTTTTTAGGTTTTCTTAGGGGATTTAAGGGTTGTTATATTTTTATAGGTTTTTAGTGTTTTTTAGTATTTTTTAAATATTATCATATTCTTTTGTGGTTTTTGGGATTTTTTAGGATTTTTATGCTTTTGTAAGTTTTTATGGGTTTGTAAGGTTTTTATTATTTCTTAGGGGTTTTTGAGATTTTAATTTTTTTAAGGATTTCTTAGGGGTTTTCATGGTTTTTATGGTTTTTAGGTTTTTAGGGACTTTAGGTATTTTTTAGGATTTTTACGGAGTTTAGTGTTTTTTGGGGTTTAGGGGTTTTATGATTTTTATGTTTCTTTGGGGTTTTTGGATTTTTTTAGTTTTTTAGGGTTTTTAATGTTACTAGATTTTTCTATCATTTTATGTGGTTAAGAGGGGTTTTTTAGTTTTTAGTTTTTTTTATGTTTTTATGTGTTTTTATATTTTTATAATAGTTTTAGAGGTTTTTATGGTCTATAGAAGTTTTCAAGGTGTTTTGTGTGTTTTCTAGGTTTATTATATTTTAGAGTTTTTTGGGTATTAAGGGTTTTAAGCATTTTTAGGTTTTTGTGGTTCTTCATATATGTTATATTTGGGTTTTTTACACTTTTAGGGATTAATTTTGGAATTTTTGGAATTTTATTATTTTTGGGTTTTAAGGGATTTTGAGGGTTTTATGGTATTTAGGGAATTTAGTTTTTTTAGGTTTTTGGGGTTTTAAATGTCTTGTTTAAGGAACTAAAATGGGTTTTCAGGTTTTTAGTGTTTTTAATGTTTTTAGGTATTTTTAGGGATTTTTTTGGATTTTTATGGGTTTTAATAGGTTTTAGGGATTTTATGGGTTTTTAGGGGTTTTATTTTGTTGTAAGGTTGGGTTTTTTAGGGGGGTTTTGGTTTTCTATAGTGTGTTTAATGTTTTTATATGTCTAATGTGTATTTAATGTTTCTAGTGGGGTTTTAGGGGTTTTATGGTGTTTAGGGATTATTAAGTTTTTAAGGGGGTTTTGAGTTATTAGGGTTTTACGGTTTTTAATGATTTTATCATTTTTTGGGGTTTAAAGTGGTTTTAGAGGTTTTAGTGGGTTTTTGGTATTTTATGTGATTTTAGGGGCTTTTTATGTTTAAGGTGTTTTATGGTTTTTAGGGGTTTAGGGATTTAGGTCTTTAAATGGTTTTTTATTGTTTTGGGTATTTTTTTTGTCTTTAAGGGTTTATATGTTTTTTGGGTTTTATTAAGGGTATCAAGTTTTTTAAGGTTTTTATATTTTATGTGTTTTAGGTAATTTTTATTATTTTAATGAATTTTGGGGATTTTAGGGATTTTTACGGGTTTTGGGGGTTTTGTGTTTTTACGGTTTTTTAGTGATTTAGGGTTTTTAGGTTTTTTGTGGGTTTTAACTATTTTTATGTTTTTGTGGTTTTATTCTTGTTTTTATAGGTTTTAGTGTTTATTATGTTTCTATCGATTTTTTGGGAATTTCTGGATTTTTATGGGTTTTTGGTATTTTTTGGAATTTTTATTATTTATAGGGGTTTTAGGGTGTTTTTTGTTTTTAGTTTTTAGGGTTTTTAAGTCTTTTTAAGTGTTTAATGTTTTCTAAGGGTTTTTATGGTTTTTAGGATTTTTAATATTTTTGGGACTTTTCGGGAGTTTAAGGTTTTTATAGTTTTTTTTGGGCTTTTTGGAATTTTGACGGGTTTTATGATTTTTAGTGTTTTTAGATGTTTTACTTTTTTTAAGGTTTTTATTATTTTTATGGTTTTTAGGGGTTTAATGTATTTTTATTTTGTTTATGTTTTTTGGGATATTTGGGTATTTATGGATTTTTCTTAATATTTTTTATGGTTTTTAGGTTTTTAGGGATTTTAAGGGGGTTTAGGGTTTTTTAAGGTTTTCATGGGTTTTATGGGTTTTGGGGATTTAGGTATTGTTTGTGTTTTTTGGATTTTTATGGTTTTAGAGTTTATTTAAATATTTTTAGGTGTTTAAAATGGATTTTAGAGTTTTTAGTGGTATTTAAGATTTTTATGGGGTTTTATGATTTTTAAGGTTTTATTGTTTTTTTTAAAATTTTAGGGTTTTAGGGTCTTTAGCATTTTTATATTTTTAGGGTATTTAAGTTCTTTTAGGATTTTAAAGTTTTATTTTAGTTTTTTAGGGTTATTTGTATTTTTTATGTCATTAGAGAATTTTAGTGTGTTTTAAAAAAATTTATTCTTTGGGGGGGGGAGTTTTAGGATTTTTTATGGATTTTAGGGTTTTTAGGAATTTTCGAAATTTTATATTTTTTTCGTTTAGGTGTTTTTATTGTTTTAATGATTTCTTAGGGGATTTTAAGGTTTTATGGGTTTTCATTTTTTATAGGGTTTTATGGACTTTTTAGGATTTTTATAGTTTATTTAGGTTTTTATTGATTTAAAGGGCTTTTAGGTGAAGAAGTTCCAGGGCTAAGCATGCCTTTCCCCACAAAATTAATTATTGAAAAAAAAATTACAAGGAGGGTTTGTAAGAGCGGGTGTGAAAATCAACATTCATATTAGAGTCCAACAGAGGCAAGAAAAATGATAGGGCAACAAAAGACCACATCGATCTCTGATCGACAATGGCCTTTTTAGAAAGTTCATCCGCCACTAAGTTGACCTCCCTATATGCATGTGTGACACATATTCTAAGGGTATAATAATGAGTAAAGAATTTAATCCATTGTGGTACCAGCCGCCATAAGACATCCCAGGATTTGTACTTGAGGGCGATCACCACAAGCATTAAGTCTGATTCAATCTCTGGATTTGTTTGTTAAGTAATTTTTAGTTTTTTTTAATGTTTTTAGAGTTTTAAATATTATTTAATGTTTTTTGTGTGTGTTTTTGGTTTTACTGATTTATAGGGTTTTAAATGGGTTATAGGGGTTTTTATGGTTTCATGGGTTTTTATAGTTGTTAGGGCGTTTTAGGGTTTCTATCATTTTTTAGATTTTTAGGGGTTTTAGGGGTTTCTAGGTTTTTATTTTTATCCATGGGGTTTTATAGATTTTATGGTTTCTGTGTTTTTATATATTTTTAGGGTTCTTTTTGATTTATATGGTTTTTTGAATTTATTACGGTTTTAAGGTTTTTTAGTTTAATAGGGTTTTTAACATTTTCTAGGTTTTAGGGACGGGTTTTAGGTTTTTATGGTTTTCATTGGGTTTTTAGGGGTCCTAGGGTTTTTATGTTTTAGGTATTTTATGGAATTTGTATTATTTTTTCGTTTTTAGGGATTATAGGTATTTAGTTGGGTTTTTGGGGTTTTTGGGGTTTTAAGGGTTTTTTGGGTTTTTAGTTTTCTTTTTCTATTTTTATAGAATTTATGGTTTTTTAGTTTTTTTATTTTTTTAGGGGCTTAATGGTTTTTTTTCGTTTTTTGGTTGTTTTATTTTTTTATAGGGTTTAATGGGTTTTAAGGTTTTTAGAGGTTGTTATCATTTTAGGGGGGTTTACGATTTTTATGGTTTTCAGATTTTTTGGATTTTCGGGGTTTTTATATTCTTTTATATCTTAAATGTTTTATTATGGGTTTTCAATGAATTTAGGGTATTTTACATTTTTAGGTTGTTTAGGAATTTTTTGGATTATAACGTTTTTATGTATTTTGATGGGTTTTAGTGTATTTTTGGTTTTTAGGATATTATGGGGTTTTTTATGATTTTTAGTTTTTAATTTTTTCTAATTATTTTCTTTGGATTTTAGGTATTTTTATGTTATTATGGATTTCAAGTATTTTAGGATTTTTATTGGTATATAGGGCGTTTAGGGATTTTGAGGGGTTTGGTGGTTTTTAGCGGTTTTAAGGTTTTTATAGTTTTTAGTTTTTAGGGGTTTCATTTATTTTTTAGGATTTTGATGGTTCTTAGAGTTTTTAATCATTTTTTTATAATTTAAATGGGTTTTTAGAGTTTTTAGTTCGATTTTGGGGTTTTATGGGCATTGAGAACTTTTATGGGTTTTTAGTGTTTTTGTGTTTTTAGGGTCTTTTAAAGTTTTTAGGCGTTTTAGCGGTTTTTGGGTTTTTAGTGGTTTTTTTTATTTTAGGTTTTTAACGTATTCTTTGGCGTTTTCAAGGTTTTAGGGATATTTACGTTTTTAGGTATTATTGGGATTTTTTAAAACTTTTATAGGATTTAGTGTTTTTAGGGATTTTGAGGGTTTGGATGTTTTAGAGTTTTTAGGGGTTTATGGTTTTAATATTTTTAGGGTTTTTAGGGGTTTTAATCATTTTTTTAACTTTAAGAGTTTCCTGTGTTTTTATGTTTTTTATGTTTTAGGTATTTTTATGGATTTTTGATGATTTTATGGGATTTTCTATTTTTAAGGATTTTGCGGGTTTTTTGGCTTATAGCGTTTTAATTGTTTTTTTCGTTTTTAGTGTATTTTGGAGTTTTTATGGGATTAAAGACTTTTTAGAGTTTTTTAGCATTTTAGTGGTTTGAAGAGTTTTTAGAGTTTTTAGTGGGGATTTAGGGGTTCTATTCGGTTTTAAATTTTTTAATATTTTTAGGGGTTTTTATGGATTTTGTGGTGCTTATAAATTTTTGGGTTTTTTGCAGGTTTTATCATCTCTAGGTATTTTATAGATTTTAATTTTTTTTAATATTTAAAGGTTTTATTAGGGTTTTTAGTTTTTTAGTGTTTATACATTTTTAAGGATTTTTAGGGATTTTATTGTATTTTTATGAGTTTTTTAGGGTTTCTGGTGAATTTAAAGGTTATTAGGTTCTTTATTGAATTCATGGTGTTAGGTTTTTTATTTTAGGTTTTTATGAGTTTTTCATGTTTTGGGGTTTTATGTGTTTTTTGGTTTTCTGTGTTTTTTGTGTTTTTAGATCATTTAGGGGTTTTTTTATTTTTAGGGGTTTTAGAGATTTTTTAATGTTTTTATTGTTTTCTAGGGTTTTTTTGGTATTTGGGGGGGGGGTTATGATTTTTTTGGTTTTCTGGATTTCTAGTTATTTAATCGTTTTAATGTTTTATGGGTTTTATGTGTTTAAAAGTTTTAAAGTTTTTCTTATAGTTTTTAGGTTTTTTATATATTAATTTTTCTTAGGATTTTTAGGTTTTTAAGGAACGTTATGGGTTTTTAGGGTTTTTATTGATATTTAGGGGTCTTAGGGTTTTTATGGAATTTTTTTGTTTTTTGAGTTTTTTAGGGGTTCAATGGTTTTTATAGAATTAATCATTTTTAGGGTATTAAAGTTTTTTTTTGGGTTTTCAATTATGGTTTTATGGGGTTTTAGTGGGTTTTTATGGTTTTTAGAGGTTTTAGGGTTTTAGGGCTTTTAGGGTTTTTAGTGTTCTTTAATGATTTTATGGGCGTGTTTTAAGATTTTTTATGGTTTTTTACATTTTTATATATTTCTAGGTATTTCTTAGTATTTTGAGTATTTTTTTGGTTTTCTATGTTTAGGGATTAATATGTGTTTTAGGGATTTTAAGAATTGTTTGGGTTTTAGGGTTTTTTGTTATTTTAGGGTTTTAATGTTTTTTGGAGTTTTTAAATTTTTTATGGCCGTAATCAGTTTTTAGAGTCTTTAGTGGTTTTTAAGGATTTTAAAGGTTTTTATAGTTTTTAGGGATTTTAGGGAGTTTTAGTGTTTTTAGGATTTTAAGGTTTTCATATGGGTTTTTTTGGTTTTTAATGTTTTTATGATTCTTTTGGGATTTTAGGATTTTTATGGGTTTTTTGGGTTTTAGGTTTTTTTTGTAGTTTTCATGTTTTTAATGATTTTTTGAAATTTAAATGTTTTGAGGTTTATTTAGTTTTTAGAGTATTTATTGTTTGTATGGGATTTTTATGGTTTTTAGGGGTTTTTAGGTTTTCAGGTTTTAAGGTTTTATATTGTTATGTTTTTCATTTTTTAGGTTTTTAATATTTTTCAATATTTTGATGGTTTTATGGTTTTCTTAAGTTCTTTCAAGTTTTTTTTGGGTTTTTTTCCTCTTTAATTATTTTTAGGGTTTTTTAGGATTTATAGGGGTTTTTTATGATTTTTAGGGATATTGAGGTTTTTTATGATTTATAGTGTTTTGATGTTTTTAGATCTTTTTCTTGGTTTTTTATTATTGGGGGGGTTAAGGATTTTGAGGTGTTTTACTATTTTTTACAATTTTTTAGGTTTTAGGATTTTTTTTAGTTTTTTAGGGTTTTATGAATTTTAGATTCTGTTATAGTATTTTGGGTTTAAAAGGGTTTTTATGGTTTTTTGTGGTTTTTTTGGGTTTTTAAGGTTTTATGTGTTTTTATTCATTTTAGTGTTTTTAGCATTTTTTAGTGTTTTTAGAATTTTTATGACATTTTGTGTTTTTTAAGTGTTTCTTGAATTTAATGTTTCTCTAGATTTTTCATGGGATTTATGTTTTTAGGGATTTTTAGCGAATTTTTATGATTTATATGGTATTTTTGGTATTTTTGGATTTTGAGGTTTTTAGGGATTTTTAGGATCTCTATGGTTTTTTGTGTTTTTATATTCTTTTTTAGTTTTTTGGTTTTTTAAATTTTTAGTGATTTTTAATGTTTTTAGGGGATTAAATGGTTTTTAGGGTTTTTAGTGATTTTAGGGTTTTTATGGGTTTTAGGGTTTTGATGGTTTTAATGAGTTGTTATCATTTTTATGGTTTTAGGAATATTTGGTATTTTTACCATTTTATTGATCATTATGGGTTTTTACTATTTTTAGGTTTTTAAGGTTTTCTTCCTGTTTTTAAGGTTTTGAGTTATTTTCATATTTTTAAGTATTTTTACGGATTTTTATGGAATTTAAGGATTTTTATGTTTTTTTGGGATTTTGAGGGTTTTTATTGTTTTTATGGTTTTCTGGTGTATAGGGTTTTTTAGTTTTTTGGGGTTTTTATATATATTTTATGTTTTTGTGTTTTAAAGGGGTTTTAGAGTTTTAGGGGGTTTTGGGGATTTAATGGGGGTTTTATAGTATTTTTTGAATATCTAGGTGTTTTTAAAGTTCTTAGGGTTTTTTGGGTTTTTAGCTATTTTTAGGTTGTTAGGGCATGTGTTTTTTGGGTTTCATGGTTTTTTCAGGATTTTTCTACGTTTTGAGGGGTTTTTTTACATTTATAGAGATTTTATGAATTTTTAGGATTTATATGTGTTTTTAGTTATTTTGATGTGGTTTTTGGGTTTTTTATGGTTTTTAGAGTTTTATGGGTTTTTTGGGTTTTTTTGAGATTTTGGAGAATTAAAGGTTTTTAGTGTCTCTAAATCTTTTTAGGGGTTTAAAGGGTTTTTTTTGGGTTTCATGGGGTTTATGGTAATTTATGATTTTTTAACATTTTTTGGGGGTTTATGGTTTTTTGGTTCATTTGGGGTTTGAGGTCTTTTTAAGGTTTTTAGTGTTTTAGCATTTTTTAGGTTTCATAGGGGTTATAAATGATTTAAGGTTTTTAGGGTCTTCTTAGGGGTTTTTAGATTTTTTTATATTTTTAGGTATTTGAAGTTTTTTATAGTATTTTATGGGACATCGGGGTTTTATGGATTTTTAGGAAATTTAGGGGTTTGGGGGGCTTTTGTGTTTTAAGGGTATTTAGGGTTTTAGAGGGTTTAATTGTTTTTAGGCCCTTAATGTTTTCTTAGGGTTTTTTAGTGTTTTTAGGTTTTTTTTTGTTTTTAGGGATTTTTAGGGATTTTTAGGATTTTTATGGTGTTTTAGGAAATTTAGATTTTTAGGGGTTTTAGGGGTTTTTAGGGGTGTTAGGGGTTTTTAGGGTGTTATGTATTTTTAGGGGTTTTATCCATTTTTAGGTATATTAGGGGTTTTATGTATTTTTAGGTTTTTATTGTTTCCTTAAGCGTTTTCAAGGGATTTAGTATTTTTACATTTTAGGGATTTTCAGGGATTTTTTAGGTTTTTGATTTTTATGGTTTTTAGGGATTTTGAGGGTTTTAGGGTTTTTACCATTTTATGGTTTTATTATTTTGGGGGGGTTTTAGTGTTTTAGGTTTTTTTAATTTTTTTTACCATTTTTAGGTGTTTAAGTTGCTTTTAGAGATTTTAGTGGTGTTTATTTTTTATGTGTTTTTTGGGGTTTTTTGTTTTTTATTAATTTATGGGGTTTTATGGTTTTAGTACCTTTTTAGTTTTTTTACAATTCTATGTTTTTTTAGGTTTTTAGGGGATTTAATTTCTTTTTTCAATGTTTTATTATTTATTTTTATTTTTTAGGGTTTTTACATTTTATAGTACTTTATGGATTTCTTAGATTGATTTGTTTTTTAGAGTTTCTATAGTTTTTAGGGATTTTAATGTTTTTTTGGGGTTTTATGGTTTTTACTGTTTTTAGGGTTCTTGGGATTTTTTAGATTTTTTAGGGGTTGTCTGTTTTTATAGTTTTTCAATTTTTTAGGTTTTTTAGTGTTTATAGTGTTTTTTTATTTTTATTAATTTTTATGAAATTTTTAAGAATTTTATGGATTTTTAGGGTTTTTGGGAATTTTGAGGATTTTTTAGGGTTTTTTGGTTTTTTGGGTATTTAGTGTTTTATGAGTATTTTAGGGGTTTTAATGTTTTTTCTTGATTTTTAGCGGTTTAAAGGTTTCTTAGAACATTTAGAATTTTTATTAGATTGAAACATTTTTGCAGAGTTTAGTGGTTTTAGGGTTTTTATGGAATTTTGGGGTTATTAAATTTTTTTGTGGTTTTATTTTTTATAAGGTTTTGGGAGTTTTAGGATATTTTTAAAAAAATAAAGGGTTTTTATCCTTTTTTAGGTTTTTAGGGGTTTTAAGTGTTTTCTGGATTTTAAGGGTTTCTTAGGGTTTTTCAGGGTTTTTGAGATTTTTTATATTGTTAGGTATTTTTAGGGATTTTGTTGTTTTTAGTGTTTTTTATATATTTGGATGTTTTAATATTTTTAGCAGTTTTTAGGTTTTTTGGGGGCTTTATGTGTTCTATGGTTTTTAGGGTTTTCTTCTCATTTTTAAGGTTTTCTTGGTTTTTATGTTTTTATATATTTTTAGGGTTTTTTAGGATTTTATGCTTTTTAATGTTTTTCGGGATTTTGAATGTTTTTATGGTTTTAGGGAGGGGGTTTATGGTTTTTTTTCGGGGGGGGGGGGGGGGGTTATGGGTGGTTGTTGAGTTTTTTAGGGTTTCAATAGATTTTTATAGTTTTTTATGTTTTTAGGATTTTAAATCCTTTTAGATTTCTAGTGGGTTTTGAAAGTGTTTATGGGGTTTTAAGATTCTTAAGTGTTTTTATGGTTTTTAGAGGGTTTTGAGAGTTTAGGGTATTTTTAGTGTAATTTAGGTGTTTTATCATTTTTTAGGTTTTTTGAGGTTTTAATAGTTTTTTCATTTTCAATGTTTAGTTATATATTTTTAGGTTCTTAGGTGTATTTACGTTTTTAGGTATTTTTAGACCATTTTTTATGATTTTTATATTTTTGGGGGGTTTTAAGGATTTTGAGGGATTCTCGTGTTTTTATGGTTTTTAGGTTTTTAGGGTTTTTATCATTTTTAGTTTTTTATAGGTTTTAATAGTTTTTCTGATTTTGAGGTATTCATCAGGGTTTTCAAGTTTTTAATGTTTTTTATATTTTAAGGAATGTTTTTGGTTTTATAGGATTTTTATGGGTTTTTAGGTCTTTTAAGTATTTTCAGGGTAATTGTGGTTCTTTAGGTTTTTTTAATGATTTTTATGGCTTTTTATCCTTTTAGGGGTTTTTTAGTTTTTATAGATTTTAATGGTTTTATAGTTTTTATCATTTTTAGAGGTTCAAATTCTTTTTAGAATTTAAGTGTTTTTCATGGTTTTTTGGGTTTTTTGGTTTTTATGGATTTTTTGGTTTTCAAGGTTTTAGAATTTTTTAGCTTTTTAGGGAAGTATTTTTTGGTTTTAAATTTTTCATAGGGGGTTTTTCATGGTTTTAGGGTTTTTACCTTTTATGGATTTTTAAGGATTTTTATTATTTTATGATTTTTTGGGGTTTTAGGGATTTTGAGGGGTTTTATGATTTTTTATGGTTTATAGCGTTTCAGGTTTTTATGGGTTTTATGTGTTTTTATGTTTTTATGGTTTTGTTAGGGTTTTATGGATTTTTATATTTTGAAGTATTTTTATATACTTTTTAGGATTTTTATTTTTTTAGGGTTTTTTGGTTTTTTTGGGTTTTCAAGATATTTTTTTGATGTTTTTAGGGTTTTACTATTTTTTAGAGATTTTTAGTGTTTTTATGAGTTTAACGGGTTTTGGGACTTTTAAGTGGGTTTTAGTGTTTTTATGGGTTTTAAGGTAATTTAATTTTTTTAGGGGATTAAATTGTTTTTATATTTTTAATTTTTTAAGTTTTTTTGTGTTTTTAGGGGTTTTATGTTTTTTGGTATTTTTTAGTATTTTTTGGTTTTTAGTGTATTTAGGATTTTTGGGGAGTTTGAGGGGTTTTTTGGGTTTTTTATTTTTAGGGTTTATTAAATTTCTTAGGGGTTTTAAGGGGGTTTTGAGTTTTTTAATGTTTTTAGGTGTTTTAAGGGGTTTTAGTGGTTTTAGTGGTTATTTAGTGGTTGTATGGGTTTTTAGGGGTTTTTAATTGTTATAGGATATTTTATGTTATTTATGGATTTGATGGTTTTTATTTTAATTTATGGTTTTTTATATATTTTGGCATTTTTTAAATTTTTTAGGGGTGTTTTGTGTTTTTAGGTTTTTATGATTTTTTATGTTCTTTAGCTTTTTAGGTTTTTTTATGTTTTAGATTTTTTTATATATTTTTAGGATTATTATTGGTTTTGAGGTTTTTATGCATTTTAAGGGTTTTTATATTTTTTAATGGTTTTTGGGTTTTTTTGGGTTATTTGATTTTTTATAGTTTCTAGCATTTTTTAAGTTTTTTTTAACAATTTTAATGGATTAAAGGGTTTTTATAGTTTATAGTAGTTTTAGGGTATCAATAAATTTTAGGGGTTTTAGGGGGTTTTGGTTTTTAGGGTTTTTAAGGGTTTTTTCATTTTTTAGGTTTTTAGGGGTTTTTAGTGTTTTTTAGGTTTTGAATTTTTCTTTTAGGTTTTTACATGGTTTTTAGGATTTATTTTCTATTATTTATTTTATGTTTTGTTTAGGGATTTATAGTTTTTTTTTCAATTTTAAGGCATTTTGAGGGTTTTTGAGTATTTTAGCGCTTTTATGGTTTTTAGGGATTTAGTGTTTTTAGGTTCATTGGAGTTTTCAGTGTCTTCCAGTTTTTATGGTCATCTACTGGGTTTTTTTAGGGTTTTGGGGGTTTTTATGTTTTAAGGAATCTTATGGTTTTCTAGGATTTATATGGGTTTTAGATTATTTTTGGGATTTTGAAGCTTTTTCGTGTATTTTTTGGCTTTTGTGGTTTTTGTTGTTTTTTGGTGGTTTTGGATTTTTTTTATGATTTTAGGGTTTTATGGGTTTTATAGTTTTTAATATTTTTTGGTTTTAAGGGGTTTTATTGTTTTTAGTTCACTTTTTTGGTTCTTATGTGTTTTGATGTGTTTTATAGTTTTTTGGGGGTTTAAAGTTCTTATGAGTTTTAGGGGTTTTAGGGTTTTTGTCATTTTTTTATGTTTTTAGGGGTTTTATTTATTATTTTGGGATTTAATTATTTCTTATAGGGTTTTGGGTTTTAGGGTTTTGTAATATTTTTATGGATTTTTAGGAATGTTTGGTTTTTTTAGTTTTTCGGGTTTTATATGGTTTTAGTGTTTTTGGGATTTAAATGTTTTTAGGTTTTTAGGATTTCATAGGGGTTTTCAATGTTTTTTTTTTAGGTTTTTAGGGATTTTTATGGAATTTTTATGATTTTTGTGGATTTCTATGGTTTCCATGGTTTTTTATGTATTTTAGTTTTTTTGGATTTTTGGGGTTTTTAGGTTTTTAGTGTTTTTTAGGTTTTTTAGTTGTAATTAGTGTTTGATGTTATTTTTTTATGGTTTTCATAGGGTTTCTCATATTTTTCAAGGATTTTAACATTTTTAGGTTTTTTAGGTATTTTTTTTTATTTTTAGGGATTTTATTGGATTTTTAGGGTTTTCGGGAATTTAGGCTTCTTATAGTTATTATGTTTTTTTTAGGTTTTTTGGAATGTTTTATTTTTTTTGTTATTTGAGATTTTTAAGAGCTTTCTCATTTTTTTAGGTTTAATGGTTTTTAGAGGTTCTTGTGTTTTTAAGGTTTTTTATGGTTTTATAGTTTTTCAGGTTTTTGTGTTTTTTTGTGTTTTTTTGGGTTTTTAGCATTATTTATGTTTTTATGGGTTTTAAGTGATTTTAGTATTTTATTGTTTTCTTAGGGGTTTTTATATTTCTATGGATTTTTAAGGCCTTTTTTGGATTTTTTTGGATTTTTAGGGTTTTTTGGATATCGAATATTTTTTGGGATTTTTTAGAATTTTTATACTTTTGATGGATTTTATTATCTTTTAGGTTTTTAGAGGTTTTATGTGTTTTTAGTATTTTATGTTTTTCTTAGGGGTTTTCAATATTTTTATTTCTTTAATGTTTTAAGGACTTTTAGGGCATGTTTAGGATTTTTATAGTTTTTAGGGTGTTTATGGAATTTTCGGTTTTTTAGTCTTGTTAAGATCTTTTATGGGTTTCAGAGTTTTTTGGTTTTGGTTTTTTTTGTTTTTTTGGTTTTCTGGGGTATTAGGTGTTTTTATGAGTTTAAATCCTTTTATGGATTTTATAATTTATTAACATATTTAGGAGGTTAAAAGGTTTTGAGATTTTTTTGTAATTTTTTAAGTTTATTTTTCGTTTTTAGGGATGCTTAAGGATTTTGGGGGATTTATGGTTTTTATGGTTTTTATTGTTTTTAATATTTTTAGGGTTTTTAGGGTTTTTAGCTTTTTGGGTGGTTTAAGTGATTTTAGGGTTTTAATGTTTTCAGGGGTTTATGGGGTTTTACATTTTATGTAATTTTAAGGGCATTTTATGATTATTAGGGTTTCATGATTCTTACATATTTTATGGTTTTATGTTTTTAAGGGGTTTTCGGGATTTTTATGGGTTTAGGGTTTTTTTAGTTTCTTATGGTTTTAATGGTATTTTTAGTTTTCAAAATTTTTTAGGGTTCAAGGGGTTTTTTTATTTTGGTTTTTTATGTTTTTATGTGTTTTTAGGGTTTTTTATGGTTTTTATATGTTTTTATATTTATAGGGTTTAGGGCAAGGAAGGCTTGGGTCCAGGCTATTCCTGGGACCCCCCAAAATTTTATTAAAAGGGAAGACACAGACACTGCAGACAAGGGAGGGGAGGGATCAACCGATCCACACCCAAAATCCCTTATGTTTGTAGGGATTTTTATTCCCATTATAGGATTTTTATGGTGTTTAGGGTTCTTTGGGATTCTGAGGGGTTTTTTAGGGTTGTAGGGCTTTTATCCTTTTAATGGTTTTAATTGTTTTTAGGTTTTTATGATTTTTTAGGTTTTTTCAGGTTTTTTATTTTTTTAGTTATTTTTATGAATTTTCTATTTTTTATAGTTTTTCGGGATTTTGAGTGTCTTTAGGGTTTCTTTGGGTTTTGGGGATTTTTTTGGTTTTTTTGGTTTTTGTGAGGTTTTAATGTTTTTAGGGTTTTTATGGTTTTCATTTTATATTTAACGTTTTTAGGGGTTTTAAGGGTTTTTAGAGTTTTTAGTGGTTTTTAGTGTTTTAGGTTTTTTATGGTTTTTTATGATTTTAGGGTTTCTTATATTTTAGGGGTTTTAGGGATTTTAGGGACTTCTGTGGTTTTAGGGTTTTAGGGTTTGTTGTTTTTAGGGGTTTTAAGTGTTTTAAGGTTTTATGTATTTTTTCGAGTGTTTTAGGATTTTTTTCATTTTGATAAATTTTTTTTGAATTTTTGGATTCCTATAATTTTTTGGGGTTTTAGGGGTTTTGTGGGTTTTAGGGGTTTTACGTGTTCTTTAGAGAATTTAACATTTTTTAGGAATTTAAGGGTTTTAGGTTTTTTTATGTTTTTAATGTTTTATTTGGTTTTTATGGTTTTTTATGTTTTTTGGAATTTTTAGGTATTTTTTAGGATTTTATTTGTTTTTAGTGTTTTTATAGGTTTTGAAAGTTTTAGGGTTATTAATAGTTTTATAGTTTTTTGGGTTTATAATTTTTATTTTTATTTTTTGGGGTTTGAAGAGGGTTTTAGGGATTTTAATGTTTTTATAGGTTTAAATGGGATTTGAGTTTTTTGTTGTTTTTGGGTTTTTGGGTTTTAACATTTTAAGTATTTTTAGGTTTCTTAGTGGGTTTATGTGTTTTTGGGTTTTTTGAGGATTTCATAGAAATTTTTAGGGTTTTATGGGTTTTTAAATTTTTATTGATATTTATGGGTTTTGAGAATAGTTATGGTTGGATTGGGATTTGAGAGATTTTTTGTGTTTAAGGTTTTTTTGGGGTTTTTTTATTCTTTGGGATTTAGTTTTTTCTGTTTCTATATTTCTAAGAGTTTTATAGAGTTTTTTAGGTTTTTAGTGGTTTTATGTTTTTCATAGTTTTCAATGTCTGTTAGGATTATATGGTTTCTTATGGTTTTCTATGTTTTTCAGAGGTTTATGGTTTTAGGGGTTTTTGGGGATTTTGGGGTTTTAGGGGCATTTTAGGGTTATTAGGGATTTAACATATTTTAGGATTTTAAGGGTTTTAAGTGTTTTATAATTTTAATGTTTTCTTAGGTGTTTTAGGGTAATTTTTGTTTTTTTTCATTTTTAGGAATTTTTTAGTATTTTTATAGAATATTTAGGTTTTTTGGGATTTTGAGGGTTTTAGGTTTTTTTAGGGTTTTTATGATTTTTATCTGTTTTGAAATTTTATAGAGGTTTTATGTATTTTGTGGTTTTTATGAGTTTCTATAGGGCTTTAATGGTTTTTTATGTTTTTAGGTATCTTTAGTAAACGTTTATGATTTTTATGATTTTTATTATTTTTAGGTATTTTGAGGAGTTTTAGATTTTTTATGGTTTTTTATGGTTTTTTGGTTTTTTGGGGTTTTAGTGTTTTTGAGTTATTTAGGTTATTACGATTTCATGTAGTTTTTTAATGTTGTTAGGGGATTAAGGGGTTTTTAGAATTTTCAGTGGTTTCAGGTTTTTTATGGGTTTTTAAAGTTTTTTATGACTTTTAGGTTTTTTAGTGTTTTTAATGTTTTTAGGTTTTTTACAGTTTTTAGCATATTTTAGGTTTTTCTGGGATTTAAGTGTTTTTTAGTTTCTAAGATTTTCACTGCAGTTTTCAAGGATTTTAAGGTTCATGACTATTTAGGGATTTTTAGGTTTTTTTTGGTTTTTATGGTTTTTTGGGATTTTGAGTGTTTTTGGGTCTTTATGGGGTATTTAGTTTTTATTTTTTTTTAGGGTTGTTATGGTTTTTAGAGTTTTAAAAAATTTATAGTTTTGAAGGATTTTTAGAGTTTTTAGTTTTTTTATGTATTTTTTGGGATTTTAGGGTATCTAAGTATAATTTGGGTTTTTTTTGTTTTTAGCGGTTTTTAGGATTTTTTTGGTCTTTTAATGTTTTGGGGTATTTATGCTTTTGGCGGTTTTTAGGTGTTTTTAGCATTTTTAGGTTTTTAAGGGTTTCTTAGTGTTTATGGGTTTTTACGGGTTTTATGGTTTTTTATGATTTTATTTATTTTTTGGGTTTTTTATAATTTTATGATTTCTTTTTTATTTTAAGGGGTTTTAGTGATTTTTATGGTTTTTATGGTTATTTTGTTTTTAGGGTACTATTTGAGTCTTTTAGGGGTTTTAAGGTTTTTGGAGTTTTTTATTTTTTTAGTGGTTTAGTGGGGTTTGAGGGTTTTTAGTGGTTTGATGGTTTTTAATGTTTTATGGGTTTTATGGGTTTTAAGGATTTTGGGGGTTTTAGAGATTTTAATTTTTTAAGGTTTTTATGGGTTTTATGTGATTTTATGTCTTTAGGGTTTTCATCAGGTTTTTTAGGATTTCTTGTTTTTTTACATTTTTAGTGATTTTTCATAATTTTTAGGATTTTTGTGGATTTTTGGGGTTTTTTGGGGGTTTTTTTTGGATTTTTAGAGTTTTTAGTGTTTTAAGAATTTTTTTGAGGATTTAATTGTTTTTAGAGTTTTATGGTTTTCTTAGATTTTTTCAAGGTTTTAGGGTTTGTAATTTTTTTTGTTTTTTAGGTGTTTTGTAGAAATTTTAGGGGGTTTTATGTTTTTTAGGTATTTGATGGGGTTTTATGGTATTTAGGGTTTAAGTGTTTTTAGGTTATTTCTGTGTTTTTAGGATTTTTTTATCTTTTTAGGGTTTTTAATTATTTTGGTTGTTTTTAATGTTTTTAGGTATTTAAATGGTTTTAGAATATTTACTGGTTTGTTAGGTTTTTTTGGGTTTTTAGGGTCATTTAATGTCTTTAGGGTTTTTTATTTGTAGGTTCTTTTAGGGTCATTATAGGGTTTTTTTTATTTTTATTGTTTTTAGGATTTTAGGGGTTTTTTGTGTTTTTAGGTTTTTAGGTTTTCATAGGGTTTTTCTAGGTTTACAGGGATTTTTTAGGTTTTAGGGACTTTTAGGGAATTTTTATATTTTTTATGGATTTTATAGTTTTGAGGGATTTTATGTGGTTTTAAGTGTTTTAAGGGGTTTTATGGTGTTGGGGGTTTAAGGGTTTTCTGAGTTTTTAATGAATTTTTGTAGATTTTTAGGGTTTTTAATATCATATGGGTTTAAAGGGGTTTTAGTGTTTTTAGTAGTTTATAGGGTTTTATGGGTGTTATTGTTTTTAGTCGTTTTTTGGGTTTTGGGTTCTTTTTACCATTATTTGGTTTATTAAAAAAAATATGTTTTTAGGAATTTTAATTGTTTTTATGTTTTTAATATTTTATTATGTTATATTAGGTGTTTAGGGGTTTTTACATTTTTAGGGATTTTTTGGGATTATTTAGAATTTTTTTTGGGTGTTTGGGTTTTATGGAATTTGGGGGGGGGGGGTTAGGGTTTTTAGGAATTATAAAGGTTTCTAGATTATTTTGGGTTTTTAGTGTTTTTATGTTTTTGAGGGTATTATGTGTTTTTAGGTTATTATGTTTTCCTTAGGGTTATTTCATATTTTTTGGGCCTTTTACATTTTTAAGGACTTTTAGGTCCCTCTTAGTATTTTTTATTTTTAGATTCTTTTTGGATGTTTTAGGTTCTCTAATGGGTTTCCATGCTAATTGGTGTTTTATTATGTTATTATGGATTTTTAGAGATTTTTTTTGGATTGTTATGGTTTTTCGGGTTTTTAGGGATTTTTAGTTTTTTTGGGGTTTTACGGGTCTTATAGGTTTTATCATTTTTTATTATTAGGTTTTATTTTTTATTTTATTTTTTGATTTTTAAGGTTTCTAAATGTTTTTTTAGGTTTTAAGAGTTTAAAAAATTTTAGAGTTTTTAATCATTTTTAGGGGTTTTTTGGTTTTTTATGGTTTTATGGGTTTTAGGGTTTTTAAGGTTTTTAGTATTTTTTAGGTTTTTATGGGTTTTAAGTGATTTTAAGGTTTTTATATAATTTTTTAGTCTTTTTTGGATTTTTAGGGATTTTCTAGTCTTTTGGGATTTTTATCATTGTTCGGGTTTTTAGGGATTTTCAGGTCTTTAGTGTTTTTAGGATTTTTTATCTTTTCATATTTTTAGGGATCTTAATTGTTTCAGTGTTATAATCTTTTTATTAAGGGTTTTTGGGTTTTAAGTATTTTTTGACATTTTAAGAGATTTTTATGGATTTTTAGTGTTTTTATTTTTTTTATGTTTTTAATGGATTTTGATGGTTTTACAGTTTTATTGGTTTTTTTTTGGTTTTTTTTGGTTTTTTTGGTTTTTTTAGTTTCTAGGGTTTTATGGTTTTAGAGTCTCTAAATGTTTTTTGGGGTTTAAACGGTTTATAATGTTTTATGGATTTTTTGTTATTTAGGGATTTTTAGGGGTTTTATGGTTTTGATTGGTTTTTTAGTTTTTGATATTTTAGTTTTTTAGGGTTTTTTGTGTTTCTATGTTTTTTATGGGTTTTAAGAGAGATTTTTTAAGGATTTCTTTAGTGTTTTCATGGTTTTTAGGGATTTTTATGTTCTCACAGCTATGTCGGGAATTTTAGGATTTTTATTGTTTAGAGGTTTTTAAGGATTTTGAGGTATTTAGGGTTGTTTAGGATTCCAGGGGTTTTATGGGTTTTTGGATTTTTTTTAGTGTTTTTAATTTTTTTTACAAATTTTTAAGATTTTAGGGGTTTGAAGGGTTTTTTGAGTTTTTAGTGGCTTTTTACGGTTTTATGGGTTTTTAAAGGTTTTTAGGTGTTTTATGGTTTTAGGGGTTATAGAGTCTTTAGAATTTCTTTGATTTTTAAGGGTTTTATGTGTTTACATTTTTTTAAGGTTTTAATAGTGTTTTTCATGGGTTTTAGGGTTTTTTATGTTTTTAGATATTTTTAGGTACTTTAAGGATTTTTATGGTTTTTAGGTTTCTAAGGGGTTTTAAGGGTTAATATGAGTTTTTAGGGTTTTAGAGCTTTAGTAATTTTTACGTGTTTAAAATGTTTTTTGGTTTTTTAAGGATATCATAATGTTTGTTAGGGTTTTAAGGGAAATTTACAGTCAAGGAAATTTAGGGATTTTTTTAGGTTTTATGGATTTTGGGGTTTTTATTGTTTTTTAGGGTTTTGATGGGTTTATTGGGTTTTTAGGATTTTTTTTAATTTTGGACGTTTTTTAGTATTTTTATGGTTTTTTGGGTTTTAGGAATTTTTTTGTGTTTATAGGGTTTTTATGTTTTTAGGGTGTTTCAATGTTTTAAGAATTTTTTGGGTTTTTAGGGGTTCTAATTTTTTTTTATTTTTTTAAGGTTCACTTAGGGTTCACAGAGTTTTAGTATTTTTAAAAAATTTAGAGCTTTTTAGCTCTTTATTAAGATTTTTTTTTGGGTTTTAGGGTTTTTAGGTTTTTTAGGGTATTTTTGGTTTTTTAATAATTTATGGATTTTAGGTATTTTCAGGTTTTTATGGTTTCGGGGTTTTTACGTTTTTTTGTTTTTTATGGTTTTATGGTTTTCTTGGGGGGGTTTTTTTTCCATTTTTGATGGATTTTTTATGATTTGAAAGGTTTTTAGGTGTTTTATGGTTTCCATGGTTTTTAGGGGGATTTAAGGTCTTAATAGTTATTTATGTTTTTAGGTGTATTAAGTGATTTTAGGTTTTTAATTTGTTCTTAGGGTTTTTGGGTTTTTATGATTTTTGTAATTAATATTTTTTTGAGTTATATGAATTTTTAGGTGTTTTTTTTCAAATTTTAAGGTTTTTAGGGTTTTTAGGGTTTTTAGTGATTTTATAATTTTTAGGTTTTTTGTGCATTTAATTTTTTTTAGGATTTTATGGTTTTCTTATAGATTTTAGGGTTTTTAAGGTTTTTACTTTTTTATGGATTTTTGGGCCTTTTTAGGATTTGTTTGGTTTTTTATGTTTTTAGGGGGTTTTGGGTTTTTTAGGTTTTTTTGGACTTTTATGGTTTTTCTGGATTAAGGGGTTTCTTTGAGTTTTTTTAGGTTTTTTAGTGTTTTATAATATTTTTAGGAGTTTAATGGGATTTTAGTGTTTTTAGTGGGTTTTTATGTTTTTATGGGGTTTTAAGGATTTTTTGGGGCATTATGGTTTTTCTAGTTTTTAGGGCTTCTTAGGTTTATAAGGTTTTTTTTGTTTTTTAGAGGTTTTAAGTGTTTATGTTTTTTATGGTTTTTAGGGTGATCAAGGGTTTTTAGGGGGTTTTACATTATAAAATATTTTTAGGATTTTTTATGATTCTTATAGTTTTTAGTAGTTTAGGGATTTTGATGGTTTTTAATGAATTTAGGGTTTTTATAGTTTTTACAGTTTTCGGCATAATATATATATATATTTTGAGTTTTTAATGGTTTAATGGTGTTTTAATTTTTTTAATGTGTTTATGGTGTTAATGTGTTTTTAATGTTTTTAGTGGTTTCTAAGGATTTTGTGGGGTTTTGGGATTTTCTGGTTTATGGGGGAGGTTTATTATTTTGGGGGTTTTTAGGGTTTTAGGGGTTTTCATTTTTTTGTGTTTTTAGTGTTTTTCAGCTATTTATGGAGTTTAAATGTTTTTTTTTGTGTTTTTAAGGTTTTATTAGTATCTTTTAAATTTTTTAAGGTTTTTTATTTTTAGGTATTTTTATGTATTTCATGGATTTTACAGGTTTTAGGGTTTTTTTGGATTTTGAAGGGTTTTAGGGTTTTGTGAGTTTTTATGGGTTATAATGATTTTTAGAGTTTTTAAAATTTTGAGGGATTTAAAGGGGTTTTAGTGAATTTTTTCGGTTTTTATGGGTTTTATGTGTTTTACAGATTTTAATGTTTTTTGGTTTTTTAGGTGTTTCAGGTTTTGTTATGGTTTTTATCATTTATTGGTTTTTTGGGATTTTATGTGTTTTTAGGTTTTTAATGTATTCTTATGGGTTTTCTATGTTTTCAGGTTTATTTATGTATTTAAGGATTTTTATTTCGTTTATAGGATTTTTATGGTTTTTAGTGTTTTTATTGATTTTGATGGGATTTTGGGTTTTTATGGGTTTTTTTAATCTTCTATTTTTTAAGGGTTTTATGTTTTTTAAGGTTCATAACATTTTATTTTGGGTTTTCAGGGTTTTTAGGTTTTTATGCATTTTATGGGGTTTTTTGGGATTTTTTAGAATTTTTTATGATTTTAATTTTTTTTAGGTATTTTGAGGGGTTTGAAGGTTTCTTTAGGTTTTTAGGGGGGTTTTTTGTTTTTTTGATTTTAGGAATTTTTTGAGTTTTTTAGGGTTTTAGATTTATTTTAACATTTTCAGGTGTTTAGAGGATTTTTAGAGTTTTTAGTGTTTTTTTTTGTTTTTAGGTGTTTTATGGGTTTTTAATGTTTTAATGGTTTTTATATTTTTGGGGTTTTCACAGTTTTAGGATATTTTAGGGGTTTGGGGGGGCGGGGGTTTATGGGTTTTTAGGTTTTTAGGGAAAGGAAGATGCGAGGGTCGGGCTATTCTTGGCCCCCCGAAATTTAATAAGAAGAAAAAAGACATAGCAGACAAGGCAGGGGAGGGTTCAAATGACCCACACCCGAAAACCCCTTACAACTCACAAAAAAAAAGAAAATCAAAAAAGAAAAACAAAAAAAAAAGAAAAAACAAACAAAACCAAGAAGCCATTACCAACATCCAGCATCAACCAGCATCCAACAGCTCACAGCTAACCAACAACCAGCATCCAAACTCAAAAAACCAGCATCCAACACCTCCCAGCCAAACAACAACCAGCAGAACCTCCCGTTCAAACAGCAACGCGCATCTCACAACACATATTCCATCATCTATCACCCTCAAAATCAGAATCCTCTTCAACACATTCCAGGGCCAGGGTAATCCTCCCCGCCAGGCAGCAAATAGTATCTAGCAGCATAGGTACAAGCATCCAGTATTACCAAAGCAGACATCTCCCGGCTTGTCAATGCCCATATTCCAACAACCAACATCACTTAACCAAGCATAAGAATCATTATCTTCAAAATCCATCCAACCAGCCATCCACCATCCCAGATTCCAAAGGCCAACACACATCCGACCAGTCAGACAGCAATCAGCACTTGACCAACACCTAGCAGTAGCAAAACAAGAACACCAGCTTATGTGCCTCAAACCCTACCATAGCACCCAATCCACCTTGTTCCGACCCAAAACCTAGTGGCCCCTCACCTCCAAACCAGCATCCAGCTCCATCAGCAACTCACATCCACAACCTCCACGACCAAAGCACCAGCAATTGAACAAACTAAAGAATAACATTAATCAAAGAAAAGAAAAAATACCAGCAATGCAGTCTGATGAAAACTGGATTTGCGATCCTCCAAAGAAGGGTAGAGCACATAACCACCAAGACAGCGTAGAAAAATCTAGAAGCACCATCACAGAATACGATAACAAACCTATATCGGCAGCGCAAGATGAATTCATCCCCACCGTGTCGAACTTCCAGACCGAGCCACCCCTATCGTATTTGCTAAGAATCCGTCACAGATCGGGCCAGAAGAGAAGCTCGCAACATCCCGTCAATGCGGCCCACCATCCTTCACTGAACCGTAAGAAAGTCGATGCTGAAAATCCCTGAATCTTCTTAGGAAGAGAATATTTCTGATCCGCATAAACCAAGGCATGTCGTCGCCAAGTCCAAGCCAAGTCAACACCACCCTTTCTAGATCCCCTTGGAAACCACACCGATCTCATAAGAGGAAGACTGAAGTAGCCTTTGACCGCAATAACAAGATCCTCAGTCCACACATCCAGATCCACCAGACTTGAAGTAAAACTAGAAGAAGAACCTTTGATGCCGTGAAAAGCAACAACGCCAAAGACTGGCGCCACCGAGAGCCTCCAAAGTCCTCCTCCATCAAGGATTAAAACCGCACGCCAAAGCAAGCCGCAACTGACAAGCCAATCCTCAACACGAACAATCGGGAAGACGAATCCTCCGGGAAAAGATGCTGGAAATCGCGATGTCGGGAGGAACCCAGGCGAGAGAGACAGCATCCTCCTAGGGTGTTCTTTTAGGTTTTTAGGGGTTTAAAGTGTTTATAGGTTTTAAATGTTTTTATATTGGTTATTAGGGTTTTTATGTTTTAGGTATTATTTGGAATTTTTTGGATTTTTTGAGTTTTTTAGAGTTTTTAGGGTTTTGGTGGGGTGGGGGGGGGGGGTTTAAGGATTTTGGGATTTCTATGGTTTCTGAATTTTGTAGGTTATTAGGGGTTTTATGTTTTTTTAGGTTTTTTTGGTTTTTAAATGTTTCAAATCGTTTTTAGGGTTTTTATGGTTTTATATACTTTTGGGATTTTTTTGTGAATTTTTAAGATTTTTATGGGCTTTTATTGTTTTTAAGGATTTGGATAGTTTTTGGGTTATTAGGGGTTTAGGGTTTTTTGGATTATATTTTTTTTGTGTTTTTATTGTTTTTATTGGGTTTTCTAGTTATTAAATGTTTTTCGGTGTATGAAGGGTTTATAAATTTTTTTAGTTGTTTGAAGGGATTTTAGCAATTTTTCGGATTCTTAGGGGGTTTGTGTTTTTTTAGAATTGTTGATGTTTTTAATGGATTATTCAGGGTTTTTAGGGCATTTTTATGTTTTTTATGGTTATTTATGGTTTTAGTACTTTTAGAGTTTTGTAGGGATTTGAGTGATTTTCAGTGTTTACAATTGTTTCATGTTTTATAGTTTTTAATGTTTTGTAGTTTTTTTTTGATTTTATAGGATTTTTACAGGTTTTTATAGTATTTTATTATTTTACTAGTTTTATAGGTTTTAGTGTTTTCAGTGGGATTTTGTGGTTTTTATAGTTTTAATTGGTTTTACGGTTTTACAGATTTTAGGGGTTTTAGGGTCTTTTCATGGCGTTTAAATATTTTTAGAATTTTCAGGGTTTTAAGGGTTTTAGGTGTTTTAGGGTTTTATGGTTTTATTGTGGGTATTCAGGTTTTTTAGTGGTTTTTATGTTTTAAGTACATTTTTAGGATTTTTTTTGTTTTTTTTCTTTTTAGAGATTTTAAGGGATTTTAGCGTTTTTTAGGTTATTGGGGTTTTTAGGACATTTATTGGTTTTATAGTTTTTATAGTTTTTTAGTTTTTTAGATTTTTGGAATCTTTTGTAATTTTTAGGATATTTACAGATTTTTAGAGTTTTATTGATTTTGAAGGGTTTTGGGGGTTTTAAGGGTTTTATAGGTTTTTCGAGTTTTTTCGAAATTTTATTGGTTTAAGGGTTTTTAGTGTTTTTTGGGTTTTATTGGTTTTAGGATTTTTATATTTTTCGTGTTTCTGGTCTGTTTATAGTATTTTTGGGTTTTTAATGTATATTATGTTTTTAGGGAAAGGAAGATACGAGGGTCAGGCTATTCCTGACCCCCTCAAAATTTATTAGAGAAAAAAATAAACAGCAGACAAGGGAGGGGTAGGGTCAATAAACCCACACCCAAAAGACCTTAACAAACACACACCCAAAGACCACACAAAAAAGAAAAATCAAAAGAAGACCAGAAACTACGCCAAACTCACAGCAGCTTCAACACCTTCTCAACCAATTCTAGCAGTCGGTAGCTCCATCACCCCTTTATCACTTCCCATCCAATCAGAATCCAGTATCCAAGGCTCACAGAAAAGCAGCGACCATCATCAAATCTCACATGTTCCAACATCTAACACCTTCTCAACAAAAAGCTCCGCTATAAGAATCTCCATCATCCAACATTCACTAGAAACTAGCAACTTACAACTAACCAAAGAACAGCATCGAAACATAAAAAAACCAGCATCCAACACCTTCTCACCAAGAAGATCCACCGCCATAAGCACAGAATCATTAGCACCAAAGACATAAATCTCCCCTTCATCACTTCGGGATAATACAGCAGCTCCATAGCACCCAAAGGAGGAACAAAGTGCAGCACCACTCAGCAGAACCAAAATCCATCATCCATATCGAACCATATCTAAACTAGCTTCGCCACCACGCAGCAGAACAGCAACCATCGCCAAGAACCAACATACATAACCAAATACCAGTGCCCGCAAATCACAACCAAACCAACCATAGCCCAGAAAACTATAGGTAGCTGCCAAACCGCAACACCGAAGCAACTCCCGCTTAGAAAATCAAGAAAAATTCATCTTCCCAAGAAACTAGCAACAGCCTCTGACAAAAGACGACACCAAAACACCAGCATTAACAACAAAATATAACCACCTCCAAGCCAACCAGCTCCAAAAAACTTGAAGCACAAAAAATAGCAACCAACACATCTAAAACCATCATCTCCCAAGGAATCACAGCTCAACATCCAGCAATCAAGGCCTTCGGACCGAACCACATCCTGCATTCCACACCTCATCGCAAAATTAACCACATACCACAAGAAAGTACGCATAAAAATCCGTATATGCCATTTTAACAAAACTGGATGATTCATAACCAACATCACAACCATGAAATAGAAGGACATGGAATGCCAAAATGTCTGACCAGATCTACCATCAATAGCATGGAGCATAGAAGAACCTGAGAGATTGGGAAGAGCACCCACCAGTATCCACTTCACGAACCAAGGAAAGGATCAAACCAGAATATAAAACAACCCTTCTGCAATGCAGGATCAGAAATCGGATAGCTAAAAGCAGAAAAAGTCATTGTTTCCTTTCGCCTTTGAGCTGGAGAAACCCATTAAAGACAGATGTTTCCAATATCTCCACCTAATAGCAGGGGCCGAGAAGGGATCTGGTGCCGACACATGAGTCAGCGTCATCGCTTGCCTTTTGCCTTTTAGGGTTTTTTGAATTTTTTTGGTTTTTAGTATTTTTATCATTCTTATGTGTGTAAATTGTATTTAGGGTTTTGAAGATTACTTAGGGGATTTTTGGGTTTGTAGGGTTTTTTTACATTTTTATAGTTTTTAGGGATTTTTAGGCTTTTTACAGTTTTTTGTGTTTTTAGGGATTTTATGGGTTTTATAGTATTTAGGGTTTCTGTTTTTTGTTGTTTTTTTGCGTTTTTATTTGGGGTTTTTATTTTTTATTGTTTTTAGGGTTTCTAGAGTTTTTATGATTTTATGGGTTTAATGTGAATTTTGGTTTTTATTGATTCCTTAGGTGTTTCAGGAATTTTTGGGTTTTTTATGTGTTTTGGTATTTTTAATGTTTTCTTATACTTGTCATTGTTTTTAGGGATTTTGTGGATTTTAGCGTTTTAGGGTTTTATTGTATTTTTTGGCTTTTAACATATTTTTTGTTTTTAGTGTTCTTATGTGATACTAGGTTTTTAATTGTTTTCTTAGGGTTTTTCAGGGTTTGAATGATTTATTATATTTTTATGGATTTTTAGGGTTTTTTATAATTTTAATTTGTTTTTATACTTTTTATACTATTTTATGTTTATTATGGTTATTTAGTGTTTTTCTGTTTTTTGAGTTTTTAGTGTTTTAAAGGTTTTATATTTTTATTATTTTTTTGGGAAAGGAAGGCACGTGGTCTGAATATTCCTGACCCTCCCAAATTTTATTAGAAAAAAGACACAGCAGACAAGGGAGGGGTAGGGTCAATCAACCCACACTTAAAAACCATGGACACCCCCACAATACCCAAAAGACACACAAACCCACAAAAATCCAAAAAGCAGAAGCAACACAAACATCATCTCATAGCCAAACAGCAGCCTGCAACACCATTTTCATCATCCATCGCATCCTTTACAAAAATATCCTCTGCCAGCATCACATAATCATTAGTTTAAAATTCATAAGTCTCACCTTCGTCGCCTCACAGCAAAGCATCAACCATCACCACGCGCCAAAAACTTTTACAACATCCTAGCCTACGAGCAGCCATCACCAAGCAACTAAAAATCCAGCAACCATCACCTCTTATCCAGTAAAATTATAGCATTTCACACCTAGTATCACATTCATGAACATTGGTTAACCAACACCCATACCTAGAACCCATCCGCAGCTCCCAAAGGGAAGACAACATCCAGCACCCATCAACATTACATAAATCCACCACACTCAATGATTCAAAACAAAACCAACCACAACATAGAATGACATAGTCTAAAATACCTGCCATAAAACAGAACAACATAATGATCCCTTCATCAACAACATGAAACAGATCTGAAAAACTATAAACATGAACTTGGAAATTCTTCACAAACTGATGCTAAGATGATCTCATTTGTGCCTCCTATAGCCTCTGGGAAAAATCAAAAGCCCCCATCACAACATCAAACACCATACGCAAAAATCTATCACAAAGCCGGAGAATCCACCAAGAACCAAGACAATAACAAATTTTATATGTTCCTCCTACAACCTCTAATCAGAACAGGAATCCCCCATTGCATCGTCAAGCACCATTCCCTTTAATTATTTTTATGATTTTTTTGGATTTCATTGAATTTTGAGGGGTATTATGGTGATTTAGGGTTTTTAGGTATTTTAGGTTTTTAAAGTTTTTTTTATGGTTTTTAGATTTTTTAGGTTTTTAATGCTATATTAGTGGTTTTCATGGTTTTTAGGCTTTCTAATTTTTAGGAATTTTATATATTTTTTAGGTTCTTATGGTTTTTAGGGTTTTTAAGGATTTTAATTTTTTAAGGGTTTTTAGGGTTTTTAGGTTTGTCTTGGTTTTTTAGTTTGTAAGTATTTTTTAGGATTTTAATGGTTTTTAAGGATTTTAGGGATTTTTAGATGTTTTTAGGGGATTTATTGTTTTATGGGTTTTTATGTTTTTTAGTGTTTCTAGTTTTTAGGTGTTTTAAGAGATTTTCTATTTTTGTGATTTCATTGGGTTTCTTAGAGTTTTAGGGTAATTGACATTTTTACTGATTTTTTGGGTCTTTTTTAGGATTTTTTTGGGTTTTAGGATTTTTAGAGGTTTTTAGGGGTTTAAAGGAAAATAGTGGTTCTTGGGGTTTTATGTTTTTTAGGTTTTAGGGTTTTTAGATTACTTAAGGGTCTTTGTTTTTTTTCTAGAATTTTTACTTTTTTGGGTTTTATGGGTTTTTAAAGGTATTGATGGTTTTATGAGTTTTACTGGTTTTTATGGTTTTTAGGGGTTTCATGGTTATTATCATTTTGATGGGTTTTAGGAGTTTTTAGGTATTCAGCGTTATATTGGTTTTGTATTGGTTTTAAGTGATTTTGGTTTTTAATATTTTCTAATGCTTTTTAATGTTTTTATGTTTTTAGGGATTTTTAGGGCATTTTTTGTTTTTTATTTATTTTTAGGGGGTTTTGGATTTTAAGGGTTTTTAGGGGTTTAGGGTTTTTATGAATTTTAGGATTTTAGAATTTTTTAGTTTTTTATCCTTTTTTGGGTTTTTGGGGTTTTAATAGTTTTTGGGTTTTAAGTGTTTTTGGGTTTTAAGTGTTTTTGGGTTTCAAAGGGTTTTTTGGATTTTACATTTTTATGGATTTTAGGGCCTTTTTTTGGGATTTTTATGGTTTTCATGTTTTTAGGGGTTCTTTGGATTTTTATGACTATTTGGGGTTTTAGGGTTTTTATGTTTTTTGGAATTTTATTGTTTTATTTGTGTTTTTTAGGATTTTTAATACTTTTAGAGTTGTTTATCATTTTTAAGAGTTTAAAGTGTTTTTATAGTTTTTTGTAGTTTTTAATGTTTTATTGTTTTTTAGGAATTTCTAAGGATTTTACTTTCTTTTAGGATTTTTATGGTTTTTATGAGTTTTTATGGTTTTTAGAATTTTTTTAATTTTTTTAGTAGTTTAAAGTGTTTTTAGGTTTTTATTTTTTTAGATGTTTTCAGGATTTTTAGGTGTGTTTACATTTTAATAGTTTTTAGGGATATTTATGATTCTTTTGGTTTTTATGGTTTTAGGGATTTCAAAGGTTTTTTGGGTTTTTTGGGTTTTTTGGGTTTTTTGGGATTATAATATTTTTATACTTTTTATGTTTTTTTTTGTGTTTTTATATTATTTTTGAGATTTTTTAGGATTTTACGGTTTTTTAGCATTTTTAGGGATTGAAAGTATTTTTAAAGTTTTTAGTTTTTTTTATATGTTTTATGGGGGTTTTAAGGTTTTTGGGTGTTTTATTATTTTTTGGGGTTCTATGGTGTCATGGTATTTTTTAGGTTTTTACTATTTTTAGGCTTTATGGGGTTTAAGTGTTTTTAGGTTCTTAAGGGTTTCTTGGGATTTTTTTTGGGTTTTTAAATTTTATGGATTTTTTGGGATTTTAGTGTTTTCATGGATTTTAGAGTTTTTATAGATTTTGAGGGGTTTGGGGTTTTTGAGTTTTTATGGGTTTTAATGGTTTTTATATATTTTTAAAAAATTTAATGGTTTAAAGGCTTTTTGAGTATCTTCTATTTTTTATGGTTGTTATGTATTTTTTTGGTTTTCATTATTTTTAGGGTTTTATGTTTTTTAGGGTTTTAGGGGTTTTTTTGTTTTTTATTATTTTACGGTTCTTAGGGGTTTATAGTGTTTTTCGGTTATTAAAGTTTTCTTATATTTTTTCAGGGATTAAAGGGTTTTTGGGGTTTTTTGAATTTTTAGGGCCATTAGGGGATTTTTTTTTGGTTTTTATGTCTTTAGGGATTTTTAGGGGTTTTAAGGTTTTAGGGTATTTAATAGATTTTAAATTTTTAAGGGGTTTAAGTGTTTTAGGTTTTTAATATTTTCTTAGGGTTTTTTTGGTTTTTAGGGTTTTTTACATTTTTGGGGTTTTTAGGGAATTTTTAGGAATTTTTATGGATTTTTTGGGTTTTAGGTATTTTGAGTATTTTAGGGTTTCTTTGGGTATTTAGGGCCTTTATGGGTTTTTAGGTTTTTAGGGGTTTTGTTAGTTTTTAAGGGTTTAAGGGTTTTAAATTTTTTTAAACATTTTTAGGGGTTTTAGAGTTTTTTGTGGTTTTAGAGTTTTTATGTGATTTTACAAATATTTAATGTGTTATGGGGTATTATATTTTAATGGTTATTAGGGATTTTAGTGTATTTTTAGTTTTTAGTATTTTATGGGGATTTAAATGTTTTTAGGTTTTAAATATTTTCTAGTTGTTCTCAGGGTATTTAGGGTTTTCTAAATTTTTGCGATTATTGGGGATTTTTAATGATATTTATTTTTTTAGAGTTTTTTGTTTTTAGGACGGTTTTTATAGTTTTAGGGTTTCAGGGTTTTTAGGGTTTTTAGTGTTTTTAGCATAATTTAGTTTTTCAGGGGGTTTTATGATTTTTTAGTTTTTTATTTTTTTGAGGTTTTTTCATGTTTTTTAGGTTTCATATATTTTTAGGCATTTTGGTGATTTTTTAGTATTTTTATGGGTTTTTACTGTTTTTATGGATTATAAGGGGTTTTAGGGTTACTAAAAGTTATTTTTGGTTTTGGGGTTTTTAGTGGTTTTTGTGTTTTTAGTGTTTTTAATGTTTTTTACAGTTTTTTTTACATTTTTCAGTGTTTAAATGTGCTTTTGAGTTTTTAGTTACTTTTCGTGGTTTTATGTGTTTATAGGGTTTGTTAATGTTTTTGGTTTTTTATTTTATTTGGTTCTTTATAATTTTTTAGGTTTCTTAGGAGTTTTATGTGTTTTTATGTTTTTTAGGTTTTAATAGTCTTTTAAAGACTTTTATAGGTATTTTATGTTTTTAGATATTTTTAGGTTTTTAGGATTTTTTTTGTAGGGTTTTGAGGGATTTTGATGGATTAATGTTTTTTGGGGGTTTAACAGTTTATTTAGTTTTATTATATTTAGTTTTTTATGATTTTTTATGTTTTTTGTGTTTTCAGGGGTTTTTAGAGTTTTCATTGGATTTTAGGGTGTTTATATGGTTTTATGTTTTTTCATGTTTCTAGGTATTTTATGGTTTTAGGGGTTTTATGTTTTTGGGGTCCTTTTATGGGTTTTAGGGTGTTCAGTGTTTTTTATGTTTTTAAGGGATTGAAGTGTTTTTTTGGGTTTTATGATTTTCATATAGTTTTTCATGCTTTGTAGTGTTTTTTATGTTTTTAGAATTTTATTAGTATTTTAATGGTATTTTTGGATTTTAGTTGATATGGAGGGGTTTGGAGGGACTTTAGGGATTTTAGGGTTTTTTAGGGTTTATATGGTTTTATGGGTTTTAACATTTTTATGTTTTTTAGTGGTTTTAAGTCTTTTTATATTTCTATAGATTTCTATGGGTTTTATACTGTTTTTATTTTTTAGGTATCATTATCAATTGTTTATAATGTTTATAGTTTTTTAGGGTTTATAGGTATTTTTATGGGATTTAAGGGTTTTAGGGTTTTTTGGGTTTTTTGGTTTTTTTGGGGGTTTTATTGTTTTTTGAGTTTTTTAGTGATTTAGAGTTTTTATAGTTTTTATTAATTTTAGGGGTATAAGGTGTTTTTAGATTTTATTATGGTTATAGGGTTTTTATGGGTTTATATTTTTTAATGATTTTTAGGGGTTTTTATGTTTTTTATTGTTTCATTTGGCAATTTTTGGTTTTTCATTGTATTTTATGTTTTTATAGGTTCTATATGTTTTTGGGGTTTCTATGAATTTTCTTAGGGGTTTTCAGGATTTTCATAATATTTACAATTTTTCGGGATTTCAAGGATTTTTAGGAGTTTTTTGGGGTTTTAGGGTTTTTAGGGATTTAAAAGGGGGTTTGTGTTATTTAGTGTTTGTAGTGTTTTTAGGGTTTTTGGGTCTTTTGGGTTATTGTTGAGCATTTAGGTTTACTAGAGTTTTAAACATTTTACAATTTTGAAGGCATTTATGATTTTTAATGGTTATAAAATTTTTATGGGATTATAGGATTCTGTAAAGGTTTTTAGTGGTTAATTATATTTAGGGGATTTATGTTTTTTATCGTCTTTTAGTGTTTTTAGGGTTTTTAGAATTTTGTAAATTTTTAGGGGTTTTATATGATTTTAGGGTTTCAAGGTTTCCTTCGATATTAAGGGGTTGCATGTGTTTTTTATATTTTTATGGATTTCTAGCAATTTTTTTGATATTTTAAGATCTTTTGAGATTTTTATTGGTTTTAGGGGTTTCTAGGGTTTCAAGGGTATTTTGCTTTTTCTGAGGGTTTTGGGTATTTTGGGATTTTTATGGGTATTATGGTTTTTAGAGTTTTTGGTGGTTTTTCATGTTTTAATGGTTTATTGTGTTCTTTATGGTTTTGGGGGTCTTTAGTTTTTATAGGATTTTACAGTTTTAGAGTTTTTAGGGTTTCTAATGTTTTCAGGTTTTTAGGGGTTTATGTGATTTTTGTTTTTTAATATTTTCTTAAGAGTTTTAATGATTTTTTGGGTTTTTTATGTTTTTAGGGATTTCTAGGGGTATTAATTATTATTTTGGTTTCAAATATTTTCTGCAGGTTTTTAGGTATTTTAGGTTTCATTACATTTTTGGATATTTTTAGGTCTTTTTATGATTTTTATGGGTTTTTTGGATTTTAGGTATTTGAGGGGGGTGTAGGGTATTTAGGGTTTTACTATTTCAATAGTTTTTAGGGTTTTTATGGTTTTTCAGTTTTTTGTGGTTTTTATGGTTTTTTGGATTCTTTTGATGTTTTCATGAGTTTAAAGAGTTTAAAGAGTTTTTATTGGGTTTTAAATTCTTACGGATTGTTATGGTTTTTTAATGTTTTTAGGGGTTTTATGGTTTTTAGGGTATTTATTGGGTTTTTTATGATTTTAGCGTTTTTAGGTTTTTAGAGGTTCAAAGTGTTTTTAGTTTTTTATGGTTTTATTAGGGTTTTTTAATGTTTTTATGGGTTTTTTGGTTTTTATATATTTTGTGGGTTTTTAGGGGTTTTATTGTTTTGTATGAGTTTATGGTTTCTTTATTTTTTTATGAATTGTAAATTTTTATAGAGTTTTTTATGTTTTTACAGGTTTAATGTGTTTTTAGAGTTTCTTAGTGGTTTTAAGGTTTTTATGGGTTATTTGGTCTTTTATGGTTTTTTAATTTTCTATTTTTAAGTTGTTTTTTGGGTTTTAGGTTCTTTTAAATTTTTTCGAATTTTTAGCAATTTTTATATTTTTAGGTGTTTTAAGTGTTTTAAAATTTAAATGTTTTCTTAGGGTTTCTGAAGGTTTTTTGTGTTATTTAATTTTGTATAGATTTTTAGGAATTTTTTTTATTTTAATTGGTTTTTAGGGTTTTTACGGATTATAATGTTTTTTAGGGTTTTAGGGTTTTACATCTTTATTGGTTATTTTGGGTTTTTAGTGTTTTTTGTGTTTTTATTTCTTTACTTTGTTTTGGTTTTTAATTTATACTTATGTTTTGTCAGGATATTTGGGGTCTTTTACATTTTTAGTAATATTAAATTCATTTTTAGTGTTTAATGGTTTGTAGGGTGTTTAGAGATATTGAGGAAAATTTAGGGGTTTATGGATTTTAACAATATTTTAGTTTCAGGGGTTTTAAGTGATTTAAGGTTTTTAAGGTTCTTTTAGGGGTTTTCAGTTTTTTGTAGTTTTTTTAATGTCTTTGGGGAATTTTAGAGAATATTTTTATTTTTATTATTTTTAAAATTTTAAGTGATTTTGAGGGTCTTTATGGTTTTTGGGGTTTTTAGGGTTTTTGGTTTTTTGGGATTTTGGGTGTTTTTTAAGGTTTTTGCTATTTTAAGAGTTTTTTAATGTCTAAGGGGTTTAAATTGTTTTATATTGTTTGTTATTTTTTAGGGATTTATTGGTATTTAGGGTTTTTATTGTTTTATTATTTTTATTGGTGTCATGGGTTTTAGGGATTTAGCATTTTTAGGACTATTTATGGGTTTTTGAGTATTTTATGTTTTCATGGGATTTCAGTGTTTTTATGTTTTTATGGTTTTATGGTTTTCTTATGGGTTTGTAGGGTTTTCACGGGTTTTTATGTTATTAGTTCATTTCAAGGATTTTTGGATTTTTTTTGGTAATTAGGGTTTTTAGGAATTTTGAGGGATTTTTTTTGTTTTTAGGGGTTTTAGGTTTTTTGTAATTTTTTGGTCTTTTAAGAGATTTAGGTGTCTCTTGGGACTTAATGTTTTATTAGGGTTTTTAGTATTTTTAGTATTTTTATATTTTTGGGGATTTTTTGGGATTTTTAGGATTTTTAGGATTTTTATGGTTTCAGGGGTTTTTTCAGATTTCGACAGTTTTTAGAAATTTTTATGGATTTTTTTTGTTTTTATGGTTTCTTGTGTTTATTATGGTTTTATGGTTTTAGAGTTTGTAATGATTGTAGAGTTTTAAAGGTATTTTAGTGGTTTTAGAGTGTTTATGTATTTTTAGGGTTTTAAGGGTTTTACGGGGTTTTATGGTTTGTATAATTTCATAGTTATTTAGGGTATTTAATATTTTTGTTTTTATGGTTTTTTAGAGTTGTGGGGGTTTAAAGTATTTTTAGGGAATTTTAAGGTTCTTAGGGGTTTAAATGTTTTTAGCTGTTTTAACGGAATTTTTAGTATTGTTTTGGATTTTAGGGTTTTATGGATTTTGAGGATTTTAAGGTTTTTAGGTTTTTTAATATTTTTATTTTTTTAATTTTTTTTAACTTTTTAGGTTTTTATGTTTATTTATAATTTTTATCTTTTTAGGGGTTTAAAGGTATTTTAGTGTATTTACTTTTGTGCTATTATTTTTTCATTTTTAATTGTATTTAGATGTTTTTTGGGTTTTTACGATCTTTTGATGGTTTTTTCATTTTTAGGATTTTTAGTGGTTTACGGGTTTTTAAGTTATTAAGTTTTTCATAGGGGTTTTTAGGGGTTTTAGGGATTTTTATATCTATAGGTATTTTTAGTGATTTTTTATGATTTTTATAGTTTTGTGGGTTTTTCATATTTTGGGATTTTTTGTTTTTTAGGGGTTTTAGGGTCTATATTATTTTAATTTTAGGGGTTTTAATTGTATTTACGTTTTTAAAGATTTCTTAGGGTTTTTCATGGGTTCTTATGATTTTTATATTTTTAGGGATTTAGTTATTTTTTCGGTTTTTATGGGTTTTTATGTTTTTAGGTATTTTGAGTGTTTTTAGAGGTTTTAGGGTTTTTATGTTTTTTTTGTTTTTTTGGATTTTAGGTTTTTAATTTTTTTTGTATTTTTATGGTTTTTTATATTTTTTAATGTTTTTAGGGGTTTAAAGGTTTCTTAGAGTTTTTATTGGACTTTAGGTTTTTTTTGGGTTTTTAGGGATTTTTATGATTTTATGTTTTTTAGGGTTTTAACGATTTATTAGTTATTTTCAAGGTTTTACGTTTTTTTATGTTTTCATGGGTTTTTAGGTATTTTTTACTGTTTTTATTATTGATAGGTATTTTTATGGGTTTTAGTGTCTTTTGGGTTTTTGGGGTTTTTGGTTTGTAGGGGTCTGAAGTGTTTTTTTGGTTGTTATGTTTAGTTTAGAGTTTTAGTTTTTTTTTATGTTTTTTTGGATTTTTATGGGTTTAAAAAAATTATGGGTTTTTAGGGTTGAGGGATTTTTATAGTTTTTTAAATTTTATAAGGGTTTTATGTTTTTTTGGGTTTTAGGGTTATTATGGTTTTTTGGGTTTTTTATCATTTTTAGTTCTTTTATTGTTTTTATAGTGTTTTAGAGTTTTTTAATATTATTATGGTTTCATATGGTTTTTAGAGTTTTTAGTGTGGTTTCGGGTTTTTGTTGGTTTTTAGGGGTTTTTAGGTTTTTTTGTGGTTTTCTCTTTATAAGGGTTTTTAGGGTCTTTTAGTGTTTTTAGGGTTTTAGTGTCTTTTAGTGTTTTTAGGGTTTTTAGTGGTATTATGTGCTTTTATATTTATAATTTTTCTTAGGGATTTTCCATATTTTTAGGCTTTTTACATTTTTTAGTGACTTTTAGAGATTTTAAGGATTTTAGTGTTTTTTAAAGAATTTTGAGGTTTTTCTGTGTTTTTTAGAGTTTTATTGGTTTTTAGGGTTTTATAATTTTTAGTAATTTAGGGGTTTATGTGTTCTTTTGTTTTTATGGTTTTATTAGGGAGTTTTTTAGTATTTTTGGGGTTTTTTAATGTTTTGGGTTTTTTTATTACTTTTTTAGGATTTGTATGCTTTGGGGGTTTAGGGGTTTTTAGGGTTTTTAGGGTTTTAGGAGTTTTAGTGTTTTTATGTTTTTAGTATTTTTAAGTGATTTTATGATTTTATTGTTTTCTTAGTTATTTCATGGTTTTTACATTGTGGGGATTTTTATGGACTTTTAGGACATTTATGGTTTTTTGGATTTTATGGATTTTGAGGGTTTTTAGATTTTTTTGCATTTTTAGGGTTTTATAACATTTATGGGGTTTTAATGGTTTTGAGTTTGTAGAGGTTTTAATGTATTTCAGATTTTATTAAAATTTTAATGAATTTATTGTTTTTAGGGGTTTTGTGGTTTTTATGGTTTTAGGAGTATTATGGGTTTTTAGGGTTTTTAGGGTTCTGTGTTTTTAGGTTTTTTAGGTTTTTCTAGTTTTTTAGGTTTTATGGTTTTCTTAGGTGTTTTTAGGGATTTTATAGATTTTTCATGTTTATAAGGATTTTAAGGTTTTCTTTAGAATCGTTATGGATTTTTTGGGATTTTAAGGATGTAGTGGGTATTTTTATGTTTCTAAGATTTTTTAAATTTTTACTATTTGAGGGTTTTATTGGATTTTATGGTTTTTAGGGTTTTTATGAATTTATTAGGATTCAAGGGTTTCGTTGATTTTATTAGTGTTTAAAATATTTCTTTGGGAGCTTTCATGTTTTTAGGTGTATAAAGGGTTTTTAAATTTTTAGGGGGTTTTAGGGTATTAGGGTTCTAGTGTTATTTTTGAATTTTTATGGATTTAAGGATTTTTAGTGTTATTTACAGCTTTTTAGGGTTGTTAGTATTCTAATTTTTTTCTGGGTTTTTAGTGTTTTTAGTTTTTTAAGGGGTTATTCGGGGGGTTTGAAATTTTCATAAAATTTTATAGGATTTTAGGGATTTTTTTGGATTTTTATGGCCTTTTATGATTTTTGGGGTTTTTGAGGGGTTTTTTGGTTATTTGGATTTTTAGTGAGTTTATGGTTTCTTCAGTTTTCAGTTTTGTGAGTTTTGTAGGTTTTTAATGTTTTAAAAGTTTATATGGGTTTAAAATATTTTTTTATTTTTAGTGGTTTTTTATGATTTTATGGGTTTTCAGGTATTTAAGGTGTTATAAGTTTTATGCTTTTAAGAAGTTTTAGGTTTTTAGGGATTTTAAGTGTTTTTTTGGTTTTAAAGGTTTTCTTAGGGTTTTAAATTATTTTTAGGGTTTTTATGTATGTATGTTTTTAGGGATTTTTTATGAATTTTATGGTTTTTTATGGTTATTATGGATTTTAAGGTTTTTAGAGCTTTTACAGTTTTATGGGTTTTTTGTTTTTAAAATTTTTAGTATTGTTTAGGATTTTTATTTTTTATAGGGTTTTAAGGTTTATGATGGGTTTTATGGTTTTTACAATTTTTTAGGTTTTTTATAGTTTTCAGTGTTTTTAAGGTTTTTAGGTGCTTTAAGTGTGTTTAGGATTTTATGGTTTTCTTAAGGGTTTTTAGGGTTTTCAGGGTATTTATGTTGTTAGGGATTATTAGGGATTTTTTCCCATTTTTTTATTTTTTTCTTGGGGTTATCTACCTTTTTAGGTTTTTTATGCATTTTTTGGGTTTTAAGGTTTTTTTTTAAATTTTTAAATTTTTTTAAATTTTTATAGATATTTTGTGATTTTAATAATTTTCAAGGGATTAATGGGTTTTTAGATTTTTTTAGTGAGATTTTAGGGTTTTAATGTGTTTTTGGAGATTTTTAAGGTTTTTTAGGTTTTAATGGTTTTTAGGGGTTATAGAGTATTTAATGGTTATTGGGGTTTTAGTGTTTTTTGGTTTTTAAGGGATTTAGAGTGTTTTTTTATTTTTAATGTTTTCTTAGGGTTTTTCATGGTGTTTATATTTTTATATTTTTAAGGGTTTTCAGGGATTATTTATATTTTTATGGTTTTTTTGGGGTTCATGGATTTTGAGGGTTTTTTTGAGATTTCTAGGGTTTTAGGGTATTTATGTTTCTTTTTGTGTTTTGTAGGTTTTTTCTATGTTTTTCGAATTTTAAGGTTTTCTAGATTTTCATAACATTTCTAGGGGTTTAAAAAATAATTATAATTTTTAGTGGTTTTTTGGGTTTTTATGTGTTCTAGGGTGTTTAAGGTTTTTAAGAGTTTTTATGGTTTTTATGGGTTTTAAGTGTTTTAAGGTCATTATAGGGTTTTTGGGGTGTTTAGTGATTTTAATGTTTTTCAATGTTTTATATGTCTTTAGGTTTTAAATATTTTCTTATGGGTTTTCTGTATGTTTTTGGTTTTATATATTCTTAGATATTTGTAGGTATTTTTATGATCTTTATGTTTTTTATGGGTTTTAGGGTTTTTTATGGTTTTTAGGTTTTTATTATTTTTAAGGGTAGTAAATGTTTTTATAGTTTTTCATAGTTTTAAGGTGTTTTATAGGTTTTTTATTATTTTAGCGGTTTAAATGGTCATTAATATGCTATTCTCTTTTTAGGGTTTTTATGGGTTTTAGGGAATTTTAAATTTTTTATGGTATTTTATGGTTTTCAGGGGTTTTAGGGTCCTTTAGTTTTTTTAATTTTTTGAGTTTTTAGTTATTTTAAGTGTTTTAGGTTTATAAGGTTTTCTTTGTGGTTTTAGGTATTTTTAATGTAATAGAGAATTTTATGCCTTTTAAGGATCTTTATTATTTTGACGGGATTAGGGATATTGAGGGTTTTTAGTGATTTATGTTTTTCAAGGGTTTTTAGGGTTTTTTTCGTTTTTAGGGGTTTTACTTTTTTTATATTTTTTAATGTTTTTAGGGGTTGAATGAGGTTTTAGAGTTTTTTGAATATTTTAATAGTTTTATTGGTTTTTAGGGGATTTTAATTTTTTTCATTTATATTTTTTAGGGGTTTTATGGGTTCTATGGTCTTTTAGGGTTTTTTCGTTTTAGGGGTTTTGTGGTTTTAAGTATTTTTACGTTTTTAAGGTTTTATTTAGGGGTTTTAGGGGTTTTACAGGTTTTCAAATTTTTACAGGTTTTTAGGATTTTTATGGTTTTTTTGGTTTTTTGGATTTTTATTAGTTTTTTAGGGTTTTAAGGTTTTTTACAATTTTTTTTACCATTTTTACAGTTTTGAGGGGTTTTTAGATTTTTTGTGGGTTTTAGGGTTTTATATGTCTTTTTTGGTTTTTTGGTTTTTTACGTTTTTTATGATTTTATGTGGTTTTAGGGTTTTCACCCTTTTTTAGGTTTTTAGGGGTTTTAACTATTTTTATGTATTTATTGCATTCTAAAAGGTTTTTAGGTATTTTATGGGTTTTTACATTTTTAGGGATTTTAATTATTTTTTGTTATTTTTGGTCTTAAAGGGGTTTTGATGGGTTTTAGGGTTCTTTGGGTTTTTTAATTTCTACGGGGATTTAGGGGATTTGAATTTTCTTAGTTTTTTTAAGGTTTTTAAGTGTTGTAAATTTTTTATGGGTTTAAAGGGTTATTATAATTTTTAGTGGTTGTTATAGTTTTTATGTGTTTCTATTATTTTATGGTTTTATGGGTTATTGTTTTTTTAATGTGTTTTACAGTTTTTATGGGTTCTAGAGGTTTTTTGGTGTATCAGGGTTTTATGTACTTTTAGGTTTTTAAGGTTTTCTTAGTGGTTTTCAATTTTTTTGTTCTTTATGTTTTTTGATATTATTAGGTATTTTTTAATTTTATATGGTTATTTGGCATTTTTTGGGTATTTTGAGTTTTTACGGAGTTTTAGGGTTTTCACGGATTCTAGAGTTTTTAGCGTTGTTTAGGATTTTTATTGGATTTAATTGTAATTAGCGTTTGAATTTTTTCTTAGGTTTTTTCAGGTTTTTAGTTTTTTGTACATTTTTAATGATTTTTATGGATATTTTATTATTTTTATGGTTTTTGGTTTTTTATGGGATATTATAGTTTTTAGGGTTCTTAGTCTTTTTAGGGGTTTTTTGGTTGTTTTTTTATGGTTTTTTTATTTTTATGGGTTTTGAGGTTTTTAGTGTTTTAAATGCTTTTATCGGTTTAAATAGATTTAAGAGTATTTAGTGTTTTTTAGGAATTTATGGGTTTTAGAGATTTTAGTGGTTTTATGGGTTTTTATGGTTTTTATAATTTTTTCTATTTTTTGATTTTTTATCATTAATTAGTTTTCTATGGGTTTTAACTATTTTTAGAGTTTTGTGTTTTTAATAGGGTATTTTTTTGGGGTTTTAGGGTTTTAATGATTTTTTTGGTATTTTTAGGGATTTTAGGTTTTTTATTATTTTTATGGTTTTTAAGGATTTTCTGGGTTTTTACTGTTTTTAGGGTTTTTATGGGTTTTTATGGGTTTTTATTGGTTTTTTGTGTTTTTTTGGGTTATAAAGGTTTTTTAGATATTTTTTGAACTTTTTAGGGGTTTTAATGGTTCATAGGGTTTTTTAGAGATTTTAGGGGTTTAAGGATTTTAGCATTTCGTAGGTTTTTAGGAGTTTTAAATGATTTTATGTTTTCATGTTTTTCTTAAGTTAAATGTGCTTTTTTTGTTTTTAGGGATTTATTGCATATTTTTCTGATTTTTAGGGTTTTTGATTTTTTTTGTGTATTTAGGGTTCTTAGGGTTTTAATGGGTTTTTTGGGTTTTTTAGTTTTTAAGGTTTTTAAGATTTATAGAGTTTTTAATAGATTTTGGGGTTTATTGTTTTTATTTTAATTTTTTAGGATTTTTAGGTTTTTTGGGGGGGTTTATGGTTTTTAGGGATGTTTATGGGTTTTAGGGAGTTATAGGGTTTTTAGGAACTTTATGTTTTTAGAATTTATTAGGTTTTTTGGGGTTTAATGTGTTTTTATGTTTTTAGGGTTTTATTATGGATTTTATTGGCTTTTAGTGTTTTTTGGTTTTTTGGTTTTTTAGATATTTTTAGGGATTTTATGGGTTTTTAAGTTTTTTAGGTGTTCTTTCAGGATTTAGGGGTTTTATGGTTTTAAATGTTTGTTTAATAATTTTTTGTATTTCTTAGTTTTTTTGGGGGTTTTAATTTTTTTTAGGTTTCAATGTTTTTACGGGTTTTAAATGATTTAGAGTTTTTTATACTTTTAGGTATTTCTAGGGTTTTTAGGATAATTATGGTTTTTAGGATTTTGACGATTTTGAGTGGTTTTATGATTTTTTAGAGATTTTAGGTTTTTTATGGTTTTGTTTTGTTTCTATGGTTTTTTTATTTTTATGTTTTTCTATTTTTTATAGTTTTAATGATTTTTAGGGGTTTAGAGTATTTTTAGAATGTTTAGTGGGTTTTAGGGTTTTATGGGTGTTTTGGGATTTAATGTTTTTTGAGATTTATATGGTTTTAGGGTTTTATATTTTTATATTTTTTGGAGGGATTACATTTTTAAGGTTTTCGTAGGGATTTTCAGGGTTTTTATGGGTTTTGTTAACATATGTTGTTATTTTTAGGGATTTTCCTAGGATTTTTTATGGTTTAAAATGTCTTTAGGGATTTTGAGAGTTTTCTAGGTCTTTGTGATTTTTTAAATATTTAGGGATTTTTTGAGTTTTTAATGGTTCAAAGGTTTTTTAGAATTTTTTAACATCTTTAGTGTTTTAAATGGATTTTAGATTTTTCTTGTGGGGTTTTAAGGTTTTTAAGTGATTTCAAGGTTTTTTGGGGTTTTAATGGTTTTAGGGGTCTTAGGGATATTTAGTGGTTTTATTATTTTATGATTTATAGTGTTTTTAATTTTTTCAGGTTGTTAAGGATTTTTTTGCAGTTTTTTCATGGTTTTTGGTGTTTTTTTGTTTTTAGGTATTTTACATCATTTTTAGGATTTTATGTATTTTTAGAATATTTAGGGAATTTGATGATTTTTATGGGGTTTTTAGGGTTTTATGGATTTTAGAGATTTTAACATTGGTATGTCTTTTAGGTAATTTAAGTATTTTTCAGTTTTTATGGTTTTCTTTTGCGTTTTCACGTTTTTAGAGTTTTTTACATTTTTTGGGTTATTTAGCTATTTATTGTTTTTTGGGTTTTTAAAACCATTTTTGGCTTTTTGATGTTTTTTTATTATTTTTAATGTTTCAGGGTTTTAAATGGATTTAATTGTTTTTTGGGTTTTAATTTTTTTAAAGGTTTTTAAGTATTTTAATGATTTGGGGGGGTTATGTTTTTAGGGGTTTATGGGTTTTCTACAGTCCTTCCGGGTTTTACGATTATTTAGATTTTTTAGGGGTTTTAGGTGTTTTTTTGTTTTTATGTTTTTCATAGGGTTTTTTAGGGTTTTGGGGGTTTTACAGTTTTAAGTATTTTTAGAGATTTCTATGTATTTTTATATTTTTAGGGTTTTTATGCAATTTCAGAGGTTTTAGGGTTTTTAGTGTTTTATTTTTTTTTTGGGTTTTAAGGGGTTTTATAGTTTTTATCATATTTAGGGGTTTAGAGTGTATTTTAGAGTTTTTAATTATTTTGAGGTTTTATGGGTTTTAGGGTTTAAAGGATATGAGGGAGTTTTATTGTTTTTATGGATTTTAGTGTTCTAGGGTCTTCATTTTTTTTTATCATTTTCATGTTTTTAGAGGTTTTTTGTTATTTTAGGTTTTTAAGGTTTTATTAGAGGGTTTTCAGGGTATTTATAGGTTTTACATTTTTATTTATCATTACATTTTTTAATTATTATTATGGTTTTTATGGGTTTTTTGGTTTTTTGGGGTTTTAGGGTTTTTCGTGTTTTTTAGGGGTTTAAAGGTTTTTTAGAGTATTTTATTATTTTTATGGGTTTAAATAGTTTTTAGGGTCTTATGGGGTTTTATAGGTTTTTAGGGCATTTATGGGTTTTAAGGGTTTTTATAGGTTTTAGTGGTTTTTTGGTTTTTTATGGTTTTTAATAGTTTTAGCGCTTTTTAGGTTTTTTGTGTTTTAAAGTGTTTTTATGTATTTATGGTTTTCTAGTAATTCTTATCATTTTTTACATTTTTAGGAATTTTAGGGATTTCTAAATATTTTTATGGTTTTATGGGTTTTATTGAATTTTAGGGTTTTAGTGTTATTAGATTTTATAGGGGTTTATGGTTTATTTAGGATTCTAGGGTTTTTGTTGAGTTTTTAGGGCTTTTAAGATGTTCAGAGTATTTATCATTTTTAGGGGATTAACGTGTTTTTAATGTTTTAAATTATTATTAAGGTATTATTTGTTTTTTCATATTTTTTTAGGATTTTAGAATTTTTTAGATTTTTAGTGGTTATAGGTGTTCTTAGGTTTTTAAGTTTTCCTTAATGTTTTAAATATTTTATGGGTTTTTACATTTTTAGTGATTTTTATGGTTTTTAGTAATTTTATTGTTTTTTTGGTTTTGAGATATTTTTGAGAGTTTTTTGGTTTCAATCATTTTTTAGGGTTTTTTATTTTATTTATTTGATTTTTTAAATGTTTTTTGGTGTTTAAAATTTTTTTGGATTTTTTTAGTTATTCTTAGGTTTTTATGGTGTTTATGGCTTTTTTGGGATTTTAGGATTTTATTCTTTTTATGACATTTAGGGGTTTTTTGGATTTTTATATTATTTTTGGGTTTTTAACGTATTTAGTATTTTTAGGGGTAGTATGTGTTCTTAGGTTTTTAATCATTCCTAAGGGTTTTTAGAGAATTTATGGGTTCTTACATTTTTTTGGGGATTTGTTTTTGATTTTTTTTCATTTTTAGGGTTTTTAGTGATTATTAGGGTTTTCAGGGTTTTTTGTTTGAGCTTTTTGGGGATTTATGTGTTTTTGGTTTTTCATATTTTCCTTGGGGGTTTCAAGGTTTTTATATTGGTTTATGTTTTATGGACTTTTTATTATTTTTATGTGTTTTTAAGGATTTTAGGGATTTTGAGTGATTTTAGGGTGTTTATTGGTTTTTAGGTTTTCTAGGTGTTTTTAGAGTTTTTTTTAATATTTTTAGTAGTTTAAATTGTTTTTATTGTTTTTAAACGTTATTGGGCATTTTTTTTGGTTTTTGTGGGTTTTGTAATGGTTTTCTCGATTTTTATTGTTTTTAGGGGTTTATTAGGTTCTTAAGGCCTGTTAGGGATTTTATCATTTTTTATGTTTTTAGGGGTTTAATATGTTTTTAGGTTTTTAAGTCTTTGTTAGGGTTTTTATATTTTTTAGGGTCTTTTATGTTTTTCGGAATTATTATGGTATTTTGAGAATATTTATGGCTTTTAGGGTTTTTGGATTTTGAGGGATTTTAGGGTTTTATGGGGTTTTTTAATTTTTAAGGTTTTTATGGATTTTTATTTTTTAGTGTTTTTAATTTTTTCTATGAATTTTTTAAACATTTATAGGGGATTAAAGTTATTTACAATTTTTAGTGATATTTAGGAATTTTATGTGTTTTAGGGTTTTTAAGGTTGTGGGGGGGTTGGTTTTTAGGGGATTTAGGTGCTTTAGGGTTTTTATTGATTTATAGGTTTTTTACAGGTTTTATGTGTTTTTTGGTTTTTATGGTTTTCATAAGATTTTTTTGAATTTATAATTTTTTAGGGACTTTTCGGATTTTTTTAGAGGTTTATTGTTTTTACAGTTTTTTTGAAATTTTAGGGGTTTATGGAATTTTTGGTTTTTAATGATTTTTTGGTTTTTTGTGGTTTTTTTAGGGGTTGGGTATTTTGGGTTTTTAGGGGTTTTAAGAGTTTTTAACGTTTTTCATTGTTTAAAGGGTTCATAGTTATTTTAATGGATTTTACGGTTTTATGGGATCTTTCGGTATTTTAAGGGTTTACGGGTTTTATGGTTTTTAAGTTATTTAGTGTTTTTGGGGATTTGATGGGTTTTATCATTTATTGGTTTTTAGAGGTTTTTATGTGTTTTTAGGTTTTTATGGTTTTTTTATGGTTTTTCAGACTTTTTATGGGGTTTTTTACATTTTAGATATTTTTATGAATTATTTAGGATTTTGGGGTTTTTTTGGATTTTGAGGGGTTTTAGGGTTTTTAGGGTTTTTAAAATTTTTAATGATTTTATGGGGTTTTAGGGGTTTTAATTATTTTTGGTTTTTTATGGGTTTTATTGTCCTTAGGGGTTTTAGGGTCCTTTACGGTATTTTTTGTTTTTTTATTTTTTAGGGGTTTTAAGTGTTCTTATGTTTTTAAGGGGTTTTAATGGGTTTTTTTGTTTTCAGGGTTTTTTTTCTTTTTATTGTTTTTAGGAATTGTTTTAGGATTTTTATGGTTTTAGGGTTTTTAGGGTTTTGAGGGGGTTTTTTGTTTTTTAGGTTTTTTTCATTTTTAGGATTTTTAGGGGTTTTAAATGCTTTTAGGTTTTTATAGTTTTCTTATTGGTTTTTAGGGTTTTAAGAGTTTTTTACATTTTTAGGTACTTTTAGGGCAAGGAAGATGCGAGGGTCAGGCTAGTCTTGGCCCCCCCAAATTTATTAGAAAGAAAAAAGCCCCAAAAAAGGAAAAAGAAAAAAGAAAAACAAAAAAGAAAAAGAAAAAAATAAAAAACACACACATCCAAGCAGCCACCGCCATCCTCCAGCCACAACCAGCATCCAACAACTTACAGCTAACCAACGACTAGCATCCAAACTCAAAAAATCCTGTATCCAGCACCTCCCAACCAAACAAAAACCAGTATCACGCATCATAATTTTCAACAGTTAACTTCTCTTTTCCAAAGATATCCACCACCAGAGTCATAGAGCTGCATCCCTTCCACACCTCCCAGCTAAATAGTAACCAAAGTCCATCAGTACACCATCTAGCACCCAGAAACTTCTCACAAAGATGACTCACAACCAACAACAGCAAACCACCAGCACCAAAATCACCAGCCTCCATAGCAGCCATCACCTCCTTTCCAGTCAGATCCATAGCCAACAACACAGAACCAAAGACAACAAACATAATACACTGGAATTTTCCCTCTCACCCATTTCCATAACCACCACCAGCAGAAGAAAGAACAAGAACTTCATCACAGCTCATCCATAAAACAACCAAAATTCCATGAAGTCGCACCCAGCAACAAAACCCGTGGAAATAAATCTCCAGTAGCCAAGACAAGGTCCATTCTGCAAAAGTATGAGACAACCGCATGCAATAACACATGATGATGCAGAATTCAGGTATTGTAACAAAATCATGATCCACTAGAAATAATAAATCACAACCAGACCAGACATCATCACCACAGTGGCCAATAAGAACACACAAAGTACCTCCAAAGTCCAACATAGCATCCATCATGCAGCAAAAATCTCGAATATCGACATGAACATGAAAAGAGGCAAGTCGAAAATGAACCTGTATCTTTGCATGAGGCGTGAACTTCCAAAATCCAAACCACCACATCCCTCCTATCATCCGCCAAAGACTGTTGAAAATCCAGAAAATCCATAAAAGCCACCACAGACCTCCCAAACACAGGTTTTTAAGGACCACAAAATCAATGTCACAGAAGGGCCAAACACAAACCTTGCCTCCCCGATCGAGGATCGCCACCATTAGATCCACGGATCATGAGACCCTAGAAGGAGATTCTAAATTTGCCATGCCTGCACCACACTCCAGCAATAATACGTCCAAAATGAGTCCAATAAGATTCGGGAAACACCACCGGAGCCTATATCTATTGAGGAGACTCCCTGAATCCCATAGACGCACCTCCAGCCGCACGAACACCGCTCCATCAGAGAGGCCAAGGATGCACCTTGAAGGTTGCAGCACCACATGAGCCAGAAGCTGCATGAAGAAGGTCGCAAGCACCGATCCACGCCAGCATGAATACCCATTTCCAGACACTGTATCTGTATCACACCGCAAGATCTTGAAAGGAGCAGTGAAGCCGCCGAGATGGGTTCCAGGGGGAACTCCTAGAAAACGCGAAAATGGAAGAGAACCTGATGAGAGCGGCAACATCCACTTCTTTAGATTAGGTACTTTTAGGGATTTATTAGGATATAAATGGTTTTTATGGGTTTTATGGGTTTTAAAGGTTTTAAGAGGTTTTTTTGGTGTTTAGGGGTTTTTCACATTATTATGTGTTTTAAGGGTTTTTAGAGTTTTTTAATGTTTTTTGGGTATGGAAGGTGCGAGACCAGGCTATTCTTAGCCCCCCAAAATTTATTAAAAGAAAATCAAAGAAGTCAAGGTAGGGTTGGGGCCAAAAATCCCACACTGAAATCCTTGGACCCCCCAAGACACCAAAACCCTGAATGACCTGATGAGTAGAAAAGAAAGAATCAAGAACTACAAATCGATGTCTTTATCCCTATATGGGTCCCCATCAGCACCATAACCAGATAAAGCATCCAACTCCCCTGACTCCCATTCAGATGATTCATATTGATTTATTTTTGTATTGTTTTTATGGTTTTTGTGATTTTAAAGGTGTTTTTTAGAGTTTATAGGGTTTTTAGGGGGTTTTAGGGTTTTATAACATTTTTAGAGGTTTAATGGGATTGTATATTTTTATTGGTTTTGGAGTTTTTTTTTGTTTTTAAGGTTTTTAAAGAATTTTATTGTTTTTAGGGTTATTTTGGGTCTTTAGGGCAAGGAAAGCATAGGGCCAGGCTATTCCAACCCCCCCCCCCCCAATTTATAAGAAACAAAAGACACATCAGACAAGGGAGGGGCGGGGTCAATCAACCCACACCCAAGGACCTTGGACACCCCCACAAAACCCAAAAGTCTCTAAAAAAACCAAAAAAAACACAGAATAGGAAAGGCAAGAAAACCAAAAGCATCTCTAGAAGCTTCTCCCAGCCAAACAACAAACAACATCTCTCAGCCCCATTTTCATCAAATATTGACTCCTTGCCAAGCATATCCACCGCCAGCAACATAGAACCACAAACATCAGAGGCCGAAATATCACCTTCGCTACCTCACAGTGAAGCAACAACCATCACCAAACACCAGTGCCTTTCATCATATCATATCCAAGCATCATCCATCACCAAGAAAACCAGAAACATCGAACCATCAGCACCAGAATCCCCATCCTCCACATCAGCCAACACCACCATACCAGGTAGATCTATCTCCAGTAGTATATAGCCACCCGCATCAGAAGTAGAAACATCATATTCATCACATCTCATCCAAGTATCCAACCAACCAGCAACTCTCAACCCTCACCATAACCAGGGGCGTATAATCTCTAGAATCCATGATAAGAAAAAATACATAGCCCAGACACTCCTTCCAGTAGCCTAGAGACATAAAAGCACAGCTAGCACACATCACTTCATAACAGAAGCCGCAAAAAATACCATCATCGACTTACATCCAAACCATCCAACACCAAAAAGCAGCATCCAACACCACTCAACAGAACCAAAACCCAGCATCCAAAGTAATTCAAAACCAAACCCCCCAAAAAATAGAAGACCATATTACAACATTGTATCCATAATGCAACATAACTGAATGAACCCTTCAGTAAGAGCATGAAACAAATCCGAAAGTGAAAAACTAGAAATTCAAACCAGAATCTTCTACAATGCCTCCAGTAGCCTCTGAGAAGGTCCGAACTCCACAGCACATCATCGGACACCAAGCCCCAAGATCTGACATAAAATCGGAAAGGCCACCGAGAAGCACCCAACCCCAGATCACTACTACAGAGCCTCGCCTCACCTTGACGTTGCTCAAGCCATTGGAATCCAAGTGGCATAAGGAGCTATGACGCTGCTAGTACCTTCAGCGCAACACTTTGACCAACGGATCTGATGGTATGCACCACAGGACCAAACACGCCACCATAAAATCAACACAATTCCCTTCGAAACCTCCAGTATCCATCGCAAAAACCTGGGGAACCCTCAAAGCTCGCCGGATTGCAGATCTTCCAAAAGATACGGCCTTAGCACCAATGTCCGAGAGAGCCATATCATCATGCCGCGGCTCTGCCGAAACCTGTCTCTACAGTAACCAATCCGCCGAAAGGAATCCCATACACAGTTCCTTGCATAAAAAAGTAATGAAGAAGGACAAGACACCCGAAACTCCTTCCCTCTCCACAATAGAAGAAGGCCCCTGCCTTTTTTGACTCGTGAAGCTCATGACAATGAGATTTTCTCATTTTCAGTGCTTTATTTATTTTTCAGGGATTTTATGTTTGTAGACAATTTTAATGTTTTTAGGGTTTTAAATGGTTTTTAACAGTTTTTAGTGGTTTTTTGGGTTTCTACGGGTTTTTTGTGGTTTTTTGGGATTTTTATTGTTTTTTGGGATTTTTATTAATTGTAGGGGTTTTTTTAAAAAAAAATATTATATTTAAGGGATTTTAGTGATTTTTTAGAATTTTATCAATTTTTAGGTTTTTAAGGGCTTTAAGTGTTTTTGGGTTTTTAGGGTTTTCTTAAGGGTTTTCAAGGTTTTAAGGGTTTTTTTACTTTTTTGGGATTTTAGGGATTTTTTAGGATTTTTATGGGGTCTAGCCTTTTAGATATTTTGACGATTTTTTTTGGGTTTTTGAGGGTTTCAATGATTTTTATGGGGTTTTTTGGATTATAAGTTTTTTTAGTTTTGTAGGATTTTTAACGTTTTTAGGAGTTTTTAAAAATTTTAGGGGTTTATAGGGTTTTTATAATTTGTTGTATTTTTTTGGGTATTTATGGGTTTTAGTATTTTATATGGTTTTTATGAATTTTTAGGGTTTTAGGGTTATTATTGTTTTTATTTTATTTTTCATTTTAGGGGTTTTATGTGGTTTTAGGTTTGCAAGGTTTTATATGGTTTTCTGGGGTTTTTTACATTTTTAGGTATTTTTAGGATTTTGATGGTTTAATAGTGTTTTAAGGATTGTGCTGGTTTTTAGGTTTTTAGATTTTTACATTTTTATGGATTTCACGGTTTTTTTGAGTTTCTGGGTTTTTATGGTTTTTAGTGTTTTCATAATTTTTATAGGTTTAAAGTTTTTTGTTATAGATTTTAGTTATTTTTAGGGGTTTTATGGGTTTTAATGTTTTTATGGTTTTTTATGGATTAAGGAGCTTTTGAGTTTTTTTATGGTTTTTAGAGTTTTTTCCGGTTTTTATGGGTTTTATGGGTTTTATGTTTTTATGGTTTTCATAGGTTTTTAAGGTTTTATCATTTTTTTTAAAAACAATTAGTGATTTTTTATACTTTTTATGTTTTTATGGGTTTCAATTATTTTTAGGGGTTTATGGTGTTTTCTGTTTTTACCTATTTTATGGTTTTTAGCGTTGTTTAGATTTTTAAGGGTGTTAATTTTTTACAGGTTTTTATTGTTTTATTAGGTTTTTTTCAGGTTTGTTTTGGTTTTTTTACATATTTATGGATTTATAGGGATATTTTAGGTTTTTATGGTTTTAAGTGTTTTTATGGATTTGAGGTTTGTTATGTTTTTATGTTTTTTTAAAATTTATGTTTTTTGAGTTTTTTATGGGTTTTATGATGTTTGGACTTTTTAGTGTTTTTGGGGTTCTGAGGGTTTTAGAGTTTTTAGTGGGATTTAGGGTTTTATGGTGGTTTAGGATATTTTATGGTTTTTAGAGGATTTACGGTTTTTAGGGGAATTATATTTTTAGGGTTTGTTAAGGATTTTAGAGTTTTTTTCTTTCTATGGGTTTTAGGTTTTTTATGTTTTTACGGTTTTCTTATGTTTTTTCATGGTTTTTAATGTTTATTTATTTTTAGAAATATTTGGTAGTTTTTACCATTTTAAAGGGATTTTAGGATTTTATGTATTTTGAGGGTGATGTGGATTCTTAGGGGTATAGGGTTTTTAGTGTTTTTATCGTTTTTAGGTTTTGTAGGGGTTATGAAGTGTTTTTAGTTTATTAGGGTATTCTATGGTTTTTTCATGGTTTTTAGAATTTTTTAAGGATTTTTAATAATTTTTTATGATTGTTATGTTTTTATGGGTTTTTAGTTTTTTAGAGGTTTTTATGGTTTTTATGGTTTTTTTCATTTATATAGGTTTTTTTATATTTATAGGGATTTTATTGTTTCTTATATTTTTTTTTAAACTTTTTAGGTTTTTAACGATTTTTTAGAGTTTTTATTAATTTTTAGGGTTTTTAGGGTTTTATGTTTTTAATGGTTTAATGGGGTTTTATGATGTTTAGATGTTTTATGGGGTTTGGGGTTTTTAGTGTTTTTATGGTATTTTATAGTTTTCAAATGTTTTTAGGATTCTTATGTGTTTTTATGTTTTTAGTCATTTTTAGAGATTTTTTAGGATTTTTATGCATTTTTGGGATTTTGAGGGGTTTTAGGGTTTTATGGGTTGTAGCAATTTTTTGGGTTTTAAGGGTATTAGTTATTTTTAGATTTTTATGTTCTTCTTGGGGTTTTTTTTTAGAGTTTTAGGATTTTATGTATTTTTAGGTATTTTCTGAGGTTTTTATGGGGTTTTTGGGTTTTTTGGGATTTTGAGGGGTTTTAAGGGGTTAAGTGGTTTTTGGGGATTTTATGGGTTTTCAAGGTTTTAGGTATTTTATGGTTTTAGTGGCTTTTAAGGTTTTAGGGTTTTTAGTTTTCTTATATTTTAAGGGGTTTCAAGTGTTTTTATGGTTTTATGGTTTTTGTAGTGGTTTTAAGGGTATTATAGTTTTTAAGGTAATTTTAGTGATTTTTTTATGATTTTTATGTTTCTTAGGGTATTGAGGTATTTTTAGTGGTTTATATATTTTAGGGTTTTTAGGGTTTTTAGGGGTTTTTTGGTTTTTTGGTTTTTATGCATTTTAATTCTTTTTAGGTTTTAATGGGGCAGAAGAGGTTCATGTCTAGGCAAGCCTACCCCCCAATATAAAATAAAACATAAACAAGATAGCTACAAGATGGGCCTACAAGGGCGAGTGTGAATTTCTCCCTACCGATCCGAGTCGAAGAAGGGAATACAATAAGATGGGGTGGAAAAAGACCACATTGAGGATCTCTCATGAATCGCATGATTAGAGAGGGTGTCAGCAACCAAATTAGCTTCCTTGTAAGCATGCGACACATTAAGGTTCAGGTTCTGAGACAGGTCAAGGCACTCAATCCAATGCGGAAAAGTTCTCCAAGGAATGTCCCTCTAAAGTCCCTTTAAGGCAGCAACCGCAAGCATCAAATCTGATTCTATCCAAAGTTGTGACCAATTGAATTGGCATGAAAACTTCATAGCCATTATGATCGCCCACAGCTCCGCTTAATAAGCACAACCATACCCAAGAAACTGAAAGAAGCATCCCTTTAAGAAGCCTCGAGAGGTGCAGAAGATGCCACCACACCCCAATGGGCCATGAGCTTTAATAGTCACACCATCAACGTTAACCTTTATCCATGATGGAAGTGGAGGAATCCAACTAATATACTTCAAGACTATTGGTTTTATGCTCCTTCCAGCCACACCAAGTGAACACAGCACTGTCAGATCATCAAAATCATTAAACATCGAACCTGTTTGAATCCGTGAGGCACTGTGTATCGCCTTAGGTTTTAATGGTTTTATTAAAGATTTTTCAGCATTTTTAGGTTTTTTTATGATTTTATGGATTTTTAAGGATTTTAGGATTTTCATGGATTTAAGTGTTTTATGGGATTTTGAGGGTCTTTAATGTTTTCTAGGGGTTTTAATGAGTTTTTATGCATTTTGTGTTTTTTAATGATTATAGGGTTTTATGGTTTTTTATGCTTTTTATGCTTTTTAGAATTTTTTAGTTTTTATCAATTGTTATGGGATTTTTTGGGCTTTTATGAATTTTGAGGGTTTTTAGGGGACTTTAGGGATTTTAGGGTTTTTATGGTGATTTTTTGGGTTTTAGGGGTTTTTCTAATTTTTTTAGTTTTAAATATTTTTTAGTGTATTTAATTTTTTTAGAGGTTTAAATGGTTTTTATAGTTTTTATAATTTTTTTTTTGTTTTTATGGGTTTTAGGGTTTCATATGTTTTATTGGATTTCTTAGTTTTTATGGTTTATTTGAGGTTTTTAGTGTGTTTCAATGTTTTTACCATTTTTTAGGTTTTTTAGCTATTTTAATTGTCTTTAGTTTTTCATAATTTTCATAGGGGTTTTCATATTTTTTAGGGTTTTTACATCTTTTTGGATTTTTTAGGATTTTTATGGGGTTTTTTAGTATTTATGTATTTTGAGGGTTTTATTGTTTTATAAGGTTTTTTTACGGTTCCTAGAATTTTTTACGTTTTTTGGGGGTTTTAGGGTTTTTAGGTTTTACTGTTTTTATAGGATTTTTCAAGTTTCTCTTGTTCTTATTTGATTTTATAAATTTTTATGGATTTTTAGGATTTTTATGATTTTTACTGTATTTAGGGATTTAACAGTTTTTAGTGGTATTCAGTTTCTATGGTTCTTTAGAGTTATTATAATGTTTTTAGGTATTTAGAGGGTGTTTATAGTGTATAGTGTTTTTAAGGTTCTTATCGGTTTTTAGTGTTTTTAGGGTTTTAAGGGGTGTTTATGTTATTTATAGGGTTTTGGGGGTTAGTACGATATTTAAGGACTTTTAGTGTTTATAGGGTTTTTATGTTTTTTATGGGTTTAAATTGTTTTTAGGTTTTTAATGGATTATAAGGGTATTCTAGGATATTTGGAGATTTTAACATTTGTAGGGATGATTTCTAATTTTTGGATTTTCATGGGTTTTTAGGGTTTTAAAGGATTTTGAATGGGATTAAATATTTTTAGAGTCTTTATGGTCTTTAGGGTCTTTAGTGTTTTTTAGGTTTTTAATGGTTAAAATATTTTTGTATTAATGTTTTTCTTTGTGTTTTTTGTGGTTTTAGGGTATTTTATGTTTTTACATCTTTTTAGGATTTTTATTGTTTTTAGGGTTTTTAGGTTTTTTAATGTTTTATTGTTTTAAGGTTTTTTGGGATCTTAGTGTAATTTTGGGTTGTAATGGTTTTTTGTAATTTTTTAAATTTTTAGGGGTTTAATGGGTTATATATATATTTTTTTGTTTTTAGGGAATTTAGGGGTTTTTAGGGCAAGGAAGATGTGAGGGTCGGGCTATTCCCAGCCCCCCCCCCCCCCCCCAAATTTATTAGCAAGAAAAAAGAGACACAACAGACATAGAGGGGAGGGGTCAAACGAACCACACCCGAAAACCCCTTACAACTCACGTAAAAAAAATAAAAAAAGCAAAGCAAAAAAAGAAAAAAAACACACACAACCAAGCTACCACCACTATCATCCAGCATCAACCAGCATCCAGTAGCTCTCAACTAACCAATGACTCGCATCCAAACTCAAAAAACCAGCATCCAGCACCTCCCCTCAAAACAATAACCAGCATAACAAACATCGATCAACACCAAAAACACCATTTCAAACCACCACAACCATTTACCACCAGAAAAAATAGACCATAACACCATCCAGCCAACCAACACCAGCATCCAACACCAACACCAAAACATCACAACCACACAGTAGGACCATCCCATCCAATCCAACTCGCCCCAAACAACCATTCCATCAAACCAACTCACCAACACCCACATCAATTCAAATCATCCATAGCATGCCAAAAAAACCAGCACACAGCACCACAACAAAAGACCATAAGTAGAAGCAAGAGACAAAGAATCAGAAGAAGAGCCAAAGCCTCCCTCCTCCAAGCAACAGGGCCTGAACTTGAGTGCACCAAGCCACACCTACAGCCGACATCGAACCAGGAAGACATGCGAGGGGCCATAAGCACATCGGGGTTGACACCGTGACCTCCAAATATGGCGCAAGGCAAACGAACCAGAGGGGCCTTGCAGACAAGCCGGCGTCATGACCACCAGATCTGCAACTGACCAGGAGCTGGAAGGGGGAAGTAGTAACCGAAGACAGGTCACGAACCAGGTATGCCAGAAGCCAACTGGAATGGACCTTGAGCCATGAGGGGATCCTTCGCAGCAACGAAACCAGGTCCCGAAACAAGGCACGCCAGAATCTCGGAATGAACCTGAAGAACAGGAGGGGAACCTTCGCAGCACTTCGGAACCCGAAACCATGCACCAAGAAGCCAGATCAGGAGGTGGGACGTGCAACAGGGTCGCCATTGGGCAAGCCGGACCAGATCACCCCATCAGAAGACCCAACACACCATATCTGGAGTAATCTAAGGTATTTAGCAATTTTTATGCTTTTTATTGATTTTTATTGTTTTTATGTTTTTAATATTTTATTAGAGTTTTCAGGGTTTTTAGGATTCTTTTTATGTTTTTATGGATATTTGGGACTTTTTTATGATTCTTTTTTTATGTATTTAGTGGGTTTTAGGGTTTTTTTATTGTTATTGTGTTTTTATTTTGGGTATTTAATGGTTTTTTAGTTTCGTTGAGTTTTTATGTTTTTTATAGGTTTTTAACGTTTTAAGGGGTTAATGGGTTTTTAGAGTTTTTAGTGGTTTTTAGTGTTTTTCATTGTTTTTTTGCGGTTTTTTGGGTTTTATGGGGTCTTTTAGTATTTTTAGCGTTTTTAGGGTTTTAGGGGTTTTATGTATTTTTATGTATTTAAGGTTTTGTTGTGATTTTTCTGGGATATTCGGGTTTTTTATATTTTTATGGATTTTACGGTTTTTATGGTTCTTTCGGTGTTTAGGGGTTTTTGGGGTTTTTGGATTTTCTATTTTTTTAGGGGTATTAGGAGTCTTTGGGGTTTTTTGGTTTTTGGGGATTTATTATTTTTTAGGTTTTATGGATTTTTAGTGTTTTCTAACATTTTTATGGATTTCGATCATTTTTTTAGTTCCTTGTGGTTTTAGGGATTTTATAAGTTTTTAGGGTATTAAGGGGTGTTTAGGTTTTTAGGGTTGTTAGGATTTTTATTGATTTTAGGTGTTTTATGATTTTTTAGTATTTAGGGTTGTCTAGGGTACATAATGGTATTTAGAATTTGTTAGGTTTTTTGGGATTTAAAATGTTATTTGGTGTTTAGGGTTTTCTATAGTTTTCTATGGGTTTTTAGAGATTTTTATGTCTATAGGGATATTTTGGCACTTTTAGGATATTTATGGGTTTTTGGGTCCTTAGGGATTTTGGAAGCTTTAAATGTTTTTTAACCTTTTTAGAGTGTTTAGGGTTTTTAGGGGTTTTAAGTGTTTTTAGGTTTTAAACATTTTCTTATGGTTTTATGGTTTTCAAGGGTTTTTATGATATTAGGGTTTTTTAGGATTTTTTTGTTTTTTAGCTGTTTTGATGTGTTTAAGTGTTTTTTTATATTTTTAGTGTTTTTATTGATTTTTTTTTGTTTTTAGGGTTTTTATGAGTTTCTTAGAGTTTTTAAGGTTTTAATATTTTTTTAACATTTTTAGGGATCTAAATGGCTTTTTGAGTTTTTGGTGGTTCTTTGGGTTTTTAGGGTATTCTACGGTTTTCATGGGTTCTAGAGGGTTTTAGGTGTTTTACGTTCTTTGGGGTTTATAGATTTTTGTCGGGTTTTTTGAGGGTTTTATGGGTTTTTAGGTTTTTAATATTTTATTAGGGGTGTTCAAGGTTTTTGGTTTTTTACATTTTTATGGATTTTTTTGGCGTTTTAAGGTTTTTTATGAATTTTTAGGTTTTTAGGGATTCTAAGGGATTCTATAGTTTTTATGGTTTTTAGAGTTTCCCTATATTTTTTGGTATTTTAATTTTATTTTATGTTTTTTAGGTTTCCTTATGGTTTTTTAGTTTTTTAGGGTTTTTTTTGTTTTTATGTTTTTTAGGGATATTTTATGATTTGTATGGGTTTTTAGCATTTTTTGGGATTTTGAAACTTTTATGATATTTGGGGTTTTGTAGTTTTTTTGTTTGTATTGTTATTTTTATATTTTATAGTTTTTATGGTTTTTTAGATTTTTGTATCATTTTTAAGGGTTTATCAGTTTTATTGGGTTTTTAATGTTTCAGCGGTTTTAATGGTTTTTATGGTTTTTAGGGGTTTTATGGTTTTTAGGGTCTTTTATAGATTTTTTTGTTTTTTTAGTTTTTAGGGATTTTAAATGTTTTTAACATTTTAAGGTTTTCTTATAGGTTTTAAGTGTTTACGAGGTTTTTTTATGTTTTTTTGGATTTTTATAACATTTAAAGGAATTTCTTTTATAGTTTTTATGGATTTTTGGGATTTTGAGGGTTTTTAGGGTTTTTAGAGTTTTTAGTATTTTTAGGTTTTTTATGTTTTTATAGGGGTTATCGTTTTTATGGTTGTTAAAATTTTATGTATTTTTAGGGATTTTTTGAAATTTTTATGATTTTTTTGGGTTTTTATGGATTTTGATCGTTTTTTGGGTGTTTATGGTTTCTTTCATTGTTTGGGGTTTTCTTTTAATTTTTAAGTTGTATTTATGGATTTCTAAGGGTTTTTTGGGTTTTTAGGGGTTTAAAGGTTTTTAGGGGCTTTTAGGGTTTTTAGGGGTTTTATGTTTTTAGGGGATTTAAGTGTTTTTAGGTTTATATGGTTTTAGTAGGGATTTTCAAGGGTTTTAGATTATTTTTGTTTTTTGGATTTTTTGGAATTTTTTGAAAATTTTATGTTTTTTTGGGTTTTTAGGGGTTTTGAGGGGTTTTAGGGTTTTTATGGATTTTATAATTTTGAAGGTTTCTTAGGGGCTTCATTTTTTTATAAGTTTTTATGTTTTAATAGGAATTTTCCTATGGTTTTTCATATTTTTTATGTTTTTCTCAATTTTAATGGCATTTTTATATTTTTTTGAGTTTTAGGATTTTTAGGGACTTTTGGGTGCTTTTAGGGGTTTTAAGGTTTAATGTGTTTTGGGTTTTATAGTTTTTTTGTGTTTTTTAGTGTTTTGAAGATTTCTTAGATTTTTTAATTTTTTTAGGTGTTTAAGGGTATTTTAGAATTTTTGGTGGTTTTAGTGTTTTTATGAGTTTAAGGTTTTTAATGTTTATAGGGGTTTTATTTTATTATGTAATTTATGGGTTTTTATGGTTAATATCATATTAAGATATTTAGGGGTTTTAAGTGTTTTTTGTTTTTAAGGTTATCGTATGTGTTTTAGGGTTTTTTTCATTTTTAAGGATATTTATGACCATTTGGTATTTTTATGGGTTTTTTGGGTTTTTGGGATTTTAAGTATTTTTAGTGGTTTTAGGGACTTTTATATTTTTATTTATTTTTAGGGGTTGTTAGGATTCTTCTGGGTTTTTTGGGTTTTAAGTACATTAAAGGATTTTAGAGTTTTTTAGGGTTTTTTGGGACATTAAGGGATTTTACGTTTTAAATTTTTTAGGTGTTTTTAATGTTTTTAGTTTCTAAGTCTTCCTTATGGGTTTTAGGGTTTCTAGTGTTTTTTACATTTTTAAGATTTTTACGGTCTTTTTTAGCATATTTATTGTTTTTAGTGTTTTTAGGTATTTTGAGGGGTTTTGAAATTTTTAGGGAATTTTGGGCTTTTATGCTTCTAATGGGAAATTATGTTTTGTTTCATTTTTTAGGGTTTTTTTATTTTTTTAGATTGTTTTAAAAAAAATTGGTGTTAAATGGGTTTTAAGAGTTTTTAGTGGGGTTATATGTATTTTATGGGTTTTTAGGCAGATGAGGTGCCGGATTAGGCTATTCCTAGTCCCCCCAAAATTTATTAGAAAAAAAGACATTGCAGACAAGGGAGGGGTGGGGTCAAACAACCCACACCCAAAAACCCTTTACAAGCCCAAATTCATAAGTCTCCAAAAAAAGAAAAATCAAAAAAGAAACACAAAAAAAAGCATTAAACTGAAATGTCCCCAGCATCATCTCCCATCCAATCAGCAACCAGTATCCAGTAGCATCAAAACCCTCAATAGAAACTTCAACATCCCAGATTCAGCACCTCCCTGCTAAGCAGCAGCCTCTATCCAACAACACAATTTCCAACAAACATTTTCTTCTCTCCAAGCAAGTACACCACTAGCACACAAGACCACACCTCTTTCAGCAATTCCCAATCAAGCAGTAGTCGGTACCTAGCATCCCTAGCTCCAACGCCCAGTGCCTCCTGGCCTTTAAGCGCACAACATTCCACACCCAGATTCCACATCAGCCAGCACCACCACACTAGGACGATCTATATACATCAGAATAGAATCACCCAAACCAAAGACAGAGACATCATCTTGAAAATATCACAGCCATGTAACAGACAACATCCCAGAATATCATACCCAGCAGCACAAACAAGGGCAGAGATCCACAATCCCGGTAGCTCAAACTACTCTTCCAGTAGTCCAAAAACCAGAAATCACGAACATTAAGTAGCACCTCATATCAGAACCATCTGACAACACCATCATCACGGGGCCAAAAGGACAACATTGGCACTGTGTGAAAACATAAACCAAAACCAGATCTTAGCAAAACACAAAAAAACCATGATCATCAGCAATAGTCAAGCTCCAGCCAAGGACTTTAGTAGGATACAGGGGACCAAAGAAACCAATTTTTGTAGCCCAACGAACCACAGACCAGCATATCAACCAGATCCCAGCACAACTTAAGCCAGATCGTAAGAACAACATGAAACATAGACAAATCCAAGGAACCAAAAAACCAAACTTGTAACTTCAGCCCAAGCCGTTGACCAGCTGATTAGAAATCCCACACCAATGGACTAGGTAAGCCACCGGAAAAATTATACTAAACCCTTCATATCCCCCATCTTCCATTACAAATCCCAGAGAACCCGAAAATCACCCTGTCCTTCATATCAAACATAAGAGAAGGTCGTGGCGGATGGGAGATCCATATCTTCACACCGCATCTCTACAAAAGGAAGTCACCACAGATTTTAGGTGTCGTTATGTATTTTTGGGTCTTTAGGGTTTGTATTACTTTTTTGGGATTTTAGGCGTGTTTTTGAGTTTTTTAGAGTTTTTAATATTATTAATAGATTTTAGTGTTTTTAGAGGATTAAATGATTTTATGAGTTTTTAGTGGTTTCTTGGATTTTTTTTGGTTTTTGTTATTTTTTTAAGGTTTTAGGGGTTTTATGGTTTTTCGGGGTTTTAGGGTTTTAGGTTCTCTTTAATTATTTATCTTTTTCTTTAGTTTTTAGGGGTTTTAAGTTTTTTTTTTGTGTTTTTTGTTCTTTTTTAGTTTTTAAGGTATTTAAGGTTTTTTATATTTTTTAACGTTTAGGTGTTTCAAGGATTTGTAGTGTTTTTTGTGGTTTTTTTTGTGTAATATGGGTTTTTAGTGATTTCAGATGTTTGTATGGATTTTAGGGGTTTTTTGGTCTTTTAAGGTTATATGGTTTTTATTAGTTTTAGGGGTTTTCAGCGTTTTTTAGTTTTTAAGGTTTTCTTTGGGATTTTTAGGGTTTGTAGGGTTTGTATGTTTTTACGTAATTTTTGGTTTTTTTTGGTTTTTTATGGTTTTTAGGGATTTGGTGGATTTTGAGGGTTAAAAATGTTTTTATTGTTTTTAAATTTTTTTTGTGTTTTTTGGGTTTTAAGGGGGTTTAAGTGTTTTTATATTTTTAAGGGTTTTTTATGGTTTTCATCGGTTTTAGGGTTTTATGTTTTTAGTTATTTTTATTGATTTTTTATGATTTTAAGGGTTTTATAGATTTTATGTATTTTGAGTGTTTTTAGGGTTTTGGGGTTTTAATGGTTTTTTGGGCTTTTGAATTTTTTTCATTTTTTTGGGTTTTATGGTTTCTTTTAGTTTTTATCATTTTTTGGGGTTTAAAGGTTTGTTAGAGTCTTTAGTGATTTTTAGTGAGTTTTTTGGTTTTTAAAGTTTTTTAGGTTTTTGGTTGTTTTTATGGTTTTTAGGGGTATTTAGGGGGTTTATGGTCTTTTAGGGTTCTAATGTTATTTTTGTTTTTTGGGGGTTTTAATTGTTTTTTTCGGTTTCTTACAATTTTTAGGGATTTTCATATTCTTTAATTTTTTATTATTTTTGGTATTCTTTAATTTCTTTATTTTTTTAAAGGATTTTTAGGGATTTTGAACGTTTTAGGGTTTTTTGGGGTTTTTATGGTTTTTATAATTTTTTATAACTTTTATGGGTTTGAATTATTTTTATGTTTTTGATGGGTTTAAATTGTTTTAACACAAGTACTTCCAATATCCACTGTTAGGAAAGGGAGTACATGAGAAGGTACATACACCTAATAGAAATATGCAATGGACATATATTTCCACTCCGGTCACTGAAGTCACCAAGCAAATATTGGAAATGGTGAAAGGGATGACACAAATTACTACCCATATCCAAGAGACTTTCTAGGATATCATCATGGAAACAATAGAAGTACCTAAGGGACAGAAACATAACTTTTTCTCCATAATCATGGTGGCTCATCAACATGTCACCCCATAGTCGATTCATACCTTTGTTCTCATCCAGGAAGGTTATGGGGCATATTTCCCCATATCATATGGATTACTGGACTGAGAACATACACCCATTCCAATTGAAGTTAATCAACCTATTCTGATAGAAACTCCAAAGAAAGAACATACACTTTCCCATGATAACCACTTTTCCCCACAAGTGGCCCCAAATGCTTGTAAATAGGCATCCAAAAAGAACTCTTATCAAACACAGTTGGAAAATCAAGATCTGTTTTGTGATTTGGATCCACTTAATGATAGATTTCTTGAATCCATTATACATTTATCTATTTCATCTCAATATCTTACCCTTCCATTACCAAATTATGGGATTTGAAGTAGTAAATCTAAAGGTCCTCATCAGACACTTCCTCGTGAAGGCTTGTTTCATGACAATTCAGTCAATCTTGAGAACCTATCTCTAGATGAGAGACATGGAAACCATATGTGTGTCTATAAGACTGAAAATAATGATAGTTTATCCCATTATGTAATCACCCATGGTGGTCCCCCCATGATGGAATTCATTGTGAATGTTCTCTCCTCAGTTGTCCTTTTCATTGTCAATAGAATTATCTAACTGATAATGTAGTCATGAAAAATCCATCTTATATTAAGGCTCTTTAAAATACAAGGCCATTCATTTCCAATGCCTTTTCACTGGTGGATGAAATTATATCTCAACTAGAAGATAGCCTAAGGAAATATTCATTCTCTGAACCACCCTTGGTCAATTTATCTTCCAATGAAACAGAGGAACTCTCTACTAATCTTGTTGATTTTGATAAAGTGGTAGGGAAACTCCAACTTTGGTTCGATCAAGTGGAGAAACCTTTCACAAATTAAGAATAGGATATGTTGATGATGAGGAAACAACTTTCTAAGGTTGAAATTCCAGTAATGTTCTGTCCTTTGGCTACCTCTTTATACAATATTCTAGAGATGTTGGCAGAAGATTATATTCATGATATCTACCTCAACATATGGAAGATTCTTTGTTTTCTAAAAGACAAAAGTATTACTATATGATGAATATCAAATTAATTTGAAGTTAATACGTGGGTCTTAGTGCCAAATTGACTTGGAATCTCTACTGGCTTCCTGAAATCCAAGATCGAGAAACAACAAGGATCCCTTCAACATGCATGACTCGATACATTAATGAGTTTGTGAAAACTCATCGTAGATATCTCATTTGGTGTTCATATCAGAGGATGGGGTTCACATGGAGCATTTCATTTCACTACGAACCAAATCTATCAAATCCTACCAAAAGTTGTCTCATACAATTTTATTACCCCAAGACAGCTACAATTAGAAAAAAAATCATGGCTGAAGAGATACTCAGCAAGAATAGGCCTCGACCAACTTCCACTAAAGTAATTCCCAAAGAGTGCAATATATTGAGATAATTTTTCATCAAGCATATAATAACATTTAGAAGGCATGCCGCTTAGAGGATTTTTTCCATCTTATTATAAAAATGTATGAAATAGCACAATGGTCTTCTGAAGTATGTGATTTAATAGAGTTTTGAATAATTCACTCATCCATCGTTCAGACCAGAATTTATAAAATCAAAAGGGCTTATGCACTGATATCAGTCATAGATGTTTAAGAGACACCCAAACTATCAGGGTTGGGGGATTTCTTAACCCAATCCATAGAGCCAACAAATAGAGCCTAAAGGGTTGAGAAAGAAGAACAGGAATATCTCCAACCTGCTAGGCTGGGGGAATTTTCACATTCACAATCCACACCTCAATAGAAGTTATTTTTTCCCCATTAGGGAAGAATCCAAAAATGAACACACAACTGATCTATATGAGGATTCCCTTTAGATTATTCTACACCAAAACGTTCTTGGGAAATACTTAATTTGAGGATAAGGTTTCATGGAGGGCACAAAAGAATGATAAATCACAAAGATACTAATAGAATTCTAGTAATACATTATTCTTCTGTGAATGTCATAAATACCATCAGGTAAGATCCTCCATAAAATGAGTCTAGTTAAGGGGACTCAAAGGATGAATCTCTTATTCATAATTCCATCCACACCAAATCAATTGAATGAGGTGTGTGTAACCGAAATCATAGGCTTACCCAAAATTTTTGTATCCCCATGAATAATCAATATCCACCTCTTCAAAAGGCACCAAATAAGGGAATAGTTAACGGTTTGATGATGTCTCACATTTTCCCTAGAGAAGGTCAATCCATTTCGTTTGAGGAAAGATTTTATCAGTAAGAGGAGGAGATGAAAGAGTTGAGAAGACTTAATGCAGAGTTACTCTGAAGTAGTAATCCTGTCTGACATGCTTCACAAAAAGATCCACAACATACATTTCTAGTATGAGAACCTCATAAAAGAGGGTTTGTTGCAACTACTGATGTAGATAATGAATTCTGTCTATTGGGTATATAGCTAGAACAGGGTCAAGCACATTCTTACAGGCATGTCCCCATGGGTTATCTAAAGAAAATACCAGGGGTTACACCACTAGTGGTCCTACTTGTTTCTGTATCAGTTAAGGCTCTAGCCAACACACCCATTTAGGTCTCGGATCTACCAGATATTCCTCGAATGCTCATGAACACCATTAAGTCTCTATCGACTCTATTGGAACCTATGGAAGGACAATGTTCACCAATACAACCAGAAAAGAAGGATTATCCCAAATGGGTGGATCCAACCCATCCTCCACCAAACTTTAGGAACCTATATTTCCAATCATCAATGGATCAGGAGATCTAGAGTAGCACTTGACAAATTTTATCTCTCATTGTGATATTAGGATGGGGACCCCCAAGCAATTGTAAACTGTGAAACTCAAATGCTTTATATAATAAATGCAGGGGATAGCCTTTGTATGGTATATAAGATTGTAGTCTCGATCGATCACTGGATAAGAAGATCTCTATTATAAGTTATTTTTCTTGTTCATCTCAACACTATATAAGACAAAAGTCTTTGATCTCCCAAACTACAAGAAGAGTGAGAATGAATGAGTTTTAAATTTTGTTTCTCAGTGTAATGGATCAACTAACTCCTTAAATATACCACTACCTCAAGATTAATTATTTCCCATTTGTGTACCTAATATCCATGGTGAGTTGTGCACACCATTAATACCTGTTAAATACATAGGAGGGTTTTAAGATCTAGCCTCGATTTCTCAACTTGTGGAAAACATCTATAAAAGAAACTAGAAAAAAATACTAAGTAATCCCATCAACTTCGAGAAGAAGGATAGGAAAAGTAGAGGACACTACAGTCACACATAATCAGGCCCCTATACTTTCTCTAATGGCAAATACATCATTATACCGAAGGGATCCATCTCTTTAGTATAAGAATCAATGATTGTCTCATCAAGATGGTCAAAAAATAAAATTCCAAGATTGTTTTAGGAGTTTAAAAACAAGGTATATTTTATCAAAATGATCAAGTCCCTAGATACATCATCTTAGCATTGGAAATCAACTTAGTTCAGTTTTGAAGTCCAATGATACCTAACTGATAATGATACAAGGACCTCCCTAACTATTTCACCTTCCCTAAAATGTTGGGGAACCCCATATATGAGTGTTTTGTTTTTAAGGACCTCCTAGAAAAGATGGTGGAATCCTGGAAAGTGAAGTTGAAAAATTCACCAGCCTAGGTAGGATGTGTTACTTCTACCTATCCAGATGAGGAAGTTGAATGGAAGGAATCTAAGAGTAATAATTATCATAAAATAGATGATTGGATATTTAGAAAAACAATAAATTGAACTCATATCATTCCACAAACACAGTTGAAAAAACAAATTGTGTCTCATTCCGCTTCTGTTACAGAAAAGTCATCTTTATCAAAATCCCAATTTTTTGAAGGATAGTCCTCAAAGAAGTAGCATAAACGGAATTATAAAGAGAAAGTGGAAGAATGTGATTTTTAGGTAAATTTTTTTTCCATGACCATAGTAGATTTCATGCCAACCATCTCCAAAGCATAGGCACTACCCTGCTAAATGGAACAACAAGTATTGACCTATCAGGAAGAATCTTCGCCAGATTAGGAGTTGATATTCAGTTTTTTTGTTGTTATTCTCTTAAAAATCCCAATGAAAATGATGATTCTGATTATAAACCTGAGTTCCCCATACTTGATTGGTGAACTGAGAGAAGATTTCATCAAGGTCGAGGATACAATGGGAGACATGGGTATGCTAGAATCCACTACTCTAACCACACCTTTACTCATATGTTTTACAGAGTAGAAACTCATGGAGATCCCTCTAGCAGGCTCAGAAAGAACAATGGAATTCTACCACACATGATAGTATATACCCTGACATGATCATCTTGGAATACTAATAAGAGGTTATACCACTACCTTCTTAGTGAGTGAGAAGACCTAGCCATCCTAATCCACCAAGAGAAGAAGTATTTCTAGATTCTACCATGACAAATGGTCCATCAACATTAGGAGAATCAACATACAAGGAACCTGTAAAAGAGCATCTCAATACTAGAAAATATAGACCTCTAGATCAAAATTATGATGTTTCTATGTAACTGGCCCAATTACTGACAATGCTATCAATCTTGGATGCTATGAATCTGTCAAAGGATCTCCTGGGAGGACTTATTGAGGCTTTTTCAATCCCTGAAGAGTTTAAAACCAAGGTTCTTTCTATATAGGATTACCGTATAGAGAATGATCCAGCATAATTCCATGTAGTCATATCATTAATGGACAAGGATGATGATGTTATCATACGAGGACACATCAAACCCTTGTATTTATCCAAGAAAGATCAATGATACTAATATATCTGATGAGCCTTCATAGAAAATGGATCAAGAGTTAATCACATTCCCATTCAGACCCATCACCAATTAGGACTTACTGAATCCCATTTGTCTCCCTCCACTTTAATGTTATAGGGTTATGAAAATAATTATTAAGAACCTCTCGACAACATTATGTTCAAAACTCAGTTTGTGGATCTCATATCTGATTCAAAGTTCATGGTTTTCCGGAATGACACAACTTTCATCATTTTGTTAGGGAGGTCTTGGCTACATCATCATGAAGCTATTCCTTCATCATACCACAAATGTCTCAAATTTTGTGTCAATGGTCATATTGGGACATTGATGGTGATAAGTCTGTTCAAAACTTTTGAATCTCAGTACATTAGTGCAGAATTCTATCACATGAAGGGAAAATAGTCCATAGATAATGATGTTACTAGAATCAATGCTCCAAATGGTCTTGAAATGATCCTAGATAACCCATTCAATCATCTTAGTGCAAATTATGTGTTACCCATTAATCAAGTTGAAAGGGTTAGAACAAATCAAAGTACATGTTAAGTGGATTCCATAATGTTAGTTATGGAAATTGAGCATGACAATACAGGAGAAATCATTGATTCAATAAGAGGTGATAAAAGCCTAAATAGATAGGTCTCTATTACATCCACTGAAATTTAGCAAGTATTTTCTTCATGATCTAGGAAATATGAAGTTACCGCACCCATGAAAAAAGATAGGTACGATGATTCCCATCCCATCATCTTCCCTTCAGAACATTAAAAAGACCATTTATCATCAGTTGGGCTAGATATGGTTTCCTCCTCTTCAGGATGTACAAATATTGAATCCTCCCCTAGATCTAAAATTATTTCTTCATTACCTACCCTTCACGAATAGGTATAATAATTAACACATGAAAAATAATAAGAAGAGGAAGACCTCATGGATTCCCCTCCAGCAGTGAGGATGGCATCTTCACCAGTATAGATGAAATGAGAGAAATAAATCTGGGTATAGAGGAAGATCAAAAACCCACTCTGATTAGTGTATCCATGTCTTTTAAAGAGAATGCGGTGTATACATCATTTTTGAAGAAACACTGATATGTTTTTTCTTAAAATGATTCATAAATTCTAGGTCTTGTCCCCAAGGTGGCCACCCATCATTAGTAATGAAAAATGGGCATGTGATGCATAGGATTTGCTGGTATGTGGTAGATACGGGGTGGGGTGGGCCTAAACCTTTTGACCCCTAAGAGCGTGGGCTAATGTGGGTTGAGCCCATATGGGTGCGGGCCAAAGCAGGTTGAGCCCGTGTGGATGTGGGCTAACTCACGAGCCTAATGTAATTTTTTTTACAATATATGCTTCTTTGGAATTTTTGTTTTAAAAAAACATAAGTAAACAATGACATATGATTTCTCACTGTAATGGTCTTATCAATTCACCATTCATTTACATGTGAATTTTAAATAGGTCAATATTTATTATTTTAATATGATATTATAATATTTATATAGTAATTATTAACCATACTCACATGGTGCGTCATCGCACCTCTTGAAAAATGGAACTCATCTCTCCAGCACTTGGTTTTGATTCTAAAAGAGTAATTATAATTATAATATTTTTTGGACTGATTTAATTTTGTTATTAAGAAAACATGAAAGGACCTCATGAGACCCTAATATCCTCCTCTGAAACTATTCATTGCTTGAAGTGTCTTCATTCATTCATTGGTCTATCCATTCACATAACCAAACAATCAGAATCAACATTTTTCACCCCTCATTGTTCACTCACCTACATTGCGTTGAAACATTTTAGAACCATATCAGTGTCGGCACATGCCACCCTTAACCCATAGAAATTTTTTCCATCACATCTCTTAAAAATTTTAAATCCATACTTCTCCCAACAACTAAAATTAATAAAGAGAAATAAAATAAAATATTTAAATGATTATAAAATGTATTTTTTTATATGTGGGAATCCTACGGGAAACCCGCGGGCTTATGCGGGGTAGGGAGGGCTTGGATTTTTGTGTTCGTATTATATGCAGGCTTTTGCGGATAATCCCGCTTGGGCTCAAACCCACGCAGGCTGGGACTACCCCGCCCTAGCCCACCCATTTTTCATTACAACCCATTATTTGGGTTTTCATAAAGGGGGTTAGGGATATAATTATGTAGATAGAAGAACGCACCAGACTCATGCCTTCAAAATTGAGGCTGGATTTGAAAAGCCTATCAAATCATACTTCATCCGAGAGGGGAAATATCCAAAGTGGTTATCCAATACTGTCTCGGTGAAAAAGAAGAATGGTAAAATCATTGTTTTAATTTATTTCAAAGATCTCAACCAGCATTGTCCCATATATGACTTCCCGGTTTGAATCATAGAACTCTTGATTAATGTAAAAACTGCCTATGAATCTCTATCCTTAATGGATAGCTATTATAGGTATAAAAAAATCTAGATGGCCTTAGAAGGGGAATATGCATCTTTCATAGCCCCTCAAGGTGTATTTTTCTAACAGTTAATTCCATTTGTCTTAAAGATTTGTACTATGACATATAAACGTGCAATGAACCACATCTTCAAACCCTTATTGGAGAAATTTATTGAAATCTATGTTAAAGATCTAGTGGTAAAATAAATAAAACGTTCTGATTACCTGAATGACCTGGTGACCATATTCATCAATCTTTGACATTATAATCTGAAGATGAATCCCATGAAATGTGATTTCAGGGTAACATTGGGAAAATTTATAGGTTTTTTTATATTCCATCACGACAGAGAATTCGATCCCAAGAAGACTATAACTATCCTTGGAATTTAACCTTTCAATACATTAAAGTGTTGAGAGGACTTTAAGGACACTAGTCCTACATCTGGCACTTTATATCCAATCGACCAGGCAAGGGTTTTTCCTTCACCAAATTGATGAAGAACTGGGTAACATATCAATGAAATAATGACCACCAAGATGAATTTGATACACTCATGAAATACCTCGTAAGTCTACCAGTATTGATGCCACCTATTGAATGAAAAATTATCATTCTTTATGTGACAGCCTTGGAGAAATCACAGGATGCCTTTATTTCACAGAAGAATGATTCTAATAATGAAAACATAATTTATTATCTCAGTCGAACCATGCTATATGTAGAGACTTGATATTTAGATATTGATAAGTGATTCCTAGTAATAATATTTTCAATTCAGAATCTTAGGCACTACCAGAAATATCACGAGTTTCACTTGGTCTCTCACAATAACCCACTAAAATTTATCCTCACTCCCCCTATGTTGACAGGATGTCTAGCATATTGGATAGTTATTCTACAGCTGTTGGATATAAATTTTGTGCCTTAGAGATTAGTAAAATGCCAAGCCTTGTTATACTTCCTTGTTGAACACCCATCTGCGAAAAAAAATTCATTGAATACTAAACTTCCTGATAAATAAATATTCTCAATAATGGATAGTTCTCTAACATGGAAAATGAAATTTGATGGTGCATCCAAAAGTCGAAGAGGGAAGAGGACGAAAGACTGAAAGTTTTACAGATTTGGGTTTGGAATTGAACTTATCTCCCTAGAAAAGGCGGTGTTTCCATACTCATTCTAGTTATCATAAGGTGGTGTCAACAATGAGGCAGAATATCAGGCGATCATTGTAGGTTTGGAATTAGAACCCCATGTACTGGTGGATCACCTATAAGTGATGGGTGATTCAAAATTGGTAATCAAACAGACTAATGGGGATTACACCATCAGAGAAGAAGAACTAATCCCCCATGGGAATATGTCTAAGGGTTAATGGTAGAATTTCCCTTAGAACCATCATTGTCTTATGTCCCATGTTCAAAAAAAACCCAAGATGATTCACTGGAAAATGTAGCTAAAACCCTGTAAGATTCGAATCGATACAATACAATCATCAAAATTTCTCATTGTCATGTGGTTTCACCTTTTTTTTCAAATCAAAACAGAGGAAGTAAATGAAATTTGTCTCATTCTCAAACCATTTGGTCTTACCATGGGATAGATGAAATCCATCATGGAATATATCCAAGACAGAGTAATACCACTGGATTAAGCTAGAAAATATATTTTCTGGTGATGAGTAGTTAATTTCACTCATTATGGTGGACCAAATAACTATAAGATCCTCTATAGATGAGGAATCAGTATAATTCTCCTAAGATGAATTGATGCGGATGAAACTACAGTTGTCGTGAAAGAAGTACATGCAGAAGCATGGGTTCCCACTGGTCTGGGTACAATATTAATGATCAAATCTGAAGGCTGGGATACTTTTGTCCTTTAATGATACAGGATTATACATATTTCACTAAGAAGTGTCATCCCTGTCAAATTCATGCCAACTTCATTCATCAACCCCAGAGTTTCCACATACATATACGAAATCCTGACCATTTACAATATGGGAAATTGATATAGTGAGACCTTATCCATCAGCTATGGACATGAAGTTCAAGTATATCCTTAATAACTCTGATTTTTTCTCCAAATGTGCTGAATAAGTCCCTATTAAATAATTAAGGGCCAAAATCATTATTAACTTTTTCAAAGCTAATATCATTTTCATATTTGGTGCCCCTAATACCAGTTTAACGAAAAAAAACAACAATTTCTATTTTTATGAGGTAAAGAAGCTTTATCAGGAGCGCAATATCAAATCCAACCATTCATCCTGCTATCATGCAGTGTCCAATGGACAAATAGAGGCTTTCAACAAGACTCTTTCAAACATACTCTAGAAGATGGTGAATAAATAAAAAAATTCTTGGCCTGATAAACTCTTTCATACCTTATGGGATTACCGAACTACTACATGTACTACAATAGGGTCAACTCCATACTCATCGGTATACAGAACAGAAGCAGTATTTCCTATTGAAGCTCTATTTCCTTTTCTCCAAGTTGTTGTTTGGGATTAGTAATCTATAGATGAGCAGTCTCAAAATCAACTAGATGGTATGGAGTACTTGGATGAAAAGATATTGTATAACTTGAATCACTCATAATTCTATAAGAAATTAATAGAACGAGATTTCAACAAAGAATTTTTCCTCTTTTCATTTATCTAATGAGAATTAGTATTGGTTTATGGGACCCCAATTATACCAGGAAAGAAGCCTCCAAAACTTGAACCAAAGCGGGAAGGACCATAATACACACATAAGGTCTACTTTAATGGAGCTTATTCCTAAATATCAATGGAAGGAGAACTCACTAAAAGTACAACCAATGAATTCTTCCTGAAGAAATACATTGTGTAATCATAAAGAGGACATCCTTGTTGCATGACATTAAAATGCATAACAACCAACATCCAAGTCTCCTGATGTTAAATTGTGTAACAATCAATGTCCTAGTTTCATGATGTTAAACTACATAGAAACATATATGTTAGTGACGTATGATATTAAATTGTGTTCTATATTCATCCTTGTCACGTGACATTAAACTATATGGTATGAGGTTCTAGTTTCATGAATTATAACTACAAAACACCATTTGTACTCACCACATGATATTAAACTATACAGTTAATGTCTCCTTCCTTTAACATTAATAAATCTCCCAAGATTTCACAAATTGGAATTCATTATGGTCACTTAAAATATGATTATCTTTCATGTGCAATCATTACTCACACCATTTACACCACCTAGGGGAACATGAACCCCATTTCTCTCTATGTTTGAATCTGATTTGCATAGGGACCCTTTTCCAAGAACTACATGTGGCTTGATTCACATTATATTTAGATACATAGTGAAACTCAGATCTCATATATTGGGTCCAACCATAGCTATAAAAGAAATAATTCCCCCTTTCCATGTATATATGTTAATTCTATACTAAGAACCCTTCTAGAAAATATGGACTGATTCTCATACCATCTTGTATTTTGGGTATGACCATTATTCTAGAATGTATTAAAGCCCCTGTTTCTCAAATAAATATTCAATTGGTGTGGAGAACCATCCTCAAGAACTACTTGTGGCTTTATTCTCATTACAATGAGATATGTATTGAAACCTAAGTCTCATCCCTTGGCCCAGTTACAATATGTTTATCTTTTCATGTCTGTTGATATTTTTCCATACTGTATGGAGTTAAACTGCATGGAAATTTTCAATAATTTTGTGTGGATTGATTCTATCCCAATTCAAATATGTAGTGACACCCAAATCTCCTTTCTCAGGTCTAGCCGTAATGTTAAAAAGGTACCTTCACCCCTGTGAATATGAATCAAACCTTCATAGGGAGAACCATTAAGAACTACGTGTGGCTTGATTCTGGCCTCAATAAGATACGTAGTGATGCTTGGATCTCCAATCCTCATTCCATATACGATTAATCATTAAACCCATTTAATTTCTTTGTATGAATCATATCTACACAGGGAACCTATCAAACTCCACATGAGGATTAATTCATGCCTCGATAAGATACGTTTTCAAGCATATAATTTCATTCTTAGGATCAGCCACAATGTTTCATTCATGCAAGGTCACCCACGTTCTAATCGCATGATGATAAACTACATAGAAAGAACTATATATTGCTTGATTATTATTCTAATGGTATATATATAGATGTCCTAATCTCTTATATCATACGTGAACAGGACTAAAAAAACCTTCCTCACATCAAATTATAGTTTGTGTGATGAATCAAAATAAAAAAATGTTCATTCACTCCCTGTGTGCATGAGTCAAGCCAGCATAGGGAAAATTTCTCCAAGAACTACATATGTATTGATTCACATTCCAATGAGATATGTAGTGACACATAGATCTTGTATCTTCTATACAACTACAAATAAAATAAAATCACCCTTTCTCTATGTGTATGAATCAAAGCTTCACAAGAAACATTTCAAGAACTATGTGTGGCTTTACTCTCAACCTAATGAGATACGTAGTGATGTAAGTATCTCTAAAAATGGACCTAACTGTGATTTTGGATGATAAAACCCCCTTCCTTTTCCCTATTCATGATTCAATTCATATTATATTGAGATACATGGTGATTCCTAGACTTCCTACTTTAGGCACAACCATCAGTCTGGAAATTATAAAAATCCCTCTTTCCCATGTTGAAATCTGATTTATATGGGGAACAATTTCAAGAACTACACATGTCTTGATTACTTATCTAGTGAGATACGTAGTGATTCTTGAGTACTATACCCCGGCTCATCCACCACTTAATCATCATAACCCTATCCTTGACTTGTGTCACCCTTATGTTGCAGAAGAAACCTTTACTGCTTCTTGTCTCTCATATTGATCACAGATCACGTGGGATTAGGAATTGGTTAAATAGATTCTCTATATAAATAAGTTTTTTGAATTCCTATTAGGGTTATCAGTGGTCTTGATTTTAAGACCTAAAAAGACTCTCTATATGTATTCACTGAATTATGATAAATTTCATGGACCTTTATTCAAGAACTATGCGTGTCTTGATTCTCATCCATGTGAGATATGTAGTAACTTTTAGATTTTCAATTTTTCCCCAACCACACCACAACATGAAAAAGCCTCTGCTCTTCTATATATGAGTTAAATCTACATGAGGAATTCCCATACAAGTTATCACTTTACACATGAACTCGTAGATGTTAAAACTACACGTGGCTTGATTCTTGCTCCGACAAGATACATAGTGATGCTTGGACCATATTCCATGGATAATCCAAATTATCTTTTGAAATTTCATGTCAAGACACCTAATGTTCTTAACGCATGATATAAAAAAATATAGATCCATAATTCCCCTTCCTTTTCATGTAGGGTAATTCATCATCCTCACCACAATATGTTAAACTACATGGATAAAGTCCTCACCGTATGACATTGAAATTAATGGTATTCAAAGAACTATGTATGGATTAATTCTCATACTATTTGACAGACATAGTAAAAACTAGGACTTGTATCCTAGTCCTAGATATATGATAAATGAAAATTCCCACTCTCCTTCATATGATCATAATCCATACAAGGTCTTTTATTTTGGGCCCTCTCCTTAGAGAACCCATCAAGGAAACAAGAGATGTCCCATTTTATACACATGAGTCATATTTATGTATGGGACTCTAAATTCATAGTTAGTAATGGTCAAAACACTTCTTTAATGCAATGGACAATTCCCATTTCACAAGTCATACTCCTAATCTTGAAATACTTTCATATAGTCATAATCTTTCTTCGGTTTCTAAGGGAAAAGTGTCTGATACCTAATACCTCCTTCGCCTGACTATGAAGTACGTTCCCTAGTTGTCCTTTCATAAAATGTTCCTACACAATGATCCTATCAGCCAAAGGATTTCACTATTTGTCTATATAGAACATTCCCTAGTTGGACCTATATAATACAGTCCCCATAACGGGTTTTTCAAATATCAATAACTTCATTCTTGGGAGAAGCATCTTCTGTCTCTTTAATCTATTATAGCTGTATGCATGAACCCACAATTTAAAGTGGTCATCCTTTGTGTATTTGTATTATATCCTTTATCCTGACCTAAATGTCTCCCATACCGTGGTTTACATTTTCCCACTCCATATGTTCACATATTGGAATGACCTTATTCCATTCGACCACATATCCTTCATTGTTTCCATAATATTTGGGTATTAGTCATACTGCCTAAAACTACAAGAACCATACATCCAATGTTTGGGAATGACCTTCATAGAGATCCCATTCCTCTAATTAATTGGAAATCCTGACAGGAAGTATCCCTTCTATATTCGTATACTTTTCTTCATAAAACCAAATTCTATTCTAAAGGAATTTTGAATCTCCATAAACATTCATCAGATTTTAGCAAATACAATGTCAAAATTATTACAAGAACATTTACCTGATTAAAAAGTATGTTCCCCAGTTGTCCTTGCATATAATTCACCTACATAATGGGCCTATCAGTGTAAGGATTCCACTATTTGGATTTGTGACACATGCTCTAACTAGTCCTATATAATATAACTCCCATAATATGTTTTTTCAAATAGTGGTAACATTGTTTATAGAAGAGACATCCTCTAAATTCCATTATCCCTTTTCCCATTTCATTATTCATACTCAGAAATCCCCAAATCATAGCACACAATTATTCCTTTCCATACCTGAATATGGTAGCACAATTCCATGAAAATTAACAAGAATCGGAAAACCATCAAATATTCGGTCAAAGATAAATACCATAAATAGAATTCCCTAAACTCCTTACTGATAGACATTAAATTTCACAACCCCATAATGTCCTTGCTGCATGAATTAAAAGTACACAACCCCATAATTTTCTTACCACATGACTTTAAAATTCATAGCATTTTATCATAAATCCTTTATAGTCCTTGTTGCATGACTTGAAACTGCACAACATAATGTCCTCATTGCATGATTTTATACAGTATAGAAAAATATTAGAAAGATCCTTTATGAAAAATATACCCTCTTTCATATACTAAATTCTTTTAGTAGTGGTTCCTCATTCATGGCCTATATCAGCACTGATGGCCCCTTTATATTTATACAGTTTTCTTGGGAAAAGGCACCCACTGTGGTATTGAGACATCCAAATCTTAAATCCCTATGTTTATCAGTAGTAGAATTTCATAATTCCAATGAAAATCTTTACATAACTATGCAGTGTGTTCCCTAGTGTCCTTGCACAAGTCATCCATATAACGTTCCTATCATTCTAAGGATACAACTACTTAACTATGCAGTATGTTCCCTAGTTGGCCTTACTTAAAATAGCCCCTATATCGGGTTTGTGAATTAGAGGTAACTACTTTCTCATGATAGACCTCCTCTATTCTTATACATTATGTTTTAGATTCGGTGACCATAAAAATAATGAATTAATATTACCCATGTAAATATCAAAATAATATTGGTACCTTCCTAGCAATCATTCCTTGTTTCTGTTGTAATCTTAAAATTCATGGTAAAATATGATTGAACTAAAAACTATCCTTATTAGTCTAATATTCATGACATTAAAATGCCAAAAAAAAGATACATATTACTCACTAGGATGAAAAGCTACAAAGGTAACATAGTTCAAAAGTCAATTCTCAACTTGCTAGACTTACACTCTATACAGTTTAGGCAATATCGATCAATAAAATGTTAAAAGGCACAAATATTGTTAGGATGAAACCCAAAAGGGAAGTATATGAAAGTTTTTAATCACACACACTAATTCTCCTCTATATTGAGCTAAATAAAATAGTAGGGTGATGATATTAAAAGAAAAAATGTTCGTAGGGTCATCTATATAACCCTGGAACTAGTCGAACTATGCTCTCTATGCCCCAAGGATTAAGGAAAAATGAGAGCATCCTTATAAACTTTTTATAGCTAAAAAACCCATAAAATAATTTTGGAATGAATAAAATTTACCTACTTTTACCTTAGATCTATATTCTTTTTATTCTGAACAAATATAATTCTAAGAGGGGGTTTTTTAGACACCATGAAATGTGTTCCATGAACTTTTCTGCAAAAATTTCCTTAAAAGAGCTTGAAAATTTGATGGTGAGACTATACATTTTTCATGGGGGTTAGTGATAGTAGAGAAGGAACTGGCATGAAGGGTCAGAACCATATCCTGACACTAATCCCGACCAGGGGTGCGAGGGAGCATCCCCTATCGTATGGAGTAATTATTTCACCATATCCCTTTTGACACTCTGTTCAGTCACATTGATATGAAAGTGACAAATTGAAATGCCTTAGAAAAAGGAGGATAAAATATATGGAAAATTTAAAGATTTTCGTAGGCTTAAATTTTAGTTCTACCAAGTTAGACTGAATTACCGGCGGCGTGCAAGCACTTACACGCCTCCTAACTTGTCTGCCAGCTCATCACTTATGCAAAAATTCACCATCACTTAGGGTACCATATTTTCCTATAATAGACACTTGGGGACATCATTTTTAGGGGAAAATTCCCTAAAAACCTAAAAAATGCAAAAAACCCCTTATAAACCCTCAAAAATCCTAAAATCCCTAAAAACATGAAAAATCCCAAAAACCATAAAAATCATAAAATACTAAAAATCCCTAAAAAATTTAAAACCCCAAAATCCTAAAAAGTCCTAAAAACACTAAAATCAATTAAAACCCCCAAAAACCAAATAAATGATAAAACCTATAAAAACCCATTAAAGACCCAAAAATCCTAAAAACTCTAAAAAATCATAAAATCCCTAAAAATAATTAAAAAACTCTCAAAAAACCCAAAACCCATAAAAAAACTAAACCCTTAAACAACTAAAAATGTTTAAAAACTCAAAAAAATCCGAAAACCCATAAAACACAAACAAACCATAAAACTCCCAAAAAACCATTAAACCCCTAAATTTCCTTAAATCCCAAGAAACACTCAAAATATGTAAAAAACATAAAAACCCTAAAAATACTATTAAATTCTAAATATACCAAAAAATGAAAAACCCTAAAAACCTTGAAAATCCATAAGAAAACCTTAAAAATCGAAAAACACTTAATTTTTCTAAAACTCTAAAAACATTAAAAACCATAAAACTCTGAAAATTCATAAAAACCATAAAACCCATAAAATCCCAAAAATCACTAAAAATATTAAAAAATAAAAAACTGATAAAAAACCAAAAAAAATCTATGAAAACATTAAAAAACTAAAAAACAAAAAGCCACTAAATCCAAAGAAACGATAAAAACCATAAAACACAAAAAGACTATAAACCCACTAAAAATCGTAAAAAAACCTAAAAACCTTAAATACCCTAAAAACTCTAAAAACAATAACAACCCTTTAAACCCATAAAATGTTCAAAAACTCTAGAAAACTTTTTAAACCCCAAAAAATCAAAACACCCATATAAACACAATAAAATCCTTAAAGGACCTAAAACACCTAAAAAGCCCTCAAGATCTATAAAACCCCTAAAAACCCGAAAACAAAACCCTAAAAAATACCTAAAATCCCTAAAAACATAAAAAAAATCAAAAAACATTGAACAAACCTATAAAAATCTTAAATACCAAAAAATACATAAAACCCCTAAAAACACAAAAAATGCTAAAACCCCTAAAATCATTAAAGCCCCAAAAAACACTACAAATAAATAAAAACCATAAAATCCCAAAAAAATCCCAAAAAATTTACAAAAAATCCCAAAAACCATAAACCCCAATCAAAACACTTAATAACCCTAAGAAAACATAACAACCAAAAACTCTTAAAACCATAAAAAACATAAAAACCGTGAAAAATTCTAAAAATATTTAAAAACCCTAAAAAATTCTAAAAACCATAAAAACCACGAAAACATTTACAACCAAAAAAACCATAAGAACCTTGAAAACCCACTAAAGCTAAAAACCCCTTTAGAACCCTTAAACCCATTAAAAAACTCAAAAAAACCTTAAAACCCCCAAAAAAAACTCAAAATACCCAAAAACACAAATAAAACCCAGAAAACCCTAAAAACACTAAAATACCCAAAATTCTATAAAAATCCCTAAAAACCCAAAAACCAAAAATAAAAAAAAATTCCCTGAAAATCCATAAAAAATAAAAATCCCTAAAACCTTGAAAAATTCTAAAAAAACGTTAAAAATTAAAAAACTTAAAACCCCTAAAAAACCTAAAAAATCTAAAACACTAAAACCCCTCAAAATCCCTAAAAATTGTTAAAACCATAAAAATCATTAAAAGGCATAAATACCTAAACAAATAAACAAACATAAAAACCATGAAAACAACTAATAAAACCTTAACAATATAATAATAGTTAAAACCCTTAAAATTAATAAAAATCTAAAACCCCTAAAAACCTAAAAAGACTCAAAAAACCCTTAAGAACCATAAAAACCCATAAAAACCTTTAAATCACTAAACCCCAAAAAACCAATTAAAATTATATAAACCCTTTAAATTCCTAACAACATTAAAAACTCTAAATAAATTTAAAAAACATAATTATACAAAAACCCCCTAAAACAAAAAAAAAACCATAAAACCCTCAAAATCTTGAAAACCCCCTAAAAATACAAAAAATAAATAAAAAATCCTGAAAATCCTAATATCCCCTAAATACCTTAAAAATATATACACACTCCAAAGCATAAAAACCTAATAGATAATAAAAACCCTAACCCCTCAAAAAAACCCTAAAAAACCAAAAAATTCTCAAAATCAATACAAACCCTAAAAAACAAAAAACATCCTAAAAAGGCCTAAAAATTGATAAAAACATAAAAACCCTATGAACACATAAAAAACCTAAATACCTAAAAACCCCTTAAACCTATTAAAACAATAAAAATACTCTAAACCACCTTTAAATAATAGAAACCCCTAAAACCTCATGAAACCCTAAAAAACCATTACAAACTTAAAAACCTCTAAAAAATCTAAAAACCCTTTAAACCAACAAACTGATAAAAAACTCCAAAAAACCCTAAAAACCAAAAAACTAAAAATCCTAAAACCCCACAAAAATAATAAATTCCCTAAAACCCCAAAAATCCAAAAACCCTAAAAATCCGTAAAAACCCTAAAAACCATAAGAATACAAAAAAGACATAAAAATACTTAAAAACATAAAAACAATTAAAATACATGAAAAACCATAAGAAAACATTAAAAATTTCCCAAAAAAACATAAAATCCCAAAAAAAAATAAAACACTAAAACTTCTAAAAAAATGCTAAAAACCCTAAAAACCCTAAAAACCATTAATGTCCCCAATACCCTAAAATCCAATAAAAATCCTAAAAAACCTTAAAATCCCAAAAAATGTAAAAAACCATAAAACCATAAAAACCATAATAATTCCATAATAAACTAAAAACAATTTAAACCCCTAGAAAACCTAAAATTCATTAAAATCATAAGAACCAAAAAAACCACTAAATACCCTAAAATCCATAAAACTCCTAAAAAAATTAAAAACCCTAAAAACACAATAAGCCCGAAACCCCATTAAAAAGTTATGAACACATTAAATACATAATAATGTTAAAAACTATAATAAACCTCAAACCCATAAAAAACGCACAAAAAACCCCTAAAAACCCAAAAAAACCATATAATCAATAATAACAATAAAACCCCTCAAAATACCTAAAAACCCTACAAAAAATAAAAACCTTAAAAATATCTAAAACCCCAAAAATTTTAAAAACCCTAAAATACTTGAAAACCCTAAAAAGCCGTTAAAATCCCTAAATACTTGAAAAACTCAATAAATCGTAAAAAAACTCTAAAAACCCTAAAACCCTCATAATCAATAAAATCAAAGAACCCCTAAAAACCATAAAAATCCTAAAAATCCCTAAAAGTACATAAAAATGTAAAAAAACCCTAAAACCTTGAAAACCCCTAAGAAAACCTTAAAACCTATTAACTCACAAAACCTATAAAAACATAATGAATCTAACACCCTAAAAACACTAAAAACATTAAAAACACTAAAAACCATAAAAACCCTAAAATTTCATAAAAACAATAAAAACCACTAAAAACCCTTAAAACCTCTAAAAACACTAAATCCCATAAAAACCCAAAAAACCCTAAAAATATTAATGAACATTATAAACCTTCAAAACCTTACAAAATGATGAAAATCCCTAAAAACCCAAAAAAACCCCTAAAAACTCTCAAAATCACTAAAACCACTTAAAATTCCTAAAAAATACATAAAAAGTCCCAAAAAACATAAAACCCCCTAAAAACCTAGAAAAAACCTAAGAAAGACATAAAATCCTAAAAACCAGTAAAATCCTTAAACACATAAAAATACTAAAAACCCTAAAACCACTAAAAATTATAAAATCCATCAAAATCCATAAAAACACCAAAAATAATAAAAAAACAAAAAATTACCAAAAATACCTAAAAAAATTAAAAACCCAAAAAATCACTATGAAATCCATAAAAACCTAAACTTGCTACAAACCCTTATAAATCCTAAAAAGGATAAAAACATAGAAAACCTTTAAAACACTAAAACCCCATAAAACCCCCTAAATACCTTAAAAACACAAAAACCCATAAAAACCCAAAAAACCAACAAAACTATAAAAAACCATTTAAACACATAAAAACATTAAAAAACTATATAACACCTTGAAAACACTAAAAAATAAACCCCCCCCCCAACCCCAATAAAACCCTAATAACCCAAAAATCCCTCAAATTCCCTAAAAACTATAAATCCCCATAAAAACCTACAAAATATTTAAAAATCCCTAATAATGTAAAAAACCATAAAATCCATAAAAACCTAAGAAATACATAAAAACCTAAAAATAATTTAAACCCCCAAAATCCTAAAAACCATTAAACCCATCAAAATCCCTAAAAATGCTAAAAACCCTAAAAATCATAAAAAATCCATAAAAATACCTAAACACAAAAAAGCACTAGAAAACCCAAAAACCATAAAAAAACTTAAAAACAAAAACAATTAAAACCACTAAAAATAAAAAAATCTAAAAACATAAGAAACCCTAAAAAACCTGAAAACCCTCAAAATCACTAAAATCCATACAAACCCTTAAAAATTTCAAAAAAGACCATAAAAACCCTATAAACATAAAAACACTAAAACCCTAAAAACCAAAGGAAAACATAAAAAACCCAAAAAACTCTAAAACCACTAAAATACACTAAAAGATGCTAAATATGCTAAGAAACCAAAAAACCCAAGAACCAAAACCCCCCTAAAAATCATAAAAACAATAAAAACCCTAAAACTAGTAAAAAATATAAAAAACCATTTTAACCCCTAAAAACTCTAGAAACCATTAAAATCCTAAAAATCTAAAAAATCCTAAAAATTTAAAAATCCCAAAACCCCCCAAAAAACCATAAAAACCCATAACAGCCCTTAGAATCCCTAAAATCCCTTAACATTCTTAAAAATCATAAAAAATAACGAAACATATAAACCCCCCCCCCCCCAAACCATGAAAATCCTGAAAAAAAAACCTTAAAACACAAAAAAATTAAATCCCTTTAAAAAATAAAAAACTCAAAAACCATAAAAACCATAAAAATCATAATAAACTCAAAAATCCCTAAAAAAATAATAACCCACCAAAACCATAAAAATCCTATAAATCCTAAAAACTACTAAAAATAAAAAAACAATAAAAAACCATAAAACCCTGAAAAACACTATCAAAACTCTAGAAACCTAAAAACACATAAAATCAAAAAAAACCTAAAAACACTACAACCCCTACAAACCCTAAATGTCCCTTAACCCCCAAAAAATATAAAATCCCTAAAAACCTTAAAAACCCTAAAAATGTATAAAAAATCTAAATACCCATTAAACACCTAAAACATTAAAATATTTATAAACCATATAACTCATAAAAACTCTAAAAAACTCTAAAAATCCAAAAAAACAAAAAAATCCCTACAAACCCTGAAAATCCAAGAAAACCCAAAAAACCATAAAAATCAAAAAAGGCACTAAAAATTCTTGAAAACATAAAAAAACTGAAAATACTTGACAAACCCTATGAAAACCATAAATACATAAAAACACTTACAACCCCAAAAAACCCCAAAACCCGTAAAATCCTAAAAAACATCAAAATCCATAAAAACTCTAATAAACAATTAAATTCCTAAAAGATCCCTAAAAATGAAAAAACCCCAAAAACCTAAAAAACCCTAAGAAAACATTAAAAACCTAAAACTCATTAAACCTCTAAAAACCTAAAATAAACTAAAAACACAAAATAACACAAAACACGCTAAAACCCCTAAAAGAAATAAAAAGACTAAAAACTAAAAAAACCCTAAAAATGCATAAAAAACTAATCCCACTCAAATATCTAAAAACCCTTCAATCATAAAAAAATTTCAAAAACTATATAAAACCCTATAATATCATAAAAACCCTAAAACACAAAAAAACCCAAAAGAAATCCAAAAACCCCTAAAAACCCTAAAATCCCTAAAATCCCTAAAATCCATGGAAATCCTAAAAGGGCCCTAAAAAAGACTAATAATATAAACAAATCCTAAAATCATTGAAAACCCCTTGGAAAACACTAGAAACTAAAAAAAATTAAATCCCCTAAAAACCAAAAAAATGTTAATGCTTCTAAAAACACTAAATAACCGAAAATAACCCTGAAACCCTCAAAATCGCAAAAAAATAATCCAAAAATTAGAAAATCCTAAATATTCTAAAAATCATTAAAAATGTAAAAAACCCTAAAAACCCTATAATACCCTAAAAATCATTAATACACTTAAAACCCTTAAAAACATAAAAATCATAAAAATCATAAACCTCCAAGAAGGCTATACCACCCAAAATACATTTAAAATCCTTAAACCCATAAAAATATTAATAAACCATATAAAACCAAAAGAACCCTAAAAACCAATAATAACTCTATAAACCCTTAAAACACTAAAAGAATTAGAAACTCCAAAAAAACCATTAAGAACCGTAAATAACTAAAAAACCATTAAAACCCAAAAAATTGTAAAAAAAAACATAAAACCCCAAAAAATCCTAAAAACACCATAAAACCCTCCAAATCCTTTAAAACCCTAAAAAAAATAAAAATACTAAAAGTCCCTAAAAATACATAAAAATTTAAAAACTCCTAATAACCCTGAAAAATATAAGAAAATCATAAAAACCTAAAAAGCAGTAAAACTGTAAAAAACCCTAAACCCCCTAAACCCCTAAAATCCATAAAAACCCTTAAAAACCAATTAATGTCCTAAAAAAATTGCTAAAAACATGAAAAAATTTACCAACACGAAAACCCATATGAAAAAGTTAAAAAACAAAAAACACATAAACTCTCAAAAAAACATAAAAAAGCTTAAAACCCCAAAATGAACCTAAACACTATAAAACCTATAAAAACCATAAAAACCCTAAAAATCTATAAAAACGTTAAAACCATTAAGAACCCAAAGAAATTATAAACTCCTAAAATTTTAAAAACCTATAAAAATAATAAAACCATAAAAAATCAACAAAAACCCATAAAACCCCCAGAAAACATAAAACCCTAAAAAACATTATACCCCTAAAAATTTATAAAAATCTCTAAAAACATTAAAACCCTTAAAAACACATAAAACACCTAACCCCCCCCCCCCTTAAAAAACCAAAAAACATATAAAAACCCCTAAAACCCCTCAAAATCCCTAAAATCCCTAAAAACCAATAAAAATCCAAAAACCTCAAAAAATAATACTAAAATTAAAAAACCATATACAACCTGAAATACCCTTAGAAGACCTTCAAATCCAAAAAAAACTTAAACCCCCTAAAAGCCTAAAAACTCTAAAAACCCTAAAACCCCTTGAAAATATAAAATCCCTTTAAATCACTAAAAAAATGAAAATAATGAAAATACTAAAAATACCTAAAATCCGTAAAAACATAAGAACCCTAAAAACCCAGAAAATTACAATGAAAACTATAAAAACATGAAAAAAATTTCAAACCCCTAAAACCCTAAAAATATTAAAACCCTAAACCCATAAAAAAGATAAAACCCCCTAAAACCCTAAAAATGACTAAAAACTATAAAAATCGTTCAAACGACTAAAAACGTTAAAAACTTTAAAAAACCTTAAAAATACTAAAAACTCAAAAAAAACCCCCTAAACCCCAAAAATACAATAAAACCCATAAAACCCCCAAAATACATAAACACCCTAAAACCCCATAAAATAATAAAAAATCCCTAAGAACATAAAATAACCTAAAACCCTTAAAACCCTAAGAAGAACATAAATACATAATAACAATTAAAACCTATAAAAAAACTAAAAATGATAAAAACCCTAAAAATCCTAAAACCCGAAAACCCCTAAGAGCCCTAAAAACCATAAAAATCCTTAACCCACCCCCCAAATCCCGAAAAATGTAAAAAACACTATAAACATGAAAACCCAAAAGAAAACCTTAAAACCCTAAGAACACTTAAACCCCCTAAAAACTAAAAAAATGCTAAAACCAAAAAAACCCAACCCCCACCCCCCCAAAGAAACTCAAAATAACTAGAACCTAAAGGCACATAAAATTCACAAAACTCCCTAAGTCCCTATAAAAATTAAAAACCCAAAAAATCTTGAAAACCACTAGGAAATCATAAACACATAAAAATACATTGAAAACTTTAAAACACCTAAAAACCCTAAAAATCCAAAAAAAACTAAAAACCCATTAAACCGAAAAATCCCTAAAATAATTAAAACCCTAAAAACACACTAATTTTTTTAAAAAACTATCAATCCAATATAAACTCTAAAAAACAATAAAAAATTCAAAAATTCTAACAAAACCTAAAACTTTCAAAAACCCCCAAAACCCAGAAAAATATGGAAAATCCTCATAATCCCTAAAAATAAAAAAGTACCATAAAATGATTGAAAAAAATCACTAAAAACATAAAAATCCTAAATATTGTGAAAACATAAAATAAAACCTTAAAACTATAAAAAAACATAAAATCACTAAAAACCTAAAAGAGTTCTAAACACCCTAAAAACACTAAAACCCCTAAAAACGCTAAAGACCCTCAGAATCCTTAAAAAGCCAAAAAACATAAATATCATTAAAAAAACCATAAAAATACCTGAAACATAAAAAATTCAAAAAACTTTAAAAATACTTGAGAAACTTTGAAATATAAAAAAAACACATAAAACACTTAAAACTCTAAAAATCCAAAAAAAATCCAAAAATTCCATAAAACCCCTAAAAACCAATAAAACCCATAAAAATACATAAAAATTCTAAAATAACACAAAAAAATATAAATAATTTTCAAACACCTAAATATGTTAAAAACTCTAAAAAATATTCAAACCCCTAAAAATAATCAAAAACACTAAAATCCCAAAAAACACTAAAATCCCAAAAAACACTAAAAACCCTAAACCCCAAAAAATCCCTAAAATCCCAATGAAATGATAAAATTCCTATAAATACCGAAAAATCTATTAAAAGGTCAAAAACCCTTAAAACCCATACTGAATTTTTAATAACCTAAAACACTTAAAACCCAAAACCCCCTAAAAATCAAAAAACCCTAAAAACCCTCAATATCACAGAAATCACTAATAACCCAGAAATATACATAAAGATCACAAAAAATCCCTAAAAACCTGAAAACACTTTAAACCTCTAAGAAACCTAAAAGACACTAAAACCCTTAAAATCCCTAAAAGACCCTAAAAACCCTAAAACCATATAAAACATTAAAACCCTTAAACCCCCCCTAAAAACCCAAAAAATTCCCTAAAACCCCACAAAAAACTCTAAAGAACCATTAAACCCCTAAAAAAATTTAAAAAATTTAATATAACATAAAACGCATAAAATCTCATAAAAACCCAAAAAACTCAAAAACCATAAAAACCCTAAAAACCATAAAAAACTAAAAAACCATAAAAAACGTAAAACCCATAAAAACCAAGAAAATCCTAAAAAAGTCCTACAGATGATTAAAAATGTAAAAAATATGTAAAACCCTGAAATACCCTACGGTAAACATAAAAACACATAAAGCCCCAAAAAACATAAAAAGAAAAAACCCTTAAAACCCTTAAAACCCATAAAACCCCACAAATTCCTAAAAAACCCCTTACAAAACCCAAAAAAAATCCTAAAAAATTACTAAATCCACAAAAAAGGTAAAAAACACTAAAAAATATTGAAAACCCTATGAAAACCTTAAAAAACCTAAAATGCCTAAATTTTTTTTAAACCCTTAATACCATAAAAACCCTAAATACTAATAAAAAAACCTAAAAACCATTAAAAACTATAAAACCCCATTAAACATTAAAAATGCTAAAAACTCTAGAAAAACATCGAAACCCTAAATAAATAAATACCCTAAAAACTTAAAAAACCATAAAACCCAAGAAAAATCAACACACCCTCAAAATCCATAAAACCCCTAAATACCATAAAAATAATAAAAATACCTAAAAACCCTGAAAAAAAACCCTAAAAATACCTATGAAAACCCTAAAAACATATATACTCTTAAACCCCTTAAAACCCTAAAAACACTATTACACCTAAAAACACCTAAACTCCACAAAATCCACAAAAACCTTAAAAACCATATAAATCTTAAAAATTAACAAAAAATATCTAAAAAATTAAAAACCCCTAAAAACTTGAAAAAAACTAACAAAACAATGAAAACATAAAAATTCTTGAAAATATAAAAACACTAGAAACTGTCAAGTGATCTTGAAACACGTAAAAGTACCTAAAACCCTAATACCCATAAAACCGTAAAAATCCCTAAAAAGCATTAAAACCCAAAAACCCCACTAAAGTATCTAAAAAACCCATTGAAGCCCAAAAATGTTAACGAACTCTAAAAATCATAAAACCCTAAAAAACTAAAAAATCCCATAACAACGCAAAGGAAAATAAAAACCCTTAATCCCAAAAAGCCCAAAAAACCCTAGAAAACAATACAATTCTTAAAAAAATCTCTTAAATTACCTACAGACATAAAAACCCAGAAAACCCTAAAAAACTTAAGATAACCAAAAAACCAAAAAACTATTAAAACCCCAAAAAATCCAAGAAAAGCTTAAAAACCCTAAAAACTCTCAAAATTTCTAAAGAATCTAGAAAACCATAAATATACTAAAAAATACCTATAAAATCCCTAAAAATGTAAAAGAAACTAAAAACCCTAAGAAAACCATAAAAACTAAGAGCACTTTAAACCCCTAAAAACCAAAAAACACTAAAAGCCTTAAAACCCCTATAAACCTTAAAAACCCTAAAAAACAAAAAACCATAAAACCCCAAAAACATTTAAAAAACACAAAAAACCCCTAAATACCAATAAAAACACTAAAAACCCTTTGAACCACTAAATATGTTAAAAACACTAAGAACATGAAAAACAAAAAATAAAAACTCAAAAAACCATACACCACCAAAAAAACCATAAAACCTCAAAATACCATAAAAACCCTAAAAAACATAAAAACCCTAAAACCCATAAAAATCTTAAAAAATACCTAAAAAGAATAGAAATTTAAAAAATCCTAAAACCATAAAGATCATAAGAAAACCCAAAAAACCTAAAAATAAATTAAATCCCCTAAAATAATAAAAAAATTATAAAACCATTAAAACACTAAAAACCATAAAAATACTAAGAAATTCCAAAATCCCAAAAACCTAAAAAACCATAATAATCCTTAAAAAGCCCAAAAAAATACCTAAAAATGTAAAAAACCTTAAAACCCTAGAAAACCATAAAAAACCTTTAAAACACTTAAAACCCTTAAGTATCAAATAAAATCTAAAAACCCTAATAACCATAAGACATCCTCAGTGGCGTGGTTCCTGGCCTCCTCCATGAATATTTGTGGAGGTCTAGCTTTCTCGGATTTTGATGCTGCATGCTTCCCATCTGGTTGCGGAGCTGCGCATGGTAGAAGTCCGGCGGTTCCGCTGGTGTTGTGTCGTTTTCTCGTTGGATGTAAAAGGTGTGGATGGTTGGTGGTATCATGTTTGATTCAGGTTTCTATGTTTTAAAATTTTCTCATTCTCATTCCGGGATTAAGCTCCAGGTCTATTCCTCTGCCCGATCTTTGTTTCATGCTTCTGATACTGGCCATTTTATGTTTTGCAGTATTATGGTTTTGTTCCTTTCTTTCCGATGATGCCAAAGTGGTTTTTTGGCCTTGAATTTACTGCTGAAGTCTATGGTTGGATCCTTCTATTATGGATCATCTTATGGTGGTGGATTCTTCTACTATGGGCGGATATTGGTGTTGTTCACTGGGCTTGTACTGAGGTGTTGCGTTTTGTTTATGTATTGCAACTTATAGGTTGCTGGAAGAGATGTTTGAGTTGTGTGATTGTTCTTGCTCTGGATGATGGTTATGTGTTGTTGGTAGTTGCTTGTTTTGGTGTGAAGGTGCTGGATTCTAGTCTTTGTGAGATTGTATGCTGGTTGCTGCTGGGTGGTGAGCTGCTGAATGCTGATGATGGTGAGGATTGTGATTTTTATGTTGATGGTTCTATGATCTTGGGTGCTGGTGGTTCTGTGATGTGGGATGCTGGTGGTTCTGGATGCTGGTTTTTTCTCAGAAGGGAGGTGCTGAAGCTGTGGTTTATGGTCGTGCTGTTGCTGGATGTTGTTCGCTGTTCGAGTTTGGATATTGTTCATTGGTTAGCTGTAAGCTGCTAGATGCTGGTTGATGCTAGATAATGGTGGTGGCTTCTTTTCTTTGTGTGTTTTTTTTTTGCTCTTCATTTTTCTTTTTTTGGGTCTTTTGTCTTGGGTCGTTATGGGTTTTTGGGTGTGGGGCGTTTGACCACTCCCCTCCCTTGTCTTCTGTGTCTCTTTTTTCTTTCTAATAAATTTGTGGGGGTCGGGAATAGGCCAACCCTCGCATCTTCCTTGCCCTAAAAACCCTAAAAATGATAAAAACCATAAAACCCCTTAAAAATCCGAAAATCTTCATAACCTCAAAGAACCGAAAAAATATTAAAAATAATAAAATTCCATAAAAATCCCAAAAGGAATAAAAACCCTAAAAACCTTTAAAACTCATAAGAAAACTATAAAAACTTGAAAACACTTCAAACCCCTAAAACCCTAAAACCCATAAAACCGTTAGTAAACTTAAAAACCTTAAACCCCATTAAAACCCTAAAAATAACTAAAAACTATAAAAAACATTTAAACTCCTAAAAACAATAAAAACTTTAAATAACCATAAAACCCATAAAACCCACAAAATCCATAAAAACATAGAAAACCTATAAAATATTAGAAAATCCATAAAAATATCAATGAATTTAAAAAAACCTTAAAATCTAGAAAACCATAAGATGAATTTAAATTCTAATAACTATTAAAACTAATAAAAAATAGAAAAACAATAAAAACACTAAAAATCATAAAAAAATCCAGAAAAAAACCCACAAAACCCTTGAAAACAATCAAAAACCCTAAAAAGCATAAAAATCCAAAAAAACCCAAAAATCCCTAAAATTTTAAAAAAACCTAGAATCCCTAGAAAACCTATAGATAAAACACAAAAACATAAGAACAATTAAAACCCCTAAAAATCTAAACTACTAAAATCCATAAAAACACGGAAAACCCCCCAAAACCATCAAAACCACTAAAAACCCTAAAACTGAAAAAAATACCAAAAATACCTTAAAAATTAAGATAACCCTAAAAACCATGAAATCCCCTAGGAAACCTTATACAACCAAAAACACATAAAAACCCAAAAAACACTAAAAACCGTAAATGATGCTAAAAACCCCCAAAACAAAAAAAACCCCTTACATCATAAAAACCTTAAAACCCCTTAAAACCCACTAAAATCTATAAAATATATTAATCCACTAAAAGCACTAAAAACACTCAGAAACCCTAAAAACTCAAAAAAAACCTAACCCCCACCCTAAAACCCCTACAAATATGAAAATTCTTCAAAACACCTAAAAATCCTAAGGAACCATAAAAAAATTGAAACATATTTAGACACATAAAATATCTTAAAAACCCATTAAACTAAAATGAAAAAATTAAAAACTAAAAAACTAATAAACCTTCTAAAAACCATAAACCCCCTAAAAATCCAAAAGACTCTCAAAATTCATAAAAACATTAAAACCCACTAAAAATCATAAAAGCCCCCAAAATACATAAAACAAAAAAAATCCAAAAAAAACTTCTAATCCACATAGAAAAATGTAAAAATATAAAAACACTTAAAACCCCTTAAAACAAAAATAACACTAAAACCCCTAAAAACCCAATAACAATGCCCTAAACACCCTGAATACCATAAGAACCCGAAAAAAATTAAAAAACCTAAAAATCCATAAAACTTCTAAAAGAACACAAAAAATTAAAAATAATGTTTATACCCATAAAATTTTTAAAAAACACGAAAAATCGTTCAGACCCCTAAAAACTCAAAAACACCCATAAACCCCAAAAAACACTAAAAACCCTATACCCCTCAAAATCATGAAATACCCGAGAAACATTAAAAAACCTAAAATCCATAAAAATATCTCAAAAGGTAAACAAACCTTATGGATGATATGTTGGACTATGGTATTCTATTTTTTGGCTGGGTTGGTTGTGAATCATTGTGGATGCATGATTTTGATTCTATTGAGTGGTGCTAGATACTGATTTGAGTTCTACGGTTGGGCTTTAGGCTTGGGTACTGGTTGCTCCTAATGCTGGTAATGAAGGGCACATTAAGAAGTGTTGAATTATGGCTACTATGTTGGACTATAGTCTTCTATGTTATAGCTGGTTTTGTTCTGAATTAGTGTGGAAACTGAATATTGGTTCTGTTGAGTAGTACTTGATGTTATCTTGCCTTTGGGTGCTGCAGATGTTCTCCTCGGTGTGCTACTAGGTGTGAATTGTTGGAAGCTTATTGATTTTATGGGGATATTTATGACTTTGATGCTTGTGGTTTTGTGCTTCTGGCGGTGGATATTCTTGACAAGGAGGCGATGGTTAATGAAAATGGTGATTCGGGATACTGGTAGTTGTTTGGCTAGGAGATACTGTTGGAAATGCTTTCGATTTTCTTCCTTTCCTAGGTTTTGTGTCTCTTGGGGGTTTTTTGGGACTTTTGGGTTTTGTGGGGGTGTCGATGGTTTTTGGGTGTGGGTTGATTGACCCCTCCCTTCCCTTGTTTGTTGTTTATTTTTTCTAATAAATTTTGGGGGGTCAGAAATAGCTTGGCATCACATCTTCCTTGCCCAAAAAGTTCAGAAAAACCCTTAAAACCCTAAAAGACCATAAAAATCATAAAAACCCAACAAAAATCTTAAAACCCTAAAAACCAAGAAAATCCTACAAATGACCTAAAAATGCATAAAATGTAAAAATACTTAAAACCCTAAAATACCATAAGAAAAAAAAAAACATAAAAAAACCTAAACCCCTAAAAGAAAAAAATAAAAACCCTAAAACCCCTCATAATCCCATAAAACCATAAAAACCATAAAAATTCAAAAAATCCATAAATATCCCTAAAAACATAGAAAACCCTAAACTCTAGAAAACTGAATGAAAAACATAAAAACTTAAAGTATTTAAAAACTTAAAAAATGAAAAAAAAATCCCCAAAACCCTAATAATACCAGGAAAACACTGAAAACATTTAAAACCCATAAAACCCCTAAATCCTTAAAAACCCGAAAAACCATTAAAACCCAAAAAAAAAATAAAAACACCAAAAGCCCTTTAAACCCTTAAAATTTATAAAAACTATAAATAACCTTAAGAACCCAAAAAAACATTTATAACCCTAGAAAATTTAAAAAACCATAAAACTCTAAAAAACTTTAAACCCCCTCAAAATACCTAAATATCCTAAATACCATAAAAATCCTAAAAATGCCCTAAAACCCCCTAAAACGTAAAAACCCCAAAAAAACCTAAAATCACTAAAACTCCTAAAAACCATAAAACCACACAAAATCCATAAAAACCATAAAACCATAAAAATACTAAAAAATCCCTAAAAATACCCAAAAACATAAAAACCCCTCAAAACATGAAAAACCCTAAGAAAACCATAAAAACATAAAAACACTTAAAAACGTTCAAATACCCTAAAACACATAAAACCCTAAAAAACCAATAAAATCTCTAGAAACCCATTAAACCCTTAAAAAGTTAACAAGATCTAAAAACCCATAAAACACTAAAAAACACAAAAAACCATAACAACCCAAAAAGACCATAAATAATCTTAAAGCCTCCAAAATCCCTAAAAACCATAAAAAACAAAAAATTCCATAAAAAATATATAAAACACCTAAAGACATAAAAAATCCTGAAAAACCTAAAAAAATTAAGAAAAACTATTAACCTAAAAACACTTAAAGCCACAAAAAACCTAAAAACACGAAAATCCTAAAAAACCAAAAACAATTAAAATCCCTAAAAAATCTAAAAAACAATAAAAATCCTAAAACCCCTAAAAACCGAAAAATGCTAAAAAACATAAAAACCATAAAAACAATAAAAACCATAAAAACCACAAAACAGTAAAATAATTAAAAAAAATAAAAAACCCACAAAACCCGAAATACCACTACAAACTCTAAAGACCCTTTAAAATATTATAATTGTTAAAAACACAAAAAACCATTAAAAACAAAAAAAACTCAAAAACCACTATACCCCAAAACAGCCATAAATCCCTCAAAATACCTACAATCCCTAGAAACCATAAAAATATTAAAAAATACCTTAAAATACCTAAATATATAAAGACCCTTCAAACCCCAAAAAAACATAAGAAAACCTAAAAAAGGTAAAAAACGTAATATTGCATAAAAGTTAAAAAAACACTAAAAACCCTAAAAACCCCAAAAACCAAAAAATCCCTCAAAATCTATAAAAACCCAAAAAATTAAAAATCCTAAAAAATCTCTAAAAAACCTAAAAACACGAAAAAAAATCAAAAACACAGGAAAATACTCAATCTACCTATAAACTCTAAAGCCCCAAAAAAATCCAAAAAATTCCCTAAACATCCCTAAAAATGTAAATCCCCTAAAAATCTGGAAAACTCTAAAGAAAAAAAATTAAAAATGTAAAAGCATTAAAACCCTAAAAACCGAAAAAAAGATAAAATCCTTAAAAACCCATAAAACCCTAAAAATATAAAAAACCCTCAAAATTAATAAAAACCCTAAAACCTAAAAAAATCTTCAAAAATAACTAAAAGTGTCTTGAAACAAAATAACCCTGATAGACCTTAAGAAAACATTAAAAACATACAAACACATAAATCCCTTTAAAACATAAAAAACGTAAAAACCCCTAAAAAGACCCTAAAACCATAAGACCTCCTAAAAACCATAAAAATATCTGAAACCCTAAAACACCCTAAAACCCTTTAAACCCCCCAAAATTCTTTAAAAACCATTTGATCCGCAAAAATGATTAAAAACTCTAAAAACTGAAAAAACAGAAAAAAAACTAAAAAAATCCTAAAAACAAAAAACCCATAAAAACCCTAAAACCCGTCAAAATCCATAAAACCCTGAAAATAATCTAAAAATTCTAAAACGGCCAAAAATTACTAGAAAATTGAAAAATACCTAAAAATATATAAAATATCTAAGAAAAACATGAAATACCTAAAAAAATTCAAACACCCCTAAAAACCTATAAATGCTAACAAGTACTAAAAATCCTAAAACCCTTTAAAATCCCAAAAAAACATAAACACCATTTAAATCCAAAAAAACCATAAAAATCTACAAATATGTAAAAAACCTTGAAAACCATAATAAAAAATTAGATCCCTAACAATCCTTATAACCACTAAAAACACTAAAAATGATAAAAACCATAAAACCCCCCAAAAACCCTAAAAAACAGTAAAATCCCTCAAAATCCTATTAAACCCTAGACACCAAAAAATTCTTACAAAATCACTAAAAAACATTAAAAATCTCTAAAAATGTAAACAACACTAAAAACCCTAAAAACAATAAAACTCTGAAAAAAATTAAAACACCTAACAACCTTAACAAAGACTAAAACACCTAAAATTCTAAAAACCTTAAAACCCCTAAAACCCATAAAATACTAAAACCCCATAAAATCACTAAATCTCCTAAAACACTAAAACATTAAAACCCCTAAAGACCCCTAAAAACATTATAAAGCTCTAAAAATATTTAAAACCATAAAACACCATGAAAACCTAAAAACCCAAAAAACCAAAAAAACCATAAATCACAAAAAAAAACATAAAAATCCAAAAAAAAACCTAAATACCAAAAAATCCTAAAAACGATCTAAAATCCATAAAAAAATAAAAACCCTAAAATCACTAAAAACCCAAGGAAATCATTGAATAAAAAAAATTAAAACTCCTTAAAAAAATTAATAAAAATCTTATAAACCATAAAACTCTAAAAAACTATAAAAATATTCAAAATCCCTAAAGTCACTAAAAACCCAAAAAATCATAAAAACCCCCTAAAACATAAAAAAACCTAAAAACCATGAAAACCACTCTAAAAACCATGAAAACACTTAAACCCCCTAGAAACCATAAAAAGGCTCTAAAATTCTTAAAAGCCCTAAAAGCCAAAAGAATTCCTAAACACCTTGAAAGACTTAAGACCGTTAAAAACCCAAAAAAAACTAACTAAAAACTCTAAAAACACATTAATCCCTTAAGACATAAAAATCTCTAGAAAATCTTGAAAAACCTAAAAACTCATAAAAACATAAAAACCTAATATAAAATAAAATCCTAAAAACACTATAATACATTAAAAACCCTAAAATTTATAAAACAATAAAAAGCCATAAAAACATAAAAAATACCTAAAAATACCAAAAAAAAATTAAAACCCCTAAAAAAACTTAAGCCTTCCATAAAAAAAATAAAAAACATAAAAAATATACAACTATAAAAAAACTAAAAACCATAAATCCCATAAAAATCCTTAAAAACCAAATCAAAATCATAAAAATCCTAAAATCCCTAAAAATCCATAAAAATTTAAAAACCCCTAAAACTATAAAAACCCTAAGAATAACTTAAAAGCATGATGCGAGATGCACGAGTTGGGTTGATCTTCATGGAATTGGGTGGTGATGATAGATACAATTTTGTGATAAGTGGTAGATGATGGGTTTGGATAATGGAATCAAGTATTAAACTAGAGATGTATGAAGCGTTATCTACTAATTAGAAAACACAATAAAGGGTGGGATGTGATGGAAAATACACATGAAAAATCACTTGGGTTGAGGTACAGAATTGGGGGTTTTGTGATCTTGGATCACCAATATGTCTTGTAGATTGACAAGTCAAGAATATACCAAAGTAAGGGAATAAAGAAGCGATCCTCATAATAGAGATAATAAACTCATAGAGTTTTACTAATAGAAATATGATTGGGAATAAAATGTGACGGGGTAGATATTTATAGACAATGGGTGGCACAAAAGTTTGAGGTTCTAATACTCCAAATTCCTAAAGCCTATTTCTACCTTCTCCCCTTAAAGTTAAAAAGGTAAAGTCTAAAAATCACTTTTGGGAAAAGTATGACATTTAATTCTAGCCATAGCTCACCATATTTGACTTTGAGTATCTTGCCCAAATGATTTGAATACAGTGTCCAATGATTATATTCTATAATCTTCATGTGTGAAAGGCTTCCAAAATTCATGAAACCATGTGGTACTATCTTTAAACATCATGGTTTCTTTTAAATAATTGAGATAATAGGATAATTTTCCCCATACAAGAAAGGTGAGATCTATTGATACTTTAATGAAGTGATATTAGTTCCAACTATAGTATTCAACCTCTTTAATCTCCCCCACATCATCAGGCCTAAAAAATATAACTCCACTACCTCAGAAATTGTGTCGGTTTTGTTGACATGGTTCTCATCATACAACTCCTCTTGAAAAGGATTCATCCTCGACTCTTTATCCTTTAGACTCAAAAAATAGTAAATATTAGAAACATTAAAATTCTCACATGCGCCATTCTCAATTCGAAAATCTATCTTGTAATAATTGTTTTCAACATTAAAAATACCTTGGAAAGTTCTGTCTTCTTGTGGCATGAGTTTTAATTTCTATTTTTCAGTAAATTATTATTCTATCATATGATTCTAGAATAATTTATCAGGCTTGAAGAAAAATTTATTTCCACCCTTCTTTGAATTAACAACATATTTCTTAGTCATTCAGTCAATATTTATCCTTTTGTATTCAATGATTTTCTTAATGAATTATTCATTCCCTTTCGAATCCATATTAGTAGATTCCTACATAAGAAAAGGAACTAAATAAATTTTTACAAGAGGGAAAAATCCATAAATAAATTTTAATAGAGAATACTATGTAGTGAAATTATTGGTCTTGTTACATGTGAGTTCAACATGGGGTAGAAACTACTCACAGTTATTTTATTCCTCTTAATAATTTTCCATAGAAGGGATGATATATTCTTATTCACCGAATTTATTTTCTCATTGGTTTGAAGATGATAAGTAGTGGAGAATAGTAACTTATTAACCAATTTTTTCCTCAAGGTATTCCAAAAGTAATTTAGGAATTTTGTGTCTCAATTTGAAATAGTCATCCTAGGAATTCCATGGAGTTTGAGTACTTTCTGAAGGAAAACATTCCAATGTAAGTGGAATCATATGTTCTGTTAAAAGGAATAAAATGTGCCATTTTAGAAAATAGATCCACCACAATAAAATGGAATATCTCCCCCTATTGGTCCTTTCTAACGCCATAATAAATTCCATTAATATATCCTGCCAAGGGTTATTGGGGATTTGGATAAGAAGATATAATCCATGTGGTTTCTTTTTTTATTTGGCTTTACAGAAGACAATGCGCTTTCCCAAAAAAAATTCAACATCTCTAGACATCCTAGGCTGATAAAAATTCATATTAAGAGCACGTAATTTTTTTGAAACACTAAAATGTCCCATTAACCCCAAATAATCCAGATATAGTAAAATTAATTATAAATATAAATTGTGAATACAAAGATTATCAATTTGGAATCATAATTCATCATATAAAGAAAAATTTTCCCAACAAACTCTAGGATTACAATGATTAAAGGGTTCACCAAAATCTCTAACAGTGGCATATAAATCCTTAATGTTTTCAAACCCACTGAGTTTAGAATCCATCAATGATAAAAGAGAATATATTCATGAAATTCCATCATCCACAATATTTTCAGTACCATTTTTATGCTAAATGAGATATAGAAATGATTCAACAAATTATAACCATCAAGCATGTATCCTATTTAGATTATATTGGTTCCTAAGGAACGTAAGAGTCCAATGATCATAATGTATCATATATTCTTCCAAATAAATATAATATATCAATTTTTCTAGTATCCTAAACAATTTATATAATTATTTATAATATGTAACGTAGTTTAGAGTTGGGCCATCTAACTTCTCACTAATGAAAGAAATAATCTTACCTTATTGTATGAATAATCCTTCTATGCCAATTCTGATTCCATCACATTCAATTTCAAAGGCTTTACTGAACTCTAAGATAGATATAGGGGGTGCATGGGTGATTCTCTCATTGAGTCCTTGGAAGGCCTTATCTTGAGTAGTACACCATTTTAAAGGAACTTTATTCTTTTTCTAATGATTCAATGGAATTGATTGTGTGATAAAGTCCTTCAATAATATACTATAAAAACTATCATGCTCATGGAAAATCCTTACCTATATGATGGAGGTGTGAGTCACCCACTCCTGAATGGACTTGATCTTCTCAGTATTTACCAGTCCTCTATCAAAAATTACAATAAATAAGAGAAAAATTATTTTATCAAAGAAAGAAATCATTCTTTTAAATGTTTCCTAAAAATTTTTCCATTATTAACAACTATATGACTTTACTTAAGTGATCTGTATGTTCTTGTAAAGTCCTTTTATACGCCAAAATATCATCAATGTAAACCACCAAATGTTTTCGAATATATTTTTGTAAGAGTTGATTCATTGACCTCATAAATGTTCAAAGTGAATCAGTGAGACCAAAGAGATTACTAAACCTTCATAAAGTCCATGTTTTGTCTAAAATTCAGTTTCACACTCATATCCATCTTTTACCATAATATAATGGCTTCCAATTCTTAAATATTTCACTTTACTTTGAGTCTAGTTTTTCTTATCTTGGTTGGTGTGATATGTTGAGAATTTTGGTTGTGGTTATCCAGGAATGAGTTCAATAAGATTCTCAATACCTCTAATGGTTACAAATTTGGGTGACACCTATTTAGGAAACACATCATCAAATTCAAGCAATAATGACTCAACAATATATATAAAATGAGATATTATGTCTTTAGTCTTCAAAAACACATATTTTTACATAACTACCATATTTATGAGAAATCAAATATTACTTAACCCCACTCTTTTTTTCAACTTCAAACTTTTATCACCTCTCAAATATTTTTCCCCCCTTGATTTTCCTTTTATATCCAATTCCGTTCTTCTCTCATATTATATTTTTTCCTTATTATCTTCTTCTTAATTTTCACTCTTTTTTACCTCATCACTAATTTTTTTATTTTCTACAAAAATTTGAACATCTAAAAAATTTTGGGGGACGTGGGGTTGAGGGTTATAGCTTCCCATCAAAGTAAAAAAAGGTGATAGATCAAGAATCCATCATGAGTAACCCACGGATCATACTGTTGTGGTCGACCGTACAGAAAATGACATGTCTTCATAGAAAAAAATAACACAATAACTCATACTTGTATTTACCAATGGTGAACAATACATTCACCTATTTGGTAACATTAAACTCTCCAAATCATAAAACCACTGAAGCTGATATGGATGTTGATGCTTCAAATTTTAAAGTCTGAACTTCTCCACCAACTCTGTGATCACTACGTTGCTTCAAATTCCTCCATCAATAATAGCACTAACTACCTTAATAGGGACCTGGAACAATGTATGGTAATGGTTATCCCAATACTCCTTGTATACAATGGACATTTTTATATTTTGAACTGTCCAAGTGACAATAATCTAAAAATATTATGAAAAGTATCCAATATAAATTTCATGGGATTCCTCCTTTGATCTATCTCCATTGGTCTCCCTTTGTCCATACTTTTTTATGGTCATGGTGCCCCGATTTCATCTTTCACTATAAAATTTACCCCTTCTTTAAAATATGAAACATTAAATATCCTGATTCTTCATTCGGTTAGCCTAAAAATTATGTTTCTTATGTGGAGGAATTACCTTGTCACTTTTATGACCAACGACAATTTTGGATTTGATGATTTTCCAATATATTTCCGCAAATTTATCCATGGAGTGAAGGGGGTAGTGATTTTCCCCATGATTCTCCTCATTTAGATTTGTTTATTAATCTTGGTGTCTTGGAATATAATATCTTGTATCTCCACATAGTTGTACATATCTATTTGATCAGAAATATCTTGATTGATCCCATGTAAAAATTTGTGCCATGGTTGTCTATGGACCCTCCTAAATGATTTCTTAAATCCTATATATTTTCATCTCTTTATAGTAATATTCAACACACTTACTCCCTCGGGTTATTCATTAATGATTTTTGTGGATATATCTATGGTAATGTGAGGGAGAAAAATTCTTCTAAATTGAAAACTTCATGTCATCCCAAGTGTTGATGGGATGTCCACCATATCTAGACCTCTCATTTTTTATTTGATCCCACCAAATTAAATCATGATACAAAATTTAAAGGGAATTTTTTTTTAACTTTTTATTCTTGTAATATGAATGTCCTGAAAACACTTGTTTAATCCACATCTCCCACTTCAATTATACTTCTGGATAACTTTTTCCTCGAAAATAGGGACCTTCACCTTAATACCTCTAAGGAAGTCATATTTATGTGGTCTAATTTTAAATCCTTTAGATTTTTGGAACCTCATCCTCATTTGTGGGACATCCTCAAAATCTTCACCAAATTTCTCCATCTCTTCCTCCATGATTTTGGGATGATGTGGTGACGAAGCGCACTGTGGGTAATCAGGGATCGTCATGAGGCTTGGTTTATTCTCCACATTTCTTATCCTATTATTGAACAACTTCAACTTATAATCAAGATGTTTCTTGAAATGGATCACCAAAGGATTCATTTTTATTTTTGTAGCTTCAAGTGTGGGAGATATACTTTGTCTTCCTTCATCGCTTTCATGATTGATTCTCTTTCCAAGATCATCTACCATGATAACTAACATGAACACACAAACACATGGGGGGAAATAGAACCAATAAAAACACACTCAAACATCTAAACACACACACAAAAAGAATAAAAACTTACACATGAAATATATACACACAAACACACACACAATATGTATACACTCTCATACACAAGGACACACACACACACAAAATTCATGTACACTCGTGCACACAAGGATACACACTCATACAAACAAGATAAATACACTCACATATATAATAATACACATCAGGGGTTTTTCTTATTTATCACCACGCTCAATACTAAATTCAAATAACCTCCTCTTATGAAAACTAATATCTTTGTTGGGGTTACCACGTTCCATCAATCCTTCCCAAATAAATATTGTTTTGGGGGTGGATTATCACATCCCATTTGAGTGGTAAAAGGGTAAAAAAATGAAAAGGGTGGAATAGAGGGTAGAAATTATGACTAATAGGTGGGAAAGGGGTATAATTTTATAGTATATGGGTTTTTCCCGATTGTGCAAGATAAAATAAATTAATAATAATATAATTCAAATATAATATGGTAATAATGTAAAATAGTGGAGAAAGTGATGTATGGGAATGGAAAGTGATAACAATGTAAAGTAAAAATAAGAAGTAATTGTATCCTCTTTATTTATTTCTTTTTTAAAATATCCATAAAATATTTGTGTATTGTGGTCTAAAGAACAAGAAAATGAATATAGATTAAGATGATTTATTTTTTTCTTATATCTCTCAAAGAAATGATGTGCTTCATTTTGAAAAGAACAAAAAGTTGAGGTGAGAGAATTTTACTTTTTTTAGATAAAAATCAAATATAAATAATTAAATGTGAAAGTAATATGGATGAATAATTGGGTCAATGTAAAATATTTCACGCTTGCACAACATAGGATAGTTCGGGAGGTTTTTAGAAAAAATTGGTTTTTTATGGGTGTAAAATAAGTAAAGAAGGGTAATGGTTAAAATTAATATAAAAGAATAGACATATGCCTACTATGTCAACGATATATCTAATAACAACTGATGCGAGATGTATGGGGAATCTTCATGGTTTATAGTGATGAATGACAGAGCAGATATTTCGGATAAGTGGCAAATGATGGGTTTGGAAAGTGAAAGAAAGTAGTCAACCAATGCTATATAGAAAGTTTCATACTACATAGACAACACGCTCAAGGGTAGGATGTTATTTCTAATCTAATAAACAATTCTCTTGGGTTGTGGTAAAAAATTGGGGGATTTGTGATCTGGATTCCCAATCTATCTTTTAGATTGATAAGTAAAGAATACACAAGAGTAAGGGAATAATGTAACTATTCTCACCATGAAGATAACAAACTCAAAAATTTTTACTAATGAAAACTCGAATGGGAATAAAATTCTATAGAGTTTCTATTTATAACTAAGTGGTGACACAAAAGGGTTAGGGTATAATACCATAAAGACATAAATCATATTCCTATTTTTTCTAGTTAAAGTGAAAAAGGTGAAGTCTAACAATGACTTTTTTAGTAAAATACCACAGATATGTCCTCCCATATCCCACCAAATTTGACTTTTAGTACCAAGACCACCTTGTTTGACTTTAGTGTCCAAAGATTACATTCTGGAATCTCCATGTGGGAAAGGATTCCAAAAATCATGTAATAATGCAGGCCTATTTTAAACATCATATTTGGGATTCAATAAGTGAGACAATAGGTCAATTTTCCCCATCCATTCAAGGTGAGATCCATTGGGACTTTAATTAAGAAATATAAAAACTCATTCTAGCATTCAACCTCTTTAATCTCTCCCGCATCATTGGGACCTGAAATCTAACATTCCCCTATATACTACGTCTCTTTTTCTTATAAATTAGGGGGGTCAGAAATAGCCTAGCCATATACCTATCTTTCTCTAAAAAAATAAAAAAATAGAAAACCTAAAAACTATAAAAAACATAAAAACACAATAAAAATACCTAAAAATGTGTAAGCCCTAAAAACACCTAAGAAAACATTCAAAACACAAAAACACTTTAAACCCCTAAAACCCTAAAAAATTATAAAAACACTAAAACTCGAAAAACCATAAAGCGTTAAAACCTTAAAAATCCTTAAGAACCCATAAAAACCGTAAAACCCACTTAAAATTATAAATATCCTTTAAACACCTAAAATTGTCAAATATCTAAAAAAATATAAACCCTAAAAAAATAAAGAACCCCTAAAACCCAAAAAAAATAACAACCCAAAAAAAATCCAAAAACACTAAAACCCCTAAAAATAACTAGAAATAGTAAAAACCATAAAAATCTTAAAAAATAGCAAAAAAAATATCCCAAACATAAAAAACCCCGAGAATCCTAAAAACCCTCTTAAAAGACTAAAAAATAAGACACTTAAAACTCCTAAAAAATAAAAAAAATGAAACATACCCTAAAAACCCTAAAAACCATAAACCCACTAAAAATATTAAAAATCCCTAAAAACCCATAAAACTCTAAAAACCAATTAAAAAATAAAAGAAATCCATTTAAACCCCTAAAAACATTGAAAAATATAAAACCCCCTAAAACCCTAACAAACTAAAAAAACTCTAAAATCCCAAAAAATATGAAAACCCTAAAATACATTAAAAATCTTACAAACCCTTAAAATCCCAAAAAACCATTAAATCAATACAAATACTAGAAAATAACTAAAAATTCAAAAAAATTTAAAAAATATTAAAAACCCTAAAAACCCTAATAACTATAAAATCCCTAAAAATGATAAAAAACAATAAAAAACTTAAGAAAATCATAAAAACCTAAAAATACATAAAACTCCTAAAAACCAAAAAATGATAAAAACATTAAAACCCATAAAAACGTAAAAAAAAATTTAAAGAAAAACCCAAAAAAAACCTTAAATATAACTAAAAACTCTAAAACCCTTTAAAATCCATTTTTTTTAAAAACACTAAAAACCTTTAAAAACACGAAAAACTCAAAATACATTAAAACCCAAAAAACCCAAAAAACCCAAAAATCCCCTAAGAACCAGAAAAACCCTAAAACCCCTCAAAATCTGTAAAAAACCTGAAAACTATAAAACTCCTAAAACGATCCCAAAGAATAACTAAATATTTAGAAACACCAAAAATCCTAGAAAAAGCATATGAAACTTTAAAACCCTAAAAACACATAAAATCACTAAAAACCTAAAAAACACTAAAAACACTAAAAAACCCTAAAAACCCTCAAAATCCATAAAAACCCAAAAAATAATAAAAATAATAAAAAATATGTAAAAACCCTAAAATACCCAAAACACACATAAAAATCCTCAAACTTTGTATAAAACCTAAAACCCAAGAAAACCTAACAAATCCATAAACATCCCTAAAATTGTAAAACCAATCAAAATCCTGAAAAACCATAAGAAAAACATTAAAATCTATAAAACATTAAAACCCATAAAAACCTAAAAAATGCGAAAAACCCTAAAAAACCTAAATACCCATGAAACACTAAAAACCCTAAAACCACTCAAAACAGAAAAAACCTAAAACCCATAAAAATACTAAAAATCAATAAAAATATCTAAAAACCAAAAAAATTCCCAGAAACCCTAATAACGCTTAAGAAAACCTTAAATACCTCAAGACACTTTAAACCCCTTTAAACAAAAAAATCTTATAAACCCTAAAAGCCCTAAAAGACCCTAAAACCTTCTAAAAACCAAAAAACCCCTAAAACACTTAAAACCCCATCAAAACCAGAAAAACACACTAAAATATCTAAAAATCATTGGAACCCGTAAAATGTTAGAAAAAATATTAAATCCTTAAAAATTGAAAAAATCTCAGAAAACCATAAAAACATTAAAAGACCATAAAAACCCATAATCCCCTCAAAATCCCTAAAACCTCATAACCACGTAAAAATTCTATAAAATCCCTGAAAATCTGGAAAATACCTAAGAAAAAATCAAAACAACTAAAATCATTTAACCACCCCAAAATATCTAAAAATGCTAAAAAACCTAAAATCCCATAAAAACCATAATAAATTGTAAAAATACCTAAAAACCATAAAAATCCTAAAAAATATCTAAAAATACCAAAAAATGAAAGAAATCCATAAAATCCTTTAAAACCCATTAGAAAAACATATAAAACATAAAAAATCATAACCCTTAAGAAACCTAAAAAAGGATAAAAACCCGAAAAAAACCCAAAAACCCTAAAATATTGTAAAAACTCTCAAAATCCAAAAAACCCCAGAAAACCATAGAAATCCAAAAAAATCACTAAAAATATCAAAACAGGTAAAAATCCCCAAAAATCCTAAAAAACATCAAATACCTAAAAAATTAAAACTCAAAAAAATCATTAAAAACATTAAAATCCCTAAAACTCTAAAAACAGAAAACACCCAAAACCCATAAAACCCCTAAAAACCATAATAATACTAAAACACTAAAAAAATATAAAAACACTAAAACATTAAACCCCTTATAATCCCTAAATATGTTTAAAAATATTAAAAAACCTTTAAAATCATGAAAACAACCCCCTCCATAAAACTCCCAAAAACCATAAAAACCCTAAAAACCACGAGAATCCTTAAGAACCCTAAAAAATAGTAAAAATGCCATGAATATACATAACTAAAAAAACTCTAAAATCCCTAAAAACCCAAGTAAAACTTTATATGCCTAAAAATAATTAAAACCCCTAAAAACAAAAAAAAAATCACTAAAAATTCGTAAAAACATAAGACCCCTAAAACCCCTAAAAACCCTCTAAGAAAACATCAAAACCCTAAAAACAATTAAAACCCCTTAAACCTTAAAAGGCACAAAAATTCACGAAATCCCCTAAAACCCATAAGAACACCTAAATACCTTTAAAACACTAAAGACCTATAAAAACCCTAAAAACCTACTAAAAACTCTGAAAACCCAAAAAATGGTAAAAACATTGAAAAAAATAGAAAACTATGAAAACCCTAAAAAATAAAAAAAAACCTAAAAAATAAAAACCCATAAATACACTAAAAAACTTAAAGACACTAAAAACCGAAAAAATCCCTAAAAATCCCTAAAAACCTTGAAAACTGATAACAATACTAAAAATCATAAAAATCCCTAAAAGCATAAATAACACTAAAAACCCTGAAAACACATAATATAAACTTAAAACCCAAAAAAATAAAACTACTAAATTCCAAAACACACTAAAACCCTAAAATCCTTATAAATTGTAAAACCCATCAAAATCCCTAAACCCCTAAAAAATATAAATATCCTAAAATCCCTAAAATCCTTAAAAATGCAAAAACACCGAATACCCCTCAAAACTCTGAGAATACCAGAAAAGGTTTATGTGTGATGCTTATGTTGGCTTGATCTTGACGGCATAGTGTGCTGAAGATGGATAAAATTCAAGGCTAAGTGGTAGATGTTGGGTTTGTATTATGGAATAAAGTATTCAACCAAAGATATATGAAGCGTGACTTTATACTTAGATGACACACTCAAGGGAGGGGTGTTATGGCTAATCCACAAAACAATGCACTTAGGTTGAGGCACAAAATTGAAGTTTTTTGAGATCTTGGATCGCCAATTTGACTTTTAGATTAACAAGTCAAGAATACACAAGAGTAAGGGAAGAAAGTAATGATCCTCCCAAGGGAGAGAAAAAAATCTCAGAGTGTTCCTAAAGTACACATGAATGATAATACAATTCCATGGGATGGTTATTTATAGCCAAGGGGAGACACCAAAGGTCAAGGGTCTTATACCCTAATGTCGTAAATCATATTCATACCTTGTACCCTTAATGTAAAAAAAGTTCAAGTATGATAGTTACTTTTGTTAAAATTACCACATGTCTTTCCACCCATATCTCACCAAATTTGAATTTGAGTATCTCTTCTATAAGATTTTACTTTGGTGTCCAAAGATGCCATTTTAGAATCCCCATGTGGGAAAGTCATCCCAAATTAATAAAACCATGTGGGAAAATATTTAACTATCATTTTTGGGCTTGAATAAGTGATACACTAGGCCAATATTCCCCATCCAAGCAAAGTGAGATCCATTTGGACTTTAATGAAGTGATATTAGTGGCAATTGTTGCGTTCAAAATATTTAATCTCACCTATGTTATCATGCCATTCAAATACAACTCTACCACCAAAAAAATCATATCAGTGTCTTTTTCATGGTTCTCGTCATACTCCCCTCCCTCTTGAAAAGGAGAAGTCCTCAACTCCTCATCCTCGAGAATCAAAAAATTAGAATGATCAGGAACATTGAATGTGGAACTTACACTATTCTCAAATGGAATAGTTATTTTGTAAGAATTTTTGTTAATCATATTGATAACTTGGAAATTTGTACCTCCTTTTGTCATGATTTTTAATATCCACTTGTTTGGAAATTATCACTTTCGCATATGAATCCATAATAAGTCATCTGGATAAAACAAAAATTCATTATGACCCTTGTTTTAATTATCAATATATTTCTTGGCCATTCACTAAATATTTTTCCTTGAATTTTCACTGAGTTACATGACTAAATATTCACAGCCTTTTCGATCCATATTAATTGATTAATACATAGGAGATGGAATTAAATCAATTGGTTAATGGGGGTTAAATCCATAAAAATTTTAAAATGGAGAATGATGAGTAGTGGAATGTCTATCTCTTTTAGATGTGAATTCCATATTTGTAGACACTACGGACAATTCTTGATATTATTTATAAAAATTTTACACATAAGGGAAGATAATGTATAATTCACCACCTCTATTTTCTAATTAGTTTTTAGATGATAGGTACTAGATAATAGTAACTTATTACCTTGTATTCTCCACAACGTATTCCAAATGTAATTTAGGGATTTTGTGTCTCTATCTAATTAAATAAAACTAGTCATTCCATGTAGTTTGACAACATCTTGAAAGAAAATCATTTAAATGTTAGTAGAACCATCTATTTTGTGAAATGGAATAAAATGTTCTAATTTAGAAAATTGATCGACCATAATAAAAATATAATATCTCCCCCTCTTGGTACTTGGAAAATCCATAATAAATTCCACTGATATATCCATACAATGGGTGTTCGAGATTGGGAGACAAAGATATAATCTATGTGGGTTTAGTTTAGATTTCACTTTATAGTGGACAATACAATTTCCCATAAATTTCTTAACATATCTAAACATCCTAATCCAATAAAAGTTCATACTAAGAGCACATAAATATTTTGAAACACAAAAATGTCCCATTAACCCACTATAATGTGACTATATTAGGTAAAGTAAATAGATATATAAATTTTGAATTCATATCTTATCAATATGGAATAATAATTAATCAGGTAAATAAAATTTTTCCTAAAAAACTGTAGGTTTACAATGATCAGAGGTTTCACCAAATCTCTCTTAGTGGCATATAAATCCTTAATGTTTTCAAAACCAAGGAGTTTAGAATACATGAATGATAAGAGAGAATATATTCATGAAAATTTCATCAGCGACAATATTTTGCTTAATATTTTTTGGATTGATCACATATAAAACTGATTAAATTAATTATATCAATCTAACATGTCTTCTATTTAGTTTATGTTGTCTCTTATGGTATTTAATAACCCTATGATTAGACTGAATCATAAATTCTATAGGGAAAAGATAATTTATCCATTTTTATAGTACTCTAAAAAATTCCTAAAACTCTTTATCATATATAGAATATTTTATTGTTGGGCCATGAAACATCTCACTAAATTAAGAAATAGTCTTACCTTAATGAATGATTACTTATCCTATCTTAATTCCACTTTCAACACATTCAATTTCAAAAGTCTTACCGAAATCCGAGAAAGTAGTGGTGCATGGGTGAGTCTCTATTTGAGTACTTGAAGGCCTTCTCTTGAGTTTTCACCCATTTGAAAAGAAATTTATTCTTTTTTGAATCATCCAATGAAACTAATAGTGTGATTAAGTCCTTCAAAAATATCCAATAAAAACTAGTACTCTCATGGAAACTTATTATTCGTATGATGGAGGTATGAGTCAGCCCCTCATAAATGGCCTGGATCTTCTCAATATCTACCTGAACTATATAACCACTTACCAAAAATCCATGAAAACACATTTTATCATGGAAAAAATCAATCTTTTTATTATTTCTAAACAAATTTTCGTTTCTTAAAACTTGTAATACTTTTCTTATGCGATATGTATGTTCTTATAAAGTGCTATTATACACCAAAATATCAACAATGTTAACTACCAAATTTTTTCCAATACATTCATGTAAGAGATGATTCATTAACCTCATAAATTTTATAGGTGAGTCAATGAGTCGAAAGGGAATGACTACGATTTCATAAAGTCCATGTTTTGTCTAAAATTCCATTTTCCACTCATCTCTATATTTTATCATAATTTGATGGTAGCCACTTATTAAATAGATTTTTGAGAAAATTATATATCAATTTAACTCATATTTCATGTCATCTTACCTATGGATAAAATGATGATACCCAACCATGATGTTATTTATGGATATTTAGTAAATTCACAATCTTCATGTTATATCAGTTTTTGGGAACCTGAAGCACCTATACAACACATGGAATGAGGTTCCCTTCGATATATCCCATATCCAACAAATATTAAACTCTCATTTTAAATAAATTGTGTATCATCTATGTTGGTGTGGTATGCATGGTAGTTGGTAGGGGTGCTCCAAGTATAAGGTCAATATGATTATCAATACCTATAATGGGTAGAAAATTGAGTGGAACCTCTTCTGGAAACACTTCATCAATTCAAGTAACAAAGACGCAACAATATGTAATAAAATGAGATGTTAAGTAGTTAGTCTTCAACATCACCTCTTTGTATGAAAGTAAGAGATTTTTTATGAGAAACCAATGCTTCATTAACATCAATATTTTTTTATAAAATCACACTTTTATCTCCTCTCAAATCATTTTTCCCTCATGATTTTTCTTTCCTATCCAATTATTTTCTTCTCCCAACTTCTATTTTTCTCTCATTTTCCCTTTTTATTTTTCTCTCTTTTTTCTATAATCACTCATTTTTTATCATATCTAAAAAAGTGATCTTATAATTTTTTTTTGGGAAATGGGGATGAGGGTTAATGGTTCACACCAAAGTAAAAAATAATGAGAGTTCAAGAACCAATCCTGATTAACATGTCGATCGTACAACCATGGTCAACCTAATAGAAAATGAAATTTATTTTTAGGAAAAATGTCACTCAATAAATCATCCTCATATTTACCAATGGTGAAAAATACCATCACCTAATTGGTAACATTGAGATCTCCAAAATCATACAACCACAAAAGCTGATATAGATTTTGATGCTTAAAATTTGGAAGCCCCAACTTCTCTACCAACTCGGTGATCGCTACATTGCTACAACATCCACTATTAATAACAACATTAAATTCCTTACCAACTATCTTGAACCATGTATATAAAGGTTATCTTACCACTCCTTATATCTAAGATGAATTTTTACACTTAGAACACTTTTATTGATAATAATGTCACCATGTTCTAAAAATTCTCTATTATCAATTTCAAGGGATTCTTCCTCTGAGCTCTCTCCATTGGTCTCCCATTATCCATACCTGTTGATCATTATGGTGGTCTGGTTTCTGATTTCACTATAAATTTGAACCCTTCCTTAACATTTGAAACATTGAATATCTTGATTCCTCATATGGTTATCCTCTAAATTAGGTTTCTTATGTGGAATAATTACCTTGTCACTTTTGTGACGAACCATTATTTTGGATTTGATAATTCTCCAATTTCCATCATTAAATTTCTTTATGGAGAGAAATGAGTAGTGGGTTTTCTCATGTTTATCCTCCATTGGATTTGTTTCTTGATCTTGTTGTCTTTGTGGATAATATCTTGTATCTCTACATGGTGTTATATCTCTAATAGATCGGAAATCACTTAATTGATACCATTTAAAAACCATTCCATATTTTCCTCTTGATCCTCCTCAATGATTTCTAGAATCACAGAATTTTTCATCTCCTTTTATTAATCTTCAACACTCTTACTCTCTTGGGTGAGGCATTGATTTTTTTTTGGAGATATTTATATTAATTTTAGGGAAGAAAACATTTCCAAATGCAAAACATCATTTCATACCAAGTATTGATGGGATGTCCACTAGATTTAGAATTCTCATTTTTTGTCTGGTCCCAAAAAATTAAATCATAATTTGAAAATTAAACGGAAAAAGTTTGAACATTTTCTTTTCAAAATATTCATGTCACTAAAACACTTGTTTAATCCCCGTCTCTTACTCCAATTATGCTTCTCGATCACTTTTTCCATGACAAGAGGGAACCTTCATCTTAATATCTACAAGGATGTCATATTTATGTGGTCTCATTTAGAAAAATCAAGGTTGATGTAGCTTCCAAATAATTTGTGGAACATCTTCAAAATCATAAACAAAGTTCTCCATCTCTTCCTCCATGATGGGGTGACCACGTGGTTCTAAAGTGCACCATGGGTTATCATGGATCTTACTGTGAATATGTTTCTTGATATGGAGGACCGAAGCTTTCATTTTGATTTGTGTAGCTTTGGGTGTGGGAGATATACATTGTCTTCCTTCATCCCTAGGATGAGTGATTATATTTCCATGATCTTATACCATTATAATTAATATGAACATAAACACACATGGGGATAAACACACATAATAATATACACACTAACACATGAGAAGACACACACACACACAAACATAAGAATAAAAAATCACACAAATGAGATATACACAAAACATGCACACAATATGTACAAACTCTCTCACACATGGACACATACATGTTGTACACACTCAACCACCCAAGGATGAACACTCACACCAATATGATGCACACACACACACAAGAATAATCACTAAAGTATTTGTCATTCTTATTTCTCACCACTCTCAATACTCAATTCATATCCCAAACTATTATGAAATCTAATACCCTGTTTTGGAAGATTACATGCCACCAATCCTTCTAAAATAAATATTGTGTTGGGGGAAGGATAAATAGAGCCCGTTTTAGTGGTAAAGTGGTAACAAAATAGAAAAGGGTGGAAAAGAGGGTATGCAATATGAGTAAAAGGAGGAAAAGTGGTGGAAAGTTGTAGTATATGGGTTTTTCTGATTTATGAAATATAAAAAATATTAATAACAATATGATCCAAATATTACTTGGGGATAAGGTAAAATGATAGAGAAAGTGATGTATGAAAATTGAAAGTGTTAATAATGTAAAGCACAAAGAAGAAGTAATTGTATCCCCTTTTCTATTTCTATTTGTTTTATTTCAAATATCCACAAAAGATTTGTGTTTAGTGTTTTAAAGAAAAATATAATTAATAGAGAGTAAGATGATTTTTTTCTTCTGAAATCTATCGAATAAAGGATGTTCTTTTTTTGAAAAGCACAAAAAACTGAGGCAAGAGAATTTTTTTTCTAGATAAAAATCACATATATATAATTAAATGTGAAAACAATACAGATGAATAATTGAATCAAGGTATAATATTTCATTCTTGAACAAAATAGGATAATTCTAGAGGTTTTCATAAAAAATGGGTTTTTAATGTTTGGAAAATATAGAAAGGAGGGTAATGGTTAAAAGTATTATAAATGAATTGATAGATGCATACCTTGTAATCAGCATCTATAATACCAAATAATGAGAGATGTATGGGCTGGATAAATCGTTATGACATATGGTGATGAATAACAGACACAATTTTGGGGATAAGTGGTGGATGATGGGTTTAAAAGGAGGAATAAAATTGTCAACCAATTCAATATGAAACATGAATTACTACTAAGAAAAAAAACTCAATGAAGGGATGTGATGTCCAGTCCAAACAATAACGCACTTGGGTTGTGGTATGAATTTGGAGGCTTTGTCATCTAGATCACCAATCTAACTTACAGATTAATAAGACAAGAATTCAAAAGAGTAAGGGAAGAAAGTAACGATCCTAAGAATGGATATAAGAAACTCACAAATTTTCACTAATTAAAATTAGAATGAGAATAAAATTCCATGGATTCACTATTTATATCTAAGGGGTGACACAAAAGGTTTAGGGAATAATACCCTACATTAATAAATCATATTTTTACCTCGTCCAATTAATATGAAAAATTTAGAGTTTAATAATGACTTTTTGGAAAAGTATCACATGTATTTCCACATATATACCACTGGATATGACTTTGAGTACCTAACCCACCTAGTTTAACTTTTGTGTCCAAAGATTCCATTCTAGAATCTACATGTGGGAAAGGATTCAAAAATTCATGCAATCATGTGGTCCTAGCTTTAAAAATCATGTTTGGGATTGTATAAGTGAGATAATTGGTCCATTTTACCCATTTATGCAATGTGATTTCCATTTCGAATTTAATGAAGTGAGATACACACCCATTGTAGCATCTGACCTCATTAATCTCCCCCACATCATTGGGCCCTGATATCTAACTCCTCCACCTAGGTAATCTGATTCATGGAATTGACATAGTTCATATCAAAACATAAGAACACTAAAAACCTATAAAAACCATAATGCGGTAAAATCCTAAAAACCTAAAAACCCTAGAACCCCTAAAACCCATGAAATCCACCTAAAAACATTAAAACCCCTAAAACCCTTAAAAATCATAGACAAACAAAAAAACACTAAAGACCCTTTAAACACCTAAAAACATTAAAAACATCTAAAAACCTATAATACCCTATAAAACTCAAAAAACTCTAATCTCCCTAAGAAACCATAAAAACCCCAAAATACATAAAATTCACTAAAACCCCTCAAAATACCCAAAATACCATAAAAACAATAAAAATCATAAAAAATATCTAAAAATATTTTAAAACATAAAAAACCCTAAGATAACGCTTAATTCTGAAAATCACTAAAACCCCTAAAAACAAAAAACAAAGCTAACAACCCAAAAAACCCTAAAATCCCTAAAACACTACAAGAATCATAAAAAATTCCCCAAAAAATTAAAAATCTATAAAAACCCCTAAACCCCTTTAAAATCATAAAAACCCCTAAAAACACTAAAAATAGTTTGATCCCCTAAAAATGTTAAAAACCATTAAAAACCCTAAACACTCAATTAAACCATAAAAACCCAAAACCCCCATTAAACCCTAAAAACCATAAAATCCACTAAAACCATTCATATTCCTAAAACCCCTTAAAAATCCTTAGATATCCCTAAAAATATCTGAAGACATAAAAACCCAAAAAATCATTGAAAAACTCAATGAAAACATTAAAAAACTAAAAACACTAAAAACCCATAAAAACCTAAAAATCAAAAAAATCCTTACAAACCCTAGAAACTGTGAAAACCAAATAACCCCTAAAAACCATAACAACCATGAAAATCCAAAAAACCAAGAAAACCATAAAAAAACTAAAAAATCTAAAAACCATTTAAACATTAAAAACTCAAAAGACCATAAAAAACTCATAAAACAAAAAATCCGAAAAAAAAACTAAAAACCTAAAAACCCTCAAAATCGCTAAAAACCCTAAAAACCATAAAAGTTATAAAGAATCTACAGAAATCCCTAAAAACATAAAAACCCAAAAAAACCCTTTGAAAACATTAAAAAACTAAAAGCACTTAAAACCAGAATTTTTTTAAAAAATGATAAAAACCCTAAAAATTATAAACCTTAAAACATAAAAAATAATAAAAACCCTTTAACCCGTAAAAGGAACCGAAAAATCTAAAAAACCTTGAATATTCTAAAAACATTAAAAAACTCTAAAAATACGTTAAAACTCAAAAAAATCATAAAAACAATAAAACCGTAAAAACACTAAAAACCATAAAAATGGATTAAAACCCAAAAAACCGTAATAATAATAATAATAAATGCCTAAAAACATTAAAAACCCTAAAAACCTTGAAAAACCTTATGAAAATCATAAAAACCTGAAAAACATAAAAACCATAAAAAACTCTAAAAACCCTAAAAACCCCTAAAAACAATAAAAACCCAAAAACCATAAAAACCAATAAAAGCATAAAAAACATAAAAACCTATAATAGCCCCAAAAACCACCACAAATAAAGAAACCCACCAGACCCCTAAAAACCCTAAAAACTTAAAAAAAACATTTGAAACCCTAAAAAGCTCAAAAAAACCCAAATAATGTAAAAAACAAAAAAACACCAAAAATTCCCTATAAACCCTCAAAATAACTAAAATCCTAAAAACTATAAATATCCAAAAAAATGAAAAAAAAATCATAAAAACCATAATAAAACCATAAAAACCCAAAAAAACATAAGAACCCTAAAAACCTACAAAAACACTAAAACCCCAATAAGAATGCAAAAACCCTAATCACCATAAAACCCCTAAAAACCTTAAAAACCTAAAAATACATAAAACCCATAAAAATCACTAAAAATTAAAAAAACCCTTTAAATTTCTAAATATTTAAAACGCTCTAAAAAACTTAAAACCCATAAAATTTAAAAAAACAAAAAACTCCAAAATAACATAAGAACCCTAAACAACCCTGAAAACCCTCAAAATCCCTTAAAACCATAAAAAAACATAAAAATCCTAAATAATCACAAAAAATCAAAAAAATATAAAAACCATAAAACCCTGAAAACCCATAAGAAAACCATAAAAAGATAAAAACACATAAAACCCATAAAAACATTAAAAAAATAAAAACCATAAAAACACTAAAAACTTAAAAGATGTAAAAAACCCTACAACCCCTAAAAACTATAAAATATGAAAAATACCATAAAACCCCTAAAAAACTCAAAAACCCCATTAAACCCCTAAAAACATTGAAATTTTTTAAAAACCTTAAATCACCTAAAAAACACAAAAAACCCCTAAAACCCAATTCAAACTTATAATCCATAAAACCCCTAATATACCTTAAAATACATAAGTACTATAATAATCCAAAAAAATCCATGAAAATCCATTAAAACATAAAAAACCCTAAAAACCATGAAAAAACATACAAAACAATAAAAACCTAAAAACACATAAAACCCCTGAGAAACCTAAATATGCTAAAAAATCTAAAAAATCATAGTAACAAAAAAGCACCTTAAAACCATCAAAAACCTAAACATCCATAAAACCCCTAAAACCCACTAAAAACTATACAAACTTATAAAACCCTACAAATCCTAACAAATATTAAAAAATTTCTAATAAATAAAAAAACCAAAAAACCAAAAAACCCCTAAGAAAACATTAAAAATTCTAAAAATACCTAAAACATATAAAAAATAAAAACTCAAAAACCATTAAAAGACCCTAAAAACCCTAAAAACCATTAAAACCTTTAAAACCATAACAACCATAAAAACCCTAAGATCCTAAAAAACTACTAAAAACACTTTAACCCACAAAATGTTTAAAAACTATATAAAACCTTAAAACTGCAAAAAAAAACTCAAAGTAACCCTAAAACCCCATCAAAACCATAAAAACACTAAATACCCTAAAAATCATAAAAATATTAAAAATTACCTAAAAATCCATAAAAGTAGAAAATCCCCAATACCATTAATAACACTAAAAAAATTTAAATTGTAAAAACACAAAAAAATCCCTAAAACTGCTAAAAATACTAAATACACCAAAATCCCCTAAAAACCCTAAAACCCATAAAACCATTAAACCAATTAAAACAAAAAAACCCCTACCAAACCTAAAAACCCACTAAAAACTCTAGAAACCCTTTAAACCCCTAAAAATGATAAAAAAAAACTATAAAACCACCTAAAACCCTAAAAACTAAATGAAAAACCAAAAAAACTTAAAGAAACATAAAAACCAACTATCTCCAAAAAAACTAAAAACACCTCAAAACCCCCAAAACCCTAAAAACCCAAAAAAATCCTATAAATTGCAAAAAATTACCAAAAATATATAAATCCATAAAAACTTAAAAAGCCCTATGAAAACCACGAGAATCTAAAAACACTTAAATCTTGTAAAATACCAAAAAAAAGCTAAAATTCTAAAGACCCTAAAAACACTAAAAACCACAAACCCCTAAAAATATTACAAACCCTAAAAACTCATAAAAAGTCATAAAACCAATAAAAATCATAATCCCACTTAAAAATATAAAACCATTTAAACTATTAAAAATGTTTAAAAATTATAAAAACCCTAAAACAAAAAAAAAACCTAATTAAACCATAAAAATCCATAAACACCCTCAAACCCTCAAAATCTCGAAACCCCCCTAAAACCTTAAAAATCATTAAAAATCCATAAAAATATAAGAAACCATAAAAACCATGAAAACCCCTTAAAAACATTAAAACTCTAAAAACTCTTAAAACCTCTGAAAAATATAAAAACACTAAAAATATTATTAGACCATAAAATCCGTAAAACCCTAAACACACCCTAAAAACATAAAAAACCCTAAACACCCCTAAAAACCCAAAAAAATCGACTAAAACACTGATAACCATCAAACCCCTAAAAATGGTTAATAACTAGAAAAACCTTAAAAAACATAAAGAGAATAAAAACCAAAAAAAACAAAAAAAAATTAAAACCCCAAAACCCCTAAAAACCATCAACATACCTAAAACCCATAAAAACGCTAAAATCCCTAAAAACACTAAAAACCCTGAAGAACCCCTAGAAAATTTTAAAAACCTAAAAACAATTAAAACTCTTAAAATCCTATAAAAGAGAAAACCCATAAAAGACCCTAAAACCCAAAAAACCCAAAACCAATTAAAAACCATAAACACCATAAAAAGCCATGAAAGCCCAAATAACCCAAAAAATCACTAAAAATATTAAAAACCAATTAAAAACATAAAAACATTAAAAACTATAAAAACCCTAGAAACCATAAAAACCCATAAAAACCATAACAACCTCAAAATACCTAAAAACCTTAAAACCCACAAAACCAAAAAACCCTTAAAATACATAAAAATTTTAAAAACCTTAAAACCCTAGAAAATCCATAAGAAAACTGTAAAAAATAAAACACTATAAAAACATAAAAATTATAAAAAAACATAAATATGCCTAAAACTATAAATACCAAAAAACCCTAAAAACAGTAAAAACCCTGAAACCCCATAAAAAAACCTAAAAACCACAAAAAACTCAAAAAAACCTTTGAAACCCTAAAAACCATAAAATGTTAAAAATTATAAAAAACATAAAATCCTCTAAAAACTAAAAAAACCATAAAAACCCAAAAACCCATAAGGACCTTAAAATGCCTAAAAATTCTAAAATCCCTTAAAATCCATAATTAAATTTAAAAAGAATCCTAAAATTCTCTAAAAATTTAAAAACCCTAAAATCCTAAAAACAATAAGAAACCCATAAAAACCTAAAAATGCATAAACCCCCAAAATAACATTAAAAACCCCAAAACCCCTAAAAAACCTAAATGCTCTAAAATTTATAAAAACTATAAAAAACCTGAAAACCATAAAAACCATAATAAAATTAAATCCATAAAAAAAAAAACTAAAACTATAAAAAATACTTAAACCCTCAAAACGTTAAAAACTTATACAAGCCATAAAAGTAAAAAAATCTCAAAAAAACCCAGAAACTGAAACAAGACCATAGAACCCAAAAAATCCCTTAGAAACCTTAAAATCCCTAAAACCCATATGAATCTTTAAAAATACCTGAAATCCCTTAAATCATAAAAACCCCAACACCCGGAAAAAAAATAAGACACCCTTAAAACCCAAAAAACACAGAAACTTCTAAAATGATAAAATCCCTATAAAGCTCAATAACCCCCCAAAACCATAAGAAACATAAATTCCTAAAACCATTAAAATCCGTAAAAATCTATACAAACCCTAAAAACCCACAATAAATTATTGAGACCATTTAAATCCCAATTTTTTTTAAAAAACTCTCTATACCATTAAAACCATAAAAACTCAAAAAACCCAACAAAGACTAAAAACTATAAAAAACCAAAAATTCCTACAAAAAAATGTTGAAAACCCCCATACACTAAAAACTCAAATAAATTATGAAAAGTAACAAAAATAAATAAAAATATATATAAACCCATAAAAACAAGGAAATCCCTATGAAAACCATGAAAATTGAAAAACAAACCCTAACACCTCTAAAAAGTTTTATAAACCCTAAAAACTGATAAAAAACCTAAAACCCATAAAACCTCTAAAAACCATCTAAAAACTCTAAAACCCTTTAAACTATTAAAAACTATAAAAACTCTAAAAAATATTAAAACAATAAAGAACCTAAAAATCCTAAAAACCCATATAAACCCTAAAATCCCTCAAAATCCCTAGAACCCCTAAAAACAATAAGGTGCATCTGAATGTGGAGCAAAAATGTCTCAGAGAGTATTACACTAACATCCTAAAGCAATATGATTCATCTGAACGAGAGTCGATGGAGTCGGATGCTTCCTCTGGTTATGGTGCTGACGGGGACCCTTATGGGGACGGAGACATTGATTTATAACTCCTTCTTTTTTTCTTTACTGTGTTTCGGGTCTTTTGGGGTTTTGGTGTCATGGGGAGTTAGGGCCTTTTGGGTGTGGTATGTTTGGCCCCACCCCACCCTTGTATGCTTTTATTTTCCTGTAATAAATTTTGGGAGGCCAGGAATAGCCTGGCCTCGCACCTTCCTTTCCCTAAAAACAATAAAAATCCAAAAAATCCAAAAACTCTATAAAAATATAAAAAATACTTTAAACCCTAAAAACTCAAATGAAACCTTTACACCCTAAAAACCATAGAAACCCTATAACCCCCCCCCCCACAATACCTTAAAAACCCCTAAAACCTTAAACCCCATAAATAATATAAACCCCTCTAAAAACTCTAAAAACACATAAACCCCTAAAAATGACTAAAAACTCTATAAAACATTAAAAAACCTAAAAAATTCAAAAAAACCTAAATACCTAAAAAACTATAAAAACCATAAAACCCCTTAAAACCCCCAAAACCCCTAAAATTACTTAAAACCCATAAAAATACAAAAATACATAAAAATCACTAAAAACCTTGAAGAACCCCAAGAAATCATTTAAAATAGGAAAACAATTTAAACCCCTAAAAATCTAAAAATTGCTAAAACCCCTAAAACACATTAAAAGCCCAAAAAACCTTAAAAAACACTGAAAACCCAAAAAAAAATCCTAAAAAATAAAATAAAATCTAAAAAACCATTAAATCCTTAAAAAGGTTAAAAAGCACTAAAAACCATAGAACACATTAAAATTGAAGAAAACCCAAACAACCCAAGAAAACCCTCAAAACCCTAAAAACCCTCAAAATACCTAAAAACACAAAAAATAATAAAATTACTAATAACACTAAAAATACCTAATAACGTAAAAACCACAAAACCTTAAAAACCCACAAGAAATTATTAAAAACATATGGCACATAAAATTACTAAAAACCTAAAAAAGTCAAAAAAAACCCCTAACTACCATAAAAACCATTAAAACCATAAAAACCCAAAAATTCCCAAAATTCCCTAAAAACACAAAAAACTCAATAAAACCATTTAAAACCCTAAAAATGTCTAAAAAATCTATAAAACCTAAAAAACTCGAAAAACTAAAAAAATAATAAAAAACCATAGGAACCATAAAACCCATATAAATCCATAGAACCCCCCAAAAATTCATAAAAACCCTTAAAATAAGTAATAAATCCATAAAATCCCTAAAATCATAAAACCCCCTAAAAACATTGAAAATTCCTAATAAAACATTAAAAAAAACCAAACACATAAAACCCCTAAAACTAAAATAAGCTAAGAACATTAAAAACCATAAAACCATTCAAACCCTAGAAACCTTAAAAACAAAAAAATCCATAAGACCCATAAAACCCAACTATAACATTAAAAACCATTTAAAACCTAAAAAAATGTTAAAAACACTAAAAAACCATTAAAACCCTAAAATGATAAAAACCCATGTAACCCCCCCCCCCAAAACCATAGAAGCCTAAAAATCATTAAATCCTTAATACCCTTAAAATCCGTAAAAACAATAAAAACCTTTGAAAACAATGAAAATTCTACAGTCTTGAAACACCCAAAAAAATCATTAAAAACAAAAAAAACTTAAAAAAACTAAAAACCTAAACATTTCTAAAAATCCTATAAACCCTAAAAACCATAAACCCCTAAAAACCTTATAAACCCTAAAAATCCATAAAAATACACTAGAACACTAAAAATATAAAAACAAAAAAACCATAAATTCTGAAAACCCATATAAACCCAAAAACCCCAAAAACTGATCAAAATCCCTAAACCCCCTTAAAACCATAAAAATCATAAAAAACCCAAAAAATACCTAAAAATATAAATAATTCTTAAAACCCTATAAAATACTAAGAAAACCTTTAAAACATAAAAATTATTAAAACTGTTGAAAACCTAAAAATGCTAAAAACCACTAAAAATCATAAACACACCTAAAAACTATAAAAACAAAAAAACTGTAAAACACCCAATACCCCAACTGGAACTCTAAAAATCCTATAAGCCCCTAAAATGTTTAAAACTCTACAAAAACATTAATCCCATGAAAACAGAAAAAACAAAAAACCCATAAAAACCATAAATCCCCCAATATCCAAAAACACTAAAAATCATAAAAACGCAAAAAAATCACTAAAAATCCATAAAAATAGTAAAAAATTTGAAAAATCATAAAAAAACCCTATGAAAACCTTAAAAAACCTAAATACACTTAAAACCCCTATAAACATAAACAATGATAAAACCCCTAAAATTTTCTAAAAAAATAAAAAACTCATAAACCTGAAAATCCCTAAGAAATCCTTGAAAACTGAAAAAGACCAAAAACACCAAAAAACCAAAAAACCCTACAAAACCTAAAACCCATAAAACCACTGGAAAACATAAAAACCCATAAAACTCATAAAACCCTCCAAAACCATTAAAATCCAAAAAAAAACTAAAAAAACTAAAAACTCTTTAAAACCCTAAAAATGTTAAAAAACAAAAAACCCTCTAAACCCTAAAATGCTCAAAAATTCCTAAAAAACAAAAAACCCCTTTAAACCCTTCAAATCCTAAAGACCACTAAAACCCCTCAAATCTATAAAACCCATAAAAATACTAAAATATCCCTAAAAATCCATAAAAATGTAAAAAATCCTAAAAACCCTAAAAACCACTAACAAAACCATAAAAACCTAAAAACGCTTAAATGCACTAATAATGTAAAAAATGATAAAAACACAAAAAGAACCTTAAAATCCCAAATAACCATAAAAACTCCTAAAAATATTAATACCCCTAAAACCAAAAAAAACATAAAACCACTAAAAACTATGAAAACTCTTCAATACCAAAAAAGTGTTAAAAACACTAAAAATCCTTAAATCCTTAAAAACCCAAAACAAAAACAAAAACACTTAACACCCCTCAAAACCCCTCAAAACCCCCTAAAAACCATAAAAATCCAAAAAACCACAAGAATCAATAAAAATGCGGAAAAAACTAAGAAAAAATTTAAAACCTAAAAACACTAAAAAACCCCAAACACCCTTAAAATGATAAATTCCGTAAAAACCCTTGAATTCCCTAAAAATATTTAAAACAGCTAATACCCCAAGAAAAATTACAAACTATAAACGCCCATAAATCCCTTAAAACACACTAAAAGACCTAAATCCCCTTTAAGAACTTAATGATATTAAAAAATTCTAAAAAACCTTAAAAACCCAATTTTTGGACTTCTCTTCGCTCTGGTTGAGGATTACCTGAGCAGATGTACAATTGATCCAGTTTAGGCTGGTTACTATGCCCAGATTAAAGCTGGGAAAGAGCTTTACGTGCCAACTCATCTTCTATATGCGAACGATATTCTCCTTTTTGGGAAGGCTGATTGGCGTACAATATCTTCAATTAAGTCACTTCTACAACATTATGAGAAGGTTGCTGGGCAATCAATTAGTTAGAAAAAGTCCTCTAGCATTTTTGGCAATGGGAGTTCAACCCCCAAACAACGCAGAATTGTCAGAAATCTTGGTATCATGAGGGGCTCCCTCCACCTCATGTACCTGGGGGTCCCCTTGTTCTGGGGGAGGGTGAAGAGTAGTTACCTGGAGGAAATTTATCTCAAAATTACCCAGCAACTTGGGAACTGGAAAAGAAAATGCTTATCTCAGGCAGGCAGAATTTTCCTGATAAACTCTGTCATTACATCCATGTTTGTGCATGCGTTCTCTATTTATAGATGGCCATCGAGTCTCATCAAGAGCCTAAAGGAAAAAATCAGAAACTTCGCATGGACAAGATGCATAAACAAGAAGAAGCTTGTTTCTGTGGCATGGAAAGAATGCACAAAGCCCGTCGAGATTGGTGGGCTGGGCATCAAGGACCTCAGGAAATTAAACGATGCCTTAATTGGAAAATTCCTATGGAATCCTTTCAACCCGACTGACATGAGTCCTGACTTCTTGAGGGAAAGATTCAACTCTAAGCTATGTTAGGACTTCCTGGGATTCATCCCCTCATCGGTTTGGACCACAATCAGGTCCTCATATAGGCGCATTATCTCCAATTTGAAATGGATGGTCTCAAGGCACTCGACCTTGAATTGTTGGAAGACCACCTGGCTGGATAGGCCCATCAGTGAATCTATCCAGCCACCTCAGGTTTTCAAGCACTGGTCCATTGCTGATCTCAAGGACAATATGAACGAGATTGAAGGTATCCTGCCGTAGAATATTATCACACAAATAAAAAACTACAGTTTTATGGACATGGATTGCCTCATTTGGAAGCCAAATACGGTTGGGATGTTGAGTGTGAAGGAGTTTTACCGGTTTGAATGTGAGCAGGGAATTCAACCCCCTGCTTGGCTCTCTAAATTTCGGAGGCCCTTCATTCCCCCCTCTAGCCAACTGCTGCTGTGGAAAATTTGGAGAAATAGATTGCCAGTTCAAGAGCATTTGAAAAGAGCTGGGTGGTGTTTGGCCTCTGCTTGTCCGATCTGTCTTCAGGATGAGGAAAATCTGCAGCACATTTTTCTTAAGTGCAGGTTGGCTGCAGGTCTTTGGGATCATTTGCAGGGCATGTTCCAGTTGAAAATCTGCACGGACAACACGATGTCTGCTATTTTCAGCAGTGTCGTTGGCGTGCAATGCAGTCAACAAATTGCCAATCTTCTTCTTGCTGCCGCTTCGGATCTTACTGCTTTTGTGTGGGAATCTCGGAACAAAGTGGTTTTTGATAATGACGCATGATGCCTCCGAAATGGTGTGGTGGCAATTCATCAAGCAGTCCATGCGGCGACTCATATCCAGGATGGTACGATGGCTAATGATATTAAGGACATTATTGTGTTGAGATCTCTTGATATTTTTGGAAGATGCAGGAAACCGAAGGACTTTAAATTCATTCGGTGGATATCACCAATCCCAGAATGGATAAAAGTTAATTTGGATGGTGCAACCCTAGGCGCGCCTGGTCTCTCTGGGTGTGGTGGTGTTTTCTGGACGTATAGAGGTTTTGTTAAAGGATGATTTTATCATTACATTGGGAATGGATGTGCTTATGAAGCAGAGTTATGGGTCATGATTAAGGTTGTACAGTTTGCGGTCCACTTCAGGTGGAAGCAGCTTTGGATTGAATCTGTCTCGATGTTGGCTGTGGAAGCCCTCAAAAGCAAAACAAGGACAATCCCATGGAGGATCCTCCCACAATGGGTTAACTGTATGAGAATCTCTCAGGGTATGAACATTATGGTCAGACATATATATAGGGAAGCGAACAAGGTGGCGGACATACTCTCCAAGAAAGCAATTGAGGATGGATGTTCCATGTGGTCATTTATTGCACCAGATTTCTGCACTCCTCTTGTGGACTCAGACATGAAGGGTGAATTACACACTCGGCTGTGCAAACTCTCCTTGTAATGCCTTGTAACTTTATTTTATGTTATTGAATATTGTGGGGCTGGTATCCGCCTGGCCCCAAACCTGTTTTGCCTAACAACTAAAAAAACATAAAACCCCTAAACACCCCTAAAAATCCTCAAAATCTCTAAAAGCCCCAAAGACCCATAAAAATAGTAAGAAATCTATAAAAATCCAAAAAGAGGTAAAAATTATAAAAAATGAGAAAAACTGTAAGAAAATCTTAAAACCCAAAATACCCTAAAACCCAAAAAACCCATAAACCCCCTCAAAACCATAAAAAACCAAAAACCCCATAAAACACTACAAACCACTGAAAAATTAAAAATCAATTTAAACCCCTAAAAATATTAAAAAAATATAAAAACCTTAAAACCCTAAAACCCAAAATAAATCATAAGAACCCTAAAAACCCTAAAACCCTCAAAATCCTAAACACCCAAAGAAATAATTAAAATCCAAAAAAATTCCTAAAATTCCCTAGAAATGTAAAAACCCTGCAAATTCTAAAAAACCCCAATAAAACATTCAAACCCAAAAAACACTTAATCGCCTAAAAAACCCTAAAAACACTAAAAACATTAAAATAACTAGAAACCCCTAAAACCCATAATCCTATAAAAACCATAAAAACCATAAAAACCAAAAATTTCACAAAACCCCACTAAAACACTAAAAACCCTTTAGACCCTTAAAACATTAAAAACACTACAAAACCTATAAACACCAATTATCTAAAAGAAACCAAAAAACACAAAAATTCTTTAACAACCCTAAATAACCATAAAACCCTCAAATTCCCTAAAAGCTATAAAAATCCATAAAATCCTAAATCATTCCTAAAAATACCTTAAAATGAAAAACCCCTAATAATCATGAAAACCCCTAATTAAACCTAAATAAGTTTAAAACACATTAAACCCCTAAAACTCCTAACAATTATAAAAACCATAAAAACCACTAAAAATACAAAAAACCCATTAAAATAGAAAAAACCCTAAAACCCCATAAAACCATTAAAACCCCACTATAAACTCTAAAACCCTATAAACTCAAAAACCCAAAAAACCTAAAAAACCACATAAACCTAAAAAACCCCAAAAATCCCTGAAACCACTAAAACCCATAAATATCATACAAATCCTTAAAAGAATCCCGAAAAAACATAAAAAACACTAAAACCCTTGAAAAACACTAAGAAAACCATAAAAACCAAATAACACTTAAAACCCTTAAAAACCTAAAAACTCAAAAAAACCCTATAAAATACTAAAAACTATAATCCCTAAAAATCCCTAGAAACCATGAAACCCATATAATCCAAAAAATCACTAAAAACAGAAAAAACACTATAATCCCTTAAAACATTAAAAAATATAATGTCCTTAAAACTCTGGACAAATAAAAATACCCTAAAAATCCAAAAAATACCCTTTGAACCCCTAAAACCCCAAAAGCACATCAAAATTCCTAGTAACCCTAAAAACCCATAAAAATCCTAAAAAAATAAAAATCCCTAAAAACATTAAAAAACATAGAAATCATGAAAAACCATAGAAACACATACAAATCGAAAAACACTAAAAACCCCTGAAAACAAAAAAAACTAAAACCACAAAAAATTCTAAAACCCCTAATGACCATAAAAAAAACAAACCATAAACACCCTAAAAAATAGTAATAATATAAAAACAATTTTAATCCATGAAGATGTTAAAAAGTTTAAAAAATCATAAAACCCTTGAAAACTGAAAAACCCTAAAACTAATGAAAACCATAAAACCATAAAAACCCTAAAAACCATAAAAATTCTTGAAAACCATAAAAACCAATAAAAACTAAAAAATATGAAGAATCCATAAAAACAAAATATCCCCTAAAAACTCAAAAATTCACAAATAAAACATCAAAAAACCTAAAAACACATAATACCCCTAAAAACCTAAAAACACAAAAAACCCTAAAAACCCTAAGGACCCTCAATATCCCAAATAACCCGTAAAAATCATAAAAATACTAAAAATCACTAAAAATCCATAAAAAATTAAAAACCCTAGGAACCTTGAAAAACTCTAACAAAACAATAGAAACCTAAAAATGATAAAAACACTAAAACCACCTATAAACCTTATATTACCAAAAAATCATAAAAAACTGATAAAAAATCAACAAACCCTTTAAACTCCTAAAAACATAAAAAATAATAAAAATCCATAAAAATTTAAAAAATATGAAAACCCTAAAACCCAAAAAGTCAATAAAAATCATAAAAACACATAAAAATCATCAATATCCCTAAAAATGTAAATAAGAATAAAACACAAAAAACCTCAAAGAAAACATTAAAACACAAAAAAATACTTAAACCCCCTAAAAACCAAAAAAATGGTAAAATCCCTAAAAACCATAAAATCCCTAAAAAAATTAAAATACCTAAAAACCCATAAAAATAATAAAAATACATTAAAAACTCTAAAAACATGATAACCCTTAAAACAATAAAAAAGGTAATAAAACATAAAAACAATAAGAAACTAAAAAAACAACCCCCCAAAAAAATCTCTAAAAATTATTAAAACACAAAAAATACATAATCCATAAAAATCCAAAAAATCCCAAAAAATACCTAAAATGTAAAATCCCTAAAACTCTTGAAAAACCCAAAGAAAACACCAAAAGTATAATAACACATTAAACCCTCAAAAACATAAAACCCATAAATCATTAGAAACCCTAAATACCACAAATACCTTAAAAACCAATAAAAACTATTAAAACCCTTTAAACCCCTAAAATGTCAAAAACCCTAAAAACCCTTACAAACACTAAAAATTAAAAAACTCTAGATACGCCAAAAAACCATAAAAACACTAAAATCCTAAAAACCATAAAAATCCCTAAAACCCATAAACACAATAAATATCCTAAAAATCGTTAAAACCCCTAGAATGACAAAACTCTAAAAACCAAAAAATACACTTATGAAAACAATAAAAACTCCTAAAAAACCAAAAAAAACAAAAAATACATAAAACCCTAAAATATCTAAAAACTATTAAAAACCATATAAACATTTAAAACCCTAAAAATCCATAAAATCACTAAAAATCACCAAAAACTCCAAATACCCTTTAAACCCACAAAAACATTAAAAGAATTGAAAAAACATTTTAAATACTAAAAGACTCAAAAAAACATACCACCCAAAAAAACCATAAAAACCCTAAAAACCCTCAAAAATATCTAAAACACCAAAAAACTATAAATATCATAATAATCATTAAAATCCATAAAACCTAAAAACCCCTAAAAGACTTGAAAATACTAAGAAATACTACAAACCCCAAAAACATGTAATGCCATTAAGAAACCTAAAATCATAAAAATCTTTAAAACCCCTAAAAACCTTATAAACCCCTATTAACCCATAAAAAATCTAAAACACAATAAAACACAAAAACCCATTTAAGCACCGAAAACAGAAAAAAACTCTAAAACCCATTAATACCCTAAATAAATCAGAAACCCCCTAAAAACCTAAAAACCCAAAAACCCCAAAAAATCTCAAAACCCCTAAAAACCCTACAACCTTAAAAATCCTAAAAAATCCTTTAAAATCACAAAAAAAATACAATTGAAACCCCTAAGAACCTAAAAATGTTATAAACCATAAAAACCCTAAAACCCTAACAACCATAAAAACTTCAAAAAACCATGAATATTCTAAAAACCAATAAAACCTTAAAACCCCACTAAAATATCCAAATACTATTTAAACCACTAAAAACGATAAGAATATATAAAAATCATTTAAAACCATAAAAACTCAAAACCCGAAAAAATCCTAAACCCTAATAAAACCTTAAAATCTATAAAACCCTAAAAACCATAAAAATCATAATAAATGAATAAAATCTATATCAACCCTGAGAAAACATAAAAGCACATAAAACCCCTAAAAATCAAAACTGGCTACAAACCCTATAAACCCATAAAACCCCTAAAAACCATAAAATCCTCTAAAAACCCTAAAATTACCTAAAAAACTATAACAAATATAAAAATTCCACTAAAAACAATAAAAATACATTAAACCCCTTAAAACATTAGAAAACTATAAAAACCCATTAAACCCATAAAAACCTAAAAAACCATAAAATCCCAACAAACATAAAACCTCTAAAATCACTCAAAGTCCCTGAAAACATTCAAAAACCATAAAATCTTAATAATAAGGCCCTAAAAACCCTAAAATCATTAAACCCCAAAATAATACAAAACATCTTAAGAAAACCTTAAAAATAAAAAAACATTTAAAACCCCTAATAACCTAAAAAACACTAAAAACTATATTACCCTAAAACCCTAAAAAACCTAAAACCCTGAAAATCACAAACCCCTAACAAATTAAACACCCTTAAAAACAAATAAAGACCCTAAAAACCACAAAAATATATTAAAACCAATTAAAATCCTAAAACCACTAAAAAACTAAAAACCCTTTAAAACAATAAAAACTCAAAAGAAAAAACCTAAAATGACCCAAAAAACATATAAAACTATAAAAACCCCTAAAACCCCTAAAAACCCAAAATACCCTAAATGCTATTAAAATACGTAAAACCCATAAAATACTTATAATTCCCCAATATTGTAAAAAACCCTAAAAACTGTAAGAAACCATTAAAAACTAAAAACACATAAAAACTAAAAAATTAGAAAAAAAATCTAAAAACCCATTAAAATCCTAAAAATATTATAAAAACTGTGAAAACCCATAAAAACCATAAAACCCCTAAAAACCTTAAAATACATCTAAATAACTAAAAAACCTAAAAACAAATAAAAACATCAAAACCCCTAAAAATCAATATAAACATACAAAACCTTAAAATCCTTGAAAACCCTAAAATCCTTTAAAATGTAAAAAATATATAACCCCTAAAAACCAACCCAAAAAATCCCTAAATTCATAAAATCATAAAAACCCCTAATACCCCATAAAATCATAAAAACCCTTTAAACCACTAAAAACATTAAAAAACTCTAAAAACCAAAAATACATTAAATAATAAAAAACCCCTAAAACCCAAAAAAACCCAAGAAACCCTATATACAAGCAAGATGACTTCTCCGCTCCGCTCCCCAAATGGAATTTCTATGGCTTCATTGTTGTCTTGAATACGACACTAATGGTTGTGTTATGGCCTCCCCCCTCTGCAGGAGAGGGCCCACCTCTGCCCCCTGTTAACGTCAAATTATCACCTTTCTCAGATCATGACTCGCTTCCAGCTTTCTTGCGGATGGATATTTTACCTAAGGTGATGGGTTTTCATGAAGGTCTGCTAAAGCTTCCTCTGTTTATTGTGGAGTTAAACAAGGCCTCTACCCTCCATAGCTTGACCCTGGTATCCAGGTTTTTGAACTGGCGTCCTCTGATTGAGGTTTTTGATAGATTTGTGTTCGAGCTTTGGGACCTCAGTGGCCGTGCCACTGTTGGTTTGGTCGACTCAAGTCACATTTTTATTCGGTTATCATCAGAGGAAGATCTTATCCGGGCCTATTCAACGGCTCCTCCCAGGTGTGATGCCACTCACTTCTCCCTCTTCCAGTGGAACTTTGACTTCTATCTAAATTGTGACTCCCCACTGATGGATATCTGGGTAAGGTTTCTTGAGCTCCCCCTCCCTTTCAAAACATGCCCATTATTACTATGCTGAGAAATTTGGTTGGAAGGTTTCTGTGTGTGGATAATATAACCAGGGCCCTCTATCATCTATTTGAACCAAGGGTTTCTGTTGAAATTTATGTCTCAAAGGAACCAGTCGACTTTGTCGGGATTAAAATTGGTGAAAATCTTCAGTGGAAGTAGCAGGTGGTGTTCGAATCATGGGTGAATTAATGTGTCCCATGCTTTACTCTAGGATATATTAAAGGGTAATGCAGATGTAGTGATGGTGTGGTGGTTAGGTGTGGCATGGTGGCCATATCCTCGATGTTGAGCTCAACAGGGGAGCCGGAGTTGAGGAATGATGACCCTCAGGACTCTCTGCTAGATGTTCGAAGGGATGACATGGTGGAGGAAGGGGGATCATCCTCCTGGAAGGGTACTGAGGAGAAAATATTGTTCAAAGACATTTTCAAGAGAATGAAGGGTGATTTGGGACTGGGGGTGATGCATCTCTTGAAGTGGGGGATGACACTCCTAGTGAAGTAGGGGTCGTGGTCCTACAGGTTGACCCTAGAAGGGACATGAGCATGATAGTAAAACAATATTGCCATGGGTCGGAGAGGAATAAATTTCCAAGTCCTCCAGTAGTTGTGCATGGAAGTGGATATGAGCGGGTCTTAACCACGAATCAGTTCACAGGGCTAGACCCTTTGGACTCTGTGGGAATTAAGGAAGGGGGTCTAGAGGGATAGAAACTGCAGGATGTGGAGGCAAATACTGATGACCTCCAGGATACAGACCTTCCTTCCTCTCATGATGGATCGAGTTTCTTGGGTGCGGAAAACCCCCTGCACACTGTTCATTCTCCGGAACAAGTTCTTTTTGATGATGTTATTCCTAGAATTTTTCTAAGTGATGCCCCTCAGCCCGAGAAGCAGTTCGATAGACTTCACGCTAAAAAGAGGATCATTGAGCAGCCTGATCCGAGCTCTGCTCTTGTTTTGTTCAAGAAGTTTCCCCCTGTGATGAGCTATCTAACATGATTATGTTGGAATGTTCAGAAATCCTTCTTGAGAAGCATATAAAAGATATCTTCCAAAATCCAAACCTGTAACCGGTGGTCTTTCTTGGGGATGATAATGATGAACACATAAGGATAGGAAATGTTTTTGGTGACAACGATGACCTTATGTACGCCAGCTTGGCTAGGATCAAGAGGGAGTAGGCGATGATGGGACATTCTGGTTCCTGTGGCTATAATCATAAGAGAAAGTTGTGGTCTGTTCCTAAATGTGGCAGGCAAGGTGACATGGTCGGGCCTGCTGATACAGCCCATAGAAAGGCTAAGGTGATGAGTGACCCTCTAGTGAAATGGAGGGCAAGGAGGGACTATTCCTCCCTTCCTATGCCAATAGATACTAGAGCCTCCTCCAAGGTTTGCAAAGGTGAGGGAGATGCACATGGTAGGACGATCGTGATAACAAAGGGAATCCAGACGTGGAACTGAGGAAGTATTGGGTAGCCTTCCTCATGCAATATGAATCTTTTAAATGGGACTCAGTGGACTCAGATGCTTCCTCGGGCTATGGTGCTGATGGAGACCCTTATGGGGATGGTGAATTTTGTCTGTAGCTGTCTTTCCTTTTTTCTTTTGGGTCTTTTGGACTTTAATGTGTGGGGATTCAATCTTGGGTGCGGTTCACATGACCGACCCTCCCTTTCTTGATTGTATTTTATTCTATCTATATATTTTGGGGGGCATGTACTAGTCTTGCCCCACACCTTGTTTGCATATATCATGCAATATCCCTCAAAACCCTAAAAACACAACAAAATCCTAAAAATCCCTAAAATTCCCTAAAACATAAAAACACATAAAAAAAATGAATAACCATTGAAAATATTAAAAACATAAAATAGTTAAAACCCCTTAAAACGAAAAAACACTAAAAATACTAAAACCCTAAAAAACCCTAAAATCCATAAAAACAAGAAAAACTCTAAAAAACCATTAAAATCCCCGAAACCAATAAAACACTATAAACACAGAAAAAACTATAAAAATTATATAAACCTTGAATAAAGTTAAAAAATATCAAAAACCATAAAAAAACCTAAAAACTAAAAAAATCCTAAAACCGCAAAAAAACCCCCAAGAACATTAAAAACCTCATTATCCCTAAAAACCAATAAAACCTAAAAATCCTAAAAAATATATAAAAATCCCTCCAAATGTAAAACCCCTAGAAACCCTGATAAACCTTACAAAAACCAAAAAAAATCCAAAAAAAACTTAAAATCCCTACAAAACTAAAATTTATAAAACCCTAAGGAAAAACCCTAAAAATCTAAAAATCATAAAAATCCAAAAAAAATTTAAAACCCTTAAAAACCCATAATACCTAAAAAACTCTAAAAACCCTTCAAACCTCTAAAAACGTTAAAAAATATTTAAAACATAAACTCTATAAAAACTAATAAAATACCCAAAAACCCATTAAAACCATAAAAATACTAAAAACCCAAAAATCCATCAAAATCCCTAAAAACTATAAAAACCCAAAAAATTATAAAACTTACCTAAAAATCCCTAAAAACATAAAATAACCTTAAAACCTTGAAAACCTATAATAAAATATTAAAAATTTAAAAACACTGAAAAATACTAAAGGACCTAAATAATAGTAAAAATACCTTAAACTCAAAAAAAACCTAAAAACCCAAATAACCATTAAAACATTAAAAAACTCTAAAAACCATAAAACCCCAAAAAACACTCTAAAACTCTAAAAACACTTTAAACAACTAAAAATGTCAAGAACTATTATCCATAAAAACTAAAAAAAACTAACCCCCCCCCCAAACCTCAAAATACCTAGAAACCCAAAAAACCATAAAAATCCTAAAAAATGCCTTAAAATCCCTAAAAACATAAAAAACCCAAAAACCCTGAAAACCCTTAATAAAACATAGAAAATATAAAAAAATAAAAAATGAAAACTCTTAAAACCCTAAAAACACTAAAAAAACCCTAAAACGCATAAAACCCCCACAAAACATTAAAACCCCCCCCCCAAAAACCAAAAAATACACAAAAACCACTAAAAATCCTTTATAATCCTAAAAACCGGTAAAATATATAAAAATTTTAAAACCTCCAAAAAAGGCAAAAAGCCTAAAACACCATTAAAACCCTAAAAACACTAAACAACCCTAAAACTATGAAAATTACTAAAACCCCAAAAAACCATAAAAATAATAAAAGAACACTAAAATTTTCTAAAAACATAAAAACCCTAAAAATCCTGAAAACCCCTAAGAAAAAAATAAAAATCTAAAAATACATAAAACCCCTAAAATTTCTAACTCTAAAAACCCTAAAAAACCCCTAAGCCCTAAACAACCATTAAACCCCATTTAAATCATAAATATCCCTAAAAACTCATACAACCCAAAAAACCCAATAAAAACCCTAAAACCCCTTTAGACACCTAAAAATGTTTAAATTATTTTTGAAAAACCATAAAACATTAAAAAATTCAAAAAAAACCAAAAAACCAAAAAAAACCAAAATATCCCTCAATATCCCTAAAAACTCTAAAAGAAAATAAAAATCCACAAAAATCCCTAAAAATATCTAAAAACATAAAACCCATAAAAACTAAAAGACCCTAAGAAAACCTTTAAACCAAAAAAACATAAATCCCCTAAAAACCTAAAAACACATAAAACACTAAAAAACCCTAAAACCCTAAAACAAAACCCCCCTAAAACATAACAAAACCTATTAACCCATAAAACATTAAAACCTTCTAAAAAGTCTAAAAAACTTTCAAACACCAAAAAATATCATAAAAAATCTAAAAGTTATCCAAAACCTTAAAACAAAGAACCCTAAAAACAAAAAACATTAAAACCCCCAATAACCCTCAAAATACATAAAAAATAAAATAAAACCAAAAAATCCTAAAAAATATATAAAAATATACACAAATATAAAAAAATCTAAAAACATTAAGAAAACATTAAAACCAAAAAACACATAAAACCCCTCAGAAACATAAAAAACACTAAAATTTTAAAAAACCTTAAAAACTCTTTAAACCATTAAAACCTCTAAAGAGATTAAAAACCCTAAATACCCATAAAAAACTAAAAACCACATAAAAATATAACAACCATTTAACCTACTAAAAATGATACAAAAACTAATAAAACCAAAAAACCATAAAAACTCAAAAAAACGCTAAAACCCAAAAAATTAGAAAACCCTAAAAATCCAATAAACACAAAAAACCATAAAATATATAAAACCCCTAAAAACCTAAAAAATCCAAAAAAATACATAAAAAATAAAAAAATATAAAAACCTTTAAAACCTAAAAAACCCTAACAAAATCTTAAAAACCCAAAAATAATTAAAACAGCAAAAATAAAAAAACCCCTAATACCCCTAAAACACCTTAAACACCCCACCAAAACTCTTAAAACACTAGAAAACCATTAAAATCATAAAAAATCCCTAAAATTACCATGAAAATAAACAACACCTAAAAACATGAAAAACACTAAGAAAACCTTACAACATAAAACCCTTAAAGAGAAGGTGGAGGCGGGACTACTCCACTCTCCCCAGACCCATGGTTACTCGGGATTCTTCAAAGGTGGTTAAGCTAATAGTCAAGGTTAATAATCGAGAGAAGCCACTTTCCCTGGAACAAAAGAAACAGAGGGAGATGTTTCTGACACTCCTCGAGCTCAATGAGGATTATGAGTCAGGATGGGATTACTCTGACTCTTGCTTTGATGATGCGGTCTCTGGATAAGGGGCGGACGGTGATCCGTATGGTGTGGTTTCTGTTTCAGACTTTGGTGGTGATGTTGAATGATCTGTTTTTCTTTCTTTCTTTGTTTTTCTTTTGATTTTTCTTGTTTGGGTCTTTGGGTTGGGATGTAAAGGGCCTTTGGGTGTGGGTCTTTTAACCACTCCCCTCCCTTGTCTGTTGTGTATTTTATTTATAAATTGAGGGTTGGGGGTCAGGAATAGCCTGACCCTCGAATCTTCCTTTCCCTAAAAACCCAAAAAACAATTAAAACCCTAAAATCTATAAATGCTTTAAAAACCGAAAACATCCCAAAAATCCCTAAAAACCATAAATATCCTATGAAACCGCTAAATATCCATAAAAATGTAAAAAACTAAAAACTAAGAAAACCTTAAAAAAATAAAAATACTTAAAACCCCAATAAACCTAAAAAATTGGCAAACCCTAAAAAACCCTAAAAACCATTTAATCTCTTATAAAACAATAAAAACCATAAAAAATAAAAAAACACTAAATAACCTTTGAAACCCTAAAAAAATTAAAACCCTAGAAACCCTAAAAAATAGTAAAACCCCAAAATCCCAGAAAACCAAAAAAACCCCCTAAGAGCCGTCAAAATCCATAAAAACACTAAAAATTCAAAAAAAAACTAAAAGAACCCAAAAACCATAAAACCTAAAAAATATAAAACCCCTAAAATACCATCAAACCCATAAATTAATTAAAACCTCTAATAATACTAAAACCCCTCAAAACCCTCAAAATCCAGAAAATCTAAAAAAACCATAAAAATACATTAAACAGACATAAAAATCCCTAAAAACGTATATAACCTAAAAATCATGAAATACCCTAAAAAGAATAAAAACCTAAAACCACATAAAAAACCAAAAAAACTAAAAAACCTAAAACCCCTAAAATAACATTGAACCCCTAAAACAAAATACCCTAGAAAACTTAAAAAACCCAAAACCCATAAAAATATAAAACCACTACGAAATATAAATAGTCATTAAACCCTTAAAACTTTCTAAAACTATAAAAAATCTTAAATACCCTAAAAACTCAAAAAATCCATAAAATATTAAAGAAACCATAAAACCCCTCAAAAACCATCAAAATCCCTTAAAACCTTAAAAACAATAAAAATAGTAAAAATCCCTAAAACCTAAATAATTAAAAACCCTAAAAACATTGAAAACCAATAAGAAAACCATAAAACCATAAAACACATAATACACCTAAAAACCCTTAAAAACAAAAAAACATCCCAAAACCATAAAAATATTAAAAAAACCTAAAAAAACTAAAACACGAAAAACCCTTTAACCCATAATTTTTTTTTGAAAACTCCTAAAAACCATTTAACCTTCAAAAAAATAAAAAAATCCCATAAACTGAGAAAACATAAAACTCTTAAAAATCCAAAAAACCCTAAAACCCCTGAAAATCCATAACAATCCAACACACAATAAAATTCCTACAAAATATCAAAAAATCCCTAAAAATATTTGAAAACATAAAAAATCCTAAAATATCTAAGAAAACCTCAAAAACATAAACACCCCAAAACCCCCTAAAAATCCTAAAAATGATAAAAACACTAAAAACCCTAAAAACCCTTATAACCCTAGAAATCTTAAAAACCCCTAAAGACTTTTAAAATCCCTAATAACCCATAATAACAATAAAAAGTCACTAAAAACTATAAATTCCCTTCAAACCCCTAAAAATGATAAAAAAAACTTTGAAAACTATAAAAACCCTATAAAACATAAAAGACACTAAAACTCTCAAAATCCATAAAACCCTAAAAACCATAAAAGTCCTAAAAAATCCTAAAAATCCCTTAATATGTAAAAACCATTTAAACCCTATTAAAACCCTAATAAAACCTATATGAAATAAAAAACATAAAACCCCTCAAATACCTAAAAATGATAAAAACCATAAAAACCATTAAAGACTTCAAAATCCTAAAAACCAAAAAAATTATTTAAAAAATACTTAAATCCTTAAAAAATGTAAAACCTCTAAGAACCATGAAAACCCAATATAAAAACAGAAAACCCTAAAAATGGAAAAAACCATAAGAAACCATAAAAACCCACAAAACCATAAATACTTCTAAAAACGTTAAAAACCTAGAAAAACACATAAAACCCTATAAAACCATTAAAACACTAAAAACCCTTTAAACCACTAATAATTTAGAAACAGTCTAAAAACCATAAAAACCTAAAAAACTCAAAAAAACCCTAACAATACAAAAAAACCATAAAACCCCAAAAACACTAAAATACCTCCAATTATATAAAAGAAATAAAACCCCCTAAAAGTCCAAAAAATCCTTAAATATCCTTAAAAATGTCAAAAACTCTAAAAACCCCTTATAAACCATAAAAACTAAAAAAACACTTAAACTCCCTAAAAATCCAAAAAAAATTACTTAAACCCTAAAACCCTAAAACCCTTGAAAAACTAAAAACCATAAAAACCATACAAAAATAAAACCCCATAAAAACCATAATACCACTAAAAAATACAAACCCATTTAAAACCCTTAAAAATATAAAAAAATCTAAACATTTTTAAACACCCTAAAATCTCAAAAAACCCTAAAACATCAAAAAACCATAAAAATTATACAAAATCTCGAAAAATTACCTGAAATATTAAAAACCTATAAACACCCTGAAAACTCCTATGAAAAACTAAAATAACTAAAAAACATAAAATCACTAAAAGACCAAAAAACAGCTAAAACCACTAAAAAACATAAAAACCCATACAACAATTAAAACCATAAAACACTTAAAAACCCTTAAAAACCCTAAAACCAATAAAAAACTAAGAAACCGCTAAAAATATTAAAAAAATAAATCCATAAAAATATGAAAAAACTCTATAACCTCCTCCAATATCCCAAAGGCCTTCAAATTTTTTTATTATATGATAGAGTCCCCTTTTAAGGGAGGAAGGGGGTAGAAACCCACAGACAACATCATCATATGACAATTATTCTCGAGGGAATTTAGAATAAAACCAAAATGACCTCATTGAACTGCTTCTCTCCATTATTTGAACATGAAGAAGCTCTCCACCATTGTAAGGATAATCAGCAAGCAAGTGCCCTGTGTCAAAGCACAGGCTCAACCCGATGGCAAGAACCATACCCTCTCAAACAACCAAATCCAAAAAAACTCAGTAAAGATGGAGCGCCATATCTAGAACCTCTTCTGAAGTCTATTCATGATGTCATCCATATTAAAAACTTCAAACCATATAAAGACAAACCATTCAAGCAAATAGAACCACCATGTTGCGGCTCTCAAACCCGGACGACAAGGGACCATTCCACCGATTCAACTCATACAACTCCGATACAATCATACTTGAGAAACCCACTAATCACTAATTTCACTCCAAACTAGTTGAAATGAATAACTCCAAAGAAAAAACCTGTATAAAACCACACAACAACGCTGAAACATGGACCCTCCTCCTTCGAGTCGGTCTAGATCCGTCTTTGAGCCACTGGAATCACGATGAAGGCATCACCTGGCCATGGCATACTAAACTGAGAGTCTAGCCGCATCAGACAACACACCATAAGAAAGATGATGTGATTGAGAAGGTAGATAAACACCTGGAATTACTTGAAGCATGTCGATGTGAGCGATCCATGACAGTCTAAGCAGGACAGAGCCACTGCAGGCCATGATGACGCCAAAATGGTCGGGCCGCGCCGAGCCAAGCGGAAGCTAGTGCATCGCTGATCCACTTCTGAAAATAAACAACTCCAAACCTCTCCATAGATCATCTGCGCCATGCCAATGCCAAGACACACCGAGTCTGATCCAACCTAGAAGAGACCGAATCGAGACCAAAAAGACCATAAATCAAAAAAAAAACAAAAAAACCGTAAGAAGACATACAAACCCAAAAAACCTAGGAACCCTTAAAAAATCATAAAAACCTGAAAAAAATTAAAACCCTAAATATCCTTAGTACCGCTAAAATACCTAAAAAATACTATAAATACAAAAAAAAAACTCAAAAAACCCAGAAAATCCTTAAAACAATTAAAAACCCATATACCCAATAAAAACTCTAAAAAGCCATTAAAACCTAAAAATGTTAAAAAATAATAAATACCTTCCAAAACCTAAAAAATCAAAATATAACCCTAAAAAACTAAAAAAAACATTCAAACCCTAAAAACCATAAAGCCCGTAAAATCCCTAAAACCCCTAGAAACCATAAGAATCCTAAAAATCCTAAAAAATCTAAAATTATTAAAAACCGTAAAAACCCTCATGAACCCTTAAAAATCCTTTAAACCCCTAAAAACTCTTAAATCCCATAAGATACCTAAAAACACTAAAAAAAATATGAAAATCCTATCAAACCTAAAAACCATAAAACCCCTAAAAACCTAAAAACCCTAAAACCCTATAAAATCACTAAAAGCCACTAAAAACTCTAAAAACTATTCAAACCCCTGAGAATGTTAAAACTCCATAAAAATAATAAAAACTCAAAAAAATCCTAAAATTCCCTAAAAACCCTAAATCCCCTCAAGTCCCATTAAACCCCTAAAAACCTTTAAAAACCAAAAAACCAATAAAATCCCAAAATATCACTAAAAACTCTAAAACACATTAAATAGTTAAAATGTTAAAAAAACCCTAAAAAACATTAAAACCCCTAAATACCTAAAAAACCATATAAACTAAAAAAAATAAACCTCCTAATATCCTTAATAATCCCAAAAACTCGTAAAAACCATAAAAATCATAAAACACCATAAAAACCTAAAATCATAAAAAACCCCAAAACCCCCTAAGAACCCCTTAAAACACCAGAACCCCAAGAAAACCCCAAAAAACCTTAAACCCCTAAAGTAATAAAAACCTAAAACCCCCCATAAAACCCTAATAAATAATAAAAACACTCAAGATCCTTTAAACACCTAAACATGTAAAAAACCGTCCAAATCTAAAAAAACATAAAAACTCAAAAAACCCCTAATAGCATCTAAAAACCCAAAAACCACATAAGAATCCTAAAATCATTAAAAACTCTATAAACCCTAAATTTCCCTAAAACCCTAATAAAAACTAAAAAACCAGATAAATAACTAAAATACCTAAAAAAGTGAAAACCCAATAAAACCCAGAAAAAACTCAAAGAAATCTTTAAAAACCAAAAAACGCTTACAAACCATAGAGACCCTAAAAATGCTAAAATCACTAAAAACACTAAAACCCCTAATAACCATAAACCCCCTAAAAACTAAAAAAACATTAGAAACCCATAAAGACACTAAAAACCATTCAAAACACAAAAAACCCTTTAATCCCCTAAAACAAATAATGAAACTCTAAAAACATTATAACCCCTAAAAATCTAAAAAACAACAAAATCCCAAAAACCCCCAAAAACCCACAAAATCTCTAAATACCATAAAAACCTTAAAAGGTACCTTAAAATTCCTAAAAATAGAAAAACACTAAAAAACTAGAATAACCATAACAAAACCTTTAAAAAATTAAAATCATAAAACCCATAAAACATTTAAAAATGCTAAAAAACCTAAAAACCAGAAAAAACCTAAGACCCTAAGAACCCTATAAACCCCTATGAACCTTTGAAATTCTAAGAACGCATAAAAATTCTAAAAAGCCAATAAAATATTTAAAAACCTTAAAAATAAATAATTCCTAACTACATAAAAACCCATATAAATAATAAAAACCCTAAAACCCTTAAAACCCTCAATATCCATAAAAACCCTAAAAACCATAAAAATACTTAAAAATCCCTAAAAATGTAAAAATGATAAAAACTATAAAAAATTATTAGAAAACATTAAAAACCTAAAAACAATTAAATCCACTAGAAACATAAAAAAACTAAACCCCTAAAAACCATTAAACCCTTAAAACCATAAAACCCCCCAAAAAAAGAAACCCTAAAAACCAAGTAGAAACTATAAAAAAAACATTATGCCGCAAAAAATATTAAAAAATCATAAAAACCATCAAAACCCTAAAAACTAAAAAAACACTAAAAGTCAAAAAAAACCATAAAAACCCTATGAACACTAAACAAGCCTCAAAACCCTAAAAATCCATAAAAACACTAAAACCACTAAAAACAAATAAAAATACATAAAAATCCCTAAAAATATAAAAATCCCCTAACAAAGCCCTCAAAAACAGAAAACACTAAAAACCACTAAAATTTACCAAACTCTAAAAACACCATAAATCCCCTAAATATCTTAAAACAATAAAAACCTTTAAAAACCCATAAAAACCTAAAAACCGACAAAAATATCTAAAAACCATTTAAAAACCTATAATTGTTCAAAAACTATAAATACCCTTAAAACCCTAAAAAATAAAAAACTCTAAAACCCAAAAAATAATAATAATACCCTAAATACCCAAAGAAATCATAAAACTGCTAAAAATCCCTAAAACCCCAAAAAACTATGAAAATCCTGAAAATAAAAAAAATCCTTAAAAAGTTAAAAACCCAAAAAATCCTGAAAACCCAAAAGAAAACATTAGAAGCATAAAAATTATAAAAAATACTAAAATTCAAAAAAAAATGCTACATACCATAAGAAACCCAAAAAACCCCTAAAACCATCAAAATCCCAAAAAATTATAAAAACAAAAAGAAAACCATGAAAGATCCTAAAACCCCCTAAAACCTATAAAAACCCATAAAACCATAAAACCCTTAACCCATAAAAACTCTAAAAACCAGATGAAAACTATAAAAACACATTAAAAATATAAAAAAGTTTAAAAAATCTAACAAAAACCATAAAACCCCTAAAAACTCAAAAAAAATCATAAAACCCAAAAAACCATTAAAACTATAATAACCCTAAAAATCCTAAAATTCCCCAAAACACCTAAAATAATATAACCCATTAAAACCCATAAAATAAAAAAATCTCAAATAGACTAAAAATGCTTAAAATAACTAAAAATTTAAAAAAACCTAAAAACGCTAAGAAAACCTTAAAATAAAAAAAACTTAAGACCTTTAAAAAACAATAAAAACCATAAAACTCTGAAACCCCAAAACCATCCAAAAAACCATAAACCCATAAATATTTAAAACCCTAAAAAACCCATAAAAACCCTAAAACCCGCTATAAACTCTGAAAACACTTCAAACTCTAAAAATTATAAAAATCACTAAAAGCCTTAAAAATTACTAAAAACTCAAAAAAGCACTAAAACTGAAAAAAAAAACTAAAAACGTAAAACCCTAAAAATCCTTAATAACCATAAAAACATAAATATCCTAAAAACCCTAAAAATTCAACAAAAACCCTAAAAACTAAAATCCCATAGGAAAACATTAAAAAAACTAAAACACCTAAAACACCTAAAAACCAAAAAAATGATAAATACCCAAAAAATATATAAACCATAAAACCCCAAACAACCATAGAACCTCGAAAACCCATAAAAACCCTATATCCCATAAAAACATAAAAACCCACTAAAACTATGAAAACCATTTAAACCCCTAAAAATTTTAAATAAATCTTGAAAAACCCTAAAGCCCCCCCAAAACAAAAAAAAACCCCTAAAAACTAAAAATACATAAATACCCTAAAAACCTTAAAAAACCATAAAATACTCCAACATCCCTAAGAACAAAAAAACAAAAAAACCCCATAAAATCCATAAAGATGTAAAATAAACCCTAAAACCATGAAAAAAACCTAATAAAAACTTAGAAACCTAAAAACACTAAAACCCCAAAAAACACTAAAAACCTTATAAAACCCTATAAACACATAAAAACCCCAAAAAACCAACTAAAAATTATAAAACCCCTTTATACACCTAAATATGTTAAATGAATATAAAACCTTTAAAACTCTAAATAACTAAAAAAACCCAAAAAGAATAAAAACCCTAAAAACCATCAAAATCCTTAAAAAATGAAAAATAAAAATATTCCCTAAAAATGCTTAAAAACATATAAAACCTTGAAAAACCATTATAAAATCTTACAAACGTAAAAATAAATAAATCCCCTAAAACATACAAATGATAAAAAACCTAAAAAAAACCATAAAACCCAAAATCCCATAAAAATCTTGGAAAAAACATAAAACTATAAAAAAACCCATAAAACCCATAAAACCCCACTAAAAACTATAAATATCTTTTAAAACCCTAAAAAGGATTAAAATACCTAAACCCCCTTAAAACCATAAAAAATCAAAAGCCCTAAAAACCCAAAAAACCATAGAAACCCTAAAAATGATCAAAATCCTTCAAAATTTTAAAAAAATATCTAAAATTGTAAAAACCCCAAAAAATTTTAAAAACCCTAAGAAAACCTTAAAAACCTAAAAACAAATAAATCCCCTAAAAACCTAAAAATGATAAATCCCCAATATACCACTAAAAACCCTAAAACCCTAAATACCATAATAACACCTAAAACCCCTAAAAACACTAAAAACCCATAAAAACCATTAAACCCACTAAAAATCAAAAAACCCTTTAAACCATGAAATAATATAAAAATATATAAAAACCATTCAAAACCAAAAAAACACAAAAAATATTAAAATTCCCAAAAAAACATAAAAACCCTAATATCCCCCAAAATCCCCAAAACCCCATAAAAATCCTAAAACCCCTAACATCCCAAAAAACCTAAAAACCCATAAACCCCTATGAAAATACGAAAAATATAAAAACTCTTTAAACCCTTAAAAACCCAAAAAATTCAAAAAACCATAAATCCCTAAAAAAAACTAAAATTCTGAAAACCATAAAAACCCTTAAAAACCTTAAAACCCCTAAATACTCATAAAAACCCTAAAAATCAATATAATATCAAAAAAAACATTTAAAGCCCTAAAAACATTAAAAAACTCTAAAAACATTTAACGACCAATGCAATTCAAAAAAACACCCAAAACCAAAAAACCATCAAATCATAAAAATTATAGAAACCCCTTAAATACCTAAAAAACCTAAACCCCATTAAAATACTTAAAAATCCCTAAAAAACCTAAAAATATTAAAAACCCATAAAACCCAAAAAAACACTAAAATTCCGAAAAAAAAACCTATAATACCCTATAAATTGTAAAACCCCCTAAGAATATTAAAAAACCTAAAAAAAATAAAACCCTTGAAAACTGCTAAAAACTCTAAACACCATTTAAAACTCTGAAAACTTTTAAAAACTCTAAAAACTCTAAAAACATAAAAAATAACCCTAAACCCCTAAAACCCCCAAAATACCTAAAAACCCAAAAAACTATAAAAATTCTAAAAACCCTAAAATACGTAAAATCATAACAACTATAAAATGCCAGAAAAAACAAAAGAAACATTAAAACCCTAAAAAATATAAAACTCCTAAAAACCTAAAAAACTTAAAACCCCCCAAAACCCTAAAAAACCCAAAAAGCTGAAAACCGATAAAACACATAAAAACCTTAGAAACCCAAAAAAACCTTAAAACCCAAAAAATCACTATAATATTTAAAACCCCTTTAAACCCTTAAAAACAGTAAAAGTGATAGAAACCCTTAAAATCCATAAAAATTCAAAAAACCATAAAAACCAAAAAAATCATAAAAACCATAAATACCCTTATTACCCTCAAAATATCTAAAAAACATTAAAAAACCAAAAAAAACCATAACCCTAAAAATTCCTAAAAACGTAAAAACCCATAGAAACCCTTAATAACCCTAAGAAAACCATAAAACCTAAAAAATAAACCCTTAAAATCATAAAAATTATAAAGACACTAAAACCCTAAAAAACCTAAAAACCCGAAAAGCCTTAAAAACACCCAAAACCCATTAAACCCCAAAGTGACCCCCACCAATTACAATAAACACTCTAAAAACACTTTAAACCCTAAAACATTAAAAAACTCCAAAAACAAAAAAAAACTAAAAAGAGCCCTAAAACCAAAAAAAACATAAAACCCCCTAAAAACCCCGAAAACACTAAAACCCCATGATATCCCAAAACACCCTAACCACTAAAAATATCTTAAAAAATCACAAAGAAAATACCTAAATATGTAAAAACCCCTAAAAACCTTAAAAACCACTCATAAAATTTTAAAAACCTAAAAACACCTAAAATCCGTAAAAAACAAAAATGCTAAAAACCTAAAAAATCCTAAAAACAATAAAAGAACTTAAGAACCTAAAAACCCCTAAACCCCATTAAACCCCCAAAAACAAAGAATGATATAAAACACTTTAAACCCAAATCACATTAACTTACTATAAAAAATTTTAAGTAGACTAAAAACTCAAAAAAACAACCATAAAACCCAAAAAAAACCATTAAAAACCCTAAAACCCCTCAAAATCACTAAAAATTCTAAAAAGCATAAAAATAATAAAAATTCCCAAAAAAACAAAAAAAATAAAAACCTATTAAAAACCTGAATAACCCAATGAAAATATTAAAAACCTGAAAACACATAAAACCCCTAAAAGACATAAAAATGCTAAAAACCCTAAATCCACTTAAAATCCTAAAAATCATAAAAAAACCCTCAATCATTAAAACCCTATGAACCAATAAAACACAAAAACCCACTAAAAACTCTATAAATCTTTTAAAAACCTAAAAATTATTAAAAAACTCTTAAAATTTAAATAACGTAAAAATATCAAAAATCCTTAAAATGCTATAAAAAAACTCACAATCCATTAAAACCCTAAAAACCTTAAAAATACTAAATAATCCTTAAAAACACTAAAAATGTAATGAACCCTAAAATCCTTAAAAAACACAATGAAAACCATAAAACCCTAATAACACATAAATCCCTTAAAAATATTAAAAAATTCTAAGAAACCGAAAAACACATAAAAACCGTAAACCCCTAAAAACAATAAAAACCCATAAAACCTTAAAACCCGTAAAAACCCAGAAAAACAGAAAACCCACAAAAAAAATCTAAAAACCTATAAACCCCTAAAAACCTCAAAAACTGTAAAAACTAATGAAAACCCTAAAACTCAAATGAAACCCTAAAAAACCAAAAAAATCATTAAAACCCTAAACAACCCTAAAACTATCAAAATCCCTAAAAACATTAAATGTCCCTGAAACCCCTAAAAACTATAAAATCCCTAAAAATCCAAAAAAACCTAAATAATCATACAAACCCAAAAATCCCCTATGAAAACCCTAAACTCCTAAAATCACTTAAAACCCCTAAGATACATAAAATTCGCTAAAACCCTATAAAACCCTAAAATTTCGTAAAACCCCTAAAATACCTAAAGTGCATTAAAACCATTAAAAACCCAAAAAAATATAACAAACCATTAAACTAATAAAAAATTTAAAATATTCTAAATACCCATAAAAACCATATAAACTCAAAAAAAACCCTATAAACCAAAAACCCCTAAAAATATCTAAAAATCCTAAAAACCCATAAAGTCCTAAAAAATCCCTAATTTCCCAAAAAAAACCCAAAAACATAAAAACCCTAAGAAAATTAGAAAAATCCGAATAACACTTAAATCCCGAAAAACACAAAAAACACAAAAACCCTTAAAACCTCATAGAACCATAAAAACCAAAAAAAACCCCACAAATACCCTAAAAACTCTAAAACCCTAAAATTCATAGAAAACCCTTAAACCCCTAAAAATGTTAAAACCCATAAAAATCCTAAAAACCCATAATAAAATTCTAAAAACCTAAGAACCATAAAAAACATTAAAAACCTAAAAAAGATAAAAATCTAAAAATCTATTAAAAGACCATAAAACCCCCCAAACACATAAAACCCCTAAAACAATAAAACCCCTAAAAATCCATTAAAATCCTTAAACTAATGAAAACTATTAAAACATTTTAATCCCCTAAAAACATTAAAATCTCTAAAAAAATAAAAACTATGAGAAACTTCAAAATCCCTTAAAAACCGAAGAAAACCATAAAAAACCCTAAAATCCTTTAAAACCATAAAACGTACAAAATCCCACAAAACACTAAAAACCCAGAAAATACTAAACAAATCTTTAAAATCCAAGAAATGTAAAAAAAACCCCTAAATATTCTTAGGAAAACCTTAAATACCTGAACACTTAATACCCACCAAAAAAGCTAAAAATGTTAAAAACCCTAATTAATCCTAAAACCCTAATAACCATAAAAAACTATAAAACCCAAAAAACCATAAAAAAAACTTAAAACCAAAATAACGCAAAAATACATACAAAAAACTATACAAATACGTCAAACACCTAATAACATTAAAAACCCTAAAATTCTTAAAAAACCTATAATCATAAACCCACAAAACCCAAAAAAACACTAAAAACCATAAAAAACCCCTAAAAACCCTAAAAACCGTAGAAAACCATAAATGTACTAAAAACCCCTTAAAATACCAAAAAACATAAAACCCTATAAAAATGAAAACCCCTAATATAACCATAAAACCTAAAATGACATTCAAACCATAAAAAACCTAAAAAACCATAAAACCAACCAAATCCAGAAAAACAGTAAAAACCCATAAAAATAAATAATAAAGACCAAAAATCTCTAAAAATTAAAAACCTCTAAAAAATATTTAAACCCCTAACAAAAAATTAAAAACCTAAAAACACATGAAAACAAAAAAAACTAAATAACGCTAGAAAACCTAAAATATCCTAAAACCCTAAAAACCCCTTATTCCTAAAAAAAGACCCAAAATCATTAAAACCCATAAAACCCAACAAAACCCTAAAAACAAAAAAAAACTTAAAAATACCCTTTAATCCCTTAAATATTTTAGAAAATAAAAAATACCTTAAATACTCTACAAAAAACAAAAACCCTAAATACCCCATAAAATCACAAAACCCCTAAAAACTAATTTTTTTTATAAAAACCCAATAAAAACCCTAAAACCCCTAAAAACCCTAAAAATCTGAAAAATCCCAAAAAAATTAAAAATAAAAAAAACCCTAAAACCCCTGAAAAATCCTATGAAAAGAGTAAAACTCTAAAAACACTTAAAACAATTAAAAACCTAAAAACCTTAAAAACACTTAAAACCCATAAACACCCCTAAATTCTTCCAATATCCAGAAAAACATAAAAATTTAAAACTCAAAAAACCCTTTAAACCCTTAAAAACATTAAAATCCATAAAGAACAAGAATAACCCTAAAAACTAAAAAACCCCATAAAAATCCAAAAAATCAATAAAAACCTTAAAAGAAAAAATCCCAAAAAATCCGTCAAAAACCTTAAAAATCATAATAATCCTAAAAAATCCATAAAAATCACTAAAACATATAAAATCCTAAAACCCCTTAGGAATCCATTAAAACATAAAAAAATTTAAAACTCTTAAAAACCCTAAAAATGTTAAAAACACTCAAAAACCTAAAACCCCTAAAAACCATAAGAAACTAGAAAACCCCTTAAAAACATTTAAAAACCCATAAAAACCATAAAAATCCACTAAAAAAATCAAAAAACACTTTAATCCCCTAAAAAAATTAAAAAACTCTAAAAACCATTAAACCCATTAAAATCTCAAAAAACCCTAAAAACCCTCAAAATACCTAAAAAAACTAAAAACAAAAAAAAACAAGAAAATCTCTAAAAATACAAAAAAATGTAGGAAACCTCAAAATTTCTAAAAATTCCTAATAAAAACATAGGAACCTAAAAACATAGGAACCTAAAAACATAAAATCCCAAAAATACCTAAAAAGGTTAAAAACCCTCATAATCATTAAAAACCATAAAAACCCAAAAAAAATCCTAAAAATCATTAAAATCCCTAAAAATGTAAAACCCCCTAAAAACCCCAAAAGCCCTAAAAATATTCATAAACTAAAGTACTTAAACCCATAAAAACAAATAAAATCACAAAAAAACCCTAAAAACGTATAAAACACTAAAAACTCAAAAAACCATTTAAACCCATAAAATTTTAAAAAAGTTTAAATACCTCAACAAACTAAAAATCTTAAAAACCATAAAACCTGCAAATAAACCCATCAAAAACTAAAAACCATAAACAAACTAATAATCCTTAAAGACCCTAAAAACCATAAAACTAATAAAAATCCCTAAATACCCTCGAAAATGTAAAAACCTCAAAAAACACTTAAAATTCTTAAATTCCTTAAAACAATTAAACCCCCTAATAATACAGAAAATGATTAAAACCCTAAAAAACCTCAAACCCAGAAAATCACTGAAAACATTACAAACCCTAAAAATACATAAAAATCATAACAAACACTAAAAACTATAAATCCCCTTTAAACCCATAATATTTTTTGAAAAACTATTAAAAACATAAATATGCTAAAAAACTCAAAAATCCACAAAATATTTGAAAACCCCATAAAAATTATAAAAAAATCCCCAAAAATCCCTAAAAACACCAAAAACCATAAAAACATTTAAAATTACAAAGAAAACCATAAAACCCCAAAAAACCTTAAACACCTAAAGAACCTAAATCTCAAAAAATGCTAAAACCATAAAAACCCATAAATACAAAAAAAACACTGTAAACCCCCTTGAAACCCATACAAACCAAAAAAAACAAGTAAAAATTCTAAAAACCCTTTTAAAACCTTTAAAATGTTAAGAAACACTAAAAACCATAAAATGTATAAAAACACAAAAAACCTTAAAAGCCCTAGAATTCCATAAAAAAATAAAAAACCATGAAAACCCCTAAAAAACCTTAATACTAGAAAACAACTTAAAACACTAACAATCCAACAAAACTAAAACCCCTAAAAACACTAAAAACCCAAAACCCCAAAAAACCACTAAAAACTACATAATCTACTTAAACCCCTAAAACATTAAAAAATTTAAAAAACATTAAAACCCCTAAAAATAAAAAACCCCCTAAAAATAGGAAAAAAAACATTAAAACCCTATAAACCCTAAAATCCCTCAGAATCCCTAAAAACCCTAAAAACTATAAAAATAATAAAAAATCCCAAATCAAAAATATAATAACATAAAAGCCCTAAAAATCCTCAAACACACTAAGTTTACCTTAAAAACCTACTAATCACTTGAAACCCCTAAGATACCTAAGAATCCAAAAAATCATAAAAAATCCTATAAACCCTAAAAAACCAAAAACCTTTAAAAGTCCTAAAAACCCATAAACCCATTAAAAACTCTACAAAACTGCTAATCCCCTAAAACATTAAAATACTCTAAAAAACTCAAAAAACATTATAAACCCAAAAAATCCAAAAAATCCTAAAAACCATAAAAAATCTTTAAAATCCTTAAATCCCTAAAAAAAGAAAAAAATTAGAAACCGTAAAATCCCTAAATAAGTAAAAAATCAAAAAACTGCGGAATGACTGTATGAAACCATTAAAAACCTAAAAACACTTAAAAAACCTATAAACCCTAAATAATCCTAAACACCCAAATAAACTAAAAATCAAAAAACTCCTAAAAACCAAAAACCCCCAAAAAACCGTAAACCAATGAAAATACCAAAACCCCATTGAACCCATAAAAACATTAAAAAACTCAAAAAATTCCCAAAACCACTAAAAACTCAAAAAACCATACAAACCTAAAAAACCATACAAACCATAAAAATCCTAAAACAAATTAGTAAAAATCTATTAACATCGTAAAAAATCCTTAAAATCAATAAAAATTAAAAAACATGAAACTCTTAATAAAATTTTACGATCCAAAAAACTCATTAAACCCCTAAAAACCTAAAAATGTTAAAAACCCATAAAAATCCTAAAAACTCGTAAAACCCATAAAAACCCCTAAAACTATAAAAAATCCTAAACACCCAAAAAACCCCTTAAAACAAAAAAATATAAAAACCACTAAAAATGTTAACAAAATCCTAAAACGCATAAAATCTCAAATAACTCAAATATACAATATATCCTAAAAACCCATATAAATCCTAAAACACCTAAAAACTAAAGAAAATCCTCAAAATACCAAAAAATATAAAACTCCTAAAAATAACTAAAAATGTAAAAACCTCCAAAACATGAAAAAACCCTAAGAAAACATTGAAAACCTAAAAATAATTAAAACCCATAAAAACCTAAAAATGCTAAAAATCCTAAAACCCCTAAAACCCTAAAACCCTAAAAATTAAAAAAAACCCAAATCTCTACAAATCCTAAAAAACCTAAAAAACCTAAAAACCATAAGAGACCATAAAAATGAAAAAAACTTAATTACCCAGAGAAACATTATAAAACGTTAAAAACATGAAAACACTTAAAACTACTAAATCCCTAAAGAACCCTCAAAACCATAAAACCCTTAGAAGACCCCAAAACCCTTATAAACACCTTAAAACACTGTAAATCCTTAAAAACCATAAAAAAATAAAGAACCCACAAAAACAAAAAAAAAACAATAAAAACTCTAAAAACCATTTAAATTCCTAAAAACATTTAACAATCCCCAAAAACAATAAATAAATTGAAAAAACCCCAAAAAAAACAAAATCATTAAAAACCTAAAAGACCTAAAATTTATAAAAACCCCTCTAGATCCCTAAAATCATTAAAATCCATAAAACCCCTAAATAATCACTGAAAATACATAAAAAAATAAATCACCCTAAGACCCTTGAAAATTCCTATGAGAACCTTAAAAACTGAAAACACCTATAAATATTGTAAAAGAACTAAACACCTTAAAAAATCTAAAAAATTAAAAAAAAACCAGAACCCCAAAGAAATTATAAGATACCTAATACCCATAAAAAACCTTGAATCCTAAAAAACCCCAAAAACCTAAAAATCATAAAATACTTATAGATTCCCTAAAAATCCCTAAAAAATAATAAACCTTAAAAACTAGGAAAAACCAAAATAATACCTTAAAAAAATAAAAAAAATCCCTAAAAACCAAAAAAAACCTAACTATCCAAGGAACCCTAAAATAAGAAAAACTGTAAATCCCTCAAAATCCTAAACAACCCTAAAATCATAAAAATCCAAAAAATCCATAAAAATCCCAAAAAAGTAAAAAATATTTAAGAGCCTAAAATCCCCTAAAACATTAAAAACCTATAAACACCTAAAAACCCTATAAACCCAAAGCTATGATAAAACCCCTAAAAGATCACAACAACATTAAAAACCTCTAAAACCATAAAAACTCATAAAAACATTAAAAACACAAAAACAACAAAAAAAACTCTAAAACCACTTAAAACACTAAACACCCTTTAAACCCCAAAAAACATTAAAAAACTAAAAAACCTTAAAATCCCTAAAAACAATAAAAACAATAATAACCCAGAAAACACTAAAATTAAAAAAATCCATAAAACCCTCAAAATCCCAAAAATCAATAAAAATATTAAAAATCTCTAAAAATACATAAAAACATAAATACCAAAAAATCCTAAAAAACCTAAAAAACCAATAAACATAAAAACACTTAAAAACATTAAAAACCCTAAAAAACTATAAAACCAAAACAACCCCCAAAAAACATTAAAACCCAAAAAACCCATAAAAACCGTAAAACCTAATAAAAATATACAAACCCATCAACCCCTAATTTTTTAAAAAACATTAGAAATCCATTAAAACCCTAAAAACTCAGATAAACCCTAAAACCCCAAAAAACACTAAAAACCCTATAAACCCTCAAAATCCTTAAAAACCCAGAAAACAACAAAATTTTTTTTATAGAAAATAAAAAAAAAATTAAAAACCTAAACAACCCAAAAAACAAAAAAAACCTAAAAACACTTAAAACCTAAAAAACCTAAAAAATTGTAAAAACAAGTTAAAATCCAAGAAAAACTAAAACTCCTCAAAATATATAAACCCCTAAAACCCAAAAAATACATATAAATACATTAAAACATTAAAACCCCTAGAATATCCCAAAGAATTCCTTAAAAACCTAAATTACATAAATCCCCTAAAAATCAAAAAAAATCTAAAACCTCACAAACCATAGAAGACATTAAAACTATAATAAACATAAAAATACTGAAAAACACTAAAACCCCTCAAAACCATAAAACACCTAAAAGCCAAAAAACCTAAAAACCAATTAAAACCTTAAAAACCTAAAAACTATAAAAAAATTTAAAAAACTATATATAAAAAAAACTATAGAAAACCATAAAATCCCTAAAACTCAAAAAACCATAATAGAAAAAATAAAATAAAAACCTTGGATGTAAAAAACCATAAAACCATTAAAACCCTAACAAAACCTTAAAAACCTAAAAGCACATAAAACCCCTAAAAACGTAAAAAATGTTAAAAATTAAAAACCCTAAAAAACTCCTCAAATCTATTAGAGTCCCTAAAAACCCATAAAAATTATAAAACATCCCTAAAAATATATAAAAACGTAAAAAAGACTAAAAAAATTGAAAAACCCAAAGAAAACCTTAAAACCTAAAAACACATAAAACTGCTAAAAACATAAAAAAAGATAAAAAAAAACCTAATGACTACAAAAACAATAAAACCCCTAAAAATTATAAACATCCCTAAAATCCTTTAAAAACAAATAAAACGCATAAAATACCACTAGAAATATAAAAAAAATTAAACCACTAAAAATGATTAAAAATTATTAAAAACCATAAAATCACTAAAAACTCAAAAAACATGGAAAACCCTAAAATCCATAAAAACCCTCAAAACCCCAAAAATACTTTAAAACACCAAAAACCCCTTTAAACTCAAAAAACACTCAAAATCCCCCAAAACCATAAAAACCGTAATAACCATAAAAAACTAAAAAATATTTACAAATCCCTAAAAATGTAATAAAACCCCTTAAAACCATCAAATTCGCTAAGAAAACCATAAAAACCTAAATACACATAAATCCCTAAACGACTAAAATGATAAAACACCAAAAAAATCCCTTAAAATAATAAAAACATAAAAATCCCTAAAATTCTAAAAAACCCTAAAACCCATAAAACCCCTAAAAACACAAAAAAAAATCAAAAATCTCATTAAATCTCTAAAAAGTTTAAAACTATAAAAAAAATAAAAAACCTATAAAAATAGAAAAAAAAAGCCTTAAACCCCCTCAAAACCGCAAAAAATCACTAAATAATAAAAAAACTTTTATACCCCTAAAAATATTAAAAACTCTAAAAATCATTAAAACCGTAAAAACTACAAAAACAAAAAAACCATAAAAACCATAAAAACCCCTGAAAACCCCTATAAACACTAAAAACAATAAAAATCCTAAAAATCCCCTATAAATCACTAAAAACATATAAACCTCTAAAATCCCTAAAAACCTCTTCAGAAAAACATAAAAAATCTAAAAACTATTAGAAACCCTAAAACATTAAGAATTATAAAAACTATATAATATAGTAAAACCCCTAAAAATCATAAAAATCCAGAATAAGATCTGAATAATACTAAAAATGTAAACACCCCTAAAACCCATAAAAAACACTAATATAACCTTAAAAACCTAAAAACACTTAAAACACCTAAAAACCTATGAAATTCTAAAAACCCTAAAAGACCGCAAAACCCCTAAAAACGATAACTACCCTAAAACCCTTAAAAACAATTAAAATCCAAAAACCCACTAAAAACTGTAAAAACCCTTTAAACACCAGAAAATGTAAAATAACTATAAAAAGAATAAAAAATCAAAAAAACATAAAAAAACCTAAAACACAAAAAAACAATAAAAACCCTAAAAACTCTGAAAATCCCCAATAACACTAAAAAACATAAATTTTTTAATAAATCCATAAAAATACCTAAAAATTTTAAAATGACTAAAAACCATCAAAACCCATGAGAAATACTTAAAAACCTAAAAACACATAAATACCATTAAACCTCTAAATATGCTAAAAACCATAAAAATACAAAAAAAACTCAAAACCCTTAAAACCATAAAACCCTGAAAACCTTTAATAACCCTAAAAATTGATAAAAACCTAAAAACCACTAACAAATCTAAAAAATCATTAAACCCCAAGAACATTAAAAAACTATAAAAACCATAAAAACTAAAAAAATTCTAAAAACCAAGAAAAAAACCCTAAAACACCAAAAACGCTATAAACCCTCAAATAACCTAAAACCCTTAAAAATACCAAAAATACCTAAAAATGAACAACCCATAAGAAAAACACCAGTAAAATCTTAATAACTTAAAGGAACTGAAAACACCTAAAATTTTTAAAAACAATAAAAACCCTAAAAACCATAAAAAACTAAAAATCATTAAATCCCTAAAAACGCTACAAATACAAAAAAATCCAAAAAAATCCAAAACAAATCCCTAAAAAACATAAAAACCTCTAAATACCTTGGAAATCTCTAAGAAAACTTTAAAACCCTAAAACACTTAAAACCCCTAAAAACCTAAAAACTCTAAAAAACCTAAAAAACCTAAAATTTAAAAACCAAAAAAATCCATAAAAACATAAGAACCATAAAACACCCACTAAAAACTATAAAATCCATTTAAACCCCTAATAACATGAAAAACTCGAAAAAACCAAAAAACCCTAAAAAATAAATAAAAACCCTAAGAACCTAAAAACCCATAAACCTCTACCCCCACTCCCAACAAATAAAAACCCTGAAAACCCTAAAAACCTCAAAATACCCTAAAAACCGCAAAATCCCCAAAAATTTTAAAACCTCATAAAATCGTAAAAATCACCAAAATACCTAAAAACATAAATACCCTAAACCACTAAAAATCCCTATGGAAAAAATTTGAAACCTAAAAACATTGTAAACCCCTAAAAACCTGAAAATTCTAAAAAACATAAAAACTATAAATCCTAAAGTCCATAAAAACTCTAAAAAACTATAAATACCCAAATCCACTAAAATCTCTAATAACCATTTCAACCCCTAAAAAATTATAAAAAACTCTAAAAACATTAAAACCCTAAAAAACTCAATAATACTCGAAAACCCCAAAAAACCTATAAAATAACTAAAAACATAAAAAACTTTAAAACCCCTGAAAATCCCTTTAAACCCCTAAAACCCTAAAACCCATAAAAATCATAAAAACCCCTTAAAATCACTAAAAATTTAAAAAACCATGTAACCCTATTAAAAATTTTAAATCCTAAAAACACATAAAACACAAAAACTAAAAAATGATAAAAACACTAACACATACCTAAAATCATAAATATCCTAAAAGACCAAATAATCCATAAAAACTCTAAAAACAAAAAAAAATCAAAAAAATCCATAAAAATCCCTAAAAACATAAAAAGACATAAAACCCCTAAAAATATGAATAAAATTGTAATAACCAAAAAACAATAAAACCCCTAAAATCCTAAAAATTCTAAAAAACCTAAAAGTACATAAAATCTTTAAAAACCATTAAAAACATTCAAAACCACAATAAAAATTAAAAACCCTAAAAACCATAAAAATCACGAAAAATGTAAAAACTCATTAAACTAATTAAAAATTAAAATAATCAAAAAAACTATAAAAACACAAAAAAACTCAAAAAACCCAATAACCATGAAAACCAAAAAAATACTATAGACCATAAAAACCATAAAAACATTAAAAATAATTAAATACTAAAACCCATAAAAATCACTAAAAATGTAAAAAATCTAAAAAAGATGAAAACCCCTAATAAATCCTTAAAAAATAATTTAAACCCATATATTATTAAAAATTGATAAAAAACCCTAAAACCCCTAAAAACCTAAAATCCCAAAAGAGAATTTAAACCACTAAAAACTATAAAATACCCTAAAACACCATACGAACCCTAAAACCCCACTGAAAACTATAAAAAACCTTTAAACTCCTAAAAACGTAGAAAAACTATAGAAAACCTCAAAACACATAAATCTCTGAAAAATCCATAAAAACCCAAAAAATAGAAATGCCCTAAAACCCATAAACCCCCCACCTGAAAACACTCAAAATCCCTAAAAACATAAATGACATAACAATCCATAAAAATTCCTAAAAACCTAAAAACCCCTAAAACCTTAATATATCATTAAAAACCTTAAAACACTTAAAACCCCTAAAATTATAAAAAAGATAAAAACTTATAAAACTTTAAAATGCCTAAAAACTATAAAAATCCCATCAAAACCTTAAAAACCCATAAAACCATAAAAACATAGTATACCTATAAAAACCATTTAAACACCTAAAAACGTTAAAAACTCTAAAAGATATTAAAAAACCAAAAATACAGAAAACCCCTAAAACCCCTCAAAATCACTTAAAACACCTATAACCATAGAAATCCTAAAAATTCCCATAAAACCTTAAAAATAGAAAGATCCTAGAAACATTGAAAACCCTAAGAAAACCATAAAAACTAAAAAAATAGATAAAAACCTGAAAACCTAAAAAACACTAACACACCTAAAAACCATAAAACCCATAAATATCCTAAAATCCCTGAAGATCCCTAAAAACCCTAAAAACCATAAAAATACTAAATATCCACAAAAATTCCTAAAAGAATAAAAAAGTACATAAAATCCCCTAATAAAACCTCAAAACATTATAAATATTAAAACCCTTGAAAACCTAAAAAATCCAAAAAACAAAAAAGAACATCAAAACCTAAAGCACATAAAACCCATAAAACCTATAAAATCCTCAAAAACTCTATGAACCAAAAAATAACTAAAACACTAAGAATCCTATAAACCCATAAAAATGATAATTTTTAAAAAAATAAATAAAAACCCTATAAAACTAAAAAACCTCAAAATACCTAAAAACCCATAAAAAACATAAAACCCTTAAAAGCAATAAAAACCCTCAAATACACTAAAAACCCTAAAAACATAAAAAATAGAAAAAATCCCTAAAAATATAAACCAACCCTAAAACCTATGAAGAACTGATAAAAATTTGAAAACCTAAAACACTTAAAACCCCTAAAAACCAAAAAAACACTAAAAACAAAAAAACATTTAAACCCCTAAACCTTAAAACCATAAAAACATCTATTAACATAAAAAGGCCTAAAACCCAATAGAACTTTAAAACCCCTTTAAAAAATTAAAATTATAAAAAACTCTAAAAACCATAATGACCCTAAAAAACTAAAAACCTAAAAAACTATAAAATCCAAAACCATAAAAACCATAAAAATCTCCAATAACCCAAGAAAATTTAAAACCCTCTAAAATGCATAAAAAATCTGTAAGAATCCATAAAATATATAAACCCTAAAATCATGAAAACTGAATCAAAACCTCAAAAACCTAAAAAGGTATAAACCACCTAAAACCAAAAAAAAAATCTAAAAACCATAAAACCCCTAAAAACCAAAAATCGCTAAATACCCTAAAAACCTAAAAAAACTAAAAAACTTAAAAACCCAAAAAACCAAAAAAAACAAAAACGAAAAGCCCCATAACGCCACTACAAATTCTAGAAACCCTTTAAAAAACTAAAAACATTAAAAAAAACTAAAAAACATTAAAAACCCTAAAAACTCAAAAAAAAAAAAAATATAATCCATAAAGTCCCAAAAAAAATTTAAATACCCTAATAAGCTAGAAAAAACCCAAGAAGACATTAAAAATCCAAAAACAATTAAAACTACTAAATCTATAAAAAACCCTAAAACCCATAAAACCCTTAAAAGACTTTAGAACCCATATAAACCCCTAAAAACTATAAAAACATTGAAAACCCATAAAAAACTAAAAAACCCATAAAACCCCAAAAAATTAAATGGAAATTCAAAAAACCATTTAAATTCCTAAAAACATTTAAGAAGCCCAAAAAACCATAAAAAATGAAAAAACCCAAAAAAATCATAAAAACCCTAAATGCCTAAAAATTCATGAACACCCTCTAGATCCCTAAAAACCATAAAAATCCAAAATAATCCCTTAAAATACCAAAAAATGTAAATAACCTTATGACCCATGAAAATACCTAAGAGAACCATAAAAACCTAAAACACCTAAAACCCCTAAAACCATAAATCCCCAAAAACCATAAAATCCCCCAAAACAATAAAAAACCTAAAACCCATAAAAATATTAAAAACAAAAACAAATCTCTAAAAACACTTTAAACCTATAAGCACTGTAAAAACACTTAAAACCATAAAAACTATAAAAACTCAAAAAAAACCCAGAACCCAAATAAATCATAAGAAACTTAAAACCCATAAAAACCTTTGAGTCCTAAAAAACGCATAAAAAAACTAAAAAGCATAAAATTCCTATGGAATCCATAAAAATCCCTAAAAAATAATAAACCCTAAAAACAAAGAAAAACCAAAACAAAACCTAAAAAAATGATAAAATATAAATTCCCTAAAAACCAAAAAACCAAAAAACCTAAAAAATCCTAAAAACCCTAAAAATCCTAAAAACTCTAAATCCAATAAAATCCTAAAAACAATAAAAACATAAATATCAAAATAATCCATAAAAATCCCCAAAAAAGTAAATTTTTTAAAACCCTAAATCTCCTCAAAACATTAAAAAACTATAAATAGATAAAACCCATGAAAACCCTAAGATATGCTAAAACCCCTAAAAGATCACAAAAACACTAAAAATCCCTAAAAACATTAAAAACCCAAAATCACATAAAACCCTAAAACCACTAAAAAAATATATAAACCCTTTAATCACCAAATAACATTAAAAAACTAAAAAATATTAACACCCCAAAAAACATTATAAATAATAAAACCCCAAAAAAATAATAAAACCCTTAAAATCTCAAAAACCCTAAAAATTACAAAAATAATAAAAATATAAAAATATATATAAAACATAAAAACCATGAAAACCCTAAAAACACCTAATAAAACCATAAAAACCTAAAAACACTTAAAAACCCAAAAAAAATACAAATCCCTAAAAAACTATAAAAACCAAAATAACCCCCAAAAACCTTATAAACCCAAAACCCCATAAAAACACTAAAATACAATAAAAATATACAATCCCATCAACCCATAAAATTTTTAAAAACTCTAGAAATCCTTTTAAACCCTAAAAACTCAAATAAACCCTAAAATCAAAAAAAACTCTAAACCCCCTATAAACCCTCATAATCCCTAAAAACAAAAAAAACAATAAAAACCATAAAAATTTATAAAAAATAAAAAAATGTAATAACATAAACAACCCTAAAAACCTAAAATACATAAAAAACATAAAATCCAAAAAATCTAAAAATTTGTAAGAACCGCTAAAAATCCAAAAAAAACCTAAAACCCCTCAAAATCCATAAAAATTCTAAAAACCCAAAAAAAGTAAAAAAATGCATATAAATCCATTAAAATATTAAAAACCCTAGAAAATCCCTATGAAAAAATTAAAAACCTAAATCACAAAAAAAAAACCCCTAACAACCTAGAACACTCTAAATCCTCAGAAACCATAAAATACCTTATAACCATAAAAACCATAAAAGACCCTAAAAACTCTGAAACCCCTAAAAACCATAAAGCAACTAAAACCCAAAAAAAATAACCAATTAAAACCATAAAACACTAAAAAACTATAAAAACACTTTAAAACCATGAAAATGTTTAAAAATGATAGAAAACCACAAAATCTCTAAAACTGAAAGGAAGACCTAGAAGGATGGTGGCCAAATCGCCAGGTTCCTCTTGCCCTCGGGTTACCCTCCATGGTCTCATATCACGGTTCGTCTCATCTGATGTGGTGGTGCCTTCTCTGTAGTGATGGTATCTTTAGCATCAGAATCCACAACACTGCCACTTCCTCTGGTGGTGTGACCACCAGCTTCGGTCAAAGGATGAATCCTCAGATGACTGGGTCAGATCTGGTCTCCCCAACTTGCAGCGATGCAGATCCTTTGAGGTATGGATTGGTTTAGGTATCTCCTTGGAAAGGCGTTGTAGGTTAATAGTGTAGCCGCTCAGATATAAGACCTTTATCATGTGGCACTTCAGTTCCATGGGGGTACGGGTCAGATTTGGGCACTACGGTTCGTGGATTTGTAGATCTCAGCCACTTTTCTTCTATGAGGGGTGTTCACAGTGGAATTGGGATCTAGCAGCCTCCGTTGTTTTCATGATGATATGGATCTCCCACCTTATTCGGCGTTTTGGTCTTCTCTAAGCGACAACGTGGAAGATGATGTGGTTTCTCTCTCTTGGTGTCTGGCGTGGCGGTCCTTGTAGACGGTGGGATGAGTTGGACTGGTGGTGCTGGTTGGGCCCTTCTCAGTCACTGGCGAAGTGTCTGGTTACATGCTTGGGAAGGTTATGTTGGCCTCTCCGGATTCACGATGTTAAAAGGTGGGTGCAGCGGGCTCTGCGACGTCCTGGAAGCGACATGCTCGTTCCCATGATTAGATCTGTGTTTCCAGATCTGATTATGGGAGGGGTTCTCTCGCTCTTTTGGTTCCATGACGGGTTCAGGTCACTGCGGAATGTGAAGATGCAGGTTTGTGTTTCTGGTTCCTTAGTGTCATCTTTGGTTTATGCTGCTCATGATGTTCTAGTCATGTTGAGTTGCGTTCTAGTTGCTATGTTGGATTGTAGTCCTCTGAGTTGTGGCTGGTTTGGTTGTGAGTTATTGCTAATGCTAGATTTGATGCAATATGATGTGGAGGATGATGGAAGTGGTGCTGGTTTGGTTTTGAATTGATATGGGTGCTGGATATTGGTTTTGTTGAGTGGTGTTGGATGTTGTACTGCATTTAGTTTCTGGTTTATGGATGCTGCATGGCTGGGAAGTGATGATAGATGCTGGTGTTGCAGATGGGTACTACTATGCTACGAGGTGGAGAAAGTGAGACTTATGAATTTTTTGGTGGTGGTTCTGTGATGCTGACAATGGATATGCTTGGCAAGGAGGTGATGGTTGATGAAAATGGTGATTCGGGATACAGGATGCTTCTTGGATGGGAGCTGCTGTTGGGAATGCATTCAATTTTCTGCATTTTCTGGTTGTTGTGTCTTTTGGTTTTTTATGGGGAATTTCGGGTTTTGTGGGGGTGTCCAGGGTTTTTGGGTGTGGAATGATTGACCCCACCCCTCCCTTGTCTGTAGTGTCTTTTTTTCTAATAAAATTTTAGGGGACATTAATAGCCTGGCCTCACACCTCTTATTCCCTAAAACTCCAAAAACCCAAAAACCACAAAACCATAAAAAAAACTAGAAAACCCTTAAAACCCATAAATATCCTAAGAAATCTATAAAATAAAAAAAAAATTTAAAAAATCCTAAAAACCTTGAAAACCTTAATAAAACCATCAAAACCTAAAAACACATAAAAACCCTAAAAACATATAAAATTCTAGAAATAAAAAAACCATACAAACCCCTCAAAATCCCTAAAAACCCAAATAATCTATAAAATATCCCTAATATATATATATATATATATATATATATATATTTAAGAGAACCCAAAAAAATTGAAAACCTGTAAGAAAACCTTAAAACATAAAAACATTTAAAACTACTAAAAACCTAAAAAAGTCAAATACCCTAAAAACCCTAAAGACCCTAAATTCCATAAAAACCCTTAAAAAATATAAACATCAATAAAAACATTTAAAACTCATAAAAACCATAAAACCCACTAGAAATATAAAAACCCATTAAACAACTAAAAATTCTAAAAGATTATAAAAACCCATAAAATCATTAAAAACTCAAAAAACCTTGAAAACCCAAAAATCCATAAAATCCCTCAAAAACCCAAAAAACCATAAAATCCATAAAACCCCAAAACCCCTCAAAATCCCAAAAAAAACATAATAACCATAAGAAACATAAAAAACATAAAACTTTTATTCAAATACCTAAAATGTAATAAAAACCCCTTAAAACCCTTATATATGCTAAGAAAACCATAAAAACCTAAAAATACATAAAACCCCTAAATGCAAAAAATGATAAAAATATAAAAAAATCCCTTAAAACACTAAAAATATAAAACCCCCTAAAAACCAAAAAAAAACTCTGAAACCAATAAATTCCATAAAAAACTCTAAAAACTCTAAAATCCTTTTAAATCACTGAAAAGTTAAAAACTATAAAAAACCATTAAACCCCCTAAAATAGTTAAAAACCCTAAAACCCCTTAAAACCCCAAAAAAATCACTAGAAACTGTAAAACCCTTTAAACCCCTAAAAATGATAAAAACTAAAAAAAAACTTTAAAACACTAAAAACTCTAATAAAATCCAAAAAAATGGCAAAAAACCCTAAATTCCATAAAAACTCTAACAAACAATAAAAACACTAAAAACCATAAAATCCTAAAAAATCCCAACAAATCACTAAAAACATAAAACCCCCAAAATCCCAGAAAATCCTTAAGAAAAACATAAAAACCTAAAAACAATTACAAAACCTATAACACTAGAAATGTTAAAAACCATATAAAACATTAAAACACCTAAAAACATCAAAATCTCTAAAAAACATAAAAACCATAAATATGCTAAAACCCTTTAAAACCATAAAAAATCCTTAAAACCTTTAAGACCATAAAAAATATAAAACCATAAACATCATAAAACCCCTAAAACCTTTAAAACACTAAAAACCCATTAAAACCCTAAAACCCTCTAAAAAATTTAAAAACCCATAAAACTAAAAATATAAACAATTTATAAATAATATTAAAGTCCTAAATTATCAACCCCCCCTAAAAACCCAAAAAACACATAAAACCCATAAAACCCTCAAAATCTCTAAAACTGTAAAAACCCTCAAAAATCCTAAAAACCCCTAAAAATACCAAAAACATATAAACCATTGAAATACCTGTAGACCCCCAAAAAACATTAAAATCCTAAAAACACCTAAAACCCCTAAAAACATAAAACCACTAAAATCCTAAAAACCCTAAAACCCCGAAAAACCCCAAAAATTGTAACAATCCCTAAAAATGTAAAAGACACTAAAAATAAAAAAGAAACCCCTAAAACCCTATAAAAACTGTAAAAAAGATTAAAATCCATAAAAATGTTTACAAAATCTAAAAAATCATAAAACCCTAAAAACTCAAAAAAAAACCTAAAAACCAAAAAAAACATAAAAACCTTAAACACCTAAAAACCCTCAAAATCCCAAGATCAAATAAAAACCATAAATATCCTAAAAATATATAAAAAATAAAAAACCCTAAATACCTTGAAAACCCTTAAGATAAACTTACAAAACTTAAAACACTTGAAACCCCTTAAAATATAAAAAATGAAAAAACCCCAAAACAACTAAAATACATAAAAACCATTAAAATATCATAAAACCCCATACAAACCATAAAATCATTCTAAAAACTATACAGAATTTGTAAACCCTTAAAATGTTTAAAAACTCTAAATGACCTTAAAAAACTAAAAAACATAAAAACCCTAAAAACCGTAAAAATCCTTAAAATCCATTAAATCCCTAAAAACCATTAAAATCCAAAAAAAAATCCCTAAAATCCCTAAAAACATAAAAAACCACTGAAAAATTTTAAAAACCCCTATGGAATCTTTAAAAATGTAGAAAAACTTAAAAACCTTAAAACATAAAGAAAGGTTAAAACCATAAAAACCCTAAAAACCCAAAAAAAAATCAAAAACCCCTAAAAACATTAAAAACCCTAAAACCCCATAAAAATCAAAAAAACCAATACATCCTCTAAAAATTCATTAATCCTAGAAAATATTTAACAACCCTAAAAACCTATAACCCAAAAACTCAAAAAACACTAAAAACCCCAAAAAACTACAGACCCAAAAAATTCCTAAAATCGTAAAAAACAATAAAATCCTAAAAACTCTAAAAACCGTAAAAAACCCATAAAAACTGAAAGAGACCCTAAAACCCATATAAATCCTAAAAACCCTCCAAAATACTAAAATCCATTTAAACCCCAAAAAACATTAAAAACTCTAAAAAATCCTAAAACCCTAAAAAACTCAAAAACAATAAATAAACCACGAAAAACTATAACTACCCTAGAAACCCTAAAAACCCTAAAACCCAAAAAATATATAAAAACCCTAAAACACATAAAAATCCTAAAATGCTTAAAAATCCCTAAAAATAGGAAAAACATAAAAACCCTATAAAAACCTTAAAAACAAAAAAATAGTTAAAAAAACCTAAAAAATGTTAAAAAGGAAAAAAACCCTACAAAACCATAAAAACCATAAAACCCATAAATACCCTAAAAACCATAAAAAACCTAAAACCCGATAAAAACCTAAAAACCCAATAAATACTCTAAAAACCATTTAAACACATAAAAATGTTAAAAAACTATAAACAAGATTAAAATCCCTTAAAAAACAAAAATAACCCTCAAACTCTGAAGAACCATAAAAAACTAGAAACACTAAAAACCATAAAATCCCACAATACCACTAAAAACCCAAAAAACCCATAAAAATATTAAAAATCCATAAAATAATTCAAAAAATAGAAATTTGTTAAAATGAAAACCCTAATAAAACCACACAAATATAAAAACACTTAAACCCCCTAAAACTCTAAAAATTATAAAAAAACCATCAAATCCCTAAAAACTCTAAAACCCATAAAAACTCCTAAAAACTTTTAAAACCCCTATAAACCCAGAAAAAACCTAAATAAACGTTAAAAACTGTAAAAACCCTGTAAACCCATAAAATGTTTAAAAACAGTAAAAACCTTTAAACCCCAAATAAACTCAATAAAAACCCTAAAAACTTCTAAACCCCCTAAAAAGCATCAAAATCACTAAAACCCTTAAAAACTATAAAAATACTAAAAAAATCCCTAAAATTCCATAAAATTTTAAAAACCCCTAAAACCACTAAAACCCCCTAAGGACACCATAGAAACATATAAAAACCTAAAACCATTAAGAAAAGTAAAAAACACTAAAACCCCTAAAACCCCTCCAAATCTGGAAAAATCCTAAAAACCATAAACCCCCTAAAACACATAAAAAGCAATAAAAACTATAAAAAACACTAAAAATATTAAAAACCATATAAACTGCTAAAAAATAAAAAACCACTAAAAAACATTAAAATCCCTTAAAACATTAAAAAAACCTAAAATGCTAAAAAAAACTTGAAACTATAAAGCCCTTAAACCCCTCCAAATACCTAAATACTATGAAAATAATAAAAAAAATCCCTAAAAATACCTACAAATGTAAAAACCTTTAAAATCATGAAAGAAATAAGAAAGCCTTAAAATGATAAAAACACTAAAACGCAAAAAACCTAAAAACCATCAAAATATCTAAAAAACTAGAAACCCTAAAAATCATAAATATCAATAAGAGTCCATAAAAACATAAAATAACCTAAAAGTCCCTATGAAAATCTTAAAAACCTAAAAACACTTAAAACCCTAAAAATTATAAAAACCATAAAAACACTAAAAATATCCAAAAAACACTAAAACCCCTAAAACCCATAAAACCCCTAAAACAATTAAAACCCTAAATACCACTACACACTCCAAAAATCATTTTAAACACTAAAAATGTTAAAAAAAACTCTGGAAAACATTAAAATCCCTAGAAAACTCAAAAAACTACTAAAACACAAAAAAACCATAAAAACACAAAAAACCCCTAGGAAAACCATAAAAACCTAAAAACACATAAAACCCCTAAAAAGTATTGAAATGTTAAAAAGTTCTAAAACCCCTAAAAACCATAAAAACCATAAAGAACATAAAAACACCTAAAAACATTTAAATCCACTAAAAACCCTAAAAACCAATAAAAACTATAAAAACCCTTTAAACACATAAGATTTTTGAATATAAAAAGTCCTTAAAACCCATAAAAACACAAAAAACCCATAAAACCCACAAAATCATAAAAACCCTAAATATATTAGAAAACATTAAAACCCTAAAACCCCTTAAAACACCTAAGAAAACCATAAAAACATAAAAATCCATAAAATTCATAAAATCCTAAAATTGATAAAAATAGTAAAACCACTAAAAATTCGAAAACCCCCCAAAACTTTAAAACCCCTAAAACCTTAAAACCCCTAAAAACCCTAAAAGACTACTAAGAACTCAAAAATACATTTAAAACCATTTAGACATAAAAATATATAAGAAACCATAAAACCATAGAAAACACAAAAAACACCTAAAGACCCAAAAAACCATAGTGACCCAAATAAACCAAAAACCCAAAAAAAATACTAAATATCCTAAAACCCCTAAAAATCCATAAAAACTGCAAAAACTCATAAAAATCCTATAAAAACCATAAATATATCTAAAAGAGTAAAACCCCCTAAAAATAAGAAAACCATAACAACCAAAAACACTTAAAAAGATTAAAAACACAAAAAAATATAAAAATCCAAAACCCCCAAAAACCCCTACAACCCTAAAAACATAAAAAACTATACAAATCGTAAAAAACCATGAAAACCAATAAAATCCTAAAAATAACAAAAAACTATAAAAACCCATTTAAACCCATTAAACCTTAAAAAACCACTAAAAATCATTAAACCCCTAAACACTAAAAAGACCCCTAAAAACCCAAAAAACCAAACATCCATAAAAATCTCTAAAAATTAAAAAATCCCTAAAAACTAAAAAATTAAAAAAGTACCTAAAAACCCCTAAAACATAAAAACCCCTAAAAAATTAGAAAACTATAAAAACCAAAAAAACTTACACAACCTAAAAATTCAAAAAAAGCTAAAAATTCTAAAAACCCTAAAAATCCCTAAAAACAAAAAAAACCCTAAAAACATTTAAAACCCCTATAAACCAATAAAAACCTAAAAACCCACTAAAAACGCTAAAAACCTTTTAAAACCCTATAAATATTAAATAAAATATGAACACCATTAAAAACCTAAAAACTCAAAAAAATACCTTAAAACACCAAAAAACCCAAAAAATCCAAAAAACCCCTGAAGCCCCTAAAAACCATAAAAATATAAAAAAATCACTAAAATTTCCTTAAAACATAAAAACCCATAAAACCCATATGAAACCCATAAAAGCCTAAAAACACATAAAATCCCTAAGAAACCAAAAAAATTCTAAAACCCCAAAAAATCATAAAAACTCTAAAAACCATAAAACCCTTAAAACCATAAAAACCGAAAAAACCATAAAACCCCCTAAAAAACCTAAAAACTAAAATCTCAAAAAAAAATTAGACCCCTAAAACCTAAAAAACAAAAAAAACCTTATAAATTTTAAAAAACAACAAAAAAATCATAAAACCATTAATTATGATAAAAACAAAAAAACCCCTCAAAACCATCAAATTCCATAAAAATCCCTCTTTTATATGTATGCATCTTTTCCCGAAGGTTACAGAACTTTTTTAAGGTCGGTTGCAGCTCCCACTTTCAATCTAAGAGTTCAATGAAGGCTTGGAGCAACATCGTCTAACTCTGGTTGTGAGATTTCTGAAGTGGAAGCCCCCGATGGACACCTTTGACAGGTTTGTTTTCAAGCATAGGGATATTCTGAATTGAGAAATGGTGGGTCTCATTGAAAGTGATCATATCATGATTTTCATTGCATCTGAGGAGTGTCTTATTCTCTCTTGGTCCACAACACCCCAAAGCTGCAATGGTGCTGGATTCTCCCTCTTTTGGTGGAATTTTGACCTTTATCTGAACTGTGACTCCCCGATGTTTGCTACATAGGTTATATTTCCTAAACATCCCCTATATTTTCAAAATATTTATATAATTTCAATGATAGGGAATCTGGGGAAACGTTTTCTATGTGTGGATAGAAGGATGTGGGCCCTCTATCATCTCATTTCTCCAAGGGATTTTGTCAAAGTTGATGCTTCTAAGGATCCGGTGGGTTTTGTGTGGATTTATGTGGGTGAGGAGCTCTACTGGAAGAAACTAGCAGTCTTTGAATCATTGCCTGACTTGTATTTTTACTGTTAGAAATTTGGTCACAGTGATCGGGATTGTAGTTTTGGTACCAGTGATAAGAGCGGCATGAGTCTGGATCAGGAATGGTCTGGTGAGAGCATCTAGAAAATTATGGTGGTGCAGGAGTCCATGGGACTGCCCAAGATACTTTCCACCCTAGAAACGGTTACTGTAGTTTTTAAGTGGTTAAAAATGGATTTTAGGGCTGAGCGTGATATGGAATTAGTAGTACTGGATTTATGTGGAATGAGTCTGAAATTGGATGGGAATTTTTGTGGAGCAGGAAATGTTGGTGCTAAGGTGATGCGCACAGAGGAAGGGGTGGCTCTGAATTACAGTAGTGAGCAAGATGGAAGTGGTGAGTTGAAAGGGGGAAAAGGATCAGGGGAAGGTGGCCAAGTAGGGTGACATGACTGGGATTGGGAACAAGGAGATCCATCTGATGTAGTCATCAGGAGGTGTTGTAATGGCCTGGAAGAAGGGTAGTGGGAAGAAAATTACCGGCCATGAATGATGTTGCTAAGAATAATAGGTTTGAATAGTTGGATTCAGTTGATTAAGATGGTGATAATGATATGCAGGGGGGTTTCTGAGTATGGGGAGATCGACGGGTTGGAGGAGATAGCTAGGACTGGGCAAGAGATGATTATGGTTGGGCAGGAGCTGATTTTAGTGGGGAATAAGACCCTCGTCTTCGATGAGGGCCCCCCCCCCTAGTCGGAACATGAATGATACCTTGGTGTTGTCCCCTCAGAGTGTCGAAATAGGGAGGGATGGCCTAGGGTTTTTGCCAGTGTAACATAGTGAGGAGTTCGGTGCAGATCACATAGAGGACCTAGCTACACTTCCACTATTGAAGATTGAGAGTCGAAATAGTGAAAGAGGTTTGACCTCAGATTTGCAGAAGGACATGGTGGTTCATAGAGCCTCATCTACTAAAGACAACTGTGTGGTCCTGCATGACATGGTGGTGGTGGAATGGCTGAGGTTCCCCATTGAGGATGAGGCTAGAATATTAGGGGAGATATTTGCTAAGGATGACCACTGGATAAATGACAATATGGCCTAGTTCATGAGGGAAAGAGATAAGTATGGGGTGCCTCCTAAAAGGGGATGGAGCATCCTCTAGAAAATGGAGAAGGCATGGTGAAAAGGGGGCCTAAAATGTGGCCATCAGTGACGTCCTATACGGGAATGTAGATCTTTCGGATGGTTTCACCTCTCCCCCCCCCCTAAAGGAGGTAAAGGATGGATTATTCTTATCTCCCAATGACCATGGAGACCTGAGCTATCTCAAGGGAGGATAAGATGAAAATAAAATCCAATAAGAAGGAGAGACCTCAACGCACAACCAAGCAAGAGAGGATCAGGGAGAAGTACTTGGCGCTGCTCAGACTGTAGGAGGACTTTGACTTGGGATGGGAATCTATAGACACAGGGGTGACTTTGATTTATGTTTTGCTGATGTGGCAGCTGGATTTGGTGTAGATGATGACCCTTATAGTGCAGTCCTTGTTTATGACTTTGGTGCCAACATTGAATGAATTTTTCCTTTTTGGTGTTTTTAGATGTTTTCGTGTTTTTTTTGTAGGGAGTATGTTAGGAATTTTGAGTGTGGGTAATTTAATCATGCCCCTCACTTTGTTTGTGTTGTCTGTTATTTTTATACATTTTGGGGGGAACATGGATAGCCTGGCCCTGCACCTTCCTTTCCCTAAAAACATTAAAAAACTCTCAAAAACCTTAAAACAATAGAAAAACACTGAAACAAAAAAACCATAAAAACCCTAAAAAACCTCAAAATCCCTAAAAACCATAAAAAACCATAAAAATACTAAAAATACCTAAAATCGTTAAAAACATAAAAACTCGTACAAACCATGAAAACTCTAAATAAAACCATAAAACCTATAACCCCTAAAATCAACTAAAGCCCTAAAAAATTATAAAAACCCTAAAACCCTAAAAATCTTTAAAACCATAACAACACCGAAACAATTTTAAAACAAAAAAACCGTAAAAACCATAAAAAACAACTAAAATCTCAAAAAACACTTCAAACAAAAAAGAACACTAAATATCTAAAAACCAATCTAAACCTTAAAAAATTGGGAAAAACCCATAAAACCCAAAAAAAACCATAAAAACCCTAAAACAGCTCAAAATCCCAAAAAACTCTAAAAACCCATAAAAAACCTAAAACCCCAAAAAACCCATAAAAAAATAATAAAATATAAAAACCATAAAAACTCTTATAAAACCATAAAACATAAAAACACTAAAAACCCATAATTTTCTTAAAAAATGCTAAACCCCCTAAAAACCCTAAAAACACTAAAAACCATAAAACCTCTGAAAACCATCAAAATACCTAAAAACACTAAAACCCTACTAAAAACTCGAGAAACCCTTTAAACCCCTAAAACTTTTAAATACCACCAAAAAACCATAAAATCCCTAATAATTCAAAAAACCATAAAAAACCCAAAAAAAACCCCATAGAAACCCTAAAAACTATAGAAAACCTTCAAAATCTCAACAACCCCATAAAATTCCTAACAAATACCTAAAAATCCAAAAATGTATAAAAACCCTAAAAAACATCAAAAAACCCTAAAAATACTTAAAACCTAAAAACACTTAAATCCCCTAAAAAACTAAAAATGCTAAAAACTCTATAAACCCTTAAAAATCCTAAAACCCATAAAATACCATAAAAACAATAAAAAATACTAAATATCAATAAAAACTCTAAAAACATGCAAAATCTTTAAAACCATTTTTAACCCCTAAAACATTAATAAAAATAAAAACCATAACAACCCAAAAAATAAAAAAAACATAAAAAACCCCAAAAAACCTAAAAAACATAAATACCCTAAACCCTTAAAAACCCGTAAAAACCCTAAAAATCATAAAAATCCTTAAATCCATAAAAACATAACAAACCTAAACCCCCTTAAAATTATAATAAAAAATTGAAACCTAAAACAATTAAAACCCCTAAAAACCTAAAAAAAATGCTAAAACCCTTTAAAACCCTAAAATACATCAAAATCATTAAAAACCATAAGAATCCTAAAAAATCTATAAAAATAATAAAAAAATATAATAACATAAATACCCTAATAAAACATTATTAAAATAAAAACCCTTAAAACCCTAAAAACCTATAAAAAGCTAAAACCATTAAAAAGACCCTAAACACCCTAAAAACCCTTAAAACCATAAAAACCCCTAAAAACCATAGAAAATCATAAAACCCATAAACACACTAAAACACACTAAAATATATAAAAACCATTTTAACCCCTAAAAATTTTAAAAAAATCTAAAAAACATTAAAATTCCTAAAATCCCTAAAACAAAAAAAAAACATAAAATCCCTAAAAACCCAAAAAACCCCTCAAAATCCCCAAAAACCCAAATAATCATAAAAATACTACAAATATGTAAAAATGCCTAAAAAATAAGAACTACTAAAAACCTAAAAAACCATAAGAAAACCTTAAAAACATAAAATCTCATAAAACCCCTAAAAACTGAAAAAAACTAAAAACCCTAAACCACCATAAAACCCCCAAAATCCCTAAAAACCTTAAAAACCATAAAAATTCATAAAATCCCCAAAAACCCACTAAAACCAATAAAAAACTTTAAACCCCTAGAAATGTTTAAAAAGTTAAAAAACATAAAACCCATAAAAACTCAAAAAAACCCTAAATCTCTAAAAATAATAAAACCCCTAAAAAATTCCCAAAATCCCTAAAATCAATAAAAAACAAAAAAATACTAAAAAATCTATAAAACACTATAAACATTAAAACCCCAAAAAACAATGAGGAGCCATAGGAAAACCATAAAAATTAAAAACACTTCAACCCATTAAAAACCATAAAGATTCTAAAAACCATAGAATCGTAAAAATGCTCTAAATCCTTAAAAACCCTAATAACTATAAAAGCAAAAAAATTTAAAAAAATATAACAACCCTAAAAATAATAAAAAACCACATAAACCAAAAAAAAATTAAATCCCTAAAATACATAAACAAACACAAAAAACTTTGAGATCATAGGACCCCTAAAAGTCTCTAAAAACATAAAACCCCTAAAAACCTTAAAAACAAAAAAAACTACTAAAAATTATAAAAACCCTTTGAATCCTTAAAAAAGTTAAAAACTATAAAAAACATAAAAACACAAAAAACACAAAAACTCCATAAAAACCCAAAAAATCATAAAAACCATAAAATACCAAATATCCCTAAAACCCCTCAAAATCCCTAAAATCCTAAATATCCCATAAAATCGTAGAAAATCCCTAAAAATACCTAAAAATGTAAAAACCCTAAAACTCACAAAAACCATAAGAAAACCTTAAAAACATAAAAAACACATAAAAACACTAAAAATTATAAAACCCCTAAAAACCGATAAAAACTCTAAAACCCACTAAAAATTCTAAAACCCCTAAATATTTAAAAAAACACTAAATATCCTTTAAACCCCTAAAAACTCAAAAATTCCGGTAAACCCAAAAAAAAATTAGAACCAATAAAACCCTAAAAACCCTTAAAAAACTCAAAATCCCTAAACACCCTAAAAATCATAAAATCATAAAAATCCCTAAAAACCATAGAAACATCAAAAACCAAAAAACCCAAAAAACACTTAATAAAATATTAAAACACTAAAAACAATTAAAACCCATAAAACCCTAAAAACCCTTAAAAACATAACAACCATAAAACCCCTAAAACCCCTAAAAACCATAAAAATCCCTAAAACCCTTTAAAATCCCTAAAACCCATACAACCCATACAACCCCACTAAAAACCCAAAAAAAAATAATTAAATCCCTAAAAACATTAAAAAAACTAAAAAACCCTAAAAGACCCTAAAACACCTCAATAACCCTTAAAATCCTAAAAACCATAAGAATACTAAAAACCCATGAAAATATCTATAATTTTAAAAACACTAGAAACCATGAAAATCTATAATATATAATATAAGACATAGTAGGAAGTGCCCTATTAACCTTGTTCAATGTTTGTGTGTTGAGCACCCAGATCTCCAAATGAAAACAGGTGAAAAGGGTTATAAATTGTTCAGATAAGCAAGAAAGGGGAGATTTGGTCGTGGTACAACCCAAAGAGAACTTTTCTATAATAAATCTAGCCATAAGATGCTTCAAAGGTTGAAAACACCTTGATATGTAAATAATTAATCAACAACACCAAGGTCTCAAGAAAAAACTCACCATAATAACATTACCTTCATTCATGATTTTCGAAGTGTACAAGAGGGTGGATATTTATAGGCAAAGAGTGATAAAAGATTCTACCACATAGTTTTCAAAATTCAAAAAGCCTAAATGATGATTTTTTAAATTTTGGAACATGGAATGACTTTAAGTTACAAGTAGCACACCCTTTTGGAAAGAAAAGGCAATGATCCCACCACTTTTTACTTTGATGATTCCATGCTGGGGTGGGCATGAAATTCATAGCACACCATGGTATTTTTTTAAAGGAGGTTTTGGACTTAATTAATTTAAATATAGTCCCTGATGATTCCCATAATAAATGATATTGGTACTCCCCTTGTAATTCCATCATTAACCCATTTAAGGCCCCCTTTATTCTCTTGTTATGCACCCCTATCACTGGGCTACCAAATCATTCCAATGGTTCTTATACAATCATGAACAATCTACCCTCCTTGTCAAGTATTCATTCAAACCCTAGATACCCATTTATTTCATGATCTTCATCATCCCCTCCATCCTCAAAAGGATTCATCCTTGAATTTGAAAATTAAAAGGGAGAAAGATCAACAACATTAAAGTGACACTAACATTTACATACATGTCGGGTCACTCAATTTTGTATGTATTTTCATTTATATTCTCTAAGACATGTAAATATTCATCTCCTCAGGGACAAATATTTTATTTCCATTGATTCAGGTACCTCCTTTTTTGTAGGGTTTTCCATACCAACCCACCAGGATGAAATGTATCTCATTTCCAACACATACTTGCTCGAACAACACATTCATATAATAAAGACACACCATAAGAAATAATTTATGGTTTAAGAGAGTTAGTAGTTAAAAATTTCCCCATTAATATTATAATAAGTTCCCCCCTCCAAATCTCTATTTGTCTCTCTTTTACATAAAAATAACCACACATTTCCCTCAAAACTCTTTTTTTCACTCGTATTTTCAATATTGTTTCCAACTTTTTTCATTACCTAATTTCTTTTGATTTCAATGATTTATCCTTTTTCACTCATAATTTTTCCATTCTCTAAAATTTTTCTCTCTTTTAATAATCTCTCTCAATCCTCACTTGGTCTCGATAAGAGTAAAATAGCCTTAAAAGATTAAGTACAACCATCCTCCCAATGTACATAAAAGAATAGTGGTTGGTGTATCCATCATGTGTGTCCCCCTTATAAAATTTCCAAGGTCTAATCGATAATATATGACTATCATGCATGTGAAATACATCATATATCACCTTATATTAATACTACCTAATAGAGAAATGAATTTGTTTCCTTAGTCACTTTAATATCCTCCCTATTATTTAAATATTACATTCCATAAGGCCTGGGATGTTTGGTCATAGTTAACCCCAATTTATCAATCAACAAACCCATTTCTACATATGTGAAACTACCCCTATCATTGATCATAATACATACCCAATCCTTAAAGAGGAATACAGAATGAAAATTATGATCAATTTGTTCTTGATCATATTATCCTTCGGGTTGAGCACTCAAATCACGCCTTACCACAAGAATTTATCTATGTACAAGGCTCTCTATTTCCAAATTCAAACACTCCACAAGTGGTGTAAATATAACTTCTCTTGAGCTAGCAATATGAATATATCCATCATTCAAAATAATAAAGTTCTTATTATTTGGGAATTGTGATTATAAATTCATAAATACATGACATTTAAATCATTTAATATCCCATTATTTGGAAACAACATTACTCTACATTCTACGTTTAGATTTTAGAAATAATGGTTTTGGTTTGGTCACCTCCTTTGAATCCATTCTGGGTTCCCTTATATGTTCTTTTAATTTGGAATCATTGAACTTGAATGAAGATTTAGAATCCTTACCATAAAATGTAGGGTGTATGATTCTTTTCTTTAATTTCCTCTCCTGTTTAGTATATATTTAAAGGAGATCCTTCATATCCAAATAGTTTTGAATGTCTAAAATATGTTGAATGTTATGGTTTTGGTCATTCTTACCTTAGAATTAAGGGATCCTCAACTTAAAACCTCCAAGATCATTAGTTTTTCTACATGGTGGTTTCCATATATTTAATTAGTGACTCATGAAAGTAAGATAAATCCTATTCTTATTCAATTACCTTCAGCCTTGGTGGTGATCTATAATTGTATGTGGATTACAATTCATCCATCCTAAAATTCTACCTTTGGAATTGTTCTTATATAGCTCCCGTGAACTACTTAATGGCTATTTCATTGGTGTTACATAAATAATACATTTAAGAATCCCGTAAGAAAATTTTATGAAAAATGAATATAGCCTTCTCAAACTCCCTCATGTGTTTACACTCAAAAATATTATGTTCACTCATGTTTCACTCAATTTTATATTTTTTCGACAAAATGTAATAATTTTTCATTTTACCACTCAACATGCTTCTTATATAGTTCTTACCCAATTCCAAAAAATCTAAAGGATCATTGGAGTGTGTAAATCCAAAACTATAATTAAAAGATAATATTTAAAACGGATTCAAGTGGAAAATCTGGGAAGGGGAAGATAGAAGATAGAGAAAAATTATAAATAGACGTACGACTCAAGATGTTGCAATTTTTTTGATCCATTATTTTTTGTTTTATTTTTTGGATATTTTTTGAATAAATTTTGTAAAAATAAGATGTATATTAAATATTTAAATGTATTAGAAGCACAAATTTCAAAAATCAAATGGTATCAGAGTTAGAGTTATGTTGTAACATCCTATCTTTCTTCATTTCCTTGTGAAGTGATGGGGGAGCTACTAGGACTTAAGTGACATCCTCAAGACCCCAAAGGATGGAAATAAATGTTAAGGGCCTCATAAAAATTTGTGGGAATATTTTCCATTTTAAGATAACGTATCCAAAACAATGATAACCATAATAACCAAACATACTAATGATGAATGAGTACCAAGACGCAAGATAATAAAAGACTAAACCAAAAGGCAATATCATAGTACACGTGGAATCAATGCGACATAACCAATGGAACCAAATTATAACAAAACAAAATGACATAAAAGATACCAAGAAAATTTCCAATATACTCTAGGCACAAAATCCACATTCCTAACCCAATGTGTGAAGAAGAATAAAAAAACTGGGATACCTTAACTTTACCTATGTCTTGATATATAATATCTTCAAATGTACCATAGTTCCTAATCCTGGAGTGAGTATAAAATTCAATAGTATTTTCCCAATGAATTTAAAACTCAAGACACTAATATTGAACATGTTATCGCATTTATATAAAACAATTTAAAAAAAATAAATTAGTCTACACCCAACCAAAATAGTTTTCCAAGTAAAAACATCAAATAAGTTATAAAAACCATTTTTTTTCAGGAATACATCAATAAACAACATAATAATTTACAAGTAACATAGAGAAGTATTTTAACAATTTATCAATTTAATATTTTTCATAAAAATTTCTATTCCCACACACATCCTCAACATAAAAAAACACACAGTCATGGTGTTACCATTGATGGTGGAACTTCATGTTTATATTCCTTCCCTTTGATGGTGGTACTTAACTACCATTATACATCCCATTAAACTCATAACCAATTGTTATACCCAAATAAGATCATCCTATTTCAATGAAATCATTTCAAAAAAAAATTTATTACATCAACCAACTATAATTTTAAAATCACCATTTTAAAATTATAAACAATGGTTTTCCAAAAATAATCAAATTCCCATGATTTCAAAAAAAATAATTCAAACAATAATTCCATAAAATTAGAAAATAATTTTCATAATAAAATAATGAAATTAAATCAATTTGAAATCATTTCTCAATGATTTAATAAATAGGATTCGAGAGAGAATATATCTACCTCTCAAACATAGGCAAAAACAAACAATGGCACAACAATATTAACAAACCAACTTTAATCTTCAAGATTCCAATGTAGATATCATTCCCTTCAATCAAAAATATTATATCCAATAAATATTGACATCACACAACATAGATTTATCCCCAAAAAACTAGATCCATTATTATAAAATATGGAAAGAGAAGAGATCTAAAAAATGATGAAGAAAAATCATCTTTTAATGAATCAGGGTCTCCAATGCACTTGGATTCGCCTAAGAATTTCTTGCAAATTGAAAGGAATTTTATCCATTTCATTAGGAGGAAGATGAATTCACATTATAAAATATTTGGTGCAAAACTGAGTGGTATGGGAGTTAAATCAAATTATATCCAAAAAATTTGAATCTAATTTTGTATGGTTTAGGGTTAGGGTGCATGGTTAAGAAAACCATACACAAACCATGTATGAGCCACTCCCACCAAACACACCTCACGCTATTGGGTCACACTTTTAGACCAACTATATTCCAACCGAGCTATACCCAACTATCCATAATTTAACAATTTATATTGGTCATCCACATATAGTTTTTCCAAACCATGTTCATAAACGTTCACCTCCCCAGTGTCCACTCTTTCAGTTGAACAATTTCCTGGAGGTGTTGCATAGTTTATTCTAACCATTTTTAAAACATGGACCTCCAAAATATCCTAAAAACATGCCAAATATCTTAAAATACTCAAAAAACATAACCCATTAATTTTATATACATAAAATACATAAATAAATGGTCAAGTACATAAAATAGGGGGTTCCTAATTTTCCCCAACGTAGGTATTTTCGTCCCCATTAAGTAGAAAACTAGAGTCATCCAGGAAAAGTTATATCCATTTCTCCACCATTTCCTTTTAACACTCATATTTTTCCTCTTGAATCTAACCATGTTTCCATAAAACACTAACTAGACTGATGATTTTCCCATGATATACTTTCTCCTACCTATCCAGAATCTGTACTAAATCATGAACTACCATAACATCTGACTCTAGGTCAATATGATCCCATAGAATCACATAGTCATGGTCAGTTTGATACTTCTTCAATTGAGATATATGAATAAAAAATCTATAAATTAAACCTTGGTGGAAAAGCACATTGATATTCTACCTCATCCATCCATTCATGTATCTCCAAAGGGCTTATGTATCAAGAATATAACATTACCTGGTTCCAAAAAAGATGAATCCTAATCCTTGAAGGGATTCTCAAGAACACATAACAACTCACCTAAAACAATAGAAACCATCTATGATGATCTTAATATGATTTCTAAAGACTATGTGCCTTATACATCCTCTTTCTAATTAATAAAATCTTATTTGTTGTCTCTTGTACAAGTCTTGTTCCAACTAGTGAAGTCTCACTAGATTCCACCAAACAAAGTGGAGAACAATAAGGATGCCCATATAATTCTTCAATAGGACCCATATGTATCGAGTCTGGATAACTTTTCTTGTATGATAAATCCAATAATGGTATGTAATACTCCCATGAGGCACCAAAATCCATTATACAATCCCTAAGTATGTCCTCCAATGTTTTGGACTGTTCATTTTAATTGTCCATTCATTTTAAAATGATATAATGTGCATATAGTCAAATAAGTTCCAAGGGATTTATGTACATATTAATAAAAACAAGATGTAAACCTACAGTATCTATCAGATACAATTGATAGCAGAACACCATGACACTTTATAACTTCTAAGATATAGAGTTTTAACAAGTCATTTGGCATATTAGATTAAAAAATAGGGCTGAAATGGGATGACATTGTGAGTTGGTCCAGTATCACCCATATGGAATCATGTTTCTAGACCTTAAATGGGGGACCTATATAAAATCCATAGCTATACGCTCCCATTTCCACATGGGAATCAATAAAGACTATATAATACTAACTAGTTGTTTGGTCTATGCCTTAAAATATTAATATTTGAGGCAAATCAAAACAAAGTCATCCACCTTTATTTTCTTGTTAATCCCCTAAAATTATTATTTCAGTGAATTATGGATCTTTTGTATTCTAGGATGAAAAATCCATATTAAATGGGGATATGGATGAAGGAGTAGTTCCTGACAAGCCAAAGGTATGACCATCTGATCTTGAAACCACAAAACTGATATTATATCAAGATTCCATCCCCCAATGGTCTTACCAAAATTGAATTTTATCCTTATATAAATATATTTAGAATAACTTTTTTTTCACTTTAACCTTCTCTAATATATTTGGAACAATAGAAATAGAATTAAAATAGAAACCCTACCACGATCTTCAAAACCAACATGCATGTCAAAAATCCCCAATATTATCTACCATTGAATTGAGTCCCCTTTAACCAAATGACTATATTAATTTCTACTTAATTAATCTGATATAGAGCTACATTTACCTAGTGTATACATTAATTCAATGTCAAACATTTTAAGATACCATATCTATCTTCTTCATCTTAGATTAAAATATCTTTATGAGGAAATTTGTTTCAAGATCTTATAATATATAAACAATGTGAATTTCTCACCAAAATGATAATGATGTCAGGTCTTCAAATCATGGAACACAAAATCTAATTCCAAATCATGTGTTGGATAGTTGTTCTCATGAATCTGTAACTATCATGATCTAAATGAAAAAATATGATATCTCTTCATGAGAACACACCCCAACCCAGATCCTGAATCATCACAATACACAATATAACCGCATCCTGATTCTGGAAATATCAAGATCAGTGCTGATGTAAGATAAAATTTAAGATCTTAAAAAGATATTTGACATTGATAATTCCATTTTAAGGGAGAAATTTTCTTTTTCAAAGATGTCATTATTGAATGTATTCATGAAAATTCATGAACAAGACATCAGTTATAACCTGCTAGGACAAGGAAACTATGTATCTCAAATAATTTATTTGGAGGTTTCTAATAGACCACATCTTCTATATTTTATGGATCCATATAAAAAAAATTTCAAAGATAACATGGTCAAGAAAACATGCCTCATCTATCCAAAAATAAAACTTTGAAATTATTTCATAAATATGATGATCCTATAATATACCCAACACTATCACCAGGTTTTGGTCATTCTTAACCTTTTTCCAAGAATACACCAGTATTTAATCCATGTATACTGCCTAAAAATAATCTTTATACCTTTGAAATATCTAATTCATCAATGCCATAAATACATCTGGTGAATTTGTAATACCAAAATGTATAATCACATACTCATAATGGCTATATATACTTCTAAAATATGCATTTGGAATGTCCTCCTTCTGAACCCAAATTTGGTGATATCCCGATGGCAAGTAAATTTTAGATAACTACTGGGCTCCCCTCAATTGATAAAATAGTTCATAAATGTGTGGAAGAGGTTATCAATTATTTATCATAACTTGAAAAATATTAAAATAATCCATACAAATTCTATGAGTACCTTCCAACTTTCTTAGAAAAAGAACTATTGATTCTCACCGTGATGTACTAGGAAAAATGAACCATTTTCTTTCAAAATATTCTTACTAGACTTTTAATTACCTTAATTCTATTATTTCTTTATTATTAGACTGAAGTGATATAGGATTAGTACTTAATAAGAGTTCAATCCCGAACTATACTTATCTTCTGATTGGAAACCCTAAGAAATTATCAGAAAAACATCAGGAAAATAATCAACAATTGTTGGAAAACATTTATTCTTGATCTCATCCATAGATGACAATGTCAAGGATGAAAATTGGTATAAGATATTTTCAACTGTCGGTGCCAACAATCCTGCTCCACCTACCTTTATATTCTTATTTACTCTAAATAGATACTCAACACCATCATTAGTTGTGAAACTAATACTTTGTGTATAACAGTCGATGTGAGCTTAGAACCATTTCAAAAAATACATACCTAGTATTAAGTTTTATGCATCTATATCAAGCATTAATAATTCCCAAATCAATTCAACACCATCTATGGTTATAGAACATGATTTTCACACAAATTCTCATCATTCTTTTTTCTTGGAGGATTTTTCTATTTCAAAATATAGTGCATCATCTCAATTTAAAAACCCAAATGATTAATAGCATGAGAAGAAATAAAAAATGAGATGCACTTGTATCAAACAAATCTTTCATAAGGATATCATTCAAGACAGTCATACCTATCATCATTGAAGGTCCTAAATGATCATACATGATCAATTTCCTAGATCCATAAAATTTTTTACTCATTATGACTTTCTATTTGTTACCTTGTTGAGATTTATCTGGTTGAGGGGTCATGGAATTCCTATAATCACCATAGATTTATCAGGTTTATTGACAAGATCTATTCAGCTTCACTCGTCCCATCAAATCAAATGATGCTTGAGAATCATGAGATGTGTCCCTAAAACCCAACCTAAGAGATCCAAAACAATAACATTGTAGACTTCCCATCTTATTGAAATTGTGACATACTCTAGTTTGTGTTGTACAATATTGCTTTATGTGATCAGGAGAATCGCATTGAAAAATATTGGGTGTACCCTTTGGTTTAGGAGGAAGATTCACTAATACCACCATCTAATTCTGAGTCATACTACCTCATTGGAAATAGGTGACTCTCTTAATCTTATTTCCATCATTAGAGTTCAAACTACTTCCCACAGGTATTAACATGCTTACTCCAACCATATTTCATGTGATATCACTTTCCTCCACTATTTCTCTATTGATTATCTTTGTACAATACGATATACGAAGTAGGACAATCATTAAGAGAACCTCTAAACTCAGCCATGATTCAAAAAATCATGCCTTCAAGGATGCACTTTTAGAAACGTTCGGTGAAAATAAAACTAAATTCATAAATTTAGCCACATACTCTATCAATATGAAGTTAACTTGCTTCAAACCAAATAATTTGGTTGTTCATGCAACTGGAAAGTATATGGATAGAATTATTTGATAAACATTTATTAAAAATATTCCTATGTCATGCCTTAATTCAATTTAGCCTGAAATGAAAAATACCACCACTAGAGTGAAATATCATCCAAAACATATATTTCCAAATTAATCTTTATCTTAGCTGGCATGCTAAGGAAATTTAAGATTCAATTAATTCTATTTATCCACAACTCTTCTTTTTCTAGTTTTAAATCACCCTGAAAGTTTGGTGGATTATTATTTTGGAAATCAACTAAATGATCCACTTTCCTTGGTTCATTGCTTCTATTCCCCGTTTGAATAACTTTAAATTCTTGGACAATACATTGAATCAACTATTTCTTCACCCATGGCTCATGTGAAACCACATTCTCAGCAGTCTCTTCCAATTGGTTTCTATGGAACCTACCCAATTCCATTCGCTATAACCAAAATAAAAATCCATTTAGCCTCACTGTCTAGAAACTAGAGGATTATAATTTTTAAATTTACACATCACATATATCACAAAAATTCTTTCAAAATCCAATAATTTTCTCTTTCACACCATTTTTGTAAATTCCACCACACTTTTGAAAATCAATCCATTTTCATCTATTTTTTAAAATCAACACTTTTTCAGAAAATCATAAATAATTACTCAAAATTAATTATGTACACTTTGTGGGAAGTAATTTATATCAACACATTTAATGCTATTATTATTGGATAAACCCATCATAATGAGCTTATAACTCCTAGAAGTTTCTCAAAACACTCATGTATGCAACTCTCTAGAAACTTGAGTTCCAGTATAAAGAGGCTAGATATGTATTTTTAGGATTTACATTTCGAGTTATTATAATCCTATATCTTTTATACTATCCTAATAAATAGACCAATATGATTTGAAATTCCAGGACCTAACAAACTGATACCACTTCTAACATCCTTTTATTCTTCATTATCTTGAGAAGTGATGAGGGAAATACCAGGCCTTAAGTGACATACCCAAGACACCAAAGCCTAAAAATAAACTCAAAGTTCCTCATAAATAGTTGGGGGATTATTTTCCCTTTAAAGATAAAATGACCAAACAAATTATAACCATAAAGATGAAACTTCTTAATGATTCATGAGAACCAAAATTCAAGACAATAAAAGACTAAACTAGAATACAATATCAGAGTACGAGTAGAATCAACATGACATAACCAATGGAACCAAGTGATAATGAAACCAAGTCAAAAAATAAAACAATAAAAAATCCCAATTTTCTCCAAGCTCCAAATAAACATGCCTGACCCAAGGTATCAAGAACCATCACTAAAGAACCAGGATACCTTTATTTTACCTCATTCTAGATATATAACATCTGAAAATGCATCATAGTTCCCAAGCAGGGGATGATTATTAAACTCAATAGGATATTTTCAATGAATTCACAACTCAAACCAAAAGGATTTAACATGTTATCACATTTATATAAAATAGTTTAAAAACAATATAAATAAGTTTATATACAACAAAAATAGTTATCCATGGAAAAAAATCAAATAAGCCTTCAAACCCATTTTTTTAAGTAATATATCAACAACTAAGACAATCATTTTTCATGTAATGTTAAAAAATATTTTAACCATTTCTCAATTTATGATTTGACATAAAAATTTACATTCCCACACACATCCTCGACACAAACACAGATAAAAACGTAATGTTTCCATTGATGATGGAACTCTAGATCCATACTCTATCCATTTAGTGGTGGTACTTCATGAAAATTATCCATCCCATTCAAATCATGCCCAACTATTATGTCCAAATCATATAAAAAAATTTCAATGAAATAATTCCAACAAATACTTTAATTTCATAAATGAACCATGATTTTAAAATCACCATTATGAAATTATAAACATTGGTTTTCCAAAAATATATCAAATTCCCATGATTTCAAAAAATATACAATTCAAAAGAGAATGTAATCAAATACAACCATGATTTTAACATCAATTTCATGAAATTTTATCAATTTTAAATCAATACTTCAAGTTATAATCCATAGATATTAAAAGATAATTCACCTACCTCTCAAACATACGTGAAAACAATTAACGACACAACAAATTTAACAAATTGTATTAAATCTTCAAGATTACAACTTAGATCTCATCACCATTAATAAAAAAATATTCGATAAACATTGAAATAACAAAACATAGATCTATCCCACACAAACTATATCCATGATTCTAATAGTGGGAAGGAGAATAGATCTATGGAAAACAATAAAGAATGAGAACTTACTGATGAATTCGGGTCTCCAACGCACATGGATTCACCTAGGAATTTCTCCCAGATCAAGAGGAATGATATCCATAAAAATGGGAGGAAGATGAATTTTTTATGGAAAGTTTAGGGAAAAAACGAGTGGTTTATGAGTTAAACCTGGATTATATCCACACATTCCATATCTCATTTTCCATGGTTCATGGTTAGGGTGCATAGTTAGTCAAAACGTACGATAACTATGCATGAACCACAACCTCTAAACAAAACTCAAATGGTTGGATTAGATTGTTAGTAAAATAGTTAACCAACTATTATATACCCTAATATCTAGGATTTCAGTATTTCTACTAGGAATCTAATTATTTAGACAAACTGTGCACCTAACTATGCACCTCCCTAGTGTCTGTTGATTTAGTTGCACAGTTTCCTGGAGGTGTATCACGGTTTCTACTAACCATTATCAAACATTGAACCTCTATAATATCCTAAAATACATTCTAAATATCCTCTATACCTCCAAAAACATAACCCAATAATTTTATATACATAAAATACATAAATAAAGGGTTATGTACCTTAAACCGGGGGTGCTTCATGTATGTTTTAAAATTAGAGAATTTGTCACAAAATTTGAACCCATGATATCACACGATTTATAGATTTGATTTCAATGATTCTATATGGAGAATAAATATAGGCTTCATAACTACATGATTGATATAATTTACTTCAAAAAATGATGAAGAAATGTTGTTTGTATGTAAATAAAAAATGGACCATAATTGATGTCAGCCCGATTCAATAAGAAAAGAAGATAGAAGAAGGGATAAAAAAATGATGAACCTGATTTATTGAAACTAGTATCTAATACTATATTATACTTGATTCAAGAACTACTATAGGGTTTCTTAGGAACCTTTTTCAATGTTCATGTGTTGATCACCCAGATGACTTCAAGAAAACAAGTGACAATTGGTAATAAATGGTGGAAATAAGAAAGAAATGAGAGAGTTTTTAAAGGTAAAAACCATAGATAACTTGTCTCTAAGAACTAAAGACTGAATATGCCAAAAAGGATGACCAATCATGTCAAAAGTAATTATTTAAGTAAGAATAAAACGGTTCATGAAAAACTCACCATAATAACATCAACTTTATTCATGATGATCAACGAGTACAAGGGGGACTCTATTTATTAACAAAGAGTTATACAAAAGTATAAAACTTAGTTTCCACAAGTCAAAATGCCTAAATGATGATTTAGAAATTTTTTTACGTTCCCATGAATTTAAGGGACAAGTATCACAACCTTTTGGAAATTAAAGAAAACAATCACACCACTTTTGAATTTTAAGATTCCATGGTGGGGTGGGATTAAAATTTGTATCACACCATGGGATGGGTCTTTAAAAGAATATTTGGGCCTTAATTAATTTAAATATAGGCTCATATTCTTCCCCCATGCAAGGTTATTGGTCCTACCATTAGAATTACATGATTTACCCATTTAAATGTTCCTTCATTCTCTTACTCCACTCCCTTTTCGTTGGGCCACGATTTCCCAGCAATGAGACTTGTACAATCATGTGCATTCCTCCCTCCTTGTCAAGTCCTCATTTAACCCCTTGATTTCCATGTGTTTTACGATCCTAATAAAACAAAAAAACATTAAAAACCAAAAAACAATTAAAACCCCTAAAAAAATGAAAAAACCCTAAAAACATCCTAAAAACCCTAAAAATATCTAAATCCATAAAAGCCATAAAAATCCTAAAACACCTAAAAATCCATAAAAACATAACACCCTTCACCCTAAAACCTAAAACCCCTATGAAAACCTTAAAGGACAAAAAACACATAAGACACCTAAAAACCAAAAAAATACGAAAACCATTAAAAACCCTAAAAACCCTAAAAACATAAAAACCCCTAAAAACCTTAAAAACCATAAAAACCCATAAAAATAGTAAAAAACTATAAAAACTCTTTAGACCCCTAAAAATGTTAAATACATTAAAGAAAATTAAAACCACCCAAAAATAAAAAAAAAATCTAACAACTCAAAAAATCATAAAAAAACTAAAAAATCCTAAAAACCCTCAAAATCCCTAAAACCCATAAATATCATAAAAAATCCCCAAAATTCATTAAAAACATAAAAACCCTAAAAACTACAAAAATCCCAAAAAAAATTTTAAAAATCTAAAAATACTTAAAACCCATAAAAACCCTAAAAATGATAAAACCCTAAAAAGTGTAAAAATAATAAAATTATACTAAAAACACTAAGAACCCTAAATAACTATAAAATCCCTAAAAATCACTAAAAACTACAAAAACCCCAAAACCCCATAAAACCCCTTAAAATCCATATATACCATAAAAACCATAAAAATCCTAAAATATTCATAATAATCCCTAAAAACATAAAAATCATTAAAAATCATGAAAAACCATAATAAAACCTTAAACCTAAAAAAACATAAAACACCTAAAAAACCTAAAAAGCATAAAAAGCATAAAAACCCAAACACCCCTCAAAATTCATAAAAACCTAAAAATCCTAAATTCTATAAAAAAATTTAAAAATCCATAAATCCATAAAAAATTTAAAAACCCTAAAAACCCATAAGAAATAGTTAAAAACCTAAACACGCTAAAAACCCCTAAAAACCTAAAAATGTTAAAGACCCTAAGAAACCCTAAAAATACATAAAAACCAATAAAAACCTTTAAACCCCCTAAAATATAGAAAAACCCTAAGAAACCTCTAAAAACTCTAGAATACCTTTAAACCCCTATAACATTAAAAATATATAAAAACATTTAAAACAATTTAAAACTCAAAAATCCTAAAACCCAAAAAAAACCATAACAACCATAAAAACCTAAAAACCCCATAAAAAATAAAAATCCTTAAAAATACCAAAAAATCCCTAAAAATGTAAAAAACCCAAAACCACTAAAAACCTCTACAAAAACCATAAAGAAATAAAAACACTTAAGCACCCTAAAAACCTAAATATGATAAAACCCTAAAAAATATAAAAACCCTCAAAATCCATAAAATACCTAAAAAATAATAAAATTAAACAAATCCCTTAAAAGCCATAAAAATGTAAAAAAAGACTTAAAACCCTAAAAATTTCTTACAAAACCTAAAAACAGTCAAACCCCTAAAACCTAAAATATTCAAAACCCTAAAAACCATAAAAACCCATAAAAACCTTAAAAACCTAAAAACCCATAAAACCCATAAAAGCACTAAAAACTATAAAAACCCTTTAAACCACTAAAAATGTTAAAAAATAATAAAAATCCTATAAAACCACCAAAATATCAAAAATCATCTGTAAAAACCCAAAAACCATAAAACCCTAAAAACCCTAAAACCCTTAAAAACCCTAAAAACACTAAAACCCCATACAGACCCTAAAAAGGCCTGAAAATCCATAAAAATATAAAAAACCCTAAAACCCATGAAAAATCCTAAGAAGCCCTTAAAAATATAAAAACAATTAAAACCCATAGAAAACCTAAAATATGCCAAAAACTCTAAAAACCCTTAAAATCCCAAAAAACTCTAAAACTCCACAAATTCCCTAAAACCCCTCAAAATCCATAAAAACCCTAAAACCCATAAAAATACTAAAAATCCATTAAAATCATTAAACACAGAAAAATTTAAAAAATTCGTGAAAAAACATAAAAAGCCTTAAAAACCTAAAAACACTTAAGACCTCTAAAAACATAAAAATGCTAAAAACCAAAAAACCCCAAAAAACAAAAATACCCATAAAACATTTAAAAATACTAAAAACCCATAAAAATATAAAAAAAAATTTCCAATGGAAATTATAGTTCTCCATATTCTTGGTTGGGGGTTTGAATGCTACATAATCATTTAAATTGGGTTTACCATTCTTTCCAAATAGATTCTAACATGTTGTTCATGGAGCCATAAACACCCAACGATTACCTCATTCAAGATGCATGGACCTTTTTCCAAATTCATGTGGTCATTGGTAAATTGATCCAATGATACATAGGGACTCACTAATAAAACACTATTTTATTGAATATTTTATTGATAATAAATCATATATTTTCCTCACATTGTGTTAAATATGTTTAATTAGAATGTATTTGGGATTAGATCATTCATTTGAAAATTTGTTGAAAATTCTAGTTTTACCCTTTATAGTGGACTGTAGTATTTCGAAGATAAATATTTTTATATTTATTATTTGAATTTGAAATTTAGTAATAGTGTTTCTAACGTATGTTTCTACAACATTTATTCAGGGCACTAGATCTAAATAGTGAATTTGGTTGTTGAAAATTGTCCATGAAGGCAAAGTTGGGATGGACTCACCAGAATGGAAAAGCTTATGTATTTCGGCCATAACGCCTTCATATGGTCTTGGATTGAGCCCAAATTTTTATAAGAGATATAGGACACATATCCTCTCATATTATCATTCTGGAAGGTCGGCCAATTCATGCGTTGTGGTGGTCAAATTGGCGGTTCAACTTGGAATAAAATATTTGGACGAGATTCCCCATTCACACTTGAAACCACTTTGAACCTTGCCTCCCCACCACTCTTTAGATTAGTGTTTTTATCATTTGGTGGGGTTGGGACGTGTATTATGAAGTTTAGGGCAGAGGATAAGATGTTCCACTCTAATTCTCCAAGAAATTAAATAAGGTATCTCTTGAAGCATGGATCCCTTCATCGAAGCTCTATTCTTCTTCCTCATGTTGTAATGTTTGTGTTTTCTTAATAAACTTATTTGTTATTATTTTATTTATTATATTTTCTTCTATTTTGTTTAAATTTCTTCTTATCTTAATATTACTCTTTGGGCTGGAATTCTTGAGTAGAATCATTATTGGGTTATGCACATTATAAACCTTTGCACATGCAAAACGCTTCTACGATGATTACACCACCCATGGAAGAGTAGTTTTTCTTAGTAATCGATCGACCTCTATCCATATTCATTCATTTATTTTGAATAAATGTGATACAATAATTCACTTAATATGATCCATGAATTGTGTTTTTAAATTGTAAGAAACTAAACAAGCAATTGAACAATTAACACAAAAACACGCGAGGTCGGGATTTTGTGTTAATTGTGAGAGCGCGATCTTAATCGGTAACACAAGACCATACGAGATAAATTTGTAGAGTTCAAATATGATCCCTAAACACAATTCATCCTCATTTCCAGAATGGATATGTGCCTTAATTTACCACTGACCATAATCTATCCTTAGAACATCAATCAAAGCAGGGTGTTGTGATTTCATGTTCCGAAGTTAGCCTAAGGTTAAATTCACTTCATCTTTGTGGTAAGGTTAATTCTCATAGGGTTCGGGGGTCAAAAAATTAAGGGATCATAATTAAGTGAATATTAATTTAAATGATAATGATTAATAAATGATTGAAGAGTTATAGTTAGATCGATTACATCTTTTAAATATTGTCTAAAAAACATCTTTTGTTGTGTCATTTTAATCGAACTTCATTTCAAAACTAAAAACAAAAAAATATACAATCTTCTTCCAGCAAACTTCTTCTAGATTCATAAACTATAACAAACCCCAATCCTATAAAGTAGTGTTTTTTTCTATTCTATTTTATTTTTTAGAATACCTTTAATATGTTGTTAAATTCACTTCCTCCTTTGAGAGACGACCTTAGTCAGCCACTCTGCTGCACCTAAGTACCCCAAAATCACACTAATAATTTGAGGGTTCCCACGATAGTGCTCTTTCAAATTGGTGCTATTTTCAGGTAGGAAAGTAATTTTTCAACTATTTAGAGGTATTTCTTTTATTTTTCATTTTATTATTTTCTTCACCTCTATCTTTCATCTTTCCCCTTTCTCAAGTTTTCATTTTTTTTCATCCTCTTCTTTTCTTTTTGGACCATCAACACAACTTATAATTTTTATTTTAATATGGTCTACTCACTTTATTTTTATTTTTATTTGATTTATGACATGAACTAATCCCGAATATTTCTTAGATCTTTACCCTGAGATTTAACGTAGTCTTAGGGCTCGAATCAGAAATTTTCAGTCTATGGGAAGTTTCAATATTCAACCAGTTCGTGAATTCCTCTCTTCTGGAAACATTAAAATTGGAAGCAATTAAATTTTAAACATAAAAGAGGAACCAATGGCTGGAAATAATGGAAATGAACTTAATAGAACCATTTGAGAATTGGCTGCACCTGATATTAACTATCAACCAAATTGTATTGCATACCTGAATCTCGAATCAGACTTTGAGATAAAATCTAGGTTAATTTACCTTCTTCCAAAATTTCATGGCTTATCTGGTGAGGATCCAAACAAACACCTTAGGGAATTTAATGTGGTTTACTCAAACCATAAACTAATAAATGTTTCTGAAGATCAAATCAAATTAAGTGCATTCCCATTCTCATTTGATGGAGATGCGAAAGATTGGATGTATTATTTACAACCCAAGGATTTAACTTGTTGGAACGATTTAAAATGTATTTTCTTGTAGAGATTTTTTCCAGCATTGAGGACCACTTCCATTCATATGGAGATCTCGGGGATCAAGAAAGAGCAATGGGAGTCAATGTATGAGTATTGGGAGAGATTCAAGAAGTTGTGTGCAAGCTTTCCACATCACCAAATCAGTGAGAAACTCCTATTTCAGTACTTCTATGAAGGACTCACACCTATGGAGAGGAGCATGGTGGATGCCGCAGCAGGAGGGGCATTGGTGGACAAGACACTAGTATCTGAACGTGCATTGATCGACAATATGGCACAAAACTCCCAACAATTTGGCGATCGAGGTACACCACATGTCAGGGGAGTACATCAGGTAAGTCCTTCCTCTCTTGAAAGTCATTTGATTGATACCAAGTTGGAAGAATTAACCACTATGGTGAGGAATATTGCATTAGCTCAAAAGACATCCCAACCCCCCTCCTTCAAGGCCATGTGGCATTTTCACTGAGAAAATCCACCCAACTGACTGTTGCCCACAACTACAAGAGACAGAGGATTGCGCAACAGTATTCCCAGGGAGACCATTTCAGCAGCAACAACAACCATATCCCCAAAAGAAGTTTGATTCATTTGCTCCAACATATAATCAAGGGTGGAAAGATCAACCGGACATGAGGTATGGCTCTGAAAAACAACAAAGGCCACCCTTTCAACAAAACTTCCAGCAGCCTACGCCTTACCAGCATGGTTTCCAACAACCCCAAAGGAGATTTGAAGCCCAAGCATCAACAAGCTAACAACAAGGGAATACCCCACCAAATGTAGATTCTAATACTGATGATATTTTGAAGAAAATTGTTCTTAATCAACAGAATGAGCTGAAGAGTCATAGTTCGGAGTTAAGGGAGTTGAAGACTCAAATGAGCCAGATTGTCATCGCCCTCCATGAACTTGTAAGTAAGAATTTCGGAAATCTACCTTCCCAACCCACTCCAAATCCAATGGGGAATGTTAGTGCCATCACATTGAGAAGTGGGAAGCAAATGAGTGATACATCTATACCTACCATTCCACCGGGATTCACCTCAACTCTAGAGAATCCGCATTCCATACCAACTGATGAGGAATCCAAGGAGAAAGATAACGGTAAGAAAAATATTGATGTTGTTCCTCCTAAACCACTTCCTTTTCCAAACAGGGGTGTTCAAACCAAGAATATGGTTGAAGAAGCAATGGAAAAGGAGGTTTTAGACACATTCAAGCATGTGGAGATCAACATTCCTCTACTTGAAGCCATTAATCAAATCCCAAGGTATGCCAAATTCTTAAAAGAACTCTGCACCAATCGAAGAGGGCTTAAGGTAAATGAGAGGATCAAACTTGGAAATAATGTGTCATCACTCATTACACCAACTCTAACAATGCCGACAAAGTGCAAGGATCCAGAGACATTCACCATCCCATGCACCATAGGAGAGTTTCACTATTATGATGCACTTTGTGATTTAGGAGATTCAATAAATGTGATGCCTCACTCTGTATTCTCTTCTTTACAGGTTGGTGAGTTGAAGCCGATGAGAGTAGTGGTGCAATTAGAAAATAGAGCTATGACATATCCAATGGGAGTCCTTGAGGATGTACTTGTCCGGGTAAGAGACATGATCATTCCAATAGACTTCTATGTGCTCCAAATGGAAGATGGTCAGGTAAGTTCCCATGTCCCCATTATCTTCGGTAGACCCTTCCTCAAAACTGCAAAAACTATCATAAATGTCAATGAGGGTAAACTTTCCATGGAATTTGGGGATGAAGTTGTGATATTTAATGTTATGGATTCCAGGAAGTACCCCTCATAGGATCATTTCGCATTCGTTATCTCCCATTTTGAACCACTAAGTAAAAACACCATTGAATTAGATTGTCATATTCTTAGTGAGATTATGTGTATTGGTTCTGATTTAATGTCTATGTGAACTTCCACACCTGTCTCTAAGGAACAAGAATCTCTAAGATTTGATTTTGAAATGGAATCATATTCTGATTTTGATCATGTGAACTCTGATTATGACATGGTTTTAGAGTATGCTGATGGATTTGATGCTTTATTCACTGATTTTGATGATGTATATTCTGATACTGATGCTCTTTGTGCACATACTTCAGTTCCTTCTATGTCTCCATCCATACACCACCCCCCTACACTAGAACTCAAGCCATTGCCACCAAATCTGAAATACTCATACTTGTTGAGTGGTGAGAGATTACCTGTTATCATTGCTAACAATATCCCTTTTAAACATGAAGAAAAGCTTTTGAATATTTTTACGGAGAACATCAGGGCGATTTGGTGGACCTTGGATGACATATCAGGTATTAGCCCCTCCATTTGCATGCATATGATTCTCTTAGAGGATGGGGCTAAACCGGTGAGACAGCCACAAAGGAGACTCAATCCCACCCTCCTAGAAGTTGTTAAAAAAGAAGTTGAGAAATTGCTCGAGGAATGTATAATCTTTCCCATTTCAGATTCTCAGTGGGTAAGTCCTATTCAGGTTGTGCCTAATAAGAGTGGTGTTACTGTTGTTAAAAATGAGAAAGATGAGTTATTTCTAATGAGGGTGAAAAATAGTTGGCGTGTGTGTATTGATTAAAGGAAACTAAATCAGTCCACTTGCAAGGACCATTTCACCCTCCCATTTATTGATCAAATTCTTGAGAGACTAGCTGGGAAAACACACTATTGTTTCTTAGATGGACTTTCTGGATATTTTTAGGTTCTTATAGCTCTAGAGGGTCAGGAGAAGACTACATTCACCTGTCCCTTTGGCACATTTTCCTACCGGAGGATTCCATTTGGACATTACAATTCCCCAGGTACCTTCCAGAGATGCATGGTGAGTATTTTTCTGATTTTATTACGACCTGCATGGAGGTATTTATGGATGATTTTACAGTGTATGGATCCTCATTTGATGAATGTATAAATAGTTTTGGAAAGGTATTGAATCATTGTATTGAGAATAATCTGGTCCTGAACTTTGAAAAGTGTCATTTCATGGTAGAGCATGGCATTGTCTTAGGGAATGTAGTGTCAAAACATGGGATAGAGCTTGATAGATCTAAGATAGAAATTATTTCATCCTTAACCTATAATTCATATGTGTGTGATGTTAGATATTTCCTAGGGCATGCAGGATTTTATTGGTTCTTCATCAAACATTTTTGTAAGATTTCACTTCCTATGTCATGATTACTCCAAAAGGATTATGATTTTGTGTTTGATGATTCTTTTAGGACTTCCTTTGATGAGCTAGATAAGTGTCTGACCACTCCACCGATCATACAGCCCCCACGGTGGGAGATTCCTTTTGAGATTATGTGTGATGCCTCCAACTTCGTGGTTGGAGATGTCTTATCTCAGAGGGTGGAGGGACGTTCACATGTGATCGCCTATGCATCAAGGACACTGGATTCAGCCCAATAAAACTACACAACCACGAAAAAGGAGTTTCTTGCTGTCATATATTTTTTAGATAAATTCCGTTCATATTTATTGGGCTCTAAAGTAGTTGTTTTTTCTGACCATGCAGCTCTGAGGTACTTATTGAAGAAGCCATATGCAAATCACAGGTTGATCCGATGGATGCTCCTTATTCAATAATTTGATATTGAGATAAAGGAAAAAAAGGGGTCAGATAATTTGGTGACAGACCACATGAGTAGGCTTAATCACACACTAGAGGATGACACCTTGGACCAGGTACCACTTCGGGACACTTTTCCTGATGAGCATCTTTATTCCATCTCAGGTACGCATCCTTGGTATGCTGATTTAGTGAACTACCTTTTTGCCTCTAAAATCCCTACAAATTTAAAGAAACATCAAGTCCAAAAATTAAAGAGTGAGTCAAGATTTTATGTTTGGGATGATCCATACCTCTGGCGCATGTTTAGTGACCAATTCATTAGGAGGTGTGTTCCCGATCCTGAGTTTGAGTCTGTTTTGCATTTCTATCATACAGTTTCTTGTGGTGGAAACTTTGGACCCCAACGGATAGCTAGGAAAGTTTTAGACTCTAGATTATATTGGCCTAGCTTATTCCATGATGCCCATGTGTTTTGTAAGTCATGCTCTTGTTTCCAACACACTGGGAACATTTCTAGGAGACATGAGATGCCCCAACAACCCATACTATTCTGTGATATTTTTTATGTATGGGGCATTGATTTTATGGGTCCTTTTCCTAGTTCATTTGTATTTTTGTATATTTTGGTTGCTGTTGATTATGTGAGTAAATGTGTGGAGGCTAAGGACACTAGGACGGATGATTCTCATGTTGTTGTGGACTTTGTCGAGGCTCAAATTTTCTGCAGGTTTGGAGTACCAAAGTCTATCATCAGTGACCAAGGGACACATTTCTACAATCAGAATCTTACTTCCCTTCTTTAGAAGTATGGGGTGACACACAGAACATCAACACCATACCACCCCCAAACAAATGGCCAAGATGAGGTTCCAAATCGTGGGTTGAAACAAATTTTGGAGAAAACTGTGCAGCCAAATAGGAAGGATTGGAGCAAGCGCTTGGATGATGCATTGTGGGATTATAAGACAACATACAAGACACCCATTGGTATGTCCCCATTTCGGATTGTTTTTGGGAAATCATGTCTTCTCCCCGTGGAAGTTGAGCATCGGGCTTATTGGGCTATAAAGAAATGCAACATGGATTTGGCCCAAGCTGGAATTCAAATGAAGTTGCAAATTCAAGAGCTTGAGGAGATTTGACAGTCATCATATGATAACTCAAGGCTCTATAAGGAAGGTTCAAAAGAAACTCATGATATAATGATCCAACAAAGGGAGTTTCATGTTGGAGAGAAAGTCCTTCTCTACATTTCACGACTGAAGCTGATGCCAGGTAAGTTGCGTTCCAGATGGTTAGGTCCTTATATTGTATCTAATGTTTTTCCTTATGGTGCAGTGGAGATCACACAAGAGGACATTGGAATGAGATTTACAGTCAATGGGAAACGTTTGAAGAGATACATTGAGGGACTTCCTACTAATGTAGTGGATTTTATCACACTACATGACCCCATCATCACTTGGGGAAATCAGGCTGTTCCCAACCCTTTCACTTTTATATTATTTGTCCTATTTAAAAATTCTTCATTTCATGTGCATATATCATCTCATGGGTTTACACTGAAGAAAATTCAATATTTTAAGTGTGGGGGAGGGAACCTTTTAGTTTATTAATTTCAATTGTTTTCCTGTTTAAAAAAAAATGTTTGTTTTTTCAAATTTTGTGTGTTTATTTTTCAATTTTCTTTGTGTTTTTGAAATTTTTGAGCTGAAATTATTCTCACCCCAATTTTGAAATGCTTATCAATGAGTGAAACAATTTATCCCTTGAAACTAAGCTTAAATGAATGCTGAAAATGAATTTTTTTCAAGTTCAAATATTTAGTAATTTCATGAAAATTACATTGAATTTTGAATCCCATGCCACATCTCACTGTCTTTATATTTGAAATCACTTTTCTGTGAGGCTTCTGAACCATTATTTTAATATTCATTACATTAATATCACTTCTTGAGAGAACCAAACCATGCTTGATTTAACCTAACTTTGATCTATTCCTGTCAAAACTTGAGGGTTTGAGGTACTTATGTTTAAATGATTGAGAAATGTTTTTGGTATTAAAGCCCCTATTTCCAAGAATAATTTTTTATAATGGCCTACCTTGAACATTTAATCATTTTAGACCTTAGAAGCTATGCACATCCTATTAGGTTAGCCACATTACAAGCCAATTTTCCCTATCCAACCAACTCTTGAAGGGAAATTGCATAATCTAGTTGAGCTTAAGTGTGGGGGAAGCTATGTTGTGTTGTGATACCACATTCTATGATACTTTGGGTGTAAAATTAAATTCTTAAGAGATGTGTTTGCTGCTAAATAAAGTCATTATATTGAAAGTTGTGCCTTTTCTAGAGCTTTCATGACAAGTGAAGTTGTGCCTTTTCTGGAGCATCTAATTGAGGTGGAATGTTATGCCTATCTGGAGCTTTAAAGAAAATCGTGTTTGAGAAGATTGACATTTTTTATGCTGAAATGATGAATGGTGTAAACTTTTCATGACTTTTCATGATTATGGAGATGAATTGATACTATGGAGACTGAGGAGAAGACCATATTTAAGTGAAAATTAGATTAATTCAATTTTTCTTCAAAAAGAGTCAAGCCCTCCTCATTCAGCCTCAGAGTTTTTCACATCTTAATCCTACAAAACAAAAGGCACAGAACAACCCTGAAAAGTCATCATGATAAACATATGTCATTGTATCACATCGAGTATAGATATATTAATTTATCTAGCCTATGGTGACCCTTGTATGAGTTTTTATGAGAAAGACATTGCAAAAAAAATTGATATTTGAGTGATGAGAGAAAATTCAAGAGAGGTAAGTGTTTTGTGCATGGGAGGATAAATTAAGTGGAAATATATTGAATTTTATAGATGGAGAACATGAAATAAGGTTTTTTATGAGGCATGATATATTTTGTTTCTTGGTGTGTAATTGTTTGATCTCAAGGAGTTTTGATTTGATATTGATGTTTACTTGACATGAGGTTTTTCCCAGGAGTGAAAAAGGGTAAGTGTGGGGGAGTTGATAAAAAAATATTTTATTTAATATTTTATTGATAATAAATGATATAATTTCCTCACATTGTGTTAAAAATGTTTAATTAGAAAGTATTTGGAATTAGATCATTCATTTGAAAATTTGGTGAAAATTCCAGTTTTACCCTTTATAGTACACTATAGTATTTCGAAGATAAGTATTTTTATATTTATTATATGAATTTTAAATTTTGTAAAAGTGTTCCTAACTTCATTTTATAGAAATTTTATTCAGGACACTAGAGATATATAGTGCATTTGTTTGTTTAAAATGGGTCATGAAGAAAAAGTTGGGCTGGACACGCCAGAATGGAGAAGCTTCTGTATTTCGGCCATAACTACTTCATCTGGGCTTGGATTGAGCCCAATTTATTATAGGAGATAGAGGACCCATAACCACACATAAGAAACCTCTGTAAGGCCATCCAATTTATGCATTTTTTTGGTCAAATGGGTGGAGCAATTTGGCATAAAATATTTGGCCGAGATTCCCCATTCACACATGAAACCACTTTGAACCTAGCATCCCCACCACTCTTTAAATTGGTGTTTTTCTCATTTGGTGGGGTTGGAACGTGGATTAGGAAGTTTAGGGAAGAGTAGAAGAGGTTCCACTCCAATTATCGAAGCAATTAAATAAGGGTATCTCTTGAAGAAAGGATCCCTTCGTCGAAGCCCTATTCTTCTTCCTCATGTTGTAATGTTTGTGTTTTCTTAATAAAATTCTTTGTTCTTATTTTATTTATTCTCTTTTATTCTATTTTGTTTAAATTTATTATTCTTTTAATCTTCCTCTTTGGTCTGGAATTCTTTAGTAGAATCATTATTGGTTTATACCCATTATAAACCTTTGCACATGCAAAACGCTTCTACCATGATTACACCACCCATGGAAGAGTAGTTCTTTTTAGTAATCGATCAACCTCTATCCTTGTTCATTCATTTATTTGGAATCAATGAGCTACTGTAATTCACTTAATATGATCCATGAATTGTGTTTTTAAATTTTAAGAAACTATGAATGAAAATGAATAATTAACACAAAAACACGCGAGGTCGGGATTTTGTGTAAATTGTGAGAGCGCGATCTTAATCTGTAATACAAGACCATATGGGATAAATTTGTAGAGTTAAAATATAATCCCCAAACACAATTCATCCTCATTTCCATAATGTATATGTGACTTAATTTTCCACTGACCATAAGCTATCCTTAGAACATCAATCAAAGCAGGGTGTTGTGATTGCATGTTCCGAAGTTAGCCTAAGGTTAAATTCACTTCATCTTTGTGGTAAGGTAAATTATCGTAGGGTTAAAGGGTTAACAAATTAAGGGATCATAATTAAGTGAATATTAATTTAAATGATAATGATTAATAAATGACTGAATAGTTAGAGTTAGATCGATTACATATTTTAAATATTGTTTAAAAAACATCTTTTTGTTGTGTCATTTTAATCGAACATCATTTAAAAACTAAAAACAAAAAAAAATATACAATCTTCTTCCAGAAAACTACTTTTAGATTCATAAACTATAACAAACCCCAATCCTATAAAGTAGTGATTTTATTCTATTCTATTTTATTTTTTAGAATACCTTTAATAAGTTGTTAAATTCACTTCCTCCTTTGAGAGACGACCTTGGTCAGCCACTCTGCTGCACCTAAGTACCCCAAAATCACACTAATCATTTGAGGGAGCCCACGATAGTGCTCTTTCACTCACATTTTTCAATAGGATAGAAGTTGGGCTCGTCACACCATTTTGGAGGGAAAATATTTCTTATTTTTGGACTCTCTTATAGATTTGATTTAAGACATGTTCATCAATCCTTTGTTCATTCCCATGTATAACATAGGTCACCCCAGAATTAATGATCAATTATTAGCATGCAAGGATTCAAAATCATTTATATGTATATGAGGTTCTCCATTGATGGATGGATCTGTATATATCAGAGGTTCTATATCAGTGGACCCTTTTGACATGTGTATTAGATATTCTTATATTATTCATCATAATGAAGCCGGTTTTAAGCCACGTAGTGGGGTACTTTAGAATTTTCCATCATCTGTGAATATGAGAGTTGTTTTTGATATTGGGATCAAACCCATTAGATTGGATTCCTATGTATACTCCTGAAAGTAATCATAACCAAATAGATTGGTTGTATATAATGGAACACATCACCTTTTTAGGTTGCGCGAGGAGGACAAACTATGCATTTTAATGTCATGCTGCAAGGACGTCCATGTAGAAGGAACCTAGACAAATTTTGGTGTGGGACTTAGGTTGAGGAAGCCCAAGGGACCGTCAAGAGATATATCCTCCCAGGTGGGATATGATATTATCAGGGATATGGCCTAATAATTATGTTGATTTATGGGACCTAGAAGGATTATGGCCCTTCAGGTAGGATCTAACCCTACAAGGAATATGGACTATAGAATATTAGGGTGAATTTAGGTGTTGGGTTTTGACCTTAGAGAGGATTCATATGTATCACAGTGGGTCATGAATCAAATTCTATATATTTGATGAGTAATATAGGCTTATACATAAGGAGGGGGACTTTTTTCTTGGATATTTGGTTGGGGCTAATATGTAAGGACGAGGATCGTGTTTTAGGAAGTGTGAAGAAATTATTGACTCAAGGTGGTTTGAAGGTATGATTGGGGCTTACACATAGATTGATTCCAATTTTTGTGAGTGTGGTTGGGGATTATACAAGATAGGAGGACCATTTTAATGGGTATGGTTGGGGATTATACCAAAGATGAGGCCCTTTTTATTGGGATCTTGTGGATGATATGATCACCACCAACCTATATAACCACATGAGTCATGCTAGGTGTGAGAAACAATATGAAGTAGTAGATCCAAGAAACCACACAATCTTCCTTGTTCACTAGTGGATGAGGATTGGGCCCAAAGGGAGAGGGAAATAGAGATATATGGAACTCATCTTCTCTTTTTTTCATATCCTATGCCCAAAGGGATACAGACCAAGCTTTGAATGTGCCCACCCCTAATCTATTTTGGTAACTAGGATAGTCACATCAACACCTGGCTACGACCCTATAAGGGTAGAGGATAAAGAGTGCCACCTCCAACAAGAAATGTTAGGGGCTTACTCTAGGAGGGATGCACTTTACATGATTTTAGAGAGGATGAGAGCAGGATCCAACACAAGTTCTTCCATTTATCATCAGGTCTACGAAAATGGGCTTAGAGACAAATTTACACTACATTCAAAAATACTCCTTTGGTGGAGAATATTGATAATTTTGAAAACCTCTATAATATTTTTTCTTGGATTATGTTTAGTCGGGCTTGATTACTAGCACATTCAGGTTCTTATTCCCTAGGTTCTCATTGCTCGTGATAATTTGGCTTCTCGTGAATCTGATATGATCCAGTTAAATATTTATAATCATTATAGAAAAATAATTAATGGATACTACTATTTAAATTCATCACTTGGTTTCTAAAGAAGTACAATTTTATGATCGGTTAGTTTCACAAACTACTATGCTACAATAATATGAGGTTCGTGTAGCTAGGATAAAAGCACAATTATCAACAATTGTGGTACTTAAATCCCTCAAAAAGAGAGGTAATTCACATAGAATTTATATTAAAATTTTTTTTATTAGATTAATATGAAGATAGGAAAAAATTAATCCAGTGTAGGCCCTTGGAAACTCACATCAGGCGGTAGCTGATCTACTGAATAAAAAAGGACAGGTTCACTATAACCATTTCATGTGTTTTTTATTGTCCAAAAATATCAGGGAGAGAATCCAAGATGTGGGTTTTCCTCCATTGTTCCCAATTAAGCGAATAAATGAATTTTTTTTACCTTCAATACATATACTTTAATTTATCCTTCAGTTCAAATCAGTCATAATTTGTGACGTGTTTTGAAAGATAATATCCAAGATAACCTTAATGGTGTTATCACTGGATATCAATCTCAATCATCATTTTAAGACTAGATACATCTTATTTGGATGAAGGATCATGTAATTCTATAATTTTTTTCTTGAGACAAGGGAGTCGGAATATATAGTTTTTACTATTTCTAGGGTTACATGGAAAACCCTACCAACATTGTGTCTTTTTTACTACCCTATTTTTTCTTAAGTCCATTGTGATTCAGACTTAGAAGGTGTGAATCTAATTTTTATTAGGCCTCCATTTTTGGGTTTTAATCCCTAAAAGTTTTTTCCTATTTATTTTAAATACTAAATTCATTCCTAAACCATGAAAATCATAGGTCTAGTGAGCTATTACTCGACTTTTACCCAGGCTTCCCTTTGTGGGATTTCAACTAGGCGAGTAGTTTGTATCTTTTTGTGGAAGGATTGAATTATTTCAAACTGGAATAATGTGACTGGTGTTTTAGGACGAATAGAATTGACCATAAATTATGAGGTGAAGACCCCAGTAGATCTTTGGGCTCAGAATGTCCCTATACTTTTCATACATATGAATAGGGGATTTTAAGGACTGATTTTTTTTATTCGCAAATCCAAGGTATGACATAGGACAAGTATACGAGGAATAACTTTATATTATGTTTAAAATGTTCTTTCCATGATATTGTTTTCATGGTGTATCGAGATAAGAGAAGTATCTCATAAGGATTAATTTTCTATTGGTTCATAGACCTTTTTTGTAGGAGATTTATACAGAGTCAATTGGGGAATATTATGCATAGTCAAACAATGGTGTCATTAGGAAACTAACATTAAATATTCGATGATTAGTTCATTTTTTGAATTCTATAATTATAATGACCATGAAGTGTGATTTTTCAAAGTAATATGTTTGAGAATGAAGGGATCATTTTTATTGGCAATGGCCATGAATGAAAGACTGCTCCTACACGATATTGTCTTTTGTAAAAGAATATTGAATAATAGTTTAGTTTAATGTTGTACCACTAGGACATGAATCATCTAGTTTAACATATCATGAAAAGGACATTTAAGGGCTATGATTTAATGTCAAGTAACTTTGACTGAATGATTTGTGATTTTCTATTTTCACTTTGATATGTCCCAGAATATTCCATCATCTTCAGGCATGAAGGGGAAAGGTTGTAAGCTAAAATATAGGGATTTTTTGAATCTGATAAGTGATATGAGATATAAAATTTGTTGGGGATTATGAATATAGAAGAGGTATCTCATGAGGATGGATTTTCATTTGGCCAAAAGGTCTTTTTTAGAGGTTATTTATACAGAGCCAACTGGGGAATATTATGAATATTAAAAGAATGGTGTCCTGAAGACACTAACATTTTACTTACAACTATCATAGAAAGATTATGTAGAATCAAAATTCCTTGTACAAACAATTTTGTTTTTGTAAGGATAATGCATGAATATGAATTAGGAATTTAATATCAAGATTACTCAAGAATGGGTAGAAATGTTTTTCTCACACAGGCATGATCCATACGTAGAATAGGAGGGATCATTTGTCATTATGTTTGGGCCTCAGACGTAAGGTTTGGTAATAACTATGTATCTCATCAACATGAAAATCAATCCATATGTTGTTCTGAGAAAGGTTTCCACGCACAGTGATCAATCATTTGTGTGGGGAATGGGTGTTTTTCATTGAATATAGACTCATGAGAAGGGTGAGATGCGTATTGGACCCTCCTATGAATACCTAGATCATATATAGAAGAGTGAGAGAATTTAATTATTTTTTTACTATTGTGTCTATACTCGGATATATGATCTAGAAATCACTACTTATCTTGTTAAAGTGAGTATTAAGCCATACATAGTTCGTGTGTGAACGTTCCCTGTGAAATTATGACCCATAATCAGGGAAGGGAGATATTTTTATATTGTGGATGGATTCTTAAGTAAATATTTGGGTGTTAGTATGTATCCTATAATAAAATTAATCAATCAAAGAGTTGTTTTGATAAATTGGGAAATTTAGTTCCATGCGATGAGGACACAAGCCATGCAATTTAATGTCATGTGGAAAGGACATAGGTGACTTGATATATAGAAGAAGGACCGACATATCTTTCAATGTTGGGAAATAAGATAAATATATTCATTTAATTATAATACCTAATAACAGTTATGTTAACCATTTAATTTGTCATCACACGGTAAGGATGACTTGGGGTCTTTCAGTTTTAGATCATACATTTAGGACCACATGATGAGTAATAAAATTTCTCATTAGAACAAGATGTTCCAACATGCCTCATATGTGAAGAGGAAAAATGTAAACACGATTCTATGGGTTTTTAAATTATGATCAATGAAATGGAAAAAAATATATTTCAGATTATGGAGATAAAAGATGTCTCTCCTGATAATGAATTCTTCTTCTGCTGAAATTATTTTTTGGGAAATTTATGTAGATCCAACTGGGGAATATTATGCATAATTAAAAGAATGTGTCCCCAGAACACTGACCTTCCCTTTTTTATGGAAAAATAAAGATTTCATATATCCAAAATTTCCTAGTATATATAGTATGATTTTTGTAAGGAATGTGTCTGAGTACGTAAGAAGCATTCAGACCATGATTGGTCGTGGATCATGAAGTTCCCTACATAGATCTGAATCATATGTTTTACATTTTTATTTCCTTGATAGACCCCTAAATTAGGGGAACCATGTTAATAAATCATGTATATATCATTGCATGTATTCAGGAGAGGGTGAATTTTTTTTCTTTACCCCATTGCTAGGACTAGGACATGAGATATTTAAGTCACTAATTATATTGTTAAATAGAGAATCGAGAGACACATAGTTCTTCTGGAACCATATAGTTTAATTTCATTAGGAAAGGGTATAAGGTTTTCCTTTTAAGGTCTTGTGACTAGGACCATAGTAACCCTAATGTGAGTTGATATTCCTTGATCATGTGGCGAATCCTTTACCCTAACTCCAAATCCCATTTGATCTTTTCTGAGTGTAACAAACAAGGGGTGGAAAAGTTTTATTCCACCAAAAAACGGTGATAATACTTAAGGATAGGGGTTTTTTTATTTTTTTAGTGGATATGATAGGATGTAAGATTCATGTGTTTCTACGTATATCATTAGAATGAGTAGCAGGCCATATGTAATTCATGGAAAGGATCCCTGTGCAAGTTTGGCCTATAAATAGGGAGGATGAATTTTTCAAGGTTTTGGATAGACCAAGTTATAAGATCTAAGAATAACTATATATCTATTTATAATTAGGATAATTCTATATATATTTCTTATAATGTCTACCAATATTGTTTTGGACCCATATGTAGGGAGGGGTCATTATCCTTAGTTGTGGATGGACCAGGATATAAGATCTAGACATAACTATGTATCACAATAGAATTTTAATCATGTAATAAATTGTACTAGGATTTTAATAAAAAATTACACTAGTATAAATAGAGGTTTTCTTAATTATTTTATATAAATGGTTTGAACCAACCATTAGTATACTGTAAAAATAACAACCATTCCCAACGGTTTGAAGAAACTGTTGGCATTGTGTTTTTAGAATGATGATTTCCCAACGGTTTACTCAAACTATTGGGAAATAATTAATTTATATAATATATACCAATATTTTTTTAAAACTATTGGTAAATAATATATTTCCAAAAGGTTTTTAAAAGATGTTGGGAAAGAATTCCCCCAAATACACCCCAACCCAGCTCCCCCGTCCACGTGATTTCATGCCCTAATACGAATCTCTCTTGACGCTCCCTCTTTATCCTAGGCTATGAAACTCCTTCCACATGATAGATCCTTATTCAATCAAGAAATTTTTTATTTATAAACTTAAAATTAGTATGTTCTACCTTAGTTTTAATGTTTTGAATCTATTTTTTGTATTCTGTTTTGATTTGGCCTAAACCAGAGTTCTGTGTGGTCTGTGGCATGCCATACCTAACACTTTGATTTGTTTTCTTTTTTGTTTATACAATTAAAGTGTCATTATTGTTTAAATCAACGTTATTTTAAGTATTCATAGACACCACTTCTATGTAGAGTTCGTGAACCATATTAACTAATGAGTGCTGGTGAAATGTATCCCCACTAAAAGATGGTAAAGGGATTGTTTAGTCATATGGTCTCGAAGTGGATAATTGATATAAGGATGGTCCATATGAAGGTATTGGGGATAGTTGGGGTATTGGTGTAGGTATTACTCTATTTTTTAGAGGGGTGACATGGCAGTTTCTATGGAATTTAGTTTAGTTGAAAATTGGATTGGGATTTTGTATTTATAGTGTTTGTTCAAAGAATAATGGGAAGGGTAGTGATATAGAGAATGAATTGGTTGTTGGTTGGGTGATGGATTGGAATTTTGATGTTGGTTGAATTGGGTTTAGGTTATTTTCAAGGTATTATATGGGTATTGCCTCCACTGAACACCCCACCCTCACCCCCTTGGACACCCCCCATTAGACAGCCCCCACCCCCTACACACCCCCACCCCCTACACACCCCACCCCTCCACCCCCCAAGACACCCCCACCCCAGGAAACCCCCACCCCTTGGACACCCCCACCCCCCGGATAGCCCCCACCCCTCGACACCCCACCCCCATGGACCCCCCACCCCCTGGACACCCCCACGACCTAGACACCACCCACCCCCTGGACACCCCCACCCCTGGACACCATCCACCCCTTTGGACAGCCCCTCACCGCCATTGGAAAACCCCATGGACACCACCCCACCTACTTGACAACAACCCACCTTTTTAGTTCTTGGATCGGTTTTTAAATTGGAATTAACAATGTAAGTGATTTTCCCTTTCCCCAATGACATTTCCTAAGTGACCCATAGAGCCTTATAAATTGATTTTTTCATGTTTTGATAAATTGAATGGGTTGATTTGAATGAAATGGATAATTCATGATGGTTATCCTTACTTAATGAATAAAATGGTTTTAAATAAAATTTCTCTAAGGGGGGATGCAAGGGGTGGGGGCTATCCAGGTGGGGGTGGGTTGTCTAGGGGTAGTAGGGGGACGTACGGGGTGGGGGTGAAGGGGCGTGAGGGAGGGGACATGGTAAATCTAAGGAGGCATGTGGGATGTCTAGGGGGTCAGGGTGGGGTGTCCAAGTGGGGGAGGGGTGTGGGTTGTCCAGGGGTGGACTATCCAGGGGGTGGGGTGGGTTGTCCACGTGGGGGAGGGGGTGGGGGCTGTCTAGGGGGGTGGACATTCTAGGGTGTGGGGGTGGGTTGTCCAGGTGGGGGAGGGGGTGCGAGCTATCCAGGGAGGGGGTGGGTTGTCCTGGTGGTGGTGGTGGGGGGGGGGGGGGGTTGTCTAGGTGGGGGTGGGCTGTCAAGGGGGGCTGTAGGGGGGTAGGGGTTGTAGGGGTGGGGGGGGAGGGGTGTGGGATGTCCAGGGAGAGGGTGTGGGAATTTCAGGGGGCTGGGCTGTCCAAGGGGTGTGGGTGGGATGTCCAGGTGGGGGTGGTGGTGTGGGTTGTCTAGGGAGGAGTGGGTGGGCTATCCGGGTGGGGTGGTGGTTGTTCAGGTGGTGTGGTGGGCTATCCATATGGGTGGGGGGCTATCAAGGTGTGTTGTTGAGGGGGGGGGGGGGGTAGGGAGGGCCGCATGGGTGTGGGGGGTGTGGGTTGTCTAGGGAGGGGCGTGGGTGGGTTTTCCACTCCGATACTCTACAAAAAAATTTGAATCACATAAAACCAATGTATAGTTTCTTTCACACGTTAATACTCAACAGTCACTCTTACCCTTCCAAGAAGAAGTGATCTCTACAAATAAATCTCACTTAGTTTCTTATACACTATCCATATTTATCTCAAAAAAATTTAACATTTGAAAAACTTCATACCACCTAATGATATAACAATTCTTGTACTCCCATGAGTAGTGTCCCATCAAAAATTGGATCATATTCCTAAACAACAGACATAGGATCATATTTTACACACACACAAAATTTTTTAAACATACAAATTGTATCACAAACTAGAATTAACACCCAGCTAGCCTCTCAAGGCATCAATAAGCCATAAACCTAGCTAAAAATTTGGAGGTGTTTTTACAATTAGGTGTGTTTTTTAGAATTAATGTATGATATTCAGATTGGAAGATAAAATATGATCCACGTATGATATTTGCAGGTGGGTTTATAATTAAGTGTGTTGGGATTTATATATATGATATTCATGGTTTACACCAACAGTCTTATGGGTCATCTACAAAAAGATTAAATTCATGCTACAATTGGATAATGATTAGATTATATGACCCTGGTTTGTGGGTGGACACCCCCACCCCCTTGGATAACCCCCATCCCCACCATCTGTACCCCCCCTGAACACCCCCACCCATCCCCTTGGATATACCCCTAGACACCACCCCACCCCCTAGACACCCCCACCCCCTAGACACCCCCACCCCCACTGAACAACCTGCCTTTCCCGGGACAACCCCCCTTGACACCCCCACCCCCACAGAATAACCCCCCACCGCCCTGGACAACCCCCACCCCATGGACAACCCCACCCCGGGACAGCCCCACCCCCTTGGACATCCCCCCACCGCCTAGATAGCCCCCACCCTCTAGACACCCCCACCCCCCTTGGACAACCCCCTTGGACACCACCCCACCCCATAGACACACCCACTCCTAGACACCCCCACCCCGTTGGGCAGTGTATGTGATCACTCAAATAATATACTAAAATATAAAATTTGATCGATTAAAAAATTTAGTCAACTCTTGAATAATTCTCCTCTATAAGGGTATGTGATCTGGTACACTCATGTATAGTTCTTCAAAGATATTTTTTTATAAATATAGTATTTTTTTCTTTTATATTATGATTATCATATAGAGTAGTGTGTCAGTTGTGGTTTCATATAAAGTGAACAATTATCGTTTAATTAAATATATTTTCGATGAAAATTTAATCTTATTGAATTTATTTTGAGGAAATAACTTATAATTTTTTAAAGTATGGATAGAATTTGGATGTATGAAACAAATTAGATCTCAAGTAATTTTCAAAAAAATTTGGAGAGATTTTTAGATTTTTTGTTTCACAATGCTTCAGATAGTGGTCACATACACTGCCCATGTTACAATTGTGTTGGAAGACCTTGGTTGAGCTTTGAAGAAATCAGCTACCAAAAAACCAAATATAGTTTTCTTGCAAACTACTATGTGTGGTGTCATAATGGGGAGAAAATGAAATATCAAATTACTGATGATCCAAATAAGAGGACAAGATTAGAGAATTTGTTATATGACTTGTTTCTGTTTATTCATCATCATGAAAAAGAATGGATTATGACCCATGAATACTTCTATATGATCAAACATGATGCGTCTAATGAAACTTATGATGTTGTCAGGGTGAAAAAATTTAATGATGTTTCCACAACTCTAGTATATCTACAATGCGGTAAAATGGAAAATCTAGAATTTTTAATTCCGTTATTTCATTAGAAAACAATGTATGGGCTTTATAATACTTCCATCGATAACATTTTTACCTTATTGAACTACATACTTCTAGATGATGCACATATTCACTCAAACTACTATATGGCATGGAAGTTAGTTGAGGAACTTTGATTTTCAAGAAACAAAACACATGCTTTCCTGAAAGATTACAGTTTATCCTAGGAGGAAACATCTAAATAAAATAACTGTATAAAATGTGGCACATCCTACTGGAAGGCAAAAGCTGATGGAACACCATATCGTGTGCCACAGAAAGTAATGTGGAACTTCTCATTGATCCCCAGACTCTAGAATCTTTTTATGTATCATAAAATATCAATACAAATGGGATGGCATGATACTAAGAGAATGAAAACTAATGATGAGTTATTTCACCTTGTAGATGGATTTTCATGGTAGAGATATGATACACGATATATTGATTTTGTAGCTGACGTGCGTAATGTGAGTTTGGGTATTTCATGTGATAGTTTTAATCTATTTGGGTGGATTATTACTTCACACAATAATACATAGCCAGTTTTTTTACACATTTATAACCTTCTCCCATGGTTTTGTATGAAAAAACATATCACTTTCCTTAGTATACTCGTATCTAGACCATCAGATCTCGAAAATTATATAAGCGTATAAATGAAACATTTAATAAAAGAGTTGAAACTTATTTGGGATGTGGGTGTGAACACATACGATTCATGTTTGAGAGATATATTTCAGATGCATGATGTGCTTATATGGATGATCAATGATTTTCCTACTTATGAAATGATGTCTGGATGGAGCACAATAGGAAAACTATCATGTCATGTTTATGTAAAGAATACATGATCCGGAAGAATGAAATATCGTTGGAGTTTAAGTTTTATAGGACATCGATGATTCTTTCCAATGGACCATCCATATAGAAATAATCTTTGAAGATTTGACAATACCATGGAGACTGATGATACACCTTAGCATATGTTTGGAACTGACGTGCTTAATGAATTTAGAGATTTTAGTTTTTCATTTGGTATGGGTCAAAAGAAATCTAGAATGAGAAAGAATTTTTCCACTAAAACCTGTTACAATTGGAAGAAGAGAAGTATTTTATTTGATTTTCCTAATTGGTTAAAAAAAATTATGTTATTTCTTAGGCATAATGCACATTGAAAAAAATATATGTGAAATTTTGATTTCAATTATACTAAATGTTATGGGAAATAAAAAATATGATTTAAGGTCTCGGTGTGACTTGGTGGATTAGGGAATCAGACCAGAATTGCATCCTGTGCGTATCAGTGAAAATAAATGGCAAGTTCGATTCACTTCTTATGTGATGACACCTACATAAAAAAAGTAATTTCAGGAAACAAGAGCCTTGGATTTTGGTCCTAATACCATGGTTCGTGATTGTAAATCAATTTTTATCAATTAGTATAGATTTATAATCACTGAATGAGCAAAGAACATGAGAACACAACATGACAGTGTTATGGTTACTGCCACAGTAGACTGTTATTCCAGTGGATCAGATAGAATATCGTGATTTTAAAATGTAGGTTATTATGGATTCGTTGAAAAAAATATTGGATTATTATTCTCATGGATGAGTTACGATGATGAAATTATAGTGGTTTGATTTAATGATGAGGCATGGAACATTTATTGATTATTGTTGATTTCGAGTAATTTATATGACTTGCACTCTTGCTACCGATGAGCTATATGTATTGGCATCAATAGAGAAACAAGTTTTTTATGTTGAAGACCATCTTCGAACTGAATTTGGTGTGATTATTGAAGTAATTCCATGAAATTTTTTTGATGATCGTGATGATGTAATTGACACCATCCCTACTTCCATTGGAAACAATCCATTTATTAATTTTGATGCCTTCAATAGCTCAATTGTCAGAGTTGACTGTGAACCTGAAGTTGTGGTGGGAAATATATAAAATCATCCATCCATGTTCTCAATTCTTTTGGTTTAGCTCGACTTGGGTTGTTAAGGTTGGTAATAACCAAATTGATTTAATATTGATTACAGATATATTATATCTTACTTGACTGTTATGTGAATTTTCAATGTTTATTGGTTGCAATTTTATTTGAATTGCATTTTCTAATTTGGATTTGAACTGTATTAAAACCTACAAAACCAAATTTTCTAACTTGGAGAACAATTCAATTATTTATTTACCACGTATAAAATTAGTTTAACTCTAAGACTTCCATTTAATATTTCACCAGATAATGAACATGATGGTTTTTATTCTTTTAAAAATCATGTATAGAAACCTGCATCATCTACCTAGGATAAAGATATTACAATTTTCCTTAATTTAGACATGTTCATTACCCCATATGAATCTGGTATATATCTTATCATTGTTCATATGTTTATATCATCAATTTCAACTATCTTAAGGGTTTAATCATTCATAATATATAGCTTTCTGAATTTTCTAGAGGCCTAATTTAGTACGCTCTCTCTCTCTTGGTTGTTGAGTGAAATAAAGTCACAGAATCAACGTTCCATGATTTTAATAGACTCATGGAACATAGTTAATAACCATCCTACTAAAAATTAAATTTCTTTATTACATCTTGTATGATTTATTGAATTCAATATATATCTATTCAATCTCACCTAAAACAATGGATAGTAAAATTATCCATTAATCCCCCTATCCATCTCACTTATTTTGTTTTTTGGGTTACACATTAGTTATCCATTTATAATTACTTCCATATTTGTTTTTAAATGAAAGAAATGAAACTAATTGAAGAGAAGAGACATAAAAAGATGATAGAAAACAATCGTCACATTGATGAGATGTTCGTTCGTCCATAAGTGCCTATAGTTAGTATTTTATTTCAAATATATATATATATAAATAATAAATAATGTCATGTGATTAATTTTTTTAAATAGTTTTGCAGGATCCACCACTTTGGGGAAAATTTGTTGATGAGAAGCCTAGTAGTTGTCCCAGAAATCAGGGTGTCTGTATGAGGGGGGGGGTACAAGATCTAGTAAATATGGCTGACATACTCGATTAGACCCTGCCCCTCCCACTGACATACCATCTATCCCACATTATAATCTTGGTGTGCTGTTAGGGACACATGGGATATTTAGGTCTGCTATCTTTTAACCACCCTTAACATCTGAGTCTACTCACCCACCTTTACCATATCCAATGATGATTCCCACTCCCCATCCATTATTTGGCCAGCCATCCACTCCATATTCTTTTACTTTTACCTCCTTCGCTCCAAGATTCTATATTCTATCTTCTTCGACTCCTGATCCGCCAGAGTCTGTCTCTGTGCAGCATAAATTGGGACCCACTCCACCTACACAAGGCGTTCCTTCATTTTCTATGGATCCAACAATGCCCATTGATCATAATACCTCCGGTATATTTTATAACCCTAAAAAATATTTATACCATTACTTATTTTCATTATACCATGTATTTATAAAATATTTTTTTTCTTTCATAACTGATACATATACTGATAGGAGGAAGGGGCAAGGACATACACGCATGCATGTGGTGTGGAACCGCTGCACAAAATTAATGGTGGACTACAATTAAGACACTCAAATCATTGAAAAAACAGGGTGGCAATGTGGGAGTTTTTTGGCAACACTTTCCAAATACTCTGACATCATTCCTGTTAGCCTGCTCTCATATAGATAGATTCCAAATAATGTCAAGGATAATTCTTGGACAAAGATATGGGTAAAAAAATATGTTGTATTTAATGAAATATATTATTTTTTGTATTTATATGAATTAATATTTTTGTGTCAGCTTCGGTTTAATTTCCCGGATGGTGAGGGTGCGTGACCAACACGTCTAAATGATTTAGGTGAGATTTGGAGAGCCTGTAAGCTATTTTTGTATATTGGATGGCATGCTAGAGTTGAAATAGAGTTAGAGGCAGTCCCTTTCATGGATGATTTTCTGAGAGAATAGTATCTACAGATTATTACTCATTGGGAGACTATCCAATTCATGGTATTAATTATATTTGAGGTTCTTAAATGAAAAATTTCAAGTTTTACATTAAATATATCTTTTTTATTATTGATTTTTATTTAGAAATCATCTGGAAGAAATAAAAAAACATTGATGCTAAAAAATATCTCCAAAAATTAGGATATAATACGATTCCAGATCATGAGAGGAAGAATATATGATAGTTGTTTATAATTTTTCTTTACAAATTCCACTTTATATTGTTTCCCCTATAATTTATTAGATTTCTAAAGTTGTTATATAATTTTATTTATGAAATTAATTATTGTTAACCTATTTTTAATTATGGTTTCCTATATTCAATTCCATTGTAGAGGGAAATGATTATTGAAGGATGTTTTCCTCAAGCAAAATTATTTTTCTCGAGTCGAAGGTAGAAAGATAGAAGTGCGGTTAATGAACCGACTCAGCAAAAAATTGAAAGATTTACTTTGTTGATTTCAAATTTTATTATCTAAATTGTTACTTAATAATCAATTTATATTTGTAATAGGCTGCTTTAGAGGCCCTTGATGCCCAGGAACCTGTCAATTTTGGGTTAAACGATCACTTACATCAGGTTTTGGGAGATGACCACCCTGGAAGAGTACCCTTTCGACCTGGGAAAATTATAGTCCCAATGATGTATTGGCCCTCCTCAGGTACGATTTGTAGTTACACCAAGTTCCTGTAGGTTAAGTAATAGGTATAAAGGGCTAAAAAAGGGTCCCAGAGGTGGCAGAATAGTCTACTTGGTCAATCACTACATTTATAAAACTGTTGGATGTTTTACGCCCAACACTTCCACTAGAGACCAACACATCTAGTGATGAATATATGTCATCCAGGTGTTCTATATATGGTGAACCATGTGGCAGTTCTAGTTTTGGTCGAGAAATTGGCGAGGAGGAGGAGGAGGGAGAGGAGGAGGCCGAGACAGAGTATAAGGACGAGGAGTAGGGCATTGAGGATGGTGGGGATGTTGATGGGGATGACGATGAGGATGGGGGTGAGGATGATGATGACGGTGATGATAATGATGGCGATGAGGGACAGATTGATCTATTAAATTTTTTACTAATATTACTAACATTTGATGTTTGATGATTTGGTGTGCCTAAATAGATGTGTGATTAGGTAGGTCACATTATCTTTATTTATTTATCTAAAAATAATAAAACATGACTTGGTGATTTTTATGACTGATTCACACCACCCTTAGACAACCCCAACCCTAGACACCCCCACCCCTTGGACACCCCCACCCCCCTTGGACAGCCCCCCCCACCCCCCTGGACAGCCCCACTAGACACCCCGTACCCCTTGGACACCCCCAACCCCCAGGACAGCCCCCACCCCCTAAACAGCCTCCACCCTTTGGATAGCCCCCACACCCCTCAATAGCCCCCACCCCTATTGACATCCCCTAACCCCATGGAAACCCCTACCCCATGGAAAACCCTACCCCCTTGGACAACCCCCCAACCCCTGGATAGCCCCCAACCCCCCCTGGAAACAACCCCACCCCATGGACATCCCACCCCATGAACACCACCCCACCCCTGGGAACCCCCAACCCCCTTGGACAACCCCCCAACTTCATAGACAGCCCCCATACCCCCTGGACACCACCAAAACCCCTGGACATCCCCACCCCCTAGACACCAGCACCCCCATGGGTAGCCCCCCCCCCACCCCCCCTCGACAGCCCCCACCCCCTGGACATCCCCCACACCCCCAGACACCCCCACCACCCCAGACACCCCACCCCCTAGACACCCCTACCCCCTTTGATAGACCACACACCTAGAAATCCTCCCACCCCCTAGACACCACCCAACCCCCTGGACACCCCACCCCCCATGGAAATCTCCCCACCCCCTAGACAACCCCCATCCCCAGACACCCCCACCCCCCTGGACACACCCTACCCCCTTGGACAACCCCCAACCCCTAGATAGCCCCCTCCCCCAGGACACCACCGCACCACCTAGACACCCCCACCCCCTTGATAGCCCCCACCTCCTAGACACCCCCACCCCCTGGACACCCCCACCCCCATCGACAGCCCCCACCCCTGTGGACAACCCACCCACCCCCCTGGACACCCCCACCCCTGGACACCCCCACCCCCTTTGACAACCCCCACCCCTTGGACAACCCCACCCCCATGGACAACCCCCACCCCCAGGACACCACCCCAACCACTGGGAACCCCCAACCCTCTAGGATACCCCACCCCCATGGATAACCCCCACCCCCTTATAAAAACCCCCACCCCATGGACATCCCCCACCCCTAGGACACCACCCCACCCCCTAGACACCCCACCCCCTTGGACACCGCCACCCCCATCGACACCCCACCCCCTGGACACCCCCACCCCCTTGGACAACCCCCACCGCCTTGGACATCACCCCCACCCCCTGGACACCCCCTATACACCCAACCCCTTGGACAGCCCCCACCCCTTGGACACCCCCACCTTCTTGGATAGCCCACCACCCCCTGGACACCACCCCACCCCTGGACACCCCCTCACCCCCTTGGAAAACCCCCACCCCCTAGATAACCCCCACCCCTGGAAACCCCACCCCATTAGAAATCCCCCTGGACATCACCCCACCCCCTAGACACCCCCACCCCTTGGATAACCCCCACCCCTAGACACCCCCACCCCCTTGGACAACCACCTGCCCCTTGGACACCCCCACCCCTGGACAAACCACCATGAGTTTGTTTTTGAATTCTATACATTGTATCGTGGGCATGAGTGTTTTTATGAATTCTGTATTTTTAGGTGTTAGACAATTATTGAATATTGTCTGTTGTATCTTTAGGTGTTGAATTTCATATATTGGAGAGGGGAGGTAAGATGGGATGTAGGTTGTTGTGTAATTCGGTAGAGGTTGTATAGGGTAGGAAAGAGGGAACGCTTTTATACAGGGTAGGCAAGAGGGCTGTTGTGTAATCTTGGAGTACTATGTACTAACGGTTTATAAACCATTTGTATAAAGCGGAATTAACCTTCTATACAAACGGTTCAAATAAAACCATTGGTAAAAAACTATTAAAACGGTTCAGAAACCATTGGTATATAGGTTCTACATATAATATATACCAAAGGTTATAGGAAAACTATTGGTAAACCTATATTCTAATGGGTTGTAAACCGTTGGTATATGTTATAGGGCTACATTTACCAACAGTTAAAAACTTTTGGTACTTCTGTATTAGAACGATTGACCCAAACCATAGGGAAGATTAATTTTTTACTGGTCGAAACCAATTTTTTTAGAAAAACCATTGGTATAAGGCTATCCCCACACATTATCAGCAAATGGTTTTCCAAACCATTGGTATAACATATACCAACGGTTTGGTACCCTTTACAAATGGTTCTAAACCATTAGCAGAGCTTTGGTTTCTAGTAGTGTAAAAGGGATGTGAACCATGTAGTTTAACATTACATGGTAAGGAAAAAAATGACCTGACATGAAATAGATGGAACAAATACCAATATATATTATTCAGGCATTTGGGGAATCACCTTACGATCAATATCTCATGTTTTTGACTCAAGGATTCCTAATATAGTTTCCCTTAGAATCGTATGCTTAGAAAATAATGTAAGAATACATTTAATGTCATGTGTTGAATATGTTTTCATATAGTTTAATGTAATGTGACTTGGATGACATACTATCCTATAGTTTTTAGGTCACACGGATCAGACCATATATCATGGAAAAAACAAGTAATCAAAGCATACTCTAGATAGATGCTCTAATGCTCCTCGAATGGTAAAACTGAAATTATAAACATGATTATTAGGGTTATTATATTAGAATAAATTGTATGGGACAAATATTCTATTGGGGATTACAAGGATAAAAGATACCTCTATTTGGATGGAATTTTCATATGGTTCATTGGTCCTTTGGGTGATTTATGTAGATAAAACTAGGGAATATTATGCATATTCAAAAAAAAAGTCTTCTCAGGAAACTGATCTTCCATCGCTGATGGCCAAGGGATATTTATTTTGATCTAAAATTTCCCAAGACAATGAATGTGATGTGCATAATATGTCCTAGTACATAACAATCATTTAGACCGACATTATCCATTTATTGTGGAGTTCCTACATAGTTTTTTCTCATATGTAAGAAAGGGTATGTTTGTGTTTGTTGGTTGAAATTGGGCCTAGATAAAGGATATGGGCATCACTATATATCCTTTGCAGATATGAATCAAGACACATGTAATTTTGAATGGTGGAATGGTAAAGGCCGATTCCATTAATGAGGGAATAATTTCTTTTGAAGGAATTGAGGCATACCATGACTATCATGAGGCATCCCATAATTATGGGATAGGGTAAGGAAACTATTTATCATCATGATATGAGGATGTGATCATTTATTTATATCATACATGGATACATGTGGAATCCTGTTTTATTCACAGGGTAATGCTACAATTTATTGTTGCATAGCTTTGGCCATGATGGGGTGATAATGTCTTTGTGTGGCTTATGTGTTCAATAAGTGATGAATTAAAATGAAAAGGAGGGACAAGGAACCCATTGCCATAAAAATTCTCAAGAAGTATTTCGTATGGCCTCTATCATGATGAAAAAGGTAAAGGACTTCATGACTAGTTTATGTTGGGGCTAGAACTAGGATGAGGGACCCGATCATCACTACATATCTTGTGGGGATAGGAATCAAGGAACACATAGTTATGAATGGGAAATTATCAAGGAAGGTATAATCCATATAAATAGAGCTACGTTCCATTGATTATTGTGGTTATACCTAGGATTGGAGATTATAGAATCACTAAAAATCCTATGATGATAGGAATTAGGCCACATAGAGTTTTAGAAAGGTTCCCTGCATAGTTTTGAAGAATACATTGGGAGGGGGATATTCTTTTTGTGGTTGGACCCAATATTGGAGATTTGGGAATCACTATATATCCTATAATGATATGAAAAAATCCACATGTAGTTCATATAAATTTTTCGTTGCACATGTCTTACTCAAGTGTAGAGAAATGTAATTTTAAATATAATGTAACTATAAATGAAAGGACCCTTATTGGAGTTCCCCACATCAATTTTGTTTGTATGCAAGGAGAGGGAATTTTCCATAGTTCATAGATGGGCCCAAGACATAGGGTCTAGGTGTCACTACATATCCCATTGGAATATGAATCAATCCATGCATATTCCTGAAAGATGGCATGGTAGAATTCTGATGTCAGGGGTGGTGTCCTTTCTGGTGAGGTCATTGAAATGTCTTTCACAAATGATAACAGTCATACTATATTTATTATATGGGGTGAAGATACATCTTAACACTGTTTTGTAATTACAGTTACCATTAATTTTAATGTCATGTGGTGAGGACATGTTCCACTTAGTTTAACATTGTGAGGTTAAGATGAATATCCCATACAGTTTAATGTCATACAACTAAGACATGGGTGACACGCAGTTTATCATTTTGCAACATGAACAATGTGTAATGGTTTTTATAGTCATGTAATAGATACTAGCTACTCATTTTGACATCGTGCAATGGATACATTCTACTCCTTTATCAAATGATGTATTTCTTTAGAAATAATGCATTTTTGGGGTTGTGGTGAGTTTTCCATCCATAGAAATCAAAGAATAAGATCCATTGGAGTAGAATTTGTATATGGAATAGTCTCCCACTCACTTCTATTCTAGATTTGGAGTTTTATTTCTAGGTATCATTGGTGTCCTAAGGACCAACACCATCTCACCTTCATGGAGTGACCACAGGAGATCTTTTTTTGTTCAAGGCTCACATGATCCAGTTTTGATGGAGTTACAAATGATGCAAGGTGTGAAATATATTCTCATCCAGTCACTTCAATTCATCTATCCATTTATTTGATTTCACATATAAGGAAAAATGATCAAATATGGAAATGAGGAGTGAGGGAAATTGAACTTAGATGGGCGAGACTACCTCTATCTTGTATATTAATGCACATGGGTTTACTTGTGTGGTGGTATAGGTTGTGGTCTGGCAATCCCACAAGGAATGAAGTAGCTTATCCAAAAAAGAATTTTTATCCTTATCTAACATATTTTGGGGTATATTTTAAAATATATTGTTTAATTATTTTATGTCTCCATTATTTATTGAATGGAAGTGTGAAAAATGATTGTACTTGATGTTATACTCCTGATATAGATTCTAAAAATTAGCAGAAAAAAATTGGTTTTGTTGTCCGTTAGTATTGAAAGTGGTACACTGAATATAGTGATAATATTAACCTTTATGAAGTTGATAATTTAACTTTCCCCAACTTCTTTTATGGGTATAGCATCATCCCACTTGGAAAAGAAGTCAGTTTTAGTGAGAATGTACTTGAACTACTTGGATGTGGTAGGAGGACATAGAACCAAAATATCTATTCCCTATACGATAAAGGGTCAGGAGTATTTGGCAGTATGCATCAACTCTGGGGGTTGATGAATAAAGTTGGCGTGAACCCAGAAGGCATGTAATTTTTTGGTAAATTCCCTCCAATCCTGTGTCATAGTGTTCCAATAGTATCCAAGCCTCGGTATTTGATGAGAAATCATGAACCTTGATAGTGGGGGTCGCAGGATTTAGTGTAAACTTCTTTCATGTAAACTATGGTCTCTTCTCCATTAAATCACTCGAGAAAGACCCCATCAAGGACTCACTTATAGATGTCCTTTTGGTCATTTGTGCCACAATAATGAAAAAAGGTATGTTCCCATATTCATATTTTCTCTTTCTCATCAATATCTGATGTGAGAACTCCATTTTGAAGCTATTACAGAATGAGTATCATCCACCCAGTGGTAGGACTATATTGTTTGGGGATGGGACTAACTGAATCGATATATTCCATATTGACTTGAATAAAAGGTGATACCATCTGGTAGTGAGAAATGCCGATAAATGTTTCATCTAGGTCAGGATCTGCTAGAGTCATGGATGTATTTATGAATGCATCAAATTTTATATTTTGTGAGAGTGAAATGTGATCCAGTGTTTAATTCAATAAAAATTACACAATTAGTTCCCAGAAGTGATCTATATGGGATATTATCTCTTTCTTTTTTGATGGAATAATCACTATTGACAAACTTTATGACTAATTATGAATCTCCCTTTATCATCTAGTGATTTACTTACAATTGAATCATGAACTATAACCCCTTAATGAGAGCCGGATATTTTGCTTCATTGTTTGTGAACCCTTCTGATAGTAGGAAGGAGTAAGGTGGAACCACCCTTTCTGGTAAAATGAGGACAACTCTCAACCACAATTTGTTTAGATTTTGGTTTTCCATCATATCCCCTTTCGGTTTTCTAGATGCACCATCATAATACATCTCCCATATCTAGGTCCCTCTTGAACAAAGAAGATCTATTCATTGGGTAACTTGACATTCAATGATGTAATTTCTACCTAGGGGTATTTTGTAAGGATGTTTTACAATTTCTGGACTTTTAAGGATTTTTGAGGCATGAACTGAATTTCAAACTGCTAAATGATGACCACCCACTTGGATAGATTCATAGTCAACATCAGATGGATAAGAATATATTTGAGCAGGTTTCTAAGAGAGACCAAATAGACCTTATGATGCTACTGGTAGTGACTCAGTTTCTAGATTGAAAATATTAGTTCAAGGAATCTCTTCTTGATATCTAAATAATGAGTCTCAACATCGAGTATGTTTTGGTTGATGTAATAAATACTATTTTTACAGTGGAAATCATTCTTTTGTGTAAGGTAGGCACCCATAGATTAATCTAAGGTTGTCACATACAAAATAAGCATTCTTCCTTCAACAAGATGCATCAACACTGGATGGATCAATATATATTTCTATATAATTTTAAATGATTCCTCACAGTCATATGACCACTGATATTTAACCCCATTTTCATCAAATTTGTAAAGGAAAAACACTTTCCTACAAAGTTGGATATAAAGTGACAGATTTAGTCCAATTTTATTTGCATTCCTCTCAACTCTGTAAGGTTTTCAGGAGATGACATACTAAGGATGGAATTTTTCTTCTCAAGGTTGAAATCAATGTTGTGATGGTGTATGAATAATCTAATAAATTTCCCTTTGGAAACGCCAAAAACACATTTCAAGTGGTTTATTTTTAGGCTACACTATCATAGTTTATTAAAGAAAATTTTAATATTGTCCATATGGTCCGAATTCTGTCCAGACTTGACCACCAGATCATTAACATAGAATTTGAAAAACTCCCCCAGGATGGGTTTGAAGATGTGATGCATGGCATGTTGATACATATCTCTGACATTATTCAAGATAAAGAGCATTAAATAATAGAATGATACTCCCTATAGGCCCCTAATTGTGGAAGATTCTTTATATTTATGGTCCATTCAAATTTTATTATACCCAGAATAATCATCCATGAATAATAGGTCTTGATATTTAGATATCAAATCATTTAGCATCTCTGTGATCCGGATTGGGAAATCATCCTTTGGATTTATGATTGAGATATCAAAAATCATTTTAAACCCTGATTTTCCCATTATTTTTATTGATAGAGAATATATTAGCCATCCGTTTTGGATATTGGACTTCATGAATGAATTCGTATCTGATGATATTTTCAACATTGGCTTCAGTTTTGGCAAAGTGATTCGATTGTGTTATTCTGGCTACCTTTTTATAGCCTCCATGGTCCTTTGGAAAGCCCATGTGGTGAGTGTCCACCATGAGATTATGGACCAAATTTTTTTTAATTCAAGGTGAATAATTCCCAATTCATCTTCAAAATGTAGGTATACACCTATTTTTATTCACAATACATGGAAACACTGATCAAAGTGGGTAGTGGATCCTCTTATATACCCAGATTTCTCTCTTTAAGATCATCAATGGTGGAAGAAACATGCTTCTAAAATTCTAGAGGTAAATCCCTGAGGTTATACTCCTCTTCCTCACCTTATTAATCTTCTTCCTAATATTCCATAGAGGGGAATTAACAGGGTAATCTCTCTAAAGTTAGGGGAGGAGTAGATATTTTATCTTTCATAAGATGAAGTGACTTCCTCTGACCTAGCTAACAATTTTGGATTTCATTTAAACTCTGGATGGGATGGAGTGAGGGGTGGAGAAGGAGTATCTTCATCATTTCATAGTAACATGGAAACTTCTTATGAATTAACTATTGAGGTAGTGGTTCTTGATGATCGGGGGATGAAATGAGGGAATTTTCATCTAAGCTTTCACCACTGTCTGGAGAGTCGAAAACCTTTTCAACACTACTAAACTCAATTTTTATGACTCATATCATGAAGATTGTGGAATATATGACAGAATATGTGTTTATATGCTCAAATTGATTGATAGGTAATATGTATTATTTTTCAAGATATTTGAAGGGATTAGATGGGATAATTTTTAGAGCATTTGGGAAAGTGTCCCAAGTAACACCATCAACCATGGGTTGTTTCCCTCTCCTCTGATAGAATCTTACATTGATATAATGTGACTCATAAGATTTTAATGGGTCCTTATCAGTATGAAACAACTCAATTTTTACATTGATGTAGTATTTGATAATTTGATGGTATGATGTGGGGATTTCCATGTTTTGATGCCACAAAGGTCTTACCATAAAAACATTGAAGGTTGTATCCTACTGAACTAATATAAATTCGGACTTGGATAAAAGGTCCCCAAACTGAACCATGATCTTGATTTTTTGTAGGTAAATTTTATCACTTTTTTCCAAACCAAATAGTGTTATAGTGGAGGTAACTAGGGGATCCTCATCATAGCCCAAATAGCGGTGTTTACATGATTGAATGAAATTAACTCTAGATCCATTATCGATGAAAACCTGCAAAAAATCAATACAATTTATCCTGCCAGACACGTAAAAGAGTCTGATGTGTCCCTGTATAACCAAATGTCTATCATGATCCAAAAAAGGAGATAATCATGTGACATTATAAAAGATTAGTATTTTTCAGATATTAAACTTATGGGGGATTATTGAGGCCTCTACGAGTTCTTCCTTGATGTCTTTTTATAAATGCGGGGTGCCCAGGATTAATAATTTGGCTGGTACCAGTGCTAATTCCTTTAAGATTCAATTCTTCTAGGTTAAAGGTATCTAATTCCTAGTGTGATTATTCTCTTTCATAGGATCTTTAGGGGTAGAAATGATCGATGTGGATGGATCATTCCGCCAAATGATAATGTAGGTGCTCTTGTTCTTGAGGGGGTTTTCAGAATAGATTTTCATGCTTGATAAGGGTGATTGGAAACTTGTACCCCTCATGATGGATATTCCAGAATGATTGATTTTGGTTGGATCTTAGAATTTATAGTGTGATTTTACCTGCCTCTATTGTAATCACTGAAGGGTTTTATAGAAAGTTTCCATAGCACTAATAGACTAAGTAGAGACATGACAATAATGGTGGTGTCTTCCACTACCATGTCTTCCCTCATACCCTAAGATCCTTCTACATCCTCCTCCAGTTCCCCGATCAGGTGTAGAGAATTAGGCTTCATAACCATACTCATCATCAAAGAAGGGATCCATCAAATAAATAAAATTAATGTAAATGAGGATTAACTCATCATTCAATGACTATTTTTCATGTATGACCGTTTTAGGTTGTACCGTTTGATTGGGTGGTGCCCATTATTTTAAATATTAAGGTAGAAATATTGAGAGGGTAAATTCCAACTTTGGACTTGGTGGAGGTTCAAATTACTTCATTTTCTCCCCACCCTTCCAACTAGGCTTCTTTTTTGAATGTACAGACTTACGATGCTGATGAAGTCAGTTGTGTCATAGCGGAAGTGACTGGGGGAATAATCGGTTGCTTCAAATATTCTCAAAGAATTCCATGAGTTTGGTAGATTTTATTTAAAGTAATAAAATCATTGAACTTATTTACCCATTTCTTGTAAACTACTTTCCATTCTCCTCCTTCCGCATGGGTAGTAGTGGAAACATATGATACTTGTTTTGGTGGTTTCACAAGCTTCACTTTCTGAGAGTCCAGCATTTTTCACAGGATTTCATTGAAGACAAGGAATTACTGAATAGTGTGCCCCAATGATTGGTAAAATTGGAATCAATATGGTCGGTCATTGATACCTTCCTCTCCGAGCATCTTGGTAGTTGGAAGGTAGAGTAAATGATTGTCAAAAGTGTCCATAAAGTAGTCATGGGCTTTCTTGTCTTGGAAAGAATAAGATTTTTTCTTTCACACCTCGAATTGATTTATCCTTGGTCCCATCCACTCTTCCTAATGAGGTGTGGGTTACTATTGAAGCCCAGGGGTGATGCATGATATGGTGTGGGCTTTGGAGCTGGATCCGTTGCCAAGGCTGGCATAACTATAACAGTTTTAACTTATGTCTTTCCCACTCTTTTCCCCAGGACTAGCGGAGTCATTCAAGATATGAACATAGTTCGATGTATAAAATCTTCCATTCTATAAGAAATTATGATGAGATCTAAAATCCCACCTATATAGCTCACTGAGATGAGTGTAATTCACAGCTCATCACGAAGGTTCTCTATAAAAATAGAAATAAGATCTTCTTCAGGAAGATGTAGGTTCATGAATTAGGTCAGCGCTTTCCACCTGGAAAATAAATATGAGACCCTATCATTGTCCCATTGCTTTTAGTTATAGATATAAATGATCATTGTCTTTTGAAATGTTGTTCTGAATTAAAAGCTTATTTTTTTTATGAATATCCTCCCATCCCTTGACTGACTGAGATAGAAAACAACTGTACCATATGAATATCAACCCATGCAATGTTTTCATGAAGAATCTTATTTTTACTACTTATTTTTTCTTAGGGGATCCCATCATGGGAACTCAATGGAACAAAAAGTGTATTAGATTATTTTTTAGGTATCCTGAGCCATTGAATATTGGAAACGTTGGACTCCTAAAATTTGGTGGGGGTGGGATGTCAGTCACCCATTTAGTGTAAGGATTCAGTTCCTGTTGTACATGTGAATGTCGTTACTAAATAGTTTCCAATAGAGCTATAAATGGTTTGATGGAATTGATTATACCTTGATTTATATTTAGTTAAATAGGAGCCTAAACAGGTGGAAAATTGGGAGGGCATGACACAATCGATCTCGCAATATCTACGGTCACTATTCATCATGGGACATCTTTTTAGTGTTTTCCTGAATCTGTTTTGGTTGTTTCCTAATTGAGGTAATCCTGATACCCTTCCATAATTGGGTGTAGGTAAACTAATGGTCCAGGCAAAAATAAGAGTAGGTGTTTTGGTTTTACTTCAGTTACTAGGGTGAACCCTCACTGTTGAGGTACATTAGTTGTAAGTGAGAGTTGAGGCTCTTCTTGTGGAACATATTTGGATGTAATTATACCTTAGATCAGTTACATACTGATTCCTCTCAACTATATAATTTATTTCTTCTATCAAGTTAATATTTCCATGAGTGTGAGGGATTCAACCTCTTCAATAGGTGAGTCATTTGTGAAATTTCTTTTACCCATTTCTTTGTTGGATGTTCACTAAGGAGGTAGTGATGGATTATTTGAAGGGACTCCCAAATATACAGTGAGTCTATGGTTCTGGGTATGCACACCTCCATCATTTTTCTATTTTTGAACCTCATTCTGGATGAAACCACCCCATCCTTACTCCTCAACATTGGCATGATCTTTAGTGTCTTCCATAACATTGATGCCCATGACATTCACTTATTCATAACGCATTGTGGGTGTCATATGATAGGAGGGTTTTTTGTTCCATTTACTGGACCTCCTCCCTCATCTCTAGGATCCTCTTTGAGATTCATGGAGAAGAGTGAAATGGAGGGATCCTCCATAAGACTTGTTCATATTTGTCCCTTCTAGGGGATATTTGTCATGAGGTGGTATGAACTAGGATACCGTATTTATCACTATTATCTCTAAACAGTAAATAATTAATTCTTTATAAGGAGAGGTTGAAATAAAAATTCCCATTTCCCTATTGGCTAGGGATACTCCTACTCTTTTGTTTCTATGCCTCGATATTAATTTTTCATCCCTAGAGGGGAACATTCTATTAAAAATGGCATCATCCATCTGGACTGGGGATAACCCCATACTATGATGGTTTCTACTATTGTATCCACTTTCTTTATCTCACAAATCCTTGTTCGAGCATGAGATGAGTACAATGCATGATATGGAAGTGGACCACCAACTTCTAAAGACATCAATAGTGAATGTCTATTATCTTCCCTTAAGCAAGAAATCATTATAATGTTCTCATTCACATGGTTTTAGTGTTTTTATGGATTTTTTACTTGAGGACTATCGTTTTTTAGAATTATTCCGAGATGATTCTTGCTGATTTCACTATCTTCACTGAGCTTGGCTCCCATCTAGTAGGTACCCTAGAGTGATGACATTATGGGGTGTAACCTCTAGTGTATTTTTCTATGTAGGGCATGAGGTGAAGTGAAAATCTCTATGTTCACCCCATCCTCAGATGTGATCACCGTGCGGGGTGTCGAATATTAGATGATGTAACTTGTGCACTCCATTGAGGCATGCTAGTTTAATATATTACTTCCACCTCTTCCATCATGGTTTACATACAGTTATAAGATATTCCAAGTATATTTGATGAAAAATATCTCCCAATATATTTACATGGTATAAATATCCATTATAGCATAGGAACTTCTCTTTGAGGTGGAAGAGAGTTTTCCAATGATTCATATGGATGTTTTTTATTCATTCTTCTCAGAATACCTCTCAAATGTCAAAATAAAAAGTATATGGGTGCCAAAACATGATATTTATATCATCCCTGTCCAATTGACTTACCACAAGTAACATATCATTTTGTTCCTCCTCTAGATATCCCCCTAGTTGATTCTCCCAAAATAGGTACTTGATATATATTTTATCATAGAAAGAAGGGCCAGTAGGGGTCTCGTTAGCATGAAAATGGTATAGAGGTGGTTTAAAGGTTTATTTGAGCCTTAGACCATATTGTGGTTGATAACGAATGTCATCTATCATGGATAGGTTGTTGGTCATAATAGGACCCATCCTTCCAACCACCTTAAAATATGAGTCCCGTATCGTATTTGATCTAGTAAGGGGAGGACCATATTATTGACTAATATTATACCCACGAGGGGGGGATATCGTGGTCCTCATCAATATATGAGATCTCATGATCAATCATATTACACCCACAAGGAAATTCTTCATTGTAAACATTCTTGGGGGGAACATTAGTGCTGATGGTAGCTGTACTATGGGGAGGACCTTCATGACTTATATTACTGCTCCTATAATTTGGGAATGTATTGGTAGGATCCTTCAATACTATTGATAGATTTTTTTGGGAATCAAGAACTCCAAATTCTAATAGGGAATGGTAATAAGAATACCCCAAAATTTCAAACTGCCCAGGTATGATTTCTTTTTCGATGCTCTCTTGCGGGCAGCTAGAAGCATGTGTTATGAATGAAGATTCTCATGCATGGGAGTGGGATACGGAAACTCACATGTGATTGTCAGAGCATGTTGAAAAGTTTTTTAGAATTTTAGGAAGAATATATGTCTGCCTAGGGGGACCTTTAAAATGGGCTAGTATTCCCCTACTGGAATGATTATTTTTTCCCGATCCAATTTTCCATTAATTAAAGAATATTATCGATGAACCTCATAGGCAGTAACGAGGGTGTATGTCTGATCCCGAGTAAGCCTCTAGTTGTGTGGATGAATAACCCCACTTAAGGAGGTGGGGTTATGAGATCGAATCCTATATGTTTCCATTGATGAGATGATTTTTTAGAATGCTTGTAAGATTTTTTCAAGAATTGATATCTACCCCTCCATCACTACCAAGATGTGTTGAGAAACATACTTTAGAAGGAACGAGAATATACACACATCTCAATTTTGGGGTTTTAATATGAGTCCTCTACACATTCATAGTTAAGGTACATTTACCAGGACAATATATTACTAGCATATTTGACTAGGGGTCTTGATATTGATGATCAAGGATTTCTGTCTTCTCATTGGTTTCCAACTTATTTGACTGGACGGATTCATATGTAGGAATAGGGATTTTTATCTTCTTGTTGTTTTCAACCATATTTTACTGATGGGATTCATATGTATGGGCATGGATATTCATCTTCTCGTTGGTTACTATTGCATTTGACTGAATGAATTCATATGAATGATCAAGTATTTGCATCTTTTCATTGGTTTCTACTGTATTTGAATGACAAGATTCATATGGATGATTATGGATTTTCATTTTCTCATTGGTTTCTACCATTTTTGACTGAAGGGATTGATATTCCTAAGTATTTATTCGTATTTTATCATTTTTTGTCATTGTATTTTACTGGAAGGCTTTACATATGTGAGTCAATATTTTTCTATGTTCATTGGTTTCCATTGTATTTTATTGATGGTCTTGATATTCCTAAGAAGGAATTTTCATCTACTTGTTGGTTTCCACCATATTTGACTAACAGGATACATATATGTGAGTAGGTATTTTCATCTTCTCATTTTATACTTTATTTGACTGGAAAGATTGTTTAACAAGAACAAGAATGATTGACTATTCTATATTGTTCGATCGTATCCCACTTTGGGCCACCCAAGGATCCTAGGTCTAGAGGATTTTGGTTGGGGCTCATGGGGTGGTATCCTCTTCATGATGATGATACTAGGCCAAAAAATGTTTGTGGTGACTATTACTATCTAGAACTATTAGGTGGGACCCCTATTTTATTTTGGTGAAGTCACTAGTGGCCACTTCATATGATTCCTTGAGGTAAGGGAGGAGCTTGTTATCATGTTCCATGGACAAGTTCCTGAAACAATTTGAGACAACAATTGGTTTCATCAAGTTCTAGACCACTAACTATTGTAGACAAAATAGATGGCATTGGTTCACAAGCTAGAGGGCCTTTCAACCAGCCTCCAGGTTGAGAAAGTAACATTTTGGTGGTACTCCTAGACCAAAGAAATTGAATCCTAGCTTTGAAGATTTTTGGTGGGTGATGACATTCTCTATTTGGTTGAGGACCTATCTTGTGCAGTCATTGATGCACATATTAGTAAGAACTTGTGAGACACCATTTAGATCAAAGAGAGTTCTGGTGAAAAAGTGTCTTCAATATATATGAAAAACACACACATGATTACCCCATCTAATTATAATCTCTATTTATGAACACATTCATTATAAATTGTTCTGTTTGTCCCTCTTTTATCATGATAGTGAAAGGTGACCGACATGTGGGTGACACCATAATCTTGGTTAAGGATTCACATCAGGTTCATCATTTTTGTTTCTGATAGAAATTGTGGTGTCCTGTATGATTTATTTTGTGGGATTTGAATGATACACAATCATTCAAATATACTTTACCATTCTTTCCGAATGCCTTCCAACGGGTTGTTCATGGAGCTAGAAACACCCAATAGTTCCCTCATTCGAGATGCACAATCCTTATTTCCAAAGACTAGTGGTCATTGAGAAATGGGTCCATGATGATTAGGGACTTGCACTGGTTAATAGGATGAGAGGTCAGGATCCTCACACCCTTTTAGGATAAAACTATTGCCTATTCTGGTAAAATCTTATATATTTTATTTAATACAAGTTCATGAATCCTTTGTTCATTCCCAAGTATTACATGGGTCACCCCTAAATTAATGGTCAATTAATAAAATGAATGGATTTAGAATCTTGTGTATTTATACAAGATTCTACATTCATGGATGGATATGTATGTTTATAAGGTTATCCATAAATTGAGCATCTTGACATGTAGATTAGATATTCTTATACTGTTCATCATTATGATGCTGGTTTTAAGACATGAAGTAGGGATTTCTAGAATTTACCATCATCTAGGACACATGAGTTGTTTTGATATTTGGATCAAACCCATAATATTGGCTCCCGAAATATACCCATGTAAGGAATCAGAACTCACGTAGTTTAGTGCTACTTAATGGGGCACATCACCTTTTAAGGTCATGTGATGAGGACCAAACAACGCAATTTAATTTTATGTGACAAGGATATCTAGGAGGAAGGTTCCTAGTAAATATTTGGTGTTGTAATTACAACGAGGAAACCCAAGGGACCTAGAAGAGAAATGAACTCCAAGGTGGGATATTATCCTATCAGGGATATAGCCTAATAAATATAGTGATGAAAGGGAACCAAAAGGAGTATGACCCTCCAGGTTAGAATTGACCCTACTATAAATATGCCCATTGAACATTTGGGTGAATTTGGTTGTTGTATTGGACCTCAAGGAGGCTTCCACAATATTCCTATTGGTCGAGAATCAAATAATATATATTTTTTGGGGATTTAGGGATTCTACCCAAGGAGGAGGCTCTTATTCTTAGTCACTTTGTTGGGGATTATACCTAAGGTGGAGGCTCCTATATCTGGAACTGTGAGGAAAGTCTTAATCATGGTGGTTTGATGGTTTGATTAGGGACTACACATAGAGATATTTCTTCTATCAAGAGTGTGGTTAGGGCTTATACTGGATAAGAGGCTCATTTGAATGGGTATAGTTAGGGCTTATACCGAATAGGAGGCCCCTTTTCTTGGGATCATATGGATTCCATGATTACTAATGAACTCTAAGTCCATGTGAGTCATGTTTAGTGTAAGAAATATAAGGAATTTTTAGATCTAGGAAACCAAACAATCTATTTTTTCTGATGGTGGATGAGGCATGGGACCAATGTATAGGGAAAGAGAGGGCTATGTCTCCCTTCTCGTATATTTTTTTCATATCCTGGGACCAAAGGGAGAGAGGATGAGCTTTGAATGTGCCTTACCCCTCTTTTATTTTGGTTACCTGGACAGTCACATTGACTCATGAATATGACACTACTGGTGAAGAGGAACAGTAGTTTTACCTCTAACAAGAAATTATTTGGGCTTACTCTAAGAGGGATAATATTTTCCCAATTTAAAATAGGATGAGAGAAGGATATAGTAGTATCCCTCATCGAAGGGAACAAAAAATGGATCACATCAATCCTTGTAATAGGGAGGTCCATGTGAGTACCTCCCAGGTCGGGACCCTTTTTACTAGGGTAATGTATGATGAAGAGCATTCCAAGGAACCCCCCTTCAAGGAGGTTACTAATAGGACCTCATTAAACTTGGGTATATACGCTCGAGAGGACACGATGGTGTTCCCAATGATTTGATCATATGTATTTGGAAGTTTTGGGAGAGGTCTTGGCCTGATACCTCACAAGGGGGCCCACTTAGAACATAGAACTTCAAACTAAAAGGGTTGAGGAAGAAGTCCTTTAGAGTAGTACATGGAGGAGCCACAATGGTATCAAACACTACATTTGTGTGGGGTGATTAGAGTTGGAAATAAGAGTGCCTGAGTATTCCCATTTTTCATAGTGTTTTAGTACGTTGTATGAGGTTCTATTGACGTAGCATTTTTCTATCTGGGTATAGGTTTCATCTGTGTAGTGATTTGGTATGCGGGTGTGGGTGCATTCCATGTATCCCTTTTCTACAAAGGTGTGGGTTCCATCCGTGTTGTACTTTTCTATGCGGGTCTGAGTTCCTCCCGCGTAGAGTCTTCATACATGGGGCAGGGATACCTCCACATAGACTTTTGCTATGCAGGGTGATCAACCACCAAGGAGTCATCCACTTATGCTTCTTGGAATAGAATCTGTAGATGGTTTTGGGTTTGTGGATGTTTTAGTGGAATCCTTTTCTACCTTAATACTATGTGGAAGGTTTACCTACTCAGAATTGATGGATTTGGCTCATTTCCTTGAGTTTTCATCCTCCTTTTTTCTATCTTAGACTTTTTTTGTTCCCCATCAGGGGTATTTTATAAAGGATCAGGGATTACTAACCACTAGGATTTCCGGTTTTCCACTATGGTCTATGAGGATTTCTCTTATGGGAGCCCAATTAAGGATGTACCGGCCGACAAACAATTTATCATTTGTGAGGGATGGAAAATATAGTCCACGCTCACAAAATATTTATCATTTGCGGGGGAAGACCATTTTTGGGGAATGGATATCATAGTATATCCCCAAAAACAATTTGGCATCGTTCACAGGTGCTGGTGGACAACGTCCCACCCCGTAAATGATTTCATTTGCGGGACGCCATGTGGAGTTGTAGTCTAAAAGGCATGTATTTCTATACGGAACTACTCCTTCCTTCACAGCTTCACATCCTTCAAGAAGATCATCCTTGGTTTCTTATTCTGAGTTTATGTTTCCATAAAAAAATTTATGCATATATTTTTACCTTCCACTAGGAACTTTTAGGACCCAACAACCACTAAAAACTCTAAAAACCCTTAAACCCAAAAAAATGTAATAAAATGTAAAAAGCCTTAAAACCCTAAAAACTCAAAAGAACCTTAAAAACCCAAAAAACAAAAAACACAAAAAACCCTAAAAAACCATAAAAAACTCAAAACCCTAAAACCCTAAAAACAATAAATGTTCCAAAAAATACCTAAAATCCCTAAAAATATAACACCCCCTAAAAACCCTAAAAACCCTAAGAAAACCATAAAAAAATTAAAACCCCTAAATAGACTAAAAATTATAAAATCCTAAAAACTGCTAAAAACCCTTAAAAACCCTAAAACCCATCAAAATACCTAAAATCCATAAAAATAATAAAAATCCTAAAAAATTCCCCTAACTCTTAAAAAATGTAAAAAACCCTGAAAAACCTTAATAAACACATAAAAACATAAAAACGCTTAAAACCCATAAAAAACCTAAAAACGCTAAAAAACTAGAAAACATAAAAAACATAAAAAACCCTCAAAATCTGTAAGAAAACTATAAACCCTAAAAATCATAAAAAATACCTAAAAATACCTAAAAACATAGAGACCGTAAAAACCCCAAAACCCCTTAAAAAGGTTAAAACCTAAAAACACATAAATCCTTTAAAAAATCCAAAAAATGATAAAAATCCTAAAAGGCATTGAAAACCCTAAAAACCCATAAAAACCAAAGAAACCCCTATAAACATTAAAACCCCAAAAAAACCCTAAAACCCCCTAAAAACACTAAAATATTACTAAAAACCTTAAAACCATTTTCAAACCCTAAAAATGTTAAAAATGTCTAAAAATATTAAAACCACTTAAAAATAAAAAAACCATAAAACCCCTAAAACCATAAACCCCTAAAAGAGTAAAAAATAAAAAATACCCTAAAAACCTAAAAACCATAAAACCCTAAAAACAATAAAAACCCTAAATACCATAAAAACCCTAAAAACACCTAAAAATGTAAAAAACCCAAAAAACCCTAAAAAACACTATGAAAACCTCAAAAATTGGAAAACACTTAAAACCCCTAGAAAACCTAAAAATGAGAAATCCATAAAAAAACATTTAAAACCCTAAAAACCATAAACCCCTAAAAATACATAAAATCTCTAAAAATCATAAACATTATAAAAAATCCATTAAAAACCCCTAAAAATTTATAAATACTTAAAAACCATGAAAAACCTTAAGAAAACCATAAAAAACCAAAAACACTTAACCCCCTAAAAAACTAAAAAACACTTAAACCCTAAAAAAACTAAAAAACCAAAAAAATTAAGCCCCTAAAAACCATAAAAATTCTAAAAACCCATAAAAAATCTAAAAACAACTAAAAAAATTAAAAACACTTTAAACCTCTTAAAACATTAAAAAACTGTAAAAACATTAAAACCCCTAAACCCCCCCTACAACCCAAAAAACAAAAAAACAAAAAAACCCAAAAAATCAGAAAAATTATAAAACCCCAAAACCCCTAAAAACATCAAAATCATAAAAGAGCCATAAAAAAATAAAAATGTAAGAAATATTAAAACCTTTAAAATCCCTTAGAAAACCTTAAAAATATAAAAACACTTTAAACCCCTAAAAAACCTAAAAAATGTTAAAACCCCTAAAAAACTAATAACCATAAACCCCCCAAAACACTCAAAGGCCCCAAAAAATCTAAACATCATAAAAATAGACCCTCCCTAAAAATCGCTAAAAATGTAACACCCCTAGAAACCAAAAAGAAAATACAAAAAACATAAAAAACCTTAAAACACATAAACCCCCAAAAAATCTTAAAAATTCCAATAACCGAAAAACCCATTAAAATCCTTAAAAACTCTAAAACCCCTAAAAAGCATAAAAATCATAAAAAATCCATAAAATCTTTAAAAACCATAAAAACCTAAAGAACACTAAAAACCATAAACCCCCAAAATACCCTAAAAACCACAAAACCACTAAAAACCTAAAAAACCATAGAAACACATAAAAACCCTAAACCGCTAAAAAAATCTAAAAAACATGTAAACTCCTAAAAGCCTTAAAACAGTATCAAAATACTTACAGACCCAAAAAACTCAAAAACCCCTAAAACCTAAAAAAACATAAAAACCCCAAAACCCAAAAAAAACCCTAAAAAACAAAAAACCCAAAAAACTCTAAAACACTTAAAATACTAAAAAATCTATAAAAATGTAAAAACCTAGAGAAACATGAAATACACTATAAAAATATTAAATACCAAAAAAACCATTAATCCCCCTAGAAAACCCTAAAAATCCTCAAAATTGATAAAAACCCTAAAAACCATCAAATTCCCTAAAACCCTAAAAACCCATAAAAATACAAAATAAATATATAAAAATCCATTAAATCGTGAAAACCCTTAAAAACAATAAAAAACTACGACATTCTTAAAAACATAAAATTCGTAAAACCCATAAAAAACCTAAAAATTCTATAAAACTAAAAAACCTCGTAAAAATAAAAAACCACTAAAATTTTAAAAAAAAACCTAAAACCCATAAAAATCAAAAAACCACTAAAATCCCTTTAAACCCCATAAAATGTTAAAAAATTATAAAAAATTTAAAACCCCCAAACACTAAAAATCCCTAAAAATCCAAGAAACCATAATATCCCTAAAAAACCAAAAAAACCATAAAACCCTTCAAAATACCTAAAACCCATAAAAATTTTAAAAATCATAAAAATGCCTTAAAAATCCCCAAAGCATAAAAAACCCTAAAACCCCATAAAACCTATAAGAAAACCATGGAAACTAAAAACTATTAAAACCCCGAAAAAACCAAAAAATGCTAATAACTCGAAAACCCTGAATACCTTAAAAACACTAAAAATCCCTAAACACCAGAAAAATCACAAAAATCTACAAACCCCCTAAAAACATCAAAAACCTAAAAGCCCTGAAAAAACTTGAAAAAAATGTAAACACATAAAACCCAAAAAAAAAATAAAAAACACTAAAAGCCCTAAGGGACCCTAAAAAACCTAAATACCCATAAAAACCATAAAACCCCTAAAACCATAAAAACACATAAAAATAAATAAAAACCCAATAAAAACTCTAAAAACCCTTAAAAATCTATTTTTTTTAATATCTAAAAAACCATAAAAATCCTAAAAATCTCAAAAAAACCATAAAACCCATAAAAACAGACACCCCCTAAAGACCCTTAAAACCCTAAACCCTCAAAATCCATAAAAACACTGAATAACATAAAAAACATCCTAAAAAAATCCATAAAAATCACCAAAAACGTAAAAACCCCTAAGAAAGACATAAAAACCAAAAGATACTTAAAACCCTAAAAAACCTAAAATATACCAAAAAAAACATAAATTTCCTAAATGACCATAAAACCTAAAAAACTAAAGATCCCTAAAACCCATTAAAAACGCTACAAACCCTAAAAATCCCAAAAAAACCTTTAAACCAACTAAAAACTCTAAAAATCATTTAATCCATTTAAAACATTAAAAAACTATAAAAAACCCTAAAGCCACTAAAAACATAATAAAACCATAAAAAATCCATTAAAACCCATAAAACCCCAAACCCCCTAAAATCCATAAAAACCTTAAAAAACATAAAAATCATAAAAAATCTCTATAATCCTTAAAATTTCAAAACATCTAAAAATCCTAAAAACCCAAAGAAAACCTTAAAAACCTAAAAACACTTAAAACCACTTAATAATAATAAATTCTAAAAAATAAAAACCCCTACAAATTATAAAAAGGCTAAAATCCCTAAAAACCCTAAAAATCCATAAAAAACCTAAAAAACCATAAAAAGCCTAAAAAGCCATAGAAATATATAAAAAATGTAAAAAACCGTAAAAATCTAAAAACCCTTAAAAATGTTAATTACCAAAAAATATAAAACCCATAAAAAACCTAAAAACGTTCAAAACCCTAAAAAACCATAAAAGATCCAAAAAACCTAAAAACCCAAAAAATCCCCAAAAAACATAAAAAAAAAAGAAACCCATGAAATCCATAAAAACCACTAAAAACTCTAAAAACCCTTTAAACCCCCTAAAAAGGTGAAAAAACTATAAAAACCCATAAAAACCCAAAATAACACCAAAAAACCCAATAAATCAAAAATAACCTAAAACCCTCAAACACTCAAAAACCTTGAAAACCATAAAAATCCATAAAAATCCAAAAAATCTCTAAAAATCCCTAAAAACATAAAAACCATAAATCCCTAAAAACCCATAGAAGCCCATAAAACCGAAAACACTTTAAACCCCTAAAACCTGAAAAATAATAAGACCCTAAAAACACTAAAACCCTCGAAAACCCTAAAACCCTTCAAAATCCTTAAAACCCTAAATACACATAGAAATACTAACACCCCATAAAAATCCCTAAAAACTAAAAACCCATAAAACATTAAAAAAAACTTTGAAAAATGCTAAAATTATTACAAAACACAAAACCCCCCAAAAAATCCTAAAAATCCTAAAACCCCTAAAACCATAAAAAACTGCAAAACCAATAAAAACCACTAAAACAATAATAACTCTTTTAAACCCTAAAACGTTAAAAATCTCATAATGTCTCAAAAAATCCATAAAACCCCAAAAAAACCATAAAAAACCTAAAGTCCCAAAAAAACCCTAAAAATAAAAAAAAACCCATTAAAACCCAATATAAAATCCAAAAAATACATAAAAACATAAAAATTCATAAAAAAACTGAAAATCCCAATGAAAAGCTTAAAAATAAAAAAACAATTAAAATCCCTAAAAACCTAAAAAATCATAAAAACCATGTAAAACATTAAAAACCATAAAGACCATTAAAATTCATAAAATTCTAAAAAACTATAAAAATCCTAAATAATCACTAAAAATTTAAAATACCAAAAAACCCTAAAAACCCCTCAAAAAAACCTTAAAACCCTAATAGCACATAAACCCCCTAAAAAACCTACAAAACAAAAAAACCCAATAAAACACAAAAAAGAACACGAACAGAATAAAGACCATAAGACATCTAAAAACCATGAAAACCATAAAAACCCCACAAACGCGTAAAACCCTAAAAACCACTAAAACTATAAAAACCCATTAATCCCAAAAACATTTACCAAACTATGAAACCATAAAAACCTAAAATATCAGAAACAACTGAAACCCAAAAACACCATAAAAATCATAAAGAATCCCTAAAAATCCCTAAAAGCATAAAAAACCTAAAAACATTGAAAAAACCCTATGAAAAACTAAAAAAAATAAAATCACTAAAAACCCTTAAAAATGTAAAAACTATAAAACCTAAAAAACCCTAAAAACCCAATGAACCCTCAAAATTCATAAAATTCCTAAAAACCATAAAAATACTTAAACCTATAAAAATCCATAAAAACATAAAAGGCCTAAAACCCTTATAAAAACGTAAAATCCAAAATATAATTTAAACACCTAAAAACCTAAAAAAATGATAAAACCCTGAAAACCCTGAAAACCCCTTAAAATACCTAAATTCCATAAAACCATAAAAAACCATAAAAACCTGAAGACCCACTAAAAACTCAAAAGACCCTTTGAACCCCTAAATACATTAAAAATGATAAGAAAACATAAAGCCCTAAAAAAGTCAAATAAAACCCTAAAAACCACAAAAAACCCTAAATCCCTAAAAATCCCTAAAATAATGAAATAACCCATAGAGTACCTAAAAAATTCCTAAAATAAAAAAGAAGGTAAAAACCCCTAAAACTCCTAAAAATCCCTATGAAACTTTTAAAAACCTAAGAAAACTTAAAACCCCTTAAAAACCAAAAAATAATAAAAACCCTAAAAAACCCTAAAACCCATAAAAACCCTAAAAACCATAAATCCCCTAAAACACTAAAAACCCTAAAACCCCTAAAAACCATCTAAAAACATTAAAAACCCATTACACCCCTAAAAAAGTAAAAAATTTATAAAAAACCTAAAAAATCATAAAACCCTATAAACCATAAAAATCAAAATAAAAGCTCTCAATCCCTAAAAAGCTAAAAAACCATAAAAATCCGAAAAAGTCTCTAAAAACCATTAAAATGTAAAAAACCAAAAAAACCAAAAAAACCCTAATAAATCCTTAAAAATATAAAAACACATAAAAATCTAAAAAACTACAAAAACCCTAAAACTCTAAAAAAACCCTAAAATCCGTCAAAATATTTATAATTCATAAAAACAAATAAAAATACAAAAAAATGTAAAAACCCGTAAAAAATCTAAAAACCCATAATAAAAATTAAAAACCTTAAAAAAATAAAATCCCTAAAAACATAAAAAACACTACAACCATAAAAACCTTAAACACCATAATACCCAAAAACCATAAAACTCCTAAACCTTTAAAAATATTATAAACAACCCTAAAATCTCTAAAAATAATAAAAAACTATCAAAACATTTTAAACCCCTAAAAAATTAAAAAACCACAATACTCATAAAATCCCAAAAAGAACCTAAAACCCTAAAAAATAGTAAAAACTCTCTAACTCCCAAAAAATCATAAAAAACCATAAAAATCCTAAAAAAACCCTAAAAATCCCTAAAAACATAAAAACCCTTAGAACATTAAAAACCCCTATGAAATAATTCAAAACCTAAGGAAACATAAAATCCCAAAAATCCTAAAAAATCTAAACACCCTAAAAACCCCTATAAAACATAAAAACCCTAAAAACATCAAAATCCCTAAAACCTCTAGAAATCCATAAAAATTATAAAAATAACTAAAAATCACTAAAAACCTAAAAAACGTTAAAAACCAGAAAAACCCTAAGAAAACCTTAAAACATAAAAACAATTAAAACCCTAAAAACATATTAAACACTAAAAACACCAAAGGACCCCAAAATCCATAAAAAACCCTAAAAACCATAAAAATACATATGAACTAAAAAAACTAAAAACCATAAAACCCTTAAAAATCCCCAAAAATATAAAAAACCCTTTAAAACCCTAAAAATAATAAAAACCCTAAAAATATTAAACCTATAAAAAACCCTAAAAAACCATAAAACATTAAAAACCCTCAAAATACCTAAAAACCATAAAATCCATAAAAATTCTACAGAATTCTTAAAAATACCGAAAATGAATAAACCCAAAGTTCCCTGAAAAATTAAAAGAATACATTAAAAATATAAAAAAACTTAAAACAACTAAAAACTGTAATATTCGTGGGAATGATTCTAGAAACATCAAGAATTAATATAGGAAAAGTAAATAGAAGTCCCATTGTCCTCCACTATAAATCCCCCCAATAACCACCTTAAGAATTGAAATCCTAATGTCTTCTTCCAAGACTCCAAGACCTTTGTGGCATGACTAAATGATTCGTTCTATATTGAGGTCCTCACTCTTGATCCACCTCTTAAACAGATTAAGGTACCAGCAATCGCCCTAGTTGAGGTGATGGCTAGTAGCCTGGGAATTTCTATCACTGAAAATCCTTATACTAGGGAGCATATTGATCAGTTGAATCCTAATGACTAGATGACTCCTCCCATGAATTTTGTTGATTCACATATTAATCCAGAGCTAAGAGTTACCCTTTAGTCTGAGAATAGGAACCCTACAACTGACCCTTCTCCACCTAATGTGGTTGGGGAATGTCCTACTGATACTGTTCTGAACACCCCCCATCTTTAAGGAATTCCTAATCCTAGGGAAATGGTTCATCATAGTGACTTAGAGAGTCAATAAATTACTATGGGATATATCCCCATTATCAATTTCATGCACCATCAGGTCATGCTTCTACTGAACCAATGGTCCCCCTCTAAGTCGAGGGGATGGAAGCTATTATTTCTCCTTTTGATATAGTGGAATTTGGAATCATAAAACTCTATATGTACCCAATCACGAAACACTGAAGTCTCAATATTGTAATGGGTAGTGCATCTATCTCATGTAAATGGACCTCATTCCCATCCAGGTCTAGGAGAAGGCCTCCTCTTCTTACCATGCAACATCAGTTCATGAAGGGGACTCTCCTTATCACATTGTGTAGATACATGGGTCTCCTAAGCCCTCTGTATAGTTAGAGGTATACACCCAACATAATAATGCACTTAAAGTTGATTCCTTATGTAAAATGAATGGTTTCACCTCCAAACCCTCCTATATCCCTATAAAATATATTATAGGCATGATAGTGCAATACCCATCACAAAATTCCATTCTTGAGTGAGGCTAGTAAGAATTTTTTACTCTGGTGTCCATAGGTAAGGATTCCAAAAGAACAACGGGTGGTGAACCACCAAAGAAAGGTGCATCCTCCATCAATAAATTCACCCCACTCAGTGGTCAATACTAGGATAATACTATTGAGGATGAGGATGAGGATGATGAGTATTCCCAACCCACTAAGTATGGTGACCATATGTATGGATTCAAGGAATACAAACAACTCATGAAGCTTATAAAAAGACCTAAGAAATAGGAAAAAATTATAAAGGGAAGGGAAATCCTTTCAACAATAATACAAAGAAATAGAGATGGGATCACCCTAGGGGATGGAATTTGAATTAATGAAGATCTTGGTTTTGAAATTTCTGAGGGCTTTGGAATTCTTCCATGGTAACAACCCTTAGGAATTTTCTTATCTCCAATAGGATAATGATTTTTGGAAAAGTGTAACCCAGGATGAACATAAAAAACCATAAGGATTTTAATTGTTCTTCTCTTGGATACTATCTTTTCTCACACAGCATATATGATATTTTTGTGGAAACCTTATGGGCCCTTATGCATGATTACATCCATCTCCATTCATTTGAGATGATCCCTTAGCTTATATCTCTCTTAATCCACTTTAATGGTGCGGCCAATACCCTCTATTTTTTGTATTCATCCTACCTATATATCATAAGAAGGAATCTTTAGAAAAAATTGATAAATATAAATGAGGATATGGATTACAATTATAAAAGCATTAGTGACTTCCATATTGTTCTGATACCAGATGAAAAGATAGGCTCTCATTTCTCCAGAACTATTACTGATGAATTATCTTGATTTATTTACCACTATAACCTCAATGAGGTTCCCATCACTGGAGATGACTTCACATGGGTTAGATTAACCATCAATGTAAGGTAGGAAAGTAAGATTGATAGATGTTTCTACGAGATCAATGACGGGGGTTTCCCCACTTCTCTATCTAATCTCACTCTTCCCAAATTTAATTCGGAACATAATCCTATAATTATTGACATCTTGATGGATAAAATGAGGTCATCCACAATTCCCTTTAAATTTAACAATGATTTTCTCACTATCTCAGGATGTATGGAGGTGTTTATAAATGGATGGAGTAACATATTTGTTAAAATCCCCCTCTAAATTGTGTATTTAAGTCTTAAGAAAATAAAGGGTCTCCTGAGGGAGTGGAGTAAAAAATATTTTTTTGAGGCTGGGAGATGACATTAAGGCTACTGAACATCATCTTTCTGATCTTCAAATCTCCAACTAGAATCAAAATTCACCTTATCGTTAAGAGATCCAGCTCCATACCATTTTGGATGACTTCTTAGCTCTCATGGAAAGGATTATAAAGAATCAATTCAATGTTAAATGGCTCAAATATAAAGATAGTGACTCAATGTTCTTTCATCGAATACATAGGGAGAATAAATACAAGAGGGGAATGGATACCATCCAAATAAATGGTTCTATTTTCACATATAAGAAGGACTATCATACTCTATTGTGTATTAATTCCAAATTCTCTACAATGATGATATCAATAGAAACAATATTCAACTTTCTGAATATATTTTTCTTGTATTGAGGAGCATTATAACATTGACTCAACTACTCCCCCCTTTGAGGAAGAGGTCAAAAATTCCTTGTACTCATTGAATATGGGGAGTGCAGCAGGTCCGAATGGCTTTAGTAACAAGTTCTTCATGTTATAATGGGACTTCATGCATGTGGAGATCACTATTTCCATTAGGGTATTATTCCTTTGTATAGTTATCCACCATGTAATTAATTCCCACTTTATTTCCTTAATTCTAAAGGCTAAAAATTCAATTCATATAAGGGAATTCCAGCATATTCCCATTGGGATCTCCATTACAAAAATCATTAGAAAAATTCTGACCATGATGTTGGGTAAGATTAGGTAGAATATTATCACACCAAATCAATTTGGATTTTTCTCAAAGAAATATCCAAAATTTCATCTATATAGCCTCCGAAGGTATCAACATCATATGGAAGGAAACTGGGCATGTGAATTTTTCTCTAAAAATCAACATCTCAAAGGCTTTTGACTCTATAAAGTAGAGTTTCTTCTTTTATATACAGAGAAAATATGGGTTTCCCCCATATTAATTGAGATGATATCAACCATCTTGACATGTTCAAGGGTTTTAATCCTTATAAATGGATCCCTAAAGTGGTTCTTTAAATGTTCTCGTGGTGTTAGGCAAGGAGAAATAATCTCAAACATCCTTTTTTTCAATTATTGAAGACTATATTAGTCGTTGCACCATTGACCTCTCCCATGATGGTATTTATAGGCTCATAAGTGCAGGAAGAGATCTTTATGTTCCATCCCACATCTTATATTTGGATGATATCCTTCTCTTTGGGAAATCCACCAAATAAACCCTTGGATCAATTGAAAGGATCTTTCAACACTATGAAAAGGTGTCAAATCAATCAATTAGTGGGAATAAGTATTTTATGGTCTTTAGAAAAGGGATTTCAGCCTCTAGGAAAATTAGAATATATTGGTATCTTGGGGTGAAAATGGAATTTTTACCTATTGAATACCTAGGTATCCCCCTATTTTGGGGAAATGTAAAAATATGCCATAGTGAAAATATTTCAATCAAGATTACCAACCAAATGCCTAAATGGAATGGTAAATATATATCTCTAGTGCATAGGCGGGGGTGGGGACTTCATGATTAACTCCATCATCACCTCGATGTTTGTGCATGCTTTCTCTATTTAAAAAATTCATAAAAATCTCTAAAAATATACAAACAAAAAAAAACATAGAAACCCCTATGAAAACATTAAAAACCTAAAAACAGATAAACCCCCCAAATGCTAAAATGATAAAAACAGTAAAATACCTTAAAAACCTTAGAAGCCTTAAAAACCCTAAAAATATCTAAGAACCCAAAAAATAGAAAAATACGAAAAAATCTCAAATAAATCCTAAAATTTTTCAAAACCCTAAAAATCGTGAAAACCCATAATAAACCTAAAAACACTAAAACCTCTAAAAAACCTAAACAAAGACTAAAAACACTAAAATAACCTAAAACACTAAAAACCCATAAAACCTAGAAAAACCTAAAAAAACCTTAAAACCCTAAAACCCATAAAACCCTAAAAACCCTGAAAATCACTCGATTGCACTTTAAACCACTAAAAATGTTAAAAAATATAAAAAACCATAAATTCTATAAAAATAAAAAAACCCTAAAAAACCATAAAAACCCAAAACCCCAAAAACAATCCTGAAACCTTAATAACCTACCCCCCCCCCCCCAATCCCTAAAAATCCAAAAAAATGTAAAAAATCCATCAAAACATAAGAAAACCATAAACCCCTAAAAAAATTAAAACCCATAAAACCTAAAAGATAGTAAAACCCATAAAAACCCTAGGAACCCAAAAAACCATAATCCCCCTAAAATCATAAAAAACCTAAAACCCATTAAAACCCTAAAAACAAATCAAAACTCTAAAAATCCTTTTTAATAACTAAAAAAATTAAAATACTAAAAAATCCATTAATAGTTTTTGAGAAAAGGAAAAAAGCCGAGACATGAGATTATTTTAACATACAACCATTTTGCGAGGTTGGGAGCTGTGGATATTTTGGACTATAAGAGGGGGAGGAACGAGATGACAGATCAGGGAGAGATGTGGGCTAAAGTTGTTAGGGATGAAAAAAACATCCTGTGGATCTTTAGGAAGAGATTATACTCCCTATTTGTTAATATGTGGGACAAGAGGTGGTGGAGAAAAATCCTTTACTTGTTGTTGATAAAGTGTCGGAGCATGGAGAGGTGTAGGTTGATGCTGCTAGGAATATGGACTAGCCAATTGAAGTCTTTCAGTCTAAGCTACATGAAGACCAGGAAAACCTATCCACATTTTAAATACGGAGCCATAAGACTGAAGAGAAACTGGAATCGAGCCATACTCTAGTTTTGTATGAGACTGTACCCCCGTGTGTTGAGCTGTCTGAAAAGATAATGTTGAACTGTATGGAAATAAAATGTGAACATCATTAGAAGGACATCCTACTGGAGCCTGTTCTGAAGTAGGATGTGCATTTTGTTTGGGATGATGATGAGTTAGCTGCAAGGTTAGGGGAAATCTTTGAGGAAAGTGATGACATGATTATTTCAAATATGGCCCAGATTAGGAGGGAGAAGGATTTGATGGGTGACCCTGGTTTTTTTCCTACATTCATGCCCTAGGAAGAGGAAGCATAGGACTGACAATGCAATTTCTCCCGGAACTAGAATCCATAAAGGTGGGATAGATATTGCGGCTATGGAACATGGGAAAGATGTTAATTCCAAGACTAGGGTGGTGAGTGATGATGGTTTGTAGCAGGGCAGGAAAGTGGAGCTTGGAGGTATTTCCTCTGCTCCACTGAAGAGGAGGTCAAGGAGGGATTACTCTACTCTTCCCAGGCCAATTGTTACCAGAGCATCTTCCAAGGCCTCCAAGTCCATGGAGAAGCATTGGCCTTGGTACATATATACCAATACTTTTGTTGACATTGAATGTTATAGGAAGGCTACGTCGTAGGGGGACAAGGAAGACTACGATGCGTATTCGGGATATGGAGCAGATGGATACCCTTATGGGGATGGTGGAGAGGTCGACCGTTTTGATATGTGGTTTCTTTTGGGAATTGGTTGTTCCAGCCTACAATTTCCTTGTCTTTTTCACTCTATTTTATATATATACATTTTGGGGGACTAGGAATAGCATGGTCCTGCGCCTTCTTTGCCCCAAAAATCCCTTAAAAATCCTCAAAAACAGTAAAAAACTATAAAAATCCTAAAAAATCTCTAAAATGCCTAAAAACATAAAACAATTAAAAACCTTGAACCCTCTAAAAGCCCTAGGAAATCCTTAAAAACATAAAAACACTTAGAACACCTAAAAATATAAAATTTTGAAAAAACCCTAAAAACCCTTAAAAACCCAAAAAAACACTCAAAATCTATAAAAAACTTAAAAACCGTAAAATACTAAAAAGGCATTAAAATATCTAAAAACATAAAAAACCATGAAAACCATGAAAATATTATGAAAATATTATAAACCTAAAACACTTAAAACAATAAAAAGCCAAAAAATGCAAAAACAACATAAAAACCCAAAAACCTTAAAAACAAAAAAACACCAAAAAACCATTAAAAACATATAAAACCCATTAAAAACCATAAAATACATAAAAACTGCAAAAAATATTTAATTCCAAAAAATCACTAAAAACCCTAAAATACATTAAAAACCATAAAAAACTAAAAAAACCCCGAAATACACAAAAAACCATATGAGTTTTAAATACCCAAACTATCCCAAAAAACCCCAAAGATACCTAAAAACCGCCAAGATACCTAAAAACCCCAAAAAAATAAAAAGCCTATAAAATATTAAAAAACCTAAAAATCACAGAAATTCAAAAAACACGAGAAACACTATGAAATCCTAAGAGAACATTAAAATCCTAAAAATTGTGAAAATCCCAAAAAACCTAAAAAACCCTAAAAACCATAAAAATCCACAAAAATCCCTAAATATCCTTAAAAATAAAAAATCCATAAAAACATGAAAATCCCAAAGAAAAACATAAAAACCTAAAAACACTTAAAACCCCAGAGAATCCTAAAAATTCTAAAAGCCATAAAAACCCCAAAAAACCAAAAAACCCCTAAAACATAAAAAAACATAAACCCACAAAAACTCTAAAATCCACTAAAAACTCTAAAAACCCTTCAACCCCAAAAAAACATTAAAAAAGCACTAAAACCCAATAAAATTGTAAAAAATAAAAAAACACATAAAAACCAGAAAAACCATAAAAACCCTAAATTCCATAAAAAGTCCTAAAACCCCTCAAAATACCAAAAAACCCAAAAAACCATAAAAATTTCAAAAAATCTCTAAAAAATCCTAAAAATATAAAAATACATAGAAACCATGGAAACCTATAAGAAAAAATTAAAAACCTAAAGACCCAAAAAACATTTAAAAAACTAACAAAAACTAAAAACACTAAGAACCCTAAAAACCCTAAAAACATAAAAATATTAAAAAATGATAATAACCCATTAAACCCTAAAAACCACCAAAAACACTAAAAACCATTTAAAAACATAAAAATTCTAAGAAATTCAAAAAACCCTAAAAACGTAAAAACCCTTAAAAACTGAATAATCCAATAAAAACACTAACAACCGAAAAACCATCAAGAACCCTAAAAACAATAAAAAAATATAAGAATATTATAAAAGCATTAAAAATCCCTAAATATGTTAAAAATCCTAAAACGTGTAAAAACCCTAAGAACAATTTAAATCATTTAAAATAGTTTAAACCCTTCAAAACGTAAAAAATTCTAAAAACCCTAAAAACCAACTCCCCCTAAAAATCCGTAAAACCCCTAAAAATCCATAAAAACCATAAAATCATAAAAAATCAATAAAAATCCCTAAAAACATAAAAAACATCTAAAAAACATAAAAAAACTATGAAAACATTAAAAACCTTAAAACACTTAAAACCCCTAAAACCCCTAAAAACCTAAAAGGACTAAAAACCTTAAAAACCTTAAAACCCTAAAAACCCATAAAAACCCTAAAAATCAACAAAACTCCCAAAATCCATTAAACCCCACAAAAAGTTATAAAACAATAAAAGCCTTAAAATTGATAAAAAACTCAAAAACCCCTATTAACACAAAAAACCCTAAAGACCCTAAAAACCCTAAAAACCCTGAAAAACCAAAAAAACCCAAAAAACAAAAAATCCTAAAAACCATAAAATACCTAAAAATGTAAAAATCCAATAAAACTCTAAAAACCCCTAATATATCCTTAAGAACCTGAAAAACATTAAACCCCTAAAACTAAACCCTAAAACCCTAAAAAACCCTAAAACCCCTCAAAATCCCTAGAAACCCTAAAACCAAAAAATCCCTAAAATCCATAAAAATATAGAAAACTCAAAACACTGAAAACAACTAATAAAACCATAAAAACCTAAAAACAGATAAAACCACTAAAAAACCTAAAAATCCCTAAAAACCCTAAAACACTAAAACCCCCAAAAAATCATTAAAACCAATAAAATAATTAAAAACACTAAAACCTGTAAACATAAAAAAATAATAAAAACAATAAAAAACATTAAACCCATAAAAGTGTTAAAAAACTATAGAAAACCATTAAAACCCTAAAAGATAAAAAAACCATAAAACCCCAAAAAATCATAGAAACCCAAAAAACCGAAAAAACCCTAAAAATCATAAAAATCCAAATAAAAAATTAAAAATCCTTAAATACATAAATACACTAAAAAACCCTAAAAACTCTAATAAGTCCTTAAAAACCTGAAAACACATAAAACCCCAAAAATTTTCTAAACAACCTAAAAACCCTAAAAACTATAAAAATCCCTAAAAACGCTTAAAATACCTAAAAAATATAAAAACATTAATAATCCTAAAAAATCCCTAAAAATCCCTAAAAATCCTAAAAAAGATAAAAAACAATAAAAAACCCTCAAAACCCCAAAGAAACCATTAAAAACAAAATAACACTTAAAATCCCTAAAATCATCAAAAAGCTAAAAACCCAAAAGGACCCAAAAACTAAAAAACCCCTAAAACCCATAAAACCCTAAAAGACCGTTAAAAACCCTAAAAACCCATAAAAACCATAAAACGACTAAATAATATAAACCCCCTATAAACCCCAAAAACATTTAAATATTATAAATATACTAAAAGCACTTAAAACCCATATAAACTAAAAAATAATAAAAACCCTAAAAACCCTGAAAAACTGTAAACACCCCTAAAAACCCTAATGGAAATTGTAGAAACCCATAAAACCCCTGAGATAGGATTCCACCGCTCTTGCCCGAGGTCTCTCTTTTGACACTACATTTTTTAGGGTTTCCTTGGGGATTACTTCAGGTCGGATTTGATTTTCTAAGTCTCTGCCCTCCAACTTCGACCTCCTACAGTTTGGATAGGATGGTGGTTTTTATCTGCGGTGGTGATGACTCAGACTTTGTGTGTTGTTACTTTCTTCTTCAACTACTCTATAGATGAAATGCGATGGACTGATTTTCTTGGTTGTCGGTGATGTGATCTCCCCTTACATGCTCAGATCTGAGCTTCGGGGAATTTTGGTGTTATCTCTGGAAATGAGACAGTTTTTTGGAGGATGTGGAAGGCGTGGTGCCAAATTCAGTGAAAATGCATTATAGACACGCTGTTCAGACTATAGATGGTTATGTTTTTCTATATTCAGTGAATTTGTCTTCCATGAGAGGTTCCCTTGCTCTGTATCTCATCTATGGAAAGGGTTAGTTGCTGGTGCCCTTCAGATTCATCATCTTTGGAGGTTGAACAGGCTGTTGTGGTCTCTGATCAGTCTAATTTGGCTTGCGGCAAAGCAGATGGATCTTTGGTGGTGATAATTCTTCCTGGAAATTAGCTGCATATTGGGGTGGACTTCGCAGATCTATGGATTCCTCGCGAAGATTAGTGGAGTTGGGGGACTCAACGATGGAGAAGATTGTTTCGGAAATTGGTCCTCGAGGTAGTGATGGGCTATCTCAGATCCTATAAACATGAGGCGTAGACAAGATCAGGTTGGAATCGATCTGTATACAAGATGAAGGTTCGTATTTCCGGATTTTATCTCGTGGATCTATTTCATTCTGTTAATGAAGGGATCATTAAGTTTTGTTGTGCTATGGCTGCTATGTTGGACTGTGGCATCCTGTGTTGTGGTTGGTTTGGTTGTGAATCATCGAGGGTGATGGATATTGGTTCGGTTGATTGGTGTTGGATGTTGTCGTGTCTTTGGGTGCTGTGGATGGATTCTAGGCATTGGTTCTGGTTGCCCTATGATCCTAGATGTGCTACTAGGGGTGAAATGATGGAAGCTGACCAGATAAGAGGTGATGGTTGATGGAATCTATGTTGCTGGGTGATGTTTACTGCTTGGTTGGGATGTGATGAAAGCTACTGGTGCTTGGTGATGGTTGTTTCTTTGCTGGGTGGTGATAAAGGTGGTACTAGATGCTAGAATTTGAGCTACTGGATGCTTGGCCCAGAGGTATACCTTGGCCCTGGAAAGTGTTGAAGGATATGCTGAAGATGAAGGTAATGGATGGTAGAATATGTGTTGTGAGATGTTGGTTGCTGATTGGCTGGGAGGTGCTTATGGAGATGATTGTGAATGTCTACTTTGTTGGGCATCTGTGTGTTTTTTGGGTTTTGGGAGTTTATGGTTTTGGGGATGTTAAGGGTTTTTGGGTGTGGTGTGTTTAACCCCTCCCCTCCCTTTTCAACAGCGTATTTTTTTCTAATAAATTTGGGGCAGTCAGGAATAGCCTGACCCCCGAAACTTCCTTGCCCTACAAAGCCTAAAAAAGTCCCTAAAAACCTTACAAATGAAAAACCCTAAAAAACCCTAAAAACCACAAAAAACTAAAAAATATATTTAAACCACTAAAAAAGTTAAAAAATGCTAAAAAACCATAAAACTGTAAAAACCCTTAAAACTCCTCACAATACATACAACCCTAAAAACCCATATAAATCATAAGAAATAAATAAAAAATCCTAAAAACATAAAAAATAATAAAAACCCATAAATCCCGAAGAAAACCTTAAAAACCAAAAATAACTTAAAATACCTAACAACAAAAAATGATTAAAAACACAAAAAAACCCCTAAAAGCTGTAAAATACCGTAAAAACCCTCAAAATCCATAAAAACCATAAAAAACATAGAACACTAAAAAATTCAAAAAAATACCTAAAAATGTAAAAAACCCTCTAGTCCAAAAAAACATTAAAAACTTTAAATTGTAAAAACACTTAAAACCCTTAAAACCCTATAAAATGCTAAAAACCTAAAAGAACCTATAAACCTAAAAACCCATAAAAATATATAAAAACAATAAAACCCCTACAAGAATTAAAAACCATAAAAACCCATAAAACCCTAAACCTACTAAAAACTGTGAAACCCATTGAACCCCTAAAAATGTTAAAAACTCAAAAAACCATTAAAAAACCTAAAAAACCCAAAAATCCCCAAAAACCCAAGAAAAGCATAAAAACCCTAAAAACCTAAAAAACCAAAACTCCTCCAAACACCTTTAAAACATAAAACCCATAAAAATTAAAAAAAACCTTAAAAATATCTAAAAATTTAAAAACCAAAACAACCCTGAAAACCCCTAGGAAAACCTTAAAAACCTAAAAACACATAAAACCCCTAAAAACCTAAAATTGCTAAAAACCCTAAAACCCATAAAAACCCTCAAAATCAATAAAAACCATAAAAATCCCACAAATCACTAAAAATCCACTACGAACTCTAAAAAACCACCTTAAAACCCTAAAAACATTAAAAAACTCTAAAACCCGTAAAACATTAAAAAACTAATAAAAACACTAAAAACCCTAAAACCATAAATAACTTATAAATCCCTAAAATTTCCTAAAATCAATAAAAAACCCATAAAAGTCTAAAAAATCCAAAGAACAACATAAAAATCTAAAAACATTTAAAAAAATATAAAGATAAAAAAATCCAAATTCCCTAAAAATCCCTAAAACCCTCAAAATAATTAAAAACCCCCAAAAAATAAAAATCCTAAAAAGGATCTTAAAATCCCAAAAAACATAAAAAACCATAAAAACCTTGAAAAAATTGAAGTAAACCTGAAAAATTGAAAAGCACTAAAAACCCTTAAAAACCAAAAAAATGTTAAAAGCCCAAAATGACCCTAAAAATTATAAAAACCCATAAAACCCATAAAACCCCTAAAAACCTAAAGAAAGAGATGGCACCGCTCTCCCCTGGGATCTCTCTCTGGACGCTGCGCTTTCTAGGGTTTCCTCCCCGAATCTTCAATGGTGGCTTCAATCTGGCGTTCTTCTGCTCCTCTTCTGTCGTCTCCCTCTCGACTACTTTCCCTTGGTGGGAGATTTGCGCTTCGGTCGAGGTGAGTACTCTCATCTGTGGATGCAAGGGATGAGGTTTCGTTCAGGCGGATCCTTTCCCCGACGAGATTTGGTGTTCCTCCGAGCTGCGTGGTGGAAGATGGTGGTTACAGAGGGCGTTGGGTCGATCTGTTGGTGGTGCTCTTGGTTTGATGGAGTGCGCGTTCAGGTCTACTGGTCAAATACATGCGTTGAAGCTTCAGGTTTGACCTTCTGGTCCCTTGGATCTATCCATTTTTCTCGCTATTGACATGGGGTGGCTCAAGTTGTGCTAGGATATGGATTTTTTTTCTAGTCTACAGTTTGTTGGGGTACCAAAGCGGTTCCTTTGGTCCCCTGCTTTATGATGATAATTTTGGTTAGAGCTAGCTTCTTGTGGATGATCTTGTTTGGTTCGAATTCTGCTATGATTTGGTTTTGGTTTATGCTTTACTCTGGTACCAAAGTAGTTTTTTTGATCCCAAGATGCTGGTTTTGTTTGCTGACTGTGATACGAGGTGTTGTGGTTTGGTCGTGCTTTGTGGACTGGGTGTTGATGGAAGGGCCCTTTGGGTTGCGGATCTGGTGGTTCTTCACCCTTGGCTATGCTGCTGGGTGCGCTATGCTGGAATATTTCTTGTTCTCTGGCTGAGATGCATTGCAAATGATTTTTTTTCTGTTGGTGTTGGTGATTCTGTTCTGCTGGAAATGGACCTGTTTCAATTTTGGTTTCTGCTATGCTGTTTTGCTGCTGGTGTGGTTATGATTCGATGTGTATGCTGGCTTGTGGGTTTGTTGTGTGGTTACAGATGTTTTTCTGCTTTTGGGTGCTACGGATTTGTTTCCGGGTGTGCTTCTGGGTGTGAGTTGATGAAGGCTGATTGGTTTGAAGGCGATTGTTACTGCAGGTGCTTGGTAAGGGGTGTTGCTTCACCCCTACATGACGAATGTGAGATTTGTGACTATGGTGCTGATGGTTCTATGCGGTTTATCTGGGAACTGCCGAAGGGATGTGGGTCTAGGACTCTGGTAGCTGGTTGCTGGTTGTTGTTTGGCTGGGAGGTGCTGGATGCTGGTTTTTTTGAGTTTAGATGCTGGTCGTTTGTTAGCTGTGAGCATCTGGATGCTAGTTGATGCTGGATGATGGTGTTGGCTTCTTGGTTTTGTGGGTTTTCTACGTTCTTATTTTTCATTTTTGATTTTCCTTTTTTTACGTGTGTTGTAAGGGGTTTTCAGGTGTGGGTCATTTGACCCCTCTCCTCCCTTGTCTATTGTGTCTCTTTTTTTCCTTGCTAATAAATTTGGGGGGCCGAGAATAGCCTGACCCTCGAATCTTCCTTGCCCTAAAAATCTAAAAAAAATCCTAAAAACCCAAAAACCCCTAAAAAATCACCAAAACTATAAAAACCATTCAAACCCATAAAAACATTAAAAAATTCTAAAAACCTTAAAAACCTAAAAAAATCAAAAATCCCTAAAACCAAAGAAAACCCTAAAAACCCTAAAAACCATAACAAACAACAAAACCTCACAAAAAACATAAAAATCATAAAACTCCTCAAAAATTCCTAAAATACATAAAAACATATAATACCTTAAAAACCATGAAAAACCCAAAGAAAACCTTAAAAACCTTAAAACACCCTAAAAATGTTAAGAACCTTTAAAACCCTAAAACCCCCTAAAAACCTTAAAAACCTTAAAAATATAAGAAAATGATAAAAACACCCAATGAACAATAAAATACTTTAAAACACATAAAAGAGTTAAAAAAAACTTTAAAAATGATTAACAACCATAAAAAATTAAAAATCGCCAAAAAACCATAAAACACTAAATACCCTAAAAAACACTTACAAAACATAAATAACCGTAAAAACCCTACAAAATATGAAAAAAATTAAAAAAACCCTAAAACCCCATAAAAACATAAGAACCCCTAAAAACTAAGAAAAATACTAAGAAAACCATAAATAGCTAAAATCACTTAATACCCTTAAAAAACCTATAATACACTGAAAACCATAAAACCCCAAAAACCCTAAAAAACCTCAAACCCCTCAAAAGCCTTAAGGACCCTAAAAACCCATAGTAATTATATAAAAAACATATAATCCATAAAAACTAAAAAAACACTCAAACTTTGAAAACCCCTAAGAAAACCTCAAAAATCTAAAAACACTTAAAATTCCAAAAATCCTAAAAATGATAAAACCGATAATAACCAAAAAATCATAAAACCATTAAAACCCATAAAAACCTTAATGAATCCTAAAACCCCATAAAAACCCTAAAACCACTAAACCACTAAAAACCCTTTAATCCCTTAAAAATGAAAAAAAACAAAATAAATCCATAAAACACTAAAATGGTAAGAATCCTCAATAACTCAAAAAAACCATAAAAACACTAAAAACAATAAATACCCCTAAAGATAATAAAAACCCATAAATAAAAATAAAAAATCCAAAGAATCCCTAAAAATCCCTAAAATAATAAAAAAACTCTAAAAACCTAGAAAAACCCTGTGAAATATTTAAAAACCTAAAAACACTTAAAATCATTAAAATCCTAAAAATTCTAAAAATACATAAAGCCCTAAATCCCTAAAACCCATAAAAACTATAAAACCCCTTAAAACCTTAAAAAACAAAAAAAAAACCATTAAATCCCTAAATTATAATATAAAAAATTCAAAAACCCTTCAAACCATAAAAACATTAAAAAGATCTAAATTTTTTTAAAAACCCTTAAAACAAAAAAAATATAAAAAACTCTAAATACCCTAAAAACAATAAAAATACTAAAAAGAACATAAAACCCTTAAAAACCCATAAAATGATAAAATCCTTAAATGTTTCTAAAAAAAATTTAAACCACTAAAAACCATAGAATCCCAAAAACCATTAAAAATATCAAAACCCATAAAAAACCCTAAAAATCACTAAAAACAGTAAAAATATTTTAGAAACCAAAAAAAGATACAAAACACTATAGAACCTCAAACCCCACCAAAACTCAAAAAACCCTAAATACCCAAACAAAACTAAAAAACTCCCTAAAAACCCTAAAACCCCTAAAAACCACAAATCCCTAGAAATGATAAAATCCATTGAAATTTAAAAAAACCTAAAATATTGAAAACCCTTAAGAAAACCATAAAAATCTAAAATCACTTAACACCCCTAGAAACATAAAAAATAAAAAAAACCTAAAAAACCCTAAACACCTTAAAAACACTAAAAACTATACAAAACCCTAAAACCCAATAATCCCAAAAAAAATCTTGATACCTATAAAAATACTAGAAATCCATAAAAATCCCAAAAAACAAAAAAACCCTAAAAACCCTAAAAACCGTAAGAAATCTTCAAAAACCTAAATCAACACTTAAACCCCCTAAAAATCTAAAAACTGCTAAAAACCTAATAACACCGAAAATACCCCAAAAACCACAATAAAATAAAAAACCTATTAAAACATTAAAAACCCTAAAAATCCATAAATGATCTTAAAACCACTAAAAACAATAAAAATATTTAAACACCTAAAAACGATAAAAAACACTAAAAACCTTTAAACCCCTTAAAAATTAAAAAAATCCCTAAAAACCACCAAATCCATAATAAATCTAAATGACCCTAAGACCCCTGAAAATCTATAAAAGGCCTAAATTCCAAAAAAATATCCATAAAATCCCTAAAACCCACATAGCATAAAAAACCCTAAAAACTAAAAAAAATACCTAAAAACAAAAAAAAAATCCATAATAAACATAAAAGACACTAAGGCCCCTAAAAATTCATAAAAGGCATAAAATCCATAAAAGTCCATAAAAGCCCTAAAATCCAAAAAAATAAAAAACCCTAATAACCCTAAAACCCTATGAATAACATAAAAAGTAAGACACTTAAAACCCCTAAAAACATAAAAAACACTAAAAACCCCAATAACCCTAAAGACCACTAAATCCCTAAAACCCCTTAAAAACTTAAAAAACCATAAAAATGCTAAAAAGATCTAAAAATACATAAATAATTAAGAAACAATTAAACCAATTAAAAATAATTAGAAAACTATAAAAATGTATGAAAACACAATCCCCTTAGAATCCTAGAAAATTCTAATAACCCAAAAAGACCCAAAAAACCCAAAACACTTAAAAATCAAAAAATCCCTAAAAACATTAAAAAAACCCTAAAACCACATTAGTACCATAAAATCCACTGAAAAATATAAAATCCCTTTATAACCCTAAAAAGATTAAAACACTATTAAAATCTTTAAAAACCCTAAAATCTAAATAAAACCTCCAAAAAAGTTAAAAAACCATTAAACCCCTATAACCCTTGAAACACAAATAACCCTCAAAATCCCTAAAACCCTAAAAACCATAAAAATCCTAAAATATCCCTAAAAATAATTGAAAAAATAAAACACCTAAAACCCCTAAAAACCCTAAGAAAAAAATAAAACCAAAAAACATATAAAACACATACAAAACCTAAAAACCCTATGAAAACTCTAAAACCCCTAAACCCCCTAAAACCACTAAAAACCCTAAAAAACCTAAACCTATAAAAACAACAAATAACCACAAAAACTCTAAAAACCTTTTAGACCTATTAAAATAATATTTAATTGTAAAAAACCATTAAACCCTAAAAAAATAACCTGAAAAACTAGAAAACCCAAAAAAATTTCTAAAACCCCTTCAAACTAAAAAACCATTTAAACCATGTAAACCATAAAATACTAAGAAACCCCCTAAAATCTATATAGCCCACGAGGCATGGGTGAGTTGGTTAGCGGAAGTGGCATCCTGACCCCGAGGTTTTGGGTTTGACTCCTCTCAAGATAACGTGCACTATATGAATTTATCACCTCTTATGGGGCCCTCTACCCTGTGTGGAACTGGCCTGAAAGCTTGGGTGCGGTTACACATGGGACTGAAGCCGGGGGAGTACATAAAGACACTCGGTGGTGGGTGATGTCCCACCTATAACGTGTAACTCCTTGGGCCTAAAAACCCAGTGTACTTTTTCCCACGGGGCATGGGTGAGTTGGTGAGCCGCGATGACATCCTAGCCCTGAGGTTCCGTGTTCAAGTCCTCCCAAGGAAATGCACACTATATGCATTTATCACCTCTCGTGGCCCCCTCTACCCCGTGTGGAATTGGATTGAAAGCCCGGGTGTCGTTACACCTGGTACTGTGGCCGGTAGAGTACATAAAGGTGCTCAGTGGTGGGTGACAGCCCACCTATACCACGTAAACCCTTGAGGCTAAAAACCCAGTGTACTTTTGATGGCTCTCGATTCTCTTAGTTTTCTCTCTCCCCATGATAGGGATCCACGATGCTTCTGTCCCCTTCACCTTGGTCACTCTCCACGTTCTCCTTCGACGACGCTTTGGAGAGGTCAAGCAACCATCGACAGTGAATGTCCTTGGCAGCTGATGATGGGCGTTTAGAGATTGGCGGGTTGCGACTTTGTTTTTTTGAAGAGGAAGAGGTTGCATGCTTCGGTGACCTCGTTCGTTGACCTTAGATTAGGATCTCAACTTAGGTGGATGGTGACTTCATGCGATTCCCTTCGTTGTTCTTGGATGCTGATGGCTCAGCTCATGTTTTCATGGCGACGGCTTTGGTTTGGCTCGGTTGAGGTGCTTCAACCTAGATCTACTTTTTCAGGAGGCACTCCTCGGTGGTTTCTTGGATCTGCGGAGGAGGCGTCATGTGGATGGTTCAAGTTGGTGTCTACGATTCAGGCCATTTCTGATTCTTTTGTCCTTCCATAGATTTTGAGGATCAGATCTCGGAGTTTCGGGTACCTTTTCTCTTCTGTGTTGTGGATCCCACATTTGTTTGGTGCGCCGGTGGTTTCTGATTTCTAGTTGCTACAACTTCGTGGGTGTTTGTTTGTGCTGCTATTATGATTTTTACTGCTTGTAGAGTGGCTTGATGGCTGGGCATGCCATTTGTTTAGAGGGCTGTTGAAGTCTCTTGTGAAGATGGTTTTGGTTTTCTTGAGGTTTTTGATGCTGTTGGGGGGATCAGTGTGTACTGATGCACGTGATTGGCGGTTTCTCTTTGCTGGTTCGCATGGTGTGGAAGGAGATTGCTAGAATTGGTGGCATTGGTTATAGCTTGCTGTAGGGATGGGACACGATGAAGATGTTGGTTATGAGTTTAGTGATGGTGGTCCTATGTTGCGGGTGGCGACTCTTCTTGGTGAGGAGGTTCTAGAGGCCGTGGATGTTTTGGGTTCGTGTTGCTGCTGGTTGGATCCTCCAGGAAAGGAGACGACTAATGATGGTAACACAGCTACGAGCTAGTTTCTATTTGGATCGAATGTGATGAAGCTTGCGGGTTTGAATTTGGCATTGTTGGTTTTGTGGTGCTTGTGGTGGACCTTCTTGGTGGGGAGGTGCTGGATGCTGGATCATGTGAGAATGAATGCTGGTTACTGAATGGATGTGCTGGTTATTGGACTTTGTGTGATTGGATGGTGGTCGTTGATTGGTGGTGAGCTGCTGGTTGATTATTGATACTGGATGACGGGGATATGGAGCTACCAAATGCTGGAGTTGGATGAGAAGGTGCTGAAGCTGCTGTTGTGTTTGGCTTTGTGTGTTTTTTCTTTTTTTTCTTTTTCTTTTTTTGGTGGTATTTTGCATCTTGGGTTTTAATGGGTTTTTGGGTGTGGCTTGATTGACCCCTCCCCTCCCTTGTTTGCATTTTCCTTTTTTTTAATAAATTATAAGGGGGTCGTGAATAGCCGAGCCTCACACATCTTTTGCCCCTAAATTCCTCATAAATTTAAAAAACCCCAAAAAACCATGAAACCCCCAAAAAACCATAAAATCTAAAAACACTTCAAACCCCTAAAAACAAAAAAATGCTAAAACACAAAAAACCCTAAAACCCTAAAACCCTCAAAATTACTAAAAATCCTAAAAACATAAAAAATCAAAAAAACCCTAAAAATCCCAAAAAACATTAAAATACCGAAAAACATAGAAAACCCATAAGAAAACCTTAAAAACCTAAAACACTGAAAACCCAAAAAAACCTAAAAATGATGAAATCCCTAAATCCCCGAAAAAATAAAAAATACTAAAAACTATAAAACCCTTAGAAACCATAAAAAACAAAAAATCCATAAAAATACAAAACAGCTACTAAAAACAATATAAACCCTTTAAACCACTATAATGTTTAAAGAAAAATAAAAACCCATAAAACCCTAAAAACTAAAAAAACATAAAACCCCCAAAAAACCATAAATTCCTAAAAACACTAAATCACCTAAAATCCTCAAAATCCCTTAAATCCCAAAACCATAAGAATTTAAAAAAATCCATAAAAGTCTTTAAAAATGTAAAAAAACAACTAAAAAATCTATAAAACCCATATGAAAACCTTTAAAATCCAAAAACATGTGAACCACCTTAAAAAAACGCTAAAAACAATAGAAACCTTTAAATCCCTAAAAACCATCAAAATCCTTAAACCTCTAACAATCGTAAAATCCCAAAAAATACTAAAAAATCCATAAAAACATAAAATAACTAAAATACCTAAAAAACCTTAAGAAAAACTCAAAAACCTATAAACACTTAAAACCCCTAAATAACCATAAAATGCTCAAAACCATAAAAACCCTAAAAACCCTAAAACAAGGACAATCCCATGGAGGCTCCTCCCACAATGGGTTAACTGTCTGAGAATCTCTCAGGGTATGAACATTATGGTCACGCATTTATACAGGGAAGCAAAAAAGGTGGCGGATATACTCCCCAAGAAAGCAATTGAGGATGGATGTTCCATGTGGTCATTTATTGCACCAGATTTTTGCACTCCTCTTGTGGACTCAGACATGAAGGGTGAATTGCACACTCGACTGTGCAAACCCTCCTTGTAATGCCTTGTACCTTTATTTTATGTTATTGAATATTGTGGGGCTGGGATCCGCCTGGCCCCAAACCTATTTTTCCTAAAAACCCTAAAAGCCATAAAACCCAACAAAAACATTAAAAAACCCTAAAAACCAATAAAAGGCCTAAAAACACTGAAACAGTCTAAAACCATTTTAAAACCATAAAAATGTTAAAAATATTTAAAAAATCATAAAAACATTATTAAACTAAACAGCCTAAAAATCCATGAAAACCAAAATATCCGAAAAACCATAAAGGCCTCAAAACCCTCAAAACCCCTAAAAACCATAAAACACTAGAAAACCGTGAAAATCCATAAAACATAAAAACCCAAAAAACCTAAAAACTATTAAGAAAATCATAACAACCTAAAAAATCTTAAAACACCAAAAACATAAAACATCTAAAAACCCATAAAACTTAAAAACCATAAAAACCATAGGAATCTTCAAAATCCATAAAAATACAAAAAAACAAAAAAATCATTAAAAGATCAAAAAATCCCTATATATGAAAAAACCATAAACCTCGAAAAATCCCAAAGAAAACCTTATAAAAAAAGAAATACTTAAAACCCGAAAAACCTAGAAAAATATTAAAACCATAAAAACCAAAAATACCCTAAAAACTCTAAAAATTACTAAATACAATAAAAACCCAAAAACATTAAAAAACATAAAAAACTATCCAATCCCATAAAACCAATAAAAATTATAAAAACCATTTAAACCCCTAAAACGGGTCAAAAACTCTAAAAAATTCTTAAAACCCAATGAAATCTCAAAAATACCCTAAATCCAAAAAAAACCCAAAAAACCATAAAAAAGTTGAAAGACTAAAACAATAATACCCCTTAAAATCCTCAATATCCCTAAAAATCCTAAAAATAAAAAAACCCAGAAAAGCCTGAATAATCGTTAAAACTGGAAAAACCTGAAAACCCTTAAAACGCCTAAGAAAAACGTAAAAAAATAAAACACTTAAAATCCCTAAAAACATAAAAATTGATCAAAACACTAAAAACTCATAAATCCCTAAAAACCATAAAAACCCTCAAAATCCATAAAAACCCTAAAACCATAAAAATCCACAAAACCCTAAAAACCATTAAAACCAAAAAAAACCAAAAACCTTGAAAACCCCTATAAAATCCTTAAATACCGAAAAAAATCAACTAAAAAATAGAAAAATAAAATAAAAAACCTAACGAACCTAAAAACCCTAAACCCCTTAAAACCATTAATCCCCCCCAAACCATAAAACCCATGAAACCCCCTAAAACCCCACTAAAAACTCTAAAAACAATTTAAACACCTAAAAAATTTTAAAAATATAAAATACCATAAAAACACTAAAAATCGTAAAAAACCCTTAAACCTCCCCAAAACCCATAAAAGTGTAAAAACACTAAAACCCCATAAAACCCTTAAAGTCCCTAAAATCCCTATAAAAGTTAAAAATCATAAAAAAACATCAAATTTACAAACAATGTAAAAATCCATTAAAACAATAAAAAAATATAAAAACTTAAAAATAGAAAATAAATAATTCCACTAAAATCCTAAAAATGCTAAAAACCCTAAGAACCCCCTAAAAACCTAAAAAACGTAAAAATCCAAATAAAGAACCTGAAAAAAAAACAAATACCAAAAATACCAAAAAACCACTAAAACCACTAAAAACCATTTAAACTCATAAAAAAGATAAAAATATCTAAAAAACATAAACTCCTAAAAATAAAAAATCCATAAAAAACATTATGTCCCTAATAACCAATAAAACCCATCAAAATCCCAAAAAACCCTGCAAAACCATAAAAATGATAAAAGCCCTAAAAAGAACTATAAACATAAAAATCATTAAATACCATGAAAACCACTTTGAAACCATTGAAATCCAAAAAATAGTTAAAACCCCTAATAATCCTAAAAAAACGCTATACCCCTAAAAAACCCTAAAAACCCTAAAAACCCTAACACCATAAAAATACCCAAAACCCTTAAAAATATTAAAATCCTAGATAATCCCTTAAAATATCTAAGAATGTAAAAAATCCCTAAACCCTGACAAACTGTTAGAAAACCATAAAAACATTAAACACTTAAAACATATAAGAATCCCCAAAAATATTAAAAACCCTAAAAGGCCGAAAAACCATAAAACACTTAAAACCATAAAACCCCTAAAAACCATTAAAATCCTAAAAACCATAAAATACCAAAAAACCCACTATAGAAACTAAAAACCCCTTAAACCCAAAAAATGATTCAAAAATATGAAAATATTTAAAACCCTTAAAATATAAAAAACCCAAAAAAGAAAAAGAAAAATTAAAAATCCTAGAAATACTTAACAACAAAATCCTCAAAATCCCCAAAACACCAAAAAATCCTAAAAAACATACAAAATACATAAAAAATACATAAATTATTTAAAACATAAAAAACCCCTAAAACCCATAAGGAAACCTTAAAAACCTAAAAAAATTTAATCTATAAAAACCTAAAAATGCTAAAAAACAATAAAAACAAAAAAACTCAAAAAACCCCTAAAAATATTAAAAAACACTAAAAACCGATAAAAATCCTAAAAAACAGTAAAAATTCTCATAACCCTTTAAACGCATAAAAATGATAAAAAAAATTAGAAATCATTTAAAATCTATGAAACCAAAAAAAACCAAAAAACACCAAAAATATCATAGAAACCCAAAACCCCCTTAAATCCCTAAAAACCCTAAAAAAATTCAAAAAAATACACAAACATCCTTAAAAATGTAAAATACCCGGACAACCCTAAAAAATATAATAACCTAAGAACACTTAAAACCCCTGAATATATAAAAAAATTAAAAATCCTAAAAATAATAAAAACCCAAAAACCCCAAAAACCCAAACAATCAATAAAACCCCTAAAACATTAAAAAACCCAAAAAATCTGCAAAAACACTAAACACCACTAAAAAATATAAAAACCCTTTAAACCCCTAGAATGTTAAAAAAATATAACATCATTAAACATGATATAAAAACCAAAAACCACAAAAAAAACTAAAACCCATAAAAAGCACTAAAAACCCTCATAATCCATAAAAACCCTAAAAAACATATGCATCCTTAAAATCCCAAGAAATCCCACAAAAACATATAAAACCCTAAAAACCATGAAAAAAACTAAGAAAACCAAAAACACAAAAAAAAAACACATTAAACCCCAAAATAACATAAAAATCGATAAAAACCCAAAAAAAATCCCTAAGAAACCAAAAACCCATTATGACCCTCAAAATACTTAAAAATACTAAAAAACAATAAATAACGTAAAACTACCTAAAAATATTTAAAAAAAAGACTATAAACACCCTAAAAACTAAATAAAACCTAAAAAACCGAAAACCACTTAAAAAACATAAAAACATGAAAAATGATAAAAAACCTAAAACCCAAAAAACCCTAAACATATAAAAACCACAAACCCCCTATGAACCTTTAAAACCTTAAATATCTATAAAAACTCTAAAAACTACTAAAAATTTTAATAATTATTTGACCCCTAAAAATGTTTAAAAAATATAAAAACTGTAAAAATCAAAAAAAAAGAAATAACCGTTAAATACCTAAAAACTATCAAGATCCCTAAAAACCCAAAAAAACCATAAAACCATAAAAAATATGAAAAAATTCCATAAAAATGTAGAAAACCTTAAAAACATTGAAAACCCCTATGAAACCCTTAAAACCCAAAAAACATTAAAATCCTAGAAACCTAAAAAATTCTAAAAACCTTGAAAACCCCTAAACCTCAATAAAAACCCTAAAAATCCAAAAAACCTTAAAAATCATATAAATTCCCTAAAAATTCCTTAATAAATAAAACAATAAAAGCCCTGTAAACCCCTAAGAAAACATCAAAACAATTAAAACCCCGAAAAAAATAAAAAATAAAAAATAAAAATCCATAAAATCATTAAAATACCTAAACACCATAAACCCCCTAAAAACCTTAAAAACTGTAAAACACATAAAAACCCCTGAAAATCCACTGAAATTATAAAAAACCTTTAAACCACTAAAAATGTAAAAAAACACTCTAAAAGACCCTAAAAACCCATAAAAACTACAAAAAGCACATAAAACCAAAAAACAAATAAAACACTAAAAGACTAAAAATAATAAAAAACCCGCAAAATCAGTAAAGACCCTAAGAAACCAAAACAATCATAAAAAATCCCTAAATCCATTTAAAACCTTGAAAAATTCGAATAAATCCTTAAAAACCTAAATACACTTAATACCCCTAAAAACCTAAAAAATGATAACAACCCTGTAATTCTCTTAAAACCATAAAAACCCAAAAAAACCTAAAAATAATAATAACCATAATAAACACAAAGAAACCCAAAAAAACCAAAAAGTGATACAAACTCTAAAAATCTTTAAACCCCTAAGAACATTAAAAAAATTATAAAAAACATAAAACCCCTAACCCCCATAAAAACCATAAAACCAGAAAAGAACATAAAATCCAAAAATCCAAAAAACCCCTCAAAATACATAAAACACCTAAAAAAAATAAAAACCATAAAATTTCCAAGAAATCCCTAAAAATGTAAAAAATTAAAAACCAGAAAATAACAATCATGAAATATTGAAAACATAAAAAAAATTAAAATTCTTAAAAATACTAAAAAATGATAAAAACACTAAAAACCATAAATATTGTAAAACCCATAAAACCTATATAATCCTAAAAACCATAAAACCCCTAAAAACATAAAATACCCTAAAACCCATAAAAATACAAAATTCCACTGAAAAATATAAAACCCTTTAAGCCCATAAAATATTAAAAAAATATAATGATCCTTGAAAACCCCAAATAACTAAAAAACCCTAAAACCCAAATAAACTATTAAATGCATACGAACCTTAAAAAACCCTAAAACCCTCAAAATCTCAAAAAAGTCATAAAAACCATAAAATTACCAAAAAAATCACAATAATTCCTTTAAAAACTACAAAAATCTAATATCAAAATATATCCTAAGAAACCCTTAAAAACCAAAAAACACATAAACAACTAAAAAACCTAAAAAAATGAAAACCACAAAAAACCCCCAAGAAACACTACAACCCCACAAAATCCCTAAAAACCATAAGAACCCATAAAAATCATAAAAATTCCCTAAAGATGCCTCAAAATGAAAAAACACTAAAACCCCTAAAAACCCCTACTAAAACAATAAAATCATAAAAAATCTAAACCCCCTAAAAAACCTAAATAATTCTAAAAACCCTAAAAACATAAATTGATCTTAAAACACTATAAAAACAAAAAAACCACTAAAAACCTTATAAAACCCTAAAACCCTATAAAAAACCTAAAAACCAACAAAAACTATAAAAACCATTTAAACACCTAAAATTGATAAAAATATATAATAAAATATAATCCCCTAAAAATCTCAAAAAACCCTAAAAATCATTAAAATCCATAAAAAAATAAAAAAACAAAAAACAAGCCGAAAAATCCTAAAAGAAAAAAATAACATAGAGAAAAATAAAAACATAAAAGATCATTAGAAAACATTAAAAACATTATAAAAATTAAAAAACTTAAAAGACATACACAACCTAAAAAATATGATTACACTAAAAAACCCAAAAAACCACAGAACCCCAAAAAATATAACAAAGTAAAAAAACCATATAAATCATAAAAATACATAGTAATCCCTAAAAACCTAAAAACCCCTAAACTCTAGATTATCCTAAGAAAAACTTAAAAACCTAGAAACACATAAGACCCATAAAAACCTAAAAACTGTTAAAACTCTAAAAAATACTAAAAGCCCTAAAAACAGTAAAAACAGATAAAAAACTTAAAAACCCTAAAACCCTGAACCCTCAGAAAATCCCTAAATACACTAAAAACCAGTAAAACCCATTAAATAAATAAAATAACTAAATACATAAAATCACTAAAAACCTTGAAAACCTAGAAGAAAACCATTAAAACATAGAAACACTTACAACCCTTAAATAAACTAAAAACACTAAAAACCATAAAAACCCTAAAAGCCCTAAAAGAACCTCAAAATCATAAAGACCACTAAAAACGTTTAAACCCCTAAAAACCTAAAAACCCCTAAAACCCATACAAAACATAAAACCACTAAAAACACTAAATACCTTTTAAACCCCTAAAAAAGATAAGACACTCTAAAATAAGTTTAAAAACCCCTAGAAAACTAAAAAAACCATAAAACCCAAAAAACATAAAAACCCAAAAAAGCCATAAACCCTCAAAATCCCTAACAACCTTAAAACCCAATAAAAATCCAAAAAAATACCTAGAAATCCATAAAAATGTATTAAACCCCAAAAACCATGAAAAAAACATAAAAAATACTTAAAAACATAAACCAAATAAGATTCATAAACAACACTAAATACACTAAAACCCTTAAAAGCCCTAAAAATCCTAAAAATCCAAAAACCCTAAAAAACCACAAAATCTTTAAAAAAACTAAAAATCACTAAAAAATTGAAAGACACTAAAATCCCTAAAAAACAGTAAGAATACAATAAAAACCTAAAAACACATAAACCCCAAGAAAACATAAAAATTTCTAAAAACACTAAAATCTCTTAAAACCCCAAAAAACCCATAAAAACCATAAAAACCGTAAAAAACATAAAAACCCATAAAATCCCTAAAAACCACTAAAACCCTTAAAAACCATTCAATCCCCTAAAAAATTTACAAAAAAAAACCCCATAAAACATTAAAAAATAATAAAAATCCTCAAAATATTATTAGAAATATAAAGTACCCTAAAAACTGTGAGTCAGGATGGGATTCTATAAACACGCGGGTGGACTCAGACTTTTGCTTTGCTGATATGGATGCTGGACATGGTGCTGATGATGACCCTTATAGTGCGGTCCGCTTTTATGACTTGTAAGTGACTTTTACTGACTTGGTCATGTTTTGTGTTTTGGGTATTTTTTTGGGTTTTGGTGTTTTGGGGGTGTGTTTGGGATTTTGCGTGTGAGCCATTTGACCATACCACTCCCCTTGTTTATGTCACCGGTTTACTTTTTATACATTTTGTGGGGACCAGGGATAGCCTGGACCTACACATTTTGGACCCTGAAAACCCTAAAACATAATAAATCCCCTAAAAACCTTAAAGACCCTAAAACACCAAAAACTTTGATATTCATTAAAATCCATTAAAACCATATAAATATTAAAAAACCCTTAAAAATCTATAAAAACATAAAAACCCTAAAATCCAAAGAAACCCCTACAAAATCCTAAGTAACCTAAAAACACTTTAAACACATAAAATACCTTAAAAAGGATAAATAACATTGAATTAGTAAAAACACTAAAAACCACAAAATCCCTTAAAACCATAAAAACCCATAAAAATCATAAAAAGAAATAAAAATCCCTAAATGATAAAAAACCTTAAAAACAAAAAAAAACCATTGGAAAACCTTAAAAACATAAAAACACTTAAAACCCAAAAATAACCTAAAAATGAAAAATACCCTCAAAACCCTAAAAGAGTCTGAATCCCCTAAAAACTATAAAAACTCCGAAAAACCTAAAAACTCCCATAAAAACCTTAAAACCCTCTAAAAAATATACTATCCCATTAAAACCCATGAAATGATATAAAAATCTAAAAAAACCCAAAAATCCAAAACAACTATAAAAACCCTAAAAACACTAAAGAGAAGAAATGGTGGCACACTCCCCCGACTCTCTCTCCCACCCGAAGCGTCTTCAAGGATTTCCTTTGGATTTTGAATGGGGAATCAGTCATGGATCTTCACCCCTTCTTTGTTCTTGGTAGTGATGTGCTCTGGAAGTGCTCTACAGATCCAAGGTGGCGAGGGCTTTCTACTTTTTGAGGATTCTACTTTCTAGAGATAGGACTTTTCATGAGCCTTTATCTTTAGATTCAGGAAAATCTTGTCTTCTTTGTCCATCTGTTTGGGAATCAGAAATTATAGAGGTTGTGAGGTTCATTGTGGTTTTAGATTAGATCATTATGGAAAGATATGAAGTAGATGACTCTTTAGAGTCTGGGAACCCAATCGGAATTCGGACACAGATCTAGATTGCATTTTCAGAGATGGGGCCTCCAAATATGGCTCAACAGATTCAATGTTTTCAGCAGTGGAGGGGGATTCAATGGTGGTGTGGGTTCTAGCCTTGTCTATGGTAGCTCACATCTTCTATTTTTCTTCCTTAGTACGGTTCAGTGGCTTCTTCTTTGATGTTTCTTCGAAGTTGGAGGGTGGTTTTCACCTGCGATGGAAACGACTTAGGCTTTGTGTTTTGTGCCTTTCATCTTCAGCTTCATTGCATATGCAGTGCGATGAACTGATATTCTTAGTCGTCGGTGATGTGATCTTATCATCCGCTTACAGAGTTGAGCTTGGGAGTATAATGGTGGCTTCTCTGGCGATGAGATAGTTTTTGGTGGATGCAGAAGGTGTGCTGCCGGCTTGATGGTGATGCACTTGATCCAATTTTGTGGGATGGTAGATCTGTTTGTTATCGTTCTATGCAGAAACTCCATGTTTGTTCCTCGGCTCCGTCTTTGATTCGTGCTACTACTCCTAGTCTGTTTGTGTTTTGATGCAATGTGGCCTTGGTTAATTCTCTCCTGTGGTGCCAAAGTGATATTCTTGGTCATGCATATCTTTATGAAGGTATTGGTTGGATCATTATTTTATGGATCTGCTGCGGTGGCGGTTGGTTAAGTTGTGAGTCGATGGTGGTGATATTTTGCTGGGATTGATATGAGGTGTTTCCTGCTGGTTATGTGTTGCGGTTTTTGGGTTGCTGGAAGGGTTGTTTGGGATTCAAACTGGTTCTGGTCTAGGATATTGGTAGTTCTATGCTCCTGGTTGTGCTGCTGGGCACGATATGATGGAAGGTTGGTTGTTACATGGCTGAGATTTGATGAATATGAATTTTGTGTTTCTCGTGCTAGTGGTTCGGTACTGTTGGTGATGGAACTACCTAGCGTGGTGGCACTGGCTAACATGGAGACTAGTGATTTTGGTGTTGGTGGCTCGATTTTATTGGTGTTGAGTCTTTTTGTTGAGAAGCCGATTTCTATTGGGGGGTGTGATGCTGGTCTCTAGTTACTACATAGGTGGGAGGTGTAGAAGGAATTTTCTGGATGCTTTGATAGGATCTGATGTTGTTTGATGTTGATGTCAATTAGGAGAGTTGTGTGTTGCTGTTGTGTCTTGTTTTTTTGAGTCTTTTTTCTTTCATTCTTTTCCTGTTTTCTTTTTTTGCCTCTTTTTGGGTTTTTTGGTTTTGGGGTTATTAAGGGTTTTTGGGTGTGCGTCATTTGACCCCTCCCCTCCCTTGTCTACTACATTTTGTTTCTAATAAATTTAGGGGGGGTGGTTGGGAATAACCTGAATCTACACCTTCCTTGTCCCTAAAAACACTAAAAACCCTAAAAATGCTCAAAACACCTAAAAACGCTAAAAAATGTTAAAAATTCTAAAATATACCTAAAAATACCTAAAAACATAAAAACCCAAAAATCCCAAAAAATCCCAAAGAAAACATTGAAAAAATTAAAGACTTTAAGCCCCTAAAAACCCTAAAAACCATTAAAATCACTAAAAATACTAAAAGTATAAAATCTTAAAAAACCACAAAATATACCTAAAATCGTAAAATACCATAAAAACATGAAAAAATATAACAAAACCATCAAATCATAAAAATGATATAATCCCATAAAAACTTAAAAAAACACTTAAAACCCAAAAAACCCTCAAAATTCCCAAAACACTAAAAACCATAATGATCCGAAAAAATCCCTAAAAATACCTAAAAAAGACCCTAAATATATAAAAATCCCATTTAAATCACAAAAATTATAAAAACACATTAAACCCCTAAAAACCATAAACATTATAAAAATGCTAAAAACACTCGAAAACACTAATAAGACTCTAAAAACCCTAAAACTCAAAAAATAGATAAAAACCATAAAAAATACATATAATGCTAAAAAAGCTACTAAATTATATAAATACCATTTAAACCCCAATTTTTTTACAACTCTAACAAACCTTAAATAACTAAACAAAACCTAAAACATAAAAAAACCCAAAAACTCTACAAAACCCTAACACCCCCCCCACCCAAATACCTAATAAACCTAAAACCTATAAAAAATACTAAAAAATTCCTAAAATCCCTATAAAATCTCTAAATACCCTGAAAAACAATAAGAAAAAAAATTAAAAACCTAAAAACACATAAAACACCTAAAACCCTAAAATATTATAAACCCTAAAAAACCCTAACAAACCTAAAAACCCTAAAACATTCAAAATTCCTAAAAATAGTCAAATCCATTAAAATCATTAAAATTCAAAAAAATATCTATAAAATTAAAAATCCCTAAAATCCAAAAAAAACCCTAAGAAAACCTTAAAACATAAAATGTCTTAAAACTCCTAAAAACTAAAAAATAGTAAAATCCCCAAAAAACCCAAAAATTACAATTAAATTTCATAAAACCCCCTAAAAACCATAAAACACTAAAAACCTAAAAAAAACCCAAAAAACACAATAAAAACTCTAAAGAACATTTAAAACCTTAAAAACATTAATTTTTTTTAAAACCCTTTAGAATCCTAAAAAAATCAAACAACCTTGAAATCAAAAATAACTATAAAAACCCTAAGAACCCCTAAAAACCCTCAAAATACTTAAAAGAAAAAAATAATAAAAATACTAAAAGTTACCTCAAAATCTAGAAAACATAAAAAACCTAATAACCATGAAGATCTATAAGAAAACCAGAAAAACCTTAAAACACCTAAAATCCCTTAAACCAAAATATTCTAAAAACCATAAGAAACAATAAACAACTCAAAATCCCAAAAAACCCTTAAAACGTATAAGACTAATAAATAAATACCCTAAAATCCCTAAAAATATAAAAAAACCCAAAAAACCCTAATAAGAACATAATATCCTTTAAATAATTAAAAATAATAAAAAACCTAAAATACACGAAAAATCTAAAAACACTAAAGAGACCCAAAAAACATAAAAACCACTAAAAACATTAAAAACCCAAAAAACTCTAAAACGATAAAAACAATTTAAACATCTACAAAAATTAAAACGATATAAAATCCTTTGAACCACTAAAAAACTAAAAAAACCCTAAAACCTCAGAAAAAACATAATGTCTTTAAAAACTAAAAAACCATAAGCCCCTCAAAATCCATAAAAACCCTTAAAAACCATAAAATTCAAAAAAAATTCCTAAAAATTACTAAAAACATAAAACTCCTTAAATACCTTGAAAAAACAAAAGAAAACATAAAAATGTAAAAATAAATAAAAATCATAAAAAACTAAAAATGAAAAAAATACTAAAAAAACCCAAACACCGTAAAAAATGAAACACATTCAAACTCCTTAAAAACCCAAAAAACTATAAAAAATTGTAAAAAATCTATAAAATACCTAAAACATAAGAAACCCTAAGAACCTAGAAAAACCATAGGAAAACCATAAAGAACTAAAAACACATAACACTAGTAAAAAACCTAAAAAAAAATAAAATAAAATGCACTAAAAAGAAACTAAAAACCCTAAAAAAATAAAAACACCTAAAAACATTAAAAACCCTAAAAACCCATAAAATCCTGAAAAAACTAATAAAACTATAAAAACCCTATACATATCTAAAAATCATAAGAAATATAAAAAACTTAAAAACCACAAGAAACGTAGAAAAACTCCTAAAACCCCAAAAAACCATAAAACACCCAAAATCCATAAAAACACTAAAACCCCTCAAAGTACCCAAAATGCTAAAAAACCATAAAAGTCATAAAAATACCTAAAAATACCTAAAAATGTTTCAACCCCTAAAAACTGTGAAAATAAATAAGACGACCTAAAAACCCAAAATTAATTAAAATAATTAAAAACCAAACAACACTAAAAATCATAGAAATCCATAAAATCCTAAAACACCTAAAAACCTAAAAATCCCTAAAAAACACTAAAAACATAAAAAACCCTAAAAATAATGAAAATCCCTAATGAAACCTTAAATACCATAAAACACATAAAATAACTAAAAACCATAATAGTTCTAAACCCCCTAAAAGTCCCTAAAAACCTCCAAACATATAAATACCATAATCCCCCTAAAATACCTAAAAACCCTTAAAAACCATAGAAACCTAAAAAAAGAAAAACTCTAAAAACCCATTAAACCCCAAAAAACATTTAAAACTATAAAAAACCATAAAACCATTATATCCCTATGATACTAAAAAACTATATGAACCCAAAAAACCATAAAATCCCTAAAAACACAAAAAACACAAAAAAACCTCAAAATCCCTAAAAATCCTAAAAAAATAAAAAACACCAAAAATCCCAAAAAAATACCTAAAAATTTAAAATACACTTAAAAATGAAATTCTATAAGAAAACCATAAAAACTTAAAATTGAAAAAAAACCTTGGCAAAACAAAAAATTTCTAAAACAACTAAAAAACCTATAAAACCCCTTCTAAATCAATAAAAACCCTAAAAAATAAAAAATCATAAAATCCCTAAAAAAATAAAAAACCCCAAAAAAACCTTGAAAACCTAAAAACACTTAAAACCCCTAAAAAACCTAAAAACCACTAAAAATACTATAATTCCCTAAAACCCCTAAAAAGAAAAAAAAACTAAAAACTATATAAAACCCACAAAATAAAAATCCTTAAACCCCATAAAAACCCTACAACTACAGGAAACTCTGAAATCTATTTAAACACCTAAAACACTCAAAATAAAAAAACAATTAAAAACAATATAAAAAAAACCTAAAACCCCTAAAAACCATAAAACCCTAAAAACCTTAAAAAATACTAAAAACCCTCAAAATCCCTAAGAATTATATAAAACCATAAAAATCCTAAAAAATACCAAAAAAATCACTTCAAAACATAAAACCTTAAAATTTATTAAAACCCCTATGAAAATATTAAAAACCTAAAAATAATTAAAGCCTATAAAAACCTAAAGAGTGATAAAAACCTTAAAAAATCTAAAAATACTAAAAACCTAAAAACCCCTAAAAACCTTAAAAATCTTAAAACCCAAAAAAACCATAAAAACCCTGTAACCACTAACAAATATAAAACCACCTTAAACCCTTAAAAAATTAAAAAATCTCAAAACTATAAAATCCTAAAAATTCAAAGAACATAAATAACCATAAAAAAACTAGAAACCATTAAAATCCTTAAAAACCCTCAAAATAATAAAAAACCAAAATAAACCAAAATAATTATAAAAATAAAAAAATTCCTAAAAAGCAAAAAAAAAACCTAAAACCCATAAAAACCCCTAATAAATATTTAAAAACATCAAAAAATTTCAACCCCCAAAAATACAAAAAAAAACGTTAAAAAACATAAAATCCGTAGAAACCCTAAAAACCCAAAAAATAATAAAAAACTCAAAAATCACTAAAACCCTTAAAAACCTATAGAAATTATAAAAAGTTCCCTAAAACCATAAAAACACAAAAACACCTAATAAAGTTATAAATCCTTAATAAAAACATAAAAAAAAATAACAATTAAAACCCCTAAAAACATAAAAAATGATAAAAACCCAAAAACCCCGTAAAATAACCTAAAACCCTTCAAAACCATAATGAACATAAATCCCATAAAAAAGATAACCCCTAAAAATCCATAAAAACATGAAAAAACAACTAAATACACTAAATACACTTTAGACACCTAAAAGCATTAAAAAACCGTAGAAAGCCTAAAAAACTAAAAAAAACCCCAAAAACAATTAAAATCCAAAAAAACCTAAAAAACCATTAAGACCATCAACATACCTAAAAACCCTAAAGAACCAAATAAATCCCTAAAAGTCCCTAAAAACATAATTCCACTTCAAATATAGAAAAAATTAAGAAAACCATAAAAACCCAAAAACCCAAAAAATACTTAAAACCCTTTAAAACCTCAAAACCCCATAAAAATTGTATAAACCCCATAAAATATAAAGTCTTATTAAACACCTTAAATCAATAATAAAATATAAAAAAACATTTAAAACCCTTTAAAATTCAAAAAACCCTAAAAACAAAAACATATCTAAAACCCTAAAACCCTAAAAATCTAAAAACATCAAAATCCTTAAAAACACTAAAAACCATAAATGTCATAAAAAATCCCTAAAAATCCCGATAAATTAAGTTAAAACCTATGAATATTTTAAAAACCAAAAAACTCTTTAAAACCCTAAAACCCTAAAAAATTCTAAAACCCCTAAAAATTCAAGGATCTATTTTAAAAACATAAAAACTCTTATCTGGTGAGGTGTGAGGGAATGGAAGTTTTCTAGGTCAATTTAGAAGTTAATTATAGATCATGATCTGAGTTTTCAATGGAATCTTTGGCTTCATGACGGTTTCAGGCTCGTGCGGTGGGCGTCCCGACAACTTGGTGGTGCGATGGACTCGAATTCTCAGCTGTTAGTGATGTGATACCTTCCAAATATATTTTTGGGAGGGTTATGGTAGCTTTCCTAGCTTCTTGACAGAGTAAGATAGAGGTAGAGGGAAGTGATATGTCATGTTGGTGGTGTGCTTGGTCCTGGAGTGTGGGATTTCAGATCTGCTTGTGATTGGGTTGCATAGGAGCTGCAGGTTCGTGGTTTTGTATCTTTGGCTTTGACCTTGTTTCACTATGTTATTACAGGTTGTTTTATGTAGTGTTGTGATATTATTTCTATTTTGGTCTGGGGATTCCTGAGATGTCGAATCAAATTCTATGGCTAGAGCACTCTGAACCATGGTATTTATTGTTCGCGATGTGTGCCATCCTTGTGGTTTCATTTTGGATGCCTCAATGGTGGTGACTAGCTTGGTAGGGACTCTATGTGGGTGCTTGATGATGGTTTTGAAGAGAGATATTGGGTGTTATCCAGAAATGATATGAAATTTCTGGGTCGAATGGGGTGTGGCCTGGATCCAGTTCTGATCAAGGTGGTTGGTGTGCTATGGATTGGTGCAAGGATTTGCTACTGGTGGTTCTATTTTGTTGTCTATGATGCTGAGGGTGGAATGTTGCGCAATCAATATCTTGGAGGTGCTGGTCGCTGGATTGGGAGTCGCTGGGTACTGACTAATGCTTCATTGGGAATCATTGAAAGAGGTGATGGCTGTCGAAAACTGATGGGCTAGATACTGGTTGCTTCATGGATGAGACGTGATGAATCTAATGCTTATGATTTTGGTGCTGGATGTTCTGTGTTTCTGTTGGGGAACATTCTTGGAGAGAAGGTGCTGGACGCTAGAAATCGTGCTGCTGGATGTTTGCTGCTGCTTAGCGGGGAGGTGCTAAAGGTGAGTGTCTAGTGATTTGTGGGCTGTTTTGGGGTTTGAATTTCTTTTCATGGAGATGATGAAGTTTCTGTTTATGGTTTTGATGCTTCTGAATGCTGGTTGTTGACTGGTTGGGAGATGATAAAGGCACGGGCCTGGTCTTGGTACTGTTGGTGTCCTTTTGTTGTGGTCTCTTTGTCTAGGTTTTTTATTTTTAGGGATGTTAAGGATTTTTTGGTGGGGGTCATTTGACCCTGCCCCTCCCTTACATGTTGCCTCTTTTTTCTAATAAATATTAGGGGGGACAGGAATATCGTAGCCCCGAACTGTCCTTTCCCCACTATACACCATAAACCCCCTAAAAACATTAGTAACCCTAATTCCCATAAAAACCCTAAAAACCACTAAGAAATATAAAAACCCTTAAATATCCTTAAAATTTTAAAGAACTCTAAATGACCTTGAAACCCTAAAAAAATCAAAAAAATACTTGAAAACCAATAAATCCAAGAAACCCTAAAAACATAAAAAAAAATAAAAATCCTCAAAATCCATAAAGACCCTAAAAACCACAAAAATCCAAAAAAAAAATTCTAAAAATCCTTAAAAATAATGAAAAATCCTAAGAAAACATTAAAAACCTAAAAAAAATTCAAACCCCTAAAAAACCGAAAAAATGATAAATACCCTAGAAAACCCTAAAAATCATAAAATTCTAAAAAAACAATATGAAACCCAAAAAATCCATAAAAACCCAAAAAACTGATATAAACTATGAAACCCTTTTAAACCCCTAAGAACATTAAAAAACTCTAGAAGACATTAAAACTCCTAAAAGCCCCGAAAAACCAAAAAAAAACAAAAAAAATCAAAATCCATAAAACCCCTAGAAAACATTAAAAAACATAAAAATACATAAAAACACCTAAAATATAAAAATCCCAAAAACCCGTAAAAACCACTAAACAAACTGTAAAAACATAAAAACTCCTATAATGCTTAAAAATCCTATAAAATGCTAAAAACCCTAAAAAACCTAAAAAACCTAAATACCTAATACCCCAAAAAAATACAAAACACCCCAAAAAAACCCATAAAAACACTAAAATCCCACTAAAAACTATAAAACCCTTTAATCCCCTACAAACATTAAAAAATATAAAAAACCTTGAAAACTCTAAATAACTCAAAAAACCCTAAAAATCTAAATAAACCATTAAATCCCTAAAGACCTAAAAACCCTAAACCGCTCAAAATCACTAAAAACCCTAAAATGTATAAAATCCCTAAATATTCATTATCAATCCAAAAAAACCTAAAAAACTCTAAAATAAAAAAATCTAATAAAACCTTAAAAATCAAAAAACACTTAAACCACTAAAAAACCTAAAAACACCAAAAAACCCAAAAACACCTTAAGAACATAAAGAATTATAAAAACCCAAAAAAATCTCTAAAAACCCTAAAAACCATAAAAATCCTAAAAAAACCATAAATATATAAAAACCCTTAAAGACCTTGAAAAACCTATAGAAACCCAGAAAAACCAAAAAATCCAAAAAAACCCTAAACCCCCAAAAAATTCTTAATAATTCTAAAAACACTAATACCCTAAAATTCCATAAGACATCTTAAAAAACAGAAAAACCTAGAAAGATTATAAAATCATAAAAACCCATAAAAACATAAAGACCCAAAAAAACCATAAAAACTACATAAACATCTAAAATCATTAAATATATCTAATAAATCATAAACTCCATAAACAGATCAAAAAACCCTAAAACCCAAAAAAATCCCTAAAAACCTAAAAACTCCAAAAAATCCCTAAAAATACCCAAAACATAGAAAAACATAAAATCCCTAAGAAACCATATGAAAACCTTAAAAACCTTAAAACACTTAAAAACCATAAGAAACCTAAAAAACTCAAAAAACTCTAAAAAACTCAAAAAACCCAAAAAACCATAAAACCGAATAAAATCCATCAAACCTATAAAACCATAAAAATCATAAAAACCCTACTAATCACTAAAAAAATTAAAATACCTAAAAATATAGAAAAATCTGATGAAAACCATAAAAAACTAAAAACCAACAAAACCCCTAAAGTAACTAAAAAGTTTGAATACTCTGAAAAACCCTAAATAATCAAAAACCCTAAAAACCCAAAGAACCCTAAAAAACCATAAAAACCATAAAATACATAAAAATCCTAAAAAATATATAAAAACATTAAAACCCTAAAAATGTTTAAAACCATTTGAAATCCTTAAAAACCTAAAAAATACATAAAACTCCTAAAAATCCTAAAAAATGCGAAAAATCCTAAAAATCCCAAAAAATCCACAAAAATCCTAAATTCCACTAATAACCATTAAACCTCTTAAAATATTAAAAACCCAAAACCCCAAAAAACCCTAAAACCACTAAAAACTATAAAAACCAATTAAAACCCAAACAATGTTAAGAAACTCTAAATTAACATAAAACCACTAAAAAACTGGAAAAACCTAAAACCCCAAAAAACCATAAAAAGCCTAAAATCTAAAGAACCTTAAAAATCCCTAAAAACCCTAAAACTCCAGAAAAATACTAAAAATCAATAAAAATCCATAAAAACATAAAAACCATAAAAACATAAAAACCATAAAAAACACTAAAAACCCAAAAAATACTCAAAATACAAAAAATTGCAAAAAATCACAAAAAACATTAAAAATATCTAAAAAGTACAAAAAATAAATGAACCTAAGATCCCTAAAAAAATATAAAAACCCTTAAAGACTTAAAACACTTAAAATCCCTAGAATACCTAAACAACAATAAAAACCCTAAAATAACCTAGAACCTCTAAAACCCCTAAAAACTTTATAAAGAATAAAAATACTAAAAACCAATGAAACCCTAATAGCCAAATAAAAACCATAAAGACCCTTTAAAGACATTAAAATTCTAAAAACCCTAATAACTCATTAAAACCTAAACAAATAATTAAACCCTAAAACCCCCCAAAACCAAAAAACCCAAAAAACCCATAAAAATCCATAAAAATTCTTAAAAATTTAAAATAAATTTCAAAACCTGAAAAAACCAAAGAAATCAATTAAATAAAAAAATTTAAAATGCTTAAAAAAATCTAAAAACCCTAAAAAACATCAAATCCCTAAAACCCTTAAAATATAAAAATCATAAAAATCATAAAAATCATAAAAATACCGAAAAAGTAAAAAACCCAAAAAAAATAAATATACATAATAAAACCATAAATACTAAACACACATAAGACCCCTAAAACACTAAAATACACTAAAAACACTAGGAACCCAAAAAATACCCTAAAATCCTAAAAAACTCATAAATCCAAAAGACCCATAAAAAACATAAGAATCCCTAAACACCATAAAAAACCTATAAAACTACTAAAAACATTAAAAACCATTTAAACCCCTAAAAATGATATGCAAACTATAAAAAACCATAAACCCCCAAAAACTCAACAAACCCTAAAAACTGAAAAAAAACCATAAAAACCATAAACCCTTAAAACACCTAAAAACTCTCAAAATCATTGAAACCACTAAAAACCATAAAAATATTAAAAATTCCATAAAAATATGAAAAACCTAAAAAACCTAAAAACCAAGGAAACTGATATGAAAACCTAAGAAACCTAAAAACACTTGAACCCTAAAAAAAACTTAAAAACAACTAAAAACCCTAAAATCAGTAAAAAACCTAAAACCATAAAAATCCCTTGAAAACCTAAATAAACATAAAACTCCGAAAAGCCATAAAAATCCAAAAAATCACTAAAAAGAAAAAAAAGCATAAACCCCCTGAAAAAACGATATTAAATCCTTTAAAATATTAAAACACTTAAAATCCCAAAATGATATAAAAATGTGAAATACGATAAAACACCTAAAAAGAAACTAAAATCCCTAAAAATATAAAAACCCCTAAAAAACCATAAATACCCTAAAAACCACTAAAAAATTTTAAACCCCTTAAAATGATAAAAAAAATAGAAAAAACTTTATGAACCCTAACAAACTCAAAACACCCTAAAACCCAAAAAACCATAAAAACCCTAAAAACAATAAAAAACTATAAAACCCCATAAAATACATAAAAACCCTTAAAAATATTAAAATTCTATAAAATCACTAAAAATACCTAAAAACCATAAAACCCTAAGAAAACATTAAAAATATTAAAACACTTAAATCCCCTAAAAAATCTGAAAATCCTAAAAACCCCCAAAACCATTAAAATCCCCAAAAAACATAAAAACTATTATAAACTTAAATACTACTAAATATATCTGAAATAATAAAAACCCCTATAACCCTGAAAAATTATATTAATACCTTCAAAACATAAAAACACTTAAAACACCTAAAATACATAAAAATTCTTAAAACCCAAAAAACCCTAAATACCATCAAAATTCAACAAAACACAAAATAACCATAAATATCATAAAAAACCCAAAAAAATCATAATAATAAAAACCCCTAAAAACCCTAAACACCCCTAAAAACCCTAAAATCCAAAAAACACTTTAAACCCTTAAAAACCCTAAAAGCACTAAAAATACAAAAAACACTAAAAACATTAATAAGATCCTAAAACCCTAAAACTCCTAAAACCAATAAAACCCTAAAAAACCAGAAAAACCTATAAAATCCATAAAACCCTAAAACCACTAAAATTATAAAAATCCTTGAAACCCCTAAAAACATTAACTCTAAAAACCATGAAAACCCCAAAAAACTTAAAAAAACAATAAAAATCATGTCACTACCCATCCTCCAGGGCTCATGTAGTGACGACCCCCATCCCGCCTTCCATAGGCCAGGGGTTGGAGACTAGCACTGAAGGAGTATTCCCTAAAATTGGAAGGCATTACCTTTAATCCTATACAAACACATGGTCTGAGAACACAAAAGGAATCAACTATGAAGTAAATTGCAATAGTAAAACAGTACTAAAGTAAAGGGGCTTGAATACAAGCCCAACTGGAAATGAACAAGTACAAATGAGAAGTTAAAAAATAACTAAAAGGTGAAAAGCAGCTTTTGGATCGTTCACCATGGATCCTACCTAAAGGGTAGGTACAAATCACCTCCATAGTACTCCTCGTCTGCCTATCTCCTCCGCGTCACGTCCCACCGAATGTTCCACCTCGGAGCACCATGTAGTCTTGTCTCCCTCAGTCTCAATCAATGTTGTATGTCATCTGCACAAGACACAACAAGGTGCGGGCATAGCCCGTACAGGGGTGAGTATAATGATACTAATTAGGGACCCCAAGACCCATTAGTTCTCCTAGAACTATACCAAGGAAAATTAAAAGGAATGATCTCAATCTCAAAGAACACGGAAATAAACATATCTCAATTAGAGTCTCAACTCAAACTCGGTATACAACTCAGAGAAACAAGATTATGACGCAGACCCACATTGGATCATTATGAATGTTGATAGTAGGCCTAGGGATTTTCTATGGATAGTAACAAGTAACATCACCAATCACAACGTTGAACACCTCACCTGTGAGATAGCTCCTCCTATATTGAGTACAGTGGGCCTATCAGGTCACATAGAGCCACTTCCCACTAACCATGAACTACTAAGGTACTCCTGCCCATCGCGTACTGTGGGTATACTGGGTCACACAGAGCCTCCCTCCCCACTGTGGCCTACTGACGTACTCCTCCCTAGCACGTACTATGTATGTTCCCCGATATGGCCTGCTAAGGTACTCTTTTCCATCGCATATTGTGGTTGTCGAGTCACTCCATGTCGAGAAGTCGGTAGTTGTCAGGTCTCATCCAGTCGCAGGGTTTCGTACATTGTGCGCTTGGGAGAGCCACACCCTAAGACATCATTATTATTTAAACCAGCATGAAATCTAAAAAAGAAGTGACTATATGATCCGCCATTTTATAAGGGTTCTAACACAAGATATGGCACGACGCGTCAATCGGACACCCGGTTTGTGCGTTATTGGCATTTTAGTGTAGATGGCCCGGTTGGATTCTGGTACGATCCAAACTAGACGTACTCCATGTTTCCCCAAAACTATCAAGGATTAAGTCAAAAGTACCGTCTCTATCCATAGATCCAAATGAAATAGACGATTCTTCAAACGGACGATCGATTCTCAAGATAAGGCCCTTTTAGTGTTTCTTGGCGGTACTAGGTCCGGGTCTGATCCGTTTCGGTCCGACCAGCCCGAACCAGTTCGGCATGGGCCGATTCGGTTCGACTAGGGTTGAACCGGACCATCTCAGGTTTGACTCGACCGTGGTCAACCCAGCCCGATGGGCCCAGCCTGACCCGGATGGTCCGCAGGTGGGTCCACTGGACCGACCCGGCGGTGCAAACCGCCTGGCAGTGCAGGCTGCTAGGGATACCCTGGAACGGCGCGTTGGGCAGGGCTGATGTGGTGCAGAGCCACATTAGCGAGTCAAACCATGGGGGTTGACCCCAATACAGTGCCACATGGCACCTCGGGTCCTCCGTGCCGTGGTTGACGGGCCGCGACATTGCCATCGGGCATGCCGTTGGCGCGAGCCCCGTCCACCGGTCGCTTGTCGATCTGGTGGTCGCTAGCTTCTGTCACGGCCAATGCAAGACACAGACTTGTTTCCACGTGGGCACACCACTAGAGGCACACCCCACCTTCTCTCCACTGGCTTTGTCACAGCCGACCCCTCCTTCCAGTCGCCACAGCTGAAGAGTTGCGGCTCTCTTTGTTCATTGGCGGCACGCGACGGTGTGTCGCGTCTCCTCCACGGCCGGCCGATGAGAGCTGCTCTGACGACTGATCGGGCTTTGTTCCACGACCTCCTCTTGTGGCGTGCGTCGATGTTCTATACACCACGTAGCCAGTTGGTTTCATTGCCTTGTCGATCTTCCATGGATGCACAAGGATGTAACAAATATAATGGAGGGTTCAGGTCGGGTTTGTTAGGCCCGTGCCTTCTGCGTTAGCTCGTAACACGAGGGAGGTTAAGTGCTTAATAACAATTGTATTGAACTACAAGATAAACCCCAAAAGATCCCCCACAATAACCTCCCGTAATGATGAATGAATCACGAGTCAACCTGTTATTTAGAAGACCCGTGTTTTTAGTGTAATTTCAACAATGGGGAAGAGGGAATCAAAAATGCACAAACCAAATAACCCCTATCTCGAATCGTCAGAGAAACATCTGCGCTTGAAGGTGGATCATGTTCTTCATTCCCTCAACTAGTTCCCAATGACACTACTCATACGTCGCCCTTTGGTTTGTGGTTCGGTGTCACCCATCATTTCCATCTATGATTGGATCTATCCTCTAAGGGTTAGACATCTCGGCACTCCTTCAATTCTTTGTTGCTTGGAATGATCTGCTGATACCCCTCCCCAAGCTCCATATTTATAGAAGAGGGGGAGGGTATGTAATGACATGAGGAATTAATGGGGGGTCATAAATTAGGAACCTTTCTAATTATCTAACGAAATCATTACTTAGGATTGGAAAGTCAATCAATTTAATGGCTTGACACACCGCTGGCCCCACACACCGCTTTTCCTTTGGAGGATATGAAATAAAATAACAAAATTATTTTATTTCATTTCTTTTAAAAAGTCGCTAAACTAAAATTTTTCTCTGGACCTACTGCAGTCAAATGAAAGCCTCCCTTAAGTGAATCCTATAACATCAGATACAACAGTGCCCTCATATTTTTAATTTGAGCACTAGTTCAAAAGTTAGAAAATGATGCTCGCGCGTTTACTAAACTTACCTGAAAAAATGTTCATGAAGTTATTAACAGTAACCCTTAACCTGCGCCGGTTGAGGTTAAGATCTAACAAATCGAAAAACTCCCCAAACAACCCAATGGTACTCTAGGATTTCCAATTCGAGTTACCATTTAACAGTTTTGGATTTTACAATAAATTAATTGTCACTTAATTATTTTATTTACAGCCAAAAACTTACATTCACTGGTGGCCTGAGCAGACCAATGTTAGTATCTTCCTAAAGAGAGAATACCCTCACAAGTTCAGTGGTGGTATCAGATTTTTAATCCGAGTTACCATTGGAGAGTTATAATCATTTGAAAAATAAAATAACTTTATTTAATTATTTTATTTACGGTTATTTCATTTTCGGGTTTTCTCACTAGAGGCCTGCACCGACTAACCTTAAGTCGTGCCTAGGGAAATCCCGCCATCTTGAATGCAACGGTGCCTTCAGATTTCTAATCCATAAAACCATTTAAGTGTTATTCCACTTTTTTAGGAAAACTACTTACGTGTGCTAATTAAAGATTCAAAAAACATTGACGGATCATTCCAGGAACTCCAGACCTTGGAATCACGCACTGTTAGATTTCACGGTCTCGAAATAATTCCATATGATTTAAAAAATTATAAGAAAATTCTGAGACATTAAAAATCATAAAACCCAAAAAATAATAACCCATACCCATAAAAAACCTAAAAAACCATAAAAAATCTAAAAAATAAATAAAAACAATAAAAAAACTTTAATCACATAAAAATGTTATGAAGATCTAAAGAACCATAAAAACCCAAAAATCTCAAAATACCCCTAAAAACCCAACAAAATATAAATTCCCTAAAATCCTAAATGAATCCCTAAAAACCCTCAAAATAACTAAAAACCCTAAAATTCATAAAATCCTAAAAATAACAAAAAATCACTAAAATCTAGAAAACCCCAAAAACCTAAAAACCCTAACAAAACCTTAAAATCCAAAAAAATATAAAAACCGAAAAAATAAAAAATCCCCCAAAATCCCCAAAACCCTGAAAAACCAAAAAAATCCAAAAAATCCCTAAAAATCCGAAAAGACATAAAAACTCTAAGATACCTGAAAACACTCATAAAAACATAAAAACCTATAAACACTTGAAATCCCTAAAAAACCAAAAATTGATAAAAATTTTAAAACCCTAAAACCCCTAAAAACTGTAAAAACCCTAAAAACCATAAAAACCCTAAACCTAATAAACCCCCTAAAAACTACTAAAGCTCTAAAAACTATTCAAAACTTTAAAAACAATAAAAAACTCTAAAAACCTTTAAAACACTAAAAAAACTCATAAAACACCTAAAATTCAATGATACCAAAAAAACCCTGAAAACTCAAAATACCCCCTAAAACTCCTCAAAATACATAAAACCCTGAAAACCCATAAACCCCTAAAAAAGTATAAAAAATACCTAAAAACATAAAAATACCTAAAACCTTGGAAACTCATAAGAATACATAAAAAAACTAAAAACAATAAAAACACTTAAAAAACCAAAAAATACTAAAAATACTAAAAATACTAAAAACAAAAAAAAATCCATAAAACCCCTAAAAACATTAAAAAATGTTAATTAACATTAAAACACGAAAAACACTAAAAAAATTTAATAACCCTTTTAAAACAAATTTTTTTAAAAAGTCTAAAAACAATAAAACCCTATAAAACATATAAAAACACAAAAACACCATACAAAATCTAACAAAACTAAAACCCTAAAACCTCTCAAAAACCCTAAATTCTATAAAACCCATATCAACCCATACAAATATTATAAAAGCACTAAAAATACAATAAATCTTAAAACCCTAGAAACCTAGAAAAAACCTAAAAACATAAAAATCTAAAAAATGTTTAAACCCCTAAAAACATAAAAAATTTTATAACCCTAAAAAACCCAAAACCCCTAAAAATTGTTAAATGTCCTCCAAATCACTAAAACCCCAAAATAGGTTAAAATCCTAAAAAAATTCATAAAAATCACTAAATACATAAAAACCCCTATGAAAACATGAAAATCCTAAAAACTCTAAAAACCCCTAAAATGATAAAATTTCTAAATTTTTGACCCCCCAAACCATAAAAACTATAAAAACCCTTGATATCATTAATTAACCTGAAAACCACATAAAAACCATAAAAAACTAATAAAAACAACAAGAACCCATTAAACCTATCAACACGTTAAAAAACTCTAAAAATTCATTAAAACTATAAAAACTCAAAAAATGCCCTATAAACAAAAAATCACCATAAATACCCCAAAACCTGTAAAAACCTACTCCCCCCCCCAAAATACCCAAAAAACCAAAAACCTAATAAATCCTAAATACATTAAAAATCCATAAAAATGAAAAAGCCCTTTAAAACCAAAAAACCCCTAAGAAAACAATAAAAAACTAAAATCACTTAAAACCCCAAAAATCTGAAAAATAATAAAATCACTGAAACCCTAAAACACTAAAAAAAACTATAAACCCCTCAAAATCCGTAAAATCCCTAAAAACATATAAATCCAAAAAAACAGAAAATATCCCTAAAAATATATAAAACACAAAAAACCCTGAAAACCACTAAGAAAAGCATAAAAATATTAAAAACATTAACCCCTAAAAAACTTAAAAATTACTATAAACTGTAAACATCCTATAAATTATAAAAACCCCTAAAATCCTTAAAAGAACATAAATGTCCATAAAAATATATAAAATTATAAAAAAAAATATAAAAACCATTTAGACGTATAAAAATGTTAAAAACTCTACCAAACGTTTAAAACCGTAAAAATCTAAAAAATAAACACTAAAAACCAAAAAATACATCAAAACCCTAAAAAACCTAAAAAACATGAAAATCCATAAAAATCCAAATATAGACCTAAAATCCCTAAAATCATAAAGAAAACTAAAAACCATGAAAACCCCTATGAAAACCTTAAAAACCTAAAATATCATAAAAACATTGTAAATAACCCTAAAACACTAAAAACCACAAAAACTCTACAAACCCTGTAAACTTCAATTTATTTAAATACTCTAAAAACCTAAAAACACTTAAAACACATAAAAACCTACCAATGATAAAATCCATAAAAACCTTACAAACCCCTAAAAACCCAAAAACCCAAAACCCCTAAAAACATTAAAAGAAATTAAAATCCCATAAAAGCAATAAAAACCCCTAAAAACTATAAAAACTAATTAAACCCCTAAAAATATTAATAAAATCTAAAAAAATTAAAACTATAACAATCCTTAAAAACCCTCAAAATCTAAATAAACATAAAAAACCATAAAAATCATAAGACACACAAAAAATCCAAAAAAAAAATAAGAATCCGGAAAAACCTAGAAAACCCTTAAAATCCCTAAAAACATTCAAGAAGGATGGCGGCACACTCTCCTGGAATTCTCTCTCATTCGAAAATTCTTCCAGGATTTCCCCTGGATCCAGTTCGAAGCTCCATCGGTGGATCCTTGCTCCTTCGTTCTCGGAGATGGTGTGACTTGGATGTGATCTTCGGCCTCAAGACGGTGGTGGATTCTGCTCTTCGACAACATCGTCTTCCACGAGTTCTCTAGACTTCGGACTTCGACACGGCTTTGTTCCGTTGCTGGAACGTCTGGCTTCCGACTGCTATGGTGTTTGTGATGCCTTCAGTTGTTCTTTCTTGGGTTGACATCCTCCAGCAGCCGCAGATTGGGGTTGTTTTTTTAGATCTAGGGTTTCTGCAGGCGGGTCAACACAGTCAAAGGGCGGAATGGCAAAGCTGGTTGCTTCGGCGTTCAGGTTCTTTTCAGAAGGTGCTTCGTTAAGGAGAATGGTGCTACGATCTGGTCTGGCGATGCTGGTCGGGGTCTTCTCAATCATACAATGCAGAAGCTCGTTTCTTCTGTCGGTTCGCGAAGCAGTTACAGGTGCATGCTCAACCTTGTCTTTCAGCTTCGCCTTTGCTCCAGTTTGTTGCTGCTTGTTTCGGTCGGACCTTTTGGCATTCCATGTTCTCCTACCTGCTTTCGGTTTTGAAGGGACGCTGGTTTATGGGTCTTATGAGATGTGTTTGGCAATTTTTGTGGATTGCGGTTTGCTGTACTAAGAGGTGTGGAATAATGAAAGTTTTCTGGTTTGAAGCTCAGGACTGCTGGTTGTTAAGCTGCGACTCTTCCAAGAATTCTCTTCTTGCTGGCATGCTGGGTTGTGATGAAGCTGTGGGTTCTAATTAGAGGTGTTGGTGGTGCTATGCTATTTTCTGTTGTGCTGTTGGTGGTAACTCTGCGTGCGACATGGTGGAGGCTGCAAGGTGTTGGATGCTGGATTTTACGAAATTTGATGATGGCTGCTGTATGGAAGTGTACTCTGCTTGCTGGTTCTTGGTGAGGACGTGTGGCTGTTTGGTTTTTGCTGCTGCTGTGGATGAGTTTGTTGCTGTGCTGCTGGATTGGAAGTGGGATGTTGGGAGATGTTTGGTGGTCAAAAGAGGTGTTGGTGGTCTGAAAATGAGGATGCTGGTTGCTGGTTTGTTGTGGATGCTGGTTGGCTGGTTGCTGTTGCTGGATGTTGTTTGCTGTTGTAGTCTGAATGCTGGTTGTTGGTTAGCTGTGAGCTGTTGGATGCTGGTTAACGCTGGATGTAGTGCGGTTGGATGCTGGTATTGGCTGGATGTGATGTGATGATGCTGCGGTTTTCTCTGTTTTTGTGTCTTTTTCTTTCTTTGTTTTTCTTTCTTTGGCGTGGGTTGTAAGGGTTTTTGGGTGTGGGTCGTTCGATCCCTCCCCTCCCTTGTCTGCAGTGTGTGTGTCTTTTTGTTTAATAAATTTTGGGGGGTGCCAGGAATAGCCTAGACCCGAGCCTTCTATGCCTAAAAACATTCAAAACCATTTATATACTAAAAAATAACTAAAAATACCTCAAAACATAAAAACATTCTAAACCCTAAAAAAATTACAATGTAAAAAATGTAAAACCTTAAAGACCTAAAACCACTAAAAACCCTAAAAGATCATAAAAACTCTAAAACACATAAAACCATAAAACACTTACAATCCTTACAAACCCTAACAACCCTAAACACCAACTAAAAACTATAAATACTATTTATCCCCCTAATTTTTTTTAAAACAATTCCAAAAAACCTTAAAAATCATAAATATACAAAAATGTCCAAAAACCGAAGAAACCCATAGAAACCATAAAAACCCTAAAAACACTAAAAACCCCTAAAATCACCGAAAAAAATAAACCCCATAAAAATCCTAAAAACCCCAAAAAACCGCTAAAAATATAAAATCATAAAAACTCTGAAAACCAATAATAAAACCTTAAAAACCAACAAACATATAAAACCCTTAAAACCCCAAGATTACTAAAAACCCTAAAGAGCCCTAAAATCCATACAAGCCCTAAAACCCTAAAAAACCCTAAAAACCCAAAAAACACTAAAACCCCACTAAAAACTATAAAACCCATTAATTCCCTAAAATCATAAAAGAGAAGATATTGTAGATGAGTCTCCTAGATCCTCTTGTGATCATCTTTCCCTATGATGTCTCATCTAGAAGTGCGTCTTCTCTGATGTGGAGGCTTCTTCGTTACTGCTGCAGATTCTCAGGCATCAACCTTCACAGTAATGTCGGTCCTACCTTTGGTGGTTCTTTTCTCTTGTCTTGGTGGTTCTATTTCTGGTTCTCAGGCGTTGGCATCAAATGAAGGCATCACCCTTGGATGATCGGGTCAGATCTGGTCTCCTAGGCATGCATTGTTGCATATTTATGTAGTAGACCAAATATGGTCTTTACTTGGTGTGGTGTTTGCAGATCCATGTTGGCACCACAAAGATATGGAATCTTCAGAGTGAGCCACTATAGATCTTTGGAAGAGATTATCAGATTTGGGTGTTACGTTTTGTAGCGATGGGCTTCAGCGGCGTTCCTCAGATTCATGGAAGCATGGGCTCTTCGGATCCTTCGACATCTTAGTCTCTTCTTAGTGGCATCCTACCGGGTTTCATTCTTGATGGCGCTTCAAATCTGGTATGTCCTCTCTGCTGTTGTTTTGTTCCTACAAATATTCTCTGCTTCTGCTCTTCCAGTGGCTCATGGATTTATTGTTCTAATTCTTAGTGGATTCTTGAATGATCTGAAATTATGTATTTTTTGGTTGGTAGATTGTTCTGTATGTTGGGATCTTCATCTTGTTAGGGGTATTTTGTATGAGTTTCTGGCTGATATGGTTCCTGTTTGTTCTAATTTTTGGATTCTACTATGGAAATTGGTGTGTGCTTATGAGAGGGATTGGTAGTTTGTTGTTGATTGATTACGTGGAGTGGAAGGAGATGTTGTTTGTCAGAAACATTGGTTCGGGATGATGTTTCTGCTAGAATTGGATGTGTGGAAGCTAATGCTTATGAGTTTGGTGCTAATGGTTCTGCATTGCAGGTGGTGGATCATATGGGGTAGGAGGTGCTTGAAGATGGAAACGGTGAGAATGAATTCCCATTGATGCTTGGCTGTGTTACGGTCCTGGATGCGGGCCATAACAAAAAGTTAAAAAAAACTATAAAAACCATAAAAACCCTGAAAAAAATAAAAACGCCCAAAAAAGCCCCAAAAACCATAAAATTCTAAAAACCCTAACAAAACCTCAATACACCTACAAACCATAAAATTACCATGAAAATAATAAATAATCCCTAAAAATCCCTATAAATATAAAAAACAAAAAAAATGATGAAAAATAATAAGAATCCCTTAAAAATCGAAAAACACTTAATAACCCTAAAATGCCTAAAAACACTAAAAACCTTAAAATGATAAAAACTCTAAAACACCCAAAATCCATTAAAACCATAAAAAATGATAAAAATATATTCAAATCTTAAAAATCCCAAAAAATAAAAAAAACTTGAAAACTATGAAAAACCCTAAAACAACTCATAAAAACCTAAAAACACATAAAACTCATAAAACCCTAAATCCCCTAAAAAATTTAAAAACCATAGAATACCTAAAACCCCTAGAAACATTAAGGAAATTTTAAAACCCTAAAAAACAACTAAAACTTTAAAAACTGATTAGACCCCTAAAAAGGCAAAAAAACTCAAAAAAACCATAAAAACCACAAAAACACACAAAATACCTAAAAAACATTGAAGAATAAAAAAAATCCCAAAAATCCAAATAAATCACTAAAAATTTAAAACCCCTAAAAACCTAGAAAAACCCAATGAAAATTTTTAAAACCTAAAAACACTTTAAAACCCTAATAACCTTAAAAATTCAAAAAATCCTTAAAAATCCCCAAAACCCAAAAACCCCTAAAATCATAAAAAACCTAAAAAATCAAAAAACCAATAAAAACATATAAAAAATCATAAAACCATTAAAACATTAAAAATGTTAAAAAACTATAGAAAATATTAAAGACCCTTAAAACTAAAAAGATCGCAAAATCTCTAAAAACACTAAAATAATAAGAATCATAAAAATCCCAAAAAATGTAAAAAAACCCTAAAAACCATGAAAAACAATCATAAAACCTTAAAAAACTAAAAAACATTTAAAATGCCAAATAACCTAAAAATTCCAAAAATCGAAATAAACCTAAAAACAAAAAAACCCTAAAAACCCACATAATCACTCAAAAACCTATAAACGCTTAAAATTCTATAAATCTGTAAAGATCCCTAAAAATATAAAAAAATATAACATTGAAAAAAACCTACAAAAACCTTAAAAACCAAAAACAACGTAAAACCCCTAAAAACCAATAAAATGCTAAAATCCCTAACAATTACTAAAAACACAGAAAATCATTAAAACCACTAAAAATCATAGAATACCTAAAAACCATAAAATCCCAAAACCCATAAAAACCCTAAAACCCACTAAAAACTCGAAAAATGTTTTAGATTCCTAAAAGCGTTGAAAAACACTATATAACTATAAACCCCCAAAAACAAAAAAACCCTTAAATGCCCTAAAAAACCAAAAAAACACTAAAACCCTAAAATCCATAAAAACCAAAAAATCTATAAAAATTCTAAAAAACCATAAATATGTAAAAACCCCTAAAATCATGAAAACCCTTAAGAATACCTTAAAAACATAAAAACAATTAAAATAACTAAATACATAAAAAATCATAAAAATCCTAAAAAACCCTAAAAAACAGTAAAAACACTGAAAACCCCTAATAACCATCTATATGAGAAAAATCCTAAAAATATAAAAACCCCATAAAAATATATAAAAATCCCTAAAAACATAAAAATCCATAAAATCACTAAAAGGCCCTTAGAATACCTCAAAAAATATAGAAACACTTAAAACCATTAAAAAACTAAAAAATGCTAAAAACCTAATTACATTCAAAATACCCCAAAATTCCTAAAAACCTTAAAAAACTCTTAAAACCTTAAAAACCCTAAAAATCCATAAATAACCCAAAAACAATTCAAAACCATAAAAAAATTTTCAAACTACAAAAACATTTAAAAACACTAAAAACCCTTAAATCCCTAAAAACCAAAAAAAATCCCTAAAAACCAAAAAATCGTAATAAACATAAAGGATCCTAAGTATCCTCAAAAACCATAAAAGGCAGAAAAATCATAAACGTCCAAAAAAGAACTAAAATCCCAAAAATATAAAAAAACTTAACAACCCTAAAACCGTAAGAAAATAATAAAAAATGAAACCCTTAAATCCCCTAAAAACCTAAAAAATCTAAAACCCCAAAAATCCACAGAAACCCTAAAACCTCTAAAACACCTAAAAACCCAAAAACCCCATAAAAATCCTTTAAAAGATCTAAATATATCTAAAAAAGTAAGAAACGCTTAAACCTTTTCAAAATCCTACAGAAACTATAAAATTGTAAAAAACTTAAACCCTTTAAAAACCAAGAAAACGCTAATAACCCTTAAAGACCCCAAAAACCCAAAAAACCCTTAAAAACGCTTAAAACCTATAAACCTCAAAAAAAAACCCAATAATCATTAAAAACCCTCAAAACTAAAAAAAAACATAAAATGTAAAAAAACTATGAAACCCCCTAAAACACTAGAAAACCCAAAAAACCATCAAAATCCCTTAAACCCAAAAAAAAGAGATTCCTAAAATATCCTTAAAATCCTTAAAAATAAAAAAAATCCTAAAAACCATAGAAACACTAAGAAAATCATAAAAACCTAAAAACACATAAAACAACTAGAAAACCGAAAAAATCTAAAACCCCCTAACAACTCAAAAAGCCACTAAAAACCTTAAAAACCCCTAAAACAAATAAAAACCCAAATAACCACAAAAAACACTAAAACCATTTAAACCACTTAATATGATATTTAATTATAAAAAACCATTAAACCCTAACAAATAAAAAAATCCGAAAAAAACAAAAACCTGTAAAAACATTAAAAACCCCTTAAAAATACAAATCCATTAAAACATTATAAACCATAATATACTAAAGAAAACAAAAAATACCTATAAATGTAAAATACACTAAAAATCTTGAAAAACCCTAAAAATCCATAAAAATATATAAATGCCTAAAACCCCTAAAAACATAAAAATACTAAAAATAAAAAAACAATAAAAATCCTAAAAAAACCTCAAAATTTATAAAAAGCCTAAAAACAATAAAAATCCTAAAATTTCCTAAAATTTCCTGAAAACCTAAAAATTCGAAAACCCTGAAACGCCCTTAGAAAACATTAAAATCCTAAAACACTAAAACCCAATAAAAACCTAAAAATGATAAAATCCATAAAAATCATAAAACCCTAAAAACCATAAAACTCTAAAAACCATAAAACCCTAAAAACCATAAAATCCCTAAAAACATTAAAAAATGAAAATCCTTAAAAATCCAAAGAGGATACTAAAAACTCTATAATCCCTTTAAACCACTAGAAGGGCTAATGAACTCTAAAAAACATTAAAACCCTATAAACTAAATAACCTTTAAACCCCAAAAAAACATAAATTCTTAAAACCCTAAAATCACTAAAACCCCTCAAAATCCCTAATATCCCAAAAACCATAAAAATGTAAAAAAAATCCCTAAAAATCCATAAAAATGTAAAAAATCTTTAAAACCCTAAAAACCCCAATAAAAACCTTTAAAACCCAAAAACACTTAAAACACATATAAAAACATAGAAATGATAAAAACACTAGAAACCTTAAAAACCCTAAAAACCATCAAAATACTTAAACCCCTAAAAACCATAAAATCCTAAAAAATGCATAAAAATCCATAAAAACATAAAAAACATAAAATCCCTAAAAACCCCTATGAAAAAATCAAAACCCTTAATACACTTTAAAACCCCTAAAAAACAAAAAATTGATAAAAACCCTAAAAACCCTAAAAACATTGAAAACCCCTCAAAACATTTAAAAACCATAAAAACCTATAAAAATCCTAAAACACTAAAAAGGTCTATTTTTTCTAAAACACTAAAAATGATAAAAATTTCTAAATAACATAAAAACCCTAAAAGACTAAACCCCCCCTAAAACCCCCAAAAAACAAAAAACTCCTAAAAATCATAAAAGGCCTACAAACCCTCAAAATCCCTAAAAACTCAAAAAATCATAAAAATCATAAAAAACAACCTAAAAATACATAAAACATAAAAACCCTAAAAAACTTAAAACCATTATGAGAAAATTTAATACCTAAAAACAATTAAAACACCAAAAAACATAAAAATTCTAGAAACCCCAAAAAACCCAAAAAATCATATAAACCATAAAAACCATCTAAATCCCTAAAAATCCTAAAAAACCAAAAAATATAATAAAAATATCAAAAAATCCCTATAAATAAAAAACATAAAACCCTAAAAACCCCAAAGAAAACCATAGAAACAAAGAAATAGTTAAAACCCAAAAAACTAAAAAAAGTTGTTAACCCAAAAAACCATAAATACCCAAAATACTATAAAAACTACTAAATCCAATAAAACCCTTAAAAACAATAAAAATCGTAAAAACTATAAAACATTAAAATACCACTAAAATATCTAAAAACCATTTAAACGTCTACAAAGGTTTATAAACTCCAAAAAGTACTTTAAACCCCTAAAATCTAAAAAAACCCTTAAAAACACAAAAAACACATAAAACCAAAAAAACCTAAAATAATAAAACCCTAAAACACTTAAAATCATCAAAATCCATAAAAATCCTAAAACCATAAAAAAAATCTGAAAAATCCAAAAAAATCCATAAAAATGGAAAAATCCTAAAAGCCCTTAAAACCGATAGAAAAACATAAAAAACTAAAACAATTAAAATCCTTTAAAACCTAAAAAATTATAAAAACCCTAAAAATCAAAAGAAAAACCCATAAAAATCCTCAAAATCCTTGAAAACCCCTTAAAACCTAAAAAAATAAAAACCCTTGAAAACCCCTATAAAAACAATAAAAATCTAAAACAATTTAATACAAGTAAAAAATAAAAAAACAATAAAAAAACCTAATGACCATAAAAACACTAAAACCCCTTAAAACCATTAATCCCCCTAAAAACCATAAAAACCATAAAACCCATAAAAACCAACTAAAAACTCTAAAAACCCTTTTATCCCCTTAAAATGTCAAAAAAAATATAAAATACCTTAAAAACAATAAAAAATTAAAAAAACCCCTAAAATCCCCCCAAAAACAATAAAACCGTTAAAATACTAACAACCCATAAAACCCTCAAAATCCCTAAATAATATAAAAACATTAAAAATCAAAAAACAAATCCATCAAAATCCTTTAAAATAGAAAAAACCCAGCTTTCTTTTAAAAAACATAGGAAAAAATAAAAACCTAAAAAAAATAAAACCCCTAAAAACCCAAAAAATTATAAAAACATTAAAAACCCTTATAATACATAAAAAACCTAAAAACCCTAAAAAACTGTAGAAATCCCTAAAAACCCTAAAACCTCTAAAAACCTCAAAATAAACTAAATACCAATAAAAACAAAAAACAACTAAAAACTCCAGAAAAAATTTAATCTCCTAAAAAAGTTAACAATATCTAAAAAACCTCCAACCCCTAGAAATAAAAACCATAAAATCAAAAAAAAACACACCAAAAACACCAATAACCCCTAAAACAACGAAACCCCTAAACACCATAAAAATCCTAAAAAATCTAAAAATCCGTAAAAATACCTATAACTATTGAAATCATAAAAATCCTTGAAAACCCATAATAAAAAATTGGAAACTAAAAATCTGTTAGAACCCCTAAGAATCCTTAAAAAGACTATAACGCTAAAAACCCTAAAACCCTGAACCCCTAAACACCCTAAAAATACCTAAAACCCTTAAAAACATTAAAATCCTAGATAATACATCAAAAATGAAAACCCCCTAAAACCTAAAAAATCATAATAAAACATTAAGATCCTAAAAACACTTGAAACATATAAAAATATTAAAAATGGTAAAAACACAAAATGCGAAAAAACCCAAAAAACAACAAAAAACCAAAAAAACCCTAAAAACCATAAAAATCCTAAAAAACATAAATTACCAAAAAACCCACTACCAAAACTAAAAACCCCCTTAAACTCATAACAATGTTACAAAACTCTAAAAACATTTAAAAACCTAAAAATTTTAAAAAAACCAAAAATCCCAAAAAAAAATAAAATTGCTAGAATCCCTAAAAAACAAAACCCTCTAAATCCCTAAAAACTCTAAAAATCCTAAAAACCATTAAAATCCCTAAAATAGTAATTAGATAAAAACCCTAAAAACAAAAAGAAACCCTTAAAAACATAAAAACATTTTGAACCTCTAAAAATCTAATAATGCTAAAAAACAAGAAAAAATTAAAAACCCGAAAAACCATAAAACCACTAAATATTTAAAAAAAATTAAAAACCCATAAAAATCCTAAAAACAGTTAAAAATATATAACACCTTTATACCCATAAAGATGTTAAGAATATCTAAAATCATTAAAAAACCTAAAAACTCAAAAAAACCCCCCTAAAAACCCCCAAAAAACCATAAAGAATTTTAAACACCTCAAAATCCAGAATAACTCTAAAAAAAATCCTAAAAAATCCTTAAATAACCATAAATATTTAAAATACCCTAAAACCCTAAAAAACATAATACACTAAGAACACTTAAAACCCCTAAAAATATAAATAAAATAAGAACCCTAAAAATCATAAAAACCCAAAAGACCCAAAAAACCATAAAAACCTAAAAACATAGAAAAACTATAAAAAACCATTAAAATCAATATATTATTAAAAATCTTTAAAACCATAGAATGTAAAAAATATATAAAAACCCTTAAAACCCCAAAAAAAAGAAAAAACCCAAAAACCACAAAAAAATAAAAAACTGTAAAAAAGACTAAAAAACCTCATAATCAAAATAATGCCTAAAAACATGAGAATCCTTAAAATCACAAGAAATTCAACAAAAACATATAAAACCCTAAAAACATTGAACAAAACTAAGAAAACAGTAAACACCGAAAAACAAATTAATCCCCAAAATAAAATAAAAAATTTGAAAAACCCAAAAAACCCTACATAACCAAAAATACCCCTTACGACCATCAAAATCCCTAAAAACCCCAAAAAACCCAAAAAACCCAAACAAATCACTATAAATCCTTAAAAACATAAAAGGCCATAAACACACTCAAAACACCAAAAAAATCTAAAAAATCTAAAACCACCCAAAATCCCTCAAAAATAAAAAAAACATAAAAAAACTAAAACCCAAAAACCCAAACGCCTAAAAAACCCAAACCCCTAAAAACCATAAAACCCCCAAAAAATCGTCAAAACCTTCAATATCGATAAAAAACCTAAAAACAACTAAAAAATATAAAAAATATTTAAACCCCTAAAAATGTTAAAAAAGTATAAAAACCATAAAAAACTCAAAAACCCATAAATATCTTAAAACCCCAAACTAAAAAACACTAAAAACACTAAAACCACAAAACCACAAAAAATATCAAAACACCCAAAAACCCCAAAAACCCTAAAAAACCAAAAAAACCTACAAAATCCCAAAAAATTCCTAAAAACATAAACACCCCTGAAAAACTTAAAAAACACTAAGAATCCCATAAAAACAAAACAAAACATAAAAAATGTAAGAACCTAAAAAAAGAGGAAAACCCTAAAACACCTAAACCTCCTTAAAACACTAAATATCCTAAAAAAACATAAAAATCCAAAAAATCCCTAAAAATCCATTAATACATATAACCATAAATACCCTAAAGACCAGTAAGAAAACATTGAAACCTAAAAAAATTTGAAATCGCTAAAAAATAAGATAAAAAACCTATAAGACCATAAAAACCACAAAATTCATGAACTCTATAAACCCCCCAAATAACCATAAAAAACCCCCAAAAACATAAAAACTTTAAAAATCTACTAAAAAATTCTAAAACCCTTTAAACCCCTAAAAATTTTAAAAACACTCTAGAATACCTTAAACACCATAAAAACTAAAAACAACCCCCTAAAAATATAAAAACCAATTAAACACTAAAAACACTAAAAAATAATAATAACCCTCAGAGTTCGTAAAGACCCTAAAAACCATAAAAATCCTAAAAAATTATTTAAAACCCTTGAAAAACAAGAAAAATAGTATAAATCCTTAAAACCCTTAAAAAATTAATACCCCTAAAAAACCTAAAAAATGATAACAACCCTAGAAAGCCCAAAAATTCCAAAAAAAAATCCTAAAACCCATAATAACCATAAAAAACCCAAAAAACCCAAAAAACCAAAAAAACTACTAAAAACTCTAAAACCCCCTAAACCCCTAAAACTGTTATAAAATTATAAAAACCTTAAAAAACATAACCCCACTAAAAAGCATAAAACAGTAAAAAACCATAAATAACAAAAAACCAAAAAACCCTTCAATATCCATAATAAACACTATAAATGAAAAAACCTAAAAAATCCCAAGAAATCATTAAAAATGTAAAAATCAATAAAAGACTAAAAACACTAAGAAAACAATAAAAACATAAAAACACATAAAATTCATAAAAATACTAAAAAATGTTCAAAACCTTAAAAACCCTAAAACTCCTAAAAATCGTAAAAACCGTAAACACCCTAAAGACCATGGATCCCCTAAAAATCATAAAATACCCTAAAACCCAAAAAAATCACCCTGAAAACTATTAAACCCTTTATCCCCTAAAAACATTAAAAAAATTGACAACCTTAATTAACTAAAAAAACCTAAAAACCCAAATAAACTATTAAATTCCTAAGAACCACAAAAAACAATAAAAACCCTCAAAATCCCTTAGAAAATCCATAAAAACTATAACATTCCAAAAAAAATCAATAGAAATACCTAAAAACCTACAGAACTCTTAAATCCGAAAAAACCCTAAAAATGTAAAAACCCCTAAATCCCAAAAAAACCTAAAAAACCCCAAGAAAAAAATAAAAACATAAAAAACCTAAAACCTCATAAAAACCTAAATAATTCTAAAAAACCTAAAAACCTAAACATATTTTAAAATACCATAAAAACCAAAAAACCACTAAAAACCTTAGAAAACCCAAAAACCCCATAAAAACATAAAATCCCACAAAAACTCTAAAAACTATTTAACCAGAAAAAATTATAAAAAATATATAATAAAATTTATGCCTCTAAAAAGCTTTAAAAATACTTAAAACCATTACATTTCTTAAAAATAATAAAAACCCCAAACCAATCCAAAAAATCCAAAAAATACCTAAAAACATAGAAAAACCTAAAAACCCTAAAAACCATAAGAAAAGATTTATACACTTAAAACACTTAAAATACTTAAAAAACCTAAAAAACTACTATAACACTAAAAAACCCGAAAAATATAAATACACTAGAACCCCAAAAAATCCAAAAAATCTAGAAAACTATATAAATCCTAGAAATCCATACCAATCCTTAAAAATATTAAAAATCCTTAAACTCTAAAAAATGCTAAGAAAACATTAAAAACCTAAAAATATATAAGACCCCTAAAAATAAAAAAAACATTATGAACGATAAAAAACTCAAAAAACCCTAAAAACACTAAACACCCACACAATCCCTAAATAAACTAAAAACCATTAAAAACCCTAAAATACATAAAATCCCTAAGAACATAAAAACCCAAGAAAACATGAAAAACATGAAGAAATACTTTAAAACCTAAAAACAATTAAACACCCTAGAAACCCTAAAAGGCCATAAAAAATACTCAATATCCCAAAAAACCCAAAAAACCATAAAATTCTTTAAAAAACAATAAACCACTAAAAAAAGTAAAAGACCCTAAAATCCCTAAAATCCCTAAAATCCCTATAAAAAACATAAAAACCTAAAAACACATTAATCCATAAGAGAACCTAAAAAATTATAAAAACCTTAAAATCTCCTAAAAACCCTAACAATCCATAAAAACAGTAAAATCCCAAAAAAACATAAAAACCCACTAAAACCCCTAAAAACCCTTTTATCCCCTAAAATGATAAAAAACACAAAAAACCCAACAAATACATAAAAAACCATTATAATCATAACAAATTATTAAAAATATAAAATACCCAAAAACCATGATAAACTCCTAAGAAATCATTAAAAGCATAAAAAACATAAAACCCCTAAAACCCCAAAAGATGATAAAAACCCTAAAACCCCTCAAAATCCCTAAAACACTAAAATCCTAAAAATCATTAAAAATCCCAAAAATTTTAAAAAAAATACTATTGAAAAACTTAAGAAAAAATTAAAATACTAAAATCACTTAAGAACTCTAAAAACCCTAAAACACGCTAAAACCCCCAAAAACCCTGAAACCCCCCAAAAAATAAAAAAAACTATAAATCTCATAAAATCCTAAAAATTCCATAACCCCCCACATAAAATACCCTATAAGACCACTAAAAACACTAAAAAATAGTAAACCCATTAAAACATTTTAACCGCTAAAAAAACATCAATCCCAAAAAAACTTAAAAAACCCAAAAAACCCAAAGACAACCATAAAACCCTAAAAACATCAAACACTCTCAAAATCATTAAAACCACTAAAAAATAAAAAAAAATCCAAAAAATCATTAAAAATTCATAAACACACAAAAATGGTAAAAAACCCAGGAAATCCCAAAGAATAAATAAGAAAAATAAAAAAACTTAAAACCCCTAAAATAACAAAAAAGGAAAAATAACATAAAATTAATAAAAACCCTAAAAACAATCAAAATACCTTCAAAACCAAAAAAACCATAAAAATCCTAAAAATCCATAAAAATCACTAAAATATTAACAACCTTAAAATCCCAGAAAAACCCTATGAAATCCATAAAAACATAAAAACACTTAAAACCCCAAAATAACCTAAAAATGATAAATACACTAAACACCCTAAAAGACGCTAAACCCCCACAAAATAATAAAAACTCTTAAAAACATAAAAAACCCCATAAAAACCCTAAAACCACTAAAAATTGTGCTAAAACTTTAAAACTATAAATATGTTATAAAAATCTAAAAACACTCAAAAAACCCTAAACCCGAAAAAACAATAAAACCCCTAAAAAACTATAAACCGTAAAAACCCTAAAAATCCCTAAAAACACTAAAAAATAATAAATATTCTAAAAAATCCCTAAATACCCTAAAAATATAAAAAACCAAAAACCCCAATAAAACCCAAAGAGAACTTTAAAAATATTAAAACACTTAAATCCCCTAAAAATCTAAAATCCTTAAAAAACCTTAAAAACATGAAAATCCATACAACCCTAAAAACTATAAAAAATAAAAAAACTCCTAAATATACCAAAAATTGAAAAAATCCCTAAAAACCTGAAGAAACCTAACAAAACAATAAAAAAATAAAAATTCTATAAACCCATAAAAAACCAAAATAACACTAAGAACCATAAAAACCCTCAAAACCCTAAAAACCCCTAAAACCCCTCAAATTTCCAAAAAACACTAAAAAATCATAAATATCCTAAAAATCAACAAAAATCCCTAAAAACAAAGAAACCATAAATATCCAGAGAACCTCCAAAAACCCAAAAATTAAAAGAACTCATCAAGCCCCTAAAAATCATATAAATACTAAAAACACTAAAAACACTAGAAAACACTAATAAGACACTAAAAACACTAACACCCAAAAAAACCTAAAAACCCATAAAAATTACAATGCGTGCAAAAAAACAACTAATAACTCTAAAAACTAATTAAACCACAATTTTTTTTAAAACTCTAACAAGCCCTAAAAACCCATAAAATAGGAAAAAAAAATAAAAAACCCTAAAACTAAAAATAACCCAAACCCCCCGCCCCAAAATATCTAAAAACCCTAAAAACCCATAAAATTCATAAAATATTCCAAAAAATCACTATAAAAACCTTAAATACCCTAAAAAAATATTAAGAAAACATTAAAAACCTAAAAACACTAAAAAAACTAAAAACTTCTAAACCCTAAAACCATAAAACTCTAAAAACCCAAAAAAAATAAAAAACCCTAAAAAGAGTATCACCCAAAAAATCATAAAAATTTTAAAAAATATCTATAAATGTAAAAACCCTTAAAAACCCTGAAAACCCCTCTGAAAACCATAAAAACCTAAAAACACTTAAAATCCTTAAAAGATAAAAAATTAGTAAAAACCGTAAAAAAAAGAAAAAATACCTTTAAAATCATAAATCCTCCTATAAACCATAAAACTTTGAAAACCTTAAAAACCCTAAAAAATTTAAAAAACATCAAATATCCTTGAAAACCTTAAAAACATTAAAAATATCTAAACAAAATTATAAAGACTAAAAAAATAAAAAAAACCCTGAAACCGCAAAGAAAAAATAAAAACCAAAAATTCTATAAAAACCATAAAACACCTCAAAATAAATAAAAAAGAAAAAAGTTCATAAAAATCCAAAAAGAACCCCCAAAATCCCAAAAATGTAAAAAAACCAAAAAACCAAAAAACCCCAAAAGACCCTAATTAAGCCTTTAAAACCAAAAAAACATTAAAACCCTAAAAACCTAAAAATGCTAAAAGCCATAAGAGACCGTAAACAATTCAAAATCCCTAAAACCATAAAAACTTATAAAACTCATAAATAAATCCCCTTAAATCTATAAAAATGTAAAAAATCTCTTAAAAACTGTAAAACCCATAAGAAAAAAAATTAAAAACCTATAAATAATTAAAATCCACAAAAAATCTAAATAACACTAAAACCTAAAATCAATAAAAATACCCTAAAAACATAAAAGCCCATAAAAACCTTAAAAACCCATAAAAACACTAAAAATAATAAAAACAATAAAAATAATTTAAGCCACTAAAAATAGTAAAATGATCTAAAAAACGTTTAAACCCCTAAGAAAACCTTGAAATCATTAAAAACATAAAACCCCAATAAAAATCTAAAAACCAAAAAACCAAAAAACACCATCAAAGACATTTAAGCACTAAAAACCATAAAATCCAAAAAAATCTGTCAACCCTTAAAACCCTAAGAAACCTAAAAATACACAAACAAATATAAAAACATTTTACACCCCCTAAAAATGTTTAAAAACAATAAAAAAACTAAAAACCCTAAAAAAATTAAAACATGCCATGAAAAAAATACATCCATAGAATCCTAAAAACTACAAAACCCTCAAATTCACTAAAATCCATAAAAACTATAAAAAATGAACATTGTCTTATAAATCCATAAAAATGTAAAAAAACCCGTAAAACCCTACAAAAACTCTTATAAATCCTTAAAAACATCAAAATAATTAAAACCCATAAAAACATACAAAAATGCTATAAACTCTACAAAACCCTAAAAACCAAAAAGAAAAAAAATCCTAAAAACCTTACAAAAACTAAAAACAAATAAAAAAAATTAAAAGCCACTAAAACCAGTAAAAACACTAAAAATGCATTAAACTCCTAAAATCATTAAAAAAATCCAAAAACCTTAAAGCCTAAAAAACTAAAAAATACCCAGAAAACTTAAAAACCCCTAAAACCCTTAAATCCCTAAAACCCCTAAAACCCTTCAAAATAAAAAAACCCCGAAAAACAATAAAATTCCTAAAATATCACTAACATCACTAAAAATGGAAAAATATCTTCAAAACATGAAAAACCCTAAGAGAAAATAAAAAATATAAAAACACTTTAAACCCCTAAAAACAATGAAGACCATTAAAACACTAAATCCCTAAAAACCCCCAAAAAACCTAAAACCCCTAAAAACCTAAAATACTGTAAAAACCCTCAAAATACCTAAAAACCCTAAATAATCATAAAAATACATAAAAACCTAAAAATGTAATAATACCAAAAAAAATAAATACCCCTAAGAACAAAATAAATACATAAAAACAAAAACACATATAACAAATGTAAAAAACAAAAAAACCCATAAACTCCCTAAAATCCCATAAGAACCTAAAACCCCTTAAAAACCATAAAAATCCCATAAAAAACCATAAAATACACTAAAACCCATAACACCCTAATAACCTTCAAAAATTCTAAAAACTCATTAAACCCCTACAAATGTTAAAAACAATAAAAAACCATAAAAACCCAAAAACACATAAAATTTCTAAACCCATAAAAACCCATATGAATCCTAAAAAATACCAAAAAATCAATTAAAAAAACAAATGCTAAAACCCCTATGAAAACATTAAAAACATAAAAACCCAACAACCCCTAAAAAACATAAAAATACTAAAAAACCTAAAAACCCATAAAACCTTTCAAAATTCTTAAAAACCCTAAAAACATAAATAACCTAAAAATCCCATAAAATACCAAAAAATGTAAAAACCCCAAAAAACATGAAACACCCCTATGAAAACCTTAAAAACATTAAAAAAACATAAAACCCCTAAAAATGTAAAATTAGTAAAATACCTTAAAAACCCCAAACCCTGGAAAACCCAAAAAACCAAAAAATCCCTAAAAACCCTAAAATCCCAAAAAAACCATAAAAATAGTAAAAAATTTCCAAACAAATCTAAAATCATAAAAACTCATAAAAATAAAAATAAACTAAGAAAGAAAAATAAAAACAAAAAAAATATAAAACTCTTAAAAACCTAACAAAAGATAAAGACACTAAAAACACAAATAAGATCCTAAAAACCATAAAATCCATTAAAACCATAAAACCCATAAAAATCATAAAAACCCAAAAAACCCAAAAAACACTAAAAACCACTAAAATCTCTAAAAACCCTTGAAAATCTTAAAAATGTTAAAAATATCAAAAAAAGAATAAGAACACTAAAAAAATAAAAAAATTAAAAACCAATAAAAAACAAAAAACCTTTAAAATGATAAAAAACCCTAAAACCCTCAAAATCCCTACAAACCATAAAAAACCATTCAATCCTAAAAAATGAATAAAAATCCAAAAAATCATAAAATACCCTAAAAAAGCTAAACATCCCTAAGAAAACCTTAAAAACCTAAAAATCATTAAACCCTTAAAAACCTAAAAATTGATAAAAAAAACTTAAAAATTCACTAAAATTCCTAAGAACCCCTCGAAACAGTTAAGATTCCTAAAAAATAAAAAATAATAAAAATCCTAAATGCACTCAAAATTCCTTAAAACCTAACAAACCCTAAAAACCAATGAAAATATTAGAAACATAAAAACACTTAAAACCCCTGAAAAATAAAAAACATTTTAAACCCTATAAGACCTTATAAATAACCAATAAATCCTAAAACCTATAAAAGCAATAAAGCCCCAAAAAATATTAAAATCCAAAAAATATATAAACACCCAAAAAACCCTAAAAACCCCTATCAACCCCTAAAAATAATTAAAAACACTAAAAAACCCTTAAAAGACAAAAAAAATTATATATCCCTAAAGCCTCTTAAATACCATTAAAATAAAAAAAGACAAAAAATCCCTAAAAATGAAAAAACCCTAACAACGCTAAAAACCCAAAGAATTTTTTTTAAAAAAAATAAAACCCTCCAAAACCTAAAAAACACTAAAAACCTAAAACCCCCAAAAAAGTATAAAAATAGTGAAAAATCCTACAAACCATAAAAAAATTCAAAAAACCTTTATAAACCATAAAAACCTAATAAAAAAACAAAATCCCTTAAAATTCCTAAAAACATTAAAAACTCTAAAAAACCTTAAAAACCCTAAAATCTAATAAATCCCTCAATGTATTAAAAAACCAGAAAGCCTAAAAATGATAAAAACTGTAAAACTCTAAAAATACTTAAAAGCCTTAAAAACCATAAAATCCTGAAAAATCTTTAAAAACCTAAAAGACCCTAAAAATCCTAAAAAAATATTTGAAACCCATAAAAACCTCAAAACACTTAAAATCCCTAACAATGTTAATAAAACCAAACACCCTAAAACCCTAAACCCCCTAACCCCCCTAAAAACCTAAAAACCTAAAAACCATTAAAATCAAAAAAAAATCCCTAAAAACCCCAAAAAATTTAAAAAACATAAAAACCTAGAAAACTCTACGAAAACCTTAAAATCTTAAAAACACATAAATCACCTAAAAACATAAAAAAAATACCTTAAAACACAATAAAGACACTAAAAACCCTTAACCCCTAAAAACATAAAACCACAAAAAACCGTAATAACCCAAAAAGACCATAAAACCCCTTAACCACTAAAAAAATATAAAATCCCTTTAAACCCCTAAAAACATTAAAAATACTTAAACCCCTTTGAAACCCTTTAAAACTCCAAAAAACTCAAAAGACCCAGAAACCCATAATAAACCCAAAAAACCTAAAAGACCCAAAAATCCCTCAAAATCCTTAAAAACCATTAAAACCCTAAAAAATACGTAATACCATAAAACACTAATAAATCCATAAAAACCTAAAAACAATTAAAACCCCTAAAATCCCCAAAAAACACAAAAAATGCTAAAAATCCTAAAACCCCTAAAAGTCCCAAAACACTCAAAATCTCTAAAACCTCCTAAATCCACAAAAACATATAAAACTCATAAATAAAACCCCTAAAATCCATAGAAATGTAAAAAATCATTAAAAAACCCAAAAAAACCTAATAAAAACATAATAACCAAAAAAATTAAAACCCATAAAAAACCTAAAAACTCTAAAGCATCAAAATACTAAAAAGACCAAAAAAAATAGAAACACCTAAAACATTTAAAACCCATCAAAACAATGAAACTAGTTGAAAATATAAGAACCGTTTGAACCTATAAAGACATTAAATAAATAAAAAAAACATTTAAACCCCTAAACAATGAAAAAAACATAAAACCCCCCAAAACCAATAAAATATCTAAAAAAGAAAAACCCTAAACCCCTCAAAATCAGTAAAAAACCTCAAAACTGTAAAAGTCATAATAAATTCATAAAAATCACGAAAAACATAAATTACATAAAATAATCTTAAAGAACCTAAATAAGTATAAAAATGTAAAATACATAAAACACTTAAAAACCTAAAACATTAAGAAATCCTAAAAACCCCAAACACTTTAAAAAAGAAAACACATCCAAACTCCCTAAAAACCAAAAAAAAACCATAAAACACATAAAAAATATATAAAATCACTATAACGTAAGAAAATCTAAAAACCCTAAAAAATCCATAAAAACAAAAAACCCCTTAAAAAAATTAAAAACCCTAAAAATCAACAAAAATCCTAAAAGATACTAAAAATTATAAAAAATATTTAAACCAATGAAAATTAAAAAACTATAATAATAAATTTTAGGGATAATTTGTTCTTCTCATGCTCCAAGCCTTTCTGAGTAAAATACTCTAAAAACACATAAAAAACAAAAAAAACTCAAAAAAAACATAAATACCCAAAAAACTCATAAAAACCTTAAAACCCTAAAATTCCAAAAAAAATCCATCAAAAGTCTCATAATACCTAAAAACCATAAAATCCTAAAAATCCTGAAAAATCCCAACAAATACCTAAAAATGTAAAATCACTAAAAACCATGAAATGCCCTTATAAATCCTCAAAAACAAAAACAAATTAAAAACCCTAAAAGCCTAATTTTTTTTAATTCCTTAAGAAACCCAAAACTACCTCAAAATCCATTAAAATCATAAAAAAACCCATGAAAATCATAAAAAATCCCTATAAACCCTTAATATATAATGCAATAAAATCTATAAAAACCCCTAAGAAAACATTAATATTCTGAAAACACTTAAAACCCATAAAAAACACCCTAAAAAACCAAAAAGTCCAAAAAACAATTAAACCCCCTATACACTACAAACCCCATAAAACATTAAAAACACCTAAAACCCATAAAAACCCTAAAATAACTAAACATTCTAAAAACCCTTTAATCTCCATAAAAATTTAAATAACTCTAAATGAACTTGACAACCCAAAAAAATCAAAAAAACCCTAAAAACCAAAAAATCCACAAAACCCTAAAAACCCAGAAAACAATAAAAACCCTCAAAATCCATAAATACCCTAAATACAATAAAAAATCGAAAGAATTCCTTATAAAACAAAAAACCCATGAAAAATACTAAGAAAACCTTAAAAACCTAAAAAACACTTCAAACCCCTAAAAACCGAAGAAAATGACATATACTTAAAAAAACCCTAAAACAATAAAAGGGATAAAAAATATAAAACCCTTTTAAACCCCTAAAAATATTAAAAAACACTAGAAAACCATAAAACTCCTAAAACCCAAAAAAACCATAAAAACCCAAAAAAACCAAAAAACAATCAAAATCCATAAAACCCTAAAAAACTATAAATAACATAAAAATCCATAAAAATACCTAATTGGTAAAAAAACCTGAAAACACCTATGAAAACCAGACAAATATTAAAACACTTAAGAATCCCTAAAAATGCTAAAAAACTTACAAACCATAAAACCCTAAAAACCTAAAAAACCCAAAAAACTACAAAACACCCTAAAACCCATAAAAACCCTATAATACCACTAAAAACCATAAAACCCTTTAAACCCCTACAAACAACAAAAAATATAAAAGAGCTTGAAAACCCTAAAAATCTCAAAAGAACCTTAAAAATATAATCAAACAATTAATGACCTAAAAGACCTAGAACCCCTAAAACTCCTCAATATCACTAAAAAACATATAAGCCCAATATTCCTACAAAGTCATTATAAATCCTTATTAATCTTAAATACACTGAAATTAAAAAAACGTAATAAATAATTAAAAACCAAAAAACCCTTATACCAATAAAAAATTTAAAAACACTAAAAACCCTAAAACCCCTTAAGATCCTAAAGAATTATAAAATCCAAAAATTTCCCTAATAACCCAAAAATGATAAATATCCTAAAAAATCCATAAAATTTTAAAAACCCCTAAATACTGTGGAAAATCCCTTAGAAAACCAGAAAAACCTTAAAACTCTAAAACCCTCTAAAAAACATAACTAATTCAAAAAACAATAATACCCTAAAATTCCATAAAACACTTTAAAAAACGTAAAACCCTAAAACCCATAAAAATGTAAAAACCCAAAAAAACTCTAAAAATCGAGTAAACATCTATAATCATTAAAAATTTCTAATAAATCATAAATCCCATAAAATGATCAAAAAAACCCTAAAACCCCATAAGATCTCTAAAAAACCTTAAAAAAATTTGGAATTTCTAAAAATCCCTATAATCATTAAAAACCCTAAAAACCATAGGAAACCCTATGAAAACCTTAAAGACCAAAAAACACTCAAAAACCTTAAGAAACTTAAAAAATTGTAAAAACACGAAAAAACCTAAAAACACTAAAAACCATAAAACCGAATAAAATCCATCAATACTATAAAACTATAAAAATCATAAAAACCCTAGTAATCTCTAAAAAAATTAAATTCCCTAGAAAGGTAGAAAAATCTGAAGAAAACCATAAAAATATAAAAAATCCCTAAAAGATCTAAAAAGATTGAATAATCTAAAAAACCATAAATACACATAAACCATAAAACACCAAGAACCCCAAAAAACCATAAAAAATCCCCAAAAATTTCTAAAAATATTAAAACCCTAAAAACGTTGAAAACCCTTTGAAAACCATAAAAACCTAAAAATACATGAAACTCCAAAAAACATAAAAATTCATAAAAATCATAAAAATTCATAAATATCCAAAAAAATCATAAAGACCACCTAAATACATTAAACCTTTAAAAACCTTAAAAAAACCTTAAACCCCACAAAAACCCTAAAAACCACTAAAAACTACAAAAACCCCTAAAAAACACAAAAAAATATATTAAAAACCTCTTAATTAACTTAAAACCATTAAAAACTAAAAAACCCCTAAAACCCCTGACAACCATATAAACCATAAAATCTATAGAACCTTCAAAATCCCTAAAAACATAAAAACCATAAAAAACCAAAAAAACCAATAAAATCTTCAAAATCCCAAGAAATACTAAAAAACTATAAAGAACCTTAAATATCCCTAAAACCACTGAAAATTTAAAAGAACATTAGATCCCTAAAAACAAATTAAAAACCTAAAAAACATAAGACAATAAAAATCCCTAGAATACCTAAACAACAATAAGAACCCTTAAATATCCTAGAAGCCATAAAACCCCTAAAAACCATAAAAACAATAAAAAATACTAAAAACCCATAAAACCTCTAAAATCCAACTAAAATCCCTAAAGTAACATTAAACGCCTTAAAATGCTAGTGGATGCTGGTGGTTCTGGATTCTAGATACTGCTGGGGTGGGAGATGATGAAGGTGTTGTGTTTTCATTGCTTCTGGTAGCTGATTGGCTGGGAGATGCTGCTGGATGGTGGTTATTGCTGCTGATGATGATGGTTGCTATTTGGTGTTGTGTGTTTTCTGTTTGGGTTGGTTTTTATTCTTTTCTTTTTTGATTTTTCTTTTTTTGGCGTGGGTTGTAAGGGGTTTTTTGGGTGTGGGTCATTTGACCCCTCCCATCCCTTGTCTGTTGGGTATCTTTTTTTCTTTCTAATAAATTTGGGGGGGGGGGGTGGGAATAGCCCGACCTTCACATCTTCCTTGCCCTAAAAACCCTTAAAAATATAAAAATCCTATAAAATCACTAAAAATGACAAAAAAAACACTAAAACTCTAAGAAAACATTAAAAACATTAAAACACTTAAATCCCCTAAAAAACCAAAAAGCCTAAAAAATTTCAAAACCCAATAAAATCCCTAAAAACATAAAAACTATAATAATTCTAAAAAACAACTAAATATACTAGAAATAATAAATAACCTTATAACCTTGAAAAATCTAGGAAAACCTTCATAAAATAAAAACACTTAAAACACCTAAAAACATTAAAAATGCTAAAAACCCTAAAAACCATAAAAAACATCAAAATTCCCCAAAACACAAAAATACAAAAAAGATCATAAAACCCCCCAAAAAATCCATAAAAATAAAAAACACAAAAAACCCTGAACACCCCTAAATAAAACTAAAATCCTAAAAAGACATTAAACCCCTAAAAACCATAAAGAACTAAAAATACTAAAAATACAAAAAAAACATTAATAAGATCCTAAATCCCTAAAAACTCCTAAAACCAATAAAACCCCTAAAAACCTTAAAAACCCATAAAAATCCATAAAACCGTAAAAACCCACTAAAAATATAAAAATAATTGAAACCCATAAAAACATAAACTCTAAAAAACATAAAAATCCCTAAAAACATAAACCCCTAAAAATCATAAAACCATAAAAATCATAAAACCATAAAAGTAATAACCCCCCCAAACCACACAAAAACCTAAACACCCATAAAAACATAAAAAATAAATAATAACAATAAAAAACATTAATCACTTAAAAATGTTATAATGTTCTAAAAAACCTTAAAATCCCTAAAAATGTCAAAAAAACCCCTAAAACCTATTAAACTATAAAAACCATAAAAATCCAAAATAAATACTTAGAATCCCTAAAAATAAATAAAAGCCCAAAAGATCATAAAAGTCCTAAAAAATAACAAAAAATAACTGAAATGTAGAAAACCCCAACCTCTAAAAAACCCTAAGAAAACCTTAAAAGAAAAAATATATGAAAACTCCAAAAAACCAAAAATCCCAAAAAATCCCCAATACCCTGAAAAACCAAAACAATCTAAAAAATACCTAAAAATCCAAAAATATATAAAAACCATAAGAAACCTAATAACCATAAGTATACTTGAAAATCTAAAAACACTTGAAATCCCTAAAAACCAAAAAATGATAAGAACACTAAAACCCTAAATCCCCTAAAAACCATAAAACCACTAAAAAGCATAAAAAATACTAAACCTCATAAAACCCCTAAAAACTACTAAAATCTCTGAAAACCATTAAAACCCTTAAAAACAATAAAAAACTATAAAAAACATAAAAAACCCCTAAAAACACTAAAAACGCAACAAACCTAAAAGTCATTAAAAATCCCTAAAAATGAATTAAGTCCTTAAAACCTTTAAAACCCCTATGAAACCATAAATAACTAAAATCACTTAAAACCCCAAAAATTTGAAAAACACTAAAACACCTAAAATCCAAAAGACCCTAAATCCCCTCAAAATCCCTAAAAACCCTAAAACCATAAAACCTGAAAAAACCAAAAAATCCATAAAAATATAAAACACCCAAAAAACCTTGAAAAACACTAAGAAATTATTAAAAATATAAAAATACATAACCCCCTAAAAAGCCTAAAAAATACTAAAAACCATAAAATCACTAAAAATTATAAAAACCCTTAAAAACATTAAAAATCCATAAATGTCCATAAAAATCAAGAAAACTACTAAAAATTATTAAAGTCATTTAAACCTCTTAAAATGTTAAAAAATCTTACAAACCATTAAAAAAATATAAAAAAACTCTAAAAACCCAAAAAAATAAAAAAACCTTAAAGAACCTCAAAAACCATAAAATACCATAAAATCCAAATAAAGACCTACAATCCATAAAAACATAAAAAACACTAAAAACCCTAAAACCCCCTATAAAAACCATAAAAAACCTAAGATCTCTTAAAAACACTGTGACGAACCCAAAAACCCCATAAAAACAATAAAAACCACAAAAACTCTAAAAAACCAATACACACCAAAAAATATTTAAATACTCTAAAAACCTACATAAAATAATACCCATAAAAACCTAAAAATTATAAATACCATAAAAAACAATACAAACCCCCAAGAATCTAGAAACCATAAAACAACTAAAAACATTAAAAACATTAAAAACCCATAAAACACTAAAACCCCTTAACAACTATAAAAACCAATTAAACCCCAAAAAATATTAATAAACTCTAAATAACATTAAAAACTATAATAATCTATTAAAACCCTCAAATTCCAAATAAACATTAAATACTAAAAATCATTATACATACCAAAAAATCCATAAAAAAACCCCAAAAACCTTGAAAACCCTAAGAAAACCTAAAAAAATTAAAATAACATAAACCCCTAAAAACAAAACAAACACAAAACACCATGAAAACCCCTAAAAACCTTTAAAATCCCTAAAAACTATAAAAACCTTTAAAATAATAAAAATCACTAAAAATATTTCAAAACATAAAAACCTTATAAAAACTATAAAATATTACAATGTAAAAAAAACATAAAACCTTAAAAACCTAAAAACCACTAAAAACCCTAAAATAACATAAAAACCCTAAAACCCATAAAACCATAAAACACGTAAAAACATTAAAACCCTTAAAAATCCTAAACACCAACAAAAAAAAATAAAAACCATTTAATCCTCTAAATATTTTTGAAAAAATCCAAAAACCCTTAGAAACCATAAAAACACAAAAACACGAAAACCCCAATAAAATCATAGAAACCATAAAAACCCTAAAAAACCCTAAAACCCCTAAAAACACCTAAAAATATAAAACCCATAAAAATTCAAAAAAAAATCCCAAAAAACCACTAAAAAGGTAAAATCATTAAAACATTGAAAACCACTAAGAAAACCATGAAAACTAAAAAAACACATAAAACCGCTAAAAACCTAAGATTACTAAAACACCTTAAGATTATTAAAAACCATACAAGCCCTAAAACCCTTAAAAAACTAAAAACCCAATAAAACTCCAAAAACCCACTAAAAACTCAAAAAACCCCTTAATTCCCTAAAAACATAAAGGATAAGGGATGGAGACTGAGTCTTCTAGATCCTCTCGTGCTCGTCTTTCCCTATGATATCTCCTATCATGGCGTATCTTCTCATGTGTGGAGGTGTCTTCATTTCTATTGCGGATTCTGAAGCTTCGACTTTCACAATGATATCGATTATTTCTTTGGAAGTTCTTTATTCATGGTTTGGTGGTGTTGTTGCATGTTCTCGGGCATTGGAATCAGATAAAAGAATCACTCTTGGATGACCAGGTGAGGTATGGTCTCCCAGGCATGCGGCGTTGCAGATTTATGGAGGAGTGGACCAAATATTGTCTTTATTTAGTGCAGAATTGCATATCCTTGGTAGAACCGCTAAGATATAGAATCATCGGAGTGCACCGCTGTAGATCCATTGAAGAGCGGGTTATATTTGGGTGTTACGGTTTGCAGTGACGGGCTTTAGCGACATTCCTCAGATTCATGGAGGCAGGCGCTCTTCAGATCCTTTGTCTTTTTAGTCTCTCTCGAGCGGTGACCTGGTGGGTTTCTTTCCGGATAGCTCTTCAAATATGGTGTGTTGCCTCTGCTGTTGTGTTGTTCCTGCAATTTTTCTATGCTTCTAGTGTGCCAGTGGCTCGTGGATTCAGTGTTCTAATGCATAGTGGGTGCATGATTGATATGCTGTTATGGATTGTTTGGCTTGTGGATTGGTCCGTTAGTGGGGATCTTCATCAGGTTAGGGGTATTCTGTATGAGTTTCTGGCTGATATGGTTCTTGTTATTTTGAATTTTTTTAATGCTACTATGGAAATAGGTGTGTGCCGATGAAGGATATAGGCTATTTGTTGCTTCTTGTTTACATGCAGCGGAAGGAGATGTTGGCTGTCAGAAACATTGGTTCTGGATGATGTTTGCTGCTGGAATAGGATATGTAGAAGTTGTTGCTTATAAGTTTGGTGCTGCTGGTTCTGCATTACTGGCGGTGGATCATCCAGGGGAGGAGGTGCTGGAAGCAGGAAATGGTGTGACTAGATTCTGGTTGATGCTTCCCTATGTTATGGCCCTAGATGCGGGCCATAACAGAAAGTTAAAAAAAATCAAAAAACCATAAAAACACTGAAAAAATTAAAAAAAAATCCCAAAAAACCACCAAAACCATAAAATGCTAAAAACCCTAAAAACCCTAACAAAACATCAAAACCCCTAAAAACCCAAAAAAACATGAAAATATTAAAAAATCCCTAAAAATTCCTATAAATGTATAAAACCCTAAAACTGATAAAAAATAATAAGAATCCTTTAAAAACCTAAAAATACTCAAGGAACCAAAAATTCCTAAAAACACTAAAAACCCTAAAACCCATAAAACTCCCAAAATCCATAAAAACCGTAAAAACCATAAAAATACATTAAAATTATTAAAAATCCATAAAAACATAAAAAACATAAATCTTTGAAAAAACCTAAGAAAACATTAAAAACCTAAAAACACTTAAAACATAAAAAACCTAAAAAACTATAAAAACCCTAAAAAACCTAAAAAACATATAACACCTAAAACCCTAGAAACCTTAAGGAAATTTGAAAACCCTAAAACCATTAAAACTCTAAAAACCCATTAGACCCTTAAAAATTCTAAAAACCTTTCAAAAACCATAAAACCATAAAAACTCTCAAAATCCCTAAAAACCCTAGAGAATAATAAAAATCCCAGAAATCCATATAAATCCCTAAAAATTAAAAAAACCCAAAAATATGGAAAAACCATTTCAAAATTTTGAAAAACTAAAAACACTTTAAAACCCTAAAAACATTAAAAATACTAGAAATCCTTAAAAACCCGAAAAACCCAAAAAAAAACTAAAAACTTATAAAATATCTAAAAACAGTTAAAACATTAAAATTTTTAAAAAGTCTCTAAAAAATATTAAAAACCCTTAAAACAAAAATGATCTCAAAATATCTAATAACCCTAAAAATAATTTTAATCCAAAATACACCAAAAAATGTAAAATACCCTAAAAACCATTAAAAAATCAGAAAACCATAAAAACATAAAAAAACATTTAAACCCCAAATAATCTAAAAACACTAAAAACAGTAAAAAACCATAAAAACAAATAACTCTAAAAACCATCATAATCACTCAAAAAATTAAAAACCCATAAAATACTAAAAATCTCCAAAAATACCTAAGAATATAAATAACTCTAATAACATTGAAAAAACCTACAAAAACCATAAAAACCTAAAAAAACATAAAACCACTAAAAACCTATAAAACCCTAATATCCCTAAAAATTCATAAAAAACACCGAAAAATTAAAACCACTAAATATCATAGAATCCCTAAAAACCATAAAAATCACAAAACCCCTAAAAACCGTAAAAACCCACTAAAAACTCTAAAAATGTTTTAGACGCCTAAAAAATTTTGCAAAACACTATAGAACCATAAACCCCAAAAAACTCAAAAAAACCCTAAATACCCCAAAAAACCAAAAAATTAACCAAAAAATAACCAAAAAACCCTTAAAACCCACAAAACCCTAAAAAACAAAAAAAAACTTAAAAATGCTAAAAAAATAAAAATAAAAAAACTATAAAATCACGAAAACCCCTAAGAAAACCATAAATAACTAAAAAAATTAAAAACCCCTAAAAACATAAAATTCATAAAAACCCTAAAACCCCTAAAAAACCTAAAATCCATAAAAACACAAAAACAAACCCTAAAAACCCTCTAAATGCGAAAAATCATAAAAATATAAAATATCCATAAAAATATATAAAAATCCATAAAAACAAAAAAATACCTAAAAACCCTAAAAGGCCATAAGAAAACATTAAAAAACCAAAAAACCCAAAAAACCCTTAAAAACTAAAAAGTTCTAAAAACCTAATAACACCCAAAATACCCCTAAAATCCTAAAAACCTTAAATACCTCTTAAAACCATTAAAACCCTAAAAAGTCATAAATAACCCAAAAACCACTCAAAACCATAAAATATATTTAAAACTATAAAAACATTTAAAATCTCTAAAAACACTTAAATCCCTATAAACTAAAAAATCCCTAAAAACCCAAAAATCCATAATAAACCTAAAGGATCCTAAAACCCCTAAAAACCAAAAAAGGCATAACATCCATAAAAATGCATAAAAGAACAAAAATCTAAAAAATATAAAAAAACTAATAATCCTAAAACCCTATGAAAAACATTAGAACTAAAATACTTCAAACCCCTAAAACCTAAAAAATTCTAAAACCCCAAAAAAACCAAAACAACCCAAAAAACCCAAAAAATCCAAAAAAACACTAAAAACCCAAAAATCCATTAAAAATCATAAAAAAGATCTAAATATCCCTAAAAAAGTAATAAACACTTAAACATATTAAAAACCATTAGGAAACTATAAAAATACAAAAACCTTAAACCCAATAAAAACCAAAAACACGCTAATAAAACTAAAAAACCAAAAAAACAAAAAAAAAACTCTTTAAAAAATAAAACTCTAAAAAACTCTAAAAATCAATAAAAACATTCAAAATTAAAAATAATGATATAATGTAAAAAAACTATCAAACCTCTAAAACCCTAGAAAACCCAAAAGAGCCCTCAAAATCCCTAAAACCCAAAACACCCAAAAGGAAAATCCTAAAATATCCCTAATATCCTTAAAAACAAAAAAAACCCAAAAATAGTAGAAATTCTAAAAAAACTATAAAAACCTAAAAACTCATAAAACACCTAGAAAACCTAAAACCCTGAAACCCCCCAAACAACTCTAAAAGCCACAATAAAACCTTAAAATTCCTAAAACATATAAAAAACCCAAATAACCAAAAAAACTCTAAAAACTCTTTAAACCTATTAAAATGATATTTATGTATAAAAACCATTAAACCCTAACAAATCAAAAAATCCCAAAAAACCAAAAAACCCTAAAAATATTTAAAAACCCATAAAACTACAAATCCATTGAAACCTTAAAAACCCTAAAAATAATAAAAACAACTAAAAGTATCTATAAATGTAAAATACTCTAAAAACCTTGAATCCCCCTAAAAACATTAAAAATATATAAACGCCTAAAACCCCTCAAAACCTAAAAATTGCTAAAACTAGAAAAACCCTAACAACCCTAAAAACCGTCAAAATTTTTAAAATTCCTAAAATCCATAAAAATAATAAAAATCCCTTAAAATCTCTAAAAACCTAAAAATACCAAAAATCCCTGAAACACCCTAAGAAAACCTTAAAAATTTAAAACAATAAAACCCCCAAAAAACAAAAAATTTATTACATCCCGAAAATATCTAAAAACCAATAAACACTAAAAACCATAAAACCCATAAAAACATTAATAAAACTAAAAAGGCATAAAAATCCCAAGAGGATACTAAAAAATTTATAATCCCTTTAACCCAATAGAAAGGTTAAAGAACTCTAAAAACATTAAAACCCAAAAAACTAAAAAAACCATTAAACCCCAAAAAATCATAAATTCCTAAAAACCCTAAAATCACCTAAATCCCATCAAAAACCCCAAAATCCCAAAAACTCTAAAAATAAAAAAATCAATAAAAATCTACACAAATATAAAAAGCCCTAAAAATTCTAAAAACCCTTAAAACACCTAAAAAACTTCAAAACGCTAAAAAAACTAGAAACCCTAAAAACCCTAATAACCCTCAAAATCCTTAAACCCCTAAAAACAATAAAATCCCAACAAAATCTAGAAAAATCCACAAAAACATAAAAACCCTAAAATCCCTAAAAACCCAAATCAAACATCAAGACCATTAAAACACATAAAAACCCCAAAAAACTAAAAAATTCTGTAAACCTTAAAAAACCCTAAAAACCCAAAAAACCCAAAAAACCATAAAACCCCTCAAAAATATTAAAAAATCATAAAAACCTATAAAAATACCAAAAAACCAAAACAGTCTAAAAACAATTTAAAACACTAAAAATTTTAAAAATATCTAAAAAACATAAAAACCCTAAAAAAACTAAAAAACCCCCTAAAACCCAAAAAAACCATAAAACCCCTAAAAACCATAAAGGCTTAAAAACCCTCAAAATCCCTAAAATAAAAAAACCCATAAAAACATAAAAAATAGCTAAAAATACTTAAAATATAAAAACCCAAAAAACTGAAAACAGTTATGAAATCATTAAAAACCTAAAATCAATTAAAACAACAAAAAACATCAAAATCTAGAAACCCCAAAAAACCCAAAAATCCATAAAAATCATAAAACCCTCTAATTCATAAAAATACTAAAAACCAAAAAAATAATAAAATGTTCAAAAATCCCCACATATGAAAGAACCGTACAACCCTGAAAACCCCCACATAAAACCGTAGAATCAACGAAATAGTTAAAACCCTAAAAACCTAAAAAATATAAAAACCCTAAAAACCATAAATACCCTAAAAAATATTAAAAATATTAAATCCAATAAAACCCTTATAACATTAAAAACCTTAAAAACAATAAGACACTATAAATCCAGTAAAAACTCTAAAAACCATTTAAACCCCAACAATGGTGTATAAACTAAAAAATCCATAAAAACTCTAAAATCTCAAAAATCCCTTAAAACCCCAAAAAAAATAAAACCATAAAAAACCTAAAATAATAAAACCATAAAACAATAAAAATCATAAAAATCCCAAGAAACCCTAAAACAATAAAAAATACGAAAAAGCCAAAAATTTCATAAAAATAGAAAAACCATAAAAACCCTAAAAACCCTAAAAACCGATCAAAAACATTAAAAACTAAAAAAAAAATTAAAATCATTAAAAAACTAAAAAATAATAAAAACACTAAAAACCCAAAAAACCTTAAAACACCTAAAACCCCTAAAAACCCTCAAAATCCATAAAAATCCTACAAAAAAATAAAAAATCTCAAAATCCTTAAAACCCCATTGAAACCTAATAAAACCAAAAACCTTGAAAACGACTATGAAAACCATAAAAACTTAAAAAAAAATTAGAAGAAGTTAAAAATATTAAAAAATAGAAAACCTAATGACCACAAAAACACAAAAACCCCTTAAAACCATTAATCCCCATAAAAACCATAAAACCCATAAAACCCCTAAAACCCCACGGAAAACCCTTTAAACTCTTAAAAATGTTAAAAAATATACAAGGCCTTAAAGACATTAAAAAAGTCAAACAAACCCCTAAAATCCCCTAAAAACAATAAAATCGAAAAAATTCTAAAAACTCATAAAACCCTCAAAATCCCAAAAATCCCTAAAAACCTTAAAACTCTAAAAAAACAACAAAAATCCCTAAAAATGAAAAAAAATCTAATTTTAAAAAAAACATAGAAAAAATTAAATCCTAAAAAACATAAAACCCCTAAAAACCCAAAAAAATTCAAAATACACTAAAAAACCCTAAAAACCTAAAAAACATAAACACCCAAAAAAACCCAGAAAACCATAAAAAAAGTAAAAACTTATAAATACCAAAAAACTAATAAAAACTCTATAAAAAAATTTATCTCCTAAAAAAGTTAATAATATATAAAAACCATGAACCCCTAGAAAGAAAAAAACCATAAAAACAAAAAAACACATAAAAACACAAATAACCCCTAAAACCCGTAAACAACGTAAAACCCCTAAAAATACCTAAAAATACCTATAACCATATAAATTATTAAAAACCCTGAAACCCCCTAATAAAACATTTGAAACCAAAAAATCGGTTAAAAACGCTTAGACTCCTAAAAATTCTATAACCCTAAAAAACCCAAAAACCCTTAAAACCCTAAACACCCTTAAAATACCTAAAACCCCAAAAAACATTAAAATCCTAGATAATCCCTAAAAATGAAACCCCCCTAAATCCTAAAAATCCATAATAAAACATTAAAAACCTAAAGACACTTGTAACCTATAAAAATCCTAAAAAATGTTTAAAGCCCAAAAGGACAAAAAATCATAAATCACCTAAAATCCATAAACCCCTAAAAACCATAAAAACCCTAAAAACCCACTACAAAACTAAAAACCCCCTTAAACCCCTAAAAATGATACAAAACTATAAAAACATTTAAAACCCTAAAAATATAAAAAAATCAAAAAACCAAAAAATTAAAATTGCTAGAAACCCTAACAATCAAAACCCTCAAAATCTCTAAAAACCATAAAAATCCTAAAAACCATAAAAAATCCCTAAAATAGTAAATACAAAAAAACTCTAAAAACCAAATAAAACCTTCAAAACCTAAAATCAATTAAACCATCTAAATACCTAAAAACTAAAAAAACAAAGAAAAATTGTTAAAACACAAAAAACTATAAAACCCCTAAAAATGTTAAAAAACCCTAAAACCCCATAAAAATCATAAAAAAGGTAAAAAACCTCAAAAAAATTTAAATCAATAAAGATTTTAAGAAATTCAAAAAACATTAAAAACCCTAAAAACTCAAAAAAAAACCCCCCTAAAAACAACAACAAACCATAAAAACACAAAACCCATCAATATCCCTAAAAACACTAAAAACAATAAAAATCCTAAAAAATCCCTAAACAACCATAAAAATATAAAATACCCTAAAAACGTAAAAACTTTAATAACCAAAGAACACTTTATACCCCTAAAAATCTAAAAATACTAAAACCCTAAAAATCATAAAAACCCAAAAAACCATAAACGGCTAAAAACTTTAAAAACCCTAAAAACACATAAAACAGTAAAAATTAAAAAAACCCTTTAAACCCCTAGATTTTGAAAAATAATATAAAAACCCTTTAAACCCCTAAAAAATTGCTTAAAACCCTAAAACCACAAAAAAACAATAAAAAACCATTAAAACCCTAATAATCCAAAAAAACCTAAAAAACATAAGAATCTTAAAAATCTCATGAAATCTAAAAAAATTATATAAAACCCAAAAAACCTTGAAGAAAACTAAGAAAACATTATACACTTAAAAACAAATTAATGCCTAAAATAACATAAAATTTTAGAAATCCCCAAAAAAACCCTACATAACCAAAAAATCCCTTACAACCCTCAAAATCCCTAAAAACCCTAAAACCCTAAAAACCCTAAAAAACACTAAAAATCCTTAAAAACATAAAAGACCATAAACACTGTCAAAAAACCTAATGAAACCCAAAAAACCTAAAACCACCTAAAACCCCTCAAAACTCCAAAAATTCTAAAAAACATAAACCCTTAAAACCCTATAACCCTAAACCCCTAAAAACCATAAAACCCCCAAAAACATTAAAACCATTATAATTAAAAAAAATTCTAAAATACTACAAAAATTTCAAAAAAAATATTTAAACCCCTAAAAACATTTAAAAAATATAAAAACATTAAAAAACAAAAAACTCAAAAACCCCTAAATACCTTAAAACCCTAAAACCCTAAAAACCCTAAAACCACAAAACGCAAAAAATACACAAAAACTCTCAAAATCCCTAAAATCCATAAAAAACCAAAAAAACCTACAAAATCCCAAAAAAATCCTAAAACCATAAACCACTGAAAACCAGAAAAAAACCCTAAAAACCCACAAAAAATACATAAAAATCGTAAAAACCTAAAAAATGAAAAAAAAACCCTAAAAAACCCTAAGTCTCCTGAAAATCCAAAAAATCCTAAAATCCCATAAAAATCCTCAAAAATCCCAAAAAAATTAACTTAATACATAAAACCATAAAAGCCTTAAAAACCCCTTAGAAAAATTTAAAACCTAAAGAAATTTAAAACCCCAAAAAATAAGAAAAAAAACCTAGAATACCATAAAAACATAAAATACATAAACACCATGAACCCCTAAAAAACATTTAAAAACCATAAAACACATAAAAACATTGAAAATCCAATAAAAATTCTAAAAACCATTAAAATCCATAAAAATGTTAAAAACACTCTAAAAGACCGTAAAACCCCCTAAAAATAAAAAAACCAATAAAACACTGAAAACACTAAAAAATAATAAATACCCTCAATGTTCATAAAGATGCTAAAAACCAAAAATGTTTTAAAAAATCATTAAAACCTCTTAAAAAACATGAAAAAACCTAATAAATCCTTTATAAACTCAAAACACTTAATACCCCTAAAAACCTAAAAATGATAACAACCTTAGAATGCCCAAAAAACCCAAAAAACTCAAAAAACCCCCTAAACCCCTAAAACCATTATAAAATTCTAAAAACATAAAAAACATAACCCCTTAAAAACCATAAAACCCTAAAAATCCATAAAAGTCCAAAAAAACAAAAAACCCTTTAAAATCTATAAAAACCCTTCAAAATCCATAAAAACCCTAAAAACAATAAAAAACCTAAGAAATATAAAGGAATCGTAAAAGTTGTAAAAAACAAAAAACACAAGAAAACCCAAAGACAACCATAAAACCCTAAAAACATCAAACACTCTCAAAATCATTAAAACCACTAAAAACACTAAAAAATAGTAAACCCATTAAAACATTTTAACCGCTAAAAAAACATCAATCCCAAAAAAACATAAAAAACCCAAAAAACCCAAAGACAACCATAAAACCCTAAAAACATCAAACACTCTCAAAATCATTAAAACCACTAAAAAATAAAAAAAAATCCAAAAAATCATTAAAAATTCATAAACACACAAAAATGGTAAAAAACCCAGGAAATCCCAAAGAATAAATAAGAAAAATAAAAAAACTTAAAACCCCTAAAATAACAAAAAAGGAAAAATAACATAAAATTAATAAAAACCCTAAAAACAATCAAAATACCTTCAAAACCAAAAAAACCATAAAAATCCTAAAAATCCATAAAAATCACTAAAATATTAACAACCTTAAAATCCCAGAAAAACCCTATGAAATCCATAAAAACATAAAAACACTTAAAACCCCAAAATAACCTAAAAATGATAAATACACTAAACACCCTAAAAGACGCTAAACCCCCACAAAATAATAAAAACTCTTAAAAACATAAAAAACCCCATAAAAACCCTAAAACCACTAAAAATTGTGCTAAAACTTTAAAACTATAAATATGTTATAAAAATCTAAAAACACTCAAAAAACCCTAAACCCGAAAAAACAATAAAACCCCTAAAAAACTATAAACCGTAAAAACCCTAAAAATCCCTAAAAACACTAAAAAATAATAAATATTCTAAAAAATCCCTAAATACCCTAAAAATATAAAAAACCAAAAACCCCAATAAAACCCAAAGAGAACTTTAAAAATATTAAAACACTTAAATCCCCTAAAAATCTAAAATCCTTAAAAAACCTTAAAAACATGAAAATCCATACAACCCTAAAAACTATAAAAAATAAAAAAACTCCTAAATATACCAAAAATTGAAAAAATCCCTAAAAACCTGAAGAAACCTAACAAAACAATAAAAAAATAAAAATTCTATAAACCCATAAAAAACCAAAATAACACTAAGAACCATAAAAACCCTCAAAACCCTAAAAACCCCTAAAACCCCTCAAATTTCCAAAAAACACTAAAAAATCATAAATATCCTAAAAATCAACAAAAATCCCTAAAAACAAAGAAACCATAAATATCCAGAGAACCTCCAAAAACCCAAAAATTAAAAGAACTCATCAATCCCCTAAAAATCATATAAATACTAAAAACACTAAAAACACTAGAAAACACTAATAAGACACTAAAAACACTAACACCCAAAAAAACCTAAAAACCCATAAAAATTACAATGCGTGCAAAAAAACAACTAATAACTCTAAAAACTAATTAAACCACAATTTTTTTTAAAACTCTAACAAGCCCTAAAAACCCATAAAATAGGAAAAAAAAATAAAAAACCCTAAAACTAAAAATAACCCAAACCCCCCGCCCCAAAATATCTAAAAACCCTAAAAACCCATAAAATTCATAAAATATTCCAAAAAATCACTATAAAAACCTTAAATACCCTAAAAAAATATTAAGAAAACATTAAAAACCTAAAAACACTAAAAAAACTAAAAACTTCTAAACCCTAAAACCATAAAACTCTAAAAACCCAAAAAAAATAAAAAACCCTAAAAAGAGTATCACCCAAAAAATCATAAAAATTTTAAAAAATATCTATAAATGTAAAAACCCTTAAAAACCCTGAAAACCCCTCTGAAAACCATAAAAACCTAAAAACACTTAAAATCCTTAAAAGATAAAAAATTAGTAAAAACCGTAAAAAAAAGAAAAAATACCTTTAAAATCATAAATCCTCCCATAAACCATAAAACTTTGAAAACCTTAAAAACCCTAAAAAATTTAAAAAACATCAAATATCCTTGAAAACCTTAAAAACATTAAAAATATCTAAACAAAATTATAAAGACTAAAAAAATAAAAAAAACCCTGAAACCGCAAAGAAAAAATAAAAACCAAAAATTCTATAAAAACCATAAAACACCTCAAAATAAATAAAAAAGAAAAAAGTTCATAAAAATCCAAAAAGAACCCCCAAAATCCCAAAAATGTAAAAAAACCAAAAAACCTAAAAACCCCAAAAGACCCTAATTAAGCCTTTAAAACCAAAAAAACATTAAAACCCTAAAAACCTAAAAATGCTAAAAGCCATAAGAGACCGTAAACAATTCAAAATCCCTAAAACCATAAAAACTTATAAAACTCATAAATAAATCCCCTTAAATCTATAAAAATGTAAAAAATCTCTTAAAAACTGTAAAACCCATAAGAAAAAAAATTAAAAACCTATAAATAATTAAAATCCACAAAAAATCTAAATAACACTAAAACCTAAAATCAATAAAAATACCCTAAAAACATAAAAGCCCATAAAAACCTTAAAAACCCATAAAAACACTAAAAATAATAAAAACAATAAAAATAATTTAAGCCACTAAAAATAGTAAAATGATCTAAAAAACGTTTAAACCCCTAAGAAAACCTTGAAATCATTAAAAACATAAAACCCCAATAAAAATCTAAAAACCAAAAAACCAAAAAACACCATCAAAGACATTTAAGCACTAAAAACCATAAAATCCAAAAAAATCTGTCAACCCTTAAAACCCTAAGAAACCTAAAAATACACAAACAAATATAAAAACATTTTACACCCCCTAAAAATGTTTAAAAACAATAAAAAAACTAAAAACCCTAAAAAAATTAAAACATGCCATGAAAAAAATACATCCATAGAATCCTAAAAACTACAAAACCCTCAAATTCACTAAAATCCATAAAAACTATAAAAAATGAACATTGTCTTATAAATCCATAAAAATGTAAAAAAACCCGTAAAACCCTACAAAAACTCTTATAAATCCTTAAAAACATCAAAATAATTAAAACCCATAAAAACATACAAAAATGCTATAAACTCTACAAAACCCTAAAAACCAAAAAGAAAAAAAATCCTAAAAACCTTACAAAAACTAAAAACAAATAAAAAAAATTAAAAGCCACTAAAACCAGTAAAAACACTAAAAATGCATTAAACTCCTAAAATCATTAAAAAAATCCAAAAACCTTAAAGCCTAAAAAACTAAAAAATACCCAGAAAACTTAAAAACCCCTAAAACCCTTAAATCCCTAAAACCCCTAAAACCCTTCAAAATAAAAAAACCCCGAAAAACAATAAAATTCCTAAAATATCACTAACATCACTAAAAATGGAAAAATATCTTCAAAACATGAAAAACCCTAAGAGAAAATAAAAAATATAAAAACACTTTAAACCCCTAAAAACAATGAAGACCATTAAAACACTAAATCCCTAAAAACCCCCAAAAAACCTAAAAACCCCTAAAAACCTAAAATACTGTAAAAACCCTCAAAATACCTAAAAACCCTAAATAATCATAAAAATACATAAAAACCTAAAAATGTAATAATACCAAAAAAAATAAATACCCCTAAGAACAAAATAAATACATAAAAACAAAAACACATATAACAAATGTAAAAAACAAAAAAACCCATAAACTCCCTAAAATCCCATAAGAACCTAAAACCCCTTAAAAACCATAAAAATCCCATAAAAAACCATAAAATACACTAAAACCCATAACACCCTAATAACCTTCAAAAATTCTAAAAACTCATTAAACCCCTACAAATGTTAAAAACAATAAAAAACCATAAAAACCCAAAAACACATAAAATTTCTAAACCCATAAAAACCCATATGAATCCTAAAAAATACCAAAAAATCAATTAAAAAAACAAATGCTAAAACCCCTATGAAAACATTAAAAACATAAAAACCCAACAACCCCTAAAAAACATAAAAATACTAAAAAACCTAAAAACCCATAAAACCTTTCAAAATTCTTAAAAACCCTAAAAACATAAATAACCTAAAAATCCCATAAAATACCAAAAAATGTAAAAACCCCAAAAAACATGAAACACCCCTATGAAAACCTTAAAAACATTAAAAAAACATAAAACCCCTAAAAATGTAAAATTAGTAAAATACCTTAAAAACCCCAAACCCTGGAAAACCCAAAAAACCAAAAAATCCCTAAAAACCCTAAAATCCCAAAAAAACCATAAAAATAGTAAAAAATTTCCAAACAAATCTAAAATCATAAAAACTCATAAAAATAAAAATAAACTAAGAAAGAAAAATAAAAACAAAAAAAATATAAAACTCTTAAAAACCTAACAAAAGATAAAGACACTAAAAACACAAATAAGATCCTAAAAACCATAAAATCCATTAAAACCATAAAACCCATAAAAATCATAAAAACCCAAAAAACCCAAAAAACACTAAAAACCACTAAAATCTCTAAAAACCCTTGAAAATCTTAAAAATGTTAAAAATATCAAAAAAAGAATAAGAACACTAAAAAAATAAAAAAATTAAAAACCAATAAAAAACAAAAAACCTTTAAAATGATAAAAAACCCTAAAACCCTCAAAATCCCTACAAACCATAAAAAACCATTCAATCCTAAAAAATGAATAAAAATCCAAAAAATCATAAAATACCCTAAAAAAGCTAAACATCCCTAAGAAAACCTTAAAAACCTAAAAATCATTAAACCCTTAAAAACCTAAAAATTGATAAAAAAAACTTAAAAATTCACTAAAATTCCTAAGAACCCCTCGAAACAGTTAAGATTCCTAAAAAATAAAAAATAATAAAAATCCTAAATGCACTCAAAATTCCTTAAAACCTAACAAACCCTAAAAACCAATGAAAATATTAGAAACATAAAAACACTTAAAACCCCTGAAAAATAAAAAACATTTTAAACCCTATAAGACCTTATAAATAACCAATAAATCCTAAAACCTATAAAAGCAATAAAGCCCCAAAAAATATTAAAATCCAAAAAATATATAAACACCCAAAAAACCCTAAAAACCCCTATCAACCCCTAAAAATAATTAAAAACACTAAAAAACCCTTAAAAGACAAAAAAAATTATATATCCCTAAAGCCTCTTAAATACCATTAAAATAAAAAAAGACAAAAAATCCCTAAAAATGAAAAAACCCTAACAACGCTAAAAACCCAAAGAATTTTTTTTAAAAAAAATAAAACCCTCCAAAACCTAAAAAACACTAAAAACCTAAAACCCCCAAAAAAGTATAAAAATAGTGAAAAATCCTACAAACCATAAAAAAATTCAAAAAACCTTTATAAACCATAAAAACCTAATAAAAAAACAAAATCCCTTAAAATTCCTAAAAACATTAAAAACTCTAAAAAACCTTAAAAACCCTAAAATCTAATAAATCCCTCAATGTATTAAAAAACCAGAAAGCCTAAAAATGATAAAAACTGTAAAACTCTAAAAATACTTAAAAGCCTTAAAAACCATAAAATCCTGAAAAATCTTTAAAAACCTAAAAGACCCTAAAAATCCTAAAAAAATATTTGAAACCCATAAAAACCTCAAAACACTTAAAATCCCTAACAATGTTAATAAAACCAAACACCCTAAAACCCTAAACCCCCTAACCCCCCTAAAAACCTAAAAACCTAAAAACCATTAAAATCAAAAAAAAATCCCTAAAAACCCCAAAAAATTTAAAAAACATAAAAACCTAGAAAACTCTACGAAAACCTTAAAATCTTAAAAACACATAAATCACCTAAAAACATAAAAAAAATACCTTAAAACACAATAAAGACACTAAAAACCCTTAACCCCTAAAAACATAAAACCACAAAAAACCGTAATAACCCAAAAAGACCATAAAACCCCTTAACCACTAAAAAAATATAAAATCCCTTTAAACCCCTAAAAACATTAAAAATACTTAAACCCCTTTGAAACCCTTTAAAACTCCAAAAAACTCAAAAGACCCAGAAACCCATAATAAACCCAAAAAACCTAAAAGACCCAAAAATCCCTCAAAATCCTTAAAAACCATTAAAACCCTAAAAAATACGTAATACCATAAAACACTAATAAATCCATAAAAACCTAAAAACAATTAAAACCCCTAAAATCCCCAAAAAACACAAAAAATGCTAAAAATCCTAAAACCCCTAAAAGTCCCAAAACACTCAAAATCTCTAAAACCTCCTAAATCCACAAAAACATATAAAACTCATAAATAAAACCCCTAAAATCCATAGAAATGTAAAAAATCATTAAAAAACCCAAAAAAACCTAATAAAAACATAATAACCAAAAAAATTAAAACCCATAAAAAACCTAAAAACTCTAAAGCATCAAAATACTAAAAAGACCAAAAAAAATAGAAACACCTAAAACATTTAAAACCCATCAAAACAATGAAACTAGTTGAAAATATAAGAACCGTTTGAACCTATAAAGACATTAAATAAATAAAAAAAACATTTAAACCCCTAAACAATGAAAAAAACATAAAACCCCCCAAAACCAATAAAATATCTAAAAAAGAAAAACCCTAAACCCCTCAAAATCAGTAAAAAACCTCAAAACTGTAAAAGTCATAATAAATTCATAAAAATCACGAAAAACATAAATTACATAAAATAATCTTAAAGAACCTAAATAAGTATAAAAATGTAAAATACATAAAACACTTAAAAACCTAAAACATTAAGAAATCCTAAAAACCCCAAACACTTTAAAAAAGAAAACACATCCAAACTCCCTAAAAACCAAAAAAAAACCATAAAACACATAAAAAATATATAAAATCACTATAACGTAAGAAAATCTAAAAACCCTAAAAAATCCATAAAAACAAAAAACCCCTTAAAAAAATTAAAAACCCTAAAAATCAACAAAAATCCTAAAAGATACTAAAAATTATAAAAAATATTTAAACCAATGAAAATTAAAAAACTATAATAATAAATTTTAGGGATAATTTGTTCTTCTCATGCTCCAAGCCTTTCTGAGTAAAATACTCTAAAAACACATAAAAAACAAAAAAAACTCAAAAAAAACATAAATACCCAAAAAACTCATAAAAACCTTAAAACCCTAAAATTCCAAAAAAAATCCATCAAAAGTCTCATAATACCTAAAAACCATAAAATCCTAAAAATCCTGAAAAATCCCAACAAATACCTAAAAATGTAAAATCACTAAAAACCATGAAAAGCCCTTATAAATCCTCAAAAACAAAAACAAATTAAAAACCCTAAAAGCCTAATTTTTTTTAATTCCTTAAGAAACCCAAAACTACCTCAAAATCCATTAAAATCATAAAAAAACCCATGAAAATCATAAAAAATCCCTATAAACCCTTAATATATAATGCAATAAAATCTATAAAAACCCCTAAGAAAACATTAATATTCTGAAAACACTTAAAACCCATAAAAAACACCCTAAAAAACCAAAAAGTCCAAAAAACAATTAAACCCCCTATACACTACAAACCCCATAAAACATTAAAAACACCTAAAACCCATAAAAACCCTAAAATAACTAAACATTCTAAAAACCCTTTAATCTCCATAAAAATTTAAATAACTCTAAATGAACTTGACAACCCAAAAAAATCAAAAAAACCCTAAAAACCAAAAAATCCACAAAACCCTAAAAACCCAGAAAACAATAAAAACCCTCAAAATCCATAAATACCCTAAATACAATAAAAAATCGAAAGAATTCCTTATAAAACAAAAAACCCATGAAAAATACTAAGAAAACCTTAAAAACCTAAAAAACACTTCAAACCCCTAAAAACCGAAGAAAATGACATATACTTAAAAAAACCCTAAAACAATAAAAGGGATAAAAAATATAAAACCCTTTTAAACCCCTAAAAATATTAAAAAACACTAGAAAACCATAAAACTCCTAAAACCCAAAAAAACCATAAAAACCCAAAAAAACCAAAAAACAATCAAAATCCATAAAACCCTAAAAAACTATAAATAACATAAAAATCCATAAAAATACCTAATTGGTAAAAAAAACCTGAAAACACCTATGAAAACCAGACAAATATTAAAACACTTAAGAATCCCTAAAAATGCTAAAAAACTTACAAACCATAAAACCCTAAAAACCTAAAAAACCCAAAAAACTACAAAACACCCTAAAACCCATAAAAACCCTATAATACCACTAAAAACCATAAAACCCTTTAAACCCCTACAAACAACAAAAAATATAAAAGAGCTTGAAAACCCTAAAAATCTCAAAAGAACCTTAAAAATATAATCAAACAATTAATGACCTAAAAGACCTAGAACCCCTAAAACTCCTCAATATCACTAAAAAACATATAAGCCCAATATTCCTACAAAGTCATTATAAATCCTTATTAATCTTAAATACACTGAAATTAAAAAAACGTAATAAATAATTAAAAACCAAAAAACCCTTATACCAATAAAAAATTTAAAAACACTAAAAACCCTAAAACCCCTTAAGATCCTAAAGAATTATAAAATCCAAAAATTTCCCTAATAACCCAAAAATGATAAATATCCTAAAAAATCCATAAAATTTTAAAAACCCCTAAATACTGTGGAAAATCCCTTAGAAAACCAGAAAAACCTTAAAACTCTAAAACCCTCTAAAAAACATAACTAATTCAAAAAACAATAATACCCTAAAATTCCATAAAACACTTTAAAAAACGTAAAACCCTAAAACCCATAAAAATGTAAAAACCCAAAAAAACTCTAAAAATCGAGTAAACATCTATAATCATTAAAAATTTCTAATAAATCATAAATCCCATAAAATGATCAAAAAAACCCTAAAACCCCATAAGATCTCTAAAAAACCTTAAAAAAATTTGGAATTTCTAAAAATCCCTATAATCATTAAAAACCCTAAAAACCATAGGAAACCCTATGAAAACCTTAAAGACCAAAAAACACTCAAAAACCTTAAGAAACTTAAAAAATTGTAAAAACACGAAAAAACCTAAAAACACTAAAAACCATAAAACCGAATAAAATCCATCAATACTATAAAACTATAAAAATCATAAAAACCCTAGTAATCTCTAAAAAAATTAAATTCCCTAGAAAGGTAGAAAAATCTGAAGAAAACCATAAAAATATAAAAAATCCCTAAAAGATCTAAAAAGATTGAATAATCTAAAAAACCATAAATACACATAAACCATAAAACACCAAGAACCCCAAAAAACCATAAAAAATCCCCAAAAATTTCTAAAAATATTAAAACCCTAAAAACGTTGAAAACCCTTTGAAAACCATAAAAACCTAAAAATACATGAAACTCCAAAAAACATAAAAATTCATAAAAATCATAAAAATTCATAAATATCCAAAAAAATCATAAAGACCACCTAAATACATTAAACCTTTAAAAACCTTAAAAAAACCTTAAACCCCACAAAAACCCTAAAAACCACTAAAAACTACAAAAACCCCTAAAAAACACAAAAAAATATATTAAAAACCTCTTAATTAACTTAAAACCATTAAAAACTAAAAAACCCCTAAAACCCCTGACAACCATATAAACCATAAAATCTATAGAACCTTCAAAATCCCTAAAAACATAAAAACCATAAAAAACCAAAAAAACCAATAAAATCTTCAAAATCCCAAGAAATACTAAAAAACTATAAAGAACCTTAAATATCCCTAAAACCACTGAAAATTTAAAAGAACATTAGATCCCTAAAAACAAATTAAAAACCTAAAAAACATAAGACAATAAAAATCCCTAGAATACCTAAACAACAATAAGAACCCTTAAATATCCTAGAAGCCATAAAACCCCTAAAAACCATAAAAACAATAAAAAATACTAAAAACCCATAAAACCTCTAAAATCCAACTAAAATCCCTAAAGTAACATTAAACGCCTTAAAATGCTAGTGGATGCTGGTGGTTCTGGATTCTAGATACTGCTGGGGTGGGAGATGATGAAGGTGTTGTGTTTTCATTGCTTCTGGTAGCTGATTGGCTGGGAGATGCTGCTGGATGGTGGTTATTGCTGCTGATGATGATGGTTGCTATTTGGTGTTGTGTGTTTTCTGTTTGGGTTGGTTTTTATTCTTTTCTTTTTTGATTTTTCTTTTTTTGGCGTGGGTTGTAAGGGGTTTTTTGGGTGTGGGTCATTTGACCCCTCCCATCCCTTGTCTGTTGGGTATCTTTTTTTCTTTCTAATAAATTTGGGGGGGGGGGGGTGGGAATAGCCCGACCTTCACATCTTCCTTGCCCTAAAAACCCTTAAAAATATAAAAATCCTATAAAATCACTAAAAATGACAAAAAAAACACTAAAACTCTAAGAAAACATTAAAAACATTAAAACACTTAAATCCCCTAAAAAACCAAAAAGCCTAAAAAATTTCAAAACCCAATAAAATCCCTAAAAACATAAAAACTATAATAATTCTAAAAAACAACTAAATATACTAGAAATAATAAATAACCTTATAACCTTGAAAAATCTAGGAAAACCTTCATAAAATAAAAACACTTAAAACACCTAAAAACATTAAAAATGCTAAAAACCCTAAAAACCATAAAAAACATCAAAATTCCCCAAAACACAAAAATACAAAAAAGATCATAAAACCCCCCAAAAAATCCATAAAAATAAAAAACACAAAAAACCCTGAACACCCCTAAATAAAACTAAAATCCTAAAAAGACATTAAACCCCTAAAAACCATAAAGAACTAAAAATACTAAAAATACAAAAAAAACATTAATAAGATCCTAAATCCCTAAAAACTCCTAAAACCAATAAAACCCCTAAAAACCTTAAAAACCCATAAAAATCCATAAAACCGTAAAAACCCACTAAAAATATAAAAATAATTGAAACCCATAAAAACATAAACTCTAAAAAACATAAAAATCCCTAAAAACATAAACCCCTAAAAATCATAAAACCATAAAAATCATAAAACCATAAAAGTAATAACCCCCCCAAACCACACAAAAACCTAAACACCCATAAAAACATAAAAAATAAATAATAACAATAAAAAACATTAATCACTTAAAAATGTTATAATGTTCTAAAAAACCTTAAAATCCCTAAAAATGTCAAAAAAACCCCTAAAACCTATTAAACTATAAAAACCATAAAAATCCAAAATAAATACTTAGAATCCCTAAAAATAAATAAAAGCCCAAAAGATCATAAAAGTCCTAAAAAATAACAAAAAATAACTGAAATGTAGAAAACCCCAACCTCTAAAAAACCCTAAGAAAACCTTAAAAGAAAAAATATATGAAAACTCCAAAAAACCAAAAATCCCAAAAAATCCCCAATACCCTGAAAAACCAAAACAATCTAAAAAATACCTAAAAATCCAAAAATATATAAAAACCATAAGAAACCTAATAACCATAAGTATACTTGAAAATCTAAAAACACTTGAAATCCCTAAAAACCAAAAAATGATAAGAACACTAAAACCCTAAATCCCCTAAAAACCATAAAACCACTAAAAAGCATAAAAAATACTAAACCTCATAAAACCCCTAAAAACTACTAAAATCTCTGAAAACCATTAAAACCCTTAAAAACAATAAAAAACTATAAAAAACATAAAAAACCCCTAAAAACACTAAAAACGCAACAAACCTAAAAGTCATTAAAAATCCCTAAAAATGAATTAAGTCCTTAAAACCTTTAAAACCCCTATGAAACCATAAATAACTAAAATCACTTAAAACCCCAAAAATTTGAAAAACACTAAAACACCTAAAATCCAAAAGACCCTAAATCCCCTCAAAATCCCTAAAAACCCTAAAACCATAAAACCTGAAAAAACCAAAAAATCCATAAAAATATAAAACACCCAAAAAACCTTGAAAAACACTAAGAAATTATTAAAAATATAAAAATACATAACCCCCTAAAAAGCCTAAAAAATACTAAAAACCATAAAATCACTAAAAATTATAAAAACCCTTAAAAACATTAAAAATCCATAAATGTCCATAAAAATCAAGAAAACTACTAAAAATTATTAAAGTCATTTAAACCTCTTAAAATGTTAAAAAATCTTACAAACCATTAAAAAAATATAAAAAAACTCTAAAAACCCAAAAAAATAAAAAAACCTTAAAGAACCTCAAAAACCATAAAATACCATAAAATCCAAATAAAGACCTACAATCCATAAAAACATAAAAAACACTAAAAACCCTAAAACCCCCTATAAAAACCATAAAAAACCTAAGATCTCTTAAAAACACTGTGACGAACCCAAAAACCCCATAAAAACAATAAAAACCACAAAAACTCTAAAAAACCAATACACACCAAAAAATATTTAAATACTCTAAAAACCTACATAAAATAATACCCATAAAAACCTAAAAATTATAAATACCATAAAAAACAATACAAACCCCCAAGAATCTAGAAACCATAAAACAACTAAAAACATTAAAAACATTAAAAACCCATAAAACACTAAAACCCCTTAACAACTATAAAAACCAATTAAACCCCAAAAAATATTAATAAACTCTAAATAACATTAAAAACTATAATAATCTATTAAAACCCTCAAATTCCAAATAAACATTAAATACTAAAAATCATTATACATACCAAAAAATCCATAAAAAAACCCCAAAAACCTTGAAAACCCTAAGAAAACCTAAAAAAATTAAAATAACATAAACCCCTAAAAACAAAACAAACACAAAACACCATGAAAACCCCTAAAAACCTTTAAAATCCCTAAAAACTATAAAAACCTTTAAAATAATAAAAATCACTAAAAATATTTCAAAACATAAAAACCTTATAAAAACTATAAAATATTACAATGTAAAAAAAACATAAAACCTTAAAAACCTAAAAACCACTAAAAACCCTAAAATAACATAAAAACCCTAAAACCCATAAAACCATAAAACACGTAAAAACATTAAAACCCTTAAAAATCCTAAACACCAACAAAAAAAAATAAAAACCATTTAATCCTCTAAATATTTTTGAAAAAATCCAAAAACCCTTAGAAACCATAAAAACACAAAAACACGAAAACCCCAATAAAATCATAGAAACCATAAAAACCCTAAAAAACCCTAAAACCCCTAAAAACACCTAAAAATATAAAACCCATAAAAATTCAAAAAAAAATCCCAAAAAACCACTAAAAAGGTAAAATCATTAAAACATTGAAAACCACTAAGAAAACCATGAAAACTAAAAAAACACATAAAACCGCTAAAAACCTAAGATTACTAAAACACCTTAAGATTATTAAAAACCATACAAGCCCTAAAACCCTTAAAAAACTAAAAACCCAATAAAACTCCAAAAACCCACTAAAAACTCAAAAAACCCCTTAATTCCCTAAAAACATAAAGGATAAGGGATGGAGACTGAGTCTTCTAGATCCTCTCGTGCTCGTCTTTCCCTATGATATCTCCTATCATGGCGTATCTTCTCATGTGTGGAGGTGTCTTCATTTCTATTGCGGATTCTGAAGCTTCGACTTTCACAATGATATCGATTATTTCTTTGGAAGTTCTTTATTCATGGTTTGGTGGTGTTGTTGCATGTTCTCGGGCATTGGAATCAGATAAAAGAATCACTCTTGGATGACCAGGTGAGGTATGGTCTCCCAGGCATGCGGCGTTGCAGATTTATGGAGGAGTGGACCAAATATTGTCTTTATTTAGTGCAGAATTGCATATCCTTGGTAGAACCGCTAAGATATAGAATCATCGGAGTGCACCGCTGTAGATCCATTGAAGAGCGGGTTATATTTGGGTGTTACGGTTTGCAGTGACGGGCTTTAGCGACATTCCTCAGATTCATGGAGGCAGGCGCTCTTCAGATCCTTTGTCTTTTTAGTCTCTCTCGAGCGGTGACCTGGTGGGTTTCTTTCCGGATAGCTCTTCAAATATGGTGTGTTGCCTCTGCTGTTGTGTTGTTCCTGCAATTTTTCTATGCTTCTAGTGTGCCAGTGGCTCGTGGATTCAGTGTTCTAATGCATAGTGGGTGCATGATTGATATGCTGTTATGGATTGTTTGGCTTGTGGATTGGTCCGTTAGTGGGGATCTTCATCAGGTTAGGGGTATTCTGTATGAGTTTCTGGCTGATATGGTTCTTGTTATTTTGAATTTTTTTAATGCTACTATGGAAATAGGTGTGTGCCGATGAAGGATATAGGCTATTTGTTGCTTCTTGTTTACATGCAGCGGAAGGAGATGTTGGCTGTCAGAAACATTGGTTCTGGATGATGTTTGCTGCTGGAATAGGATATGTAGAAGTTGTTGCTTATAAGTTTGGTGCTGCTGGTTCTGCATTACTGGCGGTGGATCATCCAGGGGAGGAGGTGCTGGAAGCAGGAAATGGTGTGACTAGATTCTGGTTGATGCTTCCCTATGTTATGGCCCTAGATGCGGGCCATAACAGAAAGTTAAAAAAAATCAAAAAACCATAAAAACACTGAAAAAATTAAAAAAAAATCCCAAAAAACCACCAAAACCATAAAATGCTAAAAACCCTAAAAACCCTAACAAAACATCAAAACCCCTAAAAACCCAAAAAAACATGAAAATATTAAAAAATCCCTAAAAATTCCTATAAATGTATAAAACCCTAAAACTGATAAAAAATAATAAGAATCCTTTAAAAACCTAAAAATACTCAAGGAACCAAAAATTCCTAAAAACACTAAAAACCCTAAAACCCATAAAACTCCCAAAATCCATAAAAACCGTAAAAACCATAAAAATACATTAAAATTATTAAAAATACATAAAAACATAAAAAACATAAATCTTTGAAAAAACCTAAGAAAACATTAAAAACCTAAAAACACTTAAAACATAAAAAACCTAAAAAACTATAAAAACCCTAAAAAACCTAAAAAACATATAACACCTAAAACCCTAGAAACCTTAAGGAAATTTGAAAACCCTAAAACCATTAAAACTCTAAAAACCCATTAGACCCTTAAAAATTCTAAAAACCTTTCAAAAACCATAAAACCATAAAAACTCTCAAAATCCCTAAAAACCCTAGAGAATAATAAAAATCCCAGAAATCCATATAAATCCCTAAAAATTAAAAAAACCCAAAAATATGGAAAAACCATTTCAAAATTTTGAAAAACTAAAAACACTTTAAAACCCTAAAAACATTAAAAATACTAGAAATCCTTAAAAACCCAAAAAACCCAAAAAAAAACTAAAAACTTATAAAATATCTAAAAACAGTTAAAACATTAAAATTTTTAAAAAGTCTCTAAAAAATATTAAAAACCCTTAAAACAAAAATGATCTCAAAATATCTAATAACCCTAAAAATAATTTTAATCCAAAATACACCAAAAAATGTAAAATACCCTAAAAACCATTAAAAAATCAGAAAACCATAAAAACATAAAAAAACATTTAAACCCCAAATAATCTAAAAACACTAAAAACAGTAAAAAACCATAAAAACAAATAACTCTAAAAACCATCATAATCACTCAAAAAATTAAAAACCCATAAAATACTAAAAATCTCCAAAAATACCTAAGAATATAAATAACTCTAATAACATTGAAAAAACCTACAAAAACCATAAAAACCTAAAAAAACATAAAACCACTAAAAACCTATAAAACCCTAATATCCCTAAAAATTCATAAAAAACACCGAAAAATTAAAACCACTAAATATCATAGAATCCCTAAAAACCATAAAAATCACAAAACCCCTAAAAACCGTAAAAACCCACTAAAAACTCTAAAAATGTTTTAGACGCCTAAAAAATTTTGCAAAACACTATAGAACCATAAACCCCAAAAAACTCAAAAAAACCCTAAATACCCCAAAAAACCAAAAAATTAACCAAAAAATAACCAAAAAACCCTTAAAACCCACAAAACCCTAAAAAACAAAAAAAAACTTAAAAATGCTAAAAAAATAAAAATAAAAAAACTATAAAATCACGAAAACCCCTAAGAAAACCATAAATAACTAAAAAAATTAAAAACCCCTAAAAACATAAAATTCATAAAAACCCTAAAACCCCTAAAAAACCTAAAATCCATAAAAACACAAAAACAAACCCTAAAAACCCTCTAAATGCGAAAAATCATAAAAATATAAAATATCCATAAAAATATATAAAAATCCATAAAAACAAAAAAATACCTAAAAACCCTAAAAGGCCATAAGAAAACATTAAAAAACCAAAAAACCCAAAAAACCCTTAAAAACTAAAAAGTTCTAAAAACCTAATAACACCCAAAATACCCCTAAAATCCTAAAAACCTTAAATACCTCTTAAAACCATTAAAACCCTAAAAAGTCATAAATAACCCAAAAACCACTCAAAACCATAAAATATATTTAAAACTATAAAAACATTTAAAATCTCTAAAAACACTTAAATCCCTATAAACTAAAAAATCCCTAAAAACCCAAAAATCCATAATAAACCTAAAGGATCCTAAAACCCCTAAAAACCAAAAAAGGCATAACATCCATAAAAATGCATAAAAGAACAAAAATCTAAAAAATATAAAAAAACTAATAATCCTAAAACCCTATGAAAAACATTAGAACTAAAATACTTCAAACCCCTAAAACCTAAAAAATTCTAAAACCCCAAAAAAACCAAAACAACCCAAAAAACCCAAAAAATCCAAAAAAACACTAAAAACCCAAAAATCCATTAAAAATCATAAAAAAGATCTAAATATCCCTAAAAAAGTAATAAACACTTAAACATATTAAAAACCATTAGGAAACTATAAAAATAAAAAAACCTTAAACCCAATAAAAACCAAAAACACGCTAATAAAACTAAAAAACCAAAAAAACAAAAAAAAAACTCTTTAAAAAATAAAACTATAAAAAACTCTAAAAATCAATAAAAACATTCAAAATTAAAAATAATGATATAATGTAAAAAAACTATCAAACCTCTAAAACCCTAGAAAACCCAAAAGAGCCCTCAAAATCCCTAAAACCCAAAACACCCAAAAGGAAAATCCTAAAATATCCCTAATATCCTTAAAAACAAAAAAAACCCAAAAATAGTAGAAATTCTAAAAAAACTATAAAAACCTAAAAACTCATAAAACACCTAGAAAACCTAAAACCCTGAAACCCCCCAAACAACTCTAAAAGCCACAATAAAACCTTAAAATTCCTAAAACATATAAAAAACCCAAATAACCAAAAAAACTCTAAAAACTCTTTAAACCTATTAAAATGATATTTATGTATAAAAACCATTAAACCCTAACAAATCAAAAAATCCCAAAAAACCAAAAAACCCTAAAAATATTTAAAAACCCATAAAACTACAAATCCATTGAAACCTTAAAAACCCTAAAAATAATAAAAACAACTAAAAGTATCTATAAATGTAAAATACTCTAAAAACCTTGAATCCCCCTAAAAACATTAAAAATATATAAACGCCTAAAACCCCTCAAAACCTAAAAATTGCTAAAACTAGAAAAACCCTAACAACCCTAAAAACCGTCAAAATTTTTAAAATTCCTAAAATCCATAAAAATAATAAAAATCCCTTAAAATCTCTAAAAACCTAAAAATACCAAAAATCCCTGAAACACCCTAAGAAAACCTTAAAAATTTAAAACAATAAAACCCCCAAAAAACAAAAAATTTATTACATCCCGAAAATATCTAAAAACCAATAAACACTAAAAACCATAAAACCCATAAAAACATTAATAAAACTAAAAAGGCATAAAAATCCCAAGAGGATACTAAAAAATTTATAATCCCTTTAACCCAATAGAAAGGTTAAAGAACTCTAAAAACATTAAAACCCAAAAAACTAAAAAAACCATTAAACCCCAAAAAATCATAAATTCCTAAAAACCCTAAAATCACCTAAATCCCATCAAAAACCCCAAAATCCCAAAAACTCTAAAAATAAAAAAATCAATAAAAATCTACACAAATATAAAAAGCCCTAAAAATTCTAAAAACCCTTAAAACACCTAAAAAACTTCAAAACGCTAAAAAAACTAGAAACCCTAAAAACCCTAATAACCCTCAAAATCCTTAAACCCCTAAAAACAATAAAATCCCAACAAAATCTAGAAAAATCCACAAAAACATAAAAACCCTAAAATCCCTAAAAACCCAAATCAAACATCAAGACCATTAAAACACATAAAAACCCCAAAAAACTAAAAAATTCTGTAAACCTTAAAAAACCCTAAAAACCCAAAAAACCCAAAAAACCATAAAACCCCTCAAAAATATTAAAAAATCATAAAAACCTATAAAAATACCAAAAAACCAAAACAGTCTAAAAACAATTTAAAACACTAAAAATTTTAAAAATATCTAAAAAACATAAAAACCCTAAAAAACTAAAAAACCCCCTAAAACCCAAAAAAACCATAAAACCCCTAAAAACCATAAAGGCTTAAAAACCCTCAAAATCCCTAAAATAAAAAAACCCATAAAAACATAAAAAATAGCTAAAAATACTTAAAATATAAAAACCCAAAAAACTGAAAACAGTTATGAAATCATTAAAAACCTAAAATCAATTAAAACAACAAAAAACATCAAAATCTAGAAACCCCAAAAAACCCAAAAATCCATAAAAATCATAAAACCCTCTAATTCATAAAAATACTAAAAACCAAAAAAATAATAAAATGTTCAAAAATCCCCACATATGAAAGAACCGTACAACCCTGAAAACCCCCACATAAAACCGTAGAATCAACGAAATAGTTAAAACCCTAAAAACCTAAAAAATATAAAAACCCTAAAAACCATAAATACCCTAAAAAATATTAAAAATATTAAATCCAATAAAACCCTTATAACATTAAAAACCTTAAAAACAATAAGACACTATAAATCCAGTAAAAACTCTAAAAACCATTTAAACCCCAACAATGGTGTATAAACTAAAAAATCCATAAAAACTCTAAAATCTCAAAAATCCCTTAAAACCCCAAAAAAAATAAAACCATAAAAAACCTAAAATAATAAAACCATAAAACAATAAAAATCATAAAAATCCCAAGAAACCCTAAAACAATAAAAAATACGAAAAAGCCAAAAATTTCATAAAAATAGAAAAACCATAAAAACCCTAAAAACCCTAAAAACCGATCAAAAACATTAAAAACTAAAAAAAAAATTAAAATCATTAAAAAACTAAAAAATAATAAAAACACTAAAAACCCAAAAAACCTTAAAACACCTAAAACCCCTAAAAACCCTCAAAATCCATAAAAATCCTACAAAAAAATAAAAAATCTCAAAATCCTTAAAACCCCATTGAAACCTAATAAAACCAAAAACCTTGAAAACGACTATGAAAACCATAAAAACTTAAAAAAAAATTAGAAGAAGTTAAAAATATTAAAAAATAGAAAACCTAATGACCACAAAAACACAAAAACCCCTTAAAACCATTAATCCCCATAAAAACCATAAAACCCATAAAACCCCTAAAACCCCACGGAAAACCCTTTAAACTCTTAAAAATGTTAAAAAATATACAAGGCCTTAAAGACATTAAAAAAGTCAAACAAACCCCTAAAATCCCCTAAAAACAATAAAATCGAAAAAATTCTAAAAACTCATAAAACCCTCAAAATCCCAAAAATCCCTAAAAACCTTAAAACTCTAAAAAAACAACAAAAATCCCTAAAAATGAAAAAAAATCTAATTTTAAAAAAAACATAGAAAAAATTAAATCCTAAAAAACATAAAACCCCTAAAAACCCAAAAAAATTCAAAATACACTAAAAAACCCTAAAAACCTAAAAAACATAAACACCCAAAAAAACCCAGAAAACCATAAAAAAAGTAAAAACTTATAAATACCAAAAAACTAATAAAAACTCTATAAAAAAATTTATCTCCTAAAAAAGTTAATAATATATAAAAACCATGAACCCCTAGAAAGAAAAAAACCATAAAAACAAAAAAACACATAAAAACACAAATAACCCCTAAAACCCGTAAACAACGTAAAACCCCTAAAAATACCTAAAAATACCTATAACCATATAAATTATTAAAAACCCTGAAACCCCCTAATAAAACATTTGAAACCAAAAAATCGGTTAAAAACGCTTAGACTCCTAAAAATTCTATAACCCTAAAAAACCCAAAAACCCTTAAAACCCTAAACACCCTTAAAATACCTAAAACCCCAAAAAACATTAAAATCCTAGATAATCCCTAAAAATGAAACCCCCCTAAATCCTAAAAATCCATAATAAAACATTAAAAACCTAAAGACACTTGTAACCTATAAAAATCCTAAAAAATGTTTAAAGCCCAAAAGGACAAAAAATCATAAATCACCTAAAATCCATAAACCCCTAAAAACCATAAAAACCCTAAAAACCCACTACAAAACTAAAAACCCCCTTAAACCCCTAAAAATGATACAAAACTATAAAAACATTTAAAACCCTAAAAATATAAAAAAATCAAAAAACCAAAAAATTAAAATTGCTAGAAACCCTAACAATCAAAACCCTCAAAATCTCTAAAAACCATAAAAATCCTAAAAACCATAAAAAATCCCTAAAATAGTAAATACAAAAAAACTCTAAAAACCAAATAAAACCTTCAAAACCTAAAATCAATTAAACCATCTAAATACCTAAAAACTAAAAAAACAAAGAAAAATTGTTAAAACACAAAAAACTATAAAACCCCTAAAAATGTTAAAAAACCCTAAAACCCCATAAAAATCATAAAAAAGGTAAAAAACCTCAAAAAAATTTAAATCAATAAAGATTTTAAGAAATTCAAAAAACATTAAAAACCCTAAAAACTCAAAAAAAAACCCCCCTAAAAACAACAACAAACCATAAAAACACAAAACCCATCAATATCCCTAAAAACACTAAAAACAATAAAAATCCTAAAAAATCCCTAAACAACCATAAAAATATAAAATACCCTAAAAACGTAAAAACTTTAATAACCAAAGAACACTTTATACCCCTAAAAATCTAAAAATACTAAAACCCTAAAAATCATAAAAACCCAAAAAACCATAAACGGCTAAAAACTTTAAAAACCCTAAAAACACATAAAACAGTAAAAATTAAAAAAACCCTTTAAACCCCTAGATTTTGAAAAATAATATAAAAACCCTTTAAACCCCTAAAAAATTGCTTAAAACCCTAAAACCACAAAAAAACAATAAAAAACCATTAAAACCCTAATAATCCAAAAAAACCTAAAAAACATAAGAATCTTAAAAATCTCATGAAATCTAAAAAAATTATATAAAACCCAAAAAACCTTGAAGAAAACTAAGAAAACATTATACACTTAAAAACAAATTAATGCCTAAAATAACATAAAATTTTAGAAATCCCCAAAAAAACCCTACATAACCAAAAAATCCCTTACAACCCTCAAAATCCCTAAAAACCCTAAAACCCTAAAAACCCTAAAAAACACTAAAAATCCTTAAAAACATAAAAGACCATAAACACTGTCAAAAAACCTAATGAAACCCAAAAAACCTAAAACCACCTAAAACCCCTCAAAACTCCAAAAATTCTAAAAAACATAAACCCTTAAAACCCTATAACCCTAAACCCCTAAAAACCATAAAACCCCCAAAAACATTAAAACCATTATAATTAAAAAAAATTCTAAAATACTACAAAAATTTCAAAAAAAATATTTAAACCCCTAAAAACATTTAAAAAATATAAAAACATTAAAAAACAAAAAACTCAAAAACCCCTAAATACCTTAAAACCCTAAAACCCTAAAAACCCTAAAACCACAAAACGCAAAAAATACACAAAAACTCTCAAAATCCCTAAAATCCATAAAAAACCAAAAAAACCTACAAAATCCCAAAAAAATCCTAAAACCATAAACCACTGAAAACCAGAAAAAAACCCTAAAAACCCACAAAAAATACATAAAAATCGTAAAAACCTAAAAAATGAAAAAAAAACCCTAAAAAACCCTAAGTCTCCTGAAAATCCAAAAAATCCTAAAATCCCATAAAAATCCTCAAAAATCCCAAAAAAATTAACTTAATACATAAAACCATAAAAGCCTTAAAAACCCCTTAGAAAAATTTAAAACCTAAAGAAATTTAAAACCCCAAAAAATAAGAAAAAAAACCTAGAATACCATAAAAACATAAAATACATAAACACCATGAACCCCTAAAAAACATTTAAAAACCATAAAACACATAAAAACATTGAAAATCCAATAAAAATTCTAAAAACCATTAAAATCCATAAAAATGTTAAAAACACTCTAAAAGACCGTAAAACCCCCTAAAAATAAAAAAACCAATAAAACACTGAAAACACTAAAAAATAATAAATACCCTCAATGTTCATAAAGATGCTAAAAACCAAAAATGTTTTAAAAAATCATTAAAACCTCTTAAAAAACATGAAAAAACCTAATAAATCCTTTATAAACTCAAAACACTTAATACCCCTAAAAACCTAAAAATGATAACAACCTTAGAATGCCCAAAAAACCCAAAAAACTCAAAAAACCCCCTAAACCCCTAAAACCATTATAAAATTCTAAAAACATAAAAAACATAACCCCTTAAAAACCATAAAACCCTAAAAATCCATAAAAGTCCAAAAAAACAAAAAACCCTTTAAAATCTATAAAAACCCTTCAAAATCCATAAAAACCCTAAAAACAATAAAAAACCTAAGAAATATAAAGGAATCGTAAAAGTTGTAAAAAACAAAAAACACAAGAAACACAAACAAAACCATAAAAACATAAAAACACATAAAATTATTAAAAATACAAAAAAAATTCTCAAAACCCTAAAAACCCTAAAAACAATAAAAAACCTAAGAAATCTCAAGGAATCATAAAAATTGTAAAAAAACAAAAAACACAAAAAACACAATGAAAACCATAAAAACATAAAAACATAAAACACATAAAATTATTAAAAATACAAAAAAATTCTCAAAACCCTAAAAACCCTAAAAATCCTAAATATCGTAAAAACCATAAAGACCCTAAAAACCATAGAACCCCTATAAATCATAAAATAACCTAAAACCCATAAAAAACACAAAAACATTCCACTGAAAACTACAAAATCCTTTAAACCTCTTGAGACATTAAATTTTTTTAAAAAAAGTTCACAACCCTAAAAAACTAAAAGAACCTAAAAACCCAAATAAACTATTAAATTTCTAATAACCATAAAAACCCATGAAAACCCTTAAAATCCTTTAGAAAGCCCTAAAAACCATTAAATTCCAAATAAATCAATCTAAATCCCAAAAAACCTACAAAACATTAAAATCCCAAAAAACCCTAAGAAAACCATAAAAACCTAAAGTCACATAAACCATTAAAAAACTAAAAAACACTTAAAACCCTAACAAAACCCAAATAACATAAAAAAAACCTATGGAAATATAAAACCCCACAAAATCCCTAAAGACCCTAAAACCCATAAAAATCCTAAAATTTCCCTAATGACACCTAAAAATGTAAAAAAACCTAGAAACCCTAAAAACCTTACGAAAACAATAAAAAGATTAAAAACCTAAAACCGCCTAAAAACCAAAAATAATTCTAAAATCACTAAAAGCCTAAAAAGATATTAAAACACCATAAAACCACAAAAAACACTAAAAACAATAGAAAACCCAAAAACCCGATATAAACCTAAAAACCCACAAAACTCCAAAAACAGTTTAAATGCCTAAAATTATTAAAAATATATAAAAAACTTTAATCCACTAAAAATATTTTTAAAAACCCTTGAAACCATTAAAATCCCTAATAACACTAAAAAACCAAAAATAATCCAAAAAATCCCTAAAATACCTAAAAACATATAAAAACCTAAAAACCCAAAAAACCAAAAGAAATGCTTAAAAACTATAAAACACTTAACCCTTAAAAAACCAGAAAACATTGATAACATTAAAAAATCCCTAAAACACTAAATACCCTAGAACCCAAAAAATCCAACAATGCAAGAAAAACCATATAAATCATAAAAAGACATAATAATCCCTAAAATCATAAAAACCCTTAAACACTGAAAATTCCTTAGAAAACATTAAAAACCAAAAAATACATAAGACCCCTAAAAACCTAAAAATGGTAAAAACTATAGAAAAAACTAAAAACCCTAAACACCCAAAAAATACCTAAATGAACTAAAACCCTTAAAGAACATAATATCCCTAAAATCTATAAAAACATAAAAAACCCAAAACACCTTGAAAATCCAATAGAAATCCTTTAAAACCAAAAAACAATTAAACGCCCTAAAAACCATAAAATATGCTAAAAACTCTAAAACCCTAAAAGAACCCCAAAATCACAAAGACCACTAAACCCCTTTAAACCACAAAAAATATAAAAACCCTAAAAACCCATACAAACCCTAAAACAGATAAAAACTCTAAAACCCCATTAAAACCCTAAAAATGTTAAGAAAATATAAATAAAGTGAATACCCCCCCCCCCCCTAAAAAAACTAAGAAAACATTAAACACCTAATAATAAATTAATCCCCAAAATAACATAAAAATTTAGAAAATACCAAAAAAAACCTCTACAAAACCAACAAACCCTTACAACCCTCAAAATCCCTAAACAACCTAAAAACCCATAAAAACCCTAAAAATTCTAAAAAACATAAAAGACCATAAACACCATCAAAAACCCTAAAAAATCTAAAACCACCCAAAACCCCTCAAACCAAAAAAATTATAAAAAACCTAAAACCCAAAAATCCAAAAAACCTAAAAACCCTAAAACCCTAAAAAACTTAAAACCCCCAAAAAAATATTTAAAACCTTCATAATATTTAAAAATCCTAAAGAACTTATAAAACATATAAAAAATATTTAAACCCCTAAAAACGTTAAAAAAATATAAAAACAATAAGAAAAACTCAAAAACAACTAAATACCTAAAAACCTAAAAACCTTAAATCCCTAAAAACACAAAAAAAACCAAAAAAACCAAAAAATCCAAAAAAATCCTGAAAATGTAAAAACCCCTGAAAACCATGAAAACCCAATGAAACCCATAAAAAAACAAAACATAAAATCCGTAAAAACCTAGAAAATGCAGAAAACCCTAAAAAACCCTAAACCTCCTCAAAATCCTAAAAATCCATAAAAATCCTAAAAAAATCCCAAAAATTCCTTTATACATAAAACCAATTAAACCCTAAAAACCCCTAAGAAAACATCAAAACCTAATAAAAATTAAAACCAAAAAAATAGATAAAAAACTTAGAATATCATAAAAAACATAAATATATAAACACTATAAACCCCCAAAAAACCTTAAAAACATTAAAACACATAAAAACATTAAAAATCCACTAAAAATAATAAAACACCTTTAAACCCCTAAAAATATTAAAAACACACTAAAAGACCTTAAAATCCCCTGGAAACTAAAACCAACCCCCTAAAAATAAAATAACCAAAAAAAACCTAAAAACACTAAAAAATATTAAAAACCCTCAAAGTTCGTAAATACCCTAAAAAACCATAAAAATGCTAAAAAATCATTAAAACCCCTTAAAAAGAAAAAAAACATAATAAATACTTAAAAACCAAAAAAAATTAATACCTCTAAAAAAATAAATATTGATAACAACCCTTGAAATCCCAAAAAATCCAAAAAATTCTAAATCCCATATTAACTATAAGGAACCCAAAAAACCCAATTAAATGATAAAAACTCTAAAACCCCCTATAACCCTAAAAGTATTATAAAATTATAAAAATATTAAAAAACCGAACCCCCCCTAAAAACCATAAAACCATATATAACCATAAAAACTCAAAAAAACCAAAAAACCCTTCAAAATCCATAAAAACCCTAAAAATAATAAAAAACCTAAAAAAATCCCAAGAAATCATTAAAAATGAAAAAAAACATAAAAACACTAAAAAACACTATGAAATCCATAAAAAAAGAAAAACACTTAATATTATTAAAAATACTAAAAATTGGTCAAAACCCTAAAAATCATAAAAATACTAAAAATAGTCAAAACCATAAAAACCAAAAAAACCATAGAACCCCTAAAAATCATAAAATACCTTAAAACCCAAAAAAAATTCCCACTGAAAACTATAAAACCCGTTAACCCCTAAAAACAATAAAAAATATAAAAAAAATGACAACCCTAAATTACTAAAAAAACCTAAAACCCCAAATAAACTATTAAATCCCGAAGAACCATAAAAACCATAAAACCCCTCAAAAACCCATAGAAAGCTCTTAAAACCATAAAATCACAAAAAAAATCAATAGAAATACCTAAAAACCTACTGAACTATAAAATCCCAAAAAACCATAAAAACCATAAAATCCTAAAGAAACATAACCCATTAAAAAAATAAAAAACACTTATGACCATAAGAAAACCCTAAAAACCCTAACACCCTAAAGATCTCTAAAACCCAACAAAATCACTAAAAACCCTAAAAACCCATAAAAATATTAAATAATCTTTAATGACACCACAAAATCACTAAAAACCCTCAAAACCCTGAAAACCCTAAAAACCCCTAAGAAAACCATAAAAACATAAAAAACCTAAAACCTCATAAAACCTAAATAATTTTAAAAACCCTAAAAACCAAAAAAGATCTTAAAACACAATAAAAAATCACAAACCACTAAAAACCTTAGAAAACCCAAAAACCCCAATAAAAAACCTAAAATCCCACAAAAACTCTAAAATCTGTTTAAAAACAAATTTTTTTATAAAAAATATATAATAAAATATAGGCCCCTAAAAAGCTGTTAAAAACCCTTAAAACCATTAAAATACCTAAAAACACTGAAAAACAAAAACAATACAAAAAATCCCTAAAATACCTAAAAAACATAAAAAATCCTAAAAACCCTAAAAAACCATAAGAAAATATTAAAACCATTAAAACACATAAAATAATTAAAAAACCTAAAAACTACTATAACCATAAAAAACCATAAAACTGTAAAAACACTAGAACCCCAAAAAATCCAATAAAGAAAGAAAAACCATACAAATCATCAAAATAAATAATAATCCCTAAAAACATAAAAAACCCTTAAACACTGAAAAATCCAAAGAAAACATTAAAATCTTAAAAATTCATAAGACACATAAAAACCTAAAAATGGTAAAAACTATAAAAAACCCTAAAAACCCTAAAAACCCACAAAATCCTTAAATGATCTAAAAACCCTTAAAAACCATAAAATCCCTAAAATCTAAAAAACATATAAAATCCTAAAAACCATGAAAAACCCAATGAAATCCTTTAAAACCGAAAGACACTTAAATGCCCTAAATACCATAAAAATGCTTAAAACTATAAAAACCTTAAATACCCCAAAATCATAAAGACCACTAAAAGCCTTTAAACCACTAAAAACATAAAAACCCTAAAACCCCATACAATACCTAAAACCGCTAAAAACTCTAAAAACCCATTAAACCCCTAAAACATTACGAATGTATAAATAAAGTTAAACCCCCCCCCCAAAAAAAACTCAGAAAACATTAAACACATAATAACAAGTTAATCCCCAAAATAACATAAAAAATTAGAACAACCCTAAAAACCCTACATAACGAAAAAAACCCTTACAACCCACAAAATCCCTAAAAACCCTAAAAACCCACAAAAACCATAAAGGATCCCTAAAAATATTTAAAAACATCAAAGACCATAAACACCCTAAAAAATAATTAAAACCCAAAAAACCTGAAACCACCTAAAACACCCAAAACCCAAAAAATGAAAAAAAACCTAAAACCCAAAAAACCCTAAAAAACATAAAACCCCCTAAAAAAATATTTAAAACCATCAAAATCGTTAAAAACCCTAAAAAACAGATAAAAATTCTAGAAATTATTTACACCCATAAAAACGTTAAAAAAAATATAAAAACCATAAAAAAAAAATCAAAAACCTCTAAATACATTAAAACCCTAAAACCCTAAAACCCTAATAACCCTAAAACCACAAAACCCCAAAAATATAATAAAAACTCTCAAAATCCCTAAAAACCCAAAAAAAACCCAAAAAAATCGAAGAAATACAAAAACATTCCTTAAAATGTAAAAACCCATGAAAACCATGAAAAAAACTAAGAAACCCATAAAAACATAAAAACCCGTAAAAACCTAACAAATGTGGAAAACCCTAAAAAATCATAAACCTCCACAAAACCCTAAAAATCCTAAAAACCCATAAAAATCCTAAAAAAATCCATAAAAATCCCTTAATACATAAAACCAATTAAAACCTAAAAACCCCAAAGAAAACATCAAAACCTAAAAAAATTAAAAACCTGTAAATAATAAGATAAAAAAACTACAAGTCCATAAAAACATAAAATACATAAAAACCATAAACCCCCCAAAAAACCTTTAAAAGCCTTAAAAAACATAAAAACTTTAAAAATACACTAAAAATAATAAAACCACTTTAAACCCCAAAAAATGTTAAAAACACTCTAAAAGACATTTAAACCCCTTAAAAACTAAAAATAACCACCTAAAAATAAAAAAACCAATGAAACCCTAAAAACAGAAAAAAAAAATAAAAACCCTTAAAGTTCGTAAAGACCCTAAAAACCATAAAAATCCTAAAAAACATTAAAACCCCTTGAAAAACAAGAAAAAACCTAATAAATCCTTAAAAACCTAAAAAACATAAATACACCTAAAAACCTGAAAATTGATAACAACCCTAGAACGCCCAAAAAATCCAAAAAATCCTAAAACCTATAATATCCATAACTAAAAATAACCACCTAAAAATAAAAAAACCAATAAAACCCTAAAAACACAAAAAATAATAAAAACCCTCAATGTTCGTAAAGACCCTAAAAAAATAAATACACCTAAAAACCTGAAAATTGATAACAACCCTAGAATTCCCAAATAATCCAAAAAATCCTAAAACCTATAATATCTATAAGGAACCCAAAAAACCCAAAAAAACTTCAAAAAACTCTAAAACCCCCTAAACCCCTAAAAGTATTATAAAATTCTAAAAACTTTAAAAACCAAACCCCCCTAAAAACCATAAAACCCTAAAAAACCATAAAAACCCAAAAAACCAAAAAACCCTTCAAAATCGGTAAAAACAAAAAATAATAAAAAAAACCTTAAAAATCCCAAGAAATCATTAAAAATTTAAAAACATTAAAACAATAAAAACACTAATAAAACCATAAAACATAAAAACACTTAAAATTATTAAAAATACTAAAAAAGGTCAAAACCCTAAAAATCTTAAAATAATCAAAACCATAAAAACCCTAAAAACCATAGAACCCCTAAAAACTATAAAATACCCTAAAACACATAAAAACAAAAAATTCCCACTGAAAATTATAAAAACCCTTTAACACCTAAAAACATTAAAAAATATATAAAAAGTTGACAACCCTAAATTACTATAAAAACCCAAAAACCAAAATAAACTATTAAATCCCTAAGAACCCTAAGAAACAATAAAAACTCCCAAGATCACATTAAAATATATATAAAAAATTAAATTCAAAAAAAACGATAGATTTACCTAAAAACCTACAGAACTCTAAAATCCAAAAAAACGACAAAAACCTAAAAAAAATAAACCTTTAAAAAAACTAAAAAACACTTAAGACCCTAAAAAACCCTAAAAACCCTAAAAACCCTAAAGATCTCTAAAACCCCACAAAATCACTAAAAACCCTAAAAACCCATAAAATTCCTAAAATCCCCTAATGATGACTCAAAATCACTAAAAACCATAGAAACCCTAAAAATACTTAAAACCCTAAAAACCCCTAAGAAAACCATAAAAATATAAAAAACCAAAATCCTCATAAAAAACCTAAATAATTTTAAAAACCCTAAAAACCTAAAAACATCTTAAAAGACTATAAAAACTCAAAACCCACTATAAACCTTAGAAACCCCAAAGAAACCCATAAAAAACATAAAATACCACAAAAACTCTAAAAACTGCTTAAACACCAAAAATTATTAAAAATATATACTAAAATATAGGCCCCTAAAAAGATTTTAAAAACCCTTAAAAACATTAAAACACATAAAAACACTAAAAACCCAAAAACAATCAAAAAAATCCCTAAAATACGTAAAAAAGACAAAAAAACCAAAAACCCTAAAAAACCATAAGAAATGATTAAAACCCTTAAAACACATAAAAAATTAAAAAACCTAAAAACTACTATAACACAAAAACAACCCTAAAACAGTAAAAATTATACCACCCAAAAAAATCCAACAAAGCTAGAAAAACCATATAAATCATAAAAAGACATAATAATCCCTAAAATCATAAAAAAACCTTCAACTATGAAAATTTTTAAGAAAACATTAAAACCCTAAAAATAAATAAGACCCCTAAAAACCTAAAAAAAGTAAAAACTATAAAAAAATATGAAAACCTTAAAAACCCTAAACATCCACAAAATCCCTAAATAAACTAAAACCCCTTAAAAACCATTGTTTCCTCTAGAAATGGTAATGACCTCATTGATTTATGGTTCAAACATTCCAATCGGTTTCTACCGGGTTTGTTCGTAGAACTGGAAACATCCAATGATTCCATATCCATTTGGACCTATATTCCAATGGTATGTGCTCATTAGTTGTGGACCGATGAGGGTTAATAATTTGCATTGGTTGAGAGGATGGGAGGTCGGACTCATCACACCTTTTGGGGTGAATTATTTTATACTATAAACCTCTCTGTAAAGATTTGAGTTATGTTCGTGAATCCTTGTTACACATCCAAGTCTGAAAATGAGATTTCCTTAAGATCTAACAATCAATGATTAATATGTATGAGATTTAGAAAATCTTTTTTTATGTATTTGAGGTTCTTCATCGATATAGAATCATCTCTATTTTTTAGATATTTTTAGTCAATGGTATCCTTCAACACATTATATAATGATCTCTTGGTCATTATGATAATAATACTGGTTTTTAAGCCACTAAGCAGGGCACTTGAAGTTTATTGTCGTTCAAAAGGACATGAAGTATTTAAGAGTTGGGATCGTACCTACAGATGGGATATATACGTGTCCTTGTTAAAAAAAGGAATCAGAACCCACATAGTTCAGGAATTAAGATATAGTTTAACGTCATATGGGATGGATGATAATTAATGGGTGATGGGATTGAACCTCAGAAAGGCTTCCTACATACTCTACTTTTAAGGTAGAGATCAAAGTCTATATAGTTTGGTTGAGAATTGTGGGGCTTACATGTGATTAACGACCCAAAGAGATGTGTCGTGGTTACTTTTCACTTTAAGATCATGTGATTTATGCTTAGTGTGAGAAACAAGAGGCATTAGTAAACCTGACAATTTGTGCCATGAAATATGCGGTCACAATGAATGATATTGGGCTTACGTATGTATAATTGCCCAAATAGATAAATATCAAGACTTAATTTAGAGAAGAAGTCCGAGAACAGGGTCTATAAAGGTATATGTACTCTATGGATATTTGGATACTCTAACATGGGGTTTACTCCTAAGGAGGATTCCCAAATTAGAAGGGGACTTATGATTGGGTTTTATTCTTGAGATGGAAGCCCCAAATCAAAAGAAGTTAAGACTGGTTAGGAGAAATTATGATTGGGGTTTACTCCTGAGAAGGAGGCACAGGTTAAGGGATTTGATAACTGGGGATTGTTCCTAAGAAGGAGGCCCAAAATTAAGGTATTTGAGAACTGGGTCTTACTCCTGAGAAGGAGGCCCAGGTTAGGGGAATTTGTAATTTGGGGCTTACTCCTAAGGAGGATGCCCATATTTGGGAACATGGGGCTTACTCCTATGAAGGATTCCCAAATTTAAAGGAACATGAAGATTGGGGATTACTTATGAAAAGGAGGCCCAGGTTAGGGGACATGGGGCTTACTTCTAAGGAGGATGCCCAAATTTGGGATTTTCATATTGGGAATTACTCCTGAGAAGCAGGCCCATAATTAGGGAACTTGGGGTTTACTCCAAAGAAGGATGCCCAAAATTAAGGGAACTTGAAAACTGGGACTTACTCCTAAAAAGGAGGCCCAAATAAAGACCTTCTCATCTTAAAGGATGAGGTTGAATGAATGAAATCTCTATCCCCAATGACATAAAGATATGTAAATCACTAGGTTTTGTGAGATGTTCCACATAATTTCTTTCTGATAATGAATCCAACCAAGGAATCATGCCATAAATGGATTTGAAGAGGATTCTGAAGGCTAAATCTTGAAGAGGAGAGGCGGATTTGAAGAAAGCAAGTGAATAAGAAGGAGGGGAACCCAAAAAATGAGAGGCGCGCAAGTCCTACGTGGGTGCGCAAGTCCTGTTCACACAGGTATACTTGCGCAACACATGGGTACATGCGCGATGGTCAACTCTTAGGGTAATACTTGGGCGAGACTTGGCTCAAGACCTTAGTATTATCCATAAAGGCTTCCAAAAGTTTGGCGCATAAGTTTTATTGAAGGGATAAGGTGATGCACAAGTGTGGCCATTTTCCTTAAGGGCTGGCCACTTAGGTGCACAAGTTTTGATGAGTTTCAACACTTAGGATTTGTTTCCCATATTTAGAGCTTCCATTCTAGGTAATAAATTACCTTAGTAGTTTTCGGAAGACTTCCAGAAGAGACTAGTCCATTGGGAGCTCAAATTTGAGTTTTGGAATTTTTCCATTCTGAAATGGGGGGCCCACAAGGGGTATTTATAGGCCAGGGAAGACCATGGGAGAGAATCAAAGAGGGCGCTCAATTCACCTATGTGACCACTATTCTGCGCGCAAGTATACTTGCGCGACCATGATGAAACTTGCACAACCCAAGTGGGAAGAAATCCTTCTTCATGCCTTTGTCTATTTTTGATGTTTCTTCAAAGGATGAATCAATTTGAACTAAGGTATTTCCCTTTTTCAGTTGTTAGACTTTTTTACGGAAAGGAGCGTCAACAAAAGTCCCCCCTCAAAGTTGGATCCAGAGAGAAAAGAGGATTTGAATCTGAGGTGAGAATAAACAAGAAATTTGGCAGTTTAAAGTCATGCATGTTGGATTATAAATAGACTAATGTTTGTGGTCGAAATAAATTTGACCGAATGGATTAAAATTGACTCAATATCTTGATAATTTATCTTAAAACATATTACCATGTTCAAGTATGAGGGAAAATATGTAAATGATGACTTATGAAATTTTGAATCTGAGGAATGATATGAAAAATGGCTAAAGGGCATTATAAGAAGTAGTTCCCAAGAATGAAGTTACCACTCTTTAACAAACTCGTTAGGTGGTTGAATTATACAGGGACACCTAAGGGAATTGGCTGCATAGTCCAATAATAGCATCTTTTGGATGATATGTCCATTATGTAGATACTTATGCAATGCTGCATAAGGGAATGTGTTTCATAGTCAGGCAAAAGAACTCTCAAAAATGTAATTTTCTACTGCTAAAAATCCAGTCGAAGTTTATGGGGATTCAAAATTTCCAAAGCATAGAGTTTGTTGTATGGAGAGAGGTACTTGAATACAGTGAAGATATTTCCAAACAAGATTGTTTAAGTACTAGATGAATGTCACTCATACGAAGGTATGACCCAAATGTAGGGAAGGAAAATATAAACCATAGACTTGAATACTTTTAGATCATGAAAAAAAGTATGATACTAATATGTTAAGGATGTATATTTTTTGTTTATCCCTTTATATTTTCATTATGACAAATAAGGAAAAAAGAGGCCTTCCTCCCAAGAATGGAGTTACTATTATTTGACAAACCCGTTAGAGGGTTGAATTATGCAGGGCCGCCTAAGGGCATTGGTTTCATAGTGAAATAATAGCATCTGTTGGCTGAAAAGTCTGTTATGTAGATTGTTTATGCAAGGCCGCCTAAGGGCACGTGCTGCATAGTTAGGAAAAAGAACTCTCGTACATCAGACATTTTGTGACCAGAAGTCAAGAAAATGGTTATGGAGATCTTGAAGTATTTATCGTTAGGAGTATTACAAATAAAAATGGTCATTTGTTCAATTCATGTAAAGATACACAGACCAATTCTATCCATAATCATGTTGTGGCTGGGTCCTGATTGAAATGTTGGACTTCACTACGTATCCTATAAGGATATGAATCAAGCCATAATTAGTTCTTGAAATATAGTTTAACATCATGTGGGATGAGAGTATAGGAAATCTTAGTTTAGGTTCATAGAGCTCTGACTATAATAATGAATACACTGTGTGTGTTTTCACAGGTACCTTTCAGCCAGGGGACTGAAAGTGGAATTTGGGGTTAGGCCCAAAGACTTGGGGCTGGATTCGAGTGATGATCGAATGTTCCTACATATCCCATAAGGATGGGAATAAATCCACACATAGTTCTTGAAATACCCTCTGTACAGATTTGGTTCGTACATATGAAGGGTGAAAAGGGATTTTAGTGCAATGATGGTTTGACCCAAGATAAAAGGTTCAGGAATTTCCATGTATGCACATAGTCTTTGGAATATTACATGATCAGAGATCAATGTAAATAATGATTCCCTCTTAGGTGAGAGTGAAAAAGAATGTTGTAGTTTATTGTCATACATGACAAAAATTACGAATAGTTTAACATCATATATCAAGGAAAATGGTGAACCAATGTAAAAATATTGGTTCTGGGGGATGCTACACATAACAACATCATATGAGATGGAGGTGAACCGATGTGAAGAGATTGATTTTGGGATTGAACCTCATAAGGTTTCCTACGTACCCAGCCCAAAAGGCAAGGATCAAAGTCCACGTAGTTCAATTAAAAAATGAATTGGTGATCAAGTTGTTCTGGAGGACAATGACCAAAAAATGATGTTGAGACTTACACATGGTTAGCGGCCCAAAGAGTGTGTTATAGTTGAATTTTACTCTAATATCACGTGATTCATACTCAGTGTGAGAAACAAGAGGTAGCAACAACCTTAAAGATGCACAATTTAAGGTCATATAGGACGTATGATGGGACTATGCAGTTTAAAGTCTTGTAGTAAATACTATTGGTGCTGCACAGTTTAGTGTCATGTAGCAGGGAAAAAATACAGTTTAACATCATGTAGTACATATTAAGGGACTTTGTTCAGTTTTACGTCATGTTGGATGAATGATAAGTATAGTTTAACGTCATGTTGGACAAATATAGGAACACAATTTAACATCATGTTGGACGTTAAGATAGTTTTGCATCATGTTGGACAATAAGGGTGCTGCACAATTTAGCGTCCTGTAGCTAAGACGATGGGGACAATATATTTTAATGTCATGTTGGACGAAAAAGACACTATGCAGTTTAATTTCATGCAGTGAGGACAAAAGAGGATACAATTTAACGTCATGTTGGACGTATTAGGGACTTTTTCACAGTTTAACACCATGTTGGACGATGGAAAAGTTTAACGTCATGTTAGAAAATGGTGCGAACAGTTTAAGGTCATATGCATGGACCGTATATTATGTAGTTTAACATCTTTCTGGATGTAAGGAACTTCTGTACAGTTTAGCATCATGTAGTTAGGACGTCACAGTTTAACATCATGTTGGACGTAAGTGCAAATAGTTTAAGTTCTTATGGATGGACCCTGGATGGTGCAGTTTAACGTCTTGCTGGATGTGAGGGACTATGCAGTTTAAAGTCTTGCAGCAAGGACAACACAATTTAACGTCATGTTGCACGATTTGGATGCAAATAGTTTAAGGTCATATGCATGGACCGTGTATTATATAGTTTAACGTATTGCTAGAGGATGGAATTTGCGTTACACAAAATACATCTTCAGAAATCTAGAATTGGTTTGAGTAGTGATGAGTTATCCATCCATTGAGATTAAAGAATAAGATCCATTGGAGTAGACCTTATGTATTGAATAAGGTCCTTCCCACTTTGGCTCAGGCTTGGGAGTTTTGTTTCCTGGTATCATTAGAGTTCTAGGAACCAATACCAATTCTCCCTGAATGATTGAACGAAGATGAACTTTTTTGTTGAAAGCTCGTGTTATTCGATTCTGATAGACTTCAAAGTGGTACAAGGTGGACAGTCTTTTCTCATCTAATCATCCCAATTCATCCAATCGCTTTTGAGATTGGTTATCCGTAGATGACTGATCACAAATGGATACTCTGAGCGAGGGTAATTGAACCTCAATGGTTAAGATTTCTTCCGTTCCATATACCAATGAATATGGAGTTGACCGCGTTGCAGTGCGGGTGGTGGTCTGATAAGCCCATAAAGCATGAAAGAGTTTATCAGTACATGATTTCTTATATTTATCCACCATATTTTGCAGAATGTTTGAAAGAGTCTTTTTGAAGGCCTCTATTTGTCCATTAGTCGCTACATGATACCGAGAGAAATGGTTGGATTTGATGATGTATTCTTGATACAACTTCCTTACCTCGGATGAACAGAAGTTGGTGCCATTTTTTGTCAATATGGTATGAGGGACACCAAATATGTTAATGATGTTAGACTTGATGAAGCTAACAATGGTTTTAGAACTAACTTCGTTGAGAGGTATTACCTCTTCCCATTTGGAAAAGAAGTCGGTAGCAGTAAGAATGTACTTAAACTGCTTGGATGTAGGTGAAGGATAAGGTCATAATACATCCATTCCCCATATGGAAAATGGCCATGAGTATTTAGCTGTATGAACCAACTCTGGGGGTTGATGAATGAAGTTGGAATGTATTTGCCAGGAATGACACTTCTTTGTGAAATCAACATAATCTTGTATCATTGAAGGCAAAAAGAATCCAAGCCTTCGAATTTGATCAGATAGTCTATGTCCAGACTGGTGGGGACCACAGACTCCTGCATGCACTTCTTTCATGGTAGCCATTGTCTCTTCACTATCAATGCATCTGAAGAGAAATCCATCAAAACCACTTTTGTAGTGAATTTTCTCTAGATGATCTGGGCTATCATAAAGAGTAAAATTGATCACATGTCACCAGATTTGTTCTTTCCTGGATCTATCAGGTGGAAGTGTTCCATTTTGAAGGTATTCCCTAATTAGTGTCACCCATCCTGTAGTATGACCATATGGTTCAGGAATGGGACTAATTTCATTGATTTACTCTATTCTAGTTTGAACATAAGGTGAAATTGTACGATGGTGGGAAATACTAATGGATGTCTCATCCCAGTTTGGATCTGTCAGAGCTGTGGCTATATTATCCAATCCATCTGCTTGAGAATTTTGTGATCTTGGGACATAAGAAAATGTCGGTTCTGAAGGAAATTCCGCCATTAACTCTCTGACATAATAATACAAAGAGATTAGTTCTTCTTTTCTGATTGCATAATCCCCATTGACTTGTCTTATTACTAGGTCTGAATCACCTTTCACTTTTAAGTAATTCACTTGTGCTTGAAGTTCTAACTCCAATCTCGTGATAAGAGCTTGGTATTCTACTTCATTATTTATCCCGCCTCCCAACAATGAGAAGGAATAAGGTAGAACTACCATTTTCGGGGAAATGAATATAATTTCTAACCCAACTTTTTTGAATGTAGGATATTCCATTTTATTCCCTGTTGGACTTCTGGAAGCACCATCAAAGTACATTTCCCATATTTGAAGATTATCTTTAATAGAAAAGACTTATTCATCAAGTAGTTGATTATCTAAAGATGTATCTTCTGCTGAAGGGTGTTCAGAAAAGAGATCAGCCAGAGCTTGGACCTTTATCGCCTTTTGAGACACATATTGGATATCAAATTGTTGAAAAATAACTGCCCACTTTCTAGAAATCCTATAAGAATTGGACGACTAAGGATGAATTTGAGCAGGTTATTGCGAGATACCAAATGGACCTCATGATGTTGCAGGTAGTGTCTCAAATTTTGAACTTCAAAGATTAACGCAAGACAACACTTTTCAATACTTGAATATCGGGTTTCTGCTTCAATAATAGTCCGACTGAGATAGTAAAGGTTGTTTTTATTCCCAACATCATTCTTTTGGGCAAGAAAGTAACCCAATGATCGCTCTAAGGCTGTCACATAGTGGATATGTGGTCTTCCTTCAATAGGTGGCATTAATACCAGTGGACTCAAGAGGTATTTATTGAGAATATTGAATTCTTCTTGACATTCTTCAGTCCACTGGTATGTGACTCCCTTCTTCATCAATTTGGTGAAGGGTAATCTTATGCCAGCAAATTGGCGATGAAACACCGAATATAGGCTAAGTGTCCTTGAATTCATCTCAATTCATTCAAATTCTGAGGAGGTGACATACCAAGGATTTACTTTTTCTTCTCAGGATCAACTTCGATACCACAATGGTGTACAACAAATCCAAGAAATTTTCTTGAGGTTACCCCAAAAGCACATTTTAAGGGGTTCATCTTCATATTATGTTTCCGAAGATTGTGGAATATGACTTCCAAATCATCCATGTGATTAGAACATTGTTTGGATTTAACCACCAAATTGTCCACATAACATTCAACAAACTTCCCTAAAAAGGGTTTGAAGATACGATGCATGGCATGCTGATATGTTGCGCCATCATTCTTTAGGCCAAAGGGCATTACCTGATAGAAAAACACACCCTGAGGGTCTCTGAAAGATGTAGATTCTTCATATATTGGAGCCAATTGGATTTTATTATATCCAGAATATCCATCCATGAAGGAAAGTGCTTCATAGCCAGCTATTTCATTAGTTAAGAGTTCTGTAATCAGAACTAGAAAATCATCCTTAGGACAATCCCGATTAAGATCTCTAAAATCAATGAGAACTCTAATTTTTCCAATCTTCTTTTTCACAAGGACAATATTATACAACCACTTTGGATATTGAACTTCTCTAAAAAAGTTAGATTTTATAAGATTATCCACTTCAGCTTCAATTCTGGAAGCATAAGTAGGTTGTGTTCTTCTTGCGGCTTACTTAAATCCTCAATGTTCTTCTAGAAACCCCAAACGATGAGTAGAAACATCAGGATCAAGCCCTGGAATCTCTGTATAGTTACAAGAAAATATATCTCAATTTTTTTTAAAAAAATAAACATACATCTCTTTCTCTTCAAGAGTCATGGACGCACTAATTAAAGTGGGGCATGGATATTCTTTTATACCCAGATTTATTTCTCTGAGTTCATCCACAATGGTAGAGATACCCTCTTCAAATGCTGGAGGAGCATCCCTGAGATCATCCTCTTCTTCATCATCATGCGTTATTTCTTATGTTTCTACTTGAATAGTAGATGATGAAGCAGAATTTCTATGATCATGAGAGATGTTAAAATTTGAACATCTTAAAGAAGAGGCTTCCATTTATGACCCTATTGATGATGAAGGGTATTCCTTGGGAAATGAAGAGGAGATGATGGATTGATAATCGACATCATCGTTCAACTCTAACATTGCAATAGCTTCTTTTGGTCTGGTTGATGAAGTATAGACCTGTTGTATTTCAGTTGTTGAAATGAAGACATCCCCATTTGAGCTTTCATCATTGCTTGGTGAATCACCAATTTATCCCATGTTTTCTGACTTAATTTCCATAATTGACATTATGGAGGTTTCCATAAGAGTATTTTTATTTGGGTCTACCTTGTCAATTTGACTAATAGGCAACACATAATCTGTACTCACATGTGTAAATGGATTTACTAGAATCTTTTCCAAACCATATAGAGCATTAACTTTGGTAGCCTCCCTTGTTGTGTATTTCTCCTTACCCTTCATGTGATAGAATTACACCTCAATTTTTTGAGATTCACATGTTTCGAATGGGGCCTTATCACCATAAAATGTCCCAATTTGACCATCGAAACAGTATTTGAGACATTTATGGTATGATGAAGGGATATTCGCATGTTGATGTAGCCAGGGTCTTCCAAGAAATATGTTGAAGGATGTGACATGATCAAAAACCATGAAATCTGAATTGGATACAAGATCTCCAAAATGAGTTCTGAGTTTAATCTCGCCCAATGTTTCTCGTTCATTTTTATCATATCCTTGTAACATCAATGTAAAAAGAGATAAATCAGATTCTGTGAGGCTCAATCGACGAAGTGTATGAATGGGGATGAGGTTGACTCCTGAACCATTATCAATGAAAGCTCTTCAGATGTCTACACCATTGACCTTGCTAGATAAATACAAAGGTCTAATATGTCCATAAACGACATCATCTTCATCTTCATCTATGAAAGATATCACTGCATGAAATTCTGCAGGATTATTCTCTACATGGTATACTTCAGCTGCAGCAATTTTAGTTTCAAACTCTTGAGGACTTAACAAAACCTCAATGAGTTCCTCCCAATGATCCTTGGATAGATTCAAGGCATCCATAATTGATAACTTTTATGGTACATGGGCCAAGTGTTTCAATACATCATACTTTTGATCCAAAGGACTGCATTTCCCAAAAGGAATATGTGGTTTCACAGGTACTTTAGAGGTTGATGCTTTATAAGTAGATGCTTCTTGTATAAGGGTACGAGTTGAAAATACTCCTGACTTTGGAATATTAGACCGAATAGGTCTATCTACTTGCTTTTAGGAAGAAGGTGGAACCTCTAACTGATCCTACAAAACAATTGTGCCAGGACTAAATTTGCTTTGCGTGGAATAACTTGCTTGATCTTGTTGAGCCCACTGAAGGGCTATGCCATGAGTTTCTGATGCATACACAGTTCTTATAGGGGTAGAATTGGAATAGTGGTTTCTAGGATATCCACGTCTTCCTCTATATCCCAAACCTCTGGAACTCCCTCTTATTCCACTGTTTGATATAGGGAACTCATGCTCATTAAGATCGAAGTTTTGAATAGAATAAGGATCTGTAAAATGAATCATATTAATAGAACCAAAGATTAACTCTTCTTCTAAGGAAGACTATGCCTAATTTTCCAATTCAGGCTATTCCGTTTGATGGGACGGTGCCCGTGGATTCGATGTATATGACATAAAATCTTCTAGAGTCAAAGATAATTTGGGCTTTGACACGATCTCATCTTCTTCTGATTTCTCTTCTTTCTTTGAATGATGCTGTTTCTTTGAGGATTTTACCTCTGATAAAGAGGGTTTTTCTTTGGGATTCATGGAAGAAGACACAATTGTTTTCTTAAATTGCGTTCTCAAAATGGCCTGAGTTCGGTTGATCGTTTTCCTAACCATCCAATCATCATATTTCTATGAATTTTTGTTCTTGACATCTTGTCACTCACATTTTTCCTCTGGATTTGTAGCAGTAACACAAGCTACTTGAGCTGAAGAACCATTCAATTTGACTTTTCCCAAGTCTAGCATCTATTGTAGGAGGTCTTTGAAGACAAAAAACCCCTGAATGGGATGCCCCAAAATATGATGAAATGGGAAATAGTTGGTACGATCTTCATCTCCTTCCTTGTTTGGACTCTTGGGCAATGGGAATTGAACCAAATTATTTTCTAGAACCGAAATGAAGTAACCAGGAACTTTTTCATTTCAAAAATAGTATACTTTTCTCTTCATATCTTTAAATTTTTTTTGTCTTTGATCTCTTTGATCATCTTGACGAAAAGGCCTCTGTTGTTGACGCTCAGGAGGTGGATCCCTTTGAGAAGATGAAGGCCATGAAGTAGAAGCAGGTACATGTGCTTGTTTAAGCATAACTGTAGCAGTATCTACTTTTCCCATTCTCCTTCCTTGAGATGATGGAATTACATGGGATTTATCATTAGTCTTCGTAAGAGAGTCTTCAATCTACTGAGCGATCGAAGTAAGGTCTCAAAACCCTCTTGTGTATTTCACAGGGATCAACGACGTGCGCAATTCATCACATATATTTGCCACACAAATTGGAAAAAACTCTTCTTGATGGAGTGCTAAGCTCAGAGAATATGTTAATCCCTTCTAACAAGAAATGAAATCTGAAACCCTTTCATTCTCTCTTTGCTTAAAATTTGTAAGATCAAAAACTATTGTCTTTGGAAATGTTGAGTTGAATTGAAGAAGGAATTATTGATGAAGATCCCCCCACTCGGTAATTGACCAGAATTGCAAGATTATATACCAGACAAAAGCAAGCCCTTGTAATGAATGTACAAAACACCTGAGCTTAACTGCTTCTTGTTGCTGAGGGGTTCTCGTCATAGGATCGCAACGAGGAACGAAATGTGTTAAGTGTTTCTCTAGGTCTCCTGAACCATTAAAGATAGGGAATGTGGTACTTGATAAATTTGACGGGGGAGGAATTGCATCTACCCATTCAGGGTAAGCTCTCTTCTCTAGTTGAACCGGTGCATGCTTTCCTTACATATCTTCCAACCGAGCTGTTAATGCCTCAATGGTAGTAATTAACTTTAGAGAAACATCCGTTTGATCTTGGACCTGTGCAGGTGAAATCACTGGAACTTGGACAGGTGTGGTGACCGGGACAGCCACTGATGGTAGTATTGCTGGTTTTTGTTGCATATAACCCATAGGATTAGACCTGTGAGGGTGTAATGGTAAAGGAGGATACTCTTGTTCCATCTCAGTAGCCGCAACAAATTCCATTGTCTGACTAACTCCAGCACAATTAGGAGGAAGAATAAATTGAAGTAGTTCTGCATTCAACCTCCTTAATTCCGTCATCTCTTCCTCTTATTGTGCGAATCTTTTCTCTAGTGAGAGTAATTGGCCTTCTCTAGAGGAAGGGTATGTAACCTGATTATTCCCTTTCCCTTTTTTGGACGCCTTTCAGAGAGGGGGAAGTTTGTTATTTGATGGAATACCCAGATTCTAGGTAAGCCTTTGATTTCTTGTATGCACATCTTCTTCATTTGTGTCTGTGTGTACAAATTCTTGATCCGAAACCTCTTCATCTGATCCCTCTTAGTGAGCCTCATCTAGGGGGTTAGCAACAACGGCATTGATGATATTAATTGATGCATAACGCATTGAATCTTTTCTATCAGCATTTATGTGATATTGTCTTCTTCCATGTCCTTATTGAGACACTACCTTTTTCTAATTTGATCCCTCAGGAACTTCTTGATGAACCGTAATTTAGAGGGAATCTCCTGATAATTTGGCTCTTCATTCCTCTTGGGGATTCTTCCCTAATCAAGAGAAGACTGACTTTCTCTAAGGTAGAGTTTGAGGATTCGAAAAGGTCCCCAGTCCAGTGGACTAGGTAAGTTCTTACTGTTCCTGCCTAACTTCTCAAATCCTATTTGATGATTCTGAGGGTTGGGTTAAAAGAGTCCCCAGTCTGGAAAGTTGGGGTGGTTCTTGATTTGCTATATCTGATACATTCTTAAAATATCTCCTGATCTTACGGAATTTAGTCCAGAAATTGGGTGGATTCATTAACCTTCATCCACTCTTATAACCCGGATCAAAATACCGTTTGAAGATTTTTGACACTTCTGTCACTTGATGTTGTTCTTGCTCTAAACAAGAAGCATGTTCGATATTCTCATTGGCCTGATGCAAGAGTAATTCGACAAATTTTTCTCAGTATTCCTGATTCTGGGAAGAAATAGTTGAGGTATGTTCTTGAGAAAGACTTTGATTTCATACAAATCCATTTGGCTGTAGCCAACCCTGTGAAATAACATTGCATGAGACCATTTTTGGCGGGCTTTGATGGCTGGAGAGTACAGTGAAATGTAGTGCTCCATGGACACCCCATCCCCTGATATGAATACGATATGGGGCATTGGCAATTAACTAGTGCAATATTTTTAGTGCGCCAATGAATGAACGTTGAAGGGCTGTCTGTTGCTTTTCAGCCTTCGAATATCGAGAAACTGAGAGAGAAGACAAATCAATTTGGCATTGTAAGCCTTCTATTATCTTTACAGGATTTTCATATTCATCATAAGATAATATTTTTTTTTCAATTGACAAAGAGTTTTCCACATGTTGAGATGAATATCTTGAATACTATCTTCCATCAACATCTCTGGAATGTCATACTGAGAGTCGGACATAGGCCAAAACATAACTGGAACTTCACCATTCATAAGTTGTTTTCTCATATTTAGTACTTTCTCCTTATCATTTGATGAAGACTCTTCTACCTGTTTAGACCAAAGCGGGTGCTTCTTTGTTTCTTCATCAGATTCAACAATATCGGTAGTGAATTCATTTATCAAACTAGAAGATGCTTGAATTAGGGGTGGTTCGGAGAATGACCTATACCCCGGGCTATATTCTTATTGAGAAAGTATTTCACCTGCTAGAGGTAAAGCATCAGACATGACTGGATTCACAATTTCATGTGCCTCAAGATAAGAGGGATTTCTCGTCACTACATTTTCTATTGAAGCATTTTCCAGGCAATGTGAATTACTACTGTGGAGAGGAATTTTGCAGCTAAATTCATCATCATGGGGAGGACCACCTTGGTGGGTTATAGAAAAATATGAAACCTCTTTCTCTTTAGTCTTCTAGCCACACAGAGGGTTATCGTGGCTTTCATCTGAAGATGATACTTCGTGATCGACCGAATTACCATGAAGCAAGCCTTTATGGGGAAGTGTCTGATGCAGACCTTCAGAATTAATGTCCCGACTATTGGGAATTGAGAGAGTAGAATCTTGAGTTGCAGCAGATAATTGTCTGAGTGAATCAAGAACTCCAGCATCGAGCAAAGCCTTATTACAAATTGGATCCTGATTTCTTGACTGTGCTGGATGGGTCTTTTTCTTAGACGCCTTATTACTCACTTTGGGAACCACTTGTTGAAAAAAGTGGTTATTATGGGTAGGTGTATGTGCCTGATCAGGATAAAGGATCTGGTTAGGCTGATTATCTCCACTCAAATCAAGTGTATGTGACTGACTTGGTTGTCCGTGTGATATGGGGGAGTATTCCCCACAACCCTCTTGGAATGGAACAGAGGTGTGTGTCTGTTCCGGATTGAACTATTGATGTGTCACTCCACTGGTAGGGATATATTTTCATTTCATTCTGTGTGATGCTACTGAAGCTGTTACAATATCCTGGAAGGCATCCAAAATATGAGCAGGGATTTGCTTCTGCTCTTTCAGCATTGAAAAAATATGCTTGGTGACTTCAGCTGCCGGAACAGGAATATAAGTTCATTCTCTACTTGGAGTAGGTGTATGTTCCTACTCCTATCCTCTTTTTCCTGTTAGTGAATTCTGGCAGTACTCAAGTGTGGAGGTAGAGAGTTGAGACTGCCTCCTGTTTGTCATTGGGGCTTTCCAATTGACTTCTTTGAGTTCTATAAAACGAGACTATTGGTATCCTTGATCAATAATGGCAGGTGTATGTGCCTGCTGATTGCACTATTCCAAACGTGGTTGATGAACTTCCTTCAATACTATCAGACGATACTGCTGGTAGGATTGATGAGTCTGAGAAGGTGTATGTTCCTATTTACTAGTTGTCAACACATTGGGTTGGCAGGATTCATCGTATTTAGTCAAATGAGACAGCTGACTAGCTTATGATTTATAAACAGCTGTATGTTCCTATCTATAGTACTTCGCCGAAATTGCCTGGTGGGATTTGTGGGTTGCTGCCAGATGAGTCTGCTGGAAAGCGGGATTATGCCAGATGGGTTTGTGTGCCCGCTCGTTTCTTTCCACCAAGTTAGTTTGGTGGACTTCTCCACAGATGGAAGAGATAAGAATCTTCTCACTATTGACCGGTCATCGCCTCTGGTGGTTCGTCTTGCCTGTTCGGGTTCGAGGAACTTGAGTCGAACGCCTCGAGACGACACCCTCATCATGTTGAGGGCGCACTACCACACAAGTCTGGCAGCGATTGTTGGTGGGAGACCTAGGGAAGGACTCATGTTTCCTTAAATTAAGGCCCTGAGGTACCTGCTCATTCACCTCCCCATAATATGGGAGGGAATGGTGATTTCTTTCCGTGGATAACGACCCGAAACGGTTGGAGATGGTGGTTAGCACCGCCTGCTTCTTGATCGCTGGTCATTGCTGTCCAGATGACCAGGTTGATTTATTGGCTTTGAGGGCTTGTCGAGCTGCCTCCAGGGTCAGAATAGTTCCATGTTGACGGTGCTCCTTAACCAGTGCATTTTATACCCAGCGTTGAAGACGCTGAGTAAGTGATGTCATCCTCAGAGAGGATGACGATCCAGCATGAGAAGCAGTAGAGGTATTCACAGTAGATGTATTCACAGGTGTGAACTTTAGCGAGGCCATTTTTGTAATGCAGAAGATCTTGGAAAAGAGTTCCTGTTGGATATAACATACTTAATCAAGATAAGCTCGGCCACTACATCTTTTGGATGAGCACATATGTTATTGATTTTTTTTGGCCCTCTCATTGAGATTAAATAGGGGACTAAAAAATAAGTAAAACATCATTTTAACTTGGTTAAGGATTCACGTCGGGTTCACCATTTTTTGTATCTTCTAGAAATGGGAATGACATCATTGATTTAAGGTTTAAACATTCCAAGCAGTTTCTAACGGGTTTGTTCGTAGAACCAGAAACATCCAATGATTCCATATCCATTTGAACCTACTTTCCAAAGGTAGGTAATCATTAGTTGTGGACCAATGAGGCTTAAGAATTTGAATTGGTCGAGAGGATGGGAGGTCGGACTCATCACACCTTTTTGGGGGGGATTATTGTCTACTCCGAGACTCTATTTATAGATTTGAGTTATGTTCATAAATCCTTATTACACTTCCAAGTATGAAAATGAGCATTCCTTAAGATCTGACAATCAGTGATTAATATGTATGATATATAGAGAACATTTTTTAGGTATTTTAGGTTCTTCATCGATAGAGAATCATCTTTATTTGTTAGATATTATTAGTCACTGTTATCATTTAACACATTATATAAAGATCTCTTTCTCATTATGATAACCATATAGGTTTAAAAGCAACTCAGCAGGGCACTTGAAGTTTATTGTCGTTCAAAAGGACATGAAGTATTTCAGAGTTGGGATCATACATGAAAATGGGCTACCTACGTATCCTTGTTAAAAAAAGGAATCAGAACCCACTAGTTTGGGAATTAAGAGATAGTTTAACGTTATATGGGACAGATGAGAATTAATGGGTGATGGACTTGAACCTCAGAAATGCTTCCTATGTACTCTACTTTTTAGGTAGAGATCAAATTCCACGTAGTTCAGTTAGGAATTGTGGGGCTTACATGTGATTAATGGCCCAAAGAGATGTGTCTTGGTTACTTTTAAACTCTAATCTCACGTGAGTCATGCCCGGTGTGAGAAACAAGAGGCATCAGTAAACCTGACAATTTGTGCCACAAAATATGCAGTCGAAAGGAATGATATGGGGCTTATGTATGTATAATTTCCCAAATAGATAAAGATCAAGACTTACTTTAGAGAAGAATTCTGGGAACAGGGTCCATAAAGTTATATGTGCTTTATAGAGATTTGGATACTCTAACTTGGGGTTTACTCCTAAGGAGGATGCCCAAATTAGGATGGGACTTATGATTGGGTTTTATTCTTGAGAAGGAAGCCCCAAATCAAAAGAAGTTAAGACTGGTTAGGAAAAATTATATCTGGGGCTTACTCCTGAGAAGGAGGCCCATGTTAAGGGATTTGAGAATTGGGGATTACTCTTGAGAAGGAGGCCAAAAATTAAGGGATTTGAGAACTGGAGCTTACTCCTGAGAAGGAGGCCCGGGTTAAGGGAATTTGGAATTTGGGGCTTACTCCTAAGGAGGATGCCCATATTTGGGAACATAGAGCATACTCCTAAAGAGGATTCCCAAAATTAAGGGAACTTGAAGATTGGGGCTTACTCCTAAAAGGGAGGCCCAAGTTAGGGGACTTGGGGCTTACTCCTAAGGAGGATGCCCAAATTTGGGATATTGAGTTTGGGACTTACTCTTGAGAAGGAGGCCCATAATTAGGGAACTTAGGGATTACTCCTGAGAAGGATGCCCAAATTAAGATCTTCTCCTCTTAAAGGATGAGGTTGAATGAATGAAATCTCTAACCCTAATGACATAAAAATATGTAAATCACTAGGTTTTGAGAGATGTTCCATAGAATTCCTTTCAGATAAGGAAGACAACCAAGGAATCATGCCATAAATGGCTTTGAAGAGGATTCTGAAGGATAAATGTTGAAGAGGAGAGGTGGATTTGAAGAAAGCAAGTGAATAAGCAGGAGGGGCACCAAAAAATAGAGAGGTGTGCAAGTCCTGCGTGGGCGAGCAAGTCCTGGTCACGCAGGTATACTTGCATGACACATGGGTACTTGCGCGACGATCAACCCTTAGGGTAATACTTGGGCAAGACTTGGCTCAAGCCCTTATTATTATCCCTAAAGGATTCTAAAAGAGTGGCACATATGTTTTACTGAAGGGATAAGGCAGCGTGCACGTGTGGCCATTTCCCTTAATGGCTGGCCACTTAGGCGCACAAGTGTTGATGAGTTTCAACAGTTAGGCCTTGTTTCCCCTATTTAGAGCTTCCATTCTTGGTAAGAAATTACCTTAGATGTGTTCGGAAGACTTCCAGAGAGACTAGGGCACCAGGAGCTCGAATTTTAGTTTTTGAATTTTTCTGCCCTAAAATGGGGGGCCCACAAGGGGTATTTATAGGCTAGGGAAGACCCTGGATAAGAATCAAAGAGGGCGCGCAAGTCACCTGCGCGACACTTTTCGGCGCGCAAGTATACTTGCGTTACCATGATGAAACTTTCGCGACCCAAGTGGGAAGAAATCCTTCATCACGCCTTTTTCTATTTTTGATGTTTCTTCAAAAGATGAATCACTTTAGACTAAGGTATTTCCCTTCTTCAAACATTAGACTTTGTGACGGAAAAGAGCGTGAACAACCATAAAATCCCTAAAATCCCTAAAAACATAAAAAACCCTAAAAACTTTGAAAAGACCCTTTGATATCCCTTAAAACCTAAAAACAATTAAAGGTCCTGAAACCCTAAAAAATGATAAAAACCCTAAAACCCTAAAATTCCTATAAAATCATAAAGACCACTAAAAACCTTTACAACCCTAAAAAACATAAAAACCCATAAACCCCTAAAACTGCTAAAAACACTAAAAACTCATTAAACCCTTAAAAATGTTAATAAACTCTAAATTAAGTTAACCCTACCCGCCCCCCCCCCCCCCACAAAATAAAAAATCCTAAATCCCCCAAAACCATAAGAACCCAAAAAACCATAAACCCTCAACATCCCAAAAAACCCTAAACCCCCATAAAAATCCTAAAAAATCCATAGAAATCCATAAAAATGTAATATACTGTAAAAACCATGAGAAACCCAATTGAATCCTTAAAAACATAAAAACAAATAAAATCTATAAACAACACTGAAAAACCTACAAAACATTAGAAGCCATAAAAAATACTTAAAATCCAAAAAAATCCCAAAAAACATAAAATCCTTAAGAAAATCAAAAAACACTAAAAAGGTAAAAGATCCTAAAATCCCTAAAATCCCTAAAATCCCTAAAATCCCTAAGAAATCTTTAAAAACCTAAAAACACAAAAAAAAAACCCCAAGAGAAACTAAAAAGTTAAAAAACTCCTAAAATTTCTGAAAAACCGTAAAAATTCCTAAAAACCATAAAAACCTTAAAAAACCTAAAACCCCACGAAATACTTAAAAACCCACAGAAACCCCTAAAAACCCTTTAATCCCCTAAACTGTTAAAAAACCAAAAAACCCAAAAAAACCCATTAAAACCATAATAATATTAACAAATTATTCAAAATATAAAATACCTTAAAAATGGTGAAACCCCCTAAGAATTCATTAAAAGCATAAAAAATATAAAACCCATAAAAGCCCAAAAGATCATAAAAACCCTAAAACCCCTCAAAACCCATAAAACCCCAAAAACATAAAAAACCTTAAAATTCCTTTGAAAATTTTAAAAATAAAAAATATGTTAAAACATAAGAAAAAATTAAAATACTAAAAACACTTAAGACCCCTAAAAACCCTAAAACACACTAAAACCCCCCAAAACCCTAAATTCCCAAAAGACTAAAAAAACCATAAATACTATAAAAAAATTAAAAGCCCATAAACTTAAACAAAAATTAATCCCCTAAAAATGTTTAAAAACTCTAAAAAACCTTCAAATCCCAAAACACTTAAAACAAAAAACCCAAAAACCCAAAAACAACCATAAAACCTGAAAAACCCTAACCCCCCAAACTCTCCAAATCATTGAAACCCCTAATAAATCATAAAAATCCAATAAAAATCCATAAAAATCCATAAAAATATAAAACAATTAAAAAACTAGGAAACCCCAATGAAAACCTAAGAAACCTAAAAATAGTTAAAACCCCTAAAATACCTAAAAAGACTAAATAACATAAAACTAGTAAAAACCCTAAAAAATTCCAAATCCCTTAAAATTCTAAAAAACCACAAAAATCCTAAAAATCCATAAAAATAACTAAAATATATAAAACCAAAATACCCCCAAAAAAACCTTACGAAATCCTTAAAAACATAAAAACACTTAAAACCTCAAAATTACCTAAAAATTCGAAATACTCTAAACACCCTAAAGGATTATAAAACCCCCCAAAACTATAAAAATTCCTAAAAACATAAATAACCCCATAGAAACCCCAAAACCACTTAAAATTGTACAAGCCCTATAAAACCCCCAATATGTTTTAAAAATATAAAAAAACTCAAAAAACCCTAAAACCAAAAAAAAAACTATAAAACCACTAAAAAAACATAAAACCCTAAAAGACCTCAAAATCTCTATAAACATGAATAAATTAAAAATATTCTAAAAAATATCTAAAAACCCTAAAAACATAAAAACCCAAAAACCCCAAAGATAACTTCAAAAAAAATTTAAACACATAAATCCCCTAAAAACATAAAAACCATAAAAACCCTAAAAACATGAAAATCCCTAAAAACCCTAAAAACGATAAAAACATAAAAACTATTAAATATAATTAAAATTGTAAAAATGCCTAAAAAACCTGAAAAACACTAACAAAACCATAAAAAAATAAAAATTATATAAATCTCTAAAAAACCGGAAAAAAAATTAGAACCATAAAAACCATAAAAACCCCTAAAACCCATCAAAATTCCCAAAAACATTAAAAAATCATAAATATCATAAAAAATGCTTACAATCCCTAAAAAAAACCCTAAATATTCTGGGAACCCCTAAAAACCCTAAACTTATAAAAACAAATTAATCCCCTAATAACCATAAAAATATAAAAACACAAGAAAACACTAATAAGGCACTAGAAACCCTAAACCCAAAAAAAAACCGAAAAACCCATTAAAAATACATTGCATGCTAAAAAGCCACTAGAAAATCTAAAAACCATTTATACCATAATCTTTTAAAACTCTAACAAGCCTTAAAAAACCAAAAAAAAACCATAAAACAGAAAAAAACCCTAAACCCCAAAAAAATAGCTAAAAACCCTAAAAACACATAAAAAATTTAAAAAATTATTAAAAATTAAAATAAAAAACCTTAAATACCATAAAAATAGTAATAAAACAATAAAAAACTAAGAAAATATAAAACAACTAAAAACCTAATAAATTCTAAATCATAAAAAACCTTAAAAACCCTAAAAATCCTAAAAACATTCCAAATCCCTAAAAACAGTAAAATCCATTAAAATCATAAAAAGTCTAAAAAATATCTATAAACGTAAAAACCCATAAAACACAGAAAACCCCTAAGGAAAACATAAAAACCTAAAAACACTTAAAACCCCTAAAAACCCAAAAAACTATAAAAACCCTAAAAACTAAAAAATACCATTAAAATCATAAAACCCCCTAAAAACCATAAAACTCTCAAAACCATAAAAAACTCTAAAAAATGAAAACTCAAAATAGCCTATGAAACCTTAAAAACATTAAAATACTTTAAAAAAAATAATGCCTAAAAAAATAAAAAATACCCTGAAACTGCAAAGAACAATAAAAACCCCAAAATCTCTAAAAATTCCTAAACCCCTCAAAAATCCATAAAAAAGAAAAAAATAATAATAATCTTAAAAGATAACTGAAAATACAAAAAACATAAGAAACATAAAAACCTTAAAAGGCCCTAGTAAAACCTTAAAAACCGAAAAAAAATGTTACAAACCAAAAAACCTAAAAATGCTCAAAACCATAAGAGACCTTAAATGAGGTCCCAGGTAGGGGGAGGGGCGCAAACATTGTAGCAGAGTTGGTGATGGTTCCTCCGTGACGATGGAGTCCATCGGGTCGGTTCCTCCCCTCCCAGTGGGGGAGGGACCTCCAACACCTTTCAAGAGAGCCGAGACTTCGTTCATGCCCTTTTCTAACCATGATATCCTGCCTCCTTTTCCGAAAGCATCCTTATGCCCTAATGTTCCAGATTCGATCGATGGGTTCCGGAATATTCCTTTATCGACATTGGAGTTCATAGAAACCTCATATCTTCTCAACCTCAACTTGGTGGCTCAGTTTAGCTAGAGATGGCCCGCGGTTGACTCCTTCGATCATTTCATCTTCGACTCATGGAACTTCCAAGAGAGGGCAACGGTGGGTTTGCTTGATCGCCACCACATTATTGTTTGGTTTACTTTGGAGGAGGACCTCATCCGTTCCTGGTCGAGTGATCCCCACTTCTTCAAAGGATTTCGGTTCATTCTATTTCATTGTTCGTTCAATTTTCATATGAAGCGTGATCCTCCATCTGCTGCAGTTTGGGTGAGCTTTCCAAACATACCTTTACCTTTCCAAAATCCTTATATCATTAAGAAGTTTGGTAATCTTGGGGGTATATTTCTCTTTACTGATAGTCGAACCGAATCAGTTTTTCACCCCATCAACCCGTGGGTTTTTATGGAAATGGTCGTTTCAAGGATTCCGTTTGAATTTGTTTGGGTTACCATTGGGGAGGATTACAGGTCAAACATCGGGTTGTCTATGAGTCTTGGATGGACTATTGCTCCATTTATCATCGTCTGGGTCATGATGTAGGTTATTGTCATCGGGGTGACCTTGATCCTCTCAGTAAGAGAGGTAGAAGCAGTGGTATTGTTACAGATAACCAAAATGTGAATGTCGTCCCGGAACAGGTGGTTAGAGGCTCAGAAGGCAGGGGGTGTGAGTACACCACTATGCCTGTGGTGGTGGATAAATCCAAATGACATCCAGATACATATAAGGGGCATCTGGAGAATAATGAAGGTGCATCTTTGGGGGAGAAACCACTATAAATGGTGGTTAATCCGATGGTTTCAGAAGTATTTAAGAGGCTGACGCATGATCTGGAAGATCCTGCTTGTGGAAAGGAACCAAGTCCTTTTGAGGATGTAGGAGCGGGGGAGGCTTTGGTTCAGTTCGAGGCTGACCATGTGGCTATGTCATCAGGTGGGGGATTACCTGCTACTGCACATAAGGCAAGTGGAGAGGCGACTGAGGCGGTTGACCATTATGCGGAGGTTCCAAGGCCAGGATAGGATTCTATAATCAAAGGAAAGCCGAAGCTAGACTTGCGGGTCAGTTCTGGGTGGCCAGAGGGTTCTGCTGCAGGGCCCCTCAAACCAGTAATGTTGTTCAACTGATTTGAAGGCCATTCAGAGGCTATCTCGTGTTGTGATGCCAGTAGTCCGATTGATGCAGATGGGAAACACATGGATGGAGCAAAGGAAACTGATCCTACTTGCTGGGTCAGTGATGATGCAAGCCCGAGGAGGATCAGAAACAATAGGAGGAGGAAAAGTAGGAAGGATTACTCCTCCTTACCACCTCCTTTGGATACTTGGTCTGAAAAAAAAACTAAATTCCATGAAATTGGAACTGGAGGTTAGGGATGACCAGTCTCTGGAAGTTCTGCTAAGTTCTGAAGAAGTCGTGGTTGAACAAGTTTTGTTGCTGAATGCGTTAGAAGAGGAGGCTGCTAAAATGATGGGTAGACCTTTAAATGTGTCACTCAATGAGGAACTATAATCATGGTTTGATAAGCAGGATCTAATTCTTGTTGGAGGTTTCAACAAAGGGAAGGTCAGCCTTGAGGAGTACTTACAGACCTGGGACCAGCTGGCTTATGAACATGAAAATTTGTTGTTATCTGTACCGAGAACCCTGGTATCCTCCATATATTGGAAGTTGTCAAGGGATTTGGTTTCGGGTAACCTCAAATTGTCTTTCAATGATTCTGATAAAATGTGTGGAAACTGTTAAGTGTTTGGGATGCATGTTAGTTCGACATGTATGTTTTCTTGGAGTAGATTATGCTTTTGCAGGTTCCTTGGTGGTGGTATGCCAGTACTCTAGAGGGGCCACACCAGATGGGGATCAAAGCCTTCCCTCTACATTTACCTACCATTTGGATTGTTTGATCGAGAGGGTATCGCCACGCCATAGTTTCCGGGCCCGTGTATTCGTACACGGGACATCGTGCTCAATGGTAGGTGCTGGTGAGGGTATTCCTATATTTTGTATTGGCTGGGAGGGGTGGTCCTTTTAGTTTGGTTCTGGTTTTTTTGGTCTCTCCTATTTGTAACTCAGATTTGGGGTTTCTCACTTTTTCCTTAAAATTGTTTAGATTTCTAATAAAAATTAATTTTCAGTCATAAGAGACCCTGAACAATTCAAAATCCCTAAAACCCTAAAAACATATAAAAGTCATAAAAAATACCATAATATGCATAAATATGTAAAAAACCCCTAAAAATGTAAAACCCCTAAGAAAAACACAGTAACATATAAATAATTAAAACCCTTAAAAAACCTAAAAAACAAAAAAACTCTAAAATCACTAAAAATACCCTAAAAATGTAAACACCCAAAAAACATTAAAAAAACCCATAAAACACTACAAATACTAAAAAAATAAAAAAAATTAATCCTTTAAAAATAGTAAAATGATCTAAAGAACCTTTAAACCCATAAAAAACTAAAAAACCCTAAAAAACCTCTAAAAATAACATAAAATCTCTGAAAACCAAAAAATTCCTAAGCCCCTCATAATCACAAAACATCAGAAAACCTATAAAAATTATAAAAAATTACTAAAAATCCCTAAAAACATAAAATAACATAAATACCTAGAAAAAACCCAAGAAAACCTAAACAATGTAAAAATACATAAAACACCTAAAAACCTAAAAATGAAAAAAAAATCCTAAAAACCCCAAACATCGTATGAAAATGAAAAAAATCCAATATCTCTAAAACCCTAAAAAACATAGAAATTGTAATAAATATATTGAATAACTAAAATGTAAGAAACCCTAAAAACCCTGAAAAAACCTATAAAAACCTTAAAAAACTAAAAAACTTAACAAGCCTACAAAACAAAAAAAAACAAAAAAATAATAATTAACCCTAAAAAGACACTAAAAACCCTAACATCCCTAAAAACACTAAAACCCCCCCAAAAAAATTAAAACCCCTGAAAACTCATAAAAAGCTGAAAATACTAATAAAAATCTAAAAACCATTTAAATACCTAAAAATATTAAAAAACCAATAAAACTTAAAAACCACAAGAATCTATGAAAAAACCCTAAAATACAAAAAAACCTAAAAAACACCAAAAATCCTAAAAAATAGTAAAGAACATCAAAATACCTAATTTTTTTAATAAATGATGAAAAACAAAAAAAATCCCTAAAAATACAGAAAATATTTAAAACCATAAAACCTTTAAATTATCTAAAGAAACCTTTAAACCCAAAAAATAATTAAAATAACTAAAAACCTAACAATACTAAAAACAATAAAACCCATAAAAATCAAAAAAAAAACTCTAAAAATCCTAAAAATTCCTAAAAATCACTAAAATCAAAAAAACCCAAAAAATAATGAAAAACCCTAAGAAGACCTCAAATATCTTAAAACAGAGAAAACCTCTAAAAACCATAAAAGATCAAAAACCCATAAAAGTCCCTAAAAAAACTAAAACCCCTAAAACCATAAACCCCCTAAAATCACTAAAATCCCATTAAAACCCATAGAAACCTAAAAAACACATAAAAACACCAAAAAAGGATTTAAATCCTAAAAAAGATAAACATTCTAAAAATCCATAAAATCCTTTAAACCCCTATGAAACTCAAAAAAACCCCTCTGAACCCAAAAAGACCAAAAAGTCCCAAAAATTCCATAAAACTCAAAAACCCAAATAATCTTTAAAAACCCTATTAACTATAAAAAACCTAAAGCCAAAAAATACTTAAAAATATAAAAAAACACTAAAAAAATAAAAATACCTAAGAAAACCTTAAAAACATAATAAAAAAAGAAATCCCTAAAAACCTAAAAAATCACTAAATAACCTAAAAACACTAAAAACTGTAAACCCCCCTCAAAATACCTAAAAACTCTAGAAAGATAAAAAAGTTAAATTACTTAAAAACATAAAAAACACTAACAAAACCTTGAAAACCTAAAAACACTTAAAACCCCTAAAAACCTAAAAACCACTAAAAACACCAAAATAACCTAAATTCCCTAAAATGCCTAAAATAGATAAAAACTATATAAACCCCTAAAAAACAAAAAAACCCTAAACCCCATAAAAAACCCTAAAACCACTAGAAACTCCTAAATACCTTTAATCACCTAATGTGTAAAAAAAATCAAAAAAAAATTAAAAACATTATAAAACTAAAAGACTCTAAAAATTCAAAAAACCATAAAACACCATAAAACACTTAAAAAATCCAAAAAATTCTCAAAATCAATAAGAATAATAATAAAAATAAAATCCTAAAAAATTGCAAAAAATCACTAAAAACCATAAACCCCTAAAAATCATTAAAAAATCTATGAAAATTTTAAAAACCTAAAATCACTTAAATCCCATTAAAAACTAAAGAATAATAAAAACCCCTAAAAAACTTTAAAAGCATTAAAAAGTTAAAAACCATAAAACGCCTAAAAATCTAAAAACCCTAAAAAACCCTAACACCCTAAAAACCACTAAAAACTTTAAAAACCACTAAAATCCATAATAAAATTAAAAATATCAAAAACCATAAACCCCATAAAAACTCAAAAAAACCCCAAATAAAAAACTAAAAACCATTAAAATCAATAAAAACCCTCAAAAATACAAAAAAACCAAAATAAACCATAAAAATTATAAAAATCACAAATTTCTAAAAACATAAAAAACTCTAAAACCCCTAAAACCCAATAAGAAATGATGAAATGCATAAAAAATTTAAACCACCTGAAAAATCAAAAAATGTTAAAAAACCTAAAACCCCAAAACACCCAAAAAATAGAAAATAACCTTAAAAATCACAAAAACCATTAAAACCACATAAAATTTTAAAAAGATCCCTAAAATCCATAAAAACGTAAAAACCCCTAATAAACATGAAATAACCTAAGAAAACCTTAAAAATAAAGACAATTAAAACCCTTAAAAAACAAAATAAATTATTAAAACCGTAAAAACCTAAAAGTCCTAAAAACCATAATACCCTTAAAATACCATAACAAACATAAATCCCCTAAAACCATAAAAAAAACCCTAAAACCCCAAAATAACCCTAAAACACTCTAAAAACACTAAAAACCTTTTAAACACCTAAAAACATTAAAAAAATTGAAAACTATGAAAAAACGTGAAAACCCCCAAAAAACCATAAAAAACCATAAAACAGACAAAACCATAATACCGATCAGAAACCCTAAAAACCCTAAAGAACTATATAAATCCATAAAAATCATTAAAAACATAAAAAAAATGAAAACCTAGAAAAAAATTAAGTAAACCATAATAAAAAATAAAACCCTTAAAACCCCTAAAATCATAAAATCCAATATATTCCCTAAAAACCATAGAAACCCAAAAAACCAAAAAACCCCTAAAACCATTAAAAACCCTAAAACCCATAAAAACTGTATAAATCCACTAAAAAGATATAAAAACATATTAACCACCTTAAATCATTAAAAACTCTGAAAAACATTTAAATTCCCAAATAAAACCAAAAAATCCCTAAAAACACCAAAATCCCTAAAACACCTAAAACCCTAAAAATATTAAAATCTCGAAATCCCTAAAAACACTAAAAAACCATAAAAATCCTAAAAAGGCCCTAAAATCACTAAAAACCATATAAAAACCTACAAAGACCATAAAAGCATAAAAAATATTAAAACCCCGAAATCCTAAAAAACACTAAAACCCCTAAGAACCTAAAACCCTAAAAACATCAAAATCACTAAAAACATAAAACACCCTAAAAACTCTAAGAAAACCATAAAAACCAAAAAATATTTACAACCACTAAAAAACCTTAAAATGATAAAAACATAAAAGAATCTAAAAACCCTTAAAGACCCATAAAAACCATAAACCCCTAAAAACCCTAAAACACTAAAACACTAATAAAAAACTCTAAAAACCTTTCAACCCCCAAAATAATAGAAAAAAATTTAGAAACCATAAAAACCATCAAAGTCCCCAAAACCCGTTAAAGTCCTAAAAATCATAAATATCCCATAAAATTCATAAAAATAAAGAAAACCCCGTAAAACCCTAAAAAACATAAGATAACATTAAAAAACGAAAAATAATTAATCCCTAAAAAACCCAAAAACCCCAAAAACCCCAAGAAACCAAAAAAATAAAAATCTTATAAAACCCTAAAAATCCATAAAAATCCTAAAAATCTCAAAATATCCTTAAAAATATAAAAAACCCTAAAAATATGTGAAAACTTATGAAATGTTTAAAAACCAAAAAACACTTTAAACCCCTAAAAACATTAATAACCCTATAAGAACATAATAACCAAAAAAACACTAAAAACCAAAAAACCCCTAAGAACCTTAAATACCATAAATATCTATAAAAACATGAAAAATAAAATAAAAACTATAAAACCCATTAAATAAAAAAACATTAAAAAAATTAAAAACTCTAAAAAACTAAAAAATCCCCTTAAAAACCCACAAATACCATAAAAACCATAAAACCTCTAAAATCCCTCAAAATCCTCAAACACCCTAAGAACCCATGAAAAACTATAAAATACATAAAAATCTCTAAAACAATAAAAACCCCTAAAAATTGTAAAAAACCATAAGAAAACCATAAAAAACTAAAAACACTTAAAACCCTAAAAAACCTAAAAATAAAGAAAAACCTAAAAACCATAAAAAGAATAAAGCCCCTAAAAACCATAAAAACTCTAAAAACAGAAAAAACCCTAAAAACATATAAAAACTATAAAACATGTTAAACCCCTAAAAAAATTTATAAACACAGAAAAACATTAGAAACACTTTAAAATTCATAAAAAGCTCCCTAACGCCCCAAAAAACCACATAACCCTAAAAACACTCTAAATCCCTAAAAACACTAAAAAATCATAAAAATCCAGAAAAATACATAAAAACCTAAATAAGACCCAAAAAACTGAAGAAAACCATAAAAACCCTAAAAACGCTTAAAACATTTAAAATCTAAAAATATTAAAAAAAACACTCAAAGACACAAAAAACCAAAAAACCCCTAAAAGGCATAGAAATCCCTAAAACCCATAAAACACTAAAAACCTACACAAACTATAAAATCCTTTAACCGCATAAAAAATATATAAATCTAAAAAACCATAAAATTCTAAAAAACTCAAAAAACCCCATAAGAACCTACAAATACCATAAAACCCCTAAAATCACTAATAAACCCTAAAAACACTCAAAATCTATAGAAACCCTAAAAACAATAAGAATCCCTAAAAATCCCTAAAATCCCAAAAAACCATTACAAACCCTTATAAATCCTAAATACCCTAAAACCCATAAAACCCCTAAAGAATCTATAAATGCTAAAAACCCAAAAAACTCCAAAACACTAAAAAACCTAAAAACTATAAAATCCCAAAAAATGGATAAAAACCCTACAAACCCATAAAATTCTAAAAAACAAATAACAATTTAAAAAACATTTAAATCCCTAAAACATAAAAAAAATTAAAAAACTCAAAAGAAACCCCTAAAAACAGAAATGAACCATAAAAACCCAAAAACCATTAAAAACCTGAAAAACCTTAAAGAACAATAAAACCTAAAAAATAATTAGAAATACCTAAAAATGTAAAAAACCCTATAATCCACTATGAAAACATTAAAAACCAAAAAACACATTACCGCCCCCCCCCCCCAAATAATAAAAATACTAAAAACCCAAAAAACCCAAAAAACCGTCAAAATCCATAAAAATTTTAAAAGATCCCTAAAATTCAAAAAAAAAGTAAAAAAACCTTAATAACTTTGAAAAAATATGTGAAAATCTCAAAATACTAAAGACACATAAAATACCAAAACCCCTAAAAAACTCTAAATCATCTAAAATACCAAAAAAACAAAAAAATAAATAAAAATATAAACCCCCTAAAAACCTTAAAAACCCTAAAAATGAACAAAAAACACTTAAAAATCAACAAAAACTCTCTAAAAAAATTTAAACCAAAAATAAATTAATAACATTAAAAAACTCAAAAAACCCAAAAATCCCAAAAAACCCCCAAAACCCCAAAAATCCATTAAAACTATTAAAACCCTAAAAAAATTCTAACAAATACCTTAAATCCCTAAAATCATAAAAAATATGAACCCTAAAAAACCCTTATGAAAACCATATAAACTTAAAGACACATAAAATTCCAAAGTAGCCAAAAAATTTCTAAAAAACATAAAACCATAAAAACCCAAAAACCATAAAAACCCTAAAATCCATCAAAATTATTAAAATTCTTAAAAAATCATAAAAATCCAAAAAAAAATACCGAAAATATATAAAAACATAAAAACCCCAAGAAATTTTCAAAAATCTAAAAAAACTTAAAACACCTAAAATCCTAAAAAATGATAAAACCCTCGAAGACCCTAAAAACCCTAAAAACCATAAAACTCTTGAAAACCCTAAAAACTCTAAAAGCCCCTAAAAACCATAAAAATCCTTAAAAAGTCACAATAACCCTAGAAATCTGATTAAACTCAAAAAATCCCCTTGAAAAACTATAAATGATAAAAATATATAAAAACATTGAAAACCCTACAAAAACTAAAAAAACCCCTTAAATTTAAAAAATCCCATTAAAACCATAAAAAACTAAAAATGCCTAAAATACCCAAAATTCTTAAGTCCCCTAAAAACCATTAAAATACTAAAATCCCAAAAAATCCATAAAAACATAAAAAACACTAAAATACTTCAATCCTCATAAGAAAATGATAAAAACCTAAAATCAATTAAAACTCCTTATAACCTAAAAACCCTTTAAACCCCTAAATACATCAAAGCAAGGAGCTATTGATTTGAATGAATTTCTTCTAGAATCACCAAAAAAATGTCGAAATAGAAGGGAAAATCCCTTTCGCTGGCTGGATGGGTCTGATTGATTAACTCTGTTATCACCACAATGTTCGTTCATGCTTTTTCAATTTATAGATGGCTGATGATTCTCATCAAAAGCATAAACACCAAAATAAGAAACATTTCTTGGACGGGTTCTATTGCTGAGCGGAAACAGGTCTCTATTTCCTGGAAACATTACACAAAGCCACTAGATATGGGTGGGCTTGGTATCAAGGACCTGCGGCATTTCAACGATGCAATGATTGGGAAATATACTTGGGTCTTGCTCAATCCTCAGAATAAAGTACTAGACTTTCTCAAGGAAGGATTCACGCATAGACCGTGTGACGGCTTTACGGGGTATCTTTCCTCCTCGGTCTGGCTGACCTTAATATCCTCGTACAAGGACATTATGTCCAAAGAAAAATGGATTGTGTCCAGGCATTCTAATCTAAACTGCTGGTATACAACATGGTTGGAACAACCCATCTCAGAGGTTTTGATGCCGTTGCCTGACCTGCAGAATATTACCACTGCTGATCTTGTACGGAAATGAGATGACTCAATTGCCCCACCCAAATATCATTGATATGAAAGTTTAACGGTATTCTTTTGTTGATATTGACACCCTCATATGGATGCCCAGCATGGTTGGAAATTTTGACACCTGTGATTTCTACCAGTTGAAGTGCCCTCCAGGTCCAGTCTTGCCACCATGGATGATTAAATTCATGACACCTTTCATCCCCCTACACACTTTACTCTTATCTAGGAAATTTGACGAAATAGGCTCCCGACACATGATCAGCTACAACATGCTAAATGGAAACATGCTTCTGTCTGCTTCTTATGTAGGAAAGGTGAGGAGAGTTTCAACCATATTTTCTTCCACTGTACCTTTGCTGCGGAGCTATGACACTACCTTTCATAGAGTTTTGGGCTGACCTACTGTTTGCAAGGACAGATTTGTGACTTCCTACATGCGCTGGTCGAGTTGAAACGGAGCAACCAGGTCCGGAACTTGCTGCTGGCCGGGGTGGCTGCGACCATCCAGTATTTGTGGGCTGTTCGGAATGCAAATTCCTTCAATCGGAAGCCCCTCTCACTGCAGGGGGAGTGGTGGCGATCCACAAGGCGATACACATTGCCTCACAGATACAAACAGGTTCGATGTTTAATGATATCGATGACCTGAGAGTACAACGTTCACGTGGTGTGGATGGGAGGAGCAGAAAACCACTAGTCTTGAAGTATATTAGATGGATCCCTCCACTTCCATCACAGATAATGGTTAACGTTGATAGCACCACCCGTGGAGCTCCAGGCCCATCGAGGTGTGGTGGTGTCTTCCGCACTTCCTGAGGGTTCTTGAAGGGCTTCTTCTTTTAGTTTATTGGGGATGGCTGTGCTTATGAATTGGTGCTGTGGGTGATCGTAAATGCTGTGAAGTTTTCCTTCCAGTTAAATTGGTCACAACTTTGGATTCAATCAGATTCGATGCTTGCGGTTGCTGACTTAAAGGGACTTTCTAGGGACGTTCCTTGGAGACTTTTTCTGCATTGGATTGAGGGCCTTGACCTGTCTCAGAACCTGAATCTCAATGTGTCTCATACTTATAGGGAAGCTAATTTGGTTGCTGACGCACTCTCCAGACATGCGATTCAAGAGAGATCCTCAATGTGGTCCTTTGACACCCCAACTTATTGTATTCCATTCTTGGACTTGGATCGGAAGGGCGAGATTCACACTCACCCTTGCAGGCCCTTCTTGTAGCTATCTCGTTTATGTTTTAATTTATTTTGGGGGGCTAGGATTTCCTAGCCCTGAACCTTTTCTACCCTAAAAGCAATAAAAGACCCTAAAAATAGTAAAACACATAAAACCATAAAAATCATAAAAAACCAAAAAATCTTGTAAAAACAATAAAACCCACTAAAAACATAAAAAATCCTTTAAAAACATAAAAATGTTAAAAAAATAAAATACCTTAAAACCCTAAAAAATGAAAAGAAAACCCCAAACCCCAAAAATCCATGAAACCCTAAAAACCCATAAAACTTTTCAAATTCCCTATAAACCATAAAAATCCATAGAAATCAAAAAAAAAAGAACTAAAAATATCTATAAATGTAAAGAACCTAAAAAACCCTATGAAAATAATATAAACCAAGAACACTTAAAAACCCAAAAAAAATAAAAGTTTAACATCCTTAAAAAATCATTAAAAACCCTAAAAACACTAGAAATCTTAAAAATCATCCAAATCCATAAAAACCATAAAACAACGAAAATTATAAAAAATATATAAAAAGTACTAAAAACATAAAATACCAAAAAACATTGAAAACCCTTAAGAAATTATTGAAAACCACAAAACATTTTAAACCACTAAAAACGGAAAATAATATTCTAAAAACACAAAAAACTCCTAAAAACAATCTCAAAGACATAAAACACCTAAAAATAATAAATCTCACAAAACATTAAAACCCATAAAACCCTAAGAAACCTAAAAATACAATAAAAATCCTAAAACATTTTAAATCCCCTAAAAACAATAAAAAACTATAATAAACATAAAATCCCTAAAAGATCAAAAGCAAATATAAAAACACAAAACATCCATAGAATCCTAAAAACTACAAAACCCTTAAAATCACTAAAATCCATAAATACGATAAAAAATTGAACATCGCCTTAAAAATTTCTAAAATTGTAAAGAACCCTTAAAACTGTGGAAAACCATTATAAAACATTAAAAACAAAAAAAAAATTAAAACCCAAAAAAACATAAAAATGCTTTTAACCCGGGAAAACCCTAAAAACCCAAAATAAAAAAACTACTAAACACTATAAAAAACTAAAAACCAATAAAAATATAAAAAGCCACTAAAACTACTAAAAACAAATTAAACCCCTAAAAAATTTTAAAAACTATAAAAACCTTAAAAACCTAAAAAACTCAAAATACCCTAAAAACCCAAAAACCCATAAAATACCCTTAATACCCTAAAAACCCTAAAAACCCTTTAAAATCCCAAAAAACTCAAAAAAACAATAAAAAACCTAAAAATAACTAAAGTCTCTAAAAATTTAAAATATCTAATAAATATAAAAAGCCCTAAGAAAACATTAAAAATCTAAAAACACTTTATACCACTAAAAACATGAAAACTACAAAAAACCATAAAAACACTAAAAACCCTAAAAACCCTCAAACCCCTCCAAATCACCAAAAAATACTCAAAAATTATAAAAATCCTAAAAAATACCTAATACCCTAGAACTATAATAAACCCAAAAAACAATTAAAATCCCTAAGAAAACAATAAAAATATAAAACACAAGAAACACATAAAAAACCTAAAAAACACAAAAAACCATATAATCTTTAAAATTCCTTAAAAACCTAAAGCACCCTAAAAACCATAAATATCCCAAGAAACAACGAAAACCTATAAAAATCCATAAATACCCTAAACACCTACAAAACTCTAAAAACTCATTATACCCCGACAAATGATAAAAACTATAAAAAACCACAAAAACCACAAAAACCATAAAAATATCAAAAAACCCCTAACACACAAAAAACCCATAAAAACCCTAAAACCATAAAAAACCCTAAAAGCACATAAAATTCATAATCTCTTAAAAAATCATAAGAATCCTAAAAAATCCCTAAAATCCTTAAAAATAAAAAATAAATGCTAAATACCTAGAAAATCCCTAAGAAAACATTCAAAACCTAAAATAACATTAAACCCCTAAAAACCATAAAATACTAAAAACTCTAAAAACCGTAAAACCTATCAAGATATTAAAAAACCTTTAAAAACCATACATAACCTACAAATTACCTAAAATTACCTAATAATATAATAACCCAAAAAACATGAAAATCCCTTAAAAGACATAAAAATCCCGAAACATTGCTAAAAATCCCTAAAAACATAAAAAACCGTAAACCCCCCAAAAAACTATGAAAACAATAAAAACCTAATAACACATAAAACCCTAAAAACCTTCAAAATGTAAAAGACACAAAAAAACCTAAAAATGATCCTAAAAACCATAAAACCATTAAAAGCATAACCCCCCCCCCAAAAAAACTAAAAAAATGAAAAAAAACCACTAAAAACTCTAAAAACCATTATAACTCTAAAAAATATTTAAAATATCTAAAAACCAATAATAACCCTAAACACTAAAAAAACCATAATAACCCCAAAAACCAAAAAATCCTAAAAACTCACTAAAAATCCCTTTGAAAACCTAAAAACACTTAAAACCCCTAAAAACCTAAAAATGATAAAAACCTTAAAAAGACATAAAATCCTAAGAACCCCTAGAATCCCTTAACATCTCTAACACCCTAAAATCTATTAAAATCATAAATACCAAAAAATTCATAAAAACATAACGAAACCCTAAAAACCTTGGAAGAACCTATTAAATTTGTAGAAACCTAAAAACACAAAAAACCCATAAAAATTCAAAAAATCATTTAAAACCCTACATGACCTTGAAAAGACTCAAAAAACCCTAAAATCCCTACAAATAAAAAAACCCCAAAAAATCTTAAAAACTATAAAAATAATAAAAACCCTAAAAATCTCAAAAAATAATAATAAAAAACTATAATAAAACATTAAAAGACCAAAAATAAATTAAAAATTCGTAAAAAAACTAGAATACCATAAAAATCTAAAAAATAAGTAAATAATATCGAACAATGTAAAAAAATCCTAACAAACCTAAAAAAACAAAAGAAAACATTAAAAATAGAAAAAAAAAATTAAAACATCAGAAAACCTAAAAATCACTAGAAACCAAAAAAACCAAAAAAAACAATAAATAGCCATAAAAATCATATAAAACACTAAATACCCCTAACTACCATAAAAAACAAATAAAAACTCTAATTTTTTTTTGAAATTCTTGAAAACATTTAAAAATTCTAAAAAACATAAAAAACCTAAAAACTCAAAAAATCCCAAAAAAACCAAAAAAACCATAAAACTGTAAAAATAATAAAAACCATAAAAATAAAAAAATCCTTATAAACCCTAAACACCATAAAAATACTAAAAAATATATGTAAAAACACAAAAGACCCTAAAAAACCAAAAAACTCTTTGAAATCCATAAAAACTGTAAATTAATTAAAACCCCTAACAAAGTGCAAAAACTAAAAAACTTACAACTTTAAAACACCAAAACCCACTAGAAATCCCTAAAACTCTAAACACCATTAAAATCTGAAAAAAAATCCCTAAAAACAAATAAAAAATTTAAAAACCCTAAAAAATCTGATAAACTCTAAGAAAAAAATAAAAACCTAAAAACACATAAAACCTCTAAAAATGTAATAATCTAAAATCCATAGAAACCATATAAAGGACCTAAAAACCTTAAACCACTAAAAACATTAAACCACAAAAAATTAATAACCAATAAAATCTCATAAAAATGCTAAACCACTAAAAACTCTAAAATATCATTAAACCCATAAAAATGTTAAAAACAATAAAAACCATTAGAACCCCTATAAAACTCCTGAAAATCCATAATGACCTAGAAACCCATAAAAACCAAAAAAAACATATAAGACCCAAAAATCCCTAAAAACCATAAAACCCCTAAAAACCTAAAAAATACCTAAAACCATACAAAAAAAATAAATCCATAAAACATAAAAACAATTGAAACCCATAAACCCCCAAAAACACTAAGAACATGAAAACCCTTAAAACCCCTAAAAGACCCAAAAACCCTAAAAATCTATAGAACCCCTCAAAACCATAAAAATATTAGAAGGCCTTATAAATCTCTACAAAAGAAAAATACACAAAAATCCTGAAAAACCATAAAAAACCATAAAAACCTAAAAACACTTAAAAACCCTAAAAACACCAAAACCCTAAAAACCCAAAAGACCCTAAAACCCCAAAAAAACCCCAAAAATTATTAAATACCTTAAAACGATAATAAAACCAACTAACCCATAAAATCATTAAAACCTACTAAAAACATTAAAAAACCTTTAAACCCCTAAAAATGTAAAAAACTATAAAATATGCATAAAACCCTACAAAAAAAAATAAACCTAAAAAACCAAAAACCCTAAAAAAACTAAACAACCCTAAAACCATTAAAATTTATAAAACAAAACAATAAAAACCATATAAAATCTTTTGAATCCCTAAAAATGTCAAAGAAGCCTATAAAACCCTAAAAACCTTTATAAAACCTTAAAAACCTAAAATCACTTAAAACCACTAAAAACCCTAAAATCCCTAAAAAACCTAAAACACAAAAATAAAAAAACCCCAAAAAACAAAACCCCCAAATTACCTAAAAACCCTAAAAACAATATCAATATTAAAAAATACCTAAAAATCATTAAAAATCTAAAAAACCCTAAAAACCCTAAAAACCCCTAAAAACCATAAAAACATAAAAACAATAAAAACCCATAAAACCTAAAAAATATAAAATCCATAAAATCCATAAAAACACCAAGAACCTAAAAACCCTAAAAAACACCTAAAAAATTTTAAAAACGGACATTAACTCAAATAAAATCTTAAAAATATAAACAATATTATTTCCTTAAAAACATTAAAAACTCTAAAAAACATAAAAACACTAAAAATTTAAAAAAAACCATTAAATCCCCCAAATACCCATAAATACTCTAAAAACCCTACAACCCTCTAAATCACTAAAACCCATATAAATAATATAAATCATGAAAAATCCCAAAAGATCATTAAAAATGTAAACAAAAACTAAAAAACGTGAAAAACTCTAATAAAACCGTAGAATGATAAAAAAAATCAAACCCCCAAAAACCATAAAAATGCAAAAAACAATAATCCCTCAAAATCCTTAAAACTCTAAAAAAACCATAAAAATATGAATAAAATCCTTAAAAATATTGAAAAACCTAGAAACTTGTAGAAACCTTGAAAACCCCTTAAAAACCTTAAAAAATAAGAACAATTAAATCCTTAATACACATAAAAATTATAAAAACCATAAAAACCCCTAAAAACCCTAAAATGCCAAAATACAATAAAACCCCTAAAAACCATAAAAACCTAAAAATCCCATAAAAATATACTAACTAACTAAAACTATAAATACACTTTAAACCCCTTTAAAATCCTAAACATGTTACAAAATTCTAAATGACCATTACAACTCTCACAAACTGAAAACCCCTCTAAACTCCCAAAAAAGCATAAAACCGTAAAAATTATAAAAACCATCAAAATCCCTAAAAACAATAAAAACACATAAAAATATTAAAAGTGCCTAAAAAATCCCTAAAAATGAGAAAAGCATTGAAAAGCATAAAAGTCCCTAATAAAATATTAAAATCCTAAAAACTATTATAACCCGTGAAAAATATAGAAATGAAAAAAATCATAATAAAACCAAAAAATGCCAAAAAATGGTCAAAATTCTTTAAAAAAATAAAAAACTAAAAAAATTAAAAAATCCCTAAAAATTACATTAAATTTATAAAAACACTAAAAACCAAGAAATCACCTCAAAAAAAATTAATCACATAAGATACATAAACCCTAAAAAACCTAAAAAAATGATAAAATTAATAAAAACCCTAAAAACCTTTAAAATCACTAAAAATATTTAGAACCCATAAAATCCTAAAAAATTCCTAAAAATACCTAATAACATAAAAACTAAATAAACCTTGAAAAAAAGTAAAAAAAAATTAAAAACTATATAAAACCTAAAAAATGCTATAAAACCCTAAAATCCCTAAAACCATAAAAACAATAAAAAAACATAAACCATAAAAATCCTTAAAAAACAAAAAAAACATAAAACCACTAAAAACTCTAAAAACCTTATAAAGTCTGAAAATATTCAAAAAAACCCTAAAAACATTTAAACTACTAAAAAACTCTTAAAAACACTCAAAACCCATAAGCCCCTAAAAAATAACAATTTGAAAAATTCCCTAAAATACATACCATGAAAACCCCGTGAAAAACCTAAAAACTACTATGAAAACGATAAAAACCTAAAAACATTTAAAAAGACCCAGAAACATAAAAAATGATAAAACTCTAAAAAACCAAAAATCCTCAAAATCCTTAAATAACAAAAAAACCAGAAAAACCATAAAAAATCCATAAAAATACATAAAATGAATAAAACCATAAAACCCTGAAAACCCTAAGAAACCCATAAAATTCTAAAAAAACATAAAATCTTTAAAAAAACCTAAAGAACACTAAAACCCTAAATCACACTAAAAACCCTAAACACCTCTAAGAACTATAAAAATCCTTAAAATAAAAAAACCTATAAAACCATAAAACAATTAAAAAATATAACAAAATTTTAAACCCATAAAACAATAAAATGACCAAAAAAATTGAAACCCCTAAAAACTAAAAAACCCTAAAACCCCTAAAAAACCATAAAACACTAAATACCCAAAAAATAACTAAATCCCTAAAAACCATAAAAATCCTAAAAATACATAAAAATCCCTAAAAAAGCATAAATTATATAAAAAACCCAAAGAAAACCTTAAAAACCAAAAAACACTTTAAACCCATAAAATACAGAAAAAATATCAAATTAAAAAAATCCTAACAACCTTCAAAATCAGTAAAAACCTAAATCCATAAAAATCATTAAAAATACCAAAAAAAAAATAAAAAACCCAAAAACATTGAAAATCCCTAAGAAACCAATAAAAAACTAAAAAAACATAAAACCCTAAAAAACATGGAAAATGAAAAAAAACCCTAAATACCTTAAAACAATACTAAAACCCATTAAAAACCAATAAAAACCCTAAAAAATATAAAACTCATTTAAACCCCTAAAAACATTACAAAACATTATAAATTCATAAAACCACCAAAACCTCAAAAAAACCATAAAACCCCAAAAGAACCATAAATTCCATAAACCCCCCAAAAAACCTAACCCCCCCAAATCCCGAAAATCCTTAAAAATTATAATGTTCCAAAAAAATCCCTTTAAATCCCTAAAAACATAAAGACCCTGAAATACCAGAAAAAACCCTATGAAAACCTAATAACCTTAAAAACACTTAAGACATATAAAAATAGAAAAAATGCTTAAATCCATAAAAATACCAAAAACCCTAAAAAACCACAAAATCTCTAAAAATTTTAATAACCAATAAAAATACTAAAAAATTCATAAGAATGAATAAAAATGTAAAAAAACCCAAAAATACCTATGAAATGTATAAAACCCTAAAAACTCTTAAAGTTGAAAAAACCTAAAAATCACAAAAAAACCAAAAAAACTGATAAAAAGACCATAAAAACCTAAACCCCTGAAAACCCAAAAAAAAGTAAAAATACATAAAACACATAATAACATAAAAAATTACTGAAAAAAATTAAAAACCCTTTAATCCCCTAAAAGGATAAAAACTCTAAAAATCCATAAAAACCTGCAAAAACTCTAAAACCCCTAAAAAAACCAAAATACCCTAAATGACATAAAAATTCAAAATTAACAATCCAAATCCCTAAAACCCATAAATTTCCTTAAAAAACCCTAAAAATACTTAAAATTTTAAAAACCATAAATCATTGAAAAACACTAATAAAATTGTAAAACCTATAAACTCTTTAAACCCATCAAGAAACTAAAAGCGCTAAAACACTAAGAAACCCAAAAAAACCATTGAAACCCTTAAAAAACCATAAAACCCCTAAAAACCCTCTATAAACTCTAAAATCCAATTAAACCCCTAAAAATGTTAAAAAACTCTAAAAACCTGAAAAACTAAAACACACAAAAAACCCCTAAAAACCCAAAAACCATAAAAACCATTAAAACTATAAAAACCCAAAAAATCCTAAACAACTCAAAATCCATAAAAACCCATAATATACATAAAAATCTTAGATAATACCAAAAAAAATCCCCAAACACCTAAAAACCCTAAAAACCAAGAAAACCCCTTAGAGAAACGTAAAGACACTTAAATCCCCTAAAAACATTAAAAACACTAAAAACCACCCAAAACCATAAAAAACCATGAAAACCATTAAAATCTATAAAAAGCGTAAAAAATGTAAAATTCTAAAAGCCCTCAAAATCTATAAAAATAAAAACCTACAACCCTTAATAATCTAAAATAAAACATAAAAACCTAAAATCACATAAAATCCCAAGAAAACCTAAAAAATTCTAAAACAACAAAAAACCCTTTAAAACCATAAAACCCTTAAATACCTTAGAAACCGCTAAAACATCACAAAAACCCTAAAAACCAGTAAAATCTATAAAACCCATTTAAACCCCAATTTTGTTTTTGAGTGAACCCCAAAAAATATTAAAAACACTAAAAACCATAAAAACATTACAAAACAATAAAAAAGATAAATCCAAAAAACAGTAAAACCTTAAAAACCCTAAGACCCTAAAAATCCAAAATACCCTCAAAATACCTAAAAATACTAAAGACATTTAAAAATATTAAAAAATATCTAAAAATCCAAAAATATGTAAAAGACTCTAAAAACCTGGAATACCCCTAAGGAAACTTTAAAAACCTAAAAACAGTTAAAACCACCAAAAATATAAAATTGAAAAATTAATAATAATTATAAAACCCTAAAACCACTAAAAACCCTCAAAATCCCTAAAAACCATAAACATAATAAAAAACCAAAAATATCCATAAAATCACTTAAATCATAAAAAAACTCTAAAAACCCTAAAATCCATAAAAACCAAAACCCCCCTTGAAACCATAAAAAATAATAGATACCCAAAATAACACTAAAAATCCACTAAAAGAATCTAAAAACAATTTAAATCATAAAACCTGAAAAACTCTAAAAAACATAAAAAACATTAATACATAAAAACCCTAAACCCCCCTAAAAACCTCAATAACTATAAAAACCCTAAAAATTTAAATAACCTAAAAAACTCAAAATCCCTAAAAACCCTAAAACCATAACAATCCTAAAAAATATCTTAATTTTATAAAAACATAAAAAACCATAAAATCATCTTGAAATACTAAGAAAAAATTAAAAACTTATAAACAGTTAAAACCTCAAAAAAACTAAAAAATTATAAAATCCTTAAAAACCGAAAAAACTCAAAAAACCCTTAAAACACTTCAAAATCACTTAAAACCCTAAAAATCCATAAAAAACTTAAAAAATATAATAATGTTATAAAAATAACAAAAAATCTCTTAAAATGTAAAAGAAACCATAGAAACCTTAAAACCCCAATGAAAACCTAAAAAACCTTAAAACACATAAAACTTGATAAAATTATAAAACCATAAAAACCCCAAAAAACAAATAGAAATCTAGAAAATTCCATACAAATAAACAAAACACAATACTACATAAACCCAAGAAAAACCGTACAAAATCAGTAAAAACCATAAAACACATAAAAATCCTAAAAACCAAAAAACGTTAAATACCCTAACAAACCCTAAAATACCCTAAAACCCCTTAAAAACCATACAAATGATAAAAAAACCAAAAACCATAAAAAACACATAAAAATAATGGAATAATATAAAAAATATAAAAACCATTTAAACCCAAAAAATAAAAATAAACTATAAAAACTATAAAAAAATAAGAAAACACTAACAACCCAAAAAGAATATAAAACTCTAAATCCCAAAAGAACTCTAAAAACACTAATAACCCCTAAAAACCTATAAAAATATAAAGCTCCCTAAAATATCAAAAATCATAAAACCCACAAAACACCTAAAAACCCCTATGAAAACCTTAAGTACCTAAATACACTTAAAATTCATAAAAAAACTAAAAAAACCTAACCCCCCAAACATTAAAAACACTAAAAATACAGAAGAAACCTAATCTACCATAAAACAAAAAAAACCCAATAAAAATATATTAAAACATAAAAATGATAAAAACCCTAAAAACCCCTATGAAAAAATTAAGTACATAAACACAGTTTAAACCCCTAAAAAACATAAAAAATGCAAAAAACACTAAAAACTCTAAAAGGACCCTAAAATCCAAAATTCACCGAAACAAAAAAAACCCCTCAAACCCCATAATTTATTCAAGACCCACTAAAAACTGTACAAACAATTTAAACCCCCTAAAATGATAAAAACTATAAAAATCACGAAAACCCTTAAAATCCCTAAAACCCCTAATAGACCCAAAAAATACTAAGAAACCCTAAAACTGTAAAAGACTGCTAAAAACACAAAGAAAAACCTAACACCTAAAAACACATAAATCCTAAAAGAAACAAAAAAACTAAAAGCTCAAAATAACCTTGAAAAACCCAAGAAAACTCTAACACCCTAAATATCCCTAAAACCTATAAAAATCAAAAAATCATAAAGAAGCCTTAAAATCACAAAAATGTAAAAACCCTAAAAACCTAAAAACAATCAAATCCCCTTAAATAGAAAAAACTCTAAAACCCCTAAAACACCTAAAACCCCTAAAAACTATAAAAAAACCTTAAAACATTACAAAACCCTAAAAACCCTGAAAACCCAAAAACTACTAAAACATCTAAAACACATTTTTACCCCAAAAATTTTGAAAACTCTAAAAAACCATTAAAATACAAAAATAAAAACAAAAAACCTTAAAAAAATAAATCCAATAAAAAGAATAAATCCTAAAAACCCTAAAACCAATAAAAACACTAAAAATCTGTACAACCCTAAAAAATAATAAAAATCATTAAAAACCCTAATAATCCATTAAAACATAAAAATAATAAAAACCATGAAAAACATTAAAAAACAAAAAAAACCTAAAAACACATAAAACCCCCCAAAAACACAAAAAACACTAAAAACCCTAAAAATCCTAAATACCCAAAAAACCAAAAAACACTCAAAATCCTTGAAAACCATAAAACCCATAAAAATATTAAAAAATCTATAAAACCCTAAAAACATAAAAACCCAGAAAAAAATATGAAAAACTCTAAGAAAACCCTAAATTAAAAAACATAAACCCCCTAACAAACCTAAAAAAGAATAAAAACCCTAAAAACCCCTAAAGCCTATTAAAATCCTTAAAAACCCTAAAAACCCCACAAATTATAAGAAATAACTTAAATCCCTATAAACATAAAAAACCATACAAACACTAAAAACATTTAAAAACCTTAAAAACCTAAAAATAATTAAAACCTTTAAAAAAACATAAAAACCTAGCTACCCTAAAAACTAAAAAAAGAACCTAAACCTACTAAAAACCCGTAAACCCCTAAAAAAATAAAAAATAATGAATCCCCACAAATACACTAAAAACCAAAAAATATATAAAAACCCTAAAACCCCTAAAATATTAAGAAAAACCGTAAAGATGGTGGTGTCTGAGCTCCCGTGATAGTCTCTCCCCTCTCCGGCATAGCGGTTGATGACGGTGTAGCCGATGACCTCTTCGACATCACCCAGCCCGGCTCCCTATCCAGTGGAGGCAGTGGATGGGCCTTACTAGAAGCTTCCCTCTTATCTTTCTTCTAATCCAGCACAACTTCCTCAGTTTCCAAAGATTGATGTCTGCCCTAAAGTCCCACTTTGCGAGAATGGTGTGCCTTCGTTCCAGATCTATCCCCAAGAGTTCTCGATGGCCTCTGTCCTTATGGATCTCACACAGGTGGTCTGATTTGGAAGGATTGGACCCTTTGTGGATGATTTTAACAGGTTTGTTTATTCTTCATGGAATCTCCATGAACAAGTGGTTGTAGGTTTGTTTGATGCTAAACATTTTCTGATATGATTTAGGAATGAAGATGATCTTGTATCTTTTTGGTCTTTTTCTCCTCATTCTGTTGATGGTCTTCGGTTTTATTTATTCCGCTAGAATTTTAATTTTCACCTACACCATGATCCTACGAGTGTGGATTTGTGGATAACCCTTCCTGGTCTAGCCATGCCCATCCATAATCCAACCATTCTCCACATCATTGTTATCCTCATTGGTAGATTCTTATGTATGGATGCTCGGACAAGTGATGCTTTCCACCCAGCTACGCAGAGAATTTGTGTTGAGGTGGATGTGTCCAAAGTTCCAATTAATTCTATATATGTTTAGATAAATGGTGAGCTCAGGTAGCACCAGGATGTTTTCTTGGATTCCTGGGTGCCTTTTTGCTCGTCCTGCCATAGGCTGAGTCATTATGCCTTCTCTTGTGGGAGTTTTTTACCTATTAAGTCTGCTCCACCTGATGGTATGCTAACAGTTGTGCCTCCTTAGGGGGAATATGAAATTCACAATGAGGGTCTCCCTACTAGAATGGTTAATTCACCTCTGGATGAGGAACAAGAGGTTATCATGGTTGGGGATTTTTTGTTGTAGGTTGATCGACAACCCCTCTCTAACCCGAGGTTCTGTGATGACTTTGATAGGATAAAATGTGATCTAGGGATTGTGGATAGTATGGGTGTGGTGAAACCTATGGAAGGAGTCATGGTGCTGCCTGGGCCTTCTCCTGTTCCTAGAGGTCTGGAGGTGGTTGGAGTTTCTGGTAAACAACTGTTAGTGCATGAGGGTGATGTTGGTGTCCCCTTATAAAATACTTCTAATGGCTTGGCTTCGGAGGAGTTGTCTCAGGAGCGTCATGCCATGCAATTGAGATTGGCTTGAGACTTTTATGTACAAGAAGAATAGAATACCTACCTTGGGATTTAGGGAGCTTCTTGTGAGGATATGGGCAAGGGGTTGCATGTGGTGGCGCCACCTTCTGGTAATGAAAAGGCGTCTGAAGGTACTGATGTGCCGGACCCCTCTCTTAGCTATATTTCTAGAGATAGTTTTGAGCATTCTGGGTATGCTGAGACATAAGGGGAAGCTGCAACATGTGGGGTAGCTGGGGAGGATGGCTTTATAGGTGTGGCTGGTTGCTGGTCCATGGGACTGGTTTTGATTCCATCAGAGGTGGTGGTTAAGGGGCTGCCAGTGATGCTTCTTACCACGTGACTGAGTAGGGGGAGGTGGGGGGGCATGTACCGGTGAATAAGTTGGAGGAAGTGGCTGGGAAGGGGTGCGGGCAATGGGAGGGCGCAGGGACGGGGGATGAGCATGGGAAAGGGGTTGATGCTACACAGGGGGAGGGGTTGGAGCCTTTTATGGAAGTTCTCACTCGGTCTTTGGTGCACGTTCCTGACCCCATGAACCAGTTCTGATCGTAGTGGATGCTTCAGGGGAGCTTTTCCCATTTTGATCAAATGATGTTAATTTCTTTGAAGATGGGATGAGTAGTGGCATTGAGGTTAGAAACACCATATGTTTGGCTCCGATTGACATGGCTTTCGGGGGCCCTAATGTGTTGAATGTAACTGTGCATATACCTCTTTTTCCAGAGGAAAATAAAACCTAGTGTTCGATGTTTGGGGGAGTAACTTTGATGATGATTCTAGGATGAAATCTAACATGGCCCAGATTTTGATGGACAAGGCACTACTTGGAGATTTTTCCTCTTTTGGAAAAGATAACCTTGCAGGGGGGCTATTCCGGGAGAGGTCTCCGTCTCCCATCTCTTGTTTTCTCAATCAATAGGACACTTTTATTCCTGTCCAAAACGAACATGGTGATGTTGACACTGCGCTACTGAAAGTGAGGAGACTAAGAAAGGATTATTCCTCCTTTCCAAGAATGGTTTCTATGAGGGATTCTAGCAAAGATTTGAAGAAATCATCTGGCAATGTGGGGTGGCCTGTTAAGAAGCAGTTGAATGTGGAGTAGGTGCAACTTGATGTGAACCAGCAACACCTCAGATATTATTCTGCTACCTTCCATAACCAATATGAATCATTTGAATGTGTGTCGGTGGATTCAGATGCTTCCACTGGCTATGGTGCTGATGGGGACCCATATGGGGATGGAGACTTCTGGCCTTTGACTTGTTGTTCCTTCTTCTCTCTCATCTTATCTCTATGTGGTTTTCTTTTCCTTTTGGTATTCTCCTTTTTTGGTGTGGGATGTAAGGGATTTTTGGGTGTGGGTAGTTTGACCCCTCTGCTCCCTTGTTTGCGGTGTCTTTGTGTCTTTTTCATAAAAATTTTTAAGGGAGGTTAGGAATAGACTAGCCTTGAGGCTTCCTTGCCCTAAAATATTTAAAAAATATAAAAAATTTAAGAAACCTAAAAAACTCAAAAAACCCCTAAAACCCCAAAGAAGATTAAAAACTATACACCCAAAAAACCCAAAAATACCTAAAAGCCCTAAAAAACATAAAAATCCAAAAAAATCCTAAAAATTAGTAAAATTGTGAAATACCCATAAATCACTCAAAACCCCTAAGAAATCCTTAAAAATATTAAAATACAAAAACCCCTTAATAACGAAAAAATTTTCCAAATACTAGAGAATATCCTAAAAACCAAAAAATCTCAAACCACCCTAAACCCCATAAAAATCCAAATAAGGCCCTAACATCAGTAAAATCGTTAAAAACATAGAAAACATGAATAAACATAAGAAAACCATAAAAATTAAAACAACTTAAACCCCCAAAAAACCTAAATAATACTAAAAACCCTATTAGACCATAAAAACCCTAAAAAACCTAAAGATCCGGAATAATCATAAAACACATAAAGACATAGTAACTATAAAACCTTAAAAACCCACTAAGAACAATTAAAACCATTTAAAACCCTAAAAATATTTTGAAAAAATAAAAAACATTGAAACCCCTAAAAACTAAAAAAAGAACCCTAAAAACCAAAAAAATACAAAACACCAGAAAACCCTAAAAAATACTAGGACCCCTTAAAATCCCTAAAATTATTAAAAACCCGTAATAATCCTAAAAAATACCTAAAAATTATAAAAACGTAAAAAACCATAAAAAATTTTAAAACCCTAAATTACCATAAAAACCTAAAAACTCTTAAAATACTTAAAAATCCATAAACACTAAAAACCTTAAAAAGCCTAAAAACCCCAAAAAACCCATAAAATTATAAAAAAGTCCTAAAATCCCAAAAAATTAAATATCTGTAAAAAAATTGAAAAATCATATGAAACCCCTAAATCCATAAATCCCTAAAAAGCAATAAAACACCTCAATATACAAAATAACCATAAAAACAATTTATATACTACAAATAATTAAAAATCCTTAAAATCTAAGAACCCGAAAAAGCCATGAAAAAACCCTAAGAACCACATAAAATCCTAAAAACACATAACACCCCAAAAATACTAAAAAACACTAAAAATTTTAAAAACCCACTAAATCCACAAAAAACAATAATATATTTTAAAACCTAAAACCCGGAAAATATTAACCCCCCAACCCCTAAAAATCCTAAAAAAATCCCCTAAAATACCTAATAGTTTTTAAACCCCTAAAAATCCTAAAAAAACATTAGCAATATGTAGAAAACTAAAAACACATAAAACCCTTAAAAATATAATAAAATGAAATCAAAACAAAAAAAATTCCCAAAACCATAAAACCCTAAAACTCTACAAAATTAATAAATACCCTAAATACAATAAAAAACCTAAAAAACCCTTATAAAATAAATAAAAACCAAAAATCCATAAAAAACCTGAAAAACCATATGTAAACCCTCAAAACCTAAAAAACAAATAAAACCCTCAAGGACCCAAAAAAAATCTATAAACCCTAAAAACATGAAAAACCCTTAAAAACATAAAACCCGTAAAACCATAACCCCTAAAACCTAAAAAACTGTAAAAAACAAAAAACCCATAAAAACCCGCTAAAACAAAAAACAATTTAAACCCCTAAAAATATTTTAAAAAACATAAAAACCCCAAAAAACTAAAAAAAACTAAATCCCCCCAAAAATAAAAAATACCCTAAAACCATAAATACCCAAAACACCTCAAAATCACTAAAAACCTAAAAAATATAAAAAACCAAAAAAATCATAAATATCATAAAAACATAAATATCCCTAAAATCATAACAAAAAACATAAAAACAAAAAAAAACTCTAAAAACCATAAAAACCCACAAAATTCTTTAAACCCCTCAAAACCATAAAAATTTCAAAAAATCTCTAAACATCCATAAAAACATTAATAATTCTAAAAATTTCAGAAAACCATAAGAAAACCATAAACTCCTAAAAACACATAAAACTACTAAAATCATTGATAAATGATTAAAACCCTAAAAACCAAAAAAACCACAAAAACCTAAAAAGATCCTAAAAGCCTAAAATACATTTAAATCATAAAAACCCCTAAACCCCATAGAAAAATCTAAAAACCCATAAAAACATACAAACACTAAGAAAATCCGAAAACCTTTTAGATCCTAAAAAGTGGTAAAACTCTAAAAACCCTTAAAAAAGATAAAAACCTAAAAATCCATAAAACCCAAAAAAAAATCATAAATACACAAAAACCCAAAAAAATCCTAAATCCCCTCCAAATCCCTAAAATCCCTAAAACCACAAAAATCATAAAAAATACATAAAAACGGATAAAAATAATGAAAATTCCTAACAAGACCTTAAAAACATAAAAACACATAAAACCTCTAATAAACATAAATGACATCAAAATCCTTAAAAACTCTAGCAACCCATAAAAATCATAAAAAATCTATAAAATAAAAAAAAGCGTAAAAACAATAAAAACCATGAAAACCCCAAATAAAACATTAAAAACCTAAATTCACTTAAAACCCCTAAAAACCTAAAAAAGTTAAAAACCATAAAATCCCAAAAACCAAAAAAACCCCTAAAAACCCTAAAAATACCTAAAATCCCTAAAAATCATTGAAATCCAAAATAAGCCTTAAACATACATAAAAATGTAAGAAATCTTAAAACCCCTAAGAAATCCATAGAAACCTAAAAAACATAAAAATCCCAAAAAAACATAAAAAACAATAAAAAACCTAAAAGAACCTAAAATTCCTTAAACCTTAAAAAACTTAAAAAACACTAAAAACCTTAAAAAAACCTTAAAACCGCATAAAAACCCTAAAATACCACTAAAACATCTAAAAATCCCTTAAACCCCTAAAAACATTAAAAAACATAAAAAAAACCCTAAAAAACTAAAAATACATCCAAAAACCCCAAAACCCATAAAATACCTAAACCCCAAGAAAACACAAACAACCCTCAAAATCGCTAAAAACCTAAAAACTTAAAAATGGCGAAAAAGTTCTAAAAATACATGAAAATGTAAATAACATAAAAAAATCCAAAAAAACCATAAGAAAACCTTTAAAACGTAAATTATTTTAAAATCCTAATAAACTCTAGAAACCATAAAACACCTTAAAACACTAAAACCTATCAAAATCAATAAAACTCTAAAAAACTATAAAAATACTAAATAATTCAAAAAAATATCTAAAAAAATAAATAATACTAAAAACTCTGAGACCCCCTAAGAAAACCTTAAAAACCTAATACCACTTAAAATACCCTAAAACCTAAAAAATGATAAGAACACTGAAAGACACTGAAATCCATAAAATCCATGAAACACTTAAAAACCCATTAAAACCCTAAAAAATGTTAAAACTCTAAAAAACCATTAAACACTTAAAAACATTAAAAACCTCTAGAAAACATTAAAACCCTAAAGATTAAAAAAACAAACCAAACCCCCAAAAAACCATAAATCCATAAAACCCTTAAAAACCTTCAATATACTTAAAAACCCTAAAAACCCATAATAATTGAAAAATTTTCTAAAAACCGAAAAAAAACATAAAAACACCTAAAAACCCTGAAAATCCCACAGGAAAAATTAAAAACCTATAAAAATGTAAAACCCAAAAAAATAAAACCCTTAAAACCATAAAAAATATTGACAACAAGAAAACCCTAAATACTATCAAGATCTATAAAAACACTAAAACCCCATTAAAATCCTGAAAAACACTAACAATCCCAACAAACACATAAAAACATAAAATCTCAGGAAACCCCTTAGAAAACCTTAATACGCAAAAAAATATTAAAACCCCTAAAAGGAATAAAAATCATATAACCATTAAAACCACTTAAAGACCCTTAGAAAATCATTAAATATAAGGCCTCGGATCGGTGGCTCCTCTCCTCTCCATGCATCGCTAGGGTTCCCCTACAGATTCTCTTTCTTCCCCTTCCAGCATGGTCTGGCCTCGGTGACTGCGGCTTCACCTTGGATTGGAATCGATGGAGGTTTTCCACAAGTGCATTGGCTTCAATTTTTATCTGGTGGTGGCTTCATTACGCTTTTCGGCTTCGATATTTGGTTTCGGCTTTGGATCACTAGTTACTGGCTCTAGTTTGCGCAGGGGTGACTTTGACTATCCTAGATTCTGGATCTCTATCTGGTTGTTCGAATCTGGGTTTCCAAATCGTTTTCCTTTCCAAATCTAGGATTTTCATGTGGCTTAGATAGATTGGTGTTGATTTTGGCATTCTTGGTGTCTGATTTGGCATTCCCCTATCCTCGGGTTCTCGTTGTGGCCTCCACACGTTCGCTTCTACCTCTGGATTGAGAAGCAAGATGCAGCGGGCTCCTCCTGGATTTCGGGATCTGGTCTCAGTTGTGGTTTCTTGGTGTCAGACTTGGAACTTCCATCCACGGAATCCCATCCCGGCTTCTTCCTAGCCTGGCGACGGTCCTGGTGTTCTTTGGTTTAGTCAGTTTTGGATCCAGTGGTTTGGAGGGTGGAGGACCTTCTTGTTGTATCCTCTGGTTTCATGCGATTATAATCAAATTATGTTGGTATTTTGTTGTGGTGGGTGTTTGTTGTGGTTGCTGCTACTGGTTACGGGTTGCAGATTGTTGGAAGATGATGTTTCTTGGTGGTGAATGAAGTGATGGTGGTTTTCTTGAGGCTACTGGAGGGTGGTGTTTGTGTCTTTGTGGTACTGAAGCTGGTTTGATGAAGTTGCTTCATTTGGTTTGGTTTTTCTGGCTGCTGGTTACTGATGTGCTGGGAGGTGATGTTTGTGACTCTTATATTTTTCTACTTTGCGTGTTTTTTTTCTTATTTGGGATCTTTTTGGGGTATTTTTGGGGTAGGGGTTGTAAAGGGGTTTTTGGGTGTGGGTCTTTTGACCCCTCCCCTCCCTTGTCGGTTATATCCTTCTTTTTAATAAATTTGGGGGGTTGGGAATAGCCTAACCCTCGCATCTTCCTTTCCCTTAAAGACCCTTACAAGTCCCAAAACCCCCAAAATCCCTAAAAACCCTAAACAAACTTAAAATCCCAAAAACCCAACAAAATAAAAAAAACACAAAAAACACAAAAAACTCTAAACACCCATTAAACCATTAAAAATATTAAAAAACTCTAATTTTTTTTAAAACATTAATGAAATCAAAAGAAGTCCTAAAAACCAAAAAAGACTATAAAAAAACTTTAAAACACTAAAACCCAAAAAAATCCTAAAATTTGATTCAATTTATTTAAAAATAAAACAGACCCTAAAAACATTGAAAACCCCTTAGAAATCCATAAAACATAAAAACACTAAAAACCCATAAAAAACCGAAAGACACAAAAAGCCATAGGACACTGTAAAATACCCTAAAAAACTAAAAACCACACAAACCCCACAAACCCCTAAAAACCATGAAACCTCTTAATAACATTTTAAAAAATAAAAATATTGAAAACCCAAAAAACAATAAAAACTCTAAAAACCGTTTAAACCCAGAAAATCATTAAAAACTATCAAAATCATTTAAAACCCTAAAAAACTCAAAAAAACATGAAAATCCAAAAAAACATAAAAACCCTAAAAACATGAAAAAATCATAAAACACTCAAAATCCCTAAAAAACGAAAGAAACATTAAAAATTCTAAAAAGTCTATAAAATATCTAAAAATGTAAAAACCCCTAAAAACCCTAAGAAAACCATAAAATCCTTTATACACATAAAACGCATATAAACCTAAAAAACACTAAAAACCCAGCCAATACCTATAACACTAACAAAACATATCAAAATCGAAAAAAACAAAAAAATAAACCAGTAAAAATATTGAAAGAACCCTAATAATATCTCAAAACATAAAAAATAATAAAAACCTTAAACACACTAAGAAAAACGTAAAAACAAAAAAAACGTAAAACCTTTAAAAATTAAAACCCTAAAAAGTTAAAAAGACTCTAAAACCATAAAATCCAATAAAACACGTTAAAATACACAAAAAGCGTAAAAAAAATAAATACCCTTTAAACCCCTAAAAAAAAGTAAATTTCTAAATAACCATTAAACCCAAAAAACTTTAAAATACTCAAAAAACCTCAAAACCACGAAAAACTCAAAACATCTCCCCTAATACCCCCTAAAACAATAAAAACTATAAAATCTATCAAAATCCCTAAATATAATAAAACCCTAAAAACCATAAAAAATCTAAATAAATCCCTAAAAATCCCAAAAAACATATAAAACCCTAAAAATCTTGAAATCCCCTAAGAAAATCATAAAAATATAAAAAAACACAAAAACACCTAAAAATCTAAAAACGCTAAAAACAGTAAAACCATAAATTCCCCAAAATACCTAAAAAAACTAAAAACCATAAAACACTAAAATCCATAAAAAACCTTAATAGTATAAAAAAGCCTAAAAACCCCTAAGAGAACCTTAAAAAACTAAAAACACTTGAAACCTTTTGAAATCTAAAAATCAAATAACCATAATACCCTTAAAAACCATCAAATTCTCAAAAAACCCCAAAAAATCTTAAAAAATGCCTAAAAATCCAACAAAAATATACAAAATCACAAAAAATATAAAAAAAATCTAGAAAACCTTAAAACCTTAAAATCACTTAAAAACCCTAAAACCCTATATTCCTAAAAACAATAAAAATTCTAAAAACATAATATTCTATAAAGAACCATAAAAACCCAAATAAAAATAAATACTCTAAAAACCCTTAAACCCCTAAATCCTCCAAATATTTGTTTTTGTATTTTTTTTCAAATCAACTTTATGGAAAAGTGGGATCCACACAATTTCAAATAACTGATTCAAACACCACAAAAAAACTAAACAGAATTTTAAAAACTCATAAGCAGGTTGGGATAAATCAAATTGAAAATTCAAACGAAAAGAGGCATGCTAAAGCCTCAGGCCACGTGAGCTATCAGAATCAACACGCCATCATCTCGGGTCTCATACCCTAATTCACCCAGGCACCCATCATCATAGACTGTGCAATTAGGAACTTTATACCAGAGACCGTCCAACTCGTCGCTGGAACCACTGCATATATGCCCGCAAAAACAACATCTTCATAGACACTAAAATCAGCTAAAACCATCAAAAACTGAATCAAAGAAACTTTCGTCGCTTCACCCTTGTCATCACCATCGATGTCGACTCCAACGCCGCACCAGAAATGAAAATACACTAACCAGAATATATTCACCAATCGAGGATGAAACAAGCACTCACAAAATACCACAAACACATTCACTGATAGCTTAAAAAAAGAAAAACTAAGCAGATCTGACTTACTCATAACCGACTTCACAAGAACATATTGTCTTAGGTTGCTCCAGGAACCCTAATGTCCGCCACACCACAAATAGAAAATCTTCATAGATTCCACCGAGCTTAATCCGACTAGGAGAGGCACATAGGAACGAGAGGCCAGAGAAGGGCTTTAAACGTAGGGATCCGAACACCGCCATCACCGACGAAGAAGAAATCCAGTAGATAACTGACTCCGGTAGTGCTTGGAAACTCGTCATCTACTGAACAACATACCGAAATCCACTTGGTAACCACCACACATGTTCCAACTTGGAGAGGTGCAGAGGAACCTGTGGACAGAGCAGGGTTAGGTCGTCCGAGGGATTCCAAAGTACACAACCTTCGATGGGAAGACCGAAAGAACTGTGGGAGGAGAACCACAGTAGCGAGAATTAGAGTGGAGAAGAAGAAAAAAAGGGAGAATGAAGAAGAAACTGGAGAAGAGAGGACAACCGCTGAGAAGAGGCTCTGAAACCCTAGGCAGACAAGAGGAGCCGAGAGAAGGGAATACCCTGGCGAATGGGGTCCCATTCATAAACACCTAAATATTTTTAAAAACTATAAAATAATTTATAACACTAAAAAATTCAATTAATACACTAAAATACCAAAAAAACATTCAAACAATTAAAAAACCCTAAAATCAAAAAAATCTTCCCAAATCCCCAAAAAATGATAAAAAAACTAAAAAATTATTAAAATTACATAAAGACATAAAAAATCATAACACCCTAAAAACCCTAAGGAAACAATACAATGAAAAATCACTTAAAACCCCCAAAAAACCTAGAAACTATAAAATCCTAAAATAACCATAAAAATCCTAAAACCCTAAAGAATATAAAAATCCCTAAAACCTCTAAAAACATAAAAATATTTAAAAAAATCCACAAAAATCCCTAAAAATGTGAAAAACTAGAAAAAAAATTACAAACCCAAAGAAAAGTATAAAAACCAAAAAAAAACTTCCAACCCCTAAAAACCAAAAAAAAAACAAGAAACACTTAAAAACCATTAAAAGAAAAAAAACCATAAAAACCATAAAAAATAATAAATCCCTAAAGACCCACAAAACCCTAATAATCCATTAAAAATTTAAATAAAATTTGAACACCTAAAATTTTTACAAATAATAAAAAAAACATAAAACCCTAAATAACATAAATAAAACCCAAAAAACCAATAAATTTGTAAAATACCTAAAACCGAAGAACTCCCTAAAAATAACAAGAACCCTAAAAGGTCTAAATAATAATAAAAATCCTAAACAATCCTTTTAAATCCTCAAAAATTTTAAAACAATAAAACCCATAAAAGCTATACAAAAATTATAAAAACCTAAAAACACTTAAACCCCATAAAAACCTAAAAACCCTTAAAATCCTAAAAAACCATAAAATATTTCCAAATCCCTAAAAACCCCAAAAAATAAAAATCCTAGAAAACCCCTAAAAATTCCAAAAACATAAAAACACTAAAAACCATAAAAATCCCTAAGAAGACATTAAAAAAACATGTAAAACCCCAAAATACATAAAATACTCCAAAAACCTTAAAAATATAAGACCCTAAAACCCCTAAAACCAATAAAAACCAAGACCGTAAAAAACCTAAAACCCATAAGAACAAATAGATCCCCTAATATTCTTAAAACACTATAATAACCCATATAACCTGTAAAAAAACTAAAAACACTAAAAACCCTTTAAACCCCTAAAAAAGATAAAAAAATCTAAAAAACCATAGAAACTCTACAAAAAAACCAAAAAAACCCATAAAAATACTAAATTCTAATAAACTATTCAATCCCTCATATTCCCTAAAACATTAAGAAACCATAAAAATCATAAAAAATCTCTAAAGATCCCTAAAAACATAAAAAAATCAAATACCCCAAAGACACTATGAAAATAATAAAAACCTAAAAACACATAAAACCATTACAAAAATAAAACCCAAAGGACTATATAACCCTAAAAACCCAAAAAAAAACATTAAATCCCTAAAAACCATTAAAACCCTAAAATCAAAAAAAATCCCTATAATCGCTAAAAACATAAAAAACACTAAAAGAATTAAAAAAATATTAAATCATTAAAAACATTAAAATAATTAAAAATCATAAAAAACCAAAAAAACGCTAAAAACCCTAAAAACTGACAAATTCCCCAAAATTCCCTAAAAATAAAAAAAAACCAAAATAGCCTAAAAATCCCAAAAAACCCCTAAAAGGGTAAAAAAATTAAAAACACTAAAACCCTTGAATAGCCATATGAAAAACATGAAAACTTTTAAACACTTAAAAACCCAAAAAACCTAAATACACTAATAATCCTAAACCCCTAAAAAAGCCTTACAAACCCTGAAATCCCATAAAAACAATAAAAATTCCCAAAAACATAAAAAACCATAAGAACCCATAAAAACCCTAAAACCCACTAAAAAATCTAAAAACCCTTTAAAACCCTAAAAATATTAAAAAACCATAATAATCATATAAAACTAGAAAACCCATAAAAGCTTAAAAAACAATAAGAACCCTAAAAAACCTAAAATCCCATTAAACCCATCAAAATCCCTAAAAACCCTAAAAAAATCCTAAAAATATCCCAACAAATACCTAAAAAACGTAAAAACAATAAAACTATGAAATGGCCTAAAAAACCATAGAAACTAAAAAACACTTAAAACCCATAAAAAACCCAAAAAAAGAAAAAAAAACCCCCTAAAAACATGAAAAACCAAAAGAAATCCTTGAAAATAACTTAAAATCCCTAAAACCAAAAAAAAATCATAAGAAGGCATTATAAACAAAATACATTTAAATCTCCAAAAAACCAATAAAATAGTAAAAACCCTAAAAATCCTAAAAGACCCTAAAAACCTAAAACCCCCTAAAAACCATCAACCCTCTAAAAAGCATAAAAACCCTAACAACCCATAAAAACCCTAAAACCCCCTAAATAATATAAAACCCATTTAAACTACTAAAATAATAAAAAACTATAAAAAATAATTAAAACATAAGAACTCAAAAAACTGTAAAAGACTACCAAAAATCCTAGTAAGAAAACCCTTACCCCCTAAAAATATATAAAAAACCTGAAAATCCCTAAAAATGATACAAAAACTTTAAAATAATAAAAAATCCATAAAAACCCAAAAATATAAATAAACCCTAAAAACTCTCTAATAAAAAAGAAAAACTTAAATACCTGAATCAAATTAGCACCCATAAAAACATAAAAAAATTATAACTACCCTAAAAATACTAAAAGCTATAAGAAACATTTAAAATCCCTAAAAACCCTAAAAACTCATACAAATATTGCAAAATCCCAAACAAATACCTAAAAACATAAAATACCTAACAACCCTAAATGCCCCTCAGAAAATATTAAATACTTAAAAAAACATAAAACCCCCAAAAAAACTAAAAAAATTCTAAAAACCACAAAAAAATCATAAAAACCAAACATTTCAAAGAATCCAACAAAACGAATAATATCTAAAAAATCACAAAAAATATATAAAAATTTAAAATAACCCCAAAACCATAAAGAAAACCATAAAAATCTAAAAACACTTACAGCCCTTGATATACCTGAAAAAATGCTTAAACCCAAAAAAACCAAAATAACCCATAAAAACCTAAAAACAATAAACCCATAAAAGTAATAAAAAACCTAAAAACCTAAAAACCCAGTAAAACTATAAAAACCCTTTAAAAGCATAAAAAAGATAAAAACCTCGAAAAACCATAAAATTGTAAAAAACAAATAAAAACCCAAAAAAACATAAAAACTCTAATACCCTAAAAACAATAAAACCCATCAAAATGAATACAAACACTAATAACCATAAAATCACATAAAAATCCTAAAAACCAATAAAACCCCTAAAACACACAAAAAACTCCAAAACACTATAAATCCAGAAAAAAGTTAAAATAATCTAAAAACCTTAAAACCCCTAAAAAATAATAAAACATAACCCCCCCCCAAACACTATAAAAACACTAAAAACCATAAAATCTGTAAAAACCCTAAAAAATTAAAAACCATTAAAATCCTAAAAAAGACATAAAAATCTATAAAAATCCCTAACAATATAAATTACCCTGAAAACAATGAAAAAACCTAAGAAAACCATAAAACCCTAAAACACTAAAACTACCCAAAACTGAAATAACTCAGGAAACCTTTTAAATAATTACCAACCCTATAAAACCAAAAAACATTAAAAATCCCTACAAACACTAAAAACCATAAAAATCATAGAAAGTCCATAAAAATCTATAAAAAATCCCTAAATGCCATAGAAAAAACTTGAAATCCATAAAGAACACTATAGAAATAATAAAATATTAAAAATTCACTAAAAACCCTTAAAACATAAAAAACCTTACAAAACCCTAAAAACCTAAAAAATATAAAACACTTGAAACCATTAAAACATGTGAGGCCCTAAAAACCAAAACCCCCTCAAAATTTCAAGAAATCTAAATACCCATACAAATTTCCTAAAATCCCCAAAAGAGAAAAATATATATAACCCTGAAATACCCCAAGAATACCTTAAAAACAAAAATAACACTTAAAACCTTTATAATCCTAAAAACATTAAAACCCCTAAAAACCCTAAAAAGACCCCAAAAAACCAAAACCCCAAAAACCATAAAACCCCAAAAAACCATAAAAAACCCGACAACCCCATAAAAACTCAAAAAAAACTAAAAAAAATCTTAAGAACATTTTGAATCACTAAAAATTATAGAAAACTCTAAAATACATAAAACCTTAAAAAATTAAACAAACCTCTAATAACCCAAAAAAAACCATAAAACCGTAAAATCCCTAAAAAACCTATAAACTGTCAAAATCCCTAAAAACCCTAAAAGCTATAAATTCCATAAAAATTCCAAAAATCATTAAACTCCTAAAATTTATGAAAACCCCCAATAAAAAATTTAAAACATTAAATAGCCAAAACTTCTAGAATCACTAAAAACCCAAAAAAACGCAAAAAACATAAAATACCGTTAGAACTCCCAAAATCTCTAAAACCCTAAAAAACCATATAAATCCTTAAAATTTCATAACAATTATTAAAAACATAAAAATCCTAATAACCCTAAAAACAATAAGAAAACATTTGAATCCTAAAACAATTTAAATACCCTAAAGAACATAAAAATGTTAAAAACCTTTAAAACCATAAAACACTAAAAGGCCCCAAAACCCCTAAAAACAAAATGAACCAAAAAACCCATAAAATCCTAAAGACCAAATTAAAACTATACAAACCCTTTCATCCCATAAAAACAATAAAAAATTCAAAAAATTCAGGAAAACCCAAAAAATGATAAAAAACCCTAGAAACACAAAAAACTATAAAAAAACCTAAAAGCCCTCAAAATAACTAAAAACCCAAAAAAACCATAATAATCACAAAGAGACATAAAATTACCAAAAACAATAAAAACCATAATAACAATGAAAAACCCTAAGAAAACCTTAAAACATAAAAATACATAAAACCCCCAAAAACCCAAAAAAACTTAACCCAAAATAACCCTGAAGAACCCTATAAAACTCTACAAACCCTCAAAATACCTCAGAACCCTATAAGTTCAAAAAAATCCTAAAAAATCCATTATAATCTATAAAAATAGAAAAAACCCTAAAAAATCTGAAAAATGCTAAGAAAACCATATAAACCTAAAAACACATAAAACCCCTAAAAAGCATAAAAATACTAAAAATACTAAAACCCTAAAAAGACAATAAAAATCATAAAAATAAGTAAAAATAATAAAAAACCCCTAAAACCCTTAAAAACCCTAAAAATATATAAAAAACTAAAAAGCACAAAAAAATTAAAAAGACCCTTTAAACAACTAAAAACATTAAAACCCCCCAAAAAACGCGTAAAAACTCTTAAAAACCCTAAAAACTCAAAAAAACCCCCTAAACCCCAAGAAAAACGCAACAAATATTAAACCCAAAAAATCATAAAAAACATAAAAATCCCTTAAATCTTAAAAAGTCATATAAATCCTAAAAAATTCCTAAAAATAATTAAAAACATAAAAACCCTAATAACCCCAAAAAACCCTAATAAAACCTTAAAAACATATAAAAATTTCAGACTCCTGAAAAACATAAAAACATTAAAAAACCAAATATCCCTAAAAACCATAAACCACTCAAAATACCTAAAAACCATAAAAACCATAAACCCCCCAAAACCATTAGAACCTTAAAAAATGTAGAAAACTATAAAAATATGGGAAACCCCTAAGAAACCAGAAAAAAAATAAAACTAATTAAAACCCCTAAGAAAACTAAAAACACTAATAACCCAAAAAAACTCTTAATACCGTAAAAAAATCTAAAACCTTATAATTTTCAAAAAGAATAAAACCCCAAAAAATTTATAAACATCCCAAAAAATACCTAAGAAGATAAAAAGTATCGAAAAATCTTGATAAATCCTAAGAAAACTGAAACATATATAAACAAACATTAAACTCCTAAAAAACTAAAAAACATCGAACACCCTATAAAACCATAAAGACCATAAGACAATAAAAATCCAAAAAAGTATAAAAACCATAAAAATCCTAAAATAATATAAAAATCATTGGAAATATAAAAAACCCTAAAACAATAAAAAACCCATGAAAACATTAAAAACCTAAAAACACTTAAAATGACTAAAAAACTAAACACCACTAAAACCTTAAAACCCAATATTACCCTTAAACCTAAAACCCCTAAAAACCATAAACCCCTAAAAGTATTTAAAACAACACAACAACAAAAAATCACAAAAAACTCCAAAACCCACTAAAAATCCTTAAAAAACATTAAAAATCCATAAAAAGTAAAAAAAAGATTAAAAAATAATAAAACCCCTTAAAAGCACTAAATACCCTAAAAAACACAAACCCTAAAAAAGACTAAAAAATGTGAATACCTAAAACCCCTAAGAACCCAGAAAACCCCTATGAAAACCTTAAAACGTAAAAAAACATAAACCCCCTAATAACCTCAAAAAAGCTAAAACCCTTAAAAACCCAAAAAAGGAACCTAAAAACCCTAAAACCAAAAGAATCCAAACAACCCCTAAAACCCTTAAAAATCCATTAAACCCCACAATGACCATAAAAACCACTAAAAAAACTAAAAATATTTAAACCACTAAAAATGGTAAAAAAATTCTAAAAACCATACAACCCTAGAAAACTAAAAAAACCCTAAAACCCTAATAAATCAAAAATTCCATAAATACCATAAAACATCTAAAAATCCCTAAAACCCCCACAAAATATAAATTCTAAAAATCCCCCCCATAAATGATATAAAATTTTAATAACCCTAATAACCATAATAAAAACTCAAAAACGTAAAAAAACTTATAACCCCTAAAAAACTAAAAAATGGAAAAACACTAAAAAAAGAAAAAACAAACAAAAAACAAAAATAAACAAAAATAAACTCAAAAAATAAAAAACCTACAAAATCCTTAAAAAAAGAATATAACAAAAAAATCTATAAAATCTATAAAAATTCTAAAAAACATAAAAAACCTTAAAACCCTATAATACCGTAATAAAACCTTAAATACATAAAAACACTAAAACTCTGAAAATATTTAAGTAAATGATATAAAACCTAAAAAATGAAAACCCTAAAAGAACCTAAAAACACTAAAATCCTTAAAAACTATAACATAATTAAAATATATAAAAAATACTAAAAAATGATAAAAATATTAAAACCCCTAATAACTCCAAAAACCCTTTTGAACCCTTAAAACTATTAAAATATTTTAAGAAACCTCGAGAACACTAATAAACTCAAAAAATCCATGAAAACACAAAAAACCAAAAACCCTAAAATCCCTAAAAAATAATTCATGTCCTAAAAATCTCTAAAAATCCATATACTCAAAAAAAACCTAAAACATGAAAAATTCTAACAAAACCATAAAAACATAAAAAAAAAATAAAACCCCTAAAAACCTAAAAAATTCCAAATTCCCAAAAAAAAATAAAAACCTAAAAACCCTAGAAATGATCAAAATCCCTAAATGTCCTAAAGACTATAAAATAATTAAAATTTCCTAAAAATAACAAAATACGTAAAAACCATAAAACCCCCTAATAATTTAATAAAAACATAAAAACACATTAAATCCTAAAAAACTAAAAAAATATAAAAACCATAAAAAAACCTAAAAACCCCAAAAGACCGTCAAGACCCTAAAATACCTTAAAACCCATAAAAACCACTAATATCCATAAAACCCCTATAGAACCATAAAAACACTCGAGAAAAAAAAAATATAAAAACACATTAATACCCTAAAACATTAATAAACTCTAAAAAACTATAAACAAAAAAACTAACCCCCCCCCAAATGCTAAAATCATTAAAGAACATGAAAACCCCTAAAAACCATAGACACCCAAAAAATCAATAAAACAATAACAACCCTTAAAATCCTAAAAAATACCTAAAATCCAATTTTTTTAAAAAAATTCTTGAAGGCTTGAAAAACACTTTAATTATACTGTAAAAACTAAAACCACATAAAATCTATAAAAAACCTAAAAACACAACAAACCTTAGAAGACCCTAAATACCAAAAAAACCCCTAGAAACTCAAAATACCTAAAAAACTAAAAACCTATTAAAATACTAAAAAATCCTTTTAAATACATAAGAATGAAAAAACCCAAAACCAAGGAAAAGCTATAAAATTATTTAGATATCGAAAAATGCATGAAACCCCAAAAAATGAAAATATTGATAAAAACCTTTAAACATCCTAAAAAACCCTAATACCCCTAAAAACAGCAAAAACCCAAAAACACCCTAAAATTTTTAAAAAACAGTAGCACCACATTATATTCCTATAACACACTAAAAACTCTAAAAAACCATTAAACACCTAATTTTTTTTTTCAAAAACTCTAAAAACATTAAAACCGCTAAAAACATAAAAACCCCTAACACACAAAAAAAAACCATAAAATCCCTAAAAAACCTAAAACCCCTAAAAACGATCAAAATCAATAAAAACCCTTAATACATTAAAAATCTTAAAAAATGCGAAAAATATCAGAAAACATAAAAAACCTTAAAAAAACCCAACAAAATATTAAGAAAACATTTAAAACCCAAAAACAATTTAAACCCTTATAAAACCTATAAAATATTTAAAAACCTTTAAAAACCTTGAAAACCCCAAAAACTCTAAAAACCCTAAAAATCCCTAGAAACCAATAAAAATATTAATAAATTCCTAAATATATATACAAAAATAAAAAATATACAAAAATTAAATCCCCTATGAAAACCTAAAAAATCTTGAACCAATTAAAATCCCTTAAAAATATAAAAATTATAAAACCCAAGAAAATCCTTAAAAGGTCCCTAAAACCCTAAAAAACCATAAAACCCTTAATAACTCAAAAAAACCATAAAGCACTAATAACCCACAAAAACTCTAAAGACCCTTTAAACACAAAAAATTGTGAATGAACATTAAAAGACCAAAAAATCCAAAATCTCAAAAAACCCAAAAAACCTAAAAAATTCATAAACCACAAATAATCCTTAAAAACCATCAAATTCCATAAAACCCTAGAAACCAATAAAACTAATAAAAAACCCCCAAAAACCCTAAATTCATAAAACCGCTAAAAACCCTAAAAATAATCTATGGAACCCTTTAAAACCTAAAAAAATTAAATCCTATAAAAAATTAAAATACTAAATACCCTAAAAAAGACAGAAAACCCAAAAACCCAAAAACCATAGAAACCTTAAATGTTCATAAAAACCCTAAAAAACCTAAAAGTCCTAAAAATTCACTAAAAATATAAAAATACCTAAAAAAACTTAGAAAAACTAAGAAAACAATAAAAACCTAAAAATAATTTAAACCGTTAAAAAACATAAAAATACTAAAACCCAAAAAACAAATTAGAGAACCTAAAACCCCTAAAAAACCATCAAACCCTTAAAACCCCTATAAACATTTAAAACCATAAAACCCCAAAAAATACTAAATAAATACATAAAAAATATAAAAAACCTTTAAACCCTTAATGATTTTAAGAAAACTCTATGGAGCCTTCAAAACCCTAAAAAATTCAAAAAAACCCAAAAAACCCAAAAATTCCTTATAAACCATAAACAAATCCTAAAATCCCCAAAAAAATCCACAAAACCCTAAAACACCTAAATATCGTAAAATAACCATAAAATATTTAAATCCCTAAAAATTAATAGAAACCTTGAAAAACGCTAAGAAAACCTTAAAAACATAAACAAACCTAAAACCCCAAAAAACCAAAAAATGATAAAAAACCATTTAAATACTAAATGACCCTTAGAATCCTATTTATACCTAAAAACACTAAAAACCATAAAAACCTTTAAACACACTAAAAACCATAAAAAACCTAAAGAACAACTAAAAATTGGGAAAACCCTTTAAATACCTAAAGACATAAAAAACATGCAAAAACATCTAAAACCTAAAGAACTGAAAAAATCCTTAAGAAGCTCAAAATCCATAAATCCTAAAAAACCATAAAACCCCTAAAACCCTCAATATCCATAAAAACCCAAAAAACCATAAAAATTCAAAACAATCTCTAAAAAACATCTAAATAATTAAAAATATTAAAATGATGGAAAGATATAACAAAACTATAAGAACCTAAAAACAACTAAAACTTATAAAATCCAAAAAAATTAAAAACCCTAAAAACCCTTTCAAAATTTTTAAGACCCCTCAAAAACCCAAAAAATTTAAAAAACACCAAACCCCTGGAAAACCCTAAGATAACCATAAAAACCTAAAAACACTTAAAACCACTAAAAACATAAAAAAATCTCAAAACCATAAAAACACTAAATCAAACCTAAAAACAAATAAAACACAATAGAAACTAAAATCACTAAAACCCCTAAAAACCCATAAAAACCCTAATAACCAATAAAAAAATATAAAAACAATTTAAACCCCTAAAATTTTAAAATACACTAAAAACATTAAGTACATAAAAGCTAAAAAACCCCCTAAAAACTAAAAAAATCATAAAAACCATTAAGATCCCTAAAAACCCAAAAACCCCTTAAAATATTAAAAATCCTTAAAAACCCATAAAAACGTTATAAAACCTCAAAACCCTGAAAAACCCTATGAACACATTGAAAACCAAAAAACAAAAAAAAACCTTAAAACCTAAAAAATGATAAAAACCCAAAAAAACCTAAACCCTTAAAAACCATAACATCCTCAAAACCATAAAAATCATAAAATCTCCAAAAATCCCTAGAAATCCTTAAAAAAATAAAAAACCTAAAAACCCTAAATACCCCTAAAAAATATTAAAAACTTAAAACCATTAAAAACTCTAAAAAAACCACTAAAATTCCAGAAAAACCCTAAAATCCCTCAAAATCCCTAAAAAACCCAAAAATATTAAAATTACTAAGAAATTCAAAAAAATCACAAAAATACATAAAAATCCTAAAAAATTTATGAAACCTTAAAAACCTAAAAAAATTATAAACACTAAAAACCCAAAACCCATAAAAAACCATATAACACCTAAAAAATTAAAAATCTCTAAAAACCAATAAAAATATAAAAACATATTAAAAACCCTATAAACTCTTAAACCCCTAGAAACGTTAAATTTTTTTGATGTTTCGAGTCCTTACAAGGAAACATGCACTATATGCCATTATCTCCTCTCGTGAACCCCTCTACCCCATGTGGAACTAGCCTGAAAGCCTGGGTGTGGTTACACCTGGACTTATGGCTGGGGGCATACATAAAGGTTCTAGGTGGTGGGTGATGGACCACCTATACTGTGTAACCCATTGTGCCTAAAAATCATATAATGGCCCTAAAAATCAATAAAACATAAAAAAACCCTGAAAAACCCTAATAAATCCTTAAAAATCTAAAAAACATAAACCCCATAAAAAAATAAAAATTCATAAAAACATAAAAACTCTAAAAACCCTAAAAATCCTAAAACCCTTAAACACCCTCAAAAACATAAGAAAACCCTGAAACGACAGAAAATCCTTAAAACCACAAACAAATCTCAAAACAATTTAAACCCCTAAATTTTCTAAAAACTCTAAAAATCATAAAAAACGTAAAATTTTTAAATAACGACTAAAACCCCAAAAACCCATAAAATATCTAAAAGAACTGAAATCCCAAAAAACCCTAAACCCATATAAATCCAAAACGTGCATTAAAAATCTCAAAAAATATCGGAAACCTTAAAAAACCTAAAATAATTAATAAAACAAAAAAACCTAAAAATAAATAAAACCTATAACGAACCAAAAAAACTATAAAAACCTAAACCACCTAGAAACCCAAAACCCCTTAAAATCCCTAAAAATCTTAAAAACCCTAAAAAATCTAAAAAACACTAAAAACATAAAAAAAATGTAGAAAAACCTAAAAAACACTAAAAACCATAAAAATCCAAAAAATTACCCTAAAACCATAAAAATAAAAAAACCTTTAAAAACTGTAAAAATCGTAAAAACCCATAAAAACCACTAAAATCTAAAAACTCTTTAAATCCCCCAAAACATTAAAAAACTATAAAAACATAAACCATAAAAAACTCTAAAAATTTAGAAGAACCATAATAGAAAAAAAATTAAAATCTTTAAAAAACCTGAAAATCCCTAAAAAACTAAAAAACCATAAAAATTCAAAAAAAGCCATAAAAATCCAAAAAACATAAAAAAACCTAAAAACCTTGAAAACCTCCAATATAATGTTAAACCCTAAAAATACTTAAATACCCTAAAAAATAATGATTTATTAAAACATTAAGACCCTAAAAACCCCAAAAAAAATCTCTCAAAATCACTAAAAACCCTAGAAACAAATAAAAACCTAAAAACCCTAAAAATCACTTGAAATGTAAAAAGAGACAAAACAAAAAAAAAACCATGGAAAAATGTCAAAACCTAAAAACCCTAAACCCCACCCCCCCAAAAAAAATCCTAAATACAAAAAAGTCCTAAAAACACTAAAAAGACATTAAAACCCTTATAACCCTTAAAAACCATAAACCCCTAAAATGCTAAAAAATAATAAAATCCATAAAAACCTAAAACCAATAAATACTCTAATACCATCTGAACATCAAAAAACATTAAAAACTCAAAAAACCATTAAACACCTAGAAAAAAAATCCAAAAACCAAAAAATACACTAAAGTACTAAAAACACTAAAAAACCATAAAAATAATTAAATTTTATGAAACGTTAAAAAACGATAAAAATATAAATAAATCCATAATAACCCATAAAGACCCAAAAAATTGAAAAAAACTATAAAAATATACGAAATCCATAAAAATAAAAAACACAAAAAATCCATAAAATAACGTAGAAAATGATAAAAACCATAAAAACCCGTTAAAACCCAAAAAACTCAAAAACAAAACAATTAAAATATCTAAAACCATTAAAAACATAAAATATTAAAAAATATTTAAACCCATAAAATCGTAAAAAACCTAAAAACCCTTGAACAACCCTAGGAAACCATCGAAACCAATAAAAAGTTAACACCCTAAAAACCTAAAACTCTAAAAACCCTAAAAACCCAAAAAACACCCTAAAAACCCAAAACCCAAAAAAAATAAAAAAAAACACCTAAAAACCTTAAATACCATAAAAACCTATAAAAACCCTAAAAACCCAAAAAAATTATAAAGACCCTTTATACACCATAAAATGTTAAAAAATTCTAAAAAACCCTTAAAACTCTAAAAATCAAAAAACATATACAAACCCAAAAAAACCAAAAGACCCATGAATCCCTAAAAAACCAAAACCCGTAAATAAATCCATAAAAACCCTAAAATACATAAAAATCATAAAATACCTTGAAATCCTAGAAAACATAAAAATACAGAAAACCATGAAAAAATTGAAGTAAACCGTATAAACCTAAAAACACTTGAACCCCTAAAACCCAAAATATTTAAAAAATACTTAAAAATATAAACCCCCCTAAACCCCCTCAAAATCCTTAAGTCCCCCAAAAATCCCTAAAAATCCAAAAAATAAGTAAAAATCCATAAAAATTTAAAAAACCCCAAAAAAATTAAAATGCCAAAGAATATCATAAAATCCTATAAAAATTTAAACCCCTAAAAAGCAAAAAATTTCTAAGAATCCCCCAAAAAGAAACTAAAACACCCAAAACCCATAAAAACCACTAAAATCTTTTAAAACCACATAAAACCACTAAAAACACTAAAACCATAAAAAACATTAAAACTCTTGAAATGTTAAAAACTCTTAAAATTCATGAAAACCGTAAAAAACTGAAAAAAACCTAAAACCCCCCCAAAAAACCACATACAATCCAAAAACCCCATATAAATAAAAATACCCCTAAAAATACCAAAAAATGAAAAAACACACTAAAAACGCTAAAAATCACTTAAAAAATAAAAAATAATAAAAACCCAAAAAAAAAAATAACACTTAAAACACTAAAAACCATAAAAACCAAAAATACAATAAAAACCAAAAAACCAAAAAACCTTAAAAACCCAAAAAAGAAAAAAACCCGAAAGGGTACTAAAAAATATAAACCCACTATAAACTCGTACGAACATTAAAAACTATAAAAACATTAAAAGGTTAATAAAATACAAAATACATTAAAAAAATAAAACCCTAACTCCTCAATGTCCGTAAAAAACTAAAAACCCATAAAAATCATAAAAAATACCTAAAAATACCTAAAACAATAAAAAAAACCCAATGACCCTAAACACCCCTAAGAAATCCTTACAATCCTAAGAACACATAATGCCTCTAAAAACCTAAAAATGATTAAAACCCTCTAAACCCTAAAAATCCTAAAAAGACTATCGACCCTAGAAATCCATAAAACCACTAAAAATTATAAAATTCGAAAAAAATCCCTAAAAATAAATAAACACATAAGCACCCCTAATAAACTAGAACGACCCTAATATAACCTTAAATCCCTAAAAAAACTAAAACCCCTAAAAACCTCACAAATACTAAAAAAACTAAAAACCCAAAATGACATTAAAACCCCTTAACCCCATTAAAACCAATAAAGTCCATAAAAATAAATAAAACCATAAAATTCACTAATATAAATGTTATAATTTTAAAAAAATAAAAAACTTTCAAAACACTAGAAAAAAAAAAATTAAACCCCTAAAAATCTCAAAAATATCTAAAAACCAAAAAAACCATAAAACCCTAAAACCTCAAAAAATCCCTAAAAATATAAAAACCAAAAAATCTCCACAATCCACTTAAAAATCATTAAAATATAAAAACTTTTAAAACCCAAAAAATATCTAAAACACATTAAAACGCTAAAAAACATAAAACCCTGAAAATCCCCAAAACCCTTAAAAATCATAAAATCCCAATCAAAATCCATAGAAATCCCTAAAAATATAAAAACTACAAAAACCATGAAAACCACTAAGAAAAATTTTAAAACTAAAAAACACATGAATGCCCTAGGAAACATTAAAAAACATGAAGAACCTAAAAATCATAGAAAAAATTAAAACCTATAATTTCTTAAAAACCCATAAAAACCATAAAAACACTAAAAAGATTAAAACCCCATTTAAACCCAAAAAATGATAAAAAAAATCTAAAAACCTTAAAATCCTATATAACTAAAAGTATATAAAACTCAAAAAACAATAAAAAACCCCAAAATTCTTACATAACCTAAAAACCATAATATTCCAAAAAAGGCATTGAGAATCTCTAAAAATCTAAAATACACGAAAATACTAAAAACATTAAAACCCATAAAATATTAAAATACATAAACCCAAAAAACCACTAAAATGTCTAAAAACCTGTTATAACACTAAAATGATTAAAAAATCTAAAAACCCATAAACCCTAAAAACTCAATGAAACCTAAAATGTCAAAAAAATACCATAAAAACTCAAAATCCTGATGAACTCTAAAAACCATAAAATTCATAAAAATTAACTAAAAAAACAATCAAACATAAAACCTTTAATAACCCTATAAACCCTTATAAATCCTAAAACCTATAAAAAATATAAATCCCTAAAACCCTAAAAAATCCATGAAACCAAAAAAAAGTCAACCTTAAAAACCCTAAAAAATCTGTAAAAACTCTGAAAAATATAAATTCCTAAAAAAGACCGAAAATTCCTAAAAAATGAAAAAATACTAAAAACCTGAAATACTCTTAGAAAACCATAAACACATAAAAGAACATAAACCCCCTAAAACACTCAAAGTCCTAAAAACCTTAAAAATAATATAAAAACACTAAAACACTTGAAAATAATAAAACCCCCTAAAAACATTTTAAAACTATAAAACTACATAAAACCATTATAAAAATAAAAAATACAAAAACCCTTTAAACTCATAAAAAGATAACAAAACTCTAAAAAAATTAAAAATATGTAAAACTTAAAAAATTTATAAAAAGAAAAAAATAAACATTATAACCTTAATACCCTCAAAATTGCTAAAAACCATAAAATATAATGAAAATCCCAAAAATTCTAAAAAATTCCTACAAATGTAAAAAACCCTAAAAACCCAAAGAAACAAAATACACATATCCCCCATAAAAACCAAAAAAACAACAAAAAACCCTAAAAACCCTAAAAACAAAAAACCATAACAATCATAAAAACCCATAAAACCCCAAAAAACTTAAAAACCCAAAAAACTCATAAAAACCCTAAAAACCTATAAAATCTATAAAAATTATTTAAACCCCAAAAAACAAGAAAATTTTTTATAAACATTTAAAACCGTAAAAACCAAAAAAACAAAAAAAACCCAAAAAAACATAAAAACCATAAAAACTCAAAAATCATCAAAAATCACTAAAAACATTAAATATCATAAATATCATAAAAAATACTTAAATCACACAAAATTAAAAACCACTAAAATCCTCTTAAACCCTCAAAATCCTTAATTACCTAAAAAATTGACAACCCCTAAAAGACCTAAAAAAACTCAAAAAAACCTAAAAAGCTATAAATTGACAAAAAAACCATAAAACACCCAAACTCTAAAAACATAAAAATTGCATAAAAACACTGAAAAATTCCAAAATAACTCTATACACCATTTAGAACCATAATGAGTTAAAAACATTAAAAACCTTAACGATAATATAACTAAAAAAACCTAAAAACCCCAAAAATCCATGAATTCCCAAAAACCTTAAAAACATGAAAAATCCCACAAACACCCTAAAAAGGTAAAAATACTCTAAAAATACTAAATAAAACCTTAAAAAACTAAAAACACATAAAAACCCACAAAACATAAAATCTATAAACCCTAAAACAATAAAAATATATAAAATCCATAAAAACCGTAAAAACCAAATAAAAATTCAAAAAGACCCTATAAATCCATAGAAAAATAAATAAAATCCCTAAAAACCCATATAAAAACCATAAAAACCAAAAAAAAAACAAATTAAACCCTTAAAAACCATAAAACCCTTAAAACCTTAAAAACCTTAAAAAGCCTAAAAACCCCATAAAACAGATGACATACACTCAAATCTCTAAAAATGATTTAATCCATTTAAACCCCTAAAAATGTTAAAAAACTCTAAAAATCCTGAAATTCCCTAAAAAATCACAAAAAAACCTAAATGCACAAAAGAAACTATAAAAACCCTAAAACCCCAAATACCTATAAAATACCTAGAAACCCTAAAATCAATAAAAACCCTAAAAACTGAAAATTCATTACCAATGTAAAAAAAATACTAAAAAACATGATTTAACCTAAGAAAACCTTAAAACCATGAAAAAAAACCCTAAAAACCATTAAATTGCTAAAAACACTAAAAACCCATTAAATCTCTAAAAACCCAAAAAACCCTCAAAAACCTAGAAATCTGAAAAACATAAAAATAATAAAAAATCCTCAAAATTTTAAAAACACTAAAAACCATAAAAATCCTAAGAAATCTTTAAAAACATGAAACAACTAAAATGATTAAAAAACTAAAAAAGATAAATTTATTAAATCCATAAAAGGCCTTAATAACCGTAAAAAAAACATAAACCCCACAAACCCCTAAAAATGTTAAATAACCAATAAAACCCTAAAACCCACTAAAAACATAAAAAACCCTTTAAACCCATAAAATTATTAAAAAACAAAAAAAAAACAATAGAAATCATTTAAAACTAAAAAAACATAAAAATCCATAAATACCATAAATACCCTAAAACCCCTTAAAACCCTAAAAACCAAAAAATCCCTAAAACACTAAAAACTATAAAAATTAAAAAAAACCCCTAAAAATCCCTAAAATGTTTAAAACCCTAAAAGCATTTAAAATAATAATAAATAACATAAAAACCTAAAGACACTTAAAACCCCTAAAAACATTAAAATTCTAAAAAATATAAAACCAATAAAACCGTAAAAACCCTAATATCCATAAAAAACTAAAAAACCACTAAAAACTCTAAAAAAATTTAATCTCATAAAAATTCTTAAAAACTATATAAAAATTAAAAATCCTAAAAACCATAATTTCTTAATAACCCTAAAATCCCTAAAAATGAAAAAATCCCCCAAAACCCTGAAACCCCCAAGGAAAACCTTGAAAACCTAAAAAAAACATAAAACCTTAAAAACAATTAAAACCCCTAAAAGAATACACAAATATTAAACCCCCCAAAAACATAAAAAAACCTAAAAAACCCTACAAACCCTCAAAATCCAAAAAACTGTTAAAATATTTAAAATACCAAAAATTCTTTAAATTTCCATTAATGAAAAAAGCAGGTAAAAACCATAAATACTCTTATTAAAAGAATAAAAACTTAAAACCATTAAAACCCCTTAGAATATAGAAAATTATAAAAATCCTATAATCCCTAAAAGACCCTTACCCTGGAGCCCCTTAAAAACCATACAACCCATAAAAATCTTAAAAACCCTAAAAAGTTATAAAAACACTTAAAACCAACTAAAACTCCTAAAAACCCATTAAAATAGAAAAAAAGTAAAAATACTATAAAATATTAAATCCCAAAACACTCAAAAAACCACAAAAAACCCAAAAAAAATATAAAAACACTAAACAATCTAAAAACCCTCAAAATCATTAAAAACCCTAAAATTTTAAAAAATACTAACAAATTACTAAACATACCAAAAAATATAAAAAACATTAAAAAACATGAATATTAAAAAAAACTAAATACACTTCAAACCCCTCAAAATGTAAAAACAATACAAATCATTAAAAACCACTAACCCCCACCCCTAAAAAAATTCTCTAAAAACCATGAAAATATTAAAAAATCACTAAAATTCATAAAATAAACAAAAACCCTAAAAATCCTTAAAAATAAAAGATAACCTTAAACACCTCAAATTTGTTAAAACACCTAAAAACCTAAAGACCAAAAAAACCCTAAAAACCACCCAAAAGATCCAATAAATCCCTTAAAAATATAAAACTCCTAATAACCACTATAAACTCTAAAAACACATTAATACCCCACAAAATGTAAAAAAAATATAAAAACACATAAAATCCCAAAAACACAAAAAGCAACCTGATAACTAAAAAACCATAAAACCCCAAAACACAAAAAACCCTAAAAACCATAAAAACCTGAAATTGCATAAAAACCATAAAACATCTAAAAATACTTTGAAATCCCAAAAACCACTAAACATAAAAAAACACTAAAACCATAAAAACCCTAAAAACAACTTGAAAAAAATCACTTAAAACCCCACCAAACCATAAAAAAGATAAAACCCCCAAAAAATAAAGAAACCCTAAAATAATAAAAATCCAAAAAACCAAAGAAACCCCCAACAACACTTAAAAACCTGAAAAACTCCTAAAAATTCAATACAACCTCGAATAACCTAAAACGTTTAAAAACACTAAAAGTATTAAAAATAGTAAAAAACTCAAAAAACCCCAAAACCCTAAAATACCATGAAACATTAAAATTCCTAAAAACCTCAACAAACCATAAAAAATCTTAAAAATCCTAAAAATCCCAAAAAATCACAAAAAATATAAAAACCCTTAAAAACCATGACAACCTATAGAAAAACCTTAAAACATAGAAAAGAATTAAATAACCAAAAAAATTCTAAAACACTAGAAAACCAAAAAACTCTAAAAACTCTAAAACCAATAAAAACCATAAATACTCTAAAACCCAAAAAAACTCTAAAAACTCTAAAAACCCTTTAAAATCGTAAAAATGTTTAAAAACTCAAAACAAACATAAAAACCCAAAACCCCCCAATAACACTAAAAAATCCATAAAACCCCACAAAATCACTAAAAACCCTAAAAACCATTAAAAACCTAAAAAATACCTAAAAATAATTAAAACCACTAAAAATAAAAAAAAAACTCAAAAAACCCTAAAAACGTAAATATCCATTAAAACCCTAAAAACTCTAAAAACCTTAAAAACCCTAAAATCCCAATAAATCGAAAAAAACATTAAAAATTTCAACAACCATAAAAACCTTAAAACCCACTATGAAGACATTAAAAACCTAAAAAACCAATAAGCCTAAAAAATCTAAAAACATAAAAAACAAGAAAACACTTACAACCCCTAATAAACGAAAAAATTCCAAAACCCCTAAAAATCCCTAGAAGCTCTAAAACTGCTAAAATCCCAAAAAAAATCCCTAAAACCACAAAAAAACCACAAAATTCTTCAAAATCCCCAAAAATCCTGAAAAATGAAAAAAACCATAAAAACCCTTATAATCCATATAATAAAATTTAAAACCCAAAAAACTAAAAACCCCTGAAAACTATAAAAACACATAAATACCATAAAAAATTAAAAACCCCATTAAATCCCTAATAAATAAATAAAAACTAAAACAACATTTTAATCCCCAAAATTGTTATAAAACTCTAGAAAAACCATAAAAACCATAAAAACAATAAAACGCACTAAAAACATTAAAACCCTTAAAACCCGAAAGAAATAACTAAAAACTCTAAAAACTCTTTAAACCCAAAAGAATGTTAAAAATTATAAAAAAAGAATAAAAACATTAAAAAACCCAAACCCCCCTTAAAACACAATAAATACTAAAACCCATCAAAATCTCTAAAAAGAATAAAATCAATAAAAATCCCCAAAAATAACTAGAAATCCATTAAAAAGTAAAAAACTCTACAAACCGTGAAAATCCATAAGAAAAAATTAAAAACCTATAAACTCTAAAATCCCCTAAAACCCTTAAAACAAATAAAATCCCAAAAAACCCAAAAAACCGCAAAATCCATAAAAACCTTAAAAATATAAAAATACTAAAAATTCCCTAAATATCCATAAACATATAAAAAACTCTAAAATATCTTAAAAGCGTAATAATACTTAGAAACATAAATCACTTAATACCCCTAAAAGAAAAAAACAATTAAAACCCGAACCCCCCTAAAAACACTAAAGATACTTAAAAATCATGAAAACCCCTAAAACCCTTAAAATTACTTATATGCTTCATAACCCCCAAAAAACTAAAATAATAATAAAATACTATAACCACCTAAAATTTTTAAAATCTAAAAAAACGATAAAAGCTCTAATATACTCAAAAAAACATTAAAACCAAAAAATTTAGAAAAATAAAAAAACCCTAAAAAAACTCAAACCCCTCAAAATCTCAAAAAAAACTATAACCCATAGAATTTATAAAAAACCCCTAAAACACCTAAAAATAGAAACCCTCCTAAAAATACTATAAAATATCCAATAAATCCTTAAAAAAATTTGAAAACATTAAACCCCTTAATACCAAAAAAATGCTAAACACCCTAAAAAACCTAAAAACTATAAAAACCATAAATAACCCCTAAAAACCCTAAAACCCCATAAAACATCTTTAAACCACTAATATGTCTAAAAATATTTTTAAGACATGAATTTTTTACAATAAACTCTAGAAAACATTAAAACCCTAAAAAACCTAAAACACTAAAAGTCATTAAAACCCATCCAAATACCAAAAACCCCTAAAAACCATAAAAATCCAAAAAAACCATTGAAAATTTATAAAAACAATAAAAATCCATAAAACTCTTAGAAATCCATTAAAAACTAAACACATAAAGCCCATAAAAAACCTAAAAACTCTGAAATCCTAGAAACCCCTAAAACCCTAAAACCCTAAAAACCATACAAGTTTATAAAACCCCATATAACCCTAAAAACACACAAAAAATCTAAAAAAACACTAAACCCTAAAAATTTAAAATACTCTAAAAAACATTAAAACCCTTAAAATTTAGAAAAATTCTAAAAACCCATAAAACCCCTAAAAACACTAAATAATCCTAAAAGCCACAAATTCTATAGAAAGCCTAAAAACCCAGAAAAATCATAAAATACCCTAAAAATCAATAAAGTTGTAAAAAATCCTAAAAACTAAAAAAACCTATGAAGAACTTAAAAACCAAAAAACACTTAAAGATCCATAAATCATAAAAAAATCTTGAAACCCTAAAACCATAAAAAACCTAAAAACAATAAAAACCACAAAACCCCTAAAAGCCATTGAAAACCTTGAATACTAATAAAATACTAAAAAACCACTAAAATATATAAAAAAAACTTTCAACCTCTAAATTTTTTATAAAATCATAAAAACACATAAATCCCAAAATATTTAAATAATCCTAAAATCACAAAAAGAACAAAAAACAAAAAAACACAAAAAAATTTCAAAATCCCAAAAAAACCCTAAAAAACCATAAAATAATTATAAATAACAAAAAAACATACTAATTTAGAAATATGAAAAATCCCTAAAAACCCTTAAGAAAACATTCAAAAGATAAAAGCATTTAAAACCCCTAAGAACATAACAAAAATAGAAAGTCTAAAAAACCTTGAAAATACCCTAACACCTCAAAACCCCCTAAAAACCATAAAAACCCCTAAAACATTAAAAATCTCAAAAACACATAAAACTCCAAAAAAACACTAAATTTTTTAAAATTAATTTTAACCACTAAAACACTGAAAAATTCTAAAAAACTGTAAAATTGTAAAAAACTCTAAAAAACCCTAAAACCCATAAAAACCCCATAAAAACCCATAAAAACCTTCAAAACCCCAAAAAATTCCAAAAAAACCTATAAAAATCATATTAAATCCCTAAAAATGTAGAATCTCATAAAAGACCAAAAAACATAAGAGATCAAAAAAAACCCTAAAACACTTAAAACCCCAAACAAACCTAAAAACACTAAAAACCCTAAATGAACTCTAAATTTCCAAAAAAAACCCCAAAAAACACTTAAAATATATAAAAACCCTAAAACCCATAAAAATAAAAATAAAACATTCTCCAAAATTCTTTAAAAACGTAGAAACCCGAAAAACCCTGAAAAAATGGAAGAAAACCTTAAAAACCTAAAAACACATAAAACCCCCCATAAAACATAATGAATGTTAAAAACACTTAAAAATAAAAATAATCACACCCCCCAAACCCTAACCCCCCCCCCCCAAAACCCCTAAATAACATAAAACCCTAAAAATACATAAAAAACCTAAAAATAAATTAAAAATCTAAAACCCTGAAAAATAGTAAAAATCCCTAATTGTCCAAAAAAACCATAAAACCCTAAAAACAAAAAATACCATTAAAATCCAAAAAGAACCTAAAAAATCCATAAAAAATTAAAATATTAAAAAAAATAATCACCCCTAAGAAAACATTAAAAATATTAAAAAAAATTAAAACCCCTAAAACAGTAAAAATCATTAAAAACCTGAAATCAATTAAAATAACTAAAAAACCATAAAAACCATAAAAATTCTAAAAAAATCCTAAAAATCACCAAAAACATAAAATACCCAAAAGACCCTGAAACCCCATAAGTAGCCCTTAATGATGTAAAAATAATTAAAAACCCTTAAAACACTTGAAACACATAAAACACTTAAAACACATAAAACAAAAAAAACCTAAAAATTATAATCACCCATAAAAACATTAAAACCCATAAAAACCACTAAAGGCCTTAAAAACCCCAAAAAATGAAAAAAAATTAAAAACCGACTAAAAATTAAAAAAATCCTAAAATCCCAAAAAACTGAAAACCCTTAAAAATGTAAAAACCCCAAAAATCACTAAATACCCTAAGAAATCATAAAAAAATAAAAATAACTAAATACCAAAAAAAACCCCTAAAACCATTAAACCCCCTAAAAACCTATATAAACAAAAAAATCCACTAAATATTATACAAATAATATAAAACAATTAAAAATTGAAAAATATATAAAATCAACAACAAAATAAAAATGCTCTAAAACCCAAAAAATAATAACACCAAAACCTAATAAACTCCTAAAAATATCAAAATATATAAAAATCCAAAATACATTAAAAATAAATAATAATTCCCAAAAATAACCAAAAATATATAAAATCCCATTAATAACTTGAACACCCCTAAGAAAACCATATAAACCTTAAAACACTAAAACACTTAAGAAATATAAATGCTAAAAAGCTAAAAAAACACTAAAAACCCTAAAACCCTTAAAATATTTAAAAACTAAAAAAACATAAAAATCAAAAAATAATCCATAAAAATAATTAAAAACATAATAACCACTAAAAACAAAAAAAACATAATAAATCCATAAAAACCCTAAAACACATAAAACTCCTAAAAACCTAAAAATGATAAAGACTCTAATTTCCCCTGAAAATCATAAAACCCCTAAAACATTAAAAATCATTAAAAATTATAATAAACCTTAAAATAACTAATACTCAAAACCCCTTAAAATACCTATAATCATTAAAAAATGTATTAAAAATTAAGCAGCCTAAAATACTCAAAAAACACCTAAAAACCTTAAAAACCATAAAAACCTATAAAAACCCTCAAAACCCACAAAAATTATAAAGACCCTTTATACACCATAAAATGTTAAAAAAAATATAAAAAACCCTTAAAACTCTAAAAATCTAAAAACCTATACAAACCCAAAAAAACCATAAAACCCATGAATCCCTAAAAACCCAAAACCCGTAAATAAATCTATAAAAACCCTAAAATAGATAAAAATCATAAAATACCTTGAAATCCCAGAAAACATAAAAATCCGAAAAACCATGAAAAAATCGAAGTAAACCGTATAAACCTAAAAACACTTGAACCCCTAAAAACCCAAAAAATTTAAAAAATACTTAAATATCTAAACCCCCCCTAAAACCCCTAAAAATCTTTATGTCCCCCAAAAATCCCTAAAAATCCAATAAATAAGTAAAAATCCATAAAAATTTAAAGAACCCAAAAAAAATTAAAATGCCAATGAATATCGTAATATCCTATAAAAATTTAAACCCCTAAAAAGCAAAAAATTTCTAAGAATCCCCCAAAAAGAAACTAAAAAACCCAAGACCCATAAAAACCACTAAAATCATTTAAAACCACATAAAACCATGAAAAATACACTAAAACCATAAAAAACATTAAAACTCTTGAAATGTTAAAAACTCTTAAAATTCATGAAAACCGTAAAAAAATGAAAAAAAAACCTAAAACCCCCAAAAAAACCCCCATACAATCCAAAAACCCCATATAAATATAAAAATCCCTAAAAATACCAAAAAATGAAAAAACATACTAAAAACACTAAAAATTACATAAAAAATAAAAATAATAAAACCCCAAAAAAACATAATAACACTTAAAACACTAAAAACCATAAAAACCAAAAAAACAATAAAAACCAAAAAACCCAAAAAAGAAAAAAACCCGAAAGAGTACTAAAAAATATAAAACTACTTTAAACTCGTATGAACATTAAAAACTATAAAAACATTATAAAGTTAATAAAATACAAAAAACCTTAACAAAATAAAACCCTAACACCCATAAAAACCCTAACTCCTCAATGTCCCTAAAAAAATTAAAAACCCATAAAAATCATACAAAATACCTAAAAATACCAAAAACAATAAAAAAAACCCAATGACCCTGAACACCTCTAAGAAATCCTTACAAACCTAAGAACACATAATTCCTCTAAAAATCTAAAAATGATTAAAACCCTCTAAACCCTAAAAATCCTAAAAAGACTATCGACCCTAAAAATCCTTAAAACTACTAAAAATTATAAAATTCAAAAAAAATCCCTAAAAATAAATAAACACATAAGCACCCCTAATAAACTAGAACGACCCTAATATAACCCTAAATCCCTAAAGAAACTAAAACCCCTAAAAACCTGACAAATGCTAAAAAACCTAAAAAACCAAAAAGGCATTAAAACCCCTTAACCCCATTAAAACCAATAAAGTCCATAAAAAAATAAAACCATACAATTCAATAAAATAAATGTTATAGTTTTAAACAAATAAAATACTTTCAAAACTCTAGAAAAAAAATTAAACCACTAAGAATCTCAAAAATCCCTAAAAACCAAAAAAACCATAAAACCCTAAAACCTCAAAAAATCCCTTAAAACCAAAAAAACCATAAAACCCTAAAACCTCAAAAAAGCCCTAAAAACATAAAAACCCAAAAATCTCCAAAATCCACTTAAAAATCATTAAAATATAAAAACTTTTAAAACCCCAAAAATATCTAAAACACATTAAAACGCTAAAAAACATAAAACCCTCAAAATCCCCCAAACCCTTAAAAATCATAAAATCCCAATCAAAATCCATAGAAATCCCTAAAAATATAAAAACTATAAAAACCATGAAAACCACTAAGAAAAATCTTAAAACTAAAAAACACATGAATGCCCTAGGAAACATTAAAAAGCATGAAGAACCTAAAAATCATAGAAAAAATTAAAACCTATAAATTCTTAAAAACCCATAAAAACCATACAAACACTAAAAAAATTAAAACCCCATTTAAACCCAAAAAATGTTAAAAAAATCTAAAAACCTAAAAATCCTATATAACTAAAAGTATATAAAACCCAAAAAACAAAAAAAAACCCCAAAATTCGTACATAACCTAAAAACCATAATATTCCAAAAAAGGCATTGAGAATCTCTAAAAATCTAAAATACACGAAAATCCTAAAAACATTAAAACCCATAAAACATTAAAATACATAAACCCAAAAAACCACTAAAATATCTAAAAACCTGTTATAACACTAAAATGATTAAAAAAATCTAAAAACCCATAAACCCTAAAAACTCAATGAAACCTAAAATGTCGAAAAATACCATAAAAACTCAAAATCCTGATGAACTCTTAAAACCATAAAATTCTTAAAAATTAACTAAAAAACAATCAAACATAAAACCTTTAATAACCCTATAAACCCTTATAAATCGTAAAACCTATAAAAAATTTAAACCCCTAAAACCCTAAAAAATCCTTGAAACCAAAAAAAAGTCAACCTTAAAAACACTAAAAAATCTGTAAAAACTCTGAAAAATATAAATTCCTAAAAAAGACCGAAAATTCCTAAAAAATGAAAAAATACTAAAAACCTGAAAAACTCTTAGAAAACCAGAAACACATAAAACAACATAAACCCCCTAAAACACTAAAAGTCCTAAAAACCCTAAAATAATATAAAAACACTAAAACACTTGAAAATAATAAAACCCCCTAAAAACATTTTAAAACTATAAAACTACATAAAACCATTAGAAAAATAAAAAATACAAAAACCCTTTAAACTCATAAAAAGATAACAAAACTCTAAAAAAATTAAAAATATGTAAAACTTAAAAAATTTATAAAAAGAAAAAAATAAACATTATAACCTTAATACCCTCAAAATCGCTAAAAACCATAAAATATAATGAAAATCCCAAAAATTCTAAAAAATTCCAACAAATGTAAAAAACCCTAAAAACCCAAAGAAAAAAATACACATATCCCCCATAAAAACCAAAAAAACCACAAAAAACACTAAAAACCCTAAAAACAAAAAACCCTAACAATCATAAAAACCCATAAAACCCAAAAAACATAAAAACCCAAAAAACTCATAAAAACCCTAAAAACCTATACAATCTATAAAAATTATTTAAACCCCAAAAAACAAGAAATTTTTTTATAAACATTTTAAACCGTAAAAACCAAAAAAACAAAAAAACCCAAAAAAACATAAAAACCATAAAAACTCAAAAATCATCAAAAATCACTAAAAACATTAAATATCATAAATATCATAAAAAATACTTAAATCACACAAAATTAAAAACCACTAAAATCCTCTTAAACACTCAAAATCCCTAATTACCTAAAAAAATTGACAACCCCTAAAAGACCTAAAAAAACTCAAAAAAACCTAAAAAGCTATAAATTGACAGAAAAACCATAAAACACCCAAACTCTAAAAACATAAAAATTGCATAAAAACACTGAAAAATTCCAAAATAACTCTATACACCCTTTAGAACCATAATAAGTTAAAAACATTAAAAACCTTAAAGATAATAAACTAAAAAAAACTTAAAACCCCAAAAATCCATGAATTCCCAAAAACATTAAAAACATAAAAAATCCCACAAACCCCCTAAAAAGGAAAAAAACTCTAAAAAAACTAAATAAAACCTTAAAAAACAAAAAACACATAAAAAACCACAAAACATAAAATCTATAAACCCTAAAACGCTAAAAATATATAAAATCCATAAAAACCGTAAAAAACCAATAAAAATTCAAAAAGTCCCTATAAATCCATAGAAAAATAAATAATATCCCTACAAACCCATATGAAAACCATAAAAACCAAAAAAAACAAACAAATTAAACCCTTAAAAACCATAAAACCCTTAAAAACTTAAAAACCTTAAAAAGCCTAAAAACCCCATAAAACAGATGACATACACTCAAATCTCTAAAAATTCTTTAAACCATTTAAACCCCTAAAAAAGTTAAAAACCTCTAAAAATCCTTAAAATCCCTAAAGAATCACAAAAAAACCTAAATGCACAAAAGAAACTATAAAAACCCTAAAACCCCAAATACCTATAAAATACCTAAAAACCCTAAAATCAATAAAAATCCTAAAAACTGAAAATTCATTACCAATGTAAACAAATACAAAAAAACATGATTTAACCTAAGAAAACCTTAAAACCATGAAAAAACCCTAAAAACCATTTAATTTCTAAAAACACTAAAAATCCATTAAATCTATAAAAACCCAAAATACCCTCAAAAACCTAGAAATCTGAAAAACATAAAAATAATAAAAAATCCTCAAAATTTTAAAAACACTAAAAACCATAAAAATCCTAAGAAATCCTTAAAAACATGAAACAACTAAAATGATTAAAAAACTAAAAAAGATAAATTTATTAAATCCATAAAAGGCCTTAATAACCGTAAAAAAAACATAAACCCCACAAACCCCTAAAAATGTTAAATAACCAATAAACCCTAAAACCCACTAAAAATTCAAAAAACCCTTTAAACCCATAAAATTATTAAAAAAAAAAACAATAGAAATCATTTAAAACTAAAAAAACATAAAAATGCATAAATACCATAAATACCCTAAAACCCCTTAAAACCCTAAAAACCAAAAAATCCCCAAAACACTAAAAACTAAAAAAATTCAAAAAAAACCCCTAAAAATCCCTAAAATGTATAAAACCCTAAAACCATTTAAAAATATAATAAATAACATAAAAACCTAAAGACACTTAAAACCCCTAAAAACATTAAAATGCTAAAAAATATAAAACCAATAAAACCGTAAAAACCCTAAAATCCATAAAAAAACTAAAAAACCACTAAAAACTCTAAAAAACATTTAATCTCATAAAAATTCTTAAAAACTATATAAAAATTAAAAATCCTAAAAACCATAATTTCTTAATAACCCTAAAATCCCTAAAAATGAAAAAATCCCCCAAAACCCTGAAACCCCCAAGGAAAACCTTGAAAACCTAAAAAAACATAAAGCCTTAAAAACAATTAAAACCCCTAAAAGAATACACAAATATTAAACCCCCCAAAAACATTAAAAAACCAAAAAAACCCTACAAACCCTCAAAATCCTAAAAACTGTCAAAATATTTAAAATACCAAAAATTCCTTAAATTTCCATTAATGAAAAAAGCAGGTGAAAACCATAAATACTCCTATTAAAAGCATAAAAACTTAAAAGCATTAAAACCCCTTAGAATATAGAAAATTATAAAAACACTATGATCCCTAAAATACCCTTACCCTGGAGCCCCTTAAAAACCATACAACCCATAAAAATCTTAAAAACCCTAAAAAGTTATAAAAACACTTAAAACCAACTAAAACCCCTAAAAACCCATTAAAATAAAAAAAAACGTAAAAATACTATAAAATATTAAATCCCAAAACACTCAAAAAACCACAAAAAACCCAAAAAAAATAAAAACACTAAACAATCTAAAAACCCAAAAACCCTCAAAATCATTAAAAACCCTAAAATTTCAAAAAATACTAAAAAATTACTAAACATACCAACAAATATAAAAAACATTAAAAAACATGAATATTAAAAAAAAACTAAACACACTTCAAACCCCTCAAAATGTAAAAACAATACAAATCCTTAAAAACCACTAACCCCCACCCCTAAAAAATTCTCTAAAAACCATGAAAATATTAAAAAAGCACTAAAATTCATAAAATAAATAAAAACCCTAAAAATCCTTAAAAATAAATGATAACCTTAAACACCTCAAATTTGTTAAAACACCTAAAAACCTAAAAACCAAATAAACCCTAAAACCACCCAAAAGATCCAATAAATCCCTTAAAAAATATAAAACTCCTAATAACCACTATAAACTCTAAAAACACATTAATACCCCACAAAATGTTAAAAAAATATAAAAACACATAAAATCCCAAAAACACAAAAAGCAACCTGATAACTAAAAAACCATAAAACCCCAAAACACTAAAAACCCTAAAAACCATAAAAACCTGAAATTACATAAAAACCCTAAAACATCTAAAAATACTATGAAATCCCAAAAACCACTAAAAATAAAAAAACACTAAAACCATAAAAACCCTAAAAACAACTTGAAAAAAATCACTTAAAACCCCACCAAACCATAAAAAAGATAAAACCCCCAAAAAATAAAAAAACCCTAAAATAATAAAAATCCAAAAAACCAAAGAAACCCCCAACAACACTTAAAAACCTGAAAAACTCCTAAAAAATCAATACAACCTCGAATAACCTAAAACGTTTAAAAACACTAAAAGTATTAAAAATAGTAAAAAACTCAAAAAACCCCAAAACCCTAAAATACCATGAAACATTAAAATTCCTAAAAACCTCAACAAACCATAAAAAATCTTAAAAATCCTAAAAATCCCAAAAAATCCCAAAAAATATAAAAACCCTTAAACACCTTGACAACCTATAGAAAAACCTTAAAACATAGAAAAGAATTAAATAACCATTAAAATTCTAAAACACTAGAAAACCAAAAAACTCTAAAAACTCTAAAAACCCTTTAAAATTGTAAAAATGTTTAAAAACTCAAAACAAACATAAAAACCCAAAAACCCCCCAATAACACTAAAAAATCCATAAAACCCCACAAAATCACTAAAAATTCTAAAAATCATTAAAAACCTAAAAAATACCTAAAAATAATTAAAACCACTAAAAATATAAAAAAACTCAAAAAACCCTAAAAAACGTAAATATCCATTAAAACCCTAAAAACTCTAAAAACCTTAAAAACCATAAAATCCCAATAAATCGATAAAAACATTAAACATTTCAACAACCATAAAAATCTTAAAACCCACTATGAAGACATTAAAAACCTAAAAAACCAATAAGCCTAAAAAATCTAAAAACATAAAAAACAAGAAAACACTTACAACCCCTAATAAAAGAAAAAATTCCAAAACCCCTAAAAATCCATAGAAGCTCTAAAACTGCTAAAATCCCAAAAAAATCCCTAAAACCACAAAAAAACCACAAAATTCTTCAAAATCCCCAAAAATCCTGAAAAATGAAAAAAACCATAAAAACCCTTATAATCCAAATAATAAAATTTAAAACCCAAAAAAACTAAAAACCCCTGAAAACTATAAAAAAACATAAATACCATAAAAAAATTGAAAACCCCATTAAATCCCTAATAAATAAATAAAAACTAAAACAACATTTTAATCCCCAAAATTGTTATAAAACTCTAGAAAAACCATAAAAACCATAAAACGCACTAAAAATATTAAAACCCTTAAAACCCCAAAGAAATAACTAAAAACTCTAAAAACTCTTTAAACCCAAAAGAATGTTAAAAATTATAAAAAAAAGAATAAAAACATTAAAAAACCCAAACCCCCCTTAAAACACAATAAATACTAAAACCCATCAAAATCTCTAAAAAGAATAAAATCAATAAAAATCCCCAAAAATACCTAGAAATCCATTAAAAAGTAAAAAAATCTACAAACCATGAAAATCCATAAGAAAAAATTAAAAACCTATAAACTCTAAAATCCCCTAAAACCCTTAAAACAGATAAAATCCCAAAAAACCAAAAAACCGCAAAATCCATAAAAACCTTAAAAAATATAAAAATACGAAAAATTCCCTAAATATCCATAAACATATAAAAAAATATAAAATATCTTAAAAGAGTAATAATCCTTAGAAACATAAATCACTTAATACCCCTAAAAGCAAAAAAAATTAAAACCTGAACCCCCCTAAAAACACTAAAGATAGTTAAAAATCATGAAACCCCCTAAAACCCTTAAAATTACTAATATGCTTCATAACCCCCAAAAAACTAAAATAATAATAAAATACTATAACCACCTAAAGATATTAAAATCTAAAAAAACGACAAAAGCTCTAATATACTCAAAAATACCTTAAAACCAAAAAAATTTGAAAAATAAAAAAACCCTAAAAAAACTCAAACCCCTCAAAATCTCAAAAAAAAAACTATAACCCATAGAATTTATAAAAAACCCCTAAAACACTTAAAAATATAACCCCCCCTAAAAATACTATAAAATTTCCAATAAATCCTTAAAAATTTTTGAAAACATTAAACCCCTTAGTACCAAAAAAATGCTAAACACCCTAAAAAACCTAAAAACCATAAAAACCATAAATAACCCCTAAAAAACCCTAAAACCCCATAAAACATCTTTTAACCACTAATATGGCTAAAAATACTTTTAAGACATGAATTTTTTACAATAAACTCTAAAAAACATTAAAACCCTAAAAAACCTAAAACACTAAAAGTCATTAAAACCCATCCAAATACCAAAAACCCCTAAAAACCATAAAAATCCAAAAAAACCATTGAAAATTTATAAAAACAATAAAAAACCATAAAACTCTTAGAAAACCATTAAAAACTAAACCCATAAAGCCCATAAAAAACCTAAAAACTCTGAAATACTAGAAACCCCTAAAACCCTAAAACCCTAAAAACCATACAAGTTTATAAAACCCCATATAACCCTAAAAACACACAAACAATCTAAAAAAACACTAAACCCTAAAAATTTAAAATACTCTAAAAAACATTAAAACCCTTAAAATTTAGAAAAATTCTAAAAACCCATAAAACCCCAAAAAACACTCAATAATCCTAAAAGCCACAAATTCTATAGAAAGCCTAAAAACCCAGAAAAATCATTAAATACCCTAAAAATCAATAAAATTGTAAAAAATCCTAAAAACTAAAAAAACCTATGAAGAACTTAAAAACCAAAAAACACTTAATGATCCATAAATCATAAAAAAAGCTTGAAACCCTAAAACCATAAAAAACCTAAAAACAATAAAAACCACAAAACCCCTAAAAGCCATTGAAAACCTTGAATACTAATAAAATACTAAAAAACCACTAAAATATATAAAAAAACTTTCAACCTATAAATTTTTTATAAAATCATAAAAACCCATAAATCCCTAAATATTTAAATAAACCTAAAATCACAAAAAGAACAAAAAACAAAAAAACACAAAAAAATTTCAAAATCCCAAAAAAACCCTAAAAACCATAAAATAATTATAAATAACAAAAAAACATACTAATTTAGAAATATGAAAAATCCCTAAAAACCCTTATGAAAACATTCAAAATATAAAAGCACTTAAAACCCCTAAGAACATAACAAAAATAGAAAATCTAAAAAACCTTGAAAATACCCTAACACCTCAAAACCCCCTAAAACATTAAAAATCTCAAAAACACATAAAACTCCAAAAAACCACTAAATTTTTTAAAATTAATTTTAACCACTAAAACACTGACAAATTCTAAAAAACCATAAAATTGTAAAAAACTCTAAAAAACCCTAAAACCCAAAAAAACCCCATAAACCCATAAAAACCTTCAAAACCCCAAAAAATTCCAAAAAAAACCTATAAAAATCATATTAAATCCCTAAAAATGTAGAATCTCATAAAAGACCAAAAAACATAAGAGAACATAAAAACCCTAAAACACTTAAAACCCCAAACAAACCTAAAAACACTAAAAACCCTAAATGAACTCTAAAATTCCAAAAAAAAAACCCCAAAAAACACTTAAAATATATAAAAACCCTAAAACCCATAAAAATAAAAATAAAACATTCTCCAAAATTCCCTAAAAACATAGAAACCTGAAAAACCCTGAAAAAATGGAAGAAAACCTTAAAAACCTAAAGACACATAAAACCCCCCATAAAACATAAAGAATGTTAAAAACACTTAAAAATAAAAATAACCTCACACCCCAAACCCTAACCCCCCCCCAAACCCCTAAATAACATAAAACCCTAAAAACACATAAAAACCCTAAAAATAACTTAAAAATCTAAAACCCTGAAAAATAGTAAAAATCCTTAATTGTCCAAAAAAACCATAAAACCCTAAAAACAAAAAATACCATTAAAATCCAAAAAGAACCTAAAAAATCCATAAAAATTAAAAATATTAAAAAAAATCACCCCTAATAAAACATTAAAAATATTAAAAAAAATTAAAACCCCTAAAACAGTAAAAATCATTAAAAACCTGAAATCAATTAAAATAACTAAAAACCCCTAAAAACCATAAAAATTATAAAAAAATCATAAAAATCACCAAAAACATAAAATACCCAAAAGACCCTGAAACCCCATAAGTAGCCCTTAATGATGTAAAAATAATTAAAAACCCTTAAAACACTTGAAACACATAAAACACTTAAAACACTTAAAACAAAAAAAACCTAAAAATTATAATCACCCATAAAACCCTTAAAACCCATAAAAACCACTAAAGGCCTTAAAAACCCAAAAAAATGAAAAAAAATTAAAAACCGACTAAAAATTAAAAAATCATAAAATCCCAAAAAACTGAAAACCCTTAAAAATGAAAAAACCCTAAAAATCACTAAATACCCTAAGAAATCATAAAAAAAATAAAAATAACTAACTACCAAAAAAACCCCTAAAACCATTAAACCCCCTAAAAACCTATATAAACTAAAAAATCCACTAAATATTATACAAATAATTTAAAAAAATTAAAAATTGAAAAATATAAAAAATCAAAAAATAAAAATAAAAAAGCTCTAAAACCCAAAAAATAATAACACCAAAACCTAAAAAACTCATAAAAATATCAAATTATATAAAAATCCAAAATACATTAAAAATAAATAATAATTCCCAAAAATAACCAAAAATATATAAAATCCCATTAATAACTTGAACACCCCTAAGAAAACCATATAAACCTTAAAACACTAAAACACCTAAGAAATATAAATGCTAAAAAGCTAAAAAAACACTAAAAACCCTAAAACCCTTAAAATATTTAAAAACTAAAAAAACATAAAAATCCAAAAATAATCCATAAAAATAATTAAAAACATAATAACCACTAAAAACAAAAAAAACATAATAAATCCATAAAAACCCTAAAACACATAAAACTCCTAAAAACCTAAAAATGATAAAGAATCTAATTTCCCCTGAAAATCATAAAACCCCTAAAACATTAAAAATCATTAAAAATTATAATAAACCTTAAAATAACTAATACTCAAAACCCCTTAAAATACCTATAATCATTAAAAAATGTATAAAACATTAAGCAACCTAAAATACTCAAAAAAACACCTAAAAACCTTAAAAACCATAAAAACCTATAAAAACCCTCAAAACTCACAAAAATTATAAAGACACTTTATACACCATAAAATGTTAAAAAAATATAAAAAACCCTTAAAACTCTAAAAATCTAAAAACCTATACAAACCCAAAAAAAACCATAAAACCCATGAATCCCTAAAAACCCAAAACCCGTAAATAAATCTATAAAAACCCTAAAATACATAAAAATCATTAAATACCTTGAAATCCCAGAAAACATAAAAATCCAAAAAACCATGAAAAAATCGAAGTAAACCGTATAAACCTAAAAACACTTGAACCGCTAAAAACCCAAAAAATTTAAAAAATACTTAAATATCCAACCCCCCCTAAAACCCCTAAAAATCTTTATGTCCCCCAAAAATCCCTAAAAATCCAAAAAATAAGTAAAAATCGATAAAAATTTAAAGAACCCAAAAAAAATTAAAATGCAAATGAATATCATAATATCCTATAAAAATTTAAACCCCAAAAAAGCAAAAAATTTCTAAGAATCCCCCAAAAAGAAACTAAAACACCCAAGACCCATAAAAACCACTAAAATCCTTTAAAACAACATAAAACCACGAAAAATACACTAAAACCATAAAAAACATTAAAACTCTTGAAATGTTAAAAACTCTTAAAATTCATGAAAACCGTAAAAAACTGGAAAAAAAACCTAAAACCCCCAAAAAAACCCCATACAATCCAAAAACCCCATATAAATAAAAAAATCCCTAAAAATACCAAAAAATGAAAAAACACACTAAAAACACTAAAAATTACTTAAAAAATAAAAAATAATAAAACCCCAAAAAAACATAATAACACTTAAAACACTAAAAACCATTAAAACCAAAAAAACAATAAAAACCAAAAAACCCTAAAACCTTAAAAACCCAAAAAAGATAAAAACCCGAAAGAGTACTAAAAAATATAAAACCACTTTAAACTCGTACGAAAATTAAAAACTATAAAAACATTATAAGGTTAATAAAATACAAAAAACCTTAACAAAATAAACCCCTAACACCCCTAAAAACCCAAACTCCTCAATGTCCCTAAAAAAATTAAAAACCCATAAAAATCATACAAAATACCTAAAAATACCAAATACAATGAAAAAACCCAATGACCCTGAACACCCCTAAGAAATCCTTACAAACCTAAGAACACATAATGCCTCTAAAAATCTAAAAATGATTAAAACCCTCTAAACCCTAAAAATCCTAAAAAGACTATCGACCCAAAAAATCCCTAAAACTACTAAAAATTATAAAATTCGAAAAAAATCCCTAAAAATAAATAAACACATAAGCACCCCTAATAAACTAGAACGACCCTAATATAACCTTAAATCCCTAAAAAAACTAAAACCCCTAAAAACCTGACAAATGCTAAAAAACCTAAAAAACCAAAAAGACATTAAAACCCCTTAACCCCATTAAAACCAATAAAGTCCATAAAAATAAATAAAACCATAAAATTCACTAAAATAAATGTTATAGTTTTAAACAAATAAAAAACTTTCAAAACTCTAGAAAAAAAATTAAACCACTAAGAATCTCAAAAATCCCTAAAAACCATAAAACCCTAAAACCTCAAAAAATCCCTTAAAACCCAAAAAACCAAAAAACCCTAAAACCTCAAAAAATCCCTAAAAACATAAAAACCCAAAAATCTCCAAAATCCACTTAAAAATCATTAAAATATAAAAACTTTTAAAACCTCGAAAATATCTAAAACACATTAAAACGCTAAAAAACATAAAACCCTCAAAATCCCCCAAACCCTTAAAAATCATAAAATCCCAATCAAAATCCATAGAAATCCCTAAAAATATAAAAACTATAAAAACCTTGAAAACCACTAAGAAAACTTTTTAAAACTAAAAAACATATGAAAACCCTAGTAAACACTAAAAAACATAAAGAACCTAAAAATCATAGAAAAAACTAAAACCTATAAAATCTTAAAAACCCATAAAAACCATAAAAACACTAAAACGATTAAAACCCCATTTAAACCCAAAAAATGTTAAAAAAATCTAAAAACCTTAAAATCCTATATAACTAAAAGTACATAAAACCCAAAAAAACAATAAAAACCCCAAAATCCCTACAAAACCTAAAAACCATAATATTCCAAAAAAGGCACTGATAATCTCTAAAAATATAAAAAAAACTAAAATATATGAAAATCCTAAAAACAGTAAAACCCATAAAACATTAAAATACCTAATCCCAAAAAACCACAAAAATGTCTAAAAACATGTTATAACACTAAAATGATTAAAAAATATAAAAACCCATAAAACCTAAAAACTCAAATAAAAACCTAAAATGTCAAAAAATACCACAAAAACTCAAAATCCTGAAGAACTCTAAAAACCATAAAATTCTTAAAAATTAACTAAAAAAACTATCATACATAAAACCTTTAATAACCCTATAAACCCTTATAAATCCTAAAAACCTATAAAAAATTTAAACCCCTAAAACCCTAAAAAATCCTTGAAACCAATAAAAAAGGTCAACCTTAAAAACCCTAAAAAATATGTAAATACTCTGAAAAATATAAATTCCTAAAAAAGACAAAAAATTCCTAAAAAATGAAAAAATACTAAAAACCTAAAAAACTCTTAGAAAACCATAATCACATAAAAGAACATAAACCCCCTAAAACACTAAATGTCCTAAAAACCCTAAAATAATATAAAAACACTAAAACACCTGAAAATAATAAAACCCCCTAAAAAGATTTTAAAACTATAAAACTACATAAAACCATTAAAAAAATAAAAAATACAAAAACCATTTAAACTCAAATAAAGATAAAAAAACTCTAAAAAATTAAAAAAAATATAAAACTTAAAAAATTTATAAAAAGAAAAAAATAAACATTATAACCATAATACCCTCAAAATTGATAAAAACCATAAAATATAATGAAAATCCCAAAAAATTCTAAAAAATTCCTACAAATGTAAAAAAACCCTAAAAATACAAAGAAAAAAATACACATAAACCCCCATATAATCCAAAAAAAAAACCACAAAAAACCCTAAAAACCCTAAAAACCCTAAAAACAAAAAAACCTAAAAACCATAAAAACCCATAAAACCCCAAAAAACTTAAAAACCCAAAAAACTCATAAAAACCCTAAAAACCAATAAAATCTATAAAATTTATTTAAACCCCAAAAAACAAGAAATTTTTTTATAAACATTTAAAACCGTAAAAACTAAAAAAACCCAAAAAACATAAAATCCATAAAAACTCAAAAATCTTCAAGAATCACTAAAAACATTAAATATCATAAATATCATAAAAAATAATTAAATCATAAAAAATTAAAAACCTCTAAAATCATCTTAAACCCTCAAAATCCTTAATTACCTAAAAAATCTGACAACCCCTAAAAGACCTAAAAAAACTCAAAAAAAACCTAAAAAGCTATAAATTGTCAAAAAAAACCATAAAACACCCAAACTCTAAAAACATAAAAATTGCATAAAAACACTAAAAAAATCCAAAAAACTCTATACACCCTTTAGAACCATAATGACTTAAAAACATTAAAAACCTTAAAGATAATAAAACTAAACAAAACCTAAAACCCACAAAAATCCATGAATTCCCAAAAACCTTAAAAACCATAAAAAAAATCCCTCAAACCCTACAAAAATGTAAAAAACCCTAAAAATACTAAATAAAACCTTAAAAAACTAAAAACACATAAAAAACCACAATACATAAAATCTATAATCCCTAAAATTCTAAAAATCCATAAAATCCATAAAAACCCTAAAAACCAATAAAAATTCAAAAAGTCCCTATAAATCCATTGAAAAATAAATACAATCCCTACAAACCCATATAAAAACCATAAAAACCACAAAAAAACAAATTGAACCCTTAAAAACCATAAACCCTTAAAAACCATAAAAACCTTAAAGGCCTAAAAACCCCATAAAAAAGATGACATACACTCAAATCTCTAAAAATGATTTAAACCATTTAAACCCCTAAAAATGTTAAAAAACACTAAAAATCCTTAAAATTGCTAAAAAATAAAAAATAAACCTAAATGCACAAAAGAAACTATAAAAACCCTAAAACCCCAAATACCTATAAAATACCTAGAAACCCTAAAATCAATAAAAATCTTAAAAACTGAAAATTCATTACCAATGTAAAAAAATACAAAAAAACCTGATTTAACCTAAGAAAACCTTAAAACCATGAAAACAAAAAAACCCTAAAAACCTTTAAACTGCTAAAAACACTAAAACCCCATTAAATCTCTGAAAACCCAAAAAACCCCTAAAAAACCTAGAAAACCGAAAAACATAAAAATAATAAAAAATCCTCAAAATGTTAAAAACACTAAAAACCGTAAAAATCCTAAGAAATCATTAAAAACATGAAACAACTAAAATGATTAAAAAACTAAAAAAGATAAATTTATTAAATCCATAAAAGGCCTTAATAAACGAAAAAAAACATAAACCCAACAAACCCCTAAAAATGTTAAATAACCAATAAAACCCTACTAAAAACTCAAAAACCCCTTTAGACCCCTAAAATTATTAAAACCCCAAAAAACAATAGAAAGTATTTAAAACTAAAAAAACATTAAAATCCATAAAAACCATAAATACCCTAAAAACCCTAAATACCCTAAAAACCAAAAAATCCCCAAAACACTAAACACCATAAAAATTCAAAAAAAAATCCCTAAAATCCCTAAAATGATTAAAACCCTAAAACCCATCAAAATAATAATAAATAACATAAAAACCTAAAGACACTTAATACCCCTAAAAACATTAAAATGCTAAAAAATATAAAAACAATAAAATCGTAAAAACCCTAAAATCCATAAAAAAACTAAAAAACCACTAAAAACTCTAAAAAATTTAATCTCATAAAAATTCATAAAAACTATATAAAAATTAAAAATCCTAAAAACCATAATGTATTAATAACCCTAAAATAACTAAAAATGTAAAAATCCACCAAAACCCTGAAATCACCTAGGAAAACCTTGAAAACCTAAAAAAATATAAAAGCTTAAAAAAAATAAAACCCCTAAAAGAATACACAAATATTAAACCCCCCAAAAATAGAAAAAAACCTAAAAAAACCCTACAAACCCTCAAAATCCTAAAAATAGTGAAAATATTTAAAATACCAAAAATTCCTTAAATTTCCATTAATGAAAAAATCAGGTAAAAACCTTAAATACCCTTATTAAAATCATAAAACCATAAAACCATTAAAACCCCTTAGAATATAGAAAATCATAAAAACCCTATGATCCCTAAAAGACCCTTACCCTGGAGCCCCTTAAAACATACAACCCATAAAAACATTAAAAACCCTAAAAAGTTATAAAAACACTTAAAACCAACTAAAAACCCTAAAAGCCCTAAAAACCCTTTAAAACACAAAAAATGTAAAAATACTATAAAATATTAAAACCCAAAACACTCAAAAAACCACAAAAAACCCAAAAAAAATAAAAACACTAAACAATCTAAAAACCCAAAAACCCTCAAAATCATTAAAAACCCTAAAATTTTAAAAAATACTAAAAAATTACTAAACATACCAAAAAAATATAAAAAACATTAAAAACCATGAATACTACAAAAACTAAATGCACTTCAAACACCTCAAAATGTAAAAACAATACAAATCCTTAAAAACCACTACCCCCCACCCCTAAAAAAAATCTCTAAAAACCATGATAATATTAAAAAAGACGAAAATTCATAAAAGAAATAAAAACCCTAAAAATCCTTAAAACAAAAGATAACCTTAAACACCTCAAATTTGTTAAAACACCTAAAAACCTAAAATCCAAAATAACCCTAAAAACCACCCAAAAGACCCAATAAATCCCTTAAAAAATATAAAACCCCTAATAACCACTATAAACTCTAAAAACACATTAATCCCCCACAAAATGATAAAAAATATATAAAAACACATAAAATACCAAAAACACAAAAAGCAACCTGATAACTAAAAAACCATAAAAACCCAAAAACACTAAAAACCCTAAAAACCATAAAAACGTGAAATTACGTAATAACGCTAAAACATCTAAAAATACTATAAAATCCCAAAAAACACTAAAAATGAAAAAAACACTAAAACCATAAAAACCCTAAAAACAACTTGAAAAAATCACTTAAAACCCCACCAAACCATAAAAAAGATAAAACCCCCAAAAAATCAAAAAACCCTAAAATAATAAAAATCCTAAAAACCAAAAAAACCCCAACAACACTTAAAAACCTGAAAAAACTCCTAAAAAATCAAAACAACCTCTAATAACCTAAAACGTTTAAAAACACTAAAAGTATTAAAAATAGTAAAAAACTCAAAAAACCCCAAAACCCTAAAATACCATGAAACATTAAAATTCCTAAAAACCGCAACAAACCATAAAAAATCATAAAAATCCTAAAAATCCAAAAAAATATAAAAACCCTTAAAAACCATGACAACCTACAGAAAACCCATAAAACATAGAAAAGAATTAAATAACCAAAAAAATTCTAAAACACTAGAAAACCAAAAAACTCCAAAAACCCTAAAAACTCTAAAACCAATAAAAACCATAAATACTCTAAAACCCTAAAAAACTCTAAAAACTCTAAAAACCCTTTAAAATCTTAAAAATGTTAAAAAAACTCATAACAAACATAAAAACCCAAAACCCCCCCAAAAACACTAAAAAATCCATAAAACCCCTCAAAATCACTAAAAACCCTAAAAACAATTAAAAACCTAAAAAATACCTAAAAATAATTAAAACCACTAAAAATAAATAAAAAACTCTAAAAACCCTAAAAAACCTAAAATTCCATTAAAACCCTAAAAAATCTAAAAACCCTAAAAACCCTAAAATCCCAATAAATCGATAAAAACCTTAAAAATTCCAAAAACCATCAAAACCTTAAAACCCACTAAGAAGACATTAAAAACCTAAAAAACCAATAAGCCTAAAAAATGAAAAAACCTAAAAAACAAGAAAACACTTACAACCCCTAAAAAATGAAAAAATTCCAAAACCCCTAAAAAACCCTAGAATCCCTAAAACAGCTAAAAGCCCAAAAAAATCCCTAAAACCACAAAAAAAACCCATAAAAATCCTCAACATCCCCAAAAATCCTGAAAAATGAAAAAAACCATAAAAACCCTTATAATCCAAATAAAAAATTTAAAACAAAAAAAACTAAAAACCCCTGAAAACTATAAAAACACATAAATAGCATAAAAAAATTAAAAAAACCATTAAATCCCTAATAAATCAATAAAATATAAAAAAAAATTTAAGCCCCTAAATTGTTATCAAACTCTAGAAAAACCATTAAAACCATAAAAACCATAAAACCCACTAAAAACATTAAAACCCCTAAAACCCCAAAGAAATAACTAAAAACTCTAAAAACTATTTAAACCCAAAATAATGTTAAAAATTATAAAAAAATAATAAAAACATTAAAAAACTCAAACCCCCCTAAAAACACAATAAATACTAAAACCCATCAAAACCTCTAAAAAGAATAAAATCAATAAAAATCCCCAAAAATACATATAAATCCATTAAAAAGTAAAAAACTCTAAAAACCATGAAAATACATAAGAAAAAATTAAAAACCTATAAACTCTAAAATCCCCTAAAACCATTAATACAGATAAAATCCCAAAAAACCCAAAAAACCGCAAAATCCATAAAAACCATAAAAAATATAAAAATACTAAAAATTCCGTAAATATCCATAGACATATAAAAAACTCTAAAATAGATTAAAAGCGTAATAAACCTTAGAAACATAAAACACTCCCTAAAAAGCAAAAAAAAAAATTAAAACCCGAAACCCCCTGAAATCCCTAAAGATACTTAATAATCATGAAAACCCCTAAAACCCTTAAAATTACTAATAAGCTTCATAACCCCCAAAAAACTAAAAAAATAATAAAATACTATAACCACCTAAAAATATTAAAATCTAAAAAAACGATAAAAGCTCTAATATACTCAAAAAAACCTTAAACCCAAAAAATTTAGAAAAATAAAAAAACCCTAAAAAAACTCAAACCCCTCAATATCTCAAAAAAAACTATAACCCATAGAATTTATAAAAAACCCCTAAAACACCTAAAAATAGAAACCCCCTAAAAATCCTATAAAATTTCCTATAAATCCTTAAAAAATTTTGAAAAAATTAAACCCCTTAATACCTAAAAAATGCTAAACACCCTAAAAACCTAAAAACCTTAAAAACCATAAATAACCCCTAAAAACCCTAAAACCCCATAAAACATCTATAAAACACTAATATGTCTAAAAATACTTTTAAGACATGATTTTTTTTACAAAAAAACTCTAAAAAACATTAAAACCCTAACACACTAAAAGTCATTAAAACCCATCCAAATACCAAAAACCCCTAAAAACCATAAAATTTTTAAAAAACCATTGAAAATTTATAAAAACAATAAAAAACCATAAAAATCATAGAAAACCATTAAAAACTAAGCACATAAAGCCCATAAGAAACCAAAAAAATCTGAAAATCCAAAAAACCCCTAAAACCCTAAAACCCTAAATACCATACAGATTTATAAAACCCCATACATCCCTAAAAACACACAAAAAATATAAAAAAACACTAAACCCTAAAAATTTAAAATACTCTAAAAATCATTAAAACCCTTAAAATTTAGAAAAATTCTAAAAACTCATAAAACCGCTAAAAACACTAAAACATCCTAAAAGCCACAAAATCTATAGAAAGCCTAAAAACCCGGAAAAATCATAAAATACCCTAAAAATCAATAAAATTGTAAAAAATCCTAAAAAAACTTGTGAAGAACTTAAAAACCAAAAAACACTTAATGCTCTATAAATCAGAAAAAAAGCTCAAAACCCTAAAACCATAAAAAACCTAAAAATAATAAAAACCACAAAACCCCTAAAAGCCATTGAAAACCTTGAATACTAATAAAATACTAAAAAAACACTAAAATATATAAAAAACCTTTCAACCTATAAATTTTTTATAAAATATTAAAAACCCATAAATCCATAAATATTTAAATAAACCTAAAATCACAAAAAAAAACAAAGAACAAAGAACATTAAAAATTTCAAACTCCCAAAAAAATCCTAGAAAACCATAAAATAAATAAAAATAACAAAAAACATACTAATTTAGAAATAGGAAAAATCCCTAAAAACCCTTAAGAAAACATTTAAAAGATAAAATCACATGAAACCCCTAAAAACCAAACAAAAATAGAAAATCTAAACAACCTTGAAAAGACCCTAACACCTCAAAACCCCCTAAAAACTATAAAAACCCCTAAAACATTAAAAATCTCTAAAACCCATAAAACTCCAAAAAACCACTAAATTTTATAAAATTAATTTTAACCACTAAAACATTGAAAAATTCTACAAAACCATAAAATTGTAAAAAACTCTAAAAAACCCTAAAACCCAAAAAACTAAAAACCTATAAAAACCTTCAAAACCCCAAAAAAATCCAAAAAAACCAATAAAAATCATATTAAATCCCTAAAAATGTAGAATCTCATAAAAGCCCAAAAAACATAAGAGAAAAAAAACCCTAAAACACTTAAAACCCCAAACAAACCTAAAAACCCAAAAAACCCTAAATGAACTCTAAAATTCCAAAAAAATACCCAAAAAACACTTAAAATATATAAAAACCCTAAAACCGATAAAAATAAAAATAAAACATTCTCCAAAATTCCCTAAAAATGTAGAAACCCTAACAACCCTGAAAAAATGGAAGAAAACCTTAAAAACCTAAAGACACATAAACCCCCCCCCCCAAAACCTAAAGAATGTTAAAAACACTAAAAAAATAAAAATAACCTCACCCCCAAACCCCTAAATAACATAAAACCCTAAAAATACATAAAAACCATAAAACCCTAAAAACAAAAAATACCATTAAAATCCAAAAAGAACCTAAAAAATCCATAAAAATTTAAAATATTTAAAAAAATAATCACCCCTAAGAAAACATTAAAAATATTATAAAAATTAAAACCCATAAAACCCTAAAAATCATTAAAAACCTGAAATCAATTAAAATAACTAAAAAAACCCTAAAAACCATAAAAATTCTAAAAAAATCCTAAAAATCACCAAAAACATAAAATACCCAAAAGACCCTGAAACCCCATAAGTAGTCCTTAAAGATGTAAAAATAATTAAAACCCCTTAAAACACTTAGAACACATAAAACACTTAAAACAAAAAAACCTAAAAATGATAATTACCAATAAAAACCTTAAAACCCATAAAAACCACTAAAGATCTTAACAAACCAAAAAATGAAAAAAAATAAAAACCGACTAAAAATTAAAAAATCCTAAAATCCCAAAAAACTGAAAACCCTTAAAAATTAAAAAACCCTAAAAATCACTAAAAAACCTAGGAAATCATAAAAAAAATAAAAATAACTAAATACCAAAAAACCCCCCTAAAACCATTAAACCCCCTAAAACCTATATAAACTAAAAAAATCCACTAAATATTATACAAATAATTTAAAAAAATTGAAAATTGAAAAGTATATAAAATCAAAAAAAAAAATCAGAAAGCACTAAAACCCAAAATATAATAACACCAAAACCCAAAAAACTCCTAAAAATATCAAAATATATAAAAATCCAAAATACATTAAAAATAAAAAATAATTCCCAAAAATAACAAAAAATATATAATATCCCATTAATAAGTTGAACACCCCTAAGAAAACCATAAAAACCTTAAAACCGTAAAACACCTAAGAAATATAAATGCTAAAAATCTAAAAAAACACTAAAAACCCTAAAACCCTTAAAATTATTAAAAACTAAAAAAACATAAAAATCCAAAAATAATCCATAAAAATCATTAAAAACATAATAACCACTAAAACACATAAAACTCCTAAAAACCTAAAAATGATAAAGACTCTAATTTCCCCTGAAAATCATAAAACCCCTAAAACATTTAAAACCATTAAAAATTATAAAAACCCTTAAAATAACTAATACTCAAAACCCCTTAAAATACGTATAATCATTAAAAAATGTAAAAAACATTAAGCAACCTAAAAAACTCAGAAAAACTCTGAAAATCCAAAAAAAAGAAAAAAACCCTAAAACCTCGAAAATTATAAAACCCCTCAAAATCAGTAATCACCCAAAAAACCATAAAATTTCTAAAAGATTTTTAAAAATACATAAAAATTTTAAAAACCCTAAATACCCAATAAATTCCTAAGAAATCCTTACGAACCGAAAAACTTTAAATCCCATAAATAACCAAAAAAATGCTAAAACCCATAAAAACCATTAAAACCCTAAAACCAAAAAAACTAATAAAAACTCTATAACCACTTTAAATGCCTAAACATGTTTAAAAACTATAAAAAACATTTAAAAAATAAATAATAATAATAAAAACCAAACAAAACCATAAATATGTCAAAACTATAAAATCATTAAAACCTCTAAAATCTCTCAAACTTTCTAAAACCCTAAAAACAATAAAAATCCTAAAATATCAAAAACAATCCCTCAAAAGTTAATAAACCCAAAAATAACTGTAAATACTTAATAAAAAGTTTATAACCTAAAACCACTTAAAACTCCAAAAAAATCTAAAAAAGGCTGAAACCCTAAAAAACACTAAAACCCCTTGAAATCCTTAAATCCATAAGAAACCATTAAGAATCACAATAAAGCAATATAAACCATAAAAACCAAAAACCCCATACAAACCTAGTAAAACTCTAAGAAAACCATTAAAAACTAAAAACAATTAAAGTCCCTAAAAACCTAAAAATGCTAAAAAGATTAAAAATAATAAATAACCCTAAAACCGCCACCATAATACTCCTAAAACCTTTAGAGACCCTAAATACCAATAAAATATTAAAAACCCTCTAAATACACTAAATAACCTTTCAACCCCAAAAAAACCTTAACACACTCTAAAAACTCCTAAAAACTCAAAAAACCCTAAATTCCCAAAACTCCAAAACCCCTAAATGACCATAAAACCACTCAAAATCCCTAGAATCCCAAAAAACCCTAAATACAATAAAATTAATAAAAATCCAAAAAAGAACCCTAAATTTAAAAAACTCTGAAAACCATTAAAATCCCATAGAAAACCATAACAACATAAAACCAGTTAACATGCTCAAAACCTAAAAAATTCTAAAAACCATAAACAACACGAAGACCATGAAAATCCAAATAAAGGAATTAAAATCCTTAATAATGTTAAAAACATTCAAAATCTAGAAAACCATATGAAATACATAAAAAACTAAAAACCCTTAAAAACATTAAAAATAAAAAATGATAAAACCCTAAAGACCCTAAAAAGCCTAAAACCCAAAAAATCATAAAATCCTTAAGAACCATAAAAAATGCTAAAACCCATAAAAATCCTAAAAATACATTAAAAACTCTAAATAATTTTTAAATACTAAAAATATAAAAAATATATAAAAATAGTTAAACCCCATAAAATACTAAAAAACCCCTAAAACCCAAAAAATCATAAAAACACTAAAACCCCATTAAATAGTCAAAATCCCTAAAAACCCAAAAAACTGATAAAAACCCTTAAAACACGTAAAAATACCTAAAAAAATAAAAACTGTAAAAACAATGAAAACTATAAGAAAAAAAAATCAACTTTAAACCCCAAAACCCTTATAAATGATAAAAAACCTAAAAACCAAAAACAATCAAAATCCATAAAATCCCTAAGATTCTATAAAATGAAGAAGGCTAAAAAACACTAAATAACATAAGAAAACATTAAAAACATGAATATAGTTAAAACTACTAAAAATACAAAAAATTCTAAAACACACAAAACCCCTAAAAGACCCAAAAAGACTTAATACTCTAAGAATCATAAATAACCTAAAAAATACCTTAAAATAGCTAAAAACATAAAACCCATAAAAACCAAGAAAAACACTTTGAAAACCATAACAACCTAAAAACACATAGAACCACTAAAAAACCTAAAAATCCCAGAAAACCATAAACACTCCTAATACCCTAAAGACCCTAAAAAAATATAAATCTTCAAAACACAAATAAACCAATAAAACATTAAAACCCAACTAAGAACATTAATAACCCTTTAAACCTCTAAATTTTTTAAAAACACTAAAAAACTTAAAACCCTATAAAAAACAATAAAACCATAACAACAAAAAAAATCAAAAAAACCCTAAAAACACGAAAAATAATCTAAATATATAAAAACCCTAAAAAAATTAAACCCCTATAAAATTGCTAAAAGTTCCAAATTACAAAAAGATACTAAAAACCTTGAAAAGCCTCTAAGAAACACATGAAAAAAATAAAAAACATAAACCCCTAAAAACCTAAAGAATATAAAACACATACAAAACCCTAAAATAACTAAAACTGATAAAACAATAAAAACCATAAAATATTTGAAATAACCCATAAAAATCCAAAATACCACTAAAAACACTAAAAAACCTTAAACACAGAAAAACATCAAAAACATTAAAAAACCTTAAAATCCCCAGCTAACTCAAAAAACCATAAACCCTTCAAAGCCCATTAAAACCCTAAAGACCCTAAAAACCCTCAAAATGCCTAAAATTCATAAAAACCATAAAAATCCCAAACAATAACTAAAAACCCTTAAAATCATAAAAAATCATAAAAACCCAGGAAACCCAAAAGAAAACCTTAAAAACTAATAAACACCTTTAACCCCCCAAAAATGAAAAAATAATAAAAACCCTAAAATCCCTAAAAAGGTAAAAAACCATATAAACCATAAAACCCCCTAACAACCATAAAACCCTGCGACCCATCAAAACCATAAAACCCCACTAAAACTGTAAAAATCATTTCAACCCTTAAAAATGATAAAAAATTATAAAAAACATTAAATCCTTCAAAAAACACAAAACCCACAAAAAAACACAAAAAACATAGAGTCCTATGAACTCTAAAAACCCAAAAACCCCTGAAACCCCTAGGGAACCATAAAACCCCATAAAAAGCGAAAAAACAATAAAAATCAATAAAAACATAAAAAATCTTAAAAACAAAAAAAACCCCAAAAAAACATAAAAACCATAAATCACATTAAACATTAAAAACCTAAAAAAACATAAAAAAAGAATCCAAAATACCTAAAAAACTATAGACACACAAAAAACCCTTAAAACCATTGAAATCACTAAAAACAATAAAAACTATAAAATCGTAAAAATCTCAAAAAATGTTTTGAAACATAAAATACACTAAAACCCCATAAAACAATAAGAAAATGTTAAAAACCTAAAAAACCTCTGAAACCCTTTAAATGGTGAAAGCCCTAAAAACCCTATAATTCTATATAAAATGTAAAATCCTCTAAAAATCATGAAAACCACTAAAAACAATAAAAAACTCAAACCACTAAAAACACCTAACAAACTAAGAAATGATTAAATCCAAAAATCCCAAAAATCCCCAAAAATCATTAAATTAATAAAAACATTAAAAGATACCCTTAAAATCCAAAAAGCACAATAAATCTAAAAAAACCTTTAAACCCCTTAAAATGAAAAAATCATTAACAAACCTTTAAATACTCCCAAACCCCATGAAACACAAAGAAAACATAAAACCACTAAAAACCCTAAAAACCCCTAAATACTATCAGATCCTTAAAAAAATAAAAAACCTGAAAAACCTTAAATTGAACTACAAATCCCTAAAAAAATAATAAAATAATAAAAACCCTAAAAACATTAATAAATATATAAAACCCTAAAAAACATAAAACCCTAAAAAAATATAAAAAATACTAAAAACCCTTAAAAACATTAAAAACCCCAAAAAACACAAACAACCATAAAACCATAAAAACCCATAAAAATACATAAACCCCTATGAACTATAAAAAACTTTTAATCCCCTAAAACCATTAAAAACACTAAAAAACGTTAAAACCATTAAAACTAAAAAAATCCCAAATACACCAAAAAACCAAAAAACAATAAAAACCCTCTAAAAACTCTCAATAACTCAAAAACCCAAAAAACCATAAAAACCATAATTTTTTTCTAAAAATTCACAAAAACTTTTAAAAAACCTAAATACCCTAAAAAACCCAATTAAAATATTAAAAACATAAAAATAGGTAAAACTAAAAAAACCTAAAAAACACTAAAAATAATAATACCCTAAAAATCATAAAAACTATAAAATACCTAAAATTATAAAGAAACCCTAGAAAAAAGACGATAAAAACCACAAAAAAAACTCAAAAAACACTTTATAACCTTAAAAAATTTAAAAAATATAAAAACCCTCTATAATCATCCTATAATCTATATAAACACTCAAAATCACTAAACTTTTGGGTGTGGGTCATTTGATCCCTCCACTCCCTTGTATGTAGTGTCTTTTTTCTAATAAATTTTTGGGGCCATGAATAGCCTGACCTCACACCACTTCTACCCAAAAATCCTTAAATACCCTAAAACCCAATAGAAACCCTAAAAACATCTAAAATATCTAAAAACCATTTCAACCCATAAAAAAACTAAAAAACTATAAGAAACCTTAAATAAACTAAAATTCTCAAAAAAAATATATAATCCAAAAAATCTATAAAAACCCTAATAACACTAAAAAATCCTGAAACCCCTCAAAATCTGAAAAAAATTTATAAACCCACATAAAACCACCAAAAATACCCAAAAATCCTTAAAAACAAAAAAACAATAAATATCTTGAAAAAAAAACTAATAAAACATAAAAACCAAAAAACACTTAAATCACCTAAAAATCCTCATAGATGAAAAAATCCCAAAAAAACCAAAAACCCCTAAAAAACTTAAATGCCATCAGAATCCATAAATTCTCTAAAATTTCTAAAAACCCATACAAACCGAATAAATCCCTAAATATCCCATGAAGTGAAATAACCCAAAAAACCTTGAAACCCCAAAGAAAACCTTAAAACCTAAAAACACATAAAATCACTAGAAAACCTAAAAGCACCAAAACCCTAAACCCCCATAAAAAGACCCTAAAACCAATAAAACAACCTAGAACAATAAAAACCCTAAAAATAATAAAAAACAAAAAAAAATCATAGGAAAAATAAAAACTACTAAAAAACCTAAAAACACATTACACCAGTAACAATTTTATAAACTCTAAAGCCATAAAAAAACTCAAAAAACCCCTCAAAACCCAAAAAAATCATTAAAACTCTCAAAATCACAAAAACAAATGAAAACCATAAAAATCCTATAAAAATCCATAAAAATATGTATGAAAATAAAACCCCAAAAAAACATTGATACCAACTAAGATTACCTTATAAATATATAAAAACATTAAATCCCAAAAAACAATAAAAACACATCAAAACCTAAACACCCTAAAAACAATTAGAAACCTAAAAACCATTAAAAACTAAAAAACCATAAAATCCTTAAAACCCACTAAAAAAATAAAATCTCTTTAAAGCCCTAAAAATGTTATGAAAACCTTAATAACTTTAAAACAATTGAAAATTTAAAAGACCCCTAAAATCCAAAAAACCATAAAAACCCGGAAAACCCATAAAAACCCTAAAATACCCTAAACCCTCAATATCCTTAGAAACACTAAAAACAATAAAAATTCTAGAAAATCCCTAAAAACCCTAAAATGTGAAAATTTATGAAAAACCCCTTAGAAAGCCATGAAAACCTAAAAGCACTAAACACCATAGAAAACCTAAAACTACAAGAAACCCTAAAAACCATAAAATGAAAAAAAAAATTATTAAACCCCCCCCCCCAAACACTATAAAAACCACAAAAAATCAATAATAACCCTTAAAAGACAATAATTTTTTTTAAAATATCATTTAAGCCCCTAATTTTTTTAAAAAACTATAATAAAAATTAAAACCCTTAAAAAAACCCCAAAACCCAAAAAATCCATCAGAAATCTAAAACCCATATTACCCCTAAAACCCCTCCAAATCCTTAAATCCCATAAAACCCATAAAAATAAAAAAAATATCAAAAAACCAAAAAAATGTAAAAATCCCTAAAACCCTAAAAAATCATATGAAACCCTTAAAATCCTAAAGGGACTTAAAAATCCTAAAACCTAAAAATTGAAAACCCCCATAAAAATCCGTAAAAATCATGAAAATCTAGAAAATATTAAAATATATAGAAATGTTAAAAACCCATGAAAACAAACAAGAAAACATTAAAAATTAAAATTAATTAAAAACCCAAAACCCTAAAAATGATAAAAACACTAAACCCCCCCAAAGAAACTATAAACCCAAAACCACCTGAAAACCCCAAAAAACATAGATCCCCTAAAAACCCATAAAAACTAAAAGCCAACAAATACTATAAAATCCCTTTGTACCACTAATTTTTTTAAAGAAAATCATAAAAACCATTAAAACCTAAAAAACTCAAAAAAAAAACCCTAAAACCCCAAAAAACCCATAGAAAACATAAAAACCCTAGAGAAACCTCAAAGTACCTAAAAACCCTAAAAACCATAAAAATCATTAAAATTTCTAAAAATAACAGAAAGGTTAGAAAAGCATAAATTCTGAATAACCATAAGAAAACATTAAAAACCTAAAAACCATAAAACACATAACACCCCTAAAAACATTAAAATCCATAAAAATTCTATAAAACCCTAAAAACCCTAAAACCATCCAAATCTATAAAAACCATAATAATCGTAAAAATCCAGAAAATCCATAAAAATTGTTGAAAAATCCAAAAACCACGAAACCCCTAAGAAAACATTATTAACATAAAAACTATTAAACATATAGAAAAATTAAAACCCTGAAAACCCATAAAAACCAAAAAAAACACTAAAACCCAAAAAACTCTTTATTCACCTAAAAATTGTAAGAAACTAGAAATAACCTTCAAAACCTAAAAAACTCAAAAAAAACATTAAAACCCTTAATGTCTCTTAAAACCCTGAAACCCATAAAAATTATAAAAAAGAACCTAAAAAATAAAACCCTGAGAAAATCCAAAAAACCCATAAGAAAACCGTGAAAACCGAAAAAGAATTAATTCCCAAAAATCTTAAGAACATTTAAAAAAATAAAATACAGTAAAAACTATAGAAAACTGTAAAGCCCTCGAAATCCCAAAAAACCTCAAAACCATAAAATCCGTGAAAATCCAAAAAACATAAAAATCTAAAAAAAACGAAAAATATAACAAAACCTTAAAAACCTAAAAGAATTTGAAACCACTAAAACCTAAAATAAAAAACCCCCTAAAAACAGTAAAATCCTAAAAACCTGAAAACCTAAAAAAACCATAAAAGGCCCTAAAATTCCAAATAAATATAAAAAACAAAAAAACCCATAAGAAACCCAAAAATATTTAAAACTAATAAAGACCTAAATGTTTTAAACACCGTTAAAACTTCTAAAAACTCTAAAATTCCAAAATACCCTCAAAATCCATAAAAAACCTACAAACCAAAAAAAATCGAAATAAATCTCTAGAAATCCCAAAAAACATAAAAATCCCAAAAAAACATGAAAACCCCTAATGAACACTTTAAAACTTTAAAACACTAAAACTCTTAAAAACCATAAAATCAATAGAATCCCTAAACCCTAAAAGACCATAAAATCACTAAAAACCCAAAAGACTATAAAAGTACTAAAAACCGTTAAAAACCCAGAAAACCCCAAAAAACCATAAAAACTCCATAAAACAAAAAAACTCTCTAAAATATATTAAATCCCTTCAAACCCCAAAAAATGTTTAAAACCCCCAAAAAACACAAAAAAACCTTTAAAACTCAAAAAAAAAATTAAAACAACCAAAAAACATAAAAAACACAAAAAATCCTAAAATCCATTAAAATCGATAAAAACATTAAACACCCATAAAATACCAAAAAAAATATCTAAAAAACCATAATGATGTAAAAACCCTAAAAACCCTTCAGAAAAATACAAAAACCTAAAAACACCTAAACTCCTAAAAACCTAAAAACCCATGAAACCCCTTTGAAACCCTAAAAACCATAAAATCCCTAAAAACCATAAAAACCCAAAAATAAAAAACCCCTAAAACCTCTAAGATATCAATAAACCAATTGAATCCTTAAAAAGGATAAAAACTGTAATTTATATAAAAAACCTAAAATGATCAAAAAATCCACAAACTCCAAAACCCATAAAAAACCCAAAAAACCCATTAAATACCCCCAAAACCCCTAAAACTGTAAAAATAAATAAAATTCCTAAAAAGGCCTTAAATCCAAAAAAATGTAAAAACTCTTAAATACCGTGAAAAACCCTAAAACACTCAAAACCCCTAAAAAATCAAAATATAATAAAACCATAAAAACCCTACAAAACTAAATAAACCAAAATAACCAAAATATGCATAAAATCTCAACAACACAAAAACTGTAAAAAAATAAATTTCAAAAAGACCCAAAAAATTTAAAAATTCTTAAAATTTATAAAAAATATTAAGAAAAGCATAAAAACAAAAAAAAAATACATAAAACCCTAAAATCCTAAAAATTATAAAAACCATAAAACTACCTTAAATGCCCAAACAAAATATAAAAACTGCAGAAAACATTAAAAAAACTAAAACCCAATAAAAACCCTAAACCCAATACAATCTTTAAAAACACCTCAAACTCCTAATAATAAAAAAATAACTCTAGAAACATTAAAAACCCCAAAAATCAAAAAACCCCTCAAAACCAAATAAAACCCATAAACCCTAAAAACCCCTTTACACACTCAAAATCCCTAAAACCATGAAAACCCATAAAATTAGAAAATGAATCCCTAAAAATACCTTAAAATGTAAAACACCTTCAAAATTATGGAAAACTTTAGAAAAAATTTTAAAAAAAAATTAAGAAGCATGAAGTCCTAAAAATCTCTAAATCCATTAAAAACACAAAAAATCCAAAAAATAATAAAAATCCATTAAAACCCTAAAAATTATATGAATAGTAAAAATTCTATAAAATCCATATAATCCTATAAACAACCTTACATCTATAAAAATCCCAGATAAAACCTGATAAAAATAAAATCAATTAAAACCCCAAGAAAACCTAAAAATGAAAAAACACTAAAAACCATAAAAGGAACACAAACCCTATAAAACTCCTAAAAACCATAAATCCCCTAACAACTTTAAAACCCTAAAACCCCATAAAACCCATAAAACAAACGAAAAATTATAAATACACATTAAAAACCTTAAAAACATTAACAAAAACTAAATAACCTTGAAACACAAAAAAAACATTAAAAACCCAAAACAACTATAAAACCCCAAAAACTTTAAATAAACCTAAAAACAATCAAAATTTCTAATGATCCTAAAAAAATAGAAAAATCCATAAAATCCATAAAATTCTAAAAAAAAAGTTAATAACACTAAAATCCCTAAAAACCCAAAGAAAACCTTGAAATCCAAAAAACATATAAAACGTTTAACAAAACCTAAAAACCTCTTAATCCCCTAAAAATCCAAAAAATCCAAAAAAATCCCTATAAATCCATAAATATCCCTAAAAATGTAAAATCCCTAAATCCCTGAAAAACCTTAATAAATCATAATAATTAAAAAAACACTTAAAACCACTAAATGCATAAAAAACCCTAAAACCAAAAAAAACAGCCGCTAAAAACTCAATAAACCCATTTTTCCCTTAAAAAAGGTAAAAAACTCTAAAAACCGAAAATACCCAAAAATAACCCCAAAAACCCATAAAAGGAAAAAACCATAAAAACATGAAAAACACTGAAAAGACCTAAAACATTGAAAATCCCTACAATCTCAAAAACCCTAAAAAACATCAAAAACACTAAAAATCCCTTAAAATTTACAAAACCGTAGAATCGTGAAGGACCATAATTGAACCTTCAAAACCTAAAAACACTTAAACCCCTAAAAATTCTAAACCCTCCAAAACACCTCAAAATAACTAATGACCCTAAAGACCAAAAAAACCATAAATATTCCTAAATATTCCTAAACATGTAAAAACCCCAACAACATTGAAAAATAATAATAAAACATTAAAAAATTAAAGAAACATAAACCCCATAAAAACCTACAAAAATCTAATACCCTAAAAATACGAAAACCCCTAAAAATTTATAAAACCCTCAAAATATATAAATATTATAAAAAGTATAAAAATCATAAAATATCCCTAAATACATAAAATCCCTAAAAACCCTGGAAGTCCTTAAGAAAACCTTAAAAACCAAAAAACATTTAAAACCCTTACAAAACATAAATAATTCTAAAAACACTAAAAAACCCAAAAAGTCCCCAAATACCTTAAAACCTATGAAAACCATAAAAACAACTAAAAGCGCTAAATCCATTTAAACACCAAGACGAAAAAAGACTATATAAAAATTATAAAACCCTTAAAAACTCAAAAAGTTACTAAAAATTCCCAAATAACAATAGTAACCCTAAAACCCCTAAAAACACTAAAAACATAAAAATCCATAAACACCATAAAAACTATAAAATTATTAAAATCTCTAAAATCCAAAAAATAAAAAAAATCCTAAAAACCTGCAAAACCCTATGAAATCCTAACAACCCTGAAAAACATAAAAACCCTAAAAACCCAAAAATCTAAAAACCCTATGACCCTAGAACCCTAAAACCTCTCAAAATAAAAAATCATAAATATCCTAAAAAATCCCTAGAAAACTCTAAAAACGTAAAATCACTAAAAACACAAAAAAAACCTCTAAGAAAACCTTAAAATCCTAAAAATATTTAAAACCATTAAAAACCCTAAAAGGGCCCTAAAACCCCCTAAAACCGAAAAAATCCCTAAATCCCATAAAAACTATAAATCACATAAAACCGCTATAAACTAATAAAAACCAAAAAAAACCTTTGAACCTCTGAAAATATAGAAAAAATACTTAAACCCTAAAAAAAATCAAAAAATATTAAAACCCCAATAAACCATAATACACCAAAAAACCCAAAAAACCCTAAACACCATAAAAAATATTAAAAGCCCTAAAAATACCTAAAAACTTAAAACTCTTAAAAACACTAAGTAAACCATAAAACCCATAAACCCCTCAAAGTCCCTTAAATCCATAAAGACCCAAAAAATTCATAAAAATCCATCAAAATCCCTAGAAACCCAAAAACCCTAAAAACCTAAAAACCCATAAGAAAACCTTTAAATCCTAATTACACATAAACCCCATAAATACCTAAAAATTCTAAAAACCCTAACATGTCTATAAAAACACTAAAATTCATAAATATCCCTATAAACCTTCAAAATAATAAAAACATATAAGTACCCTAGAAACCCAACTAAAAACACTAAATACACTTTAAACCCCTAAAAAAATATGAAACCACTAAAATCCATAAAAACCCATAAAACTCCAATAATCGTAAAAACAAAAAAAAACCATTAAAACCCTAAAACCCTATAACCCTAAAAAACCCTAAAAACCCTAAAAACCCTAAAAACCATAAAATAATAAAAAACCTAAAAATCCCTAAAAATCACTACATACATAAAAAACCCTTAAAACCCTAAAAACCCTTAGGAAATCATTAGAAACCTAAAAAACCCTAAATCCCAAAAAACATAAAAACACTGAAAATTCAAAAAACCATAAAACACTAAAAAAAATAAAACCCCTGAAAAATATAAAAATTAAAAAAACGTATAAAAAACCTAAAATACACTAAAAAAACAAAAAACACTTTAAACCCTTAAAATGATAAAAAGCACTAAACACCCATAAAAATATAAAATCTAAAAAAAACTCTTAATCCCCCCAAATACTCAAAAAACCCGAAAAACCCTAAATATCCCACCCCCCCCCCAAAACCATAAAACCTAAAAAATCACTAAGAATTCCTTAAAAGAAAGAAACACTAAAAATGTAAAAAGAAATCTAAAAACCATGAGACCCCCAAAGAAAACCTATAAGCCCTAAAAACAAATATAACCCGTAAAAACCTAAAAGATGCTAAAAACCCTGAAACCGGAAAATAATAAAAACACATAAAACCCAAAATAACCCATAAAGGCCACAAAACCCACTAAAAACACTAAAAAACAATTAAACCCACAAAAACCAAAAAAACCCAAAAAACCCCAAAAACACAAAAAACCCCAAAAAATCCCTAAAAATTCAAAAAAGCTATAAAAACTCTAATAAATTGTTAAAAATTCCAAAAAAGATAAAAAATGATAAAAAACATAAAAAATGATAAAAAACATGACAAACCCTTTGAAAACCATTAAAACCAAAAAATGCATAAAACTTTTAAAAACAAAAAAATGATAAAAACTATAAAAACCCTAAAACCCTAACAAACCCTGAAAACCCTAAAAATAACTAAAACATTGGAAATCATAAAAATCATAAAAATCCCTAAAAATCACCAAAAACGTAAATAAATCTTAAACCCGTTAAAACACCTAAGTGAACATTAAAAACCTAAAAACAATTAAAACCCAAAAAATACCTAAAAATTCTAAAAACCTATAAAACTACCCAAAACCCTAAAACTCATAAAATCCCCAAAAAAATCAAAACCATACAAATCCTAACAAAACCTAAAAACCATAAAAAAAATTTAAAAACCATTTAAACCACTAAAATGTTAAAAAAATCTAAAAAACCTTAAACCCCTAAAAAAATAAAAACAAAATAAGAAAACCCCCAAATAACCACAGAAAACCCTGAAAATACCTCTAAATCCCTAAAACCCCCCAAACCCATAAAGTTCATAAAAATACCAAAAAATACGTAAAAACATAAAATCCCCAAATAACCCTTAAAATCCCAAAGAGATTCTTAAAACCCAAAAAACAATTCACCCCCTTAAGAATCCAAAAAAATGTTTAAAACCCTAAAAGCCTTTAATAATCCTACACCTGTACAAACAATAAAAAACAAAAACCCTTAAAAACATAAAAACCAATTAAAATCCTATAAAGTATTAAAATTATAAAAACCTTTTAAACATAAAAATGATAAAATAAACTCTAAAAACCTTAAAACACCTAAAAAACTAAAATAAACCCCTACAAAATAAAACCACAAAAAACACATAAAACCATTATAATCCCTAAAAATAGTAAAAATCATTAAAAATCACTAAAAATACTTAAAGAAATAAAACCCATAAAACACTCAATAATCATAATAAAACCATAATAACCTACAAACAATTTCAACCCTGAAAAAACTAAAAATTATAAAAACCCTAAAAAATTAAAAATCCTTAAAACCCTAAAAACCAAAAAACCCCTAAAACATTAAAAACAATAAAAACTCCAAAACCACTAAAAACAATAAAAATCCATTAAACCCCAAAAAATGAAAAAAAACTCAAAAAACATTAAAAATACTAAAAACTCAAAAAACCCCTTAAAACATGAAGATACCATAAGACACCTAAAACCCAAAAAAACACACAAAATCCCTAAAAACCCAAAAAAGTAAAAAATACTAAAAAATGAAAAAAAATCCCTAAAAACATAAAAATACCCAAACAAATAAAAACAATTAGAACCCTTGAAAACCTACAAAACTCTAAAAACCCATAAAAATCTTAAAAAACATAAAAACCCACAAAAGAACTAATAACCATAAAAACCCTAAAAACCCAAAAACCCCAAAACACCAATGAAACACTATAATCTATTTAATCACTTAAAAACATTAAAAAATAAAAAGAATATCAAAATTATAAAAAAATAATAAAAAACCATAAACCACCAAAAACAATAAAACACCAAAAACCCATAAATTCCCTAAAAACCCTAAAAAACAGTAAAATCTCTAAAATCCATAAAAACCTAAAAACAATAATAATCCTAAAAAGGCCAAAAGGCCAAAATACTTAAAAACATAAAAAAACCTAAAAACTATGAAAAACCCCAAGATAACCTTACCAAAATAAACATTTAAAACTCATAAAAACATAAAAAACCCAAAAACCCCTCAAAAATCTCAAAAAACCCTAGAACCCCATAAAAATCCTAAAAATACCAAAAAAAACCTAAATATATAAAAACCATTTAAACCTGAATACCCATATAAATTTCACAAAAACCTATAAATACATAAAACTACAAAAAACCTAAAAAATTCTAAGACCCCTAAAATCCCTAAAAAATACACAAAAACCAAAAAACACTAAAAATCATAAAAACCCATAAAATCCCTAAACCACAAAAAACTATATAAAACCTTTAAACTTAAAATACGTCAAACAAAATCAAAAAACTCTTAAAATTTTTAAATACTCCATTAAAAAACCCTAACGAATCAAAAAACCCAAAGAACCCTGAAAAACACTAAAAACATAAAAGTACATAGAAACACTAAAAACCATAAAATTCCTAAAACCCCTAAAGATATCTAATAATAAAAAATTATAAAAACCCTGAAAACCAGTAATAGCATTAAAAAGTTAAAAATACATACAAGAACTAAACCCCTAAATACTCTAAAAACATTAAAAAACCTAAAAATTCCTGAAAACCCTCAAAATCCTTATTAACCAGAAAACCCAAAAAATTTTAAAAACCAAAAAAAATCCATAAAAACATAAAAAAACCATGAAAACCATGAAAATAATGAAATTTTCAAAAACACAAAAAAAATTAAAAAAAAACCCTTAATAATTAAAAACAAAGATAAACCAAAAAAAAACAAAAGAAAACCTAAAAAGACTAAAAATCCCCAAAAACCCTAATAATCCTTAAAAATTGTAAAAAAGACCTAAAACCCCCTAAAACTAAAAACCCCATAAACCCCCAAAAACATATAAACAAAAAAACCATAAAAATCTAAAATAAGTTAAAAATACCAAAATACCCTAAAACACTAAAAAACTCAGACCCCTTAAAAACCCCAAAAATCCAAAAAAAAACCTAGAAATCTAAAAAGCTGCAAAAAATAAGAAAAAATGAAAAAAACCCCAAACCCTAAAAAACTATAAGATAACCCAATATTCCATAAAACAGTTAAAACACATAAAACCCCAAAAAACACTAAAACCCTATACCTTTAAAACCCCCTACAAATCTATGAATACCTAGAAAAAACCATAAAAATCCTCGAAGGGCACTAAATGTTTTAAAAAAGGGAAAAATCCAAGAAACCAATAATCCCCCTAAAAAATTAAATACCTAAAAACACATAAAATCCATAAAAAACCTTAAAATGCTAAAAACTCTAAAACCCTTAAAAAACTAAATACCCTAAGCCCCTCAAATTACCTAAAAACCTAAAAATCCATAAAATCCATAAAATCCCTAAAAACCCCAAAAAGATAAAAAACCCTAATATCCCTAAGAATTCAAAGTACACTATTAAACATAAAAACACTTAAAACCCCTAAAAATAAAAATTCCTAAAACCCATAAAAACATAAAAATGACCCAAGAAACCATAAATATCCCAAAAAACATTAAAACCCTAAAACACCAATAAAAATAGTAAAATCAAATAAAAAACTAAATACATTAAGCCCCTAAAGACTAAAAAAACACTAAAAATTTACAATCCATATAAAATTTAAAAAAACCCTAAAACTCCAAAAGGCCATAAATACCCTTAACCCCCAAAAACCCTCAAAATTCTAAAACTCTAATAATACACATAACTCTTAAAAATTCCCTAAAAATACCCAAAAAAGTAAAAAACCTAAGGAATATAATAAAACAATACCCACCTAAAAAATTGTAAAACCCTGAAAACCAAAAAATTGATAAAAATAATAAAAATCCCATTAGACCCTAAAAAATGTAAAACCAAAATACAAAAAACTCATAAACAAGATAAAAGACCAAAAAACACATAAAAAACTAAAAAACCCTTTAAAACTCAAAAAATAAAAAAAACTCTAAAAACCATAAAACTCATAAATAAGCCAAAAAACCCTGAAAACCCATAAAACCATAAAACCCTAAAACCCTAAATACACTAAAGCCACTAAAACCCTTAAAAATCACAAATACCTTATAAAAATTCTAAAAATGCCTACAAAAAAACCCTAAAATCATAAAAACCCAAAAAATCCTAAAACACCAAAACCCTATAAAAACATTAAAAACCCTAAAAAACCCCAAAAACCAAAAAATCACTAAAAATATAAATATCATTTTATCCAAAAAATTATTAAAAAACTAAAAAATTCCTTAAAACCATAAAAAACTAAAAAATTACTAAAACCCCTCAAACAACAAAAAACCATAAAACCCCTAATACCCGTAATAACCATCAACATTCATACAAACCCTAAAACCCATATAACTACTAAAAATCCATAAAAATAATTAAAAAAAATATAATCCATTAAAATCCGTGAAATCCCCTATAAAAACCTTAAAAAATAAAATAAAAAAAACCCCTAAAAACATAAAACAACATTAAAAACCATAAAAACACCAGGAAACCATAAAAAGCTGAAAAGATCTTAAAAACCATAAAAAATCCTAAAACCCAAAAAACACACTAAAAATTATAAAACCCACATAAACCCCAAAAAACAATGAAAACATTAAAAACCCATAAAAAATAAATATCCTAAAAACCCCAAAACCCTCAAAATCCCGAAAAAGACTAAAAACGATAAAAATCTTAAAAAACCCTAAAAATAGTTAAAAACTAAAAAATCTAAAAAGGTTAAAAATCAATAAGAAACATTAAAAAACTAAAAAAATTGAAACCCCTTTAAACCTAAAAATCAATTAAACCCTAAAAACCCACAAAATTCCCTAAATTCCCAAAAACCCATAAAATCTGAAAAAATCTATAACAATCTCTAAAAAATTAAAAACCATAAAACCTTGAAAAACACTGAGAAAATTTTAAAACCCTAAAACTACATAAAACCCCTAAAACAAAAAAAATTCTACAACCCCAAAAATACTCAAAAATACCTTAAAATCCTAAAAACCCTAATGATTTAAAAAACCTTAAAACCCATAAACACAATAGAAACCAAATTAAAAAACCATTAAACACCTAAAAATAACAAAATCTATAAAAACTGTAAACACTGTAAGGAAAGAAACACTAAAAACCCAAAAAACCATTAAAACAAAAAAAAACTAAATCTCCTCAAAATCTATAAAAATACAAAAACCAATAAAATTCCTAATAAATTTATAAAATCCTCATACATAAAAACCCTAAAGACCTTAAAACCCTAATAAAACCGTAAAAACATAAAACCACTTAAATCCACTTAAAAAATAAAAAATGATAAAAACTAGAAAAATGCCTAAAATATGCTAAAACCCAAAAACCCTCTGAAAAATAATAACCCCTAAAACCCATAAAAACCCTAAAACCACTTAAATATATAAAAACACTTTTAATAAGTTAAAAAATTAAAAGCAAAAAAAACCTTAAAACCCTAAAAACATAAAAAAAACCCCAAAACCATAAAAAACATAAAAACCATAAAAACCATTAAAAATTCCTAGGAATTCCTAAAAATCGCTAAAAATATAAACCCACCCCCAAACCTTGAAACCCCCTAAGAAGACTTTAAAATGAAAATACACTTAAACCCCCTAAAAACTAACAAAAACCCTAAAACCCTAATGCCCGCAAGATCCATAAAAACTCTAAAAACCAATAATAATCCTAAAAGCCCAAAAATTACTAAAAACATAAAAAACCTAAAAACCATAAAATTACCTAAGAAAACTATCAAAAAAACAATTAAAACCCCCATGAAACCCAAACAATTCTTAAAAAACCATAAAAACCTAAAAACACTTAAAATTAGAAAAACCACTAAAATGAAAAAAACAAAAACCCAAAAAACCACAAAACACTAAAAACACTAAAAACTCTAAAAACCCTTTAAACCACTAAAACGTTAAAAGTATTTAAAACCCCTAAAAACACAAAAAAATCCTAAAAACAAATATTATAACCCTTAATAGAACATAAAAGTCCCTAAAAACCCTAAACCCAAAAAAATCCCAAAAAATTACTTTTAAAAATCTAAAAACCGTAAAAACATTAAAAAACATAAAAACGCATAAAACAATAAAAACATAAAACCTCATAAAACTTCTAAAAAGGAAAAAATAAGAAAACCCTAAAAACCTTAAAATGACCCTAAAAACCCTAAAATAGGTAAAATTCCATAATATCCAAAAAAACCTATTAAAACACCAAAACAACTAAATACTCTAAAAAAACATTAAACCCATGAAAATACAATAAACCAATAAAGCCCTAAAACCCTTGAAAAAACCCCAAGAAAACCTTAAAAAACCAAAAACAATAAAAACCTATAAAAAACCTAAAAACACTGAAACCCATAAAAACCCTAAAACCCTTAAAATCCCTCAAATTCCTTAAATACCCTAAAACCCCATAAAAGAATAAAAATATTTAAAAATCCCAAAAAACATTAAAACATCTTAAACACCTAAAAAAACTAAACAAACCTAAAAACCCTAAAAAACTGTTAAAATACCCAAAAAACCTAAAAACATGAAAAACCCTATAATACCCTAAAAATATACTAATGTACAAAATATATCCCTGAAAACTTAAAACCCCCTAAATTTTTCCAAAAATCTGTAAAACCCCAAAGAACCATGAAAAATAGTAAAACCCATTTAAACCCCTAAAATTTTTAAAAATTTATAAAAACATTAAAAACCTAAAAACATAAAAATACACAAAATAATTCCTAAAAACCCCTGAAATCCAAAAAAAAACCTAAAAACAATAAGAAAACCCTAAAAATCATAAAAACACTTGAAACCAAAAAAAACCTAAAAATGCTAAAAATTAAAAAAAAACCCTATAACCTAAAATACCTAAAAATCCCAAAAACCCTAAATATTAAATAATCCCTAAACATATTTAAAACTCTAAAAAAATATAAAACTGTAAAGGACCACAAAAAACTCTAAAAACCCTTTAAAACTCAAAAAATGTTAAAAAATTATAAAAATATTCAAAACCATAAATAACTAAAAAAATAAAAATATAAAAGCAATAAAACCCCTAAAAACCTAAAAAACCCAAAACCCCTAAAAATATAGAAAAAACCAAAAACCAAAAAATCTAAAAAAAGGTCAAAACCCAAAAAATCCAAAAAATATCCTAAAAACCCTAATACCCACTAAATATAGAAAAACCCTAAAAAATATTAAATAAACAAAAACCCCCTAAACCCGTAGAAACCACTATTTTCTTTTTATAAAAACCCATTAAACCCTTAAAAACATGAAATTTTCCTATAAATCTTTAAAACCCTAAAAAGTGAATAAAAACAATAAAAACAGAAAAAAAACAATAAAAACCTTAAAACCCCGTCCAAAAACCCAAAAACCCTAAAAACCCTAAAACCCCAAAAAACCATAAAATTTGTGAAAAATATCTACAAATCCATAAAAAATTAAAAACCATGTTAACTATGAAAACAAATAAGAAAACATTATAAACCTAAAAACACCTAAACCGATAAAAATATAAAAAACCTTAAAACCATACAAATCTCTTAAAAACACTGAAATCCCTAAAAACTCTAAAAACCTAAAAACCCCAAAAAAATATTTAAAAACCTAAAAATTGATAAAACCCTAAAACCCTCTAAAAATATAAAAACCTTCAATACCCTTAAATATTTTAAGAAAATATAACAAACCTTAAAACTCCAAAAAAATATAAACCCCCTCAATATCCCTAAAACCCGAAAACCCCAAAAAAACCTAAAAATCCCTAAAAATCCCTAAACATCCCTAAAACATAAAGAATCCAAAAAACCATGAAAAAAACATAACAAAACTATAAAATATAAAAACACTTAAAATATTTAAAAATGCTAAAAATATTAAAACCCCTAAAAATCCTAACATGCCCTTAAAACCCACAAAATCTCTATATAGCATAAATACAATAAAAATCCCAAAATATATAAAATCCATAATAAACATAAAAAACCCTAAAACCCAGAAAAATACTAAGATAACATTAAAATCTAAAAACACTTAAAACCACAAAAAATTGAAAATACGATAAAAACCCAAAATGGCCCAAAACCAAAAAACCATAAAGCACCTAAAAACATAAAAACAAATAGAAACCCTAAAAGATACAAAAAATATAAAACCTCTAATAACACTATAAAAACCTAATAACACGTTAAAACCCTAAAAAAATAAAAAACAATAAAAAAACTAAAAACACAAAAACCACTAAAAACCATGAAAATCCTTAAAAATAAAAACTCCCCACAAAACACAAAAAACTCCCTGAAAATAACAATCATTTCTACCCCTAAATACATATAAATGTCAATATAACCTTTAAACCCATTAATAATTCAAAAAAAATTGAAAAACTCATAAAAACGTAAAAAACCTTAAACCTTAAAAATCCATAAAATCTAGAAAAATCCCTTAAAACACTATAAACCCATAAAAATACTTAAAATCATAAAAATTTTAAAAACCCCTAAAAACCCTAAAATCCCCTGCAAAAACATTAAAAACCAAAAAATAATTAAAACCCCAAAATCATAAAAAACCAAAAAAATCCTTATAACCCTAAACACTGAAAGAAATCTTTAAAAATCCCAACAATACCTAAAAATGAAAAAATACTAAAAACCTTAAACACACTAAGAAATAATTAAAACCTAAAAAAAATAAAACCCCTAAGAATCCTAAAAAATATAAAACCCCTAAAATGACCCTAAAAACCGCCACCCCCCAAATCCTTAAAAACAAATAACGTTAGTATACACTGTAAAAACCCATAAAACCCTTAAAAACAAAAAAATTATAAAAACCCTTCAATCCCCTAAAAATGTTAAAAAATAATGAAAACCTTAAAAATAAAAAATACTAAAAAACCCATAAAACTCCAAAAAATGCATTAAAAATACTAAAACCCCAAAAGCCGTTAGAAATTTCTAAAAACCCTTAAACACTATAAAAATCTTACAAAATCACAAAAAGTACCAAAAAAATATAAAACCCAACTAAAAATGGGAAACCACTAAGAAAATTTCAATAAACTGAAAACACTTAATATCCATCCAAACCCTAAACACCCTAAAACCCCTAGAAGACCCTAAAACCCCCAAAACCTGTAATAACCATAAGAACATTTAAAATCCTAAAAACTAAAAAACCCCTAAAAATAATAAAAACCATTTAAACCCTAAAACTCATGAAAAACCCTAAAACACTAAATAATCCTAATATCCGTAAACACTATAAAATATGAAAAATGTCCTAAATCTGTAAAAATTTAAAAAACCTTAAAAAGCCTGAAAATCCAAAGAAAACTTTAAATACCTTAAAACACATTAGACCCCTAGAAACAAAAAAATGGAAAAATAAAAAAACCGTAAACCCCTTAAAACCATAAAACCCTCAAATCCCAAGATAACCTAAAAACCTATAAAATCATAAAACATCCCCAACATTATAAAAAATTTAAAAACCCATAAAATACTAAAAACCCAAAGAAAATATTTAAAACCTAAAAACAATTAAAACACATAAAAACCTAGAAATTATAATAACCTTAAAAACCCCTTAATGGATCCTAAAGTCCCAAAAACATCTAAAAACAATAAAACCCCTAATAACCATTAAACCCATAAAGAACCACTAAAAACACTAAATACCCTTTAAACCCCCAAACATGTTTCACGTTTTTCTAAAGTCCTTAAGAAGTCCTAATAACTCAAAAGAAATATAAAAATCCAAAAAACTCTAAAAAACGCAAAACCCCCTAAAAATCCATAAAATCATTTGATAGCCTAATAATCTATAACAACCCAAAACAGTTTTAAAAATATTTAATATTTTAAAAAACCCTAAAATATATAGATAACCATAAGAAAACATTCAAAACCTGAAAACACTTAAACCCCCCAAAAACCTAAAAATGATAGCAACCCTAAAAAACCCTAAAACTCCAAAAAAATGAAAACCATAAAACAATTAAAAACCATAAACAACCCTATACACCCATAAAACCCTAAACCCACTAAAAACTCTAAAATCCCATTAAACTCATAAAACATTTAAAATCTATAAAAAATCTTAAATCCCCAATAAAAAACTCAAACAACACCTAAAACTTCTAAAAATCCCTAAAAACTCTAAAAAGTAATAAAAATCATAAGAAATTCCTAAAAATCACTAAAACATAAAAAAAATAAAAAAAAATAATGAACCTAACAAAAACATGATAACCTATAAACAGTTTAAACCTATAAAAACCTAGAAAATTATAAAAACACTAAAAAGTCCTGAAACCCCTAAAAATCCATGAAACCTTAAAAAACAAAAAAACTGTAAAACCGTAAAACTCATTAAAAAATATAAAAACACTTTAAAAACCTAAGAGTATAAAGACTCTAAGAACCTTAAAATCCCTAAACAATCCAGAAAACAAAAAATATCAAAAAAAATAGTAAATAAATTAAACCATAAGAACCCTTAAAATCCCAAAACCCCCAAAAAATGATAAAAATCCTGAAAATACCTAAAATTGTAGAATCCCTAAAAAAATGAAAACCCAAAACAACAAATTAGAAACATAAAAACGATTAAACCCCTAAAATACATAGAAAATATAAAAAACCTATAAAATCCCAAAAATCAAAAATTACTATAGAAACACTAAAAATCCCTAAACACCATACAAAATCGTAAAAATCCTAAAAAATCCCAAAAAACCCTAAAATGTGTAAAAAACCCTAAAACCATGATAACCCATAATAAAACCCTCATAACATAAAAACTATTCAAAACCATAAAACCAAGAAATCTATAAAAAACACTAAAAAATTCCTTTAAATACCCTAAAAACTCGAAAACCTCTCACGACTATAAAAACCAATAATACCCTTAAAAACCCTAAAAACCTAATAAAACTAATGAATCACTTTGCACTCATAAAATTTTGGAAAAACTCTAAAAACCATAAATACCCTAAGAAAATTAAAAAAATAGTTAAAATCAAAACAAAACCTAGGAATTCTAAAAAATCCAAAAAACACATAAAAATGCTAAAAATACATAAAAATATTTAAACACATAGAAACACTAAACTCCCCCCCAAACAATATAAAAAAAATAAAAACCAATCAAATATAAAAAATTTAAAAAACTAAAAACACTATAAATCCAAAAAACTGTAAAACCCCTAAAACCCATAAAAGCCCCTAAAACCCCATAAAAACACAAAAAGTGACTAAAAATGTAAAAAAAACATACCTCATAAAATTTTAAAATACTATAAAACCATTAAAACCTAAAAAAATAAAAAAAAATCCTAAACCCCTAAAAACCCTAACAAACCCTAAATCCTCAAAATCCATAAAAACCATAAAACCCCATAAAAAACCTAAAAAATCCCTAGAAACATTAAAAACATAAAAAACCATAGAAAACATGAAAAACATAAAGAAAATATTAAAAACATACAAACACATAAATCCTCAAAAAACCTTAAAAATGGTAAAACCCCTAAAATCCCGAAAACCCAAAAGGCATAAAAGCCCTCAAAATCCCTAAAAACCATAAACCACCATAAAAATCCATAAAAATTACTAAAAATTATTAAAAATGTAAAAAACCATAAAAACCATGAAAAAAACTAAGATAATCTTAAAAAAACTAAAGAAACATAAACCACTAAAAACCTTAAAAACATTAAAACCCCTAAAGGAATCTAAAAAACCTAAAACCACCCAAAAATAATTAAACAAACTAAAAATATTAGAAAAATACAATAAAAATTATAAAGACGACTTAAAACTCTGAATACCCTTAAAGCCCCTAAAAATGTTAAAAAATCTCTAACACCCTTAAAACTCCTACAAACTCAAAAAAACACTAAAACCCTTTAAAATCCAAAACCCCCTAAAAATCCCTAAAACCCATAAAAATCCCTAAATACACTAAAAACCCCTAAAAATTCTTAAAAAAATTATAAATACAAACTAGTATAAAAAATACTAAAACCCATGAAAAAACTAAGAAAACCTTAAATACCTAAAAACACTAAAAGCCCTAAAAACCTAGACAACATTAAAAATCCTATAAAACCCTAAAAATATTTAAAAAAACAAAAAAAACCCTAAAACCCATCTAAAAACATGAAAAACTCTTTATAGCCCCAAAAAAATTGAAAATTCAAAAAAAAATTAACAACCCAACAAAACTGAAAACCCAAAAAAAACAAAATAAACCCCTCAATATCCAAAAAACCCTAAAAATAAATAAAACCTAAAAATACTTATGAATGTAAAAACCCTAAAAAATACCTAAAAATATATAAAATCCCAAAAGTCCTAAAAATGCTAAAAACCATAAAACCCCTAAATACCCAAAAAACACTAAAACCCCTTAAGAACATAAAAAACATAAGACCCTAAATCTTCTAAGACAATAAAAACCCTTGAAACCTCTAAAAAATTTAAAAACTCTAAAACTATAAAAACTATTAAAAACTCAAAAAACCATAAACGCCTAAAATCATGATGGCGGCTGAGGCTTCCGGATCCTCTCGCGCTTGGGTTCCCCAGAAATGTATCCTTCCACAACGCTTCTCTGGAAAGGGGGTACCTTTATTGCTGCTTCATATTCTCATAAGTTGGCCTTCATTGCACGTCTCCTCCCTCTTCTGGCGGCAATGTTCTTCTCTATTGGCAGTGATCTTATGGAAATCTCTCAGAATTTAGCATCAGATGATGGCTTCAGTCTTGGGGGACCAAGTATGATCTAGTCTTTTTGGACTTCTGGGATTGTTTTCCATGTATGTGTCGGCTGGATATGGTCTTTTTGATCATCGGAGTTGCAGTTCCCTGGAGGAGCAGGCAGTTTTTGGTCCTTTTATGGTGCGACATTATAGATCCATGGTGGAACCTCTCAGATCTAGGCTTTTCATTGCAAGGCAGTTCCGATCTAGATTTTTTGGTGTACGATATGACAGATCATTGGAGGAGCGGGAAAGATTTGGGTCTTTAATTTCACGGCTTTGAAAATATTTGTCTATTCTCTTTTGCGAGGGGTGATCTCGGTGAAGTTGGGTCTCATCACCGATCTTTGGTTTCATGGCTGGTGTCTCCCAGTTTCGGCAGTTTTGACTTCTCCATGCAGTGGCTAGGTGTTTTCGTGTGACTGGGTGTCCTTCCTCGGATTCACCCCTTACTTGCAAAGTGGTTGACGACCTTGGTATGAGTTTATGGATCTTCTGGATTCATGATGGATTATGGTGGATGCAGAAAGAATTTGGATGGGATGGCGGTGGCGTGCTTGGTTCCTTTCAGCCGGACTTTCAGAAGCTACAGTGGGGTTGCGAGTTTCATCGACGAAGGGAGTTTCTTCAACAGCATGTGTGTAGGCCCCATCAATGGTTAATCACCTATTCTAGGTTTCTTCTTCATTGTTTGAAGGAGCTCCAATTATGTTATGTCGTATCTTCTGCAATTTTGTTACCACATTTTTCTGGTGTGCAGGTCGCTTGTAGATTCAGATCTCTTTGGTCTAGTGGGTGTTAGGCTCTTCATCTGGTTCAGGATACTCTTTTGGATTTACTGGTTAATATGGTTCTGGTTTTCTTGGATTCTTTGGTGCTGATATGGAACTTAGTGTGTGCCGATGAGAGGGAAAGGTTATTTTTTATTAGTTATTTACAAGGTGTTGAAGGAGATTTTGGTTGTTGGAAATGGTGGCGATGGATGCTGCCTGATGATGGGATATGATGGGATGAAGATGTTGTTTACGAGTTTAGTTCAGTTGGTTCTGCGTTGCTAGTGGTGGATCCTCCTAGTGAGGAGGTTCTGGGAGTTGGTGATGTTCTCTTGGGTTTTGCGGATGTGTTTCTGGAGGTGGGTGTGAAGAAATATGCTGCTTCCTGGCGATGGATGATGCTTCACTACGAGGCGGTGAAGATGATGCTTGTGATTTGATGTTGGTTGTTCTGTGATGTTGGATGCTGGTGGCTCTATGATATTGGTGGTGGACATGATTGGCGAAGAGGTGATTGGGGCTAGAGGTAGTGAAACTGTGTTGTTGAATTTATTGCTGATGGTTTTGATGCTGTTGGATGCTGGTTGCTGATTTGCTAGGTTATGATGTTGGGGACATTTCAATTTTTCTTCTTTGTTTCTTTTTGTGTTCTTTGGGATTTTCTTTATTTTTGTCGTCCTTGGGTGTGTGTTTGTTAAGGGTTTTTGAGTGAGGGTCGTTTGACCCCTCCCCTCCCTTGTCTCCTGCGTCTTTTTTTCTCTAATAAATTTGGAGGTGGTCGAGAATAGCCTGACCCTTGCGTCTTCCTTGCCTAAAAAAACATAAAACCCCCAAAACACTAAAAAACCATGAAAATCCTCAAAATCCCTAAAACCATAAAAAAACAAACAATATTTATAAATCCCTAAAAATCCCTAAATAAATAAAAACCCATAAAAACCTTGAAAACCCCTAAAAACCATAAAAACATAAAAATACATAAAACCACTTAAAAGGATAAAAACACAAAAAACTCTACAAATCAAAAAAAATCCTGAAAACTATAAACATCCCTAAAAAACATAAAGATTCTAAAAATGATAAAAAACGTAAAAATACGAAACCACTATTGAAAACCATTAAATCCATAAAAATGTTAAAAACTCTAAAAACCTTTAAAACCCAGAAAAATATAATAGAGACCGTAAGAACCAAAAGTAGCCTTAAAAACCCTAAGAAACCTCAAATTCCCCAAAACCCATACAATCCGGAGAAATCCTAAAAAATCACTAATAACCCCTAAAAATATGAAAAACTGTAAAAAACTAGAAAACCATTAAAACCAAAAAAAATTAAAATGAAAAAAACCCCGACAAATGCTAAAAACCCTAAAATCTCTAAAATCCCTAAAAGACCCTAAAAACCTTAATACCACTAAAACATATAAAAACCACTCAAAACATTAAAATTTACTAAAAAACTATAAAACCAATGAAAATACACATAAGAATATAAAAATGATTTAAATCCTAGAAAACATTAAAAAATATATAAAAACCCTTAACACCCCAAGAAACTCCAAAAAAACAAAAAACCCAAAAAACCCATAAAAACCATAAAACCATAAAAATCCATGAAAACCATAAAAACCATAAAAATCCAAAAAAATTGCTAGAAATCCAAAAAAAATATAGAAAACATTAAAAACATAGAAAACCTAAATAAATAATTTAAAACCTTAAAATAATTCATAACCATAAAATCCTAAAAAAGGATAAAAACCAAAAAAATCCTTAAAATCCCTAAAATACCTAAAAAATCATAAAATACTAAAAAGGTGTTAAAAATCATAAAAATGAAAAAATCCATAAAAACCCTGAAACCTCCAATAAAATAATAAATAAATAAAAATACGTAAAACCCCAAAAAACCTAAAACTCTAAAATCTCTAAAAACCTGAAAGACTATAAAAACCCAAAAAAAACACTAAATACCCACTAAAAACTCCAAAACCCCTTTGATCTCCTAAAAAATTAAAAAATTAATAAACCATAAAACTCCTAAAAACCGAAAACCATACAACCCAAAAAATCCTAAAAATCATACAAACAATCTAAATATCTAAAAACCCCAAGAACTCATAAAAATATTAAACAATCACCAAAAATCCCTAAAAACGTAAAACCCTAAACACTTTCAAAATCCCTAATTCCATAAAACCCATAAATTTCTTAAAAATCCAGAAAAATCCTAGAAAATATAAAACCCCTAAAACCATGGATAACCCTAAGAAAACCATAAAAACCTAAAACCACTTAAAACACATATAAACCCAAAAAAGTCTAAAAACACTGAAAACCCTAAAAATCCCTAACACCCAAAAAACCTAAAAAACAATAAAACAACCTAAAAACATTAAAAAACCTAACACCCCTCTAAAAACTCTAAAAACCCTTTAAACCCCATAAAATGATAAAAACTATGAAAATAATTAAAACCCCTAAAAATTTAAATAAACTCTAAAAACCAAAAAAAATACCATAAAGACCATTAAAATCCATAAAAACCCTAAAAACTAATAAAAATCCTAAAAATTTACAAAAAATGCTTAAAAACATAAAAATCCAAAAACCATTAACAACTCAAACAAATCCCTCAAAACCTAAAAAACAGTAAGAATACTTGTAAAGCTTAAAAAAATGCTAAAACCCAAAAAAACCCTGAAAATATCAAAATCCCTAAACACACTAAAATACCATAAAAATCATTAAAATCCCTAAAAATCCATAAAAATTTAAAAAACCCTAAATACCTAAAAAAGAACCTAAGAAAACTTTTAACCCCTAAAAACATTTAAATCCCATAAAAACCTAAAAAGGTAAAAAACCGATAAAACCCTAGAAATACCCAAAAACACTAACAACCCCTAAAAACATAAAAACTCATAAACACAAAAAAACCTAAAAACAACTAAAAACGCAAAATCCCATTTAAAACCCAAAAAACTTTAGATTCAAAAAATAGTAAAATTCTAAAAAACCCATAAAACTCAGAAAAACCTCAAAACACCTAAAAACCCTAGAAAACATAAAAATACAACATATCCATGAAAATTCTTGAATACTGTAAAAACATAAAAACCATAAAAACATTTAAAAACCCTAAAAACCTAAAATCAATTAAAATGCATAAAAACCTAAAAATATAAAAACCCTTAAAATCCAAAAAACCCCTAAAGCCATAATATTACATAAAACACCATAAAAACGCAAAAAAACCACTAAAAACTGTAAAAACCCTTTAAACCCCTATGTTATTTACAAAAACTATAAAAACATTAAAACCCTAAAAACTGAAAAATACCCTAAAACCCCAAAAAAATCCACTAAAACCAACAAAATCCTAAAAAGACCGAAAATCTATAGAAATCCAAAAAAGCCCATAAAAATACAAGAAGAATTTAAAACCCCTAAAACCTTGAAAATACCTAACAAAATCGTAAAAAAATTAGAAAATTTAATTCCTCGGAAACCTAAAAATTATTAAAAACAATAAAAATCTTAAAAACCGTAAACCTATAAACCTCCAAATCATAAAATCTTAAAACGCATAAAACCAAAAAAACAAATAAAAACCACTAAAACTCTAAAAACCATTTAAAATAATAAAAATGTCAAAGAAAACTCTAAAAACATTTAAAACCTTAAACAACTCAAAAAACCCTAAAACCCAAAAGACCATAAAACACTAAAAAACCTAAAAAATATAAAAACCCTCAAAATTACTAAAACCCTAAAAACTATTAAAATAAAAAAATCCCTAGAAATTACTAATAAATTTAAAAACCCAAATACCCCAAAAAATCAAAGAAAACATTGAAAACCTTGAAAAACATAAAACCCTAATAACCATAAAAAATATCAAAAACCATAAAACCTATAAAACACTAAAATTCATAAAAAACCATAAAATAATAAAACCCTAAAATACTAGAAAAACCTTAAAACACACTAAAAATCTAAAAACCCTTTAAACCACTAAAAAAATTAAAAACCTTAAAAACTATAAAACCCCAAAAATCCCTAAAAACCAAAAAAACCAGAAAACACTAACAATTCCTAAAAAACCTAAAAATAGATAAAATATATAAAATACCTAAAAATTCCTTTAAAACATTAAAAAAATTAAAATTATTAAAATATTAAGAAACTCTAAGAACCTAAAAACACATACAGCCCATAAAAACCTAAAAACTCAAAAAACCATAAAAAATCCATAAACCCCTAAACACCCTTAAAAACACTAAAAACATATAAAACACATACAAAATAAAAAACCCATTAAATAGCTGAAAACCATTTAGATATCTAATAACCCTTTAAACCCCAAAAAATGTTAAAAACTATAAGCCCCATAAAACCCTAAAAAAATTTAAACCCCTAAAAACGCTAAAACCCACAAATCCCTGAAAACCGATAAACATTAACTTCAAAATAGTGTTCGCCATTCAAAATTTAACATTTTTTATTCAATATCAACATTAAAAGTCTTCTATGAGGACTTCTATCTTCAATTATTCAGTAACCGATGTTAAAATCCAAATTTTAATGACAGTTCAAAAAACAGATGATAAAAGTCCTCATGGAAGACTTTTAACATCTTTTATTAAGTAAAATATGTTAAAATAATACATTTAACGTTTTTTCATGAAAACCGACATTAAAATTCCTCATTGAAGACTTTTAATGTCGTTTTTTTTTCAGGATCCAATGGTAAAAGTCACTTTTGACATCGGGTTTTCAAAATAATAGAATTTAAAAATGTTGAATATGTTCTAGTTCATTTCCCAAGATTCAATTTGAATCTACATGGATATAAAATTGACTTACATATCATAATTTATGGATTCTAGAATTTAAACTACTCAAACAGATGTCTTTGTGAATTCCAACTACCGATGGCCAAAATGTTTGATCTGTAAATCTGTTTGAGCTTCACACCCAATAAAATAGAAAAATAAAAAAATATCTAAAACAAGGGAAATATTTTTATCATAATTGTTTTTGAAAACCCTTGGTTAAAATTTACTTTTAATGTTGGTTCTTGAAAACAACCAATGGTAAATTTTTATATAAGATAGTTTAACATAGATTTTTCTTGAACTGATGTTAAAATTATGATTTCAATGTCAGTTATTGTATAACTAATGTTAAAAGTAATGAATAAATACGTTAGTCTTGGTTTTATAAAAAAATAACTTCACAATATATGAATTTCTTTTACTTCGGTTATATATTTTCCTGATGTTAAAAGTAAAATTTCAAATACGTTTGATAGGTATTTCAATTTTTTTCACAACACACATTTAAATTTTTAAAAGACCTCATAAATTTTAAAACTAATCCATTGAAAATATTTTTATTTACTATATACACTACTAAAAAACTGGGTTTATCATGGGTTTGGGATTTAATAGTGCTAAATAAAATCATTGTCAAAGAACCCCTTCGTCATCTCTAAAAAAGGTGATGTTAAAGGGGATCTTTAATAGCACAAAAAATTCACTATTAAAAGGGTACTTTATCATTTCTTTTTACATGTACTGATTAATCCCACCCTTTATTAGTTATTTTCAAAAAGTTCTAATAATTGGGTTATTTATAGGTGCTTGTAAAAAACACTGATAAGGGAGGGTATCAGTGCTTTTTTAGAAACACTGATAAAGACCCCTTTTATCAACTTTTTTTACAAGCACTAATAAAAGGGTATATTTAGAAAAAAAAATTACATTTCACTAAAAATAATAATAAAATATAAAAATATATTGATATTGATATAAATATAAAATATATATTTAAAAAAATAGATAAGGAGAATTGGAATTTCCACTTAATATATAAGTTTATTAGTAAAATGGATAATAAAATAATTTAAAAAATATTTATAATTAAAAAAATACTAATTATTAATGATTAATAGTCATTTAATATCAATTTAAAGATATAAAAAATCAAAAAATCAATAAAATATTGAAAATAAGTTGAAAACAAAATTCAATCTTCAAATGAACAAAACTTTTGATCTGGTGTCTATTTGAGCTCTACCACATATTAAATATAATGAAGTGATGATATCTATGCCCATGGTGATAGAGGTAAACATATGTCAATTTTTCAAGGCCAAAAAACGACCATAGGTCCCCCAAAACTATGTTTTTTTGTCAAGGTTCCCTAATATTTTAACATTTGATGGATTTTCAGCCTCATTTAAGGTGGTGTAATTACCTTTTTTTGGAGGATATTGAATTTATTCCCTAGTTTTACATTTATATTGATATAATGATTTTGAAATTTTATCATTTTTCAATACATATTTCTATTTATAATAAAATATATTCATTGTTTCTTATATTTACTTATAATAAATCACTCATATGAATACATATATCCACATATTTACATTAAAATGTACATTATAATATATTTAAATAAATAAATATTCTAAAAATGTATTTAAACCAATTTCTAAGCATTTTTTACATTATACCAATATATTTATAATTTTTATATATACATATATGTGTATATTAATAAACCTATATATATTTATATTCTATTATAGTATATTTAAATTAATATAATATAGAATATATTTCAATAAATACAAGTATATATATTACACACACACATATATTTTATAAATGTTTTTCAAAATATTTATATAAATATATAAATATAAAGAACACTAAAATAATTGAAAATCATAATAAAACCTTAAAAACAGAAAAACACATAAAACCCCTAAAAACCAAAAAAAATCTAAAAACCCTAACAACCACAAAAGACCTTAAAAACAATAAAACCCACTATATAAGGATTAAAACCCCTAAAACCTGATAAAACCCTAAAAACCCATTGAAAACTATAAAAACAACTATAAAATCTAAAAACCCATTAAAACCATAAATTTTTTAAAAAATATGAAAGACCGTTAAAACCCAAAAAATTCTAAAAATCCTAAAAAACTAAAAAAACCAAAAAAACTACTAAAAACACTAAAATCCCTAAAAATTCTAAAAAACCATAAAACCCAAAAACCATCAAAATCTTTAAAAACCATAAAAACCATAAAAAATCCTTAATAATACTTATAAATACCTAAAAACTTAATTACTCTAAAAAACAAAAAAAAATCATAATAATACCTTAGAAGTCTATAAACACATAAAACCCCTAAAAACATAAAAATGATAAAAACCCAAAAAACTATAGAAGACCCTAAAAATAATAAATAACCCTAAAAACCATTAAAACCCACAAAACCATGAAAACCCCTAAAACCATGAAAAAATTTAAAAATTATAAAATCCTTTAAAACCCTAAAAAATTTTATTTACTTTAAAACCCTTTAGAAACGAGAAAAATCCAAAAAACACTAAAACCCCAAAAAACATAAGACTCGAGAAGACCCAAGAAACCCTAAAAAATCCCTAAAACCTCAAAAAAACCATTAAAATACTATAAAAACCCTAAAAATACCTAAAAACTTAAGATACCCTAAAAACTAAGAACCATAAAAAAAAACAATAAAACACTTAAAAACCCTAAAAACTAAAAACTCAAAAATTCTAAAAAACAAAAAAGGCACAAAATCTCCCATAAAACTTAAATACCCTAAAACCCATAAAATACCTAGAATCCCTTAAAAACTATGAAAACCCATTGAACACATAAAAACCATAAAAAAACTATAATTGTTTTTAAAAAACCCTAAATAAATCAAAAAAACCATAAATACCCAAAACCCCAAAAATCATCCAAAATATCTAGAAACCCTCAAAATCAATAAAACCCCTAAAAAATAAAAAACCTAAAAATCTCTAAAAATCTCTAAAACCAAAAAAAACATAAAAAGTTTGAAAAATCCTAAGAAAATATAAAAATCCTAAAAAATATAAAACCCATAAAAACCTAAAAATGATGAAGCCCTAAAAAAGCCTAAAAAATCCAAAAATTAATAAACCCCCCCAAAAACATAAATAACCATAAAATACGTAAAAATTAAAAATTCACTAAAACTATAAAACCTATTTAAATCCCAAGAAAACATTAAAAACACTAAAAACCATTAAAAATATTGAATAAAAAACCTTAAAACCCAAAAAAAGCTAAAAAAACAGCTTATGTCCTTAAAAACACCTGAAACCCCTCAATTTCACTAAAACCCCTAAAAGCCCTAACAAATTTGAATAAAATATCTAAAAATACATAAAATGTAAAAACCCTAAAAATATAAGATAACATTAAAAATATAAAACCCCCTAAAACCCATAAAAACCATAAAAAATCCATAAAAATAACATAAAATATAAAAAAACAAAGAAACCAAGAAAAAACATAAGAAAACTATTAAAAATAAAAAATTTAAACAAATATTTAAAATAAAAATTTCCAAAAAACCTAAAACTGTGAAAAAGACCCTAAAGACCAGAGGCGAGATGGAGTGATCTTTGGTGATTGTGGGATTACTATGCTTTGTCGCGTTCTACTTATTTGATGGATTCTGTTTTTCTAGGTTATGGAGGGTTTGGTTGTGATTTGTTGCGGGTGATGGATTTTGGTGATGCTAAGTGGGGTTGGATGATTGTTTTTGGTTATGATACTTGGTGTGAAATGCTTAAAGTTGAATGGATAAGAGGTGATGATTTCTGGTTCTTAAGTTGTTGGGTGATGGCTGGGACTTAGATGGAATGTGATAAAAGTTGATGGTTCATGGTGTTGGTTGTTGTTTTGCTGTGTGGTGGAGAAGGTGATGATGCTGGTGGTTCTGTGATGCTGGTGGTGAATCTTCCTGACAAAGAGGTGATGGATGATGATGCTGGTGGTTCTGAAGCTGCTGCTATGTTTGGATTTGTATGTTTTTTTGTCTTCTTTGATTTTCCTTTTTTGGGGTCTTTTGTGTATTGAGTTGTAAGGGTTTTTTGGGTGTGGGTTGATTGACCCCTCCCCTCCCTAGTCTACTGTTTGTTTTTTCCATAATAAATTCTAAGGGGGTTGGGAATAGCCTGGCCTGACACCTCTTCTGCCCTAAATACCATAAAAATCATAAAAATGTCCAAAAAATCCATAAAATTGTAAAATAACTTAAAAACCCTAGAGAAACCTCTGAAAACCATAAAAACCAAAAAAAACATAAAACTCCAAAAACTTATAAAACATTTAAAACCCTAAAAACTCTAAAACCCATAAAGCCCATAAAAACCCCTAAAAACATGAAAACCCATAAAAAATCATAAAACCCATTAGAAACACTAAAAACCCTTTACAACCCTAAAATAATTCAAATATTCTAAAAATAGTTAAATCCTTAAATTATTCCAAAAACAGTAAAACCCCAAAAAACTATAAAACACCTCAAACACCCTAAAACCCTAAAAATTCATAAAAATCATAAATACCCTAAAATTACCAAAACAAAAAAAAACACCCCAAAACCCAGAAAACACATAATAAATCCTTAAAAACATTAAAATAATTCAAACCCATAAAGAACTGAAAAAATTATAAACAACCTAAAAACCGAAAACCCCCCAAAAAACCACAAAAATTATAAACCCTCTAATCCATAAAACCCGTAAAATAATAAAAATTATAAAATCCCTTTAAACCACTAAAAATTTCAAAAACTCTACAAAACATAAAAATCAATAAAAAATAGAATAAATCCTAAAAACACTAAAAAACCAAAAACCCCCAAACCCCTAAAAATCCCTAAAACCCCTAAAAACCATCAAAACAATATAAATACATATAAATATTTAGAAATTCAAAAATCGTATAAAACTAAAAGCCCTTAAGAAAACCTAAAAAAACAAAAACACTAAAAAATACTAAAAAACTAATAAACTAAGAGCCAAGAAAAATTGTAAAAACCCAAAAATCCTTTAAAAATATAAGATTCCCAAAAAACCATTAAAAAACTAAAAAATCTAAAAAATCCTAAAGATACCCAAAAACATAAAAAACCAAAAATCTCAAAAACCCCCAAAGAAAATATTAAATACATAAAAATACTTAAAACCACTAAAAACACTAAAAACCTAAAAACCGTAAAAACCATAAAAATACCAAAAATACCATAAGAACCCCTAAATACCATGAAACCCCCTAAAACTATAAAAAAACCTAAAAACCATATAAAACCTTAATACCCACTAAAAACTCTAAAAACTGTTGAAACCCCTAAAAACATTAAAAAAATGAAAACCTTAAAAACCCTGAAAACTCTAAAAACCCCTAAAAACACACAAAATACCTAAAAGCCCTTAAAACCCACATAAAACATAATAGGTCCATAAAATCCCAAAAAACATAAAAAAACCCCTAGAAAACATAGAAAAATTAAAATACTAGGAAAACCTAACACCTTGAAAAACCTAAAAACCAAAAAACCTAAACCCCCCCCCCCCTCAAAATCTTAATAAACTATAAAAAAGCATAAAAGCCAAAAAAATCCTCAAAAATCAGTAAGATCATAAAACACCTAAAACCATGAAAACCACTAATAAAACCATTAATACCTTAAAACTCTTAAACCCCTTAAAAACAGAAAAATTATAAAATCTCTAAAACCCTAAAAAGGGTCGAAAACCACAAAAAAATCCCCAAGAAACCTTAAACAAAACAAAAAATACTAAAAGTAATAAAAACCTACTAAAACATTAAAATCAATTTAAACCCAGAAAATTTAATAAACTCTAAAAAAAACTTAAGAACCCCAAAACTCAAAAAATTCACTGAAACCCTCAAAACCATAAAAATTCAAAAAAAAACAAAAAATTCCTCAAAATACATAAAAACCCAAAACTATCCCAAAATATCCCTAAAGATTTCCAAAAAAGATAAAAACACTAAAATCCTTGAGAAAATTTTAGAATACCTTAAAAACCATAAAACACTTAAAAACACTAATAAACCTAAAAACGCTAAAACCCCTAAAATACCTTCAAAGCACTAAAAGCCATTAAAACCCATAAAACACCCTAAAACCATAAAACCCATAAAAACCCTAAAATACCACTAAAAACCTATCAAACTCAGAAAAAACCCAAAACCCCAAAAAAAATTTGAAAACCATAAAAATACTCAAAATCCATGAAATCCTTAAAAACCTATTAAAACATAAAAACCTAAAAATACATACAACATAAAAAACATTAAAAAACCTGAAAAAATAAGAAAATATGAAACCCTAAATACATAAAATCACGGAAAACCCTAAAAAATGGAAAAATACCCATAAATCTAAAAAACCTAAAAACAATAAAACCATAAAATACATAAAACCCTAAAAAACACAAAGATAATAAAAACAGTAAAAATCCCTAAAAATGTAAAAAAACCCAAAACCCCAAAGATGTCTAAAGATGATAAAACCGTAAAAGACCCTAAAACCCTAAAAACACCTTAAAACCATAAAAACATTAAAATCCCTTTAAAAACCTATAAATATAAAAAACTCTAAGAAACCATAAATTCCCTCAAAAACCGTAGAAAAACCCAAACCCCCAAATCATAAAAATCCTTAAAACACTAAAAACCTTCAGCATACCTAAAACCCTAAAAACCATAAAATCCAAAAAAAGACTAAAAGAACATAAAAATGTAAAAATCTATAAAAACAATAAAAATCCCAATTAAAACCATAAAAACTTAAAAACACACAAACAACTAAAACCATAAAAAAGATAAAAACCCCTAAAACCGAAGGAATCATAAATCACCCTAAAAACCATTAAAACCCCAAAAAACCATAAATACTCCAAAATGAAATATATACTGTAAAACCCGTATAAACCCCTATAAATGTTAAAAAATCTAAAAACACATAAAAACACTAAAAACCAAAAATAACTATAAAAACCCTTTAAACCCCTAAAAACATTAAAAACTCAAAAAAACATCAAAACCCTAAAAAACTAAAAAAACCAAAACACCCAAAAAACCATCAAAACACTAAAATGACAAAAAAACCTAAATCCCTCAAAATATCTAAAAACCCTAAAAAAATAAAAATTCTAAATACATAAAAATCTATAAAACCCCTAAAAACTATTAAAAACTATAAAAAACCCTTTAAATGCATAAAAATGATAAAACCTATAAAAACCTTAAAAATTCAAAAAAAAACAACAACACAAATGAACAATAAATACATAAAAACACAAAAAACCATAAAAACTCTAAATCACTAAGAACCCTAAGAAACTAGGAAACCCATAAAAATCCATAAAAATATAAAAAAAATTGAAAACCCCTATGAAAACCTTAAAAACCTATATACACTTAACACCCCTAAAAACCTAAAAATGCTAATAATAAAAAAACCATAAAAAGATTAAAACTATAAAACCCATTAAAATTCATAAAACCACATAAAAACCCTAAAAAAATTAAAACAATAAAACCATTTAAATATCTAAATTTTTTAAATAACTATAAAAAACATTAAATCCCTAAAAAATCAAAAAGAAAACCTGAAACCCCAAGAAAAAAACCCCTAAAACCTATAAAACCCATCAAAATCCCTAATAACCCAAAAAACAATATAAATGCTAAAAATCCCTTAAAACTATAAAAATATAAAACAAACAAACCCTTGAACCACCCTGAGAACATATTAAAAAACAAAAATCACTAAAACCCCCTAAAATCCTAAAAAAAATATTGAAACCATTAAAACCCTAAAAGGATGTAAAACCATAAAAATCCCTAAAAACTATAAAAATCACTAAATTCATTAAACCCCCCAAAACCCCTATAAACCATAAAAAACAGAAGAAAAAACTCTAAAACCCCATTAAACCCCTAAAACGTTTAAAAAACCTTAAAACCCAAAAAACTAAAAAAGTCCTAAAACCCAAAAACACCAAAAAACCCAAAAAAACCTAAATCCTTCAAAATCCATAAAATATAAAAACCCAAAAATTCATAAAAAACAACTTAAAATCCCAAAAAATTTAAAATCCCCAACAACATTCAAAACCCTATGAAATCCTTAAAATCCTAAAAATCCTAAAAACCTTTAAACATAAAAAGGGTAAAACCCTAAATCTATAAAAACCCTAAAAAATATAAAAACCCAAAAAAACCTTAAAACCCCTAAAAACACAAGAAATAAATAAAAAATCCCTAAAAAATTCAAAAATCCTAAAAACCATGAGAAACCTAAGAAAATATTAATAACATAAAGTCACTTAAAACCCCAAAGAAAACATAAAAAATTGTGGAAACCCTAAAACCATGAAAATTCCAAAAAACCTTGAAAACCCCGAAAAACCCATAAAAACGCTAAAACCCCTATAAAATATTAAAACCCTTTAAACCCATAAAAAATATAAAATACTCTAAAAACAGTTAAACCCATAAAAACTCAAAAACCCCCTGAAACCCCAAAAAAAACCCTAAAATCCTAAAAACCACAAAAACCCTCACAATTTATAAAAACTCTAAAAACCATAAAAATTGAAAAAAGGCCTAAAAATACCTAAAAATGTAAGAAACCATAAAAACACTAAAAAACATAAGAAAACATTAATGACTTAAAAACATATAAAACCCTCAAAACCTAAATATTGTAAATACCTCAGAAACCCTAAAAACCCTAAAACCCCTAAAAACCTTCAAAATCTCTAAAAACACTAAAAACCCATAAAAATCATTAAACTCCATAAAAATACGAAACAATATAAAAAAACCTAAAACTCTTTAAACCCTTAGTAAACTGTAAAAACCTAAAAAAACCGAAAAACCTAAAAAACATAAAAACACTTAAAACACCAAAAAACATAAAAAATGATGAAGATGTTATAAACCTGAAAAGACCCTAAAACCCTAAAACAATTAAAACCATAAGAAACCCACCATAAAACCATAAAACCACAAAAAATGGAAGAAAACCATAAAATTCACACAAAAATAAAAAACCTTTAAACACCTAAAACCTTAAAAATTGTTGAAAATCCTTCAAATCCTAATATTTTTTAGAAAACCCTAAATCCCCAAAAATCTTAAAAACTCTAAAAACCCAAAAAATATATAATTCTATAAAAACCGTAAAAATCAATGAAAATTTAAAGAAATCCCTAAAAACATAAAAAAAACTAAAACCAATCAAAACCCCTTAGAAAACATAAAATATCTAAAAACAATTAAAACACCAAAAAACCAAAAAACACTAAAAACATCAAAAAAAAAACATAAAAAACACCTAAAAAACCTAAAAACATTAAAACCCCTAAAAACCATAAAAACACCGAAATCACAAAAAATCTTAAAAACACACAAACACTGTAAAATCCCTATAAACCCCTACATTCATTAAAAACATAAAAAATACATTGAAATATTAAAAAACTAAAAATAAACAAAAACCTAATAAAATCATAAAACCCTAATACCATCAATATCCCCAATATCCCTAAATCATCAAAATCCTAAAAAGACCTAAAAATCCCAAAAGTCAAAAAACCCCTAAAACCCTAAAAGTCCCTATGAAAACCTAAAAACATAAAAAAAACATTAAACCCTTAGGAAACCTAATAAAATTAAAAACCATAAGAATCACTAAAAACAATAAAAACCAAAAACCCCATAATCCCTCTAAAAACCTTAAAACCACATAAAAACCAATAAAAACAATAAAAACCAAATGAAAATTCTAAAAACCCTTTAGCCCTGTAAAATGGTTCAAAACACCCAAAACATTGAAAACCATAAAACCCATAAAAAACACAAGAAACCCTAAAAACCCAAAAAACATTAAAAACCGAAAAACACTAAAAGATCATAGATTCCTCAAAATCCATAAAAACCTTAAAACTAAATAAAATTCCAAAACGAATCCCTAAAATTACATAAAAGCATAAAGACACGTAAAACCTTGAAACCCATAGAAAGCCTTATAATATTAAAAAAATAAAAAATCCAAAAACCCTAAAAAAATCCAAAAACCCCTAAAAACAATAAACCCCTTAAACCCATAAAAATCCATAAAAACCCAAAACCCGTAAAATCCTAAAAACCAATAAAAACATTAAAAACCCTTTTAACACCCAAAACATTAAAAAACCATAAAAAATGTTAAACCCTAATAAAATAAAAAAACCATAAAAAACTCAAAAAATCCCTAAAAACAATAAAAACCCTAAAAATCCAAAAAAACCAATCAAAATCCTTAAAAACCATAATACCCAAAAAAACCTTAAAAATTAATAAAATTTTTAAAACCTCTAAAAACCCAAAAAAACACATTACACCTAGAAAACATTTAAAACCCCAAATAACATAAAAAAACTCTAAATATTAAAAACCATAAAACCCCTAAAAGCTATAAATATCCATAAAAACACTAAAAACTATAAAAATATATACTAATTCCTTAAAATGTAAAAACCCCTAAAACTGCTAAGAGAAACTTTAAAACATAAAGACACATAAAACCACTGAAAAAAATATAAATATGATAAACGCCCTAAAATAATAAAAATACCCTAAAACAATAAAACCCCAAAAAACCATGCAAACCCCTAAAAAACCATATAACCCTAAAACCCACTAAAACTCTAAAAACCCTTTAAACCCCTTAAATGTAAAAAATATCTAAAAACCCATAAACTGTAAAAAAATAAAATAACCTTAAAACAGGAAAAAAACACAAACCCTAAACACCATAAAAACCCATAAATACCTCATCATATCTAAAAACACTAAAATACCATAAAAGCGAAATAAATCCATAAAAATCTCATAAAATCATAAAAACTAAAAATCCCAAGAAATCCTAGAAACCCTAATAAAACATAAAAACATATAAAAACATAGAGCCAATAAAAACCTAAAAATCTCAAAAAATAAATAAAAAACCTAAAACCCCTAAAAACTAAAAGAAATCTTAAAATACTTTAAAAAAAATAAAAACCCACAAAAACCCTAGAAACCACGAAAAAAGTTTGAACACCCAATAAAACCTTAAAAAAAATTAAGAAAATCTAAAAACATTATAACACTAAGAAACTCAAAAGAACCTAAAAACATAAAAAACCATAAAAACCATGAAAAATAGAAAACCCTAACCCCCCCAAATCCGTAAAAAACCTAAAAACCATAAAAAACCTAAAAATACTTAGAAATCCCTAAAATATAAAAACCCAAAAACCCCATGAAAAACCCTAAGAGAACATTAAAAACAAAAAAACACCTTAACCTCATAAAACCTAAAAATGAAAAATCCCCTAAATAACCCTAAATTTCCATAAAACCCTCAAAATTCCCAAAACCCCTAAAAACCATAAAATTAAAAAAAGCACTAAATCGTTAAAATGTAACCTAAAAATCACCAAGAAATCCTTAAAAACGTAAAAACACATAAAACCTCTAAAAAACTAAAAATGATACAACCCTAAATCGCTAAATGACCATAAAAATGATAAACTCTTTAAAAGCATAAAAAAACAAAGAAACATTAAAACACCTAAAAAATTAAAACCTTAAATTCGCTAAAGACTATAACAACCCATTAAAACCTGAAACTGTAAAAAATTCTAAAAACCCATTGAAACCTTAAACAAATAAAAAACGCCTAAATACCTAAAAAACCAAAAAACCATTAAATCCCCGCAAATCAATAAAAAACCATTAAACCCATCAAAATCATAAATTCCCTAAATATCCCTACAAATATAAAACCCCAAAAAACCTGAAATCCCCAATGAAAACAGAGAAAAACCAAAACACTTTAAAACCCTAAAAACTAAAAAATGATAAAAACCATTAAAACAACCAAAATCCATAAAAAAATTAAAAATCACAAACCCCTAAAAATAATAAAAAACCCAATAACATATAAAAACCTAAAACTCCACTAAAAACTATAAAAATACTAAAAAATCAAAAAGAATCCCTAAAACCCCAAAAAAATCCTAGAAATCCCTATGAATCCCTAAAGATATAAAAAACTCAGAAAATTGTAAAAACACATCAAAAAACCATAAAAAACATAAAATACTCAAATACCCTAAAAACCTTAAAAAACAAAAAACCATTAAAAACTTTAATCACTATAAAAAACCCAAAAAACCCTAAACCCCTAAAGATGTTAAAAACCCTAAAATTCCATAAAAACTGAAAAATCCGACTAAAAAGTATAAAACTCTTTAAACTCCTAAAAAGTTAAAAAACACTAAAAAACCTAACATTCTCTAGAAAAATTATCCCCCTCCATAACCTCAAAAAACATAAAAACATTAAAATCCCTAAAACACCAAAAAACCCAGAAAATCCTTAAAGAACCTAAAAACCATAAAATTACAAAAAAATCATATAATTTCAAAATAATGTAAAAAAAACCTAAAAAACCTAAAAACCCAAAGAAACACATAAAAACATAACGAAAAATTAAAACCTTAAAAACCTAAAAGTGCTAAAAATCCCAGAAACCCTTAAAACTTGAAAAACCTTTAAAACATCTAAAAACATTCGAAAAAAATATAAACCCATAAACACTAGAAAATATCTAAATCTCTAAAAAACATTAAACCCTTAAATATATTAAAAACTATAAAATTCAATAAAAACCCTAAAAACTCAAAAAACCCCTCTAACCAACAAAAACTATAAAAACCTAAAGACACCTAAAAACCATAAAAACCTTAAAAACCATAAAAATCCTAAAAAACTCCAAAAAATTCCAAAAAACATAAAATCCTCGGAAACCCCAAAAAACTATAAGAAAACCACAAAAAATAAAGACACTTAAAATCCCATAAAACAAATAAAAAGTGATAAAGACCATAAAAATCTATAAAAATAATAGAACCCCTAAAAATGATCTAAAAATTGTTGAAAATATAAAAAACCTAAAACCCAGAAAACCAGAAAACCCTAAAAACCCTTAAACCCCCTAAGAAACCTAAAATTTCTAAAAACCATAAATCCCTAAATCCCATAATAACCCTAAAACCCTCAGAATCCTTAAAAACCCAAAAAATCATAAACTCTCTAAAAATTACTAAAAATACCTACCAAATTGAAAACCCTAAAGACAATAATAAACCAAAGAAAACACCAAAAAAACTAAAAACACTTAAAACCCCTAGAAAACTAGAAACCTCTAAAAACCCTAAAAATATTAAAAAACCCTAAAAAAAATAAACCCCCTAAAAACATAAATAACCTAGAAAACTGATAAAATCCCTAAAGAACCACTAAAAACACTAATAACCATTCAAACCCCTAAAAATGTATAAAACTATAAAATTTTTAAAAACAAAAAAAACACCTTAAAACCTTAAAAATCCAAAAAAAACAAAAATTATAACCCCCCCCCCCAAAAGCCCCCCAAGCCATCAAAATCCCATCAAACCATAAAAAATAAAAAAATTATAAAAAATATCAAAAAATAACTAAAAATATAAGAAACCATAAAAACAAGAAAAACTATAAGACAACATTAAAACAATAAAATCACCCAAAACACCTAAAAAACTAAAAAACATTAATCCCGCTAAAAACCATAAAAACTCCTAAAAACCTAAAAAAAATCCTAAAATCCACAAAAACTCTAAAAACCCTCTAAACCACTAAAAATGTTAAAAACTATAAAACCTATATTAACAGTAAAAAATCAAAAAATACCCCTAAAACCCGAAAATAATCCAAAAACCATAAAAATACAAAACAACCCACCATACTATAAAACCACTAAAAACCACTACAACCCAAAAAAACACCAGAAAACTCTAAAAACACATTAAAATATTAAGAAATACATAAAAATCATTAAAAACAAAAAAAATCCTAAAAACATTGAAAACAATAATAAAACATTAAAAACTAAAACAAATTAGAACCCTCAAAACAATAAAATGATCAAAAAACCCTAAAATCCATAAAACTCCCTAAAACACCAAAAACAAGAAAAATAAAAAAAATCTATAAAATTCACTAAAAATGTAAAAAATCCCTAAAACCTAAAATCCCTTATGAAAACCATAAAATCCTAGAAACAATTAAAACCCATAAAACATAAAAAATTCTAAATCCCCTAAAACCCTAAAAAGAAACTAAAACCCTATAAAACACATAAAAATAAATATAAACATTAAAAACACTAAAACCATTTAAAACGTTTAAAATATCTAAAAAGCATTAAAAACCGTAAAAACAAAACAAAACATAAATCCCAAAAAAACCCATAAAATCCTAAATACATTAAAAATATTGAAAGACCCTAAAAACCGATTAAAATTAAAATACCCTAAAACCACTGAAAAATCCTTAGAAAACCTTAAATAACTAAAAATACAGAAAACCCAAAGAAACAATAAAACCCTGATTTGCTGCCCTCTTTCCTAGAAACGGTGATTTTTCCAAAGGTTCAAGAGCTCTTTGAAGGATGTACGCAGCTACCCCTCTCGATTCGAGAGTTCATTGAAGCCTTGGATTCGCACCGCCTGACTCTAGTTGCGAGGTTCCTGATGCGGCATCCCGTGGTGGCCTCTTTAGAAAGGTTTGTCTCTTTTTTCTAGAAGCTTCGGGATTACGCAATGGTGGGTCTGGTCGATAGCTACCACATCGTGATTCGCTTCATGTCTGAGGAGGATCTGGTTCTAGCCTGGTCGGCAGATCCTCAAATTTGTAATGGCGCTCTCTTCTCTCTTATTCAGTGGAGATTTGACTTTCATCTAAAGCGGGACTCTCTGATGGTTGAGACTTGGGTTAGATTTCCTGAAATCCCCATTCCCTATCAGAATTTCTCTATTCTTTCGATGCTTGGAAATCTAGTGGGGAGGTTCCTCTGTGTGGATAGTAGGACTAGGGCCCTTTGCCACCCCGTTTCTCCAAGGGCCTTTTTTGAGGTTTATGATTCAAAAGATCTTATGGATGCTTTCTGAATTATTGTAGGGGAGGAGCTCCAGTGGAGGTAACCAGTCTTTTTGGAGTCATGGCCGGTTTTCTGTTCTAAATGATGGAGCATTAGGCATAATGCCCTGTTTTGCGGATGTGTTGTCCCCGGTAGGATCGGTTCATCTCTGGTTCAGATGAGTTCTGGGGAGACCACCCACACTCTGGTGGAGAAGAAGGGAGCCAAGAGGGTGGTCGAGACCTCACCCCATCCTCTGGTTGCTGAAGTTTCCCATTTGAAAGACCATATGCCTGGGAATGATCTAGAAGTTTCTTTGATGGACTCAGGTGGTTTTATCATCATTATGGCTGGAGATGCTTGTTTTTTAGGAGCTTTCATTATTGAGGCAGTGCTAATGGTTGAACGGGAGGAGCAACCCCATGCTGAAGTTGTTTGCGGATGTGGTGAAGCTTCGGGGAGACAGTTGGACAAAGGGAAAGCAGTCGCGATGGAAGTGGGGCGCGTGAATGACCAGTTGGAGGCCTCCCTGGCGCCAACACAGGTAGAAAAGGATACGGTCTGCAAGATGATTAGTGGGCGTTCTAGTAGTACCTGACTCCCGGAGGGGTATTCTATGGATCTTCATAACATGTTTCAGGATTTAGCCTCGACTAAGCTGGTGGATGATGATGTGATGGTGGGTGAGCTTGCACAGGGGGATATGGATGCGCCTGGTGTGCGAGCTGGGGATGAGTGGAAAATGTCTTTGTATGAGAAGGATAAGTTTGTGATAGAAGGGCAGTCGTAGAGTCCTAAGGTGAGACACACCGATTGGCGTGATGCTCCCATGGTGTTTGTGGGGTGTGATGATGTGGGGAGTACTCTCTTGGAGGCAGGCTCACCTCCTATTGCGGAAGGGACCAGCGGAGTCGAGGACATACCATGTGCTCCTAGTGTGGACCCGAAAGGATTTTCTCCACTGAGACTCAATACTGTTTTAGGTGATATGACCCCAAACCTGCAAAGATCCATGGTTGTTTTTGGTTCCCCATTTGCTAAAGATCATTGTGTGCTACTGCATGATATGATGCTGGTTGAATGGGAAAGGTTTCCCCTTGAGGGGGAAGCTAGGAGACTTAGAGAGAGATGTGCTGAGGATGACCGTAGGATAAATGCTGTTATGGCCAGGTCGAATGAAGAAAAGAATAATCTATTAGAAGGGGGTGCTAAAAATTCTGAGTCTGGCAGAAAAAAAGGGCGCAAAAAGGTCTCAAGTGTAGCTTGTGATGGAGTAATTCCTGAGGAAGCAGTGCTTGAGGATGGTTCTATCTCTGCTCCACCGAAGAATAGGTTGTGGAAGGATTACTCTGTCCTCCCGTGACCTATGGTGACCCAAGTCACCTCCATGAAGGCCAATCTAAATCTCAATGTCAATTAGCAGGAGCATACTTCAAAAACTGCTGAGCAGAAGATGGCTAGAGAGAATCTTTTTTTCGATACTCGAAATGCAAGAGGAGTACGAGTTGGGATGGGATTCTATAGATATGGGTGATGAATCAAACGACTGCTTTACTGGTGTGGGCGCTGACCTGGGTGTGAGCTTTGGTTGCCGAGGTGTGGAGCTGGATGACTTTAGTGGTGATATTGACTGATGCGCTTATTTGTATGTGTCTTTTCTTTTGGACATTTTCTATTTGTTTTTTCTTGATCTTTCTTTTGTTTGGGTTCGTTAAGTATTTTTGGGTGTGGGCCGTTTAACCCCTCCCTTCCGTTGTCTGTCGCGTCTTTTTTCATTATATATTTTGGGGGGTCGGGAACAACCTAACCCTCATATATTCCTTGAAACTAAATACTCTAAAAACCCTTTAATCAACTAAAACATAAAAACTCTATAAAATGTAATAACCCTAAAATCTGAAGAAAGATCTCTAAAACCCTTAAAAACCATTAAAACCCTAAAACCCAAAAAACACTAGAAACCCAAAAAAACCCCAAAACCCTAAAAAAAACCCCATAAAATACCAAACCCCACCTAAAATCCCTGAAAATATAACCCCTCTAAAAATCATGAAAACCCCTAAAAACCTTATAAACCAAAAAACAAATAAAACCGATGAAAAAACTAAAAAATTCTAAAAAAAGCCCAAAAAACCCCTAAAACTCCTCAAAACCATAACAACCCTAAAACTACTAAAAAATATAAAACCCTTTGAACCCCTAAAAACATTAAAAACTATATAATCCATAAAAACTATAAAAACCTAAAACAACCTCAAAATCACAAAACCCTAAAAACAGTAAAAATCCTAAAAAATCCCTAAATTTCCAAAAAACGTAAAAAATCATAATCCCCTAAAACCCCTAAGAAAAATAAAAAAACATAAAAACACTTGAAACCCAAAAATCCTAAAAATGAATAAAAACCCTAAAAACTGAAATCCCTAAAACCTTCAAAATCCCTAAAACCCCTTAAAACCATAAATATCATAAAAAATACCAAAAAATTAAAAAAAAATTGGAAACACTGAAAACACAAAAAATCCAAAAGAAAACCCTACAAAATTGAAAACACATTAAACACCAAAAAACCAAAAAATGATAAAAAAACATAAAACTATAAAAAGACATTAGAACCCATAAAAACACCCCAAAACTATAAGAACCATAAAAACTTATAAAAAACATCAAGAACATTAAATTTTCTAAAAACACATTAAACCCCTATAAAGGATTAAAAATTATAAAAAATATAAACACACTAATAACATAAAAAACCAAAAAAACATAAAACCCCCCAAAAATGGTCAATATCAATAAAACCGAATAAAACTATTAAAAATCTCTAAAATCTATAAGACATAAAATAACCTAAAAACTCTTACAAACTCTAATAAAACCTCAAGACTTAAAAACACATAAAACCCATAAAATCCTAAAAATGATAAAAAACCCAATAAAACCTAACAAAGACCCTAAAACCCCTAAAGACCACTAAAAACCATAAAATCCATAAAAATAAAAATTCCCTATAAACCATAAAAAAATAAAACACCTTTAAACCCTTAAGAATTTTATAAAGTCTAAAAACCCATAAAAACCATAGGAAAATAAAAAAACTCTACTAAAATCCCCAAAAACCATAAAAGTCCAAAAACCCTTAAAACCCCTAAAACCATTAAAATCCCTAAAATCCCTAAAAACTATAAAATTCCTAAAGAAATACCTAAAATCCCTAAAAAACAAAAACACCAAAAAAAACATGAAAAATGCCTATGAAAACCTTAAAATCTAAAAACATATAAAATAACAAAAAATATAAAAAGAAAAAAAAACTTAAAAATCTAAAAACACTTACAACACCTAAAAATCCTAAATTGTTAAAATCCTTTGAACCCTAAAATATCTTAAAAGCCTCAAAATTACATAAAACCCCTAAATACCTTTAAAAACATTTAAAACCCCAAAAAACCCATAAAATTCCAAAAAACCCCACTTAACACTATAAAAAGCCTTTAATCCCTGAAAAATGTTATAAAACATTGAAAAACCATAAAACCCTAAGAAAAGTCATGGAAACCCCTCAAAACCCAAAAAAACAATAAAAATTCTATAGACCCTAAAAACATAAAAATCCCTCAAAATCCTGAAAACCCCTAAATAATCACAAAAAAATCCATAAAACCCTAAAAAACTCTAAAAACCCTAAAAACCCTAAAGAAACCTTATAAACCTAAAAACACATAAAACCCTAAGAAAAATAAAAATGACAAAAACACAAAAAAGTCCCTAAAACCCCTAAAACCTCATAAAACCATAAAACCCCCTAAAACATAAAAACCCTAAAACCTTTAAAGTAATAAAAACCACAGAAACCACAAAAACCACTTTAAACCCATAAAAATGGTAAAAAACTCTAACAAAACATGAAACCCCAAAAAACATAAAAAACCCAAAAAACAAAAAAAAACCCATAAAAACCTAAAAACCCTAACAACCCTAAACCCCATAAAACACACAAAATCCATAAAAACGCAAAAAACCATAAGAATCCTAAAACTCCTAAAATCCATACAAACATAAAAATCCTAAAATCCCTGAAAATACCAAAGAAAACCTTAGAAACCTAAAAAAATTAAAACCCCTAGTAACATAAAAATAAAAAAACCTTAAAACCCCCCAAACCCATAAACCCCCTTAATAACCTCAAAATACTTAAATACCATATTAACCCATAATAATCCAAACAAACCCTTACAATCCCTAAAACATAAAAAATAAAAAATCCCTAGAAAACCTCAAAAACCTAAAAACACTTACAATGCCTAAAACCCTCAAACACTAAAAACCCTAAGGGGACTTAAAGTTCCTAAAAACACCTAAAACCATAAACCCCCCTAAAATCGTAAAACCCCAAAAAAAACCATAAAAACCCTGAAGAACAACTAAAACCACTAAAAATCCTTTAAAGCCCCAAAAAATATGAAAATCTATAAAAAACATGATACTACTGAGAACCTAAAAAACTATAAAATCTCGTAAAAACCTAAAAAACAATAAAAACCCTAAAAACCCCTAAAACACTCAAAATACCTAAAACTTTTCAAAATTCATAAGAATCCTGAAAAATCACTAAAAATATTTAAAAACATAAAAAAACACAAAAAACTCTTAAATAACCAAAGAAGCCCTTTAAAACCCAAAAATACATAAAACCCCTAAAAACATTAACAATTATTAAAACCAAAAAACCTTTAAAATAGTAAAAACACTAAAATATCTAAAAAAACATTAAACCCATAATAATATTAAAAAACTCTAAAACACCATGAACATTTTTATAACACAAAAAAACCTTAAAACCCAAAAACACCCCCATTGGACCCTAAAAACCATAAAACCCCTCAAAATCCATAAAAATCATGAAAAACAATAAAATCATAAAAATACCTAAATTCTATAAAACACTAGAAGACCCAATGAAAACCTTGAAAACCTAAAAACACTTAAAACACCTAACAAACCCAAAAAATTATAAAAACCCTAAAAACATAAAAACCATAAAAACCCATTATACCATTAAAACCCAAAAAATTCATAAAAACCTAAAAAATACTTAAATTTCTACAAAACATTAAACCACTAAAAACATTAGAAAAAATATAAAAACCTTAAAAAATTATAAAACTAAAAAACCCCTAAAAATCCAAAAACCCATAGAAACCATAATACGCAAAAAACCATAAAAACTCTAAAAATCCCTAAAAACATAAAAAACCTAAAATCATAAAAATCCATGATAATGTAAAATACCCTAAAAACCATGAACACCCCTAATAAAAACTTAAAAACCAAGAAACACTTAAAACCCCTAAAAACCTAAAAATTATTAAAACCCTAAAATACCCTAAAAACTATTAAAATCCTTTCAAACCATGGAAGTCCCTAAAAACATAAACACTAATAAAAATCATAAAAAGGATATAAAAATCCTGAAAAATATAAAAAACACCAAACACCATGAATACACTTGAGAATACCATAAACAACTAAAAAAAATCATAAAACACCTATAATGATAATAACGCTAAAACCACTAAAAACAATAAAATACTCAATAACCCTAAAACTCATAAGTAATATAAAAACCCTAAAAATATTAAACACCCTAAAACCCATTAAAATACCTAGAAACCACTAAAACTATAAAAACCATTTGAACCCCTAAAAACAACAAAAATTTCTAAAAATCCATAAAACTGAAAGAAACTCAAAATATCTGTTAAACCCCTAAAAAACCAAAAACCCATAAAAACCCTAGAAAACCCTCAAAATACATAAAAAATTAAAACCTATAAAATTACTAAAAATTACCTCAAAATACAAAATAATATAAAAGATCTTAAAACCCAGAAAACCCCTAAGAAAACTTTAAAAACACATATCCCCTTAAAAAATATAAAACACCAAAAAACCCTAAAAATTCCCTAAAAGCACTAATAACACAAAAAATCTCTAAAATAATAAAAATACTTAATAACATAAAAACCATATAACCTTGTAAAATCTAATAGAAAACTTAAAAACCTAAAAACACATAAAACCCCTAAAAAATAAAAAAATGACAAAAACCCTTAAAACGCAAATAATCATAAGAAAACATAAACCCCTCAGAATACTTAGAAACCATAAACCCCTAATAAAATAAAAATCATAAAAAATATCTAAAATCTATAAAAACATAAAAATCACAAAAACCAGGAAAACCGCTAAGAAAACCTTAAAAACATAAAAACACTTCAAACCCCTAAAAATCTAAAACACATTGAAACCCCAAAAAGTTCATAAAAAACAAAAAACCTATACATAATAAAACCCGCTAAAAAAATTAGAAACCAAAGAGCCCATGAAAAATCTAAAAACCCACTTAATAATCTAAAAATCCATTAAACCCGAAAAATGATAAAAACTCAAAAAACCCAAAAAAACCCCAAAAACTAAAAAAACCCTTAAAACCAAGAAAACTCGTAAAACCACAAAATCATAAAACCTATAAAATCCCCAAAATGAATAAAAACACTATAAACCATAAAAATCCAAAAAAAAACAATAATCCCTAAAAATGTAAAAAACCCAAAAAACCCCCCAAAAAAACAAGGAAAGCCTTAGAAACCTAAAACACCTAAAACCTCTATAAAATAAAAATAATTCTAAAAACCAAAAAAAAAATACTAAAAACTATAAAAACCCTAAAACCCCATGAAGCCCCTAAAATTCCATAAAAACCTGAAATGTAGCTAAAAACCCTAAAAACCATTAAATCCCTAAAAACATTAAAAAATCGAAAAAACCTAAAAATGCCTAGAATCCCAAAAAAACCAAAAATCCCCAAAACACCTAAAAATATCTAAAATCCCTCATATCCCTAAAACACTTAAAAACCAAAAGATTTTTGAAAAGGCCCAAAATATCACAAAATACGCCAAAAACCATAAAAAACCCTAAAAACTTTAGAAACCAAAAAACACATAAAAACCTTTAAAAACAATACAATTTTAAAAATTCAATATACCATAAAACAATAAAACCATAAAAAACCATAAAGACCCCTAAAAACCAAAAAACACCATTAGAAGATATAAAAACCCTTTAAACCCCTAAAAATATAAATAACTCAAAAATCCCTAATCTCCCACAAATACCTAAAACTCAAAAAAACCATAAGACTCGTGAAAAGTCCCAAAATATCACTAAATATGAAAAAACCGTGAAAAAACCTAAAAACTTTCGAAACCTAAATACACTTAAAAATCTTTAAAAAACTAAACAACTTTAAAAATCCAAAATACTATAAAACCTTAAAACCCCAAAAAACCTTAAATACACCTAAAAACCCTAAAAACCCAATAAAGGATATTAAAATACTTTAAACCCATAAAAACATACAAAACTCTAAAAACTCATAAAAACCATAAAAACCATAAAAAACAAAAAAAAACCTAAAAAAAACCCATAAAACCGATAAAACCCAAAAAAACAAGAAAAACCCGCATAAACCTTAAAATCCCTAAAAACCATAATAATCCTAATAATACCTAAATATCCAAAATATCATAAAAACACTTAAAAACCCTGAAAATACCTAATAAATACTTGGAATACTAAAACACATAAAGCAACTAAATAACCTAATAAAAGATAAAATCCTAAAAACTTATAAAAATCCTAGAAACCCTAAAACCCCTCAAAATCCCAAAAAAACCTAAAAACTAGAAAAATCTAAAAAATAACTAAAAATCCAGAGAAATTCCAAAACCATAAAACTCAGAAAAACCCTAAGATAAATTTAAAAACGTAAAAAAAAATAAAACCCCTAAAAACCTAAAAAATGAAACAAAAACTAGAAATTCCCTAAAAACATTTAAATCCCATAAATAACATAAAACCCCTAAAAACCTTTAAAACACCATAAAACCCATAAAACCCTATAAACCCACTAAAAATTTTCAAAATTCTTTATACATATAAAAATATTAAAAAACATTAAAAATCAATAGCACCCCTTAAAAATTAAAAAACCCTAAAAACCATAAAAACTCTAAAACTGTAAAAACCCAATAAAATATCAAATAGTCAAAATCCCTAAAAAACCATAAATATCATAAAATCCCTTAAATATCCCAAAAAAACATTAAAAACCCCAAAAAACCTAAAAAAATTTAGGAAAACAATTAAAACCAAAAAACAATTAAACCCTCTAGAAAATTTAGAAAATGCTAAAATCCCAAAAAACACAAAAATCCATCAAAATCCCAAAAAACCTAAAAATCCATAAAAATCATGAAAAACATAAAAATTATGAAAAACCTGGAAATACCCTAAGAAAAAATTAAATTCATTAAAACACATAAAACAACAAAAAACCTACAAAAAGATAAAACACTAAAAAACCCAAAGCACCCCAAAAAACCTAATAACCATAAAAAAAATATAAAAACCTTAAAAACCCATTACACCGTAAAAATCCACTGAAACGCTAAACCACTTAAAACCACTAAGAACATTATAAAAATTTATAAAACATTAATACCCCTAAAAGAATAAAAAAATTAATAAGACCCAAAAGCCATAAAAACTCTAAAACCATAAAAAATCCCTAAAACCAACAAAATCCCTAAAACCCTAAAAAACCTAAACACTAAAAAATACCAATAAAGCTTTAAAAATACCAAAAAACATTAAAAATACTAAAAAACCTAAAAACCCCAAAGATAATCATAAACCCATAAAAAATCATTCAACCCCTAAAAATATAAAAATGATAAAACCCCAAAAAATCCCTTAAAAACCCAAAAACATAAAATTTGTAAACCCCTAAAAACACAAAAAACCTATAATGAAAATAAAAATTCTAAAAGCCATTAAAACTCATAAAAACCTCAAAAAACTCTGAAAACCTTAACAAAATAAAATACTCTTTAAAACCCCAAAAAACCCAACAAAACCTCAAAAACCCTAAACATCATAAAAACCCATAAAATCCATCAAACCCCTAAAAACACTATAACCCCATAAAAATAATAAAAAAACAGTAAAAAATTCCTTAAAATATGAAAAACCATGGAATCTAGGAAAACCCTAAGAAAATCATAAAAACATAAAAAATACATAAAACCTAATAATATTCTAAACAATTCTAAAAATCAATAAAAATGCAAAAAACCCTAAAATCCAAAAAAAAATATAAAAACCCATAAAAATAATCAAAATCCTTAAAAATTATTAAAAAAAATTAAAAAACCATAATAACCCTCAACACCACTAAAAAACATTAAAAATATAAAAAAACATTAAACCCCTAAAAACATAAAAACACTAAAAACCCTAAAAGTTCCTAAATACCCATAAAAACCAAAAAGACTCTTGAGAATCCTAAAAACCCTAAAAACCAATTAAAATCCCTAAAACCTCTTTAAACAAATAAAAATAAAATAAACATTAAAAACAATAAAAAATTCCCAAAACAACCAAAAACCCTAAAAACCATAAAAACCATAAAAATATAAAAACAATTAAACCCCTAAATTCTCTAAAATTACTAATAATCTAGAGAAATCATGAAAATCCATAAAATACCTAAAAATTTAAAATTCCCTAAAAACTCTAAAAAACCCTAAGAAAACCCTAAAAACCTAAAAACAAATAAAAACCCTAAAGAACCTAAATAATGCTAAAAACCCTAAAAACCAAAAAAGACACTAAAACCATTAAAACCTCCAAAAAACCATAATAACCCTTAAAAACAATAAAAAATATAAAAATCCTAAAACCCAATAAAATCCCAAAAAAAATTTAAACCCCCAAATATGATAAAAACTCTAAATAACATAAAACCCCAAAAAACTCAAGAGACCCCTAAAACAAAAAAAACCATAAAAACCCTAAACACCCTAAAAACCCTGAAAATTCATAAAAAACCTAAATGCCTTAAAAATCCAAAAAAAATATTTTTGAATTCATAAAAATGTATAAAAACTTAAAAACCCTTAAAACCTGAAGAAAAACATAAAATCATATAACACTTAAAACCACTAAAAATCCAAAAAACACTAAAAACACTAATGAACCCTAAAAACCCTAAATCCATAAATCCCCAAAAAACACAAACCCACCCCCCCCCCCCCAACAACTAAAAACACCAAAAATGCATCAGACCCCTAAAAATGTTAAAAAGGTCTAAAAACAGGAAACACATAAAAACTAAAAAAACATAAAAACCAAAAAAACATAAACTAGAAAACCCCTAAAAAGCTAAAAACCCTCAAAATCTCTAATCTTATAAAATCCATAAAATCCCAATGAATATTTAAAAATATAAAAAAACACCTAAAACCCATAATAGAACCTTAAAACCCTATAGCCACTTAAACCCCTAAAAATGAAAAGGGAAAAAACCCAAAAAAACCCTAAATTCCCTAAAAACCATAAAACCCCCAAAAAACATTAAAACATTAAAATCCCAAAAAACATAAAAACGAATATGAACTTTAAAATACTTTAGACCACTAAAAATGTTAAAAAAATATAAAAACATAAAAACCCGAAAACCCCCAAAAAAACTCTTACCCACTTAAATCCCTCAAAATCCCTAAAAACCTAAAAACCCAAAAAATATCCTTAAATCCCTAAAAATAAATAAATGGAAAAAACATGAAAACCATAAAACCTAAATACATATAAAATCCCTAAAAATGAAAAAAAATCTAAAAACCCTAATCAACCCTAAAATACCTCAAAATCCATAAAAACCCCCTATATACCAAAACCCCCCCTGAAAACATTATAATCCCTTAAAATCTATAAAAACCATAAAAATAGAATAAAAGAACTCTAAAAACCTTTTAATTCTTAAAAATATTAAATAACACTAACAAAATAAAAACACTAAAAACACATAAAAACCCTAAAAACAAAAAAAAATTAAAATTCTAAAAACCCTTAACACCCCTAAAAATCCCTAAAATCCCTAAAAAATAAGAATCCTAAAAATCCATAAAAACCCTAAAAATGAAAAAAAACTAAAAAACCCCTAAACCCTAAGGAAAAACTAGAAAACCAAAAAAACATAAAACCAATAAAACCTAAGAAATACTAAAAACCCAAGAATCCATAAAAACCATAAAATCAATAAAACTCATAAACCCATAAAAAGCATATCCATAAAAACCCTAAATACCACTTAAAAAAATTGAAACCCCTTTAATCTATTAAAATCATTGTTAACTATAAAAACATTAAAACTACTAAAAAACTAAAAAAACTAAAATCCAAAAAAACTATTAAATCAAACAAGTTATTAAAACTCTAAAAACATTTAAATCCCTAAAAACCCTAAAAAAATAAATATCCTAAAAATCCATAAAAATACCTAAAAATGTAAAAACCATGAACACTGTAAAAACCCAAAGAATACCTTAAAAACCAAAAAAATAATTAAAACCAATAAAAACCAAAAAATTTCTAATGGCCCTTAAAAACCCAAAAAAACACTAAAACCCCTAAAAACCATAAAAACCCAAAAAAATAGAAAAAAACCCTAAAATCCATAAAACCCCAAAACCCATAAAACCCCTAAAACTGACTAAAAACTATACAAAACCTTTAAACCCCTAAAAATGATTTAAAAACTCTAAAAACCATAAAAACTGTAAAAACATAAAAATCCAAAAAATCCAAGAAAACCATATTACCCATAAAACCCCAAAAAAATAATAATAAACCCTCAAAATCCATAAAACCATAAAAACCATAAAAATATAAAAAAGACCTAAAATAAAAAATAACATAAAAACTCATCCATCCAAATCCATTTTCATAATTTTTAAATGGAACTTTATTGATAAATAGTAACCTCACATCAACTGGATACAAACCAAACCAACATATTTCAAAATTCAAAATTCAAAAATAGAATCAATCAATAAGAAACATATATCCAAATTTAAATTTCAAATAGTTCCATGCATCCATACATCTATGCATCAGATTCCATCATCACCAAATCATTACTAGTCCCCACATCCTATCACATAATAACCAAATTGCCTTGGGAAACCGAATCTCGAGCAGCAGCCACCTCAAGTTATGCCCCCTATAATTGATCAAACCATTATCGTCTCCAAATCACCAACATCCCATCAAAGCGGTTCTCCAGTGAGAACCGAATGTCATTATCCATTGCCACCACCATTAAAAACACCATCGTCTCTACCATTTCAGAACCAACCCCATGTAAACAATAACAGAACCACCACCACAATAAGGAAGGTAAGCAGAACACCAAACCAAATCGTAAAGAAGTCATCACCGATGTACAGAAGACTTTTGGAATAAAACATTCAAACTGGTCGATTTGAAATATAACCAAAACCAAAAAAGAAAACTCTAGATATGAATAACATAAAAACCCTAAAACCCTTAAGATTCCCTAAGAAAACCTTAAAGACCTAAAAAACCTCAATCCACTAAAAACCAAAAAAACACTAAATCCACAATAACCCCTAAAAATCTCTAAATACCCAAAAAACCGTAAAAATCAAAAAAATCCCTACAAATTCTAAAAAAAATAAAAACCTTTAAAACCTTAAAAAACACTATGAAGATGTTAAAACCTAAAAACGCAAACACCCTTTAAAATATATAAAAAATTACAAAACTCTAAAATTACCTAAACACCCAAAACACCCCTAACAACCATAAACCCCTAGAACATTAAAAACCCTCAAAAACCCATAAAACCCTAAATGCCACTAAAAATATAAAACATGTTAGACTCATAAAAATGTTAAAAAACATTAAAAATCATTTAAAACTCCAAAATCACAAAAAACACTAAAAACCAAAAAAATATAAAAACCCTTAAAAACCCCTCAAACACCCTAAAAGCCCGTAAAATACATTAAAAACCTAAATGTAATAAAAATCATAAAAAATTCATAAATTTCCTTATAACATAAAAAGCACTAAAAACCGAGGAAAAAAATAAGAAAAACATAATAACATAAAAACAATTACAATACCTAAAAATTTCTAAGAACCTAAAAAACATAAAATCCTTAAAAAACTATAAAAACCCATAAAACCCCTAGAAAACCACTAAAAACTCGAAAAAAAATTAATCCCCTAAAAATTATAAAAATTAAGAAAACCCTTAAACACCCTAATTTTTTTAAAAAGAACTCTAAAACCCCAAAAAAACAATAAATTCCTTTAAACCCCTAAAATAGATAAAATACCTAACACCCCTCAAAATCCATAAAAAAGATAAAAACCCACTAAAATACTAAAAAACCAAAAAATTCCTAAAAATGTAATAAAACCCTAAAACCCTAAAGAGAACTATAAAAACCAAAAAACACTTAAAGCCACAAAATTGCCTAAAAATGCTAAAAACCCTAAAAGTCCCTAAAAACCTAAAAACCCTAAAAACCATAAAACCACTAAAAACCAAAAAAAAACCCTAGAACCCCAAAAATAAAAAAAAACACTAAAATTTCTAAAAACCCTTTAGACCATTAAGAATTTTAAATAACTCTAAAAACCCTTTAAAATCCAAAAAAAAATCAAAAACCCCATAAAACCTTTGTAGGGTCCTGAAAAATCCACAAAGGAATTTTTACCCAAATCCCCCTAAGGAATTGGGGAAAATAATCAAAGAAGATACAGAACGAAAAGAGGATCGGTCCGCAAATCGGTCCATGGAGGCGCAACGTGGCCAGGCACTGCGAGGCACCCCCTCTGCGAACCATTGTCATTCGCGAAATGGAGGCGGAGAGCCTCTGTGGTTTCGAGGCAGGATGGGCACCAGTCTGGTTCACCGTCACGAACCACCCTAACAGTGGACCACATCGACCAGTCCAAGCCTCACCCGCTGTCATTCGCAGAATAGAGGCGGAACCCTCCGCAGCCGTGGAGTACTCCCAGAGTTCGCCTCGTGGAGGGGGGGGGAGCATTCAATACCCACAGTAAATCGCGGATTGACCAAGTCAGCTAAGAATTGGGTTATGGGCCTCTGCAAAGGGCGTTGTGTGGCCGCAGATACATTCGTTTCCCTACTCTATAAAAGGAGACTGAGGGGGAAAGAAAAGGGGATCGGAGAACTAGAATCGGATTTGAAGGGATAGAAGATCAGGTAATGGAAGGCTTCAGATTTCAAAAACAGTGAAATTCCCATCTATGAACCACAGCAGTTATATGAATTAAGAAGGAATCGGAAAACGAATAATAAATTGGTGAACCGAGAACCTAAAATAACAAAAAAAGGAGAACCACGAACCATACCCCCTCTGTAGATGACTTCCCCATGGACCAGGGAGTTTATGCCTCTTTTCCCATCCTTCGCACCGCGTAGCACCCTCCTACGCAGGCGAAGCCCCGACCGACGAGCCTCCGACTGGAGTTTCCCTTGGTCGATGATGCCTGCATGGAACCCTCCGCGAACCACCCTGGTTCACAGATTGAACCCAAAGCCGCAAACCACCCTGGTTCACGGATTGAGCCTAAAGCCGCGAACCATCCTGGTTCGCGGGATGCCAATCAGTCTGCGGACCACCCTGGTTCACGAACGGCTTCTCCAGCCACGTGGAAATTTCCCATTCGAAGGGCCCCACCACCTACATCTCTCGGTGGTTCGCCAAATAATTCGGTGTTCTTATTCCCAGATCCAGGTAAAATCCTTCTGATCTAGCTAGGTCCTCTCCAGCTCCCTCATTGGCCTATTCGTCAGCCCTAAGCCGAGGCCTCTTCCAGAGCCGTCGGATCCGCATGGTATGACTTTCAGGCGCATCAGCGTGCCATTTTGAGTTCACATATCCACAGTAAACATGGGAAATGGGGTTGCCCCAACCCTTGAGCTGATTCCCAAAGCATTCTTAAGTTCAAATTCCCAAGGTAATGTAGAGTCTAGGCTCATGAATCCCTTTTAATCCCTCCACTTGTCGAGGGTTCCTCGAAGATGGTAAAATACCCATCGGAAGGAAGCCCTCGTGCATTACAAGAGAGGCGGTGGGCATAGGAGCACCCCCCCTTTCCCTCTCCCTCTGGGATTTCTCACCCCAGGAGTCCATCTCGGAGTAAGCCCTGAACTTCTGGGCATCCTAAGATTGTAATCCCCAATTCATCATCCTGGGCCGATCCATGCCTGATCCCCACTCCACTTCTCACAGACGCAACTTTCGCTACGTGATCGTCTGGTCCCTGGTGCCTCTTGTTTCTCACACCGAGCATGACTCATGTGGGATTAGAGTAAGCATCTACCATGAAATCCTAAAATGGGACTCCTCAGAGTGTAAGCCCCAATCCATCATTCTGGGATTCCTAAGAGCATAATCCCCAATCCTATGCGAACTACGTGGACTTTGATCCCTGCCTCCTAGACATGGTATGTAGGAAGCCTCCATGAGGTTCAATCCCACCACCCATCAGACCACCTGATCTCTCTTCACGTCGACTCTCCTACACCTAAGCGAACTACGTGGACTTTGATCCCTGTCACCTAGACAGGGAACATAGGAAGCCTCCACGGGAGTTCAAGCCCAACAACCAATCGATCTGATCATCTCAATATCGGTTCACCGTGCCACTCCTAGTGCCACCTCAAGCGAGTTCCAACCCTTCGGGGTCATTAATCCAATGAGGGATGGTAAACCTCGGGAATAAATGATTTTGAACCACTGTATCCAGTTGACCATTTCCCATCAAGGTTAAATCTGTGGATACAATGATTGGGTATAAACCAAAGATTTGCAAACATATGAATACGTCTTAAATCTATAAGAGAGTCCTAGAACAGGAAATAATTCCCCCCCAAAAAGGGTGCGATGAGCCTGACTTCCCATCCTCTCGGCCAAAGTGAGTTTTTAAGAGTGCTGGTCAGACCATCCGGTGAACGCCTGCCTTTGGAAAGTAGGTCCATCAATCATTGGATACGGAGCCGTTGGGCGTTTCGTGGTTGAAAACCAGAATGAAACAAAAAATGGTGAACCCAACGTGAATCTTTAACAAAACATGATGGATCCAACTTAATCTCACCTAGTGCCCTCTTACGATCCAAAAGAGGGCCAAGAGAGGTCATTAATTACACATGGGATTATGAGATGCTGCTTTGACGGGTTTTCTGATTGTATTTTCTAAAATGTTTCGCAGGCACTACTTTCAGAACTCCCTTAGATCCAATGGCATCGTAAAGGAACTCACAAGTGAGCACTTCCAACGACGCAAGGATTAGACTTACTCAACAACGGAGGACCCCATCACCCACCCAGCGTCATCAACGTTGGGTTTCAGATGCGCTGATCTGAGAGTACCACGAGAATGGTACTCTCCCAATGGTGGAGGCAGCCATGCATGCCCTCCAATCCGTCAGGATTCACCGGTTGCCTGCCCAGCAGCGACCACAAAGGAGGATCCAGACATCCCCTGTCGTTGTCTCCAACAATTTTGGGAGTCTATCCCTGGAATAGGACAATGAATACCTCCCTTATCTTAGGGAGGTGGATGAGGTCGACGTTGAGGACTTCATCCCCACCGAATGGTGGGTTCTGCTCCAAGGCCCCCACCGGCAGACATCATCACGGTCACGCCACGACCCGACATCCTTGCTCCGAGGAGGATGTCTCCCCGAGGATTCAGGCCCATGCTCCCGGAGCTCCGGCCCCTCAGACCGCCCGACAAGGGCGGAAGACGTACAGTCAGGGACAGATTATCACCCTGGTCCCTGAGGAGGAGCTTCGCTGCCCAGCCATGGAGACGTACCATGAACAGGCACCTACACCTGTTCACTCCTCCCAATCCCTTCATCCAGACATGGCGGCATCATATGAGCCGGCGCACATCCCCACCAAGCTCCATCAAGCCCGTCACTCACGCAGGACGTCACATACTAGGTAGGCACCTCTCCCTGCCCAGGGTTGTGAAGCCCACCAACCTGACATGGTGGCGACCTGGAACCTACAGGGTCAGCCCCTGACAGTTGCTTCAGATGCCCACCATCCTGATATGGTGGCGATCAACAAATCCCACCACCCAGATGTGGTGACAAATCATAGGCGGGCACGTCTCCCTGCCAACAAAGGCCACCGACTCGATACGGTGGGAAACCAATATATGCAGGGCCATCTCCCTACGGATGCAAGTAAAGCTGGCCACCCTGATGTGGCGGAAAACGGAGAGAGAAACCGGCATATCCCGATACAGGGGCAGATTCGTTCACCTGCCTTGACGCAGAAGAATTTTCAGTACCCACTAACCATTGGAGGACCGGAGCAGGATATTCCTACTGCGATCCCGGAATGGGCCTTCATACCCATTCCAGCCAAATATTTCTCTCTACATATCCTGAAAATGATGGATGAGTAGGTATCGATCCCAGATCATATCTTTCAGACTTTCTAGCATGCAATTGTATCAGCGGCAACAACAAGGACTCAGGCCTGTGAGCCCATCTTCCCAATTGAGGCAACTCATCTAAGAGACGAGATAGCCTCCTCAGAGTTGATCTACATCCTTGCTCCTTCCCAGGAGGGTTTCCGACCATATTCCACAACGCAAGGGTAACTGGATCGAGCAGCTTCACTCATTCCAACTGAGGGACACCCATCCATCACGGTGGATGCTCTAGAGAAGGCATATATCCCTGCTAAAAGTCAAGATGTTCGTTGGCGTATCCCGGTAGCATCATGGGACCCACTTAGATAGGGACCCAAAGGAGGTGAAGTCCGTTGTCAACAGCAGATGGTCCCCGCTGCCCACAAAAGAGCGCCTCGAACACGCCGAAGGCAGCCGAAAAATAAACAGCGGGTTCATGACTCTGCTCTGCTGGAAGCTGGGGTTCTCGATGCTGCTAAGCATCCATCAAGGGCTCTAAACCCTTCCCACCCATTACCATATTATGGGAGTGGCAGTAGGAGTTGCGAAGGTCCTCCCCGCAATGGTGCTACCAGCAGCTCTGAAGGTCCTCCCCAGATCACCCATGGGGGCCTCCCCCACGGTCATATAACGATCGGTCATGAGAGCTTCTCTCTTGATGCGAGTCACGGAAACCATCCATGTGACCAGAAGATCGATCAGCAAGAAGGTCCTCCACTTGTTATGGTCCACCCTGAAGGTCCTTCCTGGGGTATACACTACAATCACTCTCCATATAGTGGGACCACAGATTGTGATGGTAGTCCTCACTATCAGAGTCGCAACTACGGAGGTCCTCCCCATAGTGACGTCTCATCACGACAAGAAGGCCCTCCCCTTGTCGTGGACTGCCCTGAAGGTCCTCCCCAGGGGTCACGCTGCAACGGAACTCCACGCAGCCAGGAATCAGGTCACGGTGGTAGTCCTCGCCACCCTGATAATGGAGGTCCTACCCGTAGAGACATCGAACAATGAGAAGGCCCTCCCCTCGTTGCGGTACATTCTGGAGGCCCTCCCTAGGATGTATCCCATAGATATTCTCCATGAGGCATTAGTAACGGTAGTACTCACCATTGCCACAGCTGGGATGGTAGTCCTCGCCACCATAGCCGCCATTGCGAAGATCCTCCCCGCAATGGCCCCAAGTAACAAGAAGGTCCCCCCCTTTTCATGACATGTCCTGAAGGTCCTCCCCAGGATGCGTGTCGAACATCAAGCCATGATGGTCATCCTCACCATAATGGAATTGGTTGTGAAGGTCCTCCCTGTAACAATGCTACGGAGCCAGAAGGTCCTCCCCTTGCTGCAACATGCCTTGGAGGTCCTCCCCAGGGTGTACACTTCAAAAGTCCTCTATGAAGTGAAGCATCAAGCAGTAATGGTATTCCTCACCATTACGGTCGTCATTGTAAATTTCCTCCCCGAGATGGCATATTATATCGACAGGAAGGTCCTCCTCCTGCCGAATTATGAACTGAAAGGCCCTCGTATGCCGAGGCACTCAGAAGGATGGGATCGAGCATGTCAGATTCCCAGCTTGTCACTAACGACGCCTTTATTCGATCATGAGACAGTTCAGGGCCGTTTTCATCTTCTGAACCACCTTGTAATCGCTTACATAATGATTCAGCACCTACCTGTCCCACTTCCTCTGATCACACTAGTGGTGCGCACCTCAGTTGGGCTGACCAGGTAGAGGAATCACTAGCGGAGGATTATGCCGATATGTTGCACCTAAGGAAATGACTGGCCAGGAATGATATACCAGTTATGTTTTGACCCATGGCCACCTCTTAGTACTACATACGCAGGGAGTTGTCAGATGAATCCATGCACAGAATCCGCCATAATATATGGACAACCCTTCACCAACTAAAATCAAGCTTCCTGACCTATGAAGGGTATGTATACCACATCAAGAAGATGTGGGACCTCTTGTGTCACATCGACCTAGAGGCCCTTTCGTCAATGCCACAACAACGCCCTGAGAGGCGTAGAGGAAACATGGAGATATCTTATCTCCACGCACTACATCAGTTGCGCCGCCTCATTGGTGACGCTCCTGTGGGAGTCCATATCAGGGGCTGGGGGGAACATGGAGCTCTGCATTTCTCCCCTCTTGCCACCCAGAAGAACCCGTTTGGAATGGGGTCTTGCAACGTCGTCACATCGAGACGACAATCGGGTGGACCCCCTATTCAGGAAAGACAACACACCCAATAGAGTCGGGCCTCGAGTAAGTCCCAGAAGCACCAGACCCGGCGGGAACGAGCCATTCAAAAACTCCTGAATCAGGCTACCGAGAGCATACAGAAGGCCTCTCGCCTAAGAGAGGCCAATAAAAAATCTCTGTATGCCTCCCTAGAAGGGACTGATCCATAGGTGAATTCGGCACCAGATCCGATTCACCCCCGGACGGGGGCACGCGAGAATAGGCAGGTCACGATAGTCGCAGCCACTACCGCAATCCAGGGTCAACCCCAGCCTACAGGACTTGGGGGATTCTTAACAACAAATTCCCCCGTAAGACCAAAAAAACCGGGAAGAGACTCAATGTCCAGGGAACAGAGCCAACCCCAGCCCTCAGGGCTGGGGGCATTATTACCCCATCAACAACAACCTCCCCCACAAGAGTCGGTATTCTCTCATCGAGGGAGGACAATCAGGAGAGGTGGCACTTGTCCTATCCCGTCATACGAATCATCATACCCTCTGAGAGGAAGGTGCACTGTAAGGTCTCATCAAAGAAATCTCCACATCACCCTTCGCCAAGAAGTCCGAGGGCAATCCCAGGTCATGAGAGGGAAGACCAGCAGAAGACGCGGGAGATCCTCTTCCTGTTTAGAAGATGACGTCCCCTCCACTCTGCAATATGCGTTCATCAACTCCATAGAGGCTAACCTCGTGGGTGACACTGGGGAAAATGAAAATCCAGACAGATCGGGAGACGACAGTTCCGGTCAGGTTGTGACTCACAACGAACTCCCAGGTGTGAAAACCCGGAACTAGAGGGCCTCTTTAAATATGGCCTCCCCTTCAACTAACCTCCCTCCACCTACCCTGAGAGCTTCCAACAAGGAAAATAACAAAGGAATGGTTACACTGATCCCATCCCCCTCTCTCAATAAAAACGAGGCACCCACGCTCGAAGAGAGGTTCACTCGATAGGAATAAGAGATGAAAGAATTGAGGCGGCTTAACGCTGAGCTGCTCCTGAGGAACCACCTTATTGAAAGAGCATCCCAAGAAGAGCCACGTCATGCACTCCCGGAAAGTGCACCTCAAAGTCTAAGGCTTGCTCCGGTAAATGAAGCACGACCAGGGCTCCCGTCTAATGAGGCGTCTGGCCCGTCCAACTACTTAGATGTGGATCTAGAAGAATACCTGGATTTCCCTCCACTTAGGAGGAAACCAGAGCAAGTACGCCCGAACCCTCTGAGGGTACCCCGAACGGAATATACACCCTTGGTGCCGTCCAACCCGGATCCTCAGGAAATGCCTCGGGCTACGCCTTCCCATGGCCGGACCCAACAGGATGTAAACCAGGGACTCACAAATACACATCGAGGTATTAACAGCTCGACTGGAATCGATGGAAGGTCGATGCGCTTCGATATAGTCGGAGCGAAAACCCTACCCAGACTGGGTGACCAACACACCACCTCCACCCAGTTTTGGGAGCCCTGTATTCCCCATATTCAATGGATCAGGTGATCCGGAGCATCATTTGATGCACTACGCATCCTATTTCGGCCCTATGATGGGGACTCCGGAACAATAAGAAGGAGTGAAACTCAGATGCTTCGTATGGACCTTGCAAGGATCCACCTTCTTCTGGTATACGAGTATGTCGGCCCAGTCGATAAAGAGCAGGGAGGAACTCCGGAAGCAGTTCCTGTTCCACTTCAACTCAATGCTGCCTAAAACAACGGTCATCGATCTCATGATCTAAAAACAGAGGGAGAACGAGAGGGTCTCAGATTTCATCGCCAGATAGAAAGTTATGGCCTATTTGTGAATAGGAAAATGCCTAAAGATGAGATGCTAGCTATATGCATCGATAATCTTAGAGATGAGATGCGAACATTGCTCATACCAGTGGAGTGCACCACTGGCTTCCGCCATCTCTCAGTCATTGCCTAGAGAATTGAGGACTCCCTGCAGCAGACTAATTCAAAGTCCCGAATAGCCTTGTAGGCTCCTGTGAAGAGAGATCCTAGAGCTGAAGCATCCGCTGTCACACTCAAGCTGTCCCCTGTTCCAGCTCCACCACTCAGGCCTCCACTAAATCGTCAAGGCCCCCTGTATATTAGCGGATGTCCCTACCTAAACGGGATGATCAGAGAGGACCGAAGCGGAACCAGTTTGAGGAGATAAGACAAAAAGTATACTCGTTCTGAGATGATCAAGTCCGTGGCTACTTCATTTCCGCCATGAAATGTAATATGCTTCGCCTCCCGAAGCCAAGGAAACCTGAAGAAGTCATCCGTGATGACAGGCCAGATTACTGCCCCTACCATCGGATGTTGGGGCATAGTATCCGAGAATGGATCTTCTTCAAATACCTCCAACAGAGGATGGTAGATTCTGGACAAGTCGAGCTGGGACCACCCCCAGCACATGTGGCATGTTTCTCTACCACCGACTCTCGAAAAGAGGAGGGGTGGCAGAAAGTTACCAGCAAATAGGGGCAGAAATTTGATAACTGGATGACTCAGAAGACTATCAACCGAGCCCAGGACATACTCCGAGCTCAACTACAGCAGCCGATGTTGCCACCAATATCCCCTAAAGCCGCAGTGCCGATAGCATCGTCCTCACAATCCTCTACGAGGAGGCCATCCGGACGGAGTCAAAGGAGGAAACAATCAAAAGAGGAGCAGTCCGCGATGGGGCCAAAGTAAGTCCTGACCCTGGAAGATTTCATGCCCTTGAATTTGGCACGACGGGCACCAACCCACCAAACAGAACCATCAGAGACAACTGACCAGGTTGACCTGTCAGAGGATGAGGAACCGATATTTGGTTATATCAACGTCATCCAGCTCATAGAATCATTACCTGATGAAGGGAATGACTACGAACCCGAGTTCCTTGCACGAGGATCCAGGAGAAGGAATCCCAGAGGCACAGGATACCAGGGGAGGCACAGCCACGACCGAAACCAACCCTATGGTTATACCCCAGCACAGACTACCAATATTGTGGAAACCCATGGGAGAGCCCTTCAGCAGACTCACTAGGAGAGATAATGCCCCTCCACCTCCACAAGAAGCCACTCTGGCCCTGTTATTCTGCGATACCCACCAGAGGAGGAGCAGGTGTCTGGCCACCTAGTGCGTACAAATAGATCGGCCATGCCAAGTCCTCAAAATGTAGGAAAGAAATCAGCGTCCATCCCCGTGGTCGGTCCCTCCTCGCCAAATGCTCCAGCTCCCAAAGCACCCGCTAAGACTCTCCTTCCAACGGAGAAGCTTCGACCACTTGAGAAAAAATATGACATCCTTAAGCAGCTGGCATCTATACCAACCAAGAGGTCCATCCTGGATGCCCTGAGTTTTTCAGCCGACCTTAGGGAGGCGCTTATCGATGCTTTGATCAGCCCCCCGGAATTCCAAGCCGAGGTAGCTACCGCTAAGATTTATCGGACGCAGACTGGCCCGACTGAATGCAATGTGGTGATTTCCTTCACCGATTAGGATGAAGATTCCATCATGAAAGGACACATCAGACCTCTATATGTGTCTGACACACTGAATGGTATTGATATATGAAAAGTCTTTATAGACAATGTCTCTGGAGTTAACCTCCGTCCCCTACGGAGACTCTATAAGTTGGGCTACAGTGAGGAAGATCTAATTCCCTCATCCACAACCTTGTTAGGTTACGAAAAGAGTGAGGAGAAACCAATGGGAAAGATTAAGCTAAAGACACATTTTGGTGACCTGGTATCCTACAAAGAATTCGTAGTGGTCCAGCAGAGCACAACATTTAATGCCCTTCTGGGAAGGCCATGGCTTCATAAGCACATGGTTGTTCCTTCATCCCACCACCAGTGTATCAAGTACTGCATCAATGGACAAAGTGGGATGTTGCATGCCGACAGGGCCCCTTTCGAGCTCCTGGAGTCACATTACATCGACGCTGGGTTCTATGAGAAAAAGAAGAAGAATCCTTTGGTCGACGGCGTCGACTGGATTCCCGCTCCAAATGGCCTGGAAATGGTCCCCGATGACCCCCTCAGGCAGCTTGGCAGAGATTATGTCATTCCCATCAAACATGTTGAGAGTAGGAGTTCGAGTCCAGACACACATTCAGATGTCCTCATGACTTCAGCCAAGATGGCTGAGCATGACAGTGTGGGAACGTCTACCAACACTCGATTTGGGGACGAATGCTCAAGCAGGGATGCCCACGATGCCTCTCCCTCAAACCCTCGACGGCTCAGACTGGAAACTCTCTCCTTTTCAGATTAATAGGATGAGGACTTGAGAGAAGAAGAGGGGGAAGATCTCAGAGATGCACCTCCCGCATTTGAGGAGGGTATCTCCACCACTGTGTACGAGCTCAGGGAAATAAACCTCGATACCGAAGAAGACCCGAGGCCCACTCTCATTAGCGCGACCATGTATCCCAAGGAACAAGAGGTATATACCTCCTTCCTAAGGAAACATTGGAATTTATTTGCATAGAATTACACGAAAATTCAAGGAATCGATCCTGAGGTAGCGACGCATCACCTGGGTTTCGAGAAGACCACTAGGGCTACAAACAGGCCGCTAGAAGGACACACCCCCCACATGCTTCCAAGATAGAGGCTGAAGTCGATAAGCTCATTAAAGCAGGCTTCATCAGGGAAGTCCAGTACCCCATGTGGTTGGCCAACATCATCCCTGTCAAGAAAAAGAATGGGAAAGTCCACGTCTGCATTGACTTCAGAGACCATAATCGGCATTGTCTGAAGATTGACTTCCCTGTTCCAATCACCGAGTTGTTAATTGATGCGATGGCTGGGTATGAGGCTCTATCCTTCATGGATGGCTACTCCAGATATAATCAAATCATGATGGCCCGATAAAATGAAGAATCCACTGCCTTCAGGTCCCCTCAAGTGGTATTCTGTTACATGGTCATGCCCTTTGGTCACAAGAATGATGGCGCCACATATCAGCGTGCCATGCATCGGATCTTTAAGCCATTTCTGGGGAAATTAATTGAATGTTACGTGGAAGACCTAGTAGTCAGGTCCAGATAGCGCTTAGATCACATGTCGGACCTTGAGACCGTATTCAATAATCTCTGACAGTATAGCTTGAAGATGAACCCCTTGAACTGCACCTTTGGGGTTACCTCAGGAAAATTTCTTGGCTTCGTCGTACACCATCGCGACATAGAAGTCAACCATGAGAAGACGAAGGCTATCCTGAGCCTGACACCTCCTCAAAATCTCACTGAGCTGAGGGGATTCCAAGGACACCTAGCCTACATTAGGCGGTTCATAGCAAACCTGTAAGGCAAATGTTTTCCCTTCAACAGGATGATGAAGAAGGGGGTCACGTATCAATGGACGAATGACTGCCAAGAGGAGTTCGACAACTTGAAAAGTACCTCTTAAGCCCACCGGTGCTCATGCCCCTGGTTGAAGGAATGCCTCTCATTCTATATGTGATGGCCCTAGAATGGTCATTAGGAGCCTTCCTCACACAGAAGAATGACATCGGTAGTGAAAACAGTCTCTATTACCTCGGTCAAACCATGATTGATGCTGAGACTCGATACTCAAATATCGAGAAGAGCTGTCTGGCCTTGGTCTTCACGGTTCAAAAGCTGCGGCATTATCTGCAGCATCATGAGGTCCATTTGATCTCACAGAGTAACCCACTCAAGTACATCCTCAGTCGCCCGATTCTAACCGGACGCCTATCACGATGGGCAGTCATCCTGCAACAATTCGACATCCAGTTCGTGCCTCAAAAATCCATCAAGGGTCAGGCATTAGCAGAATTTCTAGAAGAGTACCCTTCAACAGGGACCACTGCACCAGACGCTGAACTACCTGATGAAGATATATTCTCGGTTCAATGGGAGTTCCCAGCATGGAAAATGTACTATGACAGAGCTTCCCAAAGCCCCACCGGGAAGAGGATGGAGGATCTGAGATTCAACAAAGTGGGTCTGGGGATAATACTCGTGTCCCCAGAAAAGGCAGTTTTTCCATATTCCTTCCTCATGTTAGAGGGATGTAGGAACAATGAATTGGAATATCAAGCCCTCATTGTAGGCCTGGAACTCGCACTCTAGGAACGAGTACAAAATCTTGAGGTAAAAGGAGACTCGGAGATGGTCATCAAGAAAGTCAATGGTGACTATCCTATTAAAAAGAAGGATCTGATCCCCTTTTTTGACCATATTCGAGTGTTAATTGCTGAGTTCTTCACATAACCAACATTGACTTATATTCCCCGGTCCCAGAACGCTCAGGTTGATGCATTAGCCAATGCGACCACAACCCTAGCTGACCCAAAACGGGATGAAACGGTTATCAGTATTGCTCATCGTCGAATGGTATTGCCATTTGTTCAAGCTAAGAAGGAAGAGATCCACGAAGTCAGTCCTATCCCTGAGCCATATACTCCTACTACCGGGTGGATGACCCCCATCACTAACTACCATCAACGGGGAGAGCCTCCATCAGACAGGGCTGAACGAGAGAAAATATGGAGAAGGGAAATCAATTTTGTCTTATATGGAGGAACAGGTCAGAAAGAGGTCTTCTACAAACGAGGCCTCGATGGAGTGCTCCTCAGATGCATTGACGAAGAAGAAACCACCGCCGTCATGACTGAAGTACATGCATGATCTTGTGGAGCACATCAACCGAGGACCAAGCTTTCCCATCAGGTTCGAAGGCTTGGGTACTACTGGCCTACAGTGGAATGAGACTGCGAGAATTTTACCGCAAAATTCCACTCATGCCAAATTCATGCCAACTTCAAACACCAGCCCCCAGAGTTAATTCATCAAGATAAGTACTCCTGGCCATTTTCCATCTAGGGTATGGACGTTGTGGGACCATATCCTCCCACCAAGGCCAAACAGCTGAAGTATATCCTCACGGAAACTGACTTCTTTTCCAAATGGGAAGAATTTGTACCCCTCAAGGAAGTCGGGGCAAGAAATATTGTCAGCTTCATGAAGGCCAATATCATCGCCAGAGTTGGTGTCCCTCATACTATACTGACGGACAACGACACCAATTTCTGCTCTGCTGAGTTGGAAAAGCTATACCACGAGTATGGTATCAAGGCTAGCCCCTCATCCTGCTACCATGTAGTGGCCAACAGACAGATAAAAGCTTTCAACAAGACCATGTCCAAAATCCTCCAAGAAATGGTGGACAAATACAGGAAGTCATGACCAGATAAACTCCTACATGCATTGTGGGCTTATCGAACCACAATCTTCACCGCTACTCGGTCTACCCCGTACTCATTGGTGTACGACACATAGGTGGTCCTGCCCATTGAAATCCAACTTCCCTCACTCCGCATTTCCATTTGGGATCGATTATCTGATCATGATCAGTCAGAAAAGTGGCTAGGTGAATTGGGATAGCTAGACGAGAAGCGGCTGCAGACTTTGCACCACCTGGAAGTGTATCAGAACCGGATCGCATGAGCCTTCAACAAAAAGGTCTGTCTATGGTATTTCTTGGAAGGATAATTAGTGCTGGTCCTTCGGACCACAATGATACCCGAAAAGAAGCTTCCAAAGCTAGAGCCGAAGTGGGAGGGACCATATGTTGTACACAAGGTCTACTCCAACGGAAGGTATGCCCTGATTTCCATGGACGTGCAATCCACCATGGCTCCCACCAATGCGAGATTCCTGAAGAAGTATTTCGCATAGAGATAGAGAACTCTTCATCTGAGATGTATGACACTAAACTGCCAAGCACTTCGTACTTACTGCATAACGTTAAAATGCAGAGAATCTTCGTCCGAGCTATATGACACTAAACTGCCAAGCACTTCTTCCTTACTGCATGACGTTAAACTGCACGGAATCTTTATCCGAGCTGTATGACACTAAAGTGCCAAGCACTTCGTCCTTACCACATGACGTTAAACTGTACAGAATCTTCGTCCAAACTGTATGACACTAAGCTGCCAAGCACTTCGTCCTTACCACATGACATTAAACTGAACGAAATATTCGTCCTAGCTGTATGACACTAAACTGCCAAGCACTTTATCCATACTGCATGACGTTAAACTGCCCAGAATCCTCATCCGAGCTATATTACATTAAACTGTAAAGCACTTCATCCTTACTAGATGATGTTAAACTACACCGAATCTTCGTTCGAGATGTATGACACTAAACTGCCAAGCACTTCGTCCATACCGCATGACGTTAAACTGCACAGAATCTTCATTCGAGCTGTATGACACTAAATTCCCAAGCACCTCGTCCTCACCGCATGACGTTAAACTGCACGGAATCTAATAATTTTCCTTCGTCCTGACCACATGATGTTAAACTATATGGCCCACATCCTCACCACATGATGTTAAACTACATGGAGATCGTTCTTACCGCATGACAATAAACTGCACGGACAAGGTGATTTAAAAACACCCCCTTCCCCTGTGTACGGACCAGACCTACACAGGGCATATCGTCTTTCAAAGAACTACATGAGGCTTGATTTCTGCCCTCACAGGATACGTAGTGGTGCCAGGATTCCACGCCCAGGCCTAGCCACCTCAAACAAAACAAAAACAAAAACAAAACAAAAACAAAAATGCCCATCCCCCCATGTATGGAACAGACCTGCACGGGGTATGCCCATCATCCTAAACACATGACATTAAACTATATGGAATTTGTCCTCACCGCATGATGCTAAACATCATAGATTCCATAGAACTACGTACGGCTTGATTCATTCCCTCGCAGGATACGTAGTGACACCAGGATCCCCAGTCTTGGCCCATCCCCTGGAATTAAAGATAAAAAAACGCCTTCTTTCCCCCCGTGTATGGACCAGACCTGCACGGGGTGTACTCATTCCAGAGAACTACATACGACTTGATTCCTACCCTTGCAGGATATGTAGTGACTCCAGGATCCCCAGTCCTAGCCCAACCCCTTAAAAAAAGAGATGTCCTTTCCCCCCGTGTGCGATCCAGACCGACATGGGGTGTACTTCTCGTCCTTACCGCATGACGTTAAACTGCACAGACAATGATGTTAAAAATTTCCATTTCCCGTGTACAAACTAGACCTGCACGAGGGGTATATCTTCGTATTTACTACATGACGTTAAACTGCACGGAATTTGTCCCCACCGCGCAACGTTAAACTGCGTGGACCCCCCCCCTTTTTTTCTTTCACGTCAGGACACCTTCATCCTTACCGCATGACGTTAAACTGCATGGAGTTTGTCCTCACCGCATGATGTTAAACTACACGGACTTCATCGCGACCCACTCAAGACACATGGCGATATGAGGTGGAGATACTCCTTGCACATTTGTATACATCCTTTCCAAACATCAGACTCCACGGTCCAGATAATTATGGATCTTCATAAGCATTCATGTCCATCGGAGGTGGAATGTCATCGACCCATGGACACCTTTGTACGAATATGCATATCATTCCCTCAGCGACTCTTCATATTGATATCCCCTAACCCATCTACCAAAGGAATGATTTCCACAGGCGTCACTCTTCCTAGCTCCGTACGCTTTCCGGCCTCAGAGCCCCCATACCATACCTCTTGATCCAGAAGTTTACAGCGAAGTGGTTTACAAGTTCGTTCCCATTTTCACATTCAGGTGTTTCCAGGGTTTCCCTATCTTGCTAGCCTGTGTGTCCGCCAGTGGTTAACATGGAAACCTGCATCAACGAACATCAAGCCAGGACTAGGCTACTTTGACTCAATGGGCAATTGCGGTGAAGATGTTTCTTGTATACCCGGACACCATTATCCCCACATGCTGAACTCTGCACTGTGAGCAATCGCAGATTTTCATAATCATTCATGGCCATCGGAAGTGGAAAGTCATCGACCCGAGGACAACTTTGGACGACTATGCATACCATGCCCTTAGCGGATCTGCATAATTATTTCCCCTGGCTCGTCCATCAATGGCAAGATTTCCTCAGCCGGTTCTGCTCCTAGCTCCGTACGCCTACCGGCCTCAGAGCCCCCACACCATACCTCCTTATCTGGGAAAGCTCAAAGTTGCAGTTTACGACCTTCATCCCTTGCCTTGTCCTAAGTATATCAGAACATATTGACTCAGTTATCCTTCAAGTGATTGCAGAAATAGTCACCCAATGGTCCGAGCTCGATGACCGAAAAACTAGGAGTACCTCGTCCTTACCAGATGACATGAAATTGCATGGAATGAAGGCACACCCCCGCCCAAAAAAAGAGAATAGATCAGCGCAGGGGTCTCTTTGAAACTCAACAAGGAACTAGGGAAAGATATCCCCGACATGTCCAGACATTCCCCTGCCAAATGATAGACTTCGTGGCCTGGATAATTTCGGATCCTCATACCCATTCATGGCCATCAGAAGTGGAAAGTCGTCGACCCGTGGACACCTTTGTACGACTATGCATACCATACCCTCAGCGGATCTGCATAATGATAGCCCCTTGCTCATCCATCAAAGGCAATATTTCCATAGGCGATGCTCTTCTTAGCTCCGTACGCTTACCGGACTTAGAGCCCCCATATCACCTCTCCTGATCCTAGAGGCCCCGGAACCATGATTTACACCATCAACCCCCCTTTCACATCTGGGACATGTTGAGGTATTCAAGCCCAGTTATATTATGATGAAGAGTAGCCTTCAAAAAAATTCCCCCCATCCTCGCCGCATGACGTTAAACTGTACGTCAACCTTTATTGATATCCTTGTCTTTACCACATGATGATAAACTGCAGGGAAGCCGTCCTCACTGCATGACGTTAAACTACAAAGAAACCTTTAAAAATGCCTCTCGTCCTTGCCGCCTGACGCCAAACTGCACAGATTATGTCCCAACCACATGACGATAAACTACATGGTCATACTCGTCATGGGTTCAATGAGAAATAGAGTATTTTCTTCATCTTTCAGTGCACGGGTCAGACCTGCACGAATCACCGCCTCACACCAACGTGAGAAAGAATTACTTTACCCGTTTTTAGGAAGTTTAGTCTAGATTTTTCCCCTGTATTCTGGCACTCTCTCATCATAAATCATACTCTGTACTCAAGAAAAAGCCAAACTCTCATAAGCCACCCCTGGTGGTTCCAAATATGATATTCCCTGAAGTTTCTAGGCTATCGGAAGAGGATAGTCTTTGACTTAAGGACACCATTGTATGACTATGCATACCATGCCCTCAACGGCTCTGCATATTGATCGCCCCTGGGCCGTCTACCAAAGGCAATATTTCTTTAGGCAATGCTTATCTCCCTATGCATATTGGCCTCTGAGCCGCCATTTCTATCCTGGAATTCGGAAACCATCAGAGCCGCAGTTTACCAACTTCTTTCACAACCCTTCCAGAATATGGTGGAATGTTTTTGACAAGATTACTGAGAACTAGGAGAAGTCGTTCCATTTTAAATGATGTCCCATATGCATGACTTTAAACTGCGTCAAGCCTCAACAATACCTTACGCTAACTAAATGTGTAGGGAGGTGGTCTCTGGACAACACTCCTGATTAGTACGGATGTTCCCAAAACCCTTTCAGATGTCACACTTCCCTTCTGAGCCGCCTCAGGTGGGTTTCTTAATTTTCCAAGCCACCCATTGTGGTTCCCATAAGCTGGACTTCCTTGAAGTCCCCTGGCCATCAGAAACGGAAAAGTCTTTGAATTTAGGACACCTTTGCATGACTATGCATAGCATGCCCTCAGCGGCTCTGCATATTGATCGCCCCTGGCCCATCTACCAAAGTCAAGACTTCCTTAGGCAATGCTCTTCCTACCTCTGTACCCCGATGTGGCTCCCATGCCTTGAGACATGCCTTGCATGTCATCCAAACATGTTTTCCCCCACGTGCATCTGAAGGGTATTAAAACATCTTTTTAATCAGTTGAACACCATTGGGGCCCTCTCCCCCACCATATTTAGTCAAAGTTGTTCGACCTAAAACATCAGTAGTGATAGTCTTGTCAACAAGACTTTAAACTGCTCACGGAAGAAAGAGGCACAAATCCTGTTAGGCCTAAAACCCGAAAAGGGCGACCTAAGCAAAAGATGGTTTATACCTGCTGGGTCCATACCGAATGGGCCCAGGCAAAATCATGGCATTAAAAAAAGAAAAAGAAGGAAAAAAGTTTGTAGGGTTTTTCTATAAAACCCTAGAAATAGTCAGACTACGCTCACTGGATCCCATGGTCCAGGAAAAAAATAGATCTTGTTTTCCAGATTTACAATTAGTTTTGATTCAATGAATTTTTATTCTCACAAAAATTGTTCTAATTAACAATAAAATTCAACAACAATGAGTGATTAACAAAGACTGTGTTTCATTCAAACAAAAAAAGGGAGGAAGTCCACAATCCAGGGTCTCTCCTTCACCCAAAAAAAGAGGGGGGGGGGGGGGTAGAGGGGTAAGTAAAACAGGGGATACAAAAGTATCTCTGATAGTTATAAAGGATCTCGACCTTCTCTCCCCACCAGATCAGTGACTGTGCGGTGAAGGTCATTGCGAGATTGGTCCAACACTTCCTTCTCCCTTGTTTCAGCCTCAGCCACCAGACAAATACGCTCCACTACAGTTTGGAGATCGTTGATCCCTTTTCTAGTAACAACAAGATGACCAGTCATGGCTGATAACTGATCCCTCAGCATCGCGGCGCGTTCTTTTCATGCATGCAGCTCAGAGGATAGGATGGCTGCCTGATCTTGAGAGATCACCTCCCGTGCTATCAGTTGATGGAGCTTTATTGTGGTTTCCTCCAAGGTTTGTGCCCCAAAATTAGTGGTCTCAAAGTGAGAAAGCTTGCGTTCATTAGTGAAAGCTTCCTCGCAGACCATGACAATTTGGCAAGCAAGAGAATGGAACCGCCTATAATCAAAGCCACCCGACCCCAAACCCAAGAAGATCTGATGAAGAGCTTTGGTTTTCGTTTCAATTTAAGCTAAGGGGGTTTCGGTGATGATTTCACAGATTTGGGGCCAGAACCACCTGCGCACTTCCCAGTGGTCCTCCATGGTACGAGGATCTTTGGTATCCCCGCTGGACGACACGAGAACAAAGTCTGGCATGGCATCCCACACAGACGTGTGCTCACTAGAAGTTGACCCTGAAGCTGGAAATTCTAGAGCCCCTAACCCCAGTTCAGGCTTGGGGACCAAGTTTCTAAGCCCGGTATTGACTAGTGGAACCTCCGGGATGGTCTCGTTGGGACCTGACGCCATAGGGTCATCCTCATCCACACACAAGAAGGATGAATTTTCCTGAACTGCAGCCACTGCAGGTTTGGGAGAGGGAAGTTCTTTGAGTTGCTTGGATCGATGAGCCATTAGTCGGTCCTCCCTTAAAACTGATGAGGAAGGTGTAGTGGATACAGCAGCCACCATACCTCCTGATTTAGGAACCCACCGGGCATCCTTCCCTAGGATCCCATCAGGCTAGAATTTTACCTATGTTATTTCATACTATATGGAAAGGCCGACAGCCACACCCGTATCAGGCAGGGGAATGCTTGCGTCAGATCCCTCCTGCGTTAGCATCAGCCACCACTAACGAAGTATGGTTGGATACAGTCCTTGATCCCGAGAAGGGGGAAGGTAATCTTGGACTTGCATGCACCCTAGCTGGTGAGAAAAGCGATACAGGATGTACATCTCACACAAAAAACACCGTTGATCCATGCGAACAGAAACCTGTCCCACAGGGAGACCCTGTAAGAGCGCTCCTCCAGGCTCCCCCAGCGGTTGTCAACTATGATGCAAGAAGGGGTGGGGTAGGGAGTGAAGATGAAATAGGAGAAGTCGCCCATGAGCTCGAGGAATTTACTAGAGTTGAGAGACATCAAGCGAACTCCAGCTATATCCAATAGGGTAGGCTGGAAGGTAGGAAGCAGGATGGCCATATTATGACAATATTTGGAACAGCAATAGTGATCTACCACCCGGCCATACAAAAATTGAAATTCCCGCTTAGATGGTCGGGTGACCCTCCCACCTACATGTGGCTCAGTAGCTCGTAGATACAAACCAAAGTGGTCATGGTTAAATTCACCAAGTGGCCCTATGATAACTCGGCTTCCCTCATCAAAGTGAAGGCCCAGATGCCTGGGTTAAAATCCCTAGAAGGAAATATCCATCTGCTCAAAAACATAGAAAACAGATTGGCCAAACAGAGTATAGGCGACACACTAGGGCGCGACTCGTAACCCCATGAAAGGTAGTTGCCTGCTTCCAGAACTGTCCAGTAAGAGCCCTGAATGGTTCATGACTGTTGGGAAGGATGAGTCCTGGGACGCTTAATCTTCGGCATAGGACCAGTGGTGTTCAGAAACAACCCTAACCAAGTTCTATAAGGAATAAGTGAACGAGCACGCAAGCCCTGACCCAATGACTACTCCGCCATGGTCAACAACTCTTTTGCCACCAAAGGCACATGTTCAACGTCGTCCCATGCGTCGGGAGTGGGAAAAAAATCTTCATACATCTCACCAGCAATCAGCAGTCCTCCTATCTGGTAGATATCCCACAGACTAATGTCGACTTCCCCGTGGGCGAGGTGGAATGTATTTGTACATGAACACCAACAGTTGAACAGGTCGGGTAGGATCGAAGATGGTGGGTAAAGAGAAAATTGGAAAGCCCACACTGCGGAGTATAGGTTGACTGCTTCCAGTGAATCGGGAGACTCTCGACAATGATGATGGATGCAGAAAGCCCAAGCCCAATCATTTGACAAGAGCCTGCTGGACCGAAGATCCCATCTGGGGAACCACCCCGCACTAGGATCCCTTCGAGCAAGGTTGATAATAGAAGGGTAGTCCTTAAGGACAGCTTTCTGAGAAAAGTATTGAGTATACTGATCGCTTTGGGTCTGGATAGAGCCCCTCAGAATAAATGTGTCGCTCGGACCAAAATTAGAGATTATCTCCCCGGATTGGGTAAGGTGTGCCTGAATGCATTTTGAAGGCGCTTCCATGAAATGAAAAGGGAGACCTCCAAAAGTAGGGGGGATAGGGGCGTCATCCTGAAGAACGAAGCCGTAGAGCGAGAGCCGATTGGATAAAGGATAACTCATAAGCTTCGGAGAGAGAAGGTTCTTCAATTCACAATCATCAGGAATGATAGATCGACTAGGGTCCTCTTTGACGCCCTCCGCTCTGCGAATCATAGATGAACGTCTCTCGGAGCCGATTGAGAGGGGCTCTACAGCAGGCCTCAATGCAGAATGAGGGGGAACCATATTTTCTCCCTGCAAAATAAGAGAAATCAGTCTAGAATAAAAATCTGGACAAAATGAATGGTTAAGGAGCCTTCATAATCAAATCCACAAGGAGGCCTTGAAGGATGGTTCACGATGACATCATACCACGAACTAGCCCTTCACGAAATCAGTCTGCGAAGCTCTAGCCCGCGGAGCATTGGCCAGAAAAATGCGAACCAAGTTGCTCATTGGAATTTCAATCCTGAGTTTATTCGGAAGACTCAGATACTTTTTTAAAGTTCAAGAGATTTTAGTCTGCGGAGCATCGACACCGCGAAGCAAGTTCCTATGCGGCCTGCCGTCACTTATTTTTTAATTAATTAAGAATAATGGTTCGTGGTCGGGAAGTTGGTTTGTGAATGAAGGCGACCCCAAAGAAGGAATGGTTCGCGGAGGATGCTTCCTGTTTGCGGAAGAGGCAATTCACGAAGGAGAAAACACGCGGAGGTGAAGGAGCTCTGGTTTAGTGATGAATTTGGTAAAGGACAAGTGTGATGGCTCCTAGTATTTATAGGCATGGTCCCATACCGGGTCCACCTATCTACTGCAAGCCATCTCAGTTTCCGGACCACTTTGCATCGGAATGGCCTCCACTTTGTTCCGATCGGACCCCATTCCGATGGGGGAATTTGTAGGCTCCTGAAAAATCAGTAAAGGAATTTTTACCCAAATCCCCCAAAGGAATTGGGGAAAATAATCAAATAAGAGACACAACGAAAAGGGGATCGGTCTGTGAACCTGTCCATGGAGGCGCAACGTGGACAGGAACCGTGAGGCACCCCCTCCGAGAACCATTGTTGTTCGTGAAATGGAGGCAGATAGCCTCTGCGGTCATGAGGCAGGATGGGTGCCAGTCTGGTTCACCGTCACGAACTGCCCTAACCGCAGACCACGTCGACCGGTCAAAGCCGCACCCGCTGTCATTCGTGGAATAGAAGCAGAACCCTCCGCAGCCGTGGAGTACTCCCTGAGTTTGCCTCGCGGAGGGGGGGGGGGGGGGGGGGGGGCGCATTCAATACCCAGCGCGAATCGCGGATTGACCAAGGCAGCTGTAAATCGGGTTATGGGCCTCCGAAAAGGGTGTCACGTGGCTACAGATACAATCTTTTCCCCACTCTATAAAAGGAGAACGAGGGGGAAAGAAAAGGGGATCAGAGAACTGGAATCGGATTTGAAGCGATAAGATATCGGTTGAAGGTAGTCTTCAGATTTCGCAAACCGCAAAATTCCCATCCGTGAACCACAACATGTATATGAATTAAGAAGGAATCGGAAAACACATAATAAATTGGTGAACCGCGAACCTAAAATAAAAAAAGGAGAAATGCGAACTATACCCGCTCCGTGGATGACTTCCCTATGGACCAGGGAGTTTATGCCACTTTTCCCATCCTTTTCACCGCATAACACCCTCCTACGCAGGCAAAGCCCCTATCGACGAGCCTCCGACCGGCGTCACCCTTGGCCGCCGCTACCCTCCTAGAACCCTCCGCGAACCACCCTGGTTCATGGATTGAACCCGAAGCCGCAAACCACCCTGGTTCGCGGATTGATCCTGAAGCCGCAAACTTTCCTGGTTCATGAGACTCCAATCAGTTTGCAGACCACCTAGGTTCGCGGACGGCTTCTCCATCCACGTGGCACTTTCCCACCCGAAGGTCACCACCACCTATACCTCTCGGTGGTTCGTCAAATACTTTGGTGTTCTCATTCACAAAGCCTGGTAAAATCCTTCTGATCCAGCCGGGTCCTCTGCAACTCCCTCCTTGGCCTATTTGTCGGCCCCGAGCCGAGGCCACCGCCAGAGCCACCAGATCCGCGTGGTATGACTTTCAGGTGCATCAACGCGCCATATTGAGTTCACATACCCACTATAAATAGGGGCAAAGGGGTATCCCCGACCCTTGAGAAGATTCCCGAAGCATTCCTAGGTTTACATTCCCACGATAATGTGGAGTTTGGGCTCGTGAATCCCTTTTCTGCCCCTCCACATGCCGAGGGTTCCTCGAAGATGGTAAAATACCCATAGAAAGGAAGACCACGTGCACTACAAGAGAGGAGATGGGCACAGAAGCACCCCCCTTTCCCTCTCCCTCTAGGCTTTGTCACCCCAGGCGTCCATCTTGGAGTAAGCCCCAACCTTCTGGGCCTCCTCCGAGTGTAAGCCCCAATTCATCATCTTGGGCCGCTCCATGCGTAATCCCCACTCCACTTCTCATAGACGCACCTTTCCCGACATGATCGTCTGGTCCTTGCTGCCTCTTGTTTCTCACACCGAGCATGACTCACATGGGCTTAGATTAAGCATCGAACATGACATCCTAAAATGGGCCTCCTCAGAGTGTAAGACCCAATCCATCATTCTGGGCTGCCTCAGAGCATAAGCCCCATGCTTATGCGAACTATGTGGACTTTTATCCCTGCCTCCTAGACAGGGTACGTAGGAAGCCTCCATGAGGTTCAAGAGCACCACCCATCGGACCACCTGGTCTCTCTTCACGTCAGCTCTCTGACACCTAATAGAACTACATGGACTTTGATCCCTATCTCCTAGAAAGGGTACATAGGAAGCCTCCAAGGGGGTTCAAGCCCAACAACCGGTCGACCCGATCATCTCCATATTGGTTCACCGCGCCACTCCTTGTGTCGCCTCAAGCGAGTTCCAACACTTCGGGGTCATTAATCAAACGAGGGATGGTAAACCTCGGGCATAAATGATTCTGAACCCCTGTGTCCAGTTGACCGTTACCCATTAAGGTTAAATTTGTGGATACGATGTTTGGGTATAATCCAAAGATTCGCGAACATATGGATACGCCTTAAATCTATAAGAGAGTCCCGGAACAGGAAATAATTCCCCCCCCCCCCAAAAGGGTGCGATGATCCTGACTTCCCATCCTCTCAACCAATGTGAGTTCTTAAGAGTCGCTAGTCAGACCATCTGGTGAACGCCTACCTTTGGAAAGCAGGTCCATAAATCATTGGATACGGAGCCGTTGGGCGTTCCGTGGTCGAAAACCAGAACGAAACAAACTTGAAAAACCATAAAACCTTTAAAAATATTAAAACACAAAAAATGAAAAAAAATCAATAAAAATACATAAGAACATAAGAAATGAAAAACCAAAAAGATATCACTGCTCTCTCTTGGGCTCTCCTTCTTGGCACTACACACTCTAGGGATTCCTCCTCAATTACTCCATGGTGACTTTGATTCATAATTCTTCTTCTCCTCGTCATCCAAATCCCACTAGATCGCTCTCCATTGGGATGAGAATCATGAGTCAGTCAAGCTGGGGGTATTCGTCTGCTTTTGAGAGGGATGTGGTTTCAAGTGGGTTCTACATTGGTTTCTTTGTGCAAGGAACTATGTATGGGATTTCCCCAGCAGATCGGTTGCAGAAGTGATAGGTTTTGGCAGAGGTGTGGTGCGATGTTCTGGCTCTCTTAGGCGTTAAGGTCGTCTCTTCTGGCGGATCTGAAATCCGAAGAGCATTGCTGGTTGTCCGGGCTTTTGCGATGGATGATGGTGGTTTCTTAGGCTATTGTGTCAAGTTTTTGGTGGAATTCTTAGTTCTGTGTTGCGGACCATCAGATCTATTAGTCAACGACTTTGCGCTAAAGGTACAAGCTACGTCGTAGAACCTTATGCTACTTTTTTTTCTAGTGGCTTGCACGACAAGGCAAGGCGAGGTCTATGACATTGATCTGGGGTTGAGTGCCTCTTGGTGGATTTTCTGATTTTGTGTTATATCTTAAGGCATGGTGTTCTATGCTATGTTGTAGACTTTCAGACCTCCCCAGTGGATGTTGGAGGCATTATAGAAGATATAGGTTCATATTTCTAGTTTTTCTCTTTCAGATCTGGTTCATGCTGCTGCTGAAGGGTTCATTCAGTTATGTTGTATTATGGCTACTATGTTGGACTATGTTCTTCTATTTTTTGATGGGTTTGGTTTTTATTTGCTGAAGATGCTATTTTTTGGTTCTGTTGAGTGGTGTTGGATGCTTCTTTGTGGTGGTGGATGGTTTGGATATAAGTCGATGATGGTATTGATTGCTGGTTCTGTTATGAAGGGTAGCGTGCTGGCTGTGCTTTGCAATCTCTAGGCTACGGGAAGGGGTGTCTGGGCTGTGTATTTTTTTCTTTTTTGGAATATGGAGGTTATACGCACTTGTTTATGCTGATGGGGGTGAGTTTCTGGTAATTTGGATAAATGGTTGAGATGTTATGAAGATTATGTTTCCATTTTTTGATGCGGGTGGCTCTGTACTGTTGGAGATGGATCTACTTAATATAGTGGTGCAGGCTGATGGCTCAATGTTGCTGGTGTACTGGGTGATGGATGATGATATGCTGGGATGTGATGAAAGTAGTAGGTTTTTGGTGATGGTTTCTACTTCACCACGGGGTTGCGAAGGTGAGATTTATGACTCTGATGATGGTGGTTCTGTGATGCTGGTGGTGGATATGTTTGGCAAGGAGGAGTCGGTTGATGAAAATGGTGCTGAGAGATGAATGTTTCTATTATGTTGGGAGATGTTGATAGAGATTCCTCTGATTCTATACCTTCCATATTTTGTGTGTCTTTTGGGGTTTTCGAGACTTTTTCATTGTTTTGGGTTTCTTTTTCTATGTTTGAGGTTGTTAAGGGTTTTTGGGTGCAGGTCGTTTGACCCCTCCCCTCCCTTGTCTACTGCATCTTTTTTTCTAATAAATTTGGGGGGGTCAGGAATAGCATGTCCCTCACATATTCCTTTCCTATAAGAACTTAAAAAACATTAAAAAACCTTGAGAACCCCTAAGAAACCCATAACAACCTAAAAACACTTAAAACCTTTAAAAATCTAAAAATTCTAAAAACCCTAAAAAGACCTTAACACCCTAACACCCTAAAAAACATTAAATCTTATAAAAAACATAAATACCCCTTAAAAATCCTAAAAACCCTAAAAACCAACTAAAAACTACAAAAACTCTTTATCCATATAATCCTTAAAAAAATCTATTAAAATTAAAGCCCCTAAAAACTAAAAAAGCCCCTAAAACAAAAATTAAAATTAAAAACCTTAAAACCCCTCAAAATTCCTCAAAATCATAACAATCCTAAAAAATCCCTAAAAATATCATATAATTTAAGAACCCAAGAATACCCTATAAAACCCAGATATAACCATAAAAAACAAAAAACACATAAAACCATTAAAAACATAAAAATGCTAAAGGCCCTAAAACCACCAACCCCCCCCCCAAAAAAAACATAAAACCCCAAAAAACTATAAAAAACCTAAGACCCATAAAAATAGAAAAACACCAAAAAAATATAAAAACCCATTAAACCCAAAATTTATTTAACAAACAGTAAAAACCCATAAAATCCCTAGAAATCTATAAAAACCAAAAAACCAAAAAAAAAGAACCAGAAAACCCCTAAAACCCCTTAGAAAACCTTAAAAACCTAAAAAATCCAAAAACCCCAAAAAACCTAAAAACACAAAAACCCTTAAAAACCATAAAAACCCTAAATACCCTAAAACCCATAAAAATCAGTAATGAAAACCCTATAAAACACCCAAAAAATAAAAACCCTAAAAACATAATGAAAATCATAAAAACCTAAAAGCAAATTAAACAACTAAAAACCCTGAAACCCTCGAAAAACCATAAAAATCCTAAAACCATAAAAACCATTTAAAACCCATAAATCCATAAAAACACTAAAAACATTAAAACTATTTAGAATTATAAAAACAATGAAAAAAATTCAATAAACATTTAAAACAAAAAACTATAAAAAACTATAAAATCCAAAAAATATATAAAACCCTTAAAATGCATGAAACCCCATAAAATCCCAAAAATCCCAAAAATCCATAAGAATCACGAAAGACTGAAAATTCCCTTAAAACATAAAATTCACTAAACACTTGGGAAAACACTAATAAAATCTAAAAAAATTAAAAAAAACTAAAGACCCTAAAAATAACTAAAAATTTCGAAAAACCTTAAAACCCCTAAAAACCTTAAAAATCCCGAAAAACCCAAAACCCCTAATAAACCCCTAAAACTCCCTAAAATAAATAAAACTCTAAAAAAATTTAATCCCCTAAAAATGATAAAAAATAAAATAAACTTAAAAACCCTAAAATTTCGAAAAAACCCAAAAAACCATAAATTCCCTAAACACACTAAACTCTAAAAACCCACAAAATACCTAAAAACCATCAAAATCCATAAAAAGTCTAAAAATTTATAAAAATACTAAAACCCCTCAAAATCTGTAAAAATGTAAAAAACCATAAAAACCATGAAGAAATCATTAAAAATCACTTAAACCCCCTAAAAATCATAAAGGATAGAAACTCTATAAGACCCTAAAAACCCAAAAACACCTAAAAACCCAAAAACACCTAAAAACCATTAAACAAAAAAAAACCAAAAAACCCTAAAAAAATTATAAATCATAGAAACAACTAAAAAAATAAAAAAAAACCTTGAAACCCATAAAAATGATAAAAAAACTCTAAAATAAATTAAAACCCTAAAACTGAAAAACCGTTAAAATGCCAAAAAACCATAAAATCCCTAAAACAATAAAAAACATAAAAATCCAAAATATCCCCTCAAAATCCCCAATAACATAAAAAACTCAAAAAAACCACGGGAACACCTTAAAACCTAAAAACACTTAAAACCCCTAAAAACCCTAAAATGCTAAATTTAATAAAATCCCTAAATGACATTAAAACCCCTAACCCCTAGAAAACATAATAAATTTTAAAGAAATTAAAAAATACCTAAAACCCTAAAACCTCTAAAACCCATAAAAACACCACAAAAAACTATAAAAACCATTTAATCCCCTAAACACAATGAAACCCCCAAAAAAACACAAAAATAGATAAAACCTCTAAAAACACTAAAACCCACAAAATACCTCAAGATTATAAAAATAAAAAAATACCAAAAATCCAAAAATAAATAAAAAGATATAAAACCCTAAAACCCCCAATGAAAACCACAAAACACTAAAAACACATAAAACAACTAAAAGCCTAAAAAATTCTAAAAACCCTAAAAACACTAAAACCCCTAAAAATAATAAAAACTATAAAACCCCCTAAAAACCATAAAAAAATACCCCATAAAATCATGAAAAACCACTAAAAACCCTAAAAACTATAAACCCATAAAGAAGCTAAACAAATATATAAAACATTGAAAGCCATAAAAACTAAAACAACCCGAAAAACCCATATAAATCCCTAAAAATAAAAATAACATAAATAAATATAAAATAATAGAAAAATCATAAAAAATCATAAAAATTAAAAAAAACTTAAAGCCACTACAAAAACAGAAAACTATAAATCCCTAGAAAATTACTAAAACCCATAGAGACCATAAAACACCTATGAACCATAAAAATCATGAATACCCATAAAAACCTTTAAAACATGATAAGAACTCTAAAACCCCTTTAAACACTGAAAAATGTTAATAATACTCTAATAATTTTAAACCCCTAAAAGATAAGAAAAAAAATAAAACCCAATAGATATTATAAAACCCAAAAAATAATAAAAACCCTTAAAACCACTAAGAAAACCATAAAAACCTAAAGACACTTAAAAAACTGAAAGAAAATATAAAATAAAAAATCCCAATAAAACCATAAAAATCCTTGATTTCCCTAGAAATCCCTAAACCCCCTCAAAACCATAATAATCCTAAAATCCATAAAAATTAATAATAAATTAAAAAATAATAAAAACCCAAAAAAACTAAGAAAACATAAAAAACCTAAATGCACATAAAACCCTTAAAGAAAGTAAAGACACTAAAAACCATAAATGGCCTTAGAAACCCTAGTAAACCCTAAAAACCATAATTACCCAAATAACCATTAAAAAATCCATAAAAACCATAAAACCTGAAAACAACCACTAAAAAAAATAAAACCCATTTAAACCCCTAAAAACAAAAAAATCATAAAAACCCATAGAAACTAAAAAATTCAATAAAAACCCACAAAAATCCCTAAAAACCCTAAAAACTATAAAAATCGTAAGAAAGCCTTAAAAATTCCTAAAAAAGTAAAAAACCCTAAAATCTATTCAAAAGAAAAAAATCCTTAAAAAAATAAAAACTCATAAAAACATAAAAATACTAAAAAACCATAAATCCTTAGAACACCCTAAAAAACCATAAAACCCCTAAAAAACATAAAAATCCTTAAACCCAAAAAACCATAAAAATATACAAAATAACTAAAAACTATAAAACCTATTAAACCCCTATAAACCTTGAAAATGTAATAAAACCATAAAAACCCTGAAACACAAAAAACCCTAAATATAAAAAAATTCCTTAAAACCCCTAAAAATTACAAACACCCCTAAAACCCCTCAAAATCATGTAAACCCATAATATTCTTGAGAAACCATAAAAATCCCAAAAAATCTAAAAAACACTAAAAACCTTGAAATCCCACAGAAAACATAAAAACATAACGAAAATTAACACCCAAAAAAATATAAAAATGATACAAACCCAAAAAATCCTCAAAATCATAAAAAAACCAAAAAACAAAAAAATCCTAAATCCCCTAAAAACCCTAATAAGGAAGGATGGTGGATCTGGCGATTCTGGCAATTCTGGCGATTCGGCTCCCTCACGATGGTGGCTTCCTCCCTGGTTGAATACGATGGAAAATGAAGCACTTTTCCTCTCTACGGGGGAGGATCCTCTCTCAGAGGATATCTCTTTGCTCTCCTATGCTGACTTGTTACCCTCTTTCCCGAGAACGGTGCTCTGCCCGAAGGTTCCGGAGGTTTTCTATGGTTGCCCGTAGCTTCCCCTCTCGATTCGGGAGTTCAATGAGGCTTCAGAACTTCACTTCTTGACTCTGATTGCAAGCTTCCCGATGCGGCGACCCCCCGTTGTTACTTTTGACAGGTTGGTTTCGGATTTCTAGAATCTTAGGGCTCGGGCGACTGTGGGCCTGATCGATAGATCCCACATAATGATCCGCTTTTCCACGGAGGAAGACCTGGTCCTTTCCTGGTCAGCGGCTCCTTGGTCATGCAATGGTGGTTGATTCTCCCTCTTTTGGTGGAGCTTTTATTTTCATCTGAAGCGGAGTTCCCCGATTGCTGCTACTTGGGTGAGGTTTCCTGAGCTTCCCCTTCCCTTTCAAAATATCTCTATTATTTCGATGCTTGGGAATTTTTTGGGGAGGTTCCTCTGTGTGGATATTAGGACTAGGGCCCTTTGTCATCCAGTGGAACCAAGGGATTTTGTTGAAATTGATGCTTCGAAGCATCCTGTGGATGCTGTCTGGATTGCAGTGGGGGAAGAACTCAGGTGGAGACAGCCTGTCATCTTTGAGCATTGGCCGGTTTTCTGCTCATCTTGTTGGATTTATGGGCACAGTGATAACTCTGGAGGCTGCTCTGGCACTGTCAGGGGTGGTGGTTCTATGGCTCACATGTCTTCTGATGAGATTATCCTCCCTTCGGCGGAGGTGAAGGAGACAGAGGAGGTAGCTTCCTCCCAACCTCTGAATGCTGATGTTCCCTGGTCATCTGCTTTGCTTCCTAGAAGTGATTTAGAGGTGGCCCTAATGGAATCGGGTGGCTTCATTGTGAGTCTGGCTAGAGGTGCTGGTGTTTCAGGAGATGCTGATGAGAAGGAAGTGTTGTTGGCTGAGAGGGATAATCAGGATTTTGCTGAAGGTGTTCATGAGTGTGGTGACTCCCCTTCAAAGCAGACAGACTTAGGGAAGACTGTTGTGAAGGGTCTCTGGAAAGGAAATGTGGAGGAGGCCTATGCTATGGATCTGGAGCGAGATGGTATAGCTGGCTTGAAGGTCAATGAGATCACTGCTGGATCCCTTCTAGCAATTGAGGGGGCTGCGTTTTCTCCAAACCACTTCCAGGTTGCAGCATTGGCTGAGCCTTCCGTGGTGGGTGTGCTAGTGGCAGATGCTGTGAAGGGAGCAGTGGTTGCTCAGGGCCTGAATACTGGGGATGAGTGGAGCTTGCCTTCAGCTGAGGAAAAGTCTAGGGTGGAGGAAGAGACCTGGATCTCCAAGGGTCCACACATGAACTGGCGTGATGCCCCCCTGGTCCTGTCCGAGTGTCTTGACATGGGGCCTGGGTTATCTCCTCCCTCTGACAGCACAAGCGGTGCTGAGGATCCTCCCAGTGACAAGTGCTTTAGCCCGTGGCCCATGGACCTGCAGAGGGCTATGGTCCTTCATGGTGTCCCCTCTGCTGATGATTTTTGTGTGAATCTTCATGAGATGGAGTGGGTTGAACAGGAAAGGTTCCCACTTGAGGATGAAGCCGAGAGGCTCGGGGAGTGGTTTGCTGAGGCTGATCGCTGGATAAACGCTGCTATGCCCAGGTCAAAGGAGAAAAGAACCGGAGGAGGTGCTGACACTCCTGGGAAAAAATGTAAGAAATGGAAGGAACCATCGGCTGTCAGTGATGGAGTCACTTGTGCGAAGGCGGGTGTTGCAGCTGGTTCCACTTCCGCCCCTCCGAGATGAAGGCGGAGGAGGGACTACTCTGCCCTCCCACGTCCCATGGAAACTAGAGCCTCTTCACGAGATGTAAAACTCAATCTAAAGGTGAATAAGAGAGAGCGGTTTTCAATGTCTGCAGAGCAAGAAAAGGCTAGGAGGAAGCTGATATCCAGGCTTGGCATGCAAGAGGATTTTGAATTTGGATGGGGCTCAACAGACGTGGGTGCTGAGTCAGATTTCAGTTTTGATGATGTGGAATACGGCTTTGGTGTGGACATGGGAATTCGAGGTGCGGAGCTGGAGGATTTTGGTGGAGATGTTGACTGATCCTCCCCTTGTGTGCTCTCCCTTCTGGTCTCTTGACTTGTTGTTTTTGCTTTTTGCTTTTCTTCCTCTCTTTCTGTGGCCTTCGGGCTAAGGTCATAAGGGGTTTTGGGTGTGGATCGATGGATCCCTCCCCTCCCTTGTCTGCAGTGTCTGTGTCTTTTCTTTTAATAATATTTGGGGGGTCCCAGGAATAGCCTGGACCCGAGCCTTCCTTTCCCTAAAAACCCTAAACCCAACTCGATAGTCTAAAAACCCTTTAAACCCTTAAAATTGTTAAAAATTTAAAAATTCTTAAAAAATGTAAAAATTCAAACAACCCTAAAACCCCAAAAAAAACATAATAGCCTAAAACCCTAAATAAATTTTAAACCCCTCAAAATCACTAAAAACCAATAAAAATCAAATAATTCCCAACAAATCCCAAAAAATGTAGAAAACCAAAAAATCCTGAAAAAACCCTAAGAAACAGTTAAAACCTAAAAACAAACAAAACGCCTAAAGAACCTAAAAAATGTGGAAACCCATTTAAAACCCTGAAAACCCTAAAAATAAAAAAACCCCTAGAAAGATAAAACCCCTTAAAAACAATTAAAAACTTAAAAAACACCTTATACACAAAAAAACATTAAAATCCATAAAACACTAACAAATGAAAAAAACTGTGAAAACAAAAAAAGGAATAAAAATATTAAATACCATAAAACCCATAAAACCCTGAATATCCCCAAAACCCTAAAAATAATAAAAATCCTAAAAAATCACAAAAATTTAAATAATTTAAAAACCATAAGAACCCTATGAAAAACATAAAAACATAAAAACACTTAAAACCCCTAAAAGCTATAAACACTAAAAACCTGAAAAATCCCAAACAACACTAAAAACCATAAAACTCATAAGATCCCTAAAGCTATTGATGATGGGAATGCTAAGTGATGTGTTTTGGCTGCAATTTTGGACTATTTCATTCTGTTGTGATGCTGGTGTGGTTGTAATTCGGTGTGGATGTTGGCTAGTGGTTTTGTTGAGTGGTGTTGGATGTTGTTCTGCCTTTGGGTGCTGTGGTTTTCTTTCTGGGAGTGCTACTAGGTATGGGTTGCTGATCGCTGATTGGGTTCAAGATAAATTTTTCTGCTGGTGCTTGGTGTTGGATGCTGGATTTTGTGAGTTTGGATGTTGTTTCTGCTGCGAGGCTGTGATGTTTGGTATTGCTGTTGGATTCTGGTGTTGCCTGGATAGGTTGTGTAGATGCTGCTGGGGCTGGTTAGATTGGATGTGTTGTCTATGCTTCTTGGATGTGATGTTTGGTATTGGTGCTGGATGCTGGTGTTGGATGGACAAGATGTGTGGACGCTGCTGTTGTGTTTTGTTTTGTGTCTTTTCTCTTTTTTTATTTTCTTTTTTGATTTTTCTTTTTTTTTTTGGTCTTTTGCTGTAAAGGGTTTTTGGGTGTGGGTCGTTTGACCCCTCCCCTCCCTTGTCTGCTGTGTCTTTTTTCTTCTTAATAAATTTGGGGGGTTCAGGAATAGCCCGACTCTCGCATCTTCCTTACCTTAAAACCCTTAAAAAAATTTAAACCCTAAAAATCATAAAAATCCTAAACAATTAAAGAAAATACATAAAAACAAAAAAACTCAAAAAAAAACCTGAAAACCAAAAATAAAATATTAAAAAAATAAAACACTAAAAACCCGTAATAACTTAAAAAATGCAAATACACCTAAAACGCATAAAATCCCTTAAAAGAATAAAAACCCCTAAAAATATTGAAAAACCTATAAATACTAAATACAGACTCAAGAATCTAAAAAACCATTATACATAAATAATGTTAAAAAACCATAAAAACATAAAAAATCCAAAAAATCTAAAAAGAAACTTTTAATCCCAAAAAACAAAAAACCCCTAAAACCCCTCTAAATCCCTAAAAACCCTAAAAACATAACAATGCTAAAAAAGTATTAAATTTCCAAAAAATGTAAAAAACCCTAAAACCCATAAAAATCAAAATAGAACCTTTAAAAATGAAAAATAGTTAAAAATCCTAAAAACCTAAAAACTTTTAAAACCCTAAAAATCCCAAAAATCCTAGAAAAACACTAACAAACAATGAAAATATTTAAAAATCACAAAAAATTGCTAAAACATAAAAACCCTAAAACCCATGAAAACCCAAAAGAAAACCTTAGAAATATTAAAACAGTTAAAACCCCTAAAAATCTAAAAATGCAAAAAACCCTAAAATACCTTAAAAACACAAAACCCACTAAAAACCATTAAATACCTAATAATATTAAAAACATCAAAAAACCCATAAAACTACTTTAAAAACCTAAAAAAATCTAGAAACTCTTTTATCCACTAAAAATGATAAAAAACTCTAAAAACCATAAAACCCCGAAAACTCAATAAATCACTTTAAACCCCTAAAATCCAAAAAAAAACTCCAAAATTTCAACAAACCCTAAAAACCATAAAAAAATTAAAAAGATGAAAAAATCAATAAAAAATAAAACAAATCACTAAAACCCTAAGAAAACCTTAAAACACTTAAATCCCATAAAAACTTAAAAACTATAAAAACCGTAAAAATCCCCAAAAAATCCCAAAAAACCAAAAAACCCCTAACAACCTTTAAAAACACTAAAACAACTTAAAACCCCTAAAAACCCACTAAAAACTCAAAAAAAATCTTTAAATCTCTAAAAAAGTTTAAAAACACTAAAAATCATTAAACCTTAAAAAAGAAAAAAATCTTAAGACCCCAAAACCCCAAAAAAACCCAAAACAACCCAAAAAACATCAAAATACCTAAACACCCTAAAAACAATAATTTTTTTAAAAAATAATTAAAACCCATAAAAAGTAAAAAATACTAAGGCATAGAAAAACTTTGAGATAACAATAAAAAATTAAAACATTTAAAACCACAAAAAAATCCTAAAAAATGATAAACACCCTGAAAACCATAAAAGTACTAAAAACCCTCAAAATACATAAAAATCCTAACAATATAAAAATCCTAAAAAGCACAAAAAATTCCTAAAAAATATAAAAACCCCTAAAAACATTAAAAACCATTAGAAAACCTTTGAAATCGTTAAAACGACTAAAAACCCAAAAAACCTAAAAAACACTAAAACCCCTAAGAACCCCTAAAACCCCTAAAAATCCTAAAAAGCATAAAAACCAATAAAACCCTTAAAAATAAAAAAACCCATTAAATTAATAAAAACCCTTTAAATCCCTAAAACCATTACAAACTCTTAAAAAAATTATAGACATGAAAAAATTAAAAAAAACTCTAAGGCCGCAAAAAACAAGAAACCCTTAACAAACAAAAAAACCTAAAATCTCTCAGAATCACTAAAATCACTAAAAACCCATGAAAATCATTAAAATCTATAAAAATACCTAAACACGTAAAAAACCACAAAACCCAATCAAAATCCCTACGATAACCTTGAAAATAAAAAAAACACTTAAACCCCTAAAAACACTAAAAACACTAAAATACTTAAAAACCCTTAAAATCCTTAAAACCCAAATATTCTAATACACCAAAAAACCCCCAAAAAAACTGTAAAAACCTAAAAAAACGAAAAACCATGTAAAAACCACAAAACAAATATAAAACAATTTAAACCCGTAAATCTTTAAAATAACATTAAAACTGGTTAAACCCCTAATAAATTGAAAAAAATCTAAAGAACTCAAAAAAAACATAAAAACATAAAAAGCTCCCAAAACCCCCATGATTCCTAGAATTCATAAAAGACAATAAAAATCCTAAAAATCCATAAAAATCAATAAAAATGTAAAAATAACATAAATCTAGAAACACCATAAGAAATCCTTAAAAACATTAAAACACTAAATACCCCTAAAACATAAAAAATAAAAAAACCCATTAAACCCAAAAACCAAAATACCCCTAAAAACCATAAAAGAACTATAAATTCCATTACCCCCAAAATCCCCTAAAAACTCAAAAAAATCATATAAACTTCAAAAAATTAAAAAACAAAAAAACCCTTAAAAACCAAAAAAACTAAAATAATCCCTAAAAAAACAGGAAAACCCTCAAAATCCCAAAACACCTAAAAACCCTAAATCCCCATAAAAATCCTAAAATCCCAAAAAAATCTATAAAAATATAAAAAACCTAAAACACAAAAAATCATAAGAACAATCAAAACTTTTAAAAATCCTAAAAAGTGTATAAAATATTAAAAAAATCATAAAAAACCATAAAAACCCTTAAAACCCCAAATAACCATTAAAAACCGTAAAAAACCATAAAATTACTAAAACCACTAAAAACTATAAAAACCCTTTAATATCTTAAAAATGAAAAAAAACACTAAAAACCATAAAACCACTAAAAAACCAAAAAAAAATGAAAAAAAACATAAAAACCCAAAAAAACCCTAAAAAATCTGAATACCCCAAAATCCACAAAGACACTAAACCACATAAAATTACAAAACAATCAATAAAAATCATTTAGAATATAAAAGAACCTATAAAATATGAAAAATATTAAGAAAATATTAAATTCCTAAAAATATCAAAATCATCTAAAAACCTTCAAAAATAATAAAAATCCTCAAACATGAAAATACCTAAAAACCCTATATACCCTAAAACCCTAAAACCTTCAAAATCCATAAAAGTCATAAAAATTCTATAAAAATCCAAAAATACCTACTAATACATAAAACATAAAAAATCTTTAAAACAAAGAAAAACCCTAAGAAATCCTTAAAAACAGAAAGTCACTTTATACCACTAGAATACCTAAAAAACTATAAAAACCCTAAAAGACCCCAAAAATAATAAAAACCCATAAAACCCTTACAAACCCAGAAGACAGATAAAAAAATTAACAACATTCTAGAAACTCATAAAACCATTTAAACACCTAAAAACATTATAAATCTCAAAACAACAGTAAAAACCCTAATAAACACAAACAATCAATAGAAACTCAAAAAAATCAGAAAAACTAAAACCCTCAAAATCCCAAAAAATCATAAAACCCAGAAGAATCCTAAAGATGCCTAAAAATCCAAAAAAGAGGTAAAAAGCCACTAAAATGCAAAAAAATGTTATGAAAACCCTAAAACTTAAAACCACTTTAAACCCCTAAAAAGCTTAAAAAGGATAAGACAAAAAAAGTTATAAACAACCCCTGAAACCCTAAAACCCCTAAACCCCCATTAACACTATAAAACCCATTAACACCCTAAAAATGAATAAAAAAATATAAAGACCCTTTGGACCCTAAAAACATTAAAAACACTAAGAATACTTAATTCTCCAAATAACTAAAAAAACCCCCAAAACCCATAAAATCCCTAAAAACCCTTAGAATCCCAAAAAAACCCTAAAATGCATAAAAATACTAAAATGGCCTAAAAGAACATTAAATCATAAAAACCAATAAAAATGATATGAAAAATTTACAAACCCCTAAACACTTTAAACCCCCAAAATCTAATAAACGCTAAAACCCCTAAAATACACTAAAAATCCTAAAAAAACTAAAAACTATAAAAAACCTAAAACCCTAAAACACCTAAAACAAATAAAACCATAAAATCCTCTAAAAACACTAGGAACCCGTTAAATGTCTTAAATCATTAAAAATATCTAAAAACACTTAAACCCCTACAAAAATAATAAACCCAAAAAATATAAAAAAACCATAAAACCTCTAGAAATCCAAGGAAACCCTAAAACCCCTAAATATACCTAAAATCCCTAACAACCACAAAAATAATAAAAACACCCTAAAAATAAATAAAAAACATATAAAACCCTATAAATTCTACAAAACGCTGAAAAAACATTAAAAGCCAAAAAAACACTTAAAGCTTCTAAAAACCTAAAAAATGATAAAAACCATAAAAAACCAAATAACCCTAAAACTCTAAATAAACAATAAAATATATAAAACCCTAAAAACCATAAAAATACTAAAAATTTCCTAGAAAACATAAAAACTTAAGAACCATAATTATACGAAAACCCCGAAGAATGCATTGAAAATCTAAGAACTCTTAAAACCCCTAAAAAATAAAACATGCTACAAACCCTAAAAGACCAAAAACCCATAAGACCACTAAATACAATAAAAAAACATAAAACCATAAAAAATAAAAAAATATGAAAACAATAAAAATCATGAAAAACTTTACAAACCATTTAAACCACAAAAAACCGTTTAAAACACTAAAACCCCTAAAAACCATAAAATACAAGAAAACCCCAACAAAACCAAAAAAACATTAAAAACCCTAGAAAACAAAAAATACCATCTATTAATTCCTAAAAACTTATAAAAATACTAAAAATATAAAAAAACCCCTTAAAATTGTTAAAAAAACATTTAACCACTAAAAACTCAAAAAACCCAAAAAACTTGAGATACCAAAAAAATCATAAAACCCCCCAAAAAACATAGAAAGCCGTAAAAACACTCAAAACCCCAAAGAAAAAAGATAAAATAAATAAAAACACTTAAAAACCTCCAAAAACGTAAAAATTATAATGACCCTAAAACCCCCAAAAAACCGAAAAACCCTAAAAGCACTAAAAACATGAAAAACCAAAACACCCATAAAAATCATAAAAATAAACTAAAAAAACTAAAAAACCCCATAAAACCTCTATAAATGTGCAAAAACTCTAAAAACCACTAAAATTAAATAAATTGAACAAAATAGACTAAAACCTAAAAAAATCATTAGAACTCTAAAAATCATAAAAAACCATAAAAAACATCAAAATCCATAATCCCCTAAAGACCATAAAATCCTAAAAATTCCCTAAAAATTCATAAAATGGTAAAAGGAAATCAAACCATTAAAACCCTATGAAAACCTTAAAAATATGAATAAACATAAAAACCCTAAGAAACCTCAAAATGATAAAAACAATAAACACCCAAAAAGACAAAAAACATAAAACCCCTCAAAATCCGAAAAAAACACTAAAAATACATAAAAACCCTAAAGCCCAAAAATTCCATAAAAATGTAAAAAACCAAAAAAATCATGAAAAAACCCTAAAAAACTTCAAACCCTTAAAGAGCTAAAAAACACTAAAAACCAAGTAATCCCTAAAAACCATAAAAATAATAAATACCCTAAAAACCCATAAAAATCTAAAACCCCACAAAAATATTTTATAACCCTCTAAACCCATAAAAACCCAAATAAAATCTAAAAGGCCTTTAAAACCAAAAAAACACAAAAAAAATCTAAACCCCAAAAAAACCATAAAAACTCTAAAACCATAAAAATCCCTAAAATACCAAGGAAACAACAAAAATAAAATAAAATACCTAAAAATCCCTAAAAATTAAAAACCCCTTAAAACCCTGAAAAATCCATAGAAAACATTGATGAATTAAAAAAAACCATAATAAAACCTAAAAACCATTAAAAATATGAAAAACCCATAAAAACATTAAAACCTAGTAAATATTAAAAAATAATTTAAACCCCCCAAATACATAAAAAAACTCTAAAAACCCATAGAAACCATAAAAAACTCAAAAAAACCAAACACCCCAAAAAAATGTGAAAATATAAAAACCCTTAAAACCCTAAAAATCCTAAGAATCCCTTAAAACCACTAAAATCCTTGAAAACATAATAAATTCCCAAAATTTGATAAAAATAAAAAACCCCAATGCCCTAAAAACCCTATGAAAACATTAAAAACATAAATATCATAAAACCACTAAATACCCTAAAAATACGAGAAAGACTAAAATACCCAAAAAAACAAAAAACCCCAAAGAATACTAAAACCCATAAAAACTATATAAAACCTAAAACCCAATAAAAACCCTTTAAAACCCATTAAACTCTACGAAACCCCAAAAACATTAAAACACATGAAAACATAAAAAAACACGAAAACCTCAAAAATCCATAAAAACCCTAAATACCCTAACCCCTCCTCCCGAATCCTTAAAAAACCTAAAACTCATAAAATTCATTAAAAATTTGAAAAAACCCGAAAAATGTAAAAAAACCTGAAAATCCCATGAAAATTCATTAAAATCATGAAACAATTAACACCCCTAAAAACAAAAAAAAACACAAAAAACCATAAAAAACACAAAAATACCTAAAAACCATAAAAACCCCTAAAAATTGTAAAAACCATAAAAACCCTTACAACCCCATTAAAACCCTAAAACCACTAAAAACATTATAAATTATTTAATCGCATAAAATTATTAAAACCCCAAATAGTATAAAAAACCCCTATAAAACTCAAAACACCCTGGAAACACAAAAATAGCATAAAACCCCTAAACCCCCAATATCTAAATAACCTAAAAACCATAAAATCTGGAAAAATAACTAAAAAAATAAAATGGGAAACACCCTTAAACCATGAAAACACCAAACAAGACCTTATAATCCAAAAACACATGAAACACATCAAACACCTACTAAAAAAACCCCTACACCCCCTAAAAGATCCAAAAAACCAAAAAGACCCCAAATACCTATAAAAACATAGAAAACAATAACTACCCCTAAAACTCTAAAAAAATCCCTAAAACCACTAAAAATCCTATGAACCATTCAATCCCCTAAAAACGATAAAAAAATATAGAAAACCATAAAACCCTAAAAAGTCATAAAAAACCCTAAAAACCCAAAAAGTCCATAAATTTTTTTAAAATTCCTAAATATCCTAAAAACCATCAAAATCCCAACAATACTAAATAACATAAAAACTATAAAATCCATAAGAATACCTAAAATCAATAAAAACCCTAAACCTCTAAAAATTCAATAAATCATTAAAACCCTAAAGACAATTAAACCCACTTAATCCTAAGAAATTTTCAAACCCCTAAAAACACTAAAAACACCTAAAAACATTAAAAACCATAGAACCCCCTAAAAACATTAAAAATCCCAAAAATAAATAAAAAATGTAAAACTACTAAAAACATTATGAACTTAGAAACCTCTGAAATTATCGGAAATATCTAAATAAATATTAAAACCGCTAAAAAATTAAAAAAAACCCTAAACAGACAAAAAAAACCAGGAAACCCTAAAAACAGTTAAAATGTAAAAACCCTCATAACCCCTACAACTTAGAAAAACAAAAAAATCCTAAAAATAACTAAAATTTCCAAAAAAATAAAAAATCCTTAAATACTAGTAAAAACCAAAGAAAAACATAAAAACCTAAAAACACTTAAAACCACCAAAACATAAAAAAAAAATAAAACCCTGAAAATTCCCAAATATATCTAAAAACCATAAAAACCCTTAAAATATTTAAAAACCCATAAAAGATATCAAACCCACTAAAAACTATAAAATCCTTTTAAACACCTAAAGATGTTCAAAAAGTCTATAAAACCTTTAAATCCATAAAAAACTAAAAAACCCCACAAAACCCGAAAAGCCAAAAAACGATAACAATCATAAAATCCATAACAACCTTCAAAATCCATAAAACCCCAAACTCCAAATAAAAATTAGGAAAAATCCATAAAAAATACAAAAAATGTAAAAAAACAAAAGAACATGATAAATACTAAGAAAACCTTAAAAAACACATAAAACTATAAAGAAGATAAAAATGCTAAAAACCCTAAGACCCTAAAAACCTTATAATCTCTAAAACTTCTAAAAAACCCTATAAATCCCCATAATTCCCTAAAAATCCCCCAGAAACATAATAACCATTAAAAATTCTTAAAAACACAATAAAAACCATTAAAACCTAAAAACACTAAAAAACCCCAAAAATATAAAAAATGATAAGATCCAAAAATGATATTAAAAACCCTAAACCCCCTAAATCCTATAAAACTCTTAAAACCAAAAAACCAATAAAAACCCTAAAACCACTTAAAACTCTAAAAAACCTACAGACCCCAAAAAATGTTAAAAACTCTAAAAAACACTCAAAACCCTAAAAAACTCAAAAAACCCATAATCCCCTAAAAATATAAAACGCATAAAAAAACTAAAAAATCCCAAAAAACACATAAAATCCCTAAAAACCTAAAATCCATAAAAATTCTTAAAAATCTGTAAAATTCCCTGAAAAATTAAAAACCCTAAATACCCTAAAAAGAACAAGATGCCCTCAAAAACCTAAAAACAATTAAAAACCCTAAAAACATAAGAAAACACTAAAAACCCTGAAAACCATAAAACCCCTAAAAACACTTTAAACCCTTAAAAACAAAAAAAAAACATACAAGCCCTAAAAAACTCAAAAATACACCCAAATATAAGAAAAGCCATAAATACCCTAAAACCCAAAAAACCATAGAAACCTATAAAATTCCTAAAAAACTAAAATCCAATAAAAATAAACAAACTCTCTAAGTCCATAATAATTTAATAAAAACCTAAAAATCCCAAATAAATCCTTAAGAACAATAAAACTAAAAAAACCCCTAAAAACATAAAATGGATAAAATACATTAAAACCCTAAAATTCTAAAAAACCACTAAAAACATTAAAAACCCTTTAATCCCTGAAAATCCTAAAACCACTAAAATATCTAAAAACACTATAAAACCTTAAATTTTTAAAAAAATATAAAAACTGAAACTACTCAAAAAAATCCCTTAAAAAATAAAAAACTCTAAACCCATGAAATCTATTAAAATCCATAACAACCTTAAAAATTTCAAGAAATAGTATAAACTACAAAATCCTAAATATAAATAAAAAAACAAACTATAAAAACAATAAAAACACATAAGATAACCTTAAAATGATAAAATAATTAAAACCCCTAAAAACCTAAAAATTCTATATACAATAAAAAACTAAAAAGCTCATAAAACCCTAAACACCCTACAAACAAAAAAAAACTTAAAAACCATAAAAAACCATTAAACCCAAAAAACCAAAAAACCCACTAAAAACTATAAGAATACTTTAAACCCGTAAAAATATCAAAAAACAATAAAAAATCATTAAAGCCCTAAAAATTCAAAAAACACTAAAACAAAAAACACTAAATCCCCTAAAAACCGTCAAAATTCCTAAAACCCATAAAAATTCAACAATTCCCAAAAAATAACTAAAACCATAAAAACCCTAAAAACCATGAAAATACCTATGAAAATATTAAAACCAAAAAAAATCCAAAAACACAAAAAACACTTACAAATGGTAAAAACTCTAAAACCCCTAAAAATTCTAAAAAACCTAAAACCCATAAAACCACTGAAAACATAAAAAACCCCAAAGACCCTAAAACCCATAAAACCCCTAAAAACCAACTGAAATATTTAAAACCCTTTACACCCCTAACGAATTTTGAAAACTATAATAACCTTAAATACCCTAAAAACATTAAAAACACTAAAACCACAAAAAAACCCATAAAATCCCTAAAAACCCGAAAACCATCACAACCCCTAACAACACTAAGTAACTATAAAAATCCTTAAAAATCCCTTAAAATCCGTAAAAACATAAAACCCTAATAAACATTAAGAAAACAAAATAACCCAAAAAATACATAACACCCTATAAAAAAAATTAAAACCCCAAAAAATCCATAGAAACTCATAAACCATAAAAACCCTAAAACCCTTAAAATCTACAAAACCAATAGAAACAATACAAAACATTTAGACCCATTAAAATATAAATAAATTCTAAAAACCCTTTAAAATCCTAAAAAACAAAAAAAACACTAACATTCCAAAAACCCCCTGAAAACTCAAAATATAATTAAAAATCCATAAAACCCTAAAACTCTTAAAGACCCTAAAAACCATAAAAAATCCTAAAAGAACTAAAAATTAAAAAAAACTTTTAAAACCCTAAAAACCCATAAAAAACCCTACGAAATCCTTCAAAATATAAAAACACCCAAATCCCCAAAGAAACGTAAACAACTGTTAAATCCCAAAACCCCATAAAAAACCTAAAAACCCGAGATACCATAAATACAACCTATAAACCTTAAAAATTCTAAAAACACATAAAAAACCCTAAAACCAAATAAGAACTATAAAATTCACCCCTTAAATTGTTAAAAAACTATCAGAAACCTTCAAACCCATAAAACCCCTAAAATTACCATAAAAACCTTAAAACCCAAAAAATCCAAAAAATATAAAAAAGCACTAAAAACTCATAAAATTCCTAAAAAATTCAAAAAAATCCATTAAAAGATTAAAAATATTAAAAACAATGAAAAAATATATAAAAAACCTAAAAGCTTAAAAAAATTAAAACACCTCAAAAACCTAAAAAAGGATAAAATCCAAAAAAACCATACAAAACATGAATGCCCTGAAAATCCATAAAATCCCTAAAAACCCTAAAAAATCCTAAAATCCCAAAAAACCCCTAAAAAATAAAAATATCCAAACACAACAAAAAAACCTTATAAAACATTAAAAACCTAAAAACACTAAAAACCTTGAAATCCCAATGAAACTGAAAAAAAAAGAAAATTAAAACCAAAAAAGTATAAAAATGATACAAACCCAAAAAATTCTCAAAATCATAAAAACACCTAAAAAACTTAAAAACCCTAAATCCCCTAAAAACCCTAAACCCCACTCAATAGTCTAAAAACCCATTAAACCCTTAAAATTGATAAAAATTTAAATATTATTATAAACTGTAAAAATTCAAGCAACCCTAAAACCCCAACAAACCATAAAATCCTAAAACCCTAAAAAACTTTTAAACCCGTCAGAATGAATAAAAACCAATTAAAATCCCATAATTTCCTACAAATCCCAAAAAAATTTAGAAATCCCAATAATCCCAAAAAACCACTAAGAAACAGTTAAACCCTAAAAACAATAAAACGCTTAAAGAACCTAAAAAATGTGGAAACCCCTTTAAAACTATGAAAACCCTAAAAACAAAAAAAAACCTAGACAACTAAAACCCCTTAAAAACAATTAAAAACATAAAGGCACCTTAAAGCTCAAAAAACATTTAAATCCATAAAACACTAACAAACAAAAAAAACTATGAAAACCAAAAATGGAATAAAAATATTAAATACCATAAAACCCATATAAAACCCTGAATATCCCCAAAACCCTAAAAACCACAAAAATCCTAAAAAAAATCAAAATTTTTTAAAAAAATTTAAAAACCCTAAGAAAAACATAAAAACGTAAAAACACTTAAAACCCCTGAAAACTATAAACACTAAAAGCCTGAAAAAACCAAAACAACACTAAAAACCATATAGACCCCTAAAATCCATAATATTCCCTAAAAACTCATAAAATCCCTAAAAACCCCTAAAAATCTAAAAACCCTTTAAACCCATAAAAATTTAAAAACTCTAAAAAACCTTTAAAACCATAAAAAAATCCAAAAAAACTAATAACCAAAACAACCATAAAAATAGTAAGACCCAAAATACCCAAAATACCCAAAAATCCCTTAAATCCCTTAAAAAACATTAAACCCAAAAAATCATAAAAATCCTAAACAATTAATGAAAATACACAAAAACATAAAAACCCAAAAAAAAACATGAAAACCAAAAATAAAATATTAAAAATATAAAACACTAAAAACCCATAAAACCCTAAAAAATGAAAATACACCTAAAACCCATAAAATCTCTAGAAAGAATAAAACCCCTAAATATATTGGAAAACCTAGATATACTAAATACACACTGAAAAAAATATAAAAAACCATTATACCAAAATAATGTTAAAAAACCATAAAAACATAAAAAATAAAAAAAATATAAAAAGAAACTTAAAATCCCAAAAAAACATAAAACCCCTAAAAACCCTCTAAATCCCTAAAAACCCTAAAAACATAACAATCCTAAAAAATTCATAAAATTCCGAAAAATGTAAAAAACCCTAAAACCCATAAAAATCAAAATAGAACCTTTAAAAATGAAAAATAGTTAAAAATCCTAAAAACCTAAAAACTTTTAAAACCCTAAAAATCCCAAAAAATCCTAGAAAAACACTAAAAAGAAATGAAAATATTTAAAAATCACAAAAAAATGCTAAAACATGAAAACCCTAAAACCCATGAAAACCCTAAGAAAACCTTAGAAATATTAAAACAGTTAAAACCCCTAAAAATCTAAAAATGCTAGAATCCATAAAATACCTTAAAAACACAAAGCCCACTAAAAACAATTAAATACCCAAAAATATTAATAACATCAAGAAACCCATAAAACCACTTTAAAAACCTAAAAAAATCCAGAAACCCATTTATCCACTAAAAATGCAAAAAAAATCTAAAATCCATAAAAACCCCGAAAACTCAAAAAATCTCTCTAAAACACTAAAATCTAAAAAACTCCAAAATTCCATAAAAATCTAAAAACCATAAAAAAATTAAAAAGCTGAAAAAATCCATAAAAAATAAAACCAATCCCTAAAACACTAATAAAACCTTAAAACACTTAAAACCCATAAAAACTTAAAAATTATAAAAACCATAAAAATCCCAAAAAAAATAAAAACCCAAAAAACCAAAATACCCCTAAGAACCATTAAAAACCCTTAAAACCCCAAATAACCATTAAAAACCGTAAAAAACCATAAAATTACTAAAACCACTAAAAACTATAAAAACCCTTTAATATCTTAAAAATGAAAAAAACACTAAAAACCATAAAACCACTAAAAAACCCAATAAAAATGAAACAAAACATAAAAACCCAAAAAAACCCTAAAAAATCTGAAAACCCCAAAATCCACAAAGACACTAAACCACATAAAATTACAAAACAATCAATAAAAATCATTTAGAATATAAAAGAACCTATAAAATATGAAAAATATTAAGAAAATATTAAATTCCTAAAAATATCAAAATCATCTAAAAACCTTCAAAAATAATAAAAATCCTCAAACATGAAAATACCTAAAAACCCTATATACCCTAAAACCCTAAAACCTTCAAAATCCATAAAAGTCATAAAAATTCTATAAAAATCCAAAAATACCTACTAATACATAAAACATAAAAAAACTTTAAAACAAAGAAAAACCCTAAGAAATCCTTAAAAACAGAAAGTAACTTTATACCACTAGAATACCTAAAAAACTATAAAAACCCTAAAAGACCCCAAAAATAATAAAAACCCATAAAACCCTTACAAACCCAGAAGACAGATAAAAAAATTAACAACATTCTAGAAACTCATAAAACCATTTAAACACCTAAAAACATTATAAATCTCAAAACAACAGTAAAAACCCTAATAAACACAGACAATCAATAGAAACTCAAAAAAATCAGAAAAACTAAAACCCTCAAAATCCCCAAAAAACCATAAAACCCAGAAGAATCCTAAAGATGCCTAAAAATCCAAAAAAGAGGTAAAAAGCCACTAAAATGCAAAAAAATGTTATGAAAATCCTAAAACTTAAAACCACTTTAAACCCCTAAAAAGCTTAAAAAGGATAAGACAAAAAAAGTTATAAACCACCCCTGAAACCCTAAAACCCCTAAACCCCCATTAACACTATAAAACCCATTAACACCCTAAAAATGAATAAAAAAATATAAAGACCCTTTGGACCCTAAAAACATTAAAAACACTAAGAATACTTAATTCTCCAAATAACTAAAAAAACCCCCAAAACCCATAAAATCCCTAAAAACCCTTAGAATCCCAAAAAAACCCTAAAATGCATAAAAATACTAAAATGGCCTAAAAGAACATTAAATCATAAAAACCAATAAAAATGATATGAAAAATTTACAAACCCCTAAACACTTTAAACCCCCAAAATCTAATAAACGCTAAAACCCCTAAAATACACTAAAAATCCTAAAACAACTAAAAACTATAAAAAACCTAAAACCCTAAAACACCTAAAACAAATAAAACCATAAAATCCTCTAAAAACACTAGGAACCCGTTAAATGTCTTAAATCATTAAAAATATCTAAAAACACTTAAACCCCTACAAAAATAATAAACCCAAAAAATATAAAAAAACCATAAAACCTCTAGAAATCCAAGGAAACCCTAAAACCCCTAAATATACCTAAAATCCCTAACAACCACAAAAATAATAAAAACACCCTAAAAATAAATAAAAAACATATAAAACCCTATAAATTCTATAAAACGCTGAAAAAACATTAAAAGCCAAAAAAAACACTTAAAGCTTCTAAAAACCTAAAAAATGATAAAAACCATAAAAAACCAAATAACCCTAAAACTCTAAATAGACAATAAAATATATAAAACCCTAAAAACCATAAAAATACTAAAAATTTCCTAGAAAACATAAAAACTTAAGAACCATAATTATACGAAAACCCCCAAGAATGCATTGAAAATCTAAGAACACTTAAAACCCCTAAAAAATAAAACATGCTACAAACCCTAAAAGACCAAAAACCCATAAGACCACTAAATACAATAAAAAAACATAAAACCATAAAAAAAAATATGAAAACACTAAAAATCATGAAAAACTTTACAAACCATTTAAACCACAAAAAACCGTTTAAAACACTAAAACCCCTAAAAACCATAAAATACAAGAAAACCCCAACAAAACCAAAAAAACATTAAAAACCCTAGAAAACAAAAAATACCATCTATTAATTCCTAAAAACTTATAAAAATACTAAAAATATAAAAAAACCCCTTAAAATTGTTAAAAAAACATTTAACCACTAAAAACTCAAAAAACCCAAAAAACTTGAGAAACCAAAAAAATCATAAAACCCCCCAAAAAACATAGAAAGCCGTAAAAACACTCAAAACCCCAAAGAAAAAAGATAAAATAAATAAAAACACTTAAAAACATCCAAAAACGTAAAAATTATAATGACCCTAAAACCCCCAAAAAACCTAAAAACCCTAAAAGCACTAAAAACATGAAAAACCAAAACACCCATAAAAATCATAAAAATAAACTAAAAAAACTAAAAAACCCCATAAAACCTCTATAAATGTGCAAAAACTCTAAAAACCACTAAAATTAAATAAATTGAACAAAATAGACTAAAACCTAAAAAAAATCATTAAAACTCTAAAAATCAAAAAAACCATAAAAAACATCAAAATCCATAATCCCCTAAAGACCATAAAATCCTAAAAATTCCCTAAAAATTCATAAAATGGTAAAAGGAAATCAAACCATTAAAACCCTATGAAAACCTTAAAAATATGAATAAACATAAAAACCCTAAGAAACCTCAAAATGATAAAAACAATAAACACCCAAAAAGACAAAAAACATAAAACCCCTCAAAATCCGAAAAAAACACTAAAAATACATAAAAACCCTAAAGCCCAAAAATTCCATAAAAATGTAAAAAACCAAAAAAATCATGAAAAAACCCTAAAAAACTTCAAACCCTTAAAGAGCTAAAAAACACTAAAAACCAAGTAATCCCTAAAAACCATAAAAATAATAAATACCCTAAAAACCCATAAAAATCTAAAACCCCACAAAAATATTTTATAACCCTCTAAACCCATAAAAACCCAAATAAAATCTAAAAGGCCTTTAAAACCAAAAAAACACAAAAAAAATCTAAACCCCAAAAAAACCATAAAAACTCTAAAACCATAAAAATCCCTAAAATACCAAGGAAACAACAAAAATAAAATAAAATACCTAAAAATCCCTAAAAATTAGAAACCCCTTAAAACCCTGAAAAATCCATAGAAAACATTGATGAATTAAAAAAAACCATAATAAAACCTAAAAACCATTAAAAATATGAAAAACCCATAAAAACATTAAAACCTAGTAAAAATTAAAAAATAATTTAAACCCCCCAAATACATAAAAAAACTCTAAAAACCCATAGAAACCATAAAAAACTCAAAAAAACCAAACACCCCAAAAAAATGTGAAAATATAAAAACCCTTAAAACCCTAAAAATCCTAAGAATCCCTTAAAACCACTAAAATCCTTGAAAACATAATAAATTCCCAAAATTTGATAAAAATAAAAAACCCCAATGCCCTAAAAACCCTATGAAAACATTAAAAACATAAATATCATAAAACCACTAAATACCCTAAAAATACGAGAAAGACTAAAATACCCAAAAAAACAAAAAACCCCAAAGAATACTAAAACCCATAAAAACTATATAAAACCTAAAACCCAATAAAAACCCTTTAAAACCCATTAAACTCTACGAAACCCCAAAAACATTAAAACACATGAAAACATAAAAAAACACGAAAACCTCAAAAATCCATAAAAACCCTAAATACCCTAACCCCTCCTCCCAAATCCTTAAAAAACCTAAAACTCATAAAATTCATTAAAAATTTGAAAAAACCCGAAAAATGTAAAAAAACCTGAAAATCCCATGAAAATTCATTAAAATCATGAAACAATTAACACCCCTAAAAACAAAAAAAAACACAAAAAACCATAAAAAACACAAAAATACCTAAAAACCATAAAAACCCCTAAAAATTGTAAAAACCATAAAAACCCTTACAACCCCATTAAAACCCTAAAACCACTAAAAACATTATAAATTATTTAATCGCATAAAATTATTAAAACCCCAAATAGTATAAAAAACCCCTATAAAACTCAAAACACCCTGGAAACACAAAAATAGCATAAAACCCCTAAACCCCCAATATCTAAATAACCTAAAAACCATAAAATCTGGAAAAATAACTAAAAAAATAAAATGGGAAACACCCTTAAACCATGAAAACACCAAACAAGACCTTATAATCCAAAAACACATGAAACACATCAAACACCTACTAAAAAAACCCCTACACCCCCTAAAAGATCCAAAAAACCAAAAAGACCCCAAATACCTATAAAAACATAGAAAACAATAACTACCCCTAAAACTCTAAAAAAATCCCTAAAACCACTAAAAATCCTATGAACCATTCAATCCCCTAAAAACGATAAAAAAATATAGAAAACCATAAAACCCTAAAAAGTCATAAAAAACCCTAAAAACCCAAAAAGTCCATAAATTTTTTTAAAATTCCTAAATATCCTAAAAACCATCAAAATCCCAACAATACTAAATAACATAAAAACTATAAAATCCATAAGAATACCTAAAATCAATAAAAACCCTAAACCTCTAAAAATTCAATAAATCATTAAAACCCTAAAGACAATTAAACCCACTTAATCCTAAGAAATTTTCAAACCCCTAAAAACACTAAAAACACCTAAAAACATTAAAAACTATAGAACCCCCTAAAAACATTAAAAATCCCAAAAATAAATAAAAAATGTAAAACTACTAAAAACATTATGAACTTAGAAACCTCTGAAATTATCGGAAATATCTAAATAAATATTAAAACCCCTAAAAAATTAAAAAAAACCCTAAACAGACAAAAAAAACCCGGAAACCCTAAAAACAGTTAAAATGTAAAAACCCTCATAACCCCTACAACTTAGAAAAACAAAAAAATCCTAAAAATAACTAAAATTTCCCAAAAAATAAAAAATCCTTAAATACTAGTAAAAACCAAAGAAAAACATAAAAACCTAAAAACACTTAAAACCACCAAAACATAAAAAAAAATAAAACCCTGAAAATTCCCAAAAATATCTAAAAACCATAAAAACCCTTAAAATATTTAAAAACCCATAAAAGATATCAAACCCACTAAAAACTATAAAATCCTTTTAAACACCTAAAGATGTTCAAAAAGTCTATAAAACCTTTAAATCCATAAAAAACTAGAAAACCCCACAAAACCCGAAAAGCCAAAAAACGATAACAATCATAAAATCCATAACAACCTTCAAAATCCATAAAACCCCAAACTCCAAATAAAAATTAGGAAAAATCCATAAAAAATACAAAAAATGTAAAAAAACAAAAGAACATGATAAATACTAAGAAAACCTTAAAAAACACATAAAACTATAAAGAATTTAAAAATGCTAAAAACCCTAAGACCCTAAAAACCTTATAATCTCTAAAACTTCTAAAAAACCCTATAAATCCCCATAATTCCCTAAAAATCCCCCAGAAACATAATAACCATTAAAAATTCTTAAAAACACAATAAAAACCATTAAAACCTAAAAACACTAAAAAACCCCAAAAATATAAAAAATGATAAGATCCAAAAATGATATTAAAAACCCTAAACCCCCTAAATCCTATAAAACTCTTAAAACCAAAAAACCAATAAAAACCCTAAAACCACTTAAAACTCTAAAAAACCTACAGACCCCAAAAAATGTTAAAAACTCTAAAAAACACTCAAAACCCTAAAAAACTCAAAAAACCCATAATCCCCTAAAAATATAAAACGCATAAAAAACTAAAAAATCCCAAAAAACACATAAAATCCCTAAAAACCTAAAATCCATAAAAATTCTTAAAAATCTGTAAAATTCCCTGAAAAATTAAAAACCCTAAATACCCTAAAAAGAACAAGATGCCCTCAAAAACCTAAAAACAATTAAAAACCCTAAAAACATAAGAAAACACTAAAAACCCTGAAAACCATAAAACCCCTAAAAACACTTTAAACCCTTAAAACAAAAAAAAACATACAAGCCCTAAAAAACTCAAAAATACACCCAAATATAAGAAAATCCATAAATACCCTAAAACCCAAAAAACCATAGAAACCTATAAAATTCCTAAAAAACTAAAATCCAATAAAAATAAACAAACTCTCTAAGTCCATAATAATTTAATAAAAACCTAAAAATCCCAAATAAATCCTTAAGAACAATAAAACTAAAAAAACCCCTAAAAACATAAAATGGATAAAATACATTAAAACCCTAAAATTCTAAAAAACCACTAAAAACATTAAAAACCCTTTAATCCCTGAAAATCCTAAAACCACTAAAATATCTAAAAACACTATAAAACCTTAAATTTTTAAAAAAATATAAAAACTGAAACTACTCAAAAAAATCCCTTAAAAAATAAAAAACTCTAAACCCATGAAATCTATTAAAATCCATAACAACCTTAAAAATTTCAAGAAATAGTATAAACTACAAAATCCTAAATATAAATAAAAAAACAAACTATAAAAACAATAAAAACACATAAGATAACCTTAAAATGATAAAATAATTAAAACCCCTAAAAACCTAAAAATTCTATATACAATAAAAAACTAAAAAGCTCATAAAACCCTAAACACCCTACAAACAAAAAAAAACTTAAAAACCATAAAAAACCATTAAACCCAAAAAAACCAAAAAACCCACTAAAAACTATAAGAATACTTTAAACCCGTAAAAATATCAAAAAACAATAAAAAATCATTAAAGCCCTAAAAATTCAAAAAACACTAAAACAAAAAACACTAAATCCCCTAAAAACCGTCAAAATTCCTAAAACCCATAAAAATTCAACAATTCCCAAAAAATAACTAAAAACATAAAAACCCTAAAAACCATGCAAATACCTATGAAAATATTAAAACCAAAAAAAATCCAAAAACACAAAAAACACTTACAAATGGTAAAAACTCTAAAACCCCTAAAAATTCTAAAAAACCTAAAACCCATAAAACCACTGAAAACATAAAAAACCCCAAAGACCCTAAAACCCATAAAACCCCTAAAAACCAACTAAAATATTTAAAACCCTTTACACCCCTAACGAATTTTGAAAACTATAATAACCTTAAATACCCTTAAAACATTAAAAACACTAAAACCACAAAAAAACCCATAAAATCCCTAAAAACCCGAAAACCATCACAACCCCTAACAACACTAAGTAACTATAAAAATCCTTAAAAATCCCTTAAAATCCGTAAAAACATAAAACCCTAATAAACATTAAGAAAACAAAATAACCCAAAAAATACATAACACCCTATAAAAAAAATTAAAACCCCAAAAAATCCATAGAAACTCATAAACCATAAAAACCCTAAAACCCTTAAAATCTACAAAACCAATAGAAACAATACAAAACATTTAGACCCATTAAAATATAAATAAATTCTAAAAACCCTTTAAAATCCTAAAAAACAAAAAAAACACTAACATTCCAAAAACCCCCTGAAAACTCAAAATATAATTAAAAATCCATAAAACCCTAAAACTCTTAAAGACCCTAAAAACCATAAAAAATCCTAAAAGAACTAAAAATTAAAAAAAAACTTTTAAAACCCTAAAAACCCATAAAAAACCCTACGAAATCCTTCAAAATATAAAAACACCCAAATCCCCAAAGAAACGTAAACAACTGTTAAATCCCAAAACCCCATAAAAAACCTAAAAACCCGAGATACCATAAATACAACCTATAAACCTTAAAAATTCTAAAAACACATAAAAAACCCTAAAACCAAATAAGAACTATAAATTTCACCCCTTAAATTGTTAAAAAACTATCAGAAACCTTCAAACCCATAAAACCCCTAAAATTACCATAAAAACCTTAAAACCCAAAAAATCCAAAAAATATAAAAAAGCACTAAAAACTCATAAAATTCCTAAAAAATTCAAAAAAATCCATTAAAAGATTAAAAATATTAAAAACAATGAAAAAATATATAAAAAACCTAAAAGCTTAAAAAAATTAAAACACCTCAAAAACCTAAAAAAGGATAAAATCCAAAAAAACCATACAAAACATGAATGCCCTGAAAATCCATAAAATCCCTAAAAACCCTAAAAAATCCTAAAATCCCAAAAAACCCCTAAAAAATAAAAATATCCAAACACAACAAAAAAACCTTATAAAACATTAAAAACCTAAAAACACTAAAAACCTTGAAATCCCAATGAAACTGAAAAAAAAAAGAAAATTAAAACCAAAAAAGTATAAAAATGATACAAACCCAAAAAATTCTCAAAATCATAAAAACACCTAAAAAACTTAAAAACCCTAAATCCCCTAAAAACCCTAAACCCCACTCAATAGTCTAAAAACCCATTAAACCCTTAAAATTGATAAAAATTTAAATATTATTATAAACTGTAAAAATTCAAGCAACCCTAAAACCCCAACAAACCATAAAATCCTAAAACCCTAAAAAACTTTTAAACCCGTCAGAATGAATAAAAACCAATTAAAATCCCATAATTTCCTACAAATCCCAAAAAAATTTAGAAATCCCAATAATCCCAAAAAACCACTAAGAAACAGTTAAACCCTAAAAACAATAAAACGCTTAAAGAACCTAAAAAATGTGGAAACCCCTTTAAAACTATGAAAACCCTAAAAACAAAAAAAAAACCTAGACAACTAAAACCCCTTAAAAACAATTAAAAACATAAACGCACCTTAAAGCTCAAAAAACATTTAAATCCATAAAACACTAACAAACAAAAAAAACTATGAAAACCAAAAAAGGAATAAAAATATTAAATACCATAAAACCCATATAATACCCTGAATATCCCCAAAACCATAAAAACCACAAAAATCCTAAAAAAAATAAAAAATTTTTGAAAAAATTTAAAAACCCTAAGAGAAACATAAAAACGTAAAAACACTTAAAACCCCTGAAAACTATAAACACTAAAAGCCTGAAAAAACCAAAACAACACTAAAAACCATATAGACCCCTAAAATCCATAATATTCCCTAAAAACTCATAAAATCCCTAAAAACCCCTAAAAATCTAAAAACCCTTTAAACCCATAAAAATTTAAAAACTCTAAAAAACCTTTAAAACCATAAAAAAATCCAAAAAAACTAATAACCAAAACAACCATAAAAATAGTAAGACCCAAAATACCCAAAATACCCAAAATACCCAAAAATCCCTTAAATCCCTTAAAAAACATTAAACCCAAAAAATCATAAAAATCCTAAACAATTAATGAAAATACACAAAAACATAAAAACCCAAAAAAAAACATGAAAACCAAAAATAAAATATTAAAAATATAAAACACTAAAAACCCATAAAAACCTAAAAAATGAAAATACACCTAAAACCCATAAAATCTCTAGAAAGAATAAAACCCCTAAATATATTGGAAAACCTAGATATACTAAATACACACTGAAAAAAATATAAAAAACCATTATACCAAAATAATGTTAAAAAACCATAAAAACATAAAAAATACAAAAAATATAAAAAGAAACTTAAAATCCCAAAAAAACATAAAACCCCTAAAAACCCTCTAAATCCCTAAAAACCCTAAATACATAACAATCCTAAAAAATTCATAAAATTCCGAAAAATGTAAAAAACCCTAAAACCCATAAAAATCAAAATAGAACCTTTAAAAATGAAAAATAGTTAAAAATCCTAAAAACCTAAAAACTTTTAAAACCCTAAAAATCCCAAAAAATCCTAGAAAAACACTAAAAAGAAATGAAAATATTTAAAAATCACAAAAAAATGCTAAAACATGAAAACCCTAAAACCCATGAAAACCCTAAGAAAACCTTAGAAATATTAAAACAGTTAAAACCCCTAAAAATCTAAAAATGCTAGAATCCATAAAATACCTTAAAAACACAAAGCCCACTAAAAACAAATAAATACCCAAAAATATTAATAACATCAAGAAACCCATAAAACCACTTTAAAAACCTAAAAAAATCCAGAAACCCATTTATCCACTAAAAATGCAAAAAAATCTAAAATCCATAAAAACCCCGAAAACTCAAAAAATCTCTCTAAAACACTAAAATCTAAAAAACTCCAAAATTCCATAAAAATCTAAAAACCATAAAAAAATTAAAAAGCTGAAAAAATCCATAAAAAATAAAACCAATCCCTAAAACACTAATAAAACCTTAAAACACTTAAAACCCATAAAAACTTAAAAATTATAAAAACCATAAAAATCCCAAAAAAAATAAAAACCCAAAAAACCAAAATACCCCTAAGAACCATTAAAAACACTAAAACAACTTTAAACCCCTAAAAACCCACTAAAAACTCAAAAAACTCATTAAATCTCTAAAAAAAATCTAAAAACACTAAAAAACCATTAAACCCAAAAAAGTCAAAAAACCTAAGGACCCAACCCAAAAAAACCCCAAAACACCCAAAAAAACCTCAAAATACCTAAAAACCCTAAACACCACAAATTTTTAAAAAAATAATAATAACCCATAAAAAGTAAAAAATTCTAAGACATAGAAAAACTTTTAGATAACAATAAAAAATTAAAACATTTAAAACCACAAAAATACTAAAAAATGATAAAAACCCAGAAAACCATAAAAATCCTAAAAACCCTCAAAATACATAAACATTCTAACAATATAAAAATCCTAAAAAGCACAAAAAATTCCTAAAAAATAGAAAACCACCTAAAAACATTAAAAACCATTAGAAAACCTTAAAAATCATGATAACGAACAAAAACCCAAAATACCCAAAAAACACTAAAACCCCTATGAACCCCTAAAACCCCTAAAAATCTTAAAATTCATAAAAACCAATAAAACCCTTAAAAATACAAATAACCCACTAAAAAAAATAAAAACCCTTTAAACCCCTAAAACCATTAAAAACTCTTAAAAACCTTATAAAACTGAAAAAAATAAAAAAAAACTCTAAGACCCCAAAAAACAAGAATCCCTTAACAAACAAAAAACCCTAAAATCTCTCAGAATCACTAAAATCACTGAAAACCCATGAAAATCCTTAAAATCTGTAAAAATCTCTAAACATGTAAAAATCCACAAAAACCAAGAAAAAATCATAAGATAACCTTGAAAATAAAAAAACACTTAAACCCCTAAAAACACTAGAAACACTAAAATACTAAAAACCCTTAAAATCCTTAAAACCCAAATATCCTAATACACCAAAAAAACCCCTAAACTGTAAAAACCTGAAAAATGAAAAAACATGTAAAAACCACAAAAAAATTAAAATCAATTTAAACCCGTAAATAATTAAAATAACATTAAAAACTGTTAAACCCATAATAAATTGAAAAAAATATAAAGAACTCAAAAAAAAACATAAAAAGACCCCAAAACTCCCATGATCCCTAAAATTAATAAAAGACAATAAATATCCTAAAAATCCATAAAAATCAATAAATACGTAAAAATAACATAAATCTAGAAACACCATAAGAAAACCTTGAAAACATGAAAACACTAAATACCCCTAAAAACCTAAAAAACACAAAAAACCCCTAAAAAACCAAAAACCACAATACCCCCTAAAAACCATAAAAGAACCATAAATTCCATTACCCCAAAAATCCCCTAAAAACTCAAAAAATTATATAAACTTTAAAAAATTAAGAAGCTCTAAAACCCTTAAAAACCAAGAAAACTAAAATAATCCCTATAAAACAGGAAAACCCTTAAAATTCAAAAACACCTAAAAACCCTAAAACCCTATAAAAATCCTAAAATCCCAAAAAAAATCCATAAAAACCTAAAAAACCTAAAATAAAAAAAATCATAAGAAAAACTTAAAAACATAAGAACAATAAAATTTTTTAAAAATCCTAAAAAGTGAATAAAATATTAAAAAACCATAAAAACCCATAAAAACTATAAAAACCCTAAAAACCCCAAATAACCATTAAAAACCGTAAAAAACCATAAAATTACTAACACTACTAAAAACTCTAAAAACCCTTTAAACTATTAAAAATGTTAAAATACACTAAAAACCATAAAACCCCTAAAAACAAAAAAAAAACAGAAAAACCATAAAAACACGAAAAACCCGAAAACCCCAAAATCCACAAAGACACTAAACCACATGAAATTAAAAAAAAAATCCGAAAAAAAATCATTTAGAATGTAAAAAACCTATAAAATATAAAAAATCTTAAGAAAATATTAAATTCCTAAAAATACCAAAATCATCTAAAAACCTACAAAAATAATAAAAATCCTCAAACATGAAAATACCGAAAAACCCTATATACCCTAAAACCCTAAAACCCTTAAAATCCATAAAATTCATAAAAAATCCATAAAAATCCTAAAAATCCATACTAATACTTAAAACATAAAAAACTTTAAAACAAAGAAAAACCCTAAGAAAACCTTAAAAACAGAAAATCACTTTAAACAACTAGAAAACCTAAAAATATATTAAAACTATAAAAGACCCCCAAAAAAAAACCCATAAAACCCTTACAAACCCAAAAGACAGATAAAAAAATTAAGAACCTGCTAGAAACTCCTAAAACCATTTAAACACCTATAAACATTAGAAATCTCAAAACAACAATAAAAACCCTAATAAACTCCAAAAAACAATAGAAACTCAGAAAAATCAGAAAAACTAAAACCCTCAAAATTCCAAAAAAACCATAAAACCCACAAGAATCCTAAAAATGCCTAAAAATCCAAAAAATAGGTAAAAATACACTAAAAGAAAAAAAATGCTATGAAAACCCTAAAACCTAAAACCACTTAAACCCCCTAAAAAGCTAAAAAAGGCTAAGCAAATAAAAAGTTATAAACAAACCCTGAAACCCTAAAACCCCTAAAACCCCATTAACAATATAAAACCCATTAACACCCTAAAGATGAATAAAAAAATATAAAAACCCTTTGGACCCTAATAAAATGAAAAACACTAAGAATAAATAAAGCCCTAAAAAACTAAAAAACCCCCCAAAACCCCATAAAATCCCTAAAAACCCTTAGAATCCCAAAAAACCATAAAATGCATAAAAATACTAAAATGACCTAAAAATACATTAAATCATTAAAACCAATAAAAATTCTATGAAAACCTTACAAACCCCCCAAACACATTAAACCCCTAAAAAGATAATAAATTCTAAAACCCCTAAAATGCACTAAAAATCCTAAAACCACTAAAAACTATAAAAAAACTAAAACCCTAAAACACCTAAAACCAATAAAACCATAAAACCCACTAAAAACACTAGGAACCTGTTAATTGTCTTAAATCATTAAAAATCTCTAAAAACACCTAAAACCCTACAAAACTAATAAACCCAAAAAATCTAAAAAAACTATAAAACCTCTAAAAACCCAAGAAAACCATAAAACCCCTCAAAATACCTAAAAACTCAAATAACCACAAAAACTACTAAGAACACCCTAAAAATAAATAAAAAACTTATAAAACACTATAAATTCTATAAAACACTAAGAAAACATTAAAATCCAAAAAACACGAAAAGCTCATAAAAACCTAAAAATTGATAAAAACCCTAAAAAACCAATTAACCCTAAAAATCTAAATAAACCATAAAATATATAAAACCCTAAAAAAATAAATATACTAAAAATTCCATGGAAATCATAAAAACATAAAACCCCTAAATATATGAAAAACCCCCAAGAATGTATTAAAAATCTAAGAACACTTAAAACCCCTAAAAAATAAAACATGCTACAAACCCTAAAAGACCAAAAACCCATAAGACCACTAAATACAATAAAAAAACATAAAACCTTAAAAAACAAAAAAAATTAAAACACTAAAAATCATGAAAAACTTTATAAACCATTTAAACCGCAAAAAACAGTTTAAAACACTAAAACTGTAAAAACCCTAAAATACAAAAAAAACCCAACAAACCCAAAAAAACATTAAAAACCCTAGAAAACAAAAAATATCATCTATTAATACCTCAAAACCTATAAAAATACTAAAAATCTCAAAAACCCTTAAAATTGTTAAAAAACATTTAACCACTAAAAACTCAAAAAACCAAAAAAAATCTAGAAACGAAAAAATCATAAAACCCCCCAAAAAAACATAGAAAGTTGTAAAAACACTCAAAACCCCAAAGAAAAAAGATAAATTAAATAAACACACTAAAAAACCTCCAAAAACGTAAAAATTAAATTGACCCTAAAACCCCAAAAAAACCTAAAAACCAAAAAATTCCCTAAATATTCATAAAATTGTAAAAGAAAATCAAACCATTAAAACCATATGAAAACCTTCAAAATATGAATAAACATAAAATCCCTAAAAAACCTCAAAATGATAAAAACCATAAACACCCAAAAAGAGAAAAAAACCTAAAACCCCTCAAAATCCGAAAAAAACACTAAAAACTCATAAAAACCCTAAAAGCCCAAAAATTCTATAAAAATGTAAAAAACCGAAAAAATCATGAAAACCCTAAAAACACTTCAAACCCTTAAAAACCTAAAAAACACTAAAAACCAAGTAGTCCATAAAAACCCTAAAAATATTAAATACCCTGAAAACTCATAAAAATCTAAAATCCCCAAAAAATAATTTATAACCCTCTAAACCCATAAAAACCCAAAAAAACTCTAAAATGCCTTTAAAACACAAAAAACTCTAAAACCCAAAAAACCATAAAAACTATAAAACCCTAAAAATCCCTACAACACCAAGAAAAAAAAATACCTAAAAATTCCTAAAAATTAAAAACCCCTAAAAACCCCAAAAAATCTTTGGAAAACATTGATGTACTAAAAAAACGTAAAATCCCTAAAAAACGAAAAAACAATAAAAACCTGAAAACCCAAAAACTATCCCTAAAACCCAAAAATCCATAATAAAACCTAAAACCCATTAAAAATATGAAAAACCCATAAAAACATTAAAACCTATTAAAAACTAAAAAATAATTTAAACCCCCAAATACATAAAAAACTCTAAAAACCCATAGAGACCATAAAAAAATGAAAAAAAACCCAAAACAAATGTGAAAATATAAAAACCCTTAAAACCCTAAAAATCCTAAGAATACCTTAAAACCACTAAAATCCTTAAAAACATAATAAATCCCTAAAATTCCAAAAAAATAAAAATCCCTAAATTCCCTAAAAACCCTATGAAAACATTAAAAACATAAATCTCATAAAACCACTAAATACCCTAAAATTGAGAGAAACACTAAAATACACAAAAATCCAAAAAACCTCGAAGAATGCTAAAACCCCTAAAAAACTATATAAAACCTAAAAACCCACTAAAAACACTTTAAAACCCATTAAATGCAAAGAAACCCCAAAAACATTAAAACACATGAAAACACAAAAATACCACTCAAACCCAAAAAATCCATAAAAACCCATAAAAACCCTAAATACCCTTACCCCTCCACCCAAATCCTTCAAAAACCTAAAACTCATAAAATTCATTAAAAATTAGAAAAAACACGAAACATGTAAAAAAACCTAAAAATACCATGAAAATTCATTAAAATCATAAAACAATTAACACCCCTAAAAAACCAAAAAAACACAAGAAACCCAAAAAAACACAAAAAACCCTAAAAAACACAAAAAATACATAAAAACCATAAATACCCCTATAAACTGTAAAAACTATAAAAACCCTTAGAACCCCATTAAAACACTAAAACCACTAAAACATTATAAATGATTTAATCGCATAAAATTATTAAAACCACCTAAAAGTATAAAAACCCCTTTGAAACTCAAAACACCCTAGAAACACAAAAATAGCATAAAACTCCAAAACCCCCAATCTCTAAATAACATAAAAAACCATAAAATCTGAAAAAACTAAAAAAATTAATTGGGAAACACCCAAAAACCATAAAAACACCAAAGAAAACTTTATAAAACTAAAACACATGAAGCACATGAATCACCTACTAAACAAAAAACCCCAAAACCCACTAAAAGACCCAAAAAATCATAAAGAACCCAAAAACCTATAAAAACATAGAAAAACCATAAATACCCCTAAAACTCCCAAAAATCCCTAAAACCACTAAAAACACTATGAACCATTCAAACCCCTAAAAACGTCAAAAAATATAGAAAACCATAAAACCCTAAACAAGTCATAAAAAACCCTAAAAACCCAAAATGTTCATTAAATTTTTAAAAATTACTAAATACCCTAAAAACCATCAAAATCCCAACAACACTAAAAAACATAAAAACCATAATAGCCATAAGAATACCTAAAATCAATAAAAACCCGAAACCTATAAAAATTCAATAAATCATTAAAAACCTAAAGACAATTAAACCAACTTAATCTTAAGAAATTTTCAAACCCCTAAAAACACTAAAAACCCCTAAAAACATTAAAAACCATAGAACCCCCTAAAAATATTAAAAATGCAAAAAATAAAGAAAAAATGTAAATCTATTAAAAACATTATGAAATCAGAAACCTTCTGAAATTGTTGGAAACATATAAATAAATATTTAAACCCCTAATTTTTTTTAAAAAAAACCCTAAACAGACAAAAACCCAGGAAACCCTAAAAACCGTTAAAATGTAAAAACCCTTACAACCCCTAAAACTCCGAAAAGAAAAAAAAATCCTAAAAATAACTAAAATATCCAAAAAAAATAACAAATCCTTAAATCCTAGTAAAATCCAAAGAAAACATAAAAACATAAAAACACTTAAAACCACCCAAAAATAAAAAACAATAAATCCCTGAAAAATCCCAAAAATATCTAAAAACCATAAAAACCCTTAAATAGTTAAAAACCCATAAAAGATATCAAACCCACTTAAAACTATAAAACCCCTTTAAACACCTAAAAATGTTCAAAAATTTTATAAAACCATTAAAACCATAAAAAACTAAAAAACCCCACAAAACCCTAAAAGCCAAAAAAACTATAACAATCATAAAGACCATAACAACCTTCAAAATCCCTAAAACCCCAAACTCCAATTAAAAATTTGGAAAAATCCATAAAAATACAAAAATGTAAAAAAACATAAGAACATGACAAATTCTAAGAAAACCTTAAAAAACACATAAAACTATAAAGAGGATAAAAATGATAAAAACCCTAAGACCCTATAAACCTTATAATCCCTGAAACTTCAAAAAAACCCTATAAATCCCCATAATGCCCTAAAAATCCCCCAGAAACATAAAAACCATTAAAAATCCAGAAACACACAATGAAAATAGTTAAAACCTAAAAACACTAAAAAACCCCAAAAATAAAAAAATTGATAAGATCCAAAAAAATATATTAAAAACACTAAACTCCCTAAATCCTATAAAACCCCTAAAACCAAAAAACCAGTAAAAACCCAAAAACCACTTAAAACTCTAAAAAACCTATAGACCCCAAAAAATTTTAAAAACTCTAAAAAATGTTCAAAACCCTAAAAAACTCAAAAAACTCATAAACCCCCCAAAAAATTTAAAATGAATAAAAAACTAAAAAATCCCCAAAAAAACACATACAATCCCTAAAAAACCAAAAAACCATAAAAATTCTTAAAAATCTTTAAAATTCCCTTAAAATTTAAAAACTCTAAATACCCTGAAAAGAATAAGATACCCTTAAAAACCTAAAAATATTTAAAAACCCTAAAAACATAAAAAAACACTAAAAACCCTGAAAACCATAAAACCCCTAAAAACACTTTAAACCCCTAAAAACATAAAAAATTAAAAAAACATACAATCCCTCAAAAACTCAAAAATACACCCAAATCTAAGAAAATCCATAAATACCCTAAAACCCAAAAAACCATAGAAACCCATAAAATTCCTATTAATCTAAAATCCCATAAAAAACTAAACAAACTCTCTAAGTCCATAATAATTTAATAAAAACCGAAAAATCCCAAAGAAATCCCTTAAAATATAAAAACTCTATAAACCCCTAAAAACATAAAATGGAAAAAATGCATAGAAAGCCTAAAATTCTAAAAAAACACTAAAATTATTAGAAACCCTATAATCAATGAAAAACCTAAAATCACTAAAAAATACAAAAACAATATAAAACCATAATTTTTTTAAAAAAATTTAAAAACATAAACTACTCAAAAAAATCCATTAAAAATAATAATCTCCAAACACATAAAATCTATTAAAATCCATAACAAGCATAAAAATGTCAAAAACAGTATAAAACTATAAAATCCTAAAAATCAATAAAAACTATAAAAACAATGAAAACACATAAGAGAACCTTAAAATATTAAAATAATAAAAACCCCTAAAAACCTAAATATTCTATATACCATAAAAAACTAAAAATCTTATAAAACCCTAAACACGATAAAGACAAGAAACTTAAAAACTATAAAAAACCTTAAAACCCAAAAAACCAGAAAACCCACTAAAAACTATAAGAACACTTTAAACACGTAAAAATATAAAAAAACAATAAAAAACCATTAAACCCTTAAAAATTCAAAAAACACTAAAACAAAAAACACTAAATCCCCTAAAAACCCTCCAAATTCCTAAAACCCATAAAAATTCAAAAAATCCAAAAAAATACCTAAAAAAGAAAAACCCTAAAAACCATGAAAATACCTAGGAAAATATTAAAACCTAAAAAATCCAAAAACACAAAAAACTCTTAAAAATGGTAAAAACTCTAAAACCCCTAAAAATTTTAAAAAACCTAAAACCCAAAAACCATTGAAAACATAAAAAAACCCCGAAGACCCTAAAACCCTTAAAACCCCTAAAAACTATAAGACCCTTTAAACCCCTAAAGAATTTTAAAAACTCTAATAACCTTAAATACCATGAAAACATTAAAAACCCTAAAACCCTCACAACACCTAACAACACTAAGTAACTATAAAAATCCTTAAAAATCCCTTAAAATTTGTAAAAACATAAAACCCTAATAAACATTAAGAAAACCATATAACCCAAAAAATACATAACACCCTATAATAAAATTAAAACCCCTAAAAATCCATAGAAACTTATAAACCATAAAAACCCTAAAACCCTTAAAATCTACAAAACCAATAGAAACAATACAATCCATTTAGACCCATAAAAATATAAATAAACTCTAAAAACCCTTTAAAATCCTAAAAAAACACTAACAATCCAAAACCCCCATAAAAACCCAAAAATAATTAAAAAACCATACAACCCTAAAACTCTTAAAGACCCTAAAAACCATAAAAAATCCCAAAAGACCTAAAAATTCAAAAAAATACTTATAAAATCCTAAAAACCCAGAAAAACCCTAAGAAATCCTTAAAAATACAAAAACACCCAATTCCCCTATGAAAAGTAAACAACTGTTAAAACCCTAAAACCCCATAAAAAACCTAAAAACCCTAGATACCATAAATACTACCTATAATCCTTAAAAATTATAAAAACACATAAAAACCCTAAAAACAACTAAGAACTATAGAATACACCCCTAAAAATGTTAAAAACCATAAGAAACCTTCAAACCCATAATAACCCCTAAAATTACCATAAATACCTTTAAACCCAAAAAATCCAAAAAATCTCAAAAAAACACTAAAAACCCATAAAATTCCAATCAAATCCAAAAAAATCCATTAAAAGATAAAAATTAGTAAAACCAATTAAAAAACCTATAAAAACCTAAAAGCTTAAAAAAATTAAAACACCTCAAAAACCTAAAAAAGGATAAAATCCAAGAAAACCATAGAAAACATGAATGCCCTCAAAATTCATAAAATCCCTAAAAACAACAAAAAATCCTAAAATCCAAAAAAACCCTAAAAGAATAAAAATATCCAAAAACAACAAAAAAACCTTATAAAACATTAAAAACCTACAAAACACATAAAACCACACAAAACATAAAGACACTAAAAACCCTAAAATACCCAAAAAAACATTGAAACTCTGAAAACCATAAAACCCTGAAACCCCTTACAACCCCAACAAACCCATAAAAACCAAACAAAATTTTAAAAACTCTATAACCCCTATAAACCCCTAAAATCTTAAAAAACTATATAAAACCATAACACACTAAATTACTCAAAAACCCCTAGAAACATAAAAAACCATAAACCCCTAAAACACATAAACCCTAAAACCCTCAAAATCCCAAAAATCCCAAAAAACATAACAAATCCCTAAAATCTATAAAACTATAAAAAATCCTAAAAACCTTGAAAAATCCAAGGAAAACCTTAAAACCCAAAAATCAAGGAAAACTCTTGAAAACCCTAAAAACACTTAAAACGCTAAAAATGCTAAAAACCCTAAAACCCCCAAAATCCATAAACCCCTAAAAACCATTAAAACCATAAAAAACTATGAAAACCTTGAAAACCACTAAAAACTCTAACAACCCTTTAAACCCCTATAACATTAAAAAACTCTAAAACCCCTTTAAACCCCAAAAAACTGAAAAAAAACCCCTAAAAACCCAAAAAACCATAATAACCTAAACAACCATATTTATCCTAAAAATTCACTAAAATTACCGAAATACCTAAAAAAACTAAAAACCATAAAAATCTTAAAAACCTATAAACACACAACCCCCCCCCCCCCAAAAAAACAAAACCCCAAAAACCATAAAACCCCTTGAAAACATTAAAAAAAACCATAAACCCATAACAACCATAAAAATTGACTAAACACTATAAAAACCCATTAAACCCCTAAAAACATTAATAAACTCAAAAAAATTAAAAACTCTTCCAAACCTAACAAATCCTAAAACTCCCAAAAAACATAAACATCTTGAAAACCCTAAAAACCAACAAAATCACTAATAACCCTAAAAACCATAAAAATCCAAAAACATTCCAAAAATCCATAAATACATAAAAACCATAAAATCAAGAAAAACACTAAAAAATCCTTGAAAACATAAAAACACATATAACGCCTAAAAATCCTAAAACTCTTATCACACTAAAATACCTAAAAACCCCAAAACCCCCAAAAAAATCTATAAACACCCCCTAAAAACCATAAAAAACCCTAAAACACAAAAAACCCTAAACCCACTAAAAACACTAAAAACCATTTAAAAGCCTAAAAATGATAAAAAAAACACTAAATGCCCTAAAAATCCTAAAAACATAAAAAAAACAACGAAAACCCAAAAAACCATAAACACCCTAAAACATTGAATATCTCTAAAAACCGTAAAAATAAAAACTCCTAAAACAATCCCTAAAAACATAAAAATATAAAAAACACAAAAAAATCTAATAATAATATAAAAACCTAAAAACACTTAAAATTACTAAAAATAAATAAAAGGCTAAAAACCCAAATATCCCTTAAAAACAATAAAAAAACACATAAAACCCAAAAAAACTAAAAAATGTCAAACCCCTTAAAAATCTTAAGAACTCTAAAAACCATGAAACCCTTAAAAACCTTAAATAACATAAAAACCCATAAAACCAAAAAAACTAAAAAAACACTAAATAACTTCCAAACCAAAAAAATGTTAAAAACCTTAAAAAACATTAAAACCCAAAAAACTCAAAAAGACAATGAAACATAAAAAACCATAAACCCCATAAAAACAAAAAAAATCTAAAAACAACTCAAAATCCCTAAAAACATATAAAAATCCAAAAAGGACCTACAAAAATTAAGAAATTATAAACCCATATTAACTATGAAAAACCCAAAGAAAACTATAAAACCCGAATAACTGATTGAATCTCTAAAACCATAAGAAATGCTAAAACCCCTAAAAACAATAAAATACCCTCAAAATTCCTAAAAACTATTAAAAACATAAATATACTTGAAAATCAATAAAAATCCTTAAAAATTAAAAAAACCAAAAAAAACCTGAAAACCTCCAAGAAAGCCTTAAAAATCTAAAAATAATTAAAATGCCAAGAAAACTAAAAAAACGCTAAATAACATAAAAGAACCTAAAACCCCAAAAAACATTAAAAACTATAAAAACAACTCAAAATTGTAAAAACCTCTAAAACACCATAAAAACAATTTAAAACCCTAAAAACTATAAAAACAATTTTTAAACCTAATAAGATTAAAATATTATAGAAACACTAAAAACTCAAAAAAAACATAAAAACATAAAAATTCCCAATAGCCCTAAAAAGCTGAAATACCAAAAAAGTCCTAAAAACCCAAAAAAATACCAAAAAATATAAAAAGAAAAATATATATAAAAAACCCCAAATACAACATTAAAAACCTATAAATCATTAAAACCCTTAAAAACATAAAACAATAAAAACCCTAAATTTCCCAAAAAACCGTAAAAAACTATAAAAAAACTAAAAATAATAACAAAGACCGTAAAACCCTTTAAAGCCCCTAAAACCACTAAAAAAATCTTAAACCCATTTAAACACATAAAAATATTAAAATATGTTAAAAACATAAAACTATAAAAACTCAAAATACTCTAAAAAGCAAAAAATCCATAAAATCCCAAAAAACCCAAAACCCCAAAAATCCCTCATAGTCCCAAAAACCCCAAAATAATAAAAATAAAAAAGTAAAAAAATCCCTAAAAAACATAAAAAACCATAAAACCATTAAAAAATTAAGATAACATGAAAAAACCTAAAACACTAAAAACCTTAAAATGCTAAAAACTCTGAAAACCCTATAGACCATAAAAATGCTGAATATCTCTAAGAATATATAAAAGCCCTAAAAAACAATAAAATACCCTATAAAATACCTAAAAACATTGAAAAGACTAAGAAACGTAAAAATTCCCAAGAAAACCATAAAAAAACAAAAAACATTTAAAACCCTTAAAAACCTAAAAAAATGCAAAAAAATCCTGAAAATCCCTAAAACCATAAAAACTATTAAAAACCATAGAAATAAAAAAACCCAATAATAACTCTAAAAACCATTGAAATCCCTAAAACATTTAAATAAATCCAAAAACCTTAAAATAACTAACAAAATCAAAAAACCCAAAAGCATAAAATAATTCTATAAAACCCCTATAAAACCAAAAACACCCTAAAACCCCTCAAAATCCATAAAAACACTAAAAATCCGAAAACAAATTCATAAAAATCAATAAAAATTCGTAAAAATATAAAAACCTTGAAAAACTCTTTGAAAACCTTAAAAACCTAAAAACACATAAAACCCAAAAATACCTAAAAACACTGAAAAACCTAAAAACCCTAAAACCCCATGTAAACCCAAAAAATCACAATAGACTGTAAAAACCCAAAAAACCAAAAAAATCCATAAAAAAACTACCAAAAATAATCTAAATAACACTTAGTCCACTAAAACATTAAAAAAATTTAGAAAATATGAGAAAAATTTCAAACTAAAACAATCACTAAAACCCTAATAACCATGAAAAACTCTTAAAGCACAAAAATCTCCTTAAAAACCATAAAAACCATAAAATTAATAAAAACCATAAAAAACATAAAATGTAAATACACAAAAAAATATAAAAAACCCCAAGAGAATTGTAAAAACCTTAAAAAAATTAAAACTTGAGAAAAACCTAAAAAATGTTTAATACTCTAAATCCCTAAAAACCAAAAAACCCTAAACCCCAAAAAACCATAAAAATCCTAAAAACACATAATAACCCTAAAAATACACTAAAACACTAAAAACCATTTAAACCACTAAAAATGGTAAAAAAACTCTAAAACCACTTAAAACACCTAAAATATAAACAAATACATAAAATCGCACAAAACCATAAAAACTTAAAAAACCAAAAACCCTGAAAAACCCCAAAAAACCCTTGAAAACCCTAAAAACCCATAAAAACCCATAAAATCCTAAAAAATCCCTAAAATCATTTAAAACATGAAATTACTAAAAACCACTATGAAAACATTGAAAATCTAAAAAAAATTAAACCCCTAAAAAATGAAAAAATGACTAAAATCATAAATAAACCCTTGAAGGCCATAAAAACCCTTAAAACCCATAAAAACCCATAAACCCCCTTAAAATCCCTAAAACCACTAAAAAAATTAAAACCATTTAAACCCCCAAAAATGTTAAAAAAATATGAAAATCTATAAAACCATCAAAAACTAAAAAAAATATAAAATCCCAAAAAAAAACAAAAAAACCTTAAAAAACACTAAAAATCCACAAATCCCTAAAAACATTAAAAACCAATAAAATTTCTAAAAATCAAAAAACGTAAAAATTTTAAAAAACCAAGAAATTTTGAAAACCCCAAAGAAATCCTTAGAAACCTAAAAACACTAAATGTATCTAAGAACATAAAAAATGCTAAAACCCTCAAACCCTCAATATCCCACAAAACCCCTAAAACTATAAAAATCATAAAATCCATAAAAATCCCAAAAAATGTAAAAAACCCAAAAAGAAAGAAAATCACTAAGAAAAAAAATAAAAACCAAAAGGAAATTTAAACCATTAAAACCCTAAAAAATGATAAAAGCCCTAAAAGACCCCCAAACCACCAAAAAACCAAAATAAAACACCTAAAAACATAAAAATTTCCTAAAAACAACTAAAAATCATAAAAAATACTAATAACACTAAAAAAATTTAAACCCATAAAAAGGATAAAAAACACATAAAAGTATTAAGATGCTAAAAAATAAAAAAACTCTTAAAAATAAAAGACAACCATAAAATCCTGAAAATACATAAAAACCCTAAAAATCATCAAAATCATTAAAAACCAGAAAAACCCATAAAAATCCTAAATTTTTTCTAAAAATACCTAAAAACATAAAAAACCCTAATAACCCTGAAATCTCTTAAGAAAAAAATAAAAATAAAAAACAAATAAAACCCCTAAAAATCCTAAAAATCCTACAAATTATAAAAATCCTAAAACAATTTAAAAAACACCAAAGCACTAAAAACATAAAACAATTAAATCACTAAAAACCAATAAAAACACTAAATACCACTAAAATCTCTCAAACCACTTTAAACCCATAAAATCATTAAAAATATGTAAAAATCTATAAAAACCCTAAAAATTGTGGGTTGCTCTTCCTGGACTTGCGCTTCTCTTCCAGAATCCGACTATCCTTCGCGTCATTGGTAATCTCATTGGGATATTTCTTTGTATTGATGCATGGATGAGCGATGTATGTCACCCCTTTACGCCATGTATTTGCATAGAGGTGGATTTGTCCAAGCCCCCGGTCAATTTGGTTTGTGTTGAGATTGAAGGTGAACTCCGGTGGTAATAGAAGGTCTGCTTTGAATCTTGGGTCTTCTTCTGCTCGAATTGTTGCCGGATAGGCCATGGTGAATCTGTGTGCCTGTGTGGAAGCGGCTCCTCCCCTTCTGTGCCTGGGCCATCTGCTATAGCTCCATCAACGTTTGATGAGATTGTGGTTGGGGAATCACCTCTGCAAAATATGGGAGGGTCGGCTCCAAATTCTAGTGTGGTTGGCTACCGTAGGATTCATGCTACATCTGATGGTGATGGGAAATTGGTGGACACTCGGGAGGTGTGAGCTTCATCAATGGAGCCTCTCAATGAGCAGGCTATGTCCCCAGTGTATGGTCCATGTCAGGAAGTGGTTTCTAGGTAGGGGGCGATGCCTCGAGAGGAGGAGTTAGTTTGTGCGGGGTCTAGGGACACTTCACTTAAGGGTGTTCTACATCAACCGCCTGAGCCTATGGTCAGTGAAGTGTTTGATAGGCTGAATAATGATCAGTGTTTAGAAAAGGAGTGAACGCTTCGGAAGTAGGAGGTAGCAGTCTTGAAGCTGTCCGGGACTCTCGAGATGACCCAGCTGTGACTATGCAAGTGACACTCGAGAGGGATGGGGTGTTGGATAAATGTACAGGTGGGAAAGGCATGGATGTTCCTTTGAACAACCGATTCGATAGGCTGGATAAGGAATTAGTCTATGGGTAGGGGCTTTCTAGGGTTATGGTGACTTGATCTGCTAAGCAGGGTCACACTGCTTGGGTGGATAAGAAGGAGGGTGATGATGCATTGGTAGTGGTGGCATGCCCGGTTTCCCATGATGATTGTTATCATTAAATGGGGTCTTTGGTCCCAATTGCGATAGACGTGTCAGACGCATGTGCTCTTGAAAGGGAACCTGATTGTATGATAAATGATTCTAGGCATATGGGAGATGAAGAAAAAGGGAAGTCATTTTATTTGGTTTTGAAAGGCAGGGTTTCAGAGGGCACTAATGTGATGTAGGCACCAATGCAGGATGCTTATTTGCGGAAGGATTTGCAGGGCCAACCATTACTGTTAGCTCTCTCAACCTGGAAGATAGTGCCAATATGCCCCAGTTCAAAAGTATGTTCCGTGAGATTTCTACTTGTGCCTTGAACCAAGAGGTCATGGAGATTTATGTATAGAAACAGGACCAGGAGGACATGGAAGTACCTTCTCAGGAGACACATAGCTAGCCTGGGACTCAGAAAAGAAGGGAAAAGAATGATTATTCTACGCTACCCAGTAATGTTCAAACAAGGGCCTCGTACAGGGAGAAGGAGAGGAAAAGGGAGTATTATTCTACAACACCGTATGAATCTTCTGAGGGGAACTCGACATATCCTAATTCTACTGACAGCTACGGTGTTGATGGAGAACCCTTCGGAGCTGGGCATGAGTATGATGACTTTATGGCTTGACTTTTTCGTTGTTTCTTTCTTTTGTGTCTTTCTTTCCATTATTTCTTCTCTTTTTGTACTCCTTTTGGACTTATTCCTTTTTATTTAATAAATTTGAGGGGGCCAGAAATAGCCTGGTCCTGGCATCTTCTTTCTCCCTAAAATTACAAAAATACTCAAACCCTAAAAACCCAAAAATACCATAAAAATAAAAAAAAACAATAAATCCATAAGAACACTTAAAAACCATAAAAACCTAAAAAATCATAAAATCCATAAAAACCACTAAAAACTCTAAAAACCCTTTAAATCCCTAAAAGGTTAAAGAATTACCAAAAATCGTAAAACCCTAAAAAACAAAAAAAAACCCCTAAAAACCAAAAAACCATAAATACACTAAAACAATAATAAAAACCTTAAACCCTCAAAATCCCTAAAAACTCTAAAAACCACAATAATCCTAAAAATCCCTAAAAATACCTAAAAATGTAAAAAAACCCATTAAAACCCTAAAAACCCATAAGAAAACTATAAAAACATAAAAACACATAAACCCCTAAAACATAAAAATACTAAAAACCCTAAAATCCAAAAAAATAATAACTCCCTAAAACATCTTAAACCCCCATAAAAACAATGAAAACCCCTAAAATAGTAATATACATTTAAAACGCTAAAAATGTCCAAAAACTGGAAAAGACTCAAAAACCCATAAAAACCCATAAAACACAAACAAACCCCTAAAATTCAAAAAAAAACCACTAAAAATCCGAAAAATTCATAAAAATACATAAAAGTATTAAAAATCAATAAAAATCCATAAAAAGATAAAAACCACCAAAAATATTGAAACCCCTGTAAAACTCTTAAAAACAAAAAACTCTTAAAAGTTGTACAAAACCAATTACATGTTACACACCCTAAAACCGTAAAACTATAAGAACCTTAAAATCATAAAAAACCCATAAAAACCCTAAAAACTAGTAAAAATGATGAAAAACATTTATACAAAAAAAACGTGAAAACCTATAAAAACATTAAAAACATAGAAAACTGATGAAAAAAACCTCAAAAATCCCTAAAAACAAAAAACCCTAACACTATGAAGACCCCTAAAATTGTAAAAAACCCTAAAATCTCTAAAAAAATATATTACTAAATTGTAAAAACCCTAAAATATAAATAACCCCAAGAAAACTTAAAATACAAAATAAAACCTTAAAAACAAAAAAATATAAAAAGCCATAAGAAACCCTTAAATACCCCATCCAAAACCCAAAAAACCAAAAAATCCATCTAAAAAGTGTAAAAATAGTAAGAACCTATAAAATTATTTAAAAACACTAAAAAACCTAAAACCCCGTAATCCACTAAAAACATTAAAAAACTCAAAAAACCCTAAACCACTAAAAACACAAAAACACCCCTAAAACAAAAAAAATAAAAACCTAAAAAATAAAAAAATCCTAAAAATTATCAAAAAATACCTAAAAAAATTAAAAACCCTAGAGACCTTTAAAACCTAAACATAAGATTAGAAAAATAAAAACACTTAAAACCCAAAAAAAATCCTAAAATAATAAAAAACCCTAAAACTATAAAAAGAAAAAAAATCATATAAACCATAAATACCCCTAAAACATAAAACACCCTAAACACCCACAAAACCCTTAAAATTCACTAAAAATTTTAAAACCCATTTTAACCCCTAAAAATTTAAAATACTATGAAATCCTTAAAAATAAAAAATCTAAAAAACCACTAAAAACCGAAAGATTCATAAAAACCCTAGAACCCTAAAAAATACTCAAACCCCTCAGAATCCTTAAAAATCTAAAAAACCTTTAAATATTTATAAAATCGATAATAATACCTAGAAAAATAAAAAACTCTAAAAACCAAAAAAAAACCCCTTAGAAAACTTTAAAAACCTAAAACATTTAAACCCCTAAAAAACTAAAAAATGCTAGAAACCCTAAAACCCCTTAAAAAACTAAAAACATTAAAATCTATAAAACTCCCTAAAAATATAAAAAACCCAAAACCCCATAAAAACCTTAAAAAAACTAAAACTCTCAAAAAATTAAACCCATAGTAGAATTAAAAACACTAAAAAACTATAAAAACCCTAAAAACCTCCCCATCAATAAAATCCCCAAAACTATAAAAATTATAAAAAAGAAAAAAAAATCCCAAAATACTTAATAACATGAAAATCCAAAAATCCAAAAATCCTAAAACCCCCAAAAAAATCCTTAAAAACCTAATAAAACATAAAACATCTAAGAAACATAAAAACTCAAAAAATCCTTAAAAACCTTACAAAACCCATAAAACCCTTAAAAACCTTAAAAAACATGAAACCCCATATAATCATAAAAAACCACAAAAGTCTCTAAAAACATTTAAGCCTTCAAAGAAATATCTACAAACCTTTTGAATACCTAAACACATTAGAAAATACCAAAAACCCTTAAAACAATAAAAACAAAAAAATAACCCTAAAAACCCAAAACCGAAAACCCTTACAAACCCAAAAACCCTTAAAGAACCCTAAAAACCCTAAAAATACCTAAAAACCATAAAAAACATATAAAATACTAAAGAATCACTAAAATACCTAAAAATATAACAAACCCAAAACTCTCTAAAAACCCTAAGAAACCCTTTAAAAAATACATAAAACACCTAAAACGCAAAAAGCACTAAAAACCCTAAAACCCCTAAAATCCTAAAAACCCAAAAAACCAAGAACACCACTAAGAACGTTTAAAACCCTAATACCTATAAAAACTGTAAAAAACACTAAAAACTATAAATAACTCTTTAAATTCTTAAAAATATTAAAAACACTAAAACCCTTTATAACACCTTAAAATCGTAAATAACTAAACAAAAAATCCGTAAATCGTAAAAAAAACCTAAAAAACCATGAAAATAATAAAACCCCTAAAAACCCTAAAAACCATAAAAACCTAAAGAAGCTCTAAAAATTATTAATAATGTAAAAATCCATAATCACTAGAAAACCAAATTGAAAATTTTTAAAACCATAAAAACATAAGATCTATAAAAAACATAAAAACACTAAAACCTTTAAAACCCCATAAAATTCTTAAAAAACCTAAAAATATTAAAAACCCTAAAAATCCTAAAAATCTATAAAAAACCCCCCAAAAATTTGAAAAATCCATTAAAAACTTGAAAAACTCTAATAAAACCATTAAAAATGAATTAAAACCCATAAAAAGTGATAAAAACCCTAAGATATCCAAAATCCATAAACCCTCTAAACAACATAAAACCCTTAAATCCTTAATAGAACCTATAATACATAAAAATCAGTAAAAAAACTAAAAATATAAACACCCTTTAAACCCTTAAACATGTTAAAAAACTCTAAAAACCTAATACATGTTAAAACTCAAAAAAACCAAAAATCTCAGAGAAATCATAAAACCCTAAAAAACCTCAAAACCCTTAAAATCCCTAAAAACCATAAAATCCAATAAAATTAGAATAAACTCCTTAAAACCCCCAAAAAAAATTAAAAACACAGAAAACCCAAAAAAAACTAAAAAAAACCATAAAAACCTAAAAACACTCGAGACCACTACAATATCTAAAAACACTAAAAACCAAAAAAAAAAATAAAAAAAACCCTAAAACCATTAAAAAATAAAAAAAACATAAAAAACATAAAAACCCTAAAACCCAAAAAAACCTTAAAATACCACTAAAACCTATAATTTTTTTTTAAACCCATAAAATTTAAAAAAATGAATAACTATTTAAAAAACTCAAAAATCCCAAAAAACCCCAAAAAACAAAAAAACCTAAAAACCATAAAAACCAATAAACCCGTCAAAATCCCTAAAAACACAAAAAACCATAAAATACTAAAAACCCATAAAAATCAATAAAAAAGTAACAAACCTCAAAAACAATAAACAATCCTATGAAAACATTAAAAACCAAAGAACACTTTAAACCCCTAAAAACGTTAAAACCCAAAAAACCAAAAATCCCAATAAATCTTAAAAACACTAAAAATCATGAAAATCATAAAAAATACCTAAGATAATTAAATATATAAAAACCCAAAACAACCTTGAAAATGCCACAGAAAAATTTATTAACATAAAAACACTTTAGTCCAATAAAAACAAGAAAAAGCTGAAAACTCTAAAAGATCCAAAAACCCAAAAAACCCCAAAATCCAAAAATCCCCTAAAAACCCATAAAAACCCAAAATCCCAGTGAAAACTCTAAAAACACCATTAAACATCTAAATTGTCAAAAAGATCAGAAAAAATCTTATAAACTGAAAAGAAACAAAACAAATTAAAAAACAAAAATAACCAAAAAACGTTAAAAATCATGAAAAACACACAGAATTATTAATAATCCTAAAAAACATAAAAATCATAAAAATCCATAAAAATACCTAAAAATAAAAACCACTAAAAACTCTAAAAACATTAAAAATAGAAAAACCCATAAAAACGTTGAAACCCTAAAGCTGGCTAAAACCCATAAAACCCTGAAAACTCCAATAAAACCACTAAAAACCATAAGAACACTAAATACTTAAAAGAAGTACTCTACACGTAGGAATAACATAAAAATTTAAATGGATATTGAGGCACACTCTCCCGGATCTCTCTCTTTCTCGATGCCTCTTCCATATCTTCCCCTGATTCTTGCTCTGATATTCGGTACTGGCTCATTGCTTCTTCTTAGTTTTTGGAAATGATGTTCTTTGGTTGCGATCTCCAGGCTCAAGATGGTGGTGGATCTTGGTCTTCGATGACTTCAAATTTACTGAGCGATGTATCTTTTTTCTTTGGATGGTGCTTTGCTCCATTTCTAGCATGTCCGGGCTTCGATGGTGATGGAGGTTACGCGTCCTTCAGATCATTCCGATTTGGAACATGATGAAGCCAACGACTCCTTAGTGGTTGGCTTTTGACTTCAGCTGTGGTTTTGGGTTTTTCTAGATATGGAGTTTCCATAGAAGGGAGAGTGGGGTTGGAGGCATCAATGGCAGAGAAGGTTGTTTCAGCGTTTCTGTTTATGGTCTCTTCGGCATCACGACGAAGAGAGGTCTTGCAGTAGTGATCTAGGGATGTGAGTACTGTGGTGGATTCTCTAGATTTGTGATGCATTTTGGCATTTGGGGTTCATTTCTATGCTGAGGGATTCTGGATCTGCTCATAGGCTGTAGTAGGCGCATATGATATCGTCTTGGCATTGGTTTGTGCAACTTATTCTCCTCCGAGCTGTAGCCTAGAATGTTTCCTTCTCGATTGTGCATCAAATCTGGTATATCATCTCTGTTGTGGTGTTGTACCTGCATTTTTTCTTTTCATCTAGTGTGCCAGTGGCTCGTGGTGTCAGTGTTCTTCTGCATAGTGGGTTCATGTTTGATTTTCTATTTTGGATTGTTGGGCTAGTGGTTTGGTTTGTTAGTTTGGCTCCTCATCTGGTTAGGGACCTTCTAATTGAATTTTTTGATGATATTGTTTTGGTTTGTTCGAATTTTTTGATGCTGCTGGGGAATTTGGTGTGTGCCGATGAGACAGATAGGTTTTTTTTTTCTACTTGTTTACAAGGCGTAGAAGGAGTTATTAGATCTCAGGAACTTTGGTGCTGGATAATGTATTATACTGGACTGGGATGTGTGGAAGCTGATGATTTGAGTTTGGGGCGGATGTTTCTTTATTAATGGCAGTGGCTCTTCCTCGAGAGGCGGTGGTGGAAGCTGAAAATGGTGTGACTAGATGATGTTTGCTTCTTGGCTACGTTATGGACCTGGATTTGAGGGTTGTTGTTCCGGTTTCATTTTCCTCTGAATGGGTGATGTTGGGTGCGAGTTGCTGGTTGCTAGATGCTATTTGGATTAGAAGTGATGGTTGCTGGATACTGAGATGGTTGTTATGGGATTCCGCTTTCCTTGAGGATGGGAGGTGGTGGGTGATGGAAGAATGTTATGTCTACAAGGATTGGAATTGCTTATGCTAGTTTCTAGAACTAAAGAGGGGTGCTGGAAGATGTTTAGTTATAGAAAGAGGTGCTGGTTGTTTGAAAATGAGGTGATGGATCTTGGTTGCTGCATGTTTATGATGTGATAAAGATGCTGGTTATTATTTTAGCGATGGTGGTTCTGTGTTTTTGGTGGTGGATATGCTTGGAAAGGATGTGATGGATGACGAGACATGTGCTGCGGAATGCTGGCTACTGGTTGGCTGGGGGATGCTAATGGAGATGACTTTGGTTTTCTTCTTTGTCTTGTTTTTTGTGTCTTTTTGGTTTTTGGGAGACTTTTTGACTATTTTGGGTTTCTTTTTCTAGGTTTGGGGTTGTTGAGGGTATTTGGGTGCGGGTTGTTTGACCCCACCCCTCCCTTGTCTGCTGCGTCTTTTTTTTATTAATTTTTTTTGGGGGGGGGGGGTCGGAAATAGCCCGACCCTCGCATCTTCCTTGCCTAAATACTTAAAAAATGATATAAATCTAGAAATACCCTAAAGAAGCCCTAAAAAATAAAAACCACATTAAAAGTATAAAACCATTAAAAACACCAAAAACCATAAATACCATACAAAATTAAAAATTACCCAAAAAATCCCAAACCGCAAAAAAAACCTAAAATACATAAAATCCCTAAAAACCCAAAACACATAAAAATATTAAAAGATACATAAAATCCATAAAAATGTAAAACACCCTAAAATCGCTGAAAAAAAAAAGAAAACCTTGAAAACCTAAAACACATAAACCCACTAATAACATAAAAAGGCAAAAACCATTAAAACCCTAAAAACCCATAATAACCCTAAAAAACCTACAAACTATAAAACACCTAAACACATTAAAACACCTAAAAACACATGTAAACACTAAAAAATACTAAACCTCTAAAAAAATTATACCCCTAAGACCGTTAAAAACATTAAAAATATTTAAAAACCATAAAACACTTCAAAATCCCTAAAAACCCTAAAACTCATAAATATTCTAAAAATCCACAAAATTTTCTAAAAATATTAAAAAAATCTGAAAACTCCTAAGAAAACATTACATACATAAAAAAACATAAAACCCTAAAATCTAAAAAAGTACTAAAACCCCTAAAACCCTAAAATCCATAAAACACCCTAAAAACATTAAAAAACCCTAAAACTCATTAAAACCCTAAAAACCACTGAAAACTCTAAAACCCATTTAAATATCAAAAAATGATAGAAAAAATCTAGAATGCATTAAGAACCCTAAAAAACTCTTAACCACCCTCCTCTAAAAAAACTAAAAACCTCTAAAAGAACAAAAACCCCAAAAAATCCTTAAAACTCATAAAAAATAATAAATTCCCAAAAAATTAGTAAAAATCACTAAAATCATAAAAAAATCTATAAAACATAAAAAACCTATGAAAACATTAAAAACATAAAGAAACCCAATAACCTTAAAAACATAAAGACAATTTGAAACCTAAAAAGTTCTAAAAACCCCTAAAACCCTAAAAACAATAAAACCCCTAAACACCTTAAAGTACCCTAAACCTCCATAAAAACCCTAAATCCAATAAAAACTCTACAAATCCCTTTAAACCATTAAAACGTTAATAAACATTAAAACCCCTTAAAAAACTTAATACCATAAAATATATTTAAAAACCCAAAAGGACCATAAAACCCCAAAAACCCTAAAATACCAAATAACTATATAACACAATAAAATCATTGAAAAGGAAAAAAATTCCTAGAAATGTCTAAAAACTGAAAACCCAATGAAAAACATAAAAACCTAAAAAAATAAAACCCCTATAAAATCAAAAAAATTAAATCCCCTAAAAACCATAAAACCCTAAAAAAACCATAACAACACCTACAAACAATAGAAAACCCTAAATCTTTATAAAATCCTTAAAACCCACTAGAAAATCTAAAATCCCATTAAACTAGTAAAAAAATAAAAAAAATAAAAAACTAAAAAACTAAAAAACCCAAAAAAATCAAAAAAAAATCAAATTCATTAAAGCCCTAAAAATCATAAAAAATTATAATAATTATTAAAAATTTAAAAAACCATAAAACACAAAAAAATCCCAAATAAACCTTAAAAGCCTAAAAATACTTTAAACCCCCATAAAAACTAAACAATGCTAAAAACCATAAATCCCTAAAACCCCTGAAATCCTCAAATCTCCAAAAAACAGAAAACCCATATACCCCTTAAAATTCCTTAAAAATCCATAAAAAATAAGAAAACTCTTAAAAACCTATGAAAATGTTTAAAACTTATAATCACTAAATCCACTAAAAACACTAGAAACTCTAAATGTCCCTACAAACACTAAAACCCTCTAAAACCATATGAACGCCTAAAACCTAAAAAACCCATAAAATGATAAAAACTATAAGAAACCATGAAAATCCAAAAATCCCAAAAAACCCCCAAAACACAAAAAAACCCTAAAACACTAAAAACACTAAAAGTCCAAAAAACCCAAAAAACCCTAAATTCCAAAAAAAATACACAAAAATTTTATGAAACGTAAAAACCATAAAATCTATGAAATCAATAAGAAAAAAATAAAAAAACTAAATAAAACCTTTAAATACCCTTAAAATCACTAAAACCCATATAAAACCTAACAACCATAAATCCCCTAAAACCCCAATAAAACATAAAATATTCTAAAAAACATAAAACCCCTAAAATTCCATAAAAACACACTAAAAAACATAAAACTCTTTATACTTCTAAAAACTATAAAAAATATAAATACAATAAAAACCCTAAAATCACAAAAGAAACCCTAAAAACCAAAAAACCAAAAAACCCAAAACCCTAAAAAACTCTAAAACCCCCCACAATTTTGAGAAACCCTTAAAAATGATAAAAATATGAAAAAACCCTATAAGTATCTAAAATTATAATAAAACATACATCTCTTTAAACCCCTAATAAAATAATAAAAAACAAAAAACACTTTAAACCCCTAAAAACCAAACAAAAGATAAAACCCTAAAACCCCCTAAAACCCCTAAAACAAATAAAAACCATAAAAACCAATAAATACCATAAAAAGAATAAAAATATACTAAAAACTCTAAAAACTATTTATAAACCTAAAAATTTTAAAAAATATAAAAACATTAAATACCATAATAACAAAAAAATATCTAAAAAACCAAAAAAAACCATAAAACAAAAAAAACCATAAAAGTCCATAAATCCCTTAAAATACCTCAAAACACTAAAAACAATAAAAAACTTTAAAATCCAAAAAATAATTAAAACGTAAAAATATTTAAACACCTAAAAATACTAAAAGCACCAGAAACCATAAAATCTCTAAAACACCACCCCCTAAAAACCCTTATGAAATCCTAAACACCAATAAAAACAATAAAACCACACTAAAAACATTGAAAAACATTAAATACACCAAAAACTTTTTAAAAAATCTGAAAATCTTAAAAACCAAAAAAACTCAAATAAAACCCAAAAAACACCAAAAAACCGTAAAAACCCTAAATACCATAAAAAATCCAATACCATCAAAATACCAAAAAAACATAAAAATCCTAGAAAACCCTAAATATCCCTAAAAATGTAAAAAACAATAAAAATATAGAAAACCCCTAATAAAACCATAAAAACCCAAAATGTCTTAATACCCCTAAAAACCTAAAAAAATTATAAGAATAAAAAAACACAATAAATACAAAAAAACCATAAAAATGCTAAAAACCATAAGACCGTTAAATCCATCCAATACCCAAAACAGCCATAAAAACCTAAAAAACTGCTGAAAACTCTAAAAACCCAGTATACACCTAAAAACATTTAAAAACTCCAACCCTAAAAACCTAAAAAAACAAACAAAAAACCTAAATACCCAAAACAACCCTAAAAATTCTAAAAACATTAAACCCCCAAAATTTATAAAACCACAACATAAATTTAAAAAACCTCCAAACATCTAAAAATATCTAATAACATAAAACCCCTTAAAAGCGAAAAAACCATGAAAAACCCTAATAAACCCTTAAAAACATAAAAAAATTAAACCTATAAAAACCTATAAAATATTAAAAACCCCAAAACCCATAAAAGGCACAAAAACCCGAAAACTCCCTAAAAACCAAAAAACCCTGAAAAACCATAAAAATCATCAAAACCCATAAAACCCAAAAAAAAATCACTTGAACTATTTAAAATCCTAAAGCATTAAAATACTCTTAAAAACCATTAAACCCCAACAAACTCAAAAAAACTCTAAAACCCCCAAAAATTTGTAAAAACCTATAAACTCTCAAAATCCCTAAAATCCCTAAAAATCCTAAAAAATCCCTACAAATCTAGAAAAACACCAAAAAAACACTGAAAACCATAAGAAACCCTTAAATACCTATAAACACTTTAAACCTCTAAAAACATAAAAAATATTAAAACCCTAAATACCCTAAAAATTCATAAGACACTAAAAACCATAAATGTCCCTAAAAACATAAAACCATTTAAAACCCAAGAACACTCTAAAACTAAAAAAATAAAGACACCCTTTAAGCGCCTTTAAATGTAAAAAAACACTAAAAACAGAAAAATCCTAAAAAATTAAAGAAAACCCAAAAATAAAAAAAAGTCCCCTAGAAACCCAAAAACACTAAAAACCCATAAAAATACATAAAAATAACAATAAACCAAAAAATCTATAATAACAGTAATAATACAAAAAAACATAAAATCCATAAAATCCTATAAAATCCAATAGATACCTTAAAAACCCAAAAACACCTAAACCCCCTAAAAATACTAATAATGAAAAAAACCATTAAAAACAAAGATAAGCATAAAAAACCCTAAACCCATAAGAATCCTTAGAAACCCTAAACCCCTAAAAAAATAAAAAAAATAAAAAATATCTAAAATCAATAAAAACATAAAATGAAAAAAACCCAGGAAAACCACTAAGAAATCCATAAAAGACTAAAAACACCTCAAACCCTAAAAACACCTCAAACCCCTAAAAAGAGAAAACAGATTGAAAACCGTAAAAGTCCCTAAAACCTAAAAATCTATACCCAATAAAACCCCTAAAAACATTAGAAACCAAAGAGCCCCTAAAAATCAAGAAACCCACTTAATAGTCTAAAAATCCTTTAAACCAAAAAACGTTAGAAACTCTAACAAAAGAAAAAACCCAAAAAACTAAAAAACCCCTTAAACCCAAGAAAAAACCATAAATCCATAAAACCATAAAACCTATAAAACACCCAAAACCCCTAAAATCCCTAAAAAATCGTTAAAATCCGAAAAATAAATAAAAATTCGTAAAAATGTAAAAAACTGAAAAAAAACCCTTCAAAAAACCAAGGAAACCCGTAGAAACCTAAAACACTAAAAACCCCTATAAAATATAAATAATGCTAAAACCCATAAAAAATACTAATAACTATTAAAACCCAAAAACCCCATGAAACCCCTAAAAATTCATAAAAACCTAAAATGTCACTATAAACTCTAAAAACCCATTAAAACTCTAAAGAAATTTAAAAAATATAAAAAACCTAGAAACACCTAAAATCCCAAAAAAACAAAACAACTAAAAAACCACTAAAAACCCTAAAATCCCTAAAACTCTAAATAACCATAAGACTCATGAAAATGCCCAGAATATCTCTAAATACGCAAAAAACCATGAAAACATCAAAAACATTTAGAAACCTAAAATACATAAAAACTATTAAAAAAGTAAAAAATGTTACAAACCCAAAGTACCATAAAACCGTAAAACCCAAAAAAACCATAATGTCCCCTTAAAACCCTAAAAATCGACTAAAAGCTATAAAAACCCTTTAATGCCCTAAAAACATAAAAAACTATATAAACACCTAAAACCCATAAAAAATCAAAAAACCCCTAAAATAAAAAAAACCACAAAACCCATAAAAACACATAAAACCCATAAAAACCCTCGAAATCCTTAAAATACCAAAAAACCATAATAATCCTCAAAATACATAAAAATACCTAATATCATAAAACCCCCTAAAAACCTCGAAAATCTTTATGAAATACTTGGAATCCAAAAACAAATAAAGAACCTAAAAACCTTATAAATGTTAAAAACCCAAAAAACTTATAAATACCCTAAAACCCCACAAAATCCCTAAAACCATAAAAATCTAAAAAAATCAATAAAAATCCCAAAAAATTTAAAAAAACCCTGAAGCTCAAAAAAAATTGTAAGAAAACATTAAAACCCTAAAATCAAATAAAACCCATAGAAACCTAAAAAATGCAATAAAAACTACAAATACCCTAAGACATTTAAATCCCATAAATAACATAAAACCCCTAAAAACCATTAAAACCCCCAAAACCCATAAAAACCATAAAACCCACTAAAAACTCTTAAAACTCTATATACATCTTCAAAAATTAAAAAAAAATCTAAAAATCATTGAAACCCCTTAAAACTCATAAAATCCCTAAAAAAACCATAAAACCCCTAAAACCATAAAAACCCTATAAAACATCAAATGTAAAGAAACTCTAAAAACCCATAAATATCATAAAATCCCCAAAAAAATCCCCAAAAAATAAAAATAACCAATAGAACCTATAAAATTATAAGATAACCTTTAAAACCAAAAAACACTAAAACCCTCTAATTTTTTTTCAAATATTAAAAAACACAAAAGAACCCAAAAAAAAACAAAAAAACAATATAATCTCTAAAAACTAAAAAAACATAAAAATCCCTAAAAATCCCTAAAAACATAATAAAATATGAAAAATCATGAAATCCGCAAAGAAAAAAATAAAACTGTAAAACCACATAAAACACGAAAAACCTAAAAAAAGATAAAACACTAAAAATCCCTAAGCACCCCTAAATACCTAATAACCATAAAAACAACTAAAAACCATAGAAACTTCATAGCACTCAAAACGCCACTAAAACACTAAAACCACTTTAACCCACTTAGAACATTATAAAAATTTATAAAACATTAAAACCCATAAAAACAAAAAAAAACATAAGACCAAAAAAACCCTAAATCCTAAAAAACATAAAAACAAATAATACTAATAAATCCCTAAAAATATCTAAAAACATCAAAAATGTTAAAAACCCTGAGAACCCTAAAGATAATATAAAACACATAAAAACACTTTCAACCCCTAAAAAACATAAAATTGATAAAACCCCTAAAAACCCTTTAAAACGCCAAAACAATAAAATATATAAAACCACTAAAACCCCAAAAATCGTATAAATAAACTAAAAACTCTAAAAACCCTTTAAACCCATAAAAACCTCAAAAAATATATAAACCTTAGAAAACTAAATAAATCACTTTAAAACCCCTAAAAACCCTAAAAACCAGAAAACACTAAACATCATAAAAACCCCTAAAACACATTAAAAACCCTGAAAACCCTAAAACCAAATAAAAATACTAAAAAATCCTTAAAAATCATAAAAATGTAAAAATATGAATTCCAGGAAAACCCTAATAAAATAAAAAAACCTAAAAAATACTTAAAACCCAATAATATCCTAAACAATTCTAAGAACCATAAAAACAATAATAACTCTAAAAATATAAAATCCCCAAAATATTATAAAAAACCCACAAAAATCATCAAAATCTCTAAAAATTATTACAAAAATTAAAAAACCTTAATAATCCTCAAACCACTAAAAACATTAAAATATAAAAAAACATTAAACACCTAAAAACATAAAAATCACTAAAAACCCTAAAAGTTCCTAAATACCGGTAAAAGCCATAAAAACTCCTAAGAAGCCTAAAATCCCAAAAAACACTAAAAACAAATTAAAATCCATACAATCCATTTAAACCCCTAAAAACATAAAAACACTAAAAAACTAAAAATACTAAAAAATCCAAAAAAAACATAAAACCATAAATACCATAAAACCCTAAAAATCCAAAAACACAAAAACCCCTAAAAATCTCTACAATTATTAATAATCCATAGAAATCATGAAAATCCCTATAATACCTAAAAGTTTAAAAATCCCTAAAACCCCTAAATAACCCTAAAAACACCCTGAAAACCTAAAAAAAATATAAAACCAAAAGAACCTAAAAATGCTAAAAACCCTAAAAACAAAAAAAAAGACACTAAATACCCTAAAACCTCATAAAAACCATAATAACCCTTAAAACAACAAAAAAAATAAAACCAATAAAAATTATAAATTCCATTAAAAAACTTTTTCAACCCCCCAAACATGTTAAAAACGTCTAAAAACATTAAAACCCCTAAAAAACTCAAAAAACCATTAAAACAAAAAAACCATAAAAACTATAAAAACCATAGACACCATAAAAACCCTGAAAATTTCTAAATACCCTAAAAGCATTAAAATTACGAAAAATATTTCGGAATGTCTAAAAATGTATAAAAAACTTAAAATCCTTGAAAACCCTAAGAAAACCTTTAAAGCATAAAACACTTAAAACCACTAAAAATCCTAAAAATACACAAAACACTAATGATCCCTAAAACCCTAAAACCCCAAAAAACACTAACCCCCCCAAGAACTACTAAAAACACCAAAAATTCACTAGACCCCTAAAAACGTTAAAAAGTTCTAAAAAACATAAAACCCATAAAAACTAAAAAACCTAAAAATCAAGAAAATCGTAAACCATAAAACCCCTAAAAACCTAAAAAAACTCAAAATCCCTAAAAACTAATAAAAATCATTAATATACCAAAGAATATTTCAAAATTTCAAAATCACCTAAAACCCATAATAAATCCTTAAATCCCTAAAACAACTCAAACCCCTAAAAAACTAAAAGCGCAAATGACCCAAAAAACCTCAAAATTCCCTAAAATCCGAAACCCCCTAAAATCCATAAAACCCTAAAAACCAAAAAAACAAAAAAAACCACTAAAAACATTAAAACACTTCAGAACACTAAAAATATTAAAAAACCATAAAAACATAAAAACCCTAAAAATACCAAAAATCCCCAAACCCTCCTAAAACACTCAAAATACCTTAAAACCTAAAAAAACCAAAAAATACTTCAAATTCCCTAAAAATAAATAAAAATGGAAAAAACATGAAAATAATAAAATCGAAAAACATATAAAACCCCTAAAAAGGAAAAAAATCTAAAAACCCTAAATAACCCTAAAATACCTCAAAATACACTAAGACCCCTATATTCTATAAAACCCCCTGAAAACATTATAATCCCTTAAAACCTATAAAAACCCTAAAATCCCATTAAAAACTCTAAAAACCTTTTAAAACCGTAAAAATGTTAAAAACACTAAAAATATAAAAATCCTAAAAAAACATAAAAACCCTAAAATAAATAAAATTTATAAAAATTTAAAACCCCCCTAAAACCCCAAAAAATCATTAAAACCCAAAAAATAAAAATCCTTAAAATTCCATAAAATGCTTATAACTGAATAAAACCATGATAACTGTAAAACTATAAGGAAAACCACAAAAACCAAAAAAACATAAAACCATTAAAACCTAAGAAATGTTAAAAACCAAAGAATCCAAAAATAACCTAAAATCCGAAAAACCCACTAACCCATAAAAAGCTTAAAAATCCATAAAAACCCTAAAAACCACTAAAAAAATGAAAACCCCTTTAATCCATTAAAATCATTTATAACTATAAAAAATCTTAAAACCATTAAAAAAATAAAAAAATAAAAAAACCAAAAAAATCATAAAACCAAAAAAGTCATTAAAATTCGAAAAAAATTTAAATCCCCACAAACCTTCAAAATCATAAAAAACCATGAAAATCACTAAAAAAGTAAAAAACTCAGAACACTCTGAAAAACCCAAAGAAAACCTAAAAAACCAAAAAAATTAAAACCAATAAAAACATAAAAAATTTCAATGGCCCTGAAAACCAAAAAAAAACACTAAAACCCCTATAATCCATAAATCCCCAAAAAACCCGAAAAAATCCTAAAATCTATAAAAACCTCAAAACCCATAAAACCCCTATAAACTGACTTAAAATTATACAAACCCTTTAAACCCCTAAAAATGATTTAAAAACCTTGAAAACCATTAAAACCCTAAAAACATAAAAAAACAAAAAATCCAAAAAACCATACTACCCCTAAAAACCATAAAAGAAAGACAAAAATCCTCTAAATCCTTAAAACCATAAAACCATAAAAATCCAAAAAATTCCTAAAATAAAAAATAACATAAAAACCCATCCATCAAAATCCATTTTCTTAATTTTTAAAAGGAAATTTATTGATAAATAGTAACCTCACATCAATAGGATACAAAAAAACCACATATTTCAAAATTTAAAATTCAAAAATGGAATCAATAAATAATAAACATAGATACAATTTTAAATTTCAAATAGGTCCATGCATTCATGACTCATTTTATCTGATTCCATCATCACCAAATCATTACTAGTCTCCCCATCCAATCACATCATCACCAAATCGCATCGGGAAACCGAGCCTTGAGTAGTAACCACCTCAAAAGTTCCCCCTACAATTGATCGAACCATTTTCGTCTCCAAATCACCAACATCCCAACAATGTGGTTCTCCAGGGACAATTGACCGTCGTTATCCATTTTTACCACCGTTAAAAACACTATTGTCTCCACCATTTAAGAACCCCCACATGGTAGACAGTAATAGAACCACAACCACCACAATAGGGGAGGTAAACAGATCCCCAAACCAAATTATCAAGAAGTCATCACCATCACATAGATGAATCTCCGAATAAAACATTGAACCCAGTCAATTTCAAATAGAACCAAAATAAAAAAACACTAGATTTAAATAACATAAAAAACCAAAAACCTCAGAAAACCCCTAATAAATCCTTAAATACCTAAAAAACCTAAAACCACCAAAAACCACTAAAAACCACTAAAAACCTAAAAAACTCAAAATCCCCAATAACCCCTAAAAATCCTTAAATACCCTAAAAACCATTAAAATCACAAAAAATCCATAAAAACCCTAAAAACATAAAAACCATAAAAACACTATGAAAATATTAAAAACCTAAAAACACAAACACCCCTAAAAAACCTAAAAAACGCCAAAACCCTAAAATTACATAATCACCCTAAAACACCATAACAACCATAAACCCCCACAACATTGAAAACCATTAAAAACCCATAAAACCAAAAAACCCCCGGAAAACCCTAAAATACCGTAAAATACATAAAAAATCTAAAAGTAATAAAAATCCTAAAAAATCTATAAAATTACCTTATAACATAAAAGCACTAAAAATCCAGGAAAACTCTAAGAAAACATAAAAAATTAAAAACACTTAAAATACTTAAAAAATTCTAAAACCCTAAGAAACATAAAAAACTTAAAAACATTAAAACCTTATAAAAAGCCGAGAAAAACACTAAAAACAATTTAAACCCCTAAAATTTTAAATAATAAAAACAAAACCCTTAACCACCCTAAAATATTGAAAAAAATATCTAAAAATCCAACAAAACCCACAAATACTGTAAAACCCCTAAAACCCCTCAAAATCCATAAAACTAATAAAAACCCATTAAAATACTAAAAAACCAAAAAAATCATAAAATGTAATAAAACCCTAAAAACCTGGAAGAAAACCCTAAAAACCAAAAAACACATAAAACCCCTAAAAACCCTAAAAGGCTAAAAACCCTAAAAACCCAAAACTACTAAAACCCATAAAACCAATAAAAATCAAAAAAACCCTAAAAACCCAAAATATCCTAAAACCCACTAAATACTCTAAAAACCCTTTAGACCCCTAAAAATGTTAAATAACTCTAAAAACCATTATAACCCTATCAAATCAAAAACCCCTTAGAACCCTGAAAAACCATAACACCCTTAAAACATTAGATCCCATAAAAATTATAAAAATTCCATAAAATACTTAAGAACATAAAAACTCAAAAAACACTAAAAACCCCTAAGAAATGCATAAAAAACTAAAAACACTTAAAACCCCAAAAAACATAAAAATTCTAAAAACCATAAAAATACCTTAAAACCCCAACCCCCTAAAAAACATAAAAACTTCTAAAAAATATGCAAACCCCTTAAAAACCATAAATCCCAAAAAACCAACTACAAACTGAAAAAAACCCTTTAATCCACAAAATCCTTAAAAAACTCTATAAACCTTAAAGCCCATAAAAACTCAAAAAGCCCATAAAAAGGAAAATAAAAAATAAAAACCCTAAAAACCTTAAAAACCCTCAAAATTCTTCAATATCATATCAATCCTAAAAAATCCCTAAAAATACCTTATAATGTAAAACACCTAGAATACCCCGGGAAAATGAAATAAAAGCATAAAAACCAAAAAGAACACTTAAAACCATTTAAAACCTAATAAATCATAAAGGCCCTAAAACCCCCCAAAAATCCTAGAAAAAATAAAACCCCAAAAAACCATAATAACCCCTAAGACCCATAAAAATATTAAAACCCATAAAACTATAAAAATCCATTAAACCCCATTTTTTTAACTAACTCTAAAAACCCATAAAATTCCTAGAAAACTAAAAATACTAGACACCCCAAAATAGAACTAGAAAACCCTTAAAACCCTAAAAAAATTAAAAATTATTTAAATCCCTACAACCATGAAAACCATAAAAATCATAAAGAAACCCTAAAATAAAAAATAATGAAAAAACAATAATACCCCTAAAAACCCTTAAAACCCTAAGAAAACCTTAAAACCTAAAGAATCCTAAAACCCCTAAAAACCTAAAAACACAAAAAACCCTAAAAACCCTAAAAACACTAAATACCCTAAAACCCATAAAAACCAGGAAAAACCCTAAAAATTAACAAAACATAAAAACCCTAAAACCCTTAAAACACAATGAAAACCATAAAAACCTAAAAGAAAATTAAACCCCTAAAACCCTAAAAATTTCTAAATACCCTAAATGTCTATAAAACCTTAAAAACCTCTAAAAACGACAAAAACCCTAAAACCATAAGAACCATTTAAAACCCATAAAACCCAAAAACCACTAAAAAGTTAAAACCATTATGAATCATAAAAATAATTCAAAAATTCAAAAAACATTTTAAACCCCAAAACTAAAAAAACTATAAAAACCTAAAAACATATAAAACCCTTAAAACACCTAAAAACCCATAAAATCCCTACAAACCCTAAAATCCATAAAAATACTGAAAAACCTAAAATTCCCTTAAAACGTAAAAATCACTAAACACCTGGGAAACACTAAGAAAAATTAAAATAAATAAAAAAACTAAAAACAATAAAAATAACTAAAAAATTCTAGAAACCTTTAAACCCCTTAAAACCATAAAAGAACACTAAAAACCCAAAAAACACCTATTAATCCCCTAAAACCCACTAAAACTCTAAAAATATATAAACCCCTAAAAATGTAAAAAACTGAAATAAACGTAAAACACTAAAATTCTAAAAATAACCCCAAAAACCATAAATTCTCTAAACACACTAAACTCTAAAACCCCCAAAATCCCTAAAAACCATCAAAATCCCTAAAAATCTAAAAATGCAGAAAAATACTAAAAATCCTCAAAATTCGTAAAAATGTAAAAAAACCATAAAAAACCCGAAGAAAACCTTAAAAACACTAAAATAATAAATCCCCTTAAAAAACCTAAAATAATTCAAATTAAAAAAGACCCTAAAAACTATAAAACCCCTAAAAACCATAAAATCCCTAAAAACCAAAAAACCAAAAAACCCAAAAAATCCAAAAAACCCAAAAAACCCATAAAAGTCATAAAAATAACTAAAAATATAAACAACCTTGAAACCCATAAAAATGATAAAAAAAACTCTAAAATAATTAAAACCCTAAAAACACAAAAAATCTGTAAAATTCCAAAAAAAAAATCCCTAAAAACCATAAAACCCCATAAAGATCCAAAAAATACCCTAAATATCCCCAACAACCAAAAAAACTGAAATAAAACCCTAAAACCCTCTTGAAACCTAAGAACACTTAAACCTCCTAAAAAACCTAAAAAGCTAAAATTAAGAAAAACTCTTAAAGTCCTTAAAAACCTTAACATCCTAAAAACACAATAAATTTTAAAGACATTAAATACACCTAAAACCCTAAAAAACCTAGAAAAAACTATAAAACCCCTTTAATCCCATAAACACAGTAAAAACCCCTAAAAACAATAAAACCCATAACAACACTAAAGACCCAAAAACCGATAAAAATCCTAAAAACACTAAAAACCCTCAAAATTCCTCAAGATCATAAAGATACAAAAAAATCAAAAAAAACCGAAATACTTTGAAATATCTAAAACCCTAAACACCCTTAAGAAAACCATAAATCACTAAAAACACATAAAATACATAAAAACCCTTAAAATGATGAAAACCCAAAAAAACAATAAAACCCCTAAAAATCGTAAAAACTATAAAAACACCAGAAAACCATAAAAAAATAAACCCATAAAAAATTCCTAAAAAGCCACAAAAAACTATAAAACCTATAAACCCATAAAGAAGTTAAAAAAAATCTAAAAAAAATTAATAACCCTAAAAACTAAAAAAACCCTAAAAACCCCTACAAAACCATTAAAACCATAAAAACCCTTGAGCCCCTAAAATCCCAAAAATTATTAAGGAACCATAAAAATCCAAAAATATCCCTAAAAATCCTGAAGAACATAAAAACCCCTAAAATAATGAAATAACATTTGAAATCATTAAAAACCAAAAAGAACTTAAAACCCATAAAAACAAAAGGATGCTAAAAACCCTAGACCCCTTAGAACCATAAAACCCGAGAACACATTAAAAAACCATATAAACACATGAAAACCCTAAATCCATAAAAAATATAAAAACAATATTGACTAGTGAAAACGTTAAAAACACTACAAACCATTAATACCCAACAAACTCAAAAAATCCCCAAAACCCAAAAAAATCAACAAATGCCCTAAAACTACTATAAAAATAAAAAACCATTAAAAATCCCTAAAAACCCTAAAAACCCATATAAATCCATGAAAATAATAATAACATAAATAATCCCAAAAAACCCAAAAAAAAACCATAAAAAAAGAATAAAAATATAAAAATAATTAAAACCCCTAAAAACAAAAAAATAGAAAATAATAAAACCCCATTAAATTACGAAAAACAATAGATACCATAAAAATACCTGTGAACCTTAAAAATCATGAAAACCCATAAAAACCTTTAAAACCCACTAATATATTTGAAACCCCTTTAAGCACTGAAATTTTTTAATAATACTCTAAGAATTTTAAATCCCTAAAAACCCAAAAAAACCATATATTCCCATAAGTACCATAAAACCATAAAAATAATAAAAGCCCCTTAAATCCACTAAGACAACCAAAAAAAACAAAAAACAGTTAAAATACCAAAAAAACTAAAAAATAAAAAATCCCTATAAGTCCCTAAAAAGCATTGAATTCCCTCCAAATCCCTAAAACCCCTCAAAAACATAAAAAAGCTAAAATCCATAAAAAATAATAAAAAATTAAAAAACTCTAAAAACCTATAAAACACTAAGAAGCCATAAAAAACCTAAAAAACCCATTAAACCCTTAAAGAAAGTGAAAACACTAAAAACCCTAAATGACCATAGAAACCTTAATAAACCATAAAAACTATAATGACCCCCAAACCACTTATAAATCCATAAAAAACCAAAAACCCAAAACCACCACTAAAAACTATGAAACTCCATTAAAACACTAAAAATATAAAAAAATCATAAAAAAACATTAAAAACTAATAAAATTCCATAAAACCCTTAAATTCTTTAAAATCCATAAAAACCATAAAAATCCTAAGAAGTTTATAAAATTCCAAAAAAAGTAAAAAAACCTAAAATCCTCTAAAAAGACAAAAATATCCTTAAAAAACTAAAAACAATCAAAACCCATTAAAAACATAAAAAATAATAAAAACCCATATATCCACATAGAAATCCCTAAAAAACCTAAAACCCCTAAAAATCATAAAAACTACTAAAAACATTAAAACCCCAAAAAAAACATAAAAAAAAATTAAACCCCAAAAACCCATCAAAAACCTCAAACAAATAAAAACTATAAAACCCATTTAAACCCTGATAAACGTTAAAATATTTAATAAAACCATAAAAACCCTAAAACTCCAAAAACCCTAAAAAATCCTAAAACCCCTAAAAACTGTGAACACCACTAAAACACCTCAAAATCTTGAGAAACCATAATAATCATGAGAAACCATAAAAATCCATAAAAATGTAAAAAAACTATGAACCTTGAAATCCCAATGAAAACCTAAAAATCGTAAAGAAAATTAAAACCCAAAAAAGTATAAAAATTATAAAAACCCAAAAATCATTAAAATCATTAAAAAACCCTAAAAACATTAAAAAATCCTAAGTCCCATAGAAACACTAAAACCCACTAAAAAGTCTAAAAATCCTTTAAACCCCTAAAATTGTTAAAAATCTAAAATTTCTTAAAAACCCTAAAATACAAAAAACCATAAAACCCCAAAAAACCATAAAAGACTAAAACGGTACTAAACTATAAGAACCCTCAAATCATTAAAAACCCATAAAATCCCATAATTCCCTACAAATCCCTAAAAACATAGAAAAACCAAAAATCCTAAAAAATCCTTTGAAACTGTTAAAACCTAAAAACACATAAAATGCCTAATGAACCTAAAAAATGTTGAAAACCCTTTAAAACCCTAAAAAACCTAAAAACAAAAAAAAACCCTAGACACCTAAACCCCATTAAAAACCACTAAAAATACAAAAAACACCTTAAAACCCTAAAAAATTAAAATCCATAAAAACTCTAACAAAGAAAAAACCGTGAAAACCAAAAATCCATAAAAACCTTTAATACCTTAAACTCCAAAAAACCATGAATATCCACAAAACAAAAACTACCATAAAAATACTAAAAATCACAAAAAGATAAAAAAACCATAGAAAAACATAAAAACTGAAAAAAACTTAAAACCCCTAAAAATCTAGAAACACTAAAAACCTAAAAACCCCAAATACCCAAAAAAACCATATAAACCCCTAAAATCCTTAAAATTCTCTTAAAATTTATAAAATCCCAAAAAACCACTAAAAATCTAAAAATCATTTAAATTCATAAAAAAATATAAAACTCTATGAAAAAATTTAAAACCATAAAAAAGATCCAAAAAACTAACAATCAAAACGACCATAAAAACCGTAATACCCAAAAAACCCCAAAAAACCTAAAAAACCATTGAAACCCTTGAAATTCCTTAAAGAAAAAAATCATAAAAAACCTAAAAAATTCATAAAAATACATAAAAACATAAAAAACTAAAAAAAAACCTAAAAACCCCGAAAAAATATTAAAAAATTTAAAACACTAAAAACCCATAAAAACCTAAAAAATGTTAATACCCCAAAAAACCATAAAAGACCTAAAAAAAATAAAACCCACAAAAAATATTGAATAATCTAGAAATAAAAAAAACACCCTAATAAATTGGAAAAATCATTATAACCAAATAATGTCAAATACCCATAAAACCTTAAAAATTCTGAAAATTATTAAAAAACACTAAAAATCCCACAAAAACATAAAACCCCTAACACCCCCAAAACCCAAACGCCCCTCAAAATCCCTAAAAACCCTAAAAACATAACAATCCTAAAAAAGTCCTGAAATCCCTTAAAATGAAAAAACATTAAAACCCCTAAATATCCCAATTGAACCTTTAAAAATGAAAAATAGTTAAAACCCCTAAAAACCTAAAAAATATAAACTCTCTATAAATCCCTAAAAATCACATAAAATAGCAAAAATAATGAAAATATTTAAAAATCACAAAAAAATACTTCAAACAAAAAAACTAAAACCAAAAAAAAAACCCATGAAAACACCCAAGAAAATCTTAGAAATATTGAAATGGTTAAAATACCTAAAATATCAAAAAACACTAAAACCCCTAAAAGACCCTAAAAACAAAAATCCCACTAAAAACAATACAATTCCTAAAAATATTAAAAACATAAAAAAAATAACACCCCATTAAACACTGTAATAAATCTAAAAACCCTTTTAACCACTAAAAATATTATAAAAAATCTACAAACCATAAAACCCCCAAAAAGTCAAAAAAAACTCTAAAACCCTAAAATCCATTACAAAACAACAAAATACCTTAAAACCCTAAAACCCATAAAAAATATTAAAATAAAAAAAATACTTACAAAATAAAACAAATCCCTAAAACCCTAAGAAAACCTTAAAACACTTAAAACCAATAAAAAACCAATAAACTATAAAAACCATAAAAATCCGTAAAAACATAAGATCCCTAAACACCATTATACCCCTAACAACCATTAAAAACACTAAAACACCAAAAAAACCATAGAAACCCAATAAAACACTAAAAACCCTTTAAACCGCTAAAAAAAATTAAATACTCGAAAACCCCCTTAAACCCTAAAAAACTCAAAGAAACCCTTAAAACCCAAAACGCCCCAAAAAAACCCCAAAACACAAAAAACACAACAAAATACCTAAAACCCTAAAAACTGTAAATTTTTAAAAAAATAATAAAAACCCTTAAAATTTAAAAAAAAACATAAGACATAGAAAAACATTTAAGTAAAAATAAAAAAACTAAAACAATTAAAACAACAAAAAACCAAAAAAATGATAAAAACCCTGATAACCCGAAAAAGCCTAAAAACCCTCAGAATCCATAAACATACTTAAAATATAAAAATCCATAAAAAGAAAAAAAAATTCCCTAAAAACATAAAAACCCCTAAGAATATGAGAAACCATTATAAAACCTTAAAAACTATAGAAAAACCTAAAAACTGAAAAATCTAAAATCCCCTAAAACCCCTAAAATAATAAAAATCATAAAAACCCATAAACCCATAATGTCCTAAAAACCCACTAAAAAAATAAAAACCCTTTAAACCCCTAAAACCATTAAGAACTCTTAAAAACCTTAAGAACCCAAAAAAATAAAAAAAATATAAGACACAAAAAAACCAAAAACACCTTAAAAATAAAAAACCCTAAAATCTCTAAAAATCAATAAAATCACTAAAAACCCATGAAAACCCTAAAAATCTGTAAAAATCCCTAAACACGTAAAAAACCACAAAAACACAGAAAAAACCCTAAGATAACATTAAAAAACACTTAAACTCCTAAAACCCTAAAAAACTAAACTACATAAAAAAACATAAAACCCATAAAACCCAAATAACCTAAATCACAAAAAAACCCCGAAAATAGTAAAAACCTAAAAAACCCAAAAACAAGTAAAAACCACTAAAACATTAAAATCAATTTGAACCCCTAAATGTTTAAGAAACAATATAGCCTTTTAAACAACTAATTAATTCAAAAAAATATAAAAAACTTAAAAAAAAACATAAAAACATAAAAAACCCCCAAAACCCCCATTATTCCTAAAATTCCAAAAAGATAATAAAAATCACAAAAGCCCTAAAAATCAGTAAAAACAGAAAAATAACATAAATCTAGAAACATCATTAGAAAACCATAAAAACATGTAATCACTTAATACCCCTAAAAACCTAAAAAATGAAAAAAAACCCTAAAACCCCAAAAAAACATAATACCCCCTAAAAACCATTAAATAACCCTAAATTCTATAACCCCAAAATCCACTAAAAACTCTAAAAATAATATAAAACCCATAAATTAAATAAACTCTAAAACCCTTAAAAACCAAAAAAACTAAAATAATCCCTAAAACCAAAAAAATCCAAAAAAACCCTAAAAATCCAAAAAACACCTAAAAACCCTAAAATCCCATAAAAATCATTATATCCCTACAAATACATAAATAAATAAAAAACTAAATTATAAATAATCATATGAAAACCTTAAAAAATAAGAAAAATCAAAAATCGAAAAAAATCATAAAAAGTGCTTTAAATGATTAAAAAATAATAAAAACCCATAAAAACCCAAAAAAACCAAAAAAACAAAAAAACCATTAAAATTCCTAAAACCCCATAAAATTCCAAAAACCTCTAAATGCATTAAAAACCATTTAAACCTATAAAAATTCTAAAAACACTAAAAATCATAAAACCCCTAAAAACCCAAAAAACGCAAAAAAACCATAATAACCCAAAAAAACCATAAAACCCCAAAATCCCCAAAGACACTAAACCTCAAAAAAATTATAGAAAAATAAATAAAAAATTCTTATAAATGTAAAAAACCCTAAATTTATTAAAACTCTTAAGAAAACCTTAAAATCCTAAAAACACCAAAATCATCTAAAAACATAAAAAATAATAAAAATCCTCAAACATGAAAATACCAAAAAAACCTATAAACCCTAAAAACCTAAAAAACACAAAATCCAGAAAATTTGTAAAAAATTCATAATAATCCTAAAAATATTTATTAATACATGAAACATAAAAAACGCTAAAGAAATGGAAAACCCAAAGAAAAATTTAAAAACCCAAAATCATTTTAAACCCCTAGAAAATCGAAAAAACACTAAAAATCATAGAAGACCTGAAAAACAATAAAACCCTATAAAACCCTTAAAAACCCAAAAAACCCGATAAAAAAATTAAAAACCCACTAGAAACACTTAAAACCATTTAGACACCAAAAAAATATTAAAAATCTCAAAGCCACAATAAAAACCCTAATAAACTCAAAAGAAACTAATAACTAAAAAAATTCATAAAAACTAAAAACCATAAAAACATACAAAATCCACAAAAAACCATAAAACCCATATGAATCCTAAAAATGCATAAAAATCCCTAAAAACATAAAAACCAAATAAAAATCCAAAAAATTCTATGAAACCCCTAAAACGTAAAAGAGAGGATGGCGGCACACTCTCCTAGAATCCTCTCTCGCTTGACAATTCTTCCAGGCTTTCCCCTGGATCCAGTTCGAAGCTTCATCGGTGGATCCTTGATCATTCGTTCTCGGAGATGGTGTGACCTGGATGTGATCTTCGTCCTCAAGACTGTGGTGGATTCTTCTCTTCGACAACATCATCTTCCACGAGTGCTCTGGACTTCGGACTTCGACACGGCTTTGTTCCATTGCTGGCACGTCTAGCTTCCGACTGCTATGGTGGTCGTGATGCCTTCAGTTGTTCTTTCTTGCTTCGACATCCTCCAGCAGCCACAGATTGGGGTTGTTTTTTCAGATCTAGGGTTTCTGCAGGCGGGTCAACGCAGTCAAAGGGAGCAATGGAAAAGCTGGTTGCTTCGGCGTTCAAGTTCCTTTCAGAAGGTGCTTCGTTTAGGCGGATGGTGCGACGATCTGGTCTGGCGACGCTGGTCGGGGTCTTCTCGATCTTACATTGCAGAAGCTCGTTTCTTCTGTCGGTTCACGAAGCAGCTGCAGGTGCGTGCTCAACCTTGTCTTTCAGCTTCGCCTTTGCTCCAGTTTGTTGCTTCTTGTTTCGATTGGACCTTTTGGCATTCCATGTTCTCCTACTTGCTTTCGGTTCTGAAAGGATGCTAGTTTATGGGTCTGCTGAGATGTGTTTGGTGATTTTTGTGGATTTCGGTTTTCTGTACTAAGAGGTGTGGAATGCTGAAAGTTGTCTGGTTTGAAGCTCATGACCGCTGGTTGTTAAGCTGTGACTGTTCCGATAATTCTCTGCTTGCTGGCGTGCTGGGTTGTGATGAAGCTGTGGGTTCTAATTCAAGGTGCTGGTGGCGCTGTGATATTTTCTGTTGTGCTATTGGTGGTACCTCTGCGTGCGACATGGTGGAGGCCGCAAGGTGTTGGATGCTGGATTTTATGAAATTTGATGATGGCTGCTGTATGGAAGTGTACTCTGCTTGCGGGTTCTTGGTGAGGATGTGTGGCTGTTTGGTTTTTGCTGCTGCTGTGTATGAGTTTGTTGCTGTGCTGCTGGAGTGGAAGTGGGATGCTGGGAGATTTTTAGTGGTCGAAAGAGGTGTTGGCTGTCTGAAAATGAGGATGCTGGTTGCTGGTTTGTTGTGGATGCTGGTTGGCTGGTTGCTGCTACTGGATGCTGGTTAACGCTGGATGTAGTGCAGTTGGATGATGGTATTGGCTGGATGTGATGTGATGATGTTGCGGTTTTGTTTGTTTTTGTGCCTTTTTCTTTCTTTGTTTTTCTTTCTTTGGCGTGGGTTGTAAGGGTTTTTGGGTGTGGGTCGTTCGATCCCTCCCCTCCCTTGTTTGCAGTGTTTGTGTCTTTTTGTTTAATAAATTTTGGGGGGTGTCAGGAATAGTCTGGACACGAGCCTTCTTTGACTAAAACGTAAAGGCACTTAAAACCCCTAAAAACCTAAAAAGGCTAAGACCCTACAAAGATATAAACAACATCAAAAAACCCTAAAACCCCTAAAACCCCTAAAACCCAATTAACTTCCGAAAACCCATTAACACCCAAAAACTAAAAAAAAATATAAAAACCCTTTGGACCCTAAAAACATTAAAAACTGTAAGAATCCTTAAATATCTAAAAAACTAAAAAACACAGAAAACCCTATAAAATCCATAAACACCCTTAGAATCCCAAAAAACAATAAAATGCATTAAAGTACAAAAAAGACCTAAAAACATTAAATCATAAAAACAAATTAAAACCCTACGAAAACCTTACTAACCCTAATACACTTTAAAACCCTAAAAAATATAATAAATGCTAAGACCCCTAAAATAACCTAAAAATCCTAAAACCACTAAAACCATAAAAACCATAAAACCCTAAAAACCCCTAAAACCAATAAAACTCTTTAACCCACTAAAAACATTAATCCCATTAAATGTATTAAAACGTAAAAAACTCATAAAACCCTTAAAACCCATAAAAACTAACAAACCCAAAAAATCTAAAAAAACCATAAAACCTCTAAAAACCCTAGAAAACCGTAAACCCCTCAAAATACCTAAAAACACTAATGATACAAAAAATACTAAAAACACCCTAAAAATAAATTAAAACGTAAAAACCCAAAGAAATTCTATAAAAACTAATAAATCCTTAAAAACCAAAAAACACTTGAAGCTCATAAAAATGTAAAAAATGATAAAAACCCTAAAAACCCAAATCATCCTAAAACTCCAATAAACCCTACAATATTTAAAACCCTAAAACCCCTAAAAACCATAAAAATACTAAAAAGTCTTTAAAAACTCATAAAATTTAAAAAACCCCAAATACAAGAAATAACCCTAAGAATAAATTAAAAATCTAAGAACACTTAGAATCCCTAAAAAATAAAACATGCTACAAACCCTAAAACACCCAAAACCCATAAACCCCGTATAAATAATAAAACCCCATAAAAATTTACAAAACCAAAAAACCCATAAAAACTCTAAAAATCACTAAAAAATCTATAAACCATTTCAATCGCAAAAAACCATAAAAATACTAAAACCCCTAAAAACCCTAAAAAACTCAAAAAACCATACAAACCCAAAAAAAACATTAAAACCATTATAAAATATAAAATATAAAATAAAATGTATGAAAACCTAGAAACCTATAAAAATACTAACAATCCCAAAAACTGTCAAAAATTTTAAAAAACATTTAACCACTAAAAACTCAAAAAACCCAAAAAAAACTCTAAAAACCAAAAAAAATCATACAAATTCCCAAATAAACATAAACCCATAAAAACACTTAAAAACACAAAGAAAGTGATAAGACAAATAAAAACACTAAAAATCCACCAAAAACATAAAAATGATAATGACCCTAAAAACTCCTAAACCTCCCCAAAATCCTTAATAACATAAAACCAAAATAACATAAAAAACTAAAACACCCATTAAAATCGTACAAATAAACAAAAACTATAAAAACCCATTAAACCCAAAAAAATGTGACGAAACTCTAAAAAAAATAAAAATTAAAAAAACAAGAAAAAACACTGAAACCTAAAAAAATCATTAAAACTTTAAAAATTTCAAAAAACCCTAAAAAACCTATAAATCAAAAAAACACCAAAAAACATAAAATATTAAAAATCCCATAAAATACATAAACTGGTAAAAGGAAATAAAACAATTAAAACACTATGAAAACCTTCAAAATGTAAAGACACATAAAAACCCTAAACACCCAAAAAAACTGAAAAAACCCTAAAACCCCTCATAATAAAAAATACACTAGAAACACATAAAACGCCTAAAATTCCTAAAACTGCATAAAAATGTAAAAAAATGAAAAAAAATCATGAAAAAGACTAAGAAAACATAAAACCCTAAAACACTTTAAACCCATAAAAACCAAAAAACACTAAAAACCCTGAAGTCCCTAAAAACCCTAAAAACCGAAAAAAAATTAAATACCCTAAAAACCTAAAAAAATCTAGAACCCCAAAAAATTTCTTTAAACCCTTTAGTCCCATAAAAACTCAAAAAACTCTACAAGGTCTTTAAATCACAAAAAAATAAAAAAAACCCAAAAATAAAAAAAAACCATAAAACTCAAAAACCGTAAAGACCCTAAAAATCTCTTAAGGACCAAAGAAAGAATAAAAATAAAATAAAATAACAAAAAATAATTAATAATTAAAAACCCCTTAAAACCCTAAAAAATCCATAGAAAACATTGATGGCCTAAAATTATTTAAAACCCCTAAAAAAGAGAAAAACAATAAAAAAAAGAAAACCCAAAAAAGATCCCAAAAACTATAAAACCATAATAAAATAAAAAAAACCATTAAAAATATGAAAAAACCCATAAATCCCCTAAAACCTAATAAAAACTCAAAAACAATTTAAACCCCCAAATACATTAAAAACTCTAAAATCCAATGAAACCATAAAAAAACTCAAAAAAACCTAAAACCAAAAAAAATGTAAAAATATAAAAAACATTAATAACTCTAAAAAGCCAGAGTATCCCTTAAAACCAAAAAAATCTATAAAAACCTAATAAATCCCTAAAAATCACAAAAAATAAAAAACCCTAAAGACCCTGAAAATCCATATGAAAACATTAAAAACATACATCACGTAAACCACTAAATACCCTAAAAATGCCAAAAACACTAAAAACCCAAAAAAACAAAATACCCTGAAAAACTCAAAACCCCCTAAAAACAATAAAACCCTAAAACCCACTAAAAACGCTTTAAAACCAAAAAAAAATGTTAAGAACCCCAAAAAACATTAAAACACATGAATACTCAAAAAAATCCCTAAAACCCCAAAAATCCATAAAAACCCTAAAGACCCTTACACCTCCACCCCAATCCTTAAAAAACCTAAAAACTCATAAAAATCCTTAAAAATTCCAAAAAAATCCAAAACATATAAAAAACTAGAAAATCCCATGGAAAATCATTAAAACCAAAAAATAATTAACACCCCTAAAAATAAAAAAAAATCACAAAAAACCCTTAAAACACCTAAATACCATAAATCCATAAAACCCCTAAAACTATAAAAACCATAAAAACCCATATAAACCCTAAAACCAGTAAAAACTCTATAAACAATTTAATCCCATATAAACATTAAAAACCTCTAAAAGTATTAAAACCCCTAAAAAATTCAAAAACCCCTAAAAACACAAAAATATCATAAAATCCATAAACCCCCAATGCCTACAGAACCTAAAAACCATAAAATCTTGAGAAGAACAGAAAATACATAAAATAGAAAAAATCCTAAAACCTTGAAAACACCAAAAAAAACTTTATAAACTTAAAACACATAAAATACATGAAAAACCTAATAAACATAAAAAAGAGTAATCCCCATAAAAGACCCTAAAATCCGTAAAGACCCCAAAAAACTATAAAACTACCAAAAAACCATAAATACCCCTAAAACCCCCTAAAGCCCTAAAACCACTAAAAACTAACAACCTTCAAACCCCTAAAAATGTTAAAAAAATATAGAAAACCATTAAACCCTAAACATATCATAAAAAACCCAAAAAACCCCAAAAATCCATAAAAAATTTAATAATTCATAAATATCCTAAAAACCATCAAAATCCCAACAAACATTAAAAAACATAAAAACCTTAATAGCCCTAAAAATACCAAAAATCAATAAAACCATATTCCTTTAAAAATGCAATAAAACCTTAAAAACCTAAAGGCACTTATACCCACTTAATCCTAATAAAATTTCAATCCCCTAAAAACACTAAAACCCCCAAAAAAATATTAATCACCATAAAATCTCCAAAAATAATTAAAAATTCCAAAAATAAATAAAAAACTTTAAACCACTTAATACATTAAAAACATAGAAACCTTCTAAAAATATTATAAACATCTAAAAAATATTAAAACTCCTAAAATTAAAAAAAAATCCCTCAAAACACAAAAAAAATAGGAAACCCTAAAAACATAAGAAATGTAAAAACAATCATAATCCCGAAAACCCCTACAAACTAAAAATATCCTAAAAATAACTAAAATTTCTTAAAAAATAGAAAATAATTAAATCATACAAGAAACCAAAGAAAAAAACTTAAAAACCATAAAACACATAAAACCACCCAAATCTAGAAAATAATAAACACCCTAAAAATCCCAAAAAGATTTGTAAACCATAAAACCCTTAAAATCTTTAAAAATCCATAAAATATATCAAACCATATAAAATCTCTAAAACCACTTTTAACACTTAAAAACTATAACACCTAAAACAATAAAGAAGATAAAATGATAAAAACCCTAAAACCTTAAAAATTCAAAAATCCTTAAAACTCCTAAAAACCCTATAAATCCCCATCATTCTCTAAAAATCCCCCTAAAATATTAGAAACCCTAAAAATCCTGAAAATAAATTGAAACCCCTAAAAACATAAAAAAAACACCAAAAATATAAAAAATGATAAGTTCCCAGAATGATCTTAAAAACCCTAAAACCCCTAGATCCAATAAAACTGTTAAATCCAAAAAACCAATAAAAACCCTAAAACCACTAAAATATCTAAAAAACCAATAGTCCCCTAAAATGATAAAAACTCTAAAAAATATTCAAAACCCGAAAAAACTAAAAAACCCCTAAAAACGAAAAAAATACAAAACCCATAAAAAACTAAAAATACCCTAGAAAACACAAAATAAAATCCTCCAAAAACCCAAAATCCCTAACAATTCTTAAAAATCCATAAAATTCTCTAAAAAAATAAAAAACACTTAATACCCTGAAAAACACTAAGATACCGTCAAAAACCTAAAAACACTTAAAACCCCTAAACCCCAAAAAAACAAAAAAAAACCATGAAAACTATAAAACCCCTAAAAACACTAAAATATCTAAAAAACCTTAAAATACCTAAAAACATCAAAAACTCAAAAAAAAACTTACAAACCATAAAAAACTCAAAAATACAGCCAAAACATAGAAAGCCCATAAATATCTTAAAACCCCAAAAACAATTGAAACCTATAAATTTCCTAAAAAATTAAAACCCCATGAAAAATTAAAAAATATCTGGACATCCATAAAAAATAAATAATAACATGAAAATCCCTTAGAAAACCTTAAAAACATAAAAAATCCTAAAACCCCTTAAAACATAAATAGAAAAAAAACCTACCAGACCCTAAAAACCCTAAACTCCTAAAAAACCACAAAAAACATTAAAAACCATATAATCCATAAAAAACCTAAAACCACTAAAAAATCTATAAACCCTATAAACCCTAGTTTTTTAAAAAAAATATAAATACCCAAACAACTAAAAAATAAATTAAATATTAAAAACTGTAAACCCCTAAAATCTATTAAATTCTATAACAACCTTAAAATTTTCTAAAAATAGTAAAAAACTATAAAATCCTAAAAATTAATAAAAACATAAAAAAATATAAAAACATTAAAAACCCATAAGTGGACCTTAAAATGTAAAAATAATTAAAACCCCTAAAAAACCAAAAAATGCTATATACCATAAAAACTGGAAAACACATAAAAACTCTAAACACTGTAAATAATACTCTTAAAACCTGTAAAAACCATAAAAACCACAAAAAACCCCTAAAAATCCATAAAACACGAAAAACTTATAAAACCCACTAAAAAATATAAGCACCCTTTAAATCAATAGAAATACTAAAAAACACAAAAACGTTTAAACCCCTAAAGACTCAAAAAACACTAAAACCCAAAAGAACCCTAAATCCCCTAAAAATATTCAAAATTCCTAAAACCCATAAAAATCCAAAAAATCCTAAATAATCCTTAAAAATATAAAAAACCCTAAAAACCATGAAACCCCATATAAAAATATTAAAACCTAAAATAAAAAAAACACATAAAACCCTAAAAATTGTAAAAACTCTAAAGACCCTAAAACCCTAAAAATTATAAATCCCATAAAAACCACTGAAATAATAAAAAACCCTAAATACCCCAAACCTTAAAAACCCCAAAAACCCACTAAAAACAATAAATCCCTTTAAACCCCTAAATAATTTTAAAATCCCTAAAAACCTTAAAAACCTATTTCATTAAAAACCATAAAACCACAAAAAAACCATAAAAACCCTAAAAACCTCATAACCCCTAAAAATTATAAGTAACTATAAAAATCCTAAAAAATCCTTTAAAATCCCATAAAACATAAATCTGTAAGAAAATTTATGAAAAAAATATAATCCAAAAAAGACATAACACCCCTATAAAAAAAATTAAAACCCCCAAACCACCAAAAATACCAAAAAAACCTTAAAACCCCTTAAAAATATAAAAAACTAATAAAAACAATAAAAAATCTTTAGACCCCTAAAAATGTTAAAAAACTCTAAAATCAGTTATGAACCCTAAAAAACTAAAAAAAACTATCAATAAAAAAACCCCATAAAAACCATCAAAATAATTAAAAAACCATAAAACCCTAAAAACTCATATAGACCCTAAAAACAATTAAAAATCATAAAAGACCTAAAATTTCACAAATAACTTATAAAAACCCTAAAAACCCAATAAAACCCTAAGAATTCCTTATAAATATAAAAACACTCAAATCCCCTAAGAAACATAAACAAATGTAAAAACCCTAAAACCCATGAAAAACCTAAAAACCCTAGAAACCATAAATACTACCTATAAACCTTAAAAATCCTAAAAACCCCATAAAAACAATAAAACCCACTAAGAAATAAAAAATCCACCCCTAAAAGTGTTAAAAAATATAAGAAACCAACAAAACCCTAAATACCCCTAAAATTACCCTAAAAACCTAAAAACCCAAAAAACTAAAAATCTCAAAAATACCCTAAAAACAAATAAAAATCCTAAAAAATCATAGAAAATCCATAAAAAGATATAAAATAGTTAAAACAATGAAAAACTATATAAAAACCTTAAAATCATAAAAAAATTAAAACACCTCCAAAACCTTAAAATACTATAATCCATAAAAACCCCAAAAAACCTTGAATGAAATCAAATTCCATAAAATACCTTAAAATCATAAATAACCTAAAATACCATAAAAATCCCCCAAAAAATAAAAATATTCTAAAAACATAAAAACCCATAGAAAACATTTAAAATTTAAAACTCTTAAATCCACCCAAAAAAAGAATCTTAAAACCCTAAAAGCCCCAAAAACGTTAAAACTCTAAAAACCACAAAACACTTAAACCCCTTAAAACCCCAATAACCCCATAAAAACCAAAACAAAAATTTAAAAACTCTAAAATCCCTATAAACCCCTAAAATCTTAAAAAACCCCATAAAGCCATAAAACTCTACATAACTGAAAAACCCCTAAAAACTCAAAAAACCATAAAGCCCTAAAACACATAAACCCTAAAACCGTCAAAATCCCAAAAAACCAAAAAAACCATAAAACCATAACAAATCTCTAAAAATCCTTAAAATTGTAAAAAAAACCCATAAAAATCTGGAAAATACAAGAAAAAACTTAAAACCCAAAAATCAAGGAAAACTCTTAAAAACCCTAAAAACACTTCAAACAATTGAAACCCCTAAAAAGATGCTAAACAACCTAAAACCACCTAAAAACCATAAACCCCATAAAAACCACTAAAACCCTGAAAAACTATAAAAACCTTGAAAACCACTAAAAACTCTAAAACCCTTTAAACCCCTATAGGCATTAAAGATCTCGAAAACCCCTTAATAACCAAAAAAAATAGAAAATAAACCCACAAAAACCCAAAAAACCATAAAAACACTAAAAACCATATTTAACCTAAAAATTCCCTAAAAATACCTAAATACATAAAAACCTAAAAACCCTATAAATTTTAAAAACCTAAAAACACATAAAACCCAAAAAAAACCCCAAACAACCCCTAAAAATCCTAAAAACACTAGAAACCAAAAAACCCCTTGAAAACATTATAAAACCATAAAGCCATAAAAACCATAAAAACTGACTAAACACCCTTAAAACCAATTAACCCCATAAAAACATTATGAAAATTCAAAAAACATTAAAAAAATATACAAAACATAAAAAATCATGAAACCCCCACAAAAATATAAACATCTTGAAAGCCCTAAAACCTGAAAAACCTACAAAATCACTAATAACCCTAAAAACCATTAAAATCCAAAAACATTCCTATAAATCATTAAATTCGTTGAAAACCAAAAAAACAAGGAAAACACTTAGAACCCCTTGAATTCATAAAAAAACATGTAACGCCTAAAAACCCTAAAACCGCTAACACCCTAAAATACATAAAAACACCAACAAACCAAAAAAATCCATAAACAATCCCTAAAAACCATAAAAACCCTTAAATACACATAAAACCCCTACAACCAACTAAAAACTCTAAAAAACCCTTTAAATGCCTAAAAATGTTAAAAAATAGGAAAAGCAATAAAAATCCTAAAAACTCAAAAAAAAACAACAAAAACCCAAAAAACCATAAAAACCCAAAAACCATGAATATCTCTAAAAACCATAAATATAATAAAATCCTAAAAAATACCTATAAAAATAAAACATAAAAACCCCTAAAAATTCTTATAAAATATACAAACTTAAAACACTTAAAACTGATAAAAATATGATAAACACTAAAAACACTAAAAAACCATACAACCCCAAAAGGGAACTAAAAAACATAAGCAACCATAAAAACCCTAAACACCCTAAGAAACCAATAAAAACCAAAAACACATAAAACCCCAAAAACCCTAAAAAATGTTAAAAACCAAAAAAAATATTAAAAACCCTAAAATCCATGAAAATCCTAAAAACTTTAAATTACATAAAAACCCATAAAACCAAAAAAAACTACTAAATACAGTAAATACCTTTTAAACCAAAAAAAAATTAAAAACTCAAAAACACCATAAAACTGAAAAACACCCTAAACCCCCTAAAAACCAAAAAAATCCAAAAAATAATCAAATTCCCAAAAAACATATCAAAATCCTAAAATGTCCTAAAAAATTAATGAATTAAAAACCCATATTAACAATGAAAACCCCAGAGAATCCTTAAATCCCAAACATCACTTTAAATCTCAAAAAACCTAAGAAACGCTAAAACCCATAAAAACCCCTAAAAATCAAAAAACCCTCTATGAATAACTAAAAACTATTAAAAACATAAAGTACTTGAAAATCACTAAATTTGAAAAACCCCAAAAAAACCTGAAATCCCCTAAGAAAACCTTCAAAATCTTGAAATAATTAAAATGCCAAAAAAACTAAAAAATGCTAAATAACATAAAAGAACCTAAAAACCCAAAATACCCACTAAAAACTATAAAAACACCTAAAATTGTAAAAACCTCCAAAACCCCAAAACAAATATTTAAACCCCTAAAAACACTTTAGAAACCTAATAACATTAAAAACACATAGAAACCCTAAAAACTCAAAAAACCATAAAACCAAAATTGACAAAAATTCACGAAATCCCAAAAAAACTAAAATATTGCAAAAATCCTATAAACCCAAAAAATTCTGTTAAAACATAAAAGGAATAAAAATATAAAAAACCCAAAGACATCATTAAAAAATTAAAATTAATTAAAACCCTTAAAATCAAAAAACACAAAAAACCCTTAAAATCCCTAAAATCCATAAAACAAGCCAAGATTCGAAACATTGCATGGACAGGATGCATTAGTGAAAACACTAAAAAAAATCTAACAAAAAAACCATAAAACCCTAAAAACCTCAAAATCATAAAAAACTCTAAAAACCATCAAAATCTAAAAAATCGGTAAAAATCACAAAAAATGCAAAAAACCCAAAAAACCCTAGAAATTCAATGAAAACCTTAAAAACATAAATGCACATAAAATCCCTAAAAACTAATATAATTTTAAAACCCTAATAATGCTAAAAATACAAAACCCCACCTAAATCCTTAAATCCCATAGAATCCAAAAAAACCCTAGAAATCCGCAAAATTTCAAAAATACATAAAAAATCCTAAAACACTAAGAACCCATAAGAAAACATTAAAAACCTAAAACACACATAACCCCCAAATACCTAAAAACCCTAAAAACTCTAAAACAAATTAAAGAACCTAAAAACTCTAAAGTCCCTAAAAATAGTGAAAACCCCAAAAATATTAAGATCTTTTAAAACCCTAAAACCCTAAAAATTCAAAATACCCCCAAAAAACATAAAAACCACAAACAACCAAAAAACCCTCAAAATCCAAAAAAATAAAAAAACCATAAAAATCAAACAAAAATCCTTTAAAATCACTAAATACATAAAAAAATTAAAAACCAGAGAAAACCCTAAAAACACTTAAAAACCTAAAAACACTTACAACCCCTAAAAAATAAAAATGGTAAAAACCCTAAAAACATTAAAATCCCTAAAATCTGGAAAATTTGAAAATCCCTTATAATCACTACATACCCTAAAATCCAAAAAAATCCTTCAAATTTTGTAAAAATTCCTAAAAAGTTAAAACCCCTTAAAATCATAATATATCTTAAAAACCCATAAAACCCTAAAATCACTCAAACCCCTAAAAACTGTAAAAACTCTAAAAACCCTAAAAGACCATTAAAATCCCTAAAACATTAAAAAAACCATAAAACCTTAGAAAACCATTTGCACCTAAAAACCTAAATCCCATAAAAACTATAAAAAACTAATAAAACACGAATAACCCTTTAAAACCCTTCAAATGTAAAAAAACACTAAAATACTAAAACCCTAAAAACTAAAAAAACCCTAAAATCCAAAAAAAAACACAATGACCCTAAAAACAATCAAAATACCTAAGAACATAAAACCACTAAAATATTTAAAAAGCGATAAAATCTATAAAACTCCTTAAAAATACTAAGAATGCCTTAAATACCAAAAAACACATAAAACTTTTTAAAACCTAAAAATAATAAAATCCCTAAAAACCCGAAAACTCATCAACATTCTTAGAAAACCAAATAAATCAAAAAATAGAAAAAACCTTAAAAAAAATAAAATTTCAAAACCCTAAAAAACCTGAAAACCCATTTTAAAACATTAAAAACATAGAAAAGCTTAAAATCCCCAAAAAGGAAAAACCATAAAACACCAAAAAATAAAAAAAACCCCTAAAAATCCATAAAACCCCTAAAAGCCATAAAAACCTAAAAGGCCCTAAAATTCATTAAAAACATAAAAACCCACAAAAACCAAAAAATCTTTTTAAAACTAAATAATTTTAAAACCAATAAAAACCTTTAAATCAAAAAACACTAACAATTCCCAGAAATCCTAGAAATCCCCTAAAACCCATAAAACCCCTAAAAACAAAAAAAATCTAAAATACTATAAAATAACAAAAAACCACTAAAATTTAAAAAAACTAAAAATAAATAAAACCCTAAAAATCTTAAAAAATAAAAAAATCCTAAAAACCAAAAAAACAAAAAACTATAAAATCAATACCAATTCTCAAAATTCATATAAGTCAATAAAATCATAAAAATCCTAAAAAACAAAAAAACCATAAAAACAAAAAAATGCTTGAAAACCCCTATGAAAACCTTAAAAACCATAAAACACTTAAAACCCATAAAAAACAAGCTCAAAACCCTTAAAATCCATAAAACCCTCAAAATCCATAAAAATGCTAAAAACCATAAAATCCTAAAAATCCCTAAAATCCCTAAAAAGGTAAAAAACCTTAAAAACTCAGAAAATCCACAAGAAATTATTATAAAACTAAAAACAATTAAAACCACTATGAAACCTAAGTACTGAAAAAACCTTAAAACCCAAAACAAATATCATAAAACACAAAAAATTAATAAACCCTCCAAAAAACATAAAAAAAATAAAACCTAAATAACAATAAAACCCCATAGAGAACAACAATGCCCCTTTAAGCCCCTAAAATATTAAATAACTATAAAAACATTAAAACCCTAAAAAATATAAGGACATAAAAAACATAAAAACCCTAAAGACCCTAAAAGTCCCTAAAATCCAAATAAATCCAAAAAAACCCTAAAACTCTTTAATACCTAGAAAACCCAAATAAAACCTTAAAACACTAAGAAAACTTAAAAACTCTATAAATGCTAAAAACCCTCAGAATCCCTAAAACCCAAAAACCATAAAAATCTAAAAAAACAACTAAAACCCCGAAAAACATATAAACCCCTAAAAACCATGAAAAAACTCAGAAAACCATAAAATCCAAAAAAAATAGAACCCCTGTAAAATTTAAAATTTCTAAAAGGGTAAGAGACCTAAAATTCCTAAAAAAATTCATAAAACCCAATAAATCCTATAAATCCCCTAAAACAATTAAAGCCCCTAAAAATTCTACAAACCCCTAAAACCCACTAAAAACAATAAATTCCCTTTAATCCAATATAATTTTAAAAAACTCTAAAAACCCAAAAAACCCTAGAAACTAAAAAAACTTAAAAACTCAAAGAACAAGAAAAACCTGAAAAACACAAAAAACACTAAAGCCCCATAAAATCCCTAAAAACCCTAAAATGATAAAAATCACAAAAATAATAAAACCCCTAAAACACCTGAAATATCTTAAAGAAAATATAAAAACATAAATCCTCTTAAAACTCCTAAAACCCAAAAAAAATGATAAAATCCAAATAAACACTAAAACCCTCAAAATCCCTAAAAACCATCAAAACCATAAAAACCCAATATATTTCTAAAAATCACTAAAAAAATAAAAAACCCAAAAAACCTAACCCTTATGAAATCCTTAAAACCCAAAAATCACTTATAAACCTTAAAACGCTAAAAACGCTAAAACACTTGAAAACTATGAAACCCCTAAAACCCTTAAAAATAATAAAAACCCATAAAACCCCTAAAAACCCCTAAAAACCTAAAAACAAATGAAAACACTAGAACCACTAAAAACTATAAAAAAACCATTAAAAACATAAAATGTAAATAAACCAAAAACCATTAATCTCTTAAAAACTCAAAAAAATCCCTAAATCCCAAGAAAACCATAAAACCCTAAAAAGTCATAAATATCCCAAAAACTGTCAAAATACCTAAAAACCGTAAAACCATTAAAAGATAAAAATTCCTAAAAATTTCTAAAGATGTGAAAAAATCTAAAAACCTCAAAACCATTTAAGAAAAACTGAAAAACCTAAAAACACTTATACACACCAAAACATAAAAATGTTAAAACTGCTTTAAAAACCAAAAAATACTAAATAGCCCCCAAACACCCTAGAAATAATAAAAATCACTTTAAATCCTTATGAAATCCAAAAAATCCCTAAAAACATAAAAATCAAGTAAACCTTGAAAACACCTAAGAAAAACATAAACAGATAAAACCCCTAAAAACCATAAAACACCTAAAATCCTTTAAACATGAAAAAACTCATAAAAACCGAAAACCACTAAAAAGTCTAAAACCCATTTAGACCTCTAAAAACATAAAAAACATTAAAAACCCTAAAAACTAAAAAACCCCCAAATGCCCAAATAATCCTAAAATCCCTAAAAACCCATAAAAACCCATAAAATCCTTAAAATCCCTAAAAATGTTAAAAGCACTAAATACCATAACAAAACTTAAAAAACCTAAAAAACAATTCAAACCCCTAAAATATCAAAATAAGATTAAAAATCATAACCCCCCCTAAAAACCATAGAACCTCTCAAAATCCAAAAAAACACCTAAGAACTTTAAATATCCTTAAACTCCCAAAAAAATCCCCAAAAACAAAGAAAACGCTAAAAACATAAAAAAACAATCAAAACCATAAAAATATAAAAACCATGAAACCCCAAAAAATGCAAAAAAAACCCCAAAAACCTAACTACCCTAAACCCCCTAAAATCCCTAAAACCATAAAAAATCATAAAAATCATAAAACATACCAAAAAATCCCAAAAATCTAAAAAACCCTAAAAACCTTGAAAAACACTAAAAAACCTTAAAACCCAAAAAACTCTTAATACCCCTAAAAACCTAAGAACCACAAAAAACCCTAAAAACCATAAAAGACCCTAAAAACCCTAAAACCCCAAAAAACCATAAATCCACTAAAAGTATTAAAACCCCATAAAAACACTACAACCCACTAAAAACTCTAAAAATCATTTGTTCCCTTAAAACCCATTAAAACTATAAAGAACCAAAACCCCTAAAAAATCTAAAATACACTAAAATCCCCCAAAAAATAGCGTAAAACCCTTGAAAGCATTAAACCCCTAAAAATCCCTGAAAACACTAAACACCGTAAATATCCTAAATAATCCCTAAAAATCACTAAAAAATAAAACCCATAAAAGCATTAAAAATTATTAAAAATCCAAAAACACTTAAAACACCCAAAAAATTCTAAAAACACTCATACCCCAAAAAACATTAAAACACCAAAACCCTAAAACCCCCCAGAATGCACAAAATTCTTATTAAATATTAAAATACTATAACACCCCTAAAATACCAATGAACTAAAAAACCCCTAAACCCTAGAAACCTACTAAGAAGACTATAAAAAATCTAAAAACACTTAAAACCCCTAAAACCTAAAAATTATAAAAACCATAAAATACCCTAAAAACCCTAAAATACCCTAAAACCCCTAAACCCCCTAAAAACCCTCAAAATACCTAAAAATTGTAAAAATAATAAAAACCATATATATCTTAAAAAGCACAAAAAATCCAAAAATATGTAAAAATCCAAAAAACCCTGAAAACCAAAAAGAAACCCAAGAAACCTAAAAATACATGAAACCCTGAAAAACATAACCAATAGTTAGATACCAAAAAATACGCTAAAAACCTAAAAACCCTTATAACCATAAAAACACCTTAAAATCATTAAAACCACAAAAAACTATCAAAATTCTAAAAAACCATTAAAAACTTTTAAAATCCTTTAAAACTAAAAAAGGTTGAAAACTCAAAATATCCTTAAAACCCTAAAAACCTCAAAATATCATAAACCTCAAAAAAAAAATCCAAGAAACCATGAAAATTCTAATAGCCCTAAAAATCCATAAAAACCCTAAACACCATAAAAATCGTAAAATCCCCAAAGATTCTTATAAATAATTAAAACCATAAAAACCTAAAAAAATCACTATGTGATCATTAAAAAACTAAACAGACTTAAAACCGATACAAACCTTAAAAAATTCTAGGTCACCTAATACCTAAAAACACTAGTAACCCTTCAAAACCCTAAAACCATAAAAAATAATAAAAATACTAAAAAAAATCCAAAAATCAAAAAAACATAAAATCTATAAAAACCTTGAAAACCCTAAGAAAACCTTAATAACCTAAAACAAATTTAAACCCTAAAAACATAAAAAAAAAGATAAAAACCCTAAAAACCCTAAAAATCCCTGAAACACTAAAACCATTAGAAAATATAAAAACTAAAAAAACATTATACCCCAAAAATTCAAAAAAATGCTAAAAATCATAAAAACTCTAAAAAGACTTTAAAACCCATAAAATCCCCGAAAAATCCTAAAAAATCTCAAACCCATATGACCCTAAAATCACTAAAAACTATTAAACCCCTTCAAACCCCTAAAATTTTAAAACTCGCTAAAATACCTAAAAAACCCAAAAAAAACACTAAAACCCTAAAAACCATAAACACCCTTAAAACCCCTAAAAATCCCTAAATCCCATAAATATCCATAAATATACTAAAAAATACCAAAAAATGCATTATGACTTAAAAACCGAAAACAAAACCCTAAACAACCATAGTAAAATCATAAAAACCAAAAAAATACTAAAATCCCCAAGAAAATTAAAAATTCTATAAACCCTAAAAAACCCAAAAACACATTAAATACACTAAAAACCTCAATATCCGTAAAACCTTAAAAACCCTAAAAATCCTAAAAATTTCCTAGAAACACCTACAAACATAAAAGCTCCTAAAACTCTTAAATCCCCCTAAGAAAAAAACAAATACATAAAACACTAGAAATTCATAAAAACAAAAAAACACTAAAAATCGTAAAACCCCTAAAAGATCCAAAAAACCATAAAACCCCTTAAAAACCATTAAACACACAAAAATCCTTATTACCCTAAAAACCCATAATACAGTGAAACCCCACTAAAAACTCTAAAAACCCTTGAAATCCATCAATTTTTTAAAAAATCTCTAAAAACCATAAAAACATTAAAAAAATGAAAATACCCTAAAAACCCTAAAACCCTGAAATAACAAAAAAACCCAAAAAACCCAAAAAACCCCTTTAAATCCATAAAACCCATAATATACTAAAAAATCCCTAAAATTTCCTAAAAAATTAAAAACCCTTAAAACCCATAAGAAACCCTTAAAAACCAAAATGTACTTAAAACCCCTAAAACCCTAGAAATGGTAAAAACCATAAAACCCCTAAAAACCCTAAAAACCATAAAATCCCTAAAAATACATCCAAACCCTAAAAACCCTTAAAATTATAAAAATACATAAAAATTCCTAAAAATGTAGAAAAACATAAAACCCAAACACACTACGATAATGATAAAAACTAAAAAACACTTAAAACCCCTAAAAACTATATTTAGGGGGGGTCATGAATAGCCTAACCTCGCACCTTTCTTTCCCTAGAAATAAATAAATGCGAGAACCCGTAAAATGCATAAAAAACACTAAATACACTAGAAATCCATAAAATCATTGAAAACCATAAATATTCATAAAATCCCTAAAAATCCAAAAAAAAATAAAAATAAATAAATCCCAGAAAACCCCTAAGAAAAATACTAAAATCGAAAAACACATAAAAACCCTAAAAACATAAAAACCCCTAAAATCTTAAAATATCCCTAAAACCCACAAAATCCTAAATCCCTTAAAGGTTTTAAAAAACCCTAGAAACCTTAAAAACCTATAAAATCACATAAAAGCCCATAAAACAACTAATAATCCTAAAACTCCATAAAATGTTAAAAACTCTAAAAAACCTAAATACCTCTAAAAACTCAAAAAAACACTAAAAACCCAAGAAAACCTTAAAACCCCCAAAAACCAAAAAATCAATCAAACCCCTAAAATTATAAAAAATCTATTAAAATCCTTAGAAATATAAAAAAATTAAAACATTGAAAACCCCTAGGAAACCTTAAAAACATAAAAACATTTAAAACCCCAAAATACATAATAATCCCCTAAAAATCCCAAAAAAACTCAAAAAACCAACAAAATCAATACAAAAACTAAAAAAATGCCCTAAAAATCCATAAAAAATGTAAAAAATCCCAATTAAACACGAAAAACCCTAAGAAAACATTTATAACCCAAAATATCTTAAAACACAAGAAATAATTAAAATCTTTAAAATCACTAAAATCCCTAAAAACTATAAAAACACTAAAACCCACAAAGATTCCCCAAACCTAAAAATCTTTAAAAACCCATACAATCACACTAAAAAATTTAAAATTCTTTAATCCCGTAAAAAGTTAAAAAAAACTCTAAAAACTTTAAAACCCAATAAACATAAAAAACTGAAAATCCAAAAAACTATAAAACCCTAAAAACCCATAAATACCCTTAAAATCTCTATAAACCCTAAAAACAATAAAAAATAAAAAATCCCTAAAAATCCCAATAAAAATCCTAAAAGCCTAAGAAAACCGTTAAAAGCTATAAACACATAAAACCACCATAACCCCTAAAAATAAAAATACCCAAAAAACCATAAAATCCCTCAAAATACATAAAACCCTGAAAACCCTTAAAAATCCTAAAAAATACATAAAAATTAATAAAAATATAAAAACCAAAAACTGCTAAGAAAAACGTTAAAACCAAAAAACACATAAAACACTTGAAAAATAAATGATAAAAACCCAAAAGACCCTAAATACCTGAAAACTATAAAACCCCTAAAACCCATTATAAACTCTAAAACAAGTAAAACCATAAAAATACACTAAAAACTCAAAAACACCTTGAAACCCATAAAAATGTTTAAAACATTAAAAACAATTAAATACCAATAAAATCAAAAAAACTCTAAAATCCCAAAAAAAAACCCATAAAAAACCTAATCCCTCAAAATCTCTAAAAAACCATAAAAATACAAAAAATACCAAAAACTACATGAAAACATAAAAACCACTAACCCCCCTAAGAACCATAAAAACACTAATAAAACCTTAAAACAAGAAAAACACTTAAAAAAACATAAAACCCAAAAAAATATTAAAAACCCTAAAACACTAAAACACTGAAAACCCTAAAAACCCTAAAAATCCCTAAAAAACCTTAAAACCACTAAAGTTCATAAAAATCTTAAAAATTGCAAAAAGACCCAAAAATGAAAAAAACAATAAACCATGAAAACCCTAAGAAAATATTTAAACCTAAAAAAACATAAAATCCCTAAAAACTAAAAATACTAAACACCCTATGAAGAACCTAAAAACCCCTAAATTATATAAAAAAATTCTAAAACCCATAAAACCATAATTACCAAAAAAACAATAAAAACCCATTAAAAACTCTAAAAACCCTAAAACCCTTTAAACCCCTAAAAATATTTAAAATACTAAAAAACATAAAGAAAAAAAACTCAAAAAAACCCAAAAAACCTAAAAAAATTCTTAGAACCCTCAAAATCCCAAAATACACTAAAAACCATCAAAATCCAAAAATATCACAAAAAAAATTGAAAATGTAAAAAACCCTAAAACCCTAAAAACCATAAGAAAACATTAAAAATATAAAAACACTTAAAACCTATAAAAACCTTTGAAATTATAAAAACACTAAACCCCCATAAACCCTCTAAAATTTCTAATAATCCTAAAAAGAAATAAAAATCCTAAAAAATATCAAAAAATCCTTAAAAATAAAACAACATTAAAAAAATGAAAACCCCTAAAAAACCATAAAAATCTAAAAACAAATTAAACCCCTAAAAAACTAAAAATTAAAAAAACCCCTAAAAGACCCTAAAACCATAAAACCCATGAAACTCTTAATATAAACCTAAAATCCCATAAAAACCCAAAAACCCCACTAAAATCTCTAAAAACTCTTTATAACCCTAAAATATTTAAGACTCTAAAAAACTAAAAAGACCCTTAAAAATTAACCCCCCATAAAACTAAAAAACCATAAAATATATACTCCCCCTAGAGAAACATAAAAACCAAAAAATCCCAAAAAACCATAAAATTATAAAACATTATAAATTCCCCTAAAAATGCAAAACCCCCAAAAAACAATGAAAACGCCAAATAAAACATTAAATGACTTAAAACACATAAAAACCAAAAAATGACAAAAAAAACCTATAAAACCTAATAACCCTAAAACCCATAAAATCCCTAAATATCCAAAAAGGCATAAAAAGCATAAAAACAATTTAAAATAACCCAAAAAACATAATCCCCCCCCCCAAACCCCTAAAATACACTATGAAAAAATAAACACATTTAAAACACATAAAAACATAAAAAAATATTACGACCATAAAACCCCACAAAAGAACCTAAAGACCCCAAACAACTTAAAACCATGAAAACCCTAAAAACCTTAAAAAGTCAAAATCCCCGAAAACCACTAAAAACTTTAAAAACCATTAAACCACTAAAAACATTAAAAAAATACTAAAACCTGTAAAACCCACTTATTAACTCAAAAAACACCTAATAACCAAAAAACCTAAAAAACCCCTTACAACCCTAAAAAACCCCAAAATCATAAAAACCCATAAAGACCCTAAAAACCCTAAAAACCATGAAAATTTTAAAAAAGCATAAAAATACCTAAATTCTTTAAAATCCTTGAAAATCCTGAATAAAACCAATAAAACCTTTAAAACCTAAAACAATTAAAACCCCTAAAAATCTAATAAATGCTAAAAACCTAAAAAATCAAGAAAATCCACTAAAACCCATAAAACCCATAAAAAATCACATAATCCGTAAAAACCTAAAAATCATAAAAATGATATAGATACCTAAAAGTCCCTAAAACATAAAAATACCTGAAAATCCTTGACAAACATTAAGAAAACATTAAAACCCCCAAAAAAACATAAAACCCCTAAAAATAAAACTGCTAAAAGCCTTATAACCCCAAATAAGACCATAAAAACCCATGAAACCTCTAAAAACAATAAAACTCCATAAAACCATAAAAATTCATAAAATCCATAAAAATCATAAAAACACCTAAGACTCTAAAAAATATTTAAAACCATAAAAATATTTAAAATATTAAAACCCCTTTAAACCCCTAAAAACTAAAAAAATACTCCTAAAAATACAAAAAAAACTATAATAACCATAAAAAGCATAAAATCCCTAAAAACTCTAAAATTCATAAAAATCCAAAAAAACCCGAAAATCCCAGAAAAGAAAAAAACCCTAAAAACCCAGATAAAAACATTCAAAACACATAAAACCTAAATCTTGTAAAACCCCTAAAAATAAAAACAAACTCAATAAATTCCCTAAAAACCCTAAAAATCAAAAAAAACTCATACAAAACCATAAATTCCCTAAAAACCATAAAAATCCTAAAAATTAAAATAAATCTCTAAATTCCCTATTAAAATAAAAAATCATATAAACCCTAAAAACCATAATAAATCCTTAAAATCCTAAAAACCCATAAGAGACCTGAAAACCTAAAAGATACTATAAACACTAAAAGAATCTAAAAACCCTAAAAAAATAAATTCACCTAAAAACCCTAAAAACCCTAAATCCCTTAAAAACCCAATAATTCATTAAAAACATTAAAAAACATTTAATCCACTAAAAAACTAAAAAATATAAAAAAACCAACAACCAATAAAAACTCTTAAAAACAAAAAACAACAAAAAAACCTTAAAACCCTCAAAATCCCTAAAACCCTAAAAACACATAAAAATCATAAATAAGTCCTAAAAATCCCAAAAAGCATAAAATTGATACAAATATGGAAAATCCTAATAAAACCATGAAAACATTAAACTATTGGAAACCTGTAAAAAACCAAAAATTTCTACAACCCAAAAAAACCTAAACACCCATAAGAAACCTCAAAATCCCTAAAAATACTAACGAACTATAAATTTCCTAAAATGCACTAAGAATCCTTAAAAACACACAAAAGTATAAACATCATAAGAAAACCTTAAAAACCTAAAAACACTTGAAACCCCTAAAAATCCACCAAACACCAAAAACACTAAAAATGCATAAAAAGTCATAAATACCATAAAAACATAAAAACCCATAAAAATCCAAAAACCAATTATTTTTTTAAAAATCCTTTATTCCACTAAAAACTAAAAAATATCTAAAAACCATAAAACCCATAAAAATTCAAAAATACTAAAAATCATAAAATCCCTAATACACGAAACCCTAAAAAATCACAAAAAACGCATAAAAACAATAAAATGCCTAAAAATACCTAAAAATCCATAAAATATAAGAAACCTATAATATATAAAATCCCATAAAAATCATAAAAATGCCTAAAAACCATAAAAACCCTAAAACCATTAAAAACCAGAAAAACAAATAAAATTATAAAAATGTGTCTAGATATTTAATCATTAACAACCATTAAAAATCCCTAAAACCACTATAAACTAAAAAATCATAAAAATACAAAAAACCATAAAACCCTCAAAACCATAAAACCCTTAAAACCATAAACACCCTTCAACATCCATAAAAACCATAAAAGCCATAAAATCCAAACAATTCTAAAAAAATTCAACAAAACATAAAAGCCCCTAAAAACCCTAAAACCCCTAAGAAAACAAAAAAACCCTAAAAAATTATAAAACCCCTAAAACATAGAAATCATAAAAATCATAAAAAATCTAAAAACACTAAAATCCCATAAAAACCTAAAAACCACTAAAAATACTTAAAAAATGAATCCCCAATAAAAACTCTAAAAACCCTTTAAATGACTAAAAACATTAAAAAACACTAAAAACTATTAAAAAATTCTAAAAAAATCAATTAACCATAAAACCAAAAAAACCAAAAAAAGCATAAAAACCATAGAAACCCTAAAACCCCTCAAAATCCCAAAAAATACCCCGAAACCATAAAAATCATAAAAATATCCCTAAAAATACTTAAAAATGTAAAAAACTATAAAAACCCTAAAACCCCAACGAAAACACTAAAAAATATAAAATTAATTAAAACCCCAAAAAACCAAAAATACTAAAAATCATCAATAAAATTTGAACCCACAAACCTCAAAATCCATAACGACCTAAAAACCATAAAATATTAAAAATACCTAAAATACCCTAAAATATAAAAAAACCTCAAAACCAAAAGAAAACATTGAAAAAATAAAATCACATAAAAATCCTTAAAAGGTCCCACAAACCATAAAACCCCTAAAAGAAATAAAACCACCTAAAACCCTTAAAACCCATAAAAGTCCATAAAAACACTAAAAAAACTAAAAACTATAAAAAAAATTAATGTCTTCAAAACATTAAAAAAATATACAAACAGTAAACCCCCTAAAAATGTACAAACCCCCTATAACCCCATAAAAATCATAAAAATCCAAACCCCTAAAAATACTAAAACCCCTTAAAATACCTAAAAACTCTAAAAACCATAAAATTCCAAAAAAACCCAAAAAATCACTAAAAATGTAAAAAAATCCTATAAAAATTAAAAACACCTAAGAATGCCTAAAAACCCAAAAACTCAAAAACCATAAAGTAACCAAAACCCAAAAAAATCCCTAAAAACTCTTAAAATCCTTAAAAAACCTAAAAATCTTAAAAATCCAAAAAACCATAAAAATTTCTAAAAATGTAAAAACCCATAAAATCCCAGAAAGACCCTATGGAAACAAAATAACCCTTAAAAACATTAAAATCCCTTAAAACCCAAAAAACCTCAAAAGAACCAACAAAAAATCTAAAAACCCTTTGGACCCCTAAAAATGATAAAACTCTCCAAAAACATAAAACCCCTAAAAACTCAAAAAGAAACCCTAAAACCCTAAAAACCCATAGAATACCTAAAAACCCTAAAACCTATTTAAATCGCTAAAACCATTATAAACCACAAAAACTAAAAAACCACTAAAAATATATAAAAACATAAAAACCCACAAAAAACAATAAGATAACCTTAAAAACCAAAAAACTATTACAACCGCATAAAAACATAAAAACCCTAAAATCCCTAAAAGCCCCAAAACCTATAAAACCATATAAAACCTGAAAACCCCGTAAAAACCCTAAAAGCCACTATAAACACTAAAAACTATTTAAACCCTAAATTTTTTTAAAAATATCTAAAAACCATAAAAAACCTAAAAACTTAAAATCCCCAAAAATCCAAAAAAACCAAAAATAAACACCTAAAACCCCTTAAAATACCAAAAATACCTATCACCATAAAAATCAGAAAAATCACTAAAAATCCATAAAAAGATAAACAACAATAAAACCATCAAAACTCATATGAAGACCATCAAATACTAAAAATACGTAAAACCCCTAAAATCCATAAAAATACTAAAAACATAAAAATCCTAAACCCAAAACCACTAAAAACCACTAAACCCTTTAAGACCCTAGAAACCTATAAAAACCATAAATATCCACAAAAAAATTAAAAACACATTATCCCACTAAGACTATTAAAACCTCTAAAAACTAAATCCCCCATAAAAAAGAACCCCTAAAACCTAAAAACCCATAAATCCTCTAAAACCCCATAAGTACCTCTGAAAATACCTAAAACCCTAAAAACTCAAAAAAATACAAAAAATTTTCCTAAAAACACAAAAACCCTAAAACCCCTGAAGAAACCTATGAATACCTAAAAATCATTGAAACACTTAAACACCATTTTAAACATAAAATATATAAAAAACCCAAAAAATCTTCAAAAACCCTAAACTCCCTCAAAATCCCTAAAACCCCTAAAAACCACAAATAACCTTAAAAGGCCCTATAAATCCCTAAAAACATAAAAATCATAAAACACTGATAACCCATAAGAAAATAATTTAAACCAAAAAAATTACAACCCATAAAACCAAAAAACCATTAAAACCATAAAAAACCTAAAATACCATAGTATCCCTAAACCCCAAAACCCCTAAAACCCTTTTAAACACCTAAAAACTGAAAAAGAAAACCCCTGAAAACCCAAAATAAACCCTAAAAACATGTTAAAACCATAAATGTATAAAAAATAAGAAACCCCAGTGAACCCCTAAAACTCCATAAAAACCCTAAAACCCGAATAAAAGCCCTAAAAATTTAAAGAACCCCCAAAACCATCAAAATACCTTAATACTCTAAAAATCAATAAAAATCCTAAAAACTCTAAAAATCAATAAAAATAATAAAATATACTTAGAACATATAACCCCTAAAATCCCTTAAAACCCTTATAAAAACCATAAAATCGAAAAAAACATAAAAAACCTACAATCCTAAAAAACATTAAAAACCATAAAAACCCAAAAAAAACCCCAAAAACCCATAAAATAGCCTAAAACCATAAAAATCCCTAAAAATGATAGAAAATCCCAAAAACCAATTAAAATGTAAAAAAACTAAAAATAATGAAATAAATTAATAAAACTATAAAACCCTAAAAAAATAATACACTTAAAAAATATAAAAACCCTAAAATACCCTAAAAACACTAACCCCCTCAAAACCCCTAAAACCCTAAAAACCCCCTAAAATCAATAGAAAAGACACAAAAATTACTAAAAATGTAAAAAACATAAAAACCCTAAAAACAAATAATAAAACCCTAAACCCCTAAATAAAATAAAAAAAATTAAAACCTAAAATGTGCTGAAAATTCTAAAAGACCATAAAAACAAAAAAAAACCCATAATAACCATAAAACCACCAAAATCTCAAAAAATAACAAAATCCCAAAAACATATAAAAACCCTAAAACCAATAGAAACTCTAAAACCAGTTAACCCCCTAAAATGATAAAATAAACTCTGAAAACTCGTAAACCCTAAAAAATACTCCAAAACTTATAAAACCCCTCAAAAAAACTCTAAATCCATAAAAACCCCTAGAACCCTCCAAAATCCAAAAAATCCCCAAAAATCCTTAAAAATAATAAAAATCAATAAAAATCCCAAAAATATAAAAAGCCTAAAACCCCAGAAAACCGCCCATAAAAACCTAAAATCCTAAAAACATTTAAACCCCCCTAAAAATGTTTAAATGCTAAAAACCATAAAACCCCCAAAACCCCTAAAAATACATAAAAATCCTAAAACCTAATAAAAATAGAAAATAAAGTCCCTAAAAACCCATAAAAATATAAAACCCTTATAATCCTGAAAAAAACCTATGAAAAAAATTAAGAACCTAAACACACTTAAAACACATAATAAACAAAAAAAACTCTGAAAACCTTAAAACTCTTTGAAATCTCTAAATATATTAAAACCCATTAAAATCCAAAAGGAGCTCTAAAAATCCCTAAAAACATAAAAAAACTAAAAACTGTGAAAACCCATAAGAAAACATTAAAAACCTAAAAACACATAAAACCCTTAAAACCTAAAAATGCTAAAAAACCCCAACATCACTAAAAACACTAAAAACCCATAAAAACCAATAAAACCAATAAAAATCACTAAAATATCAATAAAACATTTAAACACATACAAAATTTTAGAAACTCCAAAAAACATTAAAATCCTTTAAAAACTGCAAAAACCCAAAAAAACAAAAAAACATAAAACCCATAAAAATCAAAAACATCCCTAAACACCATAAAAACCCATTACATTAAAAAATCCATAAAAATCCTGAAAAATGTAAAAAATTAAATAAAACACCAAAAACCCTAGAAAACCCTTAAAAATATAAAAACACTTAAAACCCATAAAAGCATAAAAACGCTAAAAACCCGAAACATCCTTAAAACCCTAAAAACCATAAAAACCCATAAAAACCCCTAAAAATATAAAAACCAATAAAAACACTATAATCCCTTTAAACACATTAATATGTTAAAAAATATCAAACACCCCTTGAAAATCCGAAAAAAATAAAAACCCCAAAAAACAAAAGAAAACCCCAAAACCATAAAAACACTAAAATACTTAAAAATCCTTAGGAAGACCAAAAAATCCATAAAAATATAAAATATGGTAAAACCACTATAAAATATAAGAAAAATTGAAAAACATAAAGACTATTAAACCCTTACAAATCTAAAGAAAGCTAAAAACCGTAAAATTCCATAAAAAACAAAAAACCACAAAAATCCTAAAAACCTATAAAAATAACTAAAAACGTAAAAAAACCCTAGAAACACAGAACGAAACCTAAGAATACAATAAAAAAGTACTCATAAAACACCAAAAATCCGAAAAAATGATAAAAATCCTATAAATACCCTAAAAACCTGAAACCAATAAAAACCAAAGAGCCCCAAAAAACCTTAAAACCCCTAAAAACCCATAAATCTCCAAAACCCTAAATTCTTAAAATAATTAAAACCTTATAAAATCCCCATAAAAACTCTAGAAAACCATAATTACCTTAAAACCCCTAAAACCCTAAGATCCCTCAAAATCACTAAAAACCCTAAAAGCCCATAAAAATCCTAAAAATCGTGAAAAATTAGAAAAAAGTAATAATCACTAAAAACCATAAGAAAACATAAAAAAAATTAAAAACACTTAAAACCCATAAAAACATAAAACCCTAAAATCCGTAAAAATCCTAAAACCCATAAAAATCCTAAAAATAAATTTAAATCCCTAAAAATATAAAAAAACCTAAAAACCAAAAAATCACTAATATAACCTTAATATCATAAAAACTCCTAAAAATCGTAAAAATAAAAAAACTCTAAAAACCCTAAATACCCACAAAATCCCTAAAATTTCAAAAAACCCATAAAAATACCAAAAGCCGTAAAATTACATAAAAACCTAATAAATCATAAAAAACCAAAGAAAACAACAAAAACATTGTATATCATAAAACCCCTAAAATTTTAAAAACCTCTAATTCTCTTAAATACACTAAAAACCTTCAAAGACCTTAAAAACAAAAAAAATACTCAAAAAAATATATCCCTAAAGAAACTATAAAAACCATAAATCCCCTAAAACCCTCAAAGACCTAAAAAACCCTAAATTCCCTAAAAACCATATAAATAATAAAAACCCCCAAAAATTACTAAAAAACCTAAAACCCCTAAAAATTTATAATAAAACTTTAAAATCTATAAAAATATAAAATTTCTAAAACCCTAAAAACCACTAAAACCAAAAAAAATTGTAAAAAACTCTAAAACCATTAAACTAATAAAAACCTCAAAACCCCAAGAACACATAAAAACCCTAAAATCCCATTAAAAACTATAAATATTTTTGAAAACCCTAAAAACATAAAAAATTATAAAAACATTAAAAATCCTAAAACACTCAAAAAAACACTAAAATTCAAGAAACCATTAAATTTTTAAAAATCCTAAAAACCATAATAAAACAAAAAATTCCTAAAAACTCTAGAAACAATAAAATTCTGTGAAATCCTTAAAAATCCATAAAAAAATAAAAACACATAAACCCTTAAAACCCCAAAATCATTAAAAACCTAAAAACCCATAAAAATGCCAAAAAAATACAAAAACAATAAACAAAATATAAATCCTCTGAAAACATCAAAAAATCATAAGGATACCATAAAATTATAAAAATAATTAAAACACCTAAAATAATACAAACTCAATAAACACCTCAGGTGACCCTAAAAGCACTAAAAACCCATAAGTCAAAAAAAAACAAAAATGCATAAAAAATCCAGAAAACCCATAAAAACCATAGAAACACTAAAAAATCTAAAATCCCTTAAAACAACTAAACATGTTAAAAATAGAAATAATTGTTAAAAATTTAAGACTAAAAAAACCTAAAACCACAAAAAACCATAAAAACATAAAAAACACAAAACCCCTTATAGGGTCTTGAAAATTATGCAAAGGAAATTCTACCCAATTACCCCAAAGAATTAGAGGGAAGAATGTAGAAAACTCAAAGTATGCACAATGCTGAACCGGTCCGCAGACCATACAAAATGATGACACCACGTGGCCAATTCCACAAAGCACCCCCTCCACGGAATATTATCGTTCACGGAATGGAGGTGGAGATCCTCCGCGGGTGTAAAACAGGACGGGCGCTGAACTGGTCCACCGTCACGAACCGCCCGAGCTGCGGACCACCTCAACCGGCCTAGTCCGCATCCTCTGTCGTTCATAGAATGGAGGCATTGCCCTCCGTAGCCACGAAGCACTCCCCGAGCTCGTTTAGTTCATGGGGGAAGATGCGCTCGATGAACCCGTGAATTAAGGATTGACCAAGTCATCCATGAAATGGGTCCTCGATCATGGGCCTCCGGAAAAGGTGTCACTTGATCAAATATAAATTCTTTTCCCCACTCTATAAAAGGGGGATCGAGGGGGAAGAGTGAGGGGGGATTCAGAGACGGGAGGAGACCAATCAGATTTGGGTGGAAGGATTTCGAAGGATGTACTTAGGATTTCACAAACTGCGAAGTTCCGGTCCGCAAACCAAAGCAGGTAGAATGCTAGAAGCAAACTAATAAGGAAACGAAAATGCATAATAACATGGTGAGCCGAAAACTTAAAATAACAAAGAAACTAAGACCGTGAACCATGGAACCTCTGCAGATGCACTCCCCGCGGACCATGGAGCTTATGCCTCTTTTCTGATCTGCTGCACCACGTAGCACCCTCCTAGGGGGGTGAAGCCCCAACCGAGGAACCCCTGATCGGTGCTGCACTTGGCTGTCGCTTCTCGCATGGAACCCTCTGCACACCACCCTCATACACGGATCAAACCTGAAGCCCTGAACTACCCTGGTTCGCAGGATGCTCACCATTCCACGAACCACCCTGGTTCAAGGGATTCCCATCAGTCCGTGGACCACCCTGGTTCGCGGACAACCTCTCCAGCCGAGTAACACCTTCCTACACGAAGGGTTCCACCACCTTTAGCCTGGTGTGGCCCGCCAAATCCGTTGGAGTTCCCGTTCCCCGAGCCAGATAAAATCCTTCCAATCCAGCCTGATCCTCTGCGACTCCTTCATTGGCCCACTCATCATCCATGAGCCGAGGCCTCCACCAGAGCCACCAGACCCGTGTCATGTAACCTTCAGGCGCATCAGCATGTCGTTCTGAGTTAACATACCCACGGTAAGCAGGGGTGAAGGGTTTCTGTGACCCTTGAGAGGATTTCTAAAGCATTCTTGGGTTCACAATCCCACAGTAATGTGGAGTCTGAGCTCGAGAGTCCCCTTTCCTCCCCTCCACTTTCATGGGGCCAGGGCACTTTTCTCTTTTTTGGGAGTGGTAAAATACACATCAGAAGGAAGCCCCCATGCACTTCCATAATTCCCCTAGGAACAAGGAAGGTGACTGGTGCATTATCACCTATTTCCCTCTCCCTCTGCGCTTTGTCTCCATGGGCATCCATCTAAGAGTAAGCCCCGACCTTGTGGGCCTCCCTATGCGTAAGCCCCACTCCATTTCCCACGGACGTACCCTTCACAAAGTGAGCATCTGGTCCTTACTGCCTATTGTTTCTCACACCGAACATGACTCACGTGGGATTAGAGTAAGCATTGACCATGACATCCTCTTATGGGCCTCCCCAGAATGTAAGCCCCAATCCAGATCATGGGCCTCCCCATAGTGTAATCCCCAATCCACATCATGGGCCTCCCCAGAGTGTATGCCAGAATCCACATCAGGGCCTCCCCAGAGTTTAAGCCCCAATCCACATCATGGGCCTCCCCAAGTGTAAGCCCCAATCCACAACATGGGCCTCCATGGAGTTTATGCCTCAATTCACATCATGGGCCTCCCCAGAGTGTAACCCCCAATCCAAACCTTGGGCCACCCAGAGTGTAACCCCCAATCCACACCATGGGCCTCCTTAGAGTGTAACCCCCAATCCACACCATGGTCCTCCTCAGAGTGTAAGCCCCAATCCATTGTGAACTATGAGGACTTTGATCCATGTTAAGGCGTGGTACGTAGGAAGCCTCTCCGAGGTTCAAGCCCAATCACTATTGGACCCCCGGGTCCACCTTTACGTCGGTTCACCAACACCCCAATTCGAACTACATGGACTTTGATCTCTATTTACTAGGCAGGGTATGTAGGAAGCCTCCCCGAGTTTCAATCCCAACATCCAGTTGATCCGACTATCTTCACATCAGTTCATCGCACCAACCCTGGGCAGTCTAGAGTGTAAGACCCATACCAAAAAGAACTATGTGGATTTTGACTCCTCTAATGAGGATACATAAGAAGCCCTTATCATGGGTTCAATCTAGATGCCTGAGACATTATCTGTCCCCCTGGATGACAATAAACTCCAGATCACCCAGTCATGAGGCTTTAAAACAACACCGTTTCAATGGGTCCAAATTATTCAGAGTCATTAATCCAATGCAGGATGGTAAACCTCCAACCTAAATGATTCTGAACCCCTACATCCAGCTGACCATTGCCAACGAGGAGTAATTCGTGGATACTATGCTTGGGTATAAACCAATGATTCAAAAACATATGAATACGTCTTAAATCTATAAGAGAGTCCCGGAACAGGCAATAATCCCCCCCAAAAGGGTGTGATGAGCCCGAATTCCCATCCTCTCGACCAATATGAGTTCTTAAGTGTCGCTGGCCAAATCGCCCAGCGAACGCCTGCCTTTGGAAAGCAGGTCCACGCCTCATCGGATATAGAACCGTTGAGCGTTTCGAGACCGACCCAGAACAAAAATGGTGAAATCGACGTGAATCATTAACCAAGAATGACATATTTAACCTAATCCCACCCTTTTCCCCCATTATATGCTCACAAAGAGGGCCAAGAAAGGTCATTAATTATGCACGGGATCATGAGATGCTGCTTTGATGGGTTTGTTGTTTGTACTTGTTAAAATGATCTACAGGTACCACACAAAACTCCCTTCGATCCAATGGCATCCTGAAGGAACTCACAAGCATGTCCTTCCAACTACACAATGACAAGACTTCATCACCAACGGAGGACCCTGTCACCTACCCAACGTCTTCAACGCTGGGTCTCAGACGCGTTAATCCAAGAGTACCATGTGAACGGTACTCTCCCGACGGTGGAGGCGGCCATGCACACCCTCCAATCCGCCCGGACTTGTCGGTGCCCCACCCAGCAGCGGCCAAAAAGGTAGATCCAGAAAGCCCCTATTGCTATCTTCAACCGTTTCGGGAGTCTATCCCCGGAACACGACAATGCGTACCTCCCTTAACTTAGGGAGGTAGATGAGGTTGACCCTGAGGACCTCATCCCCGGTGAACGGGGGTTCTTCTCATAGGCCCCCACTGGAAGACATCATCATGGTCACGCCGCGACTCAACATCCTCATGCTATAGAGGATGTAGCCCCGAGAATTCAAGCCCACACTCCCTGAGCTCCAGCCCCTCGGACCGCCCGACGAGGGAGGAAAACTTACAACCGGGGGCCGGTCATCACCCTTTTCCTTGAGGAAGAGCTCTGCTTTCTAGTCATGGAGACGCATCACGAACAAGCACATACACCTGTTTGCTCCTCCAAAGACCGCCATACAGATATGGCAGCATCATACGAGCAGGAGCGCATCCCCGTCGAGCTCCGTCAAGCTCGTCGCTCACGTAGGATGACACCTACCCGGCATGCACCTCTCCCTGCCCAGGGTCATGAAGCCCACCAACCCGATGTGGTGGAAACACAGCGCCTACACGACCAGCTCCTAGAAGATGCTCTTGATTCTTACCATCCCGATATGGTGGCGATCAATAAATCCCTCCATCCAGATGTGGCGGAAATTAATTGGCACGAACATATCCCTGCCAATAAAGGCCACCGACTTGATATAGGAAACCAACATATGCAGGGCCAGCTCCCTACGGATACCAGTAAAGTCCGCCATCTCGATATGGTGGCAAACATAGAGATAAACTAGGATATCCTGGCCTAGAGGCAGATTTGTTCACCTGCCCCGACACAGGAGAATTGTCAGTACAGACTGACAACCGGAGGACCAGAGCAAGATATTCCTACTCCGATACTGGAATGGGCCTTCATACCCATTGCAGCCAAAGATGTCTCTCTGCATATCCTGGCCATGATGGAGGAGTAGGTATCGATCCCAGATCATATCTTGAAGACTATCCAGAATGTAATTGCATCAGCGCAACAGCAAGGACTCAGGCCCGTGAACCTATCTCCCCAATTGAGGTGACTCATCTAAGAGACGAGATAGCCTCCTTGGAGTAGATCTGCATCCATGCTTCTACCCAGGAGGGCCACCGGCTATATTCCGCGATGCAAGGGAAACTGGATGGAGCAGCTTCACTCGTTCCAACTGGGGGACACACATCCATCACGGTGGACACTCCAGGATATGCATATATCTCTGTTAAAAGTCAATATGTTCATCATCATATCCTGGAAGCATCACGGGACCCAATTAGACAGGGACCCAAAGGTGAAGGTTGTTGTCAAGAGTATACGGTCCCCGCTGCCCGCAAGAAAGCTCCCCGAACGCACCGAAGGCAACTGGAAAATAAAGAGGGAGTTCATGACTCTGCTCTGCTGGAAGTTGGGGTTCCCGATGCCGCTAAGTGCATATTGAAGGATCATAAACACCTAAAACGCTTAAAACACTTAAAAATGAAAAAACCTATGAACCTTAAATGACCCTAGAAACCCTAAAACTCCTCAAAACAAAAAAATACCCCTAAAAACCTTTAAAAACACCTCAAACCCATAGAAACCCAATAAAAACTCAAAATCCTTTTAACCCCTAAAAATTTCCAAAAAATCCCAAAAACCATAAAACCCCTAAAAACTAAAAAAACCAAAAAAAACATAAAACCCCTTAAAATATAAATATCATCAAAACCCTCAAAACCCCTAAAAACTTTAAAAACATTAAAAATACTAAAAAGCCCAAAAAATCCCTAAAAACATAAAAAAACCCATAAAACCAACAAAAACACTAAGAAAACTATTAAACCATTAAAAACATAAAACCCCTAGAAACCTAAAAATTTATGAAAACCCTAAAAAACATAAAAAAACCTTACAACTCCCCAAAATCAATAAAACATTAAAAATCCAAAAAATTCCCTAAAAATCCCTAAAAATGTAAAAAACCCTAAAAACCATGATAATCCAAAAGAAAAACATAAAAATCTAAAAAAATATAAAACCCTTAAAAACATAAAAAACACCGAAAACCCAAAAAAACCTAAAATATGCTAAGAATCACTAAATACTAAAAAAAACAGTTAAAAGGATTAAAACCCTCAAAACTTATAATCAACATAAAAAACTAAAAATCCCTAAAAACCCTAAAAGACAAAAAAAATCATTAAAATCCTTAAAAATAACTAAAACATAAAAAATATAAAAATAAGGAAAATACCCAAAAATTATAAAAAACATTAAAACCCTCTAAAAACAAAAAAAATTATGTAAACCCCTAAATGTAAAAAAAACTAAAAAAACAATAAAAACCCTAAAAAACTTAGAAAAACACTAAAACTCAAAAAAAAAAACAGAAAAAAACCTAAAAACCCTTATACCCATCAAAATCCGTAAAACCCCTAAAAACCATAAAACAATAAAAACCCTAATTATCTCAATAAAATAGAAAAACCCCTAATTCACATGAAACCCCTAAGAAAAAATTAAAAACAAAATAAACACATAAACCCTTATAAAACCTAAAAAAGTTAAAGACCCTAAAAACCCTGAAAATCCCTAAATCCCTAACAATCCATAAATATTCCTAAAATCCATAAAAATCCAAAAAAACAAAAAAAAAAGATAAACCTTGAAAACCCTAGTAAAACCAAAAAAAATCCTAGAAAAATATAAATATTTAAAAACTAATAAAAAATATAAAACCCTAAATATACCATAAAAACCACAAAACCCCTAAAAACCATAAAAACACCAAAAAATTAAATTACCCTAAAAAATAGCAACCATAAATACAAATAAAATATTAAATTAACTTTTATCCCCTAAAAAAATAATAAAATATAAAAACCCATAAAACCCAAAAAAACTCAATAAAAACACCTAAAACTCTTAAAACACATAAAAACCCTAAACCCCTAAAGACTACAGTAACCCTAAATATCCCTAAAACCATAAAAACCTAAAAATCAATAAAAATAACTAAAAATGTTAAAAAAATAAAAATTTACGAAAAATAGTAAAGTAAATTTAATACCTAAAACTGCTTAAAACCCCTAAAAACATAAAAAATGATAAAAACCCCTAAAACCCTAAAAAAACTAAAAACCATCAAAATACCTAAAAACTCTAAAAATACATAAAAAGACCATAAAATCCCTAAAACCCCAAAAATTTTAAAAACCCTATGGAAACACCTAATAAAAACTTAAAAATAAAAAAACACTTAAAAAGCCTAAAAATGTAAAAAATGATAGAAGCCTAAAAACCCCTAAAAAGAGCCTAAAACTCTAGAAGGTCGAAAAATACCTCTAAAGACCATAAAACATCAAAACCCATAAATCCTTTAAAGAACCACTAAAAACTCTTTAAAACACATCAAACATATAAAATGATAAAAAACTCTAATAAAATTATAACAGTAAAAACTCACAAAAGCCCTAAAACCCCAAAAAGTATCATAAAACCCTTAAAACCCCAAAACCCATCAAAACCCATAAAAAAACCCCATAAAATCCTAAAAAACTCAATACAAATATGTAAAAACACAAGAAACCTTAAAACTCGTTAAAACCCTAAGAAACCCATAAAATCCTGAAAACAGATAAAACACCTAATGTACTAAAAATGCTAAAAACCCTAAATTATCTAAAAACCATAAAAACCATAAAACCCCTAAAAACCTAAAAACCCCTAAAACCCATGAAAACCCTACAAACCACTAAAAACTATAAAAAACCCTCTAAACCCTTAAAAATGTTCAAAATCTCTAAAAAACCATTACAAACATAAAATAAAAAAAACACCCAAAAATCCAAAAAAACATAAAAACACTAAAATACATAAAAAAAATCCAAAAAATCCAAAAAATCTTAAAAACACCAAAAAATGTAAAAGGCCATAAGTAAACCCTAAAAACCTAAGAACACATAAATCCCCTAAAAATCTGAAAAACATTAAAAATCCATAAATACCCTAAAATACCTAAAACCCTAACACCCAAAAAAATGATGAAACCCAAAAAAACATTAAAAACCCAAAAAACCCAAAAAAACTAAAAATATATTAACAACTCTAAAACCTTTTAAATCCATAAAATCATTAAAAACTCTAAAAAACCCAAAAAATCATAAAAACTCAAAACATACCATAAGACCCAAAAAACCCTGAATATTTCCTAAAACCCATAAAATCACAAAAAATACTTAAAAATATCTAAAAATGTAAAAACACCTAAACAACTTGAAAATCCTAATAAAAACATAAAAAATTAAAAAAACCTCAAAACCCATAAAAACCTAAAAACGCTAAAAACCATAAAAATGTAAAAAAAAATTTAAATTCCCAAAACCATAAAAACCATAAAAATCCAAAAAAATCATTAAAATGTAAAAGAATGTATAAAATCACAAAGAACCATGAAAACCCTAATAAAATCATAAGAACCAGAAGACATAAAACCCCTAAAATCATAAAAACACTAAATACCCTAAAAGACATTAAAAACCCAAAACATCCATAAAAACTATAAAAACCCAAGAATCGCATAAAATAATAAAAAACTATAAAAAACAAAAATCCAATAATATTTTGAAAATCATTAATACCCTGAAAACATCTAAGAAAACCATAAAAACCTTAAAATTCATAAAACACCTAAAATCCAAAAATGAATTTAATCCCCTAAAAGCTCTTAAAAAGACAATAAAGTACCTAAAGACCATGGAAAACCATAAAAACAATAAAAACCATAAAACCTCAAAATACTATAAAAACCTCTAAAACCCCAAAAACATTAATAAACAATATTACACCTTAAAACACCTAAAATTAAAAAACAATAAAAACCCTAAAAACCATAAAAACAATAAAAACCCTCATAATCTGTAAAAATGGAGAAAACCATATAAATAATATAAAACAACCAAAACACTCAAAAGGTAAAAAATATTTTCTCCCCATAAAAACATAAGAAAACCTTAAAAACGTAAAAATAGAAAAAAAAACATAAAAAACCTAAAAACACTAAAAACCATTAAAACCATAAAACCCTAAAAACAGTAAAACCACGCAAACCCAATAAAACCCATAAAACACTAAAAATATTAAAAAGGACCTTAAAATCAATAAAAAAGTAAAATTCACAAACAGACACTGAAAACCCCTAATGAAATCACAAAAACCTAAAAACACATAAAACCAATAGAAACATAAAATTTCGAAAAACCATAAAACCTATAAAAACCTTAAAACCCCTAAAAGCCATTAAAACCCTAAAACCCCAAAGAAAACCCTAAAACCCATTAAAACTCTAAAATCCATTAAATCTATATAAATGTTAAAATACTGTAAACATTTAAAGAATAAATAAAAATGAAAAATCCCCAAAAAACCAAAAAGCGCTATAAACCAAAAGCTCTCAAAATCATGAAAAACCATAAAATCCCATAAAAATACTAAAAATACTATATAAAACCATAAAAAGTTAAATGTAAAACACTAATAACCCCTAAGAAATCCTTAAAAATAAAAATAACTTAAATCCCTTAAAAACATAAAAACTCTAAAACCCCTAAAAACAATAAAACCCTCTAAATCCCTAAAAACCCAAAAAAACCAAAAAACCCATGAAAACCTAGAAAAGACTAAAAATCCCTAAAAATGACAAATACCATAAAAACCCTATAAACCCTTAGGAAAACCATAAATATCTAAAAAAAATTAAAACCCCCATAAACTATAAAATGCTAAAAACCCTAAAAAGATCCTAAAACCATAAAAACCCATAAAAACCGTAAAGACCCCAAATAACCCATAAAACCCCTAATAATACAAAAAAACCTAAAAACCCTCTAATCCCCTATAATGTTAAAAAACTCTACAAAAACATTAAAATCGAAATAACTCCAATGAAACCCCTAAAAACCCAAAAAAACCAAAAAAAAACAAAAAACCCTAAAAATGATTAAAATCCTAAAAAATGAAAAAAAACCCATAATAAACTATAAAAACACTAATAACCTTAAAGACCATAAAACCACTAAAAACTTTAAAAATCCTCAAACCCCAAAAATCCAAAAAAATCTGAAATCCCCAAATAAGTAAATAAAAACCTAAATTTACTTAAAACACTAGGAACCCTTTAAACCCTCAAAAACCATAAAGAACTCGAAAAACATTTAAAACACTAATTTACTAACAAAACCCTGAAAATCACCAAAAAATAAAAAAACCCAAAAAAACCTTAAAATCACTCAGAATCTATAAAAAAACTAAAGCCTATAAATATACTAAAAACCATAAAAATTACTAAAATAAAAAAATCCAAAAAACCCCGAAGAACCCTAAGAAAACTTTAAAAAACTGAAATCACATAAAACCCTAGAAAACCAAAAAAAGGCTAAAAACACTAAAAACCTAATAACCACTAAAAACACTAAAAACCCTTTAAACCACTAAAAATGTTAAAAAATTATAAAAACATTCTAAACACCTAAAAACATAAACCTCCCTAAAATCCCGGGAAAAAATGTTGAAACCATGAAAAAATTAAAACATAAAAACATCAATAGTCTAAAAACCATAAAAAATCCAAAAAATCCCAAAAAACATAAAAAACACTAAAACCCCTAAAGAACCCTAACAGACATTAAAAATTTAAGAATAGATAAAACCCCTAAAACCCTAAAAAATTCTAAATCCCTTAAAATACCCTTTAAACCCAAAAAATCCCCAAAATACATATAAACACAAAAATTCGAAAAAAATCTAAAAAATCAATAAAAATGTAAAAATCCATATAATTCCTGAAAACCCCTAATAAAACATTAAAAATCGAAAAACACATAAAATCCCCAAAACCACAAAAAATCTAAAAACCATACAAACTATAAAAACCCTTAAACCCCATAAAACCTATAAAACTATAAAACCATAAAACCCATCAAAAAAATTTAAAACCAAAAAAATAAATTCCTTGTAAACCCCTAGGAAAATTAAAAAATCCATAAAAATCATACAACAACTAAAAGTTTAGAAAACCCCTAAAAACAAAAAAACACATAAAAACATTCAAACCCCTAAAAAACATCATAAATCCTTATAATCATAAATAATATTAAAACACCTAAAAACCTATAATCAGAAAAACATTAACAAGATCCTAAAATCCCTAAAATCCCTAAAATCCCTGAATAACCATAAAAACCCCTAAAAACCTTAAAACCCCAAAAACCCATAAAATACATTAAAACCATTAAGAACACTTAAAACAAAAAAATATATAAAAACTAGTAAAATCATAAAAACTCAAAAACCATAAAAACCAAAAAAACCAAAATAAACCCTAAAAACAAATAAAATCCTTAAAAATCTCTAAAAGCCAAAAAAATCATAAAAATCCTCCAAAATAAAAAAAAATAAAGAGAAATAAAAAAAACCCAAAAAACCCTGAAAACTCTAATGAAAAACTTAGGAAGATAAAAACACATTAAAAACAAAAAAACATAAAAAAATAAAAAAAACCAAAAAAACAAGCTTAAAATGCCTAAAATCCCCTAAAACCCTCAAAATGCTAAAAACCATAAAATTCTAAAAGGCTGAAAATATGTAAAAATATAAAAACCCTAAAAACATTGAAAACCCATAAGAAAAGATTTTATACCTAAAAAAAATTAAAACCACTTAGAATCCTAAGAATGCGAAAAACCCTAAAAACACAAAAAAGTCATAAAAACCCCTAAAACAATAAAAACCACCAATAAACATTAAAAATTATAAAAGCTATAAAAACACTAAAATACCACTAAAACAATGAAAAACCATTAATCCCCTAAAAATGATAAATAACTCTACAAAAATTAAAACCCTAAAAATATAAAAACATAGAAAAAACCAGAAAACCCTAAAAACACTAAGAAACCCAAAAAAGCTAAAAAGAACTAAAAATCACAAAACAATACATAAAAACCCTATAAACCCTAAAACCCTTGAAAACCACTAATAATTCCTTAAAACCATACAAACACGTGAAACCTCTAAAAAACTAATCAAGCACTAAAAACCCTAAAAATCCCAAAAAATCATAAAAACCCATAAATATCCTAAAAAACCCCTAAAAATTTTAAAAATATAAAAACCCGTAAAACCCATGAAAACACTATGAAATCCATAAAATCCTAAAAAAATATAAAACCCCTAAAAAACTCAAAACTCTAAAAAGATAAAAGTCATAACAATCCAATAAAAATAATCAGAACCCCTAAAATTGATAAAAACACACAAAAAAACATTTTAAACCCCAAAACATCCAAATAACCCTTAAACCACCAAAAAACTATAAATTCCCTTTAATCCCATAAAAATGTTAACAACTCTAAAAACCCAAGAAATGATAAAAAAACTCTGAAAAAACTCTAAAAACCAAAATCAAGAAAAACCCTATAACCAAAAAAAACCTAAAGCCCCAAAAAATCCCTAAAAGACCTAAAAACTCTAAAAACCCTTAAAATAATAAAAATAACTAAAAATCCCTAAAATCATAAAAAACCCAAAACTCCATGAAAAATCCAAAGAAATACTTAAAAATATAAATGCAATTAAAACCCCTAAAAACCTAAAAAATTCTAAAAACCCTAAAAACACTACAACCCCTCTAAATTCCTAAAAACAATAAAAATCGTAAAAATCCAAAAATCAATAAAAACAGAAGAAACCCTAAAAACCTACCCGTGAGATAAATTTAAAACTGAAAAACACTTAAAACCCCTAAAAACTCTAAAAACACAAAAACCCTGAAAACACCCAAAAACCATAAAACCATAAAACCCCTAAAAACAATAGAAACACTTAAAAAACCGTAAAACCCTATAAAACCCTAGAACCACTAAAAAAATCTAAAAACCCTTTAGACACCTAAAAATTGAAAAAAACATAAAAAGCATTAATCCCCTAAAAACTCATAAAAATACATAAATTCGAATGAAACCAAAAAACCCAAAAACCCCCAAAAAAAACTAAAAAACACTTCAAAATACCTAAAATAACCAAAAAATCCATAAAAAGATAAAAATACATAATAATTTATAATTATGTAGAAAACTCTATAAATCCCAAAAAACCCCTTAAGAAAAACATAAAAACCTAAAAACAATGACCCCCCCCCCCCCCGACATAAAAATGTTAAAAACCCTAAAAAGACTATCGACCCAAAAATACCTAAGAACACAAAAAACCAATTAAATTCAAAAAAATCCAAATGAATCACTAAATACATAAAAATCAAATAAACCTTGAAAAACCTAAGAAAAAAATAAAAACATAAAAAACCTAAAACCAAAATACCCCTTAATATCCTTAAATCTTTAAAAAACTAATAAAAAATCTAAAATAACTAAAAACTCTAAAACCCTTTTAAACCCCTAAAAACATTTAAAATCTTAAAAAACCTTAAAAACTAAAAAAACCCTAAAAACCAAACAACCCCAAAATCCTTAAAAATACCTAAAAACCCTGAAACCCATAAAATCCTAAAAATCACTAAAAATTTTAAAAACACTAAAACCCCTAAGATAACCTTCTAAATCTAAAAACACTTCAAAAACCTAAAAAATTTAATTAGACTAAAATTCATAAAAACCCAAAAAACTTTAGAACCCATAAAAATCCAAAAAAACACAAAAACCATAAAAATCAAAAAAAATCCTAAAAATCCCTAAAAATGTAGAAACAATTAAAAACAAAAAAAAACCATGAAAACTATAAATATATTAAAAACATAAAACCCCTAAAAACACTAAAAATCCGAAACCCCTAAATCTTCTAAACCCCCGCCCCTAAATCCTTAAAACCAAGAAAACCGATAAAAATCCTAAGAAATACCAAATAACACCTAAAAATGAAAAAACCAAAAAAAGACTGAAAAACAATAAAACCCCCCTTAAACCCCTAAAAAGACTTAATATCCCTAAAAACCAAAGAACCCTAAAACCCCTAAAATCCATAAAAGATCGTAAAAACCCTAAAACCCCTATGAACCATAAAACCCCTAAAACCCCATAAAAACCATAAAACCACTAAAAACCCTAAGAATACATTAAACTCTAAAAAACCATAAAAACTATACAAAACCTAAAAACACTAAAAAATATAAAAAACACTAAACCCCCTTAAAAATACCAAAAAACCCCTAAAGACCCTAAAACCAAAGAAAGTCTCTAAAAACATTAAAATACCTTAAAAATCCTATATATTCCCTAAAAATCCCAAAAACATAAAAACCATAAAAAGCATAAGAAACTCTAAAAATCCCAAAACACTTAAAATACCTATAAACAAAAAAAAAACACTCAATCCACTTAAATACCTGAAAAACGTAAAAACCTTCAAAATCCATAAAATTCCAAAATAAAAAATAAAAAACTGATAAAATCATTAAAAACCCCTAAGAACATAAAAACCCCTGAAACACTAGAAACCCACTAAGAATACCTAAAAAACATTAAAACACATAATACCACTAAAACCTAAAAAATAGTAAAAAACATAAAATACCCTAAAAAGTAAAATACCCTAAATGTCCTAAATACCCTTAAACCGCATCAAAATCCATAAATATCCTAAAAACCAGAAAAACCCTAAAAAGATAAAAAAATCTCAAAAGATGTAAAAAACAAAAAACCCTGAAAAGCCAAAATAATACCCAAAAACCAAAAATCACTTAAAACCCCTGAAATCCTAAAACACTAAAAACCAAAAAATTCCCTAAACCCCTTATAACTATAGAAACAACTTATGATCTTAAAACCCTCAAACAACCCCTTCAATGCTTAAAACCCCTAAAAACCAATAAAAACCAAAAAATCGACTAAAAACTCTAAAAATCATTTAAACCCCTAAAAAGTTAAAAAAAATAAATAAAACTATAAAACCCAAAAAAAATCAAAAAATAACTAAACCCTAAAAACATAAATACCCTAAAACCCTAAAAACGCGAATAGCCCTCAAAATCCATAATACCCATAAAACCCCATAAAAATTATAAAGAGTCCTTAAAAATGATAATAATGTTTTAAAACCATAAAAACATAAAAACCTAGAATAGATCCTTATAAACCAAAAAACAATTAAAACCCCTAAAACCCAAAAAATTCTAAAACCCTTAATGCCCTAAAACACTAAAAACCCTTAAAAATCCAAAACCCATAAAAAACATAAAAAACATAAAAAAACCCGTAAAATCCAAAATAACAAAAAATCTCAAAAAAACCCTAAAACCCCTAAGGAAACCATAAAAACCTAAATTCACATTAAACACCTAAAACCCTAAAAATTGATAAAACCGCTCAAAACCCTAAAAACCCTAAAACCCTAAAATCTCTAAGAAATATAAAAAAAACCTAAAAACCCTTTAAACCCCTAAAATCCTAAAAATTCTATAAACTCTAAAACTTTAATAATACCGAGAAACCAATAAAATCCTTTAAAAATTATAAAAACCCTAAAACCATATAAGTCACTAAAATCCAATAAAATCTATAAAAACCCTTTAAACCTCTAAAATGTTAGAAAAAATTGACAACCCATAAAACCCCTAAAAACAGAACATACACTAAACCCCAAAATACCATAAAATCCGTAAACACCCTTAAAATCCTCAAAATCCCTAAAAAACATAGAAATCAATAAAGAACCAAAAAATCCCAAAATACTTAAAAATGTAAAAAACATAAAAAACCATAAAAACCCTAGGAAAACCATAAAAAACTCAAAATACTAAAATCCCATAAAATCCAAACAATTATAAAACCCCTAAAACCCCAAACCCTTTAAAAATAATAAAAACATAAAAATCCCAAAAACACTGAAAAATCATAAAAATAGTACAAAATTTACTAAAAATATATAAAAACATGAAACCCCTACAACCCGTAAAACCCCTAAGAAAACCCTAAATACCTAAAACCCCAAAAAAATAGAAAAAAAACTAAAAATTGTAAAAATACTAAAAGATCCTAAAAACCCTAAAATCTATAAAAACCCCTAAAATCTATCAAACCCAAAAAACCCATATAACCCTAAAGCCCCACTAAAAACTCTAAAACACATTAAATTCATATAAACATAAAAAATCTCTAAAATTATTAAAAACACTAAAAAATCAAAAAACTCAAAAAACCCAAGAAACACAAAAACCCAAAAAAACCCTAAAACCCTAAAACCCCTAAAAATCCTAAGAAACCATAAAATACTAAAAAAATCCCTAAAACCCTAAAATTTTAAAAACCCTGAAAACTTGTAAGAAAACCTTAAAAACCAAAACACTGTTAAAAATCCAAAAACATAATAATGGTAAAAAACACTAAAACCCTAAAAAAGAACCCTAAAAACCTAAATATCCCTACAAACCCTAAAAAAATAAAAAACATAAAAAACATAAAATCTCTAAAAATGTGGAAAAACCTAAAATTCAGACACACACTAAGAAAACCATAAATACCTAAAAACACTTAAATCCCTTAAAAGCTAAATAATAATAAATCCCCTAAAATCTCTAAAAACACTAAAAACCCTCGAAATCCCTCAAATACCTAGAAATCATAAAAATTATAAATCCATAAAAATCCATAAAAACCTAAAAACCTATAAATCCCAAAAAACCCATAATAAAAATATGAAACCCAAACAACACCTAAAATCTATTAAAACCTAAAAACACTAAATTCCATAAATAGCACTAAAACCCGCAAAAATATAAAAAATCCGAAAAACCCCTAAAAACTGAAAAAAAACCAGAAGAACCATAAAAATTTATAAAAACCATTAATCCTTTAAAATAACTAAAAACCCTAAAACCATTAAAATATTAAAAAATATAAAACCCTTTAAAACCCGTAAAAACTCAAAGAACCATAAAATCCCAAAAAACCCAAAATAAATCATAAAAACCCTAAGTACCATAACCCCCCCAATCATTAAAATCCATAAAAACTAATAAAATTATAAAAACTCTCTAAACATCCATAAATATATAAAAACTCCTAAAAACACTGAAAACCCCATAAAACCCAAAAAAACATCAAAATACCAACAAAAATAAAAAAATAAAAAATCTCTAAAAAAAACATTTGGTTTGTAGCATTGTTTGACACTGATTACGAGATATTTGAAGTGGCGTCCACTAGAGGATGTTTGTGAAAGGTATGTTTTTTAGAATTGGGATCTACATGAAAATTAAGTGGTGGTTCTCATTGATAGTGATTATATCCTCATTCAGTTCATAGATATGGAGAATCTGGTTCTTGATTGGTCTACAACACCTTAAAGTCGCAAGGGTTCATGCTTCTCCCTCTTTTGGTGGAGTTCTTACCTGAATATGAACCGTGACTCCCAAGTTTTTGTGACTTGGGTAAGATTTCCAAAACATATCCTCTTTTTTCAAAATATATCTACTATTTCAATGTTAGGGAATCTTGTGGGAAAGTTTTTATGTGTGGATATCTAGACTCGGGCACTCTCTCACCCCGTTGCCCTGAGGTATTTTGTCGATGTTTATTCTTCTAGGGAAACAATGGATTTTGTGTGGATTACTATGGGTGAGGATATCTGTTCGTTGCAACCAGTGGGTTTTGAGTCATGGGTGGAATTCTATTCTTCTTGTTAGAAATTTGGGCATATTGATCAATATTACGGATGCGGTGCCAAGGATATGAGTGCTGTGAATCTGACTCAGACTGGGTCTACTAAAGGCATCTAGAATGTGGTGGAGGTGCAGGAGGTCATGGGAGTAACCTAGATTCTATCCACCCAGCCAATGGTTTCTATATTTTTTGAGTGGATAAAATCAGATTTGAAAGTTGGGTGGGATGAAGAGGTGAAATTGGCGGCTTTATGTGGCATGGGCCTGCAATTAGATAGGAATCGTTGTGGAGAGGGAAGGGATACTACAGAGGTGATTCACAATGATGAAGGTGTGGCTATGATAAATAGTAGCAGGCATACTAGAAGTAGTTATTTTAAAGGGGGGAATGAGTAGAGGAATGTGCCTGAGTGGGGGGGGGGGCTTGGCTGGGTTCGAGCACAATGATAGCCCCCTAAAGAATCCATCGGGCTATGATATAGTGGTCGGGAGAAAATGCAGTGGGAAGGCTAGTAGAAATATGTTTCTGGATATAGAGAGTGTCACTCTAAGCAATGGGTTTGAGGTTTTGGAATCTTTTGAGTCGGCTAGTGGTGAAGTTGTGTAGGGGGTGTCAAAGCAAGGGGAGGTGGCTAAGTAGGAGGAGGTGGCATGGAATGTGAAGGAGCTAATTATGATTGGGTAGGATCTCATTATAGTTGGGAATTAGACCTTGGGAATGGATGAGGGACCCCCTAGTTGGATTATGGATGAACCTTTGGTGCTAACCCCCAGGTGTGGTGAAATTGGGAGGGCTAGCCTGGGGGTTTTTCTAGTGATTCAGGTTGAATATCTCGGCACCGATCATGCTGTGGACATGGCTAGACATATACTGTAGGAGATTGATGAAAACAATGGTGAAGGAGGTATAGCCTCGAAAATTCAACTGGCCATGGTGGTGCATGAAGCCTCATCTGGTGAGGACCACTGTGTGGTCCTGCATGACATGGTGGTTGTGGAACAGCCAAGGGTCTGCATAACGGATGAGGCTAAAATGATAGGGGAGTTGTTTTTGTTGAAGATGAACGTAGGATAAATGAAAATATGGAATTGTTTAGGAGGGAAAGAGATAATCAGGGGGATGCCTCTGAAAAGGGGACGGTTCATCCTCTGGACAAGTGAACATGGATGGTAATAAGGTGGCCTCATGTGTGGCCAGCAACAAAATCCTATACTAGAAGGTATCTCATGTGGAAGGTTTCACCTCAGCACCCCCAAAAAGGAGACAGAGGAGGGATTATTCATATCTTCCTTGTCCCATGGAAACCCAAGATACCTCAAGGGTAGCTAAAATAAAAAATAAAATCCAATAAGTCAGTTTGGCCTCTGTGCATCTCAGAGAAGAAAAGGCTCTGGGAGAAGTACCTAGTTCTCTTTAGACATCAGGGGGACTTTGAGTCTGGATAGAAATCTATGGACATGGGGGTGGACTCAGACTCTTGCTTCACCGATGCGGCCTCTGGATTCAGTGTGGATGGTGACCCTTACGATGTAGTCACTATTTATAACTCTATAGGAAACATTGACTAAATTCTTTCCTTTTTGTGTTTTTGGGCTCTTTGGGGGTTTTTGGTTTGTAGGGGGTGGTTGGAGCTTTCGGGTGTGGGTCATTTGACCCTACCCCTACCTTTGATTACATTGAATGTTTTCTTCTTATACATTTTTGGGGAACATGAATAGCCTGGTCCTGCACCTTCCTTGCCATAAAAACCTAAAAATTACTAAAATACATAATAAACCCAAAAAACATTAAAACCCATAAAATATCTCAAACCATAGAAACCCTAAAAACTCATAGAAACACACTAAAACCTTTAAAACCCTATAAATCCATAAAAAAGTAAAAAAATCAAAAAAATTAAAACCCCAAAAAAATCCAAAAAACCATGAAATCCTAAAAGACTATAAGCACCATAAAAACACTAAAAAATCATAAAAACCCTCAAAATCTTTAAAAACCCTAAAAATAATAATAATAAAAAATTTCCTAAAATCCTTAAAACCATAAAAGACCCCTCAAAAGCCTAAGAAAATATTTAAAACCAATAAACACATAAAACCCCTAAAAACTGTAAATATTACTAAAAACCATAACATCCCAAAAACCACTATAATCCTAAAAATACCTAAAACCCCAGAAAATCCATAATAATTATAAAAAAGACCTAAAAATCCATTAAAATTTAAAAACCCCTAAATGTGATAATAAAACCTGAAAACCTAAAAACACTTGAAACCCCTAAATACCATTAAAAACCCTAAAACCCATAATAACTATAAAAATACACTAATAATTCTTAAAACACCTTAAGCCTTTAAAAATGTAAAAATTCTCTAAAAACAATTTAATCCCTATAAACTCAAAACCCCACTAAAAACAAAAAAAACCCCCCAAAGAACATCTATAACCCCTCCAAATCTATAAAAACCCTAAAAATTATAAAAATTCCTAAAATTTCCTAAAAACATAAAAATCCCTACAATCCCTAAAACCCATAACAAAACCTAACAAAACCATAAAACCAAAAAAACACATAATTACTGTAAAATCCAAAAAAACACTAAAAACCCAAAAAACCCTCAAAATCCATAAAACCACTAAATATCATAACAATCATTAAATACCCAAAAATTCCCTAAAAACGTGAAAAAACATAAAAACCATGAAAATAAAAAGAAAACCATTAAACCTAAAAATACTTAAAACAATTAAAAACCCTAAAGCTGCTAAACACCCTAAAAAGATCCTAAAACCCCTAAATGACATAAAAACTACTAAAACCCATAAAACCATAATTTCCCATAAACTATAAAAACTCACTAAAAAATCTAAAAACCCATTAAATCCATGAAAACATTAGAAACACTAAAAAACATAAATCCCCTAAAAACTCAAAAAAACCAAAAGTATAACCATAAAACCCCTAAAATCCTAAAAAACATAAAAACCACAAAAATCCTAAAAAATCTCTAAAAATTCCTAAAAATGTAAAAAACCCAAAAAACTATACAAACTGTAAGAAAACATTAAAAACCTAAAAAAAATTAAAACCCAAAACCCCCCTCAATAATGAAGAATACACTAACCCCTCATAACTCCACAATCTCTAATAATCCTAAAAAAGAAATAAATAACCTAAAAAATCTTGGAAAATCCCTAAAAATGAAATAAAACCCTTAAAAACATTAAAACCCCCTACGAATAACTTAATAACCTAATAGCACATGACCCCCCTAAAAACCATAAAAATGATAAAGACCCTAAAACCCCTAAAACCCATAACAATCCTTGAAAACCGTAAAATAACCCTAAAACCATAAAACCTACCCCCCCTAAAATCACTAAAAACCCTTAAAACCCTTAAAACATTAAAAATACGTAAAAACATAATGAACCTTAAAAACAAACCCCCCACCCCACCCCCGTAAAACTCGAAAAACCATAAAATCACTAAAAACCATATAAATATAAAAACCCTCAAAATCCGTAAAAATAATAAAAATCATAAAAGTCTCTAAAAGTCCCTAAAAATGCTAAAAACCCTAAAAATCCCAATTAAAAAAATAAAAAGACATAAAACCCATAAAAACATAAAAAATTCTAAAAAACCTAAAAATCCTAATAACTCTAATACACCTAAAATACCTAAAACCCCGAAAATCATAAAAAACATAAAAACAAACTAAAAATACTAAGAAAATGCCAACCCCCACCCCCCAAACTCCTAAAATACAATTATAAAACATAAAATCACTTAAAACCCCTAAAAAATAAAAATAATAAAACCCGCAAAACCCAAAAAAGAACCTAAATACCAAAAAATCACTTAAAATCAGGAAGAACCAAAAAATTGTAAAAACACATAAAACCCCTAAAAACCAGTAAGAACTCTGAGAATCATTTAAACTTTTAAAAATGTTGAAAACTATAAAAAAACTTAAACCCCCTAAAAACTCAAAAAATATCTAATAACCCAGAAAAACCTGAACCACCCTAAAAACCCTAAAACCCCTTAAAACCCTTGAAAACCATAGAAATCCTAAAAATCACTAAAAATACCTAAAATCATAAAAATCCAAGAACCCCCGAATAAAACCATTAGATCATTTAAAACCTAAAAAAACATAAAACCCTTAAAAATATAATAAACACTAAAAACCCAAAGAGATCCGAAAAACCTAAATAACCACATAAAATCCCTAAAAACCCCAAAAACCATAAAAATTATTAAAATTCCTAAAAAAATAAAAAATCCAAAAAATACAAAAAACCAAAAAAACCCCTAAGAAAAACATAAAAAAAATTAACATTAAAACACTAAAATCAAAAAATCATAAAAAACCCTAGAACTCCTAAACGACCCTAAAACCCCTAGAAACCCATAAACACAATCACACCCCCTAAAACCGTAAAAAATCATAAAACCACTAAAAATATTAAAACCACCTAAGACTCTAAAAACACTTTAAAATCCTAAAAATATTAAAAACACCAAAAACACTTTTAACAAACTAATTAAAAAAATACTACAAAAATTTCAAAAAACTACAATGACCCAAAAAACAACCAAATCCCTAAAAACCATAAAATCAATAAAAATTCAAGAAAATCCCTCAAATCCTAAAAAACAAAATAAAACCCTATTAACCTTGAAAAAAACCTATAAAATTCTTAAAACCTAAAAACACTATAAACCCCTAAATTCATAAAAACACACTAAAATCCATAAAAAACCTAAACACCCCCAAACCCCCTAAAAAACCTCAAAATCCCTCAAAACTGATAAACCATAAAAATTTGTAAAAACCCTAAAAACATATGAAACACTATAAACCCTAAAAAGTACTAATAAATCCTAAAAACCCTAAAAACACATAAGTTTTCTATAAAACTAAAAAATAATGTAAACCCAAATAGACTATAAAAACCCTATTAAATATAAAATATTCTAAAAACCGTAAAAACTCTAAACCACTTAAAAATTTTAAAAAAACATTAAAAACCCTAAAAACCCATTAAACCAATAAAGACCTTAAAAATTATAAAAAACATAAAATCAAAAGAACTAAAAAATCCTAAAAAATAAAAAACCATAAAACCCTAAAATCCCTAAAAACCATAAAAAATCCAGAAAACCATAAAACACATAAAAATAATAAAAAATCCATAAAAATCCTTTAAAATATAAAACACCATAAAAACCTGGAAAACCCTGATAAAACCATAAAGACCTAAAAATATTTAAAACCTCTCAAAACCTAAAAATTCTAAAACCCAAAAAACCCATAAGAAACCTCAAAATCCAAAAAAAATCATAAATAACATAACATTCCAAAAAATCATTAAGAGTCCTAAGAAATATAAAAAAACCTAAAAACAGAAATAAATCATTAAAAAACAAGAAACACTTTAAACTCTTAAAAAATCCAAAAAACTATAAAGACCCTAAAAACCCATTAAAGTACCTTAATACCATAAAAACCTAAAACAAAAAAAAATCTGAAATCTAATTAATTTTTTTAATAAAATTTATACACCTAAAAACGTCAAAAAATCTAAAACCCTTAAAACCCATAAAAAACTAAAAAACACTAAATTGGAAAAACCCCTGAAAACCCAAAACTGAAAAAAAAATATTCTAGAAAATTCTAAAAACAATAAAAAGAAAAAAAATTCCAAAAAATCCGTAAAATGTAAAAACCCAAAAAACCATAAAATCCCATAAGACCCCTAAAAATGACTAAAAACCATAAAAACACTAAAACCCATAAAAACCCAAAAAATCACTAAAAATATAAAAAGGACTAAATAAACTACAACATTAAAAACCTATAAAAATTGTTAAAACCCCTAAAAGCTAAAAAAAATTAAAACCCCAAAAAACTACAAAATCCATAAAACCCTAAAAACCTATAAAATATAAAAACCTAAATACCATAAAAACTGTAATATCCCCTAAAAACCTGAAAACCACTAAAAACAAATAAAAACTAAAACCCCACTAAAATCTCTAAAAACCCTTTAAACCATTAAAAACATTAAAAAAACTCTAAAAAACTTTAAAACCCCCCAAAAATCTATAAACCATAAAAACCAAAAAAAATCATAAAAGTCCTAAAACCCCTAAAAACCCTCAAAATCCCAAAATAACCCAAAAACATGAAAATCCTAAAAAATACCTAAGAATACCTGTAAATGTAAAAAAATCTAAAATCCATGAAAACCCAGATGAAAACATCAAAAAACTAAAAAACACATAAAAACCAACAAACCTAAAAATGATTAAAATTCTAAATAACATTAAAAACACTAAAACCCTCAAACCATCAAAATCCCTAAAATACCTAAAAAATATAAAAAATCTAAAAAATAGAAGAAATCCCCTAAAATATAAAAAAAATAAAACCCTAAGAAAAAATTAAAAACATAAAATAACATAAAACCCCTAAAACCGGAAAAAAATAAAACTCCTAAAAAGACCCTTAAACCTATAAAATCCCTAAAAGTTATAAAATCCCCCAAAACCCATAAAACCCCTAAAACCCCATAAAAACACTAAAAACAACTAAAAACTCTAAAAACCATATAAAATCATAAAAACATTAAAAAAATACAAAAACCCTATAAAAATACTTAAATTATAAAAAACCCTATAACCCCATATAAACCATAAAATCCAAAAAATCCCGGAAATCCCTAAAATCCATTAAAATCCCTAAAAACTATAAAAATCCAAAAACATCCCTAAAAATTTAAAAAATACTAAAACACTTAAAACCCACAAGAAATAAATAAAAACCTCAAAAAAACTCAAAAAACCATAAAACCACTCAAAATCCCAAAAAATCCTAAAATCCATGAAAATCCAAAAAGTCTAAAAAATACCTAAAAATGTAAAAACCCTTGAAACCCAGAAAGACCCTAAGGAAAGGATAAAAAACTAAAATTGATTAAAACTCACAAAAACCTAGAAATGGTAAAATCCCTAAAAACCATAAAATGTCAAAACACCAAAAATCCCTAAAAACCAAAAGAACCCAAAAGAACCAATAAAAACTCTAAAAACCCTTTGAACCCCTTAAAATGATGGAAGGCTCTAAAAACCAGAAAAACCATAAGAAATCAAAATTAAACCATAAAAAGAACCTAAAAATCCATAGAAACCCTAAAAAAACCAAAAATTATATTTAAATTTCTATAACCCTTGAAAACCATAAAAACTAAAGAATCCCTAAAAATGTAAAAAAACTTAAAAACCCTAAAATACTGTATGAAAACCTTAAAACACAAAAAAAAAATAAGACCCCAAAAAAATAAAAAAAATGCAATAAACCCTAAAAATTTTAAAACCAATAAAACATTATAAAACCCTAAAAACCAGTAAAACCCCTAAAATCCCGTAAAAAATCTAAAAACCCTTTAACCCCTAAAAATGCTAAATACACTAAAAACCATAAGAACACAAAAAATTTATAAATACCCCTAAAAACCCAAAAAACCAAAATACATTAAAAAACCATAAACACCTTAAAATCCCAAAAACCCAAAAAACCATAAAAATCATAAAAAATCACTAAAAATCTCTAAAAATTTAAAAACCTTAAAACCTTGAAAACCCCTATGAAAACCATAAAAGCCTAAAAATACATAAAACCCCTAAAAACATAAAAAAGAAAAAGACATCAAATCCCCCAAAAACCAAAAAACCGAAAAAAACCCCTAAAAACCCCAGAAACCAATAAAACACTAAAAATCCAAAAAAAATGAAAAAATACTTTAAACACATAAAAATGTTAAAACCTCTAAAAAAGTAAAACCCCTATAAAACACCTAAAACCAAAATAAAACCATCAAAACCCTAAAAACCAAAAATACCCTCTCAAATTCCCTAAAAACACTAAAAAATAAAAAAAATCATACAAAATCATTAAAATCCATAAAATCGTAAAAAACCCTAAAAATCTAGAAAAACCCTAAGAATACCTTAAATAAATAAAAACACATAAACCCCAAATTATACCTAAAAAATAATAAAAAAGCCAAAATAATCCAAAAAACAATCAAAGACCCTAAAAACACTAAAAATCCTAGAAAAAAAAATACTATATAAACCAAAAAACCCTTTAAATATCTGAAAAAATAAAGAACCCTAAAACCCTAAAATACCCCATGAAAATAATAAAAACCTAAACAATAAAAATACCTTAAACCTAAAAACCCAAAAACTATAAAAACACAGAAAGAAGAAAGTATATATTAAAACCTAAAACCCATAAAATTCTAAAAAAACTTTTAAAAGCCTTAAAACTGAAAAAAAAACCAAAAACCCCATGAAAACCACTAAAATACATTATACCCATAAAACCATAAAAAACATTAAAAACCTATCAAACCCCTAAACCTAAAAAAAACCTTAAAAGCTGAAAAACCCTAATTATTTTAAGAACACCCCAAAACAAAAAAAATCTTAAAATTTCTAAATATCGATCAATATCCTAAAAAATCCATAAAAATAGATAAAACATTAAAAACCCTAAAAAGCCTGAAACACCATATGAAAACCAAAAAATCAAAAAAACACTTAAAATCCTTAAAAAACTATAAAACTCTAAAACCCTTAAAACCAAAAAAACCTACGAAAACCCTAAAACCCCTTAAAATCACCAAAATCCAAAAAATACCATAAATACGATAAAAATCCCAAAAAAACAATAAAAATATAAAACTCCAAAAAATTGAAAAATCCTAATAGACCCATAAAACCCTAAAAACACATAAAATACCCAAAAACTAGAAATCATATAATACCCTGAAAAAACATAACCCCTTAAAATCTCTAAAAACACTAAAAGATCATAAAAACCATAGAAAAGCCATAAAAAATCCCTAAAAATATAAAAAAACATAAAAACACAACCACCCCCATAAAACCTTAAAAACCCAAAAAAAAATAAAAGAATAAAAATCAAAAATGCGTTATAAATTCTAAATGACCCTAAAAGACACTAAAAACCATAAAACCCCCAAAAACCAAAAAACCACCAAAAAACCATAAAAACCCCAAAAACCCATGAAACCCAAAAAACCCTAAAACCCGATAAAAATAATAAAACTCATTTAAACTCTTAAAATAAAAAAACTCCAAAACCCTTAAAACCCCAAAAATACTCTAAAACCCCTAAAAACCCCAAAACCCTAAAAATCTTAAATCCCTAAAAATCCCTAAATATCTTAAAAGCCATAAAAGTCCTTAAAAACACTAAAAATTTAAAGACCCTAAAAACACGAATCCCACTAATAAAACCTTAAAATACTAAATACATTTAAAACTCTATAAAAATAAAAATGATAAAACCATAAAACCCATAAAAACACTCAAAATCATTAAATATCCTAAAAACCTGTAAAGATACAAAAGAAAATCCCTAAAAACACCTAAAAATGTAAAACACCTATAAAATCCTAAAAACACTAAGAAAATTTCACATCCTAGTGACACAAAAAACACGTAATAAACCAAAAAACACTAAAAACACTAAAAACCTTGAAAATCACAAAAAACCCTAAAAGCCCATAAAAATATTAAAGGAGCCCTAAAAATCCCATAAAATATAAAAAACACTAAAAACACTTAAAACCACTAATAAAACCTAAAAAACCTAAAAATAGATAAAACCCCTAAAACTAAAAATGCTAAAACCATCTAAATCCTAAAAACCCATATAAACACTTAAAAAACATAAAACCCATTAAAACCCTTAAATCCCACAAAAATAACTAAAAACTCTTTAAACATTTTAAACAAAAAAATGTTAAGAAACTCAAAAATCCTTAAAATCCTTAAAAACAACAAAAACACAAAAAAATGAAAAAAAATAAACAACCCTGAAACCCATAAAATCCCCAAAATCCATAAAACACATAAAAACCATAAAATTGAAAAACCACCTAAAAATCCATAAAAATTTAAAAAATAAAATAAAACCCAGAATACCCTTAAGTGAAACATACAAATATAAAAACACTTAAAACCCCTAAAAAACATAATAATACAAAAAACCCTAAAAACTCTAAAAACCAATAAAAACCCCTAAAAACCCTGAAAACCCATTAAATCCCCTAAAAACATAAAAACACAAAAACCCACTAAAAACACTATATACCCTTTAAAGACGTAAATATGTTAAAAAAATCTCAAATAACCCTTAAAACCCGTAAAAAACTTACGAACCCAAAAAACCAAAAAAACACTAAAACCATAAATATTATAAAAAGCCAACTAATTATTACAATGCCCTAAAAATACATTATAATGTAAAATACCCTAAAAACCATGGATAAGGATAAAAACCAAAAAAATCTAAAAACACATAAACCATTAAAAATGTTAAAAATGCTAAAACCCTAAAAATCCATAAGAACACTAAAAACCATAAAAATCCTAAAATTAAATAAAAATAACTAAAAAATTAAAGAACCCTAGAAACCTGGAAAACCCCTAAGAAAACCATAAAACACATAAACTCATTAAACCTTAAAAAACATATGAAACTATAAAAACCCAAAATATACCAGAAAAACCGGAAACCACTAGGAACTATATAACCCCTAAAAACCTAAAAACCCCTAAAGGGTTATAAAACACTAAAAAACCACTTAAAACACCAAAAATCCAGAAAACCATTAAAAAAACCCCCCTAAAAACCCAAAACAAATCCTAAAAACCCCTAAAAACCCTCAAAATCACTAAATACCCAAACCCATAAAAATCCTAAAAAGCCCTAAAAATAACTAAAATGTAATAAAAACTAAAAACACTATGAAAACGTTAAAAAAATTAAAAACACTTAAAACCCCTAAAAAACTAAAATATTAAAAACCTTAAAAACCCTAAAACATTTAAAACCCTAAAAGTCCTAAAAACCCCAAAAACCCTAAAACACATAAAAATACAAAAACACCTTAAAAATCCCTAAAAATGTAAAAACCCTTAAAAACCCTGAAAATTCCTAATAAAAACATAATAACCTAAAAACATCTAAAAACCATAAAAAATATAAAATAATATAATAACCTTAAAATCCCACAAAATCCATAAAATTCCTAAAAACCTATAAAAATCCTAAAAATCATTTAAATTTCATAAAAATTTAATAAAGAATAAAAACAAAAAGAAAATATCAAAACCATTATAACACATAAAACCAAAAAAACTCTAAAACCACTAAAACCCTAAAAAACCTCAAAATAATAAAAACCCAAAGACCCATATAAATCTAAAAAACAACTAAAAAATTTCCTAAAGTCGTAAAAAAACTGAAACCCTTGAAGACCCATAATAAAAATATAAAAATATAAAAAAAAATTAAAAACACTAAAAACCTAAAAACATTATATACCCTAAAACCCTTAAAGACCATAAAATCCCTAAAACCCCTAAAAACCTAAAAACCCAAAACCCTTAAAAACAGTAAGTACCAATAAAAACCGTAAAACCACTAAAAACCCTAAAAACTCTTTAAATATCTAAATACAATAAAAAACTCTTAAGAACATAAAAAACCCAAAAAAATCAAAAAATAAAAGTGACCAAAAAAACTATAGAAACACTAAAAACCCTTAAAATCCTCAAGAATCATTAAAATAATAAAAAAATCCATAAAAATCACCAAAAATTAAATAACCCTTAAAAACCCTAAAAACCCATAAGAAAACCATAAAAACATAAAAACACTTTAAAACACTTAAAGATCTAAAAAATTATAAAACCCATAAATCCCTTGACTCCCAAAAAACCCTAAAGACACACAAATTCCAAAAACCCTATAAACTGATAAAAATCCGTAAAATTCCCTAAAAGTACCTAAAATTCAAAAATGTTAAATACCATGAAAAAACCTAAGAAAAAATAAAAAACTTAAAATCTCTTAAAAATCTTAAAAAACCAAAAATCATTAAAATCCAAAATGACCCCAAATATCCTTAAAACCCATAAAAACAATAAAAATACCCCAAAAATTTTAAACCCCTTATACACATAAAAACCATAAAAAGCCACAAAAAACTTTTTAAATCCCTAAAATTATAAAAAATTTATAAAAACCATGAAAAAAACAAATAAAAATCTAAAAACCAAAAAACCCATAAAAAGCATAAACCCCTAAAAAAAATTAAATTTCCTAACAACCCAAAAAAACTATAAAAATGTAAATAATTCATTAAAATCCTTAAAAATGTTAAATCCCAAGAAAACCCAAATAAATCCTTAAAAAACTAAAAATATATAAAACCCCTAAAAACCTAAAAAATGGTAAAAACACCAGAAACCCTAAAAACCACTAAAACCCTCAAACTCATTAAAACCCCTATGAAACCAAAATAGTCATAAAAATCCATAAAACATAAAATAATCATAAAAAACTTGAAAACCCAAAAGAAATATTTAATAACCTAAAAACAAATAAATCCCCTAAAAATATTAATAATGCTAAAAAAATAAAAAACACAAAAAATTATAACACCTCTAAAACCCCTCAAAATATAAAAAACATTTAAAAACATAAATATAATAAAAATCCCATAAAATACATAAAAAATAAAAACCTAGAAAGGACCCAGAAAATCCCTCAGAAAACCATAAAATCCTAAAAACACATAAAATCCTAAAAAACTAAATAATGATAAAATCCTAATAAAGACCCAAAAAGGACCCTAAAACCCTAAAACCCATAAAACCCATAAGAGTCCATAAAGGTGGTAAAAACCCTAAAAACTGATAAAAACCCCAAACCACTAGAAACTATAAAAACCCCTTAAGGCAATGAAATTTTAAAAAACTCAAAAACCCTTAAAACCCCAAAAACCTAAAAAACCACTTAAAACCCCAATAATGAATAAAAACCCTAAAAACAATAAAATCCAAAAAAAGCATAAAAACCTAAAAAATGGACAAAAAACATTAAATGAAGAAAACACTAAAACCCCAGAAACTTCTAAGAAAATCATAAATATATAAAAACACTAAACCCCCATAAATTCTTAAAATTTTGTAAAAACCCTCAATATCACTAAAAATCTAGAAAAATATAAAAATACAAAAAATCATACTGGTGTTTGGTGGCCCACATTTAGAGGATGATTCACATATAATTTGGTTACTATAGCAAACTGCCTTAGTTGAGGTGTGCTATATGGAAGAGTAAGTTGAAAATTTTCATGAAGAACCTATCAAATAGGAACGTTTTCTTAGATTAGTTTTTCATGGATTCATCTCAATTATTTCATCTATTCTTCTTGATAAGAAAATCATTCATTAAGCAAAGGGCACCTAACCACATTATAATAAAGGTGAGGTACCATTTGACAATTTCATTTCTCCTTATTTTGAGGAGTTAAAGGTAGATTGATTGAGGGAGTTCCCAAATTTAGTAAAATCCTTTGCATATGGGTAAGCAGTCATCCTTTATTTGTTTTAGTGCGGACCACATTGTGAACCAGAACATCCCCTTATAACTCTTTTGAATTGGAATCATATTTTGGAGGTTCATTAATGGAATCATTGATGATTTTTCATAATTCGTAATGCATTGAATTCATTCTATTAGTGTCTTTACAAGTCTACCTTCTTATGCACCCTCAATGAGGCCTTTATATCCCTTTTGCTGATTCTATGGAATCTTATTGGTGGATGATAACTCAAATGGAATCTCAAGATAGTTCATTCATGTGTGTTCCATGTGAGGGTATTAGATCATAGGATCAGATGAACTAAGAGGATCCATTCTAAGGCATTTTCTCTACTCAGGAGAAAAATGATTCCCATTGAGGAAGGGATTTTTAAGGTGAAAAATCCCCCATCCCAAAGGGATGGGGCTATTCATATTATTCTTTCCTGACCCCTCAGGTCTGGTTTGATGACCTTGAGGGTTGGGTTAAAAAAGAAAACAACAATGTAGGCTGGGGGCACTCTAGAACAACCATTGATGAAAATACCATGACTGCTCTTCTGATTTTATGGAGTTGTGTTCGAATGTGGGATGGGTACAGCATTCATCACACACTTGAATATCCCATTTTCAAAGACCACTATGCTACTTCTAACATATGAATAATCTAATGATGAATTTATCCCAAACGGGAAGATTTCTTGATATTCTCATATGCTTGTTGTAAGAGTATTTCAATTTCCTACTCTCTTCTAGTGCGACATAGATTAGAGCCTATTGTGGGTAATTATTTCTTAGCATGTATTTCGTTATGAATAGATTCCATTTGTTGGAGACAGTATGGGGCTATGAAATTGCATGATACCAACTTTAGTTGGATTTATAGGTTTGGGAGAATGATAAAGTAGTGCCCCATGTTCACCCCATCCTCTAATATGAACCCCAGATGGGGTATCTATGATCAACTATTGAAACCACATTAATATGATGAGGCTTTTACGTTGAAGGGATTGTTGTAGTTTCTTGATATTTGGATGTCATGAATCTATGAGAGATGCTAAGTAAATTTGGAATTTCAACCCTTTTATTACCTTGACATGAATTTGAGACTCATCGAAAGGCAATATATTCACATTTAATTAACAAATAGTTTTCCATATGTTGAGGAATATGTAATGAACACAATTGTCTAAAAGTGACTCTGGAATATTGTATTGAGCAGTGGATAAAGGACATAACATGATCGGTATGTCATATATAGCTAGCTATTTCCTCATTCTTAGAAAATCATCATCATCTTTTACCAGATACTTCTCTACATGGTAGGACTAGAGTGGATAAAATCCTATTTCCTTTTCATAAGTCATGATCTAGGTAGGGAATTCCCCTATTTCATTGAATGTTAGTTGGCATAAGGGTGATTTGAATAGTAATTATCACCCTCGTCTATCTTTTATTTGAGAAAATATTTAAACTCCCAAGGACAAGGCATAATACATGACTGGACTTGTTTTCACAAATGCCTCATGATAGGATGGATTTTCTATCACTAAATTTCTAATTAGATGATTCTATTGACAATGTGAAACACTACATCTGAGGGAAATTTCATTGAAAATAAAATCATGGGGGAATCATGGTGGATTTAAACAAGGGGAATACCCTTTTGATCCTTGGTCTTTTGGACACACTGAGGGCTTTTATGGCTGTCCTCAGAAGATATGACCTCTAGATCGACTGAATTTTTGTCATAAAGTTAGCCTTTATAGTAAGGCTTCTGAAAAGGACCCTCATAATTATTTCTACCACTCTCATAATATGGTAATGGGAGAGAAGTATCTTAAGATGCCATAGATATGTGTTTGAGGGATCCAAGTTCCCCATCATTATGTATAGTCGGATTATAGACCAGATCTTGATTTTCCAATCATGTTTTATGAGGCTTTGTCTTGGATGCATTCTTACAAATGATTGGGGCCACTTATAGGGAGAAGTGGTTACCATTGATAGGTTTTTGTTCCTGCCAAAGATTGATCATTGGGATAGGCCGATTTCCTCCAATTGGAGTGGGTGTATGTTCCTAATTCTGGTTGTCCATATAGTATGGGGGAGTTTTCCCCATGACCCTCACACACGGGAGAAAAAGTGTTCGTATACTCTGGGGTGACATGCTGATGATCCACAAAATTTTTAGGGATAAATTTATATGTCCATAAAATGGGAACAATAATCATCACTATTATAATTTCTTGATAAGATTCTTAGACATGGGTAAGGATTTGCGTCTTCCCTTTCACCATTGTCATAATATTCTTGGTGACTTTAGTAATCAGAACTCAGATATATTCACATTCCATATTTAGTGTATGTGTATGTGCCTTATATTTTACTCCCTTTATGTTAGTATATACGGACAATACTCTTGTGTAGGGGAAGATAATGGGGTATTCCCCCATATCATCATCAAGAATTTTGGAATAACTTCTCTATATGCTTCTAGATGAGAATACCGAGAGTCTTTATGAATGTAGGTTGGTGTGTGCACATGCTCGCAGCATTCTTCTAAACATGGTTGGTGGGAATCTTTGAGTGCTTCCAGACGAGTTTTCTAGAAGGATTAGTGGGTGCAGAAATGTTTATATTTTTTATCATGATATTCCATTGGATTTGAATGGAGGGATTCCTTGAATACGTCCAGAAAAGACTAATAGCTTGTTGAAGGAAGACTGATGGTTGTAAGTTCTTGCTCTCTATTTTCCACCAAATAGGGATGGTGGGATTCTCTATAGGGGAAACGGTGTGTCCTAGCTCTCTAGTGTCCTGTTTTCTTCACTGGAGATATATATAGTTAGATGCCTCTTAATGGGTAACATTATACCTTTTAAGGTCATGTGTTAAGAACATAATGGTACTTTTTAATGTCATGTTGCAAGAAAATATAGTTATAAGGTTCTTAATCAAAGTTTGGTGTGGTAATTATGCTAAAGTAGCCTAGGGAACTTGGGAGGAATATGGATTCCCATGTTGAATTAAACTCTTCCAGGAAAGAGGGCCATAGAGAATAGGATTGATTTTAGGTGTTAACTTTGGACCTCATAGAGGCTACCTAAGTATCCTATATGGATGTGAATAAAATCCCACATAGTTTGGTTATGAGGAGCCTCACCTATGGAGGCTATCTATAGGATTGTATCTCAAGGTATTGTGGCCCTTTGGGATGATTGAGTCAGAGCTTATTTCTGAGTAGGATGTTGTCATTACGGATTAAGACTTATTCTTAAGGAGGAATAACTTTACGATTTGGTGGAGTTGTTTGGGTTTTTCTCCTAAAAAGGATGTTCATTGATCTCAGAACTAAGGTAGGAATCCTATGTATCATTTTTTATTATAGGAATCAGTGTTCTTGTAGTTTAATTATTTGGGTCTTATGCATTGAGGCTTCCCTGGATGGGTTGGATTGGGGATTTCTCCTTACAAGGATTCTTGCTAAGCTAGAGCCTTAGGTAGATATTCTATGTATCATATTTATAAAATGAATCAATGTTCTCATAGTTAAATTAGATTTGAATCACCCACTAAGGCTTCTATGGAAGGTATTTATTGGGGATTACTCCTAAGGAGAATGATTGTTAATATTGGGCCATATATAGGAATCATATGTATCATGTTTATAGTTTGAATCAGAGTTCTCATAGTTCAAATACATGGGTTATACTTACTAAGGATTCTCATGATATGTTTTATTGTGCCTTACTCTTAAGGTTGAGGCTTATTTAGCATGAACCTTACGTAGGAATCCTATGTATCTGATTTATAATAGGTATCAATGTTCTAATATTTTAATTAGTTGTAGATTATGTACTAAGGCTACCCTGGATGTGTTTGTTTGGGGATTACTCTAGAGGAGGATTCCCGTTGAGCATAGATCTTATGTTAGAATCCTAAGTATCCTTTTTATAATAGGAATCATAGTTATTGTAGTTAAATTAGTTGGGTCATACGTAATGAGGATACCCTAGATGGGATTTATAAGTGCTTACTCCTGATGAGGATGCTAATTGATCTAGAGCCTTAGGTAGGAATCCTATGTATCCTATTTATAATAGGAATTAGAGTCCTCTTAGTTCAACTTTAGGCATATATCATGCAGATTTCATGATCACCATTATCCTCAATGACTATGTGAGTTATGCTCTATGTGAGAAACAAGAGGAAGCAGAAGATCCATCAAGCCACACAATATTATTTCCTTAATAGGTGGACATGGAGACAAAGACCAAAGGGAGAGGGATGGATATTTGAGCAAGCCCACCTCCTTTTAGGCCACTTATGCTGATGGAAGAGTGTAGGGATATGATTATTACCACTCTTGACTTTACCCTAAAAGGAGTCTAGGGTATGGAAAATCAAGAAGGAAGGGAGCTGGAGGGGGAGGACTGGAATTTAGTTCCCATCCCATCTTTGGTTTAGTATTCAAGAGGCAGATATGGGAAATAGTGAAACCTCAATAAAGAATGTATATGGGATTACTCTGTAATGGATTCACTAAAATTTTTCATGTTGCGATAGAGGATGATGTCATTCGTTATCAAAAGAAAATACAAGCATAATCCTCACTAGCCCTGCAAGGACCCAGAGGCTCTGGGTCTTAGATATGACAAGGTAAGGACATTGTCCAAACCCTAGTATTTTATCACAGTAACTCCTCGACACTATCCTTGGGGCAGGGGTCCTTGTGACTATAGGTATATGAACTCACATCCACCCTGAGGACCCTGACCACCCAAATAGAAAATTAAAGGAAACCTCTTACCATATGAATACATTCCCAAATGGGGAACATGTTTGTGAACCACTCTCCATTGTTGTGAAAATATGGATGCTTCAGTGGTGGTTTAAACTTTGTATCTCTTAGATAGGATAGCCAAAGGAAGAGAGGCCCTTCCATGGATGGATTTGAAGAAGGCCTAATGAGAGGCTCACAAATGTTGAAGGTCAGGGCAAACCAATAGGGAAATCCCAGATTCTATGTCCAAGTGCTTAGAATAGGTTCTTAGCAAAATTTCTTGGCCAATTTACTAGGATAAACTGAAATTTATTTTCATAGGAAAGAGTAATCTTATGCGACATGATTGTTCCTTGAGAAATAGACATCCTGGGCAACAACACATCAGTAAGGCCTTGGCCTAAGAACCATTGGTCTCCCAGAGTGTCCTTGGATGGGTCTCACATAGGTCCTTACTTAAGGAAGGGATCTATCAAATGTTATTTATTAAGGAAGGGAGCTTGCATATGTGTATTCCTGCTAGAAGAAAAAAGGTTCCTCTTACAAGTGTTATTTTCTTAGGATACTAAAGGGAGTTTGATATCTCTTCACCAATTTTATTTTTTCTTCTCATGTTTTTTGGAGGGATAATTGAGAATTTTCAGGGGACCTGGGTGAAGGTTATGCACGATCATAGATATATTTGTTATTTTAAATTTTCATTCTCTCAAATGGGGATCCCATGGGTCCCATTTATAGGAAAATAGGGGACCCTAGAATAAGGAATTTTCCCACATAGGTCTCCAACATAGGTTCTTCGTGTATGTCCTCTTTGTAGGGGTGGAATAACCTATGGTTCTATACAAGAAGGGTTGCATGGGTCTTTTGGATTGTAATTTTTGTGCTCAAGCCTTGAGCGTATCCCTTGGGAATAAGTCTCTTTGATTCTTCTTGGGGATTTTCATGGCTTAAATATACTTAAGGTATTTTTATAGTCTTTTTTATTCCTTTGATGAAACAGATTATCAACAATGCCTTTATTTGAGTTTATTTTCTTAGGGAATTTAGTGGTAGTTGGTAGTCTAGTCTGTCGAGATTATCGTGAAGGGTTCCCCATCTAGTGAGGAGTGAGAACTGGATAGAAATATTACTGGGGTGCTAATTCATTAGTACTTATTTCTTATTCATTAAAGCACCACTATTTTTCCTCTAGTGTAGTTGAATCAAAAAATTTATGTAGTTTTCCCTAATCCTAAAAAGGGTTGTTAATGTTTTGGCTATGGATAAGTTCAGTACGATGTGTTTCCATGGGAGGAAGCCTTGGTCAGAGGTTGTCAGTTCTCAATTATGAAGTAGTTTATGCTTCAAGACTTTAAGGATCTATCCATATGTCCCAAAGTGATGTCATTCATGCAGTTGGGGAATTTTTGAGTGTGGAAAAAATTTAGATACAACTTTTTGTGTTATACATCGAAGAGGAATCTGTTTGATTTTTTCATCCCCATGGTTCTCTGTTTTGTAAACACCAACTTTTTGGTGGTTTTGGTGGCTTTCTTTTGGAACATTTTTAGTCTTTTATTAGTGTCTTTTAGAGATGTATTATAGAAATTATAAATCTTGTTTCAATATTCTATTTATTTTTTTCTCTTTCATTAATGCCTTAATTTTATGGGGGATTATTTTTCTAGTATGTTCCATAATTGTGGGGTGACCACTATAGTAATCACTGATGAATTCTCTTAAATTTACCAGGTCTAATTTTGGAAGTTATAAGGACTCAAAATTGATTGTGGTTTTTCTTGTATTTGTGAGATGTTTTAATTTGGGAAAATAAATAATTGGATATAGAATCCAAATATAGTGGGGTGACCACCTTAGGATGAGCTCATATAAAACTTAGTCTTTAAGGAGTTCGTGATGGGGAAATTTCTTATTATCATCGTACTTGACCTGAATGATGGTAGTTCGTATAGCTTGGGTAGTGGGTCATATGAAAGATAATCATGGAAATCTTGAATTGACCACTATGGGTTTCTCTTGGTGATAATTATTTTAGGGTTCAGGGTGTTCCATTTTTTAGGTTATGTTTGGAGATAGGAGTCCCTCAGCCTCTATCCCTTCTATTTCGAGTCTGTGTCCTTTCTCACCACCAGTTGTTTATTTTGATGATAAGATGGTTCCTTAAGGATATAATTTCTAACTTCTTTTGGATATTTATGTTTCAGGTTTGGTATGGAATGTGTGTTTTCAGTTCTAGATCATCTAGTGGTTGGTGTTTCGTTTTTGGTTTTGTCCTATTTGCTTCACAATTAGTTAAGTCTTTTGGGACTTTCTGGGGGTATAATGTGTCATTGTTTTGAGAATTATCACACCTTAAACCTAAAATATTAAATATTTTAATTATTTAACTTATTTTATTTTTTATTTTGAGTTCAGTCCGGTTCTGTTTTAGATTTTTGAATTTTCGGTTTTTAAAATAGGTGCGCGGTTAGAGCATTGGTAATAGAAACTGGGACCAATCTGTGTGAGTCATCTGTATTTTTTGATATAGTCAAATAACATGAATATTCCATGATTTTCTAAACTAGAGGCCTTCCCATGTGGGTTTCCCTAGTAGAATAGTGAGGGGTGAATAGTTGGTGCATTTTTTGGCCAACCGTGCATCCAAATCGTGCGCAGTGTCCATCCTTTAATAAAAGAAATATTTTAATAATAATAATAATTTGATTATTATAATTATTATTAAAAACCCAACTGGGTCTCCCTCACCCCTCTCTCTATGAAATACCTCCCCCCCCACACACACACCTTCTTATCTCACTCAAACAACTGCCCGAGAGGGCTCCCTTGTGTGCATGACCTCCCCCTACCACTCTCTCACCAATTAGGCTTCCCATTTTAGTTGAGATCAACTCTGGTGGGTTTATTATCTCCTCCTACTTCTTTATTCTACTCATTTTCATGGGTTTCTTTTTTCTTGGGTGGTGTTATCAAATTAGTTTAACCCCCCCCCCCTCTTTGTATTTCTCTTATTTCTCCTTAATATCTGGGGTCCTTGGGTATCATAGGGACTGATTCCATCCACTACCATTGATAGTAGTGGATTCCTCTTGGATTTTAGGTAGGTTTTGTTCTGTTCTTCAATTTTTTACAATTTTAAATTATGAATTTTGTAATTTCTGGTTTTTGTATTTTTTAGTGTGTTTTGGACCACCATTCTTGAAGGTGACTTGCACCCAAATGCATGGGTAAGTCATATATGCATACATATTCCTTCATTTTATATAATACCTCACGGATAGATGAATATATAAATTTTATCTAGGTGTGTGTATATATATGTGTATATTAATGTGAGCATAAAAGGAGCATCTCTTTGATCTTGTGGAACTTTTTGTGTGGTTATAGATTTATTTCATAAAAATAGTTGTGTATGGAAGTTTGTTCCACGTGACAAGACCTTTAATTTGAATTCCATGTTTTCTTGGATGTTTTAAAAATGTGTTTTTATGATTATATGAAGTTTATATGATATGAAAAGTGGATTTTAATTCTTGTAAATTCATTTTCCCTCACTACCCATGTTTTACATATGCTTCTAAAAGAGGTTCCTTTTTTAGGAATTTTTTTATATTATTTGAAGAGTAGTGAAATTTAAATTTTTAATTGGTTTTACAAATGAAGTGTGATTCTCAATTTTAAAGTGATAAGTATAGGCTGGAATCATCAATTCATTAATTGAAATAAAAAACACTTTTTAAGACATGCCCCTCATATTGGATATGTGAACTGTGCTAAATGTTTGGAATGTAAGGTATTCTAATAATGGAGCTTTTGATTAATTTTGTGGTTTGGAAAAGGTAAAAGTCGCTGCTCCTAAAATGGGAGTTTGGAGGCATTATAGTGGATGGTGTTTTTTAGTAAAGGTATGTGAAATGTATAAATATACTAAATTCATAAAAAATCACCTCTACTTAGGCATGACACATGGGGTTCTTAGTTATCTAGGTGGGAATACTAGGTCTAGTATGCTAGAAAAGGTGACTGGGAAAAGGGTGGGTCTCCCTAGTAGGGTTACGTTACAAATCTATCTAAACTAAACTTGTGTGGATTCATTGGTTTGAGAAGGAGAATAGACGTTTGTGTCCATAGTCGACCACTAAGAATATGAGGATCCTAGGAACCCAAAGATCCTTGTTTGTTAGGAATTTTCCATGGTACTTGCTATCATTTACCCCTATTTTTCTATGTCAATTCTTTACTCAATACTTTGTGATCAGTTTTCCTTTCACTTTAGAAAAAATGAAAAACATGATTTACTTTATACTTTTGTGTTGATCTTAATAAAATTATTCATTTATCCCATTATTCTTTGTGTGAATGGTTTTTGAAAAAAATTAATTCCCCTCTTAAAAAGGTTTTTAAGTTAAAAGTTAAAAAAATTTGAAGACCTATACTTCTACTTGTTCTGAAACAACCTATTTTTTATTTATATTTTTAAACTAGCAAGACATGGATTTAATTTTAAAGGTAATACATATGTAGTATCATCTTTGGACATTCCAACTGAGTATTAATACTCAAACCTATATCTCTATGTTTTTTTATCTTTTGAGGATGATTTCATCTCAGACTTGTTCTCCATGGAGTGATATTGGTTCAGTGGTTGATAGTGACCTATGGGTTCACATGGAGGTATGATTAGCTTTATTTATTTTTCATTTTCGATTTAGTGCTACTTTTATTTATTTATTTATTAATCTGTTGTTCATGAGATGAATCATTGAAAATTGAGTATTCTTGATTTTGGACCCCGGTTTTTATCTCAAGTGGATCAAGAACTCTTGTCAATGCTTATAATGGGTTGGCTCAGGTGACTAGTTTGGGGTTGAAGTGGTTTGGTTCGTGACAAGGGTGGGATTAAGGTATCTTGTAGACCAAGTACACAACATGTACATGGAAAAAATTGCATGTATTAATTACATGATGTGTAATTTCCAAGGAAGGACAATTCATGGAGGGTAATGAGATTTCTCTAAGATGGAAATACTAAGCATTACCTGACATGTAAATCATTCACACACCATGTAAATGTGTGGGGACAGTTTTCAAAATAAGTAGTAGGACATAATTTTTTATAAAATCCCTACTCAATATCACACAGGAGCTCTGAGACAAGCACATTTGAGTCTAAAACCTATGATTTGATTCTCTTTCTTCATTCAAACATTGATTTGACATATGGTCATCTTGTTGGATAATCATCAGTATGTGCTTCACCCCTTAGGATTTTTTCTTCATTTTCCTTTCTATTGACAATGCTATTTTAGTGCGAGTACTTAAACTGTGTTTTCTAGATGATCAAATGTTCTTCTGTTTTCTTCTGATCATGGTCAAGTTAGGAGCCAATATTGGACTAGTTCTCTACCACATGTATATGGTAGGTGGTCTATACCATTTCCTTTAATGTTTAGTTGTTTTATAACTTGTTATTGTTGTTCCGCACATCAAAATTTCGTATAGTTTAAATTACATTGATTAAATTGTTGGAAGATGATTAGGGTTACCCCATAGAACCATTATATGATTGGAGGTCTTTTTCCACCACTCGAACCACCAGTGATGTGTTCTTGAGATTCTTCCCTAAGATATACCTCCATATTGGGCGTGTGTGAGCTCGCCATTAGTAGAAAAATCCTTATTTAATTAAATGGGATATTCATATAAGGGTTTATACCTCATTTTCCATGTGATTACATGTTACAAAAATATTTTAACGGGTTAAATGGAAATGTTAAATGGGTTGAATGGAAATGTTAACTAGGTTATGAAATGATTAATGAATTGTCTTGTGATTTGAATGCCTTGGAAATTTCTACTCCTTAGATTTAGAGGACTTGGATTCCATGGATATTTTTACTCTATAGAACCCGATTACATTAGATTCTTAGGACATTTCTACTCCTAGGTTCTAGATTTCTTGGATTTCCATGTAGATTTCTACTCCTTGGGTGCTACCTAAGTCCTCATCGACTCTACCAGGGATGTGATCCATGGAATCGAGGGGATGACTTTTCCATGGACCTTGGATCCGGACCATGTAGGTATAACAATTGATTACTTGGAATAGGATGAAGGGGATTCCTTTGGAATTTCTACTCCTTGGATCTGGATTATAGGGTGTAACACTTAATTACATGTCATATGCTGGTGTGGTTGGATTCTCCATGCTTTATTGGTAGCATGTGTTTACCATTTTCTGATTACGGTTGACCTTTATTATGGGTACTTAATTATTGTTGACATGTTGAAAAGTTTCATTTATGAATCTATCACATTATATCTATAATATATTGTACACTAATTTAGCTTATATACAAAGACTAGACTTGTTATAGACACTCTTGGTGGTGTCCTACTTAGTGTTATCCCACACCCTATCTAGGATGTCATTGGGTACCCGGACAGACTTCATGGATGCAGATAATGACTGAGGAAAGTTCCTGATTTATGATGTTTAATTTTATAATTATTTAGTAGCATGGGATCACAAGACTAATCTATGATTGTGGTGGTATATTTATATATTTATTTTTATCCTTATGTGCTTTTGATACTTGTATTTTATTGTATTCTTGTTTCCATGTATTTCCTTCAATTTAATATTTGTAAAAGTCATGTTCATCTAATTTTATAAAAAAAACTTGTGTCCTTGTTTATCTGTAATTCCTAGATGTTATATTTTGATGTTACAAATTGGTATTATTACTTCCACTGCTGACTATTATTGTTATACCAAAGTACTACACTTTGATCACCAGGGTACAATATCCCCATTATTCCACTATAAACCCTTGCTACTAGTTAGTAGTGTCTGATGTACGGGGATGCATGCTTGAATCCATGTGACCCACTAGCCCAAGGCGCCTACAAATGTCTCCCGGACCGAGACGTTACACCCCAAAACTATAAAAACCATAAAAACCATAAAAAACCAAAAAAACCATAAACCCACTAAAATCACGAAAAACACTTCAAACCCCTAAAAATGTTAAAAACTAAAAAGACATAAAAAACATAAAAACCCTAAAAACAAAAAAAAACTATAAAAATCATAAAACCTCTATAAAACCCTAAAACCATTAAAATCTATAAATATCCTAGAAAATCATAAAAAATCAAAAAATCCATAAAAATGAAAACCCCCTAAAAACCCTGAAAACCCCAAAGATAAATTTAAAAAACTAAAAACATATAAAACCACAAAATCCTAAAAAATGCTAAAAAAACCTCAAAATACCTAAGAACACTAAAATACAACAAAAATCCAAGAAATCCCTAAAAATCATTAAAACATAAAAAAATCCATGAAAACCCATATGAAAACCTTAAAAACAAAAAAAACGTAAAACCTCTAAAAACCTAAAAAAATTATAAAAATCATAAAAACCATAAAAGACCATAAAAACCAAAACCCCCAAAAAAACCATAAATACCTAAAAACAACATAAATATTTAAGAACCCCTAAAACACTATAAAAACCTAAAAAACAACTAAAAACTCTAAAAACCCTTTAAAGTCCTAAAAACATTAAAAACCCCTAAAAAACCTTAAAATGCTAAAAAAGTCAAAAAACTCTAATACTAAAAAACCCCCATAAAAAACTAAAAACCTAAAAAACATAAAAAACCTCAAAATCCCTAAAACTATAAAAACCATAAATCCCATAAATAATACCTAAAAATTTATAAAAATTAAAAAACCCCTAAAAACCTTGAAAAAAACCCAAGAAAACCTCCAAACCCTAAAAAATATTAAATCCCAAAAAACGTGAAAAACTCTAAATCCCCTAAAACCCATGAAAGACCCTAAAAACCCGAAACACACCCAAAAACAATAAACTACCTTAAAACCGTAAAAATTCCAAAAACATTAAAAAACCCTAAACCAAATTAAAATGCTAAAACCACTACAAACTCTAAAAACCCATTAAAACCCTAAAAACCATTAAAAACTCTAATTTTTTTTAGGAAACCTAAAAACTAAAAAAACCATAGAGACACAAAAAAAACCATAAAACTCTTAAAACCCATCAAAATCTATAAAATCCCGAAAAAAAACCCAAAAATCCTAAAAATGCCAGAAAATCCCTAAAAATGGAAAACCCTAAAACCCAAATAAACTTAAGAGAAACTTAAAAAACACTTAAAAACTCTAAAACTAAAAATATTCTAAAACCCTAAAAGTTACTAAAACCTTAAAAACCTAAAAACAATCAAAATCCATAAAAACCCTAAAAAACTAAAAATTCCTTAAAATCCCTATATACGCAAAAACCCATAAAACCCCATAAAAAAGACTTAAAACCTAAAAGCATATAAAATCCTTGAATCCTAAAATTCTAGAAAGAAAAAAATACCGTAAAACTCCACGCACTAAAAAAGAATATAAAACCTTGAAAACCTATTAAAATCCATAAAACCCATACAATCCTTTAAAACCCTTAAAACCCATAAATCCAAAAAAAACAACTATAAACTCTGAAAAACATTTATACCCCTAAAATTATAAAAAAACTCTAAAAAACATCGAATTCCAAAAAAACACAAAACAAACCCCTAAAACACCAAAAACCATAATAATCCCAAAAATAATCAAATCACTGAAATTACATAAATAACATAAAAAACATAAAAATCATGGAAAAGCCCTAAAAATCCCTAAAAACAAAAAAATCACAAAAATCCATGAAAAACACCAAAAAAACTCTTAAAACCAAAAAACAATTAAACCCGCTAAAAGAAAAAAAATCCAAAAACCCAAAACCCTTAAAAACTCTAAACCCCTCAAAATCCCAAAAAAAAATCTAACAAAAAAATAACCTTAAAAATCCATTAAAATCCCTAAAAACATAAGAAATCCTAAAAAAACCTAAACAACCCCTATGAAACCATTGAAAACCTAAAATAATTAAAAATGGTAAAAACATAAAACCCTAAAAGTCCCAAAAAACCCACCAAAAAATCATAAAAACCCCTAAAACCTTTAAAATTCCTAAACCCCCTAAAAACCACTAAAAGCAATAAAATCAATTTGAATTTCTAAAAACATTAATAATCTTTAAAAACCCTTAACACCATAAAAATATCAAAAAAACCCTTGAACACCTAGAAAACCATAAAAACCCTAAAACCCCCTAAAAACCCTAAATCCCCTCAAAATGCATAAAACCCTAAAAACCAATAAAAACATAAAAAATACCTAAAAATCCATTAAAAAGTAAAAAATCCTAAAAAACATAAAACTCCTATGAAAGCATTAATAACTATTAAACATTTAAAATCCCTTAAAAACCTAAAAATATAAAAAACCTGAAACCCCTAAAAACCCTAAAAACCCTACAAAACCCTAAATACCCCTAAAAATCACAAAAAACCCTAAAACCAATAAAAACCTTTAAAAACACTAAAAAATATTATAAACCATGAAACCCCTAAAAGATTTGAAAAATATAAAAAACATTAAGATCCCTAAAAACTCATGAAAATATGAAAAACCCAAAAAACCATAAAATGATAAAACCCCCTAAAATTCCTAAAACCCTCAAAATCCATAAAAAACCTAAAAACTATAAAACTCATAATAATTCCAAAAAATCCCTAAAAACAAAAGAATCTATAAAATCATTGAAAAAACCAATGAAAAAGTTAAAAACCTAAAAACCTAAAAACCCATAAAAACCAAAAATACACTAAAACCCAAAAAAACCTAAAAAGAAACCTAAAATCCCTATAAATGTCTAAAACATTAAAACTCATAAAAACATTAAAACCCATAAAACCCCTAAAAACACTAAAAGCCACTATAAACTCAAAAAAAAACACAATACCCCTAAAACAAATAAATACTATAAATATATAAAACCCCTAGAAGAACTAAAAAACACATAAGAAAATAAAAACCCAAAAACCGTGACACCCTAAAAATCCATAAAAACATAAAAATCCAAATAAATCCTAATTAATATTTAAAATGTACAAGGACCTAAAAATCTTGAAAACACTTAATAAACCCATATAATCCTAAAAATATTTAAACCCCTAAAAACCTAAAATGGTCAATAATCCATAAAATGCCCTAAAAATCATAAAATTCCTAAATCCCATAAAACCCCCAAAAAACCATAAAAACCTAAAACCACTAAAAACATTATAAACACTAAAAATAAAAGAAACAATAAAAACCCTAAAACACTACACCCCCCCCCCCCCCCCAAATCCCTAAAAATGTAAAATCCCCATAAAACTCCAAACAAGTACCTACAAACCCTTAAAAACATAATGATAACCTAAAAACCCTGAAAAACCTCTAAAGAAACATGAAAAACCTAAAAACACATAAAACCCCTAAAAACCTATAAACCATTAAAAACAATAAAAACACAAAAAAAATCTAAAACCCTAATAACCGTGAAAAACCATAAAACCCCATAAACTTTAAAAACTATAAATATAATAAAAACCCACTTAAAAATTCAAAACTATTTATACCCCTAAAACAGTAACAACATCAATAAAACCTTAAAACCCGTAAAAGTTCAAAATACAGTAAAAACCCAAAAAACCAAAAAACCCAAAAAAACCTAAAAAACTATAAAACCCTTAAAATCCATGAAAACCATATACCTATAAATAAGATATGAAACCAATAGAATACCTAAAACATAAAAAAACTCTAAAAAACCAAAAAAAATAATAAGAAAACCTTAAAAACCTAAAAAACAAAAAACCTCCAAAAATCTAAAATTATTTAAAAGCCTAAAAATCCTAAAAATCCATAAAAACCCTAAAAACCCTAAAACCCATTAAAACATAAAAAACCAAACCCCCCCCCCAACACTAAAAACAAAAAAAAACTCTAAAAACATTGTAAACCCCAAAACATTAAAAACTATAAAAACCTTAAAACCCTAAAAAAACAAAAAAAAACCCATAAAAACAAAAAATCCCTAAAATCACTATAAACCCTTAAATTACCTAAAAACCCTTAAAACCTTAAAAATACTAAAAATTCCTAAAATTCCTAAAAATGAAAAAAACCGCAAAACCCTAAAAATCCCTTAGAAAACATGAAAACCCTAAAAATACATAAAACCATAAATAACCTAAAAAAATGAAAAAACCCCTAAATCCACAAAAAACTATAAAAATGAAAAATACCATAAAAATCATAGAAAACATTAAAAACCCATAAGAACCTTAAAACCCACTAAAACACTAATAAAATTTAAAATTCTTAAAATGTTTGAAATTTCAAAAATTTGTAAAACCCGTAAAAAACACAAAAAAAAACCCAAAATACAAAAAAAAACCCTCCAAAATACTAAAAACCCTCAAATCCCTCAAAATCTGTAAAATCTCTAAAAAACCAAAAGAATCCAAAAATATTTCCAAAATCCCAAGAAATTTTAAAAACTCGGAAAACCCTAAAAAACTCAAAGAAAATCGTAAATCCATAAAAAACATAAATACCATAAAAACCAAAGGATGAAGAAAAACCTTAAATTTATCTTTATAAATTTTAAGAGCCTAAAAAACCATAAAACCACTAAAAACCATAAAACACCTAAAAACACCAAGAATCCTAAAATCTACTAAAAACATTAAAAAATTTAAAACCATAAAAGGTTAAAAAAACTGTAAAAACCCATAGAATGTCTAAAAATACTCAAAAACCATTATAACCCAAGAAAATCCATAAAATACCTAAAAACCATAAACACCCTCAAAATCCATAGAAACCCATGAAACTATAAAAATCAGAGAAAATCCCTAAAAACATTGAAAAACATTAAAAAAATAAAAAAACCCTAAAACCACTAATAAAACCTGAAAAAAAAAGAACACTTAAAACACCTAAACAACATAAAAATAATAAAAATTCAAAAAACCCTAAAGACCATAAAAACCCAAAAAACCATAAACACCTAAAAACCTAAAAACTATAAAACCCATAAATACCTTAAAACCCAACTAAAAACCAAAAAACCCATAAAAACACACAAAACCATAAAATCCAAAAACCCAAAACAATCCAAAAACCTGAAAAAATCATTAAAAAACCTAAAAAACGATAGAATCCTAAAAAGTACCTAAAAATCCATGAAATTATAAAAAATAGTAAAACCCCCAAAAAAACCTAACAAGACCATAAAACCCGAATAACACTTAAAACCCAAAAAAACTGAAAAAATGCTCAAAAACCAAAAAACCAAAAAACCATAAGAACCCTAACAACCATAATAATTCCATAAAAACCCAAAAATCCCATAAAATTATAATACTCCCAAAAAAACCTAAAAACATAAATACCCCTAAAAACGAAGAAAACACCTAAGAAAAAAACTAAAAACCTAAAAACACAAAAAAGAACTAAAAACGAAAAAAAAAATGTTAAAAACCCTACACACCATAATAATAACATAAAAACCCTAAACCCCCCAAAAAATATAAAAACCCCTAAAAACCATAAAAACATTAATAACCCGTAAAAACCATAAAACCCACTAAAAACTCTAAAATCCCATTAAATACCTAAAAATGATTAAAACTCTAAAAAGTATCAAAACCATACAAATCAAAAAAAATACTAAAACACCAAAAAACAATAAAAACCAAAAAACCCAATAAAACCCTAGAACCCTGAAAATCACTAAAAATGACGATAAACCATAAAATACTAAAAAATCCCTAAATATTAATAAAAAATGAAAAAAACATAAAACCCCTAAAAACCATAAGAAAACCATAAAATTATAAAAACACTTGAACCCCTAAAACCCTAAAAAATAAAAACCCCAAGAAACCCTAAAAACATTCAATATCCCAAAAAACTATAAAAACACATAATAAATTCTATTAAATCCCTAAAAATTCCAAAACCAAAAAAAACATTGAAAAATCGTAAAAGCATTAAAACCCAAAAAGAAGTCCCTATAAACCCCTAAAAACCATAAATACACTCAAAATCTGAAAATACATAAAAAACCAAAAAAATCCTAAAACCTTGAAAACCCTCAAAATCCCTAAAAACCCAAAAAAACCAAAAAATACTAAATAGAATCCCTAAAACTCCTTAAAGACAAAAAATCCCTAAAAACCCTGAAATCCCCTAATAAAACCATAAAAACTAAAATCAATTAAAACCTTTTAAAACCCTAGGAATGCTAAAAAACCTAGAAAACCCTAAACCCACTAAAACTATAAAAACCATAACACCCCAAAAAACCATAAAAACACTAAAAACCAATAAAACCCAAAAACCAATAATAAAATTTAAATCTATTTAAACCCATAAAAGGTTAAAAAGCTTTAAAAACATTATAGACCCTAAAAACCATAAAATATTAGAAAACCCCTAAAAACCAAAAAACCCCAAAAAACCTTAAAAAACCATAAAATCCTATAAAATAATTAGAAATATCTATAAACATAAAACCCCAAAACCCTAAAAGATCCAAACAAAACCATAAAAACCTAAAAACACTAAATACCATTTAAAAACTAAAAACAATAAAAATCCCTAAAACCCCTATAAACCTTAAAAATCATAAAAATCCCTAAACACCATAAAAACCCATAAAATCCTAAAAATCCTTAAAACCCAAAAAAACATAAAACACACTAAAATTTTGAAAACCCTAAGAAAACCTTAAAAACCTAGAAACACATAAAACTCCTAAATAACCTAAAAACTCTAACAATTCCAAAAGACCCTAAAAACCCTAAAACACCTAAAAATTGTAAAAACTACTAAAAACATTTAAAAAAGATAAAAACCAAAAATACCCTAGAAATGACTAAAAACTATACAACCCTTTAAAGAGATAAAAAAGTTAAAAATTCTATTTTTTTAAAAACCCTAATAAACTGAAAATATCCCTAAAAATTAACAAAAACCATAAAAACCATAAAAACACTAGAAACCCTAAAATACCTAAAACTAAAAAAAAAACTAGTAAACATTATAATCATAAAAATTCAAAACAATATATAATAATCCCAAAAAATGTAAAAACACAACAAAACAGTAAAAATCCCTAAGAAAAACCTAAAAACCTAAAACCACAAAAAACCACTAAAAAATAAAAAAAATACTAAAACCCCAAAAAACCCCTAAAAACCCTAAACACAATAAAACCCCCCTAAAACATTAAAAATAGTAAAACCCCTAATCACCTAAAAACACATGTAAATCTATAAAAAAAACCATTAAGACCCAGAAAACATTAAAAAACTATAAAAAAAATAAAAAATCCAAAACCTTCAAAAGAAAACCTAAAAACCCAAAAAATATAAAAACCCCAAAAAACAAAAAAAACTTAGTAACGCTCAATATCCTTAAAATCCTAAAATCCATAAAAATACAAAAAAAACCTATAAATCCATAAAACAATAAAACTACACAAAACCCTATATACTGATAAGAAAATATTAAAAACCTAAATCCCTTTAAAACCCCTAGAAACCTAAAAAGGCTAAACACTCTAATAAAACATTAAAACCCAAAAAACATTAAAATTTATAAACATCCCTAACAACCGTAAAACCCCTAAAGACCCATAAAACACTTAAACCACTAAAAACACTAAAACCCCTTTAAAACCATAAAAACCTAAAAAACATGAAAAAATGATTAAAACCCTAAAAACTAAAAAATCCAAAAACCCCAAAAAATATTAAAATCCATAAAAAATCATTAAAACTATCAAAATAACTAAAAATCATAAAACCCATAAAAATGATAAAAAATATGTAAAAATCACTAAAATGAAATAACCCTAAAATCATGAAAACCCATAAGAAAAAAATTAAAAATCTAAAACTCTTAAAACAACTAAAAACCCGAAAAACGCAAAAACAAACCTGAAAACACTAAAAACCCTAAAATCCAAAATAACTACTAGAAACCTTAAATCCCCTAAAAACAAAAAACCCCCCAATAAAAAAACTAGAACTCCTTTAAAACCCTATCAACATCAAAAAAATCAAAAAAAATATTAAAATCCCTTAAAAATACAGAAAAACATTTCAACCTAAAAAAACACATAAAACCGCTTAAAATCCTAAAAACTAAAAAACCCCTCAAAACCCCAGAAAACCCTAAAACCCCTAGAAACTCTCAAATATGTAAAAATAAATATATCCCTTGAAAAAAATAAACAATAAAAACATAAAATAATATAAAACCCCTAGAAACCTAGAAAAACTAAAAACCAGAAAAATACAATACAACCCTAAAACGCCCCAAAAACCATAAAAACCCCTGAAATCCATAGAAACCCCTAAAACCCATAAAAAATACCACTAAAAACAAGAAAACCTATTTAAACCCCTAAAAACAGTAAAACTCTTCACAAAAATTTAAAACCCCTAAAAACCCTAAACCCCTCGTAACAATAAAAACCTTAAAAATCCCTAAAATACAAAAAATTGAAAAATCCCTTGAACCCTTGAAAACCCCTAACAAAACCATAAAAAACTAAAAACACTGAAACCCCTAAAAACCCTAAAAACACCATAAACCCTAAAAAATATAAAAAACCATAAAAACCCATAATGATCATAAAACCCCTAAAAACCATAAAAAAGACAAAACCCCCAAAAAACTATAAAACCCACTAAAAACTAAAGAACCCTTTAAACACTTATAAATGTTAAAAATCTCTATAAAATCATTTAAAAACATAAAACTCAAAAGACCCTAAAAACCCAAAAAAACCATATAAACCTATAAAACCATTCAAAATCCATAACAACCATTAAAAATCCAAAAAATAATTAAAAATACATTAAAATACCTTGAGAACACTAAAAAACCTAAAAACCATAAAACCCCTAAAGACCATATAAATTCCAAAAACCCCATAAATACCCTTAAACCAACTAAACACTCTAAAACCCCTTTAAACTCATACAAATGTTGAAAACTCTAAAAAACACTAAAACCCCTAAAAACTAAGAAAACCCCAAAAACTAAAACATCTATAAGAACCCTAAAACCCATAAAACCCCTTAAAACTAAAAAACCTAAAACCATAAATACTATAAATATCCTAAAAAACACCCAAATAATAATAAAAATGTAAAATAACACAAAAAATCCTAAAGAATACTTAGAAAAACATAAAACCTAAAAACACTTAAAAACCCTAAAAAACTATGAAACCAAAAATACCTTAAAAAGCCTTAGGAACCCTATAACCCCGTAAAACTCATTCAAGCCCTAAAAACCCTAAAAACCCCCTAAAACCCTTAAAAACCAAAAAACCCACTAACAACTATAAAAAAACATTTAACCCCCTAAAAACATTGAAAATTTTAAACATCCTATATAACCCTAAAACACAAAAAAACACTACACACAAAAAACCATAAAAACCTTAAACCCCTAAAAACCATAAAAATCCTCGAAATCCCTAAAAACAATAAAATAAAAAAATATCTTAAAAAAATATCTAAAAAAGTAAAAATACAAAAATATGCTTAAAACCCCCTAATAAAGGCATTATAAACGAAAAACACTTAAAACCCATAAAAATAAAAAAAATTATAAAAACCCTAAAAACACTAAAACCCCTAAAAACCATAAAAACCCTAAAACCCAAAAAATTCCAAAAACCCACTAAAACAATAAAACCCCTTTGAACCACTCAAAAGGTTAAAAAACTATAAATAAATTAAAAACCATAAGCACTCAAAAAACCCTAAATCCTAGAAAAACAAAAAACCCATAAAAACCCAAAAACCCCAAAAAACCCAAAAACCCATTAAAATACCAAAAATCCCAAAACATCCCTAAAAATGTAAAAAACACATAAAACACTTAAAAAACCTAAGAAAACAAGAAAAACATAAAATAACTTATAAACCCTAACATTTTCAAAAATGATTAAAACCCTAAACCCTTAAAATCCCCCAAAACCCTCAAAATCGATAAAAACCCCATGAAAACCATAAAACCCTAAAAAAACATAAAGACCATAAAACCTTAGGATGGATAAAAACATTAAAATTACATTAAAACATTTAAGACCCTAAAAACAATAAAACCACTAAAAACCACTTAAAACACATAAAATCCTAAAATCCACTAAAAACATTAAAAAAAATAAAACCCTAAAGGTTAGAAAAACACTAAAAAATCATAAAAGGTATAAAAATACTCAAAAACCCTAAAAACCCAAGAAAATATCTAAAATTTTTGAATACCATAAACACCCCCAAAATCCCTAAAAACCCATGAAAACCATAAAAATCCCAAAAAAAATCCCTAATAACCCAGAAAATCATAAAAAAAATCAAAAAAACCCTAAAAACCACTAAAAAAACCTTAAAAACAAAAACAACTCTTAGAACACCTTAATAACCTAAAAATTCTAAAAATCCAAAAAAAACCTAAAGATCATAAACACCCTAAAAACCATAAAAACCTAAAAACCTAAAAACCGTAAAACCCATAAAAACCCTTAAAACCAATTAAAAACCAAAAAAACCATTAAAACACAAAAAACCATAAAACCAAAAAATTCCAAGATAACCCTAAAACCCATAAAAATCCTTAAACACCCTAAAAAATCCATAGTCCTAAAAATTACCTAAAAACCATGAAATTATAAAAAACACTAAAACACTAGAAAAACCCTACTAAAACCTTAATCCCCTAAAAACGCTTAAAACACCAAAAAACCTAAAAACTCTAGCAACTCAAAAAACCAAAAATTCATAAAAAACCTAAAAACTATAACAATTTACTAAAACCCCAAAAATTCCATAAAAATAATAAAACAACCAAAAAATACATAAAAACATGAAAAACCCTAAAACCCAGAAAACGCTATGAAAAAAACTAAAAAAATAAAAAGTCATAAAAGTCATAAAAACCTAAAAAATGTTAAAAAACCTACAAACCCTAATAATAACCTAAAAACCCCTGACCCCCCTCCCAAAAAATCAATATAAAAACACCTAAAAACATAAAAACCCTAAAAACCCTTAAAAATCATAAAACCAAGTAAAAAATCTAATATCCCATTAAATACCTAAAAATGTTAAAAACTCTACAAAATTTCACAACCATAAAAATCTAAAAAAACACTAAAACACCAAAAAACCATAAAAAATCTATAAACCCTATAAAACCATAGAACCCTCAAAATCACTATAAATGATGATAAACCATAAAATTACTAAAAATTCATAAAAATAAATATAAAATGAAAAAAAAACCATAAATTCCCTAAAAACCCTAAGAAAAACAAAAAATCCTAAACACACTTAAAACCCATAAAACCCTAAAAAATAAAAAACCCCATGAAACCCCAAGAAACCCTCAATATACCTGAAAAACTTAAAACCCCATAAAAAATTCTATTAAATCCTTAAAAATGTCAAAACCCCAAAGAACTATGAAAGATCCTAAAAACCATTAAAACCCAAAAAACAATTAAAATTCTTCATAAACCTTAAAACCCTAAAAACCATAATTACACTCAAAATCCCAAAACAGCAAAAAACCCAAAAAAATCATAAAAACCCGAAAACACTAAAAATCCATAAAAACTCTAAAAAACCTAAAATTCCTAAAAAGAATCCCAAAAACTCATTAAAAATGACAAAAACCCTAAAACCCTGAAAACCGCTAATAAAATCATAAAAAGTAAAACCAATTAAAACCCATAAAAATACAAGGAATGCAAAAACCCAAGAAAACCCTAAATCCCCTAAAACTATAAAAACTATAAAACCACAAAAACCATAAAAAAACTAAAAACCAATAAAAACCCAAAAACCAATAATAAAATTAAAATCAATTTAAACCCCTAAAAATGTTAAAAATATCTAAAAACATTATAAAATGTAAATACCATAAAATACTAGAAAACCCCTATAAAACAATAAAACCCCACCAAACCCTTAAAATCCAATGAACCCCTAAAAATACATAAAATCCAAAAAATAATAATTAATAATATCTAAAAACATAAAATCCCCAGAACCCTAAGAGATCAAAACGAAACCTTAAAAACCTAAAAACACTAAAGAACATTTAAAAAACTAAAAACACTAAAAAACCCTAAAACCCTAAAAACTATAAAAATCCCAAAAAAACCATAAAAACCAATAAAATCCAAACAATCCCTAAAAATCCATAAAAAAATTAAACACCTTAAAAATACAGAAAAACTCTAAGAAAACCTTAACATATAAAAACATATAAAACACCTAAATAACGTAAAAACTATAACAATTCAAAAAGATCCCAAAAGCCCTAAAACTCTTAAAAATTGTAAAAACTCCTAAAAACATTAAAAGACCATAAAATCAATAAATACCCTAAAAATGACTAAAAACTATGCAAACCCTTTAAACACCTATGAAATATGGCTCCCACATCTCCTAGATCCCCGTGCAATTGGGTCTTCAGTCGGTGTCAATGCTTCTTCGGCGTAGCTGTGGATCCACCGGCGTCAGCTTGCTTTGCTCTCAAGGTGAGATTTCTTTGGATCATTGATTCCCTCGCGGGTCTCCTACGGAAGCTGCTTTGGATGAAGGCTTCATATTCTATCGGGCAAGCTAGTTCTTGTCTTTCTAGCTTCCGGCGCTATGGAGATTTCATGGGGTGGAAAGGTGTTTCCATTGGGCGATCCATGGAGGAGGTGGATGGGCTCGGTCTTTCTGGTGTGCGACTGGTCTTTTGGGGTAGCTCTAGACCCTCCGATATGCGAAGCTGAATTCCTATGGAGGATTCGACAGGAGTTTTTATCCCCTTCATTCGGTGTTACAGATCCATGGCTGAGTGGAGACAATTCACTCTTCCTGGTGCTAGATCTTGGTGTGGTGTCTGTAGACCTGTTGTAGAATCACATAGATCTGGAGCGCGCCTCTACGATCCAGGAATGAGGGGGTCAGATCTTGGTGGTCCTACTTGTAGCGATGGGTTTCAGTGGTGCCTCTCAGGCTCATGGAAGCAGGTGCTCTTCGGCTTCTTCGGACAATCTGGTATGTCGTCTTTGGAGCGGGTTTATCCCTGCATTTTTGCTCTACTCCTGGTTTCCTGGTGGCTTGTGGTTTCAGTGCACCATTTCTTTGTGGGTGCATGTTTGATCTACTGATATGGTTCGCTTGGATGGTGGATTGGTTCTCGAGTGGGGATCTTCATCTGGTTGGAGATACTCTGTTTGAATTTATGGCTGAGGTGGTTCTGGTTTTTTCATTTTTGCTTTTGCTGCTTTGTCTTTTGGTGTGTGCTGATGAGGGAAGTAGGTGTTTTGATGATGATTGCTCACGATGCGCTAAAGGAAATCATTGCTGCCTAAAACTCTAGAGCTAGATGATGCTTGTGGCTAGACTGGTGGTTGTTGGATGGTGTGAGATGTTATTTGCTGACTGGTTTGAAGGTGATTGTTACTGTTGGTGCTTGGAAAGGGGTGTTGCTTCACCCCGACATGATGAAGGGAGGTGTCAGATACTGGTTTATGGTAAGGGGGATGGTTGTTCTCTGGATGCGAACTCTGGTTGCTGGTGGTTGTGTGCTTTTGGTGCTGATGGTTATGTGCTATTGGTCGTAGCTTGTTTTGGTGTGAAGGTGATGGTTTCTTGTTTCTATAAGATTGGATGTTGGTTGCTGTTAGGTGGTGAGACACAGAATGTTGGTGAAGGTGAGGCTTGTGACTCTGATGCTGATGGTTCTGTGGTGTTGGAAGCTGGTGGTTCTGTGATATAGGATGTTGGTGGTTCTGGATGCTTGACGCTGCTGGAATGGGAGCTGTTGAAGGTGTCGCTCTTGTGTTACTGCTGGTTGTTGATTGGCTGGGAGCTGTTGTCAGATATGTCTTCGTCTTTCTTTTTCTTGTGTGTTTTTTATCTTTTTTTTCGGTTCTTGAGCGTGTGTCTGTAAAGGGTTTTTGGGTGTGGGTCATTTGACCCCACCCTCCCTTGTCTGCTGAGTCTCTTATTTTTTCTTTCTAATAAATTTGGGGGGGGGGGGGGGGGGCGGGAATAGCCCGACCCTCGCATCTTCCTTGCCCTTTAAACACCTAAAAAAGATAAAATTTCTAATTTTTTTAAAATACCCTAATAAACTCAAAAAATCCCTAAAAAACCAAAAAAAACATAAAATCCACAAAACCCTAAAACCCCTAAAACCCCCCCACAAAAAACCAAAAAACCTTCATAACCATAAAAATCCAAAAAAAATATCTAATAATCCCTAAAAATGTAAAAACCCTACAAAACCATAAAAATATCTAATAAAAAAACCTAAAACTACATAAAGCCCCTAAAAAATCAAAAATACTAGAACCACAAAAAACCCCAAACACCACTAAATACAAAAAAACCCCTAAAAACATTAAAAACACTAAAACCAATAAAGATCTAAAAAACTCTTAAATCGCTAAAAACCATTAAAACCATGAAAACATTAAAAAAATATAAAAACATAAACACCCTAAAAACTCTAAAAAACCAAAAAACCCAAAAACATAAAAACCTTAGAAATCCTCCAAATCCTTAAAACCCAAAAATCCAAAAAAATCCAAAAAAAACCCCCCTCAAAATCCCTAAAAGACCAAAAATACTCAAAACCCTATATAATAATAAGAAAAATATAAAAATATAAAACCCATTAAAACCACTAAAAGATAAAAGGCTAAAAACTCTAATAAAACCTAAAAACCATAAAAACATTAAATTCCATAAACACCCCTAACTACATTAAAACCTCTAAAGACACTTAAAACCCTCAAACCACTAAAAACTCTAAAACCCTTTAAAACTCCAAAAACATTAAAAACATTTAAAATCCATTAATAACCTAAAAACTAAGAATCCCAAAAACCCAAAAAATCTTATAAAATCCCTAAAAATAATAAAATCCCCCAAAATAACTAAAAAAACTAAAAACCATAAAAATGATAAAAAAAAATATGTAAAAAACACTAAACTGGAAAAACCCTAAAACCTAGTAAACCCATAAGAAGACATTAAAAACATAAAACACTTAAAAAACCTAAAAACCATAAAAACACAAAAAAAATAAATAAAACACTAAAAACCTTAAACACCAAAAAGACTAGTAGAAACCTTAAAACCCGCTAAAACCCCCAAAACCCACTAAAACCACTTTAAAAGCGTAAAAATATCAAAAAATTCAAAAAAAAATTAAAATCACAAAAAATGAAAAAAAACATTACAATCTCAAAAAACACATAAAACCATAAAAATCATAAAAACCAAAAAACCTTAAAAACACCTCAAAAACCTAAAATACCCAAAAATCCACAAATATGTAAAAAAAATATAAACCATGAAAAAAAAATAAACCATAAAAACATAAAATAAAAAAACCACTAAAAAATTAAAAAACAAAAAACCCTAAAAATACAATAAAACGCTAAAACGCCTCAAAAACCATAAAAAACCCCCAAAGCCTTAAAACCCCTAAAACCCAAAAATACCCAAAAATACCACTAAATACTAAAAACTTTTTTAAACCCATAAAAACATTAAAAATATTCATAAAACTTAAAACCCCTAAAAAAGTATAGAAACAGAAAAAAAATTAAACAAAAAAAACCCTAAAACCCCTAAAAACCCCTACACCCCTCCTAATTATAACAAACATAAAAATCCCTAAAAATACCTAAAATTTAAAAATCCCTAAACCCCCTGATATCCCCTAAGAAAACCATAAAAAACAAAAAACACATAAAACCCCTAAAAACATAAAAACACCGAAAACACTAAAAAAAATAAAAAACCATAAAACCCACAATAAAATATAAAACCCCTAAAAATCATAAATATCAAAAAATCCCAAAAAATACTATAAAAACCACTAAAAAGTAAAAAAACCCTTTAAACACCTATAAACGTTAAAAATATCTAAAAATCATTTAAAAACGTAAAACTCAAACAACCGTAAAAACTGAAAAAACTATAAAAACCCATAAAACCCTTCAAAATCCATAAGAACCATTAAAATTCATAAAAATAATTAAAAAAACATTAAAATCCCCAAAATGTAAAAAACCCTTAAACCCTTGAATTCCTTAATAAAACAATAGAATCCTAAAGAAACATAAAACCCCTAAAAAATATAGAAAACACTAAAAACACTGAAGACACTAAAAAGCCTACAAACCATAAAACCCCTAAAGACCATAAAACCCATAAAACCCCATAAATACACTAAAACCAACTAAACACGATAAAATATCATTAAACCCATGAAAATCTTAAAAAATCTAAAAAATCCTAAAACCCCTAAAAACTAAGAAAACCCATAAAACCTAAACATCTATATGAACCCTAAAAACCCTAAAACCCCTAAAAACTAAAAAAACCATACACCCCTAAAAACTATAAATATCCTAAAACCCCCCAAATAACAATAAAAATGTAAACAAAACAAAAAAATTCTAAAGAACACAAAGAAAAACATAAAACCTAGAAAAAAACACATAATACCCCTAAAAAACAAAGAGACCAAAAATACCTTAAAAAGTCTTTAAGAACACTAAACACCCTAAAACCCCTAGAAACACTAAAAACCTAAAAAAACCCTAAAACCCTTAAAAAAACAAAAAAACCAATAAAAAATATAAAAAACCTTTAATCCTTAAAATATTTGTAAAATGTAAACAACCATTATAACAATAAAAACTCAAAAAAAAAACTAATCAAAAAAACCATATTAACCTAAAACCCTAAAAACCCTAAAAACCCTCAAAATTCTTACAAACTAAAAAACCAATAAAAACATAAAAATCCCTAACAACATAAAATAACAAAAATACCCTTGAAACCCCCTAATAAGGGCTTAAAAAACTAAAAACACTTAAAACCCATAAAAATAAAAATAAAGATAAAAAAACCTAACAACCATAAATCCCATAAAAACCATAAAAACCCCAAAACCCAATAAATTCCAAAAACACACTAAAAACTATAAAACCCCTTTCAACCACCCAAAAGGATAAATATCTAAAAAAATTAAAAACCATAAAAAATAAAAAAACCTCTAAAACCCTGAAAAACAGAAAACCCCTGAAAACCCAAAAACCTTAAAAATACCCAAAACCCCTAAAAATACCAAAAATCCAAAAACATCCATAAAAATGTAAAAACCCTTAAAACCCTTAAAAACCCTTAGAAAACATGAAAAAAATCACTTAAAAATCATAAAATCCCAAAAATTGATAAAAAACCTAAACCCTTAAAAACCATCAAAATTTATAAAATTCATTAAAATCCCAAAAAAACAAAAAAATGTTAAAAATACTAAAAATACTAAAAAAATAAGAAAATCGTAAAAACCTAAAAACGCGTAAACCCCTAAAAAATACTAAAAACCCTAAATGACTCTAAAAACCATAAAAATCCAAGAAACCAAAAAGAAATCTAAGAACCCCTAAAAACCGTTAAAACCCTAAAACCACTAAAACACAAAAATAACAAAAAAATCTCAAAATCCCATTTAAAACCCAAAAAACATTAATAAACTTTAGAAAACCATAAAATAAAGAAAAAAAACTAAAAACCCCTATAGACCATAAAAAATAAAAAAATAGTATAAACCCTATTACAACTTAAAAACCTAAAAATTCCTAAAAAAATAAAAAAAAACCATAAAAATCCTAAAAATCCCTAAAAATAAAAAACAACAAAAAGAATCATAAAAAAATAAAAACCCTAAAAAACTCAATAACCTAAAAACACTGAAAACCCCTAAAATACCTAAAAACCTAAAAAACTCCTAAAACCCTAAAAATCCTAAAAACACAAAAAATCCTTAAAAACCCAAAAAAACCCTGAAGAATCATAAAAAGGAATTAAAATCCCTACAACCCCCCAATAACCCTAAAAATGTTAAAAAGAGATAAGAACTTAAATCCCCTAGAAATCCTAATAACCCAAAAAAAATATTTAAAATCCCTAAAAATGTAAAAACCCTAAAATCCTAGAAAACCCCTAAGAAACATAATAACCTAGAAACATTTAAAACCACTAAAATACAAAGAATTTGTTAAAACCCATATAATAGCCTAAAAACATTAAAACACTCAATTCATTAAAACCATAAGAATAACAAAAACCCTAAAACAAATAATAACTCTAAAAACCATTTCAACCCTAAAAAATATTAAACAACTGTAAAAACCATAAAACCCTAACAAACTCAAAAACCCATAAACTAATAAAAAACTATAAAACCCTAGAAACCCTAAAACCCCTCAAAATCTCTAAAATCCCTATCACATCATAAAAATCATAAAAACTCCTTAAAATTACCTAAAAAGATAAAAACCCCTAAAATCCTTAAGGAACCCATAAAAACCTTAAAAAAACAAAACCTCTAGAAAACCAAAAAATGATATAAACCTAAAAACCCACAACATACAAAAAAACCCTAAAAAATAAAATAAACTTAAAAAACCTAAAAATCCAAAAAAATGTAAAATATCCTAAATTTCTCGAAAACCAATAAGAAATCTATAACATAGTATAATCAATGAAAACCAAAAAAAATCTTACAAACCACTAAAACCCTAAAATATCCTAAAAATCCTAAACCCTCTAAAAACCTTAAAAATCCCTAAAAATCTTTAAACCCATAAAAACCATAAAACCACTGAAAACCCTAACAACCCTTTAAACCCATAAAAACATTAAAAAAATCTAAAAAACCATAAAACCCTAAAAATTTAAAATACTCAAAAATTGAAAAAACATCATAAAACCACATAAAATCCATAAACCCTTAAAAGCCATTAAATTTAAAATCCATAAAATACCTAAAAACATATTAAATCCTAAAAACCTAAAAACCCTAAGAAAACCTTAAAAACCAAGAAACACTTAAAACCCCTAAAAACCTATAAAATAATCAAAACCTTCAAAAACGTAAAATAGTAAAAATGCTAAAACCCCAAGAAAGCCACAAAACCCCTAAAAACCCTTAAAAACCCAAATATCCAACCAAAAAAATATAAAAACACTTTAAATCCCAAAAATTGACAATAAAATCTAAAAAATTATAAAGTATCAAAACATTTCATGAGAAACCTAAAAACCCTAAAAACCCATAAAATCCTGCAAAATCGTAAAACTCCCCTAAAACCCTAAAAACCACAAAAAAACTTTAGAAACAAAAAAATTCTTTAAAATCCCTAAAAATTCCTTAAAATATAAAACCATGAAAAAACTAGAAAATACTAATAAAACCATAAAACCTATAAACACTTAAAATCACTATAAATCAAAAGAAATTCTAAAAAACCAAAAAATACTAAGCACACTAAAAACCCTAAAAACCATAAAAATACCTGAAACATTAAAAAACCCTAAACTCACAAAAAAAATCCTAAAACCCAGTTAAAAACACTAAAACCCCATTAAAAACAAAAAAAACAATAAAAAAATCCATAAAAACATAAAACCCTAAAAAACTCAGATAACCCCTAAATCCTTTAGAAACATAAACCCATAAAATCCCCAAAACCCCACAAAATCACTAAAAACCATAAAAACCCTAAAAACCATAAAAATAGAAAAAATCCCTCAGAATCCATAAAAAAATCCAAACCATAAAAACTATGAAAGCCCCTAAGAAACCAATAAAAACCAAAAAATGATTAAAATCCCTAAAAAACTAAATAATGCTAAAAACCCCCAAAACCCCGAAAAAATCTAGAAAACCCAAATAACCTTAAAACCCAATAAAAATCATAAATTTTTTATAAACCCAAAAACACCTACAAACCCACTAAAAACATTAAAAACCCATTAAACACCACTAAACGTTAACTACTATAAAAATATAATAAAAACCTAAAAAAATCAAAAAACCCTAAAAACACAAAAAACTATAAAAACCCTACAAATCCTAAAAACCCTAAAACTCATCAAAATCCATAAAGTCCCTAAAACCATCAAAATCCTCACAATCCCAAAAAAAACCCTAAAATGTAAAAATCCCTAAAAACAAAATGAAAACCTTAAAACCCTAAAAACTGTTAAAACCCTAAAAAATAATAAAAACACTAATAAAAACTAGAAACTGCAAAAAATAATAAAAACCATAAAAATCATTAATCCCATAAAAACACAAAAAACCCAAAAAACCCTAAACCCACTAAAACATTAAAAACCCTTTAGACCATTAAAAACAATGAAAAATCTTATAAACCTTAAAAACCCAAAAAACTCAAAAAAACACTAAAACCCCCCAAAAACCACAAATACCATAAATACCCTAAAACACAAAAAACCCTAAAAATCTCAAAAAACAATAGAAACCATAAAAATACTAAAAAATCCCTAAAAATCCCTAAAAGTTTAAAATACCCTATAAACCTAGAAATACCCTAATAAAAACATAAAACTATAAAAACACTTAAAACCCTTCAAAACCTAAATACCTAAAAACACATAAAACCCCAAAAAACACTAAAACCCCTTAAAATCCATAAAAACAAAAAATATACATAAAACCATAAAAACCCATAAACAACCTAAAAGCCACCAATACTCGAAATACCCTTTTAATCCCTAAAACCATTAAAAATATAAAAAACCCTTAAATTCCAAAAAAACTAAAAAACCCCTAAAATTCCAAAATCAACCTAAAAACACGAAAACACTCAAAATCCTTAAAAACTCAAAGAACCATAAAATTCATAAACAATCCCAAAAATCCCTAAAAATTTAAAACCCATTAAAACCTTGAAAAATAAATAACAAAACCCTAAAAAATTAAAAACAATTAAAACCCCTAAAATCCATAAAAACACTAAAAGCCTTGAAAAACCCTAAAACCCATTAAACCCCTAAAATCCCTTAATTTCCATTAAAAACCAAAAAACCAATAAAAACTCAAAATATTATTTAAACCCCTAAAAATGTTAAAAACTAAAATGATTGTAAAATTTATAACAATCTAAAAAAGTCATCAAAATATTAAAAATCAATAAAACCCCTAATAACCAAAAATACCATCAAATACCCTAAAAACATTAAAAACCATATGAATCCTAAAATATACATAAAATCCATTACAATGTAAAAAACCCTAAAACCCGTAAAACCCTATGAAATCTGTAAATTCCTAAAAGCACATAAATCACATAAGAATCATAAAATGGTATAATTCTTAAAAAAACCTAAAACCCTAGAAAACCCTAAAATCCCTCGAATTCCCTAAAACCCCAAAAACTCCAAAAAATCATTAAAATCCTAAAAGACCTAAAAATTATAAAAATGTAAAAAATCCAAAAAAAACCATATGAAAACCATAAAAATATAAAATACTTAATATCCATAAAAAATAAAAATTTTAATAACCATAAAACCAGTAAAAAGTCCCTAGAAATGGTAAAATCCGATAAAAACCAAAAAAACAGTGAAAACCTAAAAACCCTAAAACAACATAAAAACCCAAAAAACCATAAGAAACTCTAAAATCACATTAAACCCCAAGAAACAGTAAAAAACTCAAACACATAAAACCATAATAAATCAAAAAAAACCCTAAAAACCCACAAAACTCTACAAATTATAAAATAACCCAAAATCCCTAAATATGTAAAAAACCCACAAAAAACCTAAAATCCCCAAATAAAACCTTAAAACCCTAAAAATTATTAAATTCCTAAATAACATAAGAATAATAAAAATCATAAAAACCTAAAAACATTAAAACCACTAAAAACCATAAAAAACCCCCAAAAACAAAAAAAACCAAAGCCCACTAAAACTCTAAAAACCCTTACAAATATTAAAAAACTAAAAAAAACACATAAATACTAAAAAATAATAAAAAATCCTAAAACCAAAAAAATACTATAAACCACCTAAAAAACCTAAAACTCTTGTAAATCCATAATAACCATAAAAACCCAAAATAATAAAAAAATCACTAAAAAACATAAAACATAAACACCCCTAAAAACGTTGAAAAACTCTACAAAAATATTAAAATCCAAAAAAAACATAAAACCCCTAAAAACCTATAAAAAATAAAAACCTTATAAATTTCTAAAAACCTAAAAGCCAAATAAATCTTAAAATTTTTAAAATACACTAAAACCACATAGAATCCCTAAAAACAAACTGAAAAACCTAAAAACCATTAACCCCCTAAAAAAGAATAAAAATATAAAAAACATTATAAAACCCTAAAAACTGAAAAAACCATTAAAACACAAAAAAATCATAAAAAGTATAAAATCATAAAAACCCTTGAATCGATAAAACCCCCAAAGACTCATAAAACCCATAAAAGGAATAAAAATACCTAAAAACATTAAAAATCATCAAATCCCTGAAAACCCCTAAGAAAACCATACAATATTAAAGACACTTAAAATCCCAAAAATTTAAAACATTTCTAAAATCTCTAAAAATACCTAAAATGAAAAACACCTAAAACACCTAACAACCTCAAAAGCCGTTAAAACCCATAAAAACCCAAAACACCACTGTCAACTCTAAAACCCATTTAAACCCCTAAAATTGTTAAAAAAACTCGAAAAAACCATAAAATCCCTTAAAAATCAAAAAAACCCAAAACCCCAAAAAAACATAAAACCCTAAAACCAAAATAAACGTTAGAAACTATAAAACCTTAAAATATTCTCAAAATCCTAAGACAACACCTAAAAATCTCAAAAAAATGTAAAAAACCAAAAACTTTTGAAAAACACTAAGAAAACCATAAACACAAAAAAACACGTAATACCCATAAAATACATAAAAAAGGATAATAACCCTAAAACACATTAAAACCCTAAAACCCACTAAAAACCATAAAACTGCATAAAAATAAAAAATACCAGTAAAAAATCTAAAAAAATATTAACACACTAAAAATGAAAGAAATATCTATAAAACATAAAAACTATAAAAACACTATAATCTAAAAATCCATAAGAACCCTAATACCCCTAAAACCCCTTAAAATAGTTAAAAACCATAAAAATCATAAAAATTACCTAAAAATACCAAAAAAAATAACCAACCACCAAACCCTAAAAAACCCTCTGAAAACCTTAAAAACATATAAACACATAAAAACATAAAAACCTAAAAAATGCTAAAAATCCTAAAACCCCGAAAAACACCCTAAAAACCCAAAACACGTAAAAATATCAAAAAACCAAAAAACCCTAAAACTGAAAAAAAAACTCTAAAAAAACATTAACCCACATAAAAACGTTAAAATTATCCCAAAAATATTCAAAACCCTGAAAAATTAAATATGATCCCAAAAAACAAAAAAAAACCATAAAACCCTAAAACTTTAAAAACCATAAAACCCATAAAAATCTTATAAATCCCAAACAATTCCGAAAAAACTAAAAAACCCCCAAAAAATTGAAAAATTATTAGAAAACATTAAGACAATAAAACACTTTAAGCCCCCAGAAGACCTAACACTAGTGGAAACCATGGTTTTCCCAAATGTTGTATACTAATGGTTCAAAATAACCGTTGGTATATGTGATCTTTACCAACAGTTTTCATTAACTGTTGCTATTGATTTACTAAAATTGATTTCTCCCAACGGTTTGATTAAACCGTTGGGAAAGATTGGTAGAAAATTAGTTTTCCCAACGGTTTCATGAAACCGTTGGGAAAGATGGGGAAAAAATGTTTTCCCAACGGTTTCATGAAACTGTTGGGAAAAATCTATCTTTCCCAATGGTTTTTAAGAACCGTTGGGAATGATTTCCCCCATATACAGACCAGCCAAACACCCACCCAACCCGATTGCTGACCGATTATAGATGGAACCTAATCGAGCTCCTGAATTCTTCTCGGCCTCGATACTCTTTTCACCCAAGATCCATCTTCAATTAAAAAAAAATCTTATTTCACACTTTGAATTAGTAAGTGTTACCTTATTTTTAGCGTTATTTATCTATTGTTTTGTGTTTTATGTTTTCATTTAGGCTAAATTAGGGTTTCTGTCTACGGAAACCTTGGAATTGATATATGTTTTTTGTTCTACACTTCATACATGGTAAAGGGTTTTTTTAGTGGGGTGATATGGTACAGTTGGTGGAATTTATTTTAGTTGAAAATTGGATTTTGATTTGGATGAATTTATGTTTCAATTTGAGTTGGGGGAGGGTGTGCAGATGGGGTGGGGGAGGATGTCGAAGGCTATCTAAGTGGGGTAGGGGATGGGCTGTCTAGGTAGGGTGGGGGGCTATCTAGGTAGGGTGGGGGAGGGGCTGGGTTGACCAAATGGGGTGGGGGTAGGGCTGTTTGGGGTGGGGGAGGGGAAATCTAGGTAGGGCGGGGGAGGGGTTGTCTAGGTATGGTGGGGGAGGGGCCTGGGTTGTCCAAATTGGGTGGGGGTGGGGATATTTGGGGTGGGGGAGGGGCTGTCTAGGTAGGGTGGGGGCGTGGGTTGGGTTGTCCAAATGGGGTGGGGTTAGGGCTATTTGTGGTGGGGGAGGGTGTGAAGGTTGGGTGGGGGGGTGTCCAGGCAGGGTTGTCCAAGTGTGGTGGGGAGGGTGTGCAGGTGGGGTGGGGGAGGGGCTGTGTAGGTAGGGTGGGGGTATGGGTTGTCCAAGTGGGGTGATGGTAGGGCTGTCCAGGTGGGGTGGGGGAGTTGGGTTTTCCAAGTGGGTTGTGGGGGGTAGGGGTGTCCAGGTATGGTGGGGGGGGGGGGGGTCCAAGTGGGGTGGGGGTAGGGCTATCCACGTGGGGTGGGGGTGCTGGGGTGTCCAAGTGGGGTGGGGTAGGGCTGTCCTAGTGGGGTGGAAACCCTAAATTCAATGTTTGAATTGGATATTTGTTTTATTTTTTTAGGGATTAGGTGTATGAGGCATTCCCATTCCTATTATGGGTGGTTTTAATGAAAATTTATGATGTTGGAACCATTTATGATGTTGTCTCTATTTAATATCATTTCCTCTATCTTAACATTAAATTCTATATCACATTTGGTTTCTGTTTTTTAATTTCCAGTTAAGTTATTTCTGGTCGATGATTGTCTCATGTTAATTGTTTTCAATGGTTTGGCGTGGAAATTAGGCATTTAATGTGACTTTTCCAAATGGGGGTTCTTTGAGAATACTCCAAATATTTGTTAAAAATGATCAAATGGATTTTATTATTTAAAATGGATTTCGAAAGATATTTTCTATTAAAGTTCAATCCGATTGAATTGTTTATGACAAAATTATTTATATAAATTCTTTTTACAGAATGGATAGAATTTGGATGTATGAAACCAATCAGATCTCAAGCGATTTTCAAAACAATTTGGATAGATTTATAGATTTTTCATTTCACAATGCTTCAGATAGTAGTCACATACACTTCCTATCTTCCAATTGTGTTGGTAGACCTTGGTTGAGCTGTGAAGAAGTCAGCTACCACATAACCAAAAATGGTTTTCAAGCAAACTACTTTGTGTGGTATCACAATGGGGGAGAAAATGAAATCTCAAATTGGTGATGATCAAAATGAAAGGATTAGAATGGAGAATTTGTTAGATGATCGGTTTCCGTTTATTCTTCATTATGAAAAAGAAATGATTTCGACTCAAGAAGACTTCTATATGAGGACAGCTGATGCATCTAGTGAAAATGATGATATTGATAGGGTGAAAAAGTTGAATGATGCTGCTAAGACTCCAGTATATCGATAATGCAATAAAATGAAAAAGATGGAATTTTTAATCCAATTGTTTCATGGGAAAACTATGTGTGGGATTTATAATACAGTAATCGATTACATTCTTACCCTCTTGAAGGATTTAATTCCTGATGATTCTGATATTCCCTCAAACCACTATATGGCATGGAAGTTAGTTCAGGAACATGGATTTTCAAGAAACAAAATTCATGATTGCCCGAAAGATTGAAGTTTATTCTGGGAGGAAACCGCTGAACAAAATGATTATATAAAATGTGGCACATCCCACTGGAAGTCAAAATTTGATATAACACCATCATGTGTTCCACAGAAAGTAATGTGGCACTTTCCATTGATCCCCAAACTCCAGAATTGTTTTATGTTTAATGAAATATCAATAAAAATGAGATGGCATGATACCGAGAGAAAGAAGACTAATGATGAGTTAGTTCATCCTGCAGATGGATTTTCATGGCAGAGATTTGATGCTCAACATCCTGATTTTTCATCTGACGTGCGTGATGTGAGGCTGGGTCTTTCATGCGGTGGTTTTAATCTGTTTGGGCATATGCTTACTTCACACAGCACATGGCCAGTGTTTATACACATTTATAATCTTCCCCCATGGTTGTGTATGAAAAAATCTTTCCCTTTCATGAGTATACTCATATCTGGTCCTTCTGATCCCAACATTGATATTGATGTATACATGCAACCCATAATAAAATAGTTGAAACTTATTTGGGATCTGGGTGTGCGCAGATACGATGCATGTTCGAAAGGCATATTTCAAATGTGTGTTGAGCTTATGTGGACGATCAATGATTTTTCGGCTTATGCAATGATGTCTGGATGGAGCATGAAGGTAAAATTGTCATGTCCAGCTTGTATGAAGAATACACGATCTAGAAGACTGAAACATCGTCGTAGTTTCAGTTTTATGGGACATCGACGATTCTTGCCAAAGGATCATCCATATAGAATGAATTGTCGAAGATTTGATAATACCATAGAGACTGATGATCCACATCAGCATATGTCTAGAACTGACGTGCTTAATGAATTGAAATATTTCAGTTTTTCATTTGGGAAGGGTCAAATGAAATATGGAAAGAGAAAGAATGTTTCCACTGAAACCTATTACAATTGGAGGAAGAGGAGTATATTTTTTGATTTTCCTTATTGGTCAACCAAATTTTTACGTCATTTCTTAGACATAATTCATATTGAAAATAATATGTGCGAAATGTTAAATTCGATTCTTTTAAATGTCAAGGGGAAGACAAAAGTTGATTTATGATCTCGGCGTGACTTGGTGGATTGGGGCATCAGACCAGAATTACATCATGTGCGTATCAGTGAAAATAAATGGCAACATCCATGTGCTTCTTATGTGATGACACCTAAGGAAAAAAACAATTTCTGGATGTATTAGAGACTATTAGAGTTCCTGATGGCTATTTAAGCAACATATCTAAACGGGTTAACAGAAGAGAGTTGAAGCTAAAATCTTTGAAGACTCATGATTATCATGTTATACTACATGAGTTGCTTCCAATAGAAATCCGTCATCTTTTTTCCAATAATTCAATGGTGTCTATTATTCAGTTGTGCCATTTTCTAGAGATCTTTGTGCTAAGAAGTTGTCCAAGTCTTTGTTGCCAAAAATGTTGACAGATGCCCCATTAATTTTGTGAGTTGGAGAAAATATTTCCTCCATCATTTTTCACATGCATGTTCCATCTGACTATCCATATTCCCACTGAAATACTTTTCGGAGGACCTGTTTCTTTTTTTTGATGTATACAACTGAAATAAATATGTTCACATTAAAGTCTTATGTCCGAAACAGAAATCATCTCGAATGTTCTATCGTGAACAGTTACTTGGCTCAAGAATGAATGGATTTCTGCTCGATGTATTTGTCTGATCTTACTACAAGATTGAACAGACCAATGAGAAATGAAGAAGAACAGTATGAGAAAATTGAACCTAGTTTTCCATAAATTCCTCAAACCGGAGGAATTCCGGTATCATATACATTGAAGACATTAAGCCATGAAGAGCAGGATATGGCACATCGCACAGTTTTGTTCAACTATGATTTGTTCGATGACTATATCAGGTAACTAAATTGATTATGTATATCTTACATATATATCTGCTAAACTATTCATATTATTTTTCTACAGGGAACATAAGACAATGATAAATAGGAAGTATCGTTCTTTATCTTTGAGAAGGAGAGAGACTTTGCATAGAAAAGAGTTTTCTGCTTGGATAAAATTCAAGGTAAAAAAATTAATGTTTAAAATAATTATATCAATATTTAATTAAGTTTAATAGTCATTTATATTGCATGTATTGAGTTTTTATGCTGACTCTGTCTTTGAGGAAATAAGAGCTTTGGCTTTTGGTCATAATACAGTGGTTCGTGACTGTAAATCAATTATTATCAATGGGTAAAAATTTATTGTTACTGAAAGAGAAAAGAACATGAGAACACAACATGATGGTGTTATGGTTACTTCCACAACAAATTTTTATGCCAGTGCATCAGATAGTAGACCGCGATTTGAAAATGTGGGTTATTATGGAGTTGTTGAGAAAATAATATTATCGGATTATTACTCTTATGGGTGAGTCGCAATGATGAAATGTCATTGGTTTGATTCGATGAAGATACATGGCACATTTAGTGATGATTGTGGATTTCGAGTAATTAATATGACTTTCACTCTTTCTACCGAAGAACCATATGTGTTGGCATCAATGGCTAAACAAGTTTTTATATGTCACAGAACAAATTCAACCTGAATTTGGTGTCATAGTTGATGTAATTCCAAGACATATTTTTGATGATGGTGATGATGGAATTGACACTGTCCCTAGTGCCATTGGAACCAATCCATTTATTTCTTTTGATGACTCCAATAGCTCAATTGTCAGATTTGATTGTGAACCTGAAGTTGTGGTTGAAAATAGATAGAATCATTCATCTATTTTCTCAATTATGTTGGTTTACCTTGAGTTGGGTTGTTAAGGTTGGTAATATTTAAATTTATTTAGTATTGATCACAAATATGTTTTATCTGACTTGATCGTTATGTGAATTTTCAATGTTTATTGGATGCAGTTTTATTTGAATTGCATTTTCTAATTTGTAATTGAACTGTATTCAAACATAGTCAAACAATATTTCTAAATAGGTGATCTTTAAAACCTGTATGATTTATTAAATTCATTCGAGCTCTTATAAAACAATTGATAGCTGACTTGACCGTTATGTGAATTTTCAATGTTTATTGGTTGTAGTTTTATTTGCATTCCATTTTCTAATTTGGAATTGAACTGTATTCAAACATAATCAAACAATATTTCTAACATGGTGAAAATTACAACTTGTATGATTTATTAAATCCATTCAATCTCTTCTAAAATAATTGATAGCTGACTTGACCGTTATGTGAATTTTCAATGTTTATGGGTTACAGTTTTAATTGAATTACATTTTCTAATTTGGAATTGAACTATATTAAAACATATCAAACAATATTTCTAACATAGTGAACATTACAACTTGTATGATTTATTAAATCCATTCAAGATCTTCTAAAACAATTGATAGCTAAATTACCAATGAATCTCTCTATTCCCTCATATATTTAGTTTTTTGGGTAACACATTAGTTTCCTTTTTCTAATTAATTACATATTTGTTTTCAAAAGCCGAAAATGAAGCCAATTGAAGAGAGATGAAAGAAAAAAATGATGGAGAACAGTCGTCGAATGACGAAGTTGGGAATTCCATCATTAGTGCTTGTAGTGAGTACTTTATTTCAAATTGATATATTTAAAGAATATATAATGTCATGTGATTAATTTTTTTGTAAACATTTTTGTATGATACACCAATACGTCAACAGTTATTCGACGAGGAGCCTAGAACTAGTCCTAATACATAGTTCGGTGGTATGAGGAGGGTTCATACCATATGTGGATGAGCAGCTGCGCATACCCGACTAGACCCTGCCCCTCCAACTAACATGTCAACCTTCCCACATTCTGATCCCAGTGTGTTGTTAGGGACACACGGGATATTTAGGCCTCTCATGTTTTCTCTACCTTATGCATCTTTTGGCCCATCATTTTCACATCCCATGATGATTCCCACGCCCCATTCAGCATCCGGTCAGACAACTGTCCGATCTTCTTTCCCTTCTACTTCTGTCTATCCGAGCTTCTATATTCCAACGTCTTCGACTCCTGTTCCACCACAGGGTGTTCCATCAGTTTTTGTGGATCCAGTGGCGCTCAGCGATCAGACCATCATAGGTATATTTATAGAACCCTAAGAAATTTTTATAGCAATATTTATTTTCATTATAAGATGTTTTGATAAAATATTTTTTTTTCTTTCATGATAGATACATCTACTGACAGGAGGCGTGGGTGGGGGCGTACATGCATGCGTTCAGTGTGGAACTACCGCACATAGATTATGGTGGATTATAATGAAGACAACCAAATGTTTGAGAAAACAGGGCAGCAATGTCGGAGTTTTTTTGGCGATGCTTGCCAAATACACCGACATCATTCCCGTCAGCCCACTATCATGGATACATTTGCCACATGAAGTCAAGGATAGAGCTTGGGTAGAGATATGGGTAAAAAAATCTATTCTATTTAATGCCATTAATTATTTTTGTATTTATATGAATTAATATTTTGATGTCAGCTTCGATTTAATTTTCCCGATGGTGAGGGTGCACGACCGGAACATCTAAAGGATTTAGGTGAGCATTGGAGATCCTAAAAGCATGATTTGAATATTGGATGGGTTGCTAGAGTTGGCACTGAGTTAGAGGCGGTACCAGTGGTGGATGATTTTCATATAGAGCAGTATCGTCAGATGATTACTCATTGGGCGAGTACCCAATATAATGTATTAATAACATTTGAGGTATTTAAATAATAACTTTCATGTTTTGAATTAATACTATCTGTTGCATTTTCGAATTTTATTTAGGAATAATCTGGAAAAAATAATAAGAACATTGATGCAAAAAAATACATCCACACATTGGGATGCACTACGATGCCTGATCATGAGAGGAAACAGGTATGACAATTGTTTATAAGTTTTATTTATGACTTACACTTTCTTTTTTTTCCTCAATTATTTAATAGTTTTCTAAAGTTTTCATATAACTTTAGTTTTCAATGTCATTGTAGAGGAAAATACAAAATATTGAAGGACGTGTGCCTCGAGAAAAACTATTTTCCTCGAGTAGACGGAAAAATGATGGAAGTGTCGTCAACAAAGCGACTCAGTAGAAGATTGTAAGTTTTAATATGTTGAATTTATATTTTAATATATATTCTGTAACTTAATGATATATTTATATTTGTAACAGGATGCTTTAGAGGCCCTCGATGCCCATGATCTAGAAAATTTTGGGCAAATAGATCACATAAATCAGGTGTTGGGAGAGGATCATTCTGGCAGAGTACGCTGCCGACCTAGGATAGCACCCGACAAGGTATTGGCTCTCCTTAGGTACGAGCTGTAGTGCCACCGAGCTGAAGCAGTTTAGCGCACAGGTAGAACAGGTTGAGAAAAGGGCCAGAGAGACGGTAGAACAATCTGCTAGGGCAAACAATGCGTTTATGAAGTTTATTGAAGTTCTACGTCCAACACTTCCAGTAGAGGCCATCCCGGATTTTGATGAATATATTTCATCGATACGTTCTATATATGGGGCACCAGGTGGCAGTTCTAGTGGTGGTTAGGATGATGTCCAGCTTGACGATGATGATGGCGAGGAGTCTGATGCGGAAGAGGAGGGATAGGAGGGGGGCGAGGCAGGTGGCGAGGGCGAGGAGGAGGGAGAGGGCGATGAGGAGGGGGATGAGGAGGGAGAGGGCGATGATGGGGATGAGGACGAGGGTGACGATGATGGTGATGGTGATGTGGGACAAATTAATCCTTTACATTTTTGACTAATATTACTAAGATTTGATATTTAATCTATTCTATTTGTTCGTTTTATCTAGACTCATAGTATAGTATTGGAGTTGAGTTATTTATATATATTATCTGTTTTTATATATGTTGTTGTCTTTTAATGGTTGTGTGTTTGGGAACCCCCCTCCTTCCTGGACCCTAGACAACCCCCCACCATCTTCCTTGGACCTCGGACACCCCCCGGACACCCCCCGGACAGACCCCCGAACAGCCCCCTGGACAGCCCCCCACCCTCTTCCCTGGACCCCAAATAGTGCCCCGGACAGCCCCCCAGATAGCCTCTCGAACAGCCCCCAGACATCCCCCCAAACAGCCCCTCGGAGAGCCCCCCCTCCTCCCTGGACCCCGGATAGCCCCCCAAACAGCCCCCGGATAGCCCCCCACCCTCTTCCTTGGACCCAGGACAACCCCCTAGAACACCCCCTGGACAACACCCAGCACAGCCCCCCGAACATCCCCCCGGACAGCCCCCCCCCCCCCCCCCCCCACTCTCTTCCATGGACCCCTGACGACCCCCCAAACAGCCCCCCGCACAGTCCCCAGACATCCCCCCCACCCTCTTCCTTAGACCCCATACTACCCCCCAAATACCCCCTAGACATCCCCCCGAACAGCCCCCCAGACAGCCCCCCCCCCCCTCCTCCCTGGACCCCGGACAGCCCCCTGGACAGCCCCCCAGACAGCCCCCCGGACACCCCCACCCTCTTCCTGGGACCCCAGACAATCCCCCAAACACCCCCCGGACAGCCCCCCAAACAGGCCCCCGGACAGCCCCCACCCTCCTCCCTGGACCCCAGACAGCCCCCCCCCCCCCCACCCCACCCACCTCCTTGGACCCCGGACAACCCCCCAAACACCCCTCATACAGCCCCCCCACCCTCCTCCTTGGTCCCCGGACAGCCCCCCCAGACACCCACCGGACAGCCCCCCGGACAGCACCGCCAGAAATCCCCCCCCACCCTCCTTGATTTCATTTAATACTAGAAAATATATAATATATATTTTAATTATTTTCATCATGATAATCAATGTAAATCACGTCTACACATCTAATCAATATCATAGATTCTTGGTATGTTATAAAAGAGATGTATTCATTGCGCATGACATTGTTAGCTCCGAAATGTTTCATAGAATGATAAACTAAAATCTAATCCATACTAATAATGATATAAAAATATTTTATATGAATGTCCACATGATTTTAAGTAAATACCATTCCAATAATAGACACATGAGGATTCTCATAAAATGGACAACATGTTAAACACATACAGAAAACCAACCAAACGCATTCATTTTCTGTTGAAACGTTCGGAGAACGATCCATGGGTCATATGTGACGTGTACGAATCAACCCCGCTTCAATATGAGATGTGGTGTGGACGAGACCACTCAAAGTGTTTGTCTTCTTTTTCAAAAGGACATCATTTTAATTGAAAAACATCAACTGGCATATGGAAAACTTACCAAACATATTCAGATTGTGTCGATTCTTTAGCACAAGGATCCATGGGTCATATGTGACGTGTACGAGTTAACCCCACCTCAATCCGAGGCGCTATGTGGCCAACACCACTCAAAGTTTTTGTCTTCTGTTTCAAAAGGACATCATTTTAATTGAAAAAAATCAACTGACATATGGAAAACTGACTAAATGCATTCAGATTGTGTCGATACTTTAGCACAGCGATCCATGGGTCATATGTGACGTGTATGATTCATCTCCGCCTCAATCCGAGGCGAGATGTGGCCGCCACCACTCAAAGTGTCTGTCTTTTGTTTCAAAAGGACCTCATTTTAAGTGAAAAACATCAACTGGCATATGTAAAACTGACCAAACGCATTCGGATTGTGTCTATGCTTTATCACAACGATCCATGGGTCATATGTGGCGTGTACGAGTCAACACCACCTTAATATGAGGCACGGTGTGGCCGGAATCACTCTAAGTGGCTCTCTTTTGTTTAAAATGGAAACATTTTAAGTACATATGGAAAACTGACCAAACGCATTCATTTTCCATTGAAACCTTAGTAGAACGATTCATGGGTCATATGTGAGGTGTACGAATCAACACCGCCTCAATCTGAGATTTGGTGTGGCTGGAACCACTCAAAGTGTCTGTCTTCTGTTTCAAAAGGACGTCATTTTAATTGAAGAACATCAACTGGCATACGGAAAACCGACCAAACGCATTCGAATTGTGTCGATACTTTTTCACAATGATCCATGGGTCATATGTGAAGTGTAAGATTCAACCCCGCCTTAATACGAGGTGAGATGTGGCCAACACCACTCAAAGTGTTTGTCTTCTGTTTCAAAAGGACGTCATTTTAATTGAAAAAATCAACTAGCATATGGAAAACCAACCAAACTCTTTTGGATTTTGTCGATAATTTTGCACAAAAATCCATGGGTCATATGTGACATGTACGAGTCAACCCTGCCTCAATCTGAGGCATGATATGGCTGCCACCACTCAAAGTGTCTGTCTTTTGTTTCAAAAGGACATCATTTTAAGTGAAAAACATCAACTGGCATACGTAAAACCAACCAAACACATTCGTATTGTGTCTATACATTAGCACAATGATCCATGGGTCATATGTGACGTGTACAAGTCAACCCCAACTGAATATGAGGCATGGTGTAGCCAGAATCACTCTAAGTGGCTCTCTTTTGTTTAAAATGGAAATATTTTAAGTACATACGGAAAACCGACCAAACGCATTCAATTTCTATTGGAACATTAGGAGAACGATTCATGGGCCATATGTAATGTGTAAAAATCAACCCTGCCTTAATCTGAGATGCGGTGTGGCTGGTACCACTCAAAGTGTATGTCTTCTGTTTCAAAAGGACATAATTTTAATTGAAAAACATCAACTAGCATATCGAAAACTGACGAAACGCATTCGGATTGTGTCGATACTTTAGAAAAATGATCCATGGGTCTTATGTGACGTGTACGAGTCAAACCCGGCTTAATCTGAGGCACGGTGTGGTCGGAACCACTCAAAGTGTCTCTCTATTGATTAAAATGGAAACATTATAAGTACATACGGAAAACCAACCAAACGCATTCGGTTTCCATTGAAAATTTAGGAGAACGATTCATGGGTCATACATGACGTTTACGAATCAACCCCGCCTCAATCTGAGATGCAGTGTGGCCAGAACCACTCAAAGTGTGTGACTTCTATTTCAAAAGGACGTCATTTTAATTGAATAACATCAACTGGAATACGGAAAACCGACCAAACACTTTCGGATAGTGTCTATACATTAGAAAAACGAACAATGGTTCATATGTGACGTGTATGAGTCAACCCCGCCTCAATCCATGGTGTGATGTGGCTGCCACCACTCAAAGTGTCTGTCTTCTGTTTCAAAAGGACATCATTTTAATTGAAAAAAATCAACTGGCATACGGAAAACCGACCAAACGCATTCAAATTATGTCGATACTTTAGAACAATAATCCATGGGTCATATGTGACATGTATGAGTCAACCCCGCATCAATTCGAGGAGCGATGTGGCCTCCACCACTCAAAGTGTCTGTCTTTTGTTTCAAAAGGACGTCATTTAAGTGAAAAACATCAACTGGCATACGTAAAACTGACCAAACACATTAGGATTGTGTTGATACTTTAGCATAATGATCCATGGGTAATATGTGATGTGTACGATTCAACCCCGCCTTAATCTGAGGCACGTTGTGGCCGGAATCACTCTAAGTGGCTCTCTTTTGTTTAAAATGGACAACATTTTAAGTACATACGGAAAACCAACCAAACACATTTGGTTTCCGTTGAAACTTTAGGAGAACAATTCATGGGTAATATGTGACGTGTATGACTCAACCCCGCCTTAATATGAGTCACAATGTGGTCGAAATCACTCTAAGTGTCTGTCTTTTGTTTCAAAAGGACGTCATTTTAATTGAAAAACATCAACTGGCATATGGAAAACCGACCAAACACATTCGGATTGTGTTGATACTTTAGAACAACGATCCATGGGTTATATGTGACGTGTACGAGTCAACCCCGCCTCAATCAGAGGCGTGGTGTGGACGCCACCACTCAATGTTTCTATCTTTTATTTCAAAAGGACGTCATTTTAAGTGAAAAACATCAACTGGCATACGAAAAACCAACCAAATGCATTCGGATTGTGTTGATACTTTAGAACAACAATCCATGGGTCATATGTGACGTGTATGAGTCAACCCCGCCTTAATCTGAGGCATGGTGTGCCCGGAATCACTCTAAGTGGCTCTCTTTTGTTTAAAATGGACAACATTTTATGTACATACCGAAAACCAACCAAACGCATTCGATTTCTGTTGAAACTTTAGAAGAACGATTAATGGGTCATATGTGACATGTATGAGTCAACCCCACCTTAATATGAGGCACGTTGTGGTTGGAATCACTCTATGTGGCTCTCTTTTGTTTAAAATGGACAACATTTTAAGTAAATATGGAAAACCGACCAATGCATTCGGATTCCGTTGAAACATTAGGAGAATGATCCATGGGTCATATGTGACCTGTACGAGCCAACACGGGATCAATCTGAGTCGCGGTGTGGCCGGGATCAGTCTAAGTATCTCTCTTTTGTTTAAAATGGACACCATTTTAAGTACATATAAAAAACTGACCAAATGCATTCGGTTTCCATTGAATCTTTGGGAGAATGATCCATGGGTCATATGTGACTTGTACGAATCAACCCCGCCTCAATCTGAGACGCGATGTGGCTGACACCACTCAAAGTGTCTATCTTTTGTTTCAAAAGGACGTCATTTTAATTGAAAAACATCAACTGGCATAGGAAAACTGAGCAAACTCTTTTGAAATATGTTAATACTTTAGGAAAACAATCGATGGGTCATTTGTGACATGTACGAGTTAACCTCACCTCAATCCGAGGCACGGTGTGGCAGGATCACTCCTTGTGTATTTATTTTGTTTAAAATGAACAGGATTATAAGTGAAAAGAACAACTGACATACGGAAAACTGACCAAATGCATTCGAAATGTGTTTATTCTTTAGGAAAAAGATCTATGGGTCATATGTGATGTGTACGAGTCAACCCCGCCTTTATCTGAGGCACAGTGTGGTCGGAATCACTCTAAGTGGCTCTCTTTTGTTTAAAATGGACAACATTTTAAGTACATACAGAAAACTGACCAAACAGATTCTGATTGTGTTGATACTTTAGCACAATGATCCATGGGTCATATGTGACGTGTATGAGTCAACCCCGCCTCAATCTGAGGCGCAGTGTGGCTGACACCATTCATAGTGTCTCTCTTTTGTTTAAAATGGATAGGATTATAAGTGAAAAGATCAATTGGCATACAAAAAACCGACCAAATGCATTAGAAATGTGTTGATGCTTTAGGAAAACAATCCATGGGTCATATGTGACGTGTAAGAGTCAACCCCGCCCCAATCTGAGGCGCGGTGTGGCCGACACCATTCACAATGTCTCTTTTTTGTTTAAAATGGACGAGATTACATGTGAAAAGAACAACTGGCATACGAAAAACTGACCAAACACATTCAGATTGTGTTGATGCTTTAGGTCAATGATCCCTGGGTCCTATGTGACGTGTAAAAGTCAACATGGGCTCATTTTGAGGCGCAGTGTGGTCGTGATCACTCTAAGTGGCTCCCTTTTTTTGAAAATGGACAACATTTTATGTACATATGAAAAACTGACAAAATACTTTTAGTTTCCATTGAAACGTTAGGAGAACGATCCATGGTTCATATGTGACATGTACGAGTCAATCCCGCCTCAATAAAAGGTGTGGTGTGGCCTCCACCACTCAAAGTGTATGTCTTTTGTTTAAAAAAGACGCCATTTTAAGTGAAAAACATCAACTGGCATACGAAAAACTGACCAAACACTTTCAGATTGTGTCTATACTTTCGCACAATGATCCATGGGTCATATATGACGTAGACGAGTCAACCCCATCTCAATCCGAGGTGTGGTGTGGCCGGAACCACTTTAATTGTGTCTCTTTTGTTTAAAATGGACATGATTATAAGTGAAAAGAACAACTGGCATACGGAAAACTGACCAAATGCATTTGGAATCTGTTGATAATTTATCACAATGATTTATGGTTCATATGTGACCTGTACGAGCCAACTCGGGCTCAATCCGAGTCACAGTGTGTCCAGGATCAGTCTAAGTGTCTCTCTTTTGTTTAAAATGGACAACATTTTTAGTACATACAGAAAACCTACCAAGCGCATTCGGTTTCCATTGAAACTTTAGGAGAACGATCCATGGGTCATATGTGATGTGTACGAATCAACCCCACCTCAATCTGAGACGCGGTGTGGCTGGAACCACTCAAAGTGTCTATCTTTTGTTTCAAAAGGATATCATTTTAAGTGAAAAACATCAACTGACATACGAAAAACTGATCAAACACTTTCGGAATATGTTGATACTTTAGGACAACGATCGATGGGTCATTTGTGACGTGTACGTGTAAACCTCACCTCAATCCGAGGCATGGTGTGGCTGGTATCACTCCAGGTGTATGTATTTTGTTTAAAATGGACATCATTTCAGGTAAAAATATATGGTATACAAAATACCGATCAAATAATGAATTGAATTCTAGATTCCACATATAATTGTCATCTAAATTTTAAATTGAATTCTAAATGAATTATGTATGTTTATAATTAAGTTATGAATTCTAATTTTATTATGGAAGTGTATAGTTACAGGATGCATTATATGTTAAATGTGTTTGAATTTGTTTTCAATATGTATGTGTTAGTTGGTTATTTCAGTTACAATAATTGTATATGTATTTGTTAGTTTATTGCAGGTATAATAATTGGATTGAAAATGGGAGGGAATGCACAAAATGAGCCCTGCTGTTTAATTGCAGAGCTTCTGTGCAAATTGCAGGATACTATGCAATTTGCACAGCACAGGCTATGCCAACGGTTTCAAACCATTGGTAAAAAACCATTCCCAACACTTTCTAAACTGTTGGGAAAGAGGAGAATCCTTGGGATTTCCCAACGGTTCAAGACAAACCGTTGGTAAAAACTATCCCAACGGTTTGGCACAATCGTTGGGATAGGTTAGGATTTCCCCACCCTATACCAACAGTTCACAGTAAACCGTTGGGAAAAGCTTTCCCAACGACTTAATTCCTTACGGTTTGCAGAACTGTTGGTATGACATATACCAACGGTTCTATAGCCTTTCCCAACGGTTCAGAACTGTTGGGAAAGACTGTATTTCCAGTAGTGTAACAACACTAAAAACACTAAAAACCATACAAAACTGAAAAAAACACTAAATTTCCCAAAAACCCATAAGAACCATAAAAACCCCAAAAAACCCAAAAAACATAAAAAACCAAAAAAACATGAATACCCATAAGAAAAATAGAAAAACCTAAAATAATTAAAACCCTTAAAGACCTAAAAAACACTAAAAAATGATAGAGATCCAACAACCTAAAAAACACTACAAACCATAATCCCTTTAGTCTCCTAAAAATATTAGAAAACTCTTAAACCCATAAAACCCTAAAATCTCTGAAATCCCAAAAAACCATAAAAATTAAGAAACCCGAAAAAAATCGAAAACACATTAAATCCCTAAAATCCCTAAAAAACAATTAAAATCCTGAAAATGACAGAAAATTTAAAAAAACCAAAAAAACAATAAATACACTGAAAAATCATTAGAAAACCATAAATAAATATTATAGCCTCTAAAAAACCTAAAAATTTTAAAAACCTAAAACCCCGTAAATTCACTCAAAACCATAAAACATCCTAAAAACATTAAAAAACAGCAAACCCCCTAAAAACCACAAAAAACAAGAAAACCATAAAACCCCATTAAACATATATAAATGTTAAAAAACTATAAAAACCCTAAAAACCCGAAAAAATAACTCAAGAAATTCTAAAAACCCAAAAAATTCATAAACCCCTAAAAACCCTAAAAAACAATCAAAAATCCAAATATCCCCAAAAAACCATAAAATCCTTAAAAATCCATAAAAATATAGAAAATGAAAAAACCATAAAAAAAGGAAAACCCCTACGTAAACCTTAAAAACCAAAAAACATATGAAACTCCAAATAAATCTAAATATACCAAAAATCATAAAAAAACTGTAAAAACAATAAATTCATCCAAAACCATAAAATCCCAAAAAAATCTTTAAAAACCATTAAATTTCTAAACACCCATTGAACCCCTAAAAACATTCAAAAACTCAAAAACCCTTAAAATCCATAAAAACCCCTAAAACAAAAAATACCGTAAAAACCCAAAACCCCTAAAACACTCAAAATTCCTAAAATCCTAAAAAACAATAAAAACCCAAAAAATCCCAAAAAATCAAAAAAACGTAAAAACCAAAAAACCCAAAAAACCCTAAGAAACCGTTAAAAACCTAAAAGCACAAAAAACCCTTAAAACATAAAATACGCTAAAATCCCGAAAAACATAAAAAAAAATAAAAAACCAAAAAACCCATAAAACCATTAAAAACCCTAAAAACCCATAAAAACTTAAAACCTACAAAAAAACTCTAAAACCCCTTTAAAAACCTAAAAATGTGAAAAAATCTAAAAACATTAAAATCCATAAGAAACTAAGAAATCTTGAAAACAAAACAAACAATAAAAACACAAAAAAAAAGGAAAACTCTAAAAACCATAAAAACATTAAAACTCCCTAAAAACCCTAAAAATCTTAAAAATATTAAAAATTCCCTAAAAATCCATAAAAACATAAACACCTAAAACAATAGATAAATCCAAACAACCCTTAAAACCTTAAAAACCTAAGACCCTTAAAAACCAAAAAAAATCAAATCCCTAAAAAACACTAAAGAACCCTAAAAACCTTAAAAATCATAAAACCCCTAAAAACAAAAAAAATCAAAAATACACATAAAACAACTAAAACCCACTAAAAACTCTAAATACCCTTTAATCACATAAAACCATTACAAAAACTCTAAAATTACTTAAAATCCATAAGAAACTCAGAAAGCCCCTGAAAAATTAAAAAACTAAAAAACCCCTAAAAACTCGTATTCTAGAAAATCCATAAAACCCCTAAACCCCATATAAATCTTTAAAAATCAATAAAAATAATTAAATACAGAAAAAACCTAAACCCTTGAAAAAACCCTATGAAAACCTTAAAAAACATAAAACACATAAAACCCATAAAGACCTACAAAAATGGAAAAATCCCTAAAAACACAAAAGAACGCAGAAAACATTTAGAAACATTAAAACTCCTAAAAACTATAAAAAATCATAAAATCACATAAAAACCCTAAACCCACTAAAAACTCAAAAAAAAAACCATTTAAACCCATAAAAATGTTAAAGGAATCTAAAACCCCTTTAAAAACCAAAAAATATTTAAAACCCTATAACATAAAAAACAAAAAAACTATAAAATCACTAAAAACCATAAAAACCTCAAATTCCTAAAAATCCATAAAAATTAATGAAATCACTAAAAATACCAAAACAAAACATAAAATTCAATATAAAACCTAAGAATATATAAAAATCTGAAAAATAGATAATACCCCTAAAAACATAAAAACCCTAAAAAACCAGAAAACCCCTAAAAACTATAAAACCCCAAAAAAATTAAAACCTAAAACACCATTAAAACTATAAAAAGATTCTAAAAATAGTAAAAATATTTTAATTCACTAAAAATATTAAAAAATGAAAAGAACCTTAAAACCCCTAAAAACTCAAAAAAAATAATACTAAAACCCCCAAAAAAGCATTAAAACCTTAAAAACCCTAAAAACTCAAAAAACCACTAAAAACCTAAAAAGCATAAAAATACTATAAAATCTCTAATAGCTTTAAATATGTAAAAAAACCATTAAAATAATGAAAAACCATAAAAACCCCCAAAAACCTAAAAACACTCAGAACCCCTAACAAATATAAAAAACTATAAAAACCCAAAAAACCCTAAAAACCACAAAATCTTCTAAAAATACTTGACAACTATAAAAAAATAAATAACCTTAAAATCCTTAAAATCCTTAAAAATTTAAAACCCTAAAACCCTAAAAAACCCTAAGAAAACCTTAAAAATATAAAAATAGTTAAAACCCCTAAAAAACATAAAAAACAAAAAAAAACCCGAAAGATCCAAGAAATCATAAGACACCTAAAACATTATGATACCCCTAAAATCTAAAAAAACCCCTAAATCCTCTAAAACGACTATAACCCACTGAAACCTCTGAAAATCGTTTAAAATTCTAAAAACCATAAAAATAAAAAACCCTAAAAACCCCCAAAAATGTAAACCAACCCTAAAAAACCAGAAAATACCTAAGATAATCTTTAAAACCTAAAAAATATTAAAATCCCAAAATATAAAAAACAAAAAAACCATTAAAAATCATAAAAACCATAAAAACCCTAAAACCCAAAATAATTCATTAATAACCAAAAAACCCTAAAACACATAATAATATTAAAAACCCATTAAAAACTCTAGAAACCCATTTAACACCAAAAAGGGTTAGTAAACTCTAAAAAACATAAAAAACCCTTAAAAACATGAAAATATTAAAAACATTACAGTAGAACCCAAAAAAGCACAAAATCCCAAAAAACCCCTAAAACCCATAAAAACCCTTAAAACCCTAAAACCCCATATAAATCCAAAAAATCACTAAAATCCCCTAAAGCTTAATAAAAGCCAAAAACTGTGAAAAAACCTCAGAAAAAATTAAAAAAATAAAAACACAGAAAAATCCTAAAACCTTAAAAACACTAGAAATCATAAAATCATCTAAACACCTTAAAAGAACAATAAAACGCCTCTAAATACCTTAAAATCATAAAACCACATAAAAATCCTAAAAAATCCCTAAAAACATAAAAAAGTGTATTCTACCTAAAAACCATAATAAAACCATAAAAACCTAAAAACACTTAAAACCCCCAAAAATGTAAAAAACCATAAAACACTAAAAACTGTAAAATCCATAAAATCCATAAAATCATTAAAAAACTCTAAACACCCACAAAAACCCTAAAAACGACTGAATTATCTAAAAAATTAATAAAACTGTAAAACATTAAATAATTATAACAACCATAAAAACCCTAAAAAACCTATAAACTCTAACAAACACCTAAAAACCCAAATAAACCATTAAAACCGTAAACACTCAAAAGACCCAAAGACACCAAAAAAATACCTGAAAGCCCTTAAAATGATAAAAATACTAAAATATCCCTAAATACATTTAAAATGTAATAAACTCTTAAAAACCCCAAAACCCTTAGATAACCTTACAAAACAAAAAACAAATAAAAACCATAAAACCCAAAAAAACTCTAAAAACCCTAAACCCCCTTTAAATCCTTAAAAAACCTAAAAAACTAAAAACCCATCAAACCTTAAAAAACCCTAAACCCATAAACCCCTAAAAACCCAATAAAAACTTAAAACCCTTGAAACGTAAAATGATCTAGAATACTTAAAGCCCCTAAAAAATCTAAAAACCCAGAAAACTAAAAAACCCCAAACCCCTCAAAATTAATAATAACCCTAAAAACCCAAAAAATTCATAAAAATACATAAAAATGTAAAAACCCCTAAAAAATTGAAAATCCTAAAGAAAACTATATAACCCCTGAAATCATTTAAAAGCCCAAAAAACAAAAATATTGCTAAAACCCCTTAAAACCTAAAATAATAATAACCCCTAAAAACTATAAAAATACATAAAAACCCATAAATCCTTAAAAATTCAAAAAAAACCATTAAAACTCTTTTAAACCTCTAAAAACATTAAAAAAACTAAAAATAATATAAATCCTTAAAAACTAAAAAACCCTGAAAACCAAAAAAAATGAAAAAACCAAAAAAACCAAAAAGACCCCCTCAAAATCCCAAAATCCCAAATACCATAGAAATAAAAAAAATCCTAAAAAATCCTAAAAATTTAAAAATCCATAAAACCCTAAGAAAACATTAGAAATCTAAAAAAAATTAGACCCATAAAAAACCTAAAAAAAGCTAAAAATCATTAAAAACCTAAAAATTCTAAAAAAACTAAAAACATTGAAAACTCATAATTTCCATAAAAACCCTAAAATCCATAAAATATCCAGTACCACAAAGAACTCTAAAAACCTTTTAAACATGAAAAAAATTTAAAACCCAAAAAACCTCAAAACAATAAAAATCCTAAAACCCCCCAAACCCCCCAAAATACCTATAAACCACTAAAACCTCATAAAATTATTAAAAATACCAATAAATCCTGAAAACCTCCTAAAAATATTTGAATCCCCTATGAAATACTCAAAAACCTAAAAATATATAAAACATATTAAAAACCTAAAAATTCTACAAACATAAAACCCAAAAAATTCTAAAAACCCTTAAATCCCATAAAAATAAAAAAAACCATAAAACATCTTAAAATACCATGAAATCCATAAAAATAAAAATAAAAATAAAAACCTTAAAAAAACCTATGAAAACTGTAAAAATCAAAAAAAACACTAAAAACCTCTAAAAACCTTAAAAATGCTAAAAACCCTAAAAGATTCTGAAAACCTTTAAACCCCTAAAAACATAGAACACCCTAAAAACACATAAAACCCTAAAACCTATTAAAAACCATAAAACCTACTAAAAACTCTAAAAACTCTTTAAAAACATTAAAAGTTAATTAAGTAAAACTATTAAAACCATAAAAACTTAAAAAAAAACTAAAAAATTAAAAAATCCATAAAAGCACTAAAATCCCAAAAAAATCCCTAAAGCCCATATAAATCCCTAAAACCCAAAATCCCTTTAAAAACGAAAAAAAATTAGAAATATCAAAATACATAGAAATGCCAAGAACATTGAGAATCTTAATAAAACAATAAAAACTAAAAACAAATAAAACCACTAAAAACCTAACAAATTCTATAAAACCTAAAAAAACCCATGAAACCCTAGAAACTCTAAAAACCATAAAAAACATATAAACATGTAAAACCCCTAAAACACCTTAAAAACTCAAAAACCCACTAAAAACTAAGAATACATTTTAAACCCCAAAAAATGTTAAAAACTCTAAAAACATTAAAATTCCAAAAAAAACTGAAAAAACACACATATATATATATATATATATAGATTAACCATGAAAACTATCAAACTACTAACAACAAAAAAAACTATAAAAATTGCAAAAAATATCAAAAAATCTCTAGAAACCTAAAAACACTAAAACCACTAAAAACACTAAGACAAACTTAACAACTAAAAAGCAATTAAAACACCTAAAAACATAAAAGTACCAGAAATCCTAAAAAAACTAAAAAAACTGTGAAACTTAAAACCCAAAAAATAAATAAAAACCCTAAATAACCATAAAATCCTAAAAAACACTAAAAACATAAAAAACCTAAAAACCATGAAACCCCATAAGAAAACCTTAAAAACAAAATAGCACTTAAAACAACTAAGAACCTAAAAATGCTAAAAATATTAAAAGACCCTAAAACCATAAACACCCTTAAGATCATTAGAAACTTTAAAAAACCCAAAACCCTATAAAATAACTAAAAACACTAAAACCTCTTTAAATACTTAATAATGTTTAATACTATAAAAAAATTTTAAACCCCTAAAATCATAAAAAAACCCAAAAAAATCCATCAAAACCATAAAACCCATAAAACCCTAAAAATTAAAAACCCTCCAAATTCCATAAAAATATAAAAAACAAAAAAACCCATTAAAAATTCCTAAAAACACTAAAAACTATGAAATCCAAGAAAATCCTAATAAAACATTAACAACATAAAAACCCTAAAAACCCTAAAAATCATAAAAACACTAAAAACTCAAAAAATAACCCATAATAGACCATACAAATCCAAAAACCCCTTAAAACCATAAAAAAACTAAAAACATTAAAACACCTAAAAGCCCATAAATCCCTAAAAAGTACTAAAATCTATAAAAAGCCTTTATGCACTTTAAAATGTTAAAAATCTCTAAAAACCTTCAAAAACTCAATAGAAACCTAAAAAAATATTTAAAAACTATATAAAAAAATAAAACCCCTCCAAATTCCTAAATACATTAAAAACAGATAAAAATCATCAAAAATAACAAAAAAACTCAAAAAACATAAAAAATATAAAAACCCATGAAAAACTATAAAAAAAATTTAAATCCCAAAAATCGTTACAAAACTCAAAAATGTATTTTAAAACCTAAAAACTCAAAAAAAAACCCAACCCCCCCCCCCAAAATAAAAATCCAACATAACCTAAAAACCCTAAACCCCGTCAATATCCACAAACCCCCCAAAACCATAAAAATACTAAAATCTAAAAAAAAAATCCCTAAAAATATAAAAAACCCTAAAATCGCTGAAAAAACTAAGAAAACCTTACAAATACACTTAAAACCATAAAAACACTAAAAACACTAAAAAATACAAAAAATAATAAAAATAATAAAACCCATAATAACTCAAAACCACTAAAATCCCTTAAAACCCCTAAAAATATTAAAAACTCATAAAAACCATAAAAACAAAACAAAAACTCAAAATCTCCATAAAACACTAATAAACCATAAAACCTCTTAAAACACTAAAAACCCTAAAAATCCCCAAAACACCTAAAAACCATAAAAATCCTAATAAAGCCCTAAAAATTCCTAAATACTTAAAAACCCCTTGAAAACATTAAATACCATAAGAAAACATAAAAAAATCCTAAAAACACACCATACCCATAAAAAACCTAAAAACCAAAAAAACGATGAAACCCCCTAAAAATAATAAAAACCCTTAAAATCCATGAAAACAAAAAAAATCCATAAAAAACAAAAAAAATACATTAAAAACAGTAAAAGCCAATAAAACCCAAAAAACCCTTTAAACCCATAAAAACATTAAAAACTCTAAAAAACCTTCAAAAACCTAAAAAATTAAAAAAACTGAATATCCAAAGCATCTACATAAAACCAAAAAAACCCAAAACCCCCTTAAAATCCCTAAGAACCCAAAAATCCCATAAAATCATAAAAAATCGCAAAAATCCCTAAAAATGTAAAAAACACTAAAACTCGTAAAATCATTAATAAATCCCTAAATACTTTAAAATATTTAAAACCCCTAAAAACCATAAAAACACCAAAAACCCTTAAAAACCCCTATAATCCCTAAAAATCCTAAAAACCCAAAACTCCAAAAAACCATAAAAACCCTAAAATTACATTAAAATACTAAAAAACCACAAAAACAAATAAAAATACCCTTTAAACCCATAAAACGTTAAAAATGAAAATATAACATAAAACCCCTAAAAACCCATTAACTCCAAAAAAACCATTAAAACCCTAAAAATCCAAAATACCCTCTCATACCCTCAAAAAAAATTAAAACTATAAGAATCCAAAACCATTACTAAAAATCCATATAACATAAAAAACTCTACAAATAGTAAATGAAATGCTATGAAATCCTTAAAAACCCAAAAAAAATTAATCCCCTAAAAAGAAAAAAGGTAATATCCTAAAAAATCCTAAACCCTAAAAAACATAAAAATACATGAAAACCCCAAAACCCATTAAAATCAAAAAATATTCCAAAAAATACTTAAAAATAATAAAACCCAAAAAACCATATGAAAACCTCAAAATACCAAAACACTTAAACCCCCCCGCCCAAAAAAAACTAAAAACACTAAAAACCGAAAAAATCACTAAGAATTCCCTAAAATAGTTAATACCCAAAAAACAATAAAATCCTAAAAAACCCTAAATACCCATAATGACCCTAAAAACAACTAAATTCTCTAAAATCCCATTAAACCCCTATGTAATTTAAACAACTCTAAAAACCCTAAAATCCATAACAAACACAAAAAACAAAAAAAAATCTAAAAACTAAACAAAAACCATAAAACCATAAAAATATTTAAAAACTCTAAAACCCCTCAAAATCACTAAATACCCTAAAAACCATAAAAATCATAAAATATCCACAAAATCCCTATAAACATAAATAAAAACCCCAAAAAAACCTTAAAAACCTAAAAACACATAAACCCCCTAAATAACCTAAAAAAATTAAAATCATAAAAACTCTAAAACCATTGAAACCCCTAAATACCATAAAAAACAAAAAAAAACAAAAAAAATACCACTAAAAACTCTAAAAAACCAAAAAATAATTTAAAATTCCAAAAAACACTGATATCATAAAATCATAAAAAACCCCAAACCCCAATAAAAACCTTAAAAACCATATAAAGGCGATTGAGTATGACTTCAGGTTCGGGTGGTTTTTTCTGTGGCTTGAGTCTGACTCCATGCTTGCTGTGAGTGCTCTTAAAAGAAAATCTAGGTGCGTCCCCTAGAGGCTCCTTGCCAAATGCCAATGGCTACATCTCACTATGACACATGTGTACCGGGAGGCCAATGCGGTTGCAGATGCTCTCTCCAAAAAGGCTATTGTGGAACATTGTTCTTTCTGGTCCTTTGTTGCCACACCTCCCTGCTCCTCCTTTGTTGTGTCTGATTTGAAGGGTGAGTTGCACACCCGGTTATGTAATCCCCCCTTGTAGCACTCTGTTTTTACTTCTGTTTTTGTTTAAATTTGGGGGGGCCACTTGCCTGGCCACGAGCCTTCCTTGCCCTAAAACCCCCCCAAAACCCCATAAAAATCTAAAAAATCAATAAAAATACCTAAAATAGAAAAAACCCTAAAAACATTGAAAAGTCCAAAGAAAACCTCAAAACCATAAAAAACATAAAACCCCTAAAAAACAATAAAATCCCAAAAAATCTTAAAAAACCTAAAAACCAAAAAACACCCTAAAATTTTAAAAATAAGTTAAAACCTATAAAACCCATAAAATCCTACAAAAAATCTAAAAAACCTATAAACCCCTAAAAATGTTTAAAAAATATAAAAACATTAAAAACCCAAAAAACTACAAAACCCCATAAAAATACGAAAATATCATAAAAATAACAAAAACCCTAAAAACCCTGAAAAACCCCTAACCCCCCAAACCTAATAAACCCCGAAAATTCATAACAATACTTAAAAATTTAAATAATCTAAAAACCTTGAAAACACTAAGAAAGCCTTAAAATCATAAAAACGCTTAAAAACCATAAAATTGCTAAAACCCCAAAAACACCTAAATATTCCTCGAACCCCTAAAACCCCTGAAATCCATAAAAACCTATAAAACCCATAAAAACACAAAAACCTACTACAAAATCTAAAAACCCTTTAAACCACTAAAACTGTTAAAAACATGAAAAAAACATAAAAACCCTAAAAACTCAAAACCACCCCCCTAAAAACAAAAATAAACAGAAAACCAAAAAAACCCTAAAAACCATAGTAAACATCAAAGTCCATAAAACCCCTACAATTCATAAAAATCCTAAAAAAATACCTAAAAATGTTAAAAAATGTAAAAAACCCAAAAAAATCCGAAAAACCCATAAGAAAACCTTAAACACAAAAAACACTAAATACGCATAAAAAACCAAAAATATTCTAATAACCCTAAAAACCCCTAAAAACCCTAAACCTCCTAAAAACCTAAAAACCCCTAAAACCCCCCAAATTCCACTAAAAATTAGAAAACCCCTTTAATACACAAAAATCTCCAAAAACCTCTAAGAATGTAAACATTCTAAAAAACCAAAAAACACTAGAAAATAAAAATACATAAAAACCCTAAAAACATTAAAAACCCTAAAACCCCAAAAAATTAATAAAAACCATAAACAACATAAAAATTCCCAAAAAATTCCCAAAAAACATAAACAACCCGCTAAACCTTGAAACCCCCCCCTAATAAAAATTTTAAAACCTAGAAGCATATAAATCCATTAAAAACCTAAAAGAATATAAAAATATTAAAAACCCATAACACACCCTTAAACACCCTAAAAACCCAAATTCCATAAAAAAATTAAAAATCCATAAAACCCCACAAAATCCAAAAAATGTAAAAAAAATCAAAAAAAACATTTAAACCCATAAAAATGTTAAAAATATCATAAAATGAATTTATATCCTAAAAACCAAAAAAAGATCCCAAAAAACCAAAAAACCCATAAGACCCTAAAAACCATAAAAACCAAAAAACCAAAAAACCAGTAAAATATTAAAAAATCCTAAAAATCCCTACAAATATAAAAAAACCCTAAAAATGGAATTCTCCTTAGAAAACATTAAGACACAAAAAAACATTAAAACTAAAAAAAAACACTAAAAATCCTAAAAACCGTAAAAAAGCTTATAAACACTAAATATACCTAAAACCATAAAGAACCATAAAAATTCCTTAAAAACCCTAAAAACATAAAAAAATATTAAAACCTGAAAACCCCTAACAAAAAATTAAAAACATTAAAAAACATAAATCCCCATAAAACATAAAAAAATACTTTAAACATTTAAAGACCCTAAAAACCCTAATACACCAAAAATAATAAAACCCCCTAAAACCTTAAAAACCTAAAAAAATATAACCCCCGAAACCACTAAAAACTCAAAAACCCCTTAAACCCCTAAAAACACTAAAAAATCAAAAAATCCAAAATCATACAAAACTAAAAACCCTAAAAACCATAAAACACCTCTAAATTACTAAAAACCCTAAAAACTATAAAAATTCTAAAAAATCAATAAACATATATAGAACAAAAAAACCCTAAATACACTAAAAAATTTAAGAAACCCATAAAAACCTAAAAACACTTAACTCCTCTAAAACCTATAAAATTCTAAAACCCTAACCCCCCAAACCCTAAAAACCATAAAATCGCCTAAAACCCATAAAAACATAAAACACCCTAAAACCCTAAAACCAAATAAAAACCCTAAAACCTTTTAAAACCCTATAAATGTTAAAAAACCTCTAAGAAACTTTAAAATCCTAAAAAATAAAATACCAAGAAAACTTAAAAAAGTAAAAACCCCTAAAAACACCCAAAAAACCCAAAAACAACAAAAACCCCATCGAAACCTAAAAAACTCATAAAAATACATAAAAATGAAAAACCCTAAAAATAGGGAAAACCCAAATAAAACCTTAAAAATTAAAAAACACATGAAACACAAAAAAATATAAAAATTCTAAAAACCTTAAAAAACCTAAAAACCCTAAAAACCCTAAAAAACCTAAAACCCCAAAAAACCATAAAAACTCTAAAACGATAAAATCCCTAAAACCCATAAAATCTCGAAAAATAATTAAAAATGCTAAAACCCCTTTAAACCCTTAATAACATTCATAGAATCAAAAAAATTTGAAATCCATGAAAAACTAAAAAACCCATAAAACCCAAAAAACTATAAAATCCCTAAAACACCTAAAAACACTCAAAATTCATAAAACAAAAAAACCATAAAAACTCAAAAAACCCTAAAAATTGCCTAAAACATAAAACAACCACAATCCCATAAAAAATTGTAAGATTACCTTAAAAACCTAAACTCGCAAACAACCCCTAAATATATAAAACCCTAAAAACACTAAAAATCAATAAAAACCTAAAACCTAAAAAAATTCTAATGAACATTTAAACCTCTAAAAACGTTAAAAACTATAAAAACTATAAAATCCCAAAGAAAATAAAAAACCCCTAAAAACCCAAAAAACTATAAAAAACCTAAAATCCTTAAAAACTGTGAAAATCCTTAAAAACCAAAAAAATATTTAAAAATCCCTAAAAATCGTAAAAAAATAAAAAACCCCAAAACCCCTGATAAACCATATGAAATCCATAAAACCATAAAACACTTCAGAAGCCTAAAAACATAAAAAACACAAAAAACCCTAAAAATAATAAATAACCCTATAAAAAACCATAAAACCCCCTAAAACCATAAAAATCATTTAAAATATACTAACCCTAAAAATACACAAAAAACTCTAAAAATCTTCTAAACCCCAAAAATTGATAAAAGACTCAAAAAATCCTAAAAACCAAACAAAATGCCCTAAAACTCAAAAATAAAAAAACCATAAAACATGAAAAACACTAAAATCCATCAAATTTCAAAAAAACCTTAAAACCGTAAAAACCCAACAAAAAACCCTAAAACCCAAAAATTAAAAAAACCATAAAAACACGAAAAACACTTAAATCCATGAAATTCCCAAAAAACCCTAAAAATCATAAAAATCCCAAAAAATCCCTGAATGCACTAAAAATAAAAAAACCAAAAAAAACTAGAAGAAACCTAAGAAAATATTAAAAACAAAAAAACACATAATACACCTAACAATAAAAAAAACATAAAAACCGTTAAAAAACATAAAACCACTAAATACATTAATGACCATAAAACCCCATAGAAACCAAAAAAACATATAGGAACACTAAAAACATTTTTAACCTCTAAAAAAGTATAAACCTTAAAGAATATTAATAACCCTAAAATCTAAAAAACCTTAAACCCCCTTAAAAATTGTTCAATCCCAAAAAAACCAAAAAACCACTAAAATTTGTAAAATCATAAAAATCAAATAGAATCACTAATATCACTAAAACGTAAAAAAACCTAAAAGTAAGTAAAAATCATATGAAAACATAAAAAATACAATAAACACTTAAGAACCTAAAAACCTAAAAATTCTAAAAACTCAAAAAACACTAAAATTCATAAAATTCTTAAAAATCCCATAAAACCCTAAAAAATAAAAAACCATAAATCCATAAAATACATAAAAATGTAAAACCCTAAAACCCATATGGAATCCTTAAAAACCAAAAAATAGTTAAAACCCATTAAACCCTAAAAAATTCTAAAAACCCTAAATGACCCTAAAAACCATAAAAACCCCAAAAAACAAAAATCTCCCCAAAATAAAAAAATCCCTAAAATCCCATAAAACCACTAAAAACCCTAAAAACAATTTAAAACCCAAAAAATGATTAAAAATATAAAAAACCCCTAAATAATAATAAAAAACTTAAAACCCAAAAAAACCACAAAAACCCTTAAACCCTCAAATCCCTAAAAAACCCTTAGAATAACAAAAATACAAAAACCCCTAAAAACCACCCAAACAATGTAAAAAACCATAAAAACTGAAATTTACTAATATAAACACTAAAGCCTAAAAATACTTGAGAATTAATATCCCCTAATCAAGTATTGGAAATGAAAATGGCTTCATTTGAGAACGCATTATACGCACCACTGCAGTTGTCTTCTCTTACTCGTCTTCATGTCACTTTGGCGGGAATGCCTATTCCAGATCTGCCTGGTGAACTGACCCCTCCTAATTCTCCGTACACCCCTTCTATCAATGAGGTATTATGCCAAAATAATTTTAACTAAAAGAGGGATGAAGTTTGTCTACTAATAAAGGCTCTATATTCACACTCGGTGGATGGTCTGCCGTCTTTCTCTATTTCAGAGGAAGATTTTCATTTTTCTTCAGATCATCTCTAATGGATGTTGATAGAGAGGTTCGGAATTAATAAACCTCATCATCATGTTTTCATCACGTTGTTAGCTATTGGACTCTAGGATCCCCACCTAGGGTTTCAGTGCTGAACTGAAAGGCTTTCTATATTGTGCTATCCATGTAAGATTATTTTGTTTCGGCCTAGTCCTAAGTTCCCAGATCAGTAAGACGTTGGAAATTTTCCCTTATACGGTGGTCAATAGATTCTCATTCAGGTAGAGATTCTCCTTTGTCAAGGATGTGTGTCTCTCTACTAGGTTTTCCTCTTCCCTTCATGGCCCCAGATCTTCTACAGGGTATAGGGGACTCCCTAGGTTTCTTTCTATATGAGGACCAGAGGTCACTTCATCTCAATGATATGGAAACAAATAGAGTTTTTGAAATGAGGTACCTTACATCTCCTATTCCCCCCAAGATTTTGTAAAAGTGGATGTGATAGAAGACTAGATGTATCTCCTAGTTTATCATTACCCACATAGTTTCTATTCTAGGTACTATCTACAAGGGTACTCTTCTTTATAATGTCGCAAGTCTGATGAGACCCTTCCCCTATACAGGATGCTCCTTCATGTCGTCCTGTGGCTTCAAGTGCGATCCCTGTTGATCAATCTTATAATCATCCCAGACCAGATTCTTAGGAAATAATGTCATGTTACATCCATATCCTCCTAACCTGGAAGCCTCCTCTTCGTCTGAGATCAATTTTATGGTGTATGTGGCTTTTTCATTCAAAGTCTTGGTTCCTTTATGTCAGGAGGGCCGCTCTAATAGTTATTTTTGACTGATAACTTCTTCAGAGATCTTCTCTGTATTCCCAAGGAAACTTTCTCCTATTATTCTATTATTTATGACTTACTTGATAATTAGGGAGGTTGATGCAGGGGAATATACTTAGGATGTTGTCCAGAATTTATCTCTGATAATTAGCTCCCCTCAAAAGTGTTTGGACTTGATCTTCCTAGAGCCTTCTCCAGTGAGCTGGTACCCTTCCACCCCAAAGTATATATTGATAAAAAATATCCCTTATCCTTGCCATGCTCCTCCTTAAGCAGGATGAAGACTATATCCCAATCTAAATCTGAATCTAATGTTTGAATTTCTATTAAACCTATGGGATATGAGTCTAGGGCCAGTTCTAGACAACTCTTATTTAATGTTTAATATTCTTCTATGGAATGCTCTTGGCTTGGGTCATGGGTAAAATAGGACTTTACTTCCAATTAATTTTGCTCTCATTCAATTTCTTTGGTTACTGTCCTTGATCCCAAATACGCTTCAGACAAAATGAAAGTCTTTTCTCAGTGTATGAGAGCTCATGGATCTCTTCATGGATCCCCATCCAACTCTCACATCTCATTTTTTTCAATGTCACGCTTTGTGGTGGGTCTAGTTTCTATTAATGAGCAATTTATTAATATCATGTTTCTGGTAGATACTGAGTTTTTTGTCATTTGTCTATACTAAATGTTCCTCTCATGATTGTGAACCGTTATGGGATGACCTAAGTTCCTTCAACCAGTGTGATTCAACTTGTATAGATGGTGGATATTTGAACATAGTGTCTAGTCTCGAAGAGAAAAAAAAATCGAGGTCATTTTCCTAGAAGGTCCAGTCAGGATTTTGTTTCAATTATGGATCATAATGGACTTATGGATCCGGCCTTCTCATGTGATCCTTTTACCTGGTGCAATAATAAGTGAGGAAATAGGTGATCCTGGTGTTAGTTGGACCATTATTTAGTTAACAGAGCTACTCTCTTAGTCCTCCATGATATAAAAGATCATCACATGGTGTGTGGTTTCTCAGAACACTCTCCCCTTAGATATTCTATGGAAGCCCATGCCAACCGCGCCCCCATTTCACTACTCAGCTTCATGGACTGATGATGATGCCTTCCACGACCGTTGTTAGAATTACCGGGGATCTTTCTTTTAATGGTAATCCCTAGGTCTCTCTTCATAATAACTTATGGAAAATGAAAAACCTTATTCATTCACGTGCCAATATACTACCCTCTACTGATGTAGAGCTGGAGGATGTTGGCAGATATATTAATCATCTTGAATCGGTGCTAGAAAATGCCTACGATGATTTGGTTTTTTTAGAGATTAGGGGTAAAAAAGACATTTTGTATGATTTGTTGATGAAGAAGGAACATGTTGCTAGGTAGCAGTCCCAAATCAAGTGGATCAGGGAAGGTGACCATAACATGAATTATTTTAATTCTTGCATTAAGGAAAAACATAGACTCTCCAGTACTAATATCCTAATGGAGGATGGCACCTTTTCCAATGAAAGAGATATTTTAGGGAGCTTGGATGACATACATCTTATGTCCTTTATGGCAGATCTAAACCCTCTCATGGTTGATGGAAACGTGAATGGCACCTTGGCCTTGCATGATGTTATTCCTTTCCTAGTGTTGGAGGCATTTAATGTTTTATTTCAACCCCCCCCCCCTAGGAGAGGAAGAAATTATAGTGGTTTTTTGGTATATCAACATGGTTTGTTCCCCTAGCCTAATATTTATCCCTAAATCCTTCTACCGTGCAGCCAAAAATACAGTGAAAGAAAGTATCATAAGTGTTGTAAAAGATTTCTTCTGTGGAGTTAACCTCCCTTGAGTGTCTTCTACAACTGAACTGGTGTTAGATCTAATGGTCATGGTACCCACTTTGTTGAATCAATATAGAACCATTATTCTTTCCAATGTCTCTTATAAATTCTGGGCTATCATTATGAATTTAAGATTGTCCCCCTTTCACCTAAATTCGGATTCCCCAAAACAAAATGGTTTTGTGAATGGCAGATCTATCCAAGGGGCTATTGGCATGGTCCAGGAAATTATTATTGATATCAATATGAAAACTATAGGAAGTAATGTGTCTAGTAAACCTGACATGAGAAAAGCCTATGATATGATGGAATATAATTTTCTTATCAGGGTCCCTGTAAGTATGGGATTCTCTTCTTGGTTCGTTGACCTTATTTTTCTATGAATTATTTATCCATGGAAGGCCACCTCATTTATTGGTATGTAGTTTTGGTTCTTAAAGGATGTTAGAGGTTTGAGATAGGGGTACCCTCGATCCCCCTCTCTGTTCATAATTTCACAATATTATCTCAGTCTTTATCTTATTCGTTGAATTGTTGTGAGGAAAGTGTTTCCCTTTCACAAAAAATCTTCTTCTTGGGGTATCTATCATTTTATGTTGGCTGATGATACCACTATGTTCGTTAATGGTAGTTGAAGATTGATTCATGGGGTTAATGGGGCTCTGGATCTTTATTGTGCGTGGAGTGGCCAAGTTTTTAATCATGAGAAGAGTCTCTTCTTTGTTCCCACCAAATTCTTAGAGAGTCGCTCAAGAATTCTAGAGTCCAGCCTCAGCATGAAAAAAGGTTCTTTTACTATGACGTACTTGCATGTTCCAGTGTCTCCTAATGCCCTTCTTATTAGACACTTCGATATGTTTACTCCTAAAATCACTGGTCACATTCTTAATTGGAATAATAGGCCTCTATCTTTTCAAGGTAGAATTATGTTTGTCATCTTAGTCTTATCTACCATACCCATGCATATTTTAACGAACCTCAAGGTTCTTAAGAACGTAATATCCAATATTAAATCTACTATATCATCCTTCTTATGGGTTGGAAACCTTCAGAATAAGAGTCATTGGGATTCCTGGAATAAGTTTTCTATACTGGTTGATGAGGGGGGTATTAATATGAGAATTGTTTCTGGCTCTATGAGTGGTCATCATTCCAAGATTTCCTGAGAGGTTCTTGAGAGGAGATCATTATGGTGAAAGAACATGAAAAACACTTATGGACTTGAGAGGAGTTCCAATAGATGTAAACCTTTAAAAATATGTAAGATAATTCATCCCTTCTTCCCTCTTGTTCAGAAACACACCCGGTTGATTATTGGAAAAGGGGACGTCAGTTACTAGAATCATAATTGAATAGGGTCAATTCTTGGCTTCCCTAGTTGTCCCCCTCTGTACATTTCTTTAATGGAGGCTAGTGGTTTCTCTATCCTTATTCAGACCACTCTGGATGTAGCTAAAACATGTTTTTTTTACAATATCATGCTCTCTAATGACCTTGATACATTTGTTTTCACAGGCTCAGCTTCAGGTTTGTTTTCTATCTGATACTTTCTAAGACTTCAATATGCTTCTCCACATCAGGACCATTGGGGCGATCTTCTATGGTGAAAAAGGTTGCCTTCCAAATTTATATTCCTTTCCTGGCATGTTCGATATGTGGCATTACCCTCTGATGAAAATTTCTAGTAAAGAGGTGTTACTCTGGCTTCGTAGTGTTTCTGATACAAAGAGCCGCCAACAGAATCTGTGGTCCACCTCTTCTTCAACAATCACTAGTCTAAGGCGATATGGAGCTCCTTTGGATAGAATTTAGGATGGTCAAATCAGGTCTATTCAGTTGATCTCATCCTTCATCTATGGTTCCTGGCGTTGGACAGACCAATTGTCGAACGAAGATCTTGGGAGGATATGTTCATTGTAGGATGTTGGGTGATATGGACCTTTCATTGTGATATGCAACACCCTAATATGGAAGCTTCTCACTCAAGTATCATCTTTAAAAGCTGCAACCCCATTCTTGATTTCTGCAAGTTAGAAAAAATTCTTGAGGATGCTCCATCTATCTCTCCTCTCCTTCTACATCACTTCTTTTCCAGTTTAGATCCTCTCATCTAGGGTGATTGGGTTAGATGGAAGGCACCCAACTCGGGGTCAAGATGAATACTGACTGCTCATGTTGCATGGGAACAATGCGAGGGGGTGGGGTTATAAATGACAATACTGGATCAGTGATTGCTTCATTTTCATTCTTTTTGGGCCATACTGACTCCCTCTATGTGGAGGCCCTCTCCATTCTTTTCGACCTCCATATTTGTAGTCAGAGGAGCATTCTTCTCAGGGAGATAATGACTGATTCTCTTACCCTCTTTAATGCACTTACCGATAAGGGTCCGACCCCTTGGTCCATTATCTACTCCTTCAAATGCTGCAAAAATTTATTGGATGATCAAATTTATATACTCCATACCTAGAGAGAGGGGAATGTTGTGGTGGGCATCCCCACCTCTATTGTATCTTAGAACGATCAGTCTCTTACCTTTTCTAATCCTGGATCCATTCCCTCAAGGGGAATGCACTTTGTTAGAGTCGATTCTCTTGGACTCCATGAATTCAGACCTCCGTAAGTTTTCCCATGAAGGATTTTCAGCCCCTTTATTCATTAATTAAATCATAAAAATCCTTGTTGGTAAAAATGCTTCAAAACCACAAAAAACAAAAAAGCCATAAAAAACAAAAATACCGTTAAAACCCTAAAAACAAAAAAAAACCATTTAAAAATATAAAAACCCGAAAACACATAGTAATCCTAAAAACCCACTAAAACCACTAAAAACACTAATACCACTTAAAACCACCAAATTTTTTAGAAAACTCTAAAAATCGTAAAACACCTAAAAAACCTGAAAAAATAAAAATAATAACCACCCAAAAACCCATAAAAATTTGAAAACCCATTAATGACCCTCAAAAACCCTAAAAATCCCAAACACCCATATAAATTAAGAAAATCACTACAAATCCCTAAAAACATAATAAAACCTAAAAACCTTGAAAACCCCTAAAAAAGTATAGATAAATAAAAACACTTAAAACCCCTAAAAACCTAAGAAATCATAATCACTATAAAATGGATCTAAACACCCTAAAACCCCTAAAAATCCCTAAAAAAACAAAAAACACATAAAGTTCCTAAAATATTCCTAAATATCCCTAAAAACATAAAATGCGTACAAACCCAAGAAACTCTAAGAAACCCATAAAAACATAAAAACACTTAAACACCTGAAAAAACAGTAAACCCTATAAAACACAAAATAAACTCTAAAAACCCTAAAATCTTTAAAAACAATAAAACCCCTAAAAATATTTAAAACCCTCACACAACATAAAAACCCCCAAACCACTAAATACTATCTAATACTATTAAACTCCTTAAATTTTAAAAAACTCTAAAAAACATCAAAACTCTAAAACCTTAATGAAACCATAAAAAACCTAAAAACCAAAAAAAACATAAGAAAACAAAAAATCCCTTAACCCTTAAAAACCATAAAATTCCTAAAAAATCCAAAAAAAATCCTTAAAACGTAAATATGCATAAAAATCGAAAACCCCTAAGAAAAATATAAAAACATAAAAACAATTAAAATCCCTAAAACTTTAAAACACTAAAAACTCTATAAACCCCTTCAAATCGTTAAAACCCTATAAAACCATGAAACCCCTAAAACCCCAAAAAACTCTAAACCAATAAAAACCGTAAAAACCCACTAAAAATAGTAAACACGCTTTAAACATAAAAATATATAAAGACATTAAATCCCCTAATAAACTCAAAAACTCCAAAGAACTAAAAAAACATTAAAACCCATAATAACACTTAAACCTCCAAAATACCAAAAAAATTTAAAAACCCATAAAATTCTTAAAAAATCCAGAAAAATTCATAAAAATGAAAACCCCCCTAAAAACCTGAAACCCCTAAGAAACCCATAAAAACACAAAAATCATATAAAATAACTAAAAAATAAAAAACACTAAAAACCCTCATATCCCTTAAAACCATAAAACTATTAAAAATCTGAATAACCCATAAAAAAAAAATTACAACAAAATCTTTTAAACCACTTAAAACCTATAAAAACATTAAAAAAATCTAAAAATAATATAAAACCCTAAGAAATCCAAAAAAACCCACAAACCTAACCCCCCCTCAAAACGCCTAAAACCCCAAAAACCTCTAAATATCCCAAAAAATGTAAACAACCCTCAAACACTAACAAAACGTATAAAATTAAAAAAACTTCAAACCCCTAAAAATCCTAAAAAATTATAAGATTCATAAAAACCCATAAAATCCTAAAAACACTAAAAACCTTAAAAACCCCTAAAGACCTTAAAAACCCTAAAATCTATAAAACCCCTAAAACAACTAAGAACCCAAAAAATTTATTCACCAAAAAATCATTAAACCCATAAAAAAATAAAAAACCCATGACCCCCAAAAATACTACAAAACCCATAAAACCTCTAAAAACCTCAATTTCTCTAAAAAGTCATAATAATAATAAAAAAATCAAAAAAACCCCTAAAAACATAAAAATCCTAAAAACATTAAATACCATAACAAATCCTCAAAATAAAAAAAAACATAAAACCCCTAAAAAACCTAAAAAATTCTAAAACCTAAAAACTCTCAAATTCCCAAAAAACCCTTAAACCATAACAATTCTAAAAATCCATAAAATTACCGAAAAATTAAATTAAAACTACAAACCCTAAAAAAACTATGAAAACCTTAAAAAACTAAAAACACTAAAAAACCATAAAAACCTAAAAATTGCAAAAAACTCTAAAAGATCCTAAAAACCATATATACCCTAAAATCCATAAAAACACTAAAAACACATAAAAACCCTAAACACCCACTAAAAACTCTAAAACCCTTTGAAACCCTAAAAACCATAAAAAACATAAAAACTCATAAAAACACAAAAAAATGCTAAAAACTAAACAAAAACCATAAAACCCTAAAAATCATTAAAAACTCTAAAACCCCTCAAAATCAATAAATACCCTAAAAACCATAAAAATCATAAAATATCCTCAAAATCTCTAAAAACATAAATAAAAAAAACCCTAAAACACCAATGAAATCCTTAAAAGCCTAAAAACACTTAAACCCCCTAAATAACCGAAAAATATTAAAAATCATAAAAAACCTAAAACCATTAAAACCCCTAAATACCATAAAAAACAAAAAAAATCCTGAATAATCAACTAAAAACTCTTAAAACCCAAAAAAAGAATTTAAAATTTAAAAAAAACACTAAAACACTAAAATCATAAAAAAACCTAAAACCCTAATAAAAACCATAAAAACTATATAGCCCTTAAAAACCATAAAACCCCACTAAATCCATAAAACCCCCCAAAACCCATAAGAATCTAAAAAATCAATAAAAATACTTAGAACAGAAAAAACCCAAAAAACATTGAAAATCCCCAAGGAAACGTCAAAGCCCTAAAAAACATTAAACCCCTAAAAAACCAAAAAAACAATAAAAACCCGAAAAACATTAAAAAACAATAAAAACCCATAAACACCCTAAAAATTTAAATATAATATAAAACCACTAAAACCCTTTAAATTCAACAAAAATATAAAAACCTATAAACCCCTAAAAATGTTTAAAAAATCTAAAAACATTAAAAACTGAAAAAAGTACAAAAGCCCATAAAAATACAAAAATATCATAAAAATAATAAAAACCCTAAAAAACACTAAAAACCCCTAACCCCTCAATCCTAATAAACCCTAAAAATGGATAAAAATACTTAAAAAGTTAAATTCCCTAAAAACCTTGAAAAACATTAAGAAAGCCCTAAAATCATAAAAACACTTAAAAAACCATAAAATTGCTAAAAACCCGAAAATCCCTAAAAATTCCTCAAACCCCTAAAACCCCTGAAAGCCATAAAACCGATAAAACCCATAAAAACACAAAAAACTTCTACAAAATCTAAAACCCCTTTAAACCGCTAATAGTGTTAAAAAACATGAAAAAAACATAAAACCCCTAAAAACTCAAAAACACCCTCCTAAAAACAAAAATAAACATAAAACCACAAAAACCTAAAAACCATAGTAAACCTCAAAGTCCATAAAAACCTAAAATTTATAAAAATCCTAAAACAATCCCTAAAAGTGTTAAAAAATGTAAAAAACCAAAAAAAAACCCTGAAAACCCCATAAAATACCTTAAACACAAAAAACACTAAATACACATAAAAAACCAAGAAAAATCTAATAACCCTAAAAAACCCTAAAACCTTAAACCCCCTAAAAACCTTAAAACCCCTTAGAATCCACAAATGCCACTCAAAACTATAAAAACCCTTTAATACACTAAAAATGATAAAAACCTCTAAGAATGTAAAAACTCTAAAAAACAAAAAAAAACACTAAATACATAAAATACATAAAAACCCTAAAAACATTAAAAACCCTAAAACCACAAAAAATTAATAAAAAACCTAAAAACCATAAACAACATAAAAATTCCAAAAAAAAATCCCAAAAAACATAAACAACCCCCTAAACCTTAAACCCCCCCCCCCTTAATAAAACTTTCAAAACCTAGAATCACATAAAACCATTAAAACCCTAAAAGAATCTAAAAATCCTAAAACCCCCTAAAACACCCTAAAAACCCAAAGTCCATAAAAACATTAAAAATCCCTAAAACCCCATAAAACCCAAAAAATGTCAAAATAAAAAATAAAAAAACGATTTTATACCCATAAAAATGTTTAAAAACTCTTAAAATACTTATAAATCCTAAAAACCAAAAAAAAGAACACAAAAAACCAAAAAACCCCATAAGACCCTAAAAACCATAAAAACCAAAAAACCACTAAAATACTAAAAATTCCTAAAAATCTAAAAAACCCTAAAAAATGGAATTCCCCTTAGAAAAAATTAATACACAAAAAATATTAAAACTAAAAAAACATAAAAACACTAAAAATACTAAAAACTGTAAAAACACCGGTAAACACTAAATATCAGTAAAATCCTAAACAACCATAAAAAAATCCTTAAAAACCCTAAAAACATAAAAAAATCTGAAAACCTAAAAACCCCAAAGAAAATATTAAAAACCATAAAAATATAAAACCCCTAAAAACATAAAAAAAAACTAAAAACATTTAAAGACCCTAAAAACCGTAATAACAAAAAAAACACCCTAAAACATTAAAAAAACCTAAAAAAAATATAACCCCCGAAACCACTATAAACTCAAAAAATCCTTAAACCTCTAAAAACACTAAAATCTTAAAAATCCAAAAACCATAAAAAACTAAAAACCCTAAAAACCATAAAACACCTAAAAATTAATAAAAACCCTAAAAACTATAAAAATCCTAAAAAACACTTAAAATATATAAAACCAGAAAACCCTAAACACACTAAAAAATTGTAAGAAACGAATAAAAACCTAAAAACACTTAAATCCTATAAAAACCTATAAAATTCTAAAACCCTAACACCCTAAACCCTAGAAACCATAAAAATCATAAAATCGCCTAAAACTATAAAAACATAAAACACCCTAAAACCCTAAAACCAAATAAAAACCCTAAAAATACTTTAAAACCCATTAAACGTTAAAAAACTCTAATAAACATTAAAAACCCCAAAAATAAAATACCAGGAAAACCCAAAAAATTCAGAAACCCCTAAAAACACCCAAAAAACACAAAAACACCAAAAACCCATAGAAACATGAAAATTTCATAAAAATACATAAAAATGAAAAATCCTTAAAATATGGAAAACCCTAATAAGACCTTAAAAACAAAAAACACTTGAAACACCAAAAAAAATCTAAAAATGCTAAAAACCTTAAAAACCCCCTAAAACCCCTAAAAACCCTAATACCCCTAAAAACCATAAAAACTCCACAACAATAAAATTCCTAGAACCCATAAAATTCCAAATAAATTTAAAAATGATAAAACCCCTTTAAACCACTAAAAACATTCAAAAACTCAAAAAAACTCAAAATCCATAAAAAACTAAAAAACCAATAAAACCCAAAAAACCATAAAACCCCTGAAACACCTAAAAACACTCAAAATCCTTTAAAAAAACCATAAAATCTCAAAAAACCCTAAAATTTCTAAAAACATAAAACAACCACAAATCCGTAAAAAACACTAAGATTCCCTTAAAAACCTAAAATCACAAAAAAAAACCCCTAAAAACATAAAAACCTAAAACCTCACAAAAATTCTAAAGACCATTTAGACCTCTAAAAACACTAAAAAAAACTATAAAAACCATAAAATTCCAAAGAAAATAAAAAAAACCCATAAAAATACAAAAAAACTATAAAAACCCTAAAATCCTTAAAAACCTAGAAATTCCTTAAAAATCATAAAAATATTTAAAAATCCCTAAAAATACTAAAAAAATAAAATACCAAAAAACCCTAATCAACCATTTGAAATCTGTAAAACCATAATACACTTAAGTACCCTAAAAACATTAAAAACTCAAAAACCCCTAAAAACACTAAATAACCCAATAAAAAATAAAAACAATGAAACCCCTCAAAAACATTAAAATCATATAAAATATATTAACCCTAAAATCCAATAAAAAATCTAAAAATCATCTAAACCCCAAAAATTGTTAAAAGAATCAAAAAACTGTAAAAACCTAATAAAAACCTTAAAACCAAAAAATTTAAAAAAACCATAATAACATGAAATACACTAAAATCCATCAAATTCGAAAAAACCCTAAAAATCATAATAAATATAAAAAATTCATGAAAGCACTAAAAATGAAAAAACCAAAAAAACCCAGAAGAAACCTTTGAAAATATTAAAAAAAACACATAATGCACCTAAAAACACCAAAAACCCTAAAAAACATAAAAACCACTAAAAACCATAAAACCCCTAAAACATTAAAGACCATAAAACACCATAGAAACCAAAAAAACATCTAAATACACTAAAAACTATTTTAACCCCTAAAATAATTAAAAATCTTAAAGAAAATTAATAACCCTAAAATCTAAAAAAACCCGTAAACCCCCTTAAAAACCGTTCAAAACCTAAAAAACCTAAAAACCACTAAAATCTGTAAAATCATAAAAATAAAATAGAATCACTAAAATCCCTAAAACCAAAAAAACCTAAAAGTAATGAAATATCCAATGAAAACCTAAAAATCCAATAAACACTTAAAACCCAAAAAACCTAAAAATGGCTAAAAACGCAAAAAAACATTAAAAATAAAAGACCTATTAAAGATCCCATAATGACCTAAAAAAAATAAAAAACCTAAAATCTATAAAATACTTCAAAATGTAAAACCCTAAAACCCATATGAAATCCTTACAAACATAAAAATAGTTAAAACCCATAAAACCCTAAAAAATGCTAAAAACCCTAAAAGACCCTAAAAACCTTAAAAACCCCAAAAAACAAAAATCCCCCAAATACAAAAAAACCATGAAATCTGATAAACCCACTAAAACCACTATAAACTCGAAAAACACATTAAAACCAAAAAATTGATTAAAACTATAAAATAAACAAAAAACCCTAAATACTAAAAAAACCCTAAAACCCCAAAAAACCCAAAAAACCCTTAAACCCCTAAATCCCTAAAAACTCTTAGAACAATAAAAATACAAAAAAACCCTAAAAACCACCCAAAAAATGTAAAAAACATAAAACACTGAAATTTACTAATAAAAACACTAAAGCCTAAAAATACATGAGAATTAATATCCTCTAATCTAGTATTGGAAAAGAAAATGGATTCATTTGAGAACGCGTTATACGCACCACCACAGTTATCTTCTCTGACTCATCTTCATGTTGCTTTGGCGGGGATGCCTATTCCAGATTCACCTGGTGAATTGCCCCCTTCTAAGTCTCCACAAACCCCTTCTATCAATGAGGTATTATGCCAAAATAATATTAACTCAAATAGGGATGATGTTTGTCCACTACTAAAGGCTCCATCTTCACGCTCGGTGGATGGTCTGCTGTATTTCTCTATTTAGGAGGAAGATTTTCATTCTTCTTTAGATCATCTCCAATGGACGTTGATAGAGGGGTTCATAATTGATAAACCTCATCTTCATGTTTTCATCACGTTGTTAGCTCTTGGCCACTAGGATCCCCAGCTAGGGTTTCAGTGCTGAATTGAAAGGCTTTCTATGTTGTGTTATCCTCGCAAGATTATTTTGTTTCGGCCTAGTCCTGAGTTCCCATATCAGTAAGACGTTTGAGGTTTTATCTTATACGGTGGTCAATGTATTCTCATTCAGGTAGTGATTCTCCTTTGGATATGGTGTGTGTGTCTCTACTAGATTTTCCTCTTCCCCTCATGTCCCTGGATCTTCTACAGGGTATAGGGGACTCCATATGATCCTTTCTATGTATGGACCTGAGGTCACTTCACCTCGATGATATGGAAACAACTAGAATTTTTGTCAAGATGGACCTTACATATCGTATTCCCCCCATAATTTTGTTTAAAGTGGATGGGATGAAAGAATAGCTCTAATTACTGGTTTATCATTACCCACCTAGTTTCTCTTCTAGGTACCATATTCAAGGGAACTCTTCTTATGAATGTTTCACGTTTGATGAGATATTTCCCCCTATGAATGATGCTCCTTTATGCCCTTCAGTGGATTCAAGTACGATCCCTGTTGATCAGTCATCTAATCATCCCGGACCTGATGCTCAGGAAATAAAGTCATATTACCCCAATCACCCCCTAACATGGAAGCCTCCTCTTCATATGAGATCAATTTTATGTTGTATGTGGATTTTTATTTCAAATTCTTGGTTCATTTATCTCAGGAGGCCCCCTCTAATAGTTATTTTTGAGTGATAACTTATTTAGAGATCATCTCTTTATTCCCAAGGAAACTTTCTCCTCTTATTATCTTATTTCTGACAGACTCGATCATCAATGAGATTGATCACGGTTAATATACAAAGGATGTTGTCTAGAATTTATCTCTGATAATCAGCTCCCCTCAAAATTGTTTTGACTTGATCCTCCCAGATCTTTCTCCAGTGAGCAGCTAGCCATCTACCCTGAAGTATCTGTTGATAAAAAAACTCCCTTCATCCTTGGCTTGTTCCTCCTCAAGCAGGATGAAGACTAGATCCCAATATAAATCTGAATCTAATGTTGTAATTTCTAAGAAATCTATGGGCTATGAGTCTAGGTCCAGTTCTAGAAAACCCTTCTTGAATGTTTAATATTCTTCAATGGAATGCTCTGGCTTGGGTCATGGGTAATATAAGACTTTACTTCCAATGAATTTCTCTCTCATTCAATTTCTTTGGTTACTGTCCTTGAACCCAAATAGGATTCATAAAAAATTAAGGTATTTTCTCAGCGTATGAGATCTCATGGATATCTTCATGGATCCCCATTCAACTCTCACATCTGGTTGTTTTTTATGTCATGCTTTATGGTGGGTCTAGTTTCTATTATTGTGCAATTTATTAATATCATGTTTCTGCTAGATATTGAGTTTTTTTTCATTTCACTATGCTAAATGTGCCTCTCATGATTTTGAACCATTATGGGAAGACCTATGTTCCTTCAACCTGGGTGATTCAACTTGGATAGTGGGTTGAGATTTAAACATAATGTCTAGTCTGGTAGAGAAAAAAAGTCTATGGACTTTTCCTAGAAGCTGAAGTTAGGCTTTTGTTTTAATTATATCTCATAATGGACTTATGGATGCAGGCTTCTCATGTGATCCTTTTACCTGGTGTAATAATAAATGAGGAAATAGGTGATCCTGGTGTCAGTTGGACCACTATTTAGTTAACAGAGCTCCTCTCTCAGTCCTCCCTGATATAAAAGTTCATCACCTTGTGTGTGGTTTCTCAGACCACTCTCCCCTCAGACTTTCTCTGGAAGCCCTTTACAACAGTTCCCCCCTTTCACTGCTCAGCTTCATGGAATGATAACGATGCCTTCCATGACCTTTGTTTGAATTACGGGGGATCATTTAGTTAATGGTAATCCCTAGGTATCTCTTCATAATAACTTAAGGAAAATGAAAAACCCTTTTCATTCATGGGTAAATGTATTACACCCTAATGATGCAGAGCTAGATGATGTTGGCAGATATATTAACCATCTTGAATCGGTGCTTGAAAATGCCTGCGATGATTTGGTTTTTGTAGAGATTGGGGGTAAAAAAGACATGTTGTATGATTTTTTGATGAAGAAGGAACGTGTTTCTAGGTAGAAGTCCCAAATCAAATGGATCAGGGGAGGTGACTATAACATGAATTATTTTCATGATTTCATTAAGGAAAAACATAGACTCTCCAGTCCAAATGTCCTAATGAAGGATGTCATTTTTTCCAATGAAAGATATGTTTTAGGGATCTTGGAGGACATCCATTTTAGGTCATATATTTCTAATCTAAACGCTCTCATGGTTGATGGCTACCCAAATGGCACCTAGGACCTGCATGATGTTATTCCTTACCCAGTGTTGGAGGCATTTAATGATTTATTTCAACCCCCCTAGGATAGGAAGAAATCAGAGTGGTTGTTTGGTATATCAACATGGTTAGTGCCCCTATCTTGGACTCCATCCCTACATCCTTCTACCGTGCGTCCATAGATATGGTGAAAGAAAGTCTCATAAGTGTTGTTAAATATTTCTTCTATGGAGGTAACCTCCCCTGAGTGTCTTGTGCAACTGAACTGGTGTTAGATCCAAATGTCATGGCACCCACTTCGTTGAAACAATATAGAACCAGTAGTCTTTGCAATTTCTCTTATAAATTCTTGGATATCATTCTGAATTTACGATTTTCCCCCTTTCTCTTAAGTTGGGTTTCCCCAAAACAACATGGTTTTTTGAAAGGCAGATCTATCCAAGGGGCTATTAGCATGGTCTAGAAAATTATTATTGATATCAATATCTAAACTCCAGGAAGTAATGTGTCTATTCAACTTGAAATGATGAAAGCCTATGATATGATGGAATAGAATTTTCTCATCAGGGTCCCTGTAAGTATGGGGTTCTCTTCATGGGTCGTTGACATTCTTTTTCTATGAATTATTTAGACATGGATGGACACCTCAATTATTGGTAGGCTGTTTTGGTTCTTCAAGGATGTTAGAGGTTTGAGATAGGGGTACCCTCGATCCCCCTCTCTATTCATAATTTCCCAAGATTTTCTTAGTCATTATCTTACTCATTGAATTGTTGTGAGGAATGTTTTTCCCTTTCAGAAAAAAACTTTTTATGGGGGTATCTATCACTTGATGTTTGATGATGACACCACTATGTTTGTTAATGGTAGTTGAAGATCGATTCAGGGGGTTTATGAGGCTCTGGATCTTTATTGTGGGTGGAGTGTCCAAGTAGTTAATCATGAGAAGTGTCTCTTCTTTGTTCCCACAAAATTTCTGGAGATTCGCTCATGAATTCTAGAGTCAAGCCTCAAAATGCAAAAAGGATATTTTCCTATGACATACTTGCATGTTCCAGTGTCTCCTAATTCCCTTATTATTAGACACTTCGATATGTTTACTCAAAAAATTACTGGGCACATTCTTAATTGGAATAATAGGCTTATATCTTTTGGAGGGAGAATTATGTTGATCAAATTATTCTTATCTTTCATACCCATGCATATTTTAATGACCCTCAAGGTTCTTAAGAAAGTAATATCCAATATTAAATCTACTATATCATCCTTCTTATGGGGTGGAAACCTTCAGAATAAGTTCCATTGGTATTCCTAGAATAAGTTGGCTATGTCTATTGATGAGGGGGGTCTTAACATGATAAGTGTTTCTGGCTCTATGAGTGGTTATCATGCCAAGTAGGCCTGAGAGGATCTTGAGAGGATATATTTATGGGGAAAGAACATGCAAAGCACTTATGGACTTGAGGGGAGTTCCAGTAGATGTAAACCATTAAAAATATGTAAGATAATTCATCCCTTCTTCCCTCTTGTTCAGAAACACACCTGGTTGATTATTGGAAAAGGGGACGTCAGTTAATGGAATCATAATTGGATGGGGACAATTCTTGGATTCCCAAGTTGTCCCTCTCTATCCATTTCTTTCATGGAGGCTAGTGGTTTCTCTCTCCTTATTCGGACCACTCTGGATGCATCTCAAACAAATGTTTTGGACTATATCATGCTCTCTAATGACCTTGATAAGTTTTTTTCATGGGATCGGCTTTAGGTATGTTTTCTATCTGAGACTTTCTAAGACTTAAATATTCTTATTCACATCAGGACCATTGGGGTGATATTATATGGTGAAAAAGGTTGCCTTCCAAATTTATATTCCTATATTGGAATGTTCGATATGGGGCATTACACTCTGATGAAAATGTCTAGTGAAGAGGTGTTAGTCTGGATTCAAAGTGTTTCTAATACAAAGATCCGCCAACAGAATCTGCGGTCCACCTCTTCTTCAAGAATGACAACTCTAGGGCGATATGGAGATCCTTTGGATAGCTTATAGGCTGGTCAAATCAGGTCTATTCAGTTGATCTCGTCCTTCAGCTATTGTTCCTGGCATTGGACAGACCAAGTGTGGAATGATGCACTAAGGAGGCTATGTTAATTGTAGGATGTTGGGTGCTATGGACCTTTCAGAGTGATATGCAACACTGTAATATGGCAGATTCTCACTCAGGTATCATCTTTAAAAGTTGCAACCCCATTCCTGATTTCTGCAAGTTAGAGAAAATTCTTGAGGCTACCCCCTCTATCTCTCCGCTCCTTCCACATCACTTCTTTTCCAGTTTGGATCCTCTCATCTAGGGTGATTGGGTTAAATGGAAGGCACTCAACTCGGGGCTCAAGATGAATACTGACTGCTTGTGTTACATGGGAACGATGCGAGGGGCTAGAGTTATAAGAGACAATACTAGATCAGTGATTGCTTCCTTTTCAGTTGCTTTTTGGCCCTAGTGACTCCCTCCAAGCGGAGGCCCTCTCAGTGCTTTTCAACCTCCATCTTTGTAATCAAAGGAGAATTATTCTCAAGGAGATAATGACTGATTCGCTTACCCTCTTTAATTCACATACAGGTAAGGGTACAGCCCCTTGGTCCACTATCTACTCCTTCAGATGCTGCAAAAATTTATTGGATGATCAAATTTATATACTCCATACCTAGAGAGATGGGAATGTTGTGGTGGACATCCCCACCTATATTTCATCTCAGAACAATCAGTCTCATACCTTTTCTCATCCTGGATCCTTTCCCTTGAGGGGAATGGACTTTGTTAGAGCCGGTGCTCTTGGACTCCATTACATCAGACCTCTGTAAGTTTTCCCTTGTAGGATTTTCAGCCCCCTTTTCATTAATTAAATCATAAAAATCCTTAGAGGTAAAAAGGCTTGAAAACCCCCCAAAAAATGAAAAACCATAAAAAAGAAAAATACCATAAAAACCCTAAAAAACAAAAAAACATTAAAAACATAAAAAACCTAAAAAACATGGAAACCCCAAGGAAACCTCAAAACCATAAAAACACTTATAACCCCTAAAAATCTATAAATTCAAAATACCATAAAAACCTAGTCCCCCAAAATCCCAAAAACCATTAAAATCCCTAAAACCCATAAAAACCAAAATAATCCTAAAAATCCCTAAAAACCACTAAAAACCTTAAAAACATAAAAATCATAAAAACCACCTAATAAAACCACAAAAATTATAAAAATATTTGAAAACATATAAAATTCTAAAACCCTAAAAAGATCCTAAAACACAGAAAAACCATAAAAAACCCCTAAAATACATAAAACCCATAAAATCATTAAAAACCACTAAAAACTCTAAAAACCCATTAAACCACTAAAAACATTAAATAAATCTAGAAAAAATAAAAACCCTAACAAACTCAAAAAACCCTAAAAAACTAGAAAACCATAAAAACCTTACAAAACTAAGATACGATAAAACCACTCAAATCCAAAAAAAACCCTAAATACCAGATAAATCATAAATAATCTCTAAAAAAACCTAAAAACATGAAAAACCTAAAAAATCCTATGAAAAAATTAAAACTATAAAAACACTTTAAAACCCAAAAACCAATATTATCAAAAACCCTACAAAACTCAAAAAATCCATAAAAACACAAAAATAACCCGAAAAACCCGAAAAACCCTCAAAATCCCTAAAAACACTAAAAACCATAAAAATAAAAAAGGCACTAGAATAAGTAAAAAAATAAATAACCCTAAAAACCATAAAAAACCTAATAAAACCATAAGATCCTAAAAAACATAAAACATATAAAAACCTAAAAAATGCTAAAAACCCCAAAAGTACTAACCCCCCCCCCCCAAACCCCTCAAAATCCCTAAAGCACTAAAAACACATATAACAACAACAAAAAAAAACAAATCCTTAAAATTTTTTAAGAAACTACAAAACCTGACAAAATTAGGATTAAACCATAAAAACCCTACAAAAATTAAACCCCTAATAAATCTTTAAATTGCCAAAAACCATTAAAGACACTAAAACCCCCGAAAACCCATATGAACCATAAAACCCATAAAAACCATAAAAACCCCTAAAAAACATAAAACCCATAAAACCCCTAAAAATAAAGAAACCCATTTAAACCCCTAAATTCCTTAAATACTCTAAAAAACATTAATCCGCTAAGAAACTCCAAAAACCCTGAAACCTAAGAAAACAAAAAAAACCCTTAAAACAAGAAAAACATAAAAATAACTAAAACCCCTTAAAACCATAAAAATCCTTAAGGTCCCTAAAAATCCATAAAAATGCAAAAAATCCGAAAACCCTTGAAAACTCCTACGAAAACCATAAAATACTAAAAATAAGTAAAACAACAAAAAACCAAAAAAATGTTCAAAACCCTAAAAGTCCCTAAAACACAAAAGGAGGCCTCAAAGAGGTGGCTCTTCTCCTCCCCTCACATCGCAAGGGTTTCCCTCTGATTCCTCTTCCCTCCCCTCCGGCGTGGTCTGACCTCGATGTCCGCGAGTCCGCCCTTGTTTCCTATGGAAATGGGGATGACCTTATTGCTTAAGGTTCACACATTTCATTCGGTTACTAACGGGTTTGTTTGTAGAACTGGAAACATCGAATGATTCTATATCCATTTGGACCTACTTTTCAAAGGTAGGTGCTCATTATTTGTGGACCAATGAGTCTTAATAATTTGTATTGGTCGAGAGTATGGGAGGTTGGACTCATCACACCTTTTTTGGGGGGAATTATTGTCTATTCCGGGACTCTCTTTATAGATTTAAGTTATGATCGTGACTCCTTATTACACTACCAAGTATGAAAATGAGCTTTCCTTAAGATGTGACAATCAATAATTAATATGTATGAGATTTAGAGAATCTATTATATGTATTCTAGTTTCTTCATCGATAGAGAATCATATGTATTTGTTATAGATTCTTAGTCAATGGTAACCTTCAACACATTGTATAAATATATCTTGTTCATTATGATAACCATACTGGTTTTAAAGCCACTCAGCGGGGCACTTGATGTTTATTGTCATTCAAAAGGACATAGATTATTTCAGAGTTGGGATCGTACCCGCAGATGGGCTACATACATATCCTTGTTAGAAAAGGAATCAGAACCCATATAGTTCGGGAATTAAGATATAGTTTAACGTCATATGGGATATATGAGAATTAATGGGTGATGGTATTGAAACTCATAAAGGCTTCCTACGTACTCCACTTTTAAGGTATATATCAAAGTACACATAGTTAGATTGGGAATTGTGGGGCTTACGTATGATTAACGGCCCAAAGAGATGTGTCGTGGTTACTTTTACACTCTAAGCTCACGTGAGTCATGATCGGTGTGACAAACAAGAGGTATCGGTAAACCTGAAAATTTGTGCCATGAAAGATGCGGTCACAAGGAATGATATGGGGCTTATATATATATGATTTACCAAATAGATAAAGATCGGGACTTACATTAGAGAATATTCCTGGGAACAAGGTCCATAAAGGTATATGTTCTTTATAGAGATTTGGATACTCTATCTTGGGGATTACTCCTGAGGAGGATGCCCAAATTAGGAAGGGACTTGTGATTGGGTTTTATTCTTGATAAGGAATCCCAAATCAAAAGATGTTTAAGACTGGTTACGAGAAATTATGATTGGGGCTTACTCCTGAGAAGGAGGCCCATGTTAAAGGGACTTGAGAACTAGGGATTACTCTTGAGAAGGAGGCCCAAGTTAAGGGAATTTGGTATTTGGGGCTTACTCCTTAGGAGGATACCCATATTTGGGAACTTGTACTGGGGATTACTTCTGAAAAGAAGGCCCATGATAGGAAATTATGACTGGGGCTTACTCCTTAAAAGGAGGCCCATGTTAGGAAATTATGACTAGGGATTACTCCTAAAAAGGAGGCCCAGAAATAGGGGACTTGGGGATTACTCCTACGGAGGATGCCCATATTTGGTAATTTGATATTGGGACTTACTCCTGAGAAGGAGGCCCATTTGTTAAGAAGACTTGAGATTTTGGAATTATTCCTGAGAAGGAGGCCTAAGTTAATGGAATTTATAAGCGGGGATTAGTCCAAAATAAGATTCCCAAATTAGAGAAATTATGACTGCGGATTATTCATAAAAATAAGGACCAGGTTAGGTAACTTCTCATCTTAAAGGATGAGGTTGAATGAAATCTCTCACCTTAGCGATTTAAAGATATATAAATCACAATGTTTTGAGATATGTTCCACAAAATTCCTTTCAGATAAGGAAACCAACAAAGGAACCATGCCATAAATGGTTTTGAAGATGGTTCTGAAGGCTAAATCTTGAAGGGGAGAGGTGGATTTAAAGAAATCAGGTGAATAGGTAGGAGGGGCACCCATAAAGAGAGAGGCGTGCAAGTACTGTGTGGGCGCACAAGTCATGGTCGTGCAAGTATTCTGGCATGACCCATGGGTACTTGACCGATGGTCAACCCTTAGGGCAATACATGGTTGAGACTTATCTCAAGACCTCCATATTATCCCTAAATACTTTTAAATGAGTGGCGTGAAAGTTCTATTGAATGAATAAGGTGGCGTGCAAGTGTGGCCATTTTCCTTAAGGGTTGGGCACATAGGCGCGCAGGTGTTGATGAATTTCAACACTTAGGCCTTGTTCCCCCTCTTTAGACTTTCCATTCTAGGTAAGAAATTACCTTAGAAGTGTTCGGAAGGCTTCGAGAAATGACTAGGGCACCAAGATCTCAAATCTGAGATTCTAGATTTTTTCGTCCTTTTTAAATGGGGGGACCATGGGGGGTATTTATAGACTGCTGAAGACCTTGGGTGAAAATTACATAGGGTGCGCAAGTCACCTACACACCCAAATAGTGGCACGCAGGTATGCATGTGCGACCATGATGAAAATTTTGCGTACCTTACATAATGGAATCCTTGTTCATGCCTTTGTCAATTTTTTATGTTTCTTCAAAGGATGAATCACTTTGGACTAAGATATTTCCCTTTTTCAGTCGTTAGACTCTGTGATGGAAAGGAGTGTCAACAAAAGTCCTCTCTTAGAGTTGGATCCGAAAGGAATGAGGACGTGACTCTGAGGTAAAGAAGTAAACCAAGGAAGGGTGGCGCACAAGTTTTGAGCGCGCAGATGGCGTCACGCAGGTGTAATCCGCGCAATCTTCGGTGCGCAGGGGTGCGACCTTGCCTATAAATATGCGGCCATTCCTCGCGCAAAACAACCGGTTTCAAAGATTCCCACTCTCACCGCACAGGTTTCCATCGTTTTGAAAGTGTCCTATTTTTTGCTGGTTCTTTGTGTCGTGCTGCTCCAGAGGTATTTGGACTTGCGCGGTGATATCTACACACCCAAAACATGTGCGACACAACTATACTTGCGTGCCAAAATTGGACTTGTGTGCCTTAATTCCTTAGCCATTTTTTCACTTTTCTTCACAAATATTTATGAAAAATAAACTCACTTAAGAGTTAATTATTTGACCTTTGGGCAGATTAAATGGCTTCTAGAAGAATTGGAACGACTAATGAACTGTCTAGCAAGAAGATTGATGATATGACAAACATTTTAGGCCATTATTACTATGATATCTTCGAAAAAACTCTTCCACATCTAGAAAAGTACTTAAAGAAGTATCATCGTAATTTTCCACAGAGCATCTACTTGCCTCTGTATGGGAATGGTCATCTGCAATATATCAACATTCCAGAGGAAAATAACTATCTTCTTGAGATCCAACCGCACTTCTATTCCTCTATTTTGGTTATGTTGTGCTTTAAGAGTTGAAATAATGGTGTGAACGTTCAAATTTTTCCTCAATTCCATTCCCTTGCAGATATGAAAATGTAAAACCATGGGCTGATATGTTTTCCACTGCCGGTTGATGGAGAGAAGACTATCATGACATTAGAAACAATATCTAAAAAGATTACTCTCTCCAAGTGGCTCTTTACTTCCAATTATCCTTTCTCAAATCCATGTATCCATCTTCCAAGTCTCTTGGATAGAAACAGAGTCAATGTTTAATCAACAAAAAAATTTCTCAAACCGCACTCAAGAACATTATTTTACAATTTTTCCAGGAAGAGCTTGTATCATTTCATATCTTATTGTATCCAATTGAATGAATTAATTCTAGGTGGTTGCTGATGAAGCTCGGGATGCCGTAAATCAAATGAAGAGTTATGTTGAAAGCCTCTTGTAATCCTTGGAAAAGAGAAGAGAATCCAGTCTGTGGATATCCTTCTAACTCTTGTGAATAAAATGAAAAACACTTTCATCTTCAATCATTTGCGCATGCCTTCTTTTTCTACCTGATTTAAATTTTTACCCAAGCCAATGGGCCTAGTAAGCATAGTTTAATATTTTTTCTAGGATTATAAAAATAACCCTATAAACATTGAATCTTTAATTGCTCAATATTACCTAAATCATACGAAATGTATGTTTAGTGAGCTAGAAATTGAATTTTGTTCAGAGTTCCCTTGTCTTTTGTGGGCAGTTTAAAGTCATGCACATCGGAAAAAAAAGGATAATGTTTAAGGCCGAAATAGCTTTGACCGAATGGATTAAAATTAACTAAATTCCTTGATAATTTATCTGAAAACATATTACCACACACAAGTATGGGGTAAAATATGTAAACTATGAGTTAAGAAATTTTGAATCTGAGGAATGATACGAAAAAGGGCTAAAAGGCATTAAAAGAAGTATTTATCAAGAATGAAGTTTCCACTATTTAACAAACTTGTTAGGGGGTTGAATCATGCAGGGCCGCCTAAGGGCATTGGCTACATAGTCAAATAATAGCATTTTTTGGCTGAAAAGTATGTTATGTAGACTACTTATGAAAAGCCGCCTAAGGGCACGTGCTATATAGTCAGGAAAAAGAACTCTCAGAAATTTACTTTTTTACTGCTAAAAAGACAGTGGATGTTTATGGATATTCAAATTTTCCAAAGCACAGAGTCTACTGTATGGAAAGAGGTACTTGAATATGGAGATGATATTTCCAATCAATATTATCAATGAATTGGATGAATGTTACTCCTGTGAAGGTTTGACCCAAACATAGAGAATGAGAAATATAAACCATAGACTTGAATACTTTCAGATCATGAAAAAGAAAATGGGAAAAATATGTTAAGGATGGCTATTTTTTGTGGATCCCTACATATTTTCATTAAGACAAATAAGATAAAAAGAGGTTTTTCTCCTAAGAATGAAGTTACCATTATTTAACAAACCCGTTAGGGGGTTGAATTATGCCGGGCCACCTAAGGGCATTGGTTGCATAGTCAAATAATTGTATCTTTTGGCTGACAAGTCTGTTATGTAGACTGTTTACGTAAGGCCACCTAAGTGCACATGCTGCATAGTTAGGAAAAAGAACTCCCAGGTATTAGAAATTTTGTCACCAAAAGTAAAGAAAAGGGTTATGGAGATCTGGAAGTATTTAGGGATAGGAGTATGACACATCCAAATGTTCATTGTTCAATGCATGTAGAGATACACAGACCAATGCTAAACATAATCATGTTATGGCTGGGTCCTGGATTAAGGTGTTGGACTTCACTACATATCCCATAAGGATGGGAATCAAGCCAAATGTAGTTATTGAAATATAGTTTAACATCCTGTGGGACAAGAGTGTAGTAAATATTATTTTAGGGTCATAGAGCTCATACCATTATAAGGAACAAACATTGGGTGTTTTATAAACCTGATGTGAATGAAGAATACGGTTTTCATACCACATTCATGTTTTCACAGGGTAACTTTTCAGTCAAGGGACTGAAAGTGAAATTTGGGGTTAGGCCCAAAGACTTGGGGTTGGATTCGATGGATGCTCAAACATTCCTAAGTATCCCATAAGGATGGGAATCAATCCGCACGTAGTTCTTGAAATACCCTTTGTACAGATTTGGTTTGTACAAGTGAAGGGTGAAAGGGGGACTTTAGTGAAATGATGGATTGACCCAAGATAAAGGGTTCAGACATTTCCATGTATGCACGTAGTCTTTGGAATATAACATGATTAGAGATCAATGTAAATAATGATTCCCTCTTAGTTGAGGGTGTCAAAGAATGTTGTAGTATATTGTCATATAGGACAAAAAGTGTGAATAGTTTGACGTCATATAGGAAGGATGATGGTGATCCAATGTAAAAAGTATTGGTTATGGGGAAAATTCACACATCAACATCATATGTGATGGAGGTGAACCGATGTGAAGAGATTTGTTTTGGCCTTGAACCTAAGGAGGTTGCCTACGTACCCAGCCTAGAAGGCAGGGATCAAAGTCCACGTAGTTCAATTAAAGAATGAATTGGTGATCAAGTTTTTCTTGAAGACAATGACCTAAAAATGGTGCCGGGACTAACACATGGTTAGCAGCCCAGAGAGGGTGTTATGGTTGATGTTTACTCTAAGCTCACGTGAGTCATACTCGGTGTGAGAAACAAGAGGTAGCAACAACCTTAACAATGAACAATTTAATGACAAGTAGGATATATGAAGTTACTATGTAGTTTGAAGTCTTTCAGTGAGGACTATTGGTGCTGCACAATTTAGTGTCATGTAGCAGGTAAAAAATATAGTTTAACGTCATGTAGGATGTATTAAAGGACTTTGTTTAGTTTTACGTCATGTAGGATGAATGATCTGTATAGTTTAACGTCATGTAGGACAAATATAGAGACAAAATTTAATGTCATGTTAGACATGACCACAGTTTTGCATCATGTTGTACAATAAAGGTGATGTACAGTTTAGCATCCTGTAGCTAAGATGATGGGGACAATAAAGTTTAACGTCATGTTGGATAAAAGGGGGACTGTGTAGTTTGATGTCATGCAGTAAGGACAAAAGAGGACACAGTTTAACGCCATGTTGGACGTATTAGGGACTTTTTTCACAGTTTAACATCATGTTGGATGAAAGGGACTTCTGTACAGTTTAGCATCATGTATCTAGGATGTCACAGTTTAATGTCATGTTGGATTTAAGGGACTATGCAGTTTAATGTCTTACAGCATGGACAACATAGTTTGACATCGTGTTGGATGAAAGTGAAAATAGTTTAATGTCATTTTCATGAACCGCCGATGTATTTGTATTATAAAAAATATTTTTTTCCCGTAATCTGGCATTGGTTGGAGTCATGATGAGTTATCCATCCATTGATATTAAAGAATAATCTCCATTGGAGTAGACCTTATGTATTGAATAAGGTCCTTCCCACTTTGGCTCAAGCATGGAAAGTTTCATTCCTAGTATCATTGGATTTCTGAGAACCAATACCAATTCTACCTGAATGAATGAACAAAGACAAACTTTTTTTTGAAAGCTCGTGTTATTTGATTTTGATAGACATCCAAGTGGTGCAAGGTGCACAATCATTTCTCATCTAATCGTTCAAATTCATCCAATCGCTTTTAATATTGTTCATCTGTAGATGACTGATCACAAATGGTTATCCTGAGCGAGGGTAATTGAACCTCAATGGGCAAGACTTCTTCTGTTCCATATACCAATGAGTATGGAGTTGACCGCGTTGCAGTGCGATTGGTGGTCCGATAATCCCATAAAACATGAAAGAGTTTATCAGGCCATGATTTCTTATCTTTATCCACCATCTTTTGTGGTATATTTGAAAGATTCTTGTTGAAGGCTTCTATTTGGCCATTAGCCACTGCATGATACAGAGAGGAAAAGTTGGATTTGATGTTGTATTCTTGATACATCTTCCTTACCTAGGATGAATAGAATTTGGTGCCATTTTCCATCAATATGGTATGAGGGACACCAAATCTGGTAATGATGTTAGACTTGATGAATCTAACAATAGTGTTAGAACTAACTTCTTTGAGAGGTATTGCCTCTACCCATTTGGAAAAGAAGTCAGTAGCAGTAAGAATGTACTTAAACTGCTTGGCTGTAGCTGAAGGATAAGGTCCTACTACATCCATTCCCCACGTGGAAAATGGCCAAGAGTATTTAGCTGTATGAAGAAACTCTGGGGGTTGATGAATGAAGTAGGAATGTACTTGGAAATAATGACACTTCTTTGTGAAATCGACACAATCTTGTATCATTAAAGGCCAAAAGTACCCAAGCCTTCTAATTTGATCAGATAGTCTATGTCCAGACTGGTGGGCACCATAGACTCTTGCATGCATTTCTTTCATGACATCCATTGTCTCTTCAACGTCAATTCATATGAAGAGAATTCCATAAAAACCTCTTTAGTATAGAATTTTATCTAGGTGATCTACGCTATCATAAAGAGTAAAATTGACCACACGTCGCCAGATTTGTTCTTTCCTGACTCTATCAGGTGGAAGTGTTCTATTTTGAAGGTATTCCTTGATAGGTGTCATCCATCCTATAGTATGAAAATATGGTTCAGGAATGGGACTAATTTCATTGATTTCCTCTCTTTTGATTTGAACATATGGTGAAATTGTTCGACGGTGGGCAATACAGATGATTGTCTCGTCCCAATTTGGATATGCCAAAGCTGTGGCTATATTAGCTAGTGCATCAGCTTCGGCATTTTGTGATCTATGGAAATAAGAAAATGTCAGTTCTGAAGGAAATTATTCCATTAAATCTCTAACATAATCATACAAAGGGATTATTTCTTCTTTTCTAATTGTATAATCCCCATTGACTTGTTTGATTACTAGGTCGGAATCACCTTTCACCTTTAAGTGATTCACTTATTCTTGAAGTGCCAACTTTAATCCTACGATGAGAGCTTGATATCTTGCTTTATTATTTGTACCGCCTCCCTACAATGAGAAGGAATATGGTAGTATTTCATTTTCCGGGGAAATAAGTAAAATTCCTAATACAACTTTTTTGAATTTAGGATCTTCCATTTTTTTCCCTGTTGGACTTCTGGAAGCACCATCAAAGTACATTTCCCATGTTTGAAGATTATCTTGAATAAAAAAGACTTACTCATCAGGAAGTTCAGTTCCTAAAGATGTATCTTTCGATGAAGGGTGTTCAACAAGGAAATCAGCTAGATCTTGACCCTTTATTGCCTTTTGAGACACATACTGGATATCAAATTGCTGCAAAATAACTGCCCACCTTGCTAGATGTCCTGTAAGCATTGGATGACTAAGGATGAATTTGAGAAGGTTATTACGAGATACCAATTGGACCACATGATGTTGCAGGTAGTGTATCAATTTTTGAACTGCAAAGATTAATTCTAGGCAGCACTTCTCAATATTTTAATATCAGGTTTCTGCTTCAAGCATAGTCCGACTGAGATAGTAGAGGCTATTTTCATTACCAACATCATTCTTCTGGGAAAGGAAGGCACCCAATGATCACTCTAAAGCTGTCAAATAAAGAATCAATGGCCTTCCTTCAATAGGTGTCATTAATACTAGTGGAATCAAGAGATATTACTTGAGAATATCAAATGCCTCTTGACATTCTTCAGTCCACTTGTAACTGACTCCCTTATTCATCAATTTGGTGAAGGGAAAACTTTTTCCTACCAGATTGTCGATGAAACACCGGATATATGCTAAGTGTCCTTAAAGTCCTCTCAATTATTTCAAATTCCAAGGAAGTGAAATACCAAGGATTTACTTTGTCTTCTCAGGATCGACTTCGATAACACTATGGAGTACAAAAAAGCCGAGAAATTTTCCTAAGGTTACCCCAAAAGCACATTTCAAGGTGTTCATCTTCAAATTATGTTCTCAAAGATTGTGGAATATGACTTCTAAATCAGCTAATTTATTAGAACTTTGTTTGGATTTAACCAAAAAATTTTCCGCATAACATTGAAAAAATTTCCCTAAAAAGGGTTCGAAGATACGGTGCATGGCACGTTGATATGTTTTGCCTGAATTCTTCAGGCCAAAGGGCATTACCCAATAGCAAAACACACCCTGAGGGGATTTGAAGGCTATAGGTTCTTCATCTTCTGAAGACATTTGGATTTGATTATATCCAGAATATACATCCATGAAGAAAAGTTCTTCATATCCAGTCGTTGCATCAATCAAGAGTTCTATAATCGGAATTGGAAAATCATCCTTAGGACAATGCCAATTAAGATCTCTGAAATCAATGAAAACTATAATTTTTCCATTCTTCTTTTTCACCGAGACAATATTATCCAACCACTTGGGATATTGAAATTCTCTAAAGAAGTTAGCTTTGATAAGTTTATCCACTTCAGCTTCAATTTTGGAAGCGTAATTTGGGTGTGTTCTTCTTGCGGCTTGCTTAAATCCTTGATGTTATACTGGAAAACCCAAATGATGAGTGGAAACATCGGGATCAAGACCAAGAATTTATGTATAGTTCCAAGAAAATATATCTCGATTTTTCTTTAAAAATGAAATATACATTTCTTTCTCTTCTAGATTCATGGCCTCACTAATTAAAGTGGGGCATGGATCTTCTTTTGTAATTAGATTTATTTCTCTGAGTTCATCCATAGTGGTAGAGATACCCTCTTCAAATTATGGAGGAGCATCCCTGAGATCTTCCTCTTCTTCTTTAACATGTGTTACTTCTTCTATTTCTACTTGCATACTAGATGATGAAGCAGAATTTCCATGATCAGGAGACATGTCAAAATTTGAACATCTTGAAGAAGAGGATTCTATTTCTGACCCTATTGATGTTGAAGGGTCTTCCTTGGGTAATAATGAGTAGATAATGGATTTAGAATCGACATCATCGTTCACCTCTGAAATTGATATAACTTCTTCTGGCCTGGTTGGAGAAGTATAGACTTGCTGGATTTCAGCAGATGAAATGAAGACATCTCCATTTGAGCTTTCATCATTGCTTGGTTAATCATCACTTTCTCCCATTCTATATGGCTTGATTTCCGTAATTGACATTATGTAAGTTTCCATAAGAGTATTTGTATTTGGGTCTATCCTGTCAATTTGACTGATAGGAAAAACATAATCTGTACTCACATGTGTGAATGGGTTAACTGGAATCTTTTCCAAACCATATGGAGCATTAATTTTGGTGACCTACCTTACGATGGATTTCTCCTTACCCTTCATGTGATAAAATTCTGCATCAATTTATTGAGACTCACATGTTTGGAAGGGGGATTTATCACCATAAATTGTCCCAATTTGACAATCAAAACAATATTTGAGGCATTGATGGTATGATGAAGGGATAGCCGCATGTTGATGTTTCCAAGGACATCCAATAAAAACATTGAAGGCTGTATCATGATCAACAACCATGAAATCTGAATTGGATAGAAGGTCTCCAAACTGAGTTTTTAGTGTAATCTCTCCCAGTGGTTCTTTTTCATTTTTATCATATCCTTGCAACATCAAAGTAGAAGGAGATAAATCAAATTTAGTGAGTCCCAATCGATGAAGTTTATGAATGGGGATGAGGTTGACTCTTGAACCATTATCAATGAAAGCTCTTAAGATGTCCACACCATTGACCTTGCCAGATAAGTACAAAGGTCTAATATATCCATGCATGACATCATCTTCATCTTCATCTGTAAACGATATCACTGCATGGCATTCTATCGGACCATTCTCAACATGGTAGACATCAGCCGCATGAATTTCAGTTTCGAACTCTTGAGGACTTGAAAAAGCCTCAATGAGTTCCTCCCAAAGATCCTTGGATAGATTCAAGGCATCCAAATTTGATAACTTGGCTGGTACGTGGGACAAATTTTTCAAGACATCATATTTTTGATCCAAAGGTCTGTGTTTTCCAATAGGAACATGTGGTTTCATAGGTACCTTAAAGGTTGATGCTTTAGAAGTAGATGCTTCTTGTATCAAGGTAGGAGTTGAAAGTATTATTGACTTTGGAATATTAGACCGAATAGGTCTATTTACTTACTGAGAGGAAGAAGGTGGAACCTCTAACTAATCCTCTAGAATAACTGTACCAAGACTGAATCTGCTATTGGTGGAAGAATTTTCTCATTCTTGTTGAGCCCGCTGAAGGGCTCTGCCATGATTTTCTACTGCATACACAATTCTAGAAGGGGTAGAACTGGAATAGTGGTTTCTGGGATATCCACATCTTCCTCTGTATCCTAGACCTATGGTACTCCCTCTATTTCCTCTGTTTGATACAAGGAAATCAGGCTCATCAAGATCGAAGCTATGAATGGAATAAGGATATGTTAAATGAATCATGTTAATAAAACCAAATATAAACTCTTCATCAGATGAATATTCTACCTGATTAGCCCATTTAGGCTGTACCATTTGGCGGGGCAGTGCCTGTGTATTTGAATTAGATGGCATAAAATCTACTAGAGTCAAAGACAATTTGGGCTTTGACATGATCTCGTCTTATTCTGATTGTTCCTCTTTCTTTGAATTATGTCGTTTCTTTGAGTATTTTCCCTTTGATGAAGAGGGTTTTGCTGTGGAATTCATAGCAGAAAACACAATTGGTTTATTCAATTGAATTCGCACAATGGCATGAGTTCGGTTGATCATTTTTCTGACCATCCAATCATCATATTTTTGTGCATTTTTTTTGACTTCTTGCCACTCACCTTCTTCCTCTATATTTGTAACAGTAACACATGCTACCTGAGCTAAAGAACCTTCAATTTGACTTGCCCCAAGTCCACCATCTTTTGCAGGAGGTATTTGAAGACAAAACACTCCTGAATGGGATGCCCCAACATCTGATGAAATGGGAAATAATAAGGGATGGTCTTCATATCCTTCCTTGTTCAGCCTTTTGGGCCTTGGAAATTGAACCAAATTATTCTATAGAGCCGAAATGAAGTAACCAAGAACTTGTTCATTTCGGAAAGAGTAATCTCTGCTCTTTAGATCCTTATATTGTTTTCGTCTTTGATCTCTTTGATCATCTTGATGAAACGGCCTTTTTTGTTGACGCTCAGAAGGTGGAGCCCTTCGAGAAGATGAAGGCCTTGAAGTAGAAGTAGGTACAGGTGCTTGTTTAAGCATAACTGTAGCAGTCTCTGCTTTACACATTCTCCTTCCTGGAATTGATGGAATTACATGAGATTTATTCTTATTATTTATAAGAGAGTCTTAAATCTATTGAGCGATTAAAGTATGGTCTTGAAACCCTCCTTTGTATTTCATAGGGATAAATGGTGTGCATAATTTATCACACAGATTTGGCACACAGATTGGAAAAAACTCTTCTTGAGGGAGTTCTAAACTCAAGGAATATGTTAATCCATTCCAGTGAGGAATGAAATCTAAAACCCTTTAATTCTCCCTTTTCTTATAATTTTTATGATAAAAAACTATTGTCTTGGGAAAAGTTGAGCTGAATTTATGAAGTAATAATTGACAGAGATCCTCCCATCCAGTAATTGACCAGGATTGCAAGTTCTTATACTAGAAAAAAGCAAGCCATTATAATGACTGAAAAAATGACATGAGCTTAACTACTTCTTGTTAATGAGGGGTTCCCATCATAGGCTCACAATGAGAAACAAAATGTGTTAAGTGTTCCTCTGGGTCTCCCGAACCATTAAATATTGGGAATGTGGTACTTGAAAATTTTGATGGGGGAGGAATTGGTTCAACCCATTTAGGGTAAGCTCTCTTCTCCGGTTGAACCGGTACATGCTTTCCTTCAATATCTTACAACCGACCTGTTAATGACTCAATGATAGTTATTAAATTTTGAGAAACATCCGGTTGATCTTGGACTTGAGAAGGTGCAATAACTGGAGCTTGGATAGATGTGGTGGTTGGTACTGCAACTGGGGATAACACCACCGGTTGTTGTTGCACTTGACCCATAAAATTAGACCTGTGAGGGTGTACTTTTAAAGAAGGATACTCTTGATCAATTTTAGTAGCCGCAAAAAATTCCCTTGGCTGACTGACTCCAGCATGCTTAGGAGGAAGACTGCATTGAATTATTTCTGCATTCAACCTTCTTAATTACTTCATTTCCTCCTCCTGTTCTGAAAATCTTTCCTCTAATGAGAGTGATTGGCATTATCCAAAGGAAGGGTGGGATGTAACTTGATTCTTTCCTTTCCCCTTGTTGGATCCCTTTTGGATAGGTGGAATTGGGTTATTTGAAGGAATACCAAGATTCTAGGTAAGCCTTTGGTTTCGTGTACACACACCTTCTTCATTTTCTTCTGTGTGCACAACCTCTTGAGCATGAACTTCCTCATCAGATCCCCCTGAGTGGGCCTCATCCGGGGGATCAGCAATAATGGCATTGATGACATTAATTGATGTATAACGCATTGAATCTATTCTATTGGAATTTATGTGATATTTTATTCTTCCATTTCTTTGATCAGAAATTACCTTTTGTTGATTTGATCCCTATGAAACTTCTTGACGAACTGTAATATGGATGAAATCTCTTGGTAATTCGGATATTCATTCCTCTTGTGGCTTCTTCCCTAATCGAGAGAAGTTTTACTTTCTCTTAGGAAGAGATTGATGATTTGAAAAAGTCCCCAGTCCGGTGGAATGGGGCTGTTCCTGCTCAACTCCTCGAATCCTATTTGTTGATTCTGAGGGTTGGGTTAATAGAGTCCCTAGTCTGGTAAGCTGGGGTGGCTCTTGAGCTGTATGTTTCAAGTATAATATCTCTATGATTTACATGGTTTCACATTTCTTATGATGAAATGATATCCATTTTTTATGGAATATGTTATGATGGGATGATGTTTATGAAACCCATTTTTATTCTTTGGGTTATGATGAATGATTTATATTTATGTTGTGGCACAAATAAGAATGATTTCATTTTGAGATGGGTGAGACCTATATCTCCCTCCAATGCATTGGGTAAATATTTATATCTCATGAGATAGACAAGGATAGAATGGTAAGTTAATATGGTTCCATGATACATGACTAGAACGAGGAGTGAACTCGATTCAGAAAGGGAATTTGTCCACGAAGATGGTCTTTGCACCAATGCCTTGGCTACTATGGAAATCATAACAAGTGCTGAATGGTTTCCACAATTACATGATTTATTCCCATTATATTTTATCAAGATTGATGTTCCATTATGATACATGCCTTATGTACTTCCAATATTTATGTCTTTTCTCATGATTTTGATGTTTAAACATTATGTTCATGTTTTTAAGTTCAAATGTATATGGTTGGTTTTATTTTCTCCATGCTTACCATCCTTGAGAAATTGAGCACACCCTTTATATGTTTTCTTTTCCCTAGGATATAAATAACGGTTTTAGGTAAGAAAACAAAAGGGGAAGATCTTTATGGGAGATGTTGAAGATCTTTCACCATGATTAGAAGATTACGTTCCGAGTTTCCAAAGGCACTAAACTATTACAGTACTTTGGTGTCTGTTTTTGTTATTTATTAAGTATTCCAAAAAAGTAATGTAATGTCTATGTACCTCAAGCTTTGGGTCTCTACATATAAAACCCATAATAAAACATTAAAACCCTAAAAAAATAAAACTCCTAAAAACCTATAAATATTAAAAACCTCAAAAACCCTAAAAACACCTAAAAACTAAAAACCCTATAAAATCTACAAAAAACCTAAATCCCACTAACACTCTAAAACACCTTTAAACAACTAAAACATTATAAAACTCTAAAAAAAATTTAAAAACCTAAAAAGAATGACTAAACCCTAAAAGAAAAAAATACCACCATACCCTAAAATCCTAGAAAATCATAAATACACTCAAAATAACTATAAACCCAAAATATCCTAAAAAATCACTAAAAATACCTAAATCCATAAAAAACCTAAAAACATTGAAACCCCATAATAAAACCATAAAAAACCTAAAAACACTTAAGAACACTAAAAAACTTAAAGACACCAAAACCCTTAAAATCCATAAACCCCTAAAAACCCTTAAACCCCATAAATACTTAAGAACCATACAACCCCATAAACCCCTAAAAATAACTAAAAACTCTAAACCCCCAATAAGCCTTGAAGAAAAATATAAAACCCATTAGACCCCTAAAAATATTTAAAAACTCTAAAAACCCATAAAAACCCTAAAAACTCAAAAAACCCTAAAAACAAAGAAACCCAAAAAACCTAAAACCCCTAAAAAGAGAAAAAAACCTACCAAATTCTAGAAATCCCTAAAAAGACAAAAAATCCTAAAAAATCCCTAAAATCCAAAAAAAGTAAAAAACACTCAAAATCCAAAAAACCACAAAGAAAACATAAAAAAATATTGAAACAATTAAAACCCCAAAAAATATAAAAAACAATAAAAAAACTCAAATAAACCCCTAAAAACCCTAATAAAGACAAAAAAAGAAAAAACCCATAAAAAATAAAAAACAATAAACTCTTTAAATACACTAAAATCTATAAAAACCCTATAAACCACTAGAAACATGAAAACCTATAAAACCCATAAAATCCCCGAAAAAATATAAAAACCCTAAAACCAAAAATAACGATAAAAACCCTAAAACTCTAAAAACCATATAACCCATCAAATTTCCATAAAAACAATAAAAACCATAAAAGTTCTAAAAATACCTAAATATTCGAAAAACATAAAAAACCTAAAAAACATGGAAACCCAAAGGAAACCTCAAAACCATAAAAACACTTATAACCACTAAAAATATATAAATTCAAAATACCATAAAAACCTAGTCCCCCAAAAACCCAAAAACCCTTAAAATCCCTAAAACCCATAAAAACCAAAATAATCCTAAAAATCCCTAAAAAAAACTAAAAACCTTAAAAACATAAATATCATAAAAACCCCCTAATAAAACCTCAAAAATTATAAAAATATTTTAAAAAATATAAAATTCTAAAACCCTAAAAAGATCCTAAAACACAGAAAAACCATAAAAACCCCTAGAATACATAAAACCCATAAAATCTTTAAAAACCTCTAAAAACTCTAAAAACCCATTAAACCACTAAAAACATTAAATAAATCTAGAAAAAATAAAAACCCTAAAAAAACTCAAAAAACCCTACAAAACTAGAAAACCATAAAAACATAACAAAACTAAGATACGATAAAACCCCTCAAATCCAAAAAAAAACCCTAAATACCAGATAAATCATAAGTAATCTCTAAAAAAACCTAAAAACATGAAAAACCTAAAAAATCCTAACAAAAAATTAAAACTATAAAAACACTTTAAAAACCAAAAACCAATATTATCAAAAACCCTACAAAACTCAAAAAACCCATAAAAACACAAAAATAACCAGAGAAACCTGAAAACCCCTCAAAATCCCTAAAAAGACTAAAAACCATAAAAATAAAAAAGGCACTAGAATAAGTAAAAACATAAATAACCCTAAAAACCATAAAAAACCTAATAAAACCATAAGAGCCTAAAAAACATAAAACATATAAAAACCTAAAAATTGTTAAAAACCCCAAAAGTACTAACCCCCCCCCCCCAAAACCCCTCAAAATCCCTAAAGCACTAAAAACACATATAACATCAACAAAAATAAAAAAAATCCTTAAAAATGTTTAAGAAACTACAAAAACTGACAAAATTAGGATTAATCCATAAAAACCCTAAAAAAATTTAAACCCCTAATAAATATTTAAATTTCTAAAAACCATTAAAGACACTAAAAACCTCGAAAACCCATATGAACCATAAAACCCATAAAAACCATAAAAACCACTAAAAAACATAAAACCCATAAAACCCCTAAAAACAAATAAAACCATTTAAACCCCTAAATGCCTTAAATACTCTAAAAAAACATTAATCCCCTAAAAACTCCAAAAACCCTGAAACCTAAGAAAACAAAAAAACCCCTAAAACACGAAAAAACCTAAAAATAACTAAAACCCCTTAAAACCATAAAAATCCATAAGGTCCCTAAAAATCCATAAAAATGCAAAAAATCCCAAAACCCTTGAAAACTCCTACGAAAACCATAAAATACTAAAAATAAGTAAAACAACAAAAAACCAAAAAAATGTTCAAAACCCTAAAAGTCCCTAAAACACAAAAAGGGGACTCAAAGAGGTGGCTCTTCTCCTCCCCTCACGTCGCAAGGGTTTCCCTCTGATTCCTCTTCCCTCCCCCTCTGGCGTGGTCTGACCTCGATGTCCGCGAGTCCGCCCTTGTTTCCTATGGAAATGGGGATGACCTTATTGCTTAAGGTTCAAACATTTCAATCGGTTACTAACGGGTTTGTTTGTAGAACTGGAAACATCCAATGATTCTATATCCATTTGGACCTACTTTTCAAAGGTAGGTGCTCATTATTTGTGGACCAATGAGTCTTAATAATTTGTATTGGTCGAGAGTATGGGAGGTCGGACTCATCACATATTTTTGGGGGGAATTATTGTCTATTCTGGGACTCTCTTTATAGATTTAAGTTATGATTGTGACTCCTTATTACACTACCAAGTATGAAAATGAGCTTTCCTTACGATGTGACAATCAATAATTAATATGTATGAGATTTAGAGAATCTATTATATGTATTCTAGGTTCTTCATCGATAGAGAATCATCTGTATTTGTTATAGATTCTTAGTCAATGGTATCCTTCAACACATTGTATAAATATATCTTATTCATTATGATAACCATACTGGTTTTAAAGCCACTCAGCGGGGCACTTGATGTTTATTATCATTCAAAAGGACATAGATTATTTCAGAGTTGGGATCGTACCCGCAGATGGGCTACATACATATCCTTGTTAGAAAAGGAATTAGAACCCACCTAGTTCGGGAATTAAGATATAGTTTAACTTCATATGGGATAGATGAGAATTAATGGGTGATGGGCTTGAACCTCAGAAAGGCTTCCTACGTACTCCACTTTTAAGGTATAGATCAAAGTCCACGTAGTTCGATTGGGAATTGTGGGGCTTACGTATGATTAAAGGCCCAAAGAGATGTGTTGTGGTTACTTTTACACTCTAAGCTCACGTGAGTCATGATCGGTGTGAGAAACAAGAGGTATCAGTAAACCTAAAAATTTGTGCCACGAAAGATGCGGTCACAAGGAATGATATGGGGCTTATATATATATATGATTGACCAAATAGATAAAGATCGGGACTTACATTAGAGAAGATTCCTGGGAACAAGGTCCATAAAGGTATATGTTCTTTATAGAGATTTGGATACTCTAACTTGGGGATTACTCCTGAGGAGGATGCCCAAATTAGGAAGGGATTTGTGATTGGGTTTTATTCCTGAGAAGGAAGCCCAAATAAAAAGATGTTTACGACTGGTTACGAGAAATTATGATTGGGGCTTACTCATGAGAAGGAGGCCCATGTTAAAGGGACTTGAGAACTAGGGATTACTCTTGAGAAGGAGGCCCAAGTTAAGGGAATTTGGGATTTGGGGCTTACTCCTTAGGAGGATGCCCATATTTGGGATCTTGTACTGGGGATTACTCCTGAAAAGAAGGCCCATGATAGGAAATTATGACTGGGGCTTACTCCTGAAAGGGAGGCCCGTGTTAGGAAATTATGACTGGGGATTACTCCTAAAAAGGAGCCCCAGAAATAGGGGACTTGGGGCTTACTCCTACGGAGGATGCCCATATTTGGTAATTTGATATTGGGACTTACTCCTGAGAAGGAGGCCCATTTGTTAAGAAGACTTGAGATTTAGGACTTATTCCTGAGAAGGAGGCCTTAGTTAATGGAATTTATAAGTGGGTATTACTCCAAAATAAGATTCCCAAATTAGAGAAATTATGACTATGGCTTATTCATAAAAATAAGACCCAGGTTAGGGAACTTCTCATCTTAAAGGATGAGGTTGAATGAAATCTCTCACCTTAGTGATTTAAAGATATATAAATCACAATGTTTTGAGATATGTTCCACAAAATTCCTTTCAGATAAGGAAACCAACAAAGGAACCATGCCATAAATGGTTTTGAAGATGGTTCTGAAGGCTAAATCTTTAAGGGGAGATGTGGATTTAAAGAAATCAGGTGAATAGGTAGGAGGGGCACCCATAAAGAGAGAGGCGTTCAAGTACTATGTGGGAGCACAAGTCATGGTCGTGCAAGTATTCTTGCACGACACATGGGTACTTGACCGATGGTCAACCCTTAGGGTAATACATGGGTGAGACTTATCTCAAGACCTCCATATTATCCCTAAATACTTTTAAATGAGTGGCGTGAAAGTTCTATTGAATGAATAAGGCAGCGCGCAAGTGTGGCCATTTTCCTTAAGGGATGACCACTTAGGCGCGCATTTCCCTTTTTCAGTCGTTAGACTCTGTGACGGAAAGGAGCGTCAAAAAAAGTCCTCCCTTAGAGTTGGATCCAAAAGGAATGAGGATGTGACTCTGAGGTAAAGAAGAAAACCAAGGAAGGGTGGCGCACAAGTTTTGAGCACGCAGATGGCGTCACGCAGGTGTGAGCCATGCAAGCTTCGGTGCGCAGGGGTGCGACCTTGCCTATAAATATGCGGCCATTCCTCGCGCAAAACAACTGGTTTCAAAGATTCCCACTCTCACCGCACAGGTTTCCATCGTTGTGAAAGTGTCCTATTTTTTGCTGGTTCTTTGTGTCGCGCTGATCAAGAGGTATTTAGACTTGTGCGGTGATATCTGCGCACCCAAAACATGTGCGACACAACTATACTTGCATGCCAAAATTGGACTTGTGTGCCTTAATTCCTTAGCCATTTTTTCACTTTTCTTCACAAATATTTATGAAAAATAAACTCACTTAAGAGTTAATTATTTGATCTTTGGGTAGATTAAATGGCTCCTAGAAGAATTGGAATGACTAATGAACTGGCTAGCAAGTGGATTGATGATATGACGAACATTGTAGGCCATGATTACTATGATATCTTCGACAAAACTCTTCCAGATCTGGAAAATTACTTAAAGAAGTATCATCGTAATTTTCCACAGAGCATATACTTGCCTCTGTATAGGAATGGTCATCTGCAATATATCAACATTCCAGAGGAAAAAAACTATCTTCTTGATATGTAACCTCACTTATATTCCTATATTTTGGTTATGCTGTGCTTTAAGAGTTGAAATAATGGTGTGAACTTTCAAATTTTTCCTCAATTCCATTCCCTTGCAGATATGAAAATGTAAAACCATGGGCTGATATGTTTTCCACTGCCAGTTGATGGAGAGAAGACTATCATGACATTAGAAACAATATCAAAAAAGAGTACTCTCTCCAAATGGCTCTTTACTTCCAATGATCCTTTCTCAAATCCATGTATCCATCTTCCATGTCTCTTGGATAGAAACAGAGTCAATGTTTGATCAACAAAAAATTTTCTCAAACCGCACTCAAGAACATTATTTTACAATTTTTCCAGGAAGAGCTTGTATCATTTCATATCTTATTGTATCCAGTTGAATGAATTAATTATAGGTGGTTGCTGATGAATCTCGGGATGCCGTAAATCAAATGAAGAGTTATGTTGAAAGCCTCTTGTAATCCTTGGAAAAGAGAAGAGAATCCAGTCTGTGGATATCCTTCTAACTCTTGTGAATCAAATGAAAAACACTTTCATCTTCAATCATTTGCACATGCCTTCTTTTTCTACCTGATTTAAATTTTTACTTAAGACAATGGTCCTAGTAAGCATAGTTTAATATTTTTTCTATGATTATAAAAATAACCCTACAAACAATGAATCTTTAATTGCTCAATATTACCTAAATCATACGAACTGTATGTTTAGTGAGCTAGAACTTGACTTTTGTTCAGAGTTCCCTTGTCTTTTGTGGTCAGTTTAAAGTCATGCACGTCGGACATAAAAAGGATAATGTTTAAGGCCGAAATAGCTTTGACCGAATGGATTAAAATTAACTCAATTCCTTGATAATGTATCTGAAAAAATATTACCACACACAAGTATGGGGGAAAATATGTAAACTATGACTTAAGAAATTTTGAATCTGAGGAATGATACAAAAAAGGGCTAAAAAGCATTAAAAGAAGTATTTATCAATAATGAAGTTTCCACTATTTAACAAACTCGTTAGGGGGTTGAATCATGCAGGGCCGCCTAAGGGAATTGGCTACATAGTCAAATAATAGCATTTTTTTGCTGAAAAGTCTGTTATGTAGAATACTTATGAAAAGACGCCTAAGGGAACGTGCTATATAGTTAGGAAAAAGAACTCTTAGAAATTTACTTTTTTACTGCTAAAAAGACAGTGGATGTTTATGGAGATTAAAATTTTCCAAAGCACAGAGTCTACTGTATAGAAAGAGGTACATGAATATGGAGATGATATTTCCAATCATGATTATCAATGAATTGAAGGAATGTTACTCCTGCGAAGGTTTGACACAAACATAGAGAATGAGAAATATAAACCATAGTCTTGAATACTTTCAGATCATGAAAACGAACATGGGACAAATATGTTAAGGATAGCTATTTTTTGTGGATCCCTACATATTGTCATTAAGACAAATAAGAGAAAAAGAGGTTTTTCTCCTAATAATGAAGTTACCATTATTTAACAAACCCGTTAGGGGGTTGAATTATGCAGGGCCACCTAAGGGCATTGGTTGCATAGTCAAATAATTGTATCTTTTGGATGACAAGTCTGTTATATAGACTGTTTACGTAAGGCCATCTAAGTGCACGTGCTGAATAGTTAGGCAAAAGAACTCCCAGGTATTAGAAATTCTATAACCAGAAGAAAAGAAAAGGGTTATGTAGATCTGGAAGTATTTAGGGTTAGGAGTATGAAACATCAAAATGGTCATTGTTCAATGCATGTAGAGATACACAGACCAATGCTAACTATAATCATGTTATGGCTGGGTCCTGGATTAAGGTGTTGGACTTCACTACATATCCCATAAAGATGGGAATCAAGCCAAATGTAGTTCTTGAAATATAGTTTAACGTCATGTGGGACGAGAGTGTAGTAAATATTAGTTTAGGTTCATAGAGCTCATACCATAATAAGGAACAAACATTGTGTGTTTTATAAACCTGATGTGAATGAAGACTATGGTTTTCATACCACATTCATGTTTTCAGAGGGGGACTTTTCAGTCAAGGGACTGAAAGTGAAATTTGGGGTTAGGCCCAAAGACCTGGGGTTGGATTCGATGGATGCTCAAACATTCCTAAGTATCCCATAAGGATGGGAATCCATCCGCACGTAGTTCTTGAAATACCCTTTGTACAGATTTGGTTCGTACAAGTGAAGGGTGAAAGGGGGACTTTAGTGAAATGATGGATTGACCCAAGATAAAAGGTTCAGGAATTGCCATGTATGCACATAGTCTTTGGAATATAACATGATTAGAGATAAATGTAAATAATGATTCCCTCTTAGTTGAGGGTGTGAAAGAATGTTGTAGTATATTGTCGTATAGGACAAAAAGTGTGAATAGTTTGACATCATATAGGAAGGATGATGGTGATCCAATGTAAAAAGTATTGGTTATGGGGCAACTTCACATATCAACATCATATGTGATGGAGGTGAACCGATGTGAAGAGATTTGTTTTGGGCTTGAAACTCAGGAGGATGCCTACGTACCCAGCCTAGAAGGCAGGGATCAAAGTCCACGTAGTTCAATTAAAGAATGAATTGGTGATCAAGTTTTTCTTGAAGACAATGACCTAAAAAATGGTGTCGGGACTAACACATGGTTAGCAGCCCAGAGAGGGTTTTATGGTTGAAGTTTACTCTAAGCTCACGTGAGTCATACTCGGTGTGAGAAACAAGAGGTAGCAACAACCTTAACGATGCACAATTTAATGACAAGTAGGACATATGAAGTTACTATGTAGTTTGAAGTCTTGCAGTGAGGACTATTGGTGCTGCACAATTTAGTGTCATGTAGCAGGGAAAAAATATAGTTTAACGTCATGTAGGATGTATTAAGGGACTTTGTTTAGTTTTAAGTCATGTAGGATGACTGATCTGTACATTTTAACGTCATGTAGGACAAATATAGAGACACAATTTAATGTCATGATGGACGTGACCACAGTTTTGCATCATGTTGTACAATAAAGGTGATGTACAGTTTGGCATCCTGTAGCTATGATGATGGGGAAAATACAGTTTAACGTCATGTCGGATAAAAGGGGGACTGTGCAGTTTGATGTCATGCAGTAAGGACAAAAGAGGACACATTTTAACGCCATGTTGGACGTATTAGGGACTTTTTTCACAGTTTAACGTCATGTTGGGCGAAAGGGACTTCTGTACAGTTTAGTATCATGTAGCTAGGATGTCACAGTTTAATGTCATGTTGGATGTAAGGGACTATGCATTTTAAAGTCTTACAGCAAGGACAACACAGTTTAACGTCGTGTTGGATGAAAGTGAAAATAGTTTAAGGTCATATGCATGGACCGCCGATGTATTTGTATTAGAAAAAATATTTTTTCCCGAAATTTGGCATTGGTTGGAGTCATGATGAGTTATCCATCCATTGATATTAAAGAATAATCTCCATTGGAGTAGACCTTATGTATTGAATAAGGTCCTTCCCACTTTGGCTCATGCTTGGGAAGTTTCATTCCTGGTATCATTGGATTTCTGAGAACCAATACCAATTCTACCTGAATGAATGAACAACGACAAACTTTTTTTTGAAAGCTCATCTTATTTGATTTTGATAGACTTCCAAGTGGTGCAAGGTGCACAATCATTTCTCATATAATTGTTCCAATTCATCCAATCGCTTTTGATATTGTTCATCTGTAGATGACTGATCACAAATGGTTATCCTGAGAGAGGGTAATTGAACCTCAATGGGAAAGACTTCTTCTGTTCCATATACCCATGAGTATGGAGTTGACCGCGTTGTAGTGCGATTGGTGGTCTGATAATCCCATAAAACATGAAATTTTATCAGGCCATGATTTCTTATCTTTATCCACCATCTTTTGTAGTATATTTGAAAGATTCTTGTTGAAGGATTCTATTTGGCCATTAGCCACTGCATGATACTGAGAGGAATGGTTGGATTTGATGTTGTATTCTTGATACATGTTCCTTACCTAGGATTAATAGAATTTGGTGCCATTTTCCATCAATATGGTATGAGGGACACCAAATCTGGTAATGATGTTAGACTTGATGAATCTAAAAATGGTGTTAGAACTAACTTCTTTGAGTGGTATTGCCTCTACCCATTTGGAAAAGAAGTCAGTAGCAGTAAGAATGTACTTAAACTTCTTGGCTGTAGCTGAAGGATAAGGTCCTACTACATCCATTCCCCATGTGGAAAATGGCCAAGAGTATTTAGCTCTATGAAGAAACTCTGGGGGTTGGTGAATGAAGTAGGCATGTAATTGGAAAGAATGACACTTCTTTGTGAAATCAACACAATCTTGTATCATTAAAGGCCAAAAGTATCCAAGCCTTCTAATTTGATCAGATAGTCTATGTCCAGATTGGTGGGCACCATAGACTCCTGCATGCATTTCTTTCATGACATCCATTGTCTCTTCAACGTCAATGCATATGAAGAGAATTCCATAAAAACCTCTTTAGTAGAGAATTTTATCTAGGTGATCTAGGCTATCATAAAGAGTAAAATTGACCACACGTCGCCAGATTTGTTCTTTACCGGCTCTATCTGGTGGAAGTGTTCTATTTTGAAGGTATTCCTTGATAGGTGTCATCCATCCTATAGTATGAAAATATGGTTCAGGAATGGGACTAATTTCATTGATTTCCTCTCTTTGGATTTGAACATATGGTGAAATTGTACGACGATGGGAAATACAGATGATTGTCTCGTCCCAATTTGGATATGCCAAAGCTGTGGCTATATTAGCTAGTGCATCATCTTCGGCATTTTGTGATCTATGGACATAAGAAAATGTCAGTTCTGAAGGAAATTCCGCCATTAAATCTCTAACATAATCATACAAAGGGATTATTTCTTCTTTTCTAATTGTATAATCCCCATTGATTTGTTTTATTACTAGGTCTGAATAACCTTTCACCTTTAAGTGATTCACTTATTCTTGAAGCGCCAACTTTAATCCTACGATGAGAGCTTGATATTATGCTACATTATTTGTACCGCCTCCCTTCAATGAGAAGGAATATGGTAGCATTTCATTTTCAAGGGAAATAAGTAAAATTCCTAAAACAACTTTTTTGAATTTAGGATCTTCCATTTTTTCCCTGTTGGACTTCTGGAAGCACCATCAAAGTACATTTCCCATGTTAGAAGATTATCTTGAATAGAAAATACTTACTCATCAGGAAGTTCAGTTCCTAAAGATGTATCTTTCGATGAAGGGTGTTCATCAAGGAAATCAGCTAGATCTTGACCCTTTATTGCCTTTTGAGACACATACTAGATATCAAATTACTGCAAAATTACTGCCCACCTTGCTAGATGTCATGTAAGCATTGGATGACTAAGGATGAATTTGAGCGGGTTATTACGAGATACCAATTGGACCTCATGATGTTGCAGGTAGTGTCTCAATTTTTGAACTGCAAAGATTAATTCTAGGCAGCACTTCTCAATATTTGAATATCGGGTTTCTGCTTCAAGAATAGTCCGACTGAGATAGTAGAGGCTATTTTCATTACCAACATCATTCTTCTGGGAAAGGAAGGCACCCAATGATCGCTCTAAAGCTGTCAGATAAAGAATCAATGGCCTTCCTTCAATAGGTGTCATTAATACTAGTGGAATCAAGAGATATTACTTGAGAATATCAAATGCCTCTTGACATTCTTCAGTCCACTTGTAAGTGACTCCCTTTTTCATCAATTTGGTGAAGGGAAAACTTTTTCCTACCAGATTGTCGATGAAACACCGGATATATGCTAAGTGTCCTTAAAGTTCTCTCAATTATTTCAAATTCCAAGGAGGTGAAATACCAAGGATTGACTTTGTCTTCTCAGGATCGACTTCGATAACACTATGGATTATAAAAAATCCAAGAAATTTTCCTAAGGTTACCCCAAAAGCACATTTCAAGGTGTTCATCTTCAAATTATGTTCTCAAATATTGTGGAATATGACTTCTAAATCAGCTAATTTATTAGAACTTTGTTTGGATTTAACCAAAAAAATTGTCCACATAACATTAAAAAAATTTCCCTAAAATGGGTTCGAAGATACGGTGCATGGCATGTTGATATGTTTTTCCTTAATTCTTCAGGCCAAAGGGCATTACCCAATAGCAAAACACACCCTGAGGGGATTTGAAGGCTATAGGTTCTTCATATTCTGAAGACATTCAGATTTGATTATATCCAGAATATACATCCATGAAGAAGAGTGCTTCATATCCAGTCGTTGCATCAATCAAGAGTTATATAATTGGAACTGGAAAATCATCCTTAGGACAATGCCGATTAAGATCTCTGAAATCAATGAAAACTATAATTTGTCCATTCTTCTTTTTCACTGGGTCAATATTATCCAACCACTTGGGATATTGAACTTCTATAAAGAAGTTAGCTTTGATAAGCTTATCCACTTCAGCTTCAATTTTGGAAGCACAAGTTGGGTTTGTTCTTCTTGTGGCTTGCTTAAATCCTTGATGTTCTTCTGGAAAACCCAAATGATGAGTGGAAACATCGGGATCAAGACCAAGAATTTCTTTATAGCTCCAAGAAAATATATCTCGATTTTTCATTAAAAATGAAATATACATTTCTTTCTCTTCAAGATTCATGGCCTCACTAATTAAAGTGGGGCATGGATCTTCTTTTGTACTCAGATTTATTTCTCTAAGTTCATCCATAGTGGTAGAGATACCCTCTTCAAATTATGGAGGAGAATCCCTGAGATCTTCCTCTTATTCTTTAACATGTGTTACTTCTTCTGTTTCTACTTGCATAGTAGATGATGAAGCAGAATTTCCATGATCAGGAGACATGTCAAATTTTGAACATCTTGAAGAAGAGGCTTCTATTTATGACCCTATTGATGTTGAAGGGTCTTACTTGGGTAATAATGAAGAGATAATGGATTTATAATCGACATCATCGTTCACCTCTGACATTGCTATAACTTCTTCTGGCCTGGTTGGAGAAGTATAGACTTGCTGGATTTCAGCAGATGAAATGAAGACATCTCCATTTGAGATTTCATCATTGCTTGGTGAATCATCACTTTCTCCCATTCTGTATGGCTTGATTTCCATAATTGATATTATGTAAGTTTCCATAAGAGTATTTGGATTTGGGTCTATCCTGTCAATTTGACTGATAGGAAAAACATAATCTGTACTCACATGTGTGAATGGGTTAACTGGAATCTTTTCCAAACCATATGGAGCATTAATTTTGGTGACCTACCTTATGATGGATTTCTCCTTACCCTTCATGTGATAAAATTCTGCCTCAATTTATTGAGACTCACATGTTTGGAAGGGGGATTTATCACCATACATTTACCAATTTGACCATTGAAATAATATTTGAGGCATTGATGGTATGATGAAGGGATAGCCGCATGTTGATGTTGCCAAGGCCTTCCAATAAAAACATTGAAGGCTGTATCATGATCAACAACCATGAAATCTGAATTGGATACAAGGTATCCAAACTGAGTTTTTAGTGTTATCTCTCCCAGTGGTTCTTTTTCATTTTTATCATATCCTTGCAACATCAAAGTAGAAGGAGATAAATCAAATTCGGTGAGGCCCAATCTATGAAGTTTATGAATGGGGATGAGGTTGACTCCTGAACCATTATCAATGAAAGCTCTTAAGATGTCCACACCATTGACCTTTCCAGATAAGTACAAAGGTCTAATATATCCATGCATGACATCATCTTCATCTTCATCTATAAAAGATATCACTGCATGGCATTCTGTCGGACCGTTCTCAACATAGTAGACTTCAGCCGCATCAATTTCAGTTTCGAACTATTGAGGACATGAAAAAGCCTCAATGAGTGCCTCCCAAAGATCCTTGGATAGATTCAAGGCATCCATATTTGATAACTTGGCTCGTACATGGGACAAATTTTTCAAGACATCATATTTTTGATCCAAAGGTCTGTGTTTTCCAATAGGAACATGTGGTTTAATAGGTACCTTAAAGGTTAATGCTTTAGAAGTAGATGCTTATTGTATCGGGGTAGGAGTTGAAAGTATTCATGGCTTTGGAATATTAGACTGAATAGGTCTATTTACTTGCTGAGAGGAAGAAGGTGGAACCTCTAACTAATCCTCTAGAATGACTGTACCAAGACAGAATCTGCTATTGGTGGAAGAATTTTCTCGTTCTTGTTGAGCCCGTTGAAGGGCTCTGCCACGATTTTCTACTGCATACACAGTTCTAGAAGGGGTAGAATTGGAATAGTGGTTTCTGGGATATCCACGTCTTCCTCTGTATCCTAGACCTATGGAACTCCCTCTATTTCCTCTGTTTGATACAAGGAACCCAGGCTCATCAAGATCGAAGCTGTGACTGGCATAAGGATCTATTAAATGAATCATGTTAACAGAACCAAATATCAACTCTTCATTTGATGAAGATTCTTCCAGATTAGCCCATTTAGGCTGTACCATTTGGCGGGGCAGTGCCCGTGTATTTGAATTAGATGGCATAAAATATACCAGAGTCAAAGACAATTTGGGCTTTAACATGATCTCGTCTTCTTCTGATTGTTCCTCTTTCTTTGAATTATGTCGTTTCTTTGAGTATTTTCCCTCTGATGAAGAGGGTTTTGCTGTGGAATTCATAGCAGAAGACACAATTGGTTTATTCAATTGCGTTCGCACAATGACATGAGTTCGGTTGATCATTTTTATGACAATCCAATCATCATATTTTTGAGCATTTTTTTGACTTCTTGCCACTCACCTTCTTCCTCTAGATTTGTAGTAGTAACACATGCTACCTGAGCTGAAGAACCTTTCAATTTGACTTGTCCCAAGTCCACCATCTTTTGCAGGAGGTATTTGAAGACAAAACACTCCTGAATGGGATGCCCCAACATCTGATGAAATGGGCAATAATAAGGGATGGTCTTCATATCCTTCCTTGTTCGGCCTTTTGGGCCTTGGAAATTGAACCAAATTATTTTATAGAGCCGAAATGAAGTAACCAGGAACTTGTTCATTTCGGAAGGAGTAATCTCTGCTCTTTAGATCCTTATATTGTTTTTGTCTTTGATCTATTTGATCATCTTGATGAAACGGCCTTTTTTTGACGCTCAAAAGGTGGAGCCCTTCGATAAGATGAAATCCTTGAAGTAGAAGTAGGTACAGGTGCTTGTTTAAGCATAACTGTAGCAGTCTCTTCTTTACACATTCTCCTTCCTGGAGCTGATGGAATTACATGAGCTTTATTCTTATTCTTTATAAGAGAGTCTTCAATCTATTGAGCGATTAAAGTATGGTCTTGAAACACTCCTATGTATTTCATAGGGATAAATGGTGTGCATAATTTATCATGCAGATTTGGCACACAGATTGGCAAAAACTCTTCTTGAGGGAGTTCTAAACTCAAGGAATATGTTAATCCCTTCCAGTGAGAAATGAAATCTGAAACCCTTTAATTCTCCCTTTTCTTACAATTTTTAAGATAAAAAACTATTGTCTTGGGAAAAGTTGAGCCGAATTTATGATGTAATCATTGAAGGAGATCCTCCCATCCAGTAATTGACCAGGATTGCAAGTTCATATACTAGAAAAAAGCAATCCATTATAATGACTGTACAAAAAACCTGAGCTTATCTACTTCTTGTTGCTGAGGGGTTCCCATAATAGGCTCACAATGAGAAACAAAATGTGTTAAGTGTTCCTCTAGGTCTCCTGAACCATTAAACATTGGGAATGTGGTACTTGAAAATTTTGATGGGGGAGGAATTGGATCAACCCATTTAGGGTAAGCTCTCTTCTCTGGTTGAACCGGTGCATGCTTTCCTTCAATAGCTTACAACCGAGCTGTTAATGACTCAATGATAGTTATTAAATTTTGAGAAACATACGGTTGATCTTGGACTTGATAAGGTGCAATAACTGGAGCTTGGATAGATGTGGTGGTTGGTACTGCAACTGAGGATAACACCACCGGTTGTTTTTGCACCTGACCCATAAAATTAGACCTATGAGGGTGTACTTTTAAAGAAGGATACTCTTGATCAATTTTAGTAGCTGCAAAAAATTACCTTGGCTGACTGACTCCAGCATGCTTAGGAGGAAGACTACATTGAAGTATTTCTGCATTCAACCTCCTTAATTCCTTCATTTCCTCCTCCTATTCTAAAAATATTTCCTCTAATGAGAGCGATTGGCATTATCCATAGGAAGGGTGGGATGTAACTTGATTCTTTCCTTTCCCCTTGTTGGATCCCTTTTGGAGAGGTGGAATTGGGTTATTTGAAGGAATACCTAGATTCTGGGCAAGCCTTTGGTTTCGTGTACACACACCTTCTTCATTTTATTCTATGTGCACAACCTATTGAGAATGAACTTCCTCATCAGATCCCCCTGAGTGAGCCACATCTGGGGGATAAACAATAATGGCATTGATGACATTAATTGATGCATAACGCATTGAATCTCTTCTATTGGAATTTCGGTGATATTTTATTCTTCCATTTCCTTGATGAGACATTTCCTTTTGATGATTTGATCCCTATGAAACTTCTTGACGAACTGTAATATGGATGAAATCTCTTGGTAATTCGGATCCTCATTCCTCTTGTGGCTTCTTCCCTAATCGAGAGAAGTCTGACTTTCTCTTCGGAAGAGATTGATGATTTGAAAAAGTCCCCAGTCCGGTGGAATGGGGTTGTTCCTGCTCAACTCCTCGAATCCTATTTGTTGATTCTGAGGGTTGGGTTAATAGAATCCCTAGTCTGGCAAGCTGGGGTGGCTCTTGAGCTGCTACATTTGAGACTTTCTTAAAAGCTCTTCTGATCTTGGAGACTTTATTCCGGAAATTAGCTGGATGCATCAACCTATATCCACTCAACTCACCTAGTTCAAATGAATGTTGGATGATTTCTGACACATCTATCACTTGATGATGCACTTGTCCTAAACAAGAATCCTGTTCGATATTCTTGGTTGCCTAATGTAAAATTAATTCGACAACTTGTTATTTGTATTCCTTATTTTGAGAAGAACTAGTTGAGGCATGTTCTTGAGATAGCCTTTTAATACAAACAATACTAATTGGTTGTGGCCAGCCGTGGGAAATAACATTGCATGAGACCACTTTCGGTGGGCTTTGTTGACTGGAGAGTACAGTGAAATGTAGTGCTCCATGAACAACCCATCCCCTGCTATGAATACCAGATGGGGCATTGGAAATTAACTAGTGCAACAATATTAGTGAGCCAATGCATGAACGTTGATGGGATATCTGCTTCTTTTCAGCCTTAGGATATCGAGAAACTAAGAGGGAGGCCAAATCAATTTGGCATTGTAACCCTTATATTATCTTGACATGATTTTCATATTCATAATAAGATAAAATTTTCTTTTTCAATTGACAAACAGTTTTCCACATGTTGAGACGAATATCATGAATAAAATCTTCCATCAACATCTCTGGAATGTTATACTGAGAGTCATCTAAAGGTTAAAACATGACTGGTACTTCACCTTTCGTCAGTTGTTTTCTCATATTCAGCATTTCCTCTTTATCATTCGATGAATATTCTTCTACCTGATTAGACCAAAGCTGGTTCTTCTTTGTTGCTTCATCAGATTCAACAATATTTTTAGAGAATTAATTTACCAAATTAGAAGATGCATGACTCAGGGGTAGTTCAGAGAATGACCTACACCCTGGGCTATATTCTGGTTGAGAAATTATTTCACCTGCCAGCGGTAAAGCATCAGAAATTACTGGCTTCACATTTTCAAGTGCCTCAAGATAAGAGGGCTTCCTCGTCACTAAATTTTCCATTAGACCATTTTTTCAGGAAATGTGAATTACTAATGTGGAGAAGACTTTCGCATCTAAATTCATCATCATGGGGAGGACGACCATGGTGGGTTATAGAAAAAGATGAAATCTTTTGCTCCTTAGTCTTCTGGCCACACAGAGGGTTATCGTGGCTCTCATCTGAAAATGATACTTCGAGATCGACTGAACTTTCCTGAAGCAAGCCTTCATGATGAAGTTTCTGATGAAGACCTTCAGAATTAATGTTCCTAATATTGGGAACTAAGAGAGTAGAATCTTGAGTTGCAACAGATAATTGTCTGAGTGCATCAAGAACTCCATCATCGAGCAAGGCCTTGTTACAAATTGGCTCTTAATTTCTTGAATGTTCTGGATGGTTATTTTTCTTAGACGTCTTCTTAATCACTTTGGGAACCACTTTTTTGATGAAATTGGTTATTATGGGCAGGTGTATGTGCCTTATTAGGAGAAATAGTTAGGTTAGGATGATTATCTCTACTCAAACCTGGTGTATGTGCCTGACTTGGTTCTCCATATGACATGGGGGAGTATGCCCCACAACCCTCCTGGACTGGAACAGAGGTGTGTGTCTGTTCTGAAGTGAACTGTTGATGTGTCACTCCACTGGTAGGGATAGATTTGCATTTCTTTCCCTGTGATGCTGCTGAAGCTGTTATAAAATCCTGACAGGCATCTAGAATATGAGAAGGGATTTTCTTATGCTCTTTCACCATTGTTATAATGTGTATGGTGACTTCAGCTACTGGAATGGGGATATATGTCCATTCTGTGCTTGGATTAGGTGTGTTTTCCTGCTCCTATCCTCCTTTTCCTATCTGTGAATTCTAACAGTACTCATGTGTGGAGGAAGAGAGTTGACTCTTCCTTATGTTTGTAATTGGGGCTTTCCAATTGACTTCTCTGGGTGCTACCAAATGAGACTATTGGTAGGCTTGATCAATACTATTAGGTGTATGTGCCTGCTAATTGCACTCCTCTGAACGTGGTTGATGAACTTTCTTCAATACTGGCAGATGATACTGCTGGAAAGATTGATGAGTGTAAGCAGGTGTATGTACCTGTTTACCAGTTGTCAACACATTGGGTTGGTGGGCTTCATCGTATGTAGTCAGGCGAGCTTGCTGACTAGATGATGATTTATAAACATGTGTATTTTTTTGTCTATAGTACTCCATCAGAATTGTATGGTGGGAATGGCGTGTTACTTCCAGACGAGTCTATTGGACAGTGGAATTAAAACAGACGGGTGTGTGTGCCTGCTCGTTACTTTACACCAAGTTAGGTTGGTGGACTTTTCCGGAAATGGAAGAGATAAGAACCAGCTCACTGTTGATCGGTCGTTGCCTCTGGTGGTTCGTTTTTCCTGCTCGGGTTCGAGGAACCTGAGCCAAACGCCTGGAGACGACACCCTTATCATGTTGAGGGCACACTGCCACACGAGTCTGGCGATGATAGTTGGTGGGAGACCTCGGTAAGGAATCATGTCTCCTTTAATTAAGGCCTTGAATGAAATTCTCATCACCTCCCCAGAATATGGGAGGGAACGGTGACTGTGTTCGGGGATAACGACCTGAAATGGTTGGAAATGGTGGTTGGAACCACCTGCTTCTTGATCGCTGGTCATCACTGTCTGGATGACCAAGGTGAATTATTGACTTGGAGGGCTTGTCGAGAAGCCTCCTGAGTCGGAATGGTACTGTGTCGATGGTATTCCTTAACCAGTTCATTTGATACCCAGCGTTGAAGATGCTAAGTAGGCGATGTCATCCTCAGAGCGGACGACGATCCAGCAGGAGTAGCAGCAGAGGTATTCACAGTAGAGGCATTCACAGGTGTGAACCTAAGAGAAGCCATTTTTGTAATGCAGAATATCTTGGAAAATAGTTCCTATTTAATAGAACAGACATAATCAAGATAAGTTCGGCCACTCCATCTTTTGGATGAGTACAGATGTTTATTGATTTTTTTGTTGGACCTCTCATTGAATTTAAATAGTGGCCTAAAAAATAAGTAAAACATCATTTTAACTTGGTTAAGGATTCACATCAGGTTCACCATTTTTTGTTTCCTCTAGAAATTGGGATGATTTTGTTACTTAAAGTTAAAACATTCCAATCGGTTTCTAATGGGTTTGTTTGTAGAACCGGAAACATCCAACGATTATATATCCATTTGGACCTACATTCCAAAGGTAGGTGCTAATTAGTTATGCACCAATGAGGCTTAAAAATTTGCATTGGTCAAGAGGATGGGAGGTCAGACTCTTCACACCTTTTTGGGGGGAATTATTGTCTATTACAGGACTCTATTTATAGATTTAAGTTATATTCATAAATCCTTATTACAATTCCAAGTATGAAAATGAGCTTTCCTTAAGATGTGACCATCAATAATTAATATTTATAAGATTTAGATAATCTTTTATATGTATTTGAGGTTCTTAATCGATATAGAATCATCTGTATTTGTTATAGATTCTTAGTCAATGTTATCCTTCAACACATTATATAAATATATATTGGTCATTATGATAACCATACTCGTTTTAAAGACACTCAGTGGGGCACTAGAAGTTTATTGTCATTCAGAACAACATGGAGTATTTCAGAGATGGGATCGTACCCGCAGATGGGCTACCTATGTGTCCTTGTTAGAAAAGGAATCAGAACCCACTTAGTTTGGGAATTAATAAGTAGTTTAACCTCATATGGGACAGATGAGAATTAATGGGTGATGGGCTTGAACCTCATAAAGGCTTCCTACGTACCCCACTTTTAAGGTAGAGATCAAATTCTATGTAGTTCGGTTGGGAATTGTGGGGCTTACGTATGATTAACAGCCAAAAGAGATGTGTCATGGTTACTTTTACACTCTATGCTCACGTGAGTCATGCTCCGTGTGAGAAACAAGAGGTATCAGTAAACCTGACAATTTGTGCCACGAAAGATGCGGTCACAAGGAATGATATGGGGCTTATATATGTTTGATTGCCCAAATAGATAAAGATTAGGACTTTCTTTAGATAAGAAGCCTAGGAACAAGGTCCATAAATATATATGTGCTTTATAGATATTTGAATACTCTAACTTGGGGCTTACTCCTGAAGAGGATGCTAAAATTAGGAAGGGACTTGTGATTGGGTTTTATTCATGAGAAGGAAGCCCAAATCAAATGAAGTGTAAGATAGGTTAAGAGAAATTATGATGGGGGCTTACTCCTGAGAAGGAGACCTAGGTTAAAGGGACTTGAGAATTGGGGCTTACTCTTGATATGGAGGTCTGGGATAAGGGAATTATGGATTTGGGTCCTACTCATAAGGAGGATGCCTATATTTGGGAACTTGGACTGGGGCTTACTTCTGAAAAGAAGGCCCAGTTTAGGAAATTATGACTAGGGCTTACTCCTGAAAAGGAGGCCCAGGTTTGGAAATTATGACTGGGGATTACTCCTGAAAAGGAGGCCCAGAAATAGGGGACTTGGGGCTTACACCTAAGGAGGGTTCCCATATTTGGGAATTTGAGATCGGGACTTACTCCTGAGAAGAAGGCCCATTTGTTAAGGAGACTTGAGATTTAGGACTTATTCCTGAGAAGGAGGCCTAAGTTAATGGAATTTATAAGTGGGGCTTACTCCTAAGGAAGATTCCCAAATTAGAGAAATTATGACTGGGGCTTATTCCTGAAAAGAAGGCCCAGGTTAGGGAACTTCTCATCTTAAAGGATGAGGTTAAATTAAATCTCTCACCATAGTGATTTAAAGATATATAAATCACTATGTATTGAGAGATGTTTCATAGAATTACTTTCACATAAGGAAACAAACAAAGGAACCATGCCATAAATGGTTTTGAAGATGGTTCTGAAGGCTAAATATTGAAGAGGAGATGTGGATTTGAATAAAGCAAGTGAATAGGCAGGAGGGTCACCCAAAAAGAGAGAGGCGTGCAAGTCCTGCGTGGGCACGCAAGTCATGGTCACGCAAGTATACTTGCACGACACATGGATACTTGCGCGACGGTAAAACCTTAGGGTAATACTTGGGAAATACAATTCTCCAACCCTTAATATTATCCCTAAATAATTTAAAATGAGTGGCACACAAGTTCTATTTATGGAATAAGGCGGCGTGCATGTGTGGCCATTTTCCTTAAGGGCTGGCCACTTAGGTGCGCCTGTGTTGATGAATTTCAACACTAAGGCCTTGTTCCCCCTTTTTAGACCTTCCATTATAGGTAATAAATTACCTTAGATGTGTTTGGAAGGCTTTGAAAAGAGACTAGGGTACCGGGAGCTCAAATCTGAGTTTCTGGATTTTTCCGTCCTTTTTAAATGGGGGGCCCACCAGGGGTATTTATAGGCTACTGAAGACCCTGGGAAAAAATTACATAGGGTGCGCAAGTCACCAACGCGCCCAAATAGTGGCACACAGGTATACCTGCACGACCATGATGAAACATGCGCGACCCTTACTTAATGGAATCCTTGTTCATGCCTTTGTCAATTTTTGATGTTTCTTCAAAGATTGAATCACTTTTGACTAAGGTATTTCCCTTTTTCAGTTGTTAGACTCTGTGACGGAAAGGAGCATCAACAACTTTGGATTTCTGCCGATTACGGTTGTTCACAAGTGATCTAGCTTCATTTTTGATCTGGTGGTGGCCTTGTCACACCTTGTGGCTTCAGAATCTGTCTTCGGCTTCGGTTTGCTAGTCGCTGGATCCGGTTTGCGCAGAGGTGACTTCATCTCTCATGGCTTCGGAATATTTATCTGGTTTCGGCTTGCATTGGTTCTTTGTGTTCTGGACCTGGGTTGCCAAATCGGTGTCCTCCTTTCCAGATGTGGGTTCTTTTTGCGGCTGTGAGAGATTGGTGTTGGGCTTGGCGTCATTGGTGTCCGATTTGGCATTTCCTCGGGATCTCATTGCAGCTTCTGTACGCTCGCCGCTGCCTCCAGATTGATCATTGCAGGATGCAGTTGGATCTTCCTAGAGCTCGGGATCTGGTCTCAGCTATTGTTTTCTTGGCGTCGGACCTGCTTCCGGCCACGAAATCCCAGCCGGACCTCTTACAGACTAGACGACAGTTCTGGTGTGCTCCCGCCTGCTCAGGATTGGATCCATTGTCCTGGAGGGGGATGCCCTACTTTCCATTTCTACCTGTTGCTTGCAATTTTTTTCTAATGTTGTTGTTTTTTGTTGTGATGTGTGTATTTTGTGGCTTCCACTGGTGGTTATTGGTCACTGATTGATGGATGATGATGTTTCTTGGTGGTGAATGAGGTGATGCTGCTTTTATTGGGGCTGCTGAAGGCTGATGGTTTTTGAATTTGTGGTGCTGAAGTTGGGTTGATGAAGTTTCTACATAAGGTTTGGTGTTGATGGTTACTGGTTGATGATGGGATATGAGGTGATGTTGGATAATTTCCTATTTTTCTACTTTGTTTGTTTTTGGTTATTTTCTTTTGGGGTTTGTTTGGGGTTGGTCTTGTAAAGGGTTTTTTGGGTGTGGGTCGTTTGACCCCTCCCCTCCCTTGTCTGCTGCATCTTCTTTCAAATAAATTTGGGGGGGGGGGGGGGGGTCGAGAATTGCCTGGCCCACGCATGCTCCTTGCCCTAAAACCCCAAAAATTGTAAAAACTACAAAATACCCTAAACCCATAAAGTCCCTAAAAACCAACTAAAAACCCAAAAAACCATTAAACATACAAATATCTTGAAACCTTAATGCCCTTTAAAATCTCTAAAAACCTGAAAAACAAAAAAAAACCATAAAACCCTAAAAAACAATAAATTCCACAAAATCCCTAATCACCATAAAACCAATAAGATTCCTAAAAATCCATAAAAATCCATAAAAATGAAAAAACCCTAAAAACACTGAAATCCCCTATGAGAATCATACCCCCCCCCCAAATCTCTTAAAATACCTAAAACCCGAAAAAATCCCAAAAACCCTCAAAACCTTAAAATTCATAAACCCCTAAAAACCATTAAAACCCATAGAACCCATAAAACCCTTCAAATAAAAAAACCCATTAAAACCCCTTTAAACATCCAAAAACAAAAAAAAAACTCTAAAAAGAATATAAAACCCTAAAAACTCAAAAGCACCCCTAAAACCCCAAAAATACAAAAAAAAACATAGAAATACAAAAACCCACAAAATATCCCTAAAATTTTAAAAAACCCTATAACCCTAAGAAAAGCTTGAAAATCAATAAATAATTAAAACCCCTAAAAAAATAAAAATGCTAAATATTTTAAAAACCCTAAAAATCCTAAAAACACGAGAAACCATAAAACCCCCTAAAACCTCAAAAACCCTAAAATCCATAAAAACCCTAAAACCACTAAGAACCCTTAAAATATTTTAAACCACAAAGAAATTTAAAAACTCAAAAAAACCATAAAAACCATAAAAACTAAAAAATATTATGAAGAAAAAACACCACAAAAACCATAAAAACCCAAAACCCATAAAAATCCTCAATATACCAAAAAATCCTAATTCCCCATAAGAATCCTAACAAATCCAAAAAAAATCACTAAAAACATAAAAACCCTAAAAATATTTAAATCCCCTAAGAAATCCTAAAATACCTAAAAAACATAAAACCTCTAAAAAGCATAAAAAATGATAAAATCACAAAAACCCTAAAAATTAAAAACCCCTTCTAAAAACCCTAAAAATCCCAAAACCCCATAAAAACCCTAAAAATTTAAAAAATACAAAAAAAACCCTAAAAATAAAAATAACACTACAAAACATGAAAAAAACATAAGAAAACCTTAAAAACTGAAAAAACACTAAAAATCCCTAAAAGATTCTAAAAACCTTAAAAACCATTGAAAACCATCAAATCCCTAAAAACACATAAAACCCTAAAAACCCACTAAAAACTCTAAAAACTATTTGAAAAACTAAAAAGTTAATTTTTTTAAAAATCCATAAACCCTTAAAAAATCAAAAAATAAAATAAATTCCAAAAACCATAAAAACCCTAAAAACCCTAAAAATCCCAAAATCCCATAAAAATCCCTAAAATCCCAAAAAACCTTTTTAAATGCTAAAAAACCAATAAAAATACCTAAAAACATAGAAATAGGGAGAAAAATAAAAAACCAAATAAAATAATCAAAAATTAAAAAAAATTTAAAACCCCTAAAAACATAAAAAAATCTAAAAAAGTAAAAAAAACATAACTATTCCAAAAATCATAAAAATACCTTCAAACACAAAAAAACCGCAGAAAACCATAAACCCCCTGAAAACCATTAAAAACCCTAAAACCCACTAAAAACCCAAAAAACTCTAAAAACATAAAAAACCCATTTAAACCACAAACAATGATAAAAAATAATAAAAACATTTAAATCCAAAAAAAAAAAAAACAAAAAAAACAATTAAAATCATAAAAACTCTCAAAATCCCTAAAAACCCTAAAAAAATATAAAGATCAAAAAACATACCTAAATACTCTAGAACCCTAAAAACACTAAAAAACTCGAATAAAACCTTAAAAACCTTAAAACACTTAAAACCCCTAAAAACCTAAAAACCAAAAGAAACCATAAAAATATAAAAACCTAAGAAATCCTAAAACCCAGAACATATATAAAAACCCTCAAAACCATAAAATCCTAAAAACACTAAAAATGTAAAAAACCCTAAAAACCATGAAACCCCCTAAGAAAACCATAAAACCGATAAAGCACTCAAAACCCATAAAAACCTAAAAATGATAAAAACCGTTAAAGGAACTAAAAACCCTAAAACCCATTAAAAATATAAAAACTGTAGCAACAAATAAAACTCCTTAAAAACTATAAAAACTGTAATAACCCATAAAACCCTCGAAAAACACTAAAAACATTAAATCCCATTTAAATCCCTAAAAATGTTAAAAACTCTTAAACCATTAAAACCCATAAAACCTAAAAAACCCTAAAAATCGAACAGAACCATAAACCGATTAAATAACTAAAAAATCTAAACCCCTAAAAATCCAAAAAAAGTCTAAAAACCCATAAAAAAATAAAAATCCCTAAAAATATTTAGAAAACCCCCAAAACCCCATACTCCATAAGATGGCGGCGTCTGAGATCTCGTGAGGATCTATCCCCTCTACAACATGGAGGTTGATGACGGCGTAGCCGATGGCCTCTCCGACGTCGCCCCGCCCGGCTCCCTGGCTAGGGGAGGCGGTGGATGGGCCTTCCCCACAGCTTTCTTCTAATCCAGCGCAACTTCCTCATTTTCTGGAGATCAATGTCTGCCCTAAAGTCCCACTCTGTGAGAATTGTGTGCCTTCATTCCAGATCTCTCCCTGGGAGTTCTCGATGGAATCCTCCCTTCTAGATCTCACACTAGTGGTCCGATTTTGAAGGCTTAGACCATCTGTGGATGATTTTAACAGGTTTGTTTCTTCTTCATGGAATCTCCGTGAACATGTGGTTGTAGGATTATTGGACACTCGGTATTTTATGATTCGATTTAAGAATGAAGATGATCTTGTCTCTGTCTGGGCCTTTTCTCCTCGATCTGATGATGGTCTTCAGTTTTATCTATTCCAATGGAATTTTAATTTTCACCTTTAACGTGACCCTACGAGTGTGGCTTTGTGGATTACCCTCCCTGGTCTTGCCCTGCCCTTCCAGAATCATTCCATTCTCTGCATCATTGGTAACCTCATTGGTAGATTCTTGTGTATAGATTCTCGGACAAGTGTTTCTTACCATCCGGCTACACCCAAGATTTGTGTTGCGGTGGATGTGTCCAAAGCTCTAGTTAATACTGTCTGTGTTGAGATCGAAGGTGAGCTCAGGTGGAACCAGGATTTTTTTCTTTGAATCCTGGGTGCCTTTCTGCTCATCTCGCAACAGGCTGGGTCATTATGCCTCTTCTTGGAGGAGTTTTTTCCCTGTCAAGTATGCTCCTTCTGATGGTATGCTAACAGTTTTTCCTCCTCGGGGGGAAAATGGAATGTTCAATGAAGGTCTCCCTACTGAAATGGTTAATTCTCCTCTGGATGAGGAACTTGAGGCTATCATGGTCGGGGATGTTCTGATGCAGGTTGATCGACAACCCCTCTCTAACCCGAGGGTCTGTGATGTCTTTGATAAGCTGAAATATAATCTCAGGATTGTGGATAGTATGGCTGTGGTGAAGCCTGTGGAAGTAGTCATTGTACTTCCTGGTCCTTCTCCCATTCCTAGATGTCTGGAGGTGGCTGGAGTTTCTGGTAAATAAATGTCAGTGCATGAGGAAGATGTTGGTGTGCCCCTATACAATACTGTTGATGGCTTGGTTTCGGAGGAGTTGCCTCAGGAGCACCATGCCATGACAGTGAATTTCGCAGACGATTTTGATGAAAAAGACGGACAGATTACCTGCCTTGGGATTCAGGGAGCTACTTGTGAGGATATGGGCAAGGGGTTTCAAGTGGTGGCACCATCATATGGTAATGAGAAGTTGTCTGTAGGTATTGATGTGTAGTCCCCCTCTCTTAACTCTATTGCTAGTGATAGTTTTGAGCATTCCGGGCATGCTGAAATGGAAAGGAAGTCGCAACACGGGGGGTGGCTAGGGAGGATGGCTGGTTGCTGGTCCATGGAACTGGTTTTGGCTCCATCAAAGGTGGCGGTTGAGGGGGCTGCTGGTGATGCTTCCTGCCAAGTGACTGAGTAGGGGGAGGTGGGGGGGGGGGGCAGGTATCGGTGAATAAGATGGAGGAAGTGGCTGGGAAGGGGTCCGGTCAAGGGGAGGGCACAGGGACGGGGGAGGAGCAGGGGGAAGAGGCCGCTGCTGCACGAGGGAGGGGGTGGAGCCTTTTATGGAGGCTCTCAACAGGTCATTGGTGCACGCTCCTGACCCTCTTGAACCAGTCCCAATTGCAGTGGATGATTCAGGGGCGCTTTTCCCCTTTGGATCATAGGATGTTGAATGTGATGTGGATGGGATGACTAGTGGTAGTGAGATTGGAACCACAAAATGTTTGGCTCTGACTGACATGGCTTTGGGGGGCCCTAATGTGATGAGGGTACCTATGCAGATTCCTCTTTTGCAGGAGTGAATGAATCCCCGGTGTTCGATGTTTTGGGGGAGTATCTCTGATTATGATTCTAGGATGAGATCCAACGTGGCCCAGATTTTGAAGGACACGGCCCTACATGGAGATTGTCCCAATTTTGGGGAAGATAACCTCACAGGGGGCCCGTTCAGAGAGAGGTCTCCACCTCCCATCTCTTGTTTTCTCAATCAAGAGGGCACTGTTATTCCTGTCCAAAACGAACATGGTGATGTTGATACTGCAGTACCGAAAGTGAGGCGACCAAGGAAGGATTATTCCTCCTTTCCGAGAACGGTTTCTACGAGGGCTTCCAACAATGCTTTGAAGAATTCCTCTGGCAAGGTGGGGCGGTCTGCTAAGAAGTAACTAAATGTGGAGTAGGTGCAGCTTGATGTGAAGCAGCAATGCCTCAGATACAAATGCGCCACCTTCCTTAAACAATATGAATCATCTGAATGGGGGTCTGTGGAGTCAGATACTTCCACTGGATATGGTGCTGATGGGGACCCATATGTGGATGGAGAATTCTGACCTTTGAATTGTTGTTTCGACCTCTCTCTATTCTGCTCTCTGTGTGGTTTTCCTTTTCCTTTTTGTTTTTCTTCTTTTTTGGCGTGGGTTGTAAGGGATTTTTGGGGGTGGGTCGTTTGACCCCTCCCCACCCTTGTCTGCTGTGTCTCTTTTTTCATTATAATAAATTTTGGGGGGTCGGGAATTGCACGACCCTCGCATCTTCTTTGCCCTAACAATATTTATGTACATTAAGAACCTAGAAAATCTTGGAAAACCCTAAGAAAGCATTAATAACCGAAAAACCATAAAAACCATAAAAATTATTAAAAGGAAAAATTCTCAAAAAACCCCCAAAATATACCCTAAAAATCCCAAAACCCCTTAAAACCATAAACCCCCTAAAACCTTAAAACCCCTAAAATCCCATAAAAATCTACAAAAAACTCTAAAAAACTATTTATCACCAGCAAATGTTAAAAATATCTAAATACCTTAAAACCTCTAAGAACTCAATGATAAAACCTAAACACAAAAAATAGAGAAATCCTAAAAACCATACAAACAACTAATATCCCTCCAAAACCCTAAATACCTTAAAAACCCATAAAAATCATAAAAAAGAAAAAAAAATATCTAAATACTTATAAAAACTAAAAACCACTAAAAAATTAAAAACCCTTTAAACCCCAAAAAATGAAAAAAAACTCTTAAAATTCTTCAAAAACATAAAAAACTAAAAAACCCTAAAACCCAAAAAAATTAATAAAAACCCAACCAAACCTTAAAATCATAAACCCCATCAAAATTAAAAAAACACTAAAAACTAGTAAAATAAAAATATTTAAATAAAACCTGAAAAATGGAATAATACATAAAATCCCTTAAAGGACTAGGAAACCATAAAAACACTTAAAACCCAAAAAACCTTAAAAACACTAATATACACCAAACCCCTAAAGATTAATAATAACAATAAAAATGATTTAATGTAAAAAAACCATAAAACCCTAAAACCAATAAGAACCCTATAAACCCCCTAAAATGTTAAAAACTCTTAAAACCCTTAAAAAATTAGATAAAACAAAAAAAACTTTAAACCCCCCAAAAAACCATAAAACCCCTAAAAACATTAATAACCCTATAAACCCTAAAAATCTAAAAAAACCCTAAAAACCATAAAATTTTAAAAAAATACCTCAATATCGATAAATATTTAAAAAACACTTGAAATATTAAATTACCCTTATAAAACCTTAAAACCCTAAGAAAACATAAAACCCATAAAAACCTAAAAAAGATGAAAACCCCTAAAAACATTAAAAACCCATAAAATCCATAAAAACCAGAAAACCACATTAAAACCATAAAACCCATAAAAATACTAAAATCCACCAGAACTCTAAAAACCCTTCAATCCCCTATAAATGCTAAAAAAACAATAAAAACATTTAAAAACCTAAAAAAACTCAAAAAAAAAACAAAAAAAAAATAATAAATATATTAACACTAAAAAACCCTAAAACCCCACAAAATTCCTAATAACCCAAAAACCCAAAAGAAATCATAAAATTGCATTAAAACCCTAAAAACCATAAAAACACTAAAATTCCACTAAAACCCTATTAAAACACTAAAAACTCAAAATAACCTTTAAGGCCATAAAATGTTAAAAAACTCAGAAAACATAAGAACCCTAAAAACATAAAAAACCATAAAAACCCAAAACACCCTCACATACCCTAAAAAAATCCAAAAAACCATAAGAATCCTAAACTATTCGAAAAATCCAAAAAAACATAAAAAACCCGTAAAACTACAAAATCCATAAGAAATATTTAGAAACCTAAAAACACTTTCAACCCTTCAAAAGAATAAAAAATGGTGAAAATACAAAAAAAATCTGAACCTTTAAACCCCTAAAAATCCCTCAAAACTCCAATCCCCATTTAATTCATAAAAATTCGTTAAAATCCCTAAAAACAAAAAAACCATAAAAACCCATATTAAAAACTTAGAATATAAAAACACTTAAAACCCCAAAAAATCATAAAATTCTTTAAACCCTAAAAATCACTAAAAAGTCCCTCAAAATGGTCAAACCCATAAAATCCAAAAAACATTGAAACCCTAAAAAAACCCAGAAAAAACATAATGACCCCAAAAAACCTTTAAATGCTCTAAAACCCCTTTAAACCTATAAAAATGTTAAAAACATTAAAAAACATAAAAAACATAAAAAACTAAAAATACCACTAAAAACCATAAAAACCATAAAATCCTAAAAACTATAAAAAGAACTCTAAAACCCCTTAAAATCCATAAAAATCCTATAAATAATAAAAATTCTAAAATATCCCAAAAATCCCTAAAGTCATAGAAACCACAAAAAAACCATAAAACCCCAAAATAAATCATAAAACTCAAAAAACAATTAAAACCCCCTATTAACCAAAAAATAATAAAAATACTAAAACTGCTAAAAAATTAAATCCCCTAAAAACCATACAAAACACAAAAACCCAAAAAACCAAAAAAGGACTATAAAATCTAAAAAAACTTAAAAGAAATTAAAAATCCAAAAAAAACTAAAATCATAAAAGACTATCAAAAACCCTAAAAGCCCTAAAATACCTTAAAAAACATAAACCCCCTAAAAACCCAAACCCCTATAAATCCCTAAAATCACTAAAAACCCATAAAAATAATAAATAAATAAATAAATACCTATTAATGAAAAATCACAAAAAAAGTAGAAAAACCCAAGAGTACCTTAATACACTAAAAACATAAAACATATAAAAACCTAAAAAATTTTAAAAACATAAAAACTATAAAAATCTAAAAACCAAAAAACACTCTAATTTTTTTAAAATAAATTAAAAGCCCATAAAAGCCGAAAAAACAAACTAAAAATATAAAAACTCATTAAACCCCTAAAAATGTTTCCAAAAATATAAAAAAATGTAAAAACCTGAAAACTGCAAGAAACCCCAAAAAAATAAAAATCATAAAAACCCCAAAACACCCAAAAACCCCTAAAAATCCATAAACACCCAAAAAACCCATAAATCCCCTAAAATGTAGAAATATCCACAAAAATTTAAATACCATTAAAACCCTGAAAAATAGTACGAAAACCTTAAAATCCTAAAAGAACTTAATAACCCAAAAAACCAAAAAAATTGCTAAAACCCCAAAAATCCCTAAATATGTCTAAACCCTATAAAAACCCTAAAACCCTAAAACCCTTAAAAACCCATTTAAACCCATAAAACCCCAAAACCATTTTAAATTATACAACACTTTAAACCCCTAAAAATGTTTAAAATCTCAAAGAAATATAAAAACCCTAAAAACCAAAAACCCCTAAAACTAAAAAAAATAAAACCACAAAAAACCATAAAAACCCATAATAAACCTCAAAATCTATAAAATCTATAAAAAATATTAAAAATACTAAAATAATCCCTAAAAATATAAAAAATGTTAAAAACCCGAAAAACCATAAAGGCCCATAAGAAAACCTTAAACACCAAAAAACACTTAATACCTATAAAAATCCTAAAAATGTTAATAACTATAAAAAAACCATAAAAAATAAAAACAATAAACCCCCTAAATACTAAAAATACCTTTAGAAACTTTAAAAACCCTTTAACACACTAAAATGTTAAAAATCTATAAAAACATTAAAATTCTAAAAAACACAAAAAAAAAACTCTATAAAATAAAAATATATAAACATAATAAAAACTTTAATAACCCTAAAACCCCTAAAACCCTTAATAACCCTGAAAACCATGAAAATCCAAAAAATTCTTTAAAAATCCCCAAGACATAAACAATCCCCGAAACCCTAAACCCCCTACAAAAACATTAAAAACCTTGAAAGACATAAAACCCTTAAAAACCTAAAAAAATATAAAAATCTTAACACCCCCTAAAACACCCTAAAAACCCAAAAACTCATAAAAACATTAAAAAACCAGAAAAACCCATAAACCCCTATAAATGAAAAAAAACTCTAAAATTAATTTAAACCCATAAAAATGTTAAAAACACTAAACACTCATTAAAACCCAACAAAACTCAAAAATGTAAAAAAAAAACAGAAAAAACCATAGAACCATAGAAACCCTAAAACATAAAAATCCAGAAAATAATAAAAATCCCAAAAAATACCTAAAAATGTAAAAAATACCCCAAACACTGAAAACCCCTTAGAATACATAAAAAAATAAAAATAATTAGACCACCAAAAGACCATAAAACACTAAAAAACTAAAAAAACCCTCAAAACCAAAAAAAAACACTAAATATCCCAAAAACAATAAAGAACCATAAAAAACTAAGAAATATTTAAAATACATAAAATTATAAGAAAACTAAAAAACATGAATACCCATAATAAAAAGTAAAGAACCTAAAAATAATTAAAACCCCTAAAAACCTAAAAAAACACTAAGAACTGTTAAGGACCCTAAAACTCTAAAACAAGTAAAAACCATAAAACCCACTAAATACTTAAGATCATCTAAAAAACATAAAACCCCCCCAAAACAACTAAATACCCAAAAAACCCTTTATTAATCTAAAAACATTTAAAACCCTTAAACCCCTAAAAGCATAAAAAACTAAAAAAACCAAAAAACCCTTAAAAAACTAAAAAACCCTAAAACCCCTAAAACTCACTAAATCCCTAAAATCCCTAAAAACTCTAAAAACCCTAAAAGGGACCTAAAAATTCAAAATAACTAAAAAATTCCATTAATACGGTGAAAAATCGTAAGATAATCTTAAAAACCAAAAAACACTTAAACCTCTAAAAAACCTAAATAATGAAAAAAACCTAAAACCCCATAAAAACCCAAAAAACCATAAAATATCCCTAAAATTTTAAAAAATGTCAAACCCCCTAAAAACCAATAAAAACCATAAACCCCATTAAACCAATATTAATATTAAAAACTCTAAAAAACATAAAAACCCTATAAAACAAAAAAAACCCTAAAATCCAAAAAATATCATATACCCCTAAAATCCCTCAAAATACCCTAAAAACCCAAAATGTCATAAAATCCTAAAAATACATAAAAATACAGAAAATAAAAGCAAGCCCTAAAAACATGGAAAATCCTAAAAAACCTTTAAACCCCCAAAACACATGAAACACTAAAAAATCTAAAATTGCTAAAAACCCTAAAAATTATAATAACATAAAAACCCCATAAAAACCATAAAAACCATAAAAACCATAAAAAAATAAAATTCCTAAAATCCATTGAAATTATAAACAATATCTAAACCCCTAAAAACATTAAAAATCTCAAAAAACCCCATAAATTATATAAAAAACTAAAAAAAACCTTAAACCCTAATGAACAATAAATCCCCTGAAACCCCTAAAACACTCAAATCCACAAAACCCTAACAAATCATAAAAACACTAAAAACCCTAAAAATCCCTAAAATATTTGAGAAATAAAAACTAAAAAAAATAATAAGAAATATTTAAAACATAAAATCACAAAAACCCTTAAAACCTAAAAAACCAAAAAAATAATAAAAACCCTAAAACCACTAAAAGCATTAAATAACTACAAAAACCCTAAAAACAGAAAACCTACTAAAAACTATAAAAACATTAAAAACCTAAAAATATTAAAAAAAATCTGAAAAACCTTTACATCCTAAGGAATCCCAACAAACCATACCAACAAAAAAACTATAAAAATTCTAAAGACCCATAAACCAAGATAATCCATAAAACCCCTAAAAACAATAAAATTTCCCAAAAATCCCCAAAAATCCGTCAATACATAAAAATCGTAAAACATCATAAAACCAAATAAGAAAACCTTAAAACAATAAAACACTTAAGTCCCCTAAAAACCTTAAAAACGTGAAAACCCTAAAAAACAATAAAGATCCCTAAAACCCATAAAAATCATAAAAACCATTAAAAACCTTAAAAATCATAAGAAAACCTAAAAACCCTAAAACCCACTAAAAACTCTAAAAACCCTTTAATCCCATAAAAATGATAAAAACACTAAAAACCCTTAAAATACCTAAGAAAATAAAAAAAATCCCAAAAAACCCCAAAAAACATTAAATACCCTATCAACCCTAAAAACATAGAAAATCCCTAAAACACTTAAAACCCATAAAAGTCTTATAAAATCCCTAAAAATCCATAAAAACATAAAAAATCCTAAAAACATTTAAAAACACTATGAAAACCTTAAAATTTTAAAAAAATTAATACCCCTAAAACCCTAAAAATTGCAAAAAACCCATAAAAACTATTAAAGAATTCTAAAAACTTTAAAAACCATAAAACCATAAAAAAATAAAAAAAAATCATAAAATCACATAAAACACAAAAACCCATTAAAAACTATAAAATCCCATTAAACATTTAATTTTTTTAAAATACTTTAAAATACCTTAAAACCCCAAAAAACAAAAAAAAACCATAACACATAAAAAACAAAAAAACCATAAAATCCCTAAAATCCTTAAAAATATCCAATTCCTGAAAAACCGTTAAAACCATAAAAAATTGTAAAAAAACCCTTAAAATACCTAAAAATGAAAAAACCCAAAAACCCTAGATAAAATGTAAAAAAATATAAAAAACATAAAAACTCTTAATACACACAAAAATGTAAAAAACCTTAAAAACCTTGAAAACCCTTAAAAATCATAAATCCTCTAAAAAGATTAAAAATCACAAACTCCATAAAAACCATAAAAAACATATAATAATAGTTAAAATCTTTTAATCACCTAAAACATTAAAAACTACAAAGAACCTTAAAACCCTTAAAAAATAAAAAAACCCTAAACCCCCAAACCATTTAAACCATTAATCCCCTAAAAACCTTAAAAAACTCTAAAAAACCTAAATACAAAAAATAATATAAAATACATAAAACCCTAAAAATGTAAAAAACCCTTAAAATAATGAAAACCCATAAGAAAACCTTAAAAACATACAAAAACTTTAAAACCCTAAAAATATAAAAAATTGTAAAAACCCAAAAATCACTAAAACCATAAAAACTTATAAAAAACCCTGAAAATCAATAAAAAACAAAAAACCACAAAAATCCTTAAAATCCATAAAAATGTAAAACTCTAAAAACCCTAAAAAATCCTCAGAAACCCTTAAAACCCATAAAATACATAAAACCCCAAAAACCCTACAATAATCTAAAAAACCCTAAAAGAACCTAAAAACATAAAAACCCAAAAAAACAAAAAACCCCTAAAATAAAAAAAACAAAAAACTTACATAAAACCCCTAAAACCCCTAAAAACAATAAAAACCCTTAAAGTCCCTAAAAAATTAAAACTCTAAAAACCCTAAAAAACATAGAATATAAAAAACCCTAAACACCCCAAAAAATGTAAACAACTCTAAACCCCAAGAAAATCCCAAAGAAAACCATTAAAACCTAAAATGATTAAAACAAAAAAACATAAAAAAGTAAAATACATTAAACCCCCATAAAAACCATAAAAACCTAAAATCCAAAAAACCCATTAAAAACATAAAAAACTATAAAACACATTATAATTTTAAAAACCCACTAAATATTTTAAAAATAAATTATACCCCAAAAAATGTTATAGAAACTATAAAACACTAAAAACCATTAAAAACACTAACAAATTTGAAAAAACCATAACAACCCAAAAAACCACTAAAACCTAAAAAACTCATAAACCCATAAAATTCCCTAAATACTCTAAAAACCCATGTAATTCCAAAAAAGAACTAAAATACATAAAATAATAATAAACCCTAAAACCATAAAAACCCTTAAGAAAAAAAAAACACATGAAACCCATAAAAACATAAAAAATGCTAGAAATAATAAAAATCTCTAAACACCATAAAACCCCTAAACCCCTCAAAATCCCTAAAAACCTAAAAGAACAAAAAATTCATTAAAAATCCCTAAACATCCCTAAAAATATAAAAATGATGAAATACATAAAAACCCTAGGAAAACCATGAAAATCTAAAAACACTTAAAACCCCCCAAAAAATAAAAAACCATAAAACCATAAAAAATAATAAAAACCCTAAAAATAGTAAAAAGCATAAAATCCCTAAAAATAGTAACAAACCCTAAAAACCCATGACAACCCAAAAAACCACTAAATACACTAAAAACCATTAATCCACTAAAAATATAAAAAAAATCTAAATAACATAAAAACCCAAAAAACTAAACAAACCCTAAGACAATAAAAATCCAAAAAAACCGTAAAAACTGTAAAAATCAAAAAAATTCCCCAAAAAAATCTAAAATTTAATAAAGCCTTAAAAACACAAAAACCCCTTAGAACCCGTAAAAAACATAATAAAATTAAAAACCATAAAACCTAGAAAACACTAAAAACCCTAAAAAAACACTTCAAATCCTTAAAACCCCCAAAAACTATAAAATCCCTAAAACCGTAAAAACCCTAAACAGAAAAAAACCCCTAAAAATCCACTAAAAACTCTAAAAACCCTTTAAACATAGAAAGATATAGAAACCTTAAAGCCCCTAAAAACTCTAAAAACCCAAAAAACCCAAGAAAACCATAACATTTCTAAAAACCTCAAAATCCATAAAACCCTTAAAATCCCTTATAAAAATAAAAACCAATAAAATTCCTAAAAATCCAAAAAATATCATAAAAATGTAAAAACCCTAAAAATAATGAAAACCCCATAGAAAACAATAAAACCCCCAAGATCACATAAAATCCCAAATAACATAAAAAATCTAAAAACCCTTATAACCATAAAAACCATAAACCCCTAAAAACATTAAAAATTCATAAACCCAAAATAACCAGAAAATTCAACGAAACCATTAAAACCCTTATAAACAACAAAAAACTCTAAAACACTAAAAAGAATATAAAACCCTAAAAACTCAAAAAAACCCTAAAATTCCAAAGAAAACAACCTCCCTAAAAATCCCTAAAAACAAAAAAACCAAAGAAATCCAACAAATCCCTAAATATTCCTAAAAATGTTAAAAACCCAAAAACCTTAAGAAAACCTTAAAAAACTAAAAATAATTCAAAACACTAAAAAACCTAAAAAATGCTAATAATACTTAAAACCATAAAAAACCTAAAAACACTAAAACCCTTAAAACTCTTAATTACCATAGAAACCTAAAATCCATAAAACCCCTTAAACCACTAAGAGCACTAAAAACCTTTTAAACTATACAGAACATTAAAATCTCCAAAAAATTTAAAAAATAAAAAATTAAGAAAACCCTTAATACAAAAATACCATAAAAACCATAAAACCCTTAAACACCTAAAATCGCTCAAAACCCTTGAAAATCCTAAAACCCCATAAAAATCATAAAAAATATAATAAAATCACAAAAAAGATAAAAATCCCTAAATAAATTTAAATCCCCTAAGAAATCCTCAAATCCTAAAAAATGTAAAACTTTTAAAAAACCTTAAAATGATAAAAACATAAAGCCCTAAAAATGTTAAAACCCCTAAAAACAAAAAAATACCCAAAAAAACCAAAAAAACCATAAAAATTATAAAAATCCCTAAAAATCCCTAAAAATAAAAAATACACTAAAAAACATGAAAAACCTTAAGAAAACCTTAAAATTGGAAAAAACTCTAAAACCCCTAACAACCTAAAAATGCTAAGAACCATAAATGATTCTAAAAAGCTTAAAAACCCCTAAAAAACTTCCGCACACTAAAAATACATAAAAACCTAAAACCCACTAAAAACTAAAAAAATGATTTAAACCCATAAAGAGTGAACTTTTCTTAAAAAAACTTTAATACCCCTAAAAATTAAAAAACACTAAAAATCCAAAAAAACATTAAAACCCTAAAATAATCCCTAAAGCTCCAAAAAATCCCTAAAACCATAAAAATCCTTTAAAACAATAAAAAATCATTAAAAATACCTAAAAATGTAGAAAACCCAAGAAAACTAAAAATCCAAATAAATTAATAAAAACATAAAACAGTTAAAACCCCAAAAAAAACAAAAACATTTTATAAAAAACCTAAAAACCATTGAAACCCCAAAAACCCAAAAAACCATAAAAACCTTAAATATCCATAAAACCCATTAAAACTATAAAACCCCCTAAAAACCAAAAAAAATAAGAAAAACACAAAAAACCCCTTTAATCCCCCAAAAATTTTAAAAGCACTGAAAACATTAAATTCCAAAAAAATTAAAAAACTATAAAAACACTCAAAATCCCCAAAAACCCTAAAAAATATAAAAATTCCAAAAGATCCATGAAAATATCTAGAATCCTAAAAACTCAAAAAACTCTGATAAAACCCAAACAAAACCTTAAAATTCTATAAACACATAAAACCACTAAAAAAATAACTTGAAACCTAAAAAAACTAAAATAACCTAAGAAATCCTAAAACTAACAAAATACATAAAAACCCTAAAAACCATAAAATCCTAAAAAATCACTACAAATTTAAAAAACCCTTAAAACCATAAAACCCCTACTAAAACCTTAAAAACCTAAAAACACTTTAAACATGTACAAAAATAAATATTCTAAAACCCCTAAAAGACCCTAAAAATCTTAAAACACGAAATAACCTTAAAAACCATAAAAACCCATTAAACCCTATAAAACCCCTAAAATCGATAAACCCCTTTAAACCCTTAAAACCTTAAAAACACTAAAAAACCATAAAACCCCTAAAACCTAAAAAACTTTAAAAATCCATTAAAACCAAAAAACCATAAAAACTTTAAAAAACCTCAGAATCCCTAAAAAACTAAAAACCCATAAAAATCATAAAATGCTCTAAATATCCTTAAAAACATTAAAAACCATGAAATTCCTGAAAACCCATATGAAAACATTAACAACCTAAAATCCGTAAAAACAAAAAAAATATTAAAAACCACTAAAAACTCAAAAAAAAACCACAAACAGACCCTAAAAAACCCAAAACCCATTAAATCCTTAAAAACTATAGAAACCCTAAAACCCCTATAAACCCATAAAAACCCAAAAAAATACTAAAACCTATAAAAACCATTAACCACTTAAAATGATAAAAATCTATAAAAACCAAAAAACAACTAAAAACTCAAACAAAACATAAATCACCAAAAAAGGGGAAATACAAAAAACCATATAAAAAATAAAATGTATGAATCCATAAATACCCAAATAATGCATATCTAAAACCACCAAAAATCCAAGAAATCATAAAAAATATAAAAACATATTAAAAACATAAAAAACTCTAAAACACATTATAATCTTAAAAACCCACTAAATATTTTAAAAAAAATTACACCCCAAAAAATGTTAAAGAAACTATAAAACCCTAAAAACCATTAAAAACCCTGAAAAATTTAAAAAAAACATAACAACCCAAAAAACCACTAAAACCCGCAAAACTCCTAAAACCCATAAAATTCCCTAAATACTCTAAAAACCCATATAATTCCAAAAAAGAACTAAAATACATAAAATAATAATAAACCATAAAACCATGAAAACCCTTAAGAAAAAATTAAAAAAAATAAAAACACATGAAACCCATAAAAACATAAAAAATGCTAGAAATAATAAAAATCTCTAAACACCATAAAACCCCTAAAACCCCTCAAAATCCCTAAAAACCTAAAACAACAAAAAAAATCGTTAAAAATCCTTGAACATCCGTAAAAAAATAAAAATGATGAAATGCATAAAAACCCAAGGAAAACCATGAAAACCTAAAAACACTTAAAACCCCCCAAAAAATAAAAAACCACAAAACCATAAAAAATAATAAAAACCCTAAAAATCGTAAAAATCATAAAATCCCAAAAAATAGTAACAAACCCTAAAAACCCATGACAACCTAAAAAACCACTAAATTCACTAAAAACCATTAATCCACTAAAAATATAAAAAAAACTCTCAAAAAAATAAAAACCCAAAAAACTAAACAAACCCTAAGACAATAAAAAATCCAAAAAAACCGTAAAAATTGTAAAAATCAAAAAAATTCCCCACAAAAAATCTAAAATTTAATAAAGCCTTAAAAACCCAAAAAACCCTTATAAACTGTAAAAAACATAATAAAATTTTAAAAAATAAAACCTAGAAAACACTAAAAAACCTAAAAAACACTTCAAATCCTTAAAACCCCTAAAAACTATAAAATCCCTAAAACCGTAAAAACCCTAAACAGAAAAAAACCCTAAAAATCCACTAAAAAATCTAAAAACCCTTTAAACATAGAAAGATCTAGAAACTTTAAAGCCCCTAAAAACTCCAAAAACCCAAAAAACCCAAAAAACCCATAACATCCCTAAAAACCTCAAAATCCATAAAACCCTTAAAATCCCCTATAAAACTAAAAACAAATAAAATTCCTAAAAATCCAAAAACATATCATAAAAATATAAAAACCCTAAAAATAATGGAAACCCCAAAGAAAACAATAAGACCCCCAAAATCACATAAAATCCCAAATAACATAAAAATTCTAAAAACCCTTATAACCATAAAAACCATAAACCCCTAAAAACATTAAAAATTCATAAACCCAAAATACCTAGAAAATTCAAAAAAACCATTAAAACCATTATAAACCACAAAAAACTCTAAAAAACACTAAAAACAATATAAAACCCTAAAAACTCAAAAAAACCCTAAAATCCCAAAGAAAACAACCTCCCTAAAAATCCCTAAAAACAAAAAAACCATAGAAATCCAACAAATCCCTAAATATTCCTAAAAATATTAAAAACCCAAAAACCTTAAAAAACTAGAAATAATTTAAAACACCAAAAAAACTAAAAAATGCTAATGATACTTAAAACCATAAATATCTTAAAAATACTAAAACCCTTAAAAACTCTTAATTACCATAGAAACCTAAAATCCATAAAACCCCTTAAACCACTAAGAGCACTAAAAACCTTTTAAATCAAAAATAACATTAAAATCTCCAAAAAATTTAAAAAATAAAAAACTAAGAAAACCCCTAAAACAAAAATACCATAAAAACCATAAAACCCCTAAACCCCTAAAATCGCTCAAAATCCTTGAAAATCCTAAAACCCCATAAAAATCATAAAAAATATAATAAAATCACAAAAAAGATAAAAATCCCTAAAAAAATTTAAATCCCCTAAGAAATCCTCAAATCCTAAAAAATGTAAAACTTTAAAAAAACCTTAAAATGATAAAAACATAAAGCCCTAAAAAGTTTAAAACCCCTAAAAACGAAAAAATACCCAAAAAAACCAAAAAAACCCTAAAAATTATAAAAATCCCTAAAAATGAAAAATACACTAAAAAACATGAAAAACCCTAAGAAAACCTTAAAATCAGAAAAAACTCTAAAAACCCCTAACAACCTAAAAATGCTAAGAACCATAAACGATTATAAAAAGCTTAAAAACCCCTAAAAAACTTCCGCACACTAAAAATACATAAAAACCTAAAACCCACTAAATACTAAAAAATGATTTAAACCCATAAAGAGTGAACTTTTCTTAAAAAAACTTTAATACCCCTAAAAACTAAAAAACACTAAAAATCCAAAAAAAACATTAAAACCCTAAAATAATCCCTAAAGCTCCCAAAAATCCCTAAAACCATAAAAATCCTTTAAAACAATAAAAAATCATTAAAAATACCTAAAAATGTAGAAAACCCAAGAAAACAAAAATCCAAATAAATTAATAAAAACATAAAACAATTAAAACCCCTAAAAAACAAAAACATTTTATAAAAAACCTAAAAACCATTGAAACCCCAAAAACCCAAAAAACCATAAAAACCATAAAAATCCATAAAACCCATTAAAACTATAAAACCCCCTAAATACCAAAAAAATAAGAAAAACACAAAAACCCCTTTAAACCCCCAAATATTTTAAAAACACTGAAAACATTAAAATCCAAAAAAATAAAAAAACTATAAAAACACTCAAAATCCCCAAAAACCCTAAAAAATATAAAAATTCCAAAAGATCCTTGAAAATATCTAGAATCCTAAAAACTCAAAAAACTCTGATAAAACCCAAATAAAACCTTAAAATTCTATAAACACATAAAACCACTAAAAAAATAACTTGAAACCTAAAAAAACTAAAATAACCTAAGAAATCCTTAAACTAACAAAATACATAAAAACCCTAAAAACCATAAAATCCTAAAAAATCACTACAAATGTAAAAAACCCTTAAAACCATAAAACCCCTAATAAAACCTTAAAAACCTAAAAACACTTTAAACATGTACAAAAATAAATATTCTAAAACCCCTAAAAGACCTTAAAAATCATAAAACACGAAAAAACCTTAAGAACCATAAAAACCCATTAAACCCTATAAAACCCCTAAAATCGATAAACCCCTTTAAACCCTTAAAATTTTAAAAACACTAAAAACCCATAAAACCCCAAAAACCTAAAAAAAACTCTAAAAACCCATCAAAACCAAAAAACCATAAAAACTTTTAAAAACCTCAAAATCTCTAAAAACCTAAAAACCCATAAAAATCATAAAATGCTCTAAATATCCTTAAAAACATTAAAAACCATGAAATTCCTGAAAACCCATATGAATACATTAACAACCTAAAATCTGTAAAAACAAAAAAAATATTAAACACCACTAAAAACTCAAAAAAAAAACCACAAACAGACCCTAAAAAACCAAAAACCCATTAAATCCTTAAAAACTCTAAAAACCCTAAAACCCCTATAAACCCATAAAACCCCAAAAAAATACTAAAACCTATAAAAAACCATTAATCACTTAAAATGATAAAAATGTATAAAAACCGTAAAACAACTAAAAACTCAAACAAAACTTAAATCACCAAAAAAGGGGAAATACAAAAAACCGTATAAAAAATAAAATGTATAAATCCATAAATACCCTAATAATTCATATCTAAAACCACCAAAAATCCAAGAAATCATAAAAAATATAAAAACATATTAAAAACATAAAAAACTATAAAACACATTATAATCTTAAAAACCCACTAAATATTTTAAAAATACATTATACCCCAAAAAATGTTAAAGAAACTATAAAACCCTAAAAACCATTAAAAACCCTAAAAAATTTAAAAAAACCATAACAACCCATAAACCACTAAAACCCGAAAAACTCCTAAAACCCATAAAATTCCCTAAATACTCTAAAAACCCATATAATTTCAAAAAAGAACTAAAATACATACAATAATAATAAACCCTAAAACCATAAAAACCCTTAAGAAAAAATTAAAAAAAATAAAAACACATGAAACCCATAAAAACATAAAAAATTCTAGAAATAATAAAAATCTCTAAACACCATAAAACCCCTAAAACCCCTCAAAATCCCTAAAAACCTAAAACAACAAAAAAAATAATTAAAAATCCCTGAACATCCCTAAAAACATAAAAATTATGAAATACATAAAAACCCTAGGAAAACTATGAAAACCTAAAAACACTTAAAACCCCCCGAAAAATAAAAAACCATAAAACCATAAAAAATAATAAAAACCCTAAAAATCATAAAAATCATAAAATCCCTAAAAATAGTAACAAACCCTAAAAACCCATGACAACCCAAAACACCACTAAATACACTAAAAACCATTAATCCACAAAAAATATAAAAAAACTCTAAAAAACATAAAAACCCAAAAAAACTAAACGAACCCTAAGACAATAAATAATCCCAAAAAACCGTAAAAACTGTAAAAATGAAAAAAAATCCCATAAAAATCTAAAATTTAAAAAAGCCTTAAAAACCCAAAAAACCCTTAGAAACCGTAAAAAACATAATAAAATTAAAAACCATAAAACCTAGAAAACACTAAAGAAACCTAACGAACAATTCAAATCCTTAAAACCGCTAAAAACTATAAAATCCCTAATACCGTAAAATCCCTAAACAGAAAAAAACCCTAAAAATCCACTAAAAACCCTTTAAACATAGAAAGATCTAGAAACCTTAAAGCCCCTAAAAACTCTAAAAACCCAAAAAACCCAAAAAAAACATAACATCCCTAAAAACCTCAAAATCCATAAAACCCTTAAAATCCCTTATAAAACTAAAAACCAATAAAATTCCTAAAAATACAAAAAAAAATCATAAAAATATAAAAACCCTAAAAATAATGAAAACCCCAATTAAAACAATAAAACCCCCAAAATCACATAAAATCCCAAGTAACATAAAAATTCTCAAAACCCTTATAACCATAAAAACCATAAACCAGCTAAAAACATTAAAAATTCATAAACCCGAAATACCCAGAATATTAAACAAAAACATTAAAACCCTTATAAACCACAAAAAACTCTAAAAAACACTAAAAAGAATATAAAACCCTAAAAACTCAAAAAAACCCTAAAATCCCAAAGAAAACAACCTCCTTAAAAATACCTAAAAACAAAAAAACCATAGAAATCCAACAAATCCATAAATATTCCTAAAAATGTTGAAAACCCAAAACCTTAAGAAAACCTTAAAAAACTAAAAATAATTCAAAACACTAAAAAACCTAAAAAATTATAATAATACTTAAAACCATAAAAATCCTAAAAACACTAAAACTCTTAAAAACTCCTAATTACCATAGACACCTAAAATCCATAAAACCACTAAGAGCACTAAAAACCTTTTAAACCACAAAGAACATTAAAATCTCCAAAAAATTTAAAAAATAAGAAACTAAGAAAACCCCTAAAACAAAAATACCATAAAAACCATAAAACCCCTAAACCCCTAAAATCGCTCAAAATCCTTGAAAATCCGGAAACCCCATAAAAATCATAAAAAATATAATAAAATCACAAAAAAAGATAAAAATCCCTAAGAAAATTTAAATCCCCTAAGAAATCCTCAAATCCTAAAAAATGTAAAACTTTTAAAAAACCTTAAAATGATAAAAACATAAAGCCCTAAAAATGTTAAAACCCCTAAAAACGAAAAAATAAAAAAAAAACAAAAGAAACCATAAAAATTAAAAAAATTCCTAAAAATCCCAAAAAATGAAAAATACACTAAAAAACATGAAAAACCCAAAGAAAACCTTAAAATCGGAAAAAACTCTAAAAACCCCTAACAACCTAAAAATGCTAAGAACCATAAACTATTCTAAAAAGCTTAAAAACCCCTAAAAAACATCCACACACTAAAAAAACATAAAAGCCTAAAACCCACTAAAAACTAAAAAAATTATTTAAACCCATAAAGAGTGAAATTTTCTTAAAAAAACATTAATACCCCTAAAAACTAAAAAACACTAAAAATCCAAAAAAACATTAAAACCCTTAAATAATTCCTAATGCTCCCAAATAACCCTAAAACCATAAAAATAATTTAAAACAATAAAAAATCATTAATAATACCTAAAAATGTAGAAAACCCATGAAAACTAAAAATCCAGATAAATTAATAAAAACATAAAACAATTAAAACCCCTAAAAAACAAAAACATTTTATAAAAAACCTAAAAACCATTGAAACCCCAAAAACCCAAAAAACCATAAAAACCTTAAAAATCCATAAAACCCATTAAAACTATAAAACCCCCTAAAAACAAAAAAATAAGAAAAACACAAAAAACCCCTTTAAACCCCCAAATATTTTAAAAACACTGAAAACATTAAAATCCAAAAAAATCAAAAAAACTATAAAAACACTCAAAATCCCCAAAAACCCTAAAAAATATAAAAATTCCAAAAGATCCATGAAAATAACTAGAATCCTAAAAACTCAAAAATCTCTGATAAAACCCAAAGAAAACCTTAAAATTCTATAAACACATAAAACCACTAAAAAAATATCTTGAAACCTGAAAAAACTAAAATAACCTAAGAAATCCTAAAACTAACAAAATACATAAAAACCCTAAAAACCATAAAATCCTAAAAAATCACTACAAATGTAAAAAAACCCTTAAAACCATAAAACCCCTAATAAAACCTTAAAAACCTAAAAACACCTTAAAGATGTACAAAAATAAATATTCTAAAACCTTAAAAGACCCTAAAAATCATAAAACATGAAAAAACCTTAAGAACCATAAAAACCCATTAAACCCTATAAAACCCCAAAAATCGATAAACCCATTTAAACCCTTAAAATTTTAAAAAAACTAAAAAACTATAAAACCCATAATCCTAAAAAACTCTAAAAATCCATCAAAACCAAAAAACCATAAAAACATTAAAAAACCTCAAAATCCCTAAAAACCTAAAAACCCATAAAAATCATAAAATGCTCTAAATATCCTTAAAAACATTAAAAACCATGAAATTCCTGAAATCCCATATGAAAACATTAACAACCTAAAATCCGTAAAAACAAAAAAATATTAAAAACCACTAAAATCTCAAAAAAAACCACAAACAGACCCTAAAAAACCAAGAACCCATTAAATCCTTAAAAACTCTAAAAACCCTAAAACCCCTATAAACCCATAAAAACCCAAAAAAAATTACTAAAACCTATAAAAACCATTAATCACTTAAAATGATAAAAATCTATAAAAACCATAAAACAACTAAAAACTCAAACAAAATTAAATCACCAAAAAAGGGGAAATACAAAAAACCGTATAAAAAATAAAATGTATGAATCCATAAATACCCTAATAATGCATATCTAAAACCACCAAAAATCCAAGAAATCATAAAAAATATAAAAACATATTAAAAACACTAAAAACCGTTTAAAAAAATTAAAAAATATAAAAAACCTTTAAAAAGCTAAAAAACTAAAAAAAAAAACTAAAACTCAAAAAAACTATAAAACCCCTACAAAACCTAAAAAACCCTAAATCCCACCAAAGTCCCAAAACCCCCTAAAACCATAAAAATCCTAAAATCCAAAAAATTCCAAAAAATGTAAAAATCCCTAAAACCCTGGAAAAGTCTAGGAAAACCTTAAAGAAAAAAAACATTTTAAACCTTAAAACCATTAAAACACTAATAAACACTAAAAACTCCAAAAACAATAAAAATAATAAAAACCCTAAAAACCCTAAACCCACTAAAAACCATTTTAAACCCCTAAAAATGTTAAAAACTATTAAAAATCATTAAAACCCTAAAAAACTAAAAATAACCCCCTAAACCCCAAAAAATTCATAAAACCCCTAAAACACCTGAAAACCCTAAAAAAAACAAAACCCTAAATATAATACAAATCTTAAAAAATACCTAAATAACCTTAAATATTTAAAAAACCCTAGAAAACATGAAATAACCTAAGAAAACATTAAAACCCTAAAAACACACAAAACCCATTAAAAATTAAAAAACATAAAAAAACTATAAACCCCTAAAAACATTAAAAATCCCTAGAGGCCCTAAAAACAAAAAATCCCATAAGATCCCATAAAAACCATAAACCCCTTAAAACCCTAAAATACAATGAAACTCTAAAAACCCTTTATAATCCTAAAAAACTCAAAAAAAACCGATAAACCCAAAAATCAACATAAAATGCTAAGAAATACTAAAACACCACAAAATCCCTAGGAACCCAAAAAACCCATAAAAATAATAAAAAATCCAAAAAATCCATAGAAATGAAAAAAAACCCTAAAACCCTGAAAAAAAATTATCGACACCCTAAAAACGTGAAAAAAATTAGAACCTCTAAAAACTATTAAATAATGAAAAACCCTTGGAAACCCTATAAACCATAAAAACCATAAACCCCTAAAAACCGTAACACCCCTAAAAATATTAAATACCCTAAAATTCAATTTAATCCCTAAAAACCCACTGAAAACTCAAAATTCACTTTAAGCCCCAAAAAATAATAAAAAATTCAAAAAAAAAACATAAAAACCATAAAAACCATAAAAACCCAAAACTCCCTGACATACCCTCCAAACCCCTAAAATCCATAAGAATCCTAAAATATACCTAAAAATTCCAAAAAACATAAAAAACTCTAAAAACTCTAAAAAGTCCTATGAAATCTATAGAAACATAAAAATGTATTAAACCCTTTTAAAGCATAAAAATGGTTCAAATAATAAAAATGATCAAACCCTAAAAGCTCTGAAAATCCATAGAAACCTCAAAAACCATTAAAATCAAAATAAATCATGAAAATACATAAAAACATAAAAAACCAAAAACCCCAAAAACCCATATGAAAACCATAAAATATTAAAAGACTTAAAATTCCCAAAAAACTAAAATTGTTAAAAACCCAAAAAATCACTAAAAAACTCTAAAAATGGTAAAAACCCATAAAAACAAAAAACACAAAAACTTAAAAAACCATAAAAACCCATAAAGACCCTAAAACCCACCAAATACTATAAAACACTTTAAACCCCAAGAATTGTTAAAAACTATAAACAATTAAAAACCATAAAACTCAAAAAACCATAAAAACTAAAAAAAACAACAAAACTTCAAAAACCTTTAAAATCTCTAAAAACACTCAAAATCCAAAAAAACGATTAAAACATAAAATTCATAAAATATCCCAAAAATCCATAAAAACAAAAAATCAGCAAAAAACCAAAAAACCCCCCTAAAGAAAACCTTAAAAACCTGAAAATAATTAAAACATCTAAATAACCTACAATTAATATAATCAAAAAAACCGTGAAACTATTAAAACCCCTAAAAACCCAAAAAAAAAACAAACAAACCAGAAAAAACCCACTAAATTCTCTAAAAAACCCTTAAAATATTTTAAAAATTCAAAAAAGAAACACTAAAATACTAAAAATCTAAAAAAAATGCTAAAACCCAAAAAAACCCAAAAAAACCCATAAAAACCCCTAAAAACCATAAACCCCTCTAAATCCCTAAAAACCCAAAAATCTAAAAAAATAAAAAAAATATTCCTAAAACATAAAAACCCCTAAAAATAGTGAAAAACCTAAAAAAACTTAAATCTCTAAAAAACATACAACCCCTAAAAACCTAAAAAACAATAAACACCCTAAAAACTCTAAATACCTAAAAACCAAAAAACACCCTAATTTTTTTTAAATGCACTAAAAACCAAAAAATCCAAAAAAAACCAACTAAAAATCTAAAAAACCTTTAAACAGCTAAAAATGTTAAAAAACTGAAAATAATTCAAAACCTAGAAAACAATAGAAAACCCTAAGAAAAAAATAATTCATAATAATTATAAAAACAATAAAAATTTAAATACCCGAAAAACCTTAATAAACACTAAGAAAACCTTAAAATCCTAAGAAGACATAAAACCCAAAAAAACATAAAAAATTTGCTAAAAACCCTAAAAAACCCTAAATATACCTAAAACCATAAATTGTGTAAAAACCAAAAATCCTTAAAAACCCATAAAACCCATAAAAACAGAATAAGCTACTAGAAACTATGAAACGCCTTTAAAACCCTAAATTTATTTAAAAACGTGAAAAAAACATAAAAACCCAAAAAATTCAAAAAAACCATAAAAACAATAAAAATATAAAACCACAAAAACGATAGAAAACCATAATAAAATTCAAAATCCATAAAAACAAAAAAATCATAAAAAACCTAAAACAATCACAAAAATCATAGAAAATTTAAAAACCCCAAAACAACTTAAAAATCTATGAAAACCATAAACAAAAAAAAAATTATTAATACCCATAAACACCTAAAAATTTCTAATAACCCTAAAAAACAATAAAAACCCTAACCCCCTTAAAAACTATAAAAACCATAATAACCTTAAAACCCCATAAAAACAAAAAATACCACTAAATACTGTAAAAACCATTTAGCACACTAAAAACTCTAAAAACCTCTAAAAACGTAAAAACACTAAAAAACATAACAAAATGCTAAAAACACTAAAAAGAAAAAATAAATAAAAACCCTAAAAACCCTAAAAATACATTAATAACCTAATAACCATAAACATCCTTAAAATTTTGTAGAAAATCCCCAAAAAACGTAAACGTCCCCCAAAACCATGAAAACCCTTAAGAATACCATAAAAACCTAGAAACACTTAAAACCCTTAAAAACCTAAAAAACTAAAAAAATCCTAAAACCCCCCATGCCACCCTAAAATCCCAAAACTCATAAAAACATTTATAAACCATAACAAAATAAAACCCTTCATCGAATAAAAACTATAAAAAACCTTTAAACCCATAAAAACGTTAAAAACTCTAAAAAATATTCAAAACTCTAAAAATATCAAAGGAGACACCATGAAACCAAATAAACTATAAAAATCTAAAAGATATAAAATCCTAAAAGTAATAAAATATAATAAAAGCCCAAAAAAAGTAAAAAACCCAAAAAATACTAAAATCCTCATAGAAAAAAATTAAGTCCCTATAGAAGCTTTAAAACCCCAAAAATCCATAAAACCCTAAAAAACCTAAAAAACCCTAAAAACACTAAATCCACTAAATATCCCTAAAACTCTAGAGAACAATAAAAAAATCCTAAAAATCCTTAACAAATATAAAAACCCCAAAAAACCTGAAAACACCTAAGAAAACATTAAAAACTAAAAACATTTTCAAAACCACTGAAAACCTAAAAACACTAAAAAACATTAAACAACCAAAAAATTATATAACCAGAAAAAACCAAAAAAACACCATAAAACCTTAACCCCCCCAAAATAAAACCCCAAAAAACAACTAAAAACTCAAAAATCCATAAACCCCTAAAAATCTAAAAAAACCCATAAAAACCCAATAGCCATAAATTTCAATGAAATCCTAAAAACCCTAAAAAACCTCTAAATCCATAAAACCATTAAAACTAAAAAAATCCTAAAAAATCCCCAATATCTATAAAAAAATAAAAAACCCTAAATACTCTAAAAATAGTAAGAGAACCTTAAAACCAAAAAACACTTAAAACTTCAAAAACCCAAAAAAACTTAAAACCCTAACCCCCAAAAATCCCCTAAAAACCATAAATACTTTAAAACTTCCAAAAACCTAAAAAACATAAAACCCACTAAAAACCAATAAAAACCATAAAAACTCTTTAAAGCCCAATAAACATTAAAAACTCTAAAAAACATAAAAACCCTAAAAAAACTCAAAAACCCTAAAAACTAAAAAAAATCATAATCCCCTAAAAACCCTTAAACCCCCCCAAACCCTAAAAACCAAAAAAATACAAAAAATCCATAAAAATAAAGAAAAATGAAAAAACCCTAAAAACACAAGAAACCAGTAAGAAAATCTTTAAAAAAAACATTTGAAACAAAAAAAAAATAAAGATGCTAAATTCCCTAAAAGACCATAAAAAACCCTAAAAACCGTAAAATTCATAAAAAACATAAAACCCTAAAACCCACCAAAAACCCTAAAAAACCTTTAAACCCCTAAAAATGTTAAAATCTCTAAAAAACATTAAAAAACCAATACAAAAACCTAAAACCCAAAAAAAAATAAACCCATAAAAACTAGAAAATCCTAAAGCCCATCAAATGCCCGAAAAAACATGAAAATCATACGAATCCTAAAAAACCCCTAAAATCGTTAAAAATAAAAAAAATAAAAACATAAAAAAACCTATGAAAATATTAAAACCCTAAAAACACATAACAAACCAAAAAACACTAAAACCCTAAAAAACATGAAAACCCATAAAAACATTAAATCCCTAAAATCATTAAAAACATTAAAATCCCATTGAAACCATAAAACATCAAAAAAACTAAATGCCTTTTCTACACTTAAAAGTATTAAAAACCAAAAAGATCTTTAAAAACCCAAACCCCCCCCAAAAAACCCTATAAACCTCAAAAAAACATTCAAACCCTACAAACACATTGAAACCACTAAAAACCCTAAAATAATAAAAACCCTATAAAATCCAAAAAATCCCTAAAAACATAAAAAAGCATAAAAATTATTAAAAATATTAAGAAAACTTTAAAAACATAAAAACACTTAAAAACACTAAAAACCTAAAAATACTAAAAACCCCAAAAAACCCAAAAAACAATAAAAATCCTAAAAATTTAAGAAAACCCTAAAAAACCTAAAATCTCTAAAATCATTAAAAATTGAAAACCCTAAAACACCAAAAACCCCTAAAAAACCCTAAAAACAGTAAAAACCATGAAAACCCATGAAAACCCCCTAAAATTAAAAAAACCATAAAATCCCACAAAACCCCTAAAATAACTAAAAACCTTGAAAACCGATTAAAACCCTAAAAATGTTAAAAACTCTGAAAACCAAAAAAACCGTAAAATCTCAAAAAACCCAAAAATACTAAAAAACCAAAAAACCCCTAAAACCCCCAAAATTACTAAAAACACTATGAACTATAAACATAAAAAGTCATCTAAAAACATGAAAAAATGTAAAAACCCCAGAAAACCGTGAAAAGTAGTAAGAAAATTTTTAAAACCTAAAAATGCATAAAAAATATCAAGATAATAAAAAACACCAAAAACCATAAAAATAGAAAAAACATAAAACCCCAAACACTAAAAAAACAATTAAAAACATAAAAACCCTAAAACACATAATAATCCTAAAAACCAATAAAAACTCTAAAAACCCTTTAAACCCCTAAAAATTTTATAAAACTCAAAAAACCCTAAAAGGCCATAAAAATTCCAAAAAACCCTAACAACCCAATAAAACCATAGAAATCTATAAAACTCCCCTAAAACCCTCAAAATACCTAAAAATTATAAAAAAATTTATAAATACAAAAATGCACTAAAAATTCCAAAAAACCTAATAAACCCTAAATACCTTGAAATTACTTAAGAGAACCATAGAAAAATAAAAACAATTAAAACGTATAAAAACATAAAAAATTCTATAAATCATAAATAACTTGAAACACACTAAAAAAACTAAAAACCCTCAAAAACCCTAAAAACCCTAAAACCACAAAAAATCCTAAAAAATAAATAAGTTTTTCTCAAAACTTAGAAAAGTGTAAAAACCATAAAAGAAATAATAAAACGATTAAAAAATAAAAAACGCTTAAAACCACTAAAAACAGTAAAAACCATGAAACCCCCAAAGTCGTAAAAACCATAAACCCCTAAAAACATTAAAAACCCTAAAACCCCATAAACATTAAATGTATATAAAAAAATAAATACCCAAAAAAACTCAAAGAACGGATAGAAAATCATAAAAATTATAAGACCAGAACACAATAAAAAACCAAAAAAACCGTAAAAACCATAATAATCACAAACATCACTAAAAATCCTTAAAAATCAATTAAAATGTAAAAAACCCTTAAAAACCAAAAAAAAATTCATAAAACTATAAAAACATACAAACATGAAAACAATTAAAACCAATAAAACTAAAAAATAGTAAAAACCCGAAAACCCCTTCAAATCCATAAAACCCCAAAAAACTAAAAAACCATAAACCCCTAAATAACCATAAAACCGTAAAAATCGTAAAAACCCTCTAAAAACACTAAACACCCTTTAAACAGAAAAATATCTAAAAACCTGAAATCCCCTTATAAACTCAAAAAAACCAAAAAACAAAAAAATACCATAAAAACCCTAAAAAGCCATAAAACCTAAAAAATAATTAATAAATGTAAAAACCCATAACATTCTTAAAAAATCCATAAAATATCCATAAAAAGGTAAAAAATAAAAAAATCCATTAAAACCCTCATGAAAACTATAAAACCCCAAAAATCACTTAAAATCACTAAAAACCATACAAAAATAAAAACCCTCATAACCATTAAAAACATAAAACCACTAAAACCTTAAAAAACCATAAAAACCGAAAGAAACCCCTTATAATCTATAAACCCCCAAAAAATAGAAATCTAGAAAACCCCTAAAATGTAAATAACCCTCAAACCCAAATGAAACCTAAAAAAAATAAAAATTCTTCAAACCCCTAAAAATCCAAAAAAATGCATGGAATCTTAAAAACCCATAAATATTCTTAAAAAACTAAAAAACTTTTAAACCCCTGAAGAACATAAAAAACCGTAAAATCTATAAAAACCCTAGGACCACTAAGAACCCTGAAAAATAATTTATACAAAAAAAAACTTAAAAAACCTTTAAAATCATAAAAAAACTAAAGATCCTCTAAAAACCACAATACGATAAAAATCATAAAACCCTAAATCCCCTCAAAATCTTTAAAAACCCATAAAAATTTCATAAAATCCAAAAAAATCCCTAAAACCATAAAAAACCCTAAAAACCTTTAACGACACTAATAATCCATAAAAACCCTAAATGAAATCCTATAACCTATAAAAAAGATAAAAATGATAAAACCCTAAAAACCCAAAAAATCTTTAAAACCCATAAAACTCTCAAAATCCCAAAAAACCCATACACCCATAACAATTCAAAAAAACCCTAAAAATCCCAAAAAACAATAATAACACTAAAAACCCTAAAAAGTCTATGAAAAAAATTAAAAACCTAAAAACACTAAAAACCCATTAAAACCTAAAAAATGATAAAAATCATAAAAGATCATAAAACCAATAAGACCCCTAAATCCCTAAAAACCCTTAAAAACAAATAAAAACCCTAAATACGCACTAAAAAATCTAGAAAACCTTTAAAATCATAAAATGTTAAAAATTTATAAAAAACCATAAAACACCTAATTACTCAAAAAAATACTAAAAATACAAAAAACCCATAAAACACTAAAAATCTTATGAAACCCCTAAAAACTCTAAAAATCCCAAGAAACCCTAAAAAATATTTTATAAATCCTAAAAACCCATTAAAAATACCTAAAAATAAATAACAAAAAAACTAAAATCCTTAATAAAACCATAAAAACTAAAAATAATTAAAACCCATAAAAACCTAGAAAATTCTAAAACCACCAAAACCCCTTGAAACACTAAAAACCCTAAAAACACATGAAAACCATTAAAAATACTAAAACCTCATACAAACCCAAAAAACCGACATAGATCTCTAAAAAACAAATTAAAACCAAAAAAATGTAAAATATCACTAAAAATATTTAATCCCTGAGAAAACATAAAAAACCAAAAAACAATAAACACCATAAAGATCCACAAAATCACAAGAACCCTAAAAAACTATAAAAATCCCAAAAAAATCCCTGAAATTATCATGAAACATAAAAACCCTTAAACTCTAAAAAACCCTATGAAACCCAAAAAAATCCTAAAAACACTTTAAACCCCCAAAAAACATAAAAAGCAATAAAACCCCTAATAAAACTAAAATACCTAAGAAACCCTAATACCCAAAATGTACATAAATACTCAAAACACTATAAAATCCTAAAAAATCAATAAAAATGAAAAGAAACACTAAAAACCATGAAACCCACTAAGAAAACCTTGAAAACATAAAAGAACATAAAACCCCTAAAATCCCAATAAATGATAAAACCCCTAAAGACCCTAAAAACCACAATAACCCTAAAAAGATAAGAAAACCACTAAAAACACTAAAACCCATTTAAATAGATAAATAGGTTAAAAACTCTATAAAATATTAAAACACCTAATAACTTATAAAAAAACTCTAAAACCCCCAAAAGTCATAAAACCTTTAAAACCCTGAAAACTCTAAAAACACTCAAAATCCCTAAAAACATAAGAAACTATAAAAATCCTAAAAAATCAATTAAAATACCTATAAACATTAAAAACCTCGAAAATAATTGAAAAATAAATGAAAATATTATCAAAATAAAAACCATAAAACAACCTATAAAACATAAAAAATGCTATAAACTAAAAAAACCCTAAAATAGACACTACAAATCCAAAAATCCCTTAAGACCATAAAACCCTAAATCCATAAAAACCCTAAAAACCCATAAAACCTACTAAAACTCTAAAAACCATAAACCCATAAACACTCAAAAAAATCCTAAAACTCCAAAAATATAAAATTCCTAAAAACCATATGAACCACTAAAACCCCTCTAAATCCCTAAACACCAAAAAAACCCATAAAAATATTTAAAAAAGCACTAAACCCCTGGAAAATTTAAAAAACGCTAAAAAATTGGAAAACCCCTAAGAAAACATTAGAAAATTAAGAAAACTTAAACACATAAATAACCTAAAAATGTTAAAAATCATAAAAATCATAAAATCAATAAAAACCCTAAAAATCATAAAACCTTAAAACCATAAAACCCAAAGATCCCCAAAAAAACATAATAAAACTCTAAAAACCCTTTAAACCTCTGAAAACATTAAAAAGGGTTAAAACCAACAAAAATCCTAAAAACTCAAAAAAAACCCTAAGAACCCAAAAAAAACCCTTAGAACACTAAACACCCAAAAAATCAAAGAACCCAAAAAATTCCTTAAAAACCCATAAAACCCAAAAAAAATCTAAAAAATTTGTAAAATTCAATAAAATGTAAAAACCTAGAAAAAAACCTAAGAAAAACATAAAACCCAAAAAAACACAAAAAACCCCTAAAACATGTAAAAACTAAATACCCTAAAACCCCTAAAAACCATACAACACCTAAAAACCCACTAAAACACTAAAAACCCATAAACACCAAAAAATACTAAAAAATATAAAAAACATAAAAACCAAAAAACAACAACAAACACCCTACAACCCCCTAAACACCAAAAATACCGAAAATCCCAAAATTCTATAAAAATAATAAAAATACCATAAAAATACCCACAAATCTCTAAAATGTGAAAAACATTAAAACCCTAAGAAAACCAAAATAACCTAAAAATTTTTATAACACCTAAAAATCTAAAAATACCAAAACCCCAAAAAACCAAAAACCCAAAAAACCCTAAAAGCTAGAAAACCTCATAAATCCCTAAAACCACATAGAACCCCTGAAACCCACTAAAACATAAATTACCATATAATCCCATAAAAACAATAAAAAAATCTAAAAACCTTAAAACCCCCAAAAAATTCAAATAAAGTCCAATAAAGTCAAAAACCCATAAAATTAGGAAAACCATTAAAACCCTCAAAATACCTATAACCCAAAAAATCCCAAAAAATCCCTAAAAACGTAAGAAACTGAAAAAAATAAGAAAAAACATAATAAAACATTAAAATCCTAAAAAAATTGGAAACACCAAAAAATATAAAATGTCTAGAAACCCTAAAACCCCTAAAAAATATAAAAAACACAAAAAAAACCATAACAAAACACTAACACCACTAAAAACCACTAAAAACTCTAAAAACTATTTAAAAAAATAAAGATGTTGAAAAAGATAAAAAAACCATAAGACCCAAAAAAACTCAAGAAAACCCAAAAAATCAAAAATCCCATTAGAATTTTGAAAACCCAAAAGAACGGTCAAATCCCTAAAATTCCTCAAAGACATAAAAACCAATAAAAATCCTAAAAAAGATCTAAAAATACTAAAATACTATAATAACCCCTAAAACCCTGAAAAACTCCTAAGAAAACATTAAAAACCAAAAACCATAAGACCCCTAGAAACCTAAAAATGCAAAAACCCAAAATAACCCTAAAAACACTAAAAAACCTAAATACCTTAAAAAACCCTAATACCCACTAAAACTATAAAACTAATTTAAACCACTAAAAACATTAGAAAACTCTAAAAATTATAAAACCCTAAAAAGTTGAAAAATCCCAAAAAACCAAAAATACCACCAAACCATAAAATCCTAGAAAAGCCTAAATACACTCAAAATACCTAAAAGAACATAAAAATCCTAAAAAAATCCCTAAAAATCCCTATAAACATAAAATACCCTAAAAACCTTTAAAACTTGTAATAAAACCATAAAAACCATAAAATCACTTAAAAACAATAAAAAACCTGAAGACACCAAAAACCCTAAAAACCCTAAAAACCCCCCAAACCCCAAAAATCATTTAAAACCCTAAAAACCCATAAACCCCTACAAAAATCTAAAATATGTAAAACCCCATTAATCCTCGCTAAAAAATATATAGAAACCCATCAGACCACAAAAAATGGTAAAAAATCTAAAAATCCTTAAAAACCCTAAAAACTCAAAAAACCCTAAAAACCCCAAAAACCCCAAAAACCCTAAAAACCCACGAAAACCCTCAAAATTATGGAAATCCCTAAAAACAAGAAAATCCTTAAAAATACCAAAAATAATTAAAATGTGAAAACCCCTTAATTCCCACAAATACCTAATAAAACCTTAAAATCTATAGAAATAATTTAAATAAAAAAAAGATAAAAATGATAAAAAAAATATAATAAACCCCCCTAAAACACCTAAAACCCATAAAAATAATAAAAACCAAAAAAACACTAAAAACCCTACAAACCCATAGAAACTTGAAAACCATTGAAAACATTAAAATCCCAAAAAAACCATAAAACCCAAAAGAACCATAGAAAATATAAAAACTCTAAAAACACTAATACTCATTAAAATTCCGAAAAATCCTTATAAACCATAAAAATACATAAAAACCCCACATACTCAAAAAACATAATGAAACCCTAAAACACTTAAACACCCTAAGAAAACCTTTAAACCCTAAAAACACGTATTACCCCTAAAAACCTAAAAATTCTTAACACCTTTGAAACCATATTCCCATAAAACTCCAAAACCACTAAAAATACCTAAAACCCCTAAAACCATAATAATCCAAAAAATACCTAAAAACACTAAAAAACTTAAAAAAATTCTAAAAATTCTAAAATCCCCAAACAAAACATTAAAATTATAAAAACAATTTAATATCCTAAAAAATACTAAAACCCCTAAAAGATCCTAAGAAGATGGAGGTTGTGTCTCCAGGATCTCTCTTGTTGCATTTCCCAGTTCAGCCTCCTACTGGATCTCTGGTGATCCTCGGTGGCGCCGTTTATGGATTCTCGGTGGCTCGATAGTGGTCTCGGCAGTTCTCCTGGAATTATGACAGTTGCAGCGATTCCCGGCGGAGATGTGGCACGACGATCTGGTGGCTTAGAGGGACCATGTCAACGAAGATGCGAACCTCCAAGAGGGTTCCAGATCTATCCTCTCGGTGGCTTCCCTGGATCCATGATGATGACAGGTAGGTGCGATGGGAGTCCCGACGGCTTAGAGGCGCTTTGTTCTGGTTCTATTGGGCTTCAGTGATGCGGTTCTTTCCAGATCCATATTTAGAAGTGACCTGGTGGGTTTTATGGTTCTGTGCTGTTTTAAAGAAGATGTGGTGGGTGCTTCATCAGCTTGGGGGTGCCGCTCAAGACCCCTTTGTGTGGGGTTTAAAATCCGTTTTTCATCGTCTTGTAGAGATCTATCAGGTTCGTGTTTTCGGACCCTGGGCCTTATCTTGCGCTGTTGTCATAGTTCTGCTTATGTTCCGTTGACATCTAGAATATTTGATGGTTTGGGATCCTTGTGGTGTCAAGGTTGACTTGGTATTGGAGGGATTGGTCAGGTTTTTATGCTTATGTTGTTTTATAGATCTGTCACGAGGCGCTAGGTGGTGCTTCGTCTTACGGTGCGACTTCTGGGTCGCTTGCGGGGCGATCTGGACCGGGGTATAAAAAAGGAGGTTTGGGTGTTGTGGAATTTTGAAAGGCTTGAGGGTTCGTGGTCTTAGTTTTCTTCTTGTTCTGCTGGGTGTGGATTTCTCTTCGCTGAATATCTTGGAGGTGCTGGGAGGTGGAAATAGAGCCGCTGGCTGCTGGTAATTTCTTGGTTTGAAACTGCTGAATGAGGTGCTGGTTGCTGGAAGGGGGTGTGTAGGATGCCAACTGATTCTACATCAGGATGTGTTAAAGATGATGTCTATGAGTTTGGTTGTTTCTTTATGAGCTGCAAGTTGATAGAAGCTGGTCGGAATGGAGGTGGTGATGCTTTTTTTGCTGATGCTGGTGTTTTGGTGTTGTCGTTCGTTGGAGTTTGCTGTTTGTTTCTTGATGCTGGTGGTCTTGTCTTACTGGAAGTGGATCCTCATGCGGTGGACATACAGGTTGCTGGAAATGGTGTGAATGGAGTTGATGGTCGTTGTTTGCTGGGAGGTGATGATGGCCGCATTTGGTTGCGGTGCTCGTGTTGTGGTTTCATGCTGCTGGTTGTGATTGGTTGCGATGTCGGTTTTGGTGTTGTTGGTTGCTGGGGCTGGTTGGTTTGGACATATTGATGCTGCTGTGTTGCTGTGAAGATTGGATGTGGTGCTGCTGGATGCTGGAATGTGCTGGATGATGGAAATTGTGATGCTGAATGCTGGTTGTTGCTGAGCTGGGAGTTACTGAAGCTTTGGTTTATAATCGTGATGCTGTTGGGTTTTGAATGTTGTTTGAGTTCGAATGCTGGTCGTTGGTTAGCTGTGAGCTGCAGGATGCTGGTTGATGCTGGATGATGGTGGTGGATGCTTGGCTTTGTGTGTTTTTTCTTTTTTCGCTTTTGTTTTTCTTTTTTGGGGACTTTTGGGTGTGGGTCGTAAGGGTTTTTTTGGGTGTGGGTCGTTTGACCCCTCCCCTCCCTTGTCTGTTGTGTCCCTTTTTTCTTTCTATTAAATTTGTGGGGTAGGGAATAGCCCTACCCCCACATATTCCTTGCCTCAAAAAAACATAAAACCCCTATGAAATCTCAAAAATGAAAAATCCCTTTAAAGACTCTAAAACCCTAAAACCCATAAAAATCATAAAACCCCTAAAAATCTCTAAAAACAATAAAAATCACTAAAAACAAATATATCCCTTTAAACACCTGAAAACCTTAAAAAATATAAAAAATTACTAAACCCAAAATAAACAAAAAAACAATACACCAAAAAAACCAAAAAAACACCATAAAACCCCCAAAAACAATAAAAATAGCTAAAAACCCTAACCGCCATATAAATCATAAAAAAATCCCTAAAAGTACATAAAAAGGAAAAACCCCAAAAACACTAGAAAACCACTAAGAAAACTAGAAAAACCTTGAAATGAGTGATACCCAAAAAACATAAAAAAACTCTACGAACCCTAAAAACCCTCAAAGACCCTAAAATACCTAAAACCTTTCTATGTAATATATCCAATAAATTACATAAAAATACTAATGACCATAAATACCTAAAGAACCACTAGATATATAAAAATCCTTTAAACCCCTAGAAATGATAAAAATATATATAAAAACACGTAACCCCAAAAAACTCAAAACAACCCCTTCAAATCCAAGAGTCCCAAAAAACCTCATAAACCCCATAAAACCCTCAAAGTTCCTAAAACCATAAAATTCAAAAAAATCTAAAAAAAATAAATAAAAATATCAAAAAGTTCAGAGAACCCTAAAAACTTGAAAATCCCTATGATGAAATTAAAAACCTAATAACCCTTAAATCCCATAAACACCCAAAAAATTTATAACCCAAAAAAACCACAAAATACCCTAAAACACTAAAAATATTAAATACCCCTTAAACCTTAAAACATATTAAAAACCCTATAAATAAATAAAATATGTGAAAAGAACATAAACCCCTAAACAAGTTAAAAAATCTCTAAAACCCTTAAAACCTCTAGAAAACTAAAAAACCACAAAAAACCCAAAAAAACTATAAAAACCATAAAAACCCAAAAAACCCTTTTAAATCGGTAATAACTATAAATATACGTAAAAATCCTAAAAATACTTAAAAGTTTATAAAAAATAAAAACCCTAAAAACCATGTAAAATCTTTAGAGAACCATAAGATCCAAAAAAACGTAAAACCCCTAGAAAACATAAAAAATTCTTAAAACCCTAAAAATAAAAGAACCCCTAAAAACTCCAAAACCCCTAAAATCCCATAAAAACTATAAAACCCAACTAAAATCCTTAAAACCCTTTAAACCCTTACAGACAATAAGAAACTCAGAAAAACCCTAAAACCCCAAAAAACCCTAAAAATTATATAAAAACTAACAATCCCAAAAATAAACAAAAACCACATAAAAATCCTCCAAAAACACTGAAAACTACAAAAACAGTTAAACCCTAAAAACATTAAAAAAACTAAAAATCTTAAAAACCGCAAAAATAGAAAAAACACTAAAATCCCAAAACAAAGATAATACCCAAAAAACACTCAAAATACATTAAAACCCAAAAATAAAATAAAAAAAAATCCTATAAAAATACATAAAACATAAAAGACCCTAAAACCTATAAAAACATTAGTAAGATGTTGAAAACCTAAAAAACATAAAACCTCTAAAACCCTAAAAAAGGATAAAAACCTAAAAAACCTTTAAAACCCATAAATACCCAAAACCCATATAAACCCTTAAAATTATAGAAACCCTAAATCCCCAAAAAAACCCTAAGAAATTTTTTTACCACAAAAAATAAAAAAGTAAAAAAATCCTTTAAACCCCTAAAAAGGATTAAAAACCACAAATTCAACAAACTATAAAACACCTAAAACCCAAAAAACCTAAAAAATGTTCAAAAATTCTAAAAATCCATAAAATACTTAAAACACCCTAAAACCCCTAAAAACCCAAATAAAACCCTAAAAACCTAAAAATAATAAAAACCCTAAAATCATTAAATGATATAAAATTGAAAACCCCCAAAAACCATAAAACTCTTTAAAACAAAAAAACCCCTCAAAATCTATAAAAACCTAAAAACCCATAAAAATCAAAAATAAATCCATAAAAATACCTTAAACCACAAAAAAACCAGAAAACCATAAAAATGTTAAAAAAACTATAAAAACATAAACAAACATAAACCCCTAAAAAATTAACAAATGATAAAAACTCAAAAATACCATAAAACCCATAAAAACAATAAAACTACCAAAAACTATAAAATTCCCTAAAATCTTAAAAACCCAAAAAACCCTTTAAATAAGAAAAAAACTAATAAAAACTATAAAAATTGATTCAACATCTATAAACATTAAAAAATAATTAACAAACTTAAAACCCCCAAAAAGATCCAAAAAACCATAGAAAACCAAAAAACCATTAAAAACCGAAAAATCTTCATAATCCAAAAAAAATCTAAAAAACAATAAAAATCATAAAAAATCCCTAAAAACAAAAAAAATGTAAAAACACCTAAAAACATTAAAAACCCCTAACAAAACCATAAAACTATGAAAACACTTAAAACCCCTAAAAACCCTAAAAATGCTTAAATCCCCTTAAAAACATAAAAGGGATAAAAATCATAGACACCCCAAAACCTCAAAAACACTAAAAACCATAAAACCCCTAAAACCATAAAAACCCATAAAACACCTAAAAACCTAATTAAACTCTAACAACCCGAAAACCCCATAAAAATGTTAAAAACACTAAAAACCCTTTAAAACCCAAAAAAATAAAAAAACCAAAAATAGATTAAAAAAACTATAAGAAACAAAAAATACATAAAACCCCTAAAACCCCTAATAATCTAAAAAATCCTAAAAATCCATAAACATCCTAACAAAAACCTAAAAATCCATAAAATCAAAAAAAACCCTAAAAACCCATAAAACCCATAAGAAAAACATAGAAACCTAAACAAATTAATAACCCTAGAATAAAAAAACCATAAAACCATAAAAACAATAGAGCCTTCAAAATTAATAAAAATACTAAAAACCTTACAAATCCACAAAATTACCTAAAAATAATTAAAAACATAAGAACCCCAAAATCCATGAAAAAACTTGAGAAACAGATAAAAAATAAAAATATGTAGTACCCCTAAAAACATAAAAAATGATAAAAATCATAAAATACCCTAAACCCCCTGAAAACCCCTAAAAAATAAATACCCTTAAAAATATATAAAAACCATAAATACCATAAATACCCTAAAACCCACCATAAAATCTAAAAACCATTTAAGAACATAAAAACATTCAGACACTCTAAAAAATCATGAAAACCCTAAAATATTAAAATATTTATAAAACCCCAAAAAACCATAAAAAGATACTCCCCTCAAAATCCATAAAAACTATAAAAACCCATAAAAATTGTAAAAAAGGATGTAAAAATTACTAAAATAAAAAAACTAGAAAATCCCCAAGAACACCTTAAAGACCAAAAAATAATTTAATCCCCTAAAAACCCCCAAAACACTAAAACCATTAAAAAACCTACAAATCATAAAAATCCTAAAAATAGTCAAAAATCATAAAAACAAATAACTACTATAAAACCACTAAAAACAATAAAAACCATTTAAACCCATAAAAATGTTTAAAAAAACTAAAAACGTTAGAAACATTATAAAACTAAAAAACTATAAAACCCCATAATTACCATAAAATAAATAAATACCATAAAATCCCAAAGACACTAAAAACCCCAAAAAAGCCTTAAAAATCACTAAAAATCCTTTAAAAAAACCTAAAATCCCTCAAAACTCCTTAGAAAAACTTAAAAAACAAAAAAACACATTAAAACCCTAAAAACATAAAAAAATTATAAAAACCATAAAACCCTATGCCCCCTAAAACCCATAAAAACCCATAAAAACCATAAAAACTATAGAAAAACCTTTAAAACGCATAAAATGACTTAAAACCCTAAAAGTTATAAAAACCATAAAACCACTAAAATCCATAAAAACCCTAAAAACCCCATAAAAACACTAAATGTAGTAAAATCTCTAAAAACCCATTATCCTCCTAAAAATTGTTAAAAACCTCCAAAAAGACATAAGTATCCTAAAAATCAAAAAAACTATAAACACCCAAAAAACAAAAAAGAACCCTAAAAATATGTTAAAACCCTAAGAACCCTAATAACCCTAAATAGCCTTTAAAATCCCTAAAAATATAAAAACCCTAAAACCCTTGGAAAATTATAAGAAAACCATAAAAAACACTTAAAACCCCTAAAATGAAAAAAAATTCAAAAACCATGAAAACCTATAAATCCTAAAAACCATATACCCTTCAAACCATAAAAACATATAAAAACACTAAAAACAGACCAAACCACTAAAACACTTAAAAACCCTAAAAAGTAAAAAAAATACATTAAAAATAATAAAAAAATAAATCACCCAAAAAACCCAAAAAAACATAAAACCCTTAAAACCATAAAATCCTCAAATCACGAAAAAACAAAAAACCCATAGAAATTATAAAAAATTCATAAAAATCCCCAAAAATTAAAAAAACCCTCAAAACCATGAAAACCCCTAATAAGACCATAAAATCTTAAAACCCTATAAACCACTAAAAACCTAAAAAACTATAAAAACCATAAAACCCTAAAAAAACCAAACCCCTAAAATTCATAAAACTCATGAAAACATTAAAAACCATAAAACACATAAAAAACCTAAAAGAACTAAAAAATATAAAAAAAATTTAACCCCTAAAAACAATAAAAACTATAAAAGCCATAAAACTCTTCAAAGCTCAAAAGAACCCTAAAAACTAAAAAACAAAAAACCTTAAAAACCCCAAAATCCATAAAAACTCTAAACACCATATAAACCTAAAAAATACTAAGAAACCCTAAAACCCAAAAAAGCATATGATTCCTAAAAATCCATAAAAAATCCCTAAAATCCTAAAAAAATAAGAATTATACACAAATCCATAAGAAAAAATTAGAGACCTAAAAAAACATACAACCTCTAAAACCCTAAAAATTCTAGAAACCCAAAAATACCCTAACAAACCCTTAAATATCTAAAACTCCCAAAAAACCATAAAACCAATAAAAATCCAAAAAAGTTATAAAAATATGTAAAAATTTAGAAAACCCTAAAATTCATAAAAACTCTAAGAAAACCTTAAAAACCAAAAAAAAACTTAAAACCCATATAAGCATAAAAATTATAAATCCCCTAAAAACCCATAAACACTAAAAACCTAAAAACCCCTAAAAACCTAAAAATCCACAAATCCCATAAAATCAATAAAAAGAACTAAAACTATAAAAACCATTTAAACCTCTAAAAGAATTTTAAAACTCTAAAAAACATAAAAACCCTAAAATATCAAAAACCCCAAAAAACAAAAAAAAATCCCATTAAAACCCTAAAAACCGTAAAACCCCCTAAAAATTAAAAATCCATAAATAGGATAAACACCAAAAAATCATAAAACATCCTAAAAAATCCACGAGAACATAAAAAACCCAAAAAACCTAAGAACCAATTAAAACCTTAAAAAACACCTAAAACCACTTAAAACAAAAAAAATACTAAAACCCCTAAAATAAAATAAACCCCTAAAAATAATAAAAACCAATAAAAACCTTTTAAAACCAAAAATTTCCATAAAAAGACAATAATACCACTAAGAAATCTAAAAACCCTTCAAACCCTTAAAACATTTAAAAAGACTGAAAACCCATAACCCCCCCCCCCCAAAAAAAAACTCAAAAAACCGAAAAAAATAAAAAACCCAAAAAACAAAAAACCCCCTAAAAATACCTAAAATAAAAAAAACCCATAAAAAATTAAAAACACTAAAAATCCATAAAACATAAAAAACGTAAAATCATTGAAAACCCTATGAGAATATTTAAAAAATATAAACACTTTAAACCCCTAAAAACCTCAAAAAAACTAAAACCCCCAAAACCCCAACAACCCCTAAAAAATAATAATGAAAAAAACCTATAAAATCATTAAAAATTATAAAAACCCATAAAATATTAAAAGACATATAAAACAGAGAGGGTGTTGAGGAGCGGGTTAGTCCGTGTCTATTTTCTATCATTTCCAGGGTCCTTGTCTCGAAGGGGGAGAACATATGGAAATTTTCTAATCTTGTGAGTCGTATCTCTGAGGTTTGGGGGTTCAATGACTAGAAGATGACTGCAATGTGGTGTGAATTCTACTATGTGGTGTTCCCCATAGATGAACTGAAAATGAAATCATGGAGTTTTGGCTCAATTTCCCTTAATCCAGGGCTCCTATGAATACATGAATCGGACCGAAACCTTGATCCATCAAATGTGAAAAATACCTTTACACAAGTGTGGTTTCGCATATGAAAATTGAATTGGATTTATGGGCATCCTAGGATTTTATGGGATATTGCCTCTGTGGTTAGATTATCTATTCATATTGACAAAGAGACTGATAATCCATGGTACGAGCACTATGCAAGGATGCTTGTTGAGATTGAATTGGCGAGTAATCTTGATGAAGAGGTGGTCCTCACCACAATTGATGATACCTTGAATCTGGAAAAAAAGTATGAGAGGAGGCCCAAGTTTTTCTCCAATTATAGCTTTATCGGCCACTCGTTTGCTGAGTGTCGAAGATCCAGAATCTGTGGCTTTTGTAATCAGTGAGGGCATGAGGACTCTGACTGTCAGAAGAAGTGGGTGAAGGGCAATGTGATGATCTCTGAAGCAATGAAGCAACCTCCTGGAATGCCATGTAACACGGAACCAGGGCATCACTTAGTTGTGGGAAACAATGAGGTGGCCAAATTTCCAGTTGGGATGTCCCATGGAGGTGTTACGGATGCAAAGGTAGTGAGGGATGATAGGGTGTATACCTCCAAGGATGTCACTGCCCATCCATGGCCTGGACCTACTATCCTCATATATGATCAACTCAGGCCCATGTTCTATCAAATCAGCTCATGGTTGATAAGGAGTTACACATCTGTTCAGATCCCAACAAGGATGTGGAGAGTGGGGTTGTTCCCGCTAGTGGTGGTTCTGCTCAGACACAGCCACCACAGATGTGATTGGACAGCCTTGATAATCCACTAGCCTCTACAATGATTTCACCTAGCCCAAAATGCTTTGCAACACATGGGAATCAAGTGTTCCTATGGGGACTATGGCAGTGCCACATGCATCTAAGGATGTGGAGGGTGCATCTAGTGGGAAACAGTCCAGCTCTAGGCCGGGTGATAATTCTGTTCAGGTGAAGCACGTTCCAGGATAAGTGGAGTTATTATTTGGCCACATTAGTGATATTGTCATCCCTAGTAATGTTGAATCACCCTATCATTCTCTCCCTCTAATGCTGGTGGATGGGAGTCCTGTGGATGCAGCTACACTGGATCAGGAGGATGGAATAATGCAGGATGGTAGGGTGTGCACTGATATTGTTGGGGTATTGGAGCATTTTGATGGTGCTCTGTAGGATATGAGTGGTGTGTTTACTCCAGTAGTATCATGTAAGGTTTCAAGAAGTATTTCTGATGGTGTCGAGCCTCTTGAAGGGCATTGTGCCACCAACAGGTTCACCCCACTCTCTGGTAGCTTCCGGGATGATGATGGGGGTAATGAGAAAGGTCAGAAGAGGGGGCCCATGGGACTTCTAACAGTGGCACTCTTGATGAGGAACAGATGGTTGGAATGTGTCCAAACCCATGAAGAAGCCTATTGGTATGCCTCTTAAGAATAAGTGTAGGAAAGGAAAAGGGAAAGTCATCGATCCCCCAACCAAGAAGAAGCAACCTCCTCCTGGGGGTGGGAAAACCTCTTCTTAATGAAGATAATTTTCTAGAAATGTAGAGGGTTGGAAATTTTACTAATGACCCATGCCATTAAGCATTTAATTTTATCCACAAACCAATGCTTCTTGGGATTTCAGAACCTATGAATAGCTATGATAGCTGGAAGGGACTTAATTGGAAGAAGTTTGGATATTCTCTTGTTTCTCATAATAACATTGAGAGTGGTATGGAGACTCTTTGGGTTCTCAAGCATGATAATATTCAATTTTTCTCCTTTGAGAGAAGAACTCAAGTCATCTCACTATGGATCTAGAATTATGACTCCATACATACAATTTATTTTTTATGTGCCTCATGTGTTTACACTAGGAGAAGGAAACTATGGAGTGATATGATGAGCATCAGTGAGCACACTCATTACAACTGTGTTGCAGTTAGTGATTTTAATATGATTCTGAAGCCAAATGAAAGGATTGGATCGTCTTTCTCACGCATCGCTGTAGATGAATTCTCTTGTTGTATTGACCAGTGCAATCTAGTGGAACTCCATATTGTGGGTGATCGCTTCACATGGGGAAGGTACACCATCAATGGGAGGGAAGAAAGTAAATTAGATACATGTTTCTTCCAAATCAATGACTGTAGTAATTCAAGTGTGATATCTTCAACTACTCTCCCTAAGTTCAATTTGGATTATAACACCTTTATGATTGAAATCAATGATAATAACCACAGGTCCTCTCCTTTGCCTTTAAAGTTCAACAATTATTGGTTCACCATTCCTGGATGCAGGGTAGTGGTTGTTTATGGGTGGAGTTGCACTTTTTATGGCAGCCCACACTTTGTTGTGGCGACAATGCTCAAATGAATAAAGATTATTCAGTAATAAGTTCTTCATGTTCTATTGGGATATTTTACATGTGGAGGTCACTAATGCTATCAGAGAATTATTTATCTCCTACTCTATCCCTCATGGAATGAATTCCAAATTCCTTGATCTACTGCCAAAGAAAGAGAATGCCATGGATATTGGGGACTTTCATCCGGTGGCGATTGGCAAAACTATTCCTAAGATAATAAGTAAAATTATGGAAATCAGACTGGGGAAGAATATTGGTGGGATAATCACCCCAAATCAATTTGGGTTTGTCGCAGGACGTAATATTCAGAGCTACCTATATTCTGCATCTGAGGGTATCAACATCATGAGGAAAGACTCTATGTATTGAAGCTTTTCTATAAAACTGTACATCTCAAAGGCATTTGATATGATCAAATGGAGCTTCATATTTACTATTCTTATCAGGTATGGATTCTCCACCTCTTTTATAAATTTGATACATACTATCTTGTCCAGTTCCAGGATCTTTGTTCTTGTTAATGGATCCCCTATGGTATTCTTTCATTTCTCTCACGACGTCAGGCAAGGTGACCCGATATCTGGACTCCTCTTTGCTCTGGTTGAGGATTACCTTAGCAGATGCATAATTGATCTTGTTCAAGTTGGTTTTTATACTCTGATAAAAACTGGGAAAGAACTTTTTGTGCCAACTCATCTTCTATATGTGGATGACATTCTCATTTTTGGGAAGGCTGATAGGCCTACCCTATCATCAATTAAATCACTTCTACAACATTATGAAGAGGTTTCGGGGAAATCGATTACATGGAAGAAGTCCTCTATTATTTTTGGCAATGTGATTCTAACCTCCAAGCAACGCAGAATAGTCCGAACTCTTTGTGTCATGAGGGGTTACCTCCCTTTCATGTACCTGGGGGTTCCCTTGTTCTGGGGGAAGGTGAAAAGTGGAAACCTCGAGGGAATTTCGCTCAAAATCACTCATCAAATTGCGAGCTAGAAAGGAAAATTATTATCTCAGGCAGACAAAATTTTCCTGATCAACTCTATTATTACATCCATGTTTGTGCATGAGTTCTCCATTTATAGATGGCCGATAAGTCTCATCAAGATCTTGTAAGAAAAAAATCAGAAACATCAAATGGACGGGCTGCATGAATGACAAGAATCTTGTATCTGTGGCATGAAAAGAATGCACAAATCCCATTGAAATGGGTGGGTTGGGCATCAAGGACCTCAGGAAATTAAATGATGCCTTAATTTGTAAATTTACATGGAATCTTTTCAACCTGCAAGACAAGAGTCTTGACTTATTGAGGGAAAGGTTCACTTCCAAACTATTTGAGGAATTCCTTAGCTTCATTCCATCTTCAGTCTGGACCACAATCAGGTCCTCCTATAGAATCATTATTTCTAACTCTAAATGGGCGGTCTCAAGGCATTTTGGCTTTGAATTTTTGGAAGACCACCTGGCTTGATCGGCCCATCCGTGAATCTGTCCGGCCCCCTCGTAATTTTAAGCATTGGTCCATCTCTGATCTCAACAATAACATGAGTGACATTCAATTTATCCTGCCACAAAATATTATCGCACAAATACAATGTTACAACTTTATGTATATGGACTGTCTTATTAGGAAGCCCAATATGGTTGGGCTATTGAGCGTAAAGGAGTTTTACTAGTTTTAATATGAGTAGGGAATTCAACACCTTGCTTGGCTTTCTGAATTTCGGAGGCCCTTCATTCCCCTTTCCATCCACCTTCTATTATGGAAAATTTGGAGAAATGGATTGGCAGTTCAAGAGCAGTTGAAAAGAGCTCGGTGGTGCTTGGCCTCTACTTTCCTGATCTGTCTTCAGGATGAGGAAAATCTACAGCATAGTTTTCTTAATTATCGTTTGGCTGCTGGTCTTTGGGAGTATTTGCAGGGCATTTTCCAGCTGAAAATCTACACGGACAGCACGATGTCTACTCTTTTCAGTAGAGTTTTCAGTGTACAATGCAGTCAACAGGTTTCCAACCTGATTCTTGCTGCTGCTACGGCCCTTGCCGCTTTTGTGTGGGCAGCCCAGAATAAAGTGGTTTTTGATAATTCTCCATGATGCCTACACACTAGTGTGGTGGCGATCCACAAAGTTGTCATCATGGCATCTAATATCTAAGATGGTGCGATGAATAATGATGTTAATGATGTTATTGTGTTGAGAACTCTAGGTTTTTCTAGAAGATGCAGGAAACAAAGGGACTTTAAATTCATTCGGTGGATTCCACCAATCCCAGAATGGATAAAAGTCAATGTGGATGGTGCTGCTCTGGGTGCGCCTAGTCTCTTCGGTTGTGGTGGTATTTTCTTGATGTTCAGAGGCTTTGTTAAAGGATACTTTTATCACTTCATTGGGAATGAGTGTGCATATAAAACGAGGCTTTGGTCCATGATTAAGGTTGTTCAGTTTGTAGTTCACTTTAGGTGGAAGCAGCTATGGATTGAATCTGACTCAATGTTGGCGGTGGAATCCCTCAAAAGAAAAACAAGGAATATCCCTTGGAGGATCCTCCCATAATGGGTTGAGTGTCTGAGGACTTCTCTGGGTATGAACATTATGGTCACACATGCATACAGAGAAGCGAACAAGTTAGTGGACATGCTCCCCAAGAAAGCAATTGGGGATGGATGTTCCATGTGGTCATTTGTAGCACCGGATTTTTGTACTCCCCTTGTGGACTTGGACATGAAGGGTGACTTGCATACTCGGTTGTGCACACCCACCCTGTAAATACTTGTACTTACTTTTTTGTTAATAAATTTTTTGGGCCTGGGACACGCCTGGCCCCGAACCTTCTTTGCCTAAAACACCATAAAAACACTGAAAACCATAAATACCATTAAAACATTAAAAAACCAAAAAACACCTAAAACCCAATATAAACCCTAAAAACCATTTAAACCTATATAAATGTTAAAATTTCTGAAGAACATGAAGACCCATAAAATTCTCAAAAAAACCACTAAAACCCAAAAACCATAAAACCCAAAAAAACCCTCAAAATCCATAAAAACACAAAAATGAATAAAAATCCTAAAAAAGACCAATAAATCAAAAAAATGTACCAAATACATAAATCTAGAAAAACCCAAAGAACACCTTAATAAATAAGAAAAAATAAATGCCCTAAAACCCTAAAAAACATAAACATAAATTAATCCTAACAAACCTAAAAATACCTCAAAACCTAAATATCCATCAAAATCCTAAAAATCCATAAATTCCATAATAACATATAAACCCTTACAAAAGAAAAAAAACCATAAGAATACATTAAAAACCAAAAAACACTTAAAATTTTTAGAAACCTAAAAAATGATAAAAAATCATAAAAGAACTTTAAAACCCTAAAAACCCTAATTACCATAAATACTCCAAAAACTCATAGAAACCTAAAACCATAAAAACAAAAAATGCACCGAAAACTCCAAAAACTATTTAATCCACAAAAAACATTCAAAATCTCTAAAAACCCCAAAACACTTAAAAACTCTAATGACCAAAAAATTCAAATACTCATAAAAACCCTAAAAACCATAAAAACTCTATTTGTCCTAAAAAACCCAAAAAAACTATAAAATTTCTAAAAAGGCCTTAAAAATCCCTAATAACTATTAAAATCCCTAAAAACATTGAAAAATAATAACAAAACCATAAAAACATAATAACACTTAGTACCCTTAAAAATATAAAAGCACTAAAACCCCTAAAAATCCCTAAAATTACATAAAACCCGAAAACCCAAAAAAACCATAAACCCATGAAAACATTAAAAACATTAAAACACATAAAAATTAAAAAAAACTATAAAATACCATTAAATCCCAATAACCATTAGAAAAATCTAAAAAACAATAAAACCCATAAACAACTCAAAAACCCCTAAAACCAAAAAAAACCCAATAACCCCCAGAAACCCCTAAATACCCATAAAATCCCTAAATACCCTAAAAACTCATGAAATACTAAAAATATGTAAAAATCCCAAAAAAGTAAAAAAACTTAATAATCCTGAAAAAACCTAAGAAAACCTTAACACCCCGAAAACACTTAAAACCAACCAAAAATATAAAAAATTTAAAAACTACACGAAATAATAATAACCAAACCTATCCCCCATCCCCATAAAAAAAATTAAATCTCCAAAAAACCATTTAAAACACTTAAAAACAAAAAAAACACTAAAAACCCTTTTAAACCCAAAAATGTAAGAAACTAGATGAAACCATAAAAACCAAAGAAAAAACATAAATAAAACCCTAAAATCCAAAAAAAAACATAAAAACCCTAAAATACATAAAACCCAAAACCCCACAAAATATTTAAAAACCATAAAAACCCCCCAAATAACCTAAAAATACAGAAATGTTTTAAAACCCTAATGTAATTTCCATGTTCTAGAAGCCTCCTAGAGGCGCCCCATACCCGGTTGGTCACATGGCCTCAAGCACATTTCCCCAAACGCCATAGGCTGCCAACTATCAGTGAGGTCCTTGGGTGTGATAGTGGGGAAACTATGCCCTCATTGGACAAGCACACAGTGAAAGTAAACAAATACATACAAGAGTGGAAGCAGTGATAATATCATACAAAATAAACAACAGATTACTGAAAGTATAAACTGGAGAACATATATAAAATGATGCATGATACATATGTCTAGAAAAATATCCAAACAAGTCACAATGCTGGAATAAAAAAGTGTTAAACCAAAGTTCAAAATAAAGCAGATAAACTCCTCAGCATCGCAAGCCATAGCATGGTACAGTGATCTCCAACTCTACAGAAAATAATGTACCTGAAGTAGCCCTTTCCCTTGTCTATACCTAAAACAATATAATCTATTTGGTCCCAAAATCAAGGCCCAAATAGGGTGTGAAATTAAATCCTATTAGGTAACCACCACGAGATCTGTGCCTAAAAGTTAATGAGTATATGGCAGGTAATAGTACAGGAAATAGTAAATAGGAAGTACTCAATAGTAAACAATCCATAGTTTCAATATCAAGCAACAACTAACCAAGCAGATAAACACAAACAGGTAACCCTCTTGGAAGTACCCACAACCTATCCCCTCTGGTCCTACCAAACAAGTACTAGCAACCCTATAGGCAGTTCACTCAGTTTAACCCCTCAGGTTCAGCTTAAGCATAAACTCTCTGAGGAAGCACTCACCGTCAATTCCACCTATAGTCTGGTAACGGTACTAAAGGCGCTCTAGGGAAGCACTCAACATCTCATTCCCCCTGTGACCCGTGTCAAGGATCTACAGACACTCTGAGGAAGCACTCAACGTCAATTCCCCCGGTGTTCTCGCATCATAAGTAATATAGACACTATTGAGAGGCCCTCAACATCCATTCTCCCTTTGGTCTATACACCAGGTTCTCACAGCCCTGTGTATGTTAAGCAGGTGTAGTAGCGCATAATGGCTAAAGTAAACCTCAAGAACTACTTGGCTAGAATTATACAGCACAAAAGCATAATAGAACAACAGTCACACCATCCTACAATACTAGGCATTGGAAAGCAAACAACAGCCTAACATGAAAACTAGACCCAAAGGACAAAACAGAAAAACAGGCATGGGAAACACATCCAAAGCACATAAATTCACCCTATTCACAATCAATTATCATCTCCTCAAGAATACCAGTATAGTAGACAAACAATAAAGATAAAAAAGTAAATGCGCAATACCCCGTTAATGGGTATTTGAAAATTTTCACATAAACTCAATGACTTTTAATAGAAAGTAACAAACCACCTAACTCGACGTTAGGAGATCGCTCTATGTGAACCTCGAGGATTGAACAGCCCACGAACTCCGTAGATCTAAAAAAATTCTCAAAACTTTAAACCGAAGATAACTTGTAAAAGAAGAGGAATCAGGAAACGATGCTCTAAAAGAAGGAAGAGCTTAACGAGGCGATCCCAACACAATCAATGGTGGTCAAATAGGAGATCGAATAGAGGATCGAGGTATCAGAGAAGGATGACGGTTGTACGGGTTCTCTGGGATGATCCAGACCTAGAAGTAGGGTGTTCGGTCCGTCAGACGCGACCCCGTTGCGTTTAATGAAACAAAACAAAATACACGGCGTGTACTTTTGGAGTACACGGTATGTACTTTCCGTTTTCGTACTCCTCTTTAAGGAGGCTCCGGGTCACCCCCACACGGCTATGTGCATGGCCACTACACGGCCAACACATGGATACCTCTGGTAACTGAGTACATGGCGTATACTAATAAAGTACATGACGTGTACTTCAAAAATTTATAGAATTTCATCTTTTTCTAAAAAATGACCAGAAATGGAAAAACATACCGAAAGAGAAGGTATGGGTTCCTAAAACTAAAAACATTGAAAAACCTAAAAACCCCTTAAAACCTAAAAACACATAAAACCTCTAAAAACATAAAAATTCTCAAACTCTTAAAAACCATAAAACCACATAAATGTTTTTAAAACCCTAAAACCCATAAAAACCCTAGGACCACATAAAACACCGAAACCCCATTTAACCCTCTAAAAAGTAAAAAAATACTAATAAACCACAAAAACTCTAAATAAAATGAAAAACCCTTGAAACCACAGAAAATAATAACCCATAAACCACATAAAACCCTCAAAACGCTAAAAATCACGAAAAACCATAGATATCCTAAACACTCTAAAAATCTTTAAAAACTTAAAGAACACTTAAACATTGAAAAACTGTAGGAAAACCATAAAAACATAAAAACACATTAGAATCCTAAAAAATAAAAAAATGTTGAAAACCCCAATAACCCTTAAAAACACTAAAACCTATAAAAACAAGAAACAACTAAAAATATTTAAAAACACTAAAAACCATAAAAAACCTTAAACACACAAAAAAATGTAAAAACCCTTTAAACCCATAAAATTTTTTCAAAAAAGAATATATAAACCTTAAAAACTAAAAAAACCCTTAAACCCCAAAAAATCCATAAAAAACATAAAAAAATAAAAAAACCCCCTAAAACTCCCTAAAACCCTAAAAACTATAAAAATCCTAACAACCCCGAAAAATCTCAAAAAACATAAAAACCCCTAAAAACCAGAAAACCCATAATAAAATATTAAAAACCTAAAAACATTTAGAATCCCTAAAACCATAAAACCCCTAAAAACATAAAACCACTAATGCCCATATAACTCCTTAACACCTTAGAAAAACCTTAAAACCTCATAAAGACCAAAAAACCCATTGAAAACTCTAAAAACAAATAAATCCCTAAAAACAAAAATATCCACTGAAAAAACTAAACCCCCTCAAAATCCCTAAAAAGGCTAAAAATGTTAAAAGACCTAAAAATCCTTAAAAATCACTAAAAACATAAAAAATCATAAAATCCCGGAAAAACCCTATGAAAAAACTTAAAATATAAAACACTTAAAACCCATAACAAACCTAAAAAATGCTAAAAACCCAAACCCCCTCAAAAACCCTAATACCATAGAATCCATAAAATCCCAAAAATTACTTAAAAATATCAAAAACATAAAAACCCGGAAAGTTCATAAGAAAAAAAAAATCCAAAAAACACTTAAAACCCATAAGAAAATATAACTAAAAACCTTAAAAGAACCAAACCAACCAAAACCCCCAATAAATCATTAAACCCCCAAAAAACATAAAAAGCACTGAAATCCATAAAAATCCTAAAAACTGACTAAGACTCTAATAACACATTAAATCACTAAACCATTAAAAACACTTAAAAACCCTAATAACTCTAAAAAACACAATAAAACCCTAAAAACAAAAAAACATAAAAACTCTAAATATCTATGGCATTCTCTTTCTTTGGCAGTAATGCTTTCAGAGAATTATTTGTCTCCTAAAAAACACTAAAACCATAAAAAATCCAAAAATAACCCTAAAATCACAAAAAAAAAATGTAAAAAAAACTAAAAAACCTTGTAAAAATTTAAAAATATAAACAACACCTAAAACCCCTAAAAACCTAAAAAATGTATGAAATACTCAAAAACCCTAGAAATCCAAAATATCAAAAAACCCCTAAAAACGAAAAAAACCTGTAAAAAATCATACATTCCATAAAACCAATAATGATTCTAAAAACACTTTAAACGCCTATTTTTAAAAAAATTCAAGAAAATTGAAACCCTTAAAAACTCAATAATACCCTAAAATCCAAAAAAAAAACAATAAAAACCATAAAAACCTTAAACTCCCTCAAAATCCCAAAAACTCTAAAAACCCATAGAAATCCTTAAATTCCCTAAAAATGTAAACAACCATAATAACCCTGAAAACCCATAAGAAAACCATAAAAACCTAAAAACACTTCAAACCTCTAAAAACATATAAATGCTAAAAACCCTAAAACCCCAAAAAACAGTCAAAATCCCTAGAAACCCTGAAATTCATAAAAACCAAGAAATACCAAAAAATAATTAAAACCAAATAAATATATAATAACCGTGAAAACCCTAAGAAATATTTAAAAAACTAAAAACACATAAGACCCCTAAAAACTAAAAAATGCTAAAAACACTAAAACAACCTAAATCCCAAAAAACCTCTAAAAACATTAAAAATCCATAAATATCTTAAAAACCCGTGATAAATTAAAAAAGTCATTTAAACCCCAAAATAATAAAATAATCTAAAAACAATAAAAACCCCCAAAAATCTAAGAAAAATGATAGAAAATCAAAAAAACCATAAAAACTCTAAATCCCCTAAAAACTCTAAAACCCTAGCAGCGGTGGCGGCACTGCTCCTGGAAGTAGTGGCAGAACTGGTCTCCTATGTTTGGTTTTCCAGAAATGAAGTGGCACATCAGAATGAAACAAGTTCTTTCCATGAAGGGGTGGTAAGCATTCATAGGGATATCCATGCGGCGGTAGGTATCCAGGATGGGGAGATGAATAATGATATGAATGACTTCCTGGTCTTGCGCAGAATTAGAATTCCAGGGAGATGCAGAAGACCGAAGATGATGAAATTTATTAGGTGGATACCTCCGAATGCAGGTTATATCAAGGTCAACGTTGATGGCACTGCCATGGGTGCGTTGGGTCTATCAGGATGTGGCGGGGTATTTTGTACCTCTCGGGGCTTTGTAAAAGGATGATTTTACCACTTCCTTGGGAGCGGTACCGCGTATGAGATATAACTTTTGGCCATCATAAAAGCAATTCAATATGAAACCCATTTCAGATAGAATAAGCTCTGGATTAAATCTGATTCATCATTGGCGGTGGAGGCCTTTAGGAAGCAGTCACGACTTGTACCATGGCGGCTTCTCCAGCACTGGGTCGAGTGCCTCGATGCTACCAAGACTCTTACCTTGAGCATCTCACATGCATATAGGGAGGCAAACTGGGTTGCAGATGCTCTTTCTAAGAGATCGATTGTTGAAGGGACTTCGGTACGGTCTTTTAGGACTCCAGGCTTCTGTTTCTCTTCAGTTGACTCAGACTTGAAGGGGACGACCCACACTAGGATATGTAAGCCTTCTTTTTAATTCTTTATACTTTACTTTTATGTTCTTTAATAAATCATGGGATCAGCTTTGTCTGAACGCACACCTTTTCTGCCTAGAGACCCTAAAACCTATAAAATACTAAAAAAATCCCTAAAAATATATAAAAACAAAAAAAACCGCACAAACAGTAAGAAAAACCTAAAAATTTAAAATCATATAAAATACTTAGAAAACATAAAAACCCTAAAATCTATAAAAACCATAAAAATCCCAATTACCCAAAAACCCAAAAACCCCCCCTAAAAACTCTAAAAACCTTTTAAATCCCAAAAAATGTTAAAAAACTAATAGAACCCCAAAAACCCAAAAAACAAATAAAAGCCGTAAACCCCCTCAAAAACCATAAGTCCACTAAAAATGAAAAAAAATCCCAAAAAAATCATGAAAATCATAAAAACTATGAGAACCCTTTAGAAAAACTTAATGAACTGAAACACTTAAAACCCTTAAAAAACTAAAAATGAAAAAAAACCCTAAAACATTCAAAATACCTAAATACCTATAAATCTCAAAAAATCCTAAAAACCGAAAAATCTAGAAAACTCTAAAAACCTTGAAAATGGAAAGTAAACTTTGAAAACAAAAAAAGACATTAAACCCCTAAAAACCTAAAAAGATTAAAAACCCTAAAACACCATAAAACCCCTAAAAACCATAAAATCTCTAAAAACATAAATAAGCATAAAACACCATAAGCCCAGGAAAACTACTAAAAAAACTAAAACCCTTTAACCCACTAAAAACATAAAAATATATAAAAAATATTACATCCATAAAAACTGAAAAATCCCTAAAACCCCAAAAAACCAAAAAAAAACCCAAATAACTTTAAAACACCAATAAAATCATAGAAAATAATTAATAAATCACTAAAAACATAGAAACCCCTAAAAACATTCAAAATCCCTTAGAAAAACTTAAAAACATAAAAAATAGAAAACCCATAAAACCCTAAAAATGATAAAAAAACCCAAAAAAAACCCTAAAACCCCCCAAAAAACCCAAAACCCCCTAAAACATTAAAAATCCTATAAAAATATAAATACGTTTAAACCCCAAAATAGTTAAGAAAACATTAAAACCCGTAAAAAATTCAAAAAAACACTAAAACACAAGAAATACATAAATATCCTAAACCCTGTAAAACACTAATAACCCTCAAAATCCCTAAATACCCAAAAAATAATAAAAATCATAAAAAACCGTAAAAACCCGACCAAAAAATAAAACCCCTAAAAACACTAAAAACACCTGAGAAAACCATAAAACCCAAAAATAATTTAAACACCTAAAAAACTAAAAAACACTAGAAGTCCTAAAAACACAAAACATCCATGAAATATATAAATATCACATAAACCCACTAAAAACTATAAACCCCAAAAAACCATAAAAACCCAAAAAACTAAATAAAACAATAAAAATCCTTTAAACCCAATAAAAATGTTTAAAAACTTTGAAAACCCATGAAATCCAAAAAAACCTAAAAATTCACAAAATCCCAAAAAACCTGAAAAACCATAGAAATCCTTAAAAATCCCTAAAAATCTATAAATATGTAAAAACCCATAAAACCCTAAAAAACCCTAAAAATCCTTAAATACATAAAAAACATAAAACCTATAAAAATATAAAAAATCAAAATACTGTTAAAAATCCAAAAAACCATTAAATTCCATAAAAATCCTAAAACCCATAAAAATATTAAAAATACCTAAAATCCCTAAAAAATCCAAAAAACATATAAAACCCTAAAACATAGAAACCTCTTAAGAAAACCTTAAAACCTCAAAAGTGATTGAAACCCTAAAATCATAAAAATTATAAAAACCTAGTAAAACCCTAAAAACACTAAAAATCATAAAAACCAAAAAAACCATAAATAACCCAAAACCCAGAAAAAAATAAAAATGACTAAAAATAAAAAAACACCTAAAAATGATAAAAAAAATATAAAAACCCTTAAAAAACCTAAAAACTCAAAAACACCCTAAACCCAAGAAAATATAAAACATAAAAACCATAAAAAACTAAACACCCTCAAAATCACTAAAACACTAAAATACCATAAATAAAAAAAAATCCTACAAATTCCTTAAAACATAAAAAAACATAAAACCATTAAAAAAGCTAACAAAACCATAAAAATCTAAAAAAAATTCAAACCAATAAAAAACCTAAAAAACACTAAAACCACTAAAAATCAAAAAAACCCATAAAAATCGTAAAAACCCATAAAAACAAATGAAAAACTATTAAAACCCTAAAACCCCATAAAACCCTAAAAACAACTAAAACTGTAAAACCCATTTAAATAAATAGTAATATTAAAAAACATTAAAAAATTCAAACCCTAAAAAACTAAAAAAACCCCTAAAACACAACAACCCATTAAAATCCTATAAACCCTAAAAACCCATCAGAACCCCCAAAATCACTAGATATCCAAAACACTATAATAATAATTTTAAATTACTAAAAATCTCCAAAATAATTAAAACCCCCCAAAAACCTATAAAACACTATAAATCATAAAAACCATAAAAACCTAAAAAAACCAAAAAACACATAAAATATAAAACCGTAAAACCCATAAAAACCCTAGACACCACTAAAAACTCTAAAAACCCTTTAAACCACCAAAAATGTTAATTTTTTTTAAAAAACTATAAAAACACTAAAAAATTAAAAAAAACCCAAAAAATCGAAGATAATATAAAAACCCTATAACACTATGAAGCCCAAAATCCTTTAAAATCCTGAAAAAAACCATAAAACAACATAAAATTGCTAAAAATCCCTAAAAATAGTGAATAGCGTAAGAAACCCCTAAATCCTTGAACACACTTAAGAAACCCATAATAACTTAAAAACACTTCAAACCCAAAAAACCTAAAAACTCCCTTAAAGACCTAAAACCACTAAAAAATCCCTAAAATTGCTAAAACCCAAAAAAATACTAAAAAATATAAAAACCCTAAGACCACTAAAAATTATAAAAAATATTTAAGGCCTAACAAAAAAGTCTAAAACCCCTTTAAACCCATAAAAACCTCATAAACTCTAAAGATAATTAAAACCATAAAACCTCAAAACACCTAAAAACCCAAAAAACCATAAAAAACCAAAAAACACTAAGAAACTCTAAATACCCTCAAAATCAAAGAAAAAACTAGAAAAATGATGTGAAATCTGAGAAATTAATAATAATGTAAAGAACCTATAATCCCGGAGAACCCTTAGAAAACCTTAAAAACCTAAAAATACTTAAAACCTTAATAAACCTAAAAAAATTAAATCCCTAAAAACCCTAAAACCCCTAAAAATCCTAAAAACCATAAAAAAACATAAAAACCATTATACCCTTAAAGGCCAAAAAATTATTAAATTCCCTATAAGGCTCTAAAAAAATTAAAACTAGAAAAACCATAAAACCCTGAAAACAAAAAAAATCATAAAAAATTATTAAAACATTATAAACACTAAAACCCCTAAAAATATATAATGACCATAGAAACCATGAAAATCCAAAATAATCAGAATTTTGTTTTTGAAAAACCATTATAAACTCTTAGAAAACCATAAAAACAAAAAAATATACAAAATCCAAAAAAGCCTAAAAAAATAAAACCCTAAAAAACACTGAATGCACTATAAACTCTCAAAATCCTCAAAACACTAAAAACCATAGATATCCTAAAATATCTTTAAAAATACCTAAAAACATAAAAACTCATAAACCCTAAACACCCTAGGAAAACCTAAAAAACACATAAAACCACTAAAAACCTAAAAAACACTAAAACTACAAAAATGCCCTAAAACCCATAAAAAACCTAAAAAACAATAAATACTCTAAAAAACCTAAAAGGCCTAAAAACCATTGAAATCCTAAAAAGTAATAAAAACTCTAAAAACCCTTAAAACCCCTAAAAACCTTAAATAACCCAAATAATCCCCGAAAACCTAAAAACTAAAAAAACACACTAAATCTAAATACCATATACCCTACAACCTTAAAAACCATAAAACCAAAAAAATCCGTAAAACCCATAAAAATGTGTAAAAATGTAAAAAAACCATAAAAATACTTGAAAATATAAAAAATATCTAAAAACCATGAAACCCCATAAGAAAACCTTAAAATCATAAAAATACTTTAACCACTAAAAACCAAAAATAAATTAAAAACCCCCAAAAAACTAAAAACCAAAAAAACCCTAAATAACCTTAAAAATCAATACAACCCTAAACCTGATAAAAATCCTAAAAAATCACTAAAAAATCAAAAACCCTATTAAACCCCTAAAATTGTTAAATGATAGACCCCTAAGAAAACATATAATCTCAGGAGGGAAGGCAGCGCACTCTCCTGGAATTCTCTCCCTCTCGTCGTGGCTTATATGGTTTTCCCCTAGAGATTGTGAGGTTAGATCTTTTCCCCGACCCTCTCAGCCATGTGGGAGGCACTCGTGGAGGTGGAGGGTTGGTGTAGTGTCCTTCAGTGCAGATGTTTCTCTTTGATGGCTTCACGTTTTCTCATCAGTGGCATTTATTGGGCTTTGGCACCTTTCGCAGCCCTTCCCTCTAGTGCTTGAGGGGGGAGATCTCGAAGACTTCAGACCTCAGAAGTGTTCTCCGGACCAAAGGCGGTAGGAAACAATAGTTCTTCCTCATTTTAGTTCTTAGTGTCTCGATCTTGCAATGCAGAAGGTTTGTTCGGTGTTCTGGTCTGATCTTTTCTACGATCCATGAAGAAGAACCAGGTGCATGTTTGGTGTGGTCCTTCGGCTTCTCTCTGCTTCACGCTTTTGATGCTAGTTTTGGTCGAATTCCTTGGATCTTCATGATCTCCTGTTTATTGTTTGTGGTTTTGTTGATGAGTTACTGCGGGTACTGGTTACTGGATTTGTTGATATTTGTTAAGTGTTTTTTTCGGGATGTCGTGCAAGCTAGCTCTGTCTAAGGAGTGCTGTGTGTTGTGTTTTGGTTCTGGCTTTGATTATTGGTGGTACGTTTCTAGCTATGCTGCGAGGCGTGGAATGCTGAAAGCTGCTCGGGCTAAAGGCCTTGTTTTCTGGATTTTAAGCTGTGATATCCTTGGAGATGATGAATTAAGATGTGTTGGATGCTGGATTTTGACATGGTTCTTGATATGAGCTGGTTGGATTGGAGGCGGTGATTTTTATGATGTTGATACTGATGATTCTGGTGTTTCTGTTCCTGGTTACTAGGATTTAAAGAGATGGTTACTTGCTATGCTGAGGATTGTTGGTCACTACTTGTGTGTGCTATTCTTTGGTCGGTTCTTCTTGGGTTGGTGTTGCTAGAATATGGCATGTGGTAGTTTTGCTGATGTGCTGTGTATAGATGATCTGCTAGGGGATTGCTGGATTTGGATGATGGAGTGTGGTTGTCCACCATTGGCGCCCCCCTTGACTCGTGCATCCACCTCTTCTATTTCTACCCTTCCCATCATATTGGAAGCCATCTTGGCTCGATATGATGGCGCATGTGGCAGTTTTGGGATGGTATTAGTGGTCCAGCTCAGTGTCAAGGGTGCATCTTGGCAGGGCAGCGGTGTTAAGCAGTGATGGCTTCTGAAGCTCAGTTTGTTGTTTTGGTTGATGTTTGTTGATCTCAGCTTAGTGATGAAATATGGTGATTTTGTGGCTACGTTTTTGTGGTGCTGATGATGTTGTTAGATGAAAGGTGCTGAAGCTGCTGTGGTGTTTGGTCTCTTGAGTCTTTTTCTTTCTTTGTTTTCCCTTTGGGGATTGTTTCTTGGGTAAAGGTCTATTGACCCTACCCCTCCCCTGTCTGTAGTATCCTCTTTTTTCTTAATAAATTGTGGGGGGGGGGGGGTAGGAATAGCCATGCTCCAGCATCTACCTGTCCCTAAAATTGTTAAAAAGGTATAAAAGCCTTTATACCCCTAAAAACATAAAAAAATATATAAATCAAAAAAAATAAAACATAAAAAACCAGAAAAACCTTCAAAAACCATAAACCCACTAAGACGCATAAAAATTCATAAAAATACCCAAAATGTAAAAAAATCTGAAAAACATAAAAAAAATAATTATAAAACCATAAAAACCAAAAAATACTTAAAACCCCTAAAAACATAAAACCACTAATACCATAAAACCCTAAAAACCTATAAAACACTAAAAATGATCAAAATCTATAAAAACACTAGATCTATATATATCCTAAAAATCCTTATAAATATTTAAAAATTAAAAAACCTAGAAAATACCTAAGAAAACAATAGAATCCAAAAAACACTTAAAACCTCTAAAAACCATTAAAATGATAAAATCCATTAAATATCATAAAACCATAAAACCCATCGTAGGGCCCTGAAAACTACACAAAGGGATGGAAAATGCTCAAAAAAATTTGATGAAGTAATAATTTTTTCTCTGATTGAAATTTTGAGAAGATGATTGAAGAAATTGAATTTGGAAAAGAACAAAAGTGATCCACATACTGATTTCAGGGAATGGAACACAGATGGTGTTTCCTGCTAACCGAATGGTATGCAGATAGCCCATGAAATGCTAGCCCATGATGAATTTTCTAGTGAACTGGGTTGTTCGCTGAATAAATGAAGAATGGTGTGTTTCCCCCATGAACCACATTTTTTGCAGAATGGGGTAGTAGAAATTCCACCCATGAAACACAAACTAGTGAATAGTTTCATTGGAGAAAAATATGATAGAGAGGTATGCCCCCATAAAACATCCCCGCAAACTCAATTCTCGATCTAGATGAGTTCGGCGACGTCCCAAGAACTACATCGTTTGTGGGATCAAGGAACTAACTTACACAGCTGCGAACCAGATCCCTGTGAATCATTGTTGACCGAGTCATCTGCGAGTCGGACAATTTCTTCATGGTCTTCTGCAAATGGTGTTGCATGACCCAAATATACAGCTTCACCATCACTCTATTAATGGGAAAAAATGGGAAATAAAGAGGGATTGGTTTTTTGGGGAGCTTGGAGTTTACTGGAGGAAGACTTTGGGGAAAAACAATCGATGAAGTATGGAACTGTGAATGGTTTCAAGTTGGTATAAACCCACCGCATAGCATTAAAGTAGAAGAACATAATAATATTGAACTAGTCACGAACCTAATTGGAAAACTATAAACTACATCCCTTTGTAGATGAAATTACAATAACATCAGGATCAATTCCCCTTCTTCAATCTGGAGAACTGCGTAGTGCCTCACTTTGAAGATGGAACACAGTAATGTGTAGCACCACCCTATGTAAAAGGAACCTAAGGCCACGTACCACTATGGTACGTGGACAAAATCCAGGTCTATCTACCACCTCAGTACATAGATGACCCCTCCACCTGTATAGTAATATTCCATGCTGAGGGTACCTCCACCCCGTATGAACAAATGATATATAGTGTTGGGTACCTTTGGGATTTCCACCTTATGGTACTGATCATTCCCTTTAATTTCCTTCCCATACTTTAAATCCCCTCTATTAACCAGTCTATCAACTATAGGATAAATCCTCTTCCAAATCCACTAGACCCATATGATAAAACTATCGGGCACATTAGTGCGTCACTCTAAGTTTACATACCCATGGTAAGAGGAGTCTCGTAGGTAATCCCCACCACAATGAGGACGCCATGAATGTTCATAAGTCTACATTCACATGGTAACCTGGGGCCCTACATTAAGATATTGACATTAACCTCTCTATTATAAGGATCAAGTGAAATCACTATATTTTCAATTCAATGAGGGATAGGGACAAGTCCAAGGGATCATGCATGATATTCCTTCTGACAAGAATCAATGCTTCCCCCTTTCCCAAAACTCAATTTAGGGCACTCCTCTTGATGTAAGTCCCTAACCATTCCATGGGATGTGTCACTCTTTCCCCTCTCAGGCTTTTCCCAGTATATGTCATGATTGAATTCAAAACACTACTATCCTTTATATAAATACATGTGAATAAATTGGCACATTCAAAGCCCCCCGAACACTCTCTTTGTTTGAGCTGTCGCCCCAGCCTCATCAACCGTCGGGCTCCTTTTTAATCAGTGGAGAAGAAAAGGTGTGTGGTTTGTTGGATCAACTGCTTACTCTAGTTTATCACACCGATCATGACCCATGTGTTCTTAGAGGCTGATGATGATCACAACATCCATACTATCTCATAAGTGAACTATGAGAACTCTGATTCCTTCCCCAAATAGGATATGTAGGACACCTTTCTGAAGGTCTAAGCTCAAAGGGGGTCCATTCCAAAGGTTGTTCCCTAATCGTATCCCCCACAAATAGGGCATCCTCTATAGTATAATCCCCAATATAAACCAAACTATGAGGTATTTGTTTCCCAAATAAATGGGATATATAGGAAGCCTTCCTAAGATCAAAATCTGATACCCAAGTCACTATAATGTTCATTGGGACCCAACACTAGTAGATTCGTCTTCACCAAGGAGACTAAATATCATGTAGACGTATCAGTACACCTCATCATAAGACCCATACTGGATCTTGACAATACACCTTTTGTCTAAACATCATGGCCTCACGAAGCTAAACTGCATAGATGGGTCCCTTTCACACAACCTTAAAAGGAGATGTGTCTAGTTAAGTGGCACCGAACAATGTGGGTTTTAATTCCTCTCATTAGGATACAAAAAAATCCCATCTCATGTGTTCGATCCTGATATCGAAGCAACTTCCATCCTCCCTGGATGATGATAAACTTCAGAGCACCTCATCGTAGGGATTAAATTAGAATTGTCTCAGAAATTCCTAATCCATGTGTATCCACGGTTTCTTTTTCAAGCTAGAGGTTATCCATGGATGCAATCTTAAGAAAGAACCAAGTAAATAGGAAAAAAATCCTAAAAACACTTGAGAAACTTTAAAAACCCTTTAAACCCCTAAAAATATTAAAAAACTATAAAAAACATCAAAACCCCTAAAACCGCCAAAAAAACCTTAAAAAAATAAAAACAATCAAAATCCCTAAAAACCCTTATAAACAAAAAAAACATAAAGCACTAAAATTCAATAAAAATTATAAAATATTAAAATAATTTGAAATCCCTATGAAAAGAGTTAAATCCTAAAAACACATAAAACACCTTATAAACCTAAAAACACTAAAACCCCTAAAAACCCAAAAATTGTTAAAAACCCTAGAAATCGTAAAATGTCCTAAAACCCATAAAACCCAAACAAACCACTAAATCCCCTAAAATACCTTTAAAACAATTAAAGCATTAAAGATTCTAAAAAACCATAAAACCCTTTAAAACTCAAAACCCCCTAAAACCATAAAATCTGAAAAAACTCTAAAACCCCTTAAAATCCCCGACACCTTAAAATCCAAAAAAACTCTAAAGAATCCATAAAAATGTAGAAAAACCTGAAAACTCCTAAGAAAACATTAAAACCCTAAAAACACTAAAAACCTGTAAAAACATAAAAACGCAAAAAAAAAACTAAAACCCCTAGAAAACCTAAAAACACTGAAAATCCCTTAATACAGAAAAAATTAAAAGCCTAATAATTCTCTAAAGAAAATAAATAAATAAAAAACCCCAGAAACACTAAAAACCCAATGAAATCCATGAAACCCTAGAAAAACATGAAACCCATAAAAACGTAAAAACACTAAAAACCGAAAAATACCCTAAAACCACAAAACCCGTAAAAACCCTGAAAAACATAATACCCCTAAAATCCATAAAACAAATAAAAACAATAAAACCCCTAAAACCCCATTAAAACCCTAAAACCCCGCTAAAAATTGATAAGTGTTCCAAGAACCACTAGAAACAGTCCTAGGAACCTTTTTCAATGTTCACATGATGAGAAGCTGGATATCCATAAGAAAAAAAGGTAAAGGTTATAAATGATGGAAATGTGGAAGAAAGTAGAGAGTTGGTCAATGTAGAAACCAAAGAGAAATTTTCTCTAATAAATATAGAAAAAATATAACGCAAATTATGAAAAATCCTTTTATAACTCTAGAATTAGGAAACAACACAAATGTTGTAAGAAAACACCACCAAAATAATATTACTCTCATTCATGATGTCTAATGATTACCAGGTTGTGGATATTTATAGCCAATGGGTGATGAAAAATTATAAAAACTAGTTTCTACAATTGAAAAATCCTAAATAATGCCCTTTCAATTTTGGATCATGCCTATTAATTTAAGATACATGTTTCACACCCTTTTAGAATGTGAAGACATCTAACTCGCTACTTTTGACATTGAAGATTCCATGGTGGGGTGGGCTTGAAATGTTTAGCACACCATGGTCTGGGTCTTTAAAAGCATGTTTGGTCCTTAACTAATGTAAATAGTAACTCTAATTATTCCCTTAATAAAGGGTATTTCTCCTCCTTATAGATATTCTTGATTAATCAAAGTAATGCCTCCTTCATTATCTTGGTTCACACCCTTTTCATTAGGCCACAAATTCCTTGAAATGGGTCTTATGAAATCATTCAAATTATGCCCTCCCCATCAAGTAAACCTAAAAAATTTTATTCCCATGTGTTCCGTGATCCTCATCCCCTCCTCCCTCCTAAAATGGATTCATCCTAGAAAAATGAAAATTCAAAGGGTGAATGATTAGCGACATTAAAGGTGGAACTAACATTTCCATACCAGTCAGGTTACTCAATATTGTATGCATTATCATTGATCTTATCTAAAACTTGTCAAGTACCATCCCCTTTTATATGGTGTATTTATTTTCAATTCTCTATGAATCTCTGATTCCTCTAGTGTACCCACACCCATTCTCTATGTTGAAAAAACACTTTATGCTGACAATTGTGGGCATGTTTCTCCACTTATTCAATATTCCATTCAATGTTGGCCTTTAAATTTTCATGTAACTCCTGAAAAATATATTAATTTTTTCACCTTAATGATATAAATATTATTATTAGTAAATTAAAAAATATCATGTTGATTCAATGGGTTAAAAATATACACAACTTCAAACTGTAAAGGGTTAGTATTTCAGTGAACCGCTCGATTATTAGAAAATTTAATGTGAGGCATGCATCTTTTCAAATGTTTTAAATTTATTATAATGATAGATCACAACAATTTGTAATGTTTTTTATTAACCAATTCATTTTTTTTCATATATTTTTTTTCATGTAGTAGTGGAAAAAAGGAGTTTTGGTCCATGTTTATTCCATATTTTCCTCCAGAATTGACTGGAGAATTTAGCATCCCTATCACTCTCAATGTTATTGGGTAAGCCATGAGATCTGACAAATTTCTAGAAAACAAAATCATATATATGATATGAATCCTTATTTTTAGAATAAGAGATAAAATGATCCACTTTACTAAACATAACCAGTATCAAAATGTTGTTATCCTTCCCTAATTTTGATCTTGTCAAGCTGAGCACAAAATCCATTGAGAATTCAACCAAAAGATGAGAAGAAATGGGTAAAGGGGGTATAAGACATATTCAAGAACTTTTTAATTTTTCAATCTATACACATTACAATTTAAACAAACACTAACCACATCCCTATACATGTGATGACAATAAAATGTTCACACAATATGGAAAAAGTTTTTCTAACCCCCAAATCCCCCATTAAGCCACTGCCATGAGTTTTCTAACAATCAATTCACTCATAGAAAAAGAAGTAAAACATAATTTCATTTTCTGAAAATTGAACCCATCGCCTTTGTAAAAATCAGTTTTCCCTTGTTTTTCATAAAACATCCAAATTTCAAAAAAAAAACAGTATCATTCACATATATGCTTCTCATCATTTCAAAACCATGAATTTTAGCATGCATAGAAGTGATAAGAGAGTATCTCCAAGATAAATCATCAATGTGTACATTTTATTTTATTTGTTTATGATTAATTGCATAAAGAAATTTTTTAATGAATTCAATCCATTTTTCATGATTCCTAATCAAAATTCATTGTGACTTCAGAAATTTTAGGATTTCATGATCCAAATGAATCACAAAATCTCTTAGCCCTAAGTAATGTTTTTAATTTTATAAATTTATTTTGAGGGAATAAAATTCCTTATTATTTGTATAGTGGTTTAGTGAAACCCCATTAATATTATCACTAAAGTAAGAAATATTCTTAGATTCTTGCATTAAAATAACCACAATTCAAATTTTAGAAGAATCAAACTCAACCTAAAATAATTTATAAAATTCAGGAAGAATTGTGATAGGGAAATTTTTTAAAATACCATTGATTGTCAATAAGGAATATTTTTGAGATTTTCCCCACATCAAGGTCTCTCCTTTCTTGACCAACCCATTAAATGGTTCTACAATGGCCAAAAAGTCCCTCACGAACCTTCAGTAAAAACATTCAATTCCATGTATGTTTCAAGCCTCATTAATTTTTATCAATGTTGTAGAATATTGAATCATGTTCTATTTATCTTCATTGAACCCCATTCCATCATATACTACCACAAAATCTAGGGAAAACCTAATTTAATTAAAATGTACATTAATAAATGTTTGAAAAAAATCTATTTCCCTTAAGAGTCTCGAAAAAAATTAAATCTTAATGATGTTCATCAATGATACTTGAATAATAAATAATGTCATCAAAATAAACAACAAAAAATTTCCCAATGAATAGATAGAAAAAATGATTCATTAACTTCATGAATTATCTTGGTGTGTTAGTTATCCCTAAATTCATAACTATCCATTTATACATGCTAATATTAGTTTTAAATGAAATTTCCATTCAACTAACTATTTCTTTATTATTTGTTGGTATCCTCTCTTTAGGTCAATTTTAGTAAGCATTAATTCACCATGTATTTCATCATGTATATCATCCATATAAGGTATGGGATAAGAATACATTATCATGATTTTGTTGTTATCTCAACAATCAGCACCCATTCTCCACCAACCATCTTTTTTAGGAAAAGAATTACCAATATCGCACAAGGGGTCATGATCTATCAATCAAATCCCTTCCTTATAAATTATTCCACTTATCATCAAATTTCATTATTCTCCTTTGGATTAGAACAATAAGCAAGTCTATTAGGAAGTTTTTCTCTAGGGAGGAAGTTGATGTGGTTCTAAATATCCTACTAGTGAGGTAAGGCTTTGGGAATTTTCTTTTGGAAACACAACACCAAAATCCTAAAAAAATAGATATAAAACTAGAAATAATTGATGGGTTAAGAGAGTTAGTGGTAAAATAATCTCCCTTGAATAGAAGCACCAATGTTTCCTCCCCATCATACGCTCTCTATATCTATCTTTTTCCTGAAAATAAACCCATTTTTCCCTCAAAATTCTTGTTTTCAATATTATTTTTACTATTTTATACAAGTATTTTCTTTCCCTCATTTATTTTTTTTATTAAACAACACTCTCTTTTTTTACTATTCATTTTACACTCATTCTATTCTCTATATTTTTTCTATCATTTATATTTGTCTATTTTCATAACCTCTCTCAATCCTTACTTGTTCATCACAAGCCTGAAATTTATTCAAGGGTGTAAGTATAATAACCCTATTGTTGTACTAAAAATAACAGGGGATCCAAAATTCATGACCAATATATCAAATTTAATGGAATGCACAATAATATGTGACTAGAATTTATGGAAACAAAACCACATATCACATTTTCTTCATACTTTCCAATAGAAAATGGAACTTTTTCTTTCTTTGTATCTTTAACATCCCCACTTTTATTTAACTATTATAATCTATAAGCCTTATGTTATTGGTCATAGCTAAACCCAAATTATCAACCATAAAATAAATTTATATGATTGTGCTACTACCCCATAAATAATCATACTACAGAAAATTTATTTAATGGGGAATATAGTATGAAAAATGTTCTCTATTTTCTTTTTTATCCTGTTCTTATTTAGGAATAGAACTGAAAGTATTCCTCACCATAATAATTTCTCTATGTATGTGTCTCTTTCTTTCCACATAAAGTTGTGGAATTTCATATTCAATTAAGATAGCACTAAGAACTTACCTATCATACAAAATAATCATGGTCACATTGTTGGGGCCTTGTGAGGAAAATTTTCAAAATCATGGAAATTTAAAACATTTGATATCATGCGACTTGGAAATTACCTAACCCTCTATTTTACCTATGGATTCTAGAAATAATCATTTTTGTTTGGTAACATCCATTGAATCTATTTTGTTTTCCCATATATGCTCTTGTATATTAGAATCATTTAGCATAAAAGAAAATTTAGAATCCTTACCATTAGATAGAAGGATCATCATTATTTCCTTTAATTACCTCTCCACTTTAGTAGCCATGTGAATAATATCATCCATTTCCAAGTAGTGGTTCATGTACATTGTGGCTCAAATTTCATGGTTGAGGTCGTTCACAAACCTTACCACGTTGTCTCCTCACACCTCAAAAATAATAACCTAAATCATGATGATCTCTATTTCTTTATGAAAGTCCTAAATAGTCAAGTACCCTTGTTTCAAACCCTAAAAGTTGAGGGGAAATACTTATAATAGTGGATAGAAATGAACCTCTTGAGCATTACCACTTTCATCTCCTCCTTTGTCTGGATGAGTCTTTCACCACTTCATCGTCGACTCTCTTACAGTTGGTCCCACCAAATATTAGTAGAGTTATTGAATTCCATAGCCTCTGACTTCACCTTATTTTCCTCTGAATAGTTTTAAAAACCCAAAATGTTATCTACCATGTATTCCCAATCCAAGTAAGTTTCAGGATAATTATTACCCTGAAATGAGGGGATCCTCAAATTTATTCTTCCAATTTAATTATCTTTCCTCTATAGTGGTTTATTTCTACAAATTGGTGACTCATGAAAATCACATAACTCCTCCAATTCTTCAATGAACATCCTTCTTATTGGATATCTATAATTCTAATGTCATTATAATTCATCCATCCTCACATTCGTACTTTGGAATTATTCTTGTACAGCCCCCCTGAACAACTTAATGTGTGTTTAATTGGTGTAACTCACCTCCTCCATTTCAGAATCTTGCATGAAAATTTTAAGATAAAGTAATATGGACCTCACACACTCCCTCTAATTTTTATACCCTTAAATATTATCTTCACACATGATTCACTCAATTTTGGTTTTTTAACAAAATGCAACACTCTTGAAATTTTCCTACAAACTTGTTTCCTATAGTGTTCTTACCCAAATTTTTAAAAATCTAATCAGCCTTTGTAATATGGAAATCTCAAACTTGAATACAAATATATCATCATAAATGGATTCAATAGTTGGAAATGTTTAAAGGGGAATAAAATGGATGAAGAAAAATGATAATGGGATGTGTAATTCAAAATTATGATTTTTTTTTCATTCTAGTGGGATCTGATACCAAATGATACGTGATCCATGACCCACTATAAAGTATCCTTGGAACCTTTTTCAATGTTGGTGTGTTGAGAACCCATGTCTCCACTTGAAATCATGTGATAAGGGATATAAATGGTTGAAATTAGAATGAAAATAGAGAGTTGGTCAAGGTAGAACCCAAAGGAAACATTCTCTAAGAACTCTATCCACATGATGCCACAAAGGATGAAAACCCCTTTGATAAGTCATGAATTAAGAAAGAAAGAAAAGTTTCTTGAAAAACATACCATAATAACATTACATTCATTCAGGTTGTCCAAGGACTACAAGGGGTGTCTATTTATATCCAAAGAGTTATAAAAAAGTCTAACACCTGGTTTTCAGAAGTCAAAATATCTAAATGATACTTTTGAAGAAAAAATCACATACTCATGACTCTAAGAGTCAAATTAAACACCCTTTTGAAAAGTATAGAAAATAATCCCACCACTTTTTACATAGTGTATTCCATGGTGGGGTGGGATTAAAATTCATATCACAACAAGTTTTGGGTCTTTAAAAGTAAGGTTGGGCCTTAATTAATGTTAATATAGGACTTGATTCATCCCCTAAGTAAGGGTAATGGGCCTCCCCATGGATATTCATGATTAATCCATGTAAGGCATCCTTAATGCTCTTAGTCCGCTCTCTTGTAATTGGGACTCCAATTACATGCAATGGGTCTTGTGGAATTATTAAAATTCCTCCCTTATCATCAAGTCCACCATCAACCCATCAATTCCCAAGTGTTCCATAATCGCATAAAAAACACTAAAAAACTCTTTACACCCCTAAAATGTTAAAAACTAAAAAATCCATAAAAAACCTAAAAAAATATAACAATACCTAAAAACCCAAAAAACCAAAAAACCAAAAAAATCGTCAATATCCCTAAAAACTGTAAAACCATAAAACCCTAATAAAGCATTAGAAATACCAAAAAACATAAATACCCTAAATACCCTAAAAAATCCTATGAAACCCATAAAAACAAAAAACACTTAAAAACCCCAAGAAGCCTAAAAACGATAAAAACTCTAAAAACCCATAAAAATCCCAAAAAACCATAAAAACCCATAAAATCCCATAGAAACATAAAAACCTATAGAACCCAAAAAACCACTAAAAATGTAAACCCCTTTAAACCTCTAAAAACCTAAAGAAACTCTAAAAATAATTAAACTCCTTAAAATATCAAAAAATCCATAAAACCCCACAAAAAATAAAAACACTAAAACCCCCCCAAAAACCCTAAAACTCTATAAATCTCTAAACCCCTAAAAAATATATAAATATAAAAAATTACCTTAAAATCCATTAAAAATCACAAAAAATTGAAAAACCCTAAGAAAACCTAAAAAACATAAAAAATTGAAACCCCTAAAAACATAAAAATGATAAAAACCCCAAAAAACCATAAAATCCTAAAAACAATAAAAACCCCTAAAACGCTAAAACCCCTAAAAACTGATAAAAATCTAAAACCCTACTAAAAACTCTAAAAAACTATTTAAAACCCTAGAAACATTAAAAAAAATATAAAAACCAAAAAACACTAAAAACCATAAATATATATATACATGCCCTAAAAATCCAAAAAAACCTAAAAACCTAAAAACCCCAAAAAACAATAAGAATCCATAAAAACCTAAAAACTCTTAAAACCACCAAAAAACCTAAATATAATAAAAACCCTAAATACCCTATGAACCAAAAAAATAGTGAAAACCCATAAGAAAATATTTAAAGCTAAGAAACACATGAACCCCCTAAAAACATAAAAAACAAAAAAAAATCAAAAACCCCTAAAAATACTAAAAAAACTAAAAACCTAAAAAACCTAAAAATTCTTAAAACCGTTATAACCCATAAAAATCCTAAGAAATCCCCAAAAATCCCTAAATCATAAAAAAAAGAAAAACCCCAAACAATCATAAGAAAATCATACAAACATAAAAACACTTAAAACCCATAAAAAACAAAAAAAATCCTAAAATCCATCAAGGACCATAAAACCCCAAAAAACCACTAATCACCATTAAAATCCCAAATACCTTAAAAATTCCTAAAACCCATAAAATCTATAAAAACACACTAAAAATATTTAATTATGTTTAAATGCCTAATAATATTAAAAAACTCTAAAAAACCATAAAGACCAAAAAAACTCAAATAAAAAGTAAAAACCTAAAAAAACATAAAAAACCCAAAAACCCTAAAAACATAAAAATTCTAAAAAAACCTAAAAATACCAAAAAAAACATAAAAATCCATTTAAACCCAAAAAAATGACAGAAAATATTAGAAAACTAAAAAACCTAAAAATCCATAAAGACATAAAAATGATAAAAATGGTACAAAAACCAAAATACCCTAGAAACCATTAAAACTAAAAAATAATAAAAATTGTAAAAAGTACCAAAAAATCCCTAAAAATGTTAAAACCCTAAAACTCACAAAAACCCTTAAGATAACCTTTAAAACCTAAAAACACTTTAAACCCCGAAAACCTAAAAAAATCTAAAAACCATAATAAACCATAAAAACCATAAAACCCCAAAAAACTATAATAACCATAAAATCAATTAAATCTTTAAAACCAATAAAAACTCTATAAAGCCTTTAAACATCTAAAAATATTAAAAAAACACAAAAATTCCTTAAAATCCTAAAAAAATGAAAAAAACCCATAAACCCCAAAAAAACAACAACGGTAAAAATCCTAATAAATCCCTAAAAGTCCCTAAAAATGTAAAAACACTAAACACCTAGAAAAGACAAGAAAAACCAATAAAAAAAAGAACATTAAATCCATAAAATCCAGATTATTCTAAAACCCCAATAAAACCTGAAATGACCCCCAAACCAACTAAAAAAGAAAAACCCACTAAATCCTTAAAAACACTAAAAACCCCTAAAACGTAAAAAACAGAAAAAAATTATAAAAAACCTATAAATTTATATGAATATTAGAAAAATCTAAAAAACCCATTAAATACCTAAAAAATAAAAGAAAACCCAAAAACAGAAAAAACCAAAAAATCTCTCAAAAATCATAAAAAACCCTAAAAAACATACAAATCCCCAAAACACTAAATACCCTAAAAACGATAAAAATCATTAAAAAAATAAAATTTTTTAATAGAATAAAAAACACAAAAACCCTTAAAAAACCTTAAGAAAACCTGATAATCCGAAATATTCTTAAATAGACTAAAAATATGAAAATTCCAAAAATCCAAAAAAACACTAAATCCCTAAAAAAATAAAAGACCCCTAAAAATCCTAAAAATGATTAAAATTCCAAACAATCCCTAAAAAAATAAAAACTGTAAAAAACCCTGAAAACACTATGAAAAACCTAAAAAAATAAAAACATTTAAAACCCAAAAAACCTAAAAATTTAAAAAATAGAAAAAACACTAAAAAACCATAAAAATCCTAAAAACCCTAAAATCTAATAAAAACATAAAAACCGTTAAAAACCCTAAAATGACATAAAAATAAAAACACCCATTAAACTATTATAAATGTAATGAAACTATAAATAACCTTAGAAACCTAAAAACCACCAGGATACACTAAAAACCTAAAAAAACATAGAACCCTAAAACCCTTAAAATTGTTAAAAATATTAAAAACCCATAAAAATCCTAAAAAAAGACCTTAAAATCCCTAAAAATGTAAAAAATCATAAAAACCATGAAAATATATAAGGAAACCTTTAAAACCTAAAAACACATAAAACATATAAAAAATAAAAAACCCAATAAAACTCTAGAAACTCTAAACCCCCCCAACCCCCAACAAAATCACAAAAAAAACCGTAAAATACATAAAAATCGTAAAAATCAACATAAATTCTTAAAAAGGTAAACCACCTCAAAAAACCATAAAAATATCAATAATACCATAAATACTGTAAAACACATAAGACCCCTAAAATACTAAGAAACACAAAAAATGAAAAGAACCCTAGAAAGAACATAAAACCCCTAAAAACACCTAAAACCCATAAAACCCCTAAAAGCCTTAATAAAGAATAAAAAAACATTAAAACCCTCAAAACCAGAAAAAAAAATTATAACATTTTTGACCCCTAAAATACATAAAAACCCTAAATTCCAAAAATACAATAAAACCCTAAAAACCTTGAAAACTCTAAAACCCAAAAAAAATAGTAAAAACCTTTAAACCCTTAAAAACCTATAAAATACCTAAAAATATCAAAAAACATAAGAAACCTAAAAACACTAATGACCCCTATAAATCCCCAAAATCCCTAAAAAACCACAATATTTTTAAAAACCAAAAAACCATAAAAAACCTAAAAAAGACTTACAATTTCCAAAAAAGTAAAATTTCCTATAAACCTATAAAGCCAAAAGAAAACCTTAATAACTAAAATTCATAAACCCCCCAAAAAACATAAATAATTTCAAAACCCTAAGAACCCTTAAAATCCTCAAATATATTAAAACCCCAAAAACCAAAAAAACCTAAAAAATCTATAAAATTCTTAGAAAATGTAAAAAAACCCAAAAAATCATGAAAACTCTAAATAAAACCATAACAAATTAAAAACATTTAAAACCCCTAAAAATGATAAAATCCCTAAAAGACCATAAAAACCCTAAAATAATAAAAATGGTAAAGTCCCTTTAAAACCCCTAGAAAAATTAAAAAAACACTAAAAAACCGTAAAACCCTATAAAAAAATAAAATAAAACCCTAAAACCCTAAAACAAATATAACCCCTTAAAATCCCTAAAAACTCAAAAAAAACATAAAAATCCTAAAAATCCTTAAAATAAATAAAAATTCCAAAAAAATGTAATAAAACCATAAAAAATATAAATCCCACAAATAATACCATAAAAACATAAAAACCCTTAAAACCCCTAAACAACCTAAAAACCCTAAAATACCTCAAAATACATAAAAACCTTGAAATACCATAAAATTCGATAAAAATTTCCAAACAAATTAAAAAACCCTAAATACCGATATATACCCTAAAAAACATAAAAAACCTAAAGACACATAAAATAGCTGGAAAAGATATAAATGCAAAAAAACCCTTAAAACCCTTAAAGTCCATAAACTCTTAAGAAGGTTAAAATCTCTAAAAATCCATAAAACCCTAATTACTAAAAAACCCTTTAAGCCCCTAAAAATGTTAGGGATCTCTAAAAACCATAAAAACCAAAAAAACTAAAAATATCTCAAAAAAGTATAATACCCCCTAAAACCCCTAAAATCCGTAAAAAACAAAAAAAACTAATAAAAATCCAAAATACCATAAAAATCCCTCAAAATATAAAAACCCCTCAAAACTTTAAAAACCCCTAAGAGAACTTTTAAAACCTAGAAACTCATAAAACTTGTAAAAATAAAAAAACCCTACAACCCAAAAAATCCATTAAAACCATTGAAATTACAAAAACCAATAAAAACCATAAAAAATACTAAAAATGCCCTAAAATCCTTAAAACCCAAAGAAACCTTAAACACATAAAAAACCCTAAATTTTTCTAAAAACCATAAAAATTCATAAAAACCCTAAAAATCATAAAAAACACTAAAACCATAAGACATTAAAAGAACATAAAAACCTAAAACCGCCCCAAAACGCATTAACACCCCTAAAAAAATTATAAGCCCTAAGACCCCATAAAAACCTTGAAAACCAAAAAAAATGTAAGAACCATTTAAACCCCTAATAATGATAAAATAGTGTAAAAATATTTAATCCCATAAAAACCAAAAAAAAACACAAAAAACCATAAAAACTATCGAAATATCTAAAAACCCATCAAAATCCTAATTTTTTTAAAAAAAATCTCTAAAAACATAAAAAAACATAATACCTCAAAACCCGTGAAAACCTAAAAACAATTAAAACCCCTAAAAACATAAAACTTGATAAGAAATTTAAAAACCATAAAACCCTAAAACCTGAAAAATCTATAAAAAAAACCCAACACTTCTAAAAAATGCCTAAAACCCTAAAAATCTAAAAAACCCAAAAAACTGAAAATCATTATGAAAACCATAAAAAAAAATCACATAAAACCCCTCACAAACCTAAAAAACACTAAAATCCTTAAAACCCATAAAAAGACCCTAATAACCCTAAACTCCCTAAAATTATAAACCCCTAAAAACCATTAATAACCCTAAAAGCCCTTAGAAAACCTAAAACACCACAAAAAACCCTAAAAACATTAATACCCCAAAAATTTTAAAAGAAGAGAAAAACCATAAATATATAATAAACTCAAAAACCCCTAAAAACCCAAATAAATCCACAAACCCATAAAAACTATAAAATCACCTAAATCCATAAAACCATATTGTTCTTTAAAATCTCTAAAAATCCTTAAAAAATAAGTAGTCTTGGAAACCTGAAATCAGGAAAACCCAAAATAAAACATTAGAAACAATAAAACACATAAACCTAAAAACCAAAAAAAATCTCAAAAATCCTAAAAACACTAAAAACCCAAAACAACCCTTAATATCTGGAACACCATAAAATCAAAAGAAGTTGTAGAAATATCTAAAAACATAAAAAAAACCCATTTTTTGATAAATCCTATATAAGACTTCAAAAGTGAAAAACACTTAAAACTCCTAAAAGACCTAAAACGGATAGAAAACATAAAAACACCAAAAAAGACCCTAAAACCCCTAGAAACCCTTAAAAATTAGAAAAACCCTGAAATCCATAAAAACCCATAAAACCCATAAAAAATACTAAAAACACTAAAAAATATAAAAACCCTTCAATCCCCTAAAAACATTAAATATCTATAAAAACCATAAAACCCTAAAAACTCTAAGGACCACTAAAGATGAAAAACACTAGAAAAACCCTGAAAACCCGTCCAAAATACCAAAAAACCAAAAAAACCATAAAAATGCCATAAAAAGCCATAAAACCCCAAATAACCAAAAAAATTCCTGAAGAACCCTAAGAAAACCATAAAAACCCACTTAAAACCCATAAACCCCTAAAAATGCTGAAATCCATAAAACCCTAAAAAGATTCTAAAACCCCTAAAAAACACAAAAACCACTAAAAAACATAAAAACCCATAAAAAACTTAAAAACCCTTTGAACCCCAAAGAAACCCATGCTGAGGATTTTGATGATGATGGTGGGGAAGGCTGGTAGACCTGTGCTGGATGCTGGTGGCTAGATGGTTGGGGAATATTGTTGGTGATGTTTGCTGCGTTCAGTTGCGCTTGTGCTGTGGTTTGATGCTGCTGGTTGTGTTTGGCTGTGACGCTGGACTTGGTGCTGTTAGTTGCTTGGGCTGGTTGGTTTGGATGTATTGTTGCTGCTGTGTTGCAATGATGATTGGATGTGGTGCTGCTGGATGCTGGTACTGGATGGATGTGATGTGATGATGCCGCTGTTATGTCTGGTTTTTGAGTCCTTTTCTTTCATTGTTTTTCTTTTTTAGCGTGGGTTGTAAGGGGGTTTTGGGTGTGGGTCGTTTGACCCCTCCCCTCCCTTGTCTGATGTGTCACATTTCTTCTTGCTAATAAATTTACAGGGGGGGTCGGGAATAGCCTGACCCTCACATCTTCCTTTCTAAAGAACCATAAAAACCTATAAATATCCTAAAACCATATAAGTACTCTAAAAACCCTTTAATCCTCTAGAAACATTAAAAACTCTAAAAAATATTAAAAACCAGATCATACTAAAAATAATAGTAAAAACCATAAAACCCAAAAAAACCCTAAAATCCCTAAAAATTATAAAAATAATGAAAACCCTAAAAATTATTAAAAAAGTAAAAAAACCCGGGAAACCTAAAGAAAACAAAAAACACAAAAAACCCAAAGAACCCAACTAACCCTAAAAAAATAGTAAAACCCTGAAAACACATAAAATTCTAAAAAAATCACTAAAATCACTAAAAACCCAAAATATCCTGAAAAGCTGTAAGAAACCATAAAATCCTAAAAATGTTTTTAAAATATAAAAACCCAAAAAATGCTTAAAACCCTTACAACCCCATAAAGACACTAAAAACCATTACAACACCTTAAAACCACCAAAACCCCTAAACACCATAAAACCCGTAAATACTTAAAACCCATAAAATACTAAAAATCCATAAAACCACATAAATTATTAAAACCCTTTAAATCCCTAAAAACGTAAAAAACTATAAAAACAATTAAAACCCTAAAAACTCAAAATAATGAAAAAATTGAAAAAAACCCTTAAAATAATAAAAACCCCAACACCATAAAACCAATTAAAATAACATAAAACCCTAAAAGCCATAAAAATATAAACCAATCACTAAAATTGTAAAAACCTAAAACCACTAAAAAACCCTACAAAAACATTATAACCCTGAAAATACTTAAACCCTAAGAAACCTAAAAAACACTAAATACCCTAAAACCCAAAAAATCCATAAAATTTTAAAAAGTCCCTAAAAAGATAAAAAATCCTAAAACCTTGAAAACCCTTAAGAAAACAATATAAATTTAAAAAAATTAAAACCCTGAAAAACTCAAAAACACCAAAAACATGAAAAAAATAAAAAAATAGATTAAACATTTAAACACCTAATATAATAAAACCCCCTAAAATCATTAAAAACTATAAATTCCCATAAAAATATTAAAAACTCTAAAATTTTTAAAAACCCTAAAAAACCCAAAAACCCCAAAAAACCCATAAAACTGTAAAAACTCTAAAACCAATCAAAATCCACAACAACCCAAAAAACCATAAAAACCTAAAAAATATCTAAAAATCCCTTAAAACATAAAAAACCCCTTAAAATCATGAAAAACACTAAGAAAACCTTAATAACCAAAAAACACTTAAAACCCCTAAAAACCCAAAAATCTCTAAATACAATAAAAACACTAAAACACAAAATGAACCTAAAAACCATAAAAACTCATAAACCCCTAAAAATACTTACAACCCATAAAAATGTTAAAAATAATAATATAGCCCTAAAAACCCAAAAAAAAGTAAAAACATAAGAAAATCCTAAATATCCTATAAAAACCCTAAAAACAAGAAAACCCATAAAACCCATAAAACATAAAAAATAACAGAAACCACTAAAAACTCCAAAAATTGAAAAACCCAAAAAATTCCTAAAAACCATAAAAATACCTAAAACCTAAAAAACCATAAAATTATAAAAAATTGATAAATTCAATAAAACCAAAAAACCATTAAAATCATTAAAACCCAATGAATAAATAACGATCTTAAAAAAACTTAAAACCCATAAAAACCTAAAAAAATGTAAAAAAAACCCCCGAAACACATAAATAGCCTAAAAACCGCTAAAACCCCTTTAATCATAAAAACCTTTAAAACCATAAAAAAAATAAAGGCCCATAAAAACACTAAATAACCACTAAAAACATTAAACACCTTTTAAACCCTTAAAAACATTAAAAACATCTAAATAACCAAAGAACCCAAAAAGCTAAAAACCCCATAGAAACCGTAAAAACCCAAAAACCACTCAAAATACCAAAAAACCATAAAAACCATAAAATACTAAAAGATAACCAAAAATCCTAGAAAATAAAAAAAACTCTAAAAACCATAAAATCTTATATTAAAATATTAAATAACTAGAAAAATTTTAAACCACCAAAAACCTAAAAACCGAAAAAACCGAAAAACCTTTAAAACCCTAAAAATCCCTAAAAAGCCTAAAAACCATAAAAAACTTGAAAAATCCGCAAAAATACCAAAGAACTGCAAAAACCCAAAAAACCATGAAAAACATAAGTGAACCTTATAAGGTTAAAAACACATGAAACAACCAAAAACCTAAAAATGTAAAAATACAAACAAAACCATTAAAATACCCTAAAGACCATAAATCTCTTAAAAATAATAAAACCCCTAAAAAAATTAGAAAAACATAAAATCCATAAAAACCCTAAAAACCAATAAAATCTTTAAAACCCCCTAAAACAAATAAAAATGTTATAAAACTCCAAAAACACATAAAGACCCATAAAACACAAGAAAAATCCCACCAATCCAAAAATATCATAAAACCCTAAAAGGCCTGAAAACCCAAAAGAACCTAAAATACCCTAAACCCCCTAAAAACCATAAAAATCCTAAAAACCCATAAAAATCCCATGAAACGTAAAAAACCCTAAAAGGCTGAAAATGCCTATGAAATCCATAAAAAACTAAAAACACTTAAATCTACTAAAAACCTAAAAAAAACCCCTACAAATCCTAGAAAATCCGTAAACAATAAAAATCCCTAAAAACCATAAAAATAAAAAAATTGTAAAAAATCCCTAAAAATCCCTAAAAATGCAAAAAACAAAAAATCTCTTAAAACCCCTATAAAACCCTAAAAACCTAAAATCACTTAAAACCACTAAAAAATGATATAATCCATAAAAACAGTAAATGACAATAAAAAATATATAACCCCAACAAATCATAAAACCCCTAAAATCTTAAATCCTATAAAAAATTAGAAAAACCATAAAAAACTAATAAAAATATTAAAATCCATTAAACACATAAGAAATTAAAGAACTCTAAAAACCCAAAAAATGGTAAAAAACCTAAAACCTAAAAACCAATAAAATCCCAAAAACACTAAAAACATTAAAACCCATAAAAATTCCTAGAAACTGTAAAATTAAAAATATCCATAAAAATTTATTAAAATGTAAAAAACCATAAAAACCATGAAAACCCTTAAGAAATGTATGAAAAGATAAAACACTTAAAAACCATAAAAATCAAAGAAAATATAAAAAACCAAAAACCCTAAAAAAATGACCAAAAATCACTATAACCCGTAAGAAAGGAAAAAATATTATAGCCTAAAAAATCCATAAATATCCTCAAAAAGGTAAAAATACATTAAACAATAAAAAAACCATAAAAAATAAAAAAAACACAAGACCACTAAAAACCGAAAAAATAATTAAAATCCTAAAAATCCGAAAAGACCCGAATAACAATAAAAACCATAAAACCGCAAAAAACATTATAACCCTATAAAACCCCTAAAACGACAAAAAATCTAAAAACCCATTAAAACCATATGAACCTTAAATGATCTAACAAACATTAAAACCATAAAAAACTAAAAAAGAAATCCTAAAATCCAAAAAATCCAAAAAAACCTAAAACTATAAAAATCTAGAAAATCCCTAAAACACCTAAAAATCCATAAAAATATTAAAAAATCACTAAAATTCTAAAAAAAATAAAAACAAATAACAACAAAACCCTCAGAAAATATGAAAAATATAAAGACACTTAAAACTGCGAGAAAAACAAAAATTGCAAAAAACTAAAAAAACTCCAAAAACCCTAAAAACTATAAAACCCTTAAAAACCTTCAAAACACATAAAAACACTAAAACACCAATAATAAATCTAAAAAAAATTAAACCCCTAAAATGATAGAAAAAATTATAAAGTCCCAAAAAATCAAATAAACATTATAAACAAAAAAATCCCATAATAATCCTAAAACCCACAAAACCACATAAAACCCCTCAAATCCCTAAAGATGTAAAAACACTAAAAACCTTAAAAAATTATTAAAGAAACCGTAATAACCTAAACAACATAAGACCCATAAAAACCTAAAAAATGATAAAATCCCTATAAAACACTTACAAACCCTAAACCCTAAAACATGTAAAAACCCTCAATATTCATAAATACTTTAAAAACCATAAAAAAACTAAAAAACTCATAAAACCCTTAAAAAATAAAATTCCTAAAACCATAAAAATACCTATGAAAACCTTAAAAATATAAAAACAATTAGATCCTATGAAAATAAAAATTAATTCTAAAACCATAAAACACCATAAAAGGATGCTAAAAATGTAAAAAATCCCTGAAAATCTAAAAAAACTATAAAACATTAAAACTCTCAAAACCAATAAAAACTTGTAATAACCACTAAAAACTCTAAACATCCTATAAAATGAAAAAAATGTTTAAAAAATCTAAAAAAATATAACACCACCAAAAAACTCACTGCTCTAAAAACCCTTAAAAATGATAAAAACCATAAAACCCCATAAAACCCTAAAAATCCCTAAGCACCCTAAAAACTATAAAATTCCTAAAAACCACTAAAAAAATTAAAAACCTGAAAAACGTTAAAAACCCAAAAACCTAATAGAAAACCTTCAAAAAATAAATACACTAAAACCCCAAAAATTCCTTGAATCCAAAAAGACCCTTTAAACCCTAAAATCCCTAAAACCTTAAAAATTCCTAAGAACCATAAAAACCATAAAAATCAAAAAAATATTATAAATTTAAAAAACACTAAACCACCTAAAAACCCCTAAGAAAACTATGAAAACAAAAAGAAAATCCCATAGAAACCTAAAAACCCAAAAAACCACTAAAAATCATAAAACCCCTTGAAAACCATAAAAATGAAAAAAAACAAAAAAATACTAAAACCCTAAAAACAAATAAAACTCAAAAAACCCTTTAAACCCATAAGAACATTAAAAAACTATAAAAACAATAAAAACTCAAAAAACACCAAATAGAAAAAACCATAAAAACCTATTAATCCTGAAAATCCATAAAATCCAAAATACAATAAATATCCTAAAAAATACTTAAAAATACCTAATATTGTAAAAACCCTAAAAACCCGGAACAACTTTAAGAATCCCTTAAAACCTAAAAACAATTAAAACCCATTAAAACATTATAAAACTACAAACACCCTAAAAAACCCTAAAACTATAAGACCCCTAAAAACTATAAAACCTATAAAAACCATAAGAAACACTAAAAGACCATGAAATACATAAAATGATCAAATACATAGAAAACCCATTAAATCCATAAAACATTAAAATCTATAAAAACATTTAATACTCTAAAAATAGAAAACCCCCTAAAAATACAAAAAACCCTTAATAACCCTAAAACCCCTTAAAACCCCAAAAAAATCCCTAAAAACCCTTAAAACCCATGAAAATCATAGAAACCCCTAATAATCCTTAAAACATGAAAACCCTAAAAACCCCTAAGAAAAACATAAAACCTAACACCACGTAAAACTCATGAAACACTTAAAAACACTAAAACCATAAATATAACTAAAAACCATATAACAAATTAAAACACTAAATACCCATAAAACTATAAAACCCCTAAATTCCTTAAAACCGCATAAAAAAACCTAAAAACCAGTAAAAATTTCAAAAAACCTTTAATCCCCAAAAAATGTTAAAAACTCTAAAAAATTATTAATCCCCTAAATACTCAAAAAACCCTAAAACCATCAAAAAATGTAAAAACCCCTAACAAACATAAAAACAGGAAAAAATAATTAAAAACCCATAAAAATACTATAAAATCCATAAAATATCTAAAAATTTAAAAAAACCCAAAAAACCTAGAAAAAAACTAAGAAAACAATAAAAAAATAAAAACACATAAAACCCGTAAAAAAAAATAAAAACTCTAAAAAGCCAAAAAAATCCTAAAACCCCTAAAACCCTAAAACCCATCAAAATCCATAAAAACACTAGAAAATATTAAAAATACGAAAAATTACATAAAAATAACTAAAAAATTAAAACACAGTAGAAACCCTAAAAAACCTTAATAACACCATAAAAACATAAAAAACATAAAAAACATAAAACCTTAAAAACCCTATAAAAATATAAAAAACCTAAAGGTCTCTTAAAATCTCTAAAAAACATAAAACCATATAAAAACATAAAAACAAAAAAAAATACATAATAAACCATAAAAACCAAAAAAACCAAAAAACCCAAAAAAACTCTAAAAAACCGTTAAATCTCTAATACAATCAAAAATATTAAAATCATTTAAAACCTAAAAAAACCAAAAAACCTCAAAATCCTTGAAAACCCATAAAAATCATAAAAATTATAAAAAATCCCTAAAAATATGAAAACTACTAAAATACCTACAAATCATTAGAGAACCATCAAAACCGAAAACCCTTAAGAACCTAAAACCCCAAAAAATGATAAAAACTGTAAAAACCGTAAAACCCTAAAAGAATAACAACCCTAAAAATCCCTCATACCCCTAAAAATCCTAACAACCATAAAATTCCTAAAAATCCCTAAAATTACCTAAAACATAAAAAACCATAAAACATTGAAAATAATTAAGAAAATATTAAACACCTAAAAACACCTAAAACTACTAAAAATGAGGAAAACTCTAAAAACCCAAAATAAACATAAAAACCCTTAAAACCCTAATAACTCTCAGAATCCAAAAATCACAAAAAACCATAAAAACTAGAAACCATTAAAAATCGTAAAAACCCATAAAACATAATAAAAACACAAAAAAAAACTAAAAAATCTAATACCCATTTAAACCATTAAAACATTAAATAATTATGAAAACCATAAAAACCCTAAATTAAAAAAACATAAAGTCTGAAGAAAAAACCCTAAAAACAATACAAAAACCCAAAATCCCTCAAAATCTCAAAATACCCTAAAATCTATAAAAATCGTAAAAAAGAACTAAAAAAATCCAAAAAAAACAAGAAAACCCTAAAACCATGAAAATGCCTAAGAAATACTTAAAAACCTAAAGCTACATAAAACCCATAAAACCACTAAAAAACCTAAAATCCATAAAAACCATAAAAATATCCTTAAATCCCAAAAACCTTAAATCAACTAAAATTCTTTTAAATACCATAAAACCTCTAAAAATCCAAGAAAGTATAAAAAATTCTAAAAAAAATTTAACCACAAAAAACCCCTAAAAACCCAAAAAAACATTAAAACCCATCAAAATCGGTAAAAACAAAAAAACCATAAAAACCTAAAAACATCATAAAGAGATCTAAAAACATAAAAGAAATACCCAAAAAACCCTAAGAAAAACCAAAAAACATAAAACACTAAAAACCCATAAAACAAAATAAATTCTAAAACTCTAAAAACATTAAAAATACACTAACCCCCCCCCCCCAATGATCAAACCCCAAAAACCATTAAAACCTCTAAAAACCCATTAAAATCCAAGAAACCACTAAAACATTAAAATAATTTTATTCACATAAAACTGATAAAAAACTCTAAAAAACCCCTAAAACACTAATGAAATCAGAAAACCGTAAAAACCATAAAACCCCTCTAAATCCCTAAAAATCCTAAAAACTGTTAAATTCATAAAAAATACCAGAAAACATAAAATCCCCAAAAATATAAAAATCCCGAAAAATCCTTAATAGACTAGAAACACATAAAATACGTTAACCAAAAAAAATTCTAAAAAAACTAAAAACCCAAAACATATCAAAATCCCTAACACCCTAAAAACCGTAAAAATCCTAAAAAATACCCTAAAACCCAAAAAATTTAAAGAAACAAAAAACCTAAGAAATTACTATAAAAATATAAAATAATATAAATAATTAAAACCCCTAAGAAACTATTATAAAAACACCATAAAAACCCATAAGAATCTAAAAACCATTAAAACCCTTAAAACCAATAAAACCAATAAAACCATAAAATCCCCTTAAAAGCATAAAATGTTTATAAAAACTATAAAACCCCTTTAAATACCTAAAAATATTAAAAAAAACTATAAAATCCAATAAAACCCTAAAAAATGAAAAACTCCTAAAAACCAAAACAACCATAAAATATTTTAAAACCCTAAACCACCTCAAATTCTGTAAAAACACATAAAAATCATAAAAATCAAAAAAAAAATCATTAAAAAATCCTAAAATTTTAATACCTCCTATAACATTAAAACCCTCCTAAGAAACCCATAAAAATATGAAAACACATTAGACCCTTAAAATTATAAAAAAAATTAAAAAATGAAAAAACTTTTAAAACCCAAAAAACCCAAAAAAACCCAAAAAAAAAACCCAAAACCCCTCAAAATACCTAAAAATGATAAAAAAAATGAAAAATACTATGAAAATAAATAAACTCCCAAGAATGGTAAAAAAAATATAACCCTGAAAACCCCTAAGAAAACCATAAGACACTAAAAGCATATAAAACCCCAAAAAACCTAAAAATGGTAAAAACCTAAAAACTCCCCAAAAGGGATTAAAACCCTAAAATCCCTACAATTACAAAACCCCATTAAAACATTAAAATCCATAAACACCCATAAAAACCCTAAAACCACTAAAAACCCTTTAAAACCATAAAAATAAATAAAACACTAAAAATCATAAAACCCCTCAAAATCTCAAATAAAACCCCAAAAAATCATACAGACCCTATAAACCTAAAAAAATCTCAATATCCATAAAACCCCTTAATAGATAAAAGTCGTTACAAATCTATAATATCCCTTAAAACATAAAGAACCCTAAAACCACTAAAAACCATATGAAAAAAAATTAAAAACCAAAATACACATAACACCAAAAAACTCCTAAAAAACTTAAAAACCTTTTTAAACACTTAAAAAGTTACAAACCATAAAAAACCAAAAAATCCCTAAAAGAACTTAAAACCCTCAAACAATTTAATATCCCTAAAACCCATAAGGATGCTGGTTGCTGGTTTGTTGTGGATGCTGGTTGGCTGGTTGCTGCTGCTGGATGTTGTTTGCTGCTGTAGTCTGAATGCTGGTTGTTGGTTAGCTGTGAGCTGCTGGATGCTGGTTAACGCTGGATGTAGTGCTGTTGGATGCTGGTACTAGCTGGATGTGACGTAATGATGCTGCGGTTTTGTCTATCTTTGTGTCTTTTTCTTTCTTTGTTTTTCTTTCTTTGGCGTGGGTTGTAAGGGTTTTTGGGTGTGGGTCGTTCGACCCCTCCCCTCCCTTGTCTGCAGTGTTTGTGTCTTTTTGTTTAATAAATTTTGGGGGGTGCCAGGAATAGCTTGGACCCGAGCCTTCTTTTCCTAAACCCCATAAAAATATTAATATTTCTCTAACAATACCTAAAACAATACAAAACCAAAAAACACCAAAAAAACTCTATGAAAAACCTAAAAACCTGAAAACCCATAAAATCCCTAAAGAACCTAAAAAATGAAAAAAATCCTAAAAACATCTAAAACCAAAAAGGCCCCAAAACCATCAAAATCCCTAAAAAAATAAAAAATTAATAAAAATCCAGAACACCCCTAAAATCAATAATAACGTAAAAACAACTAAAAACCCTTAAAAACCAAATGAAACCATAAAACCTTAAAAACACTTAACATCACTATGAAATCAAAAAACACTAAAAAACCAAAAAAATCCCCGAATATACCTTAAAAACATAAAACAAATAAAATAATAAAAACCATTAAGAAACATAATAAAACTAAATTCCTATAATAACCCTAAATCTCTAAAAACTCAAAAAAACATTTTAGACCCCTAAAACATGAATTTTTTTTAAAAAAACATAAAATCCATAAACACTCAAAAAAATATATACACCCTAAAACTGCTAAAACCCCTCATAATCCCGAAATACATTAAAAGAATAAAAATAAAGAAAGAATAACTAAAAACCCTTTAAAATAATAAAGTAGTAAAAACTCTTAAAAAATCGAAAACCCATATGAAAATTAGTAAAAATATAATAACCATTAAAACCCAGAAAACCAAAAAAATCCCTAAAACCACAAACCCCCTAAAAACCCTAAAACCCCAAAAAAAACACTATAAACCCTAAAACCCTCAAAACCCCTCAAAAATACCTAAAAATCCCTAACACGTACAGAAATGATACAAATCATGAAAAACACTAAAAAAACATTATAAACATAATGACAATTAAAACCCCTAAAAATCCTATAAAAGACTAAAACCCATAAAGAGACCCTAAAAACCTGAAAAATTATAAAAACCATAAAACCATATAAAAACCCTAAAAACCTTGAAAACCCATAAAACACTAAAAACCCTTGAAAAATTCTAAAAAAATTTTAAACCCCTAAAATTGTTAAAAACTATAATATATTAAATACAATAAGAACTCTAAAAAGCCATAACCATCCAAAAAAACATAGAACCCATAAATTCCTAAAAAACCCAAAGTACATCCCAAATCCCATAAAACCTAAAAACAATAAAAGTCCTAAAATTTCCCTAAAAATTCCTAAAAGTATAAAAACTCAAAAACACCAAAAAACCTTAAGAAAACCATAAAACCTGAAAACCCATAAAACACTTAAAATTGATAACACACTAGAAACCCTAAAAACCCAAAAAAACATAAATACCGTAAAAATTTCTTAAAACAAAAAAACAATAAAAACCTTAAAAAACCTAAAATTCCAAAAAAATATTAAAACACCTAAAAAAATCTAAAAACCCAAATAAAACATTCCAAACCAAATAACCCTTAAAACCCATAAAACCCTAAAAAATACTAAAACCCATAAAAACACTAAAAATATAATAAAAATTGTGAAACCCCTTAAAATCATAAAACCCATAAAAAACATAAAAACTTAATAGATCATAAAAACACAAAAAACACTAAAAACTCTAAAAACCCATTAAACCTCTAAAATCATTGAAAATACAAAAAACTCTAAACATGTAAAAAATCATAAAAACCAAAAGACCCATAAAAACCTTAAAACCATAAAAAACCCTAAATCCCTCAAAATCCATAAAAACCCTAAAAACAAACAATCTCCAAAATTCCCTAAAGAAGTTAAAACCCCTAAAAACCTTAGAAACCCCTATGAAAACCAAATATACTATAATCACATAAAATCCATAAAAACAAAAAAAAATCTAAAACCTTAAAAACCCTGAAAACCATAAAAACAATATCAGAATCCCAAAAAACCAAAAAACCCAAAAACAATCCCAAAAATTACCTAAAATGTAAGCAACCATAAAAACTCTAATAACCATATGAAAACCTTATAACCCAAAAAACACTTAAAGCTTGAAAAAAATATAAAAATGTTTTAAAAACCCCCAAAACACTAAAAGGCCCAAAAAAACCCAAAATACCATAATAACAAAAAACATAAAAACCCAAAAAATATGCAAAAACCCTAAACTAATAAATACTCAAAAAATCCTTTAAATTCCTAAAAAATTTTAAAGAATGAAAAAATATTTAAACCCCTAAAAAACTAAAAAAAACTAAAAACCGAAAAAACCTTAAATCCATTAAAAAATCTAAAAACCATCAATATAACTAAAAACAATAAAAACCCCAAAAATCATAAAATTCATAAAAATCCCTAAAAATGTAAAAATTCTAAAAAACCTAAAAAACCTAAGGAAAATATTATAAACAAAAAAACGCTTAAAACACCTAAAAAAATTAGAAAATCCTTAAATCCTTAAAAAAACCATGAAAACCATAAAACCCCTTAAATCCCATTAAATGTTAAAAAACATTAGAAATACCTAAACAAAAAAACAAACCCTAAAACCCCAAAAAACAATAAAACCCCAAAACCCCAAAAACTATAAAAACCCTCCAAACCCCTAAAAAACAAAAAATTCCATAAAAATTCAAGAAAAATCCCTAAAAATATCTAAAAACAAAAAAAACCAAGACACACTATAAAGTTACTAAGAAAACCATATTAAACATAAAAAACAAAAGACCCTTAAAAACCTAAAAACCCATAAACCCCAAAGAAACCCTAAAACCCTAAAACCCTAAAAAACCCAAAATCCCAAAACACTAAAAAACCCTAAAAATCATAAAAATATGTAAAAAACCTAAAAACCTGTAAAAAATTTTAAAACTCCCCCAAAACCCCTAAATGTATAAAATACATAAAATAACAAAAATCCCAATCAAGACCTTAAAAACATAAGGACTCTTAAAACCCATAAATACCCCAAATAATGTTAAAACTAAAAAAACCCAAAAGGACCCTAAAAACCCTAAAACCCCATAAAACTCAATAAAACCCACTAAAGACTCTAAAACTCCTTTAAAACCTAAAAAAATTAAACCCCTAAAGATACTTAAAATCCCTAATAACTAAAAGGTGAAAAATACCCATAGAATCATAACACCCCTAAACCCACTAAAACCCTCAAAATCCCTAAAAATCCAAAAAATGAAAAAATTTAATGAAAAGTAATTACCCAAATACCATGAAGACACCTAAGAAAACCATAAAAACATAAAAAAATAAAACCTTTAAAAACCTAAAAACACTAAAAACACTAAAAACCCAAAAAACCCAAAAAAACCCTAAATCCATAAACATTCCTAAAAACTCAAAAAAACCATAATAATACTAAAAATCCATAAGAATCCCTAAAAATGAAAAAAAAACTATAAAATCCCTAAAAACGCTAAGAAAATTATGAAAATAGAAAGACACATAAAACCTCTACCAACCTAAAAAAATGCTAAAAAATCTAATAAACCTAAAAGGACATAAAACACCATAAAATCCATAAAACCCAAAAAACATTAAAAACACCTAAAAACCCAAAAAAATATTAAAAAACATAAGAAACCCTTAAAACCCTAAAAAACACATAAAAACCATAAAAACCCTAAAATGCTAAACAACCGAAAAAAAGAAAAAAACCTAAAACCAATTAAAACTATAAACCCCTAAAAACAATAAGAAACCCTATAAACACGTAAAAACCAAAATACAATTAAACACTAAAAACCATGAAAGTCATAAAACCCCTAAAACCCCATAAAAATTTGAAAGCTCTGAAAACTCATAAGAAAACATTATAATCCTAAAAACTCTAAAACCCCTAAAAAACTAAAAAAAATAAAAACACTAAAAACCCTAAAAACCTAAAGTACCCCAAAACAATAAATACCCCTAAAACCATAAAACACCTAAAATTCTCAAAAACCCTAATGACCTATTAAAACCCTACACACACTAAAAATTTTAAAAACCCCTTTAAAACCATAAAAGGTAAAAAATATAAAAAATAATAAAACCATAAAACTAAATAAACCATAACCCCCTAGAAACATAAAAACACCCTAAAACACCTAAAAACTTTAAACTCCCATAAAAACCTAAAAACCTAAAAACCCTCAAATGCATTAAAACACCATAAAACATTAAAATCCACTGAAATAACTAAAAAACCATTTAACCCCAAAAAATTATTAAAACACTTAAACGCTAAAAACTAAAAAACACCCTAAAACAAAAAAATACATATAACCCATAAAGAGCCTTGAAATCACTAAAAACATATAAATGATAATTAAGTTGAAAAAAATACCTAAATATCCCTAGAAATAAAAAACCCCCAAAACTTCTAAAAACCCTATGAGAACCATTAAAAACTAAACAAATTGAAACCCTAAAAACCTAAAAAACCCTAAAACCCATAAAACCCTAAAAACCTTATACAATACTAAAAACCATCAAAATACTACAAATAAAAAAGCATAAAACTTCAAAAATGTCCCTAAAAATCCCAAAAAACATAAAAACCCTCAAAAAATGATAAACCCTATGAAAAATATAAAAACCTAAAAAAATAAAACTTCTAAAAGCCTGAAACACTACAAACCCTAAAAAACAAAAAAAAACCAAAAACCCCCTTAAAATCCCAAAATTCCGATACAAATACTAAAAATCCATAAAATCCCCAAAAATGTATAAAACCCTAAAAACCTCAAAACACATAAGAAAAACATAAATACCAAAAAACAATTAAAACCACTAAAAATTTAAAAAACAGTAAAAACCCTAAAAATCCATAAATAGATCCAAAGAATACTAAAAACTCTTTAAATCCAAAAAATTTAAAAAAATCTTATAAAACATAAAAACACTTCAAATCAGGTGGAATACCTAAAAAAAATTAATGCATAAAAATATATAAAACCCAAAAAACTCCAAGAATCATAAAAACCCTAAAAACTATGGAAATCCCAAACAAAACCATAAAAACCTAAAAACACTTCAATCTCTAAGAACCCTTAAAGCCCCAAAACCCTAAAACCTCTAAAAGAACATAAAATTTCTAAAAAATCACTAAAATACCTAATAATAAAAAAACCACTAGATACCCAAAAACCCTATGAAATAATTTAAAACCTTAAAACAATTTAATTCCTTAAAAACCAATAAAAATGTGAATGACCCTGAAACCCCTAAAAGACCCAAAAACCCAATAAAAACCATAAAACCAAAAAAAAGTTTAAAAACTATAGAAATTCATGAAACCCCTAAAATACCAAAAAAATCTATAAAAACCCATTAAAAAACTAAAAAAGTTGTAAAAATCTATAAAATAAAATCCCTAAAAAAATAAAAAAAACCCATAAAAACACTAAAATCTCAAAAAACCCAAAAAACCCACAAAATCCTCGAAAACCCTAAAAATCATAGAAATCCTAAAAATTCCATTAACATAAATGAAAATGTAAAAAATAGTAAAAACTTGAAAAACACTAAGGAAACCTTAAAATCCTAAAAAATCTTAAAGCCCCTAAAAACCTAAAACTGCTAAAAACCTTAAAAATCCACAAAACCCTAAAAATCCATAAAACCCTAAAAACCAATAAAAATATCAAAAAATTCATAAAAATTCCTAAAAACATAAAACACCCTAAAAATTATAAAACCCCCTAATAAAACCTTTAAAACCTAAATCGCTAAAAATCCCTAAAAACCGAAAAATATGAAAAACTCTAAAGAACAGTAAAATACCCTAAAACCCATAAAAACCCTTAAAACACCAAAAAACTGAACAACCCAAAAAACCAATAAAAACCATAAATATGAAAGAATACTCTAGAGATAGTTTAAACCCCTAAAATGTTAATATACTCTAAAAACCATAAAACCCTAAACAACTAAAAAAACCCAAAAAAAACATAAAATAACCATAAAACCCATAAAACACTAAGAACCCTTAAAATCACTGAAACCCCAAAACCCCAAAACCAAAAAAATAGTTAAAAAGCCTAAAAATACCTAAAAATATAAAAACACCTTAAAAACACTATAACCTCCTTAGAAAACCTTAAAAAAACAATAAAACAACTAAAAAAACTTAAAAAATAGTTAAAATCCAAAAAAACCAAAAAAACCTACAAACCCCTCCAAACCCTCAAAATCCATAAATACCCATAAAAATACAAAAAAATACATAAGAATAATTAAAAATGAGGGAATACCTAAAAAATGAAAAACCATAAGAAAACATTAAAAACCTAAAACACCTAAAGTATCTAAACACCAAAAATCGTTAAAACCCCAAAAGACATGAAAAATTCTAATGCCTAAAAACCCTAAAACCGCTAAAAACCATAATAACCTAAAAAACTATAAAAACCATAAACCCAATATCATCTCTAAAACGCCTTTGAACCCATAAAAATGTTCCAAAATATTAAAAACCTTAAAAACGAAAAAAAACATAAAAACAAAAAATCCATAAAAACCCAAAAGACTCTAAAAGCTCAAAAAATCATAAAAACATTCAAAATACAAAAAAAAACGTAACAGATAAATAAATGATAAAAAGATATATAATTTCTTAAAAAAGTAATAAAAACTAAAAACCCTAAAAAAACCATAGGAAAAACTTAAAAACCTGAAAACACTTTAAACCTCTAAAACATAAAAATTCTGAAACCCCTAAAAAACCTAAAAATACTCAAAACCCTAAAAATAATAAAAAATATAAAAATTTCAAAAAATAATATATACTTAAAACCCCAAAATTCACTTAGATAACATTTAAATCATAATAACAATTAATACCCCTAAAAACCTAAAAATGCTAAAAACCGTATAAAAGCATAAAAAGCTAACCCCCCCCCCCCCAAAAAAAAAAACTAAAACCTCTAAAAACCCATGAAAACCCTAAAAATGTTTAAAACTCTATAAAACCATAAAAACCCTAAAAACTAAAGAAAATCCAAAAAATCCCAAAAACCCATTAAACCCATTAAACCCTAAAAACCCTTTGAATCCATAAAAATCCTATAAATGCATAAAAATCCTAAAAATGACCTTAAAATATCTATAAATGTAAAAATCCTAAAAACCCTAGAAACCCCATGAAATCCTTAAAACCATGAATACAATTAAAACCCCTACAAAAATCAAGGAAACACTTAAAACAGAAAAACCCCTAAAAAAATAATAAATAACACAAAAAGAATTAAACCCCTAAAACCCTAAAAAACCTTTAAAACAGTAAAATCTATAAAACCCCTTTGAACCCATAAAATGTTAAAAAATATAAAAAAACTGAAAAAACCAACAAAACACTAAAAAACACTAAATACCAAAAAAATAAAAACCCTAAATACTATAAAAACCCTAAAATCTTGAAAAACAATAAAATTATTAAAAATACCTAAATATGTAAGAATCCCTAAAAACCCTGAAAAAACTTAAGAAAACATAAAATACCTGAAACCACTTAAAATCCCTATGAAACCTAAACAAATATAAAAACACTGAAAAAATCATCAGTGTCCCATAAAAACCCAAAACCGCAAAAACCCTAAAACCGAAAACCTCCCTAAAAACCCATAAAAACACTAAAAACTACTAAAAACACTAAAATCACTTTAAACCCCTAAAAAATTTAAACACAATAAAACAATAAAAACCCAAAAAAAAACTAATAAAACATACCCCCCCAAACCCCAAAAAAATATAAAAAAACCCTAAAACCAATAAAATTCATTAAAAATCCTTATAAATAAAAAAAACGTAAAAAGTATTAAAACGTAAAAAACCCTAAGAAAATCATAAAAAATTAAAATCACTTAAATCCCTAAAAACCTAAAAATGATAACATCCAAAAAAATCCCTAAAACCAATAAAAAATTGAAAAACCTTAAAATCCTTACAAACCCTAAAACCCTAAAAATACTAAAAAATAGTTAACAATCCATGAAAACATAAAAATAACAAAAAAACCTTGAAAATGAATAAGAAAACCTTTAAACCCTAAAAAATAATAAAAACCTTAAAAATATATAATAAAAACTAAAAATCATAATAGAACCTAAAAACCTAAAAACCACTAATAATCTGTACGAACCACTAAAACCATAAAAACCTTAAAACCCATAAAAAACCTAAATACCAGTAAAAAACTAAAAAACCATTGAACCCCTAAATTTTTTTAAAACTCTGTAAACCGTAAAAAACCTAAAAAATAAAAAAACACTAAAACCCTATAAAACCTAAAAACCATAAAACCCTAAAAACCATAAAAATCCTAAAAATACATAAAAATACCTAAAATTATTAATGACAATAAAAACCCATAAAAACCACGAATACATCCTTGAAAATATAAAAACACATAAACACTATAAAGAACCTAAAAACACTAAAACCCAGTAAGATCATAAAAATCTTAAAAGCCACCAAAATCCATAAAAATTCTAAAAACCATAAAAATCATAATAACCCTTAAAATCCCTAACAATGCACAAAAAACAGAAACCCAAAAAAAGACCTGAGAAAACCCTAGAAACATAAAAACACTTAAAATCGCTAAAAACCTGAAAAAAATTAAGAACCTTAAAATACCGTAAAAACACGAAAAACACAAAAAAACAAATAATCCCAAAATATCCTTAAAAACCCAAAACACCCAAAAGTAAAATTACAAATTTCTAAAAAATATGAAACCCTTTAAAACCCTAAAAATTATAAAAAATGTTAAAAAAAATTAAGACACTAAAAAAACAGAAAAATCAATAAAAACCCCAAAAAATTACAAAATACAAAAAACACTAAATAACATAAAAATCAATATAATTGATAAAAATACATAAAAACACAAAAAACATAAAAAACCCTGAAAACCCCTAAGAGAAAAAATTAAATACTAAAACACTTAAAACCCCTAAAATTCCCAAAAATACTAATAAACAAATAAAAACAAACCAAATCCTAAAAACCCAAAAACCATAAACACTTTAAAAACCTTAAAAACCATAAACCACCCAAAAAAACCAAAAACCCAATAAAAACTCTAAAACACCATTAATCCCCAAAAAATGATAAAAATAACTTTAAAAATAATTAAAACCCCTAAAACCCAAAACCCCCTATGAAAATAGACAAAAAAACCAAAAAACCCTCAAAATCCCTAAAAACCCTGAAAACCCTAAAAACCATAAAAATCCAAAACAATCCACAAAAATCCAAAAATCATAAAAACCACAAAAATCATTAAAAAACAATCAAATAACATTAAAAAACTAAAACAATTTAAAATCCTAAAAACTTAAAAATGCTAAAAAACCAAAAAACCCCTAAAAACTAAGAAAACCCTAAAACCTATCAGAATCCCTAAAAACCCATAAATTCCTAAACAATCCCTACAAATAACTAAAAATAGGAAAACACATAAAACACTAAAAACCCCTAAATACTTAAAAATACTAAAAATACTAAAACCCCCAAAAAACCCAATGGTCCCTAAAAACCCTTAAAAAGCATAAAATTTTAAAAAATTACAAAAGAAACCCTAAAAATAAAAAAACACTAAAATTCAAAAAAATCAAAATAGAACTTTTAAGACTAAAAACAATTTAAGACCTAAAAACCCTAAAAATGATAAAGACCATAAAACCCAAAAAAATAAAAAAAACAACCCTAAAAATCCTCGAATCCCATAAAAATCCTAACAACAATAAAAATCCAAAAAAATCCCTAAAATTAATTAAAAACATAAAAAAACCATAAAACATTTAAAACACTTAAAAAAATATTAAACACATAAAAAACATAAAACTACTAAAAATGAGGAAATGTCTAAAAACCAAAAATAAAATAAAGAATTATAATAAATCTCAGAATCCAAAAAACCCAAAAAACCAAAATTACTAGAAACCCTTTAAAATTGTAAAATATCCCTAAAAGACCAGAAAAACACAAAAAACGACTAAAAACTCTAAAACCCCTTTAAACCCTTAAAACATTAAATAATTTTAAAAACCATAAAAACCCTAAAAACAAAAATAACCATAAAATCTGAAAAAAAAAAACTATAACATTAAAAAACCAAAACACCTCAAAATATCAAAATACTCTAAATTCTATAAAAATTGATAAAAAGAACTAAAAAATCTAAATAACATAGAAAACTATAAATCCTTGAAAACACATAAGAAATACTTAAAAACTTAAAGCATCTTCAAACCAATAAAACCCCTAAAAACCTAGAATCCATAAAAGTTATAAAAAGATCCTTAAACCCCCAAAACCATAAATCTCATAAAATTCATTAAAAAATAGTAAACCCCTAAAAATCCCAAAAACCACAAAAAAAACTCTGAAAACCATTTAGCCACTTAAAACTAAAAAATCCCAAACACCAATAAAAATTAAAACCCATCAAAATCTGTAAAAACAAAAACAACCATAAAAACCTAAGAAAACCCAAAAGAGATCTAAAAAAAATAAAAAAATAATACCTAGAAAACCATAAGAAAGACCTAACAAATTAAAACACGTAAAACCCATAAAGAAAATAAATTCTACAACTCTATATATATTAAAAATACATTATCCCCCCAAAACAATAAAACCATTAAAACCCTTAAAAACCCATAAAACCCCTCAAAACCACTAAAAACATTAAAATACTTTTCATCACATAAAATTGGTAAAAAAACTCTAAAACCCCCGGAAAACACTAATAAAATCAAATAACTATAAAAACCTTAAAACCTCTCTAAATCCCTAAAAATGCTAAAAACTATAAAAATCATAAATATCCCAAAAAACAAAAAAAACCCTAAAAATACTAAAAAACAGTAAAAATCATTAAAAAACAAAAAAAAATTAAAACCCCTAAAACCAAAAAAATTCTAAAATAACTAAAAACAAAAAACACATTAAAATCTCTAACACCCTAAAAACTGTAAAAATCCAATAAAATTCCCTCAATACCCAAAAATGTTAAAAAAACTGAAAAAATACTATAAATCCTTAAAATACTATAAATAATTAAAACCCCTAAGAACCAATTTTTTACACCATAAAAACTCATAAAGTCTCTAAAAACCTTTAAAACCCCTGGAAACCAAAAAAACCCATAAAACAATAAAATCCCTTAAAACCCCTTAAAACCATAAAATGGTACAAAAAACTATAAAAACCATTTAAAATATTTAAAATGTTAAAAAAACTATAAAATCCAATCAAACCAAAAAAAAAATCAAAACCCCCCTAAAACCCAAACAACCATAAAAAATTTTAAAACCCTACACCCGCTCAAATTTTCCAAAAACCCCAAAAAGCAATAAAAACCCAAAAAAATCATTACAAATCCCTAAAATTTTAAATCCCCTAAATACCATAGAAACCCGTATGAAACCAATTAAATCATGAAAATGATATAGACCCTTAAAATTTAAAAAAATTAAAAAACTTCTTAACCCCTAAAAACCCAAAACCCAAAACCCCTCAAAATACAAAAAATGATAAAAAGAAAGAAAAATCCCTTGAAAATCACTAAAATCCCAAGAAATGAAAAAACCATATAACCCTAAAAAATCACTAAGAATCCCTTAAGACACTAAAAACATATAAGACCACAAAAAATCTAAAAATGGTAAAAACCTAAAAAATCTTTAAAAGAGAATAAAACCCTAAAAATCCCTACAATCATAAACCCCATTAAAACATTAAAATACATAAACACCAATAAAAACCCTAAAACCACTAAAAACCCTTTAAACCCCAAAACATTAAAAAAATATAGAAATCCTAAAACACCTCAAAAAAACAAATAAAACCCAAAAAATTCATACAAAACCAAAAACCCTAAAAAACCCTCAAAATCCCTAAAACCCCTAAAAAGCATAAAAATCCTAACAAATCCCTAAAATACCTTAAACGATATAGAACCCTAAAACCTCCAAAAACCCTATGAAAAAACATAAAATCCTAAACACACTTAACACCACTAAAACACCTAAAACCATTTAAAACACCTAAAAAGATAAAATCCATAAAAAAAATCTCTAAAAAAACACTTAAATCCCCCAAACTTTTTAAAAACCCTAAACCCCATAAAAATATTAATAATGCCATAAAAATAACTAAAATAATACAATAATAAAAACCCCTAAAAACTCTATGAAAAACATAAAAACCTAAAAACCCTTAAAATCCCTAAAGATCCTAAAAATGATAAAAACCCTTAAAACCTTTAAAACCCAAAAGACCCCAAAAACCATAAAAATCCCTAACAAACTAAAAATTTATTAAAAATCCAGAAAAATCCTTAAAATACATAATATCATAAAAATAATTAAAAACCATTAATAACTGAATGAAACCATAAAAACCTAAAAACACATTACATCTCTATGAAATCAAAAAACGCTAAAAACCCCAAAAAATACATGAATATACCTGAAAAACTGTAAAAAAATAAAATAATAAAAACCCTTAAGAAAAACAGTAAATTTAAATTGCCATAATAACCCAAAAGTACTAGAAACCCAAAAAACATTTTAGACCCTTAAAACATAAAAATATCTAAAAAACCTTAAAATCCATAAAAACTCAATTAAAAATAAAAAACCCATAAATCCCTAAAACCGCTAAAACCACTTATAATCCCTAAATACATTAAAAAAAATAAAAAGAATGAAAGAATAATTGAAAACCCTTTAAAATAAAAATGCACTAAAAAAGCTAAAATCTTTGAAAACCCATATGAAAATTAGTTAAAATATAAAAACTTTTAAAAACCCTAAAAACCAAAAAATACCAAAAACCCCAAACCCCCTAAAAACCCTAAAACCTCAGAAAAATCACTATAAACACTAAAACAAATAAAACCCCTAAAAATACCTAAAAATCCATAATACGTACAAAATCCTAAAAACCAAGAAAAAATAAGAAAATACTATAAACATAAAAACAATTAAATAGGCTAAAAATCCTATAAAAAACATGAAACCCATAAAGATACCCTAAATACCTAAAAAATCCTAAAAACCATAAAACCCTAAACCACCCTAAAAACCCATAAAACCGAAAAAACCCACAAAAAATTATAAAAACATTTTAAACCCCTAAAAACTGTAAAAACTCTAAAACATTAAAGACCCTAAGAACACTAAAAAACCCTAACTATCCAAAAAACATAAAAACCTAAAATTCCTAAAAACCCAAAGTACATCCAAAATCCCAAAAAAAACTAAAAACAGTAAAAGTCTAAAAATTTCACTAAAAATCCCTAAAAATATAAAAATCTGAAATCCCTGAAAAAACCCTAAGAAAACAATAAAACCTGAAAATGCATAAATCGCCTAAAAATTCTAACACACTAGAAACAGTAAAAACCCAAAAAATACCTAAAAATCATAAAAATCCCTAAAACACCAAAATAACAAGAAAAACCTTAAAACCCTAAAAATCCATAAAAAATATAAAAACTCATAAAAAACAAAAAAAAATAAAACATTAAAAATCTAATAACACATAAAACTCTTAAAAACATAAAATACACTAAAATCCATAAAAACACTAAAAAGGCCATAAAAACTGTGAAACCATTTAACATCATAAAACACCAAAAAACCTTATAATCTTAATAACTCATTAAAACCGAAAAAACACTAAAAAAATATAAAAACACATTACACATCTAAAATCATTGAAAACACTAAAAACACTAAAAAAGTGAAAACTCATAAAAACCAAAAGACCCATAAAAACCCTAAAACCATAAAACCCTAAATCACTCAAAATCAATAGAAACTCTAAAAACAATCAATCTCCAAAATTCCCTAAATAAATTAAAACCCATAAAAAACATGAAAACCCCTATGAAAACCTAATAAACTATAATCACATAAAATCCATAAAAACCAAAAAAATCAAAAAAACTAAAAAACCAAGAAAACATCAAAACCATCAAAATATAAAAAAACCTTAAAAACCAAACAAATCCCAAAGAAATCCCTAAAAATGTAAAAAAACCTTAAAAACTATAAAACCCATATGAAAACAAGATAACCCTAAAAACACTTAAAACCTATAAAAAAATATAAAAAAGTTTTAAAAACTCCCGTAACCCTAAAAGACCCTAAAAACCCTAAAAACCATAATAACAAAAAACATTAAACCCCCAAAAAAATATGTAAAAAACCTAAACTAATAAAGACTCTAAAAATCCATTAAATTACTAAAAATTTAAAAAAAATCAAAAAAATATTTAAACACCTAAAAAACTAAAAAAACTAAAAACTGAAAAAACCATAAAACCTTTAAAAAATCTAAAAATCCACATTATCCCTAAAAACCATTAAAACCACAAAAACCATAAAATCCATAAAAATACCTAAAATATGTAATAAACCTACAAAAACTAATAAAAATTTTAAAAACAAAAAAAACACATAAAACCTCTTAAAAATTTATAAAATTCTTAAATCATTAAAAACAAAAAAGACCCTAAAAACCATAAAACCCCTAAAAACCTTTAAAACCCCATAACAACCTAATAAAACTTAAAAACTATAATAACCCTAAAAACCCCAAAAATGTTAAAAAATGTTAAAAATTCATAAACACGCAAACAAACCCTAAAACCCAAAAAAATAATAAAAACCCTAAAAACCCAAAACCCTAAAAATCCCTAAAAAACAAAAAAATCCATAAAAATTCAAAAAAAAAGACCGAAAAATCCCTAAAAATAGAAAACCCTAGACACAGTATAGAATTCCTAAGAAAAATAAATTAATAATAAAAAATACAAGACCCCTAAAAACCTAAATAACCATAATCCCCAAAGAAACCCTAACACCTAAAACCCTAAAAAACCCAAAAACCCAAAACACCAAAAAACCCTAAAAACCATCAAAATATGTAAAAAACCTAGAAACCCAAAAAAAATCTTTTAAACTCCCCAAAAATTCCGAAATGTATAAAAGACCTAAAAATATCGACACACCCAAATAAACCCTTAAAAATCTAAATACTCTTAAAACCCCTAAAACCCAAATAATGGTAAAACCCCAAAAATACCCCCTTAAAGGACCCTGAAAACCCTAACACCCCATAAAACTCAATAGAAACCACTAAAAACTCTAAATAACCATTAAACCTTTTAAATCCCATAAAACATTAAAACCCCATGAAACATTAAAATCCCTAAAACCTAAAAAAAATGCAAAATACCCATAAAACCCATAACATCCCTAAAACCACTAAAAACCCACAAAATTCCGAAAAACCCAAACAACCATAAAATCATAAAAATGGATAAATATTAAAAAAAGGAAAAAACCCTAAATTCCATGAAAACACATAATAATTCCTTAAAACATAAAATAACATAAAATCCATAAAAAACTTAAAAACACTAAAAATCCTAAATTCCTAAAAAACCCGAAAAACCCTAAATCCATCAATATTCCTAAAAACCTAAAAAACAATAATAAAACTAAAAAATCTCTAATAATGCCTAATAATGTAAATAACAATAAAACCCCTGATAACCTTAAGAAAACCCTGAAAACCGAAAGACACAAAAAACTCCTACAAATCTAAAAAAATGCTAAAAATTATAATAACCCTAAAAGAACATAAAACACCCTAAAATCCATAAAAACCCCAAAAAATATTAAAAGACCTAAAAACCCATAAAATATTAAAAAAACATAAGACACGCTTAAAACCCTAAAAACACATAAAATAAATAAAAACAACAAAATTATAAACAACAAAAAAACCCAAAAAACCTAAAACCAATTAAAACTATAAACCCCTAAAAACTATAAGAAACCCTAAAAACACAAAAAAACCAAAAACACCAAAAAAATATAAGAATACTTTAAACTACTAAAACTGATAAAAGCCCTAAAATACTTTTAAATACTAAAAACCTTAAAAACCAATAAAAAACTCAAAATAAAATAAAACCCTAAAAATGATGAATGTTATAAAAACCCCTAAAACCTTATAAAATTTTAAAAATAATGAAAACTCTTAATAAAACGTTAAAAACCTAAAATCTCAAAAACCCCTAAAAACCTTAAAAAAATTAAAACTATAAAAACTATAAAAACCTAAAGGGCCATAAAACAATAAATACCCCTAATACCATAAAACACCTAGAATACTCAAAAACCCTAATAACCCATTAAAACTTTAAACCCACTAAAAATTCTAAAAAAACATTTAAAACCATAAAGGGTTAAAACTCTAAAAAACAATATACCCATAAAAACCAAAAAACCGTAAACCCCCTAAAAACATAAAAAATATAAAACTATTAAAAACACCCTAAAACCCTTAAAAACTTTAGACACCCATAAAAACATTAAAACCACCTAAATTCCTTAAAACACCATTAAATCGTAAAACCCAATAAAATCACTAAAAACCCATTTGACCCCAAAAAAAATATAAAAACCTATAACCCTAAAAAATTAAAAACACCGTAAAACCCTAAAATACCATATAACCCCTAATGACCCTAAAAATTCCAAAAAAACATTAAATGATAAAAAAGTTGAAAAAATACATAATTATCCCTAAAAAGATAAAAACCCAAAAAACACATAAAAACCCAAAGAGAACCATTAAAACCTAAAATAAATAAAACCCCATAAAACATAAAAAACCACAAAACCCCTAAAAACCTTATACAATATTAAAAACCATCAAAAACCCAAAAAATCAAAAAAACATAAAAAATAAAAAATGTCCTAAAAATACCAAAAAACATAAAAAACCTAAAACAATGAAAACACCTATGGAAAATATAAAAAATTTAAAAAACATAAAACTCCTAAAAACCTAAAAACACTAAAAACCCTAAAAACAAAAAAACAAAAAAACCTCTTAAAATACCTATATCCGCATACAAATAATAAAAATCCATAAAAACCCTAAAATGTATAAAAACCTAAAAACCTCAAAATGCATAAGAAAAACATAAAAAATAAAAAACAATGGAAACCCCAAAAAATCTAAAAAATGCTAACTACCCTAAAAATCCATAAATTCAAAAAAATAAAAAAACATTAAATCCCTATAAACATTAAAAACTCTTAAAAACCTTTAAAAACTTCAAAACAGGGGGAAAATGAAAAAACCTGAAAGAATAAAAAGCTTATAAAACCGATAAAACCCCTAAAATCTTAAAAACAATAAGAACTGTGAAAATACTGAATAAAAGCATAAAAAATCTACAAACACTTAAATTCCTAAAAACCCTTCAAACCCTAAAACCATAAAACCTCGAAAAGAACATAAAATTCCTAAAAAATCCCTAAAATACCTAAAAACATAAAAAACACAAAATACCCAAAATTCTTAAGAATGAATTAAAAACAGTAAAACAATTAAATTCCCAAACAAACCTAAAAATATGTGATAGACCCTAAAAAACCTAAATGACCCTAAAACCCATTAAAAACCATAAAACCCTAAAAATATTAAAAAACTATAGAAATAAATAAAACCCCAAATATACAACAATAATATCTAGAAACCCATTGAACCACTAAAAACATTATAAAAATCTAAAAAAAAAAATCCCTAAAAAACCAATAAACCTATAAAAACACTAAGATCTCTGAAAACCTATAAAAACACTCAAAATTTTGAAAATCCCTAAAAGCCATATAAATCCTAAAAATTCCCTTAAAATGAATGAAAATGTAAAAAACTTGAAAACACCAAGGAAACCATAAAATCATAAAAATACTAGAACCCCAAAAAATCCTAAAACTTCTAAGAACCCTAAAACCCCTAAAAATCCTAAAAACCCAAAAAATCAATAAAACTCTAAAAACTAATAAAAATTTCTAAAAATTCATAAAAATACATAAAAACATAAAACACCCTAATAACTCTAGAAGTCCCTAATAAAACCTTTAAATCCAAAATCACTAAAACCTCTAATAACAAAAAAATATGAAAAACCCTAAAGAACACTAAAATACCGTAAAAGCCCTAAAAACCCTTAAAAACTAAAAAAATATAAACAACCCTAAAACCCCATAAAACCCTATACGTTATAAAAACTATAGAGATACTTTAAACCTCTAAAAATGATAAAAGACTTTAGAAACCATAAAACCCTAAAAAACACAGAAAACCGAAAAACCTAAAACATATCAGGGTTTATTGATCCAACTTTCTCAAGAAATATAAATTGTCTGAATGGGAGTCGGTAGACTCGGATGCTTCGTCTGGGTATGGTGCTGATGGGGATCAATATGGTGATGATGAGACCTTCGGTTTTAGTGCAGCAAGTGAACCTCTTGGATCTACTTCTACTTTTGATTTTGGTGGCGAAGTTGACTGACTTGTTTTTTCTTTTGGGTCTTTTATTTTTCCTTCTTCTTTGCATTGGAGTCCTTAAGGGTTTTTGGGTACGGGTTGTTTGAGCACTCTCCTCCCTTTCCTCCTATTTCCTTTTTCTAATAAATTTTGGGGGGGGGGTTAGAAATAACCCGACCCTCGCATCTTCCTTTCCCTAAAACCCTATGAACCCTTAAAATCACTAAAACCCTAAAACCATATAAATACTTAAAATCCTAAAAATCCCTAAAAACAAAAAAACCACTTAATAAAACTGAAACCCCCTAAGAAAACTATAAAAAACTAAAAATACTAAAACTCTTAAAAAACTTTAAAACACATAGAATCCAATAAAATCTAAAAAACCTAAATACCCATCAAAACCCTCAAAATCCATAAATACCCATAAAAATCCAACAAATTACCTAAAAAAATTAAAAATGTCAAAAACCTTACAAAAATGAAAAACCATAAGAAAACATTAAAAACCTAAGAATACCTAAAACCTACTAACACAAAAAAACACTAAAACCCTAAAAGACAAGAAAAATTCTAAAGCCAAAAAATCCTAAAACCCCCAAAAACCTAAAAAACCTTAAAACCCATAAAAACCGTAAACCCAATGACATCTCTAAAACACCTTTAAACCCCTTAAAATGATTCCAAATAATAAAAAACCTTAAAAACTCTAGATACCCTAAAAACAAAAAATACATAAAAACCCTAGTGACCCTAAAAGCTCTAAAAACATTCAAAACATTCAAAATCCAAAAAAAATAGAAAAAAAAACAATTAATAAAAAGGTGTTAAAACCTCCTAAATAAGTAAGAAACACTAAAAACCCTGAAAAACCCACAAGAAAACCTAAAAAACCAGAAAACACTTAACACCACTAAAAACATAAAAATTATAAAACCCTTAAGAAACCTAAAAATAGTCAAAACCTAGAAAACACTAAATACCAATAAAAATTCCAAAAAACATAATATATCCTTTAAACCCTGAAAATCCCTCAGAAGAAATTAAAAAAATAAAAGGAATTAAAATCCCTAAAAACCTAAAATGTTAAATACCTTATAAAAACATAAAAAGATACCCCCCCAAAAAAAACTACTAAAACCTCTAAAAACTCTTGAAACCCCTAAAAATGTTTAAAACTCAATAAAACCTTAAAAAATATAAAAAACTAAAAAAAACCTAAAAACCCAAAAACCCATAAAACCCAAAAAACCATAAAAACCCTCTGAATCCTTAAAAAGACTAATTGCATAAAAATCCTAAAAATACGTAAAAATATCTATAAACATAAAAACACTAAAAACCTAGAAAACCACTTATAATTCCAAAAAACTATGAAAAACATAAAAACCATACAAAAAATGAATCATTAAAAAAGAAAAACCCCTAAAACCCAAAAAGGAATAAAAAACACAAAATGAATTAAAAACCTAACACCCTTAAAAACCCTAAAAATAGAAGAAAAAATTCCAAAACCCCTTTAAACCCCTAAAAATGGTAAAAAAAATATAAAAACCCTAAAAACCCTACAAAACACTAAAAACACTAAAAACCAAAAAAATAAAAACCCTAAATTCCTTGAAAACCTGAAAACCAATAAAATTATTAAAAATCCCTAAATATGTAAGAATCCCTTAAAACTATGAAAAAAATCATGGAAAACATGAAATACCTGCAAACACATAAAACCCCAAGGAAAACTAAAAAATTCTAAAAACACTAAAAAAATCATTAGTGACCCGTAAAATCCAAAAAATCCACAAAAACCCTAAAAACTGATACCCCCCTAAAAACCCTTAAAAACAGTAAAAATATCTAAAAACTCTAAAAAAAATTTAATCCTCTAAAACTATTAAAACACACTAAAAAACTAAAAACCCAAAAAACCATAAAAAAACATAAAACCCCCCAAAACCCAATAAACATTAAAAAACCCTAAACCCCCTTAAAACCCTAAAAACTCATAAATATCCATAAAAATCCTTAAAAATCCATAAAACTTAGAAAATATTAAAACCTAAAAACCCTAGGAAAATTATAAAAAAAATAAAAAACACTTATAACCCAAAAAACCTAAAAATGATAAAATCCAAAAAATCCCTACAAGCAATAAAAACCCTAAAAACCACAAAATCCTAAAAAACATTAAAATCCTAATAATACTAAAAAATATATCAAAATCCATGAAAACATAAAAACAATAAAAAAACTTAAAACCCCATAATAAAACCTTTAAAAACTAAAAATATTAAAAACCCTAAAAAATATATAAAACTCTAAAAACTATAAAAGAACCTAAAAACCATAAAACCACTTATAATGTATATAAACCACTAAAACCTTAATAAACATTAAAACCAATAAAAAACCTAAATACCAGTAATAATTTAAATAACATTTGAACCCATAAAAATTTTAAGAACTCTAAAAACCATAAAAACCCTAATAAAATTAAAAAAACCCCTAAACCCTATAAAACCTAAAAACCATAAAAACCCAAAAAATAATAGAAATTATATAAATACATAAAAATCCGCCAAATTATTAAAAACCATAAAACCCAGAAAACCACCAATAAATCCATAAAAATATAAAAAAAACTTCAAAAACTATAAAGAACCTAAAAACACTAAAACCTAATAAAATTTTATAAATCGTAAAAGCCACCAAAATCCATAAAAATCCTAAAAACCATAAAATTCTTAAAAAAAACCCTTAATATCCCTAATTATATACCAAAACTAGGAACCCAAAAAAACCTAAGAAAACCCTACAAACATAAAAACACTTAAAGTCACTAAAAACCCTAAAAACCATTAAGAACCCTAAAAGGCCGTAAAAAACTAAAAACCAAAACCCCCAAAAATCATTAAAAACCATAAACACCCTAAAGTAAACTTAAAAATTTCTAAAAAAATATAAAATCTTTTAAACCCCTAAAAATTATAGTAAACATTAAACGATTTAAAACACTACAAAACTCAAAAAAGTCAATAGAAACCCAAAAAATCACAAAATCCAAAAAAACACTAAATAACATAAAAATTATTAAAATGCATAAAATTACCTAAAAACATAAAAATCATAAAAACCCATGAAAGCCACTAAGAAAAACATTAAAAACTAAAACACTTAAAACACCTAAAATTCCAAAAAAATTCTAAAAAACATAAAAAAACAAAATCCCAAAATCCCAAAAACTATAAACACCCAAAAAATCATAAAAAAAATTAACATCTAAAACCCCCAAAAAAACCAATAAAAACTATAGAAATCCATTAATCCCCAAAAAATGATAAAAAAAAACTAAAAATACTTAAAAACCGTAAAACTATAAACCCTCTAAAAACAAATAGACTAAAAAACCAATAAAACCCTCAAAATACCTAAAAACCATATAAACCATAAAAATCCTAAACAAACCTTAAAAATCAAAAAAAATTGTAAAAAACACAAAATACATTGAAAACCCATAATAAAACCTTAATAAACTAAAACCAATTAAAACCCTAAAAACCTAAAAATGCAAAAAAACAAAAAAAAAACACATAAAACCCATGAAAACCCTAACACCCCTTAAAATCTCTAAAAACTAATAAAATTCTAAACAATCCCTACAAATCCCTAAAAATAGAACAACCATAAAAAACATTAATACCCTATGAAAAAAATTAAACCATTAAAACACTTAAAACCCCTAAATACTTAAAAATGATAAAAACACTAACCCCCCTAAACCCTAACTATCGTAAGAACCTATAAAAACATTAAAAACCTTAAAACCCTTTAAAAATCCAAAAAAACCTAGTGGAAACCCTCAAAACCACTTAAACCCCTAAAAACGTTAACAAATCAAAAAACATAAAAACCCTAAAAATAAAAAAAACACATAAAACCCAAAAAAACTAATAAACCCTGAAAACCATAAGAAACCCAAAAATGAATCAAAATATCAAAAACCCACAAAACCCATAAAAATCATAAAAAAACCATAAAAAACCTTAAAGAGATGTGCCTCCCTGGGGGCCATGGAATGCACAATGTGGGTTTCCCTACTGGACTGGCTAATATGCCTTTGGCTAAGGATCATATTGTTATAGTGATTGGGGATGCCCCACTACCAGTTGATCGACGGTCCCTTTCTAACCAGAGGTTCTGTGATGTCATTGATAGTTTTAAATGTGATCTAGGAATTGTGGATGATATAGGGGTGATGAATCCCATGGAAAGAGGCAGGAGTCTGAGGATGGTGGAGTCATGACGGATGAGGTTGCCTTGGCTATCTCTTGTTCTTAGAGGTCTGGAAGAGGCCCGAGATTATTTGAAACAATTGGAAGTGCATGAGGGATATGATGATATCCCTTTGTACAATCACTTTGATGGCTTGGCTTCGGAGGAGTTGACTCTGGAGCATCATGTTGTGCAACCAATTTTGGCCAGTGACACTGATGAACAAGATTGGTAGAATTCCTTTTCTGGGATTCCGGGAGAAGCTTGTGAAGATAGGGGTAAGGGGTCACATGACAATGGTGGTGAAATTATGTTGGCTGGTTCTCTGGTGCATAGCGGAGTGCAGGAAACTCAACCCGCTGGTAATGAGAAAGAGTTCGTAGGTGCAGATGTGCAGGTTCCCTTTCGTAGCTGTGATGCTAGTGCTGGGATTGATCATTTTGTACATGTTGAGGCAGAGGGGTAAGTAACTACACGAGGGGACATGGCTAATCATATGGTGTTGGACAAATAGGGAGGGTTCCATCCAGAGGTGATAAATGTGGCGGTTGGGGAGGATGGTTTCGTGGGTGTGGCTGGTCGTAGGCTTTCTCGACTGGATTTGAATATGCCTGGGGTGGTGTCTGAGGGGGCTGCTGATGATTCTTCTTGCCGTGTGACTGTGCATGGGAAGGTGGAGGAGAAGGGGTCAGTGAATAATGTGGAGGAAGTGGTAGATTAGGGGGGAGAATATGACGAAGGAATGGTGTGGGGGTAGGGGGAGGGTTCAGGGACAGGAGATGATCATGAGCAGGGGGACACCACTTCATAGGTGAAGGTGATGGGGACAATCATAGAGGTGCATGAGGATGCCATGAATGACTGGCATGGCTGTATGGGCTTGCATGAGTTGGAGATGGTGGACCGCCCAAATGGCCCTTAGAAGGGAAGCCCCCAGGTGGATCTGCCCTAGAGGATGGAGGTGTTGGATGGACTGGTTTCTGGGGCACTTAAAATAGTCCATAGCACGCTGTGTGGTGGGTATCTTGCTAGATTCTCACTAAACCAGGAAGCCTCCTTCATTCCTGACCATGTCTAGGAGGATGGAAGAAGGATGAATCCCGACCTAGATATGATACTTACAGAGAGGTCCTTTTTTGAGGAGTCCATTGGGAAGGAAAACAAACCTTTTGAGGTCCTTGTTGGCTCACGAATGAGGAAGCCAACGAAGGACTACTCTTCTTTTCCAAATATTGTGTCCACAAGATCCTCGTGCAAATCTTAGGAAAATGCCCATGGAAGGGGATGAAGGGCTGTAAAGGTGCAAAAGAATGTGGATCATCAACATCTCAGGGAGTATTACTCCAAATTTATCAAGCAATATGAATCATCTGAATTGGAGTCGGTGGACTCAGATGCTTCCTCTGTGTATGGTGTGGATGGGGATCCATATTGAGATGATGCGGCATATGAATATGATGCAGAGAGTGACCCTCATGGAACTACTTCTGTTTTTTATTTTGGTGGCGACGTTGACAGACATGTTTTTATTTTGGGTATTTTCTTTTTCATTATTTTTTGGGTATGGTGTCCTTAAGGGTTTTGGGAGTCGGTTGATTGGCCCCACCCACCCTTTTATGTTGTGTCTTCTTTCCAAATAAACTTTGGGGGGGGGGGGGGGTCATGATTAGCCTGGCTCTGTACCTTCCTTTCGCTAAAAATCCCCAAAACCCTGAAAACCCCCCATTAAAATCTTAACAATACAAAAACACTTAATCACCCCCAACCCCCAAGAAATGTTAAAAACCCTAAAACAACATAAAAACCTTAAAATTCATAAACCTCCACAAAATCTATAAAAAATAATAAAAACGTAAAAATCCTAAATAAGCTAAAAAATACCTAAAAATGTAAAAACCCTAAAAAACATCAAGGTAACATTAAAAATCTAAAATTACATAAAACTTATAATCACATAAAAATGATAAACACTTACAAAACAGTAAAATGTTTTTAAAACCCTTAAATATAATTAGAACCCCTAAAAACCTTCAAAAATCATAGAAACCCATAAAAACACTAAACCCATAAAAACTCTAAAATCATTTCAGAAACCAAGGAAAATTTAAAAAATATAAATAACCATGAAACCCTTAATACATTAAAAACCCATAAAAACCAAAAACCCCATTAAAAACCTAAAAAATCATAAAACCCTCAAAATCCCAAAAATCCCTAAAAACCATAAAAATAGAAAAGTCCCTAAAAATCACAAAAAATAACTAAAAATATTAAAAACACTAACAACCTAAAAAACCATAAAGACCCTGAAAACCCCTAAGATAACCATTAAAACCTTGAACACTTAAAACCCCTAAAAACCTAAAAAAATGCTAAAACCCACAAAAAAAACCCCGAAAAAATAAACACCCACAAAATCCCTAAAACCACTAGAAAACCATGAAATCCTAAAAAACCCAAAATCACTAAAACTATAAAACTCCCTAAAACCCTAAAAACCCATACGAAAAACAAAAAAACCTAAAAATACATAAAACCCCTAAAAACCCCCCAAAAAATAAGAAAAACTATTAAACCCCAAGAAATAACCCAACACCTCTAAATAACAGAAAAACTCATAAAAACAATAAATAACCAAAAAACCCAATAAAACCCTATATAACAAAAAATAAATCTAAAACCCATTGAAACCCCTAAAGACGTTAAAAAAACTAAAAACCCTAAAATCCCTAAAAACTCAAGAAACACCCCGAAAAACCCAAGGAAATGAATAAAACCCTAAAAACTCTAAAAACCATAAAGTCCCTCGAATTCCATATGAACTCTAAAAACCCACATAATCCGAAAAACTACCTAAAAACTCCTAAAACATAAAAACCCCAAAATCTTTGAAAACCCCTAAAGAAAACGTAAAAACCTTAAAACACTTTAAACCCCTAACACCGCAAAAAACACTAAAACCCATAAAAACACTAAAATTTAAAATAATATTAAAAACCCCAAAAACACATAAAAGATCCCCAATAATAACATAAAATTTTAAAAACCCTAAAAAATGTAAAACAATATGAAATCCTTAAAAACTTAAAAACACTTAAAATCCCTAATAAACCTCGAAAATTCTAAAAACCGTAAAAAACTCAAAAAACCCTAAATCCCCTAAAACCCTCTAAAAACTATAAACCACTTAAAACCTAAAAACACTTATATCCACTAAAAACCAAGAAAATGCTAAAAACCCTAAAAATCAAAAAAACATTAAAAACACATAAAAACCCTAAAAACAAATAAAAATTTAAAAATCCATTTAATCCCCTAAAAACATTAGAAAACTCTAAAAACCCAAAACCCTCCTAAAAACTAAAAAAACAAAAAAATAAAAAAAATAAAAACCATTAAAAACATAAAAACCCTAAATCTCTCAAAATCCGTAAATACCCAAAAAAACCCATAAACATCCTAAAAAGCCCTAAAAGTCCCTAAAAAATAAAAAACTCTAAAATTCCAAAAATCCTATAAGAAAAATTTATATACAAAAAAACTCATAAATCCCCTGAAAAACATAAAAATGATAAAAATACCAAAAAATCATTTAAACCCTACAAAATCCTAAAAACCATCAAAATCCAAACACCCTAGAAAGGCATAAAAATCCAAAAAATGCCTTCAAAATCTCAAAAAACATAAAAAATATAAAAACCCTAAACACCCTAACAAAAAATAGATATCCTATAAACTTGTAAAAACCACATAAAATCATAAAAAACAAATAAAAACCTTAATAACAAAAAAAAACCGATAAAAACAAAAAAAAATCACTAAAAATATAAAAAATACATTTAACCCCTAAAATGATTATGACCCCAAAAAACCTTAATAACCCTATAAACTAAAGAAACCATAAAAACCCAAAAAATGAATAAAAACAAAAAAACCCAAAAATCACTAAAAATCCCTAAAAACACTGCAAACCATAACAATCCTAAAAATGACATAAAAATAAATAAAAACATAAAAAACTCCTAAAGACCTTGAAAAAAAACAAAGTATAACTTAAAAATATTAATAAACTATAAAAACCAAAAAACCCTCAAAATTTCTAAAACTCTTAAAAACATAAAAACTAGAAAAAACCCAAAAAAATAAAAAAACTAATAATTAGAAAAATAGAAATAACCCATAAAACCCCATAAACACCACTAATTACTCTACAAATCTTATAAATTCCAAATAATTCTAAAAACACTTTAAATCCTTTAAAACCCTAAAATCTAAAAAAATGTACTAATCACCCCAAAAGACCATAAAAACCATAAAACCCAAAAAATCCTTAAAAATAATCAAAATCCCTAAAAACCATAAAAACAATAATAACAATAATAAAATCGCTAAGAATCCATATAAATGTAATAAACAATAAAACCTAAAAAAATTAAAAAAACCCCAAAAAACCTAAAAGAGCTAAAAACGATAAAAAAGTAATAATAAAACCTATAACCCCCTAAAACCTTCTAAATCATTAATAATCCTAAAAGCCATAAAAATACTAAAACAGACCTAAAAATCCTTAAAACTATAAAAAACTATGAAATTCTTTAAGAAAACCATAAAAACCTAAAAACAATTAAAACCCCTAAAAATCCTAAAAATGATAAAACCATGAAAACCATAGACCCCCTAAAATCTATAAGGACCCCTAAAAACATTATAACCATATAAAAATCATAAAAAACAAACAAATACTATAAAACCCATTAACCCCATAAAATGTAAAAAATTATAAAAATGATTGAAACCCCAAAAATTTTAAAAACCCCAAACCCATAAAAACAAAAGACCTTAAACCCCTAAAAATCCTCAAAATCCATAAAAACCCTAAAAACCATTAAATACTAAAAAATCCAAAAAATATATAAAAACATAAAAACACCTAAAAACAATGAAAACACCTAATAAAACGCTAAAAACCTAAAAACGTAATACATCTAAAAAACCTAAAAAATGAAAAAAAACTCAAAAACATCATTAAAACCTAATAACCCTAAAATCTTCAAAATCCCTTAAACACATTAAAACCCCTAAAAATCATAAAAATCACAATAAATCATTAAGATGTAAAAATCCTAGAAACCTAGAAAATCTTTAAGAAAACCATAAAAAACTAAATACACTTAAAACCATTAAAACAAAAAAATACTAAAACCCCCCCAAAAATCCTAAAACACCCTAAAACACCTAAAATCCATAAGAACCTTCAAAAGACACAAAAAAACCATCCAAAACACTAAGAAAAATAAAATATCTAAAAAACATTTAAAACTCGTAAACACTTTAAAAAACACTAAAAACTTAAAAACCCCTTTAAACGCCTAAAAATTATTAGAAACGTTAAAAACCATAAAACTCATAAAAATAAAAATAAAAACCCCAAAAAACAATAAAAACCTAAAAATACTAAAACCCTCAAAGTCCCTAAAAACCCTAAAAATTTAAAAATATTAAAAAACCCTAAAACCATAAAAAATCCAAAAAACCTAAGCAAACAATTAAAATCTAAAAAAACATAAACCCCCTAAAAACCTAAAAAGATATATACCCTAAAACCCCTAAAAATGATAACAAAATAAAAAAGCCACAAAATCCCTAAAAACCATAATAACTCATAAAAATCAATAATAATATCTAAAATTCCCATAAAAACTAAAAAAACTATAAAACCCCCTAAAACCCCCAGAACCCCTAAAAACCTAAAAACACATAAAAAACATAATAAACTAAAAAAAGTTTAAAACCCCAAAAACCCTATAAATACAAAGAAAGCCTAAAAACATAAAAACCCATAAAAACCTTATAACTCCATAAAACCCCATAAAACCCTAAAACCCACTAAAAAAATAAAAACCATTTAACCCCTAAAAACATTAAAAAACACTAAAGACATTAAAACTCTTAAAACCCACAAAAAAAACTTACCGAACAAAAAAAAATTAAAAACCCTAAAACCCCCTAAACCCCTAAAGGGGGTGGCTTCCTCCCAACCTCAGAATGCTGATGTTCCTTTCTCATCTGCTCTGCTGGCTGGAAGTGACTTAGAGGTGGCCCTGATGGACTCGGGTACATTCGTTGTGAGTCTGACTGGAGGTGCTGTTGTTTTGGGAAATGCTGATGAGGAGGAAGTGATTCTGGCTGAGAGGGATAACCGGGATTCTGCTAAAGGTGTAAACGGGTATGGTGAATCCCCTAGGAGGCAGACAGATTTAGGGAAGGCTGCGGTGATGGGAGTCAGGGAAGAAAATGTGGAGGAGGCCTGTGCTCTGGGTCTAGAATGAGATGATATAGCTGGCTTGAAGGTTGCAGTCTTGGCTGAGCTTGCCGGGGAGGATGTGCGGGTGGCAGATGTCGTAAAGGAGGCAGTGGTTTCTCAGGGCCCGAGGACTGGAGATGAGTGGAGATTGTCTTCAGCTGACGAAAGGCCTATGGTAGATGAAGAGACCTGGATCCCCACGGGGTCACACATGAACTGGCGTGATTCCCCTCTGGTTCTGTCTGGATGTCTACGTATGGGGGGACCTGACATGGGACCTGGGCTATCTCCTCCTTCTGACAGCACAAGCGGTGCTGAGGATCCTCCCAGTGGCCAGCTTAGCCCTATACTGGGAAATGTTGGTGATTCTGGTGCTATGGACCTGTAGAGGGCTATGGTCCTTCATGGTGTCCCCTCTACTGAATCTTTTTGTGTGCAGTTGCACGAGATGGTGTGGGTTGAACGGGAAAGGTTCTCACTTGAGGATGAAGCTGAGAGGCTCGGGGAGAGGTTTTTTGAGGCTGATCGCTGGATAAATGTTGTTATGGCCAGGCCAAAGGATAAAAGAGGTACTGAAACTCCTGGGACAGGCTGTAATAAAGGGAAGACAACATTGGCTGTCAGTGATGGTGATGCTTATGCGAAGGCGGGTGTTGCAGCTGGATCCACTTCTGCCCCTCCGAGACAGACACGGAGGAAGGATTACTCTGCACTCCCATGTCCCATGGCGACTGGGGCCTCTTCACGAGCTGTAAGAATAAATCTAAAGGTGAATAAGTGAGAGCGGATTTCAATTTCTGCAGAGCAAGAGAAGGCTAGGATGAAGCTGCTATCCAGGCTTGGCATGCAAGAGGATTTTGATTCCGGATGGGACTCAACGGACATGGGTGCTGAGTCGGATTTCAGCTTTTCTGATGTGGGTTACGGCTTTGGTGTGGGCATGGGGTTTCGAGGTGCGTAGCTAGAGGATTTTGCTGGTGATGTTGACTGATCCTCCCCTTGTGTGATTTTCCTTTTGAACCTTTTGACTTGTTTGTTTTTTTTTTGTTTTTCTTCCTCTCTTTCTATGGCCTTTGGGCTGAGGTCGTAAGGGATTTTGTGTGTGGATCGGTTGATCCCTCCCCTCCCTTGTCTGTAGTGTCTGTTTATTTTCTTTTAATAAAATTTTGGGGGGTCCCAGGAATAGCCTAGACCCAAGCATTCCTTACCCTAAAAAATACAGAAAAATCCATAAAAATATGGAAACCCTAATAGTCAAAAAAACCCTTAGAAAGTATTAAAATCCTAAAACATTAAAAACTCCTACAAAACCAAAAAAAACTTAAAACCCAAAACAAATAAATTGTATCTAAAACCCCTAAAATCCTAAAAACCAACCCCCCCCCCCACAAAAATAATAAAATACCCTAAAAACCATAAAAATTACTAAAACCCACAAAAAAATCTAAAAACCATTTTAAACCCGAGAAATTTTAGAAAAACACTAAAATCCATTATAATCCAAAAAAGGCTCAAATACCCTAAAACCCAAAAAACTAATGAGAACCCTAAAAACCATTAAAACCCTAATACCCCACATAATCAGTAAAATCACTAAAATCTATAAAAATCATAAAATAGATAAAAAAATGCATAAAAATACATTAAAAAGTAAAAAATCCAAAAAAACCATAAAAACCATAAGAAAAAAACATAAAAACCTTAAAACAATTTATACTGTTCAAAAAATAAATAACTCAAAAAACCAAAAAACGCCTCAAAATCCCAAAAAACCCTAAAAAATAGTAAAAATCGTAAAAAAGATCAAAAAATTCATGAATACATAAAAAACCCTAAAAACCTAATCAAACCAAAGAAAAACATAAAAGCTTAAAAAAAATTAAACCCCCCAAAAACCCTAAAATGATGAAAACACAAAAAATCCCTAAAAATATCATAAAACCATTAAACCCCTAAAAACCAACACAACCACAAAAATCCATAAAAAAACTAAACCCCATAGAAACCTAAAAATCACTAAATTCTCTAGAAACCCATTAAACCCCTAAAAATATTAAAAATATAAAAAAACATCAAACCCTAAAAATCTCCAAAAAACCTAATGAAAAAAAACCCCTCAAAACCTTAAAATAATAAAAATACTAAAAAACCCCAGAAACCCTAAAATCATAAAAAATAAGAAAACTCTTAAAAACCCAAAGAATGCATTAAAAATCAAAAAGCTATTAAAACCCTAAACCCCAAAAAAATATAAAAAACCTTAAAACATTAAAAATCATAAAACCTCTAAAAACCCCAACAACCCCCAAAATCCCAAAAAGCATAAAAAATAAGAAAAATCCTAAAAATACCTAAAATCAATGAAAATGTAAAAAATCAAAAAAAAATCTTAGAAACCCTATGAAATCCATAAATCTATAAAAAACATAAACACCATAAAGACCTAAAAACACTAAAAACCCTAAAAATTATCTAAAATATTAGACACCCCTAAAACCATAAAACCCCTAAATCTAATAAAACTCCCTAAAAACCTGTAAAGATTTGAAAAACACACTGAAAACTACAAAAAACCATTAACAAATAAAAACATTAAAAAATCATAACATAAAACCAATACATAACAAAAAATTCCTAAGAAAACCTAGAAAAAAAATAACACTTAAAACCCCTAAAAATATAAATAATTCTAAAAACCTAAAAAGCCTAAAACTATCTATTTTTAAAAAAAAAACCTTAAAAGACTAAAAAACCCCATAAAACCTTAAAAACCACTTAAAAATCTAAAAACCCGTTAAAACAATTGTTTTTCAAAAGTCAAGAAAACCTAATAACACTAAGGAACTAAAAAAACCTAAAAACCCTAAAATCCAAAAAAATAAAACTTATTATAATAATAAAAACCATAAAAACCTAAAAAGTTCTTAAAAATATAAAAAAATGTAAAAAACCCTATAAAAACTTAAAACCCATAAGACAAAATTAAAATACAAAAGAACTTATATCCCCTAAAAATCATAAAAATTATAAGAACTCTAAAAAATACAAAAAATTTTAAAAAACCCCCAAAACCCCTCAAAATACCAAGAAACCCTAAAAATAATAGAAATCATTAAAAATCCATAAAATTAATAAAAATGATAGAATCCCTAGAAACTATTAAAAACACTAAGAAAACATAAAACCCTAAAAACACTTAAAACCCCTAAAACCAAAAAAAATGATAAATACCCAAAAAATCCCTAAAATGTTTTTAAAAATGCTAAAAACCCATAAAACCATACAAACAACATGAAACCATAAGAAACCAAAAAAATACATAAAACACTAAAAACCTAAAAACTCTAAAACCCCACTAAAGCCCAAAAAACATTAGAAAACTCTATAAACATTAAAAACCTAAAAACTAAAAAAACCCTAAAAACTCCAAAACCATATGACCATAAAAACCATAAAAAACCCTAAAACCCTTCAAAATCCCTCAATATCAAAAAAATAAAAAAATGTAAAAAATCCCAAAAAATCTTAAAAACATTAAAAAAACCATAAAAACCTAAAACCACATTAAACCATTTAAAATCCACAAAACCCTAAAAAACCTATAAACTAGTAAAACTCAAAAAACCTTAAAAACCCTAATGACACTAAAAACCCCAAAACTCCTCAAAGTCCCCAATATCCCTAAAAAATAAATAAAAATAATAAAAATTCATAAAAATCCATAAAAAAAATAAAAACCCCTAATATCCTTGAAAAATACTAAGAAAAAATTTAAAACATATAGACACTTAAAACCCCAAAAAGCATGAAAAACTCTAAAATCCATAGAAACCCTAAAAGTTCTGAACACTATAAACACATAAAAATATAAAATCCAAAAAACCATAAAAACCCTAAAACCCATAAAATACCTAAAAATCAACTAAAATGACAAAAATTCTTTTACAGATTAAAAACATTAACAACTCTAATAAAATGTAAAAACCCAAAAATATAAAAAATCATAAAACTCCAAAAAATACATAAAAACCCTAAAAACCCCTAAAATTTCTAAAACCCCAAAAAATAACTAAAAACAAAAAATACTCAAAAACTACTGAAAATCCCTATGAGAACCATAAAACCCTAAAAAAAATTAAAACCCTTAAAAACCTAAATATACTAAAAACCCTAAAAAACATAAAAAACCCGAAAAACCGTAAAAATAGTTTAAAACTCAAAAATCCCATAAAAATAAAAAAAGTACCAACAATTCTTTAAAACATAAAAATGTTAAAACCCTAAAATCTTTTATGAAAACATTAAAACACAAAATAAACTTTAAACCCCTAAAGACCAAAAAATGATAAAACCCAAAAAAATCCTAAAAAGATTCAAAAAACAATAGTACACATGAAAAATAAAAGTACCTAAAAACCTCAAAAAATATATAAAACTTAAAAACCACTAAATCCCTAAAAACCATTTAAACCCATAAAAATGTTAAAAAATTCCAAAAACATTTAAAAAATAAAAACATAAAAACATAAAAAAACCAAAATCTCCAAAAAAAAAACCAAAAAACCATAAAAACACTAAAAACCCTAAAAATCCAAAAAATCCATTAAAACTCTAGAAAATAATAAAAAGATTAAAAAATCCCTAAAAACCTAAAAACATTAAAAACTCCAAAAAAAATAACCCATATGAAAACATTAAAAAAATAAAACACTTTAAACCACTAATGACCTAAAAATTATAAAAACCCTGAAAACATACAAAAACATAGAAACCGTAAGAAACCCAAAAATCCTTTAAAAACATTAAAATCCTAAAAAATTATAAAAATCACTAAATATGTAAAAACCCCTAAAAACATTAAAAACCCTAATAAAAAATTAGAAACCTTAAAAAACATAAAACAACTAAAAACCTAAAAATGCTAGAAAGACTAGAAAGACCTTAAAACACATAAAAATCCTAAAATATAATAAAACCATAAATACTTAAAAAACCATAAACCACTAAAATATATAAAATCCTTTTGAAACCCTAAAATGTTACGAAAAACTAAAAAACTATATAACAAGTAAAAATTTAAAAAACACTAAAAAACAAAAAACCCTAAAAAACTAAACCACATAAACCCCTTTAAAACTAAAAAAATCTAAAAACACATAAAAACCATAAAAATCCTAAAAAACTGTAAACACCCTCAAAATCCCTAAAAATCTTAAAACGCATAAATATCCAAAAAAATCCCTAACAATTCCTAAAAACATGAATACCCCTAAAAACATTGAAACCCCCTAAGAAAGTGATAATTTCTTAAAAGCACATAAAACCTAAAAACCTATAAATACTACAAAACATAAAAATTTTAAAAATCATTAATGCTCTCAAAATCCTATAAATAATAAAAACCATAACAATCCCAAAATCCCAAAAATCACAAATAACATAATAAACACTAAAAACCATGAAAACCATTAAGAAAAAAGAAGAATACTAAAAAAGTTTAAACCCATAAAAACCTAATAAAATATAAAAACTCTAAAACCCTAAAAGAAACTAAAAATAATAAAACCCCTAAAATATTAAAAAATATAAAATACTATAAAACACCAAAACCACTAAAAATCCTAAATACTATTTAAACCCGTAAAAATGTTAAAAACTCAAAAAACCATAAAACCCATTAAAGACTCCAAAACGACTAAAACCCCCAAAAAAATCCATAAACCCCTAAAACACTTAGAATCCCCTAAAAACATCAAAATCCCTAAATCCCTTAAAAACCATAAAATCTCTAAATAATCATAAAAATCAGAATAAATTTAAAAAATACTAAACACCCTAAAACCCAAATGAACAACTAAAAAACCTTATAACACTTAAAACCCTTAAAACATGAAATATGCTAAAAACCCTAAAAATAAAAAAAAACTATTAAAAACCCTAAAAACCGTCAAAATCAATAAATACCTAAAAAATCCAAAGAAGATAAAAAATCCCTAGAATACCTAAAATAGTAAAAAAACTATGAAAATTTTAGTAATCTAAAATATATAAAACCCTTTAATACCTAAAAATGCTAAAAATCCAAAAATGACCATAAAAACCCTAAAACCAATAAAAACTTAAAACCCCTAAAAACATTAAAACCCTAAAACCCCATTATATCCCTACCACTAAAAAATTTAATAACCATTTAAACGCCTAAAAAGGTTAAAAAACTCTAAAAATCCCCCAAACCCCTATATATCTCAAAAAAACATAAGAACTGAAAAACCATAAAACCCTACAATCCTTAAAAACCCCTAAAACCTCTTAAAATCCCTAGAAACACTAAAAACCCAAAAAAATTATAAAAGAGCCACAAAAATCCCAAAAAACATAAAAAACACTTAAATCCTCCAAAATCCCTAAGAAAACATTAAAAACCTAAAAAATACAAAATCCAAAAACACCTAAAAACTACTAAAAACTCAAACAACCCAAAAAACCAAAAAACCCCATAAACCCCCAAAAAGCATAAAACCCATAAAAATCCTAAAAGATCCCAAAAAACCAAAAAATGTGAAAAAACAATACAAAACCTTGAAAAATTTAAGAAAACCTGAAAACCCTAAAACACATAAGACCCCTAAAATACCTTAAAAATAATAAAAACCATAAAAAACCATAAAACCCTAAGAAACACAAAAACCCACTAAAAACTCTAAAAGCACTATAAACCACTAAAAAAATTAAAAATCTCTAAAAAATTAAAATGACATATAAAAACATATAAAAATTCAAAAAATAAAACAAGAAACTATAAATTCGTAATACCCAAAAAAACCATTAAAACACTCAAAATTCCTAAAAATTCTAAAAACCATAAAAATCCTAAAAATTAATGAAAATCCATATAAATGAAAAAAAATCCTAAAAACCCTTATGAAAACCATAAAAATGATTTAAACCTCCCAAAACCTAATAATCGATAAATCCCTAAAAACCTCAACAACCATAAACAACCCTAAACCCTTATAATCCCTAAAAAGCATTAAAACTCATAAAAATCCAAAAAACCCCAAAAAACCTAAAAACCCTAGACCATAAAAGTCCCTAAGAAAACCGAAAAAAATATAAACAAAAAAAAAACCCTTAAAATTATTAAATTACCTAAAATAGTAAAAACCATCAAAACCCAAAAAACAGATAAAAACACTAAAAACTAGTAAAATATCTTAAAACAATTTAAACCCATAAAAAACATTAAAAAAGACTAAAAACCATAATGGCCTAAAAACTCAAATTAACCCTAAAAGAACCAAAAATACCATAAAAACCCTAAAACCCCTAATAAATTTAAAAAAACCAAAAATCCATAAAAACACTAAAAGACCGAAAAATCCCAAAAATCCATAAAAATCCCTAAAAACATATGAAATGCTAAAAACCATGAAAAAATTTAGAAAAATATTATATCATAAATAACACTTAAAAACCCTTATAATAAAAAAATACTACAACCCATGAACCCTAAGAATTCCTAAAACACACAAAATCCCTCAGAACTCTAAAAAACCATAAAAATCATAAAAAAACCAAAAAATCGCTAAAAATATAAAAATAGTAAAACATAGAAAAACCTTAAGGAAACCTTAAAAACCTAAAAAAACTAAAAACCACAAAAAACGCTAAAAACCTTAAAACCTATAAAGCCCCTAAAACCTTAAAAATTCATTAAAATTCATAAAATCCCAAAAAAACTATGAAAATTCTAAAAACACTTTGAAAACCTAATAATAGTAAAAAATATAAATAACCTGAAAAATATAAAACTCTAAAAAACCATAATAATGAAAAAAACCCATAGCATCCTTTAAAACCCTAAAAACCCAAAAAACCTTAAAATCCCTAAAGGCCATGAAAACTCATAAAAATCCCTAAAAATACCTAAGAACCTAAAAAACCAAAAAACCCAAAAAAAACCCTATGAAAACCATTACAATATAAAAACACTTAAAACCCAGAAAAACCTAAAAATTTATAAAACACCTAAGAACCCTAAATGACCATAAAAACTAAAGACCTCCTAAAAACCATAATAACCCAAAACCCATAAAAACCTAACAAAATTATAAATATTGAAAAATACCTTTACACCCCATAAAAGATAAAAAAACTCTAAAACCATTAAATACCTAAAAATATCAAATAACCATACAACCTGGAAAAACCATAAAACCCTGAACACCCCTAAAACCCCTAAAACCTTCAAAATCCGTAAAACCCTAGAAACCATTAAAATACTAAAACACCCTAAAAGTCCCTCAAACATGTAAAAAAACCTAAATCCCTGAAAAATCCTATGAAAACATTAAACCCCAAAAAACAATTGAAACACATAAAAAACTAGAAAAACACTAAATACAGTAAAAATAATTAAAATCCCTAATAACCATAAAACCCATAAAAACTTTAAAACCCATAAAACCCCATAAAACCCTAAAACCCCTAAAAACTATAAAAAACCCTTGAAACTACTAAAAAATTTAGAAATATGAAACACATTAAAATCCTTAAAATCAAAAAAAAACCCCAAAAAACCAAGAAAACCCCTAAAAACTGCCAAAACATTAAAAAACATGTAAAATCCCTCAAAATAGCTAAAAACCAAAAAAACCAAAAATATTTAAAAATCCCTAAAAATCATTAAAACCGCAAAAATCCTAAAAAACCCTTCAAACCCCATTAAAACAGTAAAAAACCTAAAAACATTTAAAACCCCTAAGCACCCTAAAAAAAAACTAAATCTCTAAATCATAAAAACCCTAAAAAACCTAAAAAACCATCAAATTCCATAAAAATTTCAAAAAACATAACTAACCCCAAAAAATTAATTAAAAAAATAAAACCCCCTAAAAACCTGAAAAACCCCAAAGAAAACCTTAAAAACCTAATCACATATAGAACCTCTATGAAGCCCAGAAAATGCTAAAAACCCAAAACACTTTAAACCCCTAAAAATATTAAATGACAAGAAAAACCCATAAGAAACAAACAGACTCAAAAAACCCCAAAAAACCAAAAAAAAATGTTGAAACACTAAAAGACTAAAAAACTCAAGAAACCCTAAAAATACATAAAATCCCAAAAATATATAAAAATCCTAAAAAATCAGAAAAATACTTAAATATGAAAAAACGCTAAAACCATAAAAAACCCTAATAAAACCTTAAAAAAACGTAAAATGCTATAAATACTTAAAAACACTAAATCCCTAAAACCAAAAAATATATATTAAAAACCTAAAAGGTATAAAATACAATCAAAACCATAAAATCCCTAAAAACCCATAAAAATCATAAAAATGAACTAAAAACACTAAAAACCTATTGAAAACCTTAAACTATTAATAATACTTTAAAATATTAAAACCCAAAAATCTAAAAAAAACACCTACAAACAAAAAATAATTATGAAACCCACCAAAACACTCAAAATACATAAAAACAATCATTACCCATAAAAGTCATAAACTTAACCAAAAATACCTAATAAATAAAAAACATAAAACCCCTAAAAACCCTAATAAAACCTTAAAACCCTAAAAAGACATAAAAATGCTAAAAACTGAAAAAGGATAAACACCTAAAAAAATCCAAAAAACCCATAAATTCCATAAATTATGTAAAAACCATAAAAATATTTAAAAAACCTTAAAATTATAAAAAAATAAAAAACAAAAAAAAATCCCTAAAACACCAAGGAAAACCATAATAACCATAAAACACTTCGAACCCCAAAAAATCCTAAAAACGATAAAATCAATAAAACCCTAAAAAGACCGTAAAACTCAAAAAAATACACTAAAACCCCTAAAAACATAAAATCCTTAAAAACACAAGAAATATATAAAACTAGTAGAAAAATGCATTCCCTTTAAACATAAAAAAATATTAAAAAATCTAAGAACCATGAATACCATAAGAACTCAAAAAACCTTTAAAACCCAAAAAACCGTAAAACCGAAAAAACCCCTCAAAACCAAAAAAACCATGAAAACCCAAAAATATCATAAAAATACCATAAAAATTAAAAAAAATTAAAAGCACTAAATACCAGAAAAATCCTATGAAAAACATAAAAAACTAAAAACATGTAAAACCCCTCAAAAATAAAAAAACACTAAAAAATCTAAAAACCCATAAAAACAAATAAAAACCATAGAACCCATAAAATTACTTAAAAACGAAAAATCCATTAAAATATAAAAACAACATAAAAAATTAATAAATTATAAAAACCCAAAAAACCCTATAAAAGCCTAAGAAAACAATAAAAATCTAAAAACACTTAAAAGCTTTAAAAACCTAATGAACGCTAAACACAGTAAAAACCCAAAAAAGAAACTAAAAACCTTAAAAACCACAAAACCCCAAAAATCATAAAAACCCTAAAGGCACATAAAACCCTAAAATCCAATAAAAACACTAAAAACACAATAAAACCCTAAAATGTAAGAGAATACTAAAATACATTGAAATCCCCAAAAATTAAAAATTCCCTGAATATTTTATAAAACAATAATATCCCTAAAAACCAAAACCCCCCAAAACCCTCAAAATCCATAAATACATTAAAAAATATAAAAATCCTAAAAATCCATAAAATTCCTAAAAAAATGAAAATTCCTAAAAACCCTGAAAACCCATAAGAAAACCATAAAAACTTAAAGGGACATAGAACTCATAAAAACCCTACAAATTATAAAAATGATAATAACCCTCCAAAAACCCCTAAACACCCAAAAAACCTCAAAATCCCCTAAACTTGAAAAAACTATAAAAATCCTAAAAATCCATAAAATTTTTTACAAAAATAAAAATTCTGAAAAACACTTTTAACCCTATGAAAATATTAAAACCCTAAAACAAATAAAACTCCAAAAAAACACTAAAACCGCAAAATACACTAAACGACCCTAAAAACCTAAAAAATCCATAAAACCCCTAAAAACCATAAAACACTAAAACCCTATTAAATCAGTAAAACCACAAAAAACTCTAAAAAGACTTTAAACCGCTAAAAATGTAAAAAAAAATTCTAAAAACCCCAAAAAATCAAAAAAAAACTCTAAAACCCCAAAAAATCATAAAAACCCTAAAAAACCCTTAACGCCCCCCGCCCAAATAATTAAAACCGTAAAATCCCAAAAAATCCTAAATATCCTAAAAAATACCTAAAAACATAGAAAACACTAAAAACCCAAATAAAACATTAAAATCCTAAAAAAATTAAGACATCTAAAAACCCAAAACAACCCGAAAAAACTACTAAGCACAACATTATCCATTTGAACCCCTAAAAATATAAAAAACTAAAAAAACCGTAAAACCCTTAAAAAATAAAAGAACCCAAAAAACCCTCAAAAATCATAAAACCCTAAAAAATATAAAAACCATAAAACCCCTCAATATCCTTAAAACACCTAAATACCCTAAAATTTCTAAAAGATCCCTAAATATTCCTAGAAATATAAAAATCCCTATAACCCTAAAAAACATTAAGAAAACATTTAAAACCCAAAATCACATAAAAACACTAGAACACTAAAACCCCAAAAACCCTAAAATCCTTGAACCTGTAATAGTTTTAAAATCATAAAAAACACATAAAAATACATAAAAAACATAAAATATATTAAAAAACAAAAAACCATGAAAAAACCTTTGAAAACATAAAAAACACTTAACCCTCCCCACAAACCTTAAAAATTTTAGAAAACCCTTAAAGCCACTAAAAACCAAAAAACCCATTAATGATTTAAAAACCATACCATCCCATAAATCCCAATAAACCATTAAATCTCCAAAACTCTTTAAATCCCTATTTTTTTTCAAAAAAAATCTCTAAAATTCATTAAAAACCCAAAAAAAGAAAAAAACCCAAAGATCCCAAATAACCATAAATACACTAAAAACCTAAAAAACCTAAAACCATCAAAATCCCCAAAAATTACAAAACCATAAAAATCCCTAAAAATCTGGAAAAATGTAAAAATCCCTATAAACCCAAATAAACAATATAAAAACCTTAAAACCCTAAACACATTTAAAATCCATAAAAAATCAAAAAATCACTCAAAACCCTTAAAACCCTAATAAAATATAAAACCTTTAAACCCTCAAAATATGTTAATTCCATAAAAATCCATAAAATTCCAAAATAATCCATAAAGCCGTAAAATTATAAACAACCCTGAAACCCCATAAATACCATATGAAAACCTTTAAAACATAAAAACACTTAAATCCTATAAAAAATTAATAATTTCTAAAGACCCTAATATTCATAAAAGACACGAAAACACTAAAACTATGGAGAAACTACAAAACCCCTAAAAACCATTAAAACCCAAAAAATATATAAAAAACTAAAAACAAAATAAAAAAACCTAAAAAACCTTTAATCCCCTAAAATGTTAACAAAATCTAAAAACCTTAATTTCCCTAAAAGATCAATAAATACACTAAATACCAAAAAACCCATAAAAACATAAAAACCATATATAACACTAAAACACCACAAAATCCCTAAAAACCTAAAGACCATAAAAATCCTAAAAATCCCTAAATATCTCCGAAGACATAAAAACCCTAAAAACCTTAATGAAACCCTTAAAACGAAATTCACTTAAAAACCCTAAAAACCTGAAACCACTAAAGAGCATAAAATCACTAAAAAACATTGGAACCCTAAAACCCCACTAAAAACTATAAAAATCCACTAAAAATAATAAAACCCATTTGAACCCCTAAAACATTAAAAAAATATAAAAGACCATAAAAACCCTAAAACCCACAAACTAACCCTAAAACCCCTTAAAATACCAAAACCCCTCAAAATCCCTAAAAATTTAAAAAAACCCACAAAAACTATTAAAACCATAAAATTCTTATGAACACATAAAACTAATAAAAACCCTGAAAAATGCTAAAGACTATAAAAAACCCTAGAGTCCATAAAAACCCCTAAAACACTTAGAATCAGTAAAACTCTAAAAACACTAATAATCATGAGAAGTCCATAAAAATATCAAAAATTGAAAAATCCAAAAAACTCTAACACCCCAAGAAAACCGTAACAACATAAAAATACTTTATACCCCTAAAAACCCAAAAAATGATAAAATCCACAGAAATCCTAAAAAGACACAAAAAACCCAAAAAACCCACAAAGTTTGTAGGAACCCATAAAAAGAAATTAAAACCTTAAAAACCCACTAAAAATATTAAAACCCCTTTAGACCCATAAAACAAAAAAAACTCTAAAAAAATTAAAAACCATAAAAAACCCCCAAAAACCCAAAAATAAATAAAAATTCTAAAGCCCTTATAACCCTCAAATCTCACAAAATCCCCAACAACAAAAAAATATTCAAATTGAAAAAAAATACTAGAAACAAAAAATATATAAAAATATATAAAAACCCCTTAAAATCTAAAAGGAAACCATAAAACCCTAAAAAACATAAAACTCCTAAAAATCAAAAAAATGAAAAAACCCATAAAACCCAAAAATATCAAAATCCATAAAACCATAACTAATATAAAAGGACCCTAAAAATATCTAAAAACAAAAATAACCTTAAAAACATGAAAAATACTAAGAAGACCTTAAACAAGTAAAAATAATTAATCCCACAAAAATGTAAAAAACATTCAAAACCCTAAAATATAATAAAGACCATATAAAATAAATACCCATAACTACCCATAAAAACCATAAAAAACATAAAACCCCTAAAATCAGTAAAAAAAACTAAAATTACAAGAACTATTTAAACCCATAAAAACAATTCAAACTCTCAAAACGTTAAATACACTAAAAAACTCAATATAAAATTTAATCCCCAAAAACCAAAAAACTCATAAAACCCATAAACACCCCTAAAAACCAAAAAAAATCATAAAACCAATAATACCTATAAAAAACATAAAAAACCTAAAAAACATAAAAACCCACATAAAACTCTAAAATCCCTTTAAACCCCTCAAATCATTAAAAATCACTAAGAATTTTAAAATCCTAAAAAAATAAAAAAAAACATTAAAAAACTCAAAAAACCATAAAACTCTTAGAACACTCAAAATCCCTTAAACCCCTAAGGACCATAAAAAACCTTTAAAAATCCCAAAAAATCCCTAAAATAAAAAAAGACTAAAAAACTTAAAAACACTAAGAAAATTGTCAAAACCTCAAAAAGAATAAAACCCCTAAAAACCTAAAAACCATAAAAAACCTAAAACCCCTAAAAATCCATAAAATCCTCAAAATCCCTAAAACACTGAAAAACAATAAAAATTCTAAAAGAGTCATAAAAATACATAAAAATGCAAGAAACCCTATAAAACATGAAATCCCCAATGAAAACCATAAAAACCTAGAAACACTTAAAACCACTAAAAAACAAAAAATGCTAAAAACCTAAAAATATCTAAAAAGACCTTAAAACCTATAAAACTAGAAATCCCTATAACAATTAAAAATAGTGAAAACACAAAAAATTATAAAACCACAATAAAAACTCCAAAAACCATTTAAACCCCTAATAATGATAAAAAATCTAAAACACCTTGAAAAAAACACAAAACCCAAAAAACTATAAAAATCCTAAAAACATTTTAAGAAACAATAACCTCTCAGAATAAAAAAACCCTAAAACCACAAAAATCATAAAAAAGACAAAAAATGATCTAAATATATATATACCCATAAATACCTTGAAAACGCTATAAAACCACAAAAAACAAAGAACACTTAAAACCCCTAAAAACATAAAAAATCTAAAACCCCTAAAAAACCTTAAAAACACCTTGAAACCCCTAAAATCCCATAAAACCATAAAAACACCTAATGACCACAAAAAACATTGAGACCCTATAAAAACATACCAAAGCAGTAAAAATATAAAAACCGGTTATTCCAATTTTTTTTTTGAAAAACACAATAATTCATTAGAAAACATAAAAAACTGGAAGACCCTAAAAATTCAATAAAACACCAAAACCCCCCAAAAACCCCAAAAACCCCTCAAAATCCATAAAACCCCAAAACCAAACAATTCCTGAAATATTCACAAAAAAACATAAAAATTAAAAGAAACCTAAAAAACTTAAATTCCTTAAGAAAACATTAAAAATTAAAAATACATAACCCCCCAAACCCATAAAAACCCAAAAAATACAAAAACCCAAAAAATAGTAAAAACCCACAAAACCCCTAAAACCATAAAAACCCTAAAAACCATTTATGCCCCCTAAAACATTAAAAAACACAAAAAAATATTAAAAATAATAAAAATCCCTAAAAACAAAAAATTACCATAAAAACCCAAAAACCCCAAAAAACTCAAAAAAAACCTAAAAACCCTCAAAATCCATAAAAACCCTAAAAACCAATAAAAATATTAATAGGACCCTATAAATCCTAAAAAATGTAAAAAACCTTGAAACCATGAAAATATCTAAGATAATCCTTAAAAACATAAAAACACTTAAAATCCCTAAAAACCTAAAAAACACTAAGACCCTAAAAAATCCAAAAAAACCCAAAAATTACTAAAAAATTACTCTAAACCCACAAAAATATTAAAAAGGTAATAGAAAATATATAACAGAAAAACCAAAAAAAACCCAAAAAACCCCTAAGAAAATGATAATGACCTAAAACCCATGAAAATCCCAAGAAACCTAAAAACATTAAAGACCTCAAAAAATCTAAAAAGACCCTAAAAACCCTAAAACTCCTAAAAACCATAAAAACCCTATAAATGATGAAAACTCTTAAAATCCCGTAAAAACACTAAAAAAATTTATTACCCCCCTCCAAAAAAACCATAATACCCAAAAAAACCAATAAAAACTCTAAAACCCTCTAAAGATATTCAATATCACCAAAACCCTAAAAACAATAAAAATATTTAAAATAACAAAAAATCCATAAAAATTGGAAACCCTTAAAATTATCTAAATGAGATTATAAGTATTTTAAATTCCTAAAAATACATAAAATAATTAATAACCTAGAAAATGTTATAAAGTTTGACAAGCATTAAAACCTGAAAAGCCATATGACTCTTAAAAACATTAATAAATTATATAATCCCCTAATAATTACAAAAACCCTTTAAACCATAAACTATATAAAAACTAAAAAACCCATAAAAACATAGAAAAACACCTAAAATCCCAAAAGACTACAGAATCCCTAAAAACCCTAGAAACCCTAAAAACTCTAAAAATCCCTAAAAACACTAAAAACCCTAAAAATACATAAGAATCCAAAAAACCACCTAAACCACTAAAATCGTTAAAAACACTGAAACCCTAAAAACTGTAAGAAAACCATAATGACCTAAAACCCCAAAACCCCCTAAAAATTCTGAACACCCATAAAAACCATAAAAACAATAAAAATCCAAAAAGTCCTTAAAATCTTTAAAAAAGAAAAAAAATCCTAAAAACCTTGAATACCCTAAGAAATCCTCAAAAACAACAATAGTTATAAAACCCCTAAAAACTTAAATGCAGTTAAAAAACTTTCAAACACCAAAAGAACCTAAAAACCATAAAAACCCATAAAACCCCATAAAAATGTTAAAACCCCTATAAACCTATAAACCCCCTAACCCACTAAAAACCTTTTAAACCCCTAAAAACATTGAAAAAAAGTGAAAACCATAAATCCCTAAAAACTCAGAAAAAACCTAAAAACCCAAAAAAACCATAAAACCATAAAAAATGAAAAAAAACTCAAAACTATAAAAAAAATTAAATATACATAAAATCAAATAAAACATAAAACCCCTTAAAACATTGAGAAATCCAAAAAAAACCATAAAAAACTAAAAATACAAAAAACCTCTAAAAACCTAAAAAATGCTAAATCCCATAAAAACCCATAGATGGAGGCCAAGTCTCATGGTCTCCCTTTGTGATTCTTCTCGCTGCTGCCCCCTTCCCTTAATGAACCTCTTCTGCTCCTTGGTGGTGGCATCAATCTCTCGGTTTTTTGGTCTTGGTCTCAGAAGATCGCGTGGCTTGGATGCAGAGGCACTCATCGGCGAGGTGGTGAGATGGTCCATTAGGTTTGTTCGGTCCATTATTGGTCAACGATGAAGAGTCTCTCAAATCCAGCTCCAGATATGAGGTTGCGATGGTCTCTATGGTCTCGTGATAGTGGAAGATGGGTGCGTTAGGCATCCTAACATCTGAGAACTGGCGTGCTTGTCCCAGAATTCAGATTTTTTTGTTAGATCTGGGCTCGGCCGTGGATGTTTGGCTCCCATGGAATTTGGTGCCTCATCTCTCTACGATGGGGCAATTAAATGACCCGCTGGGTTCAGATGGGTCCATATCGGTCGCCGGCGACGTGGCTGGTTCCAGATCTGGGAGGAATCAGGCTTTGTTTTTGTGATTGGTGGGTGTAGTTGGATTTGCGACTCCTTGGCGATAGTGTATGTGGTCTTGAGCTCAGACTTGTGCTTCCTGATCTATGACATGAAGGGGATTTTTTAGTTCTTATGGATTCACGAAGGGATATGGTGGTCGCAGTGGGTAAAGATGCAGATGGTGCCACAACTTCTTTCAATTCTCATATTCAGGTGGCTTGTGAGAAGTCTAGACGAGGCTTTCAGATCTGCTCAGAGGCTATTGGTGTTGCGGATGAGATTGGATTGGCATTGTTTTGTGTAGAAGATGCTGGTTCGAATTTCGGGTTTCTCTCTTTTGGATCTATTTCATTCTTTTTCTAAAGGGCTCATTACGTTATGTTGCACTATGGATTCTATGATGGACTCTGGTCTTTTTTTTATGTGGCTGGGTTAGTTGTGATTCGTTGTGGATGCTGAATTTTGGATCTGTTGAGTGGAGCTAGATGCTGCTTTGTGTGTTGTGGTTGGATTCTGGGCATGGTTCTTGGTTGTCCCTCAAGCTGTTTATGAAGGGCATGTTAAGTGTTGTGTTATGGCTGTTACTTTAGACCATGTTATTCTTTTTTGTAGCTGGTTTGGTTGTGATTCGATGAGGATGTTGGTTATTGGTTATATTGAGTGGTGTTGGATGTTGACCTGCCTTTGGGTTTTGCTGATGTGTTTCTGGATGTGCTACTAGGTGTGAGTTGGTGAAAGCTAATTGGATTGAAGGTAAGGGTTTCTGGAATCTATGTTTCTAGTTTATGGATGATGCTTGGCTGGGAAGTGATGATAGATGGTGGTGTTTGGTGATGGTTGCAACTTCGCTGCGAGTTGGCGAAGGTGATTGTTGTAGCTGGTGCTTGGTAAGGGTTGTTTCTTTGCTCCAAAGAGATGAAGGTGAGACTTATGACATTTGTGCTGATGGTTCAATGCAGCTGGCGATGGATATTTTTGGTGAGAAGTTGCTGGATGCTAAATTTTGTGAGTTTGGATGCTGGTCATTGCTTGGCTGTGAGCTGCTGGATGCTGGTTAATTCTAGATGATGGTGATGGTTGCAGGTTGGATTTTTTATGTTTTTTTGCAAGGGTTTTTTTTCTTCTATACTTTTTTGGGATTCTTTTCTTGGTTTGAGATGTTTAAGAGTTTTTGGTTGCAGGTTGTTTGAGCCCTCCCCTCTCTTGTCTGCTGCGTCTTTTTTCTAATAATTTTTTTTTGGGGGGGGGGGGGGGTCGGGAATAGCCTGACCCTCGCATATTCTTTTCCCTAGAAACCCATAAAAATCCTAAATACCCTAAAAATACATAAACACCCAAAATAACATAAAAATCCTAAAAATAAATAAAAATTATGAAAAAAATTAAAAACCCTGAAAAACCCTAAGAAAATCTTAAAAGCCAAAAATCATATAAATCCACTAAAAATATAAAAAACTATAAAAACCCTAAAACACCATAAAAACCATGACACACCTAATAATATAAAATCCACTAAAAACCATAAAAACCCATGAAAACCATAAAACCCCATAAAACTCTAAAAACCCTTTAAATCCCTATAAACATTAAAAAACTCTAAATAACGTAAAAACTACTAAAAAATAACCCTGTAAAACATAAAAAACTAAAAAAACACTAATAAACCATTAAAGTAATCAAAATCACTAAAAAATCTAAAAACCCATAAAATTTATAAACTGTACTAAAAATCCCAAAAAACGTAAAAAGCCCAAAAACACCAAAAAACCTAAAAATCCTAAAAAACAATTAAACACTTAAAACCCGTAAAAAATATTCTAAAACCTGAAAATCTCAAAAATAATAAAAAACACAAAAATCCTCAAAATCCATAAAATCACTAAAAACCATTACAATTCTACAAATCCCAAAATTTCCTTAAAATCATAAAATCCCCTAAAACCCAGAAAAACCTTAAGAAAACATTAAAAAACTAAAAAAAATGAAATGCTATAAAAACCTAAAAATACTAAAAACATTAATAAACAATAAAGACCCCAAAGACTCTAAAACCTTTAAAAACCCTATAACCCTCAAAACCATAAAAATATATAAAAACCCATAAGAACACTAAAACCAAAAAAACACAAAAAAACCACTTAAACCCATAAATATGTTTAAAATATAAAAATCATAAAAACCACAAAAACATAAAAAACATAAAAACCAAAAAAAACCATGATTATACGAAAAACCCTAAAAAATATTAAAACCCCGCAATATCACCAAATCCCAAAAAAATACAAATCCAAAAAATCCCTAAAAATCCATAAAAATGTAAAAACACTAAAATCTATAAAAACCACTTAGAAAACCATAAAAACATAAAAACACTTAAACCCCCTAAATTCCTAAAAAATTATTAAACCCTTAAATACCCTAACAACCCTAAAAACCTCTAAAAACCATAAATATCATAAAAACCCATAAAAACCCAAAAACCACTAAAAAAATATAAGAACCATTTTAACCCAAAATAACAACAAAAATATAAAAAAAATACCAAACCTTAAAAAACTCAAGAAAACCATAAATCCCCCCTAAAAACTCATAAAAACAGTCAAAACACCTAAAATCTGAAAACACATAAAAGCCCTAAAAACACTAAAAATCCATGAAAACATAAAAATTTATAACAACCTTAAAAACCCGAAGAAAATCATAAAATCCTAAGAACACATAAAAACCCTAAAAACATAAAAACCCAAAAAAATTGAAAAAATGTGGGAACCTCTAAAATCACTAAAAAACCCAATGACCCTCAAAATCCATAGAAAGTATAAAAGACATAAAAATACTAAAAAATACCTAAAAATGACTAGAAACATAGGGTCCAGAAAAACCCCAAAAAACCTAAGAAAACATAAAAACATAAAAACACTTTTAAACCCTAAAATCAAAAAATGATAAAAACTTTAAAACCTCTAAAAATACCCTAAAACTATAAAATGCCTAAAAATTATAAAAATCCAATAAAACATTAAAAACACTAAAAACACTAAAAACAGCCAAAACAGTACTAAACCTTTAAACACCTAAAAAGTTTTAAAAACTCCAAAAAATATTGAAAACCCCCAAAACTCAAAAAAAAAACAATAAAAAACAGAAAACAACATAAATCCCTTAAAAATATAAGAATCCTTAAATCCATCAAAATTGTTTAAAACCATAAAAAAATAAAAATCGTAAAAAACCCAAAAAAAATATAAAAATACATAAAAATACCTAAGAACTATAAAAAACCCTCTAAAAACGTAAAAAACTAAAAAACATAAAAAAACATAAAAACTCTAAAAAACTCTAAAACCATAATGAACCTAAAAACCATAAAACCTCCTAAAACGATCAAATTCCATAAAATTACAAAAAAAGAACAATGTACTAAAAATTACTAAAAATCCCTAAAAACATAAGAAACACTAAAAAACCTGAATACCCCTTTGAAAAAGTTAATAACATAGAAACACATAAACCCCTAAAAAATAAAATCATGAAAAATGATAACAGACAATAATTTTTTTTATAACCCATTAAAAACCATAAAACCACATAAAACCTTAAAACCCATTGAATCCCATAAAAACCATAAACACAACTAAAAATATAAAATCCCTTTAAACCACTACAAACGTTAAAAAACACTAAAATCACATTAAACAAAAAAACTCAAAAAACCCATTAAACCCCACAAAACGATAATAAGCCAAAACGCTTCAAAATACCTAAATACCATAAAAACCCAAAAAATGTTAAAAATACCAAAAAATACCCAAAATAAATAAAAACCTAAAACCCCTGAAAAAACAATAATAAAAACTTAAAAATAAAATAAATTAAATAAACCCCGGAACCCTCCAAAACACTAAAAACCCTCAAAATCCCTAAAAATGACTAAAAACACTAAAAATCCAAAAAATCCCCAAAATCCCAAAAAATGTAAGATACCCTAAAAACCATGATGACACTGATGAAAACCTTAAAACCTGAAAAAATTTGAAACCCCTAAAAAAACACTAAAAATCGGAAAAATAATTAAACCCCAAGAAACATAAAAACCCCTAAAAACCATCAAAATTTGAAAAACCCATAAAACCCTAGAAATAATAAAAAATACTTGAATCCTTTGAGAAACAATAAATTCCCTAAAACCCCTAAAACTCAAAGAATAATTAAAAACTCTAAAAATAACTAAAAATGTAAAAAACTAAAAAAATATAAGTAATCCATAAAAAACATAAAAACCTAAAAACCATAAAAACCATAAAATTAATCTAAACCATAAACCCCCATAAAACCATAAAACCCCCTAAAAACCATAATAAACCAAAAATCCACTAAATAATCAAAAAACCCTTGAAACTACTTAAAATGGTAAGAAACTATGAAAAAACATATAATACCTATAAAAATCCAAAAACACTTAAATACCCAAAAAAAATATAAGAACCCTAAAAGTTTTTAAAAAATCATAAAACACCTCATAATCACTAAAACCCAATGATAATCTTAAAAATCTCTAAAAATCAAAAAAAATTGTTAAAAATATTTAAAAACATTAAAATAACTAAGAAAACCATAAAATCCATAATACCCTTGAAACCCTTAAAAATATAGAAAATTCTAAAAACCCAAAAAACCCTAGAAAACTATCAAAACCCTAAAACCCATAAAAAAAACATCAATCCTAAATGATCATAAAAACCCATAAAAACCTTAAAACAACTAAAAAATCTAAATCCCCTTTAAATCCATTAAAAATATAAAAATGTATGAAAAACATTAAAATACCTAAAAAAATCAAAAAAAACGAAAAAACCCTTAAAATACCTACAAAACCTCAAAATATATACAAACTCATAAAAACCCAAATAGCCTAAAAATATCCTAAAAAATAAAAATTCATAAAAATCATAAAAACCCTCAGATACCCTAAAAATAAAATCAATTAAAACCCTTAAAAACATAAAAAACAATAATACCATAAACATAGTAAAAACACTGAAACCATACAAACTCTAAAAAACCAAAATAAAACCATAAAAATCGAAAAACCCATAAAAACTCTAGAAACCCTTTAAAACCATAAATTCAAAAAAAATATAAAAAAAATCATGATAACCCCTAAAAACATTAAAAAAACATTATAACCTATGAAAAACAATAAAACCCCTAAAACCCCTAAAAATACCTAAAACCTTAAAACACATAAATAACCCAAAAAATACCTCAAAACATAAATATTAATAAAACTATGATAATTCTAAGAAAACCTTAATAAAATAAACCACATAAAATCCCTAAAACCCTAAATAACACATTAAAACCTACAAATCCCTAAAAAGTCCCTAAAACCCCTAAAATATATAAAAATAACAAAACCCAAAAAAACCCATAAAAACCAATAAAATTATTAAACCACTAAAAACTCTAAAACCCATTATTCCCCAAAAAATGTTAACAAACTCTAAAATACATTTCAACCCGTATAAATCTCAAAAAACCACTTAAACCCAAAAAAATCCCAAAAACCTAAAAACAGTAAAAATCCTAAAAAACATCAAAACCCTAACAAACCATGAAACCAAAAAATCCATAAAAATGAATAAAAATCCCTAAAAATATAAAAACCCCTAAAGAGTCTAAAAACACTAAGAAAACCTTAGAAACCTGAAAACCCATTAAACCCCTAAAAACCTAAAAGGCTAAAAACCATAAAAACTAGAAAAAACTAAAAAAACTAATAACAATCAAAATCCACAAAAACCTAAAATCCATAAAAACCATAAAAACATAAAATCTCGTAAAAACCCATAGAAATGAAAAAACCCAGAAAATCCCTAAGAACATTAAAAACCTAACAACTCTTAAAACCCCTAAAAACCATGAAGATGATAAAAATGATAAAAATCCAATAAAATACACTAAAACACCAAAAAACCATAAAAAATTCTAAAATCTTTATACCCCCAAAATACCATAAAATCCTAAAGAATAATTTATAACTCTAAAACCCTTTAAACCCCAAAAAACATTAAAAACACTTAATACATTAAACCCCCCCCCCCCAAATCAAAAAACCATAAAAATCAAAAAAATCATAACACCATTAAGAACCCTAAAACCATAAAAACTGCCAAAATCTTTAAAAACCCTAAAAATTAAAAAAAACATTAAAATTCATAAAAATACGTAAATAAGTAAAAACACCTAAAATACAAAAAAAACCATAAAACCATAAATCCCTTTAAAACCCTTTAAAACCCAAAAAAAAACATAAAAACCATAAAACCCCTAAAAATATTAAAAATTCCAAAACCCCATAAAAACACTTAAATCCCACTAGAAACTCTAAAAACACTATAAACCCAATTTTTTTAAAAAAACTCTAAAAAACCATAAAACCGATAAAACTCAAAAAACACTAATAAACCTAAAAACCAATAAAACCCCTAAAAACCCTAAAACCCTAAATTACTAAAAAGATTAAAAACCGTAAAAATCATAAAATCCCAAAAATTCCAAAAAAATGTGAAAATATCCTAAAAACACTAAAAAACATACTAATATAAAAACACATAAAACCACTAAAAACATAAAAACGCTAAAAATCATCAAAACACTAAAATCCCTAAAACCCTTAACAACATTAAAACCATTAAAAACATAAAAATCCCTAAAAACATAAAAAACCTTAAAAACATTAGAAACCTAAAACCTTAAAAAACACAGATAAAACCTTAAAACCCAAAAATCACTTAAACCCCAGAAAAACCTAAAAACCCTTAAAAACCATAAAAACCTGTTTAGAACATTAAAAACATAAAAACCACATAAAATCCCTAAAATATATAAAAACTATAAAACCCATTAATCCCATAATTTTTTTAAAAACTCTAAAAAACCATAAAACTCCTTAAAAAAAATAAAAAACCCTAAAACCGAAAAAAATAACAACCCTTAAAACCCTAAAAACCCTAAAAAACTAAAAAACCATAAAAACCCTAGAAATCCAAAAAATACTAAAAACCCCTAAAAATTCATAAAAGGTAAAAACTCTATAAACCATGAAAACCCTAAGAAAACTATAAAACCTGAGAAAACTTTTTAACCTTAAAAACCTAAAAACACTAAAAGCCCTTAAAACCCCAAAAACCCTCAAAATCCCTCAAAATACCTAAAACCCCTAAAAACTATAAAAATAATAAAAAATCACAAAAAAACATAAAAAAGTAAAAACCCCTATTTCCCATGAAAAACCATAAATACCATAATTTTAGGGGGGCAGGTATAACCTGGCCTCGAACCTTCCTTGCCCCGGAAAACCCAAGAAACACTAAAAACCCAAAATACCCTAAAACACACTAAAAACCCTAAAATCCAAATGAAACCCTAATTCCCTTTAAATCTATAAAATCTATATAATCACAATAAAAACACTAAAAAAAATTTAAATCCCTAAAAATGATTAAAAACACTAAAAAATTAAAAACCCTAACAAAAGTCTAAAACCCCAAAAAACCCAAGAAAACATTAAAACCCTAAAACCCTAAAAACACTAAAATACCACTAAAAAGTCTAAAAACACTTTGAAACCCTAATAATGTTAAAAAATATTTAAAACCTTTAAGAACATAAAAATACTAAAAACCAATAACAATAAAAACCATAAAAACCCTTAAACCCCTCAAAATTCATTAAAACCATAAAAATCCTAAAAGCCCTGAAAATTCCCTAAAAACATAAAAAACCATAAAAACCCATAAAAATATTAAGAAAACATGAAAAATATAAAACACTTAGAACCCTTAAAAAACTAAAAAAAACTAAAAACCCAAAAAACCATAAATCCTTATAAATTATAAAACCACTAAAAACCATAAAACCCTAAAACTAATAAACCCCCCCCCCCAACACACTAAAAACTCAAAACCCCCTTTAAATTCATAAAAAATTTAAAAAATATAAAAAACCTTAAAACCCTAAATATGCACAAAATAACCTAAATATCCAAATAAACCATAAAATCCTAAAAACCCTCAAAATCCCTAAAACCCCTAAAAACAATTGTAATCCTAAAATATCACTAAAAATCGCTAAAAAAATAAAAATAAATAAAAACCTTAAATGTAGAAAGAAAACTGTAAAAACCTAAAAACACTAAAACACCATAAAAACATAAACACACTAAAAATTAAAAAAATACCAAAAACACTAAAAATATCTAAAATCCATAAAATCTATAAAAAATAAAAATGCCCTAAAAATCCCTAAAAATGAAAAAAAACGTAAAATTCATAAAATATACTAAGAAAAAAAATAAAAACCTGAAAACTCATAAAACCACTGAAAACATAAAAACACTAAAATCCATAAACCAAAAAGAATCAAAAAACCCCCAAATGCCAAAAAAAACCCTAAAAGCCTTAAAAATAATAGAATCCCATAAAATTCCTAACAATTCATTAAAAAATCTAAAACCCCTTTATAAACCTTAAAAAAAACTCTAAAAAAATAAAAAACCCCTAATAACACAAAAAACCAAAAAACCCCAAAAAACCCATAAAAATAAAAAAACCCAAAAAATAAAAACATCAAAATCCTTAAATATCCAAATAACCATAAAAATCATAAAAATCACTAAAAGTCCCTAAAAAACTAAATACCATGATAAACCCTAAAATAATTTTAAAATACAAGAACACTTATCACCGATAAAAAACAAAAAAACGAAAAAACACCTAAAACCCTAAAAACCAATAAATACCAAAAAATTCAAACAAAAATCAATAAAATATTTAAATATACACTAAAAATACTAAAAATACTTAAAATTCTAAAAAAAACTCAAAAAAACCTATAACCCACAAAAAACCAAAAAAATAAAAAAGACCCTAATACCCTCATAATTTCAAAAACCCTAAACAACCATGAATGTCCTAAAAATGCCTTAAAAATACCTTAAAACATAAAAAACTATAAAAAAACTAAAAAACCTAAGATACCCATAAAAACCTAAAATCTCTACAAACACAAAAAAAATTATAAAAAACCTCAAACCCTAAAAACAGTCAAAATCCCTAAAAAACCTAAAAACCATAAAAATCCTGAAAATTGCTAAAAATCATGAAAAATTTAAAAACCATAAAAACCATGAATAATCTGGAGAAATACTTAAAAACCTAAAACAATTGAATCCCATAAAAACCTACAAACACTAAAAGCACGAAAAACCTTAACATAACATAAAACCCATAAACACTAATAAAAAACCCTAAATACTGTAAAACCCCTAAAAGCCTAAAAACCCCAAGAAAATTTAAAAAAAACCCAAAACCCCGTTAAACCACTTAAAATTATTGAAAACTGTAAAATCCATAAAACACTAAAAACTCAATAAACCCCCAAAGACCTTAAAAAATCTAAAAAATCCTCAAATTCCCTAAAACACTATATAAAATAAAAATCCTAGGAACACATAAAAATCCATAAAACTATAAAATAATCTAGAAAGACTAATAAATAAGAAAAAATAATTAAAAAACTAAAAAAACTTAAACTCCTATAAGACCTAACAAACACAAAAATGCTAAAAACACTAAAAACTGTAAAATTGTAAAAAACCATAAAAACCCTAGAACCCCTCAAAATCTCTAAAAACCCTAAGAGACCATAAAAATCTTATAAAGTGCTAAAACCCCCCCAAAAATATATAAACTCATAAAAACAATGAAAAAAACCAAAGAAAAATAGAATAACTGTAATACACTTAAAATCCCCAAAAACCTTAAAATGTGTAATATCATATGAAAAAAAAAATCAAAAACCCCTAGAAAACATAAAAACAATTAAAAAACTTATGAAAAAGTAAAAATCCTAAAAACCAATAAAACCTAACAAATCATTAAAAACTCCAATACCCTTCAAACCCATAAAACATTAAAAAAAAGTAAAAAAATATAAAACCCTAACATCCCAAATAGGCATAAAACCCCTAAAACCCTAAAATCCAAAAAATATCAAAAAACATTAAAAATATTTAAAATCATTAAAACACCTTAAATTACCATAATGAAAAAAAACAATTAAAAACCTAAAAACCCTAAGAATAATATAAAAACCTAAAAAACTAAAACCCACTAAAAATTCAAAAAACACTAAAAACCATAAAAACCCTAAAGACCCCTAAAACCCTAAAAACATAAAAACAAAAAACCATTAAACAAATTAGAATATAAGAACCACTAAGAAATCTTAAAACCATTTAGACCCCTAATATTTTAAAAAACTCTAAAAACCCATAAAACTCTAAAGAAATCAAGAAAACCCCTGAAACCCATTGAAACAATAAAAACACTAAGAACCATTAGAACCTAAAAAACCCTAAAAACCCAAAAAACTCTAAAAACCATTACATCCCTGAAAAGATTAAAAAAATATACAAACCCATTAAATCACTAAAAAGGTAAAAATCCTTAAAACCTAAAAAAACATAAAAACCATAAAAAACTAAAATACTAGTAAACCCTCAAAATCCCTACAAACACTAAAAACCATAAAAATCCTAAAAATCCTTAAAAATTCCTAAAAACATAAAATCCTAAAAAAATAGTAAAAACCCAAAATAAAACCTTACAAAACTAAAAACGCATAAAAATTATAAAACCTAAAAAATGATAAAAACTGTAAAAAACCTAAAAACAAAAATCCCCTAAAAACCATAAAAACCGTAAAAACATAAAAATCCTAAAAACCCACTCAAAACACTAAAAACCATTTAAACCCCTAAAAACATTAAAAATCACTAAAAACTCATAATACCTTAAAAACACCATGATGCACTAAAAACCCAATAAATCATAAAACCATAAAAAATCTAGAAGACCTTCAAAAAATATAAATCCCATAAAAACCATAAAATCATACAAATTCCATAAAAATACCTCAAAATAAAAAAAATCCTAAAAAGATTGAAAAAATAGTAGAAATAATTAAAACTCTAAAAATAATTAAACCTCTAAAAATAAAAAAACCCTAAAACACAAAAAACCTTAAAAGACCCAAAAATCCCAAAAATACCATTAAACCTCGTAACATCATGATAAATCCAAAAATCAAAAAATCCCATAAAAAACATAAAAATCCATAAAAAATTATTACAATTTCAATAAAAATTTAAAACCCCTAAAATCATTAAAAATCTAAAATTCTTAAAACCCAAAAAACCTAATTAAAAATAGTAAAACAAAAAAAACCATAAAACCCTCCAAACCTGCAAAATCACTAAATACCCTAAAAACTATAAAAATCCTAAAAATACATAAAATATCTACAAACATAAAAATAAAAAAATCTTGGAAAAACCTGATGAAAATTATAAAACCTAAAAGCACATAAACCCCAAAAAAACCTAAAAAATATAAAAACACCAAAAAACACAAAAAACACCAAACATCATCAAAACCCCTAAAACCATAAAAAAACCAATAAAACATAAAACCATAAAAATGAAATAAAAATTTAAAATCCCTTTAATTCAATATAATAATTAGAAAATACAAATTACCAAAAAAACCTATAAAACTCAAAAAAAAAACTAAAATCCCAAAAATACTATAAAAACCATAAAACCCTCAAAATCCCCAATTTACCACTTCCTTGGGAGAAGTACTACGTATGAGGCAGAACTTTGGGCCATCATAAAAGCAATTCAATATGCAACCCATTTCAGATGGAATAAGCTCTCGATTGAATCTGATTAATCCTTGGCGGTGGAGGCCTTTAGGAAGCAGTCACGACTTGTACCATGAAGGCTTCTCCAGCACTGAGTCGACTTCCTCGATGCTGCCAAGACGCTTACCTTGAACATCTCACATGCATATAGGGAGGCAAATTGGGTTGCAGATGCTCTTTCCAAGAGATCGATTGATGAAGGAACTTTGGTATGGTTTTTCAGGACTCCAGGCTTCTGTTTGTCATCAGTTTACTCAGACATGAAGGGGACGACCCACACTAGGATATGTAAGCCTCCTTTGTAATGCTTTGTACTTTACTTTTATGTTCTTAAATAAATCATGGAATCAGCTTTGTCTGACCCCACACCTTTTCTGCCTCAAAATCCCCAAAAACCTTAAAAACTAATAAAAATAAAAAACCCCATAAAACCCTAAAAGAAGAAAAAACCCTAAAATCCTATTAAAAACCTTAAATCCGCAAAACACTTAAAACCCTAAATGTCATAAAAATGCTAAAAATTAAAAAAAATAGTAAAAACACCGAAAGAACTATAAAACCCCTAAAAACATACAAAACGCCTAAAAACCAATAAAACCTAAAACCTAATACCAACTCTAAAACAAAATTAAACCTTTAAAAATATTAACATACTCTAATAAACCATTAAAACCCTAAAAAATCAACAAAAAACCCAAAAAAACCAAAAAAACCCCTAAAAACCCAAAAAACCACCAAACTCCAAAAAAACCTATAAATAATAAAAATAATAAAAAATCAATAAAACCCCTAATAAAGTAGTAAAATTTTAAATCCCTAAAAATCCCAATGAAATCCTATAATCCTAGAAAACATTTAAAACCCTTGAAAACCCATAAAAATGATAAAACCCCTAAAAACCTTAAAAGACCCTATAATCCATAGAAACCCAAAACAACCTAAAAACTAAAAATACTTCTAAAAACATCTAAAATTGAAAATATAGTAAAAAATATAAAAACCCTTTAACCCATAAAAATATTAGAAAACTCTATATACATTAAAAACCCTAAAAACTCCAAAAAATCCTAAAAACCCTAAAACCTCTAAAAATACATAAAGCCCTAAAGATAATAAAAATCCCAAAAAATCCATCAAAATATTGAATAAAGAAAAAAAATCATAAAAACATGAAATAATGTAATAAAAACACAAAACAATCATTAAAAAAAATAAAAATATCAAATATATCGATTCCCTAAAACTATTAAAAGTCATTAAAACCCCGTAAAAACACTAAAAACTGTTAAAAACTCTATAAACTAATAAAAATCCAAAAAAATCAAAAAAAAAATACATAAAAATACCTACAAATGTAAAAAACACTAAAACTGTACGATAAGTTTAAAAACATAAAAAATTGAAACCCCTAAAGAAATTAAAAATAGAAAAAATTCTAAAAACTCAAAAGGACCCAAATATATTGAAACAATAAAACCCATAAAAACCGTAAAACCCTATAAAACCCATTAAACCCATAAAAAATTAAATAAATATAAAAAACCATAGAAAATAACAAAAACCACAAAAAATATAAAAACCAAAAACCCTAAAAACCCTTTAATTCCCTAAAGCATGAAAATACCCAAAAATTCCTGAAAATCCCTAAAATTTTGTTAAATTGTAAAAAAACTTGATAACCCCAAACAAAATATTTAAAACATTAAAACAATTAAATCCCCTAAAAACCTAATAAAATCTTAAAATCTCTAAAACCCACCTAAAACAAGAAATAACGCTAAAAACACTCAAAAACCCTAAAATCATAAAAAAAATCATAAAAATCGAAAAAACCCTAAAAATTTGAAATAATATTTAAATCCCTAAAAAACATGAAAACACTGAGAATACCTTTTAATCCTAAATACACATCAAGCCTATAAAATCCTAAAAAAACACATAAAACCCCTAAAAACTATATTACCATAAAAACCTAAAAAAACACTAAAAACCCCATTAAACACCTAAAGACGTTAAAATAATGTAAAAAATCATAAAAACAAAAAAAGTAAAAAAATATCTATGACATAAATAAAACAATAAAAACCATAAAACAGAAATAACTCTAAAAAACCTCGAATTCAATAAAAACCCAAACACCTCATAAAAATCCTCAAAATCCCTATAAATATTTTAAATATAAAAAATACTAATATCATGTAAAACACTTAGAAGAAACTAGAAATCAAAAATCACTTAAAACCCTGAAAAACATAAAAAAATTTATAAACCCTAAAAACCCAAAAAAAAATAAACCTAATAACCTGACAAAACCCTAAAAAACCACAAACACCCCAAAACACACTATAAACTATAAAAGCACTTTAAACCCCTAAAAATGTGAAAATACTCTAGAAATATAAAAATACTAAAAAACAAGAAAAAATCATACAAAAAAAAAACCATAAATATCATAAAAAGAACCTATAACCCTCAAAATATTTAAAACCCAAAAAAATCATAACCCTAAAAAAGCACTAAAAACAAAAAAAATATAAAAAATCATGAAACCCTTGAAAAGAACTAAAATAATTACAAACCTAAAAGAGAATAAAACCACAAAAAACCAATAAATTCTAAAAAAATAAAACCCTTACAATGGTGCAGAAAACGTTTTTAATGTCACCATTTTTTACGTCGTTTATATATAACCGATGTGAAAATCTGTGATACGTGGTTTTTTACATCAGTTATTTTATAACCTATGTAAAAAATATGGAGAGTAAATTTTTTTATGTCGATTATTTGATAACAGACGTAAAAAACGTCGTATCGTCAAATATGTTACGTCGGTTATAAAATAATCGACGTAAAAAAGGTAGCATCTGAGGCCATTTGGACATCGGTTATTTGATAACTGACGTAACAACCTAACCCATAGAATTTTTAACATCGGTTATTTTATAACCAACGTATAAAACCAACACCCAGCAGTTTTTACGTCGCTTATTTTATAACCGACGTAAAAAATTTGGTTTCTGATCTCTTTTTTACATCGGTTAAAAAATAACCTATGTAAAAAATGCAGTATCTGATACATTTATAACGTCAGTTATTATAATAAACAATGTTATAAATGTAATAAAAATAGTTTATAATGTCAGTTATTAAATAACCGACGTTATAAAACATTTAAAATATTAACACACCCCATGGATTGTCAAATATGATTTTTTGATTGACAGACCGACGAATCTTCTCTCTCACGCAGAAAACCCTAATCGACTATTTGATCTAGTTTCATTAAACTTGTTTTACCATCATCATTTATCATATTTACTCTCCTAAGATCTATCATCTCTACTAGCAACACTCAGGTAAGCCTCCCACGACCTTACTTCATTCGTTTTTTTTCGGATAGTCTATATATACATTTTGCAATTTTTTTCTTTTAACTAGGTAAGATTCTTCGATTTCAAACCATATTAACTCATTTTTCCATCATCATCTTATTTATTATCACTAGAACTATTCGATCAAATTTCAGTATTCACGTAAGCCTCACCTACTTCTATTTCATTTGTTTTTGTTTCGCAGCTGCCCGACATTTATGGTAATTTTTGTTGTCATTGACAACTAATGATACTATAATTTATATGTAAACCATTGTGATACACCCATTCCATGTACCAATGTGATTTATTTTATAAGTATATATTGAAATTCATGGTGGAATTTTTGTTTTGGATCCTTGGTTATTTCTATTTTGGATATCACTTTTTGTTGTTCCATAATCTGTTTACGTCGCTTATTTTCATAGACTATTCTAAATATTCATATTCTATTAAATCAAGATTCATTTCACAATAGATAATTTTAGACTAGTAAGAGATATTGTTCATGGTTCTCATTTTGAATAATGGAATGATACCAAAACTAGTAGCTTGAGGTTAAAATCCCATGGTTCTGGCGGGCTGTTAGGAGGTTTGGTGGTTTTCCTGGGGGTAAAGGGCTATCCAGAGGGTTGGGGGCTGTCCAAGGTGTCCATTGAGGTGGGGGGGGGGGGGGGGGGGCAGTCCAGGGGTGTGTGTGTGTCGGGGGGGGGGGGGGGGGGTGGGGGGTCCAAGGGGGTGGGGGGCTTTCCAAGGGGGTGGGGGCCTGTACAGAGGGTTTTGGGGGTTTTCCGGGGGTGGGGGTTGTCCAGAGGGTTGGGGGTGTCCAGGGGGGGTGTCCAAGGGGGTAGGGGGCTCTCCAGGAGGGGTGGGGGATGTCTAGAGGGTGGTGGCTGTCTAGAGTGGTGGGGGATTTCCAAGGGGTGGTGGTGTCCAGGGGGTGTCTAAGGGGGTGTGGGTGGTGTTTAGAGGGTTCGGGGGGCTGTCTAGAGGGTTGGGGGTGTCCAAGGTGTCCATAGAGGTGGGGGGGGCAGTCCAGGGCTGTGTGTGTGTGGGGGGTCCAAGGGGGTGGGGTGTCGAAGGGGGTGGGGGGATGTCCAAGGGTTGGGGGCATGTCCAGAGGGTTTGGGGGGTTGTTATGGGGTGGGGGCTGTCCAGAGGGTTGGGGGTGTCTAGGGGGGTGTCCAATGGAGTAGAGGTAGGTGGTGGTGTCCAGGAGGGGTGGGGGTGCTGTCTAGAGGGGTGGGGGCTGTCCAGGGGATGGGAGGTGGGGGGATGTCTTACAATCCAAAAAATAGTAAAAACACTAAAATCATAAACCCCTAAAAATAATGAAAATCTAAAAACACATAAAATACCTAAAAACCACAAAAAAACTTTTTAAACCCTCTAAACCTATAAAAAATTTATAAAACTATAAAAAACTTTAAAACCTTAAAAACTCAAAAACCCCTAAAACTCAACAAAAACCTAAAAAACCCTAAGAACTCTCAAAGTCCCTAAAAATTCTAAAAATCTTAAAAATCATTAAAAATCACTGAAATTTGTATAACTTAAAAATCCCTAAGACTCTAAAGAAACCTAATAAACCCTTAAATCCCTAAAAAACATAATCACCTAAAAGCCTAAAGATGTTAAAAACCATAGAAGAACCTAAAAACATAAAAAGAGCAAAAAACCAAAAAACAAAAAACCACCATAAAACAATAAAAACCCTAAAACACAATAAAAAAACTAAAACCCCATAAAACACTATAAAATCTTAAATCATTAAAAACATCTCTAACATTAAAACCCCTATGTTCTAAAAATACCATAAAAACTAAAAAACCAAAAATAGCTCAAAATCCCTAAAACCCCTAAAATCAATAAAACTTATAAAAATCACTAAAAACCCATAAAGAAAATTACCATAAAAACCTAAGAAAACCTTAAAATCCTAGAAAACATAAATCCATTATATATCCAAAATTTTTAAAAAAACTAAAAACACCCTAAAAATCCAAAAACCCTAAAAACCATAAAAATTCTAAAAAATTAATAAAATTCCTAAAAACCTAAAAACCTAAAAAAAACTAAAAAACCCCTAGAAGAACTTAAAATACATAAACCCATAAAAACACATAAAAACCATTAAAACCCTAAAAACCCTAAAACCCCTAAAACCCCACTAAAGAACATAAAACAATTTAAACACCCAAAAACCCTAAAAAATAAAAAAAAATCCTTAAAAACCCATAAAACCAAAAAACCATAATGCCCTAAAAATACTAAAATCCTTCAAAATCACTAAAAAACCTAAAACTCTATAAAAAATCATAAAAATACTTACAAATAGATCAAAATTTAAAAGACATAAAAACCATAAAAACCATAAGAAAACATTAAAAACCTAAAAAATTCTAAAAACACTATAAATAAGAAAATCCTAAAAACTCTCAAAATCCAAAAAAAATAACAATCATAAAAATACTAAAAACCCCCATAAAAATCCATAAAAATCAAAAAGCCCCAAAATACCCTAAAAGATCGTAGGAAACCCTTTTAAACGTAAAAACACTTAAATCACATAAAAAACATAAAAACTATTACAGCCCACAAAAACCCCTAAACCCTAATTAGTCCACTAAATAATCTAAAAAAACATTTTACTACCAAAACGATAAAAAAATCCAAAAAACCAAAAAACCCCTAAAAACTCAAAGATAACCTATAAAACCCAAAATAAACAAAAAATTACTTTAAAAATAAAATACCAATCGATATCTCTAAAACCCCTAATTACCATAAATGTACTGGAAATCCCCGAAATCCCATTGAATGTAAAAGATCTATAAAACCCTAGAAAATCCCATAGAAAATGATAGAAACCAAAAAACACTAAAAACCCCTAAAACCATAAAAATTAAATAAACCATAAAATACTCTAAAACCATATAACCAAAAAACCCAAAAAAAACTCTTAAAACATAAAACAAACCCAAAAAATTCATAGAATCCCTAAAAACCACTAAAACACTATAAACCGTTTGATATCGAAAAGATTTTAAAAATATATAAATACCTTAAAATAAAAAAGAAAACAAAAAAACACTAAAACCCCCAAAAAACAATTAAAACCCAAAAATACATAAAATAAAATAAATCCCAAAAAATTTCTAAAAACCCCAAAAATAATATTATTCCTAAAAAACAATAAAAATCCATAAAAACATAAAAACCCTATAAACCGTAAAAAATTCTAAAAACCTTAAAAACCTAAAAACACATAAAAACCATAAAAAAATGATAAAAACACTAAAACCCCAAAAAACAATAAATCCCCCTAAAACCCTTAAAAACCATAAAACCTATAACACCCATAAAAAATCACTGAAAACTCCAAAAACCCTTCAACCACATGAAAATGTTAAAAACTGAAAAAAAAAATTTAAAACCCTACAAACATAAAAAAACCTCAAGAAACCAAAAACACCTTAAAATTTTAAAAATGATTTAAAAACTCAAAAAACCCCAAAATCCCAAAAAACCCTAAATATAATAAATATCCTAAGAAAAGCCGAAAGATCAAAAAAAATATAAAAAACATAAAACCAAAAAACCCCTATGAAAATATTAAAAACCTACACACAATTAAAATCCCTAAAATCAAAAAAATGATAAAAACTCTAAAACCCATAAAAACCATAAAAAACATGAAAACTTTAAAAAAAACTAAAAAACTAAAAAACACCTAAAAACACCAAAAACACTAAAAACCCCTTTAAAACCCTATAAACATCAAAAACCTATAAAAAACCTAAAAACTCAAAAAACTCATAAAACAAAAATAAACTATACACCACTAAATATCATAAAACCCCCTCAAAATCCCGAAAACCCTAAAAACAAGAAAAATCAATAAAAATCCAAAAAAAATTAATAAAAAACCGTAAAAACAAGAAAACCCCTAAGAAAACCTTAACAACAAAAAAACATTTAATACCACAAAAAACATACAAAATGGTAAAAACCTTAAAAATCCATAAAATACCCTAAAAGCACTAAAAACCCCTTAATCCATAAAAACCCATAAAAACATTAAAACCATAAAAGCCCATAAAACCACAACCCACTAAAAACTATAAAAACCCTTTAAACACCTAAAAAAGATTAAAAACACTAAAAACATTAAAAACGCTAAAAACTAAAAAAAATACAAAAAATACCCCAAAAATCAATAAAAATTATAAAATTCCTCAAATTTGATAAAAACCCGAAACCACCCATTAAAATCCAAAAATCCCTAAAAATCCCTAAAAGTGTAAAAAACGATAAAAATCATGAATAAAGTTTAAAGAAAACGTCAAAAAACTAAAAACTCTTAAAACCACAAAAATCCTAAAAAGAATTAAAAACCCCTAAAAACAAAAAAACCATGAAAAACTCCCAAAATACCTAAAATCCTAAAAATCCTAAAAATTAACCAAAAATACCAAAAATGCAAAAAACCTTAAATACCCTAAAACCCCTAAAAAACATTAAAAACCTAAAGACAATTAAAGCCCCAAAAATCCTTAAAAACGTTAAAAATCCTAAAAACATAAAAGACCATGATACCCCTAAAAACTATAATAACCTCTAAAAACCATAAAACCTGCAAAAATCCAAAAAAACCCCTAAAAATCACAAAACCAATAGAATCCCTTTAAAACCATAAAAATGTTATAAAAACTAAAAAAATTTAAAAATACTAAAAACTATGAAACACCAATAAGAAACCCTTAAAAACCAAAAAACACTTAAAACCCTAATAAACCTAACAAATGATAAAAATTCTAAGAACCCAAAAACCCTAAATTCCCAAAAAAAAACACCTTAAAACCTTTAAAACCCTAAACCATGAAATACCAAAAAAATACAATAGAAAATCTAAAAACCATATTAAAACCTAAAAACATTAAAAATGACAAAAATCATAAAAACACTAAAGACAATAAAACCTAGTAACAGAAAAACCCATAAAAACCCTAAACACATTGAAAACTCTAAATATTCCTAAATCCTATAAAAAATACTAAAAAATACTGAAAAATATCAAAAAAACTCTAAAACTAAAAAAAACCGAAGAATACCTTAAAAACATAAAAATCCTTATAACCCAAAAAACATAAAAACACGAAAACCCCTAAAATGTCCTAAAACCCTAAATACCATAAAAACCCCAAAATCAATACATACCCTAGAATCCATTTAAATCCCCAAAAACATCAAAAACCCTAAAATATCTAAAAACCAGATAGAAAACCTTGAAACGCATAAAAAACTAAAAAATATAAAAAAATATAAATACCTTAAAACATAAAGGACATTGAAATTCCTATAACCCCCAAAAAAACATAAAACCCCAAAAACCATAAAAAACCTAAAAAAATAAAAACCCACTAAAAAATCTAAAAAATATTTAAAACACATAAAATTAAAAAGCTCTAAAAACCCTAAAAAACCCTAAAAAACAAAAAACCCCTAAAACCCAAAAAGAAACCATAAAAGCCCTAAAACCCTAAAACCCTTCAAAATTCCTAAAATCCTTTAAACATATAAAAATCCTTCAAAACCTAAAAACATTTCAAACCCTTTTGAAAACTAAAAACACTAAAATGAGTAAAAATGTCAAAATTCTTTAAACCCCAAAAAATAAAAATAAATATCCTAAAAAATAAGTTAAAATACCTAAAAATGTAAAATCCCCTAAAAAACTAGAAAACCATAATGAAATCCATAACAACCTAAAAACACTAAAACCTCCTAAAAATCATAAAATTATAAAAACCCTAAAAACCCTAACGGACCCTAAAAACCCACAAAACCCCTAAAAACCATAAAAACCACAAAACCCATAAAAACCCTAGAAACCCAAAAAAGTCGTAAAAACCACTAAAAATTCTAAAAACACTTTAAACCCCTAAAATATAAAAAAACTATAAAAAACATTAAAAACTCATCAAAAACCCTAAAAAACAAAAAAAACCAATAAAAAACTAAATATCCTCAAAACACCTAAACACCACAAAAAACAAAAAAAAATCCTAAAAATACTTATAATTGTAAAAAACACTAAAATAACAGAAAACCCTAAGAATAAATTAAAAAAACTAAAAAGAGATAAAAACCCTAAAAAACATCAAAAAATCTAAAAACCCAAAAACCCCATAAATACCCTACGAACCAAAAAACCCTAAAAAACCATAAAAAAAATGTAAAACCCTTAGAAATCGTAAAACATAGAAAAACGCTAAAACACACTAATATTGTTAAAAAACTCTACAAACCATAAAAATCCAAAAAAAATAAAAAAATCCCTATAACCCATAAAAATAATAAAACTTCATAAAAATTCATTAAAATTTTCAAAACCCTAAAAATACTAAAAATACCTAAGAAAACCATAAAAACCTAAAAAAATTTAAATTCGCTAAAAACATAAAAAAAGGTAAAAAACTCTAAAAGCCCTAAAAAACCTAAAAGCACCTACAATACATAAAGATTTTAAAAACCCACAAAAACCGTAAAAACCAAAAAAAAAATATAATAATGCTTTAAATCCCAAATATGTTTTAAAACTATAAATGCATTAATTACCATGAAAAACTCATAAATACACTAAAACCCCCATAAAACCATAGAAACCCAAAAACCCCTAAAAAAATCCATCAAAATACAAAATAACCCTAAAAAACATTAAAAATATCTAAATGTTTCTAAAAATATAAAACACTGAAAACTCTTAAGAGAACCATAAAAAACCTGAAAACAATTAACCCCTAAAAAACAAAAAAAACTGATAAAAAACCAAAACAGCCATAAAAAACCTAAAACCCCTCAAAATACATAAATACCATAAAACTATAAAAAATCCTAAAAAATTCCTTAAGAAGCCATGAAAATGTAAAAAACCATCAAAACCCTAATAGCCCAAATACCCTAGGAAACCCTTTAATACCTAAAATCACATAAAACCCTTAAAAACCCAAAAAACATCTAAACCCCTAAAAAGAACCAAAAAAACTAAAACACCTAAAAACCATAAAATCCCTTAAAACCATATAACCCATAAAACCCTAAAACAAAAAAAATTATAAAAACAGTTTAAACCCCTAAAAATGTTTAAAAAATATAAATTCCTTAAAAACAATAAAAACTGAAATAAAACCTTAAAACCCTAAAAAATCCACAAAACCCTAACAAACCATAAAAACCCTTAAAACTCCTCAATATATCTAAACACCTTAAAAACATAAACATAAAAAAAATCCATAAAAATCCCTAAAAAAATTAAAACACTTAAAAATCCCTAGAAACCCCTAAGAAAGTATTAAAAAATAGAAAATCAATTAAGACCCTTAAAAATCATAAAAACACTAAAAACACTAAATAACTAAAAAACCCCCAAAAAAACCTTAACCCCTTAAAATCTCTAAACACCCCTAAAACCCCATAAAATTATAAAAATCCATAAAAATCAAAAAGACACAAAAAAACCCATAAAATGTGAAAATTAGTATATACACATAAAAACCAAAAAACACTTAAAACCCCTAAAAATTTAAAATACACTAATATCACTAAAAAATCCAAAGACCCCAAAAAACCATAAACCCCCCCTAAAATCCCTAAAAACCCTAAAAATAGATAAAAACCCGAAATAACCCCCTAATACTATAAAAGTAATTTCAACCTATAAAAAAATTTAAACACCCTAAATAACCTTAAAACCCCTAAAAACTTAAAAAACCCTAAAAGATGAAACCCCTATAAAACCCCTAAAAACCCTAACCCCCTCCCCCTAATCACTAAATTAAAAACGAAACATAAAATTTCTAAAAAATATATAAAAATCCTTAAAAACATAATAAAATCTAAAAACCATGAAAACCTATTGAAAACATAAAAACATAAAAACACTTAAATCCACTAAAACCTAAAAAAAGATAAAACCCCCTAAATCCCTAAAAACCCTTAAAATCGATTTATACCATAAATTTTTTAAAAATCCATAAGAATCCTTATAAATGAAAATACCTCTAAAATACGTGAAAATACCTAAGAAATCATTAATAACCTAAAAGAAGTTAAAAACCCTATAAACCTTAAAAACCTTAAAAATACTAAATCCCCATAACAGACCCCCCACCAAACAATAAAAACCCCTAAACCGTTAAAAATTGTTAAAACCCCATAAAAACCCAATATAAATATAAAAACACTTTAAACCCATAATCACATTAAAAACACTAGAAGCCCTTAAAAACCCTAAAACAATCAAAAAATCATAAATACCCAAAATACCATAAAACCCACTAAAAACCCCAAAAATCTGTAAAAACCATCAAATTCCTAAAAATCCATAAAAATGCATAAAATTGTAATAACCCCTAAAATCCTAAACAACAATATGAAAACAATCAAAAAAACACATTAATTTCCAAAAAATATAAAAATGATAAAAACCCTAAAAAGTCATAATCACCTCAAAATACCTATAACACATAAAAACCCATAAAAAACTAAAAAAACTCTAAAAATCCTTAAAAAATTAAAACCCCTAAAAACTTGGAAAAGACATAATAGAACCTTAGTAACGAAAAAACACCTGAAACCCCTAAAAACATAAAAAATGCTAAAAATCCAGAAAAACTCTAAAAGGATCCTAAAACCCTTAAAAGCCCCTAAAACCAATAAGAACACTTAAAAACCTTAAAACCCCATAAAAGGTGAAAAAAAGAAACTAAAATCTCTAAAACACAATTAAACCACTAATTTGTTTTAAAAAAACTATAAAATCAGAAAACCACAAAAAAACCCTAAAAACCCCATAATAAATGAAAAACCATAAAACCCATAAACCCCTGAAATTCACTAAAAATCCTAAAAACATAAAATTCAAAAAAAACCTAAAAATATCTGAAAACATAAAAAAACTTGAAAGCCCTGAAAACACATAATAAAAAATCTAGAACCTAAAAAAAATTTAAACCCCTAAAAACATAAAAATGCTAAAAAACCTAAAACCTAAAATACATAAAAACTATTAAACACCCCAAAACCGTAAGATAGGCCTTGGAGTGGTGGATCTCCCCCTCTCCTAGCATTGCTAGGGTTCCCTTTCGATTCTACCCCTTCTCCCTCTAGCGTGGTTCAACCTCGGTGACAGTGGATTCGCCTTGGATTGGAATCGATGAAGGTTTCCCACTTTTGCCTTGTCACTTTTGATTAAATGGAGGCTTCATAGCTCTTTGCATCTTAGAGATCTGGTTCGGCTTCAGATTGCTAGTTTCTAGCTCCAGTTAGCATAGAGGTGACTTTGACTCTCTTGGATCTGGAATCCCCATTTGGTTTCTTTAGTTATGTGTGGCCCGGATCTGGGCTTCCAGATCAATTTTCCAGATCAGGGATTTTTTGTTGCTGTGAGAGCTTGGTGTTCTTGGTGTCCGAATTGGCATTCCAATATCATCGGGTTCCCATCTCAGCCTCCACATGTTCGTTGCTGCCTACGTTTTGAGTTGTACGATGCGGTGGGATCCTCCTAGTTTTTTGCGAATTGGTCTCGGTGCTGGGATCTTAGTTTCGGACTTGGCGCCACTTGCCACAGAATCCCATCATGGCTTCTTCTTGGCCTAGCGATGGTTCTGGTGTGCTTTGGTTTACTTGGGTTTATATCCAGTGGCTTGGAGGGGGAAAGACCTACCCTCCATATCCTTTGGTTTTATGCATTTCTGATCAAATGTTGTTGGTACTTTGTTGTGATGGGTATTTTCTGTGGTTGCTGCTGCTGGTTACTAGCCGATGGTTGCTGGATGACGATGTTTCTTTGTGGTGAATGCGGTGATGGTGGTTTGATTTAGGCTGTTGGAGGTTGTTGTTTGTGTCTTTTTGGTGTTGATGCTGGGTTGATGAAATTACTGCATATGGTTTGGTTTTACTGGCTACTGGTTGCTGATGTGCTGGGAGGTGATGTTGGTAAATTTTATGTTTTTCTACATTGTGGGTTTTTTTCATCTTTGGGTTTTCTTTTTTGGGTCTTTTTGGCGTTGGGGTTGTAAAGTGTCCTTTGGGTGTGGGTCGTTTGACCCTTCCCCTCCCTTGTCTGCAATATCTTTCTTTCTAATAAATTGTGGGGGGGGGGGGGGGTTGGGAATATTCTGGCTCTACCATATTCCTTTCCCCAAAACCATAAATTCCCTAAAAACATATAAAACCTATGAAAACGCACTCAAAACACTAAAATACATTTAATTCACAAAAATTTTAAAAACCTTTAAAAACCATTGAAACCCTAAAAACACAAAAAAACAATATAATAACCTAAAAATAGAATATAAGCCCATAAAACCCTAAATATCCCTAAAAACCTAAAAATAATAAAAAAATATAAGCCCTAAATATCCCTATAAACATAAAAAAACCCAAAAATATTGAAAACCCTAAGAAACCCATAGAAACCTAGAAACACTAAAAACACCGAAAAACTAAAAAAAATAACAAAAACTGCTAAATCCCCCTGAAATACTAAAACTCCTCAAAATCCCTAAAAATCTATAAAATGATATAAATCCTTAAAAATTACTAAAAATATAATAAAACCATGAAAAAACCTTAATAAAACATTAAAAACATAAAAAAACCTAAAACCTCTATAAAACATAAAAAATACTAAAACACCTAGAATACCCTAAAATCCTCAAAAGAATAAAAATCCTAAAAACACCAAAAATTCCTAAAACATAAAAAAACACAAAAACAAAGAGAAATCCAATAAAAATTTAAAAATCATAAAAATAATTAAATCCCCAAAAAACCTAAAAATGCTAAATCCCCTATAACACATGAAAACCATAAAATCCTTAAAAAATAAAAACCATGGAAATAAATAAAACCCCTAAAAATCATTAAAAACAATAAAATACCTTTAAACACCAAAAAACATTAAAAAAAGTAAAAAAAAATAAAACCCAAAAAATTAAAAATACACTCTCACCCTCCCTCCCAGAAAAACCATAAAACTTCTACCAACCCTAAAAACGTTTAAAAATCCCTAAAAACCTAAAAAACAAAAAAAAACACAAAATTTCAAAAAAATCCTTAAAACCTAAAAAACAAGAAAACACTATTAAATCCTTAAAAACCTAAAAAACAATAAATATAATAAAAATGATAAAAACCCTAAAACCTAAAACCCTAAAAATGAAAAAACCTCGAAAAACACCCAAAATCCCTAAAACCCCTAAAACCCCTAATAACAAATAAGAATACTAAAAAATCCCTAATAAAACCTAAAAACCTAAAAACCCATATAATCATTGAACAACTATAAGAAAACCTCAAAAATCTAAAAACAATGAAAACTTGGAATACATGAAAAACACTAAAAATCATAACAAACCCTAAAGACCACTAAAAATAAAAACACCAAAAAACATAATAACCCATAAAAAAATAAAAACCCACTAAAACTCAAAAAACCTTTAAACATCTAAAGATGTTAAAAACTATAAACATACTTAAAACCTGTAAAAACACTTAAAACTCTAAAACCCTCAAAATCCATTAAAAACATAAAAACATAAAACACTAAAAATCCCTAAAAAAGTAAAAAAAACCTAAAAAACATGAAAACACATAAGAAACCCTTACAAGCCCAAAAACAAATAAAACCTTTTAGAAATAAAAAAATGCTAAAAAACTATAAAACCCTAAAATGATTAAACCCACTCAAAATCCCTTAAACACCTAAAAATCCATAAAAATCCAAAAAATCACTAAAAATTGCTAAAAAACCAAAAACCATAAAACCGCTAAAATTCCAATGAAAAAATTTAAAACTTAAAAAAAACTAAAAACCATAAAAACAATAGAAACCTAAAAATACCCTAAACCCAAAAAATCTCGGAATCTTTAAAATACCTAAAAACCAATAAAAACCGTAAAAATATTAAAAAAATCTAAAAACCTTTTACTTCTATAAAAATTTAAAAACACTAAAAAAATGTACAGCCCCAAAAACTCAAAAGAAATCCTAAAAACCCAAAATAAACACCCAAGAAACACAAAAACCCCCAAAAAAATTCAAAGAAACCCCAAATACCCATAAAAGCTTATAAAATCCATAAAAAATATAAAATAAAAAAAGTTCCTAAAACCATAAGAAAACCATTATAAACTAAAAACACTTAAAATCCATAAAAATAAAAAAACACTAAAAACCATAAAAACCCTAAAACCCCAAAAAACATCAAAACCTATAAAACCCCATAAAACACCCAACCCATTAACAATCTAAAAACCCTTTTAACCTCAAAAAACTTGAAAATATGTCTTAAAAACTTAAGAAACATTAAAAACACAAAAAAAAACCATAAAACCCTCAAAATCTTTGAAAACCATAATAACCAAGAAAAATAAAGAAATCAATAAAAATGCATAAAAATATAAAAAACTGTAAAAACCCTAACAAAACCTTAAAACTTGAAACAATAAAAACCCGTAAAACCTATAAAAAATCTAAATACCATAAAAACCCTGAAAACCATCAAAATCCATTACAACCATTTAAATCCTAAAAAATCCCTAAATTCCCTTAAAACATTAAATCCACTAAAAACCATGAAAACGCCTAAGAAAATGTTAAAAGACTAAAAACACGTAAAAACCCTAAAAAAAATCCACTCAAAAAATAAAAACCCTGAAAACATGAGAAACTCAACCCCCCCCCCCCCCCCCCCCCCCGAAAAACCAAAAACCCTAAAAATCGCAAAAATCCCTTAAAAATTTTTAAAACCATAAAATCCTAAAAAAAATACCCAAAAATAAAAAAAAATGTTAACAACCTTACAAACAAAGAAAAGATTAAAAACAAAATATAGTTAAAATCCTTATAAAACCTAAAAACAATAAAAATGCTAAAAATCCTAAAAATCTTAAAAAACTACAAAACTCATAAAAACCTAAAAATTCCAAAAATGTAAAGACTCTAAAAACCCTAAATCCATTAAAAACTAAAAAACACTTTAAACGCCTATAAAACCTAAAAACAAAAAAAACCGTAATAACCCTAAAACCCCCAAAACCATTAAAAACCCTAATCCACTCAATATGACTAAATACCCTAAAACCAAACAAATCCTCAAAAATCATAAAAAATCCATACAAATATGAAAAAATCATAAAACCTTAGATAAACCTTATGAAAAAATTAAATACCCAAAGTCACATAAACATATAAAAACCCAAAAACGTTAAAAACCCTAAAATCCATAAAAACCCTAAAAACCAAAAAATCTCCGAAAACCATAAAAACAAAAAAAAATCAGATAAAATCCAAAAAAACACCTAAAATGTAAAACCCCTAAGAACCATGAAACCCATAGGAAAACCTGAAAACCCTCAAAGCACTTAAAACCCCTAAATTTTTAGGAATTGAAAAACCCATTAAAACCCCAAAAAACCCCAAAAACCCCAAAAGACCCTGAAACCTAGATAAATAATAAAACCCCTAAAAGCTATTGAAAAAATGAAAAACCCCACCAAAACACTAAATACTCTAAAAATATTTTTAAACACCTAAAATATAAAAAAAATTAAAAACATTAAAAAACCACCCCCCCCCCCCCCAACTGTGAAAATCCAGAAATCCATAAAATACGTAAACCCCCCGAAAACACTAAAAACTAAAATTCCCTAAGAACTTTTAAAACACCATAAAATGAAATAAAAGGCATAAAATACCTAAAATAAAAAAAATAGATAAACCTAAAAAAACACAAAAACACAAAAAAAAAACCTTAAATGCTAAAAATATTTAAAACCCCTTAAAACCATAAAAAATCACAACAACCATTATAATCCCTAAAAAGCATAAAAACCCAAATTATTATTTAAAATATCTAAAAAAATCTAAAAAAATAAAAAAAATCCAAGAAAAATCCTATGATAACTTAAAAAACATAGAAATACATAAAGCCCGTTGAAACCCATAAAAATTCTTAAAACCCAAAAAACATAAAAAATGAAAATTGTAGAAAACCATAAAAACAATAAAAAACAATAAATTCCTTTAATAACCCAAGAAAACCACTAAAAAACTAAATCCCATGTAAATTCCTTAAAGTGTTAATAACTATAAAAAACCATGAAACACCTAAAAACTCAAAACACCGATAAAACCCCGAAAACCCCTCCAAATCATTAAAAACCCTAAAAACCATAAAAATAATAATAGACGTAAAAATTACTAAAAAATAAGAAAACATCAAACCCCTAAAAACCCTAAGAAACCATTAAAACTTATGAACACCTAAACCCAACAAAAAAATAAAAAAGCTAAAAATCATAAAACCCCTAAAAATCATTAATTCCATAAAACAATAAAACCCCTAAAAAATAACAAACCATAAAACCCTTAAAAACACAAAAAATAACATAAGACTCTAAATACCATTTAACCCCCTAAAAATGTTAAAATTTTCAAAGAAACCTAAAAACATAAAAAATGCAAAAAACACTAAAACCCACAAAATCCAAAAAAATTCTAAATCCCATGAATAACAAACAAAGCCACAAAAATATATAAAACATAAAAAACCTTAAACACTTAAAATCCCTTATAAAAACATTAAAAAACTAATCACACTTAAAACCACTAAAACCCTAAAAATGGTAAAAACCATAGAAAACCCTAAAATCCTTTAAAACCCTAAACAACCATAAAAATACAAAACCCTTATAAATATATAAAAAAAACCCTAACATCCATGAAAATCCCTTCAAAACTGTTAAAACCTATAAACACTTAAAACCCATTAAAACTATAAATACCCCTGAAAACCTTTAAACCATTAAAACATTAGAACCCTAAAAATTAATAAAAACACTTAAAAAATTACAAACTAGAAAAACCCCTTTAAAAACATAAAGCATTACAAAACACTAAAAACTCATAATAACCGTACCCCCCCCCCCAACACAAAAAAATCCAAAAAACCCAAAAAACCACGCAAAATCCCTAAAAACATAAAAAACCTAAAATATCCCTAAAAATGCTAAAAATATATAAAACCCAAAAACCCAAAAGAAAGCATTAATAACATAAAAACACTTTAAAACCCTAAAAATAAATAAATTTTAAAAAAAATATAAAAAACTAAGAAACCATAAAAAATATTAAAAATCCATAAACACCCAAAAAAATAATAAACAACCTAAAAACCATAAAAATCGCAAAAAGCATATACAAACCATGACTCCCCTAAGAAACCCAATGAAAACCTAAAAAATATAAAACATTTAAAACCCCTAAGAAACTAATAAACTATTACAACTCTAAATATCCGTTACAAGACCAGAAAAACCCTAAAATTCCTAAAAAAATAAAAACCCTAATAACCATAAAAACCCTAAAACACATAAAATCCTAAAACTCTGTAAACAAAATAAAAACCTTTTATACCCCTACGTACATTTAAGAAATCTAAAAACCAGAAAACCATAAAAAAAATAAAAATACCCTAAACCTAAAAATTCATAAAACCATAAAAACCTTTAAAAAACCTATAACACTAAAAATCACTAAAAATTAAAAAACAATAAAAATCATAAAATATAAATAAAAACACCTTAAAATGTAAAAATCCTAAAACCCCCAAAAACATAAGGAAACCATAAAAAAACTACAAACACATAATACCCCTCAAAAACCAAATGTCCCTAAAACCCAAAAAAGCAATAAAACCCCTCAAATATCTACCCTAAAACCATAAAACTTATAAAATATCACTAAAACCCCTAAAACATAAAAAACCCTAAAACCTCTTAAGTCCCCTAAGAAACCCTTAAAACCCTTAAATAATAAAATTTTGAAAAACATAAAAATGAAAGAATCCCAAAATAAAAAAGACCCTAGAAACCCCTAAAAATAATAAACACCCTAAAAACCTCAAAAAAATTAAGAAACCCATTCAAACCCTCAAACCCACTAAAAACTCTTAAAAACCATTAAACCCCATAAAATATTTTAAAACTCTAAAAAAATATTAAAAACCCTAAAAACCCTAGAGACCCCAAAAAACCATGAAAACCATAAAAATCCAAAAATTCACTAAAATCCCTAAAAACTGTTAAAATCCTTTAAAATTCAAAAAACCACAAAAATAAAAAATCTTCACAACCATGAAAACACTTAAGAAAACATTAAAAAATTAAAGAAATAAAACCTCTAAAAACACAAAACCCTAAAAATCCTAATAAACATAAATACATTCAAATCTATAAAATCCAAAAGAGACCATAAAAATCCTAAAATATCCCTAAAAATCCTGAATAAAATAACATAAAAAACCTATAAATCCCAAAGAAAACCTTAAAAAACGAAAAATATTTTAAAACCCTAAAAACACTAAAAAATTGCTAAAAACCGTAGAACACCCTAAGAACCCTAAAATCAGTAAAAAACCATAAAACCCCTAAAAACCATAAAACCCCTAAAACCTTTGAAATCTGTAACACCTAAAAAATACCAGAAAAGTCTAAAAACTCTAAAAACCCTTTAAACCACTAAAAATGTTAAAATATCTAAAAACCTGTAAAAAACTAAAAAATAAAAACACCCTTAAACACCAACTAAAAAACATAAATAACCCAAAAAAACATTCCAAATTCATAAAAACTCTAAAACCCAAATCAATCCTAAAAATTCTATTAAAATATAAAAAACCTAAAAACTATGAAAATTCCTGAGAACTTAAAAACCTAAAAACAAAAAACCCCTATAAATATAAAATTGAAAAATTCCTAAAAACATTAAATCCCAAATAACACTAAAAACTATAAAAAACTAGACACTTTAAAATCCATATAAATATGAAATTTTTTAAAAAAACAATAAAAAACCATAGTCCGATAAAAACTAAAAAATATCTAAAATCTAAAAAATACCCAAACCATAAAAAACTCTAATACCCCTAATGAACCATAAAAATCCTGAAAACTATAAAATTTATAAAAATCCCAAAAAATTCATAAAACATAAAAATCCATAAAAAACCTTTAAAACCCAAAATAAAATCTAAAAAATAAAAAAAATTAAATCCCCCAAAAAATACTCTAAAACGCTAAAAACCTAAAAGTCCAAAAAACCCCATGAACCCCCAAAATCCCTAAAATCAATGAAAACCCATTAAAACTAAAAATATCATAAATAAAAAAAATTAATTAATCATAAAATACCAATGAAACCTTTAAAAAAATAAATACACATAAATCCACTAAGAAGCCTAATAAATCCTAAAAAATCATAATCTTTAACAATACCCTAAAAACCCATGAAACAACGAAGACCCATAAAAACCATAAAACCCATAGAATCACTAAATTCCCACTAAAAACTATAAAAACCTTATAAACCTATAAAAACAATAAAAATATAAAAAACATTAAATACTTAAAAACAAAAAAGCATAAAAAACCCAAGAACCCATAGAACCAATAAAATCCTAAAAATCAATAAAAACCATAAAAATATAAAGAAACCATAAAAATTCATTAAACACAAAATATCACAAGAATCCTTGAAAACCGATAAGATAATATTTAAAACCTAAAATTAATTAAGATTCATAAAAAACCTAAATACGCTAACAACTATAAAAAATAAAAAAATCAAATAAACCTTTAAAACCCTCACATCCCTAGAAACCTTGAATTTTTTTTGAAAACCTATAAATTTCCATAAATTCACTAAGATCATAAAAAACCATAAAAACTGTGATATCCCCTTAGAATAGTTTAAAAACCTAAAAAATATTAAAAGCCTTAAATACCTAAAAAGGATAAATCCCATAAAATCAGTAAAAGACCCTGAAAACCCTAAAAAACCCTAAAACATAAAACAGATAAAAAGCATCAAAACCCTCCAAATTCTAAAAAACCCACTAAAAACTCTTAAAACCCTTCAACCCAATAAAAGTTAAAACCCTAAAAAACTTCAAAACCCTAAAAAACTGAAAAACCCACTAAAACCATATAAAAAATCCATAATACCCATCAAAACCATAAAAAATCCAAAAAACCCCAAAAATCCATAAAAACCCAAAATAAAATAAATAAAAAGATAAAATTTCCTAAAAAAATAAGAACACTAAAAACCCAGAAAAACCAAAAGAAAATCTTAAAACCCTAGGAACCACTAAACCCCTAAAAATGTTAAAAACCCAAAAACCCAAAAAACCCTAAAAATCCCTAAAAACCCTAAGAAACCATAAAAACTATAAAAAATACATAAAAATCCATTATAACATAAAAAACCAAAAAACCTAGAAAAACCTAAGAAATCCTTAAAGATACAAGAACACTTAAGCCAACTAAATAGCCAAAAACATTCTAGAAACACTAAAATCCTTAAAAAGACCCAAAAAACCCAAAATAATAAATATCCCCAAAAACCTTAATAACCTCATAAAACAATAAAAATTCTAAAAACCCTTTAATCACCTAAAAAAATTAAATACTATAAAAACCATTAAATACCATAAAAACTCCATGAATCCTCTACAACTCCCAAAACCCTAAAAACTACAAAAAAACACTAAATAAAGTAAAAAATCTAAAAGACCATTAGAACCATAAAACCCTAAAAAACCATAAATTCCCTAAAATGTAAAAAATTCTAATAACCCTAGAAAACCTTAAGAAATTCTTAAAAACTAAAAAACACATAAAATGCCTAAAAACCTAAAAAGTACTGAAAACCCTAAAAACCATAAAAAAACCCATAAACCTTAAATAACCCTAAAAATAAATAAAGCCCATAAAACCCACAAAAAACTATAATAACCATTTAAATCACTTAAAATGATAAAAACTTTAAAAAACCGTAAAACCCTAAAATACTAAAAAAACCCTAAAACCCCAAGGAAACCATTAAAACCAAAAAAAAACTCTCAAAATCCGTAAAAACCATTAAAAACATAAAAAATCCTAAAAATACATAAAATCCCTAAAAACATTAAATCCCAAAGAACCATTAAACCTCTAATCAAACATTGAAACTAAAAAATTATTTAAAACCCATAAAAAGTCAAAAAAAAGCAAACTATAATAAAAACCACTAAAAACCCAAAACCCATTAAAATCACTAAAAACCCTAAAAACCATCAAATTACAATATAACTCAATGAATCCCTAAAAACATAAAAAACCCTGAAATACACTAAGAAAATATTAAAAACCTAATAACACTTAAAACCCCTAACAAACCAAAAAAATATGAAAAAGCCTAAAAAGACCCTAAAAACCCAAAAACCCCAAAAAAACCTTAAATACCCTTAAAACACTAAAACCCATAAATCTCTAAAACCACTAAAACCTCTAAAACCACTTTAAACCCCTAATAATGTTTAAAACACTAAAATCCATAAAAATCCTAAAAACTCAAAAAATCCCTAAAAACCTTAAAAACCATAAAAACCCCAACCAAACCATAAACCCCCATAAAATCCCAAAAAACTCTTTAAACCCTAAAATGATAAAAAAGACATAATGATCCCTGAAAAAACTAAGAAAACACTAAAAACCTAAAATCAGTTAAAACACCTGAAAACATAAAAAAGTATAAAAACCCAAAAAAATCCATGAAACCCACAACCCTAAAAATTAATAAAAACACCCAAAGAGCCAAAAAAAATCCTAAAAATCCTTAAAAATCAAAAAAATATAGCACAACCATAAAAATAATGAAAATACTTAAGAAAACCATAAAAATAAAAAAAACTTAAAACCCCAAAATACTTAAAAATGAAAAATGAAAAAAAACCCTAACAAATATAAAAACCAAAAACCCCTAAATACAATAAAATCACCTAAAAACAGAAAAAATCCTAAATCCCATAAAAACCCAAAAAACCGACTAAAAACACTAAAACCACTTTAAACCACTAAAAACATTAAAAAATACAAAAACCATAAAAATCCAAAAAACTCCAAAAACCATAAAACCCCAAAATAACCATAAAAAACTTAAAAACAAAAAAACTACTAAATAAAAAACCATAAAAACCCAAAAAACCTTAAAATCCCTATAAATGATGAAAATGCTAAAAAACTTAAGAAACCCTTAAAAACCTAAAAACACTTTAAACCCTTAAAAACCTAAAAACGCTAAACCCCATAAAACCCCCAAACCTTAAAAATCCATAAAAACAATCAAAATCCCAAAAACCCCCAAAAACCATAAAATGAAAAAACAAAACCTAAAATTCCAAGAAACCTTAAAACCCCAAAAAACCCCTGAAGAACTCTATGAAAACATTAAAAATCTAAAAACACAAAATATTATCAAAAATATGAAAAATATAAAAACCTTATAACCCCAAAAAAGACCCTAAACCCCTAAAACCCATAAAAACGATAGAAAACTCTAAAAACCAAAAAAATAAAAACCCTAAAAACCTTAAAAAACCTAAATGACCATAAAAACCTAAATAATAACAATAAATCCCTAAAATCGAAAAATTATTGAAAACCCAAAAAAACCCTAAAGAAAACCTTAAAAACCTAAATACACTTAGAATCTCAAGAACACTAAAAACATAAAAATACCCCTAAAAAACAAAAAACCACAAAAAATGAAAATAGTATAAGAATCATTGAAACACTAAAAAACCTTAAAAACACCAAAAAAATCTCTAAAACACCTTAAAATCAAAAAAAAACAAAAAACCCTAAAAAATCTTAAAAATTTAAACCCTAAAAGGACAAAAAAATTCATAAGAAAACAATAATATCCCATCAAATATTTAATCCCTAAAATAATTATAAAACCCATAAATCCCATAAGAACCCTAATAACCATAACCAACTAATCAACATAAAAAGCCTAAAAATCCTAAAAACCCTAAAAACCGACTAAAATTTATAAAAACACATAAAATCCCAAAAAACGTTTATGAAATCTAAAAACACATAAAACCCCTAAAATAACAATAAAAACATCCAAACTCTAAAACCCCCAAACCCCAAAAATCTATCAAAATCCTAAAAAATCCTAAAGACCATAAAAATCAAAAACCTTTCCTATAAGAACAAAAAAATTCTAAACACCACCTAAATACCTTGTAATTCCATTAAAAACAATAATACCCAAAAAACACTTAAAATTCCTAAAAATTATAAAAATTATAAAACCCCTAAAAAATCCTAAAAATCATAAAACCATAAAACCATAAATTTTGGGTGTGGGTCGTTCGATCCCTCCCCTCCCTTGTCTGCAGTGTTTGTGTATTTTTGTTTAATAAATTTTGGGGGTGCCAGGAATATCCTGGACCCGAGCCTTCTTTGCCTAAAATAAAACCAAAAAATTAAAAAACCCTAAAAAATTGTAAAAACGCAAAAACATAAAAAACAAAGAAAATCCTTGGGAAAATAGTAAAAACGTAAAAACAATTAAAACTCTCTAAATACCTAGAAATGATAAAAACCCTCAAAATACATAAAAACACTAAAAAATAAAAATCCTAAAAAAGACCTAAAAATCCATAAAAACATAAAAACCCAAAATAACTGCAACTCCCTAAAAACATTAAAAAAATAAAAAAATTAAAAACCTTAAAACCCCTAAAGAAAATAAAAACCCAAAATAAAACTGAAAAAAGAAAAAAAAAATAAAAACCACAAAAAAACATAAGAAAACAGAAAATAATAAAACCTCATAAAAAACATAAAACCCTAAAAATCCTAAAATTCACTAAAAACACTAAAAAGTATTTAATCCCCCAAAACATGAGAACTTTAAAATCCCTTCAAATCTAAAAAACACAAAAAAAACATTGAAAACCAAAATAACACTAAAAACCCCAAAAATACATCACAATCCAAAAAATCTCCCAAAACTGATAAAAATAAAAAAAAACCCAAAAAACCTAAAAAATGAAAACTCCCCTTAGAGTCCTGAAAACCCATATGAAAACCTAAAAACCTAAAAACAATTAAAAATCCTAAAAAATTAAAAATGCGATGAAATCTAAAAAATCCTATAAAACATAAAAACCCCTAAAGGCAATAAAAACCCTAAAAACAAAAAACACCTAAAATCCCACTAAACAATATAATATGCATTTAAACATTTTAATATTTTTAAACCACTAAAAATGTTAAAAAACATAAAATGTCAAAAAAACCTAAAATGCAAAAAACTCATAAAAAATCCATACTAAAAACGTAAAAAATAATAAAACCCAAAAACCTATAAGAAAACCATAGAAACCTAAAAACTCTAAAAATCAATACAAATCTAAAAATGATTAAAAACAATTAGAATCCTAAAATAACCCTAAAACTGCCCAAAAAAACTAAAACACTAAGAAAACCTTAATAAAATAAAAAAACATAAAAACTTTAAAGAATATAAAACTTCATGAACCCCTAAAAACCATGAAAGACCCTAAAAACCATGAATGACCCTAAAAAAATCTAAAACCTTTAAAACCCATAAAACCCATTAAAAACATTAAAACCTGTAAAAATGGAAATAACCCTAAAAATAAAAAAAACTCTAAAACCCCTTGAAACCACTGAAAGTTTTAAACCCCTCTAAAAACCATGGAAACCCAACAAACTCTATCAAAACCATAATACACTAAAAAATCCATAAAACCCCAAAAAATACCCTATAATCCCTCAACATTTGAAAAAACCATAAAAATCCTTAAAAATAATAAAAAATCCATAATATTAAATAAAGACATATGAAACCCTAAAAAAACCTAAGAGAAATATAAAAACAAAAAAACACTTAAAATAACTAAATAACTAAAAAATGCTAAAACCCCTTAATAACCCTAAATACCAAAAAAACATAATACACTTAAAATATTTAAAAACCATAAAAAATCCTAAGAAAACATTAAATAACTTAAAACACTTAAAACACCAAAACCATAAAAATCATAAAACCCTCAAAAATCCAAAATTCACTAAAAATTTATAAAACCCATAAAAATCAAAAAAAACCCCTCAAAATCCCAAAACATTAGAAAAACCTAAAATACTTGGAAACCGCTAATAGAACCTTAAAACTAAGAAAACAATAAATACCCCCAAAAAACCTAAAATAAAAAACCCATAGAAAACCTAAATCCCTAAAAATCCCTAAAAACAGAAGAAAAAAACAATTAAAATCCATGAAATCCATAAAAATCCCTTAAATCATAAAAATCCAAAAAAACTCTGAAAACACTAAGAAATACCATTAAACCTTAAAAAACATAACACTATTAAAATCCAAAAAACAGTATAAAACATAAAACACAAAAAACCCATAAAAACCACTAAAAACCATAAAAATCATAAAAATACCTAAATACATGAAGTACACTAAAAACCAAAACAACTCTTAAAAACACTAGAAATTCCTAAAACTGACAAAACATTTGAAAAAAATGAAAAAACAATAAAAATCCTTTAAACCACATAAAAATTTAACAAAACCAAAAACAAAACAATAAAACCCCAAAAAACAGAAAAAAAATCCAAAAAAACCCAAAAAACCATCAAAATATCTTAAACCCTAAAAACCAAAAAAAATCCCAAAATATACCCCAAAATCCATAAAAACAGAAAAAACCAAAAAACCCTGAAAAACAGAGAGAAAACCATAAAATGATAATAACACTTAAAACCCCTATAAACATAAAAATTGTAAAGATCCTAAAAAATCCTAAAAATACTCATAATCCTTAAAGGCCCTAAAAACCATAATTATCTTAAAAAGCCTAAAAATCCCTAAAAATGTAATGATCCATATAAACATTCAGAAACCCTAATAAAAACATAAAAACCTTTAAACACCTAGAACCCTAAAAAACCTAAAAAATTATGAAAACCCCAAAACCCACCCAAAAAGGCCTCAAACCCCCCTAAAACAACTAAAAACCATAAACACCTTACAAACCCTAAAAACCCATAAAAATTCTAAAACCCAGCCAAAACTATAAAAATCCCTTGAACACTAAAAATTTATAAAATATAAAATCCCCAAAAACCAAAAAAAACTCAAAAAACCAAAAGTCCAAAAAACCCCATAAGAACACAAAACCTTCAAAAGCTTTAAAAACACTAACTGGTAAAAATCCTAAAAAATACCAAAAAATATTAAAAATACTAAAAACCCAAAAGACCAAAAAACACCATAAAACCTAAAACATTTTAAAACCGCCAAACCCCTAAAAACATCTAAAAACCCATAAAACTATAAAAACCCTAAAACAATAAAATCCCCTAAAAACCTTAAAACCCCCCACAACCCAAAAAAACCCATAAAATTCATAAAAACCATCCATAAATTTAAAATACCGTTAAACTCCTAAAAATATTAAAAATATAAACAATAATAAAACCCCTTAAACTCAAAAAACCCCAAAAAACTAAAAAAACCATAGAAACCCAAAAACACTAAAAAAAACAAAAAACCATAAAATTTCTAAAAACACTAAAATCAAAAAAAAAAATTAAAAATTCCTAAATTTGATTAAAATTTAAAAATCCCCTAAAAACCCTAAAATCCCTTAAGATAACCTTAAAAACTAGAAACAAAAAAAACCCCTAAGAACACAAAAAAACTAAAAACCATAAAAATCCCTAAAACATAAAAAAATATTAAAACCCTATAAACCCCAATGAAAACTCTAAAAAACTAAATACACTTAAAACCTACAAAAACCTAAATAATTCTAAATCCCTTAAAACCCTTCAAAAGGACCTAGAAACCCTAAAACCCCTAAAACCATAAGAAACCCTAAAAACCATAAAAAAAATTGAATCCATAAAACCCTAAAAATTCTAATACCAACTCAAAACTCTAAAACTTTTTGAAACCCAAAATGATGTTAAAAACTCTAAAAACCAATTAAAACACTAAATATCATAAAAAAATCTCTAAAACCCCAAAAACCATAATACCATAAAAACTAAAAAACTCTCAAAATCCCTAAAACACTATAACACCATTAAATCCTAAAAAATACCAAAAAATCATTAAATACATAAAAAATCTACAATTCCTAAAAACCATAAGAATACCTTAAAAATATCAAAACACTTAAAACCCCTAAAAACCTAAAATATGTTAAAAAAGCAAAAATTTCCAAGAAAGAACAAAAACCCAATAAACCATTAAATCCATAAAAAATATTTACAACCCCTAAAAACACTAAAAACTATTAAATTTTATAAAACCAATTTAATCCTCTAAAAATGGTAAAAACTATAAAAAAACCTAAAAAACAATAAAAAACTAAAAAACCCATAAATCTTCAAAAAACCATAAAAAACCCAAACCCCCCTAAAAATCCTTAAAATCCTCAAAACCCAAAAAAATATTAAAAACCCATAAAAATCTATAAAAATTTAAGAAAAAATATAACCCCTAGAAATCCATAAAAAATATTAAAACCCAAAAAAACATAAAACCCTTAAAAACCTAGAAGACTCTAAAAACCCTAAAATACTCTAAAACCCCAGAAAACACAAAAAACCAATAAACAAAAAAAAATCCATAATAACCCTAAAGCTGTCCAAAATGTCTTAAAACCCTTAAAACCTCTAAAATATTAAAAATTATATATAAAACCATAACACCAAAAAAACTCAATAATATCCTAGAAAACATAAAAATCCCATAAAATCTCTAAACGCATAAAAACTGTAAAACCGTGAAAATCCATAGAAACATTAAAAACCATAAATAAATTAAAAAACCCTTAAATCCCTAAAAAATGAAAACCCGAAAAAACCTGAAAACACTTCAGAAAACCTTTAGAACCCTAAATAAACTAAAAACTATAAAAACCCTAAATACCCAAAAAAACCTATAAAAACACTAAATACTCTAAAACCCCTTTAAACTCGTGTAACGTTAAAAATTTTTAAAAACCATAAAACCCCTAGAAATCAAAAAAACCGAAATACCAAAAAAACCCATAAAAACACTAAAAACCATTAATGTCCCTAGTGACAAACACAATCTATGAAAACCCTAAAACCCTAAAATCCTAAAAATCCGTAAATAACCCCCAAAACATAAAAATTCTAAAACCACACAAAAGACCTGAATAAAACCTTAAAACGTATAAACAGTTAAAACCCCTAAAACCAAAAAATTCTAAAAACCCTAAAATACTATAAGAACCCTAGAAACTATAAAAACATAAAACCCCAAAAATCCTTATAAAAAACCATAAAACTCAGGAAAACCAAGTACCCACTAAAATATCTAAAACCCCTTTAATATGCTAAAAATGTGACCAAAACACTAAAATCCTAAAAACCCTAAAAACTAAAAAAACACTGAAATCCAAAAAAACATAAAAACCTTAAAAACCCAAAAATACTCTCAAAATCCACAAAATCCCTCAAAACCGTAAAACCCCACAAAAATTCTGAAAACCCATAAATTCCCTATAGATTTAAAAACGTAGAAATAACCTAAGAACCATAAAAAAAACTAAAAAAACCTAAAACCCCTATAAACTTAAAATTTGTTAAAACCCCAAAAAAGACTCTAAAAACACCTATACCCCCAAAATACCATAAAACCCCTTAAAAACCAAAAAGCTCCTAAAAACCATAAAACCCCTAAGTACTAGAGAAAACTCAAAAACTATTTAAACCCATAGAAATGTTAAAAAAGTCTAAAAAACCTTAAAAACCCTAAAACCCAAAAAACAAAAAAAACCCATAAAAAACATAAAATCCATAAAAACCCCTAAAAACAGAAAAACCATAAAAATCCTAAAATTCTCTAAATATACTAACACCGTTAAAAAATTAATAACTTTGAAATCCCCTAAGAAAAGCTAAAAACCCAAAACACACAAAAACCCCATAGAAATCCCAAAAATGATAAAACCCTCAAAAAATAACCCTAAATATGATAAGCAGCAATAAAAAACCAAATAAACACAAAAAACCGTACAACCCCTAAAAACCTTAAAAACCTTAAAGGCTCATAAAAACTATAAACCCCATAAAAACTCTAAAAACCATTAAACCCCTAAAAACATTAAAAAACTAAAAAACAATAAAATCCAAAAATAATAATAATGCCCCCTAAACACCCTAGAGACCTCAAAATCCCTAGAAACCCAGAAAACCATAAAAATAAAAAAAATACCTAAATATCACTAAAAATATAAGAAAACATAAAACCCTTGAAAATCTCTATGAAAAATTTACAAACCAAAAATCACTTAAAATCCCTAAAAAACTTAGAAACTATCAAAAACCCTAAACAATGAAAAAACTCTAATAACCCTCAAAATCCCTAAAACCCTAAAAGATAATAAAAATCCCAAGAATCATTGAATATACCAAAACCATAAAAACACTCAAACCCCTAAAAATCCCTAAGAAAACCTTAAAAACCTAGAATCACTTAAAACCCAAAAATAGAAAAACAATTAAGAACCCTAAAAAATATAAAAACCATAAATCCCCTTAAAAAAATAAAAAACAACAAAAAAACCCAAAAAACAATGAAATAACTAAAAACACTTTAAACCCCTAATAACATTAAAAAACACTAAAAGACCATAAAACCCCTAGTTTCATTAAAAAAAATATAAAACCCCAAAAACCCATAAAAATGAAAAAACCCAAGAAATTAAAAAACTCTAAAAATCACTAAAAATCCTAAAAGCTATAAAAATCTTAATAAATACCTAGAAATCTAAAAAAATGTAAAAACCCCTAAAACTCTGAAAATTCCAAAGAAATTAAAAAACCTAAATAAACTACAAGCCAAATAAATAAAAAATGCTAAAACACAAAAAAACCATACAAACCCTAATAAACCCTAAAACCCTCAAAATCTTAGAAGACCAAAAAACCATAAAATCCTAAAAATTCACTAAAAATCCGTAAAAATATAAAAAACACTAAAAATCTGGAAAAATTCTAAGAAAACATTAAAAAACCTAAAAACACATAAACTCCACCCCCCCCCTCCACACCCAAAAAAATATAAAAAATATAAAACCCCTAAAAATACCCTAAACACATAAAAACCCCAAAAATCCATTAAATCCGGTAAAATATTAAAAACCCTAAAAGTTAATAAAAACCATAAAAACCTCTAAAAACACTAAAAATCCATTAAACAGATAAAAACATAAAAAGATTTTAAAAAACCATAAAAACCACACATATCTCAAAAAACCCTAAAACAACCAAAAAACCCAAAAAACCAAAAAACCCTCAAAATCAATAAAAACACTAAAACCTTAAAAACATAAAAATTCGTAAAATCCATTAAAACCTAAAAAATCCGAAAAAAACACCCTAAGAAAACCATAAAAACCTAAAACCACTTAAAAACCCTAAATACCAAAAAACACTAAAACCCTTAAAACCTTTAAAACCCTAAAAACATTAAAGACCCTCAAAATCCCTAGAAACATAAAAAAAACTTTAATAATACAAAAAATTCCCAAATAATACATAAAAATGTAAGAAATACAAAAAATCACTGAAAACCACCTAAGAAATCCATAAAACTCTAAAAAACTTTAAACCCCTAAAATAATTAAAATAAAAATAAAAATATAAATCAAAAGACGTTAAAAACCCCTAACACCATAAAAATCCCCCAAGAACATAAAAACCCTAAAAACCAATACACCCCCCAAAAATGTCAAAAAACCCTTTAAACCCATCAAAATGTTTAAAAACATTAAAATAATATAAAATCTCTAAAGTATCCTACAAAAAAACAAATAAAAACAATAAAAACCAAAAAATACTAAAAATAACTAATAACCAAAAATAAAAAAAAATTCATAAAAATACCTAAAAATGTAAAAAACCCTAAAAAACCCTAAGAAACCCTTAACAACCGAAAATCACTCAAAACCCCTAAAAACACTAAAAATATTTAAAAACCCATAATAAACCTAAAATCATAAAAACCTAAAACCCCCCAAAGAACCATAATAAATATAAAACCCATAAACCCTCTAAAAATAGTGGAATATCTAAAACATCCTTTAAACACCTAAAATGATAATAAAAAACTCAAAAAAAACCATAAAACCCATAAAAACAAAAAAAACCCTAAAAATCATAAAAATCCGAAAGAGTACCACAAAATCCATTAAAACATAAAAAACACTAAAATTTTTGAAAACCCCATATTTAAACATTAAAACCCATAAAATATTTAAAACCCCCAAAAACATAAAAACCACTAAAAACATTATAAAACATAAAAACTTGAAAATCCACCAAATTTTTAAAATCATTAAAAAACATAAAAATAATTTTTAAGACATAAAAAACAAAAAAATTAAAAAAACACCAAAAACCATGAAAAACACTAAAAATACCTTAAATCCAAAAAATAATTAAAACTCCTTAAAACCTAAAAATGCTAAAAATCATAAAAACCCTAAAACCCATAAAATACCAAAACCCCTAAAAACCATAAAAACACTAATAACCCTAAAAAAAAAATAAAAAGAAAATCTAAAAACCATTTCAAACCCTAAAAACATTAAAAAAACTCTAATAAATCATAAAACCAATAAAAATAAAAAACCCCTACAAATCTAAAAAAAGTATAGAAAACCCTTAAAACCCATCAAATTCCCCCAAAACCATAAAAACCATAAAAGGCCATGAAAAACCTTAAAATCTATAAAATAAAAAAACCGTAAATACCATAAGGGAACCATAAAGATATTAAAAACCCTTAAATCCCTCAAAATCCCAAACAACATAAAATATATAAAAATCATAAATAATCACTAAAAACCTAAAAAATTAAATAGATATAAATACTCTTAAAACCCTAAGAAAACCTTAAAGCATAAAAACTCTAAAAACCCATAAAACCCTAAAAACGGTAAAAACCATAAAAAGAACCCAAAACCCTTAAATCTAAAAAACCATAAAAACCCTAAAACCCCACTAAACATTGAGAACTCATTAAACCCAAAAAACCAAAAAAAACTCTAAAAATCAATAAAACCGTAAATCTTGAGAAAACCTAAAAACCCAAAAGAACCATTAAAACATAAAAACCCTAAAAACCCCTCAAAATCCTCAAACCCACTAAAAATATTAAAAAATTAAAAAAATGCCCAAAATACCTAAAAATATAAAAAACCATAAGACCTCAAAAAACCTAAGAAAATTTTTAAAATAAAATTACCTAAAACCCAAAATTTAGAAAAATGCTAAAAACTGGAAAACCATAAAAAACCCATAAGAGACCAAAAAATCATAAAAAACCCATAAATCCAACTTCACCTCTAAAAATTGTTTAAACCCCTTAAATTGTTAAAAACTCTAAAAAAATAAAACCCTAAAAATCGAAAAAGTCAAAAAAAACCCTCAAAATCCATAAAAACCCTAAAAAACCTTAAAATTTTTTAAAAACCTAAATATTATAAAACCCTAAAAACACCTAAGAAAATCCTAAACACCATAAAACATTTAAAACCACTAAAACCCTAAAAAAACTAAAAAAACTAAAAAAATTTAAAAACTAAAAAAACCAAAAACCCTAAATACCATTAAAATACCTAAAAACACATAAAAACCAGTAAACCCATTAAAAACTTTTAAAAAACATTTACACCATTAAAACCATTAAAATTATCTAAAACCCTTAAAACCCCTAAAAACATTAAAAACCCTAACACCACAAAAAACCATAAAAACAATATAAATGCTAAAAACCCCTATATATAATCAAAATCCCAAAAAAACATAAAAACCTATAAAAATCATAAAAACTATAAAAATCCCTAAAATGTAAATACCCGTAAAACCCTAAAAATAGCTAAGAAAACCAAAAAAGTCTAAAAACACTTTAAACATATAAAAACGTATAAAATGATAAAAATACAAAAAATCTTTAAGTCCTAAAACCCTAAAAACCATAAAAACCTCTAAATACCATAAAATTTCTAAAAACCCATAAAAACCATAAGACCGTTTAAAACTCTAAAAAACGTTGCAAACCATAAAAACCCGAAGACCCCTAATATCATATAAATAGGATAAAAACAAAAAAAACCATAACAACCATAAAAAAATCCCTAAAAAGGTATAAATCCCTAAGACACTATAAATTCATAAAAACCATAAAAACCATGAAAACCATAAAAATCATAAAAACCCTAAAAACCCATAAAAACCTTAATAACCCGGAAAACATATAAATAACTAAAAATGAACTAAAAACATTTAAAACCCATGAAATCATCAAAAAAGATAAAAACACCTAAGAAACCTTAAAACAATTAAAAACTAGAAAAACATAAAACTCCCCAAAACCACAAAATCCTAAAAGAAAAAAAACATAAAAACACTGGAGACTCTAAAAACCCTAAAACCCCATAAAACCCATAAAACCATAAAACAAAATTCCTAAAAACCATAAAATTCCTAAGATAATAAAAACCCAAAACCATTGAAAACCAAAATAAAACCATAAAAACCTAAAAATAGATAAATCCCCTAAAAGAATAAAAACACTAGAAACCAAAAAATCCCTACAACCATAGATACCTCTAAGAAATCCTTAAAACATAAAAACACTTAAAACCATTGGAAAATGCTAAAAATCCTAAAAATACCCTAAACCCCCCAAACCCTTAAAAATATAAAACCCTATAAAAACCTAAAACACCATAAAAACCTTAAGACCCAAAAAATCTCTTCAAAACCCATAGACCCTTAAAAATTTCAAAAAAACATAAAAAAGATAAAAACCAAAAAAACAAAAAACCCATAAAAATCCTAAAACCCTAAAATACATTTAAACCCCTCAAAATCTCTAAAAATCCTATGAACTAATAAAATCCTAAAAAATCCTTAATCACTAAAAACATAAAACATTAAAAACCTTGAAAAACCCAAATTAAACATTAATAACCCAAAAATTCCTAAAACCCTAGAAAAAATAAATAATTCTAAAAATTGTAAAAACAAAAAAACATTTAAACCATAAAAATCCGTAAAAATCATAATAACAACTAAAAATCTAAAAACACTTTAAACCCCTAAAAGGGTTTAAAAACAATAAAAATCTTATGAAAAATAAAAAATAAAAAAACCCTAAAACCCAAAAAAAAAGAAACAAACCTTAAAAAAACTAAAACATTTTAAAATACTTAAAAATACAAAAAACCCTAAAAACATAATAGATCCATAAAAATACAAAAAAATGTAAAATACCCTAAAACTCATGAAAATCCTTATTAAAATCATAGAAATATAAAAACAATTATAACCCAAAAAATGTAAAAACTCTAAAATCCCTAAAAACACTAACAAACAAAAAACACCCTAAAACCCCTCAAAATACATAAAAACCAAAAATAGCCAAAAATCCATAAAATCCCTAAAAATACCTAAAAATTTAAAAAACCATTAACACCCTAATAAAACCTTTAAACCCTAAAAACACATAAAACCTTTAAAAACTAAAAAATGATAAAGCCCTAAAAGATCACAGTAACCCTAAAACGCATAAAAACCTTAAAATCCTTAAAAACCCATAAAACCCAAAACCAGTAAAACCTTTAAAAAACCCCTAAAACATTAATAAAATTTAAAAAACATTAAAACCAATAAAAAATAAAAAAATATATAACCCAATAACATAAAAACCCTATAAATATGAAAAAACACTAAAATTAATCAAAACCCCTTAATACCCAAAAAACCCTAAAAATAAAAAAAAAGCCCTTAAAACCCCAAAAAACATAAAAACCCATAAAAATCATGAAAACCACATGAATATATTAAAAACATAGAAACACTTAAACCACCAAAAAACCTAAAAATGCTAAAAAACTAAAAACAATAAAAAACAAAAAAATCCCTAAAAATTCTAAAAAATCATAAAACTATAAAAATCATAAAATATCCCTAAAATCAATAAAAACATTAAAACACCTAAAAACCATATAATTCCAAATGAAAAATTTTAAAACCTAAAAAAAACAAAACCCCAAAATACCTAAAAAATGCTAAGAACCCAAAAAATAATAAAACGCTAAAAATCCAAGAAAAAACCTAAAACATAATCAAACCCCCTAAAATCCTTTAAAACCATAAAACCTCCATAAACACCCATAAAACCCACTAAAAAGACTTAAAATTTTTTAAACCCCTAAAAAGTTAAACAAATCTAATCATAATTACACACTAGAAACTCAAACACCCCTAAAATTCAAAAAAAAACTCTAGGAACCCTAAATACCCCAAAACCCTAAAAATATTAAAAGTATAAAAAAATAACAAAAAACATAAAATACCCAATAAAACCTAATGATATAATTTAAGAACTAAAAATAAATAAAACCCCTAAAAAACCTAAATACCCTAAAAACCCTAAAAACCCATAAAACCCAAAAAACTATAAAACCCCAAAAACACAAAAAAAAATCCTAAAAAACCACTAAAAACTAAAAAACCATTTAATCCTATAAAATCAGTAAAAATATATAAAAATCATAAAAACCATAAAACCTCAAAAAAACCCTAAAATCACAAATAAACTATAAAACCCCTGAATCCCTAAAAACCCCCCAAACCCTTCAAAATCCATAATAATGCTTAAAACCCATAAATGTCTATAAAAACCCTAATAAAACCTTAAAAACATAATTAAAAAATCCCCCTAAAAACATAAAATTCAATACAAACCCTAAAAACCATAAAACCCACCTAAACCACTTATAAAATCATAAAAACCCAAGAATCCCATAAACCCCCTAAAACCAACTAATATTCTAAAAACCCATTAAAACACAAAAAATTAAAAAACACTAAAAAACCTAAAAACTCTAAAAACTCAAAAAACCCTAAAACCTAAAATAACCAATAAAACCCTAAACCAATAAAAACATAAAAAACCATAAAAATTATAAAAAAAATCCTTAAAATTTCTAAAAACATAAAGACCCTAAAATACATGAAAACTATAAGAAAACAATAAAATACTAAAAAATGTTAAAATCCTTAAAAATAAAAGTAAGCTAAAAACCATAAAAACCCTAAAAACCCTAAAAACACATAGAACCCATAAAAACCACTAAAATATCTAAAAACCCTTTCAAGTACTCAAAATATTAAAAAACACTAAAATAATATAAAATCTAAAAACAAAAAAACCCTAAAAACCATAAAAATATGTAAAAAACATAAAAACCGTAAAAACCCTATAAATACCTAAATTTTTAAAACTCTAAAAACCCTGAAATCCAATAAAAAAACCATAAACACGTAAAAACACTTAAAACATCTAAAAATAATAATAAGAACCTTACAAACAACAAAATCTAAAAACCCATAAAACCCATAAAAACCCCTGAAACCACAACAAACTCAAAAAACACTTTACACATTTTAATTTTTTTAAAAACTAAAAAAAACCTCAAACCCCTAAAAATAATAAAAACTCTAAAAACCCAAAAAAACATAAAACCCTAAATATTATTAAAACCCTAAAACACTCCATATCGTAAAGAACCATAAAAATAATAAAAATCATTAAAAAATACCTAAATGTCCCTAAAAAGGTAAGAAACCTTGAAAACCTCTAAGAAAAACATAAAATCAAAAAAATAAATTAAGCCTCTAAAACCCCAAAAAAATTCTAAAAACCCTAAAAACCCAAAAATCATAAAAAAAATAAAAACATTTAACACCACAAAAAACCATAAAAACAATATAAATGCTAAAAACCCCTATATATAATCAAAATCCCAAAAAAACATAAAAACCTATAAAAATCATAAAAACTATAAAAATCCCTAAAATGTAAATACCCGTAAAACCCTAAAAATAGCTAAGAAAACCAAAAAAGTCTAAAAACACTTTAAACATATAAAAACGTATAAAATGATAAAAATACAAAAAATCTTTAAGTCCTAAAACCCTAAAAACCATAAAAACCTCTAAATACCATAAAATTTCTAAAAACCCATAAAAACCATAAGACCGTTTAAAACTCTAAAAAACGTTGCAAACCATAAAAACCCGAAGACCCCTAATATCATATAAATAGGATAAAAACAAAAAAAACCATAAGAACCATAAAAAAATCCCTAAAAAGGTATAAATCCCTAAGACACTATAAATTCATAAAAACCATAAAAACCATGAAAACCATAAAAATCATAAAAACCCTAAAAACCCATAAAAACCTTAATAACCCGGAAAACATATAAATAACTAAAAACGAACTAAAAACATTTAAAACCCATGAAATCATCAAAAAAGATAAAAACACCTAAGAAACCTTAAAACAATTAAAAACTAGAAAAACATAAAACCCCCCAAAACCACAAAATCCTAAAAGAAAAAAAACATAAAAACACTGGAGACTCTAAAAACCCTAAAACCCCATAAAACCCATAAAACCATAAAACAAAATTCCTAAAAACCATAAAATTCCTAAGATAATAAAAACCCAAAACCATTGAAAACCAAAATAAAACCATAAAAACCTAAAAATAGATAAATCCCCTAAAAGAATAAAAACACTAGAAACCAAAAAATCCCTACAACCATAGATACCTCTAAGAAATCCTTAAAACATAAAAACACTTAAAACCATTGGAAAATGCTAAAAATCCTAAAAATACCCTAAACCCCCCAAACCCTTAAAAATATAAAACCCTATAAAAACCTAAAACCCCATAAAAACCTTAAGACCCAAAAAATCTCTTCAAAACCCATAGACCCTTAAAAATTTCAAAAAAACATAAAAAAGATAAAAACCAAAAAAACAAAAAACCCATAAAAATCCTAAAACCCTAAAATACATTTAAACCCCTCAAAATCTCTAAAAATCCTATGAACTAATAAAATCCTAAAAAATCCTTAATCACTAAAAACATAAAACATTAAAAACCTTGAAAAACCCAAATTAAACATTAATAACCCAAAAATTCCTAAAACCCTAGAAAAAATAAATAATTCTAAAAATTGTAAAAACAAAAAAAACATTTAAACCATAAAAATCCGTAAAAATCATAATAACAACTAAAAATCTAAAAACACTTTAAACCCCTAAAAGGGTTTAAAAACAATAAAAATCTTATGAAAAATAAAAAATAAAAAAACCCTAAAAACCAAAAAAAAAGAAACAAACCTTAAAAAAACTAAAACATTTTAAAATACTTAAAAATACAAAAAACCCTAAAAACATAATAGATCCATAAAAATACAAAAAAATGTAAAATACCCTAAAACTCATGAAAATCCTTATTAAAATCATAGAAATATAAAAACAATTATAACCCAAAAAATGTAAAAACTCTAAAATCCCTAAAAACACTAACAAACAAAAAACACCCTAAAACCCCTCAAAATACATAAAAACCAAAAATAGCCAAAAATCCATAAAATCCCTAAAAATACCTAAAAATTTAAAAAACCATTAACACCCTAATAAAACCTTTAAACCCTAAAAACACATAAAACCTTTAAAAACTAAAAAATGATAAAGCCCTAAAAGATCACAGTAACCCTAAAACGCATAAAAACCTTAAAATCCTTAAAAACCCATAAAACCCAAAACCAGTAAAACCTTTAAAAAACCCCTAAAACATTAATAAAATTTAAAAAACATTAAAACCAATAAAAAATAAAAAAATATATAACCCAATAACATAAAAACCCTATAAATATGAAAAAACACTAAAATTAATCAAAACCCCTTAATACCCAAAAAACCCTAAAAATAAAAAAAAAGCCCTTAAAACCCCAAAAAACATAAAAACCCATAAAAATCATGAAAACCACATGAATATATTAAAAACATAGAAACACTTAAACCACCAAAAAACCTAAAAATGCTAAAAAACTAAAAACAATAAAAAACAAAAAAATCCCTAAAAATTCTAAAAAATCATAAAACTATAAAAATCATAAAATATCCCTAAAATCAATAAAAACATTAAAACACCTAAAAACCATATAATTCCAAATGAAAAATTTTAAAACCTAAAAAACATAAAACCCCAAAATACCTAAAAAATGCTAAGAACCCAAAAAATAATAAAACGCTAAAAATCCAAGAAAAAACCTAAAACATAATCAAACCCCCTAAAATCCTTTAAAACCATAAAACCTCCATAAACACCCATAAAACCCACTAAAAAGACTTAAAATTTTTTAAACCCCTAAAAAGTTAAAAAAATCTAATCATAATTACACACTAGAAACTCAAACACCCCTAAAATTCAAAAAAAAACTCTAGGAACCCTAAATACCCCAAAACCCTAAAAATATTAAAAGTATAAAAAAATAACAAAAAACATAAAATACCCAATAAAACCTAATGATATAATTTAAGAACTAAAAATAAATAAAACCCCTAAAAAACCTAAATACCCTAAAAACCCTAAAAACCCATAAAACCCAAAAAACTATAAAACCCCAAAAACACAAAAAAAAATCCTAAAAAACCACTAAAAACTAAAAAACCATTTAATCCTATAAAATCAGTAAAAATATATAAAAATCATAAAAACCATAAAACCTCAAAAAAAACCCTAAAATCACAAATAAACTATAAAACCCCTGAATCCCTAAAAACCCCCCAAACCCTTCAAAATCCATAATAATGCTTAAAACCCATAAATGTCTATAAAAACCCTAATAAAACCTTAAAAACATAATTAAAAAATCCCCCTAAAAACATAAAATTCAATACAAACCCTAAAAACCATAAAACCCACCTAAACCACTTATAAAATCATAAAAACCCAAGAATCCCATAAACCCCCTAAAACCAACTAATATTCTAAAAACCCATTAAAACACAAAAAATTAAAAAACACTAAAAAACCTAAAAACTCTAAAAACTCAAAAAACCCTAAAACCTAAAATAACCAATAAAACCCTAAACCAATAAAAACATAAAAAACCATAAAAATTATAAAAAAAATCCTTAAAATTTCTAAAAACATAAAGACCCTAAAATACATGAAAACTATAAGAAAACAATAAAATACTAAAAAATGTTAAAATCCTTAAAAATAAAAGTAAGCTAAAAACCATAAATACCCTAAAAACCCTAAAAACACATAGAACCCATAAAAACCACTAAAATATCTAAAAACCCTTTCAAGTACTCAAAATATTAAAAAACACTAAAATAATATAAAATCTAAAAACAAAAAAACCCTAAAAACCATAAAAATATGTAAAAAACATAAAAACCGTAAAAACCCTATAAATACCTAAATTTTTAAAACTCTAAAAACCCTGAAATCCAATAAAAAAACCATAAACACGTAAAAACACTTAAAACATCTAAAAATAATAATAAGAACCTTACAAACAACAAAATCTAAAAACCCATAAAACCCATAAAAACCCCTGAAACCACAACAAACTCAAAAAACACTTTACACATTTTAATTTTTTTAAAAACTAAAAAAAACCTCAAACCCCTAAAAATAATAAAAACTCTAAAAACCCAAAAAAACATAAAACCCTAAATATTATTAAAACCCTAAAACACTCCATATCGTAAAGAACCATAAAAATAATAAAAATCATTAAAAAATACCTAAATGTCCCTAAAAAGGTAAGAAACCTTGAAAACCTCTAAGAAAAACATAAAATCAAAAAAATAAATTAAGCCTCTAAAACCCCAAAAAAATTCTAAAAACCCTAAAAACCCAAAAATCATAAAAAAAATAAAAACATTTAAATCCCCTAAAACATTAAAAATAAAAATAATGATAAAAACCCTAAAAACCACTAAAAATACTAAAAACCCATTAAACACAAAAGAGGATACAAAACTCTAAAAACCATAAAAACTCTAAAAACCTAAAAAACCCTAAACCCAAAAAAACCATAAAAACTTACATAATCATAAAAATAATTGAAAATAATTAAAATTCATATGAAAGTAAAAACATTGAAACACTAAAAAATCCTAGGAAAACCATAAAAACCTATAAACACTTTACACCCTTAAAACCCAAAAAAAACACAAAAAACACCAAAAAAATTAAAAAAACCCTAAAAACCATAAACCCCTAAAAATCGTAAAAACCCTAAAACCCCATAAAAACCCTAAAACCCAACTGAAAACTCTAAAGTCCTGTGAAGCCCCTAAAAACATTAAAAACTCCAAAATACCTTAAAAACCATAAAAACTTGAAAAAAACCATAAAACTACCAAAAAACTATAAAAACTGTAAAAACCTTAAAACCCCTAAAAAATTCAAAATCACTAAAACCCTAGAAACCACAAAAAAACAAAACAAAACCCAAAACCAAGATTTCCACCAGTCAAATCATGAATAATTTATCTGGTGGTGATTCATGGAAACATTTTTACTAACTTCATATGTCTTCTGATTTAGAATCATGGAACATGCAATTGGATCTTTCTACTAACAATTTAAGTATATTTGGTTCTTATGATATTTAGTATTCATGTTGGGATATCTTTATAACTCCATAAAATTTTACTCCATATATGTTGATGAAGGAGACTTATATTATTTTGACCTTATTAATCCCAAGACATCCGAAAGAAGAATATTGATTTTTATTTGAAACCATTGTTTGTTGAGATAAATTCATTATGGATTAATTATGTTAGTACGTATGATGTTGCTACAAAACAAAAATTCCTACTAAAAGCTCCCTTGATGAGTAAAATTAATAACTTCCCGAAATATGGAATGTTATCTAGATAGAGTATACATAGCCTGAAATAATGTCCTTACAGTATGAGAGAAAACAATGAATTTATGCTCATCAATAAAAAAACCTTGTTATTTTTATTTTTGTCTCAGATTTCTTCCAACTGGTCATCTTTTTTAGAGGAACAAATATCATTTACGAAAAATTATAATTGAAAGGGATGGACCTCCAAAAATGATCTCATGTATAGAGTTAAAATCAGTTGTATTTTGATTACCTCCCATCACATTTAGACCAACAATAAACCAAAAAAATCATGTCTTTGGGAAAGAACAGAATTGGATAAAACAAATAATTTTGGGATATGCCATATTGGTCTAATTTTTTGGTCCAACGAATGTTGTATTTCATGCATATTGAGAAGAAGTATTTGGATAATTTATTTCACACGGTTTTGGATACACCAGGTATGAACAAATATAATGTGAAGGCATGATTAGATCTTTCCCAAATTTCTAGGAAACTTGAAAATGAACTGTTAGAAAATGTCACATCATAGAGGTTAATGAAGTCAAAAGAATCTTATACACTGCCAAAATATATTCTCTTATTATTTTTTTAGTGGATTGCAGATTTGAGACTTCCAGATGGTTATGCTTCCAATTTGGTAAGATGTGTTAAAAATGGTCATATTACCAGACTAAAAAGTCATGAATTTCATGATATAATGGAAAGAATTATTCTGATTAGTTTAAGAGGTTTGTTGAATTATATTATTTGGGATTCGATAATAGATATATCATATTTTTTCCAAGACATTTATGCGGTGATAATAGACTATGATACACTAAGAAAACTAGAAGAAGATATTGTTGTAATTATATGTAAATTGGAAAAAATCTTTTCGCCGAATTTCTTTGACTCATTGGAACATTTGGTATAACATTATCCACATGAAGAAAAATTTGTAGGTCCAATATACTTTCAATGGATGTATCTATTTCAGAGATATATGCAGAAATTGAAGAAAAATGTATATAACAAAGCATCAGTTGACGGTTTAATTGTAGAAGCTTATTTGAAAGAGGAAATTGATTTTTTCTACACTCATTATTTTGAATCTAAATATCCATAAAAACAAAAATTCTTTGGATGCAATTAGGGGAATTGTTATGATGAAATGGGAAATCAATTATGAGTTTTTCATCTGTCTGAGCTTGGATTTAGTGGAGTTCATGAACGATAGATTTCAGATGGTGAACATCACAGAGCTCATACATATGTTCTGCTCAACTATAAAGAAATGGAATCATTTTTACTATGAGGACATCTATAACTTATTCTATAATTTATGTTATAGTAAGTAAGCTTATTTTATTTCTAGGTTATATGATAATCATGTCAAGAAATCGATTCCAAAAATTTCAGAATATGCTCTTGAAGAACATCAGAAAAAAATTCTCAATTGTTTCAAAGACTAGTAACATAAATTATTTATGGTTTAACATATCAATTTAGTTTATTATTTATTATATGGATAATTTTTTTACAAATTTTCAGGTGTCTCAACATTCTAATAAAACTGATAAGTGACTGTGTATATTGAATAAGCCACCATCCCAAATGGATAAATATTATAAGTCATATGTGGTGAATGATATTAAATTACATACACGTGAATATAGGGAATCAAAAAATCAATGAATAGGGGATTTTTTTAGAGGATATCATCATTGAGAAGCTGAAGTTCAATTTTACTGCATACTGGATGAAATTATTTAACTATGTTATCTAGGAAAAATTAAATAATGATGTTTAAATGTCGATGGTTAGATACTGAGAGAGGATTGCAGGTTCATCTGACTAATGGAATCGTTGATATTAATTATAAAATTCTACTTGTAGTAAATGAACCATTTCTACTGGATAAATAGGCACATCAAATTTATTATTCAAATTATTGTGCTACTTATCGAGACCTGAATGATTGTTGGAGAAAAATAAAAATAAAAATTCTAAAAAATCATTTTACTCATTGTGAATGTGGTTTCACTGAAGTAAAAGGAATTGAAATTTTTTAAGAGACAACTCAAAATCCTTCTTTTTCAAATAGATACATGAATATTGATGATGACACCCCACAATTAATGGTCTATGATGATGATGATGTTAATGACGTAACAAATGATTTTTAATGGAAAGAGATTATGAAACCGAAACTCATATGGATATTGTTGATGATGAGGAGGAATATGAAGACATTGACATATTCAGATCTGAAGATGCTGATGAAGAGGAACATTTACATAGTAAAATTCTGGTTATAATCATAACAAATATATATCTATATAAAATAGTTATTTTCAACTATTTGCTAACAATAATAATTTTGTGTTTCAGATGGATGATGATCTATTTCTTCAGTTGCAGGAGTCTGGGTTACCTTTGGATAAGGAGGATTTGGGATCATCTGACCCTAAACCTACTAGTAGTTCATGGGGTATGCGGTGGGGGTGTGGTATTTCATGATGGATGATTCCTAACCATATCCCAGAACGACGTCCACATCTTGGATTCAATCCACACACGCAGAGGTATGGTAACCTGTGTATTTTATTTTGATTTCATTAATTTATTTATGTACTAATTTTTTTATTATTTTTTCTTTTTCACATTTTTTTGACATAGTTGTTGGATAGGGGAGCGCTATCTTACACAATTATTTTTATCAGCCATGGATCACCTGGGAACAGATTATTATTGATGTGCAGTTCGACATGTTTGATCATCAGCTCATACGTAAATAAATAATATTTATATTGAAATTTATTTCATTAATAACATGATATAATAAATTATTTTTATGTTTTATGGTATCCCATCAATGATATCATGTGTGATGTTATCCACACGGCGTGGGAGGTGTCTATGTGTGACTGTTTCCACTAATTTTTGCACAATTTGCGAATAATGGAAATGAAGAAAGCAGGAGTTGCATTATTTGATGAGTTGCGTAGAGACCACCGAACAGAGTAAATTTACTCTCATCTTTGGGATGTATTATGTTCACACTGGTTGGGTTGTGGATTTCAAAATATATCTTCAATGGGACGACTGAGCTGGGAGAGACAAGAGGTGACTCATCTAGCCGGTAGTTATACATTCAATACGCATAGAGAGAATCTGGTAAGTAATTTTTTTAAATATTTTTTATAACATTAAATATAAACAGCTTATTTTATATTCATATAGGAAGCCCATAAGCCTGATATTACACAGTACGATGTTTATCGGAGGATGTATAGTGATCCAACTACTGGAGTGATTAGAGGTGATTTCCAGCATCGAATTGTAGTCATTATTATTTATTTTTCAGTTTGAAAATCAACAGTATATAATATTTTCACTATTTTAATTTCAAATTAGAACTCCAGGAGTCATATAAGGTCACGACCTCTCAGAAATAGGCTGAGAGTCAGCCCGAGATGGGTGATCGGGCTAGTGACTACCATTTTGATGAGGCGGTATGGATGCAGATGACTGCGTACAGCTTCGAGAAGGGTCGCATAGTTGGTATCGGCTCTCGATTGACTCGTGGGACTTATTTTGGTACTGCAACGATGTCGGATTAATCTCGAGAGGAGCTCTTGGAGAGGAATGATCTTCTAGATCATAGTATCACGAGCAGTTGTGAGCATAGAGTGAGCTTATAGAGAGTTTGTAAAAAGAGCAGGAGGAAATGCGTCAGCTGTAGTAGCAGCAGCAAGAGGAGGAGCGCTGAGACATCAGCAGCAGTACAAGGAGCATATGCGTCGTTTCCAGCAGCAGAAACACGAGCAAATTGATTACATGAATCGTCTCACTCGTAGTTTAGGGATAGAGTTTCCTCCACTGTCTTTTCCAACTCCTCAACCTCCTCCAAAAAAACCCTTAGCGATTTTATTGTAATGATAAAAACATTTGAAATCCAAGTTTGTTGTAATATTAACTATTTACATTTTCATTCTTTTATATTGGTGTGAATATTGTATAATTTAATTTTTTTTTTTATTTTTAATATATGAATATTTTATTATTTATTATTAGTATTTTTTTAATGTTTGTTTATTTTATTAATAATAGTAATAATATTTTATTATTTTTTATATTTTTTTGGGAATATTGGGATTTTAAATATTTATTATTATATTAATTATATTAACATTATAAATATTATTAAATAATATAATATTATTTATATTAATTATGTTAATATTATTATTATTTTCTAATATTAATTTATTATAATTTTATTTAATATATATTTTCTTTATTTTATTAATTATTTGTGACGAAACATTTTCTGACTGTTTCGCATTGCAAATAGTTTATATATTTTTTAAATAATTATTTGAGACGGGAAAATGGGTCTGTCGTGAATTGTTTCTAATATATAAATGGAGAACTATTTGTGACGCGTACTTTTGCGATGGGAACCCATCATAAATAGTTTAATTTTTTTAAATAAGTATTTGCAATTAGAAAATCACCCCATCGCAAATACATTTTCCTGTGACTGTCCCATTGTAACAGGTTTCTAATATATAAACGGAGAAACTATTTGTGACGGGAAATCGTCTCATCGCAAATTGAATTTTTTTGGGATGGACCTGTTGTAAAAAATACTATTTGTAATGATGTTTTATGCAACGATCTATTTCTAATGGAACCCCATCACAAATACCTCAAATTCTAATAGTGAATCCCTAAAACACTTAAAAACCCTAAAACCCTAAAATCCCCTAAAAACAACTATAACCCTTAAAAATGATAAATACATTAAAAACCCTAAAACCAAATAAAAACTCTAAGAACTATTTAAGCCCTTAAAAACTTTACAAAACTCTACAAAACCATTAAAACACTAAAAAATCAAAAACTCCATAAAACAATAAAAACCCCAACACCCCTATAAACCATAAAAATCCCTAAAAACCTTTACACACCATAAAAATCCCTTAAAATCATTAAAAATACCAAAAATAATAAAAACCCTTAAAAACCCTGAAAACCCATAAGAAAATATTTAAAACCTAGAAATAGTTAAAATCCATAAAAACCTAATAATTTAAAAAATCATAAAACCCTCAAAATCCATAAGTACCCCAAAACCCATAAAATAATAAAAAATTCCAAAAAACAAAAAATCCCAAAAAGACTGAAAAACCCCTAAGAAACCTGAAAAACAAAAAACACTTAAAACCCCTAAAAACCTAAAAATTTATTACCACCATATAAAACTCTAAAAACAACTTAATATTCCAAAAAATATCTAAACAACAAAAAACACATAAAAAACATAAAAAATATAAAACCCATAAAAACCCTAAAACCACTAAAAACTTTTAAAACAATTTAAACAACTAAAAATTTAAAAAACTCTAAACAAGCATAAAAACTGAAAAAAAACCCCTAAAACATAAAAACCCATAAAATTCTAAAAACCCTAAAAACCCTAAACCCTCAAAATCCCTAAAACCACTAAAAATTCATAAAAAAATCCTAAAAACCCCTAAAATTCAATAAAAATATAAAAAACACTAAAAAACCTAAAAACCCTATGAAAACCATAAAAATATAAAAACACTTTTAGCCCCTCAAAAACATTAAAACGTTAAAAACCTAAATGACGCTAAAAACCATAAAACCAAAAACCCCCTAAAACCCATAAAAATTATAAAAAAACATAAAACACCTAAAAATAAATGAAAAATATGAAATCTTTTTATACATGAAAAATGTAAAAAACTCTAATAAGATTTAATTACACTGAAAAATTCCAAAAAACCCTAAAATCCCAAACAAAATGTAAATAGACCTAACACCCTCAAAATACATAAAAACCCAAAATACTTAAAAAACCCCAAAAAACCTTGAAACCTACTATGAAAACCATAAAAATCCGAAATACATAAAACCACTAAAAACCTAAAAATTATAAAAAAACATAAAAAACCTAAAACCCACTAAAAACCCTAAAACACCTAAAAACCATAAACCCCTAAAACCCTTAAAAACCCAATAAAAATGCATAAAATGCATAAAATCTATTCAAAACTCTAAAATACCATTAAACCCAGTTAGAAAACACTAAAAAACCTTTAAAACCCTAAAATCCCAAAAAATTATAAAAAAACTAAAAACCTTCAAAAACATAAAAATCCAAAAAAAAACAAAAAACACATAACAATTCAAAATATACCTAAAAATCTCTAAAAATATAAAACACTAAAAACCCCATGAAACTCTAAGAAAACCTCAAAATCTAAAAACACTGGAAACCCCTAAAAACCTAAACAACATAAAAACCCTAAAAGACCATAAAACTCCTAAAAACCATAAAACTACTATAAAAAGCTAAAAACCAGTAGAAACCTATAAAACATTAAAAATAATTTAAATATTTGAAAATTTTCAAAAACTATAAAAATCATAAAACCATAAAAAACTAAAAAAACTGGAAACACCCAAAAAACCATAAAAACCCAAAAAACCATAGAAAATCCCAAAAATACCTAAATTCCCAAAAAAAATTAAAAACCCATGGAAAACCATAAAAACAAAAAACCTTTAGAACTGCAAAAAACCCTAAAATGGTAAAATCCCTAAAAAACCTAAAAACCATAAAACCCCTAAAAACATTTATGAACCATAAAAAACCATATAAAATCATTAAAACCAATGAAATATCATAAACCCTTTAAACCCCTAAAAATTAAAAAATATTTAAACCCATAAAAATCAAAATAAATAAATGAATCTTTCATTTAGAAAGGCCAAATCTAAAACAATATATTTCATGTCATTTTATAAAATATTTTGGAAATGAAACTAGAAAATTTTTTGGAACATATTTAATATTCCAAAACAATTTACCTTGGGCCTTTAAAAAATATTGATTCTCATTAAAATTTGACATAGAGAAAAATGATTTTATTTCCTCAATATAGAAACAAAATTTTCCTTAAGAAATTATATCTCTTCTATAACATATTTGATATTATACTTCAAACTAAAAATGTATTTATTCAAGAGAGTGTAATCTAAAAACATAGAAAATGTAAAATATCCAAACCTATTTATTGGTATCTGAGCTAAATTAATTTCTATTAACATATGTTATGTCTTCTTCACTTTCAGTAACAATAATATATGGGGTATTTTTATCGAAAACTATATCATTCCTTCTTATTAATGTAAGTTCATCAACTAAACCCTCAAAATCCTCAATATATTCATTTTAATTTTATACAAGAGAAATAATTGGACTATGAACATAAAAAAATTCATCTACTTGAACCTCAACCTATTTATTTCTAACATCTTATATAGACTCATTCATTCTCTCTTGATGAGACTAGATATCTATTATTCCTCACTGCCTATCCTCTAAATGTCCTCAACTAAAACTACAGGAGACTAAATCTTAGCATTTTTAATATTTTTCATATAATGAATAGAATCATAAACACTGTCAGATCTGACTTCATCAATAGATGATGAAATTATCTCTACCTCAACTACTATAGGTAATACAAAGTCTGAATAATATTTTTTATGGTTCTCCACTTTAGCATTTATAGGGATTCATGATTATTTTCTTTCTACTCTTTTTTTTCAAATAACCACTATACTTTTCAAGGAAGAATTTAAGAAGAATATAAATATTCTATGTTTATCGACTAAAAAAACAAATCTATGATAGTATTTTATTAGGGGATTTGAATCTTCATTTACCTTGTCAAACAAAAGTATCAACACTGACCATAAGGATAGAAATTTATTTTCATTGATCTATAAAAGAAATGATACATGTGTCTCAACATATATATTTTTAGGTTTACGTTCTCCTATTTTATTATAAAAGGTAGAATATACATGTCTTGAAGTAATGTCTTTTCAAAATCCCCCACCCTTTGAGAAACCCCTTCCAAAATTAACATAACAAGGACATTTTATAATAGTTATAAGTCATTTACAATAATCATCATGATTGTATGGGATCCAAATAAATTTAATATAAAATCCTTTGTAATAAAGTAATCATAATTATCTATCATAGGGATAAGATTGAATCTAACTTCATGTGTTCAGTATAAAATTTCACCCAATTCAATAGTAGAAAATGAAATTTCATTCACTTTAGAGATGAAAATATCCTTATTTTGAGAAAACATGAAAAGATCATTCTCATAAAAATATAAAACTAAAAGAAAATATTTTTTCCCTTTCATTAAACACAAAATATATCCTAGAAAACTTGTAACATTCTTTAGTAACATCACTATGAAATTGAACTAGATAAATGTGACTACATTAACAAGAATAATTCACTTATTAGTAATTAAGTAATTAGTTTTCATTGAACCAATTGGAGCACCTTCATCGTTTCTCTTGGATTTCCTTATACTTGACTAAAGGTTCAACATTTAAGTGATTGATTAATAGAGTTTAAAGGGTTTAGAATTGAGTCATAAATAGAATAAACTATGTTGGTATCAATACTCAGATACACCAATGAAAGGATTTTCTAGAAACATATTACACCCACCATCCTAGAAATAAACCTAGAAGTTATCTGATATAACTTGATTAAATATCTAATTCACTATTCCCTTTTTAACTAATCTCTTTGTGGAGATGATGACAGTGAATAATCCTCACCCTATACATTTTTAGTAGACCAATAGAGTTATAATACTTCTCATAAATTCACTCTCATCCTTCATTTGATCAAACAACCTCAATTGGATAGTGGAAATCTGATAATTAATATTCCTACCACTACAATAGGCCCACCTCTAGAATATATTTCCAATTAAATTCCATATAAAATATCAATTAAACCAATTTCCACTATAAAAATTCAATAGTTAAATTTTCAAAAATAAATTTTCATTTTTTTACATGTTAAATGTTTCCTTATTAGGTATTGTTTAATATAATTTTTTTCTAATGTTTTGCATATGAATAATGGAGCTAATGTTTATTCTTAATTTTTCTTATTTTGATTTATTAGTGGGAAAACGTTGAAGTTATAAAACTATGTATATTTTTCTACATGAAAGTCTCATGTTCTAATTTTGTTTCGGCATATTTTGATAATTTGGATCATTTATGGATTTTGTAGAATTTTTTGGGATGTTTTCATTACTTTCTTAGTTATTTTAGCTCAGGGTACTCTACGAGGGTTACCACTAACTCCATGTTTTTTTTCATGAAAATTAAAATATTTATTTTTTAGGAATGATCACATACCAATTCTAATATATTACGTAATTTGATCTCCACATGAAATTGATATTCATTGAATGATACCCTATCTTTTAATGATAAAGACTATCCATGTATGTCGTTAAGAGTTAACCTCACCATAATGTAAAGAAAAAATTTAGGTATGTAATAATTGATAACCTTTTAAACATGAATATTATCAAATTAGGCACATAATAAATTAGAAATCATACCACCAAGATGAAATTATTATTTTATATATAATAAAGAGATAAACCTCCCTATGGAATAACTGCACTCTAAAAATGAAATTTGTTTGAATGATTAAAATTTGATCGAACCTAATTGAAATGTATAAAATATACCTATATATATTTCAGTTTCTCTCTTTTATTTTTAAAATAGATTTGTTATTTCTATTATATTAATGTTTAATGATGGTTTAAAAATAGAGTTTTCTTGTTTTTTTACATTGGTTGGTGCTGAATTTTTTGGTTGATTAGAATCATAGATGTTAATTTAATAATATATTAGAATTAATTAGTTGGTTAATTAAATAAATTTAAATTTATATCTTATGGGTGTGTTTGATTGTATGAAATTTGACAAACCTGGTTATTTTAGTTGTGTCTCAAAATCATTGAATTATTATATTGAAATAGTGATTTATTATCCATTGTGACTTGTGAAAATTATAGTTTATTTTTTTTACAAATAATAATCATTTGAAAGGATCATACTAAAATGTTCTCTAAAAAATATATTAATACTTTGGGGCACACTACAATTTGATATCCTGAAGTTTCACATGTAATATATCATTTTACATTTAATATACATTTATTTTTCCATTTATTTATGTTTAAGTTTCATGTAGAAACATGCGTTAAATATTGATGGATATGTTCCCTAATAATCATTATTTTTTTCATGTAGAAAAAGTAAATATGGAAGCACTGTGAATTAGGGAACATACGAAAAAACTATAATACTATTTTTAAATTTATACTTTATATATCATAAGGTTCATATTTTTATTTGTTTGTATTATTTCATCTTCAAAACAAGTATCTTTTAAAAACTCTTATTCCATTATATAAACTCAAGAAAATAAGTCTCAATCAATTTTCCCATTTAGAATTTCAAAGAAACTTTCATAGAGACAATCCTTCTTAAATACACTATAATGGATTGATAATATTATTTTTGAATATTATTGATATAGGAGTATATATATAATTTCATCCCCTTATTATTCCATATTGTAAATAATTATTTAAAAAAGTTATTATAATCACCTCTAATAAATCAAATTCTCTTTAAACATCGACCTTTAAGGTATTGATTGAAATACTTATTACATTCAACCCCTAGTACCTTTGTATAAAAAGGCTTGAAAAACACATCCAATTTAATAGTGATAATTTTTTTCTCCAATTTACTCCCATTTTTGAAAAAGTTCCTTAAAATATTATTTTTCTTCTTAAATAGATTCACATGCCTTTCATGTATAATGAAATAGTAAACAAATTTGGTGAAAATAATGATATTCACTAATAAAGTTATACCAACCATACATAACTCTCTAGCATATTTAAAATTGAATTGATAAAGACCAAGAATGATTAGATTTCATTTATTCTACCCTGTGTATACATTTGATAATTACTTTTCAAAGTAGATTACACTATCTATGAAATAATAAATTTGAAAACTAGCCCGAGCTTCTTTAAAACATCCTATATATTTTATAAATTATATAGAAACAATCATTTTATTGATTTATAACCATGTTCATAGTAGAAAATAGGAACACCATAGCTAATTTAGTTCACCATGTGGAAATGATATGTGAATCATGAAATAAATGAAACCAAATCATTGGAGAAACCCTAGTTTAAAAACAAGGCCATCTTCTTATCGCTATTTATGATATTATTTTTCACCGCCAGTAAACGATATCTATTTAACTGAATTTTAAAAAGATCAATGAAATGAAATAATGATATATGAATCAGAAATATGTTGTTAGGAATATTTATACATGGTCAGTTTTCATGATGAATATTTAGTGATGGATTTACATGGAACCGTAATATGAAGGTATACATTTTTGGAAACCAACATATATCACAATATAAAACTCACCAAGATCATTAAAACATGATGATTCATGAATAATGTCGATAAAGGTAATGTATGACACAACCTGTGATTAGAAAATATTATAGAATATTATTTTGTCACAAACAATGACTGATGTTTACCACTTCCTGTGATATTTCCCCAAATGGTGAGTTTTTTAACATGTTTCATACATACTTATCACATACCAAAAATTCCCAAATTGAATCTATATTTAATCCTTGAACAATATTACAAGATAGTGGAGGTATAATTTTTTCCCTCTATCCCTTTTAGTTTTGAATGGGTTTTGATTACATCGACCATAGAGCAGGTATCTTTTATTTTATGTTTTATTGAATTTTGATCAATTGATAAAAGATTAATTGTTTCATCTATAGAGAATATATTATAGATATTTTGGACCATTTAAATGGGAAATTATACAATGAAGATAAATGTTTTATTGAATTACTGAACTCAAGTTTAAATTTGGATCCTCTAAACTGTATAATCTTATTACTTTTTCTTGTAATTGTATAAAACTGGAAGTCTGATATACGTTTATTCCTTTGATTTTTGTGCAAAAACATTGATAGTAAAAATAGGTGCATGATGCCTGTTTTTTTATAATTTATGAAATAAAATGTTTAATTCCAATTGATAACTTTTCATGATCATTGGTATTATGTGGTTTAGGATCGGACAAAAAAGATCCCTCATTTTATTATCTACTTTATTTTCAGTAAGAAATATCATTACACATGCACAAAAACAAATAATTTTCTTGATTCTATGATTATATATATATATATATTCTAAGAATCATGGTCTTTTTTCTTTACTTTTGAGACATGGACTGGACTATGACATTGTAAAGTACGTCCCCCACAAAGTTGGATTGAATTATTGATGTGGAAATGACCATTAACCCATATGAACAATTTTCTTTTGCGTGTGTGCATCCTAAATTGGATTCTATTACCCACAACTCTTGAACATAGGAAATACCATTCAGGATAACCATACAAAAGAACAAATATTAGGATAACATCCAAATGATCATGAATTTTCTATATGAAATAATCACTAAAAAAATATGGCCTACAAAAAATGAATTTTTGGGTCCTATTATATGAATGAATAAATTATAGTATTGGATATTTAAATTCCATGAAAATAAATATAATTTTCATTGTATTTTTTTAGTTTTTAGAGAAATTTTTAAACCCCTTTAATATAGTTGATGTTGATGTTGGTCTCTATTTCCTAGAAGAATTGGTCCAAATCAATTAAATTTTTAGTTTTTTATGTTTTATAAATTATATAATTGTCTTTATTAATTACTTTTTTATTATCAACTAAAATGGTAACACTATTTTATAGGATTCTCTTTAATCTCTAGAGGAAAAGTAACAAGACAAATTTGGACCAAACGTTCATTTACATCAATTCATAAGTGACAAACATGGTAGCAGAGCTTGATGTAAACTCAGAAAGAAAATTATACAATTTAAATATTGGTCTTCATGTATTGAATCTTATAGAAATAATTTGGGAATGGTTACTCAATAAGAAATAAATTTCTACATTGAGACATCAAGGAAATAAGTTTGACAATTGTCTCAATAGAAGAAAAGGAAAAGAAATGTGAGAAATTTTTTAAGGTGATATCATCAATATAATCCTCGTGTACTCTAGGGGACACAAAAATAGTGGATGGATTTTTATCAAGAATTAAATCAATTTATGAGTATGGAGATGATGCTAGTTGTTGGGGAGAGGCTGATGACAATGTAGAGTATACTGGTGGTGGACGCACACACGTTGATGTTGTTGATATCGATGCTGCTGATGATGATGATTTAGATGAAATATTTTAGTGAAATTATTTATAGTTTTTTTATTTCAATATTTATCATTTTCTATAAAATGTAAAAATTTTATATATGAGTTTTTTATCTATATCTTTATTTTAGTGGAAATTTGATGTCGTAGGTGGTGATAGGTGGTGTATTTGGTATTCTATAGGGGGGATGTTTATTGGAATTTGGGTAACATATTTTTGGGGGATAAACCATGGAAATAGAAGGCCTACTTTCATGGTTTAAACCATGGAGTAGGACATAATGTCCATGATTAAACTATGTCTATATTAGGCTATTTCCACATTTTAAACCATATAAATAGATGGTATTCTTCCAATGTTTAGAGAGTAGATATATTATTTTGTTTTTATGGTTTAAACCATTAAAATAGATGGCTTAATTCCATGGTTTAAAATGTGGTAGTAGGCTTCAATTACTATGGTTAAAACCTGTCTATATTAGGCTATTCCCACAGTTAAAAATATGATAGTATATGACCTACTTCCATGGATTAAACTATGGAAATATGATGTAATGGCCATAGTTAAACTATGGTTATATTGAGACATCACCATAGTTTAAACCATTTCAATAGATGACTTGTTACCATGGTTTATGCTATGGATGTATCTAGACCCAATTGTAATTGGAATATGACCCATGTCTTATCCAAACCATGGTTGAAAACAATAGTTATGGTTTTAGGGCCTATTTCCATGGTCTCAAACTGTGTAAATATCCTAATTTTGTAATTTTTCCCATATAAAATCATTAAAATCAAATTTATAAATTGTTATATACAATAGGTTCATATGTTGTGATGAATTCTACAATTTTAAAACCACACATGTATCATCTCAGGTTTCAGGTACATGACCATTTTTTATGTATTTTATATATATATAATTATTGTGTTATGTTTTGGGAGGTTATGAGGAGGTTTTATATGTTTTTAATCTTTTATGGAGGTTTAATGTTTGAGAAATGTTAATAAAAACCCTGAAACACCTATATGAAACCTAGAAACTGAAACACTAGACCCTGGTGAGGGGAATGGTTTTCCAATATCATGTGGATTCCCAGTAAAAACCTTGAAATTTTGGACATTGGTGTATTTTTCGGTTGGTGCATGGTTTTTCTACCTTGCGAGCCAACCATCTAAGGAGTGTTTGGAGTTAGTGGATCATGCATGGTTAGTGCATAGTTTTCTTAACCTTGATCCCTATATATGAACCAAGGAAAATTCAATCTGAAATTGGGGATCTAATCCAATTTATGTCCTGACCCACGTTTTTCCCTAAATAGTCCATAACACAAGTTCCTCTTAATCACATGGTGGCGGAGACAATTCCTTTTGATCTAGGAGAGAATCCTAGGAGAATCCAAGTGAGTTTTAGAGCTATATTCTTCATCAAGTTCCCATTCTTCATCATTTTCCTTATATATCTTCTAGCCCACACTTTTGGAATCATTGATCTAGTTTTTTTGGGATATATAGATATTTTTTTATTTCAATATTTATGGGATATGATTTTTTTCATTGAGGGAAATGATATCTAAGTTGTAATGATGAATATTTAAGTAGGTTTCTTAAAGTTATTATTTCATTATTCATTTTCCCTATGTTTGAGAGATATCTGAATTGACTCCCAAATCTACTTTATTATAAATTGATATCTTGATTTCAAATTGATTTAATTTCATGAAATTGTTTTTAAAATCATTGTGTGATTTTATATATTTCTCCTTTGATTTATGGTTTTGGAAATCATGGGAATTGGATGGATTTTTGGAAAACTGTTGTTTATAATTTTAAAATTGTGATTTTGAAATTATTGTTGGTTGATTCAAGTAATTTTTTTTTACTTTATTTCATTAAAATGGATTGATATCATTTGGTCATAATGGTTAGGAATGACATGAATGGGATGGATAATGGTCATAAAGTACCACCATCAAAGTTATGGTGTATCGATGTGAAGTTACACCATCAATGTTAACACCAAGCTTTTGTGTGTGTTTGTGTTGAGTATTTTTCTGTCCAAGAAAATTTTTATGCCAAATCATAAATCGATAAATGGTTAAAACCTTTGTGGATGTTACTGGAAAAATAATTATGCTAGTTGTTGATGCATTCCTTGAAAAAATGGTTTTGTAGGGTTTTTTTTTAATTTTTTTCCTTGGAAAACTATTTTGGTTGTATATAACCTAATTTATAGTGTTTTAAAACAATTTTATTAAAATTTCTAACATGTTCAATCCTAGTATCTTGAGTTTGGAATTAATTGGGTAATTACTACTGAATTTTATACTCACCCTTGGTCACTATCATGCAAATACATATTTTATATATTGAGATAATGGTAAAGGACATATAACCCAATTATTTAGTTATTATACTAGATACCTTAGGATGGGCATGTGGATTTGGATCTTGTACTATATTGGGAGTTATTGTTGGTGTCTTTTGTGTCTTTTGGTTTTGTAATTATTTGGTTCTATTATTTATGTCAAATTGATTCCACTTGTAATCTAGAATTGTCTTTCAGTTTAGTCTTGTATTGGATTGAATATTGGTACTCACAAATCATTAATGAGTTTCGTTGTTATTTTTATGATTGGTTTAGTCATTTTATCTTAAAAGGGAAATTCATTCCCCAACTTTTTATGATGCCCTTGTCATTTATTGTCAGACTTTGGTGTCTTGAGATGTCACATAAGTCCTAATATCTCCCTCGTCACTTCTCAAGCCAATTGAAGAGGGTAGGGGTGTTACAAATGGTATTCTACTATTCAGTCCCTGACTTTGAAATCATATTGGAATGTATCTTGGGATGGTATAAAGGATATTGTATTGTCATAACAAGAAATGTGAGGTATAAAAAAGTCATATATATCCTCTTTAAGATATATCTCATGTTACCAGATAGTTTGGAACATTATGATTTTTCATCTAATCATCATGGGTTTAGCTGATGATAATATCCTGGCAACTATTTATAGAAATTAAATACAACTAAGAGTATATTATTCATTTTCATTAATGACTTATGATTTTTTGAAAAAGTGTTGATTTTTGAAAATAGTTTAAAATGGTTTTTTTAAATGATGGTGGGATTTTAAAAAATAGTTTCAAAGTGGAAATTGATTTTTTTGGAAATCCTTTTTATGATATGTGTGATTTCATAAATTTGAAATTTATAACACTTTATTTTCTATAGAGTGAGATAAGTGGAGTATCGTTTTGGTTATAGAAAATGGCATCAAGTAGGCACCATAGAAACTAACCAGAAGAGGTAGCTAAGAATGTGGTTGAACCTGATCCATGGGTGAACCAATGGGTTGTTCAGAGTATTGTCTAGGAATATCTGGACATAGATAAAGGGAATAGAAATAATGAACCAAGGAAAGTTGATCATTTTGTTTAGTTCCAAAAATAGAATACACCAATCTTTCAGGGTGATTCAAAACTAAAAAAATCAGAATTGTGTCCAAATAGGATGAATCAAATCATTGATTTTCATGGAATACCAACTGAGTTGATGTTGAATTTTAAAATTTATATAATGAAATGAATTTCATGAATGTGGTGCGATTTTTTTTATCAAGAAAAATTGGAACAATCCATGAAATGGAAAGATTTTGGATAATGGTTTAACAAAAAATTCAATCCCCAAACTTTCTAGATTTCAATAACAATATTATTTTTTAGTTTGAAGCATGAGAACCTCATATTTATAGATTATGTAACTAAAATTTTGAATTTATTCTTTCTTGAACCCTGAGTTACTAGTAGTGCACCCTTCAAGGATTTCAATTTTGAATTGGGGTTGAGGCTAGAGATTCACTCAATGATTGTCATGTTGTGTGTATCAGATTATACAGAGATTGTAAATAGAGTAAAGGTGGTAAAAAGGGATATCTCATGAAATAAGGTTGTATAAATCATGTTAATGCCTTTGGGAACTAGTGGGAAATCCAATGATTAGAATAAGTGGAATAGGGACATATATTTTCATGGTGCTACTATGAATCAAAATCCGAAGATAGGATCAATGGATTTTCCTCCTAAACCAGAGGGTATGCCTGATTGTTTTTAATGTGGTTCTCTCAATCACATAAAGATATATTTTACAAAGCCACCGAGATCGTGCCACAATTTCTATAAGATAGGACTTCAATAAAATTATTATTGTAGTGCTCCAAGTTTGGGTGCTAGGGACACATCTCATGCTTCTCATGCATCATGCGATTTGATGGGATAAGTGCAAAAGAATATCTCTCATCATCATTCTTGATAAATCCATGGTGATTCTTTGAATACCATTATTCCTCAACTAGGGAAATCTCAACAGGGTAACAAAGAGAAAATTACAGTAACTAGGTAATTTTATGGAGCTAATAAAGTGTGAATTGATGATCAATTGATAACATTGACTGTGAGAGGTGAAATTATTTTGATTTCTACCCTTATAAAAGCTTTGATTGACATAGGTTCATTGAATTATTTTACTATTTCTAATGCTATTGATTTTCTAGTTTCACATGTTGAGATGATACCCACTATTTTAGAACTTCAAACTCCTCTTGGAATAAAATAATGCTGATATTTCTTTTGAAAAACATATTCTAAAACTATTTATGTGGAAAAATTGATTTGGGTTTTCTCTATGCTTAAGATAAATTTATATGAATTAATCCTTGGTATGGACTTGGAGATAATGTTCAAAGGTGACATCAAATTTTATACGTAAAGGGTTATTTTTAAAACCGATGATGATGTCCATCATCTATTTCAAGAAAATATGAATATGGATCAATTTTTTTTGAACGAGTAGTTGGAAATCTATCACATCAGTTGGCAGCCTTGACATTTGAATATACAGATAATATTGAGAATATAAGTTTTCCAAAAAATGTTGATCAGTTTCCGAATGTTTTTATCGATAATTTCTCAAATCTTTCACCCATAAGAGAAGTAGATTTTATGATTGATATATTAATAGGAAAAAATCCTATATTACTTCAATTTTCCCATAGTAACCCAACAAAATAAGGGAATTGAAATTTTATTTGGAAGATTCAGAAAGAAAATGGTTCATTTTTTCTTATACGTCTTTGTGGGTAGTATCAGTTATTTTTGTTAAAATAGAGGATGAAACTATTATACATTGTGTAGATTAAAATAATCTTTTCATTTTATAATAAAAAATTGGTATCTTATTCAGTGAATTGTTGAACTATTTGATTAATTGAGGGGATCTCAGTGTTTCTCTAAAATTGACTTTCATTTGGGATACCACCAACTATGGGTTTGGAATAAGGATATTCTGAGGAAATATTTCAGAATTAGATATGACCATTACAAGTATGTAGTTATACCTCTTGGTCTTAATATTTCACTATCTATATTTATGGAATTGGTGAATAAAATATTTCAATGGTATCTGAATTGGTTTCTTGTGTTAATTGTGGATGAAATACCTGTGTATTCTAGGAAAAAGGTTGACCATGAGAAAATATTGAAGATAGTGATGAGTATCTTGTAAAATCATTTTATTTATTCCAAACATTCAAAGTTTTATAATCTAATAAAATAGGTATGTTTTCTTGGAGATTTTATCTCTGATAAAGTTGTTTCTATGGATCCAAAAAAATAGGTTGTGATATTTTTGAAACCACCATAGAATGTGATTGAGGTACATGGTTTTCATAGCATGTCTAGTTATTACTGATGTTTTGTTCATGAATAGCTTTATCAATGATAGTATTAACAAAGAAAATGTTCCATTAAAATGGAATGATCAATTTGAAAATTCTTTTAAAGAGCATAAAGTCATCCTTATATTATGACCAATCTTGATATTTCAAAAATCAGTAAAAGGATATGTGGTGTATTGAGATGCTTTGGGATCTGGGTTGGGGTGTGTTCTCATACAGAGAGATCATGTTGATTCTTATGCATCATGGTAGTTACAGTTTCATGATAAGAACCATCCAATATGTGATTTTGAATTATCTATTGTGTTCTATGTTTTGAAGATTTGTTTTCATTATATTTTTTGTGAGAAATTACGGTTGTTTATGTATCATAAGAGCTTGGAACACATTTTCTCACAATGAAATTTGAATATGAGACAAAGAATATGGATGGAGTATCTTCAAAATTTTGAAATTGACTTAATGTGTATACCTTGAAAAGGGAACTCAATGGTGGATACATTAAGCATAAATTCATATAGTCAGTTTGAGAAAGAGGCTTCATATCCATGAAATCTAATGTTGGTGATTGCCAATATACACTTGGATTTTGAAAATCAAGGTTGTGTTATTGTTTTCAATCAGATTTCATTTATACCTAATTTGGTAGAGAATGTTAAAGTGTCACAAAAATCTTATCCTAAATTTGTAACTATTAGGGAAAAACTCATTGGTGGGTAGATCATTATGAGATAAAATCTTGGAAGAATATCAGTGTTGTGGTTTCATAATTGAATGGTCATACATTTGGGTTGTCAGGAAAAACTCATCATTGTTCATCACCATTCATGATGGGTTGTTCATCATGGAATAAAAAAGATGTATAGAAACTAAAAGAAAAATGTTGGTGGGATGGCATGAAAATAAAGCTGGATGCGTTTTTTTTATATGCATTTCCTGCCAACAGTTTATGGAAGATAGCCAATGGATAACATGTATAATGTAGTCTTCACTGATTCCATTATGGAAATAGGAGCAGATTACTATGGAATTTTGTAAAATGTATACTAAGGATGGTACATACACATGATTTTAAATCAGTTATAGTAGATTTAATCATGGAGTCGGAGCATTTCGTCCCTATTCATGAATCTAATATGGTGTATGACTTGTCAAAAATCAATATCTAAGAAGTTTTAAAGAGGCATAGTGTTCCAGTAAAAACTGTATATGATCAAGAACCTGGGTTTACATATCATTTTTGGAATTCTTTACAATATGAAATTTTGAATAAGTTAACTATAATAATAGTTTATTACCCTCAAATGGATAGTAAATCTGAAAGGATGATCCATATATTGAAATATTTTCTTAGGTATTGTGTACTGTTTTTTTGCGGCTCATGGGAGGAGCACATACCATTAATAGATTTCTCATACAATAATATTTATCAGGCCTTTATACATAAGGCTAATTTTTAATAATTGTATGGCCATCCTTATCATTAGCCACATTTTTTGGTGGAAATAGGTGACACTTTACTTGTTGGACCAAGCCTTGTGCAAGAGATAATGAAGAAGATTCTATTAATCCAAAAGAGGATAGAGGCAGCACCGAGTTTCAAAAAATCATATATGGGTTATCTTAGACAATTGTTTTCATTTGAGGTGAGTGATCATGTATTCTTTAGAATATCTCCAAGGTTTGTTCATCATTTTTTTTGGAATTAGGTAAATTTATCTCCCAGATACATAGTCCCTTTTGAGATACTTAAATGGGTGGGTTAGATAGCATATATGTTGGATTTTTCACTATGGTTCAGTTCAATTCATAATTTGTTTCATGAATATCAATTGAAGAAGTATCAACCAGACCCTAACCATGTGATCTGATGGGATGAAATTAACCTTCATCTAGATTCTACAAAGTTTCATGAGCTAGTACATATTCTTGATAAGAATTAGAAATTATTTCATGGGAAAATAATCAGTGTAGTGCATCTTTTTATGGAAACATGGTTAGATTCAGGAGGAAACATGGGAGAATGAAAAGGAAATGATAGAACAATGGATATAAATCATCAAGGAAAACTATGGATTTCTACTTTTCTAGGTAAAAAAAATTGTGGGGAGAATGTATCACACTTGGTTTCTATTACTTGACTATTTATTTTTTTATTTTTAGTATATAAAATTAACGTTTTAAGTTTCAAGATGTTAAGAGCATATTTAATATTTTTTAGTCACTTATAGAGGTGAATGATATGAAAAGGGTTAGAAGAAACTAGGAGTTTCCAAACCCAACCAACCTGACCCATCCTGATGGTGTTTTTTTCAGTTGGGCCGAGTTCAAGATTTCATATGCATGGATCGAGTCGTTTTGGGTTGACCCATGGTTTAGTTGGGTTGGGTCATGGTTGGGAGAAAAATGAGCCAACCCAACTAAAACAACCTGAAAATACACCTACAAACTCCAAAGAACCACTCCCTAAGATCTCTATACCCATCATTTCCTCACCCTATCTAATCTGTCTTCTCCACTAACTATGCCATACGATGCGACCGCTACAGACCTACATACTGCATTCACCTCCACCTGTATCAAATATTACGATTTTTATTCAAAAAGAGACACAATAAATACATTAAAATGAAGAAATAGGGCATCCATACCAATGTGTTGGAAATAATGAAGGCCAAGGGAATCACCCTGAATTAGATTTACCCCCTCCAGTTTAAAATGAGAAACATTAAAAGGCAAAAAAACTGGGTTATCGGGGACCACAAGAGAGGCTAGGTAGTTCTACACGTTGTTCCCTTCACTCCATGTATGGGGGACACTAACATTTTTGTTAAAGAGGGCCTTACATTGATTAATAATGTAGAAAATAGACCAGGGGTGGTACCTTTACCATGCTTGGCATCGTGAATAATCATGGAGTCTGTATCCACTTGAGCAATGATAATGTCCCTCAAGCTACATATGGAAAGACCTGTGAGAACCACATTTTCCTCCACCTAAATAGAATTAACACTCCCAAAATGAGCCCTAAATGCCATCCCCACACTCCCCATAAGGTCATAGACTACCCCTCCCCCTCACATGTAACCTATTACACAAGATCCATCCATGTTAAGTTTGAGACGGCTCCCTGGGGGTATCCAACAGATCCATCTCCCTTGTGGCCTGAAAACATTCTGATAATCCACACCCTATGATACATAAATTTCCTTAAGGTATGACTCCTTCTTCCCAATTCCAATAAGACAGATCAATTCAATCAATATAAACCTTGTTCTTTCCACAATGGACCTTCCTGTGGAATTGATCCCCTCAAACCTAGCATGATTCCTTGCCTTCCATAAAGACCAGTAACCCACATTGAAGATGATGGTTTGCACCGCTAAATCCATTGTAGACACCTGAACCTCATTCTCTACCAAGAATATCATTAATAACCCCATGTCCACTATATAATACCTAAAAAAGATAGAAATGGTAATTTCACTACTGCTCCCACTACAGACCGCCCCCTTTTGTGGTTGATTCGTCATCGTGGTCATGCTAGTGTGGTGAGGAAAATGAAGTGATAATGCCTACGATCTAAGAACTTGTTACCTATTCCACTAGATTAAATCCCAAATCTAACATCGAAATATGACCAACCTAACTACAGTAGAAAATAGAGTGTTGCCTTCCAAAGGAGATTTGCTGATGCGCACCTCCCCCTCGACGAAGTTGACCAAACAAGCACCGACAAAGAACAAAATCCATCATATAGCCCTGTTCGAGTAATTCTTCTACTATCCACGTAGTAATAGAGCACCACATACCCAAATGTTACCCACACCATTAAATTTTCTCTCCAAATGAATCCCACTACTCTATGTAGAAGAAGAAGCTGAAAAATAGAGATCTGCCATAACAACACCTCTTGAAACTAACCAAGAGAAAAGATAAAGGGTATCATGACTGGCTTCAGATGAATATGTCACTTCCAGAGTGATCTTCCATCCTTATTGAACCCTCAATTTATATATATTGAATAATAGATCGATCCATAAGTAGAATGAAATGGAGGCGTGTTAGATAATAATCTGGGGAGGCAGTCTTTTTTATATAACTCGATCTACACAATCAACCCAACCTGATGTGAGACGGGTTTGGTTAGGTTTAACCCAAACCAAAAAGATTATTAGGACACAAACCGACCCAAACTGACCTATTTGGGTCAAGCCAGGCCTCAAAAAACCCCAAACATGACCCAACTCGACCCATGGACACCCATAGTTGATACCATGAAACACCTCTAGGAAATCGTGAAACTAAAATAATGGACACTGGGGAGGCACATAGTTTGGCCAAACTATGTGGATACCCAATAAAAACTTTGAAATAATGAACAGTGGGGAATATCACAATTTTCTTGTGGTTTTTATAACCATTTTATCCAACCATGAATGATGTGTTTTGAGGTAGTGTCCCATGCACTATTAACATACAAGTTTCCTAACCATGCCCCTATACATTCTCCTTGGAAAATTAGATCCAAAAAATGTGGATATAATATGATTTACCTCCTATCCCAATTTTTAACCCAAAATAGGTCAAACAAATAATTACGCTTCCTCCCAAGGTGTTAGATACAATTCCATTCAGTCTGGGAGAGATTCCTCGAAGAATCCAAGGGATTTGGATACCTAGATTCGTCAGTAAGTGCTTTTTCCTCATAATTTTTCATAAATATATTCTTTTATCCACTTTTGGAATAATTTATCTAGTTATTTGGGAATATATCCCTATTTTATAATGTAAATATTATTGGGATGTGATTGTTTTGATTAAAGGTAATGAGATCTAAGTTGGAAGGTTGGAGTTTTAAGCTAGTTTGTTAATGTTGTTGTGTCATTATTTATTTTCATCTATGTTTGAGATGTATATGGATTCTCTATATGCTACTATTGATTATAAATTGATGGATTTATTTCAAATTGATTTAACTTATTGAAATTTTTGTGAAAATAATGATTTTATTTGATGTAATTCTTGTTTGAATTATGGTTTTGAAAATCATGAGAATTATATAGCCTTTTGGAATACAACTATTTATAAATTTAAATTGGAGTTTTTAAATGTATGGTTACTTGATGAAAGTTAATCATTTATTGAAATGATTTTGTTGAAATGGGTTGATATGATTTTGTCAAAATGGTGGGGAATGAGTTGAATAGGATGAATACTGGTCATGAAGTACCACCATCAATGGGACAATGTATAGACATAAAATTCAATCATCAATAGTAACAATAAGAATATGTGTGTGTTTTTATTTAGGATGTTTATAGACATGGAATTTTTTTTCAAAACCATAATTTGATAAATTGATAAAAAAAAAATTATTTTCTTTGAAAAACTACAGTGTTATTTTTTGATGTATTACTTGGAAAAATGTGTTTTAAGGCTTGTTTGACTTTTTTCATTATAAAACTATTTTTGTTGGAAAAAAACTACTTTATTTTTTTTAAATTGTTTTATATAAATTTATGACATGTTCCATACTAGTGGTGTGAGTTAGGAAGTCATTAAGGAAATCCTACCAAGTTTTACCCCAACTAGGGAACTATGGTTCATTTGTAGATGTTATATATTAAGACACAAGTAAAGTAAATCTATTGTAGTTCTTTTTTGATGCTTCTTGATACCTTGGGTTAGGCCTGTTGATTTTATGATTAGAGAAGATTGGGATTTTTATTATTCCCTTTTATTTCTTTTTTTTATATTTTGGTTCTATTGGTTATTTCACATTAATTTCCATTGTACTCTGATATTCTCTTTTGGTTTAGTCTTGTATTTACTTTAATTTTGATACTCACGAATCATTAAAATGTTTGGTGGTTATATTTATCATTATATTTTTAATTTTATCATAAAATGTAAAATCATCCCCCAATTATTTATGGGGCCTTGGAATTTATTTCAAGTATTTGGTGACTTGGGGATGTAACCTAAGGCCTAGTATCTCCCTTATCACTTCCCAAACCAATGATGAGGGGTGAGATGTTATCGCGTAACTCTCACTATGATTCCATTTGAATATTCAAATTATTACTTACCTTATATTTACATATTAAAAATTCATCATTTTTTTACTAAATTTCTTCTAAAAAAGATTCCAAAAAAAAAAAATAAAGAATAAAAAAATGAAACATCATGATTCCTACGTCAATTTATAATTTTTCTTTATCCTCTATATCTCCTTCCCAAATTTTCCTATTGAATCCATTTTATATTTTATATTAGAATTCTACTTGAATATTACCATACTTCAATGATCCTTTATTTTTTTGAAATTGGGTAAAAATTTGATAGAAATAAAGTTGAGTAGTAAATGGAAAGAGTGTTAAATTTTATAAAAAAAATCAAAAATTGAGAGAAACATGAGAAAACATAATATTTTAAAGTGTCAATATTTGAGGGGCTGTGTGGGGTCCATATTCCATTCTCTTCAAATTTTCTCACATGACTCTTAAGTGGTATAGGTGATTAACACAAATGAAACAACAAATAAATTGTTCATGAGGGGTTTACAAGAAAAATTCCAAAGGATGAATGTGATGATGGATGAATTGTAATCCCCTTACAATTCTAGAGAACCAACAAAGAGTATGGACATTGAAGAATTGGGGGAGTTCCCTGATTTTCATGAGTCACGAATTTAGAGAAAGCAACCACCATAGAGGCAAACCAACGATCATGGAGGAGTAAATTTTTGGATACCTTCATTCCTTGGTAATAATGATCATGATTCATATTTAGAATGGGAAAAAGGTAGAGCATGTTTTTGGTTTCTAGAACTATTTAGATGAAAATAATGTGAAATTATCAGGCATGGAATTCAATGACTATGTTGGTATTTAGTGGTACCAATTACAGTTGAGTCGAAAGAAAAATAGAGATAGACCCAACCACACATGGGAGGAGATAAAAGTTGTAATGCGTAATATGGTAATTTCTAGCCACTATTATCATGTTTTGTTTATCATGTTACAGGTTTTTAAGTAAGGATCTTTATGTATTGAGAAGTATCATAAAGATATTGAGATTATCATGATTTTGGATAATATTGATGAAGCGAGACAGAGAGAGATAAAGAGTCTACAATGGAATGGTTTTTGAATGGCCTCAACCATTACAATAGGGATATAGTGGACATGCACCACTATTTGGATATAGATGATATTTTTCACATGGCTCATAAAGTGGAAAGGAAAGTAAAGGCAATAAGGATGAACACTACATACTATGGTAAGAATTATAAATATTATTTCATGTCTAAGGATTAAAAATCAATATAACATGTAAGGTAATAAAAAATGGATTAAAAGTAGGTGACCAAACTAAACCATTATTTCTAGAATGAAAATGTAAAACATAGGGTAAGGTTGTTTCTAAATCATGTGATATCAAATTTTTTAAAGGTCTGTGATATGGATATTTTTCCACATAATGAACAAATAAAATGACCTTGATTATTATGGATTATATATATTTTCTTATTTTTATCTCAAGTGAAGATGAAATTCACCACTTGTGTAGTGCAAAAATTTGGAAATATAGATCCATGTACATGGAGAAATGATTGTGGAAAGGCATGATTTAGGTGCTCGACATGAATGAGAACATGATCAAGGGAAATTTAAGCACATCATTCATACTAGATGTATCGTCAAAGATAAGGTATGTTGTATGATAATTGATAGAGTATTTGAAAAAATGTAGAATGAGGTTTGATTGTTGATAAATTGGATTTATTTATGACCAATAATCATAGGACATATATATTTTAAAGGTTAAATAATAGTGGGTATGTTAAAGTGACTAATAAAGCGTATGCTCTACTTTTCTATTGGAAAGTATGAAGACAAGGTGATATGTGATATTTTCCCACTCATCCTAGTCATATCTTGTTGGAAAGGACTTGGAAATCTGATAGAAGGGTCACACATGATGGATATACCAATTGGTATTCTTTTTTTTACAATGGGATTATAGTTATACTAACACCCTTGAGGCTATGGAATTCTTATCAAGACCAAGTTAGTATCGAGAGAGATTGTGAAAAGAGAGAAAGATAAAATAGAGAATAAAATAGAGAGAATGTAAAATTCAAGAGTCAAAAAGGATTTTTGGGTGACATAAAAAGAAATAAGGGAAATAAAATAGTTGAAAAAAGAAGGAAATAAGTATGAAAAAAGAGTGTTGAGGTAAAAGTGAGTTTATTTTTAGAAAAAAAATTAGAGACAAATAAATAACAAGAGGTAAAGTAAACTCTCATAATTCTATGCAAGGGAGAGTTTTTTATCACTAACTCTCTTAACCCATCAAATCCTTCTTGTGTTGTGTCTTTATTAAATAATATAGTGATAAATCAAGGAAGTTCTAGAAATGAGCTACATTTGATCTAGGTGGTTTGGTATGAAAAAATTAACTTAATGAGAGGTTCTTGAAGAAACATAAATCAAAACTTATTCCATGAGGATATGGAAATTTGCAAGTCTTAATGAATATCAATAATGATGCCTAAAACATTGAGTTACCTGATAGGTATGTAAATATTAGTGTCACCTTTAATGTTGCTGATATTTCACTATTTGAATTTAAATTTTTGTGGACCAATACAGTTGATGGGGGAGGGGATGATGAGGACCATGTCACACATGGGAATCAAGGGTTTTATGGTGTACTTGATGAGTAGGGAAGAAGACTCATGATTTCACAAGACCCATTATGAGGAGTTAGTTTCCAAATAATAAGGGAGAAGACCTAGAGCATGAAGGTGTCAGGACCTATCCCCTGGGGTCCATGCCATGACATACCCCAAGCCTACCTCTCGAAGGCTAGGGGTTGGCGCCTAGCTCCGATGGTGTTAACCTTCCTGTGGGAGGCATTTTCCTGAGTAACTTTACGCAAACATACACCCAGCCACATCCATCAAAATGAAAGGGGAAAAAGGTATACTGAAACTACTGATGATTATAAGTACAACTGAATAACAAGTTGTCCAAAATATAGACCCAATGAAAATAACAGAAAACAGAAAAGTACAAAGGGAATCAAATAGTCATCCACTGAAAACCCCACCTGATGGTAAGAGTAGTGTGGCTTCTAGAAGCTAAGGTAGTATGTCCGGTCTGCCTAATCCTAATGGGCCCCAAATGCTCCTAGTCCACCAAGTCCTCTGTCGAAACGTTCATCCTTTTCACAAGACACAACACGTGTGGGCGAATCCCATGTACGGGTGAGTAACATAGTACTCAGTAGGGGATCTCAATCCACTAAGAAGAAACAACACAAAGAAACCAAAAAGAAAATCCACAAAGCAAGGACAACTCACACCAGGTATATTCTTGAGTAGGAACGATTAATCAGATATAGTGATTAACATTTCTTACTACTGAGGGACTCATCCATGATGAATCAGTGCTCGTCTACCAGGCCACTAAGGATCTTCACGGATGATGCTCATCTGTCAGGCCACTAAGGATCCACATGGTTTCTTCTTGAGCTATCAGCCGTACTTGAACCCCCACGAAGTCCCACATAGAATAACCCAAATGACCATCTCATTATAAGGGTTTTTATGAAAAAGACCGAGTGTCGAACATACACATGGTCTAAAAGATATTAGCAGTTTTGTAAACAGGGGTTGGTTGTGTCTATGCCTAGTCCAACCTAGTCAGACCGAACAAACCAACCCGGCCTGGGGGTCTCAAATACCCCCAGTTAAAATTCGAATTGAATGACCTGACCTGGTTTGGTTCACGGTAGGTCTGGTCCGGCCTGGCCAATGGGCCAGGCCCAATGGGCCTTGATGGGCCCGACCCAATTTGGTTGGGGGTGCAGCCCACCGGGTCACCCAACGACTTAGTCTTGTCAGAACTAGTTCGAAGGGTGCAGGTCTTGTCTGCCTGCACGGGTCTGGCCTACTAAGCGCAGGTCCAACCCGCTAGTGTGGGTCCAGACCGACCCGGTAACTGGGGGTGCGGTCTACGAGCTGAAACCCAGTCCGCCATGGGGCAGACCAATGGTGTGCACCCGGGACACGATAGCAGCCACCACATCCCCTCTATATCTGATTGTGTCCCACAAGGAGTAAGAATTTTCTCCTATGTAGTGTGCACCTGGCGCCACATCCAGCGCCTATCGCAGCTGATGGGTCATGGACTCCCCTCAACAACAATCAAGCGACCGTGGCTCGCCAGGTCGCTCGAGTGGCCCGCATGTAGGATTCCACCTCTACGCGGTTCCATTCGACATTGCTCCTCCATGTAACCATTGTGCACCCCCTGCCTCTACCCGTGGTCACTTTCGCAGGCTGCAGACGCACCGACGGTTCCCTCTATAGGCCATCAGAGTTGCTCTGGTGGTCCGTTTCTAGATTCACTTGTTATGATGGTCTTCTCAGGTTATTGACATCCCTACCATGGCCTAAAATTTATCTTTCCATCGATTTGAGGATACTTTCACGAAGAATGCATGTGAGGAGGGACTCGATCCTTGTTTGGGTTGGACCAAACCCTCCGTGTTAGAGGTTTAAAATAGGGGAAAGTCTAGGGATTACCATTCTATCAATAATAATATTAATCCCAAATAGAAAACCCCAGAATAGAACCCTCCCACAGAAATGCACAATCCACAGATTAACCTGTTTGTGGGTTAATCTGCATTTATCATTTGTAAAAAGAATGGGGAAATCAGAAAACTGAAATAAATCCCTTATCCCGTTGATGTTCGATGTCGTAGAACTTCTCCCTCGAGGGTCCAAGAGGTCGATGTCATTTTTCATTATTCAAGGTACGTCGATGTTGTTAACATCCCACTGGTGTTCTTTATTCTACATTGGGGAGGAAATTAATCAGAGGTTCATCAGAGAATCCCCACATATTAATCGTCATTCCACTAATGCATCAACTATTAAATAAAAAACAAGTCACAACATTTCAGTTATGTTGTGATGCCGCGTCGTTATGTGGTTTCATTTATAAAACAACATCGACGTTACTCATCATTAATGAATCGTTACGCTACATGTTAATAAGCCATTAGGGGGTTAGATTGTTTTTAGGATTTTGAAGTTTTCCTAGGGTATATCAATGTTTATAGAGTTTTTTTGTGTTTTATGTATTTTTAGGGATTTTTTTACATTTTTTAGGTTTTAAGGGATTTTGAGGGGTTTTAATATTTTTTAGTGTTTTTATGTGTTTTTATGGTATCATGAGGTTTTAGGGTTTTTATGATTTTTTCTGAGCATTCAATGCTTTTTATTGTTTTTAACATTCTAGGGATTTAATTTTTTTTATTTTTTAGTTATTTTAAGGATTTTTGTTGGTTTTGATGTTTTTTATGGGGTTTTTATATTTGTAGGGATTTTTAGGGGTTTTTTAGGTTTTTTGGACTTTATGATGTTTTGGGATTTTTTTGTATTTTTAGTGTTTTTAGAGTTTTTTTGCGGTTTTATGGTTCTTTAGTGTCTTTATTGTTTTATTATTTTTAATTTTTTTTGAGTTTAGTGTGTTTAACAAATTTTATGGTGTTTTAGGGGGTCTTCTGGTTTTTAGAAGTTTTTTGGGTTTTTAGATTTTCGGTATTTTTTACAGGTTATAGATATTTTTTGGTTTTTAGTGGTTTTTATTGGTTTTAAGAGTTTTTGTTTTTTTTATATTTTCTCAAAAAATTTATAGGTTTTAGGGATTTTTTCACCTTTATCAATTTTTAGGGATTTTTAGAATTTTTATGGGTTTCTAGGGTTTTTAGGGATTTTGAGTGGTTTTAGGTGTTTTGTGGTTTTTTTGAAGTTTATAGGAGTCTTTCATTATTTAAGGGGTTTTAGGGTTTTAATGTTTTAGTCGATTTTATGGATTTTATGGGTTTAAGTATTTTTAGGGTTGTAGTGTTTTTAGGGTTTTATAATTTTTTAGTGGTCTTAAGTGTTCTTATTTTTTAATGTTTTCTTATGGGATTTCAATTTTTTAGGGGGTTTATGTTTTTATGAATTTTGAGGTATTTTTAGGTTTTTTATGGATTTTAATGATATTTGGGATTTTGGGATTTTTAGGGTTTATAGTTTTGTTATGGTTTTTTGGGTTTTTATGGGGTTTTTTTGTTTTTTTGTATTTAGTATTTTTATGTTTTTAAGCGTTTTTTAGCCTTTTTAGGGATTTCAAGGGTTTTTCGAGTTTTTAGTTGGTTTTAGGGGTTTTATGGGGTTTTTGTATTTTTAAGGTACTTAGGGGGTTTTATGGTTTTTAATGTTTTTTATGTTTACTATGAGGTTTATGCTTTTATAGGTCTTTATGGTTTTCTTAGGGTATTTTAGAGTTTTTATGGTTTTTTACGTTTTAGGGCATTTTAGTGATTTTAGGATTTTTATTGTTTTCTAATTTTCCTATGGATTCAGGGGGGTTTTAGTGTGTTTAAAAATGTTTTAGGTTTTTAATTTGTTATGAGTTTTAGGGGGTTTTGTGGTTTTTGATGTTTTTTAAACATTTTTTGAGGTTTTCATGGTTTTTAGATATTTACTGATTTTTTGTATTTTTATGAGTTTTTAGGGTATTTAAATTATTTAGGGTTTTTTTGGATTTTTAGGGTTTTTACGGGTTTTAGTGTCTTTTGGGTTATTAGTAGTTTTATGAATTTTTAGGTATTTCCATTTCTCATAGTGTTTTTGGTTTTTTTATGTTTTTAGAGTTTTTATATATTTTTTTGAGTTTTTATGGTTTGTTGGATATTTATGGATTTTGAGGTTTTCAATTATTTTTAAAGATTTTATGGTTTTTATTGTTTTTTGGGGTTTTGGGATTTTTTTAGTATTTAGGTGTGTAAAGGTTATTTAGAGTATTTTTATGTTTTTAGGGGTGTAATGTTATTTTAGAGTTTTTAGTAGGTTTTATATTTTTATTGGTTTTTATATTTTTTTAATGTTTTTAGGGTTTTTTATGGTTTTTAGTCTTTTACGGTTTTTAGGGGTTTTATGTTTTTTTGGGATTTAAGGTTTCTTATTTTTTTCATGAGTTTTTATAGTTTTTTTTAGGTAATTTTTAAGGTTTTAAGGTAATTTATAGTTTTTATCATTTTTATAGGTTTAAATGGTTTTTAGTGTTATTTGTGTTTTTAGGGTTTTATGGGTTTTAAGCGTATTTAGGTTTTTGAGGTTTTCTTATAGGTTTTTAGTGCTTTTATATTTTTCTATGTTTTTAGGATTTTTTTATTTTTTATCCTTTTTATGGTTTTTAGGGATTTTGATGGTTTTTTAGGGTTTTTAGGGTATTCGTGGTTTTTATGGATTTTAGTGGTTTTGAGGTTATTTATGACCTTTTCTGTTCTTTTATTGTTTTTTTAGAGTTTTTTAATATTTAATTAGTTTTTTTAATATTTATATTTTTTAGAGATTTTTAGGGTTTTCGTTGGATCTTAACATATTTTTGGTTTTTAGGGGCTTGATGGTTTTTAGGGTTTTTACGGTCATTTTAGATTTTTTAGGGTTTTAGTGTTTTTTGGGTTTTTAATGGATTTAAGTGTTTTTTAGTGTTATCAGGTTTTCTTAGGGGTTTTTAGGGTTTTTAGGGTTTTAGTGTTTTTACATTTATTGTGGGTTTAATTTTTTTTATGTTTTAATGTTGACTTTGATCATTTTCAATGTTTTTAGGATTTTTTATGCTTTTAGGTATTTTTAGGGTTTTTAAGTAATTTTTCTATTTTTAGGGTTTCTTTGAGTTTTTATTGTTTTTTTGGGTTTTAGGTTCTTTTTTTAGATTTTATGAATTTTTTTTTTAGTATTTTTAACATTTTAGGGGTTTAAAATGTTTTTATAGTATTTAGTGGGGTTTTAGGGTTTTTTTGGCTTTTATTTTTTTAATATTTTTCGAGGTTTAATTGTTTTTGTAGAATTTTGGGTTTTCAGGGTATTTAAGTATTTTTGGAATTTTATGTGTATTTAGGGGTTTTATGTTTTTTTAAACGTTTTCTTATGATTTTACTTTTTTTAATGATTTAACATTTTAAGGGGTTTTTATGATTTTTATAAGTTTTTAGGGTTTTTGGGATTTTGATGGTTTTAAAGGGGTTTTAATGGATTTTTGTTTTTTGTTTTTTTAGGATTTTATATTTTTTTTGAGTTTATAGGGGTTTTAAGGTTTTTAGAGTTTTTTTAATTTTTAGGGATTTAATGTGTTTTTAGAGTATTTAGTGTCTTTTTTTGTATTTTTGGGGTTTTATGCCTTTTATGGTTGTTTTGGGTTCTCATCATTTTTGGGGTTTTAGAGTTTATATGGTATTTTTAGGGGTTTTAGGGTTTTTAGAGTTTTTAGCCTTTTAGGTTTTTAGGGGCTTTATGTTTTATAGGTTTTTATGGATTTATTAGGTTTTTCAATGTTTTTAGTTTTTTTATTTTTTAGTAATATTTAGATATTTTTAGGGATTTTTATGAATTTTAGGGGTTTTCAGTGTTTTTAGGGTTTTTGGTTTTTTTTTAGGTTTGTCATTTTTTAGGTTTTTAGGGGATTTTATTATTTTTAGGTTTTTAAGGTTTTCTTATGGGATTTTAGGGTTTTTAGCATTATATGTATTTTTTAGGGTTTTAGGATTTTTATGGTATTTAGGGGTTTTAGGGATTTTGAGGGGTTTTATGGTTTTTATGGTCTTTGTTGATTATTTGTGTTTTTAGTGTTTTTTGAGTTATTTAGGGTTTAGAAGGTTTTTTAGAGTTTCTATAATGTTTTAGTGTTTTAAAAAAAAAATTTAGTTTTAGTCGGTTTTAAAGATTTTATGGGTTTTCTTGGGGGGTTTTAAAGTTTTTAAGAGTATTTATGGTATTTATGGGTTTTTGGGTTTTAAAGGTTTTTATCTTTTATTCCAATTATAGGGATTTTATGTTTTTTTAGGTTTTTAATATTTTATAATATATTTTATAGGATTTTATGGATTTTTTCATTCTTATGGATTATTAGGGTTTTTTAATATTTTTATGGGTTTTAGGGTTCTTATGGATTTTGAGAGTTTCTATGAATTTTTATTGGTTTTTTCAATTCTCTAGAGTTTTTTCCGTTTTTAGGTGTTTTAATGTTTTTTAGAGTTATTTAAAAATTTTATGGTTTTATTGGGTTTTTAGAGTTTTTAGTTGGTTTTTTAGTTTTTAGGGTATTTTATAGATTTTAGCGTTTTTAGGATATTTAAGGTTGTAGGATTTTAGGGTTTTATAATTTTTTAGGTTTTTAGTGGTTTCAAGTATTTTAAGGGTTTTTAATGTTTTCTTAGTGGATTTTTGGTTTTTAAGGGTTTTATGATTTTAGGGATTTTAATTTATTTAAGGATTTTTATTATTTTTAGGGGTTTTAGGGATTTTGATGATTTTTAGTGTTTATGGTTTAAGGGTTTTTATGGGTTTTTTATTTTTTGGTGTTATTTTTTTATGTTTTTTTAGAGTTTTCAATGTTTTTTGGGGATTAAAGGATTTTAATTGTTTTTATTGGTTTTTACTATTTTATGGGGTTTTATTGTTTTTATGGTTTTTAGGGTTTTCAATGGTTTTAGGGGTTTTATAATTTTTTTAGGTTACTAATGGTTTTATGTGTTTTTAGGTTTTTAGGGTTTTCATAGGGTCTTTCATGGTTTCTAGGATCCTGTACTGTTTTAGGGATTTTAAGTGATTTTTAGTATTTCTAAGGCTTTTTAGAGTTTTTAGGGATTTAGAGGATTCCATGGTTTTTTTTTGATTTTATGGGTTTTTAGATTCTTTTGAGTGTTAGGGGTTTTAATGTTTTTTAGAGTTTTTCACATTTTTATAGTTTTATAGGGGTTGTAGATTTTTTACTGGTTTTTTGTATTTTAATTTTTTTTCATGTTTTTATGTATTATAGGGTTTTTGGGTTTTTATTGAATTTTAGGTTTTTAGGGGTTTAATGTGATTTAATTTTTTTTTCATTTTTATAGATTATTTTAGGGTTTTTAGGGATTTTTAGGTTCTTAGGAATTTTTATGTATTTTTTTTGAATTTTTATGGTTTTCCAGGTTATTATGGATTTTGAGGGTTTCATGTGTTTTTTGGGTTATTATGTTTTTTGGGGTTTTTGAGATTTTTTATCTTTTTTTAATGTTTTTATGGTTTTTTTGATTTTATTTTATTTTTGAGGGGTTTAATAATTTTTTAGATTTTTACTGGGGGTTTTAGTATTTTAAGGGGTTTCTAGGGGTTTTAAAAAAAATTATAGGTTTTTATTATTTTTAGGTTTTTTAGGGTTTTTAACATTTTTAGGGATTTTAGGCGGTCTTTTAGGTTTTATGGTTTTATTATTTCCTATCATGGTTTTTAGGGGTATTAATTTATTTTAGGTTTTTAGTAGTTTTTTATTTTTTTATGGGTTTTTAGTGTATTTAGGGATTTTAATAGTTTTTAGGGTATTTATGATTTTTTTCACATTTTTGGGGGTTTTCTACATTTTTATGTTTTTAACGGTATTTATAGATTTTAACGTTTTACCGGTTTAATGGATTTCTAAATTTTGTTTCTTTTTTTTTTGGTTTTATGGGTATTAATGGGTTTTAAGAATTTTCATTTTTTTAGGATTCCTTGGGGTATTTTAGAGTTATTTTAGTTTTTTAACTTATTATAGATTTTAGGGATTTTTAAAATTTATATTTTTTATAGGGATTTTTAGGGTTTTTAGTATTTTTTAGAGTTTTAGTGGTTTTATGGTTTTTGGGGATTTTATGACTTTTTATGGATTTTAATGTCTTTCATATTTTTTTAGCATTTTAGGGGTTTATAGAAATATAGTGTTTTTAGAGTTTTTTAAGGGTTTTATTGGTTTTAAAATTTTTTTAAGGATTTTATAGTTTTTAGGGGGTTTTATGGTTTTTACGGGTTTTAGGTTCAATTTAGGATTTTATGGTTTTTATTATTTTTAGAGATTTTATGTATTTTTGGGTGTATATGCTTTTCTTTGGTGTTTTCGGGTTTTTAGGATTTTTAGAGGTTTTAGGGGAATGAAGTGTTTTAGGTTTTAAGGTTTTCTTTGAATTTTTAGGGGTTTTATGGTTTTTTATGCTTTTAGGGATTTTTAGGGGTTTTTTGGATTTTTATGGATATAATGGTTTTTAGGGTTTTTTATGAGTTTTATTAATTTTGAATTTTTGTGAATTTTTACGAATTTTATGTTTTTTAGAGTTTTAATGCTTTTAGAGGTTTAAAAGGTTTGTTTAAATTTTTTTGGTTTTGGGGTTTTAATTTGTTTTATGTTTTTTAATATTTTTACTGTTTGTATAGGTTTTAGGGTTTTGAGGGTTGTTATGGTTTTTTGATGTTTTTATGATTTGTAGGGGTTTTATGTATTTTAATACTTTTATGGTTTTCTTAGGATTTTATCAGGTTTTAAGGGATATTTTGGTATTTTTAGGATTTTTATGGTTTTTATTTTTTAGGGATTTTGAGGGGTTTTATGATTTTTTAGTTTTTTTATATATTAGTGTTTTAGGTTTTTTCCCTGCTTTTTTGGGGTTTTTAAGTTATTTAAAATTTTTACCATTTTTAGTAGTTGAAGTGGTTTTTTGATTTTTAGTGGGTTTTGGGGGGTTTTGGGGTTTTAAGGGTTATTAGTGTATTTTTTGGGGTTTTTAGGTTTTTTTGAGTTTTTAGTGTTTCTAGGTTTTGTATGGGTTTTTATTGTCTTATGTTTTTAAGGATTTCGTAGGTTTTTTAAAGGTTTTTGGTTTTTTAGGGATGTTTTGAATTTTTTATTATTTTTATGTTTTTTTAGATTTTTAGGATTTTTATGGTTTTTTAGGGTTTTTAGAAATTTTTAGGTTTTTAGTGGTTTTATGTGTTTTTATGGTTTTAAGGTTTTATTAGGGTTTTTCGGGGTTTTTAATATTTTTATTGAATTTGAGGGTTTTTATGATCTTTTATGGAGTTTAAGGGTTTTTAGGGAATTGGAGGGTTTTTGTGTTTTTCTGGTGTCTGTGGGTATTTGGGATTTTAGGGGTTTTTTTATTATTTAGTTCTTTAATATCATCAAATGTTTTTTATTGTTTAGTTTTTAAAAATTATTTTTTTGAGATTTGGTGGGTTTTATGTATTTATGTGGTTTTAGGTGAATTTCATATTTTTAGGTGTTTTTATTGTTATTAGGATTTTAAGGGTATTTATGGTTTTTATCATTTTCATATTTTTAGGGGTTTTAAATTCTTTTAGGTTTTTTTATTTTCTTAATGTTTTCCTAGGGTTTTAGGGATTTTTTATGGATTTTAGGGGGTTTTTTGTATTTTTTTAGTTTGTTGGGTTTTTAGAGAGTTTGAGCATTTTTAGGGTTTTTATTGTCTTTTCATGTTTCCAATTTTTTTTAAATATTTTAGGGTATTTAGGTTATTAATATTTTTTTTAAGGTTTTTAGGTGTCTAATGGGTTTTACTATTTTTAATTTTTTTAGGGTTTTAATGGTTTTTAGGAGATTTTATGGATTTTTGGAGTTTTGGATTTTTAGGGTTTTATATATTTTTTATTTTTAGTGGTTTAAAGTTTTTTTGGTTTTTAAGGTATTCTTAGGGGATTTTAGGGTTTTTTTGGGTTTTACATTTTTGGGATTTTTTGAGATTTTTATGATTTTTTAGCTTTTTCGGAATTTTGAGTGTTTTTAGTGTTTTTTATAGTTCTATTGATTTTATGGGGTTTTTTTGGGTTTAAGGTTTTCTTAGTTTTTATTGTTTTAAAGTTCTTTTATATTTTTCCTACAATTTTTAGCGGTTTGAGGGGATTTTAGTGGGTTTGAGGGTTTTTACCATTTTTAATGTGTGCATTGGGTTTTATTTTTTTTAGGGTTTTGAGGTTTTCTTCTGGTATTTTAGGGTGTTTATTATTTATACATTGTTAGGGTTTTTAGCGGTTATTAGGATTATTATGAGGTTTATTTTTTTTAGGGAATTAAAGGGTTTAGTGATTTTTTGGGTTCTTACGAATTTTTTGGGGTGTTAGGTTTTTTTGAGTTATAAGGGTTTTAATGATTATTTGGTTTTTTTTAACATTTTTAGAGGTTTACATGGTTGTGATATTTTTTACTAGTTTTCTGGTTTTTTATGAGTTTTTAGGGTTTTTATTTTTTTAGGCTATTTAGGGTTTTTAGGATTTTTTATAATTTTTAGTGTTTTTTAGGTTTTTATGGGTTTTATGTGTTTTACATTTTTTCAGTTTTCATAAGTTTTTCAAGGATTTTAATATTTTTTATGTTATTATGCATTTTTGGCCTTTTTTTAAATTTTATTGTTTTTAGGGTTTTTACGGATTCAGCAGGTTTTAAGTGTTTCTAGGGTTTTGATGATTTTTTTGGGTTTTCAGGGTTTTTTGTAGTTTTTAGAGTTTTTAAGGGCTTTTAGAGTTATTAATGTTTCTAAGGTTTTAATGTTTTTAGAGTCTTTAGTAGATTTTTAGTATTTTTATGGGTTTTTAAGGTTTTTTAGTTTTTTAGAGTTTTTGTGCCTTTTAAGGTTTTTATGTCCTTTAGGATTTTTAGTGTATTTAGGGGTTTTAGGGATTTTATGTTTCTTAGTTTTAAACGTTTTCTTATTTTTTTCATGGTTTTTAGGGGTGTAAATGTTTTTAATATTTTTAGGTATTTTTAAGGATTTTAATACCTTGTGATTTTTATGAATTTTGGTGGGTTTTAGGGTTTTTATGGGCTTTTGGGTTTTAGGGGATTTTGAGTATTGTATTGTTTTACGGGTACTTATAGATTTTAATTTTTTTTATAGGTTTAAAGGGTTTTAGAGTTTTTATTTGTTTTAGTTATTCATGGGTTTTAGGGGTTTTAAGTGTTTTCAAGTTTATGTAGTTATCTTAGGGGTTTTTAGTGTTTTTATATTTTTTTAAGGTTTTTAGGGATTTTAGGGAATTTTAAATATTTATATGGTTTTTAGGGGTTTTAAGGATTTTGATGGTTTTTTATATTTTTTATAGTTTCAATGGTTTTATTGTATTTTGGATGTTTTAGGTCTTTTTATGACTTTTATGGTCTTTTAATGCATTTTAGTGTTTTTTAAAATTTTAGGGGTTTAAATAATTTTTAGTGTTTTTTGTGATTTTTATGTTTTTATTTGGTTCTAATATTTTATATGGTTTTTGTGGGGTTTTATGGTTTTTTAGTTTTTTAGGGTCATTTTAGGATTTTAGGTTTTTTAGTGTTTTGAGGGGTTTTAGTGGTTTTGTGTTTTTTCTTGGTTTTCATGGTTTTCTTAGGGGGTTTTAGGGCTTCATGGGTTTTAGGGTTTTTATCATTTTTTATTTTTTAGTGGATTTAAGTGTTTTTAGTTTCGTAAGGTTTTCATTGAATTTTTCAGGGTTTTTATCGTTTTTTATGATTTTAGGGGTTTTTAAGGTATTTATGTTTTTTAGGTTTTTTAGGTATTTAGGGTTTTTAGGGGTTTTATAGTTTTTATGGATTTTTTGGGTTTTAGGGTTTTTTTAGTTTCTATGATTTTTTAATGTTTTTAGTTTTTTTAAAAAAATTTATGAGTTTAAATTGTTTTTATAATTTTTAGTGGTTTTTAAGGTTTCAATTAGTTTTAGGGTTTTTACAATTTTTATTGGTTTTATAGTTTTTAGGGGTATTATGGTATTTTAGGGTTTTAAGTGTCTTTAGGATTATAGGGGTTTTAAATATTTTTATAATTTTAATTTTTTTCATAGGGTCTAATCGTGTTTTTAGGGTTTCTTTCATTTTTAGAGATTTTCAATGATTTTTATAGTTTTTATGGATTTTAGGGATTTTGAGGGGTTTTATTTTTTCTGATTTTTTGGGGTTTTCTGTTTTTTTGGTATTTAGGGTTTTTAATGTTCTTAGAGTTTTTCTAACATTTTTAGTGGATTGATGGGTTTTTGGATATTTTAGTGGTTTTTAGGGGGTTTTTGGGTTTTTATCGGTTTTAAGGTTATTAGGGATTTGTATGGTTTTTTAGGGTTTATAGTGGATTGATGGTCTTTTAGGGGCATTAAGGGGGGGGGGGGTTGAGTTTTTTTGAACTTTTTAGGTTTTTAGGGTTTTTAAGTGTTTTAGGTTGCTAATGTTTTTTAGGGTTTTTCATGGATTTTAGTTTTTTATATTTTTTAATATTTTTATTGATTTTTATGTTTTATGAGTTTTTAGGTTTTTAGTATTTTTTACTTTTTTAGTGTTTTGGGGGATTTAAATTTTTTTAGGTTTTTAGGGGTTTTAATTGTTTTTAGTTTTTTAAGGTTTTCTTCAGGGTTTTTAGGTTTTTAGGGTTTTTAAGGTTTTTATGGATTTTTAGGGTTTTTTATGATTTTTATGGTTTTTAGGGCATGTAGGGACATTGGGGTGTTTTTATGGTTTTTATGGTTTTTATTGTTTTTTATGGACCTTTTTAGGGTTTATTTGAGTTTTTAGGATTTTTAAGTTTTTTCAGTTTTTTTTAATGTTTTACAGTTTTAAATATTTTTTTTATTTTTAATCGATTTTAGGGATTTTACGTATTTTTAGGGATTTTTCATGTTTTTATGGTATTTAGGGTTTAATATTTTTTATGGTTTTCAGCATTTTGGGATTTTTAGGTGTTTTATGTGATTTTAGTTTTTTAAGACATTACTATAGTCTTTCTAGGTTTTTGGGGATTTTTATGTTTTTATGGATTTTTATGGTTTTGTTAGGATTTTATGTGTTTTTAGAGATTTTATGGATATTGTGTGTTTTTAGGGGTTTTAATGCTTTTTTCCAAGTTCCCAAGGTTTTTTCTATTTTTAGGGGGTTAAAAGTTATTTAGAATTTTTTTAACTTTTTAGTGATTTAAATGTTTTTAGTGTTTGTATGGGGTTTTATGGTTTTTACATATTTTATGGGATTTTATGGATTTTATGGTTTTTATGATTTTCTTGTTTTTATGGTTTTTTAGTGTTTTATCATTTGTTAAGTTTTTAGTGATTTTATGTTTTTTATGTCTTTAGGGTTTTCTTAGGGGATTTCAAGTTTATTAGGAATCTAATGTTTTAAGGTATTTTTTGGCATTTTTAGGATTTTTATGGTTTTTAGGGGTTTTTTGGGTTTTAGAGTCTATTTAGTTTTTATGGTTTTTAAATTATTTTAGAGTTTTTTAATGATTTCCGGGCTTTAAAGGGTATTTTAAATTTTTTTTAGTTTTTAGGATTTTTATGGGGTTTAAGAGTTTTGAATGTTTTTCAGTGTTTTTCGGATTTTTGGCTTTTTTGTTTATTATGTTCACTAGGGGTTTTACTTTTTTTATATTTTTTTGGTTTCATTATGGTAATTAATGGGTTTTATAATTTCTTACGTATTTATAGATATATTTTATTTTTTGGAATTTTTATGATTTTTAGGGTTTTTAACGATTAAGAGGGTTTTAGGGTTTTTCTAGATTTTTAGGGTTTTAGGTTTTTTATGTTTTTGGGGTTTTAATGGTAGTAATATTTTTTAAACATTTTCATAGGTTTATAGGTTATTTAGGTTTTTACTTGTTTTCCTTATATTTATGACTTTTAGGGTTTGTAATGTTTTTAGGGTTTTTAGGGTTTCTAGGGTTTTTAGTGTTTTTAGATTTTAAGAGGTGTTATTTGTTTTTTGGTTTTATTATTTTTCATAGGGTTTTAAAGGGGTTTTAGTGGATTATACGTTTTTTTGTGATTTTTTGGTTTTTTTTTAAATTTTCCAGTTTTCAGGTTTTTTAGGGATTCTGTGGGTTCCGAGTGTTTTTCACATTTTTATGGTTTTTTGGGTTTTTGGGGTTTTAAAATTTTTTTAGGGGTTTTATGAATTTTTAGAGTTTTAAATTCTTTTAGGGGTTTAAAGCAGTTTTATATTTTTTTGCGTTTTCGGATTGTTTTTGGGTTTGTAGGATTATTTAAATTTTTTAGTGGTTTTGATAGTTTTTAGTGTTTTAAGCATTTTTACAGTTTTTATGTGTTTTATGTTTTTTTAGGTTTTGAGGTTTTATTTTTTTTCAGGTTTTTAATTCATGTAAATGTTTTTTAGGATGTTTAGGAATTTTTCAATATATTTTTTTGTTTTTTAAGATTTTTATGGTTTTTGATGTTTCTTTCAGTTTTTAAGGTTTTTATGGTTTCTTAGGATTAATGGGGGGTTTTTAGATTTTTATGGGATTGAAGGGATTTTATATTTTTCAGTCATTTTAATGTTTTTGGGGTTTTAGGGTTTTAAAGTATATGTAGGTTTATGATGTTTTCTTATGTTTGTATGTGTTTTTATATGTTTTAGGGATTTTTATGGATTTTAAAATATTTTTATGGGTTATTTAAATTTTTTGGGTATTTAGGGGTTATAGGGGATTTTATAGGTTTTTGGGGTTATGTGTTTTTTATGACGTTTTGAGATTTTAATGTGTCTAGAGATTTTTTTAACATCTTAGGGGTGTAATTTTTTTTGGAGTTTTTATTGGTTTTTAGAGGTTTATTGGTTTTTGAATTTTTTACGTTTTTAGGTTTTCTATGGTTTTCGTTGTTTTTGGGACATGTTATGTTTATTTGGGTTTTTATCATTTTAGGATTTTTAGTGGTTTTTAGTCTTTTTATAATTTTAAAGTTTTCTCAAAAGTTATCATGTTTTTAATGGTTTTTTACAATTTTTTGAAATTTTAGGGATTATTTAAGATTTTTATTGACTCAGAGGGTTTTTAGGGGTTTTAGGGATTTTTGGGGTTTTATGGTTTTTAGGGATTTTATGAGTATTTTTTTGGGTTTTAGGCATTTTTTTTGACTTTTTAATGGGTTTAAATGGTTTTTAGAATTTATAATCATTTTTGGGTTTTGAAAGTTTTTTAGAGTTTTAGAGGGGTTTTGTGACTTTATGTGGTTTTAGGGTTTTAAGGATTTTAGTGGTTTTTAAGGGTATTAAGGGGTTTTCGGGTTTTAGGGTTTTTATTGTCAATAATATTTTGGGGGGGTTTATGAATTTAGAGGTTTTTAATATTTTCTTAGGGGTTTTCAGGGTTTTTATAGTTTATACACTTTTAAGGATTTTAGGGCTTTTTAAAGATTATTATGGGGTTTTAGGGCTTTTAGGGCTTTGAAGATTTTGAGGATTTTTATGGTTTTTTATAGATATTCAGTTTTATTGATATTTTTTGGGTTTAAAAGGTTTTATAGTTTTTCCCATATTTATATGTTTCAAGGGATTTTAGTGTTTTTAGAGTCATTAGGGGTTTTAGGGGTTTTTACAGTTTTTAGGGGTTTTATGGTTTTTAGGGTTTTTTAGGGTTTTAGCATTTTTATGTTTATAGGGGATTTAATTTGTTTAAGGTTTTTAAGGCTTTCTTGGCGTATTATGGGGTTTTTATTTTTTTTATGTTTTTCGGTGTTTTTTATTTTTTTTAAAGGAATTTTATGTTTTTAGGGTTTTTATGGGTTTTAGGGTTTAATGGGGTTTTGGTGTTTTTATATTTTCATGTGGTTTTATGGGTATTTATGGTTTTAAGGTCTTCTTAGGTTTTTTCATGGTTTTTTGGGTTTTTTATTTTTTAGGTATTTTTAGGGTTTTTTATGATTTTTTCAATTTTTAGGGTTTTTAGGAATTTTGATGGTTTTTAGGGTTTTTAGGGTTTTTAAGGGGATTCGGGGTTTTAAGGTTTTTTTTGGATATTTAGGTGTTTTTAGAGTAATTAGGTTTTTTTGGCTATTTATGTTTTTTAATAATTTTAGGGGTTTAAAGGGTTTGAGAATTTTCAGAGGTGTTTGGGGTATTTGTGGGACTTTTAGGGTTTTATGGTTTTTATGTGATTTAGGGTCTTTAGGGTTTCTTAGTGTTTTTTAGTGTTTTGAGGGTTTTTGAGGTTTTTAGTTCTTTTAAGGGTTATAAGTGTTTTTATGGTTTTAAGGTTTTCATATGGATTTTCAAGGGTTTAATGGTTTTTTATGCCTTTAGGGATTTTTGTGCTGTTTTATGATTTTTTTGGGTTTTAGAGCATTTAGAGATTTAGAGGGTTTTTATAGTTTTTTGGGATTTTGGGTTTTAGGGTTTTTTGTCTTTTTTGGGTTTCAATAATTTTTTTGAGTTGTTTACATTTTTAGGGGATTAAGGGTTTTATAGTTTTTAGCAGTTTTAGGGTTTCTATATGTTTTTATGGTTTTTATATGTTTTTAGGGTTTTTATATGTTTTTAGGGGTTTTTTGGTTTTTAGGGTTTTTGGATATTTATGGATTTTAGGGTCTTTAAAAAAATTCGGTTTTTAGGAGTTTTAAGTGTATTTTGTTTTTAGGGTTTTCTTAGGGTTTTATGGTATTTTAGGTTTTTAAATATTTTCAGGGATTTTTTTGGAATTTTATGGGGTTTTATAGTTTTTAGTGATTTTGAGGTTTTTTATGGTATTTATGGTTTTTTGTGTTTAAGGGTTTCTTGAGTGTTTGGGGTCTTAAGGGATTTTAGAGATTTCATAACATTTTTATGGGTTTATAGGTTTCATCAAATTTATTTGCGTGTTTTATGTTTCTTATGGGTTTTAAGGGGTTTTTAATGAATTTTGAGGTTTTTTGGTTTTAGGTATTTTAGGGGTTTTTGGTTCTTTTAAGGTTTTTAGTGTTTTTTTGAGTTTTTAGGGATTTTAAGTGTTGTTGTGTTTTTAAGGTTTTCTTAATGGATTTAGGGTTTAAGGGGTATTTACATTTTTCAGGTGTTTTAGGGGTTTTTAAAATTTCACAGGGTTTCAGGGGTTTTAGGGACATTGAGGGATCTTGGGTTTTTAGGGTTTAGGGGTTTTTATGGGTTTTATGTGATTTTAGGTTTTTGTGGGTTTTTAGGGGTTCTAATGGTTCTTAGGGTTTTTACATTTTAGAAATTTTTATGGATTTTTAGGGTTTTTTAGGATACTTTGTGTTTTCTATGGATTTTGAGGGGTTTAATGGTTTTTAGGGGTTTTAGGTTTTTTATTGTTTTATGCAGTTTTAAGGGGTTTGTTTGAATTTTTAGGTTTTATGGTTTTTTGAGTTTATAATGTATTAGGGGATTAATGGGTTTCAAGGTTTTTAGGTTTTTTTAGTGTTTTATGGATTTTAGGGGTTATAATTTTTTATAGGAGTTTCAATGGTTTTTATGGTTTTTATGGGTTTTTAGGGGTTTTTAGCATTTTCATCTTTTTCGGGGTTTTATGTGTTTCTAGGATTTTATGGTTTTCTTTGGTTTTTTATTGATTTTAGTGGTATTTTTGATTTTATGGAATTTATGGTGTATTTAGGAATTGTGTGGTATTAGGGTTTTTAAGGTTTTATGGGTTTTAGGGGTTTGGGGGGTTTATGGTTATAGGGTTTTTTGGGCTTTTAGGGGTTTTTTGGTTTTTTTGAGACTTTATTTTTTTTTTAGATTTTTAGTGTGTGAGGGTTTTGAAATTTTTAGTGGTATAAAAAGTTTTTAGAGTTTTAGTGGGTGTTAGGGTTTTATATGGTTTCATTGCTTTTATTGTTTTTAAGGTTTTAAGGGCATGGAAGGCATGCGGCCAGGCTATCCCTGACCCCCCAAATATATAAAGAAGTGAAAAATACAACAGTCAAGGGAGGGGTGAGGTCAAACAACCCAGGCCCAAAGCCCTGGAAAACCCATAAAAGTCCAAAAGCCAAAGATGCAAAAGGAGAGACAACTATAGAACAAAATCACCATCCCCATTGGGATCTCCATCAGCTCCATAGCCCGAAGAAGCATCTGAGTCCACTGATTCCCATTAAGAGGATTCATATTGCTTGAGAATGGATGCACAATACTTCCTGAGTTCCACGTACGGCTTTACATTGGTAGCCTGATCTTCCCTTCCATGTGCGATGCCTTTACCATTACTGGACTTAGAGGAAGCCCTTGTAGCCATTGGCCTAGGCAGGGAGGAATAGTCCCTCCTAGTCCTCCGTTTCACTGGAGGGTCAATCTCCATCTTTCCCTTATTTTGGGTAGAGGTGTCAGGCGCCACTATGTCTCCTGGCTTTCTACATTCAGGGTCAGACCACGACCTTCTCTTCAGCTTACCACCAGTTGAATCAGAGAGACACATCTTCTCTTGCACCTTCTTGATCCTATTCAAGATAACATACATGAGATCATCAGGATCCCCAATGATTTCTCCAAGCCTTATGTTTTCATCATTCTCATCTCTGAGAAAGATCACTGGATGTAGATCCGGCTTGTGGAAGATATCATAAATATGCTGCTCAAGCGGTATTTTTGAACAGTCCAGCATAATCGGGTCAGAAAATTCAACATAGGGAGGTAGCTTCTCGAACAGAATAAGAGCCAAGTTCTTTTCAGGCTACTCAGTGCTCCACATATTAGCACAAGGGTTGCCAAAGGATTTCATGGTTAGAGGGGCATCTCTCAAACCAAGTCCAGGCATAGTAAAGTCCAACAGTACAGGCTCCAGAGGGGGCACAATGGGAAGAGGGTGTTCCACACCCAAGTCCCATGAACCATAAATAGGGGAAGGTAGGTCTACATCCTGGGGGACATCAGTAGCTTCCACCTCCTACAACACTAGCATCTTAAAGTTTTAAGGGGGTTTTAAAGGTTTTTGGGGTTTAAGGTTGTATGGTCTTTTATTATTTTTCAGGGTTATAGAATTTTGAGGGTTTATGGGATTATGTGTTTTAGGGTTCTAAAGTTTTATTAGGGGTCTTCAGGATTTTTAGGGGTTTTTTCAATTTTGGGGATTTTTTAAGGATTTTTATCATTTTTAGATTTTTAGTGTTTTGATGGTTTTTATTATTTTGTTGGGGTTTTTAGGAATTTATTTGAATTTTTAGGGGTTTTATGATTTTTAGTCGATTTTAACATTTTTAGTGGTTTAAAGTGTTTTTATAGTTTTTAGTGGGTTTATTTTTTGTAGTGGTTTTTAAAGTTTTTAGTGATTTTATTTGGTTTTAGGGGTTTTTAGTTCTTTTAGGGATTTTATTTTGATTTTTTTTTATTTTTTTTCTTTTTATGTGTATTTTTATTTATTTATTTATTTATGCATTTTAGTGTTTTTAGGGTTCTTTATGTTTTAGGGATTTTTAGGGCCTTTTAAGATTTTCTAGTTTTTAGGGTTTATATGTATTTTTAGTATTTTTCAGGGTTTTCATGGTTTTTGAGGTTTTATCATTTTTTAGTATTTTAAGGTGTTTTAATTTTTTTAGGTTCTTAATCTTTTCCAAGGGGATTTCATGAATTTTATTGTTTTTACATTTCTAGTGATATTTATGGATTTTTAGTATTTTTATGGATTTTTAGTCGTATTAAGGATTTATAGGGGGTTTTTTTGTTTTTTTTTTGTTTTCTTATGTTTTTTTGTTTTTTTACTTTTCTTTTCTGTTTTTAGGGTTTTCAAGGTTTTTATAATTTCCTAGATTTTTGGGTTTTAATGGAAATTTAGATTTTTTATTGGTTTTTGGGTGTTTTTAGGGCTTTTATGGATTTTATGTTTTTTGGGTTTGGGTTATTCAATTTTTTTATGTTCTTAAGGGGTTTAAGTGTTTTTAGGTTTGTTTTTTTCTTAGGCATTTTAAGGATTTTTAGTGTATTTAACATTTTCCTAGTTTTAGGGATTTTTTCTTATTTTCATTGTTTTTAGGGATTTTGAGGCGTTTTAGGGTTTTTACAATTTTTTGTGTTTTTAGGGTATGTTGAGTTTATTTTAAGGTTTTAAATGTTTTTATAGTTTTTTAACATTTTTAGTGGTTTGAACATTTTTCTTGATTTTTAATGGGGTTTTATGGTTTTTATTATTTTTAGTGTTTTTATGATTTTTATGGTTTTAATGGGTTTTAAAGGTTTTAATGATTTTTCGGGTTTCTAGGGGTTTTTAGTGTTTTTTATGTTTTTAGTGGCTTTTAATGTATTTTTGTTTTTAAGGTCTTCTTATGGGTTTTTAGGGGTTTTTGGAATTTTTATGTTTTTAGGGATTTTTAATAACATTTTTGGATTTTAAGGCCTTTTATGATTTTTAGTATTTTTTTAGGGTTTTAGGGGCTTTAGGGGTTTTATGGGTTTTAAGGATTTTTATGCATTTTTTGGTTTTAGGGTTTTTATAGTATCTTTGGTTTTGAAGTATTTTTATATTTTCTAATTTTTTTTGGTGATGAATGGGTTTTTATAGTTTTAAGTGGGTTTTAGGAATATTATGGGTTTTTATGGTTTTTATGGTTTTAGGGGATTTATGGGTTTTTGGGTTTTTGGGTTTCTTTGGGTTTTTAGAATTTTTTAGTTTTTACAGGTTTTAAGTGGTTTATGGTTTTATGGTTTTCTTAGTTCTTTTCTAGGTTTTTATTATTTTTTATGTTTTTAGGGATATATTGGGATTTTTATGGTTTTTAGGAATTTGGAGTTTTTTAGGAATTTTAGGGGTTTTTTGTTTTTATGGTATTTTGGGGTTTTATGGGGTTTTTTTAGTTATTAGGGGTTTTTTTAGTTTTTATTCTTTTATAATTTTTTAGTGGTTCAAAGGGTTTAAATATATTTTTGTATTTTTTTAGTGTTTTTGTAATATTTTGTGTTTTTAGGGTTTTTAAAAATTTTACGGGTTTTACGGTTTTAGGATTTTTATGGTTTATTGTTGTTTTTAGTGTTTTTAGTTTTTTTGGGATTTTATGAGAATTTCTTTTTTTAATGTTTCTTTAGGTGATTTCAGGGTTTTCAGTATGTTTAATTTTTTTATGTATTTTCAAGTATTTTTATGATTTTAATGGTTTTTTTGGGTTTTATGGTTTTTAGGGATTTTGAGGGTTTGTAGCCTTTTTAAGGGTTTTTTGGGTTATTATGGGTTTTTAGATTTTTTGGTAATTAATGGTTTTTTTGTGTTTTTTTTGTTTTTAGCGTTTTTAGGGGATTTAGGGATTTTTATGATTTTTAGAATTTTTTATTCTTTTATGGTTTTTATGTGTTTTATGGTTTGGATGGTTTTCTTAGGGTTTTTCTACATTTTTATGCCTTTATATTTTATGGTTTTTTAGTGCATTTTAGGATTTTAATTTGTTTTTAGGGTTTCTAGATATTTTAAATGATTTTAGGGTTTCAGGTTTTTAGGTATTTTGATGGTTTTAACAGGTTTTTAGTGTTTTTTTGTTTTTAGGGATTTTATCTGTTTTTTTTTTGTTTTTAGGTATTTTTTAGTTTTTTATTATATTATGGTTTTTATAGTTCTTAAAATTATTAAGGATTTAAATATTTTTATAGTTTTTAGTGGGGTTTTTTTGGTTATTATGGGGTTTGAAGTTTTCTTATGTCTTTTTGTGGTTTTATGGTTTATTGGGATATTTTGGGTCTTTTTAGGGTCTTTAGGGATTTTATGTTTTTATATTTTTCAGGGATTTAAGTTTTTTTAGGTTTTTAGGGATTTCCTACGGGTTTTCAGTGTTCTTATGAATTTCTATGTTTTGTTTTGTGATTTTCTATAAATTTTTATGATAGCTATGGTTTTTTTTTATGGTTTTAGGGATGGTTAGTGTTTTTTTAGTTTTTTTGGTTTTTAGGGTTTATAGATTTTTTTTTGTTTTTAGGGGTTTTTAGTGTTTTTTGGTTTTTAAGGTGTTCTTAGGGGTTTTCATGGGTTTTAAGTTTTTTTTTGAATTTTTAGGTATTTTTAGGTATTTTTTATGTTTTTATGTATTGTTAGGGATTTTGAGGGATTTTTGGTTTTTAGGGTATTTAGGGTTTTTATGGGTTTTTGGGATTTTTGGGGATTTTTTTTTTGTTTTTAGGGTTTCATTTTTTTAGAGTTTTTTAACATTTTCAGGGGCTTAAAGTGTTTTATAGTTTTTTAGTGTGCTTTTTTGGTGTTTTGTGGGGTTTAGGGTTTTAGGTGTTTTAGGGGGGTTTTAATGTGTTTAGGGGTTTTATATATCTTATGGGTTTTTGGGGTTTTATGGTCTTTTAGATGTTTTATAGTTTTTAGATTTTTTAGGTTAGGGGAATTAAGTGTTTTTTGTTTTTTAGTTTTATTAGGTTTTTTTATTTATTTTTTATGGTTTTTATATTTTTAGGTAATTTTAGGGATTTTAAATATTTTTAGGGCATTTAGGGATTTGAGGGATTTGAGGTTTTTAGGGGTTTTAGGGTTTTTTAGGGTTTTATTTTTATTTAGGAATTTACGTGTTTTTATTTTTTAAGGTGTTTTTTCAAGGTTTTTATGGAATTTTTTATTTTTAGGAATTTTTGGGCATTTTTGAGGTTTTTGGGGTTTATTTTGGATTTTGAGGGTTTTTTAGGATTTTTAGAGTTTTTATGTTTTTTGGGGGTTTTAGTGTTTTTTTGTGTTTTTTATGATTTTAAGGGTTTTATAGTTTTTAATGTTATTTGGGGTTTCAAGGGGTTATAATGTTGTTAGTTGTTTTTTTGGGTATTTTGGGGTTTTTGGGTCTTTAAGAATTTCTGGGTGTTTTGGGTCTTTTATGGTTTTTATGGGTCTTTGGTTTTTAGGGGTTTTATGTGTTTTTAGTTTTAATAGGTTTTATTAGGGATTTTTAAGGATTTTATGGGTTTTAGGGATTTGGAATTTTTTTGATTTTTTTGGATTTTTTTGGTTTTGGGGGTTTTTAGAGATTTTGAGGGGTTTTAGGACTTTTTGGGGTTTGTATATTTTTTAGGTTTTTTTGGGTTTACGGTGTTTTTAGTTTTGTAGTGTTTCATTATGTTTTCCAATGTGTTATAGAGTTTTTACATTTTTTGGTATTTGTAGGGATTTGTTTTGGATTTTTAAGGATTTTAAATATTTTCAAGGATTTTGATGGTTTATAGGGTTTTTTAAATTTTTATATTTTTGGGGGTTTTAAGTATTTTTAGTGTTTTAAGGTTTTATTAGTATTATTCAGGTTTTTTACGGTTTTTATGTTTGTAATTATTTTTTGTATGTCTTCATATGTTATTGGTTTTCAGGTAATTGGGATTTTGAGGGTTTTTATGGTTTTTTTTTGGGTTTTTAGGGTTTTATGGTTTATTGGGTTTTTTATAGTTTTTTTTATTTATTAGTGTTTTATGTTTTTTATAGTTTTTTATTTTTTTTGGGGTTGAAAAGGTTTTTTTTGGTTTTAATGGAATTTGGGGTTCTTTATGGTTTTTAGTGGGATTAATGGATTTTAGGGTTTTTAATGTTTTTAGGGTTTGATAACATTTTTAGGTTCTTTTATGGTTTTTTTGGGGTTTATGGTTTTTATTGTCTTTTTAGGGTTTTTTATGGTTTTAGAATTTTTATGTTTTTAGTGGTTTTATGTGTTTTTATGATTTTATGTTTTTCTTATGGGTTTCAAGGGTTTTGGAGTATTTTTTGTTTTTATAAATTTATAGGTATTTTTAAGAGATTTTGTGGTTTTAGGGTTTTTAGGGATTTTGAATGTTTTAATGTTTTCTAGAGTTTTTAGGGTTTTTATGGTTTTTATGTTTCTAGGGGTTTTATATGTTTTTAGGATATTATGGTTTTCATAGGGGTTTTTTGGGTTTTTCTGTTTTTGTACCTTTTTATGGATTTTTAGGGTTTTTTATGATTTTATGGGTATTTATGGGTTTTAGGCATTTTGGTTCTCTTTAGGGGTTTTAGGTTTATTAGAGGTTTTTTGGTTTTTTTGGTGTTTTGGTTTTTTTAGTTTTAAAGGTTTTTACAGTTTTTTAGAAATTTAATGTTTTTAGAGGTTTAAAGGGTCTTCAGAGTTTTTAGTGGGTTTTCATGATGTTTTTAGGGTTTTTAGGTTTTTCAATGCTTATTAGGGTTTTTATGGTTTTAGGGGTTTTTTCATCCTTATAGTGTTTTTATGGTTTTTAGTGTTTTGTATGTTTTATAATGGTTTTATGTTTTTTTTATATTTTTATAGTTTTCTTAGAGGTTTTTAGGGTAAGGGTTATTACATTTTTATGGTTATTTTGTGATTTTATAGTATTTTAATGTTTTTTTGGGTTATTATAGATTTTTAGGGTTTTAAGGGTTTTATGATTTCTTAGGGTTTTTAGCGCCTTTTATGTTTTTAGGGGTTAATGTGTTTTTATGGTTTTACGGTTTTATTATGGTTTTCAGGGTTTATTATGTTTTTAAGTATTGTTAGGATTTTTAGGGGATTTCAGGGGTTTTATAGATTTTGAGGGGTTTTAAAGGGTTTTAGTGTGTTTAGGGTTTTATGGTATTTTTGGGCTATAGGTTTTTTTTCGTGTATTTTTGTGTATTTAAGGATTTATAGTGTTTTTTTAAGGAATAAAGGGTTTGTAAGGATTTTTTTCAAGGAAAATAGAACATAATATATAAAAGAAAGAATTTAAGTACAACACATTCACCCAAAGGTTGAACCAAATGGACTGAGGGCTCCTAACAACAGAAAAAAGGAAAATGGTCCTCAGAACCCTCATGAAGCCGTAACTACCAAACTCTAGAAAACGAGCCCAAGAAACATCATAAATCCCATCGAAGACATTTTATGGAAAGCTATCCTGAGAAACGTCACAAATCCCAAAAAATAAATTTCTAGAAAAGGGCTTGTTGGACCTTGTGAATCCCATCCAAACTACTGCATTGAAGTTGACTAAAAAACCACATGAATCCCATCTAAACCAATGCCTATAAAAGTCCTTAGAAACCTCGAAAATCCCAACAAACCCAAAAACCATATCACAACACCCCACTCCCAGCTCAATCCATAGCTCAAGCAGTAAATACCAGCATAACCAGGACTCATCCAACACCCAGCTCCCAGTACGCAAAACCATCTCCAGCATCAAATAGCTCGAACTATGAGCTCCCTTGACAAACTCATAGCATATTCATCTCTCAACACCACTCAAATCCTCCAGAAACACCTAAAACCCCATAATATCTCTTAGTACACAACATAAATATCCCAGCACCAGCATATCCCAGTAGCTTCCACTTCCCCTATTTAATTCCAGCACAACATCCAGTGGCCACAATAAGTTCAAGACCCTATAATATCTACCAACATAGCTCCAAATAGTCCCAGACCCACATCTATCAGCAAAAAATTGAATCAACCATCGTATCCAACCAACCCCATCACCTAAAGTCTAGCACCCAAATCCAACCCCAGTAGTAACCAATTCATCTCCCATCATCCAATGAACTTGCCTCTACACCCTCACAAAAAAATAGTATCCCCCAAACATAATTTAACACCAACATATAGAAACAGAACATCCACCAAAAAATAACTTCTGTGTCACATCTGTGGCAACCATCACCTCAGAAGTATAATTTGAAATCCTCTAAAAAATCTAAGATCCTGAAAATCATAGAAACATGACATACAACTGCGTCACACACACCCAAACCATAAAAAAAATCACCAACACATAAATCCAACAAAAAAGATAGAACCTCACTATATTATCCAAATAACTGTACGCCAAGCAATCCTAGAATAAGTGACGCAGCCTGCCTTGACTCCCCACAATAACAAAACATAACAAAAATAAAAGTAACTAAAGATAGAGGACTCTATAGATATACCCCATAAGTTTCACATTCGATGATAGAAATTATAACCACAATGAAGGCGAAAATTTCGACCGATGAACTGGCTTCTAGTGAAACATGGGGTATTGAAGAATAGAAAATCCCATACCAAGAGAAGGCAAAAACTAGGCAAACCATCCAAAACAACTCATACCAAAGACACATGGATTATGAAATGAAATTATACATCTTGACCTGAAATAGACCTTTACCTTCCGACTTATGAAATTTCATCGTCTGAAGAACTTATTTCCAACAACCGGAAGAACCAACAACCAGCATCGTCATCAAATAGAGCACTAAAGACAATAAACCTACCAACACAGATGATGTTAATGAGGCACATAGGTGAGCAACACCACAATCCTTGAACACCTGAGACCAGCTACTAAATCCACCATATCCCTTTATAATTGAGACAGTGACCCCAAAAAAATAGGCTATTGGACCGAAATCAGTGATAGAAAACAACAGATATGTCTCGATCCACACCACATAAAACCATGAACCCTGAACAATATGAAAATCATATGTTATACGAAATAATCCATCACCTACACCAAACAAATAATCCAACCTAGATCCCACTTGCCACTGATGAGGACCGACCGTGAAGCCCCTCACCAAGCCCAAGACCAAAATAGAAAAGGATGCATCTGATGACGATGAGTACTACCAATGTTGGACATATGGTATTTTTATGGTTTTTAGTGTTTTTAGGGATTTTAAGGGTGTTTTATGGTTTTTAGGGTTTCGATAATTTTTATTTTTTAGGAGCTTTCAAGGGTTTTAGGTTTTTAAGGTTTTATTTGGAGTTTTCAGGGGTTTTAATGGGTTTTATATTTTTATTTATTTTCAGTGTTTTTTAGGATTTCTATCGTTTTTACGGTTTTTGGGTATTTGGGGGGTTTTAGTGTGTTTCAGGTTTTTATGGTATTTATGGTATTTTTTAATTTTTTGTATTATTAGGGTTTTAATGGGTTTTTATATATTTTTAATATTTTTAGGGGTTTAAATGGGTTTTATAGATTTTTTTGGGCTTTTAGGGTTCTATTGGATTTTAGTGGTTTTTGTGGTGTTTTTGGGTTTCTGGGTTTTTAATGTTTTTAGAGATTTTAGAATTTTTTAAGGATTTTTCTATTTTTTTAGATCTTAGGAACATTTAATGTTTTCAATCTTTTTTGGGATACTAGGTTATTTTATGGTTTTTTGGGTTTTATGGGTTTATTGATGTTTTTATGTGTTTTAACGGTTTTTAAAATTTTTAGTGGTCTAAAGTGTTTTTAGAGTTTTTATTGGGATCTTTGGATTTCATTGGTTTTACATTTTTTTAATGAATTTAGAGGTTTTTATATATTTTATGTATTTTTAGAAGTTTTAGGGTCTTTTAGGGGCTTTAGGGACTTTTTTACAATTTTTAGGTTTTTATGGGTTTTATGAATTTATAGTTTTTTAGGGTTTTATTAGGGTTTTTAATAGTTTTTTGTGTGTTTTTTAGATTTTTTGTATATTTAGGGATTTTTTAAGATTTTTTTGGTGTTTTATGGTTTTTAAAGTTTTTAATGTTTTTTAGGTTTTTGTGGGTTTTAAGTGTTTTTTGGTTTTTAAACTTTTCATTGGGTTTTCCATAGTTTTTCAAGTTTTTTTAAATTTTATCAATATTTAGGTTTTTTAGGATTATTATTGGTTTTATGGGTTTTAAGGATTTTTAGGGTTTATAGGGGATTTTTTGGGGTTTTAGGTATTTCATGAGTTTTTTAATGTTTTTTAACGGGTTTTAGATCTTTTAATGTTTTAAGATTTTATAGGGTTTTTAGAGTATAAGGGGATTTAACGTTTTTATTGGTTTTTAGGGGTTTTATTTTTTTAGGGGTTTGTAATATTTATAGGGCAAGGAAGATGCGAGGGTCAGGCTATTCCCGACCCCCCCCCCCCCAATTTATTATAAATGAAAAGGAGACACAGTAGACAAGGGAGGGGAGGGGTCAATCAACAGACACCCATAACCCTTACATCCCAAGACACAAAAGACCCCAAAAAAAGATCAAAAAAGAGAAAGACAAAGACACACAAATCCAAACACAACATCAGCTTCGGCAGCAATAAGACCATAAACCACAACTTCAACACCTCCCATATCAGCAGCATCCAGCATCCATCATCACAATTTCCAGCATCCAACACATTCTTCTCAATCAAGTTCACAACCCGCAACACGAAAAAAATTCAAAATCACCACCATCAAAGAGCAGAATCAATAATCCATCATCTCCTTACCAAGGAGATCAACCATTAGCAGAACAAAACCACTATCCCTGACAGCTTGCAGAACCTCCTCACCACGAAGATCAACAGCCAGCAGTGCTGCACCACCAGCACCAAACTTGACACTGCTTCTGTCACCCATCACCTCATGAGCAACCAGATCCACTGCCAACATCAACGAACCACCGGCATCACCAGCCCCTTTCACCTCTTTACTAAGTAGCTCCACTTCAACCAATGTAGATCCATCAGAACCAAACTCACAAACAACAGCTTCAACCCACCCCAGACCATCAGCAAGAAACAACCCACACCACCATTTCCGACAGCCAGCAGCTCCTTCCACACCTCGTAAGCAAACAACATCCAACATCCTAATCCTCTCAATGGAACACACCAAGAACCGCAACAACATCGAAGAAACCAGACAACCCAGGTCCAATTCAACTAGAAACTCAAGCTGAAATTCCCCGCAAGACCAAAGAGACCTAGATCTACAAGCCACCATCGTGCTAGAAGAACTAGAGAACCATCGTGAAGAAGAAAAATCATACCAGAAATGGATCTCCAAGAGAGAAGAGGTCGGATGCCAAAACCCAGAAAGGGTAACCGAGCATAGAGGAGGTCTCCACCCAAGCCGTCGAAGTGAATCCCTCCAGTGATAAAGCTCGTGGAACCATTGCATCCTCTGAAGGTCCTTCTCAATGGAGCCGAGTGCACCAACACAAATCTGTCGAACAACCCTCTGGAAGATCCGCGCAAACCGAATCCCTTGACTTCGTTGACTCGTCCGTGGAAAACCCATATCTAAAATATCATCATGAAATGTTTGAACTCCATGGGGCTTCTTGGCCTCCAAGGAGTGGCCAAATTTGCCACATTCTAGATCTAAAAAAACTGAAACCGAGAAAAATCACCGCAAAAATATTTATAGGGGGTTTAGGGTCATTTTTTGGTTTTTAGCATTTTTATGGATTTAGGGGTTTTAAGAGTTATTTTGGGTTTTTTGGTTTCTTAAAGGGTTTTTAAGTTTTTTTGGTTTTTTTATATTTTTATTGATTATAGGGATATTTTAGGATTTTTTTTGGTTTTTCTGGTACTTAGGGATTTTGAGGGTTTAAGGGTTTTTTTTTGGTTTTTTGGGTTTTCTGGGTTTTTATGGTTTCTAGGGTTTTTAAGGTTATGAGTGTTTTTCAAATTTTTAAGGGTTTTAAGTGTTTTTAGTTTTTTAATTTTTTCTTAGGGGTTTTCAGGGCTTTTATGTTTTTTTAATGTTTTAGGGTTTATACATCTTTTATAGGATTTTTTTTTTCATTTTTTATGGTTTTTTGGGATTTTGAGGGTTTTTAGGTTTTAGGGGTTTATGGTTTTTTTAGTTTTTAGACATTTTTTTGAGTTGTTTAAGATTTAAATGGTTTTTAAGAGTATTTTATCATTTCTATCAATTTAAAATTTTAATCGAATGTTTTGTGGGTTTAGGGTTTTTTGGGGTTTTTGGAGTATTTATGGTTTTCATGGGGTTTCATGGTGTTTTGGGGTTTTAGGTTGTTTACAATTTTTAGAATTTTTGGTTTTTTATGGGTTTTACGTTTTTTAGGATTTTATGATTTTCTTAGTGGTTTTATGGGTTTATACATTTTAAGGTATTTTACGTATTTTTTGGATATTTATGGGTATTTTGAGTTTTTTTTAATTTAATGTTTTTATATTTTTTCTTCATTTTTAGGGGTTTAAAGGGTTTTATAATTTTAAAGGGTTTTATGGTTTTATATATTTTAGGGGTTTTTTGTTGGGGGGGGGGGGGGGGTTATTGATTTGATAGGTTTTTAGAGTTTTTAAGGGTTTTATGCATTTTCTGGTTTTTGTTATTTTCTTTTGGGTTTTCATGTTTTTTATGTTTTTTACATTTATAGGGATTTTTAGGAATTCTTTTTTTTTTTTGATTTTTTAAGATTTTAAGGGATTTTGAGGTTTTTTATGGGTTTTTAGGGTTTTAGTGTTTTTGGTGTATTTTTCAATTTCAGGTTTTTAGGGATTTTAATTGTTTTTATGTTTTTATGCTTTTATTAGAAGTTTTCACAAGTTTTAGGGGTTTTTATGTTTTAGTAATTTTTAGGTATTTATTAATATTTCTATGGGTTTTGGGGTGTCTATGTATTTAGAGGATTTTGGGTTCTTAGTGGTTTTATAGATTGTATTTTTTTGGGTTTTAAATGTTTTTTTTCGGTAGTTCATTTTTTTCAAAAAAAAATCATTTTTGGGGATTTAAATGGTATTTTGAGTTTTTAGTGGGCTTTTAGGGTTTTTATGGGTTTTGGGGATTTTATGGTTTTTAGGGGATTTTAGTGTTTGTATAGTATTTTTATGGTTTCTTTAGGGTTTATGGTTTTTAGTGTTTTAGGTTTTTAAGTGTTTAAGTGTTTTTAATGTTTTCTTAGTGTTTTTCACAATTTTTAGTGTTTTTATATTTTTGGGATTTTTAAAGTATTTTATGAATTTTTGGGTTTTAGAAATTTTTGTATTTTTAGGGGTTAATTTTTTTTTTTTACTTTTTTTCTTAGCTTTATTCATGGATTTTTAGTATTTTTTATATTTTAAGGGATTTTTGTAAGGATTTTTTGGGTTTTTTGGGTTTTTTGGGTTTTTTATAGTGTTTTTGGATTTTTAGTGTTTTTTGAGAATTTTCGTGTTTATATGTTTTTTTAGATTGGTTTAATGGTTTTTGGGGTTTTTAGAATTTTTTGTTGGGTTTTAATGGGGTTTTTGGATTTTTTTTTGGTTTTTAGGGGTGTTTAATCTTTTAGGGTTATTTAGTGTTTTTAGGGTCTTTTATGGTTTTTAGATTTATTAGTGTTGTTACGGGTTTTGAGTGTTTTTATGTTGTTTGATTTTCAAATGGTTTTACATGTTTTTTAGGATTTTTTACGATTTTATAGATTTTTAGGGAGTTTTGGATTTTTTCCGGTTTTAGGGTACTAATGGATTTTGATAAATATTTGGGTTTTTTGGATTTTTTTTTGTTTTTAGTATTTTTTAGGTTTTTTTAGATTAAGTGATTTTCATAATTTTAAGGTTTTCTTAGTGGTTTTTAGGGTTTTTATAATTTTTTACATTTTCATGGATTTCATGGTTCTTTTAGGATTTTTTTGGTTTTTAGGGATTTTAGGGATTTTGATTGTTTTTGAGTTTTTTAGGTCCTTAGGGGTTCTATGGGTTTTTTGAGAGTTTTACGATTTTTTTGAGTTTTTTTACAGTTTTTAACAATTTTTTAATGTTTTTGGGTTTAAAGGATTTTTAGAGTTTTAACAGGTTTTTTAGGTTTTAGGTTTTTTTGAAAGGCGTGTGGTTTTTTGGGTTTTTATTATTTCTAGGGTTATATGCTTTTATGGTATTTATGGTATTATAGTATTTTTTGGTTTTTATCTTTTTCATTTTTTTAGGGGATTTAAATGATATTAATGATTTCATAGCGGTATTTAGGGTTTTTATCATTTTTTATATTTTATGGGTTTTTTTGTTTTTTTGGATTTTTATAAATTTTTATGGGTTTAAAGAATTTCATAGGTTTTTAGGGTTTTTATTGCATTTCGGATTTTAATCTTTTTTATATTCTTTTTGGGTTTTATGTGTTTTTAGTTTTTTATGTTGTTCTTAGGGTTTTATAGGGCTTATTGTGTTTTTTATAATTTTAGGGATTTTTGGGCCTTTTTCAATTTTTATGGTGTTTAGGGTTTATGGTATTATGAGAGTTTTTAGAGGTTTTAGGGTTTTTAGTGTTTTTATGGATTTTTTTAGGTTTCTATTTTCATTTTATGTCATGTTTTTTTAGGGTTTTCGAGTTTTTTAAAGTTTTTGGGTGTCTAAATCGGTTTTATGGGTTTTAAGGTTATTAATTTTTGGGGGGTTTTAGTGTTTTCGGGTATATTATGGTTTTTATCATTTTTTGTTTTTCAGGGTTCTAATTTTTTTATGTTAATATGGTTTTTAATGTATTTTTGGGTTTTGGGTTTTTTTCCTTTTTTAGGAAATTTTAGTGTTTTTTAGAAATATTATATTTTTTATGTTTTTTTGGGATTTCAGGGTTTTTTGTGTTTTTAGGAATTTTATTATTTTTTGGGTTTTTATCCTTTATTTTGATTTTTTAGGATATTGAGGGTTTTTAGGGTTTTTAATGTTTTTGGGGGTAAAATGATTTTTATAATTTTTAGTAGGATTTTAGAGTTTTATGGGTTTTTGGGTTTTTATGGTATTCATGGGTTTTTATAATTTGTATGGTTTCCATGAATGTTTAGGGTTTTTTGGGTGTTTAAAGTTTTTAGGTTTTTTTCGGATTTATGTGTTTTTGTGTTTTTTAACAATTTTTAGGTTTTTTAATTATTTTTATTGTTTTTGTGTTTTTTGGTATTTTTGGAGATGTTTTAGGAATTTATGGTATTTCAGGGATTTTTGTAATTTTAGGGATTTTAGTGATTCTAGAGATTTTAGGTTTTTTAGGGATTTTATTGTATATTTGGATTTTAGAGTTTTTTTTTGAGTTTTTAGGGTTTAAAGTTTTTTTTCGAGTTTGTTAACATTGTTAGGGGTATAAAGGGTTTTTAATAGTTTTTAGTAGTTTTTTAGGTTTTTATGGGGTTTTTACGCTTTTTTGGTTTTTTGTGGTTCTTATGCTTTTTATTCGGATTTAGGGGTTTTTTGGTCTTTTCTGGGTATTTTGTATTCTTCGGTTTTCAGGATGTTTTCTTAGGAATTTTTAATTGTTTCCATGGTTTTTTACGTTTTTAGGGATGTTATGGTTTTTTATGATTTTTTCTGATTTTTAGTGATTTTTAGGGTTATTAGGGTTTTTTAGATTTTGTTGGCATTTTTGAGTATTTATAATTTTTTAAATTTTTATGAGTGCTATGTGTTTTTAGGTTTTTAATGTTTTTGTTGGGGTTTTAGGGATTTTTACATTTTTGGGATTTTTAGGGATATTTTATGGTTTTTATTGTTTTTATGGTTCTTATGGTTTTTTTGGGTTTTTTGGTTTATTTGAGTTTTTATGGTATAAATAAACTTTAGAGTTTTTTAATATTTTTGGGAATTAAAGGGGTTTACTTGTTTGTTTATCTTTTTAGAGTTTTAAGGGGGGTTTTAGGTTTTATGGTTTTAGGGGTTTTCACAGTTTTTATGGTCTTTTTAGTGTTTTTTGGATCTTAAGTGTTTTTATGTTTTTGTGGGGTTTTTAGTGTTTTTATGTTTATATAGGTTTCTAAGTTTTTATGGTTGTTTAAATTTTTAATTATTTGTTGGGATTTCCTAGAATCTTTATCTATTTTATGGTTTTTTGGGATGTTTAGTCGTTTTTGGTTTTTTAAATGTATAAGGGTTTTTTTTTGGTTTTTTTTTGGCATTTCTAGTTTTTTAGGGTTTTTAAGTGTTTTGAGTTTTTATGGTTTTCATAGGGGTTTTTAGGGTTTAGGGTGGTTTAAATTTTTAATGGTTTTTATGTATTTTTAGTATTTTTTATAGTTTATTACAGTTTTTAGAGTTATTAAGGGTTTTTTGGGTTTTTAGGGCTTTTAAGGTCTTTATGGTTTTCAGGTTTTTATTGTATTTATGGTTTAAAGGTTTCTATAGTTTTTAAACATTTTAGGGATTTAAAGTATTTTAAATTTTTTAATGGGTTTTAGGTTTTGTTTTTTTAGGGTTTTTTAGGGATTTATGGTTTTTAGGAATTTTATTGGTTTTTGGGGTTTTGGAGTTTTTAACGTTTTTAAGATTTTTCTAATTTTTATGTATTTTTAGATTTTAAGGTTTTCTTAGGGTTTGAAGGTTTTTATAAAATTTTTGGGGATTTTTATGGATTTTAGGATTTTTTTCTTAGGGTTTTTTGTGTTTTTAGGGGTTTTGTGTTTTTAGGGTTTTGGGTTTTTTTTAGTTTTTTGGGGTTTTAGGATTTTATTTTTGATTTTTAGGATTTTTATGTCTTTAGAGTTTTTTTAGATTTTTTAAGGGTTTAATAGGTTTCTACAGTTCTTCTTGCTTTTATTGGTTTTAAGGGGTTTAGATGTTTTTATCACTTTTAGGGTTTTTTGGGGTTTTATGTTCTTTTTAGGGTTTTATCATTTTTTGGTTTTTTATAAGTTTTATGAGTTTTCACGTTTTAAGGTTTTATTTGTATTTTTTATGGTTTTTAGGTTTTTTATGTTTTTATGGATTTTTAGTTCATTTTTATGATTTTTATGGTTTTTAGCATCTTTAGGGATTTTAAGGGGTTTTAGTGTGCTTCCGGGTTTTTAGGGTTTTTAACACCTTTAGGGTTTTTAAGTGTTTTTTTGTTTTTCATGATTTATTTGAGTTTTTAGGTTTTTTAGAGTATTTTATGTTTTTATTTTTTATTGGTCTTTAGGATTTTTATGGTTCTTATGGATTTTGATTGTATTTAGTGTTTTCATGGATTTAGGATTTTTATGGGTTTCTGGGTTTTTTCATGTTTTTTAATGTTCTTAGAGTTTTTAGAGTTTCTAATGTTTTAGGGTCTTAGAGGATTTTTAGAGTTTTTATGGGGTTTTAGGGTTTTAAGGGGTTAAAAAGTTTTTAGGTTTTTTATGGTTGTAAGGGGATTTAGGATCTTTATTTTTGGGTTTTAGGGTTGTTATTGTTTTAGGTTTTTAGGGGTTTTATGTGTCTTTAAATTTTGTGCTTATCTTTTTTTTTTCTAGTGTTTTAGGTATTTTTTATGTTTTTTTGGATTTTTATGATTTTTATGGGTTTTTTGGCTTTTTGGAATTTGAGCGGTTTTTAGGGTTTTTTAATTTTTTTGGGTTTTTAGGGGTCTTATTTGTTTTTCATGTTTATTATTTTATTAGGGGTTTTCATGGTTTCAAGGTTTTTTTACATATTTAATTATTTTAGGGATTTTTAATGTTTTTTATTGGTTTTTAGGTTTTTTAAGGGTTTTTAAGGGTTTTAGGGGGTTTTACTATTTTTTAGGATTTTTTAGTTTTTTGGGGGTGTACGTTTTTTTGTGTTTTTAAGGAATTTAAAGTTTTTAGTGTTTTTAACATTTTTAGTGGTTTAAAGGGTTTTTATAGTTTCTTTGGGTTTTCAATTTTTTTAGGGTTTTAAGGTTTTTAAATGGTTTTAGGGGTTTTGATGGTTTTTAGGGTTTTTAGGGATTTATAGTGGTTTTGTGTTTTCTAGGATCTTAGGGTTTTTTTTATTTTTTATGTCTTTATGGTTTTCATGGTTTTTGGGATTTTATACATTTTTTGTCATATTTTAGGGATTTTTAGTATTTTTATTGGTTTTATGGTTTTTAGGGATTCTGAGGGGTTTTATGGTTTTAGAGTTTTTTGGGGGTTTAGGTTATTTTTGTGTTTTGGGGTTTTTTGTGTTTTTTATTGTTATTATGGTTTTTTAGTTCTTTAATGTTATTAGGGATTAAATGGTTTTTATATTTTTATGGGGTTTTAGGGTTTTTGAATGAATTTACATGTTTCATAGTTTTTAGTGGTTTTATGGATTTTAGAGTATTTCTATGGATACTATCATTTTTAGGTTTTTAGGAGATTTAATTGTTTTTAAGTTTTTAAGGTTTTATTAGGATTTTTTATAGAATTTTATGGGGTTATTACTTTTTTAGCAATTTTGAGGTATTTTCTAGGATTATCATTATTTTTTAGTATTTAAGGGATATTTAGGTTTTTCCGTGTTCTATGGTTTTTAGGGTTTTTTATGGGTTTTTATATTTTTATGTCTTTAAGTGTTTTAATTATTTTAGGTTTTTTTGGAATGTTTTAGGTTTTTTTATGATTTTTAGTGTTTTAAAACTCCTTTAGGGTTCTAAATGAATTTAATGGGGTTTTATGGTTTTTATGGGGTTTTAAGGTTTTAGGGAATGGAAGGTGTCAGGCCAGGCTATTCATGACCCCCCAAAATGTATAAAAGAAAATCAAAGCAGAGAATGGAGGGTGGGGTCAAATGACCCACACCAAAATCCTTAAACCCCCACACACCAAAGTCTAAAAGACCCAAAAGAAAAAAAAGAAAGAGACAGAAGCTACAAATCAACTTCTCCATCCCCTTAAGGATCCACATCAGCACTATAACTAGAGGAAGCATCCAACTCCACCGACTTCCATTCAGAATATTCATATTTCATGAGGAAGGATGAATAATACTTCCTGAGATCTACATTCGATTGCGCCTTGCTTGGCTGGCCTTCACTGCCATGGTAATTTCCCCCAACATTACTTACCTTGGAGGAAGCTCTGGAATTAATTGGCCTATGAAGGGAGGAATAATCCCTCCTTGTTCTATGCTTCACTGGGGGTGTGCCAAGCCCCACATTCTTTCTTTGCAACACATCATCAACACTCAATGCCCTAGGTTTGATATTTCCATCCTTTCTTTGATCGGTAGCAGCAGGCTCAACCATACCTACCTGACTACTTGATCGAGGAATAGACCACGAGTTCCTCTTACGGGGCATGAGTCCAATCCAGAAAGATCCATGGAGACCCATCAAAGCCTACACCCTCCTAATCCTATCCAAATTAGCATACATAATGTCATCGTGATCCCCAAAAAGTTCCCCCAACCATATATGTTCATCATTCTCATCCCCAAGGAAGAACGTCGGTTACAGGTTTGGCTTCTGTAGGATCTCTTTTTGATGTTTCTCAAATGGGATTTCCAAATAGTCCAACATTATCTTTTTAGACAACTCAACACGTGGAGGTAGATTCTAGAACTGAACAAGGGAAGATCTTCGATCAGGTTGCTCAACAGTTGTTCTATCTATAGGATGGTTATCAAAATGCTACCTAGAATAAGGGGCATCAATCAGACTGTCCCCAATCACAGCAGCATTAGCCAACACCTACTCTGGCATTTGTACCAAAGGAAAGGGATGCTTCCCTCCCATTTACCTCATTCCTTAAAAAATTAGATCAGAGACGTATCCTGAAGGTCATCATAATCATCCTTATCTACCACAACCTGCAATTCCAGACTCACAAGACCCCCTCCTCATTTCCCATGGAATCCGTAGGATCCATGACTGCAAACTGATTAGAGGTTAAGACGAAATCTTATCCCCATAATTATCCTTGCATTACAAATATTAAAGGATTTGGTAGTGGATCCCTCTCCATCCATTCACCAATGAGGCTCATATCCTCAATTTCATCCCCAATAGGATCAACCTTAAAATTAGAGGCCACAACCCCTTCTCCATTAGGAACTTCATCCCCCACCTCAATAGAGGAAGGGGAATCACCCACCAGTTCCAGGTCACCCTTCAATCGCTTGAAAATTCCCTTAACTTTGGAATTACCCACAACACCCTACCAGAAGGAGGGTCCCCCTTCTTCCACCCTAGCATCCCTCCCTACGTTCAACAAGGTATCCCAAAGAGTTTCTTTCCTTTTCTCAAGCTCTATTGTCAACCCCAAATTTGGAGAGATGGCCTATTGTTCACTCCCAGCCACAAGATGCTCACTACCCCTACATCTACAATCCCTTTTTACATGGACAAGAGTAAAGCAAGATTCACAGTAGCTCACCCGTGATTCAAACACCAATGGTTTCTTCCAATGAAGTACATCACCAATTTCAATCCAGACAATGTTGACTGGTTCTTTCAAAACATTAATTTCAACACAGACCCTTAGAGAAACAGGGTGGAAGAGGGCCCCAGTTCTGGTATCCACACACAAAAACCTTCAAACCAGATTTCCTAACATTTAAATAATAGCCAAGTTCTCAAAGGGGATGGGGAGCTCAGGAAACCTCACCCAAATTGTCATTAATGGGGAATCATGATATAGATGGAAGTTATAGTTTTACCGGAAGAGGTAAAAATGAACAACATCACATCTACGAGGAGCTATAGACCAGGCCCGGATAAGATCCTCAAAAGAGAACCGAAACAAAATGTGACAGGAATCATCCAAATGAACAGTTGCATGACCCCATTGATCCTAGTGTTCAAACATGAACTTGTCAAAAACAACAACCGGGGGAAGTCAATTCAAGAACCTAGCTACCAGGGTCAAATTATTCAACGAAAAGGCCTTGTTGAACTCTGCAATCGATAGTGGTAGCTTAAGAAGAACTTCTTCCAAACCCATCACCTTAGGGAAAAGCTCAATCCATGGAAAGCTGGAAGAAATTCAGGATATGCGAAAGGGAATAATCTGTCATTATTAGCAAGTAGTGAAGGCCCCTCTTCTAGAGAGGGTGAGGCCAAGTAACATCCATCAGTGATGTATTCAAGTCGGCAATTGAGAAGCAGAGGCACCGTCGCAGGAGTGGAGCAGAGCATCCATCTCTAGGTTTTAGAGGTTTTTATAGTTTTTAGGGGTTTGGGGGTTTTTGGTTATTTCTAGGATTTTTAGTGTTTTACCTTATTTTTTATGGGTTTTATAAGTTTATAGTATTTGATTATTTTATTATCAATATTTAGGGGTTTTGAGGGTTTTTACATTTTTAGGGATTTTAGGTATATTTTTTTGACTTTTTAGTTTTTAGGGGGTTTTAGGGTTTTAGGTTTTATCTGTGTTTATAGAATTTTTTTGCTTTTTAGGGGTTTTATATTATTTTATGTTTTTAAGGTTTTCCTACGGATTTTTAGGTTTTTTAGGTTTTTTTTAAATTTTAGGTATTTTTAGGGTGTTTTTAGTATTTTAATGGGATTTAGGGGATTAATGGACTTTGATGGATTTTTTGGGTTCTTCAAGGTAGGGGTTTAATGTGGGTTTTTAGTTTTTAGTGGATTTTTAGGATTTTTATTTGGTTTCATGTTTTTTATGGTTTTTAGGTGTTTATGGTTTTAGGGGGTCTAAGGGCTCTTATGGTCTTTTGGGGGTTTTAGCATTCTATTGGTTTTTAGAGGCCTAAATTATTTTCCAGTATTTAATGTTTTTATGGGTTCTTAGGGTTTTTAGGCGGTTTTATGTTTTTAGATAATTTTTACGATTTCTTTGGGTAATTGGATTTTTAGGGATTTTGGGGGTTTTGGGTTTTATCATTATTTTAGCATTTTAGGTGTTTTCAGTGTTTTTTTATGTTTAATATTTTCTTACGGGTTTTATGATATTAATGGGGGTTCTATGGTTTTTTGTATTCTTTGATATTTTTTGTTCTCTATGGGTTTGAATAGTTTTTATGGATTTTGAAGATATTTAGTGTTTTTAGGGGTTTTTGGATTTTTATGGTTACTTTAGGTTTTAGGGTTTATTTTTGTTTTTAGGGGTTTCAAGGTTTTTTAGTGTTTTTAACATTTTTAGGGGTGTAAAGGGTTTCTTTTATTTTTTTAGTGGTTTTTAGGATTTTTATGGATTTTTAAGGGGTTTTAAGGGGTTTAGGTGTTTGTAGGTGTTTTAGTGTATTTTAGGGTCTTTTTACATTTTTGGGGTTTAAGTGGTTTTATTTATTTATTGTTTTTAATGTTTTTATTATTTTCTTTAACGGGTTTTAGGGAGTTTTATGTTTTTATGGATTTTATGTATTTCATTGAATTTTTATGGGTTTTAAGAGGTTTTTAGGATTTTTGGGTTTTTATAATTTTTAGGTTTTTATTATTTTAATGTGTTTTCATCTTTCAAAAGATTATTTGGTATTTTCGACAGTTTTAGGGTTTTCTGTTTTTATGGATTTTTATGTGTTTTTTGGGTTTTTTGGGATTTTAGGGGTTTGGGGTTTTGGGGTTTTGGGGTTTTGGGGTTTTTATGGTTTTTTGGATTTCAGCAGTTATTTTAATTTTTTTGGTTTAGAGTTTTTTAACATTTTTATGGGTTTAAATGGTTTTTTTAGTTTTTAGAGTTTTTTAGGATTTTAGGGGGTTTAGGGGTTTTATGGATTTTTATGGTTTTTATGGGTATTTTGGGTTTTTAGGTGTTTTAGGTGTTTTTAAGGATTTTAGGGTTTTCTCAAGGTTTTAACTTTTTTATTTTTGAGGGGTTTTATGTGTTTCTTGGGTTTTAAATTTTTCTTTGTGTTTTCTAGGGTTTCTAAGGTATTTTGGATTTTTAGGATTTTTTTGGATTATTTGGATTATTTATATGTGGATGGATTCTGAGGGTTTTTATGTTTTAGGGGTATTAATGTATTATATTCTTCTTTTGTTTTTTTATTTTTATATTTTTAAGGTTTCAGTAGGGTTTTCAAGGGTTTTAGTGTTTTTAGGGATTTTTAAGGAATTTTTAAAAATTTAAGGTTTTTAGAGATTTTCATGGTTTTTAGGGTTTTATGGTTTCTGGGATTTTATAGATTTTTGGAGTTTTTAAGTGTTTTAAGTTATTTCAGAATTTTTAAACATATTTATGGGTTTATAGGGTTTTTAATGTTTTAGTGGTTTTTAGGGGTTTAAATATTTTAATGTTTTAATGGATTTTTATTATTTTTTATGGGTTTTAGGGTTTTTACACATTTTAGGGTCTTTTTACAATTTTGAATATTTTAAAGGTTTTATATGGGTTCTAATTGTTTTTAGTTTTATATGGTTATTTAGGGCTATTAGGTTATTTATGGGTTTTTATGTATTTATGGATTTTTGGTGATTTTTTATGATTTTTAGTGTTTATTAGGGTTTTTAGGGATTTCGAGGATATTGTGGATTTTTGGGTTTTCAGGGAATCCAAGTGTTTATTGGTTATTGAGGTTTTCTAATGGTTTTCAGGTTTTGTTTTCTTTTGTATGTATTTTTATGTATTTTTTAGCAAGTTTTTGGTGTTTTTGGGTTTTCACATATATTATGGGTCTTCAGTGTTTTTAGGTTTTTTAGAGTGTTATGGTTTCTTTGGGTTTTTAGGGATTTTTTTTGAGTTTTTAGGGGTTAAGAGTTTTAGATTTTTTTAACATTTTTAGGGGTTTAAAGGGTTTTTTATTGTTTTAGTGGTTTTAGGGGTTTTATGGGGTTTCAATGTTTTTTATTATTTTTAGTGGTTTTTATGGCCATACTGGATTTTTGGTGTTTTAGGGTCTTTTGGGGGTTTGTAGGGTTTATTAAGGTTTTTTTAGGGGTTTTATAGGTTTTTATGGTTTTGAAATTATCTTAGTGGATTTCATGGTTTTCCAGGTTTTTATGTATTTAGGGATTTTTATTGCTATTTTAGGATTCTTATCGGTTTTATGGATTTTAGTGATTTTGAGGGTTTTTAAGGTATTTATGTTTTTTCTCATTTTTTATTTTTTATGGGTTTTATGTGTTATTTTTGTTTTTATGGTTTTCTTAGGGGTTTTAAACGTTTTTAGGGGTTTTTTACAGTTTTATTGATTTTTAGGGATTTTTATGGTTTTTCGGGTTTTTAGGGATTTAGATAATTTTTAGTGCTTTATGGTTTTTTGGGTTTTAGGGTTTTTTTAGTTTTTTTTATTTTTTAAGGGTTTTAGAGTTATTTAACATTTTAAGGGCTTAAATTGTTTAAGAGCTTTTGTGGGTTTTGGGGTTTTATGGGTTTTAGGGTATTTATGTGTCTTCAATATCTTTAACCATTTTTCATATTTTATGGGTTTTAATTTGTTTTTGGTTCTTATAGTTTTCCTATGGGTTTTCAGTGCATTTATGGTTTTTTAGGTTTTTTAAATTCTTAGGACATTTTAAGGAATTTTATGGGTTTTTAGGTTTTTTTTACAGTTTTATCATTTTTTGGGTCTTTAACATGTTTTGGTTTTTAGACGTTTTAATTGTTTTTACATTTTTAATAATTTCTTATGTGTTTCTAGGGTTTTTAGATTTTTTTATATTTTTTGGGATTTCATTTTTAATTTTTTAGAATTTTTATGGGATTTAGGTTTTTTATGAATTTTTAATGGTTTAATGTTTTTATGGTTTTCAAGGTATTATCAGTTTTTAGGGTTTTTTGAGTTTTTTTAGTGATTTATAGTTTTTATATTTTTTAAATATTTTTAGGGTTTAAAAGGTTTTGTAGAGTTTTTAGTGGTTTTTAGAGTTTTTATGGGGGTTTTGAGGTTGGTAATGTTTTTAGGGTTTTAAGGTTTATATCTATGTTATACTTTTATAGGTTTGAAGTGTTATTCAGTTTTTAATGTTTTCATAAGGGCTTTCAGGTTTTTAGGGTTTTTATGTTTTTAAGGATATTTAGGGATTTTTATGAATTTTATGTTTTTAGGGTTTTAAGGCTTTTTTTAGTTTTCTGGGTTTTTAGGATTTTTTTGAGTTATTAGGGTTATATGGGTCCTTAGATTTTTATAACATTTTTTTGTTTAATGGTTTTTAGAGTTTATAGTGATCTTTAGGTTTTTATGGGGTTAAAGGATTTTGGGGTTTTTTTAACATATTTTTTTGTTTTTTAGGGGTTTTTATGTTTTTAAGTTTTTTTTATTTTTTGAACGTTTTTAGGTATTTAAATAGTCTTTACTATTTTTAGTGGGTTTTGGGATTTTTAAGGTTGTATGGTTTTTATTGTTTTTAAAAGTTTTTAGTGTTTTAAGGTCTTTCAATGTTTTTAGGATTATAAACATTTATAGATATTTTGGGGTTTTATGTTTTCCTAGGATTTTAAGGTTTTATTATGAAGTTTTTAAGGTTTTAATGGTTTTTTATACTTTTAGGTATGATTAGATTTTTTTTGTTATTTTTATGGGTTTTAGGGTTTTAAGAGATTTTTAGGGGATTTATGTTTTTTAGGGTTTTAACATTTTTTTAAGGTTTTAGGGAATTACAGTATTTTTTGGGTTTTAAGGTTTTATTAGGGTTTTTTAGGTTTTTTAGGTTTTTCACATTTTTATTTACTTTGAGGGAATTTTAAAGTATTTTAGGTTTTTCGGAGTCTTAGGGATATTAGGGGTTTTAGTGTTTTTTAGGATTTTTATCATTTTTTAGGTTTTTATGGGTTTGAAGTGCTTTCATTTTTTTTAAGTTTTCTTATGGTTTTACATTTTTAGGTATTTTAAGGTATTTTTTTCATTTTTATATTTTTTCAGGTATATAGGTATTTTGAGGGGTTTTAGGGTTTTTTAGGGTTTTTATGGTTTTTTGGGGTTTTATGGGTTTTTTGAGTTTTTCGGGGTTATGAGGTTTTCAGAGTTTTTAACAATTTTTTGGTTTAAATGGTATTTATTGGTTTTAGTTTCTCTTTATTATTTTTCTAGGTTTTATGGGTTTTTAATATCTTATGGAAATTTATGTTTTTACGGGGTTTTATGGAATTTACGGACTTTTACGATTTTTATGGTTTTTAACATTTATAAGTTCTTAAGAGGTTTTAAGTTATTTAGGTTTTTATGGTTTTCCTAGGTTTTTTAGGGTTTTCAAGTTTTTTTACATTTTTATGGATTTTCAAAAAAAATTAGGGATTTTAGGGTTTTTAGGGATTTTGACACATTTTATGGTTTTTTAGGGTTTTTTGGTTTTTTATTGTTTTTTTTGGTTTATTGGTTTTTTTATTATTTTGGAATTTTATATTTTTCTAATGATTTCAACATTTTTAGTGGTTTAATGGGTTTTTATATTTTTAGTGGGGTTTTTTGGTTTTTTTAGTTTTTTAGGTTTTTTAATTTTTATTGGGGGTTATTAGGGTTTTTTGGGGTTTTTTGGGTCCTTCTAGTGTTTTTTAGCGTTTTTAGCATTTTTGAAGTATTTATAGTGGTTTAAAGTTTTTTTGGTTTTTATGGTTTTATTAGGGGTTTTCAAGGTAGTTTTTTTAGTTTTTTTTCAATTTTGATGTATTTTGTAGTATTTTTATACAGTTTATGGTTATTTTTTATTTTGAGGGTTTTTAGGGTTTTTTGAGTTTTTTTATAGTTTTTATCATTTTTTAGGTTTTTATGGGTTTTAAGTGTTTTTATGGGTTTTTTGTTTTGTTAGGGTATTTAGTGATTGTAGGGATTATAATTTTTTTTTGGGATTTTAGGGATTTTTTATGATTTTTATGCTTTTAGCATTTTCACGGATTTTGAGGGTTTTTATGGGTTTTTAGGGGGGTTGGGGTTGTTGGATTTTTTTCCATTTCTTAAGAATTTATTGGGTTTCAGAGATTTTTTAACATTTTTATTTTTTTAAAGGAATTTTAGAGTTTATTCTATAGGAAAATACAACATAATAAATAAAAGAAGGAATTGAAGTACAACACAATCAACCAATGGGTGATCCAAAAGGACCGAAAGCCATCAACACTAGAAAAAAGTATTATGGGCCTAAGAACTCTCCCAAAGACCAAACAACCAATCTCTAGAAAACAGGCTCGAGAAACCTGAAGAAGCCCTTCCAATCCATTTTCTAGAAAATCGTGTGGAGAAACCTCGTGAGGCCAAAACAAAACATTTCCTAAAAAAGGGCTTGAAAATCCTCGTGAATCCCATTCAAATCACCACCTTGATGAATAGTTGAGATCCTAACAAATCCCATCCAAACCAATGCCTGAAAAAGGACTAAGGATTTTTGCAAAACCCAACAACCCCATCACTTATATCACAGAACCCAGCTGCAAGCTCCATCACATGATCAATCAGCAAACACTAGTGCAACCAGGACCCATCCAACACCCAGTGCCCAACACCCAACACTAGCTCCACCATCAAATAGCTCCAACTCCCTACTCCCATAACAAGATCCTAACATTAGTGGATCCCAACACTCCAAAAATTCCCCAGTAATACCCATCACCCCAAAATATGTCCAAGAACCCTGTATAAATCTCCCTATAGCTTCCATCACCCCTTTTCAATTCAAGCACAATATCCAATAGATGCAACAATCTCATTACCTTATAACATATCCCAACACATCTCCCAGTTGTCTCAACCCTAGAACTAGAAGTAAACAATAATGTAAAAAACACTTCCATTAGCCAACCATAGCACCCATCATCCATCACACAAAACCAACCCCAACATAATCATCTCTCTTATCTCATCACCAATCTATCTCCCAACATCCAAATACACAACCCCTATACCTAACAAAAACATGTAGCCCCCACCATAATTTATCACCAATATCTAGAAACAAATCATCCACATAAAACCTCCTCTTAGCCACATTTTCAGTAATCAAAACCTCAGAAGGAAAATCTCAAATTCTACAAAAAATAACAGAGCCTGAAAAACACAGCAATATAATCTACAATAACCTCACTTCCACCAAAATCAAAATAAAAAATACCATCCCAAAAATCCAAAAAACATGATAAAACCTCCCTACTATAGCCAATCCACCATACACCTCCCCATGCCATCACAACATCATCCACACAACTAGCCTTGACTCCATACATTTCCATAAACTAGAAAACAAAGTAACACAATATGGAGGAGTATAACAATATCTCTTGCGAGTGGTGACTTCGATGATGGAAACTGGAAACTCAACAGAGGAAACTATGCTGGCCAACGAACTAGCTGCCAGTGTAACCAAGAGCATTAGTGAACAACAAACCCCACACCGAGAGGAGGCAGAAACCAAGAAAATCATCTGAAACCACCCACACCAAAGATACATGACTTCCAAAATGAAAGAACACCTTCGACCATGAATGATACATGAACCTACTAATGGAATCAATGTCCATGCTCGAAGAACATACTACTAGAAACCAGAAGAACTAACAACCAACACAACCCTCGAAGAGAGAACCCAAGACAATAAGCCTCCTAATACAGAAGATGCTAATGATCCAAATAGGTGAGAAAAACCGCCATCCTTGAACACCCAAGACTAGATACAGAAAACACCAAATCCATTCAGAATTGAGACAACGAAAATGAAAAATAGGCTAGAGGACTGACACTAGAAACTAAAAATGATAGAGATTATGCGATCCATGGAATATCAAACCTAGAACTCAACACAATACAACAAATATATATTGTACTAAAAAATAAAAAACTTACACAAAAAACACACGTTCACCAAGATCCTATATGCCACTGAGGTTTACAGACAATGAATCCCCTCACCAATCTGTAAGACCAAAACTGAAAAGAGTCATCTGAGGATGATGACCACACCCAATTCAAAATAGACTATGATGACCATATCTATGATGGTGATTTTCGGTTATTTTTAAGGTTTTATAGGTTTTAGGGTCTTTTGGGGGTTTTATAGTTTTTAGGGTCTTTTAGGGGTTTCAGGTTTTTAGATTTTTTTTGTTTTTTAGGGGTTTTAATTTTTTATGGTATCAACTATAGTTACTAATTCTAGATTCCTCCACTATCACATGCCACTCTCACACCAAACCAAGTCCATTTTTTATATGTGTCAACCCTCTAAAGCTTCACGACCCTCCTTTGCTCTTGTTTACTTCCATATTTTCCATCCCACTCTTGCTTATGCTCGGGTTTCTGTTCATAAAGACCTAAGATCCCTGCAAAACCATGCCTATATCGAGCTTAGTATCCCAGTTATGGTACACTCTGACCTCCTCCTTCTCTGATATGCCCCTTCACCTAGTTTCACCTCACCACTCTCCTATCTTCCTTATCCCACTCAGGATCTAGTTTCACCACTTCGTGAATTAGGTATTATGAAAATCCCCACCTCCAAAATGATCCTCCTTCAGTCTCCCAAATCTAGGGTTTCCCCAACATCTCAATTTTCTCTCCACAGTCAAGGTTATGGATTGGGTTTCCCCAGTCTAGGGTTTCATCTCCTTCATATTCACATCTGATAACTACATATCTATGGAAAACCTTCACCTCCTTCTCCTACCTATACATTCAGGTTACTGATCATAACCTACTTATCCATGGATATAGAACCCCAAGAACAATGTTAGAGTTAGGTTTGTTCGACAACACCTTCATCCTTGGATAATGAACATCCCAGATTCAGAACTCTATTTGTGTATAAAATCAAATCATTCAGAGAAACTTAGCTTACTCTATCATAACGCTTTACATTTCACATACTCAACTTGTTCTATATTCAATTTACCTTTCAATATAGACCAGTTTTCGAGCATCTCTTAGAAGATATAGATGGACTCTACCTCTATTTTTTGTTTTCCTAGTTTTATGTGTAAATTCATATGTCCACTTACTGAGTTTTTTCCTTTGTATGATTATTGATGTTTGGATTATGTTGATTTCATGAGAGGGTTTTTCATTGAATAAAAAAAATTTGAATGGGAAAGTTAAATTTCTGTTGAAGTTTGTATCGAGAAAGTCTGGACTACATTCTATGTAAGCTTATTCAATATTCAAGACAAATAATTTTTTTAGATTTTCAACTCTCTCTATGATTGATTTAATTATGTTGTTCATGTTTTGGAAGGTGGGATGGATCTCTGCTTAGTCGTGTGAATTCATGGTTGGGACTCTTATCCTTTTTATGTATTTTGTCATTATTGGTGAAAGATAACATTGTTTTTCACTTTAATTAAGAGTTTGTAATCTATTCATGGAATAATTTTATGTCATTATGTACAACTATTTCTATATTTCCTATGAATAAGTGTATCTAGATTGCTTACAATCACCAAAGCAGGTTGATAGGAATAGTTCTAGATACCATGTTACTATATTTTCTGGAGTTAGTTGTTTGGTACACCTGAATTAATATTGGAAAAACATTGACATAATTATTTTTAGATTGCCTATACATAACTATTTCCATATTAATTATATGACACTACTTCCAGATTTCTCATTCAGCTATTATGTTTTCCAATTTTATTTCGATGTTCTGAAACTGTAATATTCATGTTTTAAAACGTGTGACAATTTCGTCAACATTAACTATAGTGGAGGTCACCCAATAACTTCTTCATGAAGGACTTACCTATTAATTTTATTTCTATCATAAAACCTTTAGTATTTCAAATTTTTTAATAAAATTTCATATATCTATTATCTATACTAAACCTGGCTTCTTCCAGCTTATGTTTCACCCATATATGCTTCCATATCACCACCTAAATGTATTAATTTATTCAATTTAACCCACAATAAATTCTCTATGTATCCATCTAATAACTCTACTCCTGTTTTCCCTCACCACCTCCTAGGGTTTCTACCTCCCATTCTACTCCCTCTACCTTGATAAACCTCTCCTCCTTTACATCCTCCACTTATGATGCTCCACCTCTGGGTCCTCCACCTCCACCTCCTTCACCTTAGCCATATTTTCCTTTTTCTTCTACTCCTACTACATTTTCTCTTCCTCCACCTTCGGTTCCACTGGCCATAGATCCTCCATCCACCAGCACCTTTGATTTTCTGCTAAAAACCTACTCCGTTCCAAAATATGCTCTACTATCAACTGCAGAAGATGACCCCCAAAAACCTCTTCATGAACCCCTTTACCACCATCTATAAAACGTCATGTTATGTTTTTTCCATCTTTTTATTTCATTCCCACAATTACTTCATCTAATGTGTGTTCGTTTTGTAGTTCTCAATCATTTCGTGATCAGAGTTATCTTAATGGTATCTTTATTTCCACATAGCAGTCATTATTTATTTATTTATTTTATAAGGAGTTGTGGTTCTATCCTAAGAATAATTTATATGATAGGGGTAATTATTTTTCTTCATGATTCCATTGGCATATATATTGGTGTTTTCCAATTTCTATGGTTTGATTCAGCCTTATGTTCTCATTACAACCTCCTTTTATTAAATCTAGTTTCTTTGAAGATAGAGGACTTTTGAACCCCTACACTTACGATTGTACCATTCAAGTATGTTTTACATACTTCTTCATGGAATTTGTTTTCTGAAATTCTCTTAATTATAAAAATATATCATCATGGAATTTTTCTCTAACTCATTGATACTTTTAACCTGAGCATATTCTTTCCTATTTGGTTGTGGTTCTTAATTTTTATTATTGCACTGATAGAATGGGGTATCACTGGTTTATGGAACTACCACTCAATCTATGAAGGTTTTTTAATGAAGGAAAACACATTTTAATGGAATATTTATATGGTTTTAGAAGTGATATGGTATGTACCTGATATTATGAACACCATTTCAAGTAAATGATACTTTTTTATGTACCTGGCATGTCTATTTGTTTTTTCCAATTTCAAAGGTTTGATTTGGCCTTATGTTCTCATTAAAGACTCCTTTTAATAAATCAAGCTACTTTTACGATGGAGGACTTTTGAACCCCGAAACTGATGGTTTTTCCATTCAATAATGTTTTATAGACTTCTTCAATACATTTTTTTGTTCTGAAATTATATTTATTAAAAAAATCTCTCATCGTAGAATTTCTCTTTAGATCATTGATACTTTTAACTTTGGAATAATTTTTCCTATTTTTTAGGGTCTTTTAATGTTTATTTCTACAATGATAGAATGGTTTATCACTGTTTGACAACACTACCACTGAATCTATGAATGTTTTAAATGAAAGAAAAAACCTTTTATTAGAAGATTTATCTGGTTTTAGAAGTGAGATGGTATTCCCCTGATATAATGAATATTGGTTTCAATTAAATGATACACTTTTACATTGAAATGATTCTAAATTGTAGACTTTCATGTAAACTATTAGAATTAGTTGTTTCTCTATTATCAATGCAGAGGTAGAGCGCTACTGGATTTCTTTAATCATGTACCCAGTTAAGAAATTATCCAAGGGAAATATAGTAAATGTTAAGAACTAAAGGTACACTAGTTAAGTAGATTTGTATGAATCATGTTTTTAATTTTACCAAATGAAAATAACATTCACCCTTTTATCATTTTCTCTTTTCCTCATTTTCATTTTTTCCCAATTAGTCATGCATAGATATTTTGGGAATTCTTATTGAAGTGATTCCCAATTGTTCATAATAGTGTTTTTACAGATTTCTTATTTAGATTTCTAGATTTATTATTGATGAATTTCTCTATTAGTCAAACATAGTATGTATTATTATTTTTAAACCTTTTAGTATCTGCAGGTAAACATATTCGATGAATTTTGAGGTGCTTAGCTCCGAGATTATTACCTCTTATTCCACAACTATAACTCCTGAAAACTAAAAAACAAGGTACAAATGCTTTATTTTTATGAAATTTTTTCATATTGGTCATAAAAAACTCATCATAAAAATATTATTAGATAATTTTACTTCTACTAAATCTAATATGACATGTTTCAGAGCAATGGATAATTTTTTATATTAGTGTATCTTGTATTTTCGATGATTAGTGGATCATGATATTTTTTCTTGAAATTTTATCATATTGGTCATCAAAAATTTCACATAAAAATATTATTAGTTACTTATAAAAATTATGAAATGACATGTGGGTCATGAATTTTGATTGTGAAGTGGATCATGTAATTCAATAGAGCAGTGGGCCGTGTTTTTTATTAGATCAGTGGATCGTGTGTTTTATTAGATCGGTGGATCATTTCTAAAAGTAGTGGATCATGTATTTTAGAGCAGCGGATCATGTATTTTAGAGAAAAGGATCATGTATTAGATAAAGGGATAATTATATTATTTGAACTAAATATCACTTGACCTTTTGTTGGATAAATTGATCATTTAACCTATTTTATTTATGTTATTAGTTTCTTTTGGACCAATGATCATGTATTAATTTATTTGTTACTTCTAACAACTAGATTTTATATCTCTTCATACATATTTCTAACATATTGATGATGTGTCCTTATTTTAGAGAAATAGATCATTTTTTCCTTGATAATGAGCTCGAGAATAGACATGTTATGAGGGGATGCATGAGCTCTAGAATAGACAAGCACTGAGGGGATGCATGAGCTCTGGATCTTTTTCTATTGTTCAAGTCATTAATTTCTTCTACCTGTAGTACATATCATTTTTCAATCATTTATTTCAAAACTGGACCATGATCTTTTACAAGAACTGTCTACCCTCTAAACTATGTTCATTATATTTATTTCATTTTAGTTATTAAATTACCCATTTAAAGGTGTATTTGAACATTCTAAAATGTTCATATTATCTGTAGATTAATATATTAGGGATTTTGGAAATGATATGAATAATTTTGTACAAAAAATATGGATCTTAATTTCCCTACCACTTGGACAATTACTATTAGTAGGGTAGTAGTGTTGACAAACATATTTTGGAAAGACATCACACCACCATGTTTAGTGTCCTATTACAAACTCATGGTGCAATCCTTTGGGACCATACAATGGTGCATACCAGGAAATTATATAATAAGGTAATGTTGTAGATAATTTTAGTTTTGATAAGTGTATTCTTTATATTATCAATTGTATATATGAACATAGTTATGACCAATCCTTTTATTATTGAATCATTTATTTGGGAGTTATTGTTACCAATAGATTCACTTGCTTGTCTCCATATATTAAAGAATAATATTGGGGGTGATTATCATCACAACTACTTTTTTGGACTATCAGTTTTCAATAGTGAAATACTTCTTCTATATGTGTTGAACATGCATAACTTTCCTCTTTCCTCTTTTCATGCAGGGATCTAGAGGTTAGTGAATGAGATTTCAATTTCACCCTATCTTACTACCTCTAATTGGGATCAAATTCATTAGAGTCATCCTGCCTCTTTTCATGTAGGTACAGGTGGCCTAATCCAAACTCATAGTTCCATCTTCTGTGACCATATGATGATGCATACTATGAAATAAAATAATGAGATAATTCTGCATATAATTTAATGTATGATACATGTATTCTTTATATAATCAATTGTACATCTGATTATATTTCTATCCCATCCTTTTCTTTTTGTATCGTTAATTTTGGAGTTTGAGGTACTAGTAGATTCCCATGCATGTATCCGTCTATTAAACCATATTATTGGGGTGATCATATTCTCAACTGTATTTTTCTTGGACTATCAGTTTGCTATAGGGAAATACTGGATATATATGTGTTCAAAAAGTATGACTATCTTCCTACCTCTTTTCATGCATGCTTATGTAGGTTTTTGAAGCATATTTCTATTACAGTCAGTCTTACTTCCTCTAAATTTGTTCAACTTCATTACTGTCATCCTGCCTCTTTTAGTGTGGGTATAGGTGACCAAGATGCTGACATAGAGGGATTCTTAGATAAGAAAGATCTGAAGAACATGAGTGGCCAAGTTTTCATTCAGTATTATTTAAATCTTAGAAATGATAAATTTCCTCTTGAACTGATTTGTATGTGATCTGAAAGTTATATGAATATCAAGAGTTGACGGTCTGAGTTAGACGTTTCATATTCTGTTTGTGGTTTGCATATTTCCATTATCTAGTTCTTTAATTCTCTAATTATATAATGCTATATCATCAGGACTCTCTATTTTTGTTTCCTTACAGTTCATGAATATGTTCCTTAGATGGAAGATTCCCATCAAAACAATCTGACGGTATCTTATGGAACCATGAAAATATTAATTAGATGGAAGATTCTGAACAGAAACAGATTCCTTTATAGGTTTTTAATTGAAACAAAAAAACTATTTTTATTTGTTTTTATATTTTTTTTCTTTTGGGTTTCAATCTGAGGAATATCGAAGGATATGGTTACATCTTCCACGTGATATGTGTTTGGGATTTTGATAGGTGTTTCCTCAAAACATTTCATTGTTTAATTGGTACATGCATCCCTACTCTGTCTTCTTTCTTTAAATTTCTTTTCATTATGATGAATAATATTTAAAAACATGTGGACTCTCAGTCACCTGGATATCTTTAAACTATTCCATTCTTGACATACCCACATGCAATTACCAAAATATTTAACACCCCCACATAGGTAATTCCACACATTGTTAATTTTCATTTGATTAGGTGTGAGTTTTGATTTTTTTAGTTAAATTAATTATAATATAACATGCTTTCTGTTTTTGGTTTGTCTATTCAATTGAAAATATCTTTCAATTTTTTATCAACATTTAAAATGTTACATAATTTTTTTATTAATTATGTTATTATTTATAGATAACATAACATGTGTTCTTTTGTTATTAGTTTAGTTGATATAAAGAACATGTATTCTGTTTTGATTTATTTGTTTCAAAAGGAAAATTATATTGTAACTATAGAATAGTTGTTCAGGAATGAAAATACTGAAATTTCATGGGAAATTAATGGTCAGGTAGGCATAGATGTAATTGAATCCAATATACAAACTAAAGATAATCACTTTTTTATTTCACTAAATTGGTGGCAATGAAATGATACTTAAATAATTTTTTTTACATTTTTCATCTATTCATTGCAATCCATAAAGTTTTGGACTAATTTTTGGACTGTGGTTGTAAGCTTGTATCAGGCTGATTGTTAAATTCAATAAGGACGGGCTAGTTAAACCCAAACCAACTATATGAAGAATTGATTCCCTGTTAAGAAAGTTTTTTTGGAATGGATGAGTAATCCCCAAAGAAGAAGGAAAAACTTATTGATGGCCCCATCTGATTTGAATGTTATTGTGAAAATCTTGATTCCAATACCATGTAATGATCCAATAATTGGAATGATTAGGTATTTTTCTTCCCATAACTATAGAAAAATATGATACCTAATGTTAAAATTTTCAATGAAGTTAAATCATGGGTGTGTTACAATATTTTGGATCATAATGTGGAATTTATTTATGATGATGAAAGATTTAAAATATGAACTACAAACTACATTAACTTTGAAAGATGCCACATCCAATTCTTAATGATACATCATGTTTTTCTGTATATTTTTACATCATGTTATTTCCTTTTCATTCATTTCCATATATATTTTCTAATACATGTCCTTATTTTTCATTTCATTTCATTATTATCTAACACTAAATCTGTAATTTTAACATATTTTAAGTAATTTTAATTATTCACTACTCAACTATTACAACACCTTTTAAAATTATATTTGAATTATAGAACCATGAATATGCACATGTGAGGTACTAGTTCATTGGTTTTTTAGATTTTTTTGTGTTTAGTGAATTTTGCAATTTTTTTGGATTTTTATGGTATTTTATGGTTTCTAGGGATTTTGAGGATATTATGGTTTTAGGGGTTTAAATGGTTTAAAGGTTATTAGGGGTTTTATGTTCTTTTATTTGTTTGAATGTTTTCATAGTATTTTTTATTTTTTATTTGTTCTTTTATATTTTTGGGGATTTTAGTGATTTTTTTGAGATTTTATAGTTCTTAGGGGTTTTATGGATTTTGATGGTTTTAGGGTTTTATGGGATTTCATGGTTTTTATGTTTTTTTCAAATTTTCAATGTTTATTAGGATTTTAAGGATTTTTTGAGTTTTTTAACATTTTTAGTGGTTTAAATGTTTTTTCGAGTTTTTAATGGGGTTTTAGGGGTATTATTGGTTTTTATTTGTGTTTAAGGATTATAGGGTATTTTTATATTTTTTGGGATTTTGTATATTTTTTTGGAATTTTATGGTTTTTGGGAACTTTAGGGGTTTTAGTGTTTTTTCTTTTTTTGCGGTTATTTTGGTTATGAGGGTTTCTTCTATGGTTTTAGGGGTTTTAAGTGCTTTTAGTGTTTTTAACTTTTTTGGGGTTAGGTTTTTACAGTTTTTAGTAGTATTTTAATGTTTTTATTAGTTTATAAGGTATTTGAAAATTTTTAGGGGTTTTAATGGCTTCTTGGGGTTTATAGATGGCTTAGTCTATTTTTAGGATTTTTAGGGGTATCTATGATTTTTAGGTTTTTAGGGGTTTTTAGTATTTTTTAGGTTTTTATGTTTTTCAATAGGGTTCAAATTATTTTTATAGGTTTTTATATTTTAGTGATTTTTACTTTTATTTAAGAGTTTTTTGGTTTTTAGTGTTTTTATGTAATTTGATGGGTTTTAAGGTATTTTATGGGGTTTAAGGTATTTAACTTCTTTTATGTTTTTAAGGGTTTTGAGTTTTTTTGGTTTTCAATTTATCTTATGGGGTTTAGGGATTTTAGAGTTTTTTCAACATTAGGGACTTCTAGTTAATTTTTTTTGTTTTTTTATTTTAAGGAATTTTAAGGATTTTAAGGGATTTTATGGATTAAAATAGTTTTCATGGTTTATTTTGATTTCAGGGTTTTTTTGAATTTTTTATGTTTTTGTAGGTTTTTATAGTGTTGTAATTTTTTTAGGGGTATATAGGGATTTAGATTCTTTTCTGGGTTTTAGTGTTTTTATGGTTCTTATGGGTTTTTATGGATTATATGGGTTTTAGTGTATTTGTAGTGTTTTATGTTTTTTTTCATTCTTTGTAGTTTTAGTAGTTTTGAGTGTTTTTAGTTTTTAATGTCTATTTTTGGGTTTTCAGGCTTTTTTACATTTTTATTGATTTTAGGGATTTTTTTGATTTTTATGTTTTTTTGGTTTATTAGGGATTTTGAAGGGTTTTAGGTTTTTAGGGTTTTTAGTGTTTTTAGTTTTCTTAAGGGTTTTAGGTTTTTTAGTTTATATGTTTTTATTACGGGTTGTTTGGGTTTTTTGATGTTTTTAAGGATTTTTAGTGCTTTTAAATTAGTTTTTGTTTTCAGGGTTTTTTTTGGTTTTTATGTATTTTTTTTCAGGTTTTTATGGTTTAAAATTTTTTTTAGAGTATTTTTATCATTTTATGGGTCTAAAATTCTTTTATATTTTTCTAGTTAGTTTTAGGTTTTTTTGTGGTTTTTTAGGTTTTTATGGTTTTTTATGGTTTTTAGGGGGTTTAGTTTGTTTTACAGTTATAAATGTTTTATGTTTTTAGTGGTTTAAAGTGTTTTTTAGGGTTTTATGATATTTTGAGGGTATTTCAAGGGTATTTAAAATTTTAGACATTTTATGTATTTGTTAGGATTTTTATGGATTTAAGGCTTTTGTGTGTTTTATGGTTTTTATATTTTTTTGGGTTTTAGTGTTTTTTTTTTTGAGTTTTTAAAAAAAAAATAAAGGTTTTTTAGATTTTTTAAACATTTTTTGGGGTCTAAAGGTTTTTTATTGTTTTTATTTTATTCGTAGGGGTTTATAACATTTTAGGGGGCTTTAGGGATTTTTTGGGGTTTTTTTGTGTTTTAGGGTATATTTAGAGATTTTAGGGGTTTTGTTTTTTTATATTTTTTTAAAGTTTTATGTGTTTTTAGGTATTTGAGGATTAATAAGGGTTTCTAAGGGTTATATATTTTTTTATTTTTTTATGGATTCTTAGGTCTACTTTAGAATTTTTATGGATTTTTAGGGGTTTAAGGATTTTGAGGGTTTTTAAGGATTTTAGGTTTTCAATTGGGTTTTATGATTTTTATAATTTTAATGTTTTTAGGGGTTTTATATGTAATTTGGTTCGTATGTTTTTATTAGGGTTTCTTTTGGTTTTTGGGATTTTTATGTTTTTAGTTATTTTTATGTATTTTTTAATATTTTATGGGATTTTATGATTTTTTGGGATTCTGAGGGTTTTAGGGTATTTATGTATTTTAAGGTTTATATGTTTTTTTTTGATTTTAGGGGGGGTTAGTTTTTATGGTTTTTCAGTTTTTAGTGCTTTTCAGGGTTTTAAGTGTTTTTATGGTTTTAAGTTTTTCTTAGGGTTTTCCATATTGTTTAGTTTTTTTAAGATTTTATAGATTTTATGGGATTTTTTTTGATTTTTATGGGATTTTAGGGGTTTCCCAGATTTTGATAGTTTTTAGGGGTTTTAGCATCTATTTTAGGTTTTTAGGGTTTTAAGTGTTTATAGGTTTTTATGTCCTTCCTAGATGTTTTTAGGATTTTTTGGGGGGTTTTACAATGTTAGGGATTTTTTAGATTTTAATGGTTCTTATGGATTTTATAACATTAAAGATTTTTAGATTTTTTTGGGTCCTTAGGGGTTTTATCGTTATTTATGGGGTTTTTGGGTTTTTTTTGTTTTTAAGGGTTTGAAGGTTTTTTAGTGTTTTTAAATTTTTATAGGGGTTTAAAGGTTTTTTAAATTTTTAGTTGTTTTTAGTGGAATATGGGTTTTCAGGGTTTTCTTCAAGGCATGTATATTTTCAGTTTTTATGGTTTTTAGTGGTTTTCATGGATTTTAGTGTCTTTTTAGTCTTTTTTATGTTTTTAGGTTTTTTATGTGATTTTATGTTTCTAAGAATTTCTTAGGGTTTTGAGACTTTTTACATTTTTAGGGGTTTTTTTGATATTTAGGTTTTTAGGGTTTCATGGTTTTTCAGTATATTGATGGATTTTATAAGTCTTAATGGGGTTTTAGAGGTTTTAAGGGTTTTTTTGTCATTTTTAGGTTATTTAGGGGTTTTAATTGTTTTTATGTTTTTAATGTTTTCTTAGGCGTTTTCATGGTTTTTATTCGGTTTTACAATTTTAGGGATTTTTTGGTCTCTTTTTTTATGATGTTATGTCTTTTTAGGGATTTTGATGGTTTTTATGGGTTTTATGTTTATGGGGGGTTTTATTGTCTTTTTGAGTTTTTATGGTCTTTTTGTTTTTTTAGCACTTTTAGTGTTTTTTGATGTTTATAGAGGTTTAATTTTTTTTTATTTTTTAGCGTTTTTATGGGGCTTTAGTGTTTTTTTGTTTTTAGGGGTTTTAGTGTTCTTAGGGACTTTTTAGTGTTTTATGATTTTTTATGTTTTTAGGGGTTTAATGTGTTTTATGATTTTAAGATTTTATTTTGGGTTTTCTAGGTTTTTAGGGGTTTTTATGTATTTTCTAGTGTTTATGTGTTTTTTAATAATTTTAAGTGTTTTTTGAATTTTTTGGATTTTAGTGTTTTTTGGGGGTTTTAGGGTTTTTAGGATTTTTATTTTCTTTATGGTTTTTTGGGTTTCTTTTTAATTTTTTTTTGGGATTTAAGAGTTTTCTAACATTTTTAGGTGTTTAATGGGTGATTTAGAATTTTTAGTGGATTTTAGGGATTTTATGGTATTTTACGATTTTTAGGGTTTTTAGGGTTATCATGAATTTTTTGGGTTGTTAGAGTTTTTAGGATTTTGGGGTTTATGTGTTTTTTGGTTTTTATGATTTTATTAGGGCTTTTAAGGGTTTTATAGTTTTTAGATTTTTTAATATTTTTATGGATTTTTAGAGATCTTATGGATTTTTAGGGTTTTGGTATTTTTATGGTATTTTTTTTATTTTTATGGGGTTTTAGGGGTTTTTTAGGTTTTTAAAAGTTTTTTTTGATGTTTTTTACATTTTTAGGGGTTTAAAGGTTTATTATAGTATTTGGTGGGTTTTCGGGGTTTTATGGTTTTGGGTGTTTTATAGTCTTCATTGGGGTTTAGGATTTTGGTGTCTTTGGGGTTTGGGGTTTTAGCATTTTTATGTTTTTCTCGGTTTTTAGTGTTGTTATGTTTTGAAGATTTTCTAATGGTTTTTAAGTGTATTTAGGGTTTTAAATTTTTTAGGGATTTTAGGGTTTTTATGTCTTTTTTATAATTTTTTTGATTACTTAGTGTTATTAAGATTTTTTAGTATCTTTAGTTTTTATATGGTATCTATAATTTTTAAATTTTAAAGGGTTCTAAATGTTTTTAGGTTTTTATGGTTTTCTTTAGGAGATTTTTGGGGTTTTTTGGGTTTTTGATGTTTTAGGGATTTTTAGGGATTTTTTATGATTTTTATAGTTTGTAGGATTTTATTGGTTTTTTGGGTATTTAATGGTATTTTTAGTTTTTATGGTTTTTAAGGTTCATTAAGGTTTTTTTATATTTTTTTAGAATTTAAAGGGGTTTTATAGTTTTTGGTGGTTTTTAGGGTTTTTAGGGGTTTATTGTGTTTTATGTATTTTAGGGGTGTTTAGGGTTTTTGGGGACTTTTAGGTTTTTTAGGGTGTTTAGAGATTTTAGTTTTTAGGGGTTTTAATGTGTTTTTATATTTTTATAGTTTTCTTAAGGGTATTTATGGTTTTTTACGTTTTTAAGGATTTTTAGTTTTTTTAGGATTTTTACGGATTATTGGCAATTAAGAGTTTTTTGGATTGGAGGGGTGTATGGTTTTGATTATTTAAGAGTTTTTACTTCTTTTAAAATTTTAATGTTTTTTTATGGTTTTTTAAGATTTTAGGATTTTTACATCTTTATATATTTTGAGTAATTTTATAGTTTTTTTGGGTTTTAGGGATTTTGAGGGTTGTTTGGGTTTTTTGGGGGTTTTATGGTTTTAATGATTTTTCCTTTTTAGGGTTTTTTTGAGTTTTTGGGGATTCAATGGTTTTTAGAGTTTTTAAGTTTTTGAGGGATTAAATGATTCTCAGAGTTTTTAGTGGGTTTAACGGTTTTTATGGTTTTTAGAGTTTTTATGGTTTTTAGGGGTTCAGGTTTTTTTTGTATTTTTAGTGGTGTTTTTGGTTTTTATCATTTTTCCCATATTAAATTTTGTATTAGGTTTAATTGTTTTTCCTATGTTATTTAGTGTTTTTTACATTTTGAAGGATTTTAAAGTATTTTTAGTATTGTGTTGGTTCTTATGATTCTTAGGTATTTTGATGGGTTTTAGAGGTTTTTAGGGGTTTAGGTGGTTTTTGTGTTTTTTTGGGGTTTTAGGGTTTTATTTTGTGTTTTTAGGGTTTTTAATGTTTTTTACAGTTTTTTACTTTTTTTGGGTTTCAAAGTGTTTTTAGAGTTTTTAGTGGTTTTTTGGGTTTTGAGGTTTTTTGAATTTTTTTTGTCACTAGGAAATTTTGGGGACTTTCAGGGTTTTATTTTTTTTAGAATTTTTAGGTTTTTATGGGTTTCAAGTGTTTTTAGGTTTTTAAGGATTTCTTATCATTTTTTTGGTTTTATACTTTTTAATGTTTTGATGGATTTTTAAGGATTCTATAGGATGTTTACGGTTTTTAGGGTCTTTAGGTATTTTGAGGGGTTTTAGGGTTTTTCAGGGTTTTTAGGGTTTTAGGGGTTTTATGTGTTCTTATAATTTCATGGTTTTCTAGGGGTTTTTCAAGGTTTTTAGAGTTTTTTACATTTTTATATATTTTTATGGATGTTATAGTATTTTTATGGTTTTTAGTGATTTTTAATAATTATATTACTTTTAGAGTTTTATGGTTTTTTATGGATTTAGGGGTTTTTGTTTTATTTTAATGTTTTAACAGGTTTTTATTGTTTTTAACGTTTTTAGGAGTTTAAAGGGTTCATAATGTTTTTTTTGGGTTTTCAGGGAATTAGGGTTCTCAAAAATTTTATGAGTTTTTATGATTTGTAGAGTATTTAATGGTTTTAGGGTTTTTTGGATTTTTGGATTTTTATAATTTTTTATGTATTATGGGATTTATGTGTCTTTAGGTTTTGAGGGTTTTTAGGGTTTCTATTATTTTTAGGGTCTCAAAGGTTTTAAATAATTTTCCATAAATTTTTAATTATTTTTATGGTTTTTATTGTTTTAGTATATTTCGGTGTTTTGAGGATTTTAGGGTTTTTTGTATTTTTCATGTTTTAGGGTCTATAATTGATATTTTTTGTTTTTTTAGGTTTTATTAGGGGTTTTCAAGGTTTTATAATTTTTTTTGGGATTTTTAGGGTTTTTTTATAATTTTTATGGAGTTTTAGGGGTTTTAGGGATGTTTTGGATTTTTAGGGTTTTTTAGGGTTTTAGGGTTTCATTGTTTTTTGTGTTTTTAGGAATTAATTTTGTGTTTTATGGTTTTTAGTGTTTTTAGGATTTAATTTTGTGTTTTATGGTTTTTAGTGTTTTTAGTTTTTTTAATGTTTTTAGATGTATTATGGATTTTTTTCTATTTTTAGTGGGTTTTTCTGGGTTTTTAAGGTTTTTTGGTGTTTTTAGGGTTTTCAAGGGTTTTTAGGGTTTTAGGGTTTTTAGGGTTTTTAGCATTTTTAGTTTTTAGGGTATTTATGTTTTTTATGTTTTTTTGATTTACCTATAATTTTCAATGTTTTTAGGGTTTTCTATTTATTTTCATACTTCTAGAAATTTTATTAATATTTTTATGGGTTTTTACGGTTCTTTGGGATTTTCATGGATATTAGTGTTTTTAGGGCTTTAATGTTATTTTTTGGGGTTTTAGGTTTTTCTTAGATTTCTTAAGGTTATTAAATTTTTTGAGATTTTTTTAATTTTTTACTAGGATTAAATTGTTTTTATAATTTTTAGTAGGCTTTAGGGTTTTTAGTGTTTTTGTAGGTTTTATGGGTTTTTATGTTTTTTTATTTTTAGGTGTTTTAGGGTCATTTTAGGGTTCTTTACATATTTTTTGTTTTTAGGGGTTTATGTGCCTTTATGTTTTGAATATCTTCTAATGGTTTTTTACTTGTTTAGGGTTTTTACATTTTTAATTATTTTGAGGTATTTTTTAGGATTTTGATAGTTTTTTTTTGGGATTTAGTGATTTTGAGGGTTTTATGGGTTTTAGTGTTTTTATCTTGTTCTGAGTTCTTAGGTTTTTAATGGTTTTAAGTGTTTTTAGGTTTTTATGGTTTTATTAGGGTATTTTATGGTTTTGGGATATTTTATGTTTTTAAAGATTCAAACACTTTGTTAGGATTTTTTTAGAGTTTAATGGTATTTGTATGTTTTTATGGTTGGGGGGGGGGGTTAGGATTTTATTGAGATTTTTATTGTTTTTTTGGTTTTATGGTTTTTTTAGATTTTTTAAATTTTATTAGGGGTTTAAAGAGTATTTAGGAGATTTCATCATTTTTTATGGTTTTTAATTGATTTTATCAATTTTTTTGGTTTTTATAGTTTTATGGGTTTTTGGGTTTTTGGGTTTTTGGGGATTTTTTTTTATATTTTATGGTTTATATAATATTTTTATATTTTTAGGGGTTTTATGTTTTTATAGGTTTTTATTGTTTTCCTATGGGTTTTAGGGTTTTATATTTTTAGGGATTTTTTGGATATTTTATGATTGTTCTAGTTTTAAGTATTTTTTGGGTTTTTTTTGGGTTTTTATGTTTTTAGGGTTTATTTGGGGTTTTGTCATTATATTTTTTTTGGTGTTTTATGTGATCTTAGGGTTTTAATTTTCTCTTATGTATTTTTAGGGTTTTAATATTTTTTACATTTTTGTGGAATTTTAGGGATTTTAGGAATTTTATGGGTTTTTGTAGTTTTATAGATTTTGATGGGTTCTAGGGTTCTTTATGTTTTTGGGGCGTTTTTTAGTTTTTAGGGAATTTACAGGTTTTAGAGTTTTTAACGTTTTAGGGGTTTAGAGGGATTTTAGATATTTTAGTGATTTTTGGGGTTTTATGGGGTTTTAGTGATTTAATGGTTTTCTAGGGTTAATGGTTTTAGGTGTTGTTTGGATTCTTAGGGAATTTTTAGTGTTTTTAGTGGTTTTTAAATTTTTTAAATTTTTTTGGGGCTTTTATTGTTTTAGGTTTTTAAGGTTCTCTTAAGGGTTTTAGGAATTTAATGTGGTTTTATGTTTTTAATTATTTTTAAGTAATTTTTAGAATATCTATGATTTTTTTAGGGATTTTGGGGTTTTTTTGAGTTTTTAGGGCAAGGAAGATGTGAGGGTCGGGCTATCCCCCCCCCCTCCCCAATTTATTAAAAAGGATAAAAGAGACACAACAGACAAGGGAGGGGTCAAATGACCCACACCCAAAACCCTTTACAACCCACGCCAAAACAAGAAAAATAAAAACAAGAAAAAACACCCAAATCCAAACAAAGCATAAAACCAAGAAGTCCCCAACATCACCCAGCCAAACAACAACCATCAGTATTTCAAAAAACAGCACCTTCAACACCTCCCATCCAAGCAGCAACCAGTACCCAGCTTCACTGTCTCCATCCTCCATCACCTCCTCGCCAATCATAACCACCGCCAACATCACAAAACCAAAACCAGAATCATAAAAAACAGCTTTATCACAACCAAACCATACAACAACCAACATCCAGCACCCCATTTTCAGACAACCAGCTCCTCTTTCAAATAGACATCTCCCAGCAGCCTGCTTCCACCTCAGCAACCAGCAGAACTAATTCCTCTCAACGCCACCATAACAAAATTCCAGTACCCACCACCACTAGTCCTAGAGGGAAAATGAAGTCTAGGAGATCAACGTCCAGCAACTCTAGATCCAGACTAAAATTAGCAGCAACTCAAGAAAAAACCACCAACCAGCAACAAAACTCATAGAACAGCTCAAAAAACAGAAACCATCTCCTCCTGGCCAAGCGAGCTTCAACATCCCATCATAGCCAGACACACAAAACCACCAGCATCCATGACTAAACCAATTCCGCACCATCTAAAACTCCTTATACTCATCATTCAACAACATCAACAACTTACATCCTAACCATCCACAAATAAAAAACACGCAGCCCCACAAATCAAAAGGAGCTCAGCACAAAAAGAAATGACCTTCCTCAGTGGAAAAACCCAAGAGCAAGGAAGAAGAACCAGAAAACGAACTTGTGATTCCACCCTAAGAATCCTCCATGACCCGCCGCGTAACCAGAAAAACCAGTGAGACCCTCCTTGGGTCCAAACGAGAAGCGCAGGTCTGAGCGCAGGACCGTGAACACCACCGCCAAGAGACCGCAAAGCCCGTCGTATTCTCCATTCATCGAGGAAAATCCAGAACTCATTCAGACAAATCCACCATATAATCTTTCCGCACCAGTAATGAGATCCAAAGAACTGAACACCATGATACAGCCTAGACCGAACCCAGATCTGAAAAGCATGCCTAAAAATCGAGTGAGGCACTCCTCTGCCCAGTATTTGAGACAATCGTCATACCTGCCAAACACCATCACGAAACCATAAATACCTGTGCGACATCAGATCTGAAGCGGTCTTTGAGATTTTCATAGCCGTTGACCAGTAAGGGTCCAACCAAGAACGCAAAATCATTTAGGGTTTTTTGTATTTTTTAGGTTTAAAGGGGTTTTATTTGGTTTTAGGTTATTATGATTTTCTTAGTGTTTTTATGGTTTTAAGGGGTTTTTATTTTTTTATTGATTTTTGGGATTTATTTTTATTTTATTGTGTTTTAGGGTTTTTGGGGAATCTGAGGGGGTTTTGTGTTTTTAGGGTTTTTTGTGTTTTTAGGTTTCTAGAGGATTTATATGTTTTTAGGTTTTTAAGGGATTACTTTTGTTTTTCAAGGGTTTTATAGATTTTTATTGTCTTAGGTATTTTAATAAGTTTTTAGGGTTTTTAGGGTTTTGGAGGGTTTTTTTGGGGTTTTTTTGGTTTTTTTGGATTTTATGGGTTTATATTTGAGTTTTTAGAGTTATAATGTTTTTAGAGGTTTTTATTTTTTTAGTGGAATAAAGTGTTTTTTATATTTTTTAGTAAGTTTTTATGGTTTTAATGGGGTATTTGGTTTTCTTAAGGTTTTAGGGGTTTTATGGTTTTTATGTTTTTAAATGCTTTAGGGGTTTCAAGGGTTTTATTGAGTTTTTAGCTTTTTTTAAATTTTTAGGGGTTTTATTTTGGGGGGGGGGGTTTAAATATTTCTTTGTGGGTTTCATAGTTTTTATGGTTGTTTTTTTAACTTTTTTGGAATTTTAGGGATTCTCTAGATTTTTATTCGTTTTAAGGGATTCTCTGGGATTTTAGCATATTTTATGCTTTTTATGTGTTTTTTTAGTGATTTTTTAAGGTTTTCATAGGTGTTTTCCGGGGTTATATGGTATTTATCATTTTTCTGTATTGTTAGGGATATTGTCTGTTTTTTAATTTTTTTTTTGTTTTTTGAGGTTTTAAGGAATTTAGGGTTTTATTGTTTTTTGGGTTTTAGGGGTTTTTTAGTTTTTAGTGGTTTTAAGGGTTTTTTTTATTTTTCTTAAAAATTTTATTGTTTTAATGTTTTTTTAATGTTTTTTTCTTTGGGTGACAAAATTTTTATGGGTTTTTATAGATTTTTTTCTTTTTTTGATTATTCGGTCTTTTAAGGCTTTTAGTTTTTATAGGTTTTCTATGGTTTTTAAGAGCATTTAGTTTACTATGGTTTTCTTTATGTTTTTAGGGTTTTAGGGGTTTAGGTTTTTAGTGATTTGAGGGAGATTTTAGTATTTTTATTGGTTTTTAGTGAATTTTGAGGGTTTTATGGTTTTTATGATTTTTAGGGGTTTTAAGGTTTTTAGAATATTTTAGGATTATTATGGACATTAAATTTTTCTAGGATATTATATTTTTCTTATATTTTTCTTGTATTTAGGATTATTTACGTTTTTATATATTTTTTTTTGGCCTTTTTAGGATTTTATAGGGGTTTTTCTGTTTTTTGGGAAATTTCGGAGTTTTTGTTTTTTTATATTTTATAGGGTTTTATGGTTTTTATGTATTTTTTAGTTTTTATTGGTTTTATGGTTTTTTAGTTTTATTAATAGTTTTAGGGGTCTAAATAATGTTTAGAGTTTTAGCAGTTATAGGGGGTTTATACAGTTTCAGCATTTTTAAGTTTTTAGGGTATTTTATGGGTTTTGAGGATTTTAGGGGTTTTGGGGTCTTTTAGGGGGTTTTTTGGGTTTTTTGACTTTCTATTTTAAGGGTTTTAAATGTTTTATGGGTTTTATTGTTTTCTTTTGATATTTTAATGTTTTGGGTTGTTACATCATCAGTGTTTTTTTTCATTTTTTATATATTTTATATTGTATGTGATTATATATTTTTAATGTTTTCTTATGGGTTTTCAACGTTTTTTGTGTTTTATAAATTTTAATGATTTTTAGGTATTTTTAAATAATTTTATTGTTTTATGGATTTTGAGGGCTTTATGGATTTTATGGTTTTTCTGGGTTTTGGGGTTTTTTTAGTTTTATTTTGGTGTTTTACTGTTTTTTTGAGTTTTTTACTGTTTTTAGGTGTTTATATTTTATTAGAGTTTTTTTCTTTTATGTTTTTATGGGTTTTAGGGTTTTCTATTTTTTTTGTTTTATATTTTTTAGGGGTTTAATGGGTATTAGAATTTTTTATGGTTTTTAGGGGTTTTAATTTTTTTGTTTCTTAAGTTTTCCCAGGGTTTTAGTGTTTTTATGGTTTTTAATATTTTGGGTATTTTTAGGGCCTTTTTAGAAATTTTATGTGTTTTTAGGGTTTTTACATATTTTGAAAATTTTCGGAGTTCTTACGGGTTTTAGAGATTTTTACGGTTTCATGAATTTTTAGGTTTTAGGAGTTTTGTGTGTTTTTAGGTTTTTAATATTTGTTGGATTTTTTATTTTTTTATTGATTTTAGTTATTTTTTAGAAATTTTTATGGGTTTTTGGTTTTTACAGATTTTGAGGGTTTTTAAGGAATCTAGGGTATGTATGGTTTTTCTGGTTTTTAAGGATTTTTTTTTAAGTTTTAATTTTTTTAGGGTTTTTAATGTTTTTATTATTTTAAAGGGGTTTTATAGGTTTTTTTGGGTTTTTAGAGTTTTATGGGGTTTTATAGATTTTTAATGTCTTCAATGTTTTACAGTTTTTAATGTTTAAAGAATTTTTATTGTTTAGGGGTTTTAAGTGTTTTTAGGTTTTTAAGATTTTCATTATGAATTTTAGGGTTTTTAGAAATTTTTATACTTTATGTATTTTAGGTATTTTTTAGGAATTTTATGTATTTTTTGTATGTAGGAAATTTGAGGGGTTATTTTGGGTTTTTAGGGGGGGGGGGGGTTTCTGATTTTTTAGTTTTAATGAATTTTTGAATTTTTATGAATTTTTTTATTATAGTTTTCTATTGATTTTAGGGGTTAAAGGGTTTTTATAGTTCATATTGTTTTTTTAGTTTTTGATTTGATTTTAGTGTTTTTGGGTATTTTTACGATTTTTATCCTATTTAGGTTCTTAGGGGTTTTAGGGTTTTTAGGGGTTTTTGGATTTTTAAGGGTTTTAGATATTCTTAATGTTTTAAGGGGTTTAATGTGTTTTAGAGTTTTTTGTGAGTTTTAGTATTTTTTAATTTTTTATTGTTTCTATGGTTTTTAAGAGTTTATAGTGTTTAAAGGTCTTTTAGGGGTTTCAGGAATTTCATTGTTTGTTTGGTTTTTAATGATTTTGGAAGTGTTTTTAGATTTTTAAGGTGTTATTAGGGATTTAAAGGGTTTATATTATTTTTAACATTTTAGGGATTTTTAGAATTTTTTTGAATTTTTATATAGTTTTGGGGGTTTTAGGGATTTTTAGTGTTTTTAGGGTTTTCACAGTGTTTAGGTTTTTCGTGGATTTCAATTTTTTTATTTTTATGGTTTTCTGAGGGTTTTTATGGTTTTTTACATTTGAAGTGAATTGTGGGATTTTTTTTGAGATTTTTCTTTTTTTATGGATTTTGAGGTGCTTTACGGGTTTTAGGGTTATTTATGGTTTTTTTTATTTTATGGTTTCTTTAGTTTTTATGGTTTTAAAGGTTTTTAGGCTTCTTTACCATTATTATGCGTTTTAAGGGTTTTTGGGTTTTTTAGTTGTTTTTTAGGGGTTTTATGATTTTATGTATTTTTAGGGTTTTGTATGGTTTTAGCCATTTTAATGGTTTTTAGTGTTTTTACTTTTTTTTTGGGTTTTAAGTGGTTTTATAATTTTTTTTATTTTTTGAGGTTTTATTAGGTTTTTTAGGGTTTTATGGGTTTCTAATTTTTAGGGTATTTTTAGTAATTTTATGTGTTTTAGTGTTTTTATTTATTTTTAGGGTTTTTAGGGGGGGTTGGATTTTTATCATTTTTTATGTTTTTTTGGGTTTTATGTGTTTTTATGTTTTTATGGCGATTTAAAGGATTATTAGGGTTTTTATAATTTTTATTTTTTAGTGATATTTGTGATTTTTTGGCTTTTTTGTTCCTCTAGGGGTTTTAGGGATTTGAGGGGTTCAAAGGTTTTAGGTTTTTTTGGTTTTTATGATTTTTTCAGTTTTATGGTTTTTTTGAGTTTTTAGGGGTTTTGATGATTTTTAGTGTTTTTAATGTTTTTATAGGTTTAAACAGTTTTGAGTTTTTTTGTGGTTTTAGGTTTTTAATGGGGATTAGGTTTTTTAATTTTATAGGGTGTTTTATGGTTTTTTGGGCTTTTAGGGTTTTATAGTATTTTTAGTACTCTTTAGGATTTTTTGTATATTTTAGATTTTTTAGTGATTTTAATTATTTATAGGTTTTTATTATTTTCATAGATATTTTCAAGGGATTTATTGGTTTTAGATTTATATGATTTTTTTGGGAATTTTTATGATTTTTATGGGTTTTTATGATTTTTATGTGTTTCAAGTGTATTGGGTTTTTATGGGTTTCAGGGTTTTTTAGTGTTTTAGTGATTTTATGTTTTTATGTGATTAATTTTTTTTTAGGTTTTAATGTTTTCTTTGTGGGTTTCAAGTATTTAAGGGTTTTTTGATTTTTTGGAATATTTAGGGACTTTTATTGTTTTTATGGTTTTTATGATTTTTATGTATTCTTAGGGTTTCTCGGGTTTTTTAGTGGTTTTAAGGGGTTTCTGTATTTTTTGGGGGTTTTAGGTTTTTTAAGTATTTAGGGGTTTTAATATTTTTTATATTTTTTATGTTATTTGGTTTTAATGTGAATTTAGAGTATTTAGTGAGCTTTATGGATTTTTAGGGTTTTTATGGTTTTTAGTGTTTTTTTGGTTTTTTGGGGTTCTTAAGCATTCATTACTTTTTTAGGGTTTTATCATTTTTAGGTTTTTAGATTTTTATTGATTTAAAGGTTTTATATGTTTTTATGGTTTTATTAGTACTTTTCATTGTTTTTTTTGTTTTTTATGATTTTACAGATTTTTTGGATTTTTAGGATTTTTATGGTTTTTATGGTGTTAAGGGTTTTTAGGGTTTTTAAGGTTTCTTCATTTTTTTGCGTTTTAGGGTATTTTTTTAAGTTTATAAGGTTTTCTTAGAGTTTTTTAATGCTTTTAGGGTTTTTTACGTTTTTAGGGATTTTTAGGTTTTTTAGTTTTTTTGGAATGTTATGGGTTTTTACAGTTTTATGGATTTTGGGGTTTTATGGGGGTATTTATATTTTTTTTTTGTGTTTTTAGAGCTTTTTAGGTTCCTAGGGAATTTAGGAAATTTTTGGTATTTTTTTAGGGTTTTAAGGATTTTGATGGGTTTAAAGGGTTTTAGGGTTTATAGCATTTTTATGGTTTTAGGGCATTTGTGTTTTTTATGTTTTTATGATTTTCTTTGGGTTTCTCAAGGTTTTTAGGGGTTTTTACATTGTTATTTATTTTTTTGTAATTTTATGATTTTGTGGGTTTTTTAGGTTTTTTATATTTTTAGGTCTTTTGGGGTTTTATTGTTTCTTTGGTTTTTTAGGGTTTTTTTAGTTTTATAGGTTTTTAAGGTTTAAAGATTTTTTTTTTCTTTTCTGGGGTTTAAATGTTTTTTGTTTTTTAGTGGTTTTTATGTTTTTATAGGTTTTAAGGGTTTATATGGTTTTAGAGGTTTTTATGGTCATTAGCCATTTTACGGTTTTAGTGCCTTTAAGGTTTTTTGGGTTTTTATCATTTTTTGGTTTTTGAGGGGCATTCATTATTTAGGTTTTAATGGTTTTCTTAGTATTTTTTTAGTATTTTTAGGGTTTTTTACATTTGTAGATATTTTAGGGATTTTTAAATTTTTTTTATGGATTTTATGAATTTTAGGGATTTTGAGGGGTTTAGGGTTTTATGGATTTTTAGGGTTTGGGGGGTTTTAACATTTTTTTAGTTTTTTCAGTGTCTTATGTGATTTTGGGTTTATAATTTTTTCTATTATTTTTATGGTTTTCAAGGATAGTAATTATTTTTACCTTTTTAGGGTTTTTAGGGATTTTGAGGGGTTTTAGGGTATTTAGAGTCATTATTGTTGTTTTGGGTTCTAGGTGGTTCTTTTATTTTTTTAGGCCTTTATGTGTTTTTATAGTTTTTTAATATTTTTCTGCATTTAAAATATTTTTACTGTTTTAAGTGGGGTTTTGGGGATTTTATATTTTTTAGAGAATTTTATGGTTTTATGGGTTTAATGGTGTAAGGGTTTTTGTGGCTTTTAGGGTCTTTTTTGGGGTTTTAATATTTTTTTTCATTTTTGGAGGTTTTAAGTGTTTTTTAGGTTATAAAGGTTTCCTAGGCATTTGAGGGTTTTTACATATTTATAGATTTTTAGGTATATTTATGTTTTTATATAGTTTTATGGTTTATAAGGATTTTGGGGAATTTTTGGGTTTTTGAGGGGTTTTACAGGTTTTTAGGGTAATTAACATTTTTTTTATTTTTAGGGGACTTAAGTGTTTTCGTTTTTATTTTTTTCTTTGTTTTCTTAATAATTTTTTAGATTTTTTTAGAAATTTAGGAACTTTTATGGTTTTTTAGGATTTTTATGGGTTTTTAGTGTTTTTGAGAGTTTTCATGTTTTTAAGGGGTTTTATGCTTTTTGGGTTTTTAGGTTTTTTATGTTTTTAGGGGTTTTATGGTTTTTAAATTTTTTAACGTTTTAGTGGTTTAAGGGGTTTTTATAGTTTTTAGTGGTTTTAGGGGTGTAATAATTGTTAAGTGGTTTTATGATTTTTTATGGTTTTAGGGTTCTTTATAGTTTTTCGGATTTTCAGAATTTTTTATATTTTTAGGGGTTTTATATGTTTTTAGGTTTATATGTTATTTATAGGGGTGTTAGAGGTTTTATGGGTTTTTATGTTTTTATCGATTTTTAGAAGTTTTAATATTTTTATGTTTTTTTAGAGGGTTTTTTTTTGTTTTTTGGGTTTTTTATGTTTTAGAATGTTTTAAATGGTTTTTATAGTTTTTAACATTTTTAAGAGTTAAAAGGTTTTTTAGAGATTTTAGTGGTTTTAGAGTTTTTATGAATATTTAATGGTTTTTGGGGGTTCTTATGGTTTAAGTGGATTTATGGTATTAGGGTTGTATATTATTTTATGTTTTTAGCATATTATATCTTCTTTTAGGGGTTTTAATTGTTTTTTTGGATTTTAAGGTTCTCTTATATTTTTTTGGTTTTAGTGTTTTCTATAATTTTAGGGTTTTCATGGAGTTTGAGGGTTTTAGTGGTTAGTGGGTTTTTAGGGTTGTTGCTTTTTTTAGGATTGTGGGGGTTTTAAGTGTTTTTTTTTTAATTAAGGGTTTCTTTGGGGTTTTCAAGGGTTTTTTTGTTTTTTATGTTTTTAGGGATTTTTAGGGTTTTTAGTATTTTTATTTTTTCTTAGGGTTTTTAGTGATTTTGAGGGTTGTTTGATTTTTTAGGGGTTTTAGGTTATTTATGGGTTTTTTGGGGTTTTATAGTTTTTATGAGTTTTTATGGGTTTAAAGATATATTAGAGATATTTAATGTTTTTAGGGGTGTAAATGGATTTTACTGATTTTATTGGTTTTTAGGATTTTATGGGTTTTTAGGGCAAGGAAGATGTGAGGGTCGGGCTATTCCCGGCCCCCCCAAATTTATTAGAAAGAAAAAAAGAGACACAATGGACAAGGGATGGGAGGGGTCAAATGACCCACACCCAAAAACCCTTTACAACCCAAGATGCAAAAGACCCCAAAAAAAGAAAAATCAAAAAAGAAAAAAGAGAAAAACACAAATCCAAGAAGCCACCACCATAATCCAGAATTAACCAGCATCCAGCAGCTCACAGCTAATAAATGACCAGCATCCACCAGCCAACACAAGCATCCAACAACAATACCAAACATCACAACCACGCAGTAGAAACAACACGTCCAATCCAACTAGCCCCAACAACCAACAACACAAAAAACACCGCAAACAACAGCAACCATCATCATCATCCAGTAATCAGCAACCAGCAACCAGTAGTCATCAATGCCACTCCAACGTGATATGCCCCTGACACTAGATGCTACCACCAGCCCCATCCCAAAGCCTCCAAAAACCCTTGAATACCAGACCAAAGTGGGGTCCGGTACATTGGGAAGGGCGGCCAGAGCAGTGGTGGGTGTTTGAGTCAAGGAGACACCATCGGGGAGAGCAGGCTCATCATATAGCCAGCCCATCAGGCAGGACCCGCAGCGAATAATCCAGTCACCACATCCACAACAAGCAACAACATAATCCATCAGCACCAGACCAAAGGCATCACCTCCCATCCAAGAAGCATTCCAGCAGCCACCAACGCACAACATCCTCATACAAACACCTTTCCTCAAATCAAAAAACCCCAGCTCACCAAGGATCACACCCAGACCAGCAATCAGCACAAACCAGCATATTAAACAAGACCAAGAATTCTGATCAAAACCAGCAATAGTAGCATGAAGCAAAGGTGGATCCAGAGAGCCATAACGAGAAAAAAGATGCGCAATACACATGAAAATTCACACTCGAGCGTAATACAGACCTGTAACAACATCAATCCACCGCGAGAGTGTAAATGTGTTCTTGAAACCGCAACATTTGACTACATCAGGACAAATCTGGACTGTCTCCTTCGTAGGTGTCAAAAACCACCATGCCACAAATCCCTAAACCACTTGCTGAAGATGCCACCACCCGTCGAGGATGACTCCACGTCTCATGCACCGTACCGTCACCACAATCGCATCGCAGAGCCAGTGCGACATGATGCATGGAAAAACCGCCAGCAAGCCAACTCCTAAAAGATCCATCTTCTAGATCCAAAATCTGAAGATCCAGGGCATCGAATCCTTGAACCACACGCCAACGGAACACCACTGCGAAGAATCTCGGAAGAGCACTGCCAATTTTTCACCACCACGCCCGAGGAAGAGCAGGACAACGACGCCATCAGGGGGAAATCTAGTAGGAATCTTGGAATCCCTGGGGGTGAGACTCCATGAGAGACCGGTGCCATCCCTTATTGATATTTAGGGAGTTTAAAGTTTTTTAGTGTTTTTATGGGTTTTATTGGTTTTTATTTCTTTCAAGACCCTTTTATGATTTTTATGGGTTTTTGAATTTTTTAGATTTTAGGGGTTTTTAGTGTTTTTTTGGTTATTAAGGGTTTCATTGGGTTTTCATGGTTTATTGAGATTTTTATCATTATGGGAATTTTTATCATTTTTATGGGTTTTAGGGTTTTTGAGGGTTTTATGGTCTCTACATTTTTTTAGAGTTTTTAGAATTTCTTAGGTGTATAATGTGTTTTCAAAATTTTAAGGATTTTATATGGCTTTTCATGATTTTAGAGATATTTACATGTTTAGTTATTTTTAGAAAATTTATTAGGATTTCAATGATTTTTACACTTTTTATGGATTTTGAGGGTTTTGGTGATTTTATGGGGTTTTGGGTTTTTTAGGGGTTTTAGGTGTTTTTAGAGTTTTTTAAGGGGTTTAGGGGTTTAATGGGTTTTCTGATTTTTAAGTGGTTTTAGTGTTTTAGGCGGTTTTAAATGTTTTAATGTGTTTTGGAGTTTTATGACTTTTAGATGGTTAGGGTTTTTATATTATTTTAATTATTTTAAGGGGTTTAGGGTTTTTACAGTTTTTAGGGGTTTTATGTGTTTTTAGGTCTATATGGTTTTCTTAGGGGTTTTTAGTATTTTCATTGTTTTTTACATTTAAGTGATTTTGATGGATTTTTTAGGATATTTATTATTTTAAGTGTTTTTGGGATTTTGAGAGTTTTAATGGGGTTTTAGTGTTTTTTTCACTTTTTGGGGGGTTAGCTGTTTTAAATATTTTTAGGTTTTTATGATTTTCTTAGGTATTTTCATTGATTTTAGGGTTTGTTTATTTATATATTTTAGGGATTTTATTGGATTTTTATGGTATTTTATATATTTCATGGGTTTTTAGAGGTTTTAGGTGTTTTTTGGTTTTTTGGGTGGTGGGGGTTTTTGTGTTTCATTGTGGTTTTAAGGGTTTTTAGTGGTTTAAATTTTTTTTACAGGTTTAAAGGGGTTTGTGTGTATTTAGTGGTTTTATGGGTTTTATATGATTTAATAATTTTTATGGTTTTTAGGGGTTTTTATGGGTTTTAGTGTTTTATAGGGTAATTTTTTTCTTTTTAGGGGATTTTAGTGTTTTTATAATATTGTGATTTCTTGGGGTTTTAACTATTTTTTTTAAGTGTTTCTTAAGAGATTTCAAATTTTTAGGGGTTTTTTTGTTTTTAGGTATATTCATATATTTTTTAATATTTTTATTGGGTTTTAGTTATTTTATGGTTTTTTTTTGTGTTTTTTTTCAGATATTTGTGGTTTTTAGGGTTTTTAGTGTTTTTAGGTTTTTTAGTGTTTTAAGTGTTTTTGGTTTATATGGGTTTCTTTGGTGTTTTTACGGTTTTTAGGGTTTTTATGCTATTATTATATTTATGGATTTTTTTTTATTTTTTTTTTCTGGGTTTTAGGAATTTTTCTGGTATTCAAGGTTTTTTGGGTTTTTGATATTTTTTCTGTTTAGGTGTTTTTTTTATATTTTAAGGCTTTTGAGGTTTTTAGTAATTTTATTGGTTTTAGTGGATTAAAGGTAATTTAGAGTTTTTAGTGGCATTTCGTGATTTTATAGGTTTTATGGTCTCTAGGGTTTTATGGGTTTTAGGGGTTTTAGGGTTGTACGGTCTTTTGGGGGTTTTTTGGTGCATTTAGAAATGTTTAGGTTTCTAGGGGATTTATGTGTTTTTATAAATTATAAGGTTTTTATAGGGTTTTTCAGGGATTAAGGTTTTTTATAATTATTGTTTTCTTAGCGATTTATTAGAATTTTTATGGTTTTTAGGTTTTTTACGGATTTTGAGGGGGGGTTGTTTTGGGTTTACAAATTTTTAGTTTCATTAGGTGTTTTACGTTTTTTTAGTTTTTTGTGGTATTTTTAGGTTTTTCATAGTTTTTAGGGTTTTTTAAATTTTATGGATTTTTTAGATTTCTTAGGATTTTTATAGTTTTCTATAGTTTTTAGTGATTTTGAGGGTTATTATAATTTTTAGTGTTTTTATGCATTTTGGGATTTTTAGGATTTTTATTTTTTGGTTATTATTTAATTTATCATTTTAAGCCTTTTTATGCATTTAAGAGGATATTGGAGTTTTTATATATTTAGGGACTTTAGGTTTTTTATGGGTTTTAGTTATTTTTATGGTTTTATGGTTTTAGGAGTTTTTCGTTTTTTTAGTTTTTTTGGGTTTTTTGTGGTTTTATATGTTTTAGTCATTTAATTTTTTCATAGGGGTTTTTAGGTTTTTAGTGTTTTTTATGTTTTGGGGGATTTTTATGGATTTTAAGGGTTTTAGGGAATTTTTTTGAGTTTTTAGTGACTTTGAAGGTTTTTATGGTTTTAGGGGTTTTAGACTTTTTAGGGGCTTTAAGAGTTTTTAGGTTTTTATGGTTTTTATATGGGTTTTCCTGTTTTTAGGGTTTTTTAAATTTTTAGGATTTTTTGGATTTTTAGGATATTTATGTTTTTTTGAGTTTTTACGATTTTAGGGGGTTTTGTAGTTTTTTAATATTTTTAGGGTTTTAAAGGTTTTTTCGATTTCATAGTATGTATTTAGGTTTTAAAGGGTTTTAAATGTTCTTTCGGTGTTTTTTTGTGTTTTAGGGTCTTTTGGGTTTTAATTGTTTTATCATTTTTTAGTGTTTTTATATGATTTTTTTTATGGATTTAAATGATTTCTTATGGGTTTTCAAGGTTTTCAGTGTTTTTTATATTTTGAGGGATTTTGAGTGAATTTAATGATTTTTAAGGGTATTTAGGGTTATTAGGTATTTTGAGGTGTTTTAGGGTTTTTTAGGGTTTTTTGATTTTCAAGGGTTTTTAATTTTTGTTAGATATTTTAAACCTTTTAGGGGTTTAATGGGTTTTTAGATTTTTTTGTTGATTTTTTGGGTTTTTAGTAGTTTTTTGGGGTTTAAAGGTTTTTTTGGGTCTTATGTTTTTAGGTATTTAAGGTTTTCTTAGTGTTATTCTGGGGTTTTATTGATTTTTTAGTGATTTTAGAGATTTTCTAGGATTTTGTTTTTACGGTATTTAGGGATTTGGAGGGTTTTTAGTGTTTTATGTTTTTATTATGTATTCAAAGGTCTTTTGAGTTTCATAGGGTTTTAATATATTTTATATATTTTTTAATGTTCTTATAGGTATAGAGGGTTTTAAGAGTTTTAGTGTTTTCAGGATTTTTGTGTGTTTTCGTGTTTTCTATAGTTTTAAGGGTTTTAAAGGTTTTTAGGGATTTTTATGGTTTTGACGGTCATTTATGGTTTTTTGAGATTTTAAATATTTTTAGGGGTTTAAAGTCTTTTTTCAATTTTTAAGGATTTATTAGTGTTTTAGTGTTTTTTATGTTTCTAGTGATTTTTATATAATTTAAGTTTTTTTAATGGTTTTTTAGGTTCTGTAAGGATTTCGAGGTTTTGAGGGATTTTCAGATTTTTTAGGGTGTTTAGTGTATTTTAGGACTTTTAGGGGTTTATGTGTTTTTAGAGTTTTCAAATTGTCATAGTGGTATTCATGATTTTCTAGGTTTCTTTTCATTTCCTGGGATTTTTATTGATTTTTAGGATTTTAATGGAATTTTAGGGTTTTTTGGGATGTTGAGTGTTTATAGTGTTTCTCTATTTTTTTGGTTTTACTATTTTTTTTGTATTTTTATGGTTTTGAATGTTTTTTAGATTATTTAAAAAATTTAGTGGATAAAATGATTTTTATAGTTTTTAGTGGGTCTTAGGGTTTTATGTGCATATAGAGGTTTTTATTGTTTTTAGGTTTTTTTTGGGTTTTTTGGTTTTTTAGTGTTTTTAGGTTTTTATGGGTTTTTAGTGTATTTAGTTTATTATGTTATACTTATTGGGTTTCAAGGCTTTAGTTTTTTATGTGTTTAGTAATTTTTAGGGATTCTAAAGGTTTTTGTGGGTTTTATTGGTTTCTATGGATTTTGAGGGGGTTTTGGGGTTTTTGTTTTTTTAGGGTTTTTTACTTTTTCAGGTATTTAATGTGATTTAGAGTTTTTATTGATTTTAGGGGTTTAAAGGTTTTTTTAGTGTATTTAGTGATTTCTGTGTTTTTACGGAGTTTTAGGGGTTTTTATGGTTCTTAGTGGTTTTATGTTATTAGTGTCTTTTTAATTTTTAGGGGTTATGCATTTTGTTGGTTTTTATGGGTTTTACGTATTTTTAAGTTATTAAGGTTTTCAAAGGGTATTTTAATGTTTCCATGGTTTTTTAACCTTTAATATATTTTTAGGATTTTTTTTGGATTTTTAGGGTTTATTAGAGGATTTAGGAATTTTGGGGGATTTTAGTGGTTTTTAGGGTTTTGTGGTTTTCGTCTGTTTTAGGGTTTTTGTGTTTTTTATGGTTTTTAAGGGTTTTTTGTGTTTTTTAAAAAATTTAGGGGTAAAATTTCTTAAGAGTTTTTAGTGGAATTTTACGGTCTATTTTTGGGTTTTTAGATTTTTAGGGGTTTTATGTTTTTTATTTTTATAGGATTTTATGGTTTTAGGGTTTTTTTGAGTTTTTTCCTATTTTTATGTGTTTTTTATGTATTTAGGTATTTATGTTATTCTTCATATTTTAAAGGGGTTCTAGGGGTTTTATGATAATAGAGTTTTTAGGAATTTAGGTTTTTATGGATTTTAGGGTTTATAGGGGTTTTAGGGATTATAGAAATTTTTGGGTTTTATTGTTAGTTTGGTCTTTAGAGTATTTTTAGTTTTTTATGTTTTTATGGTGTTTTATTGTTTTTTTACATTTTTGGGTTTAAAGGGTTTTTAGATTATTTAGTGAATTTTTGGGTTTTTATGGGTTTTGAGGGTTTATAAATGTTTTTAGATATTTTTAGATGTTTTTAGGGTTGATAGGGTCTTTAGGTTTTGTTTCGAAATGAATCGGGTGGAGTTGACCGACGTGCCCGACTGTCGATCTCATGGAGGGTGGAACTCCGCTCAGTCACTTGAATCGGGTATATCAGTCTTCGTTTTGAAACGACCAACAGTTCCATATCCAACGATACATGGACCTGCTTTCTAAAGGCAGGCGTCCGCTGGGTGATTTGGCCAGCGACGCTTAAAAACTCACATTGGTCAAGAGGATGGGAAGTCGGGCTCATCGCACCCATCTGGGGGGGAAATATTGTCTGTTCTGGGACTCTCTTATAGATTTACAACGTATTCATATGTTCACGAATCTTTGGTTTATACCCAAGCATAGTATCCACGGAATACCCCTGGTTGGAAATGGTCAGCTGAATGCAGGGATTCAGAATCATTTAGGCTTGAGGTTTACCATCCCTCATTGGATTATTGACTCTGAGGATTTTGGACTCATTGAGACAACAATGGTTTAAAGCCATATAACTAGGCACTCTAGTGTTTATTGTCATCCAGGGGGGACAAATAACAACTTGAGAATTTGGATCGAACTCGTGATATGGGCTTCCTACATATCCTCATGAGAGGAATCAGAGTCCACATAGTTTATTAATGCATTTTAACATCATGCAGGACGAAGGATCGGGGCTTACACTCTGAGGTGGCCGGATGAGATGGTGGATGGGGTTTACACTCTGAGGCAGCCCATAGAGTTGGTGAACAGATGCAAAGGGGTTGGAATGACCGGGTGGTGAGCTTGAACTTCATGGAGGCTTCCTACGTACCATGCCTTGACATGGATCAATGTCCTCATAGTTCGTAGGAGGTGGTGTTGGAGAACCGACATGAAGATGGACCGGGGGTCCGATGGGTAATGGCCTTGAACCTCGTGGAGGCTTCCTACGCTCCATGTCGTGAAATGGATCAAAGTCCTCGTAGTTCACAGGAGGTGGTGTCAGGGTCGGTGCTTACTCTAAGCCTACCTGAGTCATGCTTGGTGTGAGAAACAAGAGGCAGCAGAGACCTGACTATCACGTCGGGAAAGGTGCGTCTGTGGGAAGCAGAGTGGGTCTTACGCATGGGGCGGCTTAGGGAAATCGATACTGGGACATACTCCAGGATTGAGGCCTGATGGTGACAAATCCCAGAGGGATAGGGAAAGGATACCCTTGTGTCCATCTCCCCTCTTGGTTCTTGGCACCAGGGATGTACGGAGGTGCATGGGTGCTACCTCTTGCAAGAAGGGTTGGGGACTTACACCAAGGAGGTTTCCTTGTCACTCTCAGAATATGGTTGAATTACTCACCACTAGCGTCAAAAAGAAATGCATGTGGGGTCCCCTCCACCTGGAAAGTGGAGAGACAGAAAGGGGACACCTGGGCTCAGACCATGCACTACCGTGGGTCTGTGAACCAAGGAGTGTTTTGAGAACCCGCTCAAGGGACGAAGCAACCCCTTTTCCATCTCCTATCGTGGGTATGTGAACTCAATGTAATGCACTGATGCGCCTAGAGATTGCATCATATGGATCTGGTGGCTTTAGTAGAGGCCTTGGCTCGGGGATGAGGAATAGACTACTGACGAAATTGCGTAGGATCTGGCAGGATTGGAAGGATTTTATCTAATTCAGGGAATGGGAACACCTAAGGAGTTGGCAGGCCACATGGGTGTATGAGCAGTGGCGCCCTTCGCGTAGGGGAGTGCTGCACGACTTGAGTGGTCATCCGCGTACCGGGTTGGTACACGGACTGATATGCATCCCACATACCAAGGTGGTACACAACTTCGAGTTCGGCCCGCGTACCAAGTTGGTATGTGGTGGGGTCCGCACGAGCAATGGCAGCCCGGGGCGATGCCGGTCAGGGGTTCGTCGGTCAGGGATTCGCCCGTGTAAGAGGTTGTTACACGGTACGTCGGATCGAAAGAGGGGCATAGACTCCCTGGTCCGCAGGAAGTACATCCGCAGAGGGACCATGGCTCGTGATCTTCATATTCTTTTTGTTTTAAGTTCATGGTTCACAAATTTGTTTTCCATTTTCAGTTCCTTATTAATTCGTTCCCAGTTTCATACCTATTCTGGTTCATGAATTAGAACTTCGCTATTTGAAAAATCCTAAGACCTTTTTTTTAAAATCCTTCCACAGAAATCTGATCGATCTCCCTCTTCTCCCCCTTGATGTCCTTTTATAGAGTGGAGAAAGAGATGTATCTGGGGTCATGTGGAACCTCTTGCAGAGGCCCATGACCGAAAACTCAGTTTACAAATGACTTGGTCAATCCGTTTCGCGGGGGGATTGACTACACCTTCCCCGGGAACCAAACTAGGTTGGGGAATGCTTCGTGGTCGTGCAGGGATCCGCCTCTGTTCCGCGAACGATGGAATACGTGGTCTGGGCCGGTTGACGTGGTTCGCGGCTAGGGCGGTTCATGATGGTGGACCGACCTGGCACCCGTCCTGCTTCGTGCCTGCGGAGGGTCCCCGCCTCTGTTCCGCGAATGACAATGGTCCGCGGAGTAGGCGGATTGCTGAACCGGCTGCATACTATCACTATTGGACCGGTACGCCGACCGGTCAATCCCTTTCCAATTTCTTTGGTGTTCTACACATTTTTTCCCAATTCCTTGAGGGAAATTTGGTATAATCCTCTCTTTAATTGAGGGTATTCTCATTCTCCTTTGCGGATTTTTTGGGACCCTACAAATGCCCCCATCGGAATGGGGTCCGATCGGAATGAAGAGGAGACTATTCTGATGTAGAGTGGTCCTGAAATGTGGATAGTTTGTGGTAGAGGGGTGGACCCGGTAAGGGACCATGCCTATAAATACGGGGACCCTTCCCTTGTCTTTTATCAGATTCCTCGCGAACATGGAGATCTTTCTTTTCGTCTCTGCATGATTGCTCCTTCGCAAAACTCCTCATCTGCGAGCCAGCTTTCATTCTCGTGAACCATTCCACATTCTCTCATGCCTTCACCCACAAACCAATCTTCCGGCCATGAACTAACACTTTTAATAAATTAAAATGTAAGTTAAAACAAGCCTGGTAGGAACACGCTACGCGGTTTTGATGGTCCGCAAACTGAAATCTTCTAGACTTTGAAAATTTCTTAAGCCTTCCGAACATAAACATTTATATTCAGGATTGAGATTCTGCAGAGTATCCTGGTTCATGGTTTTCATTCCAATGCTCTGCGGGCCAGAGTACCACAAAATTCTTCCGTGTAGGGTGGTTCGCGGGATGCAGCCATTGCGAACCAACTTTCTAAGGCATTCTCGCGGACCTTATCATGAAGGATCCTTGACGGAGTCCTTTCCCATATACTTGGTATTTTTGTCCAGATTTTTTAATTCCAGAGTAACCATTTTCTTGGGTTTTTTGTAATGCCGAGAGAAAATAAGGTCCCTCCTTAGCCTACACCCAAGCCTGCTACCGAACCTATTCCAATTGGTCTAGGGAGACGTCTATCTATGATTCATAGAGTTGAGAGCATCAAAGAGGACCCTATCCATCCAGCCATTCCTGAAAATGGTGTTTTTAAGAACTTACTCTCCCCCGGACTTTTGGGCTATCCGCTATCGAATCGTCTTCCGCTTTATGGTTTCAGCCTTCAAGACGACTTTTATATCCCCCTGTCTTCACGGTTCTTCTGTCCCCTTGCTTGGAAGTGTTTCCAAAGTGTTCTCAAGCGAACCTAACCCAATCGGGAGAGATGATCTATGATTTTAACCTAAAAGACACTTTCATTTTGAGAGTCTCTGTTTGGACCCAAAGTGATCGGTACACTCAGGGCTTCTCCCAAGAGGCTATCCTCAAGAGTTACTCCTCTTTAATCAACCTTGCTCGAGTGGATCCTGACGCGGGATGGATTACCAGGTGGGATCTTCGGTCTGGTGGGATTTTCTCAAATGACTGGTCCTGGGCCTTCTGGGTCCGTTATCATTGTCGGGAGTTCCCCAAGTCACTGGAAGTTGTAAATATGTAATCCGCAAGGTAGGATTCCCAGTATGTTGTTTACCCACCATCTTCGATCCATCCTGACTTGTTCGGTCGCTCGTGTTCTAGCACTAACACTTTCCACCTTTCCCATGGTGAAGTTGGTATTAGTTTATGGGAAATATACCAACTGGGAGGGCTTAAGATCATTTGTGAGATGTATGAAGAGTTTTTTCCCACCCCTGACACATGGGATGATGTCGAACGGGTGCCTTTTTTGGCGAGGGATCTGCTGGTTATGGCAGAGCGGTCACTGGGTCAGCCCTTGGGTGCCCGATCTCGTATCCCATATAGCACCTGGATATGGTTATTTTTGAAGACTACTGGTCCTCTTCCGAAGATCAAGCACCCTATGAATCATCCTTCTCAACAATCACAAACTTTCCCAGGTTCTTACTGGGCGGTTCTGGAGGCGGGTGACTACCTTTCTTGGGGTTATGAGGTGTGCCCGGTGTGCCACCTATGCTCGGGATGGAAGGTCTTTTTGCCATGTTTTTGAGAGGGTCGATATTCCCATACTGGGATATCAACCCAGGTGTCAGATCTTGCACCCTGAGGATGGAAGCTGAGCTGGCAGGAGGCCACCCGGTGAATCTGGTCGCGCCTTCTTTGTCTCGCATTTACGATTTACTGAGCCACATGCAGGAGGAAGGGTCACCCTATAATCTAAGTGGGCCATTTAAATTTTTATATGGATGGGTAGTGGATCATTTCCTCTTTTATGAGTATCGTTATAACACATCCATCCCGCTTCCTACTCTTCGACCTTCCTTGCTTGATATAGCTAGAGTTCGTCAGATGTCCCTCAGTTCTGATGAAGTTGTCATGCTTCTGAGCGAATTTTCCCAGTTCTCTTTCACTCCCTACCCCACTCCTTTCTGCATCATGGTTGACGACTACAGGGTGAGATTAGAAGAGCGTTCTTACATGATTTCGCTACGGGACGGGTTTCTATCCGCGCGGATTGATTTGGTTTCTCTGTGTGAGTTGTACGCCCCACATCATTTTTCTCGACAGTTCGGATGCATGCAACTCCAGGTTTTTCTTCCCCATCCTCGGACCCGAGGACTGCTTCCGGCCACTCTCCTTCAATGGTGGTTGATGTTGATGTGGGAGGGATCTGGCACAAGCATTACCTTACCTGACACAGGAGCGGTTCCCAGCCTATCCTTGGAATATGCAAGAATGTGGATAAAGCATTATCTAGATGGGATCTTGGGAAAGGATATCCCGCAATTTCCCAAATCGGGGGTTACTGCGGCTGTTTTACTTACCGCACCTTCCTCGTCGACTTTGAGGGAGGACCGACTGATGGCCTGCAGATCAAGGCGGATCAGGGAATCTTCCTCTTTCTACCCCTCTGCGGCCAAGGATCAGACATATCCGGTACTCTTGGATGTAAATGAGGATGACCCAGTGACTTTGAGTCCCCATGATGTAATTCTTGATGCTACACCATCCAATACTGGGCTTACTAGTTCATCTCCCAAGCTTGAACTAGGGCTAGAGGCTTCTGACCCTCCAGTCCTGGAGCCATCTTCTGATGTGCACATGTCTACACTGGCTGCGATGACGGACTTCATTCATGTACTATCTAGCAATGATACCAAAGACCCTCGTGTAAAGGCAGACCACTGAGCAGTGTGAAGGTGGACCTGGCCCCGAATCTGTGAGATTGTTTCCGAAACTCCTCTGACTAAAATGGCGACTAAAACTAAAGCCCTTTTGAAACTATTCCTTGGCTTGGGGTCAGGTGGGTTCTACTATCGACAACTTCATTTTCTTTCCTATCAGGTCGTCATTGCCTATGGGGAGGCTACTGCTAGTGAACACAAACTCGCTCACCTCGCTGCTTCACATTGTGGGACCCGAGCCTCTAAGGAAGCTCTGACGAAGCTCCATCAGCTGATAGCACTAGAGGTGAGCTCTCAAGATCAGGCGACCACCCTATCTACTATGCTGCATGAATGTGAAGCTCGAGCTGTGATGTTGAGGGATCAGTTTTCATCTTTGACTGGTGACCTCAAAGATACCAGGAAAGGGATTAATGATCTCCAATTGACGGTGAGGCATACTCATTTGGTGGTCGTAGTTGAGGGCAGAGAGAAGTCCATACTGGAGAAAACATTCAATAACCTTTGTTGCGCGGTTACCGATATGATGGAGAGAGCGAGCCAGGCTCCTTTTTTATCATCTGAGCAATTTCTTTACATTCTGTTTTACCTCTTTTGTTGCAGCAAAGGAGAGATTCTGACTTGTGGACGTCCTCCCTTTTTTTCAAATGAAATGAAATCTGTTGTCAATCTCCCCTTGCGGTAAAATTTGATTGTTATTGGCATGACTGTGGTATAAATAACAACTCACTAATTCATAATTAATCATATTTCTGTAAAATGATAAAGTAGAAACGATCTCTAATTTTTTCCTGGACCATGGGATCCAGCAACCATAGTTTGACTATTTCTAGGGTTTTGTAGAAACACCCTATAATAATTTTGTCTTTTCTGTCAATACCCTCATTTTTATTGGGCCCATTTAGTGTGGAACTAGCAGGTATAGCCTGGCTGTTGCTTAGGTCGCCCTTTTCAGGTTTTCGGCCTAATGGGATTTGCGCCTCTCTTTGCGAGCGGTTTGAAGTCCCACCGACAAGACTATCATTACTGATGTTTTAGGTCGAACATCATTGACCAAATATGGTGGGTCGAGGGCCCCGACAAGGTTTTTTTATTAAAATATGTCCGAATACCTTTCAGATGAACGTGGGGGGAACATGTTTAGATTTGATTAACACGCAGGGCATGTCTCAAGGCATGGGAGTCGTATCGGTGTGCAGAGGTAGGGAAATCATCACCTAAGGAAGACTTGCCTTTGTTAGAAAGGCCAGGGGCGATCAATATGAAAAGCTGCTGAGGGCATGGTATGAATATTCATGAAATGGTGTCCTTAAGTCAATGACTATCCATTTCTAATGGCCTGAGGACTCCATGTAAGTCCGGCTTATGGAAACCACCATAAGTGGCTTGGAAAAATGAAAAACCACTAGGGGTGGCTTGGAAAGGGTATGTGACGTCGGAAAGGGTTTGGGAATATCTATATTAATCAGGAGTGTGGACGTAGGGTCCCTTTCCTACACATTTAGTTAGCATAAAGGATGGTTGGGGCTTGGCACAGTATAAAGTCATGCAGCTGGGAAATTCATTAAAATGGAACGGCTTCTCCTGGTTCTCAGTAATCTTATCAGAGACTTTCCAGTATATTCAGTCAGGGTTGTAAAAGAGGTTAGTAAACTGCAGCTCATAGGGTTTCCGAATCCCATGATGGATATGGGGGCTCAGAGGCTAAGAGACGTAGGGAGAGAAGCATTGCCTAAGGAAATCTTGCCTTCGGTAGACGGGATAGGGGAGATCAATATGCAGAGCTACTGAGGGCGTGGTATTCATAGTCATGAAAAGGTGTCCTTAGGTCATTGATTATATTCTCTCGATGGCCGTACAACTTCAGAGAAGTTGAGATTTCAGACCACCAGGGGTGGCTTACAAGGGTCATCTCTTTCTGGGTACAGAGTTTGATTTATATGGAGAGGGTTCCTGGATACGGGGGAAATATCTGGGCTAAATTTCCCAGGAAAGGGTGAAGTCATCTCTTCTCATGCTGGTGTGAAACGGTGGTTTGTGCAGGTCTAGACCATACAAAAAGGGAAGGAGGAAAGCCTCTATTGCTGACTGAACCCATGATTGGTTCGTCCATGCAGTTTAATGTCATGCAGCATGGACGAGGGGAATTTTAAATCCTGTGCAGTTTAATGTCATGCGGTGAGGATGAGGAGAATTTTTGAAGATGTTTTCCAGTTTAACGTCATGAAGCGAGGATAGGGGGAATTTTTAAACCTATGAAAATTCTTGTAATTGGAGGAATTTCCTTGGATTCTTAATGCTTGGTCTTTGCAGCTTCATGCCAAGAGGCAGAGGCATGCTCCATGCAGTTTTAATCTTCATGCAGTGAGGATGTAATTGCAAAGGCCACTCATGATCAGAATGTAACTCAGCTTGAACATCTCGGCATGACCAAGATGTGGAGAGGGGGTTATGGTGTAAATTGTGGTTCCTGGGCTTCTTAGATTAGGAGAGATGATATGGGGGCTCTGAGCACTATAAGTGTACAGGGCTAGGAAAAGCATCGACTGAGGAAATATTTACTTTGGTAGATAGGCCAGGGGATATCAATATGCAGATCCACTGAGGGCATGGTATGCATAGTCATACAAAGGATTCCACGGGTCGATGACTTTCCACTTATGATGTCCATGAAGGATTATGAGGACCTGCGATTGTCCAGGCCACAAAGTCTGTGATTTGGTAAGGAAATATCTAAACATTTCGGGGATGTTCGTCCCTGGTTGCTGTGAAAACTTGAAGATTTCACCACGCCTATTTATCTTGCACATGAGGTAGACCTTTACTCCATGTAGTTTAACATCGTGCGGTAAGGACGAAGTACTCTTATTTTAACGGTCAAAGAGTTTGGACCATTGGGTGACTTATTTCTACAATTACCTGGAAGGCGACTGAGTTGGGAGGCTCTGGTATACTTTGAACAAGTGTGAGGTAATGAGGGTGTAAATTGTAACTCTGGGGTTTCCCAAATTAGGAGGTATGGTATGGGGGATCTCTGGCCAATAAATATACGGGGCTATGATGAGCATCACCTGAGGAAATATTACCTTTGGTAGACGGGCCATGGGCTATCAATATGCAGAGCTGTTGAGGGCATGGTATGCATAGTCATACAATGGTGTCCACGGGTCGATGAATTTCCACTTCCGATGGCCACGAATGATTATGAGGATCCGGGATTTGTCATAGTATAGAGTTCAGCATATGCGAATAATGGTGTCCAAGAAAACAAGAAACATCTTCACCACAATTGCCTGTCGAGTCAAAGTATCCTAGCCTTGACTTGATGTTTGTAGATGCAGATCATCGTTCTAACCATGGGCGGATACATAGGATGACTCGGTATGGATACCCTGGAAACGTTTGGATGTGAGAGGGTAATGGACTTGTAAACCACTACTCCATAAATTTTTGGATCGGGAGATATGATATGGGGGACTTGAGGCTGGTAAGCTTAGAGAGATAGGAAGAGTACCTCCTGAGGAAATCTTTCCTTTGGTAGATGGGCCAGGGGATATAAATATGCAAAGATGCTGAGGGAATGGTATGCATAGTCATTCAAAGGTGTCCACGTGTCCATAACTTCCCACTTCCAATGGTCGTGAATGGTTATGAAGATCCGCAATTATCCAGGTCATGGAGTCTGATGTATGGAGATGATGCATCCAAACGTGCAAGGAGTATTCCCATCTCGTTTCGCCCTATATCTTGGGTGGGTCGCAATGAAGTTCATGCAGTTTAACATCATGCAGTAAGGATGTAGTCCATTCAGTTTAATGTCGTGCGGTGAGGATAACTGACATGATAAGGGGATTCTGTTTAATTTTAACATCATGCGGTAAGGACGAGGGATATACATATATGTGTTTTGTTTTATTAGCGGTTGGGATGGGAGGTAAGATCTCGGTGTCACTACGTATTCTTCAAGGGTAGGAATCAAGCCTAACGCAGTTATTTTTGGGGAATACTCCTTGTGCAGTTCTTGTCCGTATGGGGGGAAGGGGGTATTTTTAGCTTTATTTGGGGTGGTTGAGCCAGGATGTAAAATTCTGGCATCACTACGCATTCTACGAGGGAAAGAATCAAGCCATACATAGTTCTTTAGAAGATAATACACCTCGTGTAGTTCTGGTCCGTACACGGGGGAAAAGGGCATTTTCAATCCTTCTTATCTGTGCAGTTTAATGTCATGCGGTAAGGATGAGGAATACAGCCCGTGCAGGGTTGGTCCGTACATAGGTAAAAAGGTCTTTTTTAACTTTATTCAGGGGTGGCTGGGCCAGGATACAGAATCATGGTGTCGCTACGTATCTTGTGAGGTCAAGAATCAAGCTGTATGTAGTTCTCTAGATGATGATACACCCCGTGCAGGTCTGGTCCATAAACGGGGGAAGAGGGAATTTTTTTCTCTTTTTTTATTTTGTTTGGGGGTGGATGGGCCAAGGGAACCCTGACATCACTACATATCATACAAAGGAAGGAATATAGCCAAACATAGTTCTCTGAAATCCATGTATTTTAACATCATGCGGCGAGAACAAAATACTCTTAGTTTAGGGTCATCGAGTTTGGACCATTGGGACTTATTTCAACGTCCTGCAGCTCGGACGATGGGTGCTTGGTAGTTTAACGTCCTACTACTCGAACGATAGCTTCATTTGATTATGCGAAATAATTCTTCATAAATCTTTTATTTGTAGGAGCGGTAGTGAATTGGCCATCCATGGAGATCAAGGCATACGCTCCATTGGAGTAGACCTTGTGTATAACATATTGTCCCTCCCACTTGGGCTCCAGCATTAGAGGATTCTTTCCGAGTATCATCGGGGTCCAAAGGACCAACACCAATTCTCCTTCCATGAAAGACCAAAGACGATCATTTTTATTGAAGGTTCTTGTGATCCAATTCTGATATACCTCCAGATGGTGAAAAGTGTGCAACCGCTTCTCATCTAGTTGTTCCAATTCACCTATCCATTTTTTTGATTCCTCATCGTTGGATAACTGATCACAAATGGCAACATGGAGTGAGGGAAATTGGATCTCAATTGGAAGGACCGCTTTTGTTCCGTATACTATTGAGTACGGAGTATTTCGAGTAGCGGTGCAGAACGTGGTTTGATAAGCCCACAATGCATGGAGTTTATCTGGCCATTATTTATTGTCTTTGTCCAAAATTTTCTGAAGAATATTGGACAGGGTCTTGTTGAAAGCCGCTATCTGCCCGTTGGTCACTGCATGGTAGCGGGATGAGTGGTTAGCCTTGATACCATATTCTTGGTATAGTTTCTACAATTCGGCAGAGTGGAACTTGGTGCCGTTATCCATCAGTATGGTATGAGGGAGGCCAAATCTGGTGATGATATTGGTTTTCACAAAGCTGACAACATTTTTTCCCCGACTTCCTTGAGGGGTACAACTTCTTCCCATTTGGAAAAGAAGTTGGTTGCTATGATGATATACTTAAATTGTTTGGTTGTGGTGGGAGGATATGGTCCCAGAACGTCCATTCCCTAGACAGAAAATGGCCAGGAGTACTTAGCCTGATGAATTAACTCTGGGGGTTGGTGTATGAAGTTGGCATGAATTTGGCATGAGTGGCATTTTATAGTGAAGTGCTCGCAATCTCATGTTGTGGTGGGAAAATAGTACCCGAGCCTTCGAACCAGATTGGAAATCTTAGACCCTGACTGGTGTTCCCCACATACTCTGGCATTCACTTCAGTCATGAAAGTAGTGGTTTCTTCTCCATCAATGCATCTGAGGAGGACTTCATAAAGGCCTCATTTGTAGAGGACCTCTTGCTGACCGGTTTCGTCGTATAGAAAAATGTTAATTTCCCTTCTCTATATTTTCACTTGTTCAGCCATGTCTGAAAGAAGTTCTCCCCTTTGAAGGTAGTTTGTAATAGGGGTCATCCACCCAGTGGCAGGAGCGTATGGCTCAGGGACTAGACCGACTTCGTTGATTTCTTCTGTCTTGGTTTGAACAAATGGAAATCCAATTAGATGATGGTAAATAATGATAATTTTTTCATCCTGGTCTGTGTCAACTAGAGTTGTGGCCGCGTAAGCTAATGCATTGGCTTGGGAATTCTGAGACTGGAGAATATAGGTCAATTTTGGTTCTATGGAGAATTCCACCATTAACCCTCGGACATTGTCAAATAGTGGAATCAGCTCCTCCTTTTTAACAGAATAGTCTCCATTGACTTTCTTGATGGCCATTTCTGAGTCACCTTTTACCTTAAGGTGTTGTACTTGCGCCTGGAGTTCCAGCTCTAGGCCAGCAATGAGGGATTGATACTCCGCCTCATTGTTCGTACATCCTTCTGACAGGAGGAAGGAATATGGAAAGACTTCCTTTTCTGGGGAAATGAGTATTACCCCCAATCCCACCTTGTTAAATTTGGGTTCCTCCATCATTTTCCCTATCAGGCTTTGGGATGCACCATCGAAGTACATTTGCCATCTTGGGGCTCCTCTTGAACTGTGAATATGTCTTCAACAGGTAACTCAACATCCGGTGTGGTGGTCCCTGCCAAGGGGTGCTCTACCAAAAAATCTACTATTTTCTGGCCTTTGATGGCATTATGGGGAACAAACTGGATGTCAAACTGTTTCAGGATGACTTCCCACCGGGATAGGTACCCAGTCAGCATTGGGCGGCTAAAGATGTACTTGAGCGGGTTACTCCGTGAGACCAATTGGACTTCATGATGCTGCAGATAATGTCTCAATTTTTGAACTACGATTACCAAGGCCAAAAAACTCTTCTCGATGTTTGAGTATCGAGTTTCAGCATCAATCATCATTCAGATGAGGTAATAGAGACTCTTTTCACTACCGATGTCATTTTTCTGTGCGAGGAAGGCTCCCAGTGACCACTCTAGGGCTGTCATATATAGGATAAGAGGTCTTACTTTAACATGGGGCATGAGCACCGGAGGGTTTAAGAGGTACTTATTTAGGCTATCGAATGCCTCTTGGAAATCATCCGTGCATTGGTACGTAACCCCCTTTTTCATTAACCCGGTGAAGGGAAAACTTTTTCCTACTAGGTTGGCTATGAACCGCCTGATGTAGGCCAGCTTCCATTGGAATCCTCTCAAATCAGTGAGATTTCGGGGAGGTATCAGGCCAAGGATAGCCTTTTTCTTTTCAAGGTCAACTTCGATGCCACGATGGCGTACGAAGAAGCCATGGAATTTCCTTGAGGTAACCCTAAAAGCGCATTTCAATGGATTCATCTTCAGGCTATGTTGTTGATGTTTGATGAAGATGGTTTCAAGGTCTGACAAGTGATTTGAGCATTGTCTTGATTTTACCACCAAGTCATCCACGTAGCATTCTACGAATCTCCCTAGGAATGGTTTAATGATATGATGCATGGCGCGTTGATATGTGGCGCCATCATTCTTGAGACCAAAATTCATGACCCTATAACAGAATATTCCTTGAGGGGCTCTGAAGGCAGTGGCTTCTTCGTCTTCTCGGGCCATTCAGATTTGATTATACCCAGAATAACCATCCATTAATGATAGAGCCTCATACCCGGCCTTTGCGTAGATTAATAACTCAGTAATCGGGACAAGGAAATCATCTTTCAGGAAACGCCGATTGAGATCTCTAAAATCGATGCAGATGAAGATTTGTCCGTTCTTTTTCTTGAAGGGGACAATGTTGGCCAACCAGATGGGGTATTGGACCTCCCGAATCAAGCCTGCTTGAATATGATTTTTGACTTCAGCCACTATTTTTGTAGCATGTGAGGGGTGTGTCCTTATGGTGGCCTATTTATAGCATCAGTGGTCTTCTGGAAGACCTAAGTGGTGTGTCGCCACTTTGGCATGAAGTCTTGGAATTTTTGTGTAATTCTAGGAAAAAACATCCCGATGTTTCCACAGGAAAGAGGTATATACCTCGTGCTCTTCAGGAGACATGGCTATACTAATGAGAGTGTTCCTCGGGTCTTCCTCAGTACCTAGGTTTATTTCCTTGAGCTCATCCATAGTGGTGGAGATACCTTCCTCAAATGCGGGAGGTTCATCCCTGAGATATTCCTCTTCTTATTCCCCCATATTCTCATCTTGTTGATCCTACGGGGGGAGAGTTTCGGGTCCATGCTCTTGGGGGTCTATAGGTTATGCATCTAAAGAATCCCTGCTCAAGTATTCATCCCCAAATTGAGGACTAGCGGTCATTTCCGCACTGTTATGCTCGGCCGTTATTGCTGAAGTCATGAGGACAGTTGAGTGTGTGTCCGGACTTGAAATCCTTCTCTCAACATGGTTGATGGGAAATATGTAGTCTATGCCAAGCTGTTGGAGGGGATCATCCAAAACCATTTCCAGACCATTTGGAGTAGGGATCCAGTCAATACCATCAAGCGAAGGATTCTTTTTCTTTTTCACATAAAACCCGACGTCAATATACTGTGACTCGGAGAGCTCTAACGGGGCCTTGTCAGCATGCAATGTCCCACTTTATCCATTGATGCAATACGCGATACATTGGTGGTAGGATGAAGGAATGACCATGTGCTTATGGAGCCACAACCTTCCAAGTAGGGAATTGAATACTGTATTCTGCCGGACCACCAGGAATTCCGAGTAGGGCACAAGGTCTGCAAAATGAGTTTTTAGCTTGATTTGTACCATTGTATTTTGGTCAATCTTGTAGTAACTTAACAGAGTTTTGGCAGAGGGTATTAGGTCATCCTCACTGTAGTCCGACTTAGGGAGTGTCTGTAGGGGATGGAGGATAACTCCAGAGCTGTTGTCAATAAAGAATTTATGGATCTCAACACCATTTAGTGTTTCGAACACATATAGTGGTTTGATATGTCCTTGCATGATGACATCTTCATTCTGATCGGTGAAGGAAATCACCGCATTACATTCAGCTGAGCCAGTCTCTGTCCAGTAAATATTGGCAGAAACTATCTCAGATTGAAACTTATTATGGCTGAGAAAGGCTAATATAAGCGCCTCCCTGAGATCTGTTGACAAACTTAGGGTGTCCAGGATTGACAATTTGTCTAGTACCGATGTCGGCTGCTTAAGGATATCGTATTTCTGCTTTAGTGGTCGGCACTTCTCTGTTGTTGGGAGAGTTTTAGCAGGCATCTTGGGATTTGGAATACATGACGAGGAGGGACCAGCTGCGGGGTCAGATGCCGACTATGTTCCCACATTCTGGGGACTCAGCCCGGCTAGTTTATTTGCATGCTCTAGGCGGCTAAACACTTGTTCTTCCTCTGATGGGTACCGCAGAATGACGGGCCAGAGTGGCCGCTTGTGGAGGTGGAGGGATATTCTTTCTTCTGTTGAGTCTGTTGAAGGGCTCTCCCATGGGTTTCCGTGATATTAATGGTTTGGGACGGGGTAAAACCATAAGGTTGGTTTCGGCTGCGATTGCGCCTCCCTTGGTATCCCCTTCTTCTGCGATTCATCCACCCAACCCCTTGTGTTGGGAACTTGGGTTATTAGCTGTACCCTTCATCAGGTAACGATTCCATTAGATGGATGACGTTGATGGAACCAAAGATTATCTCCTCATCTTGTGATAGGTCAACCTGGTCGGTTGTCCCTGATGGTGCCATTTGGTGGGTCGGTGCCCATGGCGCCAAGTTTGGGGGCATAAAATCTAATAGTGTCGGGGCTAACTTCGTCCTCGTTGCGGACTTCTTCTCTTACACTTGTCTCCTCCCTTCTCGATTATGCCTGGATTACTTGCTCGTGGTGGTTTTTGAGGCCGATATTGTCAGCTGCGCGACATTAGGGGCTGTTGGAGGCAACACCGGCTACTGTAGTTGAGCTTGGAGTATGCCCTGTGCTCGGTTGACAGTCATCCGAGTCATCCAGTTATCAAATTTCTGCGCCTTCTTTCTGGGGGATTTTTTCCACCCTCCCCTTTGTCAGAGTTGTTGGTAGAAATATACATCACATGTTCTGGGGGTGGTCCCAGCTTGACATGTCCAGAGTCTACCATCCTTTGTAGGAGGTCATTAAAGACGAAGCATTCTTGGATAATGTGCCCTAACATTCGATGGTAGGGACAATAATCTAGCCTGTCATTATGGTCGACTTCTTCGGGCTTCCTTGGCTCCAGGAGGCAGAGCAAGTTTCAAATCATTCTGGCAATGAAGTAGCTATAGACTTGGTCCTCTCGGAATGAGTATAATTTATGTCTTCATTCCTCGAACTAGTTTTGCTTCGATCCTCTCTGATCATCCGGCTTGGGTGGAGGCAGCCGTTGATATACAGGGGGCCTGTGACGATTTGGTGGAGGCCTAGGTAGTGGATCAGGCACAAGGGATGGCTTGAGTGTGATAGAGGATGCTTCAGCTCTAACTGTTCTCTTTGCAATAGCCTATGAGGCTATTCAGGACATCAGATTGGTCCGCTGCAGGGAGTCTTCAATTCTATGGGCAATGGCAGAGAGATTGCGGAAGCCAGTGGTGCACTCTACTAGTATGAGTGGTGTTCTCAGCTCATCTTGAAGGTTATCGATGCATTTTTCCAACACCTCGTCTTGGGGAATTGGACTTTTCAGAGATTAGGTCAGACCCTTCCATCTGGCGATGAAATTTGAGACCCTCTCATTCTCCCTATGTTTGCAATTAATGAGGTTGCAGACCATTGTTTTAGGCAGCGTTGAGCTGAAGTGGAACAGGAACTACTGTCGAAGGTCTTCCCAGCTTTTTATAGACCGAGCTGGTAGATTCTTATACTAGACGAAGGCCAATCCTTTCAAGGTCCTCACGAAGCATCTGAGTTCCACGGCTTCTTGTTGTTATGGGGTTCCCATCTTAGGGAGGAAATAAGACGTGTAGAGCATCAACTGTTGTTCCAGATCGCTTAATCAATTAAATATAGGGAATACAAGGATCCCAAAATTGGGTGGGGGAGGCATATTTCTCACCCAATCTGGGTAAGGTTTTCGCTCCAGTTGTATCAGAGCACGCCGACCTTCTATTGCTTCCAATCAAGCTGCCAGTGCCTCGATGGTGCTGGTGAGTCCCTAGTTTACATCCTGTTGGGCTCGGTCATGGGCAGGTGTAGTTCGAGGCATTTCTTGAGGATCCGTCTCGGCCGGAACCAAGGGTGCATATGCCATTTGGGACACCTTCAGAGGGTCCAGACGTACTCACTCCAGTTGCTTCCTGAGTGGAGGGAAGTCTTGGTATTCACCCGAATCCATGTTCAGATAGTTGGACGGACCGAGTACCTCATTGGGCGGGGAAAACATGTGTCTTCATGGTGCACTTGATGGAAGTTCAAAGTGTGGCCCTTCTTTAGAAGCACTTTCAATAAGATGATTCCTCTGGAGTAGCTCGGCATTAATCCGCCTCAGTTCTTTCATTTCCTCTTCCTATCGATCGAATCTCTCTTCGAGCGTAAGTGGTTCATTTTTATCGAGATAAGGAGGTGGGTTATTTTTAACCGGTCCTTTGTTCTTATCCTTGTTGGAAGCATTCAGGGTAAGCGAAGGACAGTTATCTAGAAGGGTGTCCATATTTAGACCAGTCCTCTGGTTCTGGGTGTGCACGCCTGGGGGTTCGTTGTGAATCACAGCCTGATCGGAATCATTGTCTCTTGATCCATCTAGATTTATATCATATCCGGTTTCACCCATGGGGTTAGACTCTATGGTGTTGATGGATGCATATCGCGGGGTGGAGGAGATTTCATCTTCCAAATAGGAAGAGGATCTCCCATGCATTTTACTGGTCCTCCCCTTCCGGTTTCGGGATTTCTTTCAGAATTCTTGATGAAGTGTGACACAGATAGTTCTTTGATATGACCTTACGGTATGCCTCCCTCTTGAAGGGGGTGATGATTCAAAGGATGAGATAGGGCAGGAACCTACTCTTCTGACTGTTCTCCATAGATTATAAAATACTGAATCTCGTGGGGGAGGTTGTTGAGGTGGTAAAAATGCCCCATGTCCTGAGGGATGGGGTCATATCTGTTCCCTGGATGATGAGTCTCTTCCCATTTTTTTTGTTCTTACGGGGGAATTTTTTGTTAAAAATGCCCCCATCCCTGCAGGCCAGGGTTGACCTTGGATTGCGGCAGTGGCTGCTGCTATTGCTACCAACCTGATCATGCGTGCCCCCATCTGGGGGTGAACTGGATCTGATGACGAGTTCACCTGTGAATCAATCCCCTATGGAAACCAATGATTTCTGATTGGCCTCTCTTAGTTGAGAGGCCTGTTGTATTCTTTCAGTGGCCTGATTTAGAAGTTCGTGAATGGCTTGTTCCCTTCGGGTCTGATGCTTCTGGGACATACTCAAGGCCTGTCTTTGTTGGGTGTGTTTCCTTTTGTGAATAGGGAGACCACTTGATTGTGGCTGTGTCGCGATGACGTTGCAAGATATTACACCAAACGGATTCTTATGGGAGGGGATCAGAGTGAAATGTAGAGCTCCATGTTCTCCCCATCCTCTAATACGGACTCCTGTCAGAGAATCACCAATGAGGCGGCACAACTGGTGCAGTGCATTGTGGCAGGCTAACTCAATGTTCCCCTTACACCTCTCAGGTCGCGGTTTCCACGTTGGAGGAAGAGCTTCTAGGTTGATGTGACGTAGGAGGTCCCCTATTATCTTGACATGGTCTACATACTCATTGTTGGTACGGAAGCTTGATTTCAAATGTCAAATCGTTGTCTATATATTGGAGAGGATGTCGTGCACACATTCCTCTCACAACTTTCTGGGTATGTCGAATTGAGAGGTGGTCGTGGGCCAAAACATAACTGGTATATCATCTCTGGCCAGTCGATTCCTCGGGTACAACATGCCGGCATTCTACTCCGCTATTGATTCCTCTACCTGGTCATCCCAACTGAGGCTCTCACCGATAGTGTGTTCAGAGGCAGTGGGGCCGGTAGGTATTGAATCATCATGTGGACGATTCTGAGGTGGTTCAGAAGATGAATGTGGCCCTTGACCATCTTCTGATTGAAGAAGGGTTTCTTTGGAGACTAGTTAGAAATCTGACATGCTTGATCTCGTCCTTCTGAGTGCCTTAGCATATGAGGGATTTTCAGTGATTGATTCGGCAGGGGTAGGACCTTCCTGTCGACATGATATGTCACTACGGGGAGGACCTTTGAAATGGCAGACGTGATGGCGAGGGCTACCATCACAGCTGTTGTAGGGAGAGAATATACTGCAACGAGTGGAGTGCCATCTCATGGATCGGATTCTAGGTGGGGATGGCCTCTATTATCCATGTCATAATGCAAAGGGCTACCATTATAGCTGGACACCTAACTGCATAGAGGACTTTTGCAGTGCATACCCTGGGGAGGACCTCCAAGGCGTGTCACAGTAAAGGGAGGACCTTCTAGCTACGTAACATTGTTACGGGGAGGGCCTTCACAACAATCTCCATCATGGTGAGGATGACTATAATGGTTTAACGTTCAATGTGTATCATAGGGAGGACCATCAAGACACACTGTGACAAGGGGAGGACCTTCTTGTTTCTTGGGGACATTGTGGGGAGGACCTTCACAATAGCGGTCATGGTGGCGAGGACTACCATCACAGCTGCCGTAATGGCAAGGACTACCATCACAGCAGCCACATGGAGAATTTCTATGGGGTACACCCTAGGGATGGCCTTCAAAATGTACCACAATGAGTGGAGGGCCTTCTCATTAATTGACGTCTCTACGGGGAGGACCTCCATTATCAGAGTGGCGAAGACTACCACCGTGATTTGATGCCTTACTGCGCGGAGTATTGTTGCAACGTCACCCCAGGGGAGAACCTTCAGGGCAGTCCACGTCAAGGGGAGGGCCTACTTGTCACGATGAGAAACACTGTGGGGAGGGCCTCCGCAGTTGTGATTACGATAGAGAGGACTACTATCATAATCTGTAGTCCCACTGCATGGAGAGTGTTTGCAATGTATACCCTGGGGAGGACCTTCAGGGTGGACCGCAAAAAGTGGAGGGACTTCTTACTACTTGATCTTATAGTCACATGGAGGGTTACCATGACTCGCATCAAAATAGAAGCTCTTGTGATCGATTGTTATATGCCCGTGGGGGAGGCCCCTGCGGGTGCTCGGGGGAGGACCTTCAGAGCTGCTGGTAGAAATTTTGCGGGGAGGAACTTCACAACTGATACTGACACTCCCATAATATGGAATTTGGTGGGCAGGGTTTTGATCCTTCAATATGTGCTTAGAGGTATTGGGAACCCCATCCTTCAGTATAGCGGAGTCATGAACCCACTAATTATTTTCAGGCTGCCTTCGGCGCTTTTGGGGTGCTTTCTTGCGGGCAGCGGGGACCGTCTGCTTTTGATAATGACCTTCACCTATGGTTCCCTTTATAATTGGGACCCATGATGTTTTCGGGATATGCCAAAGAACATCTTTAATTTTAACAAGGATAAATGCCTTCTCTGGAGCATCCACCGTAATGGAAGGGTATCCCCCAGTTGGAACAAGTGAAGCTACTCGATCTGGTTGCCCTAGTACCACAGAATATGGCCGACGACCCTCTTGGGAAGAATCAAGGATGTAGATCTACTCCAAGGCGGCTATCTTGTCTCTAAGAGGAGTCGCCTCAATTGGGAATACGGGATCACGGGCCTAAATCCTTGTTGTTGCCGCTGAGGCAATTACATTCTGGAAAGTTTGTAAGATATGCTCTGGGATCGATACCTGCTCCTCCATCATTTCCAGGATATGCCGAGAGAAATATTTGGCGGGAATGGGTATGAAGGCTCATTTCGGTATCAGAGTAGGAATATCCAGCTCCAGTCCTCTGGTGGTCATTGGGTACTGACAATTCTCCTATGTCGGGGCAGGTGAACAAATCTGCCCCTGTGTCGGGATATGCCGGTTTATCTATGTATTTGCTACCACATCGGGATGGTATAATTTACTTGTATCTGCAGGGAGTTGGCCCTACATATGTTGGTTTCCCACCATATCGAGTTAGTGGCCTTTGATGGCAGGGAGACGTGCTCGCCTATTAATTGCCGCAAAATATGGATGGTGGGCCTTGTTGATCGCCACCACACCGGGATAGTAGGTGTCAAGAGTATCTTCTAAGAACTAGTCCTACAAGTGCTGGGTCACCACCACGTCTAGTTGGTGGGCTTCAGGACCCGGGGTAGGGAAAGCTGTCCGCTCGTATGATTCCGCCATGTCTGGATGGTAGACTTTAGAGGAGCGAACAGTTGTATGTGCCTTCTCGCAATACATCTCCATGACTGGGCAGCAGAGCTCCTCCTCAGGGACAAGGGTGATGACTGGTCCTTGGTGGTACGTTTTCCGCCCTCATCGGGCGGTCCAAGGGGATGGAGCTCAGGGAGCGTGGGCCTGGATCCTCAGGGCGACATCTTCCTTGGCATGAGGATATTGAGTCGCGACATAACCTTGAAGGCGTCTTCCAGAGGGGGCCTCAGAGCGGAACCCCCATTAGTTGGGAATGAAGTCCTCAGTGCCGAACTCATCCGCCTCCCTATGATAAGGGAGGTACGTGTTGTCTCGCTCCGAGGATAGACTCCCAAAATGTTTTGAGACAGAAACATGAGTCATCTGGTTCTGCTTTCGCGGCCGCTGCTGGGAAGGTGACCAGTGGGTCTTGATGGATTGGAGGGCATGCATGGCCACCTCCACCATCAGGAGAGTACAGTTCAAGTGGTACTCTCGGATCAATGCATCTGAAACCTAGCGTTGAAGAAGCTAAGTCGGTGAAGGGGTCCTTTATTGGTGAGGAAGTCCGGCCATTGCGTAGCTTGAAGCACGCACATGTGAGTTCCTTCGTGATTCCATTATATTTAAGGGAGTTCTGAGTGGTAGCTGTAAAATATTTTAACAAATACAAACAACAAACCCATAAAAGCAGCATCTCATGATCCCTTGCATAATTAATGACCTTTATTTGCCCTCCTTTTGAGTATAATGGTGCACAGAGTGATATTAGGATAAATTTGTCATTCTTGGTTAAAGATTCATGTCTGGTTCACCATTTGTTTATTTCGCAACGAATCGGGTGGAGTTGACCGATGGGCCCGACTGTCAATCTCATGGAGGGCTGAACTCTGCTCAGTTTCTCGAATCAGGTATATCAGTCTTCATTTCAAAATGCACACCGGTTCCATATCCAATGATATGTGGACCTGCTTTCCAAAGGTAGGCATTCGCTGGGTGATTTGGCCAGCGACGCATAAGAACTCACATTGGTCGAGAGGATGGGAGGGCGGGCTCATCGCACTCTTTTAGGGGGGGAATTATTGCATGTTCTGGGACTCTCTTATAGATCTTAAATGTATTCATATGTTCACGAATCGTTGGTTTATACCCAATAATTATATCCATGGATTACCCTTGGTTGGCAATGGTCTGCTGAATCCAGGGATTCAGAATTATTTATGCCTGAGGTTTACCATCCCTCATTGGATTAATGACTCTGAGGAGTTTGGAATCATTGAAATGACATTGGTTTGAAGCCTTATAACTGGGAACTCTGTAGTTTATTATCATCCAGGGGGGACAGATAACGACTTGAGCATTTGGATCAAACCCATGATATGGGCTTCCTACGTATCCTCGTGAGAGGAATCAGAGTCCACGTAGTTCAGTAATGCAGTTTGACATCATGCGGGATAAAGGATTGGGGGTTACACTCTGAGGTGGCCCGATGAGATGGTGGATGGGTATTACACTCTGAGGTGGCCCATAGAGTTGGTGATCTGATGCAAAGGGGTCGGAATGACTGGGTGGTGGGCTTGAATCTCATGGAGGCTTCATATGTACCATGCCTCGGCATGGATCAATGTCCTCGTAGTTTTCTAGAGTTGGTGTCAGTGAACAGTAGTGAAGATGGATTGGGGGTCTGATGGGTAATGGGATTGAACCTCGTGTAGGTTTCCCATGTACCATGACTTAACATGGATCAAAGTCCTCGTAGTTCTTAGGAGGTGGTGTCAGGGTTGGTTCTTACTCTAAGTCCACATGAGTCATTCTCGGTGTGAGAAACAAGAGGCAGCAGAGACCAGACTATCACGTCGCGAAAGGTGCGTCCGTGGGAAGCAGAGTGGGGCTTATTCCTGGGGCGTCCCAAGGAAATGGAGATTGGGAATTACTCCAGGATGGAGGCCTGATGGTGAAAAAGCCCAGAGGGAGAGGGAAAGGATACCCCTGTGTCCATATCCCCTATTTTTTCTTGGCACCAGGGATGTACAGAGGTTCATGGGTGCTACCTCTTACAAGAAGGGCTAGGGAATTTCACCAAGGAGGCTGCCCTGTCACTCTTAGAAGAGGGGAGATTTACTCACCACAGGAATCGAAGGGAAATGAAAGCGGGGTCCCCTACTCCTGGAAAGTGGAGAGACAGAAAGGGGACTCTTAAACTCGGACCCTGCTCTACCGTGACTATGTGATCCCGGGAGTGTTTTGGGAACCCGCTCAAGGGCCGGAGCAACCACTTTACCTCGCCTACTGTGGGTATGTGAACTCAAATTAATGCACGAATGCACCTGGATATTTCATCATACGGATCCAGTGGTTTCGATAGAGGCCTTGGCTCGGGGCCGATGAATAGACCACTGATGGGACTACGAAGGTTCATGCCAGATTGGAAGGATATTATCTGACTCAGGGAATGGGAACACTAAAGGAGTTTTTGGGCCACATGGGTGTATGAGGAGTGGCACCCTTCACGTAGGGGGGTTCTACATGACTGGAGAGGCCGTCCACGTACTAGGGTGGTAAGCGGACTGATAGGCATCTCGCATACCAGGGTGGTACAAGGCTTCAGGTTCGGCCCACATACCAGGTTGCTACGCAGCGGGGTTTGCGCGAGCAGTGGCGGCTAGGGGCGACGCCAGTCAGGGGATCGTCAATCAGGGCTTCACCCGCATAGGTGGGTGCAATGCCATGCGTCGGATTGAAAGAGGGTCATAGAATCCCTTTGTTCGCGGGAAGTACATCCACGGAGGGGACATGGATCACAATCTTGTTTTTCTGTTTGTTTTAAGTTTGTGGTTCACCAATTTGTTATGAGTTTATGGTTCCTTATTAATTCGTTCCAAGTTTCATACATGTTCTAGTTTTTGAATTGGAACTTCATTATTTGCGAAATCCTAATATCCTTCCTTCAAAATCCTTCCACCGAAATTTGATCGATCTCCCTCTTCTCTCCCTCGATGTCCTTTTATAGAGTGGGGAAAGAGATGTATCTGGGGTCAAGAAGCACCTTTTGGGGAGGCCCATTACCAAAAACCCAGTTTACAGATGACTTGGTCAATCCGCTTCACGGGGGGATTGAATGCACCTTCCCCGAAAACCAAACTAGGTTGGGAAATGCTTTGTGGCAACATAGGGCTCTGCCTATGTCCCATGAACGACATCGTATGAGGTCTGGGCCGTTTGACGCGGTTCGTGGCTGGGGCGGTTTGTGAAGGTGGACCGTCCTGGATTGAGTTCTACTTTGCACCCGCGGAGGGTCCCTGCCTCTGTTCTGCGAACGACAGCGGTTTGTGGAGGAGCCAGATCGCGGAATCGGCCGCGTACCTTCACTGTTGGACCTTTATGCGGATCAGTCTATCCTTTTCTGATTTCTTGGGAGTTCTCCACATTTCATCCCAATTCATTTGTGGGAAATTGGGTAAAATCCTCTCTGGAATTGTGGGTATTCTCATTCTCATTTGCGTATTTTTTCAGGACCCTACAAGGTTTTTAAAGTTTAATGTTATATTGGGTTTTTATGGGCTTTATTTTATTTTTTAGGGTTTGAGTTGTTTTTATATGTTTTTAACAATTTTATTGGTTTAAAGGATTTTTAGAGTTTTTAAAATAGTTTTTATGGTATTGAAGAGTTTTTAAATTTTTTTTTTTTGAGAGTGTTTAGGATTTTTTTATGTATTAGGGGTTTTTAGGTTTCTTAGGGGTTTTTAGTGTTTTAAGGTTTTAATGTTTTTAAGGGTTTTTTAGTGTTTTAATTGATTTTTCCATTTCATGTTTTTTTGGGATTTTAATGATTTTTATATCATTCAGGGGTTTTTAGGGACTATGAGTTTTTTATATTTCATAGGTTTTTCAATTTAGAGTTTTCTGGGAATTTCATCTTTTTATGGTTTTATTGGGTTTTATGGATTTTTTGAGTTATTTATGGGTTTTAAGGGGTTTTAATGTTTTTTTGATGTTTTTAAAGGTATAAAGGGTTTTTATAGTTTTTATTGGTTAGAGGGATTTTATGGGTTTTTATTTTTTTTATGTTTTTAGGTGTTTTAGGGTTTTAGTGTTTTTTGGGGTATTAGGGAGTTTTTTCTATTTTAAGTGTTTTTTAGATTTTTTGTGGTTTTAAGTGTTTTTAGGTTTAAGGATTTTATTAGGGTTTTATGGGTATTTTTAACTTTTTTACATTCATAGGGTTACTAGGGAATTTCAATAATTTGTATTGTTTTTATGATTTTCAGGTATTTTTAGGTTTTTAGGGTTTTTAGGATTTTTATGGGTTTTAATGTTTTTTATGTTTTTAAGGGTTTTTAGTGTTTTCAGGTTTTTATGGTTCTATTAGGGGTTTTCATAGTTTTTAAGATTTTTTATGTTTCCAAGTAATTTTTTTATTTTTTAGTTTTTTGGTGTTTTAGGGTTTTTAGTTTTTTTCAGGTTTTCATGTGTTTTTATGATTTTTTTATTTTCAGGGTTTTAGAGTTTTTTGGGTTTTAAAGTGTTTTTAGAGTTTTATTAACATTTTAGGGGTTTGTAGGGTTTTTTGAGTTTTTAGTGGTTTTTTGGGTTGTTATGGTGTTTGGGGGGGGGGTTATGTTTTTAGTGGGTTTTATGGGTTTTCGTGTTTCTTAATAGTTTTAGGGTTTTTAGCATTTTATAGGGTTTTAAGTATTTTTAGGTTTTTCTTTTGGATTTTGCGGGGTTTTTTGGGGTTTTTATGTTATTAAGGATTTTTATGGATTTTTTTTTATTTTTACTATTTTTAGGGTTTCTGGGGATTTTGAGTTTTTTAGAGTATTTTAGGTATTTTAGGGGCATTTTTGGGTTTTAGGATTTTTTTGAGTCTTTAGGGTTTTAAAGGTATTTAGAGTTTTTCAACATTTTTAGGGGATTAAAGTTCTTTTATAGTTTTAATGGGTTATTAGGATTTTTTTATGGGTTTTACGGATTTTATGGGTTTTTAGGGGTGTTTGGGGTTTTAAGTGTTTTTTGTTTTTTATGGTTTTTGGCATTATTAGGGTTTTTGGGGTTTTATGATTCTATAGTTTTTTATGGTTTTCATAAGGGTTTTCGGGGTTTTGGGGGGTTTTAATTGTTTTAGGTATTTGAGGTCTTTTTAGGAATTTAATGGGTTTTTTGGGATCTTTAGGTTTTTAATGTTTTTATGGATTTATGTTTTTTTTTGGATTTTAGGTGATTTTTTGTGTTTTTAGGGATTTTAAGCATTTTATAGTTTTTAACATTTTAGGGGATTAAACTGTTTTTAGATTTTTAGTGGGTTTTTGGGGTTTTAGGGGGTTTATGGGTTTTTAATGGTTTTAGGGGTTTTATGGTTTTATGGGTTTTTTTAATTTTTATGTTTTTAGGTGTTTTCAGTTTCTATATGTTTTTATTTTGTCTTTGTGGTTTTTCATAGTTTTTTGGGTTTTTACATTTTCAGGGAATATTAGGAATTTTTAGGATTTTGTATGCTTTTTGGGATTTTTGGGATTTTGAGAGTTTTTAGGTGTTTTATGGATTTCTATTTTTATAGGGTTTTAGTGTTTTTTATGTTTTTTGAGGATATTTTGGTGTTTTTAGGGTTTTCAGAATTTCTTATAGGTTTTCATGTTTTTTTTATTTTTACTATTTTATGTATTTTTATAGAATGTTTAATTTGTTTTGGGTTTTTAGGGTTTTAGGAGTGTTTATTTTTTTTATGGTTAATATCTGTGTTTCTTGGGGTTTATTTCATATTCATGTTGTTTTTTATGTTTTTTTACAGATATTCAACGTTTTTAGGGGTTTAAAGAGTATCTAGAGTATTAGTTAGTTTTAGGGATTTTATGGGATTTTAGGTTTTTTATGGTTTTAGGGGTTTTTTTGGCTATTAGGGTTTTATTTATTTTTTAGGGTTTGTAGAGTTTTTATGATTTTTAGGGGTTTTACGTGCATTTATGTTTTTACGTATTCATTTGGGTTTTTCTTGGTTTTAGGGTTATTTACTTTTTTTAGAATTTTATTGTTTTTTAGGATTTTTATAGTTTTAATGTATTTATAGTTTTTAACCTTTTTTGGCGGTTAAAGGGTTTTTATATTTATTGTAAATTTTTAGGGTTTGTTGGATTTCTTAAGGTTTTAAGTTTTTAAGATTTTTAGGGTATTTATGCTTTCTAGGGGTATTAGGGTATTTCGGGTCTTTTAGGGTTTTTTGTTTTTTTTGGTTTTTAGAGTTTTTAAGTGTTTTTAGGTTTTTATGGGTTTCTCATAGTTTTAAGGGTTTTTAGTGTTTATTGTGGTTTTTAGGGTTTTTAAGGAGGGTTAGTGTTTTTAAAAGGTTTCATGGGGTTTTAGTGTCTTTTAGGGTTTTAACATTTTTTAGTTTTTAGGGGGTTTTAAGTTTTTTTTTTGTTTTTAAGGCTTATTTAGTGTTTTTATATTTTTTTTATTTCTATGTTTTTATGGGTTTTTCATTATTTTTAGGATTTTAATGGGTTTTATGATTTTTATAGAACTTAAGAGTTTTTAGGGTTTTTTAATTTTTTAGTGTATTTTTTGTTTTTTGGTTTCTTGGAAAATGAAGTGTTTTAAGAGTTTTGAGGATTTCATAGAGGTTTTCAAGGGTATTATTATTTTTTTGGATTTTTACGGATTTTTGGAATTTTTATGGGTTTTTAGGGTTTTTATGTGTTTTGAAGGTTTTTAATGTCTATTAGGGTTTTAAACGCCTTTTAAAGTTTTTAATGTTATTTAGTATAAAGGGTTATTATATTTTTTAATGGGTAATTTTGTTTTTATGAAATTTATTGGTTTTAGGTGAATTATGATTTTTATGGTTTTTATTAGTTTTATGGTTTTGGGTATTTTTAGGATTTGGGGGGGGGGTTAAATTTTTAGGTTTTTTAAGTGTTTTAAATGTCTGTAGGATTTTTTCAAGATTTAAATTTTTTTTAATGGTTTCAATGTTTTTATAAATTTTTATGGTATTTAGGTTTTTATGGGTTTTAGGTTTTTATGTGAGGGGGGTATTGGTTTTTATGGTTTTATGGGGTTTTATGGTTTTTTATGGTCTTTAACATTTTTAATGTTTTTGAGGTTTTATGTGTTCTTTGATTTTTACATTTTTTTAGGATTTTTCATGATTTTTAACATTATTTACATATTTATGAATTTTTAGGCCTTTTCGATTTTATTGTTCTTAGGATTTTTAGTCTTTTTTAGAGTTTTAGAGTATTAAGGCTTTTGGGTTTTAAAGGTATTTTGGGTTTTTATGGATTTTTTGAGTTTTTTTGGAATTTTATGTTTTTTAGAGATTTTATCATTTTTATGCGTTGAAAGGGGTTTGATATTTTTTTATTGGGGTTTATAGTGTTTATTTGTTTTTAGGTGTTTTATGGTTTTAGAGGTTTTTAGGTTTTGGGGGGGTTTTAGGGTTTTTTGACTCTTTTTGGATTTTTAGTGTCCTATATGCTATTTAGGATTATTAATTATTTTTAGATTTTTTAGGTTTTCTCATGGGTTTTTAGGATTTTAGGATTTTTACATTTTGTGGGATTCTTAGGATCTATAATATTTTAATTATTTTTAAAGAATTAGTGATTTTGAAGGTTTGATGGATTTTTTCAGTTTTTAAATGTTATTTTGGCTTTCTATATTTTTTTAGTATTTTTAGGGGTTTTACTTATTTTTATTTTTTTATGGATTTCATAGTGTTTTCAAGAATTTTATAAATTTTTATGTTTTTGTGGATTTTTAATCATTTTTCCATTTTTACGGTTTCATATGGAATTTTGGAAAGTTTTGTAGGTCTTAGGTGTTTCTATGGCTTTTAGGGTTTTATCAGTATTTTTGGAGTTATAGTGTTCTTTTTGAGTTTTAAGGGTTTTAAATGTTTTGTAGTGTTTTTACCATTTTTAGAGGTTTAAATGGTTTTTATAGTTTTTAGTGGTCTTTAGGTATTTTAGGGGGTTTTAGGTATTTTAGTGTATTTATTGTTTTTATTTGGTTTTATTGGTTTTAGGGTATATCAGGGTTTTTAATAGCTTTTATATTTTTGTGGTTTTAAATGTTATTATAGATTTGAGTTTTTGTTTGGTTATTTTTTTAAGGGCTTTCTAAATTTTTTATGGATTTTAAGGGCTTTTTATTGTTTTAATGGGGTTTTATGGGTTTTAGTTATTTTCAGGGTTTTAGGGGATTAGGGGTTTTTTATGTTATTTGGGGGTTTTAAGTGATATTAGGTTTTTCTTATGTATTTCAAGGTCTTAGCAGTTTTAGGGGTTTTTAGGGTCTTTATTTTTTATGGTGTTTTAGGGTGTTTTTTAGATTTTAGGGATTTTAATGCTTTGGAATTTTTTCAATGTGGGATTATTAGATATTCAACTGGGTTTTTAGTTCTTCTATGGGTGTTTATGTTTTTAAGGGATTTATGGGTTACTATGGATTTTAGAATGTTTTGAGGGTTTTAGGGTCTTTAAGGGTTTTATGGTTTTTCAGTTTTTAGGGGTTTAAATGTTTTTTTATTTTTATGGTTTTATTAGGGGATTTTCATGGTTTCTAGGGTTTATTCATTTTAGAGATTTTATTATTTTTATGGCATGTAAGGTTTTAGGATATTAAGGGATTTTAGTGTTTTTTATGTTTTTAGGTGTTTTATGTGTTTTTGGTTTTTTAAGGTTTTATAAGGGTTTTTTTATGATTTGTTTTTTCATTTTTCGGAATTTTTATGTCTTTTTTAGATTTGCACCATTTTTAGGATTTTTAGGGATTTGTGGGCTTTTAAAATTTTATGATTTCTCATGGATTTATGAGGTTTTTTGAGTTTTTAGGGTTTTAATGTGTTTTGTAGTTTTTTAATGTTTTAGGTACTTAAAGGGATATAAGAGTTTTTAGTGGGTTTTGGGTTATTATTAGTTTTTATGGTTTCTAAGGTTTTAGGGGTTTTATGGATTGTAGTGTTTTTAGGGGTTTCAGTTTCTTTTAAGGGTTTCTATTTGTTTTTTAGAATTTTTTTAATTTTTATGGGTTGTTTGTCTTTTTAAGGTTTTATGGTTTTCATTGTGTTTTGAGACTTTTTATAGGTTTTTCTGTTTTTTTTTGGGATTTTTAAGTATTTTTTATGATATTTATGGAATTTTAAGAGTTTTAAATTTTTTTAGTGTTTTTAGGGTGTTTAGCGGTTTTAGGGGTTAGTAGGTTTTATTGTTTTTAGGTTCCTAAGGTTCTCTTAGCGGTTGCAATGGTTTTTAGTGTTTTAAACATTTTAAGGGATTTTTAGGGATTTTTATCTTTTTTATAATTTTTTTATATTTTAATGGACTTTAAGGAGTTTTTTTTGGTATTTATTATTTTTATGGGTTATTATTTTTTTAGTGTTTTGGTGTGTTTAAGGTTTTCTAGGTTTCTTGAGTTTTTATCATTTTTAGGAGTTTATAGGGTTTTTATATTGTTTAGTGGTTTTTATAATTTTTATGGGTTTTTTTGGGTTTTGATGGTTTGTTGGGTTTTTTGGGGTTTTTGGGTCTTTTTACGGTTTTTAGTGTTCTTACTGTTTTTAGGTTTTTAGGGGTTTTATGTGTTTTTAGGTTTTTCATGTTTTCTTAGTGTTTTTGGGTTTTTAATGTTTTTACGTTTTTTGGTATTTTAATGTATTTTTTGGATTTTTATGTGTTTTTTGGGGGTGGGGGGGGGGGGGTTCAGGGATTTTCGGGGTATTTGGGGGTTTTTAGGGTTTTTAGGTTTTTAGTGTTCTTGGGATTTTTTTTTCATTTTTAGGTTTTAGGGCTTTAAATTATTTTTATGTTTTTAATGTTTTATTAGTGTTTTTAGGTTTTTTTACATTTTTATTCATATTTAGTTATTTTTTGGATTTTTATGGGTTGTTAAGGATTTTGAAAGTCTTTAGGATTTTTAGAGTTTTTGGGGGGGGGGTTATGGATATTTTTTGTTTTTAGGGTTTTTTTGATTTTTCAAGGGGATTTAAGGTTATTCAATGTTTTCAATCCTATTTATACATTTAATGGGTTTTGAGTTTTTTTATTTTTAGGTATTTTTGGGTTTTTAGTTTTTTATGGGTTTTAGTAGTTTTTGTGATTTTTAATTGTTTTTTGGTTTTATTGTATGTTTATGGTTTTTATGACATTTTTTTTAATTTTTAGGATTTTTATCAGTTTTAAGCATATTTAGGTTTTTAGATTTTATTATGGGGTTTTATGGTATTTTTTTTTGTTTTGAGATATTATTAGGGATTTTTTAGAAATGTTATGGTTTTTTGGGGTTTTTTGTATTTTTATGGTTTTCAGATTGTTTTATAGTTGTTAGGATCCTTATTTTTTTAAGGGGTTAAAGGGTTTTAAGTGTTTTTATATTTGAATGTTTTTTCTTATGTTCATTCATGGATTCTAGGGTTCTTTACTTTTTAGGGTTTTTAGGTTATTTTTATGATTTTTATACTTTTTAGGGATTTTAGTGATTTTGACGGTTTCTAGGGTTCCTTACTTTATAGTGTTTTAACATTTCTTGGGTTTTTGATGGTTTAATAATTTTTTAATGTTTTTACGGATATCTTTTGGTTTCTCGTAGTTTTTAGTATTTTTTATTTTTTATGTATGTTTAGGGATTTTTATTGGATTTCAATGGGTTTTAGTGTTTTTAGGGTGTTTATGGATTTTGAGGGTTCTTGGGGGTTTTAGATTTTTTAGGGTTTTTATAGTGTTTGAGGTTTTTTGGGGGTTTTAAGTGTTTTAATGTTTTTTTGGGTTTTCTTAGGGGCTTTCAGGGCTTTGAGTGTTTTTAATGTTTTTAGTATTTTTTTAATATTATTATGATTTTTAAGTATTTTAGGAATTATATGGGTTTTATAATTTTTAGTGGGTTTTATTGTTATTATATATTTTTAGGGGTTTTTATGATTTTTAGGGGTTTTATGGTTTTTATAATTTTTAGGGGTTCTTAGGGTTTTTAAATTTTTTTAGGTTTTCATGGTTTTTTTGGGTTTTTAGGTTTTTAAGGTTTTCAATGGGATTTTAGGGGTTTGGGGGTTTTTTATGTTTTTTGGTATTTAATTTAATTTTCAGGATCTTTATGGGTTTAATGGGTTTTTAGGGATTTTAGGGGTTTTAATGTTTTTTCTGCCTAGCAGTTTTTTAAGGGTTTTTATTTTATTTTTCAGGGTCTTTATGGTTTTTACTATTTTTTATATCATTTATGGGCTTTAAAGGGTTTTTTGTGTTTTTAGTGGTTTAGTGTTTTTATGGGTTTTATGGTCTTTTATGGTTTTTAGTAGTTGATAGTGATTATGGATTTTTAAAGATTTATCATTATTTACATTTATAAAATATTCATATGGGTTTTTAGGGAATAAAGGGGTTTTTTTCTATTTTTTATATTTTACGGGGTTTTTTTCTGTTTTTTTTTCTGTTTTTAAGGTTTTTAGAGATTTTATGGTTTTTAATGTATTCAGGGTTTTTATGTTTTTAGAAATTTCTTAACCTTTTTAAGGGTTTAAATTATTTTTAGTGTTTTTAGTGGTTTCTTGGGGATGATATAGGTTTTTAGGGGTTTTATGGGGTTTAGGGATTTTATGGCCTTTCGGGTTTTTTGGGTATTTAGAGTCCTTTTGGGTTTTAATCATTTTTATGGTTTTAGGGGGTCTAATTATTTTTATGTTTTTATAGTTTTTTGGGGTTTTCATTATTTCAGGGGTTTTTTACATTTTTAGGGATTTTTAGGGTAGTTTTTGTATTTTTATTGATTTTTAGAGTTTTTAAGGATTTTTTTGGAGTTTTTACAGTTTTAGTGTTGCTTAGAGTTTTTAGTGATTTTTAACTTGTTTATGGATTTCAATTGTTCTTTGGGTTCTGTGGTTTTCTTATGGATTTTTATGGGTTTTAGGATTATTTACATTTTTCAGAATTTTTTGGGCAATTTTAGTATTTGTATGGTATTTAGGGTTTTAGGGATTTGACAGTTTTAGGGATTTTTAGTGTTTTTTGTGTTTTATGGGTTTTTATGGTTTAATAGTTTTTTTTTAGTTTTTTAATATATTTAGTGTTTTTAATGTTTTTAGGGGTTTAATGTTTTTTAGTGTTTTTACTGGTTTAAGGGGTTTTATAGTTTTTTTGGGTTTTTTATGGTTATTTTGGTTTTTAGTGGTTTTATGGTTTTTAGGATATTTTAGTATTATTATCATTTTAAGGCCTTTTAAATGTTTAAGAGATTATAGATTTTTAATGACTTCATAGGGTTTTTATGGGTGTTTACATTTTTGGGGATTTTTCGGAATTTTATGGTTATTGGGATTTTTAAGAATTTTGTGGGATTTATGGATTTTAATTATATTATGGTATTTATGGTTTTTAGCATTTTTACATTTTTTTTGTGGTCTTAAGTGTTTCTAGTGTTTTAAGGTTTTCTTATGTTTTTTGGGTTTTTTTTCATATTTAGGTATTTTTAGGGATTTTTAGGATTTTTATGTGTTTTTAGGGTTTTAATGATTTTCTTGGTTTTTAGGGTTTTGATCTTTTAAGGGTTTTAATGTTTTTTTATAGTTTATTAACATTTATAGTGGTTTAAATGGTTTTTTTTGAGTTTCTTAGTGTTTTATTTTTTTAGAGTTTTTAAATATTTTTAGGGATTTAATGGGGTTTTAGAAGGTTTAGTGTTTTTTAAGGTTTTTTAGTTTTGTGGTGTTTTTAATGTCATTAAGTGTATTTTTTTTAGGGTTTTTATGGTTTTTAGGGTTTTTAGCATTTTCATGTTTTTTGGGGTTTAAGTGTTTTTAGGGTTATACGGGCTCCTAAGGGGTTTTTAGGGGTTGTATAATTTTCTATGTTTTTAGGGATTTTTAGGAACATTATTGATTTTTATGGTTTTTTAGAGTTTTTAGGGATTTTGAGACATTTATGGGTTTTTAGGGTTTAGGGTTTTAATGTTTTTTTTTGTATTTTTAGGGTTTTATATTTGTTTGGGGTTTTAATCTTTTTTATAGTTTTTAACCTTTTTAGGATTTAAATGTTTTTTTTGTTTTAGTGAGTTTTTTTAGTTTTTATGGGATTTTAGGGTTTTTAATTGTTCTTTGGATTTTAAGGGTTTTTAGGGTTTATAGTGTTTTTAGTGGTTTTTACTGTTTTTATTTTTTAAGGTTTTCTTAGGGTTTTTTTGGCTTTAACTTTTTTTATATATTTTGAAGGTGGAATGGAGCTTCCTCAAAGTCGTGATGCTGAAAATGGGTTTCTTCACTAAGTGGGTAGATATGGTTATGCAATTCTTCTCGACCGTCTCCTTCAAAATCCAGGTCAATGGGGAGCTCACTCATGGATTCGTTCCATCCCAAGGCCTTCTCCATGGAGATCCCCACTCCCCTTTTCTCTTCATCTTGGTGGCTGATGTTTTTTCTAACTTTATTTCCAGGGCTGCATCTGCTAAATCTATTCATGGGACAAAGGTCTTCTGTGTAAGTCTACCAGTGTCGCATCTCTTTTGGGCCAATGATTGCCTCCTCTTCTCCAGAGAAACTATTAATGAATTTCGGGTGATCAGCCATGTGATCCACCAGTACGAGAGGGCGTCTGGCCAGTCAATCAATCACGGAAAATCAGAAATCTCCTTCAGTACAGGGGTACCTCGTTCCAAGAGAGATGAACTCTACGCAGCAATAGGCATACATATGGTTGAAAAACACCAAAAGTACCTCGGGCTACCCACAGATATTGGCCGGTACAAAAAAGTAATATTCGAATCTTTTTTGGACAGGATTGAGAAGAAAATTCAAGGATGGACCCCAAAAATAATTTCAAAAGAAGGAAAAGAGAATCTCATTAAAGCTATCATTCAGTCTATCCCCAGCTATTTTATGTCACTGTTTAAGCTCCCTGTGACCATAGTCAACCAGATCCACACACATACGGACAAATTATAGTGAGGGAAGAATGATGGAAGGAATATATTCCACTGGATGGCCTGGGAGAAACTTTTCATACCCAAGTCGGAGGGAGGGATGGGATTCCGAAATCTTCTTCTCTTCAATGATGCACTGTTGGCCAAGAATGGATGGCTCCTTATTAACCGTCCATCATCTCTCTGTGAGTGGGTTCTATAAGCTAATTACTTTCCCCACACAGACCTCCATGCTTCCTCTCTTGGCACTCGTCCTAGCTTCCTTTGGAGAAGCATTTGGGGGGCCTGAAAGCTCCTGGAAAAAGGAATGGGATGGAGGATTAGGGTTTGATCATATGTCAATATCTGGACCAATCCCTGGCTGATCGATTCAGAAGGTATGTGGGCTACTTCCCACACCCAGCCAGGCTTTGAAAATGCCGCTGTCAGATAACTCCTTTCTAACCAAGGAATGGGGTGGTGTTTGGATAATATTCACAAATGGTTTAATTAAAGAGACCAAAGACTTATCCTAAGCATCCCCTAGATCCCAGACGTAGGACCCGATCATCTCTTCTAGAGCATTGATATATCGGGTGATTACACGGCGAGATCCGGATACAGATTTTCTCTTGGAAACCACCCATTTGACCAGAATGAGGGACCATGGAAATCTCTATGGAAGCTTAACATCCCCCCAAAAAATACGCCACTTTTGGTGGAAGGTGTGCACAGACTCCCTCCCTACCATGAGGCTTCTCTTCTACCGACATATGTCCAGTGCTGTTTCCTGCCCTTTCTTACCGAATATCCCAGAGACCCCTTTGCACGGCATAATTCAATGATCTGGAGCTAAGGGAATTTTGAAAAAATGTGCCCCGGCTTCAGATGCACCTCTGGCCATGGTTTCTAACCTTCCTGCTCTCCTGATGCGCTGGTGCTCCTCTCTCTCATCGGATAATACAGGCTCACTCTACACCCTATCCTAGATCATCTGGGTCCGGTATAACGATGCTGTTTTCCATCACATTCATAAACCTCCTAAATTCTAGATTGAACGGGCCACTTCATGGATTGAGGGCTAGAAACACCACAATGGACATCACATGCGAGTTATTCCTCTCTCTTGTCCTCCTCGTTGGAACCCCCCAATGGTAGGAGCTCTTAATATCAACGTGGATGTGTCTCTCCCCAAGGATAAACTTGTCTCCCTCGGTCTCTTAGCCCGAAATCATCTGGGGAAAATCATTGCTGCAAAATAGGAATCACATCATGTCTTTTGGGAACTTGCCGTAACTGAGGCTAATGCTATCCTGACAGGTACGATGTTGGCTATGGAACATGGATGGCTTGATATCAACATTGAGTCTGACTGCCTCACCGTGATTGATGCCATTAACCACAATGACGACGGACTCCAGTCATTTGGCCTCATCGTTAGGAGAATTCTCTCGTGCCGCTAATGCTTTTCATTATACACCTTCTCCTTTACCAAAATGGAAGGAAACAATGTGGCGCATTAGTTGGCGGCATCAGGCCCCTTTGATTCCAACCAACTCTGGCTGGAAAATTTCCGTTTGTGGTATTGTATATGTACGTCTGATGATCTTCATCATTAATGATATCTATATTTTCTAAAAAAAGTCCTTTTTAGGATTTTTAGGGGTTTTAGTGATTTTGAGGGTATTATTGTTTTTAGTTATTTATAGTTTTTTGGTTTTAAAGGGTTATTTAATATTTTTAGGGTTTTAATGTGGTTTTAGTGTTTTTTAATTTATTTATGGTTTTAATGGGGTTTTTATCATTTTTAGTAGTTTTTAGGGGATTTAGGGTTTTTAAATGGTTTTATAGGATTTTTACGAGGTTTTTTGTATTTTGGGTTTTTTTGTTTTGTGTGTGTTTTTTTTGTTTTTAATGTTTTAATAGGTTTTTAGTATTTTTAAGGATATAAATGGTGTTTTATATTTTTTTGGTTGATATGGGTTTTATGGGTTTTTTAGGGGTTTTAGGTTTTTAGGGGTCTAGTGGGTTTTCATGTTTTTAGTGTTTTTAGGGTTTTTAACGTTTTTATTTTTTTTAGGGATTTAATTTTTTATTGTTTTTATGGTTTTCTTATGGTTTTTAGGATTTTTCATTTTTCTATATTCGTATGCATTTTTAGGGATTTTTTAGAATTTTCTTTTTTTATGGTTTTCAGAGTCTCTAGTAATTATGAGGGTTTTAGGGGTTTTTATGTTTTACCATTTTTCAAGTTTTTAGATTTAATTTTTGATTTTAAGGGTTTTAATTGCTTTTTGTGTTTTATGATTTTATTCTATTTTTTATGTTTTTATGTTTTTAAGTTTTTTTAGTTCTTTTCTAGGATTTTTGTGGATTTTTATGGGTTTTAGAGTTTTGTGGGTTTTGGGGTTTTTATGAATTTTAGGGCTAATATGTTTCTATGTATTTTGAGGAATTTTTTTGAATTTTATTGGTTTTATGGTTATTGAGGATTTTTAATGTTTTTATGGGTTTTAGTTTTTTAAGGGTTATTGTAGTTTTTTGGTGTTTTTTGAGTTTTTTAAGGTTTCAATAGTTTTTAGAGATTTTAATGATTTTAGGTGTTTAAAGGGGTTTTAGAGTTTTTAGTCAGTTTTTAATATTTTATGGGTTTTTATGGTTTTTAAGTATTTTAGTGGTTCTTATGGATTTTTTTTTAATTTTTATGAGTTTTCAAATTTTAGGGTATATTTAGAGTTTTTATGGGTTTTATAGTTTTTATGGTTTTTTCATTCGTGGGGGGTTTTTGAATTTTTATTGGAATTTAATGTTTTTATAGTTTTTTAACATTTTTTGGGGTTTAAAATGGTTTTTTTATATTTTTATAGTAGGTTTTTATGTTTTTTATGGTTTTAGGGTTTCTTAATGTTTTTAGGTTTTTTAGGGTTTTCTTTTTTAGGTTTTAATTGTTTTCTTATGGTTTTTAGAGTTTATTATATTTTTATGGATATTTAGGTATTTAAAGTTTTTATGAGTTTTTTAGGTTTGTTATTTTGATGGTTATTAGAGTTTTTATTGGGTTTTTATGGTTTTTGGGGTCTTAGGGTTTTTTTTATTTTTTTTATGATTTTAAGGTTGTTAGAGTTTTTTATCATTTTTATGGGTTTAAAATGTTTTTTAATGTTTATCGTGATTTTAGGGTTATGAATTTTAAGGGTTATTCAGTTTTTAAGGGGTTAATGGTATATAGGGTTTTTAGGTGTTTTAGTATTTTTTAGGTTTTATAGGGGTTTTAAGAGTTTTTAGGTTTTTATGATTTTCATAGAGAATTCATAGTTTTTAGGGTTTTTAATGTTTATTTGGGATTTTATATATTTTGAGTATTTTTACGGATATTTAGTGTCTTTATGTTTTTATGATTTTTTTAAGACTTTAGGGGTTTCAAGTGGTATTAGGTTTTTAATGGTTTCATAGGAATTTTCTTGGCTTTTAGGCTTTTTTACATTTTTTTGTATTTTAAGGTTTTTTTAAATTTTTAGGGATTTTAGGGGTTTTGGGGTCTAGAGAGTTTTACGTGTATTTAAGGGTTTTAGAGTTCTATGATTTTTAAGGTTTTTAATTTATTTTTTGTCTTTTTTATGGCTTTTAGGGTTTTTGGTGTTTTTTAAACATTTTTTGGGGTTTGAAGGGAATTTAGAGATTTTAATGGGTCTTTAGAGTTTTTATGTTTTTTTATTATTTTTAGGGTTTTTGGGAATTTGAGGCATTTTAGTGGTTTTATTGATTTTTGGGGATTTTTGTGTTTTTAAAGTTTTATTAGAATTTTAACAGTTTATAAATGTTCTTTTGGGTTTCAGGGGGGGTTTAGTAGTTTTAGTTAGGTTTTATGCTTCTATAGGATTTAAGTGTTTTTTATGTTTTGAAGTGTTTTATGGTTCTTATCGATTTTAGGGTTTTTAGGTTCTTTAAGGTTTTTAGATTTTTTTTAGGTTTATTAGGTGTTTTAAGTGATTTTGGGTTATTTTGGTTTTCTGTGTTTTTTTTTGGGTTTTTTGGGTTTTGTTGTTTTAAGAGATTTTTAGCATTTTTTGGATTTTATAATTTTTAGGGGTCTGATGTATTTTAGGGGATTTTTAGAGATTCAGTGTTTTTTACATTTTTAGATAATTTTGGACTTTTTTAGTATTTTTGTGTTGTTTATGGATTTAATGCATTTTTAGGATTTTTAGGGTGTTTATTATCTTAGTTTGTTATGGGTTTTTTCTATTTTTAGGGTTTATGGGTTTTTATATTGTTTTAACATTTTTAGGGGTTTATTGTTTTTTTGTTTTTAATGTTTTTAGGAGATTTTTGGTTTTTTTGGTTTTTGTTGTTTTAATGTTTTTAGGGTCTTTGGGTTTTTAGTGTTTTTATGTTTTTAAGGGTTTTATGTGTTTTTAGGTTTTTAATGTTTTATTTTGTTTTATCATAGTTTTAGGGGTATTTATGTATTTTTTCTATTTTAGGGGATTTTTTTATTTTAATGGGTTTTAGGGATTTTGATAGTTTTAAAAGGTTTTAGTATTTGTTATGTGTTTTTGTGTTTTTAAGTGTTTTTATTGTTAAAGTTTTCTTAGGGGTTTTCATGGATTTTATGGTTTTTAAATATTTATATATTTTAGTATGCTTTGATAAATTTTATGATTTTTTGGGATTCTTTTGGATTTTGTTGGTTTTTTGGGTTTTTATGTTTTAATGGTTTTTGGGGTTTTATGGTAAATTTTTAGTTTTTAGGGATTTCTAGAGTTTTTTAATGATTTTAGGGGTTCAAAGTGTTTTTGATTTTTTAGTGGTTTTTTATAGTTTTATGAGTTTTAGTGGGTTTTATAGTTTTTGGTGATTATGGTGGGTTTTAGGGTCTTTTATAGTTTCCAAAGTGTTTTTGGTTTTTTAGGGGATTTTATTTCTTTTATGCTTTTATGGTTTTTTAGGTTTTTTCTGAGTATTTTTTTTCCAATTTTAGGGGTAATATGGGATTTTTAAGGGTTTTAGGGATTTTTTGGATTTTTAGGGATTTTGAGAGTTTTTATAGTTTTATGGTTTTTTGGGTTTTTTTGGTTGTAGGGGTTTTTTTTGATTTTTTAGGTTTTTCATAGTTTTTTAATTTTTTCATAAAACATTTAAAGGATTAATGTGTGTTTATATTTTTTGTGATTTTTATGGGTATTATGGGTTTTATGGTTTGAGGGTATTAAATGTTTTTAGTGGTTTAGGGATTTTAGGGTATGTTAGGGTTTTTAGAACTTTTTATGTTTGTAAAGGTTTTAGCAATTTAGGGATTTTAGGGTATGGTAGTGGTTTTTATGTGTTTTATTGTTTTTTGAACTTTTTAACATTTTTATGTGTTTAATGCTTTTTTATCGTTTTAGTGGGTTTTAGGGGATTTATGGGGTTGTAGGGTTTTAAAAAGTTTTTATGGGTTTTTATTTTTGTTAGGGTTTTTAGGGTCTATTAGGGTTTTTAGAGGTTATTTGGTTTTTTAGGGGTCATAAGAATTTTTAGGTTTTACAGGTTTTTTTTGTTTTTCAGGGTTCTTATGGGTTTTTACATTTTTAGTGTTTTTAAGGGTTTCAAGGATTTTTATGGTTTTTTGGGATTTTTATGGTTTTTAACATTATTTTGGTTTTTAGGGGTTTGTAGTTTTTTATGTTTTTATGGGTTTCTTATGATTTTTAGGGGTATGAGGTTTTTTGATTTTTTTAGTGATTTTTTGGGATTTATTAGGAATTTTTTTTTATTTTTTGGGTATTTATAGATTTTGAGGGTTTTAGAGGTTTTTAAGGTTTTATGGTTTTTTATTTTTATGGGTTTTTTAAATTTTTATTATTTTTATGGGTTTAAATAGATGTAATAGTTTTTTTTATTTGAGGGTTTTATGGGGTTTTAATGGGTTTTAATGTTTTTTGGATTTTTGTGGTTTTTTTGGGTTTTAGGGTCTTTTAGGGTTTTTATCCTTTTTTGGTCTTTACGATTTTCATATCTTTTTAGGGTATTATGAATTTTTTTAAAAATTTTAGTTATTTTTATGGGTTTTTTATAATTTTTATGTTTTTTATGGTTGTTAGGGATTTTATAGTTTTTTGTGTTTTTATGGTTTTTAGGGTTTTTATGGGTTTTAGCATTTTTTTTAGTTTTTGGGATTTAAGTGTTTTATTGTATTTTAATGTTTTCTAAGGAATTTTTGACATTTTAGGGTATTTTGGTTTTTAGGTATTTGTAGGGAATTTTTTGTATTTTTTGGGTTTTTAGGGTTTTTTTGGATTTTAAGGGGTTTTAGGGTTTAATAGGGTTTTTTAAATATTTTTCTATTTTTAGGGGTTTTAATTGTTATTACGATTTCAATTTTTTATTTGGAATTTCATGGTTTTCAGTGTTTTTTATTATTTTAGGGATTTTAGCTATTTTTTTAAATCATACTATTTTTTAGCATTTTTGGGGATTTTTAGTTGTTTAAGGGTTTTTAGTGTTTTTAAGTGATTTTAGGTTTTTACGATTTTCATTGGAGTGTTCATGGTTTTTTCTGTTTTTAAATTTATAAGAACTTTTATGGATTTTTTAGGATTTTTATGGGTTTTCGCGTTTTTAGGGATTTAGGGGTTTTTACGGTTTTTACGGTTTTTATGTTTTTTGGGGTATTAAAAGTTTTTTTTAGTTTTTTATTGTTTTAAAAAGTTTTAAGATTTTTTTAATGTTTTTAGGCTTTCAAAGGATTTTATGGTTTTTATTTATTTTTTGGATTTTATTGTTTTATGGGTATTTTATGATAATTACGGGTATTATTGTTTTTATGAATTTTTCGGGGGTTTTATGGCCTTTTATGATTTTTAGTGTTTTTTTTTGGTTTTTTATTTGTTTTAGGTGTTTCCTGTTTTTAAATATTTTCTTAGTTTTTTCAAATGTTTTAGGGTTTTCAGTGTTTTATGGGTATTCCGGATTTTTTTAGTATTTTTGTTGTTTTTTTGAACTCTAGGGAATTTGGGGGTTTTTGGGTTTTAATGGTTCTTTGAGGGTTTTAGTGTTTTTAGGTTTTTAAGGTATCCTTTGGGGTTTTCAAGGTTTTAGGGTTGTCAGGGTTTTAGGGATATTTGGTGATTTTTTTATGTCTTTTAGGGATTTTCTGGTTTCGTAGAGATTTCTACGGTTTTTATGGTTTTTGGTTTTATTTTTAGGGGTTTTTTAGTTTTTTAGAATTTTAAGGGTTTTATGGTTTTTAAATTTTTGGGGGTGTAAATGGATTTTATTGTTTTTAGTAGGTTTTTGGGGGTTTATGAGTTTTAATTTTAATTTTTGTTTTTTGGGGATTTTTTATTTTTAGGGTGTTTTAGGGTTTTCTGCGTTTTTTAGGTTTTTAAAGGTTTTTAATGTTTTTATATTTTATAGATTACATAGGTGTTTTCATTATTTTTATGGGTTTTCCACATTTTAGGTATTTTTAGGGCCTTTATTATTTTTATGGTTTTAAAGGTTTTAGGGATTTGAGGGCTTTATAGGGTTTTTTGTGTTTTTTCGTTTTTAGGGGTTTTTAGTGTTTTTAGGTTTTGAATGTTTCTTTAGGGTGTTTAGTGATTTTCATTTTTATGTATTTTTAGGGATTTTAATTATTTTTATGGTTTTTAGAATTATATAGATTTTTAGGGGTTTATGGATATTTTGGATTTTATAGTTTTTAGGGTTTTATGGTTTTTTGTGTTTTAGGGGGATTTTAATGTTATTTAGGGTTTTTTAACATCTATTGGGATTTAAAGGTAATTAAGTGTTTTTAGTGGTTTTCTATGGTTTTTATGGGTTCTAATGTTTTCAAATGTTTTTAGGGATTTGTAGTTTTTATGGGGTTTTGAGGTTATAGGATCTTGTAGGGTTTTAATTATATTTTTGTGTTTTTATAGTTTTTTATTTTTATCGGTTTTAATGTTTTTCTTTTATGTTTTTCATGGTTTTAGGGTTTTAATTTTTTTAGGTTGGGTGGTTATTTTTTATGGTTTTTTAGGGGTTTTAGGGTTTTTGATTTTTTTTAGTCTTTTATAGGGTTTTAGGGATTTTAGGGTTTTTTGGATGTTTAGAATTTTTTGAGTTTTTAAAGGTTTTAAGTGATTTTAGGATTTTTATGGTTTTATTAAGACTTTAATAGGGTTTTATGGTTTTTATAATTTTATGGATTTTAGTTAATTTTTAGGATTTTTATGGTTATAGGGTTTTTAGGGATTTTCAGAATTTTAAGGGGATTTATTTTTTTAGAGTTTTTGGCATTTTTATGCTTTTTAGGTGTTACAATATCCTTAGGTTTTTAATGTTTTCTTAGGATTTTCCTAGGATTTAGGGTTTTTTTTACATTTTTATGTATTTTTAAGGTTTTATTATATTTTTTTGGTTGTTTTTGTTTATGTATTTTAAGGGTTTTTAGGGGTTTTTGGGTTTTTATATAGTTTTCATATTTTAGGTTTTTTTCTGAGTTTTTTGGTTTTTAAAAAATTTTAAAGGTTTAAAGGGTATTATATTTTTATTGGGTTTTATGACTTTTACAGGTTTTTAGGGATTTTAATGGTATTAGGGTTTTCTAGTTTTGTATGGGTTTTTATTAATTTTTGTTCTTTTAGTTTATTCAACATTTTCAGGTATTTTCGGTATTTTTTATTTTCTTTATGTTTTTTAGAATTTCATAGGGTTTTTTTCATGGGGTTTAGTGGTGTTTCTAAGTTTGTAGGTATTTTTCTTGTGTTTTAGGATTTTTGTGTGATTAATAGTTTTATGGATTTTGATGGTTTTAGGACTTCTTAGGTCTTTAGGGGTTTTTAGGGTTTTATATGGTTTTTAGCATTTTTAGATTTTTTTTTGGGGGGGGGGTTAAGTGTTTTAGGTTTTTATGTTTTCTGTAAGGGTTTTAAAGATTTTAAGGGTTTTTACGTTTTTAGAGAAATTTAGATCTGTTATGATTTTTAAGGGTTTTTAAGTTTTTAGGGTATTTGAATGTGTTTAGGGTTTTAGGGTTTTATTGTTTTTTTGGTGTTTTGAGGGTTTCATAAATTTTTTGGGTTTTAAAGGATATGTATAGTTTTTTATGAAATTTAGGGGTTAAACTATTTTTTATAGTTTTTAGTTGGGTTTTAGGGGTTTAATGGGGTTTTACGTTGTTTATGCATTATAGGGGTTTTGAATGTTTTTAGGGGTTTTCATGGATTTTAGGGTCTTTTAGGGTTTTAATGTTTTTTTATTTTTTATTGGTTTCGAGTATTTTTTATTATTTTATTAATTTATTTAGGGTTTTCTATCTTTTTAGTTTTTTTCATTTTTAGTGATTTTTAAGACCTTTATAGGACTCGTATTATTTTTATGGGTTTTTTGGATTTTTAGTGTTTTTAAAGTTTGTAGAATTTTAAGGTTTTATTTTTTTTAGTTTTTTTGAGATTTTAATGGTTTTATATTTCTTTGGAGTTTTTTAATGTTTTTGGTATTTTAGGGTTTTTAATATTTTTAGTGTTTTTGGTTTTTTAAGGGATTTTATGGTTTTTAGGATTTTGGGGGGTTTATTATTTTTTGGGGGTTTTAGGGTTTTATAATTTTTTTGGGGTTTGAAATGTTTTTAGTTATTTAATATTTTCTAAGGGGTTTTCAAGATTATAAGTATTTTTTATATTATTAGGTATATTGTTTGGATATTTATTGATTTTATGGTGTAGGGTATTGATGTTTTTTATGGGTTTTAAAATTGTTTAATGTTTTTATGAGTTTTGAGTGTTATTAGTATTATAAGGTTTTTATAATATTTTTCAACGGTTTTTTGGGTTTTTTATGTTTTTAGTCATTTTTAGGAATTTTGCTTTCAATTTTTATGGTTTTTAAATCATTTTATGGAATTCGACGATTTTTAGGGTTTTAAACATTTTTTTTGGTTTTTATGGGTTTTTATGTGTTCTTAAGATGTTTAAGAGTTTTTATAGTTTTTTAACATTTTGAATGTTTTAAAGGATTTTTAGAGTTTTTAATGGTATTTTAGGGATTCATGGGTTTAAATTTTTTAGGTTTTAATGTGGTTTTTATGGTTGTTAGGGTTATTTATGGTTTTTAGAGTTTTTAGGTTTTTAGGGGTTTAATATTTTTTAGTATTCTAAATCTTTCTAAGGGATTTTTTTTATTTATGGCCTTTCATGTTTTTAGTTATTTTTAGATATTTTATTCATATTTTATGGGTTTTTGGGCTGTTAGGTCTATTAATGGTTTTTAGGTTATTTTGGGATTTTATTATTTTTTCATATTTTAAGGGTATTTTGAGTTTTTCTGGTTTTAAGGTATTATAGAATTTTTTATCTTTTTTGTGGCTATATTGGATTTTTATAGTTTTTATTGGTTTAGGGGTTTTGATATATTTATAGGGTGTATTAGTATTTTTATAGGTTTTATGGTTTTTAAGGGATTTTATTGTTTTATGGGTATTTTGGGGGTTTTAGAAATTTTTGGTGTTTTATGTCTATTTTTTAAGGTTTTCTTATTGGTTTTTAAGGTTTTATTTGGGTTTTTATGGTTTTTAGTATTTTGAGGAGTTTTAAGGGATTTTAGGGTGTTTAGGGTTTTTAGCAATTTTTTATGTTATTTATGCGTTTTAAATGTTTTTAGGATTTTATGGTTTTTTGAGGGTTTTTCACGGTTTTCGTATATTTAGTTATTTTATGTTTTTAAATACTGTTATGTTTTGTTTATTATTTCTATGGTTTTCAGTATTTTTAGGGTTTTTGTGGGTTTTTAACGGGTTTTAAGGTATTTATGGTTTTATAATTCTTTAGGGTGTATTGGCTTTTCTTAATTTTCCGGGGTATTAATATTTTTAGAGATTTTAATGTTTTGATGTTTTAATGGGTTTTAAGGTTTTTAGTTTTTATTAGTGTTTTATGGATTTTAAGGTTTTTCAAAAAAAAAATTGTGGTTTTTATGTTTTTAAGGGTTTTATGTTTTAGGGTCTTTTATAGGTTTTATAATTTTATGAATTTTTATTGGTATTAAGTGTTTTTTGGTTTTAATGGTTTTATTTGGTTTTTTTTATTTTTTGGGTTTTTTAAGTTTTAGGGATTTTTGGATATTTATGTGTTTTAAGGTTTTTATGGATTTTGTGGGTTTTAATGGGTTTTATGGTTTTTAGGGATTTCATATTTTTTTGTATTTTTGGGGTTTTAATTGTTTTTTGGGTTTCTCTATGCTTTTTAGTGGATTTCTTATTTTAATGTTTTTTATTTTTATATAATCTATTTTTTTCTAATTTTTAGGGTTTTTAGAAATTTTGAGGGTTTTCGGGTTTTTAGGATTTTTATGGTATTTTTGGGAATTTAATGGGTTTTTTTATTTTTTAGGGATTTAATGGTTTTTTTGTTTTTTAATGTTTTAGGGGTTTAAATGTTTTTTATATAATTTTTACTGTGTCTTTAGTGTTTTTATGTGTTTTATGATTTCTTAATATATTTTAATGGTTTTTATGGGTTTTAGGATAATTATGGTTTTTATTGTTTTTGGTGATTTTGAGGGTTTTAAGGGTTTTTAGATGTTTTTATCATTTTTAGTTTTTAGTTTCCTTAACGTTTTTTAGGTTTTTATGTTTTATTAATGGGTTTTCAAGTTTTTTGGGGGTTTTTTTATTATTTTTTGGGTTTTTGGGATTCAGGGATAGTTTTATTTTTTAGGTATTTTAAGGTTTTTTAGAGTTTTTAAAAAATTTACAATTTTAAAGGGTTTTTAGAGTTTGATGTGTTTTTGGTTTTTTATGGGTTTTTAGGGTTATTTGAGGATTTGGGGGGTTTTATAGATTTTATGGGGTATTTTTTGGGTATTTGGGTTATTTTAGATTTTCTATAATTTTTTTTGTTTTTAGGGATTTAATGTGTTTTTAGGTTTTTTATGTTTTATTCAAATTTGTTAATGTTTTTTGGGGTTTTTACATTTTTATAGACTTTTACGGGTTTTTATCATTTTAATGGGTTTTAGGGATTTTCAGAAGTTTTAGGGGTTTTGGGGATTGTTGGGTTATTTTGATTTTTGGGATTTTTTCTATTTTTTGGGGTTTTTAAGGTTTTTTGTAGTTTTTTTAATCTTTTTTGGGGTCTAATGGGTTTTTATAGTTTTAGTTTCATTAGTGGTTTTATGGAATTTTAGTGTTTATTATGGTTTAAATAGTATTTTATCACTTTTCGAAAATTGTATGTTTTTATGTTCTTTAATGGTTTTTAGTATTTTTATATTTTTAAGGTCATTTTGGATTTAGGTTATCAACGTTTTTATAGGTTTTATCTGGGTTTTTAGGGCGTTATTAGAAATTTTATGGTTTTTATGGTTTTAGGGATATTTTTTGGGTTTCTGGGGATTTTGGGTTTCTTTGGTATTTCTGGGTTTTAGCAGTTTTAATGATTTTAGTGGTTTTATGTTATTTAGGTTTTTAAGTTTTTATGGGGGTTTTTAAGGCTTTATTGGAATTTTACATTTTTATGTATTGATAATTATTTTTAGGATTTTAATATTTTTTCAGGTTTTAAGAGATTTTCATGATTCTCATGATTTGTAGGGTTTTTAGGGTTTTATTGTTTTTTTGGGATTTTAATGCTTTTTGAGATTTTGGGGGTTCTTTGGTTTTTAGAGTTTATTAAAATTTTCATATATTTAAAGGGTTTTTTTGAGATTTTAGTGATTTTTAGTGTTTTTATTGGATCTTAGTGTTTTTAGGTTTTTAGGTGTTTTTAGGGGGTTATAGGGTTTTAGGGTCCTTTAAAGTTATTAGTTTTTTATTTTTTTAGTTGTTTTAAGTGTTTTTGGGTTTTTATGGTTTTCTTATGGTTCTTTGGGTTTTTATGTTTTGACGTATTTTTAGGGATACTTAGTGATTTTTAAGATTTTTATCATTTTTAGGGATTTTGAGGGTTTTTAGTGTGTTAAGAATTTTTTAGGTTTTTAGGGGTTTCAAGTGTTTTTATGTTTTTTTAGGTTTTCTTGTCGTTTTTTAGATTTTTGTGGCTTTTAAATTTTTACGAATTTGTAATAATTTCTATGTTTTTGAGGGTTTTAATGAATTTTTAGAGTTTTAGGGTTTTAAGTATTTTTATGAATTTTGGGAGGATTTTGAGTATTTTTTTAGTTTTTATGGGTTTTAATGTTTTTTTTAATTTTTTTAATGTTTTAAGGGGTTTTAATTTTTCAAAAATCATTAGTTGGTTTTAAGGTTTATAGGATTTTTACGGTTTTTAGGGGTTTGTATATTTTTTTAGGTGATTAAGGGTTTTTAGGTAATTTTATGGTTTTTAGATTTTGTATGTTTTTAGGGGGTTATGTTTTTTTATGTTTTTTTAGTTTTTTAGGTGTTTTATGTGTTTTATGGATTTTTAGTGAATATAGGGGTTTCTATGGTTCATAGCGTTTTCTATGTTTTTAAGGATTTTTAGTTATTTTTAAAGAATTGTAATAATGTTTGGGTTTCTTATGAATTTTGAGGGGTTTTATGGGTTTTTATGATTTTTTTTGGTTTTACTGTGTTTTGTGTTTTTTTAGTGATTTTATAGTTTCTTTAAAGTTAATAATATTTTTAGTGGGTTTAAAGGGTTTTTATAGTTTTATTGGTTTTAATATTTTTATGGTTTTTAGGGTTTTAATTTATTGGGGGGTTTATGGTTTTATGTATTTTTAGGGTCTTTAACATTGTTTTAGGGTTATTATGGTTTAAGAGTTTTTATAGGTTTTTGGGTTTTTAGGGGTTTTCAATTTTTTTTGGTTTTTTATGTTTAAAGGAATTTTTTGGTTTTATGGTTTTATGGGTTTTAATGTTTTGTAGGTTTTTAGGGGATTTATGTGTTTTTTTTGGTTTTTATGGTTTTAGGTTATTTTATGTTTTAATTATTTCAAGGGACTTCTTAGGATTTATATGATTTTCTAGGATTTTAGGAATTTTGAGGGTTTTTAGGGGTTTTATGGTTTTTATGGTTTTTAAAGTTTTTTTTCGTTTTATGGGTTATTTGAGTTTTGTAGGGTTTTCCTGATTTTTAGAGTTTATTAACTTTTCAAGGGATTTAAATACTTTCTATCTTTTTTAGTGGTTTTAGGGTTTTTATTGGTTCATTTAATGTTATGGGTTTTATGGGTTTTTATGTGTTTTAGGTGTTTTTAGGGTTTTTAGGGTATTTTACATTTTTTTATCATTTTTTGTTTTTAGTGGTTTTGACTGTTTTTAGGTTAACATGGTTTTATTTGGGGTGTGTAAGTTTTTTAGGATTTTTTACATTTTTGGTTTTTTTAGGAATTTTTATGGATTCTATTTTTTATATTTTTAGGGATTTTGTAGATTTTTAGGGATTTACTATTTTTATTTGTTTTTAGGGTTTTGAAGGGTTTTTAGGTTTTTATGGGTTTTAATTGTTTTAGTTTTAAAGGATTTATTAGAGTTTTTCATGGATTTAGGTTTTTTATGGTTTTTAGGGTTTTTTGAAAATTTTTATAAATTGTATGGTTTTTAGTGTGTTTATGTATTTTGAGGTGTTTTTTGGTTTCCAATGGTTTTTTTTGGGGGTTTTGGTTTATTTGGGTTATTAGTGGTTTTTTGAATTTTTTGTAGTTTTAAGATTTTATAGATTTTTTAACGCTTTTAGGGGTTTAAATGTATTTTAGATTTTTTAATGGTATTTTTTCTTTTTAAGGGTTTTAGGGTTTTTAATATTTTAGGGGGTTTAAGGGGTTTTTGGAGTTTTAGGGTATATTACGGTTTTTTAGGATTTATGCGTTTTATGTGTTTTTAGATTTTTGTAATTTTCTTAGCATTTTCAGGTTTTTTTGGTTTTTTTACATTTTTTTTAATTTTTATTGATTTTCAAGGATTGTTATGTGATTTTTGGGGTTTTAGGTACTTTGAGGGTTTTAGTATTTTTTATTATTGTATGTATTTTTAGGTTTTTAAATGCTTTACGTTTTTACATATTTTAATGTTTTATTTGGGGTTTTAATGGTTTTAGGATGCTTTTATGTTTTCATAGATTTTATGGAATTTTATGGTTTTTTAGGGATTTTACGGATTTTGAGGGGTTTTACAGCTTTTTTGGATTTTTAGGGTTTTATGGTTTTTTAGGTTTTTAGTGTTTTTAGTGTTTTAATGGTTTTTATTGTTATTAGAGTTTTATATTACTTTTATAGGTTTAATGGTTGTTTATTGTTTTAGTTCATTTTTGGGGGTTTTATGGATTTTAGGGGTTTTTATGGTTTTAGGGGGTTTCATTGTTTTAGGGGTTTTTAGTGTTTTTAGTGTCTTTTAGGCTTTTTATCAATTTTTAGGTTTTAGGGATTTCAAGTTATTTAAGGGTTTTAATATTTTATTAAGGTTCTTTTTCAGTGGTTTTTATGTTTTTAGGGATTTTAGGGACTTTATGGTATTTTCATGGTTTTTAGGGTTTTCAATGATATTCAGTGGTTTTACGTTTTTTAGTGTTTTACGGTTTTTTATCTTTTAGGGGTTTTATGTATTTTTATATATTTTAGTTTTTTTAGGGATTTAAGGTTCTTTTATGTTTGTAGTTATTTTTAGGTGTTTTAAGATTTCCATATTAAGGATTTTTGACGAATTTTAGGTTTTTTAAGGTTATATGGGTTTTATTGTTTTTGGGGTTTTGAGGTTTTTTTGGAATTTCTATGGTTTTATGTATTTATAGAGTTTTAAATTTTTTTGGGATTTAAGGATTTTAGAGTTTTCAGTGTGTTTTTAGGGGTTTTAATGCATTTTAGGGTTTTTTATATTTTTAGGGGTTTCATGTATTTTATGTGTTTTTGTTATTTTGTGATTTTCTTCTAGTTTATCCTAGTCTTAATGGTATTTTACTTTATTATGGATTTATTAGTGTTTTTATAATTTTTTTGGTTTTAGGTTTTTTATGTATTTTGAGGGACATTATGGGGTTTTAGGGTTTTTAGGTTTTTTAGTGTTTTCACGGTTTTATTGTTTTTCTGTGTTTTTAGGTTCTTAAATTTTTTTAGTGTTTTTAGAAGTTTTTATGTATTTAGGGATTTTTATGGATTTTCTAGGATTTTTTGGTTTTTAAGGTTTATATGGTGTTTGATAGTTTTTAGGGTGTATTTAGGGTTTTTTTGGTATTTATAGTTTTTTTGTCTTGAGATTGTTTTTGAGTTGTTTAGGACTTTTAATTGTTTTTATTTTTTTAATATTTTTATTGGTTTAACGGGGTTATTGTGTTTTTAGTTGTTTTTATGTGGTTTTAGGGTTTTTAGGGGGTTTTATTATTTTATGGGTTTTTAGGCGGTTTAACATTTTTAGTGCCTCTTAGGTTCTAAGCATTTATATGTTTTTAGGGGTTTTATGTGTTTTTAGTTATTTATGGTTTTAGGGGTTTTCAAGATTACAATGTTTTTTTATGTATTTAGGGTTTTTTGAGATTTTTTAGGATTTTTATTATTTTAGGGGTTTTTAGGGATTTTGAGGTTTTTAGTGTTTTTATGGTTTTTATTGTTTTTAGTGTTTTAAGGGTTTTTATGGGATTTAATAGTTTTTTATCTTTTTATAGTTTTCATAGAGTTTTAAGGGGTTTTTTTCATATTCTATATTTTTAATGATTTTTTATAATTTTTATTGATTTTGTGTTTATAAGGATTTTGAGGGGTTATAGGAATATTTTGGGGGTTTTAGTTTTTTTTAAAGTTTTTATGGTTTTATAATGCTTTTTAATGTTATTAAGGGTTTAAAGGGTTTTTATAGTTTTTAGTGTTCTTTTAGTGTTTTATGGGGTTTAAGTTGTTTCTCATGTTTTTAGGGTTTTTATGGTTTTTAGTGGTTTTAAGGGTTTCTAGGGATTAATAGGGGATTCAAAAATTTTTAGGATTTTTATGGGTTTTATGTGTTTCTAGGTTTTTAATGATTTCTTAATTTTTTTTTGGATTTTTAGGGCTTTTTTGGTTTTTAGGGATTTAAGAGATTTGGAGGGATTTTAGGGTTTCAAAGGTTGTTGGGGTTTTTCGGATTTTCATGTTTTTTGGTTTTTAGCTGTTTTAGGTGTGTTTAGGATTTTATGTTTTTTTTATGGTTTTTCCAGTTATTTATGATTTTTAAAATTATTATTTATATTATGAGGTTATTAGGGTTTTTATTTTTCTAGGGGTTTTAGGGATTTTGAGGGGTTTTAGGATTTTTAAAGTTTTATTGGCTTTTGGTGATATTATATGTTTTTATGAGTTTTTTCGGTTTTTTAAAGTTGTTGTAATTTTTACCATTTTGGGGGGGATTAAAGGGGTTTTAGAGTTTTTATTTTTTTATTGTTTTATGTATTTTTAGTGTTTTAAGGTTGTTATGGGTTTTTATGGTTTTAATGGATTTAAGGAATTTTAGGGTTTTCTAGTTTTTAGGGGGTTATGTTTTTTGGGTTTTTAAATTTATCTTAGGGGATTTCATAATTTTTAGTGTTTTTTTATTTTAGTGATTTTTTGGGTTTTTAGGATTTTTAATCTTTTTCAGGTTTTTAGGTATTTTTATTATTTTTTTTTGGGTTTTAGAGTTTTTTTGGGGTTTTATAGATTTTTTCATTTTTTACGTCTTTAAGGGTTTCAAGTGTAAGTTTTTCTTATGAGTTTTTCAGCACCCATTTTTTATATTTTTTGGTATTTTATGGCTTCTTTAAGAGTTTTTTGGGGTTTTTAGGGATTTGGAGGGGTTTTATGCTTTTTATGGGTTTTTTTGGTACTAATGATTTTTTTGACTTTTTAGGGTTTTTATGTTTTATGTAATTTTTTAATTTTTTTAGGGGTTTAAAATATTTTTGGGGTGTTTTAATTATTTTTTATTGTTTTTATGATTTTACAGTTTTTATGGGTGTTAGGGGTTTCTAGCATTTTTATTGTATTTTTGGGTTTTTAGTCTTATTTTAGGATTTTTGGGGTTTTTAAATTTTTTAAATGGGAATGGTTTTCCAAGGGTTTTACAGGTTATTATCAGGGGTTTTCATTTTATTGTATTTTTATGGATTTTTTGAATTTTTATGGGTTTTTAGCATTTTTAGTGATTCTGTGGGTTTTTACAGTTTTTTGATTTTTTAGTGGTTTTTATGGGGTTTAGATTTTTTTTATATTTTTAATATTTTATTGTTTTATAGGTTTCTAAGGTTTTATTTGGGTTTTTTATGGTTTTTAGGGATTTTGGGGGGTCTTTTAGAATTTTTATAACTTTCTATGGTTTTTTGGGATTTTGACGGTTTTGGGGTTTTAGGGTATTTTTGGGTTTTAGGTTTTTTGTTGCTTTTTTGAGTATTTTAGTTTTTTGAAGGGATTTCAGAGTTTTTTAAATATTTTTAGGGGTTTAAAGTGTTTTTAGAGTTATGGTGATTTTTATGGTTATTATGCAGTTTTTGGGGTTTTATGGGTATTTAGGGTTTTTTATTTTTTAGTGGTTTTTTGGGCTTTCAGGATATTTTATGGAATTATTGTTTTTAGGTATTGAGGTATTAATTTTTTTTATGGTTTTAAGGTTTTAATGGGGTTTTGAGGGGATTTTTGACATTTTAGGGATTTTAATAATTTTTTTGTTTTTGTGGTTTTTTGGATTTTTAATGATTTGGAGGGGTTTTATGGTCAATAATAATTTTAGGGGTTATGAATGTTTTATCATTTTTAGGGGTTTTAAGTGTTTTTATTTTTTTAAAGATTTCATTAGGGTTTTCATAGTTTTATGGTTATTAATTTTTTAAGGGATTTTTGGGATTTTATTGTTTTTTTGTCTTTTAGTGTTTTTAAAGATTTTGAGGGTTTTTTTGGATTTTATGTTTTTTCGGATTTTTAGGGGAAGGGGTTTGAGTTTTTAGGGTTTTATGGTTTTTAGAGTTTTTATCATTCTAGTGATTTAATGGTTTTTTAGATTTTTTAGTGGTCTTATAATTATTATGGTTTTTAGGGTTTGGCAATGTTTTTATGTGTTTTTATTGTTTTTAGTGTTTTTAGGGTTCCAATGTGATTTATGGTTTTTTACAATTTTTTTGATTTCAAGGGTTTAATATATTTTTAGGTTTTTTAAGTTTTTATTAGGGTTTTCAAGATTTTTTTTATATTTTCAATGATTTTTATGTATTTCATAGGATTTTTATTTGTTTTGGGGGTTTATAGGGAATTTGAAATTTTTGGGTTTTTTAGAGTTTAAGCATATTTAGGGTTTTAAGAGTTTATAATTTTTTAGTGGTTTTATGTGTTTTTAGTTTTTATGTTTTTTTTGGGGTTATTCAACATTTTTATGGTTCTTTAAATTTTAAATGATTTTCAATTATTTTTTAGGATTTTTATGATTTTTAGGGATTTGAGGGATTTGGAGATTTTTAGGGTTTTTAGGGTTTTTTAGGGTTTTTATTGTTTTCCTGTTTTTTTTTGTTTTTATGGATTTTTTTTGAGTTTATTAGAAATTGTAATGTTATTTGATTTTTTTTAATGTTTTTAGGGGTCTAAATGGTTATTGAGTCTTTAGTGGGGTTTTTTGGGTTTTTTGTGTTCTTATAGTTTTTAATGTTTTTAGGGGTTTTAGGGTCTTTAGGGCTTTTAGTATTTTTTATATTTGTAGAGGATTTAAGTGTGTTTATGATTTTATGGATTTCTCAGGGGTTTTCTGGGGGTTTTTTTAGGTTTTTTTAGTTTTTAAGGGATATTTTAGTTTTTGAAAGATTTTTATGGTTTTTATTGATTTTAGGGGTTTTCATAGATTATAGGGTATTTGTGGGTTTTTAATGTTTTTAGCGTTTTTTTGTTTATATGGGTTTTATGTATTTTAGGAATTTATTTTTTTCTTAGGGTATTCATAATTTTTAGTGTTTTGTAAATTTTTAGATATGTTTAGGGCCTTTTTAGTATTTTATGGGTTTCTATCATTTTAATTTATTTGGAGGGTTTTTTGGGTTTTTAGTATTTTTATGGTTTTTTGGGGTTTTACTGGTTTTATAGAGCTTTAAGGTTTCTATGATTTTGTATATATTTTTAACGTTTTTAGGGGTTTTATGGGGTTTGTATAGTTTGTATTGGTTTTTCGTGTTTTTATGGGATTTAAGAGTTTTTTAAATATTTTAGGGGGTTTTAGGGTCTTTTAGGGTTTTTGATGTTTTTGTGCTTTTTAGGGGGTTATAGTGTTTTTAGGTTTTAAAGGTTTTCCTATGTGTTTCCAAGGATTTTTTGGTTTTTAAATTTTTGTTGTTTTTTACAAATATGTATATGATTTTATTGTTTTTTAATGTTTATAGGGATTGTTAGTGGTTTTGGGGGTTTTAAGGTTTTAGGTTTTTTTACTATTTTTTGGTTTTTACGGGGATTTAGTGTTTATTAGTTTTTATGGTTTTCTTGGGGGTTTTCATGGTTTTTTGCGTTTTTTTAGGAATTTATGGATTTTTTAGGATTTTTATGGTGTTGTAGGGTTGTTAGATATTTTTAAGGCTTTACGGTTTTTAGGTGTATTTAGTTTTTTGGGTATTTAGGGTTTTTTGTGTTTTTTAGTGTTTTAGAGGTTTCATAAAGGTCTATAATTTTTTTTTGGGTTTAATGGGTTTTTATATTTTTTAGTAGATTTTAGGTTTTTCATGTATTTTTAGGTTTTTTTATTTTTATGTGGTTTTATGGTTTTTATAGGTTTTAAGGTTGTTCGGGATTTTAGGGTCATTTTGGGTTATTTTATTTTTTTGTATTTTTTACTTGTTTCAAGTGTTTTTAGGTTTCTAATCTTTTCTTAGGGGTTTTCAGGGTATTTTGTGTTTTTATGTTTTTAGGGATTTTTAGGTATTTTTTCGGATTTTTATGGTATTTTATGGTTTTTAGTGATTTGAGGATTTTTAGGGTTTTTAATATTTTATAGGTGTCTTGGGGTCTTAATTTTTTTATGTTTTTAAAAATTGATTAGTGTTTTTCAGCGATTTTCATTTTTTTTATGTTTTTAGGGATATTTATGGATTTTTAGGATATTTATGGTTTCTAAGGATTTTTTTAGATTTTGGGGGCTTAGGGGCTTTTAGAGTTTTTAGACTTTATATTTTTTTTTTGTTTTAGGATGTTTTTATTTTTTATTTTTTAAAGGTTTTTTTAAATTTTTTAAATTTTTTGGGCTATATAATGTTTTTAGATTTTTTAAGGGTTTTATGTTTTTTAGGGTTTATTATGGTTTTAAAGGGTTTATGGTTTTTAGGGCATTTTCAGTTTTTGGGAATTGATTTTTTTTTTCCATTTTTAGTTTTTTAGTTTTTTGGTTTTTAGGGGTATTAAGAGTTTTTTGTTGTTTTTGTTTTTCATAGGGTTTCTTAGGGATTTAATGTTTGTTTATATTTTAATGTATTTTTATGTATTTTTAGTATTTTATGGTTTTTTATGGTTTTGGGGATTTTTAGTGTTTTAGCGGTTTTTAGGTTTTTATGGGTTTTAAGTATTGTTTTGACGTTTGATGGTTTTCCTGGGATCCTTCTTGGTTTTTAGGGGTATATTTTGTATTTTGGGGGATTTTTAGTATTTTTATTGGGGTTTAGAGTCTTTTGGGAATTTGAGGGGATTTATGATTTCAGTGTTTTTTTAGTATATTAGGGTTTTAATGGTTTTTAGATTTATTTAAAAAAATTATGTGTTTAAAGGGTTTTCAGGGTTTTAAGTGATTTTTTGGATTTTAATGGATTTTAATGGTTTTTTAGGGTTTTTAGGGTTTTAGGGTTTTTAGGTTTTTTAATCGTATTTAGGGTTTTCAGGGAATTTTATCATTTTTATCATTTTTAGTTTTTGAAGGTATTTTAATTGTTTTTATTTTTTTAGCGTTTTCTTAGGGTTTTTAAGGGTTTTAATGTTTTTTTTTGTTTTAATCATTATTTTGAAATTTTTAGGATTCTTGAGGTTTTTGGGATTTTTTGGGATTTTTTTTTCGGTTTATGGGTTATAAGTGTTTTAGGGGTTTTAGGGGGTTTTTTGTCATCTTTTATTTTTTAATAGATTTTCATTGCTTTTAAGTTTCTAATGTTCTCTTGGGGGTTTTAGAGTTTTTATGTTTTTGTATGTTTTTAGGGATATTAAGGGCCCTTTTATAAATTTTAATGGTTTTTAAGGGTTTTTGGGATTTTTTGGGATTTAGGATTTTTTGGGTAATCAGGGAATTTTTTTTTTAATTTTTTTGGGGTTTTGGGGGGTTTTATAATGTTTTTTTGGTTTTATGTCTATTTAGTATTTTATAAATTTTAACGATTTAAAGGGTGTTTAGAATTTTTATTGGGTTTTTGTGTTTTTATGGGTTTAAAGGGTTTATAAGTGTTTTTAGATATTTTTTTGGGCTTTAGGGGATTTTAGGGATTTTATGGTCATTTAGAGTTTTTAGTATTTTTTATGTTTTTAGTGATTTTAAGGATATTTTGGTCTGTTTTTGGATTTTCATGATATTTACAGTTTCTACATTTTAGGGAATTTTAGGTCTTTTTTATGATATTTAATGTGTTTTAGGTTTTTAGGGAATTTGAGTGTATTTCGTTTTTTTAAGGTTTTATAGTTTTTTTTGTATTTTAAGGGTTTTTAAATTTTTTATGGTTATAAAGGATTTGTATAGTTTTTTTAAAAAAAATAGTTTTAAAGGGTATTTATAGTCATTAGTGGGGAATTAGGGGTTTAATGTGGTTTTAATCCTTTTTATGGATTTTAGGGGTTTAAAAGATATTTATGGGTTTTCATGGATTTTTTGGTCCTTTATCAGTTTATAGTTTTTAGTGTTTTATGTGTTTTGAGTAATTTTTATGTTTTTGTTATTTTATTTATGGGTTTTAAGGTTTTTAGTTTTTATAATTTTTTGTGGATTTTATGAATTTTATAGGATTTTTATTATTTTTATTGGTTTTTATGGTTTTTTGATTTTTTAAGGTTGGTATAATTTTATGGTTTAATTTGTTTAGGTTATTTTTGAGTTTTTTAATAGTTTTATATTTTTTAGAGTTTATTAATGTTTTTAGGATTTTAAGGGTTTTTATTGTTTTTAGTTTTTTTGGGGGTTTTAATGGGTTGTTGGGTTTCTAAGGTTTTTGGGGTTTTTATGGTTTTTAGGGGGTTTTATGATTTTTAGAGTTTTTAATTTTTTTAGGGGTTTGAAATTTTTTCTGTTTTTTAAGGTTTTTAAGGGGGTTTTATGATTATAAGTATTTTTCATTTTTAGGTATTTTTTGTATATTTATTGATTTTATGGTTTAGGTATTTATGGTTTTTATGTGTCTCAAAAAATTTAATGTTTTTATGGGTTTTAAGTAGGCCAAAATCAAGCATCTAGCACATCCTAACCCATCATCTCCAAAGAGATCACAGCTCAAGAACAAGCAAACAAGGCCTTCATACTGAACAACATTCAGAATTCCACACCTCACAACAAAGCTATAAACGAAACACTAGTAAACGTTGCCAGAACTCAACACCTAGCACTCCAGAGCAAGCTTGCACGAAAACACCAAAAGATGCTAAACAAGCCTCAGAAAATCCATTAACCAGTTCCCATAGCAACTCATCGACACAACCATATCCAGTAAGATCATGAAGGGCCAAGGAATCCGACCAAAATTATCATCAAAAGGGTGAAGAGGAGAAGAATCCAAGGGACCATACCGAACACACACTTGCATCTTCTTCCCGGGTTGAAGAAAAGATCGGACCAGAACACTGAACAAACCTTCTTCATCGCAAGATTGAAACTCTATGAACTGAAATGAGGAAGAACCATCATTTCCTACTGCCTTTGGTCTAGAGAATAGTACTGAGGTCCGATTTCTCCGAGATCTCCCCCTGCAAGCGCAAGGGGGAAGGGCTGTGAAAGGTGACCAAACCCCAATCGGCACCACTGCTGAGGAAATGCGAAGCTGTTTAAGAGCAACATCTGCACCGAAGGAATCTACATCGACCCACCACTACCACGAGTTCCTCCCACCAGGCAGAGAGGGTTAAAGAAGATATCTAACCCTGACTTCCCTAGGGGATTCTGGAGGAAACCCTATAAATTGCGACGAGAGGGAGAGAATACCAGGGGAGTGTGTGGCCATCTTCTTAGGGTCTTTTTCCAAAAGTCTAACCCACACCACTCCGAGAAATCTGGAACTGAGTAACTCCACCATGGATCTGCAACACCAAAGGCCAAAAACAGACTACATATCCATCGATGATTGCAGAGAGGGCCCACCCATCGCCCCACCGATTCATTGGGGGTGTCCGTCACACATACCTGAAACCATCAAGAGGCCAAAGATGCCAGTGCAGATCTGGATTCAGCGTTGACTTCGTCAACGACCTAGAGAACCTCCATGACCTCGTGTCGCAACAAAGGAGACACGACCAAGGAGTCCTATCTTCCAAAGCCGACCAAAAAAACCGCCATATCGAGAACAAAATGTAGTCGCCCAAGACCGAACATGGCCTCCAGATCCCGTCAACAGAGAGCGCGATCCTTGAATCCCACAATCACTCCAGTGAAGAAACCCACTCGTACAGAACTCTATCAGCATCAATCGGAAGCTAGATGAGATCAATGAAGCCTCCAAGAAGGAATCTATGAGAAAACCTTGGAAATCGCCACATCAGGAGGGAGATCTATAGAGAGAGTGGCGACATCTACCACATTCAGTCCTTATGGGTATTTAAGGGTTTTTAAGGTTTTTTCATCTTTTATTGTTCTTAGTTATTTTTAAGGGTTTTAGTGTTTTTTATGTTTTTTTGTGTTTTTATGTGTTTTCATATTTTTTATTTTTTCTCAAAGGGGTTTTTAGGGTTTTAGGGTTTTCCACATTACTAGGGACCTTTATGGACTTTTATAAATTTTTTATTTTTTAGGGTTTTTAAGGATTTTGATGGGCTTTATGGGTTCTATAATTTTTTGGTTTTTTAGGTGTTTAAGTGTTTTTTGGTTTTCAGGGTTTTCTTATAATGTTTTAGGGTTTTTAGGGTTTCTCATATTTTTAGGTATTTTTTAGTATTTTTTATTTTTATGGTTTTGAATTTTTTTGGGGGTTTTTCGTTTTTTGGTTCTTTTGGGATTTTAGTTACTTTTTTGTTTTTTAGAGTTTTAATGTTTTTTTAGAGTTTTTTAAATTTTAAAGTGGTTTAAATGGGTTTTAGAGTTCTTTTTGGTTTTTAGTGTTTTTATAATTTTATGGTTTAAATGTTTTAGGTGGTTTTTAGGGGTTTTATGGTTTTTATGGTATTTTGGGTAATTTTTATTTCTGCCCATTTTTAGGGGTTTTAAGTGTTTTTAGGTTTTTTAGGTTTTCTTAGGGTCTTTCAGGTTTTTATGGTATTTTAGGTTTTCTGGTATTTTTGAAAAATATTAAGGATTTTATGGTTTTTCAGGATTCTGGGGATTTTGAGAATTTTTAGGGTTTTTTTGTTTTTTGTATTTTATCTTTTTTTTCTTAGGTTTTTTTTATTTTTATGGTATTTAAGGTTTTTAGTGTTTTTAAGACTTATTGGGGATTAAAGGGTTTTTATAGTTTTTTGTTGTTTTTGGGTTTTTATTGATTTTTAGGTTTCCTATACCTTTTCAATGGGTTTTAAGGTTTTTAGGGGGTTTATGGTTATTAGGGTAGTTTTGGGTTTTTATTATTTTTTTAGGTTTTTTTGGGGTTTTCATTTTTCTTAGGATTTTAGGTTTTGTTTGGTTTTTTCATTGTATTTAAGGATTTTATGTTTTCAGGGCTTTTTAGATCTTTTAGGCCTTTTTATGTTTTTTAGGGGTTTTAGAGATTTTGACTATTTTAGGGTTTTTACGGTTTAAATATTTTTTTCTGTTTTTACAGGTTTTATCTGTGTTGAGTTTTTTTAGGCTATCTTTGATGATTTTTGGCGTTTTTATGGGTTTTAAATTATTAGTTATTTTTAGGGATTTCATAGGATTTTAGGGGGTTTTAATGTTTTTTGGGATTTTGAGGGTTTTATGGTATTTAAGGGTTTTTAGAATTTTATTATTTTTCTAGTTTTTTACATGTTTTTGAGTTTTTAGTGGTTTTTTGTGTATTTTATGGTTTTAGGGGTCTAAAGTGGTTCTAGTGTTTTAGTGGGGTTTTATGGGATTTAATGGGTTTTTAGAGTTTTATGGTTTTTATTAGTTTTTATTATTTTATGGTTTTTATGGTTTTTAGGGGTTTAGGGGGTTTAAAGTATTTTTTGGGGTTTTAGGGTTTTTATTTTGTTTTTTAGGTTTTTTATTGTTTTTACGTGTTTCTTGGTTCTAAATTTTTTCTTAGGGGTTTCCAATATTTTTATTATTTTTATGTTTTTAGGTATTTATAGGATGTTTTATTAAATTTATGGTTTTTTAGGTATTTTGACAATTTTTGGGTTTTTTTGGGTTTGAATGGTTTTTATGGTTTTCATAATTTTTTAGGTTTTCTAGGGGTTTAATGTGCTTTTAGTTTTTTTCGGTTTTCTTAGGTTTTTTCTGATTTTTAGGTTTATCTATGATTTTATGTATTTGTAAGGTTTATTTTTAAATTTTTTTTTTGGTTTTTTATGTTTTCTTAGGGATTTTATGATCTTTAGAGATTTACATTCATATGGATTTTTTTGGAATTTCTTAGGATTTTATGGGTTTGTAGGGATTTTAGGGATTTTCATGATTTTCATGATTTTTTAGGGTTTTTTTAGTTTTTTGGTATTTTTATATTTTTTTGGTTTTTTTGCATTTTTATGGATTTAATCTTTTTTAGAGTTTTTTACTATTTTTGGTTTTATAATATTTTAAAAAAATTTAGCATCTTTTAGGGGTTTTATGGTTTTTAGGGTTTCTATTGTGTTTTAGAGGTTTTATGGGTTTAGGGTTTTTTTTTATTTTTTTGGGTCTTTTAGGGTTTTCTAGTGTTTTTAGCATTTTCTATATTTTCACAGTTTTTATGTGTTTTTAATGTTTTATGCTTCTCTAGGGTGTCTTTAGTTTTTGTAGTGTTTTGTACATTTTTACGTATTTTTTATTTTTTTTAAATGTTTTTATTGTTTTTTAGGTTTACTAGGTATTCAGAGGGGTTTTTTGTTTTTCATGTTTTTTAAGGTTTTTTGGTGTTTTTTGTATTTTTTTAGTGTTTTTAAGTTTTTAGAGGTTTTTATCATTTTTCGGGGTTTAAAGAGTTTTTAGTGTATTTAGTAGTTTTAATGTTTTATGGTTTTTATGAGTTTTGGATGTTTTTAGGGGTTTTATTGTTTTTAGTGGTTTTAGTGTTTTTTATATTTTTATGGGTTGTAAGAGTTTTTAGTTTTTTATGGGTTTCACTGTGTTTTTCATGGTTTTTATGGTTTTTTACATTTTTATTTTTTTTTGGATTTTTTAGAACTTTTATGTTTTTAGTGTTTTAGGGATTTTTATTATTTTTAGCGTTTCATAGGGTTTTAAAGTTTTAATAAATTTTTAAAGATTTATAATTTTTATAAGTTTATTGGAGTTTTATGGGTTTTTGAGTTTTTAATGTCTAGTGGTTCAACGGGCTTTCAGTGTTTTTATTAGTTTTATGGTTTTTATGTGTCTTTAATGTATTTAATTATTTTTGGGTGTTTTATGATTTTTAGATTGTTTTATGATTATTAGGGTCTTTTAGGGGTTTTAAAATTTTTAGGTATTCAGGGGTTTTATGTGTTTTTATATTTTTATAGTTTTAGTAGGGTTTTTCAATGTTTTCTGGTTTTATATGTATTTATGTATTTTTAGGGATTTCTAGGATATTTATTAATTTTAATTGGTTTTAGGTTTTTGAGAATTTTTCGTTTTAGTGTTTTTTGTGTTTTTATTGATTTAAAGGTTTTTTTTTGTTTTTTAAGCATTTAAAGAGTTTTTATGTTTTTAAAATTTTCTCTGAGGTTTTCGTGGTTTTTAGGTTTGTTTACATTTTTAGGGATTTTTTAGGATTTTTAAGAAGTTTTTGGTTTTTTTGCGTCTTTAGTGATTTTGAGGTTTTTTGTGGCTTTAGGGTTTTTTGGAGGTTTTATTGTTTTTTAGTTAGTTAGTATTTTAAAATGTTTTTATATTTTCTTAGTGGTTTTTTGGGTTTTTTGGGGTTTTTACATTTTTAGGAAATTTTATGGCTTAATGATTTATATTATATTTATAGAGTTTAGGTTTTTATATGGTTTTTAGGGTTGTAGGTATTTTACTGTTTTTAGGTTTTTAGGTGTTTTTAGTTTTTTTAGGGTTTTTTGTTTTCTAAAAGTTTAGGTTTTTTTATTTATTTACGTTTTTGTGGATTAAAGGGTTTTTAGAGTTTTTTGTGGTTTTATGCATATTAGGGGTTTCATAGTTTTTAAGGTTGTTAAGTTTTTTGTGGCTTTTAGGGGTTTTTAGGGGTTTTAGTGGCGTTTTAGGGTTTCTTTGTTTTTTAAGGGTTTTAACATTTTTAGGGGTCTGAAGGTTTTTTATAATTTTTATTGATTTTTTATCGTTTTTATGGGTATTAGGGGTTTCTTAATATTTTTATATTTTTTATGGTTCTTAGGTTTTTTAGTATTATTAGGGTATTTTATGGGGGGTTTAGTGATTTAGAATTTTGAGGTTTTCTTAGGGTTTTTTAGGGTTTTATATGTTTTTAGGTTTTTGAGTTTTTCTTAGGGTTTTTATAGTTTTTAGTGTTTTTATATATTTAGGGACTTTTAGGGTATTTTAGGATTTTTATGGTTGTTTAGGTTTTTAAATTTATTGACAGTTTGGGGGGGAGGGGTTGGGGTTTTAGAATTATTATGGTTATTTCGGGGGTTTAAGTGTACTTAGGGTTTCAAGGTTTTCTTAGGGGTTTTTTAGGTTTTTAGGGACATTTTGGGAATTATTTATTTTTTGGTTTTTTCGCGCTTTTAGGGATTTTGAGGGTTTTTAGGGTTTCTTTCAACTTTTAGGGTTTTTGTGTTCTTTTAGGATTTTAGTGTCTTTTTGAGTTTTTTTATAGTTGTATGGTTTTTTATAGCTTTTTAATGTTTTTAAAGGCTTAAAGGGGTTTTAGGGTTTTTAGTGGTTTTGGGGTTTTAATGTTTTTTCAGGTGTTTTAATTTTTTTAGGGGAATTTTGGTTTTTTGGGTTGTTATGGGTTTTTGGCATTTTTTGGTTTTTAGGGGTTTGATGTGTGTTATTTTTTTAATGTTTTATTAAGTTATTTTAGGGTGTTAGGTTTGTTTACGTTTATGGTATTTTGGGAGATTTGTTTACTTTTTTTACTATTTTTAGGGATTTCTAGGGATTTTGTGGATTTTAGGGTTTTAGGGTATTTAGTTCTTTTTTTCTAAGGGTTTTTTTGTGTTTTTACGGTATTTATGGTTTTTAATGATTTTTAATGTTTTTAGGGGTATGAAGTGATTTTATATTTTTTTGCGGGTTTTTGGTTTTTTATTAATTTTTATTTTTAATGGTTTTTTCCTGGTTTTTATTCTTTTCAGGGGTTTTCGGGGTTTTAAGATATTTTAGGGTCTTATAATTTTTTAGGAATTTTATGGGTTTTAATTGTTTTTTTGGGTTTTTAGTGTTTTCTTATGGGTTTTTCGTGTTTTTATCATTTTGAGGTTCTTCGTTATTTTTAGTGCTTTTTCGTTTTTTTATGATTTTTATGGTTTTTAGGGATTTTGAATTTTTGAAGTTTTTTAGGATCTTAGGGTTTAAATTTTTTTAGGGGTATTAAGTGTTTCTTGGTTTTTTAGGTTTTATTTGGGTTTTTCAAGATTTTTAGGGTTTTTTATGTTCTAAGTGTTTTTTAAGGATTTATTAAAAAATTTACAGATATTTTCTGTTTCAAGGATTTTGAGGGTTTTATGGGTTTTATGGGTATTTAGTATAATTATGGTTTTTTAGGTTTTTTGGAATTTTTTGAATTTATTTTGGTTTTTAATGTTTTTAGGGGTTTTATGGTTGGAGGGGTTTTAGTGTTATTAGTTTTTTAATGTGATTTTAGAGTTTTTTAGGTTTTTAGTCTATTTATTGGTTTTAAGTGTTTTAGGTTTTTATGGTTTTCTTATAGTTTTCAAGGTTGTTTTTATTACTTTTGGTATTTATAGGTTTTTTTAAAGAAATTACTAGTTTTTAGAGGTTTTAGGGATTTTGATGGGTTTTTATGGTTTTTAGAGTTTTTAGGGTTATTAAAAAAATTTAGGGTTTTGTGGTTTTTTAGTGTTTTATAGTGTTTTATATTGTTTACATTTTTAGGTATTTTTAGGGTTTTTTATTATTTTTAATGTTTTGGGGGGTCTATAGGTAATCTGAGGGTTTTTAGAGTTTTAGAGTTTTGATGTTTTTATGGTTTTTTATGTATTTTATGTTTTTAGTGGTGTAATGCGTTTTTATAGTTTTTAGTGGTTTGGTTAGGGTTTCTTATGTTTTTGGGTCTTTATGTTTTTTAGGTGTTTTATAATTTTTACTGTTTTTACATTTTTTTTTGGTTTTCAGGTTTCTTTTTGTATTTAGCATTATTTTTGTTTTAGGGGTTTTAAGTGTTTTTATGTCTATATTTTTTATTGGGGTTGTTCAATTTTTTAATTTTTTTTATGTTTATAGGTATTTTTAGTGGTTTTTCACGATTTGTTTTATTTTTAGGTGATTTTGGGATTCTGAGGGATTTTTGGGTTTTTTAGTATTTTTTTGGGGTTTTATGGTTTTCTAGGCTTTTAGGGTCTATTTTATTTTTTATTCTTTTAAGTAGTTTTAGAGTTTTATGGTTTTTATGGGCTTAAAAGTATTTTAGAGTTCTTAGTGATTTTGTAGGGGTTTTATGAATTTTTTGGGTTTTTTGGTTTTTTAGGGGGTTTACTTATTTTTTTGGTTTTTATAGTATTTTTTATTTATGGTTTTTATTTTTTTTACGATTTTTTTAGTTTTCCAGGTTTTATTCATGTTTTTTGTATTTTTATAGTTTTTTATCTTCTTTTTGGTTTTTTAAGCTTTTTGTGGTTTTAATGTTTTATAGAGTTCTTAACATTATTAGGTGTTTAAAATTCTTTTAGAATGTTTCGTTTTTATTGGTATTTTTGGTTTTTTGTGATTATTTAGTATTTTAGGGGTATTTCGGGTTAGGTTGTTTTGGTTGTTTAGGTAATTTTAGGATTTTTTAGCGTTTTTGGTGTTTTTTTAGGTTTTCAGGGGTTTTTAGTTATTCTAGGGTTTTAATATTTTTTTGGGGGGTCTGTGTTTTTAGGTTTTTTACATTTTTTTGGGATTTTTTTGGGATTTTTAGTATTTTTAGGGTTTTGTAGGGTTTTTACAGATTTTACAGTTTTTTTCATTTTTTGGATTTTTCTTGAGTTTTTAGTGTTTTAAGGTTTTTTATTCATTTTAAAATTTTTAGGTGTTTTAAAGGGTTTTAGATAATTTTTTAGTTTTAAGGGTTTTTATGGTTGTAAGGGGTTTTTATGTTTTTAGGGGGTTGTATGGTTTTTAGGGTTTCTAGTATTTTTTAAATTTTTAACGGTTTTAACTGTTTTTTAGTTTTTAATGTTTTATTATAGTTTTTTAGTGATTTTGAGGTTTTTTTGTTTTTAGATATTTTAGATATTTTTTAGTAAATTATGGTTTTTTTTCAGTTTTTGGTATTTTACTGTTTTTATAGAACAATAGGGGACATTGGTTTTTATCATATTTTTGGGTTTTAGGGTTTTTTTAGTTTTTAGGATTATTAAAGGTTTTTATATTTCTTTAATGTTTTTAGGGGTTTAATTGGTTTATATAGTATTTAGTGGTTTAATGTTTACGTGTTTTTAGGTGTTTTTATGGTTTTAAGAGGTTTTATGGTTTTTAGGGGTTTTAGTTTTTTTAGCATTTTTATAGTATTAGGGGGTTTAAGATATTTTAGGTTTTTAAGCTTTAATTATGGTTTTTTATTGTTTTTTAGCATTTTTTCTATTTTAAGGATTTTTTATTTTTTATAAATTTTTAGGGTTTTTATGAATTTTAGAGTTTTTAGGGTTTTAGGGTTTTTAGTGTTTTTAATGATTTTTTTGTTGTTAGAGGTTTTATATGTTTTTAGGTTTTTATGTTTATCATAGAGATTTCTATGTTATTAGGGTTTTATAAATTTTTTAGGGATTTTTTAAGGATTTTAGGATTTTATGGGTTTTTAGGGTCATTAGGGAATTTGATGGTTATAGGGGTTTTAGGGTATTTAGGGTTATTCAAAAAATTTAGGGTTTTTAGGTTTTTAAAAATAATTTTCGGTTTTCATAGTGGTTTTCAATTTTTTTACGCTTTTTATTTTTTTAGGAATTTTTGGGCATTTTAGGATTTTTATTCTTTTTAGTGTTTTAGGGAATTTGAGGGTTTTTAGGGTTTTCTTAGTTTATTAGGTTTTTTAGGTATTTTGTATTTTTTAACTTTTTAAATGTTTATAGGGGTTTAAGGGTTTTTATAGTTTTTAGTGGTATATATGGATTTTAGGTTTTTTAATCTTTCTAGTAGTTTTATGGATTTTAGTTGTTTTAGGGTTTCTAATGTCTTTTTAGGGTTTCTTAGGGCTTTTGCGAATTTAATTTTTCTAGGGGTTTTAGTTATTTTTAGGTTTTTTAGTGGTTTAAAGTGTTTTTTGGTTTTGGATGTTTTCATATGGTTTTTTCATTTTTCCATTTTTAGTGATTTATAGAGATTTTTTAGGATTTTAGTGTTTTTTGAGTTTTTATGGATTTTTAGTGTTTTATTATTTTTAAGGGTTTAGGGTTTTCAGTTTTTTTATGTTTTAGGTGTATTAGTTGTTTTTAGGTTTTTATGGTTTTATTATAGTTTTTAATGTATTTAAAATATTTTTATGTTTTTTGGGATATTTAATGATTTTTTTTATTTTTATGGTTTTTGTATATTTAGTGATTTTGAGTTTTTTGTGGTTCTTGGGTGTTTTCTGAGATTTAGTGTTTTTAATGTTATTAGGGATTCAACAAGGTGTAAGTTTTTCAATATTTGAGGGGTTTAAATATTTTTTGGGGGTTTAGTGTCTTTTAGGGTTTTCATAGGTTTCTAGGGTTTTCTATGGTTTTTAGTTGTTTATGGTTTTATCATTTTTTATGTTTTTTGGGTTTTTATAAATTTTAAGGCTTTAGAGGTTTTAGGTGTTTATTTTATTTAAGGATTTCTTATGATTTTTTGATTTTATTAATTTTGACATGATTTTTAATGATATTTATGATTTTTAATATTTTAAATAATTTTAGGGTTTTTTAGATTTATTATGGTTTATTTGGTTTTTAGGGGTTTTTAGAGTTTTTTGGGAATTTAAGGTTTTGTATTCTTTTATGTTTTAGGGGTGTAAAGAGTTTTTTGATTTTTAATGGGTATTTAGGGTTTTTATTGGTTGTTTGGGTATTTTATTGTTTTTTGGGGTTTTATGGTTGGTTGGGGTATATGGGTTTTTAGGTTCTTTTAGTGTTTTTAATGTTTTTTGGTATTTTGAGTGATATTTGGTTTTTTAGGGTTTCTAGGTTTTTTATGATTTTAGCATTTTTTAGGTTTTTAGGGGGTTTAAGTGTTTTTTTGGTTTTCAAGATTTTCTTAGGATGTTTCAATGTTTTTAATGACTTTTATATATTTATGGGTTTTTAGTTCTTTTATGTTTTTTTTATTTTTTAGTGTTTTTAGGGATTTTGAGTGGTTTTAGGGATTTTTAGGTTTTTATGGTTTTAGGGTTTCTTTGGGTTCTTAAGGATTTTTATTTTTTATGATTTTATGGATTTTGATTTTTTTAAAGACTTTAGGTGTTTAATATGTATTTAGAGTTTTTAGTGTGTTTTTATAGTTTTATGAGTGCTTAGGTATTTTAATGTTTTTTGGGGTTTATGGTTTTTATGGATTTTAGGGTTTTTATGTTTTTATGGTTTTTTAGGATTTTAGGGGAATTTATTTTGTTTTTGGATATTTTAGGGGTTTGAAGTGTTTTAGGTTTTTAAGGTTTTCTTAGGTTTTTTTAGGGTTTTTAGGGTTTTTTATGTTTTTAGTATTTGTTGATTTTTTATGGTTTTTCGGGTTTTTATGTATTTGGAGGGGTTTAAGGGGTTTTTAGGGTTTTTAGGGTTTCTTAAGTTTTCTAGAAGTTTTAAGTGTTTTCTGTTTTTTATGTCTTTCTTGGTGTTTTTCAGGGTTTTTAGCATTTTTTACATTTTTTATGATTTTTATCAGGGTGTTTGGGTTTTTTATGGTGTTTATGGTTTTTAGGGTTTTTGGGGTTTTTGGGTTTTTGGGTGTGAATGGTTTTTTGGTTTTTTAGGGGATTTATGAGTCTTTAAGTGTTTTTGAGGATTTTCAGAGTTGTTTATCATTTTTATGGGTTTCATGTATTTTTATAATTTCAGTAGTTTTTAGGGTTTTTATGGGTTTTAAGGGATTTTTTAAAGTTTTTAGGGTTTTAGGGGTTTTTAATGTTTTAGGGATTTTTGAAGGATCTAGGGTCTTTAAGGGTTTTTATCATTATTGAGGGTTTAAGATTTTTTAATATTTTATGTTATTCTTTTGTTTTTTTGTTTTTAAGCCTTTAACATTTTTAGGGATTTTAAGGAATTTTTTAGGAATTTTTTGGGATTTTTGGGTTTTTATGGATTTTAATGGTTTTTGTGGTTTTTTTGGGATTTAGGGTTTTTAGCATTATTTAGGGTTTTGGTATTTTATTTGTATTTAATCTCATAATATTTTTAGGGGTTTTTAGTGTTTCTTTGGTCTTTTACATTTTTAGGGATTTCTAGGATAATTTCAGGTTTGTTATGGTTTTTTAGGTTTTATTGAAATTTTTGGCGTTTTAAGGGTTTTTTTGGTGTCTTGGGTTTTTATGGTTTTGGGGGGGGGGGGTTAGTGTTTTTTGAGTTTTTAGGGTTTTTAGTGTTTTGGTGATTTTTTAACATTTTTAGAGGCATAAATGGTTTTTAATGTTTTTAGTGGTTTTTTTAGTTTTTATGGGTTTTTAAAGTTTGAAGTGGTTTTTAGGGGGTTTTATGTTTTTTTGAGTTTTCAGTGTTTTCAATAATTTCTGGGGTTTTAAGTTTTTTTAGGATATTATGGTTTTGTAAGGGTTTTTAGGGGTTTTAGGGGTTTTTGATGTTTTTAAGGTTTTTAGGGATTTTTAGGAATTTTTGGTTTTGTTAGTTTTTAGGTATTTTGAGTATTTTTAGGGAATGTAGTGGTTTTGGGGTTTTTATTGTTTTTTATATTTGTGAGGATTTTTTATTTTTTTTATTTTTTTAATTTTAGAGTTTTTTAATGTTTTGTGGGTTTAATGTGTTTTTCGAGTATTTAGTGGTTTTTCTCATGTTTTATTGGTTTTTATGGGTTTTAAGGTTTTTTGGGTTTTTATTGATTTTAGGGGATTTATATCCTTTATGGGGTTTAAAATTTTTTAGGTTTTTATGGGTTTTCAGTGTTTTTAGTGTATTAATGTTTTCTTTTATTATTTCATTTTATTGGTATTTTTATTTTTTATTTTTTTTGATTTTTATGAATTACTTTTCATTTTTCTGGGGTTTTAGGGTTTTTAGGGATTTTGAGAATTTTTAGGGTTTTTTGGGTTTTTAGAATTGTATATTTTTTAGAGGTTTTAATTGTTTTTTGTGTTTTAATGATTTGTTAGGTTTCTTATTGTTTTTTGCTGGTTTTTACAATTTTAGGGATTTTTAGGGAACTTTAAGTATTTTTATGGTTTTAAGGTATTTTTTGGGGCATTTGTTGTTTTTAGGGCAAAGAAGGCCCAGGGTTAAGCATGCTTGGGCTCCCAAAATTTCATATAAAAAAAAGAAAATCCAAGGAAACACAAAAGATTCATGACCAATAACTACAAAAAAATGAACATATTCTCCCATATATACAAAGATATAGTCTTATCCAGCATCTGTCGACTCCCATACAGATTCCATGTCTTCCTCATACATTAACAACAACAAATACATGTCCCTGAGTGTTTGTTTCTACTGATTATGCTGAGATCGGGAAGAGAACTTGTCAGGCCAACCTCTTAAAAAATGATTAAAATTATTTTTAAAAGACATTGAAGATGTCCTACTAGCCATAGGTTTTGGTAAAGAGGAATAGTTCCTCCTAGAACTCCTATTTGGTGGTGCAGAACTGAAACACGCTGGAACATTCTCCTTTCCCTATAAGAAACCATCATTGGCCACACCCACGACCTCAGTTTTACTACCACCATCCTCGGCATTAACAACATTTTCCTAATGTTGAGGATGCACATTAATATCTTCCATATCCATATCCCATAGAACTAGAAAACTAGTGTAATCAAAGGAGACTCTTTCATGAACCACTAGGACCAACTACAAATCCATAGCCCCCCATTTGGATCATCACAGACACCTTGATCCAATTTCTCTAGTGGGCTGTACTAATACCCTATTCTCAACCACCTCCTCTCACTCACAAAAGAATCAATTAATATCCATTTCCTCTCTTCAATATCTTCACAAGTAATCAGACTCAACTGTCATCAATCCTGCCCAATGTAAGGGATCATTTTCAAATCCTACAGTACGTTGGCCACATGTCTTGCATAGCTCAGAGGCAAAGAAGTTTTACTTATACTAGAATCAGAACAACACAATGAAATTGAACTGGACTCCGTCTTATTATAGATAGAAATTATCAAATCAGTCCTCAACTGATCAAGGATAGTGGAAACCAAATGATTTTTCACCTGTGGAAGTATATGTGGGTGTTTGACCACCACATCTACAAATACCTCCTCCTCCCATTGACATTCCATAAAACCATCACCATCATAAGGAGCCAAAAGGCTTACTTTATTCCCATCAAAGAAAAAAATGTCCCACCTAAATTACCTCATGCCCAACACCCCCTTCATCCAGCACATTCTCTATATCACCATGAGAATCATAATTCATTAATAATGAATCGTCTTACCCCCACAGAGTTATAATTCTACATCTGAAAATTAACATGAGAAGAATAAGTAATAGAAGTTTCCAACTATTAAAAATCATATACTTCATCATAATTAGGACTAGTAGGATCATCACTACTCACCAAGGTTTCAAAGGCAGGTTTTTCCATATGTGGGAATCCATACCAGCATTCATCTACCTCATTCCATGCTTAGACACCACTAAAAAGTGGCCCAATAGGTTGCATGATGAGAAGAAGTAAATCTAAGACTCAAAAATGACTGATTTTTTGTATCGATATTGGTCAGTTATAGAAATCCAGAGAGAGTATACCCTTAGCTTTTCCATATCCACCAAAACAAAGATCCTTCTAATGATCAGGTGGTAGATAGTATGGGTCCAGGTATCAAAGTAGAGATATCATCCCACGATGTTCCCTAACATAATGAGAATAAAATCATTTCGAAACAGAATTTGGAGTTCAGAGAAACTCATCTAGATAGCCATCGTCGACGAATCCCACTTCAAATTAATGTTGAAGGACCATTTGAAGGAGAATAAGATCAAACCATTACATATTAAAGGCACAGACGACCAAGAAAGAATCAAATCCGCCTCCAACATGAAATGAATTATGAAATGATTGGGGTCATAGAGACCTACCATCGTGCGATAATGCAACCCCCCTAAATTAAAAATGTGTCGATCAAAGAGATCTGTTGAGGGGAAATGGTACCTGAATCTCTCAATCAAGGATATATTAAGAAGAGAGGATGCATCAGTGAACTCAGAGTCATAGATTAAGAGATGTGGAGAGTCATTAAACCATTTAAAATCCTTCAGAATTAGGGTAATATTAGGGAATGTCGGGATGAATTCATGACTTGAGAACAAGATGAAGTGTGAAGGATTTGGAAAAGAATATTGACCCCTCACTACGAGTGGGGTAGAGGCAGTAGTGGTCATCATCACGCCACTTAGGAAGGAGGAATATATGATCAAAAACCATGTATGATCCATTGCTGAGTAGGAGCCATCTCCTTCTTCAAATAAAAAATAAATTTCTTAAACATGTATTCGGGTAAGGATGAATAAGTTCAGCCTTGCACCACCTGCATGACACACATCACCAACGATGCCCATGGTGACAAATATTGGGCTTGGTCTAGTTTCCAATGGGGTAGAGTTTCTAGGAGTAATTATTAAAGGAATCATAGGCATTTTCGTGTGAGGACTAGAACCCCGAACCTCAGGGTCAGGGCGCCAGATCTGTAACCACTCAACCATTCCCCCACATGCATAATGTTTATTAGGGAAACAGGGTATAGGTGCATCCTCACCACCTATGCACCACACATCCCCAATGAGGCCCAATATGGACAACCATGGGCTTGGGATAGTTCCCAATGAAGTAGATGGGCCCATGAGAGGTTATAATGGCTTAGAGTGTGCTTTGTCAGATGAGGGACTTGAACCTAGTACCTTGGGGCCAGGATGCCACCACCAGTAACCAACTCACCCATTCCCCATGGTCGAACATGTGTTCAGGTAATGATGTATTGGTGGAGCCTTGCACCACCTGCACACCACACATCCCCAGTGAGGCCCGTTTTGGCATACCTTGGGCTTAGGATAGTTCTCAATAGGATAGAGGTTCCATGAGTAATTGTGAAAGGAATCATAGGTGTTCCATTGATAGGACTTTAACACATATCCTTAGGGTTAGGTAACCTTAATCACAACCAATCCACCATTCCCTTATGGGATAAATGTGTATTCAGGTTAAGTGGTATAGGTGTGGCCTTACACAACCTATAAGCTACACATCCCCATTGAGGCCCAAGGTGGATAACCATTGGCTTGAGCTGGTTCCCAATGGGGTAGAGGGTCTAAGAGTAATTATTAAAGGCATTACAGATGCTTCCTTTTTATTAATCAAACCCTGATCCTCAGGGTTAGGGTGCCACAGTCGTAACCACTCCACCATTCCCCCACGAGCGAAAACGTGTATTTGGGTAATGAGGTATAAGTGTGTCCTGGCACCACATGCACACCAAACCTCCCCAGCTAGGCCCAAGGTGTAAAACCATAGGCTTGGAATAGTTCCCAATGGGGTAGAGGGTCCGAGAGTAATTATTAAAGGCATCATAGGTGATACCTTGTGAGGAATCAAACCCGGAACCTCGAGGAAGGGCGCCATAGTCGTAACCACTCCACAAAGCTCCCACATGGGTTTTTTTTGGGGTTTTAAGGATTGTTTTTGTTTTTATGGTTTTAGGGGTTTTTAAAAAAATATTAGGGTTTTTAAGGTTTTTTAGAGTTTTTATACGTTTTTAGGAGTTTAAAGGGTTTTAGGGTTTCTAGTGGTTTTTAGGATTTCTATGGGTTATGTAAGGTGATTATGGGTTTTTTGGTTTTTTTTGGTTTTAGTATTTTTTATGGGTTTAATTGTTTTTTAAGGTTTTCTAAGGTGTTTTTCTAGGTTTTTTATGTTTTTTACATTTTTAGTGTTTTTTGGTATTTTTAGTATTTTTATGTGTATTTTGGTTTTAACAATTTCGGATGGTTTTAGGGGTTTTAAGGTTTTTAGGGTTTTTTTCTTTTAGGGGTTTTATCATTTTTTATGTTTTTATGGGTTTCAAGTGTTTTTAGGTTTTTAAGTTTATCTTTGGATTTTTAGGGTTTTAGGGTTTTTTATGTTTCAAGGTATTTTTCAGTCATTTATATGATTTTTATGCCTTTTATGGTTTTTAGGTTTTTTTATTATTTTTAGGCTTTTTTGTTTTCTATCTTTTTACAGTTTTTTGTGAGTTATTTATTGTTATTAAGGTTTTTTAGAGTATTTGATAAAATTTATGTATTTAAATGGTTTTAAATTTTTAGTGATTTTTCATGGTTTTATGGGGTTTTAGAGTTTTTATGGTTTTTAGTCGTCTTTATGGTTTTTAGGGGTTTTATGGTTATTATGGGTTTTTAGTAATTTTAATATTTTTTGGATTTTTAGGGGTTTTAATTACTTTTATGTTTTTAAGGATTTATAATGGGTTTTTATATTTTTAGGGGTTTTTCATTCTTATAAACAATTAAGGATTTCTATAATTTTATGGTTTTAAGGGATTTATGGTTTTTGAGGGTTTTTAGGGTTTTATTGTTTTTTTGGGGTTTTAGGGTTTTTTTGAGTTTTATTGGGTTTTAAAAGTTTTAATATTTTTTAAAAAATTTAGTGGTTTAACTGGTTTATTGTGCTTTTAGTGGGTCAATAGGATTTTTTGGGTAATTATGGGTTTTTAGGGTTTTAATGTATTTAGGGGTTTATGATTGTTAGGGGATTCTAAGGGTTTTATGGTATTTTTTGGTTTTCCGTGTTTTATCTGTTTTTTATTGGATTTAAATGTATTTCATTTTTAATTGTTTCTTTAGGTTTTTTCAAGGTTTTTAGGTATTTTTAATTATTTATATAGTTTTTTTTGTTTTTTTGGGATTTTGAGGTTTTTAGTGTTTTTTTTGGAATTTTGGGTTTTTAGGGATTTTATCAATTTTATGTTTTTAGGGGGTTTATGTGTTTTTTGGTTATCAAGGTTTTCTTATGTTTTTTCAGTGGTTTTAGGGATTTCAATGTTTTTAGGAAATTTTTGGGCCTTTTTAGAATTTTTATGGATTTAGAATTTTTAGGTATTTTATGAGTTTTTAGGGGCATTATGTATTTTATGGTTTTTTAGTTTTTGGGGTTTTTTTTAAAAAAAAATTGGGTTTTTAAGGTTTCTTAGAGTTTTTATAATTTTAGGGTTTTAAAATGATTTTAGAATTTTTTAGTAGTTTTTAGGTTTTTATGTCTTTTTTAGGTTTTTAAGATTTTTAGGGGTTTAATAATTTTAGGTTTTTTGGGGTTGTTAGGGGTTTTGGGGGGTTTTGGAATTTTTTTAGTTTTCATATGGGTTATAAGTGTTTTGTGTTTGTCAATTTTACTTTAGGTTTTCAGGTTTTTTAAGATGTTAACATTTTTAGGGATTTTGAGGGATTCTTTTGGTTTCCTATGGTTTGTGAGATTTTATGGATTTTAGGGATTTTTATGGTTTTTAGAGTTTTTTTATGGGTTTTAGTATTTTTTTAGGATTTTGAGGGGTTTAAAGTGTTTTTTATATTTTTAAGGTTTTCCTTGAGGTTTTCTAGGTTTTATGGTTCTTTATGTTTTTAGAGAGTTTTAGGTATTTCTAGGAAATTTATTAGTTTTTTTAGTTTTTAGGGGTTTGGAGGGATTTGTGGTTTTTTAGCATTTTTGGAGGTTTAATGTTTCCTTTTTTGTTTTAGGGTTTTTTTTGGTTTTTTTAGAGTTGTTAGGTTTTTTAATGTTTTGTAGTGTTTTTGATATTTTAGGGGTTTAAGGGATTTTTAATGATTTTAGTGGTTTTTAGGGATATTTTGAGTTTTTATGGTTTTTATTGTTTTATGGATTTTAGAGTTCTTAGGGGTTTTATGGTTTTTATGGGATTTACAGGGTTTTTAGGATTGTTTTATGAATTTATAAATTTTTATGGGATTTTTAGTTTTTTATGGTTTTTAGGGAGTTTAGGGGGTTTTAGTGTTTTAGTGTTTTTAGGGTTTTTAGGGTTTTTAGGGTTTTTAGGGTTTTTAGGGTTTTGATAGATTTTACAGTTTTATATTATTTTGGATTTTTTTATAGTTTTTTAGATTTTTAGAGATTTTTATCATTTTTAAAGGTTCAAATGGTTTTGAATGTTTTTAGACTATTTTAAGGGTTTTTATTATTTCTGTTGATTTTAGGGTATTTTAGAATTTTTATGGTATTTTTGGGGTTTTATGGATTTTTATGGGTTTTGGGCAATTTTTTGGTTTTTTGGGGTTTTATGTTTTTTTAGCTTAGGATTTTTAGTATTTATTAATGGTTTTATGATTTTTTGTGTTTTCAAGGATTTTTAGGGACTTTTTATTATTTTTTTGGATTTTAGGGGTTTAGGGTTTTACGTTTTATGGTTTTTAGGGTTTTTAGGGTTTTTGGGGTTTTATGGATTTTATGGACTTTTATATGTTTTTTTGAGTTTTTTAGGTTTTAATTTTTTGAATTTTTTACATTTTTAGGGGGTTGACATTTTTTTGAGTTATAAGTGTTTTTAAAGGTTTATATGGGTTTATAGGATTTTTAAGGTTTTTCAGGGGGTTTTATAGTTTTTAGGGTTACTTGGGTTTTATAGTTTTTAAATGGTTAATGGTTTTAGGTTTTTAGGGATTTTAATTTTTTTGGTTTTTAACATTTTTTTGGGTTTTTCTATTTTTTATATATTTTTATATTTTTATGGTTTTTTATGTTTTTTATGGTCTCAATGGTTTTTGGTAATTTGACGGTTTTATGCTTTGTTACAGTTTTTAGGTCTTTTATTGTTTTTTTTGGTGTTTAGGTGTCATTTGAGTTTCTAGGGGTTTTATTGTTTATAAGTATTTGTAATTTTTTTAGGGTTTTAAATGGGTTTTAGAGTTTTTAGTGTGTTTTTATGGATTTTATGGGTCTTTATGGATTTTCAATTTCTCAATGGGGTTTTGGGGTTTTTGAGTTTTTGGGGTCCATTACGGTTTTTAGGGTTTTTAGGTTTCATAGGGATTTTAATTTTTTTTATGTGTTTTTATGGTTTTCTTAGAGATTTTAATTTTTTTATGTGTTTTTATGGTTTTCTTATGGATTTTCAGGGCTTTTAGTGTTTTTTATTTTTTTTGGATTTCATGACTTTTTAAGTATTTTTATGAAATTTAGGGTTTTTTGGGATTTTGAGGGTTTTAGTGTTTTTATGGATTTTTTGTCTTTTATGGTTTTTAGCATTTTTTTAGGTTTTTAAGGGTTTTAGTTTGTTTTTGAATTTTAAGAATTTCATATTGGTTTTCAAAAAAATTTAGTTTTTAATGTTTTTAGGGATTTATATGGACTTTTTATTTTATTCATTGTTTAGGGTTTTTGGTATTTTGAGGTTTTTTTGGTTTTTTATGATTTTTATCATTTTTTAGAGTTGGTTAACATTTTTAGGTGTTTAAAGGGGTTTTATAATTTTTAGTAATTTATTTGTTTTATGAATTTCTATGGGTTTTTAGGATTTTTAGTGGTTTTATAGTTCTTAGGGTTTTTAGATTTATAGTGTTTTTTTCATTTTTTAGGTTTTCATGGTTTTAAGTGTTTTTATATTTTTTATAATTATCTAAAAATTTTATGGGTTTAAATGGTTTTTCATGTTAAGGTGGGTTTTTAGTTTTTTAATGGGGTTTTTATGTTTTTAGTGTTTTAGGTGTCTTTTTGGGTATTTAGGGGTTTAATGGTTTTACCGATTTTAGGTTTTTATTGATTATACGTTTTTAGGTTTTTAAGGTCTTATAAGGGTTTTCAGGTTTTTAGGGTTTCTTTGAATTTTAGGGAATTTTAAGGAATTTTTTGGATTTTTATAGTCTTTTAGAGTTTTTTTTAATTATGAGGGTTTTAGTTTTTTAGGGTTTTCAGGGGTTATAATGGTTTTTATCTTTTAAGGTGTTTTAAGTGTTTTAATGTTTTTAAGGTATTCTTAGGTCTTTTAGTTTTTTACTGATGTTTATGTTTTGGGATTTTTATGGAATTTTAGGATTTTTATGATTTTTTTTGGTTTCTATGTTTTTATGGGGTTTTTAGGATTTTTTAGGGTTTTAAGATTTTCAAACATTTATAGGGGTTTGAAAAGTGCTTAGAGTTTTTAGTTATTTTCTAGGTGTTTAGTGGGTTTTAGGGATTTTTTTTGTTTGTTTTGGATTTTTTAGTGTTTTTTGGGTATTTAGGGTTTTATTATTTTTAATTTTTAGGGGTTTTTTGTATTTTTATGTTTTTATGGTTTTATTAGAGTGTTTTAGGATTTTTTTTGTTTTTTAGGTTTTTTTAGGGATTTGTTTTTGGATTTATGGTTGTTTAGGGTTTTAATGATTTTTAGGGTTCTAGGGTTTTTATGTTTTTTAGAGTTTTTCAGGGTGTTGAGGGGTTTTATGTTTTTTTAGGTTTGAATTGTTTTCATAGGTTTTTTCATTGGTTTTATTTCTTTTATCATTTTTAGGTATTTTTGGGGGTTTTTTAAGATTTATATAGTATTTAGGGTTTTCACAGTTTTGAAATTTGTTTATTGTTTTTAGATTTTTTAGTGTTTTTATGGATTTTTGGGTTATTTGGGTGTTTCTCATTTTTTTAGGTTTATTATGTTATTTTATATTTTTTAAAAATAAATAAGGTTTTTATTGGTTTTTTGGGTTTTTTGGGTTTTTAGAGGTTTATATGTTTTTAGGGGTTTATGATTTTTTTCATTTTTAGGGTATTTTAGGGTTTTTAGTATTTTTGGTTTTTTGGGGGGTTTATATTTCTTCAGTAATTGTGGTTTTTATAGATTATTTTATATATTTTATTGTTTTATGTGTTTATAGGGATTTTAGGAATTTTTTAGGATTTTTATGATTTTTTTTACACTATAAGGATTTTTATAGTATTTAGGGGTTTTTGTATGTTTATGGTTTTTTTTGGGTTTGGGGGGTTTTTTATGTTGTTAAGGACTTTTAGAGATTTATAATGTTATTAATGGTTAATTGTTTATAGAATTTTTGAGGACTTTAGGGATTTTTGGGGTTTTTAGGGTTTTTAATGTTTTTAGGGGTTTAGGGTTTTTAAGGGTTTTTAAGGGATTTTAGGATTGTATATCTTTTTTGAATTTTTAGGGTTTTTATTTTTTTTATTGTAATTTTTAAGGATTTCTTAGGGTTTTTCTGAGTTTTTATGGTTTTATACATTTTCAACGGTTTTAGTATTTTTATAGTAACATTGGGTTTTGAGGGATTGTGTGGGTTTTAGCGTATGTTGGTTTTTAAGTGTTTTTTGGTTTTTTATGTGTTTTAGTGTTCTTCGTGTTTTTATGTTTTTATGACGTTCTAAGAGTATTTCAGGTGTTTTGGGGTTTTTAGGGGTTTTTAGTTCTTTTTCGGAATTTTATGGTTTTTAGGGTTATTAGGGATTTTGAGGGTTTAGGGTTTTTAGGATATTTATGGATTTTTTGGGTGTTTAGGGTTTTTTGAGTTTTTTAATGTTTTTTATAATTTTCAATGTTTTTATGGGTTTAAAGTGAATTTAGGGTTTTTAGTGGGGTTTTACCATTTTTATGTTTTTATGGTTTTTAAGGTTCTTAGTATTTTTTAGGGTTTTAAATGGTTTTTAGATTTTTTTAGTGGGTTTTTATAGATTTTATGGTTTTTTATGGATTTTCTATTTCTCTAAGGGTTTTTGGGGTTTTGGGTTTTTGGGGTCATTTACGGTTTATAGGGTTTTTAGGTTTCATAGGGATTTTAATTTTTTATGTGTTTTTATGGTTTTCTTAGGGATTTTCAGGGTTTTTAGTGTTTTTTTGTTTGGATTTCGTGACTTTTTTAAGTATTTTTATGCAATTTAGGGTTTTTGGGATTTTAATGGTTTTAGTTTTTTTATGAATTTTTTGTTTTTTATGGTTTTTAGGTGTTTTAATTTGTTTTTTATTTTTAAGGATTTCATTTGGGTTTTCAATAATTTTTTGTTTTTTAATGTTTTTAGGGATTTCTAGGGATTTTTTATTTTTTAAATTTTTTAGGGTTTTAGGTATTTTGGGGTTTTTAAGGGTTTTTATGATTTTTACCATTTTTAGAGTTGTTTAACATTTTTAAGTGTTTAATGGGGTTTTATAGTTTTTATTAATTTAATTGTTTTATTTATTTCTATTGGTTTTTAGGATTTTTAGTGGTTTTATAGTTCTTAGGGTATTTAGGTTTATAGTGTTTTTAGCATTTTTTTAGGTTTTCTGGGTTTTAAGTGATTTTATGTTTTTTATAATTATCTAAAATTTTTATGGGTTTAAATGGTTTTTCAAGTTTATGTGGGTTTTTAGTTTTTTTATGGTGTTTTTAGGTTTTTAGGTTTTCAGGTTTTTAGGTGTCTTTTGGGGTTTTTAGGGGTTTAATGTTTTTTTACAGATTTTAGGTTTTTAGTGTTTTTACGTTTTTTAGGTTTTTGAGGTCTTATAAGGGATTTTCGAGTTTTTAGGGTTTTATAGAATTTTAGGAATTTTTAAGGAATATTTTCGATTTTTATAGTCATTTAGAGTTTTTATTCATTATGAGAGTTTTATGGTTTTAATGTTTTTAGGGGATATAGTGGTTATATCATTTTAGTAATTTTAATTGTTTTTAGGTTTCTATGGTTTCTAAGGTTTTTTAGTTTTTTACGGTTTTTTATGTTTTTGGGATTTTTATGGCCTTTTAGGATTTTTACGGGTTTTTAGGTTTCTATGTTTTTATAGGGTTTTTAGTATTTTTTTTCATTTTTTAGGGTTTTAAGATTTTGGAACATTTTTAGTGGTTTGAAATGTGCTTAGAATTTTTAGTGATTTTCTAGGTGTTCTTGGGTTTTTAGGGATTTTTTTTGATTTTTTTGATTTTTTAGTGTTTTTGGGTTTTTAGGGTTTTAGAATTCTTAATTTCTAGGGGTTTTATGTATTTTAATGTTCTTATGGTTTTCTTATGGGTTTTTATGATTTTAAAGTATTTTTTTAGGTGTTTTTAGGGGTTTTTTTTGTATTTATCGTTGTTTTCGTGTTTTTAATGATTTTTAGCGTTTTAGGGTTTTTATGTTTTTAGAGTTTTTCAGGGTGTTGAGGGGTTTAACATTTGTTTAGGTTTTAATGTTTTTCATAGGTTTTTTCATTTTTTTAGTGTTTTTATCATTTTTAGGGATTTTTGGGGAATTTTTAGTATTTAAATAGTTTTTAGGTTTTTCACAGTTTTGAAAATTTTTTATGGGTTTTTAGAGTTTTTAGTGTTTTTATGGATTTTTGGGTTATTAGAGTGTTTCTAAATTTTTAGGGTTATTATATTCTTTTATATTTTTTTAAAAAAATTATGGTTTTCATTGGTTTTTAGGGTTTTTTGGGTTTTTACGGTTTTTTATGTTTTTAGGGGATTATGGTGTTTTTTCATTTTTTGGGTATTTTAGGGTTTTTAGTATTTTTTGGTTTTTTGGGGTTTATATTTCTTCATTATTTGTGTTTTTTATAGATTATTTTTTTGGTTTTTATGTTTTTTTATATTTATAGGGATTTTAGGTATTTTTTAGGATTTTTAGGAATTTTATAAAGTAGAAGGATTTTTATAGTATTTAGGAGTTTTTTGTATTTTTATGTTTTTTTGGAGTTTTGGGGTTTTTTTATGTTTTTAAGGACTTTTAGAGATTCTTAATGTTATTAATGGTTAAATGGTTATATAATTTATGAGGATTTTAGGGATTTAGGGGCCTTTAGGGTTTTTGATGTTTTTAAGGGTTTTAGGGTTTTTAAGGGTTTTTAAGGGATTTTAGGATTGTTTTTCTTTCTATAATTTTCAGGGTTTTTAAGTTTTTATTGTAATTTTTAAGGATTTCTTAGGGTTTTTAGGGTTTTAATGGTTTTATAAATTTTCAGCGGTTTTAGGATTTTTATAGTTATTTTGGGTTTTTAGGGATTGTGAGGGTTTTAGCGTATTTAGGGTTTTTAAGCATTTTTAGGTTTTTTATGTTTTTTAGTTTTCTTAGTGTTTTAATGTTTTTATGGAATTATTAGATTATTTCATGTGTTTTGGGGTTTTTAGGGATTTTTTCTTTTTTTTAGGAATATTATGGTTTTTAGGGTTATTATGGATTTTGAGGGGTTTTGGGTTTTTAGGATATTTATGGATTTTTTTTGTTGTTTAGGGTTATTTGAGTTTTCTAATGTTTTTTATAATTTTTAATGTTCTAGGGGTTTAAAGTGAATTTAATGTTTTAGTGGGGTTTTAGTGTTTTTATGTTTTTATGGGTTTTAAGGTTCGTAGTATTTTTTAGGGTTTTTAGGGTTTTGAAGATTTATAGTGTTTTTATCATTTTTTTATAACTAGTTTTTTTTAATGTTTTTTTTGGGTTTTTAGGTTTTTTTTACATTTTAGAGATTTTAGGGTTTTTCTAAAAAAATTATTATTTTTGGTGATATTATGTATTTTGATATATTTTCACTGTTTTTTGGGTTTTAGTATTTTTTTTAGGATTTTAGGGGTATAGTTTGTTTTTTGGTTTTTAATGTTTTCTTAAGGTTTTCTTGAATTTTATGGTTTTTTACGTTTATGGGGTTCTTTAGTCCTTTTAGGAATTTAATGGGTTTTTGGGGGTTTAGTTGTTTTTTGTGTTTTATTGTTTTTGTAGTTGTTTTGGGTTTTAGGTTTCTTTTTAATTTTTTAGGGTTTATAGTTTTATAAAGTTTTTTATCACTTCTTGAGGATTAAATAGTTTTCAAAGAGTTTATCAATTTATATTTTTTTTATTGGCTTTAGGGTTATTTATGATTTTATGTGTTTTTATAGTTTTTAGGGTTTTTGGGATTTTTCTTGTTTTTAAATTTGTAAGCATTTTTTGGTATTTTATGGGTTTTATTTAATTTTTTTTTTAGGTTTTCTTCATATTTTTCTATTTTTTTAGAGTTTTTAAAAATTTTAGGGATTTTTCGATATTTTTATGATTTTATGGTTTTTAGGGATTTTAAGGATTTTGAAAGTTTTTAAGGTTTTTTGGGGTTTTATAGTTCTTTTGGTTTTTAGGGTTTGTCTAGTTTTTTTAGGTTTGTAGGATTTTTATAGTATTTCAATTTTTTAGGTGTTTAAATTTTTTTAGAGTATTTAGTGGGTTTTTATATCATTAAGGGATATTTAGGGTTTTTGATGTTTTTAGGGGTTTTTATTGGTTTTATGGTTTTTATTTCTTTTAGGGTTTTTAGAGTTTTTATCATATTTATAGTTCTAGGTGTTTTAATTGTTTTTACATTTTTATGGTTTTTAGGGGTTTTAACATTTGTAGGGGTTTTTTAATTTTTGGTGTTTTTTTGGGATTTTTTTTAACTTTTACCGCTTTTATGGATTTATGGTTTTTTAGATTTTGAGGGTTTTATGGGTTTTATCATTTTTATGTTTTATGGGTTTAAAGTGTTTTTAGGATTTAATGGGTTTTAAAGGTTTTTTGGGGGAGTTTACGTTTTTACATATTTTTTATGGGTTTTTAGTTTTTATCAATTTTCTAGTGTTTCATGTGTTTTTATGATTTTTAGGGTTTCGAAGGGATTTTTATATTTTTAAAAAAATTTAAGCGTTTAATAGGTTTTATAGTTTTTAGTGGGGTTTAGGGTTTTATGGGTATTATGGTGTTTAAGTTTCATAGGGATTTAATGGTTTTCACATGTTTTTATATTTTTAAGGATTTTAAAGGTTTATTGCATTTTTAGGTTTTTTACTAGTTTTTTGTGTTTTTATGATTTTAATGTTTTCCTAGAGGCTTTCAATTTTTTTAGGGTGGTTTTTTTATTTTAGATTTTAGTTGTTTTTTAATATTGTTATGGTTTTTATGGTTTTCAAGGATTTAGAGGAATTTTAGGGGTTTTAGGTTTTTTAATGTTTTTAGAATTTTTTAGGTTTTAGGGGTATTAAGTAATTTAGGTTTATAATGTTTTATTGTTTTTTTATCAATTTTTAAATATTTAGGTATTTTTAGAGTTGTTTTTTGATTTTTCTGGTTTAATACATATTTTATCTATTTTGAGGGGTTTTAGGGGTCTTTAGGATTTTTAGGAGTTTTATGGGGTTGTTTGGAATTTTTCGGTTTTCTAGTTTTTAAGGGTTTAATGGGTTTTTAGAGATTTTAACATTATTAGGGGTTTAAAGGGGTTTTATATTTTTTAGTTTGTTTTTAGGTTTTTATGGGTTTTAGGTTTTTACGGGTTTAGGGGTTTTTTTAGTGTTTTAGGTGTTTTTTATGGTTTTAGGTATTTTTATGGATTTTTTGGATTTTTGGGAATTTTGGGTTTTAAGGGTTTTTAGCATTTTTTATGTTTTAAGTGTTTTATGTTTTTTAATGGTTTTAAGGCATTGTTTGGGGTTTTCTTGGTTTTTATGGTTATTTATGTTTTTAGGGATTTTTATAACTTTTTCTAAAAAATTAGGAAATTTCATGGTTTTAGTGATTTTTATGGTTTTATGGGTTTTTAAGTGTTTAAACATTTTTTATGTTTTTATGGGATTTGAGTGTTTTTAGGTTTTTAAGGTTTTCATAGGTTTTTTCAGAGATTTTGGGGTTTTTTAATTTTTGGAATAATTTTAGGGCTTTCTTTGGATTTTTTTGCAGTTTTACGGTTTTAGATATTTCGAGGGTATTTAGTTTATTTTAGGGTTTTTATGGTTTTTATGAATTTTTGGGTTTTATGGGTTTTTGATATTTTTAATGTTTTTTAGGTTTTTTAGAGTTTTTAATTATTTTAGCGATTTGAAGAGTATTTATAATTTTTAATGGGATTTTGGTGGTTTTTTGTGATTTTAGGGGTTTTTATGGTTTTGGGGTTTTTAGGGGGTTTTTTGTGGTGATTTTTAGGTTTTTAGGGGTATAAAGTGTTTTTAATTTTTTAAGTTTATTATAGTGTTTTATAGGGTTTTGAATTTTTTTCATTTTTAGGGATTTTATTAGGAATTCAATGGTTTTAGGGTTTTTACGGATTTTGAAGGGATTAATTTTTTTATGGTTTTTATGGAATTTATGGGGGTTTTTTGTGTTTTTATGGTAATTAATCGTTTTTTAATGTTTTTAGGGGTATAAAGGGTTTTGTAGTTTTTTTTGTTTTATATGGTATTAATGGGGTTTTAGAGTTCTTAAGGTTCCTCAGTGTTTTATTGTTTTTAATGTTTTATGGATTTTTCTATTTCTTCATTTTTAAGTTATTTAGGTGTTTTATGTTTGTTAGTTTTAATGATTTTCTTAAGGGTGTTTAGGTTTTTTAGATTTTTTTCATATTTAGGAATTTTTTGTGATTTTATAGTATTTTGTTTTATGATTTTTAATTTTTTTTGGATTTCTTGGATTTAGTTGGGGGGTTATTGTTTTATGCATTTTTAGTGTTATTAGCATTTTTTTTATTTTTTATAGGTTTTAAGTGTTTCTAGGGTTTTATGTTTTTATAATGTTTTTTCTAGGATTTTAGGGTTGTTTACATTTTTATGAGTTTTTTGGGATTTTATTAGGATTTTTGGGGGTTTTTAGGGTTATTAGGGATTTGAGGCCTGTTTGTTTTTTAGGGTTTTAAGGTTTTTTAGCGTATTATAACTTTTGGGGATTTAATTGGTTTTCTTATTTTTTAGTGGTTTTTAATGCTTTTTATTTTTAAGGGTTTTAAGGTTTTTATGGGTTTTAGGGTTTTTATGTGTTTTAGGTTTTTCTGGTTTTTATAGTTTTTTATGGTTTTTATCATTTTTCAGGGTTTTAAGGGTTTGAAAAATATTATGTTTTTTAGGGTTTATTATGGTTTTTAGGGGTTTATGGTTTTTTAGGTTTTTAGGGATATTTAGGGATTTTATATTTTTATAGTTTTTAGGATTTTAGGGATTTACTTGATTTAAATGAGTTTTTAGGGTTTTAGGGTTTTATTATATTTTGGGTATTTCTTATTTTTTAGAAATTTTAATGTTTTTTTTGTTTTTTTAGGGTTTTTACTACTTTTTATGATTTTTTTTAATGTTTGTATGGGTTTATGGTGCTCAGGGAATTTTAGGATCTTTTAGGGTTTTTATCATTTTTTATGTTTTTAGGGGTTTTAAGTGTTTTTATGTTACTAAGGGTTTCTTAGGGGTTTTTAGGGTTTTTTACATTTTAAGTATTTTTTGGGATATTTTATGATGTTTATGGGTTTTTTGGGTTTTTATGGATATTGTTTTTTAGGGGTTTTATTTTTTTTATGGATTTAATTGATTTTTAATGATTTTATGGGTTTTTTCCTTTTTTATGATTTTTTAGGATTTTTACGGTTATTTAGGATTTTCTGGGTTTTTTTGGGGTTGTATGGGTTTTGGGTTTTTAGGTGTTTTTTGAATTTTTTAGTGGTTTTTATATATTTTAGAGTTTTTTTTAACATTTTTAAGTGTTTAAATAGTTTTTAGACTTTTTATTTGTTTAGGGTTTATATGGGTTTTTTGGTTTTTAATGTTTTTAGGGGTTGTTAGAGGTTTTTGGGTTTTAGAGGATTTTAGGGATTTTAGTTCTTTTTAGGTTTTTAGGGGCTTTAAGTGGTTTTAAGATTCTATGGTTTTCTTTGGGATATTCAAGGTATTTAGGTTATTTAAAATCTTTAGGGGTTTTAGGTGTCTTTTAGGTTTTTATAGATTTTAGGGTTTATAGGAATTTTGGGGGTCTTATGCTTTTGAGCATTTTAGGATTTTTTTAGTTTTTTAGTTTAATTAAATACAATTATATATTTACTGGGGTTTTAGGGTATTTATGAGTATTTTATTTTTATGGTTTTTAGGTGTTTTTTTGTTTTTATGTTTTCAAGGGTCTTATTGGTTTTTTATGTTTTTTATAAAAATTCTGGGTTTTAATTTTTTTAGAATTTTTAAGGCCTTCTAATGGATTTTCATGGATCTTATGGTTTTTTACATTTTATGGTTTTTTTGGGTTTTTTAGGATTTTTACTTTTTTAGAGATTTTGGTGTTACTTTTTTAGGGTTTTAAAGTTTTTTCGGTTTTTTTTTGTTTTTAGCAGTTTAAAATGTTATTTGGTTTTCATTTTTTCTTTAGGATTTTCATGGTTTTTAGTATTTTTAAATTTTTTGGTATTTTTATGGATTTCAAAGTATTTTTATAGATTTGTAGGTGTTTTAAGTATTTTTACGTTTTTTGGATTGTACTGTGTTACAGTTTTTAGCAGTTTTATGGTTTTGTTTGGGTTTTTTTTGGGTTTTTCTCTTTTATAGAGTTGTAGGGTTTCAAATCTTTTTTATAGTTTTATAATGTTCTTTGGGGTTTAAAGGTTTTTTATATTTTTTAGTGATTATTTATGGTTTTTATGGGTTTTTATGCCTTTTAAGGTTTTTAAGGTATTTTTGGGTTTTTTGGGTTTTTAAAGTTCATTAGGGGTGTTAATTGTATTTAGGTTTTTATGGTTTTATTATGTTTTTTTGTTTTTAGTGCTTTTTTCGTTTTTAGGTGTTTTAGGTGTTTTTAGTATTTTTTGTGTTTTTTATATTTTTTTAGTGTTTTTAGGGTTTTATATGTATTTTAGGGTTTTAGGGGTTTTAATTTTTTTTATAATTTTAGGGGTTTTCAGTGTTTTTTAGCTTTTTAGGTTTTCTTAATGTTTTTCTTAGTTTTATTAGGTTTTTATATCATTATGTAATTTTATTGATTTTTTAAGATTTTTATATTTTCTATAGTTTTTACAGATTTTGTGGGGCTTTAGGTGTTTTTAGGGTTATTAGGGGTTTTATGGTTTTTTGGGAGTTTTAGGTTTTTTTGATTATGTTAGGGGTTTAAAGATCTGATTTTTGAGTTTTTTTAACATTTTTGGGTTTTTTAAGGTTTTTAGGGGTTTATGGTTTTTATGGTCTTTTAGGGTTTTTAAAGTATTTTTGCTTTTCAAATATTTTTAGGTTTTTATAGGTTTTAAGTTTTTTTATGTTTTTAAGGTTTTCATATGGTTTTTATTTTTTTAGGTATTTTTTATGATTTATTTGGTTTTTTTGGGTTTTTAGGTATTTTGTGGGGTTTTAGGGATTTTAAGGTTTTTAAGGTTTTTAGGCTTTATGGTATTTTTTGGGTTATTTCAGTTTTTTTGAGTTTTCAGAGAGTTATGAAGGATTTTTAGAGTTTTATAAAATTTTCAAGGGTTTAAATGTCTTTTATTTTTTAGTTGTTTTTAGGTTTTTTATGTGTTTTTTGGGGCAAGGAAGATGCGGGGGTTGGGCTATTCCCGAACCCCCCCCCCCCAATTTATTAAAAAGAAAAAAGAGACACAACAGATAAGGGAGGGGAGGGGTCAAAAGACCCACAACCAAAAATACCTTACAACCCACGCCAAAAAAGGAGAAAAACAAAAAGGAAAAGGAAAACCACACAGAGAGAAGAGGAGAGAGAGGCAGTGACAACAATTCAGAGGTCAAAGTCTCTATCCCCATACGGGTCACCATCAGCACCATAGCCAGTGGAAGCATCTAACTCCACCGACTCCCATTCAGTTGATTCATATTTTAGTAGTTTTTAGGTTTTTATGGGTTTTTTGGTTTTTACATTTTTATGGATTTTAATGGTTTTTAGGGATATACATTTTTTTCTTTTTTAGTGTATTTATCTGATTTTAGGTTTTTATGGAATTCTTAGGGGTTTTTATGGATTTTATGGGGTTTTATATTGTAGAGATTTTTACGGCCTTTTGTATTTTTATGGGTTTTTAGGGTTTTTAGAGATTATTTGGATTTAATGATTTTAGGGTTTCAAAAGGGTTTTAATGTTTTTTTTGTTTTTAAGTGTTTATGTGTATTTAGGTTTTTAGGGTTTTGTTATGGGTTTCATGGTTTCATGGAATCTTACATTTTTAGGGATTCATTGGTTCTTTTTAGGAATTATATGGCTTCAAGGTTTCTTGGGATTTTGAAGTTTTTTAGGGGGTCCCACTATTTTTTTATGATTTTTCTGGTTATTATAGTTTTTATTTTACTATTTGTTTAAATTAATTTAGATTTTTTAATGTTTTTAGGGATTTACAGTGTTCATAGAGTTTTTAATGGGTTTTAGGGTTTAAATGGTTTTTAGGGTTTTAAATAATTTTATTATTTTTATGGTTTTATGGGTTTTAGGGTTTTCAGTGTTTTTGGGGTTTTGGGGTTTTAATTGTATTTATGTTTTAATGGTTCTCTTAGGGTCTTCAAGGTTTTTAATGTTTATTATTTTTTATGGATTTTTCATGATTTTTTTGGATTTTATGTTTTTTAGGGATTTTATGTATTTTTAAGGTTTTTGTTTTTTTGGGATTTTAGGATTTTTATATTTTATTTTGGGGTTTTAGGTGTTTTTTGTGTTTTTAGGGGTTTTAGTAATTTTTAGAGTTTCCCTAACTTTTTATGGGTTTAATGTATTTTTAGAATGTTTTTTAGGGGTTTTAAGAGTTATTAGGGGTATTTTAATTTTTTATGGTCTCTTACGGTTGGTGGGGTTAGGATTTTCATGGTCTGTTAGAGTTTTTAATGTTTTTAAGTTTTTAGGGGATTAATTTTTTTTTATTTTTTATGTTTTCTTAGTTATTTTTCGGTTTTTTAGGTTTTTTTATGTGTTTAGTTATTTTCTTTATTTTTTAGGATTTTACTGTTTTAAAGGGTTTTAGGGATTATGAGGGTTTTTAGGAGGTTTTTTTTGTTTTTTAGGTTTTTTAGGTTTTTTAGAATTTTTAGGTTTTTGGGAGTTTTAAGATTTTTTTAAGTATTTTTTTGTTATTAATTATTTTTATTGTTTTTTACATTTTTAGGGATTTTTTGGGATTTTTTAATATTTTATGGTCTTTATTGTTTTTAGGGATTTTCAGGGGTTTTATAGTTTTTATGGTTTTTATTGTTTTTTGGGTTTTTAAGGGTTTTTTTGATTGTTTGGTTTTTAGGGATATTTAGAGTTATTTAATGTTTTTAGGGGATTAAAGGGTTTTTAGAGTTTTTAGTTGTTTCTAGTGTTTTATGGGTTTTTGTATTTTATTAATGTTTTTTGTGGATTTTGTGGATTTTGTGGATTTTTGGTTACTTATGGGTTTTAAGTGCTTTTAGATTTTATTGTATTTTTAAGGTTTATTGGGGTTTTTAATTATTTTTATGTTTTTATTGTTTTCTTAGGGTTGTTAGGGTTTTTATGGTTTTTTTAGTTTTAGGGATTTTTTTAGTTTTTAGCTTTTTTTGGTTTTTTAGGGGTTTTAAGTTTTTTTAGTTTTGTAATGTTACCCAATGTTTTTTATGGTTTTTAGGGTTCTTTACATATTCAGATTTTTCTAAGGATTTTTTTAGTTTTTTATGGTTATTTAGGGTTTTTAGGGATATTGATGGTTTTTAGGGTTTTTAGGGTTTTAGGGATTTTAGGATTTATTATTTTTTGAGTTTTTTAGTGTTTTATGGTTTTTTAGTTTTTTTAAAAAAAATAGGTTTAATGGGTTTTATTGTTTTTTGTTATTCTTTATGGGTGTTGGGGTTTTTTATGGTTTTATGGTTTTATGGTTTTTATGTATTTTTGTTATTTTTTTGGACTTTTTAGTGGTTTTCAGTATTTTTATTGTGTTTATATTTTTTATGGATATTAAGAGTTTTTTAGGTTTTTAAGGTTTTCTAAGGGTTTTTTTATGTTTTTAGGGATTTTTAGGTATTTTTAAACAATTTATTGTTTTTAGAGTTCTTATATATTTTGAGGCTTTTAAGATTTTAGGTTTTTTTATCATTTTTATCATTTTTAATATTTTTAGGGGATTTAAGTGTTTTTAGGTTTTTAAGGTTCTCTTATTTTTTTTCAATGTTTTTAGGATTTTTTAAATTTTTAGGTATTTTTAGAGATTTTATAGGACTTTTATGATTTTATGGTTTTTAGAGATTTTGAGGGTTATTAGGGTTGTATCATCATTTATAGAGTTTTAAGTGTTTTTAGGTTTTTAAGGTTTTCTTTGGGGATTTCAATGTTTTTAGGGTTTTATACATTTTTAGGTCTTTTTTGGTCTTTTTAGAATTTTTATAGTTTTTCGTGTGTTTTAAGGATTTATGTTTTTGGGGCTTTTAGTGTATTTTCTAACATATTTGTGTTTATAAAGGTTTTATAGTTTTTTTAAAAAAAATTGGGGTTTAAAGGGTTTTTAGGTTTTTAATCGGATTTAATGGTTTTTATGGGATTTTAGTGTTTTAAAGGTTTTTTTTGTGTTTTGTGATTTTTAGTAGTTTTAGGGTTTTAGGGTTTTTTGAGGTTTTTAGTGGTTTTAACATTATTTTATTTCGTAGGGGTATTATGTGATTATTGGTTTTTATGTTTTTCTCAAGGATTTATTGGGGTTTTAGGGGGTTTTATTTTTTCAGTATTTTTGGTGTTATTTGGATTTTTATGGATTTTTACGGATTTTAGAGATTTTGAGGGGTTTTAGGGTTCGTTAGGGTTTTTAGGTTTTTAAGGTGTTTTAGTGTTTTTTATGTTATTAGGCGTTTTAAGTGATTTTAGGTTTTTACACTTTTCTTATGGTTTTTTAGGGTCTTTAGTATTTTTATGTTCTTATGTATTTTTTTCGGATTTTGAAGTATTTTAATCGTTTTTACTATTTATAATAATTTTGAGGGTTTTTTAGGTTTTTTGGTTTTTTGTTTTTAGGGTTTTTTGAGTTTTTTAGGGGTTTCAATTTTTTAGAGTTTTTATTGTTTTTACAAGTTTAAAGGGTTTTTATAGTTTTAGTTTATTTTTAGTGTTTTAGGGCGTTTTTTTGTATTTATGGTTTTTAAGAGATTTTATGTTATTTAGGTATTATAATGATTTTTAGTGTCTTTTAGAATTTTTAGCATTTTTGGTTTTTTTAAGGGTTTGATGTGTTTTTAAGATTTTAGGGTTTCTTTATGTTTTTAGGGGTTTTATAGTTTTTTATTTCTTCTCTGTTGTTTTTTATTTTTTGTATTTTATGGGTTTTTAGGGTTTTAGGGATTTTGATGGTTATTAGGGATTTTTGGGGTTTTAGGGTTTTTAGTGTTTTTAGATTTTTAGTGGTTTTAATTATTTTTAGGTTTTTATGGTTTTCATTGGATTGTTTTAGGGATTTATAATGTTTTTATGGTTTTTTATATTTATCTACATTTTTATGGACTTTTATGATTTTTAATGTTTTTATGGGTTTTAGGGATTTTGAGGGTTTTTATTGTTTTAGGGGTTTTTTATGGTTTTTTACATTTTAGGTGTTTTAAGGTATTTTAGGGTTTTTAATTTTTTTCTAGGTCTAAAGTTCTTTTATTATTCATAATGTGTTTTTATGGCTTTTATGGTTTTTTTAGTTTTTTATGTTTTTTAGAGGTTTATAGAGTCTTTTTTTTAGTTTTAAGGGATTTTTCATTTTTAAGGTTTTTAGGGGTTTTAAGTGTTTTTATGGTTTTATGGTTTTCATTTGGTTTTTTAGGAATTTTATGTTTTCTACATTTTTAGAAATCGTTAAATATTTTTTAAATGTTTTTGGGTGTTCATTAATTTAGGGGATATTTAAAAGTTTTTATGGTTTTTTGGGTTTTTAGGGTTTTTTCAGTATTATTTTTAGTGGTTTTATGTGTTTTCAGGTTTTAATATTTTTCTAAGCGTTTTCAGGGGTTTTGGGGTTCTTTACATTTTTACGTATTTTTAGGCCTTTTTTAGGCTTTTTATTATTTTATAAGGTTTTTAGGGATTTTGGAGGTTTTCTGGTTTTCTGGGTTTTTAGGATTTTTAGGATTTTTTAGAATTTTATATGATTTTAAAGGGTTTAAAGAGTTCGTTTTTTATGGTTTTCTTAGGGTTTTTAGGATTTTTTGTATTTTTTCATTTTTAGGGGTTTTCAAGGATTTTGTAAGATTTTTAATGTTTTTAGGGTTTTTAGGATTTATAGGATTTTGAGGGTCTTTTGGTGTTTTAGCGATTTTTAGGTTCTGTTGGGTTTTAATGTATTTTTAGTTTTTTAGAGTTTTTTAGTGTTTTTTTGTGATTTTATTTTTTAGGTATTTATAGGGATTGATTAATATTTTTACATTTTTTAGGGTTTTTAGAGGTTTTGGGGGTTTTGGGGGTTTTTAGTGTTTTAGGGTTTTAGGGTTTTTAGGGTTGTATTGTTTTTTGGGGTTTTATGTATTTTTTTGTGATTTTTTTTGGGTTTAAAATGTTTTATTGTATTTTTAGGTTTTTAGTGATTAAATGGTATTTAGAGTTTTTGTTGATTTTTAGGTATTTTATATGGTTTAGGGGTTTTTAATGTTTTTAGTGGGTTTTATTGTTTTTACAAATTTTAGGGAATTTAGGGTATTTTAGAGTCTTTTATGGTTTTTATCGGTTTTAGGTTATTTATGGGTTATATATTTTTTCGTCTTTTAAGGTTTTCTTCAGTTTTTTGGGTTTATTTTGGTTTTTTACATTTTTATGGATTTTTAGTGACTTTTATGATTTTTATTGGTTCTTATAGTTTTCATAGATCTTGAGGGTTTTTAGGGTTTAAAGTGTTTTAAGTGTTTTTTAGGGGGTTATTTATTTTTTTTATTTTTTTAGAGTTTTTAATTATTTTTACATTTTTAAGGTTATCTTAGGGTTTTTCATTTTTTTGGGTTATTTTCATTTTAATGGGTTCTTAGGGATTTCCATGATTTATATGGTTTTTTGGGTATTTAGTGGTTTTGAGAGATTTTAGGGTTTTAGTTGTCACGACCCGTTCGTCGGGGCCCGTATCGTGACTACCCCAAGCCCGCCTTCCATAGGCTAGTGGCTGGTGACTAGCACCAAAGGCGTAAATCCCTAAACCTGGGAAGGCATTGCCTTTATAACTGTAAACAAACACAACCAAAGTACAAGAAGAAGCAAACACTAAGTAAAAACTGTGTAACAAGTATGCTGAAAGTAAAGGGGTCGGAAATATAAGCCCAACAGTAAAGTACAAGGAAAGGACAAACAGGTACAACTAAAAAGACATACAGCCAGAAGGTGTCAAGCTGCTCCTGGATCGTCCATCACAGATCCTACCTAAAGGATAGGTACATATAGCCTCCTCAGTGCTCCATGTCTGTCCGCCTCCTCTGTTTACCGACTCTTTGTGAGGTCCACCTCCGGGTACCGTCCAGTCCTCATACACTCAGCCTCAGTCAGCATTGTCCGTCATCCGCATCAAACACAATGAGGTGCGGGCATATCCCGTGTAGGGGTGAGTATAACGATCCTTAGTACGGACCTCGAGACCCTCAAGGTCTCACAAAATCCAACAAGGATAAAACACAAAGTATGAAATCAGTGGATAACCATTACTTAGGTATATGCCCATACATATACCTAAGTTATCAAGTAAACCATCTAAATCATGAGGAAACACAAAGGTCATTGACACAGCTCGAACTAGGATTTTCATTATCAAAACCACGGATGGTGGCGTACTCCTACTCTATTGAGTACAGTGGGCCTGCCGCCAACTACCAGGAACTTCCTACTAACCTTAGACAGCTGAGGTACTTCTCCTGTCGAGTATCATGGGACAACTACGTCAGAGAGAGATGCTTCCCACCTGGGGTCTTCCACCTCACACAGAAGCACTCCCCCCTAATAGCCTACAGAGGTACTCCTCCTGTTGAGTACCGCGGGTCTGTCACATCACATAGTGGCACTCCTCTTCCATGGTTCTGCCATCTCACACAGTAGCACTCCCCAATGGGCTAGTCGAGTCACTCCAAAACGAATCGATCAAGCAGTTGTCAGGTCTTAGCCAATTACTAGGTTTTTGTACTCTGCTCACTCGTTTTCGGGAGGGTCATCTCCATGAGCTACAAGTCTATACTCCAAGTTTCACGAAGTCCCACAAATAAGTATCTCTATGGTCCGCAACGTCATAAGGGTCTCAAAGCAACAGACGGCGCGCCAATCGAATGCCTGGTCTGTTGGTTATTATCATTTTAGTCCTAGTGGCTCAGTTGGGTTCATGTACGAACCAACCTAACCATGACTCAACTATACCCCGAACTCTGGTGGGGTATACTTAGAGGGTCGAATATGCACCAAGAATACCAGCTCCACAGACGGTTCATCAAACAGTCATCTGGTGCCAAAGATATGGCCCAAAAAAGAAAAGGGAGTGGTATGGGCCCGAGTCCGGTCCGACCCAGTCGAACAGACTCGGCCCAACCCAGTCAGGGTCAACCTGGTCTAGGTTGACCTGGAATGACATGTCGGTTCTTACCCGGCCCGTTGGGCAGGTCAGTCTCCTCAGTTTGGCCCAGTCCACTGGGCCCGGCCCAGTGGATGACATAGACAATTCAGGCCAAAAGTCGCCACGTGGGCGACTCGGCCCGAAGGCTAGTGGCAGGTTCAGTCAGAGTCATGAGGGGCGCAGCTCAGGTGGCTCGGCTCGAGAGGCCAATGGTAGGCCGCATGGGGTGTGGGCGGGATGTGGGTCCCCTGGGAAGGGTGCAGTAGGGTGTGGGAACACCGGGCAGGGCGCCGGGGGGTGGGGGCAGGGCGCGCGGGGCGCGTGGGCAGGGCGTCGGGATGTGCCGGACAGGGTGTCCTGGGTGCGGGGGTGTAGGGCAGGGCGTCGGGGGGGGGGGGGGGAGGGGTAGGCGAACAGAATAGGCACCGGGGGCGCCGGGAAGGCGTTCGGGTCACTAGGGGGCACCGGGCAGGCGGCCTGGGTGCCGGGGGGTACCGGGCAGGCGGTCAGGGCGCCGGGGGTACCCGACAAGCGGCCCGGCGCCTGGGGGCACCGGGTTAGCGGTCGGGGCGCCGGGGGGCACCGCGCAGGTGGGTAGGGCGCGGGGGGTTCCGGAAGCACGCGAGGCATGCGGTTCGGGTGCCGGTGGGCCGGGCAAGCCGCGATTTCAGTTGGGGCGCACGTCGGGCAGCGCGCGGGTAGGCTGGTCGGGCACCACTCGGCTGGCGACGCGGTTCGCAGAGGCCGCGGGTAGCGCAACCTTTATTTTTCATCATCTTCTTCGTCACCTCATTGCCATGCCATTGTTACTTTGTTGTCAACTCAAGGTTCTGAAACCATAAAGGTTGCGGAGGGGTCGGGCCATGCTCGTTCGGCCCGAACCCTCTACGTTAGAAAGATATCAAGCGGATCATGAAGTTGATTCCACGTGAGGGGATAAATCATTAAACAACTTAAAACACACACTACCTTTTTAATTGTCGGGAATTTGTTCGTCGTGGGGGGAAATGATGTTGTCATTGTTCGTTGTACGCTTCCACTTCTGAGCTCGTATGTTGGTCCATTGACGACGAATAGGAAGGAGGAAGGGTCGTTGATGAGATCCCACATCAGAAGGGGGGTTCCGAGGAAGAAGCTGAGGAAGAAGCATCATCACCTATGTCTTTGCGTTCTTTGTTGGAGGATTCTATTCTCCCAAGCTCTCCACTAATGATAGAATAAACATCCCAAAATAATAGATTTTAATCTGTTATGCCTGTTGGCGTGAATTAAATATTTGGGCCCCACATTATTATGTTCATAACGTTGGAACAGTTATTCTAAATTCAAAAAGAAAGGAGAGGCTCCACCAAATTAATTGCACAAATGCTTGGAATATTAAATTTTGGGAGTTTCGAGGGGGTTAGAGGCCCGGTTGGTTCTCACCTAATTAAACTTGAAGAGGTTAAAGGGGGTTTCCTTCAATTAACTGGGGGTATTGGGTAGGTTTTATCCTCCTCCACTAAGAGGGGAGTTAGAGACCAAGAGTCTCTCCCCCATTAATGAGGGAGAGTTAAGAGGTTTACTCCCCTCCAATTAAATGGGGGGTTTAGCCCCGTGTGGACCCCATGTCTTAACCTCTCATGGGAGGTTATACTAATCTAGTGGTCCCCACCCCAATTATCCTCCCATGGTAGGTTAGGTTGTAGAGGTCCCACCACTAACTCCCAAGTGGAGCATTTAAACAACTTTACCACAAGGCGTGGGTTCAACAAAAATAAAATAAGTTGTCACTTATTTTATTTTATTAATCCATGTGAAACCCAAAAACCAACTCTCATACCCTATCATATGTCATCGATGTGAAAGTCTTCTGAATTGAAAACTGGCACGGCGAGTTCAATGGTGCCCTCGAATTTCAATTCCAAGCACCTGTTCAAAAGTTATAAAAACCCGATCGTGCGTTTACTGAACGTACCCAAAGAAAACTTCATAAATTGATCCTGGGAACACCGGGCCTTGGAATCAAGCACCGTAAAAATTCTCGGACTCGTAAAATTCCCATGTATTTAAAAAAAATCCACAGGAATTTCAGGTCTTTACATTCTCCCCACATCAGCTCTTTACATCCCTATCAGCTACAACTCACACTAAGGGAAAAAAATGGGGTACTGAGCATGCATCTGATCCTCCCACTCCCATGTGCTCTCCTGGGGGTTCTCGTGATGCCAGCGAATACCCACTAGAGGAATCGACCGTCCACATAGTATCTGCTCCTGTCGATCCTCAATCTCTACTGGAACCTCCGTGAAAGTCTCCCTGTCATCGATGTCCAGCTCCCCGTGGTCGATGATGTGGGAAGGGTCATGCACGTATCTCCTTAGCTAGGATACATGGAAGACGTCATGCACCCGGTGCAACTGAGGTGGAAGAGCTAGGTCGTAAGCCACCTCTTCTACTCTTTTGAGAAACTGGACAGGTCCAATAAACGATGGAGATAACTTGCCACCTCGGCCAAATCGATGTAGGCCTCGTCGATGTGAGACCCATAAGAAGAGGTGGTTGCCATCCCGGAACTCCAGAGGTCTCCGTATCCTATCAGCATATGACTTCTTCCTACTTTATGTAGTCTTCGTCTGCTCCTGGATGATCTACACCTTCTCTGTGGTATCCCGAACTATCTCTGGTCCCACTAGTGCTGACTCCCCTGGGTTTGTCCATCACAGTGGTGATCTGCAAGGTTGGCCATACAAGGTCTCAAAAGGTGTCATCCCTTTGGTGGAGTGATAGCTGTTGTTGTAGGAAAACTCCTCCAAGGGAAGGTGGTCCTCCCAACTAAGACCGAAGTCTAGGATTCATGTGTGGAGTATGTACTTGAGGGTCTGGATGGTCCTCTTGGTCTTCCCATATGTCTGAAGATGGAAGGCGGTGCTCTAGTGAAGCTGTGTCCAGAAAGCTTCCTGCAACCCCTTCCATAGTTGGGAAGTAAACCGTGTGTCATGGTCGGAGATAATAGAAGATGTTACTCCATGAAAAATCCCAATCACCAGTACGTAGAGGCATCCGAATCTCTCTACTGATCCCTAATCTCTGATCAGTAGAAAGTGGGCCGACTTGGTGAGTCGGTCAACGATCACCCATATCGAGTTGTGACTCCTAGAGGTATGTGGAAGACCGGTCACGAAGTCCATGTATATCCCATCCCACTTCCACTCTGGGACCTCTAAGGGCTGAACCAATCCTACTAGTACCTGGTTCTCTACCATCATTTTCTGAAAATTGAGGCACTGAGGGACAAACTCTACTACAAACTTCATCATACCTGGCCACCAGTGCTGTTTTCGATGGTCTTGGTACATCTTCAACACTCTTGGATGTACCTCTAGAGGGGAAGTGTGGAAATCCCTCAACACCTCCTCCTGAAGTTCAACTGGTACCATGGTACGTCCTATGAAGAGGATGATGTGCTCCCCACCTTCAGAAAATCCATCAGGTGCATGCCCTGTGGATATCTGAGAACGTCGTGTCTCGTAGTCAGCATCCCCATGTTGTGCCTCCCTGACTTTCTGAAGAAGTGGGGGAGTGACTGTAAGAGACTGTAGATAGACTTCTCCATCCCTATCTACAAAGGATAACTATATGGCTTCCAGATGATTTGTCGCCTCACTTAGTATCTGCATGCTTGAACTCATGCTGAGCACATCTTCTACTACGTTCCCCTTCACAGTATTATTGACTATCTCGAAGTCATAGTCCTGGAGGAACTCAAGCCACGGCCCCTGTCTCAGTTTTAGGTCCTTCTGAGATAAGATATACCTGAGAATGTTGTGATCATAGTACACAGTAAAATGTTCGCCCAACAAACTATGGGTGAGACTAGCCAAATGTAAAGAACTCAACTACACCCTTCTTCGCCTACGTTCTACAAAAGCTGCTATGATTTCCCCTTTGTCGATAAGAGAAATCTGGTCTCATCCCCTAGATGAACCACATCCTTTGCCTAATACAGTCAATCCTGACATGAACAGTACTAATTCATTCCATGGGCGGCGTCATAAGGCCTCGATGATACTACCAAGAGATCCAACTGTTACCGTCACCACCAAGGGTCGAGTCACACTATCAGCATCAGTGTGTGTTCCCTGGATCTCCTCCAATAGGAAAATCAAAATTGAGGGTCAAGTCAATGGTTTTAAATGGAACCTCTTAGTATTAACCACACTAAAAGGCAGGGAAGAAAATGTCACAAGGACAAGTGTCTTTTATTACTGCATCTCAAAGTACAAAGACGCAAAGCAACCACACACAATGACATCAATGAAGCTAGAAGCATCATAAACTAAGGCCCCTATGCCTGGAATTAGTATTGCTCTTGTCCACATATTTTTAGCGCTCCATGGTTGTATTCTTCAGCTACCTGAAGTTGTGCTCTCCCCTGTCCACACGCTCTTTGCGGTCATGGTGGATCTCCCGGTGGTGGTGGTGGAAACCCCTCGAAGCGTTGTCCACCACCAGCTGCACGGCCGACTCCTCTGCCACGTTATCCTTAACCCTTAGACCCATCTTGATCAAACCTTTCCCTATGCCTGGGAGGTCCCTCAAGTGACTGCTGATCATCTGTACGGTGGGTTGGAAAATCACGTGCCATGTGACCAAGCCCGCCGCAGGAGTAACACTGCCTGATAGGTATGACTCTTTCTCCACTCTGGGTGCCCCGCACTACCCATCCTGATTCATGCGGTCGTCCACCTGTAGGTCTATTCCTCTTGGACAGCTACATCATCTATCTACTGTTTGCTGTAGAAGACTCCATTGCATGTCGACTAGTGGTGGGTCTCATTGCTGGTGACTGCTCAACAAAGAAACTCTCCACTAGAAGGGCTCGCTCCAACACCCCCATCTTTGTCGGGATGCTGTGAGAGATAACTGAAGCTCTAATCTCTCTCCTGAGTCCCTGATCAAAGGTCCAAGCCCTGAAGAAAGGGTCCCATACCATATATATGGAGTAGCGTAAGAGGTCGGTGAACCTCATTGAATACTGCGCCACTATTATGCTACCCTGCTGTAGATGCAGTAGCTCCTGTATCTGCACCGTTCTAAGGGTGGCTAAGACAAAATCCGCTCGAAATAGGCTCTCGAAGTCATCCAAGAGTTGCATCTCCTCATCATGGCCCTGAAGCATCAGTCTCCACCATATACCTTCTGCTTCCTGAAGGAGGCTAGCAGCAAGGATCACCATGAAGTCTGCTGGTGTCCCTACTAGCCTGAAGACTCTCACCACAGCCTCCAGCCAATCCTAAGCCGCCTGTGGGTCCATCTCTCCTCGTAACCTTGGTGGCCTCTAGCACAGAGACTTATGCAGCATGCTCAAGTGGCATGGATCGTTTGATGTTGGGGATGGTGGCATCGGTGTCCCAACGAGAAGTAGTACCGCTGGTTCCTCCGATAGTGCCTCAACTGGAAGAGGGCCTTGTACTGAGGCCTCATCGCTCGGCATGATGTCAGTATGTACAACTCTCTGGGCTCTAAGTAGTCGTCCATGGGGAGGCATCCTGAAAGAAACAGATGCGACACAGTCAAAAGACTAAACCTGGTGAGCTGACCTGGTTTGAGATGACTTAATGAAAATTTTTTAAAACACACATGCAATCAGTTTTTTCGTGCATTGAGTCGGAAATCAGAAGTCAGTGTCTTGGTGTCTGGATACATCGGTCGACCGCACCAACAATGGACTCCCTGAACTGAAAACCACACTTAGTACCCTTAACACTATTTCTTCACAGAAAATAAATATCAGTGTCCTATGTTCCACGGTAGATCCTACATCCTCTGATACCAATTTTTCAGGACCCATCCCCCAGGGCCTGTATCGTGACTACCCCAAACACGCCTTCTATAAGACAGGGGCTGGAGACTAGCACCAAAGGTATAAATCCCTAAAGCTGGGAAGGAATTGCCTTTATAACTGTAAACAAAAACAACTAGAGTACAGGCGGAAGAAAAAACTAAGTAAAAACTGTGTAATAAGTATGCTGAAAGTAAAGGGGCCAAAAATACAAGCTCAAAAGTAATGTACAAAGGAAAGGAAAAATAGGTACAACTAAAGAGACAAATAGCTGTAAGGTGTCTAGAAGCTCCTGGATCGTCCACCATGGATCCTACATGAAGGGTAGGTACATATAGCCTCCTCAGTGCTCCACATCCGTCCGCCTCCTCTGTGTACCAACTCGTCGTGAAGTCCACCTCCGGGTACCGTCCAGTCCTCATACACTCCGCCTCGGTCAGTACTATTTGTCGTCTGCATCCAACACAATATGGTGCGGGCATAGACCATGTAGGGGTGAGTATAAAGATATTCAGTAGGGACCCTGAGACCCTCAAGGTCTCACAATATCCAAAAAGGATAAACCACAAAGTATGAAATCAACGGATAACCATTACTTAGGTATATGCCCATATATATACCTATTTTATCAAGTAATCCATCTCAATCATGAAGAAAACACAATGTTCATTGACTCAGCTCAAACCAAGATTTTCATTATCGAAACCACGGCTAGTGGTGTAATCCTCCTCTATCAAGTACAGTGGGCCTTCCACCAACTACCTGGTGCTTCCCACTAACCTTAGACTGCTGAGGTACTCCTCCTGTTGAGTACCGTGGGAAAGCGACGTCACAGAGATATGCTTCCCACCTGGGATCTGTGGCCTCACACAGTAGTGCTCCCCATAATAGCCTCCATAGGTACTCCCACTGTCAAGTACCATGGGTCTGTCACCTCACACAGTGGCATTCCTCCGCCATGGGTCTTCCGCCTCACAGAGTAGCGCTCCCCACTAGGCTAATCGAGTCACTCCTAAACGAATCGGTCAAGCAGTCGTCAGGTCTCAGCCAGCTATTAGGTCTCCGTACTATGCTCGCTCGTCTCTAGGAGGGTCCGCTCCACGATCTAAAAGCCAATACTATAAGTGTCACAAAGTCCCATGAAGAAGTATCTGGAAGGTCTTCCACATCATAAGGGTCACACAGCAACAGACGACACGTCAATCAGACGCCCAGTCTGTTAGTTATTAGCATTTTAGTCCTGGGAGCCCAGTTGGATTCGTGTACGAACCAATCTGACCATGAATCAACTATACCCCGAACTGCAATTGGGTATACTCAAAGGGACAACCATGCTCCAAGAATATCGACGCTACTGACGGTTCATCAAACGGCCTTCTAGTGCCAAAGATATGGCCCAAGAAAGAAGAGAGCAGTATGGGCCCAGGTCCAGTCTGACCTAGTCGGACCAACACGGCCCAACCCAGTTTGGGTCAACTTGGTCTGGGTAGACCCGGACTGACTTTCTGGGTCTGACCCAGCTCGTTGGGCAGGTCATTCTGCTCAGTTCGGCCCCATCCTCTAGTCCCGGCCCAACGGACTATGTGGACAATTCAGGTCGAAAGTCGCCACGTGGGTGACTCGGCCCGAAGGCCAGTGGCAGGTACGGCCAGTGCCGTGAGGGCACGGCTCGACCCAAGAAGCCAACTGCAGGCCGTGTGGGGTGAGGGAAGGATGCTGGTGCACCGAGAAGGGTGCGGTAGGGTGTGGGGCTCCGTGCAGGGCCCCAGAGCACACGGGTAGGGCGCTGGGATGCGCTGGGCCGGGCGGTCGGGGCGCGGCGGCACCGGGGGGTGCCGGGTACGCGGGAAGGGCGTCAGATAGGCGGTTGGGGCATTGAGGGGCGTCGGGCAGGCGGCTGGGGCACTGGGCAGGATGCAGGGGGTGCTCCGGGAAGGTGGCCTGGGCAACAAAGAGCATCAGGCAGGCGGCTAAGGGGGCCCCATCCAGGTGGCCTGGGTGCCGGGGGGCTCCAGGCAGGCATCCAGGGCATTGAGTAGGGCACGGGGTGCGCGGGAAGGGTGCCGGCGGGCCAGGCAGGCCACGGCTTCAGATGGGGTGCGCGCTGGGCAGTGCGCGGGTAGGCTGTACGGGCGCCTCTCGGTCGGCATTGCGGTTCGCGAAGGCCGCGGGTAGCGCAACCTTTATATGCTGTCTTTGTCGTCATCACCTCATTTCTATGCCGTCGTTACATCACCATCGACTCAAGGTTCCGAAACCATAAAGGATGTGGAGGGGTCGGCTCGTGTTCATTCGGCCCGAACCCTCCACGTTAAAATGTTAGCAAGCGGCTCATAAAGTTGATTCAACGTGAAAGAATAATGCATTAAAAAACTTAAAACACACCCCTACCTTTTTAATTGTTGGGAGTTCGTTCGTCGTGGGGGAAAACTATGTTGTCGTTGTTCACCGTATGCTTCCACTTCTGAGCTCGTGTGTCGGTATGTTAACGACGAAGAGGAAGGAAGAAAGGTCATCGAAGAGATCCCACGTCGGAAGGGGGGTTCCGAGGAAGAATCCAAGGAAGAAGCATTGTCGCCGACGTCTTTTCGTTCTTCTTTGGAGGATTCTATTCTCCCAAGGTCTCCACTAAAGAGAGAATAAATGTGCCAGATAATAGATTTTAATCAATTATGCCTATTGGCATGAATTAATTATGTGGGCCCCACTTAATTAAGTTCATTATGTTGGAAAAATTATTCGAAATTCAAAAAGAAAGGATATGCTCCACCAAATTAATTGCACGAGAGGTTGGTATTTTAAATTTTTGGAGTTTCGAGGGGTTAGAGGCCCAGGTGGTTCCCACCTAATTAAAAATGAAGAGGGTAAGGGTGGTTCCTTCAATTAATTGGGGGTGTTGTGGAGGTTTTATCCTCTTCCATTAAGAGGTTAGTTAGAGACCAATAGGTCCCCCTAATTAATGAGGGAGAGTTGACGGGTTTCCTCCCCTCCCATTAAATGGGGGGTTAAGCCCTGTGTGGAAGCAAGTCTTAACCTCTCCCGGGAGGTTACGCTTCTTGGGTGGTCCCCACCCCAATTGTCCTCCCATGGGAGGATAGGGTGTGTCGGTCCCACCAATGACTCCCAGGTGGAGCTTTTAACCAACATTACCACAAAGCATGGGTTCAACAAAAATAAAATAAGTTGTCACTTATTTTATTTTATTAATCCTCATGAGACCCAAAAACCAACTCTCATACCCGTTCATCTAACGTCGAGGTGAAAGTCTTCTCAAGAGAAAACTGGCACTGTGAGTTCGACAGTGCCCTTAGATTTCAATTATGAGCACTCATTCAAAAGTTATAAAAACTCGCTCGTACTTTTATTGAACGTACCCGAACAAAACTTTAGAAATTGATCCCAGGCACATCGGGCCTCAAAATCAAGCACCATAAAAATTAACAGACTCGTAAAATTCCCATTTATTTAAAAAAATTCCATGGGATTTTGGGGTCTTTACATTCGCGTTTTTAGTGTTTTTTGGGGTTTTTAGGTTTCTAAGGGTTTTAAGTGTTTTTATGTTTTTTAAGTTTTCATTGATATTTTCAGGGGTTTTTACTTTTTTTTTAAATTTAGGTGTTTTTAGTATTTCTATGGGTTTTTAGTGTTTTTAGGGATTTGAGGATTTTAAGGGATTTTACTGGTTTAATGGTTTATATGTATTCTTTTGTGGTTTTAGGGTTTATTGAGTTTTTTAGGGTTTAATGGTTATTTAAAAAAAAAATTCATTTTTAGTGGTTTAAAGGGTTTTTGAGTTTTTACTATTTTTAGGTTTTTTATATATGGGTTTATAGGGTTTTTTTTCTTAAGGGGTTTTGTTTTTTTGGGTCTTGTTATGGATTTTTAGGGTTTTTATAATTTTTTAGGATTTTTAGGGGACTTCTGTGTTTTAGGATTTTGAGGAACCCTTAGGGTTTTTAGGGTATAAATGGTTTTTATTTGTTTAGGGTTTTTTTATAAAATTTTTAGAATTATTGAGTTTTTATTGATTTTGAGGGTTTTTAGATTTTTTTCGGGTTTTAGGGTTTATTTACAGTTTCTAGTGTTTTTAGGTTTTCTTAGGTTTTTCTGGATTTTAGGTATTTTCATTTTGAGGGATTTTTAGGGACTTTTTGTGGATTTTTTTTTTCAGTTTTTAGGTTATTTAGGGAATTTGAGGGGTTGTGGGTTTTTTATGGTTTGGGGGTTTTTTGGTTTGGGGGGTTAATGTTTTATATGAATTTTTTGTGTTTTTAAGGTTTTATAGAGGTTTTTATTGTTTTTAGGGGTTTAAAGTGTTTTAGTGTATTTACTGGTTTTTGGGTTTTTATGGTTTTAGGGGTTTTTATAGATTTAGGGGGTTTTGGGTTTTAGTGGTTTTTTGGGTTTTTAGGGACTCTTTAGTGGTTTTAGGGTTTTTATCATTTTTAGGGTTTTAGTTTTTTTCAGCGTTTTTAGGATATTTTGGTTTCCCTTAGGTTTTCTTAGGGTTTTTATAGTTTTTTATTTTTAGAGGTTTTTCAGCCTTTTTTATGAATTATATGTATTATTGTGATATAGTGGGTTTTAGGGACATTTTTTGGGATTTTAGGTTTTTTTCAAGGTTTTAGAGAGGTTAGGTTATTATGTTTTTTAGTTTTTTAAGGATTTATTATGGGTTTTTAGGGATTTAGTGTTTCCTATTATTTTTGAAATTTGTTTGGATTTTATGGGTTTTTATTATTTTATTTATTTTTAGTGTTTTTGGGTTCTTAGCATTTTTTGGGATGTTTTTTGGGTTTTTGTGGTTGTTTATGTTTTCTTTTGTTTTTATGGTTTTTAGAGTTTTTAATTTTTTTAGGTGTCTAATGGGGTTTTAATGTTTTTAGTGGGTTTTTGGGTTTTTATGGAATTTTAGTGTTTTTTATGATTTTTAGGGGTTTTATGTGTTTTAGATGTTTTTAGGGTTTCTATGTTCTTTAACGTTTTTAGGTTTTTTTAATTTTTCTAATTGTATTTCGGTTTCTAAGGTTTTTATAGGTCTTTTAAATTTTTTAGGATTTTGTACATTTTTAGGGATTTCATGGGATTTTTCGAATTTTATGGTTTTTAAATTTTTTTAGAGATTTTTAGGGGTTTTAGGGTTTTTAATTTTTTTTGGTTTTTTGGGTTTTTTGGGTTTTTAGGGTTTTTAGTTATTTTACGATATTTAATCGTTTTAAGTGATTTTATTTTTTTAATATTTTCACTAGGTTTTTCAATGTTTTAGGGTTTCTTAAATTTTAAGTGAATTTTAGCAGTTTTTTATAATTTTTAAGGTAATTTTGATGTTTTAGGGATTTGGAGGGTTTTTTGGGTATTTTAGGGATTCAAGGTATTATTTTTTATTGGGGTTTTAGGTTTTTTATGTTATTTAGGGTTTTTAATTTTTTAGAGTTTTTTTAACATTATTAGTGGTTCAAGTGGTTTTTATAGTTTTTAGTTGTTTTTTATAATTTTTCCAGTTTTTAGGTTTTTTAGGTAGTTTTACAGTTTTGTATGTTTTTTATAGTATTTTTATGTTTTTAGGGGTTTGAAGTGTTTTTAGGCATTGAAGGTTTTCTTTGGGTTTTTTAGGATTCTTTGGCTATTTTATATTATGTGGGATTATTAAATATTTTTAATGATTTTTATGGGTTTTAGTGTTTTTAGGGATTTTTTGGGGTTAAGGTTTTTTAGTGTTTTTTGTGGTTTTAAGGGTTTTTAGCGTTTTTTTTGGTTTTAGGGGTTTTAAGTATTTTTAGTTTGTTAAGATTTTCATAGGGGTTTTATGGTTTTTAAAATTTTCTACATTTTTAGGGATTTGTAATGCATTTTTAGTGTTTTTTAGGTTTTAAAGGGTTTTTAAGGATTTTGAGGGTTTTACAGTGTTTAGGGTTTTTATGGTTTTTAATGGTTTTTTTAGTTTATCTGGGTTTTATTGTTTTTTTTACATTTTTAATGTTTTTTAGGGTTTATAGGTTTTTTAGTTTTTTTCTTGGAATTATAGGGTTTAATGGGTTTTTATGGATTTTTATGGTTTAAAGGGTTTTATGGTTTTTATGTTTTTAGGGTTATTTAAGGGGTTTTAGTTTTTTTTTTGTTTTTATTGTTTTAGAGTGTTTTATGTGTTCTTAGGATTTTATGTTTTCATATGGGATTTTAGGGGTTTTCGGGTTTTTTATGTTTTTAACGATATTTAGGTATTTTTTAGGATTTTTATGGGTTTTCAGGGTTTTATGGGTTTTGAGTAATTTTACCGATTTTTTTGGTTTTTTAGGGTTTTTATGGTTTTTGGATTTTTATGGGTTTTTAGTTTTATATGGTTTTTATGGTTTTTTGGATTTTTTAACATTCTTAGGGCTTTAATGGGTTTTTTTAGTTTTTCTTCGTTTTCTAGGGTTTTATGGTTTTCTTGGTTTTTTAAGGATTTTAGGAGGTTTTTTGTTTTTTAGGGGTATTTTTGATTATTAGGGTCTTTTAGGGTTTTTTTTGTTTTTTTGATTTTTTACTGGTTTTTAATTGTTTTTAGGTATTTAAGATTTTTTTTGGGGTTTCAGGTGTTTTAGGGTTTTTTTTATGTATGATGGATTTTTTGGGATTTTTGAGGTTTTTTAATTTTATTATGGGTTTTAGGTATTTTGAGGGTTTCTAGGGTTTTAAGAATTTTGAATTTTTTAAGTGTTTTTATGTTTTTAGGGGTTTTAAGTGTTTTTATTTTTGTTAGTTTTTCTTAGAGGTTTTAGGGTATTTAGGGTGTTTATGATTTTAGGGTTTTTTATATATTTTTTATGAATTTTATGGTTTTTAGGTTTTCTAAGTATTTTGATGAGTTTTTGGGTTTTTTGGGGTTTTTTAGTTTTTTTATTTTTTTTAGGATTTAGAGTTTATTTTACTTTTTTTATTATTTTTAGGTATTTTAGTTTCTTTATTGTTTTTAGGGGTTCAATTTTTTTAGTGTTTTTTATTTCATTTTTCTGTTTTTATGGTTTTTTTGGTATGTTACGGTTTTTTGGGGTTTTATGATTTTAGGGGATTTAGGGTCATATAGGGTTTTTAGCATTTTTATCATTTTTTAGGTTTTTTGGGGTTTCATGTGTTTTTAGGTATTTAATATTTTCTTAGGGTTTTTCATATTTTTATGATTTTTTTACAATTTAATGGATTTTAAGGGATTTAAATGGATTTTTAGGGCACTTTAAGGATTTTTAGGTTTTTTTAGTATTTTTAGGGTTTTTTAGGCTTTTATGGTTTTTAGAAGTTTAAAGTATTTTTAGGTTTTTATTTTCTTCTTAGTGATTTTAGGGTTTTTATTATTTTTTTAGGGAATTTATGGATTTTTTTGATATTTATGGATTTTTAGGGTTTTTAGAGATTTTGGGGGGTTTTATGGTTTTTAGTGTTTTTAGTGTTTTTATTATTTGTTAGGTTTTTAGGGGTTTTATTTTTCAATAATATTTTTTATTCTTTTAGGGGTTTTCAGGGTTTTAAGGTTTTTTTTACATTTTTAGTAATTTTTGGTATTTATTTGGGTTTTAGGGCATTAGGGATTTTGAGGGTTTCATGGTTTTTAAGGATTTTTAGAGTTTTTAACATTTTGAGGGGTTTAAATCATTTTTAGAGTTTTTAGTGGGTTTTTTTGGGTTTTTATAGGGTTTTATGGTTTATTAAGGGTTTATAGGTTTTTATGTTTTTTTTGGTTTTTAGGATTTTTAGGGTATTAATGGTTTTTAGTGTTTTTTATTTATTTATGGATTTTAAATGGCTTTAGGTTTTTATGTTTTTCAATTGGGTTTTCAAGGTTTTTAATAGTTTATATGTTTTTAGTGATTTTTAGAGATTTTTAGGGTTTTTATTGTTTTTATGATTTTAAGGGTTTTAGGGTATTTATGTTTTTTTGGGCATTTTGCGTTTTTTGAGTTTTTTTGGGTTTTTTGGTTTTTTTGAGTTTTTAATGTTTTTAGGTGTTGAAAGTGTTTTTAGAGTTTTTAGTGGTTTTTTTTGGTGGGGGTTTATGGTTTTTAGGAGTTTTTTTGGGTTTTGGGGTTTTTTCAGGATTTAGGGTGTTTTTATGGGGTTTTAGGGTTTTTAGGGGTTTAATGTTTTTTATGTTATTAAGATATTAGAGGGCAAGGAATATGCCAGGGTCGGGATATTCTTGGCCCCCCCAAATTTATTAGAAAGAAAAAAAGTGACACATCATACAAGGGAGGTGAGGGGTCAAACGACCCACACCCAAAAAACCCCTTACAACCCACGCCAAAAAAAGAAACGAAGCAAAACAAACCCAACCAAAAAACACACAACACCAAGTGGAAACCATCATCATCACCAGCATCAACCATCATCTAGCATCTCACACCCAAGCAATGACCAGCCTCCAATCTCACCAACTCCATAATCCTGCATAATCCAGTCATCACAGCCACAACATCGCTTAGCAGCCTCTCCAACAGCATCACCCAGCCAAACAGAACAAGCATCCCATAACACCAACCAGCCTCCATACCCCAGAAAATCTTCTTCCCTACCAACAGCCAGCACTAGAGGATACCCACTACCAAACCCGCCCTAACAAGCAATCCCCGTCAGAAACTCACAGCCAAATATCCAGACACATCCAGCATCACAGCCAAGCCAGCCACCAGCATTTTCATTACAGAAATAAAAAACTCCTAACCATTCCACTTTCATCCACGCCGCATTAAGAATCCAACAACCCCAATTCTAGAAATCATTACTAGAATCATCCCACACCAAACCCCATAGCAGTGTTAAGACCATCAAAAAAAGAACCATCCCAACAAGCAGCTCATTCTGAACCATAACCAGAACGCAACCAACGAACCAAGCCACCAGCAAAGTGAACCATAGAAGCATATTGAACCCACAAATAAAAAAACCACAATCCAACGACACACCAAAACTAGTGAAAACCCACATATACAACTCCATGAATGAGGAAACATACTAGATATGAATCAAAATCAAGGAAGCATCCCTGAAACAGAACCGATGTGGTAAAACAGGAGAGTTGACCAACATCCAATGAGGCCATAGCCCACACCGCTGATGTAATCCCCTACACCACTTCAAATGTGCCTCCTGAATCCTCAGCAAAGAACCTGAAGCCCCCGTAGCATCAAGCGCCATGCACCTTATTCCATCACAAATCCACCCGAACTGCATCGTTTGCGCAAATCGATGCCAAACCAAACTCATTTGCGCCTCCTAACCAAGACCGCATCGTCGCTGAGGCACTCGACTTTGGTCTACCCAAGGTAAACCCAGATCTGCAAAGTCAACCCCAAACCACAGCATAATCCCATCACGGATTCTGATCACCATTGAGCCAATAGAAACACCGCAGACCATATCCAACCGATCTAAGACCAGAGAATACCACACAAGCTCCAAGCCTGATGAAACCCAAGCGCACCTGCAAAGAAATCCTTCCAAAGTTGAGGGACAGTGCTCGGGACAGGGAATAAGAATATTTCGAAGAAGGGAACCCATCATTGTCTTAGATCCGAAGAGCACGCCCAGATAACATCACCGTCGAGGAAGACCAACTCTAAAATCCCCAGAAAAATCCTAGGGGAGGAAGCGTCAAGGGAGAGAGAGATCCTGGATAGACCGCCGCCGTCTTCTCATAATATTAGAGGTGATTTAAAGGTATTTAGGGTTTTTTATACATTTTTATTTATTTTTATGGGTTTTTTAGAATTTTTATGGTTCTACGGATATTTAGGGATTTTGGGTTTTCTATAGTTTTTAGGGGTTTTGGGGTTGTTTCCGATATTTCCTTCCTTTATGGTTTAAAGTGTTTTTAGGTTTTAAGGTTTTCTTAGGATTTTTTTCATAGTTTTTAGGGTTTTTAAATTTTTATGAATTTTTATGGATTTTTTAGGATTTTCTGGACTGTTAGTGTTTTTTGGATTTTTAGGTTTATTTGGGATTCTTATGGTTTTTTGAGTTTTTTACCTTTTTAGAGTTTTATTGGTTTTTTTAGTTTTTATCTTCTTATGAGTTTTTAGGGTTTTTAGTTTTTTTTAGTATTTTATTGTGTTTTAGGTTTTTTACAGTTTATAGGGGTTATTCTTATTTTGGGGGTATTTAGGGATTTTATATTTTTTTAGTGTTCTTAGCATTTTTTAGGTTTTTAGGAGTTTTATGTGTTTATGGTTTTATGGTTTTCTTAGTATTTTTCAGGTTTTTAGGGGTTTTTATGTGTTTAAGAAATTTTAGGGAATTCTATTACGATTTTTTGGGTGTTTATGGATTTTAGTGATTTTTATGTTTTTAGTGGTTTTTTGGTTTTTTGGTTGTATTTGGTTTAAGGGTTTTTTGGGTTTTAATGTTTTTAAATAGTTTTTTAACATTTTTTGATGTTTGATGTCTTTTTAGATGGTTTGGTAGTATTTTAGTGTTTTAGGGGTTTATATGGGTTTTAGGGGTTCTATGGTTTTTAGGGATTTTATGGTCTTTTAAGGTTTTTAACTATTTGATTGTTTTTAGGGTGTTTAAGTGTTTTTAGATTTTTAAGGTCATATAAGGGTTTTAAAGGGTGTTTAGAGGGTTTTACATTTAAGCTATTTTATTTATTTTTTAGGATATTCATGGTTTTTAGGGATGTTGAGTGTTATCATAATTTTCATGGTATTATGGTTTTTAGGTTTTTTAACATCTTTTATGTTTTTTAGCGGTTTTAAGTGCTTTTAGGTCTTTATGTTTTTCTTATTGTTTTTCAGGGTTTTTAGGTTATTTAACTTTTGATGAAATTTTAGGTTTTTTATATCTATAGTTTATATGGTTTTTAGGGATTTTAAGAGATTTTGGGTTTTTAGGGTTTTGTAGTTTTTAGGGTTTCTGATTTTTTTTGTTTTTAGGGTTTCTTGAGTTTTTTTGGGTTTTTGTGTTTTTTAGTTTTTTTAAATGTTTTTAGCGATTTATGGGGGGTTTTTTAAATTTTTTGTGGTTTTCATGGGGTTTAGGTTATTTTGAGGGTTTTATAGGTTTTATGGTTTTTAGGGTTTTTAGGGTGTTTAGCTTTTTTGGGGGGTTTTAAGTGTTTTTAGGTTTTTATGGTTTTCTAATGGGTTGTAAGTGTTTTTTTGGGTTTTTTTTGTATTTTTAGTGATTTTATAATATTTTTATTGGTTATTACGGATTTTGAGATTATGAGGGTTTTAGGGTTTTTTAGTTTTATTATGGGGTTTTATGGTTTCTATCATTTTTAGGTTTTAGGGTTTTTGAGGGTTTTTTTGTATGTATGGTTTTATTAAGGGTCTTCAGGGTTTTAAGGTTTTTCCATTTTTGGGATGTTTATGGATTTCTAAGCCTTTATGGGTTTTTAGGTTTTTTAGGGATTTTGAGGGGTTTAGGGTTTCTGTAATTTTTTTTGGTTTTTTATGATTTATTGAGTTTTTATTATTTTTATGGGTTTTTAGAGATTTTTAACATTTTTAGTGGTTTAAATTAGTTTAATAGTTTTTAGAGGTTTTAGGTTTTTAAGGGGTTTTAAATGTTTTTAATTTTTTGGATTTTTACGGTTCTTAGGGAAAAGAACGCTCGAGACTAGGTGAACCTGGTCCCCCCAAAATTATTAAATAATGGAAGAAACCAAAATATCATTACAAGGAGGGACTACAAACCCAAGTCTGCAACTCACCCTTCAGATCAGACTCTAGAAACCATAGACAGCAAAACTGGGCAGAAAAGGACCACATCGAGTCCCTTTCCACAAGGGCCTGTTTGGAAAGTGCATCCACTACCGAGTTCACACTTTAGGGGGTTTAGGGTCTTTTAGGGTTTTTAGCATTTTATATGTTTTTAATGGTTTTATGTGTTTTTAGGTTTTTAAGGACTTCTTAGGGGTTTTCCAGGGGTTTAAGGGTATTTTACATTTCTAAAGATTTCTAGAGATGTTTTAGGATCTTTATGATTTTAGTGTTTTTAGGGATTTTCATGGGTTTTAGGATTTTAAGGTTTTTTTTGTTTTTAGTGTTTTTAACATTTTTAAAATTTTTAGGGTTTTATGTTTTTTAAGGTTGCCAATGTTTTTTAGGGTGTTTTAGGGTTTTATGGGTTTTTATATTTTTAGGGATTTTTAGATCTTTTTCATATTTTATGTATTTTTAGGATTTTAATGGATTTGGAGGGTTTTTTAGTGTATTTTAGGGAATTTATTGTTTTTTGGGTTCTTTGAGTTTTTATTTTTCTTTTAGGGGTTTACAAGATTTTTTGATATTAAATAATTTTTTGGGGGTTTAATGTATATTTATAGGTTTTTAGTGGTTTCAGTGATTTAATGGGGTTTGGGGGGGGGGTTAGGGTTTTTATGGTGTTAGGGTTTTTGTGGGGTTTTTAGGGTATTTTTAGGTATTTATTATTTTTAGAAGTTTTTTAGGTTTTTGGGGGTTTTATGTGTTTTTTGGTCATTAAGTTTATCTTTGGTTTTTTTGGATTTTTAGGGTTTTTATTTTTTTAGGTATTTTTTGGGCTTTTTGGATTTTTATGTTTCTAGGTTTTTTAGGTATTTTGTGGGTTTTTAGTGTTTTTATGGTTTTTAGCTTTTTTAAATGTATTAAGTGTTTTTCGGTTTTAAATTTTTATCATGGGGGTTTCAGGGTTTTTAGGGTTTTTTACATTGTTAGGGGTTTTTGGGATTTTTTTTAAGTATTTATGGTTTTTAGATTTTTTAGGGATTTTGTGGGATTTTAGGGTTTTATGATTTCTTATGCTATTTCGTTTTTACGGTTTTTTTAGATTTTTAGGGTTTTAAAGATTTTTAAGATTTTTTACTATTTAGGAGGTATAAATTGTTTCTATAGGGTTTTTTGGTTTTAATGGGATTTTAGGGTTTTTTAATGTTTGTAATAGTTTTTATGGTTTTCGGTTTTTTTGTATTTTTTTGGTTTTTTAGGGTTTTTAGGGTATTTAGAATTTTTAGGTTTTAAATGGTTTTAATTGTTTTTAGATTTTTAAGTTTTTGTTAGGTTTTTTCTTGTTGATTTATATATTTAATGATTTTAGTGATTTTTTTTCCATTTTTATGGTTTTTTGGGATTTTAGGGTTTTTGGGGTTTTTAAGGTTTTTAGGGTGTTTATGGTTTTTTGGGGATTTGGGTATTATTGGTTTTATAGGGGTTTAAGGTTTTTCTAGTTTTTAAATTTTTAACGGCTTTTAGGGTTTTTATATTTTTTAGCAGTTTTTAAGGTTTTTAATGGTTTTACATTTTTTCAGGGTTTGTAGGCATTTTAATTGTTTTTATGATTTTTAGAGTTATTTAGAAGTTTTTATATTTTTTTGTGTTTTTTAGTTTTTTAGATTTTTTAATATTTTTATATATTTTTAGGTTTTCATGGTTTTCCTATGGTTTTTCTTGGTTTTTAGGTTTTTTACATTTTTAGGGATTTTTAAGGATTATTTTTTGGTTTTTTAGGTATTTTAGGGTTTTTAGTGAATTTGAGGGATTTTTTAGATTTTTGGGATTTTAATAGGTTTCAAGGTTTTTAACATTTTTTAGGTTTTTATGGGTTATGAGTGTTTTTAAGTTTTTAAGGTCATCATAGCATTTTTTATATTATTAGGCTTTTTACAGTTTTAGGGAATTTTATAGATTTTTTATGTTTTTTTATGATTTTTAGGAGTTTTAGGTATTTTATGATTTTTGGGATTTTTAGGGTTTTTAGAGTTTTTATTGTTTTTTGGGGATTAGGGTTTTTTTGAGTTTGTAATTGTTTTATTGTTTTTTATTGTTTTTTAATGTTGTTAGGGGAATAAGGGTTTTTTAGAGTTTTTAGTAATTTTATGTTTTAGGTGTTTTTTTGGGTTTTATGTGTTTTTATGGGTGTTTATGGTTTTTATGGGTTTTAGGGTTATTTAGGGTTTTTAGGATTTTGTGATTTTTTAGGGTTTTTATGGGGTTTAAGTGATTTTATATTATTAAAGTTTTCTTAGGGTTTTTCAATGTTTTAGGGTTTTTATGTGTTTATAGATTTTTAGGGATTATTTAGGATTTTTATTTTTTTAGTTTTTTAGGGAATTTTGAGGGTTTGGGGGTTTTTGGGTTTTAATTTTGATTAGAGTTTTTTGGGATCATAGTATATTTTTTAGTGTTTTGGGGATTTTATGGTTTTTTATTGTTTTTAATGTTTTTAGGTGTTTAAAGGGTGTTTATACTTTTTAGTGGGCTTTAGGGTTTTTTGTTGGGTTTTATGTTTTTTACTGTTTTTAAGGATTTTATGGGTTTTAGGGGGTTTCGGGGTTTTTAGGGTTCTATTGGGGTTTTTTAATTTTTTAGGTTTTTAGCGTTTTTAGTGTTTTTCAGTGTTCTATATCTTCTTAGGGATTTTATGGGTTTTAGGGTTTTTACATTTTTAGGGTCCTATAGGGGTTTTGGAATTTTTAGGTTTTTTGGTTTTTTTAGTATTTTTTGGTGTTTTATGTCTTCTTAGGTTTTTTTCGGGTTTTTAGAGTTTTTTACATTTTTAAGGTTTTCTAAAGATATTTAGAATTTTTATGGCTTTTAGGGATTTTAAGTGTTTTTAGTGATTTTAGGGATTTTAGGGTTTTGAGTGTTTTTTTGTTTTTAAGTATTTCTTTGGGTATTTCATGAATTTTATTATTTTAAAAGTTTTAGGGTTATTTAGGGTTATTTAGGTTTTTTATGATTTTTATGGATTTTAGTTATTTTGGGTGTTTATAGGATTTTATAGTATTTTTAGGGTTTTATGGGTTTTTGGGGGTTTTAGGGAGTTTTATGACTGTTTTTAAGATTTTGAAGGTTTTTTATTGTTTGTTAATTTTTTGGAGTTTAAATAATTTTTAAGGTTTTACGTGGGTTTTAGGGGTTTATGGGTGTTTAGGGTTTTTATATTGTTACAGGGGTTTAGGGTTTTAGGGTTTTTTTGGTGTTATTATGGTTTGTTTTAGTGAAAAATCATGGTCTAAAGGTTGATTTTGGGGGTTGTAATGTTGCACAATTATTCACATCGGGTTCACCATTTTTTTCTCTTGTTTATGATGGGTCGGTTTCCAATGGGGTTTGTTCAGGGAATAAGAAACACCCAATGAATCTCATTTCTATGATAAATCATGGACTTGCTTTCCAGAGGCAGGTGGTCATTGGAGAACTTGGCCAACAATACAGAAGAAGTCACATTGGTCAAGGGGATGATAGTTTGGTCTCATCTCACGCTTTTGAGGTGAATTATTTTATACTCTATGACTCTCTTATATATTGAAGATACGTTCATGAATCCTTTATTGAATCCCATGTATGAAATATGAGTCAACCTTATATTAAAATCAATTATTAACATGAATTGATTTTGAAAAAAATGTATATATAAATGAGGCTCTCCATCGATGGGGATATTGTATATAATGTTCTCCATAAATGTTACCCTTTTGTATGCGCACTAGAGATTCATTAGTTATTTATTATTATGATGTTGATTTTAAGCCATGTAGCAGGGTGATATGTAATTTATCATTATTAAGGGAGACAAAAAAATTTCTGATATCAGGATTGATTCCCTGAAAGGGTCTTTCTATGTATCCTCGCGAAAGGAATCATAACCCATGTAGTTCGATTCCACTTAATAGGACACATCATACCATTTCAAGTCATCTGATAAGGACGAAAACATGTAGTTTAACATCATGGGAGAAGGATGTCTAGGTAAAGGATTCCTAGAAAAGGGTTGGTGTGGAGCTTATTTCAAAGTGTCCTGGTGGTCCTCAGAGTGATATGGCCTCCTAGGTGGATATGATCCTATAGGGATTGTATCCTATAGAACATTATGGTGAATTTGGGTGTTGGGTTTGAACCTTATAGAGGCTTATTATGCATCCCAGATAGTCTAGAATCAAAGTCCACATAGTTCATAATTGTTGGGTAATACAGATATGGAGGAGGCTCATGTTTATAGAATCCTGAGGAATGTATCTACTCATGATTATTTGGAGGTTTGGTTGGAATTTACACCTAATAGGATTCCCATGCAAAGGTGAGAAGAATATATGTCATAAGGACTCTTGGACGAGACAATCATTTGATTTTGTGGATTTCTTGATCATAACAAACCTTTAAGACCATGTGATTTATTCTCAATGCGAGAAGAAAGAGGAAGTTGAATATCTGGGAAATCACACAATATCCTTCACCCTCTGGTGGATGAGGCATGAGTGATGAGAGAGAGAAAGCTCCTAGATGTTAATATCTCCAATTTTGGTTTTAGATTCAGGATAGTCACATATACCCATTGATTAGGACCACAATAAATAATAGGGGTTTACTCCATGAGGGGTTCCCTAAGGTGAGTATCCTCAATTCCACCACTTTTGATAGGTGTAAGAGAGGAAGAGGAATGGCCTATGGGCTACAAATTTAGTTGCCTGGCCTGTGGAGTCACCTGACACCACACTTATGATTGGGTCCCTCTTTACCATGGGAATTTATGATTGAGCTAATTTTAAGGATCTCCATTGTTATGTAGGTTACTAATAGGACCTCATTTACCATGGGAATATATGATTGATAGGGAATTATTGTGTACCCTTTGATTTGATCATACATGTCTAATGTCTTTAAGGGAGGCCTTGGTCTGATAATTTAAAAAAGGGGAAAATGGGGCCTCATGCTTTATAGAAAAGATGTTGACTTGCAATTAGAATTTATTTTTTACATTTTCAAATTTTCACAAAAAAAAGAAATATTTTTCCTTTTTACATTATTTCTTATATTATTAATTTATTTCTTTTATTACGAGAATCAATACTATAGGTCATGGGTTTTCCATTCTTGAAAAGAAAACATGGGGGCATTGATCAATTCATTGGTCTAGTATGGGATGTAGATTTTAACTGAAGAAAAATTTTATTAGGACTGTTAGAAGTGGGGATAATGTGGGCCCAAATGCTATGCCATAGAAAATAAATGAGAGTGGAACAACGAAACACCCTAGGATTCCACCTTATGTGTATCACATTTTCATGTGAGAACGGTTCCTCTCATTGTAACGTTTTTTCTAATTGGGTTGGATTCCATACCTAAAGAATTTATCTACATAGTTATGAACTCCTTCTGCATAGTATTTTTCTACTTGGGGATGTGATCCTCTTGTGTAGCCTTTAACTAAGTGGGGTGATGTCCCACAGGGAGATCATTTGTATATGGTTCATGGAATGAATTATGAAAAGTGTATTGGGTATGCAGATGGATGGGTGATTTATCATTATCCATTAATGTTATGAGAGGGGTTTACCTAACAAAAATGATTTCCCCTTCACCTTCTCTTGATTTTTCTTTAGACTTCCTTTGGAACCCCCTCTAGGTTTTTTATAAAGGAAAAAAATTCCTTCAGCGATAGTCGGTCCACATTGACATTGATGATATTTCATTTATGGGAACCCAAAAAGGATGTCATATCCCCTCAAATGAGTTTTCTTTTGAGGGATCTATAAAAGGTCATATACACATGAAAATTAGTTTTTGTTTCTGGGGTGGTAAAAAGAACTTTGGCATCAAGAAATAAATTTTCATTTTCGGGATGCTAGAATGACCTTCAATACCTGAAAACCACTTTTGATTTACTGCATCTTGGAAAATTGTGTCATTTCCCTCAATGTATTTTTCATTTATGGGATGCCATGCAAAGTGGAAATCGACATGGAGAGATTGATATGCAAAATGAATACTTCCTTAACTATTTCAAAGGCTTTAACAATTTTCCAACATTGTTTCGTGTTGATTATCCATTTTATCAAATTCATAGAAGCCTTTTCACACTCCATGTGGAGTTTTAAGGACCCAAAAAGTTCCCCCATTCGAAAGGGGATCTCATCAGGATGAATAGGATATAATTATGATGAATAATTTGGTCCCAATATATATTAGTTTTGGGTATGATTATAGAACTGTAATAGGGACCACACCTATAAAAAGCGGCCAAGGTTCATTTGTCCTTTATAAAAAATCTGTGTGACATAACCCTTTGTGGATCATCCATCGCTCGCTACCCCCCATGTAGCTTTCTTCTTTGTATATTGATTTTTCATGTACTCAAAAGTTTTCACTAGGGAATATTATTTCCACTCACCTGTATATTGATATGGTCATCGGCATGGCGGACTAATGATTTTCTCTTAGCGATATGGTGTTCTGCATGGTGTCTTAGCAGTTTGTGATCTGCATAGGGGCGTACCACTTCGTGGTAGGCACAACTCTATGCAGTTTATGAGACTTTGACTTTGGATATAATATTATTTTATCTGATTTTTATTTTCCTAGATAAAATGGATCCCAAAAAAATATCTTTTATGATTGTGATTGAGATAAGAAAATATATTTATGAGAATGTAAAATATTACCTCCAATATTGCATCCTCCCATGTGAAGGTATTCTACTAGGTCTCTTTTCACTAAAGATTATAGAATATCATTTGTCTAAAAAATTACCCCTAAAAAATATTGGAATTCATGATGATGATCTAATCTCATCTGTTGGTCAGAACTCTCCAACAACTTGGTTTTAGGTTCACTTGGATCGTGTTCGAGTGAACATTTCCACTACATGACACATCACCTCTGAATCAGATCAAGGGAAGGTGTTTATTCTGAATGGATATTCGTGGTATTAGAGAAATTAAAAAAACAATAAAATATCCTTTAAATTCATCATCCAATATTATCAATCCATTTTCTACCTATCATGAAGAGATCCCCATTGGGGGTGGGGTTCAAAATGGGATCCACAATCTGAAGGGTGTTTCTCCGATGAATGAGTTAGAGAATTTTTGGTGTATCAGAATTATGTGGAGTTTCTTGAATGGTTGGAATCCATTAACTTATACCAAGTATTATGGGTTTCCCAGTTTGTAGTATATTCTCCATTGATATAATCATTGAATTAATCATCCATTAGTGTCTCAACACAAACACGATCAACCTACCACATAGTGATGTTGCAATCATTTTGTAGGATGTTTACCATCTATGAGGTATTACTATTCTTGGTAACATGAATGATGAGTTCCTCCTTTCTTCCAACACTTAAGAAGATTCTGAATATGATTCTCTATTAGCTAGAGACTTACTGATCCCTGTAGAGAAATATCTTGGTCAGACCTTCCATACCCATTCACTTATTCCTTTTAGTTTTTGGATAAAGTTATTTATAGAAGTTAGTGGTCTGAGGTTGAAGTTTCATCACATGAGGACTCACCTGACCCCAAAATCACAAGGTTCTCCTTATTAGTGTTGGGATACTCTCAAGGTAGGTCAACATACTACATGGGGTTACAGGATTTGTCCAGACATATTCCCAGAAGTTGGGTTGGTGGGATTTTTACCATATTTCTAAGTAGGTTGATCTTTCCATCTCATGACGATTATACTGGTGTTCTATTTTTCACCTTGATGATGGAAACCACATTGGGGAGAGAAAATCTATGCACTTATTTCTACCCACTCTCACATGTATCTATGAGTTATTGGGTCATATATCGGATGGAAGATCCCTGCATTTCCTCATCATACCCTTCAAATTTTTTTATGGCTGGGTAGTAGAGAATATTTGATGTTACAAATAATAGTATACTACAATGGTCCCTCATTATTCTTTATTCCCCACATTTCTCAACATTTTGATCATTCACCTGACATCCTTGGGTATCTAAAGTTCTATTGAGTTATGAAAGGATTTCTCACATTTTTATTTCAACCCCTATACAACACCTTTTAGAGTTGTGATGGATAATAGAGAGGAACTTTAGAAGAAAACACTTATATCATCTCATTGTGATATGGAATTATAACTGCTCAGATATATGGGGTGACCATTTTTTAGTCGTACACTCCCTATAGATTCTGAAAAAAAATTGGATGTCCCCAAAAAGTTTCATCCTTACCCTTCATCGGGATTAAAAAGGAATCACACCCATCCATCCTATGTCAACTATGGTTGATGATGATGTGTGAGGACTCTGTCAAAGAAATTTGGATACCCTCTATGGAATCTCTAACCAAATTTTTATAGGGTTATAGAAAAACATGGGTGAAAAACTATTCAACTGGGGTATTAGGGAAACCGATCTGACGGGTTCATAAACCATTGTCTTCTTTGAGTTATATAACTATCACATTTCCTTTACCAATTTATGAGGAGAAAAAATGTGCACACAAAAACCATAATAATTTGGAGGGAGAATCATCTTCATGTATCACTTTTTTGGGGAATGGTGCAAACCCATCATTTTTATCTGACACTATTTGAAACCCAATTGATGTTGATCCTAGTGAAACAGTGTTGAGAATTCCATCTAGTGGCACTGAACCTATTGGTTCAATCCCTATGATTAGACAACATGAAGTGATAGATGAATTTACCACAGTCATGCTACAATTTGGAGAAAGCATGTTTGTAGCAAAGGTGATTTAGAATTATATAGCTTTAGCAATAGGTAAAGAAGATTTGGATCCCAATATTACCATCGAAGATCAGGTTGTGCAAAAATGGTCCTAGAACCATGTTCATACTATCATCACGGAGATTCATTTATAAATTATTACTAATAAATCTGACATATTTTTTCATCTTTTCCCTGGATTAGGGATAGGTGGGTTTAATTACCGAATCTTACATGACCTTGATCACCATGTTCCCATTTCATGGGTGGAACTATATTCTTATGAATTTAATCTTATCTGATTCAATATTTCCAACCTCCATGAGAAATCATTAAACGATACTTCTATTCAGATGCATCTGTTAGATGTTGAAGAAACACAACTTCAAGATTTGATCATTGTATAGGATATAGAGATTCAAGAATATGAGGCTCACATAGATAGAAAAAATGGAAAGATATTATCAGAAAATATGAGGTTGGAATCCATTAGTCCGAAATGTTTGGAGCTTAATGCTTTCACTGAATAGTTTTTCCCACTAGCTGAGGTTAAATTTTTACAGATATCCAACTTCAAAAAATCTCATAACGCCTCGCATTTGGTTTTAGATGACCCATTGGATAGATACGGACATGTTTCTCTATAACCACTTCATATTCTTCTCATTTCCAAATAATTTCAAGGAGGGGCTCCTAAATGTGGATGTTCCTCCAAATTTTTTCCAATAAATGGAAATTTTGAGGATTTTTAATCATTTACCTCTTTATTACGATTTTTAATTTCAATATTAATAGTAATAATAGAATTGTATTTCTTTTTGAGATTTCTATGTATTAATGTGATTAAATTGAAATATTAGGAATGGGAATTTTTTTTGAATTTGGTAGTTTAGGTTCTTGTATTACTATAAGTTGGTTATTAGGTCCAAAAACATTGAATGTGAGTCATGAAATGATGACCTAGTTTGGGCTCACCAGTCAATAATGTTCCCAAATTATTCTGTTACATAAATGGAGAATTTTGAGTCGTGATCTTATAATTTCAAAATCTAATGCATGATGTGAGACAAGTATGGAGGAATTGTTCATAAAACATTTTTAAAATTATTTCTTTGCATAATATTATTTACGGATTATAGAAATAGAAAAATTTTATACAGAGGATGAATTTTCCATTGGTTGATAGCCCCCATTTTTTCTGGGAGACTCATGCAAAGCTAATAGGGTGTATCAATGCATAGTCAAACAAAGGTTTCCTCTGAAATATGACATCATATTACTTATGTCTAGATGGTTGGTGAAGATTTGTCTTTCTCAATATCACAAAGCATATTTTATCAAGGGAATGTGTTTGATAATGAAGGGGCATATTTATTGGAACTATCTAGGTATGGGAAACCGCTCCTGCATGAATTTGGCTTGTGTAATAGAGGGTATATTCTTATAGATGGCCAACATCAAGGGGAAGGCCCCTCTCTAAAAAAGGTTGAAGCATCATGAATTTTAATTTCAAGTGATGAGAACATATACTATACAGTTTAAAATTTCATGGAAAGAACATTGAGAGATATAGTTTAAGTTTGTTTATACTTGACCAAAATAATAATGATTTTTTCCATTCTACGGTAATCTATCCAATAATGTTCTATCATCTTCATGTATGAAGGGGAATGGTCTATAATATGTAATATATGTGTTTCCAAATCTAATTAGTGATATGGGAAAAATCATTAGGGATTATAGAGATATAAGAGGTATCTCCTGAGGATGAATGTGCCTCCAGTTGATAGTTCATTTAGGGGATACTTTAATCAAAACAAACTAGGGTGTATCAATGAATAGTCAAGAAAAGGTGTCCTTAGGAATCTAACATCCCATTACCATTGTCCAGGTAAAAATTATGGAGATTTGATTTCCCTAGACACAATGTATTATTTTTCAATGGAAACATCCTAACAATGGGAAGATAATTTCAAATCAAAACAACTTGAGAATTGGGAGAAATGTTTCCCTACGCATGTTTGAACCATACGTAGAAAACATGTATTTTTTTAAATGGATTGGGCTAGGACATTGGTTAAAGATTTATCTATATATATAATCAAAGTAAGAATCAATCCAGACATAGTTCATGGAGATATTCCCCACACTGTTCGATACCTTTTGTAGAGAGGGGGGTATTTGTTTTAGAAAATGGCTCACTATCGAAGTGATAACCCATCCCAGACCCTACAATGTTGATATGGATCATACATAGAATAGTGGGGGAATTTTTATATTGCAGAGGTTGTTTCAGGATTTAGGATCCATGCATCTCTACGTATCTCGTCAGAGTGAGAATCGAGTCATACATAGTTCACTAAAACCATGTTGTTCAGTGTCATGTGGTGAGGAAATTAGTAATTTAGTTTAACATCATGTGATAAGGATAAAGGTTACTCGACATGAAAAATAAGTCATGAAGACCCATAAATTCTATACATGCATGCAGAGAATCTCCTTTCAAGAGGCATCTCATTTTTATGACATGAGGCTTCCTAAACTAGTTTCCAAAGGGACCGTATGATTCATAGATAGGTTAAGAATACATTTCAATGTCATGTTTTGAAAACTTTTTCATATTTTTTATCTTTATGTGACTAGGATGATATGGTTTCATGCATTTTTAGGTCATAGTACTATACCATACATCATAGAAAGAGTGGGCAATGAAATCATTATTGTGTTAAGCTAATCTAACGTTCCTCAAACATGAAGAGGGAAATCATAAACCATGATCATGGGGGTTCTTAGATCAAGATAAGTGATATGGGACAAAAATGGATGGAATTTATACATACCACATTTTAAAAGTGGTTTCCAACATGATGTTGGAATGGATTACATATACTGAAGAGGTCACTCCTGATGATAAATGTGTTATTAGATGATAAGAACTTTTTGGTTGATGAATTAATCAAATCCAAATGGGAAGTATCAATGCATTTTCAAATGGAGGTATCCTCCATAATATGAACTCCTATAACCCATATCCAAGTAATGTTTATGGATATCCAAAATTTTCCTAGGAATTCAGTATGATAGGTGTATGGAATGCATTTGACCAAACAAGAAACATTCTAATCGACATTTACCATGCAGTGTAGTGTTACCAACATAGATCCAGATCATATATAGGGAAGGAGATTTGATTTTTGTCTTTAAACCATGTATGAGCAAGGAAAATGGATCTTTCCATATATATATATGTATCATGTGTATATAGGAATCAATCTATACAAAGTTATGTATGGGGTGGTGTCCTCTCGGGTGAGGACGTTGAAACATATCTCATTAGAGATATGTGGCATCCCATTTTTGTTACAAAGGTAAAGGTTTCAGTTTAATGTCATATGCTAATGATGTTTACCATGTAGTTTAACATCATGATGAAATGACTTTTAAAATAAATTTTTTAACATCATGCGATCAGGAAAAATTTCATGTGATTACAAGAAATATTTATTCGAGAACATCACGTTGGTGGGGATGTGGTAAGTTGTATATCCATAAAGATCAAAGAATGATCCCCATTGGAGTATAATTTATGTATGAAATAAGTTCCCCCCCACTTCTATTCTATATTTGGAGGTTTCATTGCATGAATCATTCGAGTCATGAGGAACAACACCATATCCCCATCAAGGAATGAACAAAGTTAATTTTTTTTGTTAAAGGATAGCACAATCATATTTTTTTAGAAATATAAATGATTCAAGGAATGAAATATCTTCTCATCTAGTTTCTCCAATTCATCTTGCCACTTTTCAGACTGCTCATCTATAGAAATCTTCTTTCATATGGAAATGTGAAGTGAGAGTAATTGAACATTGATGGGTAGGACTACCTTTTTCCAATATACCAATGAGTATAGGGTTACTTGTGTGTCGTTATATGTTATATTCTAGTAAGCCAAAAAGGGATGAAGGATTTGTCTGACCAAGACCTTTTACCCTTATAGACCATCTTTTGGTGTATATTTGATAAGGTATTGTGGAAGACCGATATCTTCCCATTAGTATATGCATGATATCAAGAATAATTATTGTAATTGATGTTATACTCTTGATACGAACTTCCCAACTCATCATAGAAATATTTGGTTCCATTATCCATCAGTATCTATAAGGTTTTCGAAACATGATGATGATATTGGTTCTCACGAAGTTGAAAATATTACTTGCCCAGACATCTTTGAGGGGTATATCTTTAAACCACTTAGAGAAGAAGGCAGTTACAATAGAAACATGGTTAAACATCATGGATATGTAGGAGGATAGCATCACATGATATTCATTCCCCATATGAAAAATGACTGGGAGTATTTGTAAGTATGTAGAAACTCTGGGGTTAGTGAATAAAGTTGGTGTGCACCTGGAAGGAATGTAATTTTATGGTGAATTTTGTACAATACTATTTTATTATGGGATATTATTACCCAAGCCTCTATATTTGATGAGAAATATTGAACCCTAATGGGTGAGAATCATAGGAATCAATGTTAATTTCTTTCATAAAAATAGAAATCTCTTCCCTATCAATGCACCTGAGAAGGACCACAACAAGGCCCCACATATAGAGAACCTTTTAATTATTTTTTCTATCATAAAGAATAATTTTAATTGACCATAGTTATATTTTATCCTTCCCATATCTTTCTGATGGTAGTATTCCATTGTTAAGGTAGTCCATAATGGGTTTCATCCAACTTTTCTCAACACCCTTTGGTTTGGAAACATTATTTTCCTCATTGATATCTTGTGTGTTATCGAGGACAAAATGAACCACCATTCGTTAGTAAACAATATTGATGAACGTTTCATCTCGGACAGGATCTGCCAAATTTGTGTCTATATTTTCCAATGAATCTTCTTGGGAATTCTACGATCATGGGATATGGTTCAATGTTGGATATGAGGGAAATTATTATATTAACCCCAAGACATATTCAAGAAGGGGGATTAACACTTCCTTTTTGATTTCATAATCACTATTTTCCTTCTTGATGATCAATTCAAAATCACCCTTTATCCTCAAGTGATGTTATGGTACATGAAGTTCCACTCTAACCCTATAATGAGGACCAGATATTTTACTTCATTTTTTGTGAACCATTATAATAACAGGAAGGATTAGGGTAGAATTTCCATTACTGGGGAAACGATCATGAATCCCAACCTAACTTTTTGAGCTTGGGGTTTTCCATCATTTTCCCTTTTGGTCTTCTAAATGTGTCTTCAAGATATATCTCCCATATATGAGGGCCCTGTTGAATAGAAAAGATCTCATAAATGAATAGTTTAGTATCCAATGATGTCATTTATACTAGGGAATGCACTATATGGAAGTATACCAACACCTGGACTTTTACTACTTTCTAAGCCGCAAACTGAATATCAAACTATTGCAAGATGATTGCCCATCATGAAGAATGCCCAGTCAATATAGTATGACTAAGAATGTATTTGATCATGTTTTTATGTGAGACCAAATGAACCTCATGATGTTGCAAGTAATGCCTCTATTTATGGTCTATAGATATTAGAACCAGAAAACTATTATCAACCTCAAAATAATGATTCCCAGCATCAACCATGGTACAAATGATGTAATAATGTATTTTTTCTCCCAACATCATTTATTTGTGTGAGAAAGGATCCTAGTTACTGCTCTAGGGTCTTGACATACAAAATGAGTTATCTAACTTCAATAGTTGGAATTATTGATGGAGGGAATGGAATATATCTCATGGTACTATTGAATGCTTCCTGGAAGTAATCTAACCACTAATATATAACCCCTTTTTTCATCAACTTGGTGAAAGAGAGACATTTCCATTCAAGGTTGGCTATAAAGCACAGAATATTTTCCATGTTCCCTTGAATTCCACTCAACACTTTTAGGTTTCAAGGAGGTGACCTACTAAGGAGAATATTTTTATTTTCATTGTTGAATTCTATGCTGATATGGTGTAAGATGAAGCTGATAAATTTTCCTAAGATAATACCGAAATCACATTTTAAGGGGTTCATTTTCATGATGTGTTGTCCCATTTTTTATGATTGTTCCGTGATCAGTCAACTGGTCATAATTGTATTGATAATTTACCATAAATCATCAATGTAGAATTTATAAAAGTTCCATAGTAAGTGTTTGAATATGTGATGCATAGAACATTGGTATGTTTAGTCGGTATTAATCAAGCCAAAGTGAATTACCCAATTGAATAATACTCTCTGAGTGTCCATGAAAGGGTGAATTATTCATTTTCATGGGACATTCAAATTTTATTATACCCTAAATATCCATCCATGAAACGGAGGGCTTGATATCTAGTCATTTCATCAATAAATATCTCTGTAATTGAGACTAAGAAATAAACCTTTAGATAGTGCTCATTTAGAAATCTAAAATTGACACATACTCTAATTTTCCCATTCTTCTTCTTAAAATGAACTGTATTGGATAAAAAAATTTGGTTATTTGACCACTTGAATGATGTTGGCCTTAATGGTCTTGTCGATATCAGCTAAATTTTTTTAATTCTGAGACACAACTGTCGTAATGGATGCTTGCTTATATCCCCAGTGGTTCTTTGGAAGCCCAGGAAGTGGGTGGACACCTCGGGAACGAGGCCTAAAATTTTAGTGTATTTATAGATGAACATGTCTAAATTATTATTTATAGAGGAATTATATACCTCTTATAAGTTAGGAGTCATAGAATCACTGATCAATGTGGTAGTGAGTCCTCTTATATAACCAGATTTATCTCTCAAAGTACATCATTGGGGGTAGGATCACCCTTATCAAATGTTGGAAGGGAATCCGTAAGGTCCTCCTACTCTTCCTCTACCTAACCTTATTTCTCCTAACCATAGTGGGGAAAGTAATGGAGAATTATCCCTAGTGTTAGAAGAGGAGTCAACATTTTGACATATAGAAGATAAAGCGACTTCCTCTAACCCAATCAAAAATGTAGTGTATCTTCAAAAATTACAAGGGGATAGAGTGAGGAATGGAGAAGGATTTTTTCATCCTCTCTTGGTGACATAAAAACCACTTCTAACTCAGCTAATGAGGTAATAAATTTTTAAATCATAGGGTATGGAATGAGGGCATTTTCATCTGAGATTTTACCACTTTTGGGAGAGTTAGTGACCTTTTCAATGTTGTCGGGATTAGTTATCATGTTTGAAGTCATGAGGATTTTGAATATGTTCCTGAATGTGGACTTATATGCTCAACTTAGATTATGGGTAGCATGAAATCTTTACTCAGATTATGGAAGTGGTTGTTTGGGATCATTTCTAGACCATTTGGGGCAGTGAACAATGTAACACCATCAACCATGGTTTGTTTAACCTCCCTATGATAGAATCCTTAATTGATATAATGTGACTCACAAGATTCAAATAGGGCCTTATCAGCATTCATGTCAAAAAAATTATTAATGTATTATTTAAGGAATTGATGGTATGACAAGGGGATTTCCTTATGTTGATGCAACCAATTCCTTCTTAGAAGAAAATTGAAGGTCATATCATGTTGAAGGCCCAAAAATTATGAGTTGGATACAAGGTCCCCAAACAGATCCCTAGAATTTATTTGGATCATGGGATCATTCTCTATTTTTTTATAACCTTGTATCATTAGGATAGAAGGAGTTAGGTTAGCCTCATTGTATCCTAACTAGTGAAGTGTATGTACTAGAATTAGATTATCCCCTATGTAGTTGTCAATGAAATCTTGTTGTACATCGATACCATTTATCCTTCCAGACGCGTACATGTGTGTGATGTGTCCCCATATAACAGCACCTTTATCATTATTTATAAATAAGATCACCGCATAAAACTCTATAGGATAAATATTTTCCTGAGAGAATTTTGTTTTGGAAACCATAACTAAAATCTCTTACGGTCTTATCGGATCCTCTATGAGGGCTTCCTTGGGGTCTCTTGACAAGATTTGGGCATCCTAGATTGATAAATTATCTAAAACCAAGGATAATTGATTCATGATGTCATACTTCTGAGAAAGAGTCCTATGTTTTCCAGTGTGTAGATTCTCTTTAATAGGAACTTTAGGAGATAAAGTACTCAATATAGGTGCATCAACCCTTGAAATAGGAGTTGAAGGTACTTCTATCTTCAGTGGATTAGGCCGAGTAGGTGTGCCTACCTATTGGGGGTGATCAGACACATGTACCTCCTTTGATTGATATTCCAATATTATTAGGTCAAGGTAGATTTTGGCATATATAGTGATGTTTTCCTAATATTTATAGTCTTTTTGAAGATCTCTTACATGAGTTTCTGTGGAATTGATAGTCCGAGTAGGGAAGTAGCAAGAATTTTGGTTCTTGTCGTGGTTGTGTCTTCCCCTATACCCTTAGCTCATGTAGCCTCTTACTACAGTTCCCCAATTGGGTGTGGGGAACATGGATTCATAGACATACCCTTCATCATAGAATATATCCATTAAATTAATGAAATTAATGTAACTGAAGATTAATTACTCATTCAATGATGATTATGTCAGGCAGACCCTTTCTGGTGGTATCATTTGGTAGGGCAGCACTCAAATTTTTTGAAAATGAAGGCATAAAGTATAAGTGAGTTAAGTCTAACTTTTTCCTTGTTATAGGTTCATATACTTGGATTTTTATCCTACCCTTCTATCAATGACATTTTTTAGATAACTGGATTTTAGAGGATTGAGAGGCCAATGGAGTCGGTTGTGTCACCATAGAAGTGGCTAGGGGCCTATATATTTTCATCAATTATGCTCGAAGGATAGAATAATTTTGTTTTATTGTCCTTAGAGTCATAAAATTACTAAACATATATGTTTCATTTCTAGAAATTTATTTCCTCCCACATCATTTTTTAGGAGTAGTAGCTGAAATATATTCTTTTTGCATCAGTGGTTTCCACAACATTACTTGCCCAGAGACTACAATTTTGTTTATGATGTATTTAAAGAAAAATAATTACATAATGGTGTTCCCTAGCAACAAATTAATTGAAAAATAAATTATCTGATCATCGTTACCAACCTGATCAAGTCTCTTAGGTTCTAGAAATTAAAGTATATCATTGACCACATGATGTATAAAGTATCCATAGACTTGATTCTCTTGTAATGAATAAAATTTATTCTTTCACTCCTCATATTGATTTTTCCTTAAACCACTCTACTCTCCCATATGAGGTGGGTGTTAGTGCTAATTCTTATGGGGGCCCACATGATATGGGGTGAGTTTTGGAGGTAGATCCAGTATAAAGGCTAGTTTAATTGTGATGGATACATCCTTATCCTTTCCCATTATTTTCCTCAAGATGAAGGAATCATTTGTGACTTGATCATAGTTAGCTATATTTAATCTTCCATTGTTTGATAAATTAAATGATGATACTAAAAACCACTCATATATCATACTAGGATTAGTGGTGTTCATAACTCATTATAGAGGTTCTCTATAAAGTGAGAAATCAAATTTTATTAAGGAAGTTTTAGTTACATGAAGTAAGCTAGCCCTTTCCACCTTGCAATAAAATCCAAGACCTTCTCATTATACCATTATTTTAAGTTTAAGAGGCCACGAACCATTTCCTTTGGTAGCATTGAGATGAATTAAAAGAGAAACTACTGATTGAGATCTTCCTATCTTGTCATTGACCGAGATGGATAACTAGTGTACCATATGAATGTCAGACCTTGCAAGGTTTTCATGAAGAATCTATGTTTTAATTAATCTTGTTGTGTATGGGTTCACTTCTTGGGATCACAATAGAACACAAAATGTATTAGATGATTCTCTGGTGCTTCTAGCCCATTGAATACTCAAAATTTTGTTCTCCAAAAATTTGTATGGGGTGAGATCAAGGTCATTAATTCTTGATAAAGATTCCATTCTAGATTTACTGGTGTGTGTCATTCCTCCATGACATCCAATCAAGTTATCAATGATTTAATTGTGACAGAAACCCCTTGATGAATATTGGGTTTAATAGGATGTTGAACATGAATAGAAATAGGTAGGGATAATTGTGGTGGATATTCCAGTACCTTCCATGGGTAACATGTAGGGGATGGCTTGTGAGGATGCGTTTGGCCCAGCCTTGGTTGTGTACCCAATGGAGGGAACTCTCAATCTACTATTGTGGGAACCGATCATATTGGTTTTTGGTATCCCATATTGATCAAAATCTCGAGATCCATTTTGATCATTGTGACAAAACCTCTTTGTTGGGGTTTATCATTGGGTAGTTTTGGATGATTCTATACTTGTAGAACATATCCCCTAGGTATATTGCAGATTAGTTTTTCGTTGAGTTTTATCATCTACTTCATGTATTCATCATGTTGAGAAAATATATCCTAAATGTTTGAGGGGTTTGACCTCTTTGAGAAGTGGGTGAGGTAGGTCCTTAAATTTAACCTTTTCCTTGGTATAAACTCATTGAGGGGGTAGTGGTGGAACATTTGAAAGAACCCCCATGCTTTTCGAAATCTACTGAATCTTGATGCACACAAATTCTTCACTTACCTCAGTGTGGGATGAATTCTGAATGGAACCATATTCTCCTTGCTCCATTGTGTTGGTGGAATCTTTGAAACCATTTTTATGAGTGAATCCCACTACATTCACTGACGGGATATACTTCAATATTCTTAATGAATATTGACTTAGAGGGAACCACCACACAACCTTGTCATATGTGTCCCTTATGATGGATGTGGGTCAGGAGATGGGATGAACTGGGAGAACTAATTTCTTAGTGTTCCCCCCAAATGAGAAAAGAATGATATCCATTCAAGAGGAGGTTGCAATAAAATTTTCCCCAGCACTGTGGGATGATATTACCTCGTTTCTTCAATTTCTATACCTCTAGAATAATTTATTAGAATTGAAATGGGATTTTGTAGTAAAAAATGCACCCAACCCATAGGGATGAGGTTGATCCCTTACTATGGCTACTATTTCTACTATTACACCATTTTTATTTTATGTTTCCTCATTTTAGAAAGATCTTGGTGAAATTCATGATCTACACACTAACCACACACTTCTAAGGGCATCAGTAATGCCTGGGAATTGAATTCCCTTAAGTGATATGCCTTATTGATCTTCTCAGTTTCTTTATTTAGGAGTTTTAGGTAGATTTTTATCATTGGGATTTATGATTTTGAGACTTATTCTGGTCATATTATTGACTAGTGTGATATCTTAAATAAGAGGGGGTCTTGTTTTATAGCCACCCAAGAGAAATTACATTGTAAGATATAACCCATGGTGGATTTTTCTGAATGGGTTGTGTGGTAAAATGAAAATATTCAAGTTCACAAAATGTCAAAATATGAACACTAGTTGGGGTGTTAAGGATTATATTATTAATTTATAACATTCAGTGAGGAATTATAGTGGAAGATATTTCTTCTACTTATATGAATGTGATCTTCATGAAAATAGAAGGGATTCTAAGTAGATTTTATGATGAATATCTCCCAATACATTAACAAGTTCCACATACCCATTGTAAATAAATAACTTCCCTTTTAGGTGGTGGATAGTTTTCCAAAGGTTCAGATGGATTTCTTATAGGAAATATTCTAATAGTACCTCTGGAATGTTGAATTGAGAAGTTGATAAGTTCCAAAATGTGATGGGTATGTTATCCATGGAATGTTTTCTTCCCAATAGTTGAAGAGTTTTTTGTTAATAATCTAGAGATTCATATTCTTGATCATCCCAACATGGGATCTTCTTGGAAATTTTATCACAAGAAGTGGGGATTTTGGAGGTGTTTTATAATGAAAATGATCATGTGGTGTTTTGGAGGATGATTTTTGCCATAGACCATCTTCTGGTTGAGAAATAATGTCATATTTCATTGATAGGGTGTCAGACAAGACTAACCCCATCCTTCCAAGAACCTCATAATATGAGGTATTTATTATATATTGACCTGTTAGGGGTGGAAATTCTTACTTATTGGTCATTTAGAAACTAGCAGGGTTTTGTGGCACTAATTTTTAGATGCACTTTCACGATCAATTAGATTGTACACATGAGGAAAATCTTCACAGTACACATTCTAAGGAGGACCTCTAGAGTTTCTAGAAGTAGTGTTTTAGGGAGGACCTTTATGACTTCTAATTCCAAATACTTAATTTGGTAATGGATTGATAGGATAATTATAAACCATTGATAGATGTTTGATGGAATTAATAATTTCATCCTCTAATGGAGAAGGTTTTTGAATCTGCTTTGAAAATTTGAATTTCCCTAATGCATCCCCTAAAATGGGCCAGTGATCCCCTGTTGGAATGGGGATGTATGCCCAATATGTTTTCCCATTTATCATGGAATATTGTCAATGACCCTATTTGATGGAATTATGTGGGTACATCTATTCTTGAGTGAACCTACCATTATACAGATGAGTCACCCTACATGATGTGGTAAGGTCATGTGCTTGAATCTTTATTTATTACTGTAGATATGATCACATCTTGGTATGTTTGTAGGATATGACCAAAAATTAATGTATGACTTTACATCATTACCAGGATGTGTTGAGAAAAATATTTGTGGGTAATGGGGTTATATAATCATTCTAGTGTTGGTGAAGGAATATGATTCTTCTTGTAACAACCCAAACCGCTTCATTGTCTTGGGAAGAGGTGGTAAAATTATTGGGCCTTAGGTGACATCCCCAAGACACCAAAGGTTGGAAATAAATTCCAATGTATTCAAAATAGTTGGGGGTGATTTCCCATTTATAATGAAACAAATGAAACAAAAATATCATAACCAAAAAAACCACTATATTATTCATGATAATAATGTAATACAACTCATAGTATAACAGAATGAAATAAAAACAAAATACAACTAAACTATATTAGAGTACAAAGAGGAATAAAAAACAAAACAAACTCAATGAATCTAAAGACATAGACTCCATATCTCCCAACAAACTGTAAGATCAAAAATCTATGCTCAAGGAATCAGAAAGCATCACTAAATAAATGATATGCCTTTTTTACATGTGTCTCGATAAACAACATCTAAAAATGTACCAAAGTTCTCAAAAAGGGGAAGACAATAAAAATCAGTAGGATTTCCCCAAACAACATCGCTACTCACACCACTAGGATAGAGAATGATAGAACATTTACATAAAACAAAATATAAAAAAAATAAAACATTTTATCTCAACATCACAACCATTTATAAGAAATATAGTTTTCCAAACAAAACCCTTTTTTCATGGAAGAAAACTAAGTGAATCTTTTGAAATGATTTCTCAAATCCCATTTATCATAACTATTTCATTCCACACTCCCACACCTGCAGGACTAGGTGAATGTTACATACTCATGATAGATATCTCATATACCTTCATAGTCATCATAAGGTAACCATATATAATGTTCCCTAGTAGCACACACCCCTTTCACATGGTGACATCAATGTAAATGAAAACATGCCAACCATTTATGCCAAATATCATACCAAAATAACCATTCTAAACCATTTCAATAATTCAATTCTTATTGAAAAAATCCATTACAAACCATTTCGATGCATTAAAATAAATCCACATTTTAAAATCATAAACAAAGAATTGTTCACAAAAAACCTATTTTCCACAATTTCACAAACCATCACTAAAGGGGGTTCCTATAAAGTATTTCCCAAAAATATCACAATTAAAAAAATAAATCAATTTTAAATAAATCATTATATTTATAATCGAGAGAAGTTGAGAGGGAACACACCTACCTCACAACTAAGGTGAAAATGAAGAAAGACACAATTTCTTCAACAAATAGATTTAAAACTCCAAAAACCTGCCTTAGATGTTATTCCCTATCGTCAACACAATCATATTTCTCCATAATTAGAATCAAAAAATATGGATCTATCTCCAATGGGTTGATCCATGAATCAAAGAGAGGTAATAATAATAAACTAAGTAAATTCTACCAAAAATGATGTCTTACTAAAGAATCTGGGCCACCAAAACACTAATACTTGCCAATAGATTACTCCAAGATAAAAAGGAATGGACTATACAACCTTGGGGGAAAAAGGAAATCATGTTGTGTCCTAAATTGGGAAAAAAATTATTGTCAAGTGGATAATCCTAGCTCAATCCAAAAAGTCTAGAGCTTACTTTTAAAAGTGAATGGTTTAGGCGCATAGTTAGGCTAACCATACGAAAACTGTATGTTGACTACTTTCCCCAAACACCAATCACATGCATGGATCATATGGTTAGACAAACTATGATCCAACCTTGATATTCCCCTATGTTTAATATCGCATGGTTTCAACTAGGTGTTTCCACATTTTGAAAAAATCGTGCGCTAACCATGCTCCTTACCAGTGACCTATATTTCTCCTTACATAGTTCCCTAAAGGTGTCCCACTGTTTTTAATAATCATTATCAAACTGTGAACCTCTAGAAAATCCTCATAAACATACAAAAACTCCTCCAAAACTTCCCAAACATCACATAATTACTTTATATACAAAAATTACATAAATAAATGGTTAATTACATGAAATTGGGGGGGGGGGGTACATTCTCCCCACCGTTGGTCTTTCCATCCTTGGAATGTTAAAATATGCCATTGGACTAAAAGAGTTCTGTCTATTGATCAACCAGTTATTTTTCTTGTTCCCATGTTTCTTTTTAAATCTAGCCATGCTACAGTAAAACCCACACTAGACTAATACTTTTTTAGGAAATATATTTTCGTCTTATCCAAAATATGAATTGTAACATGAACCAATGAATAATCCATCTCTAATTAAATGTGATGCCATCGAATCACATGGTTAGGATCAGGATAATACTTATCTAATTGAGATAACTGAAAAATATTATGCATTGAACTGAACATTGTTGGAAAATACAACCGATATGACACCTCACAAACCAGTTTAAGTATCTAAAATGGCCTATATATTGAGGAGATAACATTCCTTTCTTTCCAAAATGAAAATTCCCAATACATGGAGATATTCTTAAGAACACGTGATCAATCACCATGAATGAAAAAGACCATCGATGATGATTTACATATGATTTATAGAAACTTTGATTCTTCTTTATCCTCTTCATTATCAACTAATTCAATTCTGTTGTCTCTAGTACACGGAATGGTCCAACCAGTTAACTCTAACCTATTTTGACCCAAAAAAGTTGGAAATGACATGGATTCCCATACAATGCTTTAGAATGGTCCATATGTATTGATTCATGATAATTATTGTTATATGATAACTACTGTAATAGTATGTGATCCTCCTATGAGTCACAAAAATCCACTACACAATCTCGAAGCATGTATTCCAAAATTTGTATCATCCTTTTGGATTTTCCATCCATCCAAGGATAATATCCTAAACTCAATGTCAATTGAGTGCCAAGTTCTTGATTCATGAATTTCTATAAACAACATGTAAATTATTGATCTTGTTCTGATACTATCAAAATTGGAATTCCATGTCTCTTTACCACTTCTTGTATATAGATTTTTGAAAATTCCACCACTGTATGAGATTCATGAACAAGGATGAAATGGGGTGACTTTGTGATCTGATCCACTATCACCCAAATGGAATCATGTTTTTGAACCTTCCATATGATTCCTATCACAAAATTCATGGATATTTATTTCCATTTCTAAACAGAAATAAATAAATACGGTAACATACCCACTAGTTTCTGGTGGTATGACTTAACTTACTGATAAGAGAGGTATATCATAACAAACATAGACGCTTTCCTTTTATTCCAACCCACAAATATTTTTCATTCAGTGTCTTAAACATATTCTATATTATTGAATGAACATCCCATCTCAAATGATGGTTATCATTAATTAATTTATTTCAAAAAATATAATGTTATGACCATCGTATCTGGAAACCAAAAATTTGAACTCCCATTTAGCTTTAACCCCTCAATGGTCTCCCCACCATTGAGTTTTGACCTCATATACACACATTCTGAATCAAATGTCTATGTATCATTGATTGTCTCAACCAAATCTGGAACAAACAAAACTAGGAATAAAACCACAACATTACCTATGTCTTCACAATCAAAGTGTATATCTGCTATCACTGTCACCAACAACTTCTGATCTGAAGCGTCTTTTTACAACTAACTATAAGAATTCTTGCTTAATTCATATGAACCAAAATTGACATTATCTAGTTTATAAATCAAGTCAAATTCAAACATTTGGAGATAATCTATCTATATTATTTTTATCAGGTTAAAATCCATTTATGGGAAAATGTGTTTCAAACATTCATGATCCGTAAACACTGTAAATTTCTCACCAAATAGGTAATAATGATATTTCTTAAAAATATAGACTATAATAGATAATTCCAAATCTTGTATTAGGTATTTCATCACATGAAACTATAACTACCATGACCCATAAGTAATAATATAATCTTATAGCATGAGAACACATCCCAGATTATATCCAATAATAAAAATTCACCACAAACCCTTATCCTTATTCTAGAAATAAAAATATCACTGCTGATGTAAGTAAAAATTTAAAATATTGAAAATATTGTTGAAATTATTCATTCCATGGGAATGAAAAATTATAACTTGTCAAATATTTCCTAGGTGAAGCTAGTCATGAAAATTAACATTAAAAGAATAAGTAATAACAAGTTATTCTAAGTAAACAATGTATCTCAAAAACATTATTTGGCAGCTACCAGAATATCATACCCGCTATCTTTTATAGATCCTTAGAAACACCTCTTTAAAGGATTTAATGTATAAAGCAACATACCCATTGTATCCAAAAAATGAAACTTAATTTTTGGAATATAGATTATGATCCCACAAAATACTCAACATTATTAAAAAGTGTTGCTCATGCTCATCCCTTGTCCTTGAATACACTATTACTTATTGCACAAACACAACCAAAAAAGAATCTAGAAAACGTTGAAATATATAATTCACCAATTCTACAAAGATAGTTGGTGTATTTGTGAGACATAAATTCATAAATACAAACTTTTAATGTTTATATCTACTCTTGAAATCTATTTTTAGAATATCGTTCTTCTGAACCCGCAATTGGTGATATCCTAAATGAAAGTTAATTTTAGAGAACCACTGGGCTCCCATAAATATATTTAATAGATCATCAATTCATGGAATTATATAATGATTCCTTATCATAAATTGGTTATGATTATAATAATAAACAAAATCCATAGAGTTATATCCACCTTTTTTACAAACAAAACCACCACCACCCATGGAGACGTACTCGGTTGAATGAACCATTTAATTTACTACTATTCCAATTGTACCTACAATTAACTTATTTCTATTGGTACTATATTATAAGATTGAAGTGAGATAGTACATGACCCTGGGAGGAGATCGATCATAAACTCCACCTCTCTTATTGGTAGAAACCCTGATAAATTCTCTAGAAAAACATCTGAAACGGATCAACAATTTCTAGAAAACCACTAGTCTCAATATCATCCATTTATTCCAATTAAAACAGTAATAAATAATATGAGATTGATCTAATTACTAATTCCAACAATCCAAGTACACCTGTCTTCACAATTCAGACTCCTCTAAAGAGATGATTGATACCATCATCAGTAGTAAGACCAACCATTTTGGTAAAACATTTGATGTGTTCCTTGAATATTGTCAAACAATCCATAATTTGGATTATTTCATATATATCCATCTAAAACTTATAGAGATCACAAATCAATATAGTTCCATTAATCATTATAGAATATTCTTTTCACATAAAGGCTAGACATTCTCTTTGTCCCAGATGAGTTTGATGTTTCAAAATATAAGGCATTATCTCAACATGTAAACCCAGTAGATTAAAATTACTAGAATAAATAAATTAATAGGATGAAATTGTATAAAAAAATATTACGTATGGGTAGAATTCAAAAGAATATTACCTCTCACCATTGATAGTTCATAATGGTTATGCATAATTAATTGCTCAGTTCTATAAAATTTCTTACTTTCCAATCTTTGTTCTTTATTTTCCTATTGATATTGAACTGGTTTAGAAGTCATGGTATTCCTTGAATCAATATGGAAATCGTTGTTCTATTGGTGAGAATTATTCTTCTTCCCTCACACCATCGAATCATACGATGTCTACGAAACATGTTATGTGTCTCGAACACTTGAACTTGGAGAACTATGACAATATCACAATAGATTCCCCATCTGGTTGTAATTGTGGAATTATAAATATGGTTTCATAAAATCTCACATGATATAATAAAAATATCTACATTAAAAACATCCTTGATTACTCTTGTTTCTTGCATGAAGATTCACTAATCCAACCATCTGATTCTGAGTCATTCTGCTACTTTGGAAATAGGTTTTCCTCATCCGCTTATTATGAGCTTTAGGTTTCCCACCATTTCCCATAGGTATCAACATGATGCCTCCACTTGTAGTTCCTGAGATGTCTCTTTATATAACCACTTCTCTATTGAACATCTCTATATAATTCATTTACAAAGAACAAAAATCTTCCAGTGAATATTTGGCCTTAGGCATGATTCAAAAATGTGTTCCTTAAAGGAAACACATAAATAATTTTTTTAGAAAAGTATTCTTAATTCATAAATATATATGTATAATCTATCACTGAGTGATTCTCTTAAAAAGCTGAAAAATTTAATCATTCATGAAATTCTAAACATGTGAGGATATAATTATCTGTTAAACAATTCTTTAAAATCCAACTTTACAATGAATTCATCCAATTTAGCCTGAGCATCTAAATCTGACCACTGTAATGAAAGATCCTCCAGCAAATAACATGCCAAGATGACTTTAAACTCTACTATTGGTCCAAGGAAATCAAATATTCGATTAATCTTATTTATCCACACCTCTTCTTTTTTAGGTTCCCAAGCACTCTAAAATATGGGTGTATTCTACCTCTGGAACTGAAAAGAATGATCCACATGCCTTGTTTTATCGCTTATATTCCCACTATATGTAGCTTGAAAAGCTTCTACAATGCTCTAAACCAGCCATTGGTTCACCTATCACTTAGGTACAACCACATTTCCATTACCTCTTCTTGTTGGTTTGTTTTTCACCTAACCGGTGTTATTTTCTATGACTCTAGGAAAATTAAATTTAATCCCACTCTCAATAAAATGAAGGCTTAACAATTGAAAATTCTACCATAACACACATATCACAACAAGGATTTTAAAAATTCAACATTTTTCGACTTTTAGCACATTTTTGAAAATTCCACCTTGCTATTTAGAAATCAAAAATTTTTAAACCATTTTAAAAAATCATAAATTTTTCACCAAATCATAAATCATTACTCAAAATGAAATATTAACTCACGGTGGGAAGTCATCTCCATCAATTTATTTCATAATATTGTTGTTATATAAATCCATAAAAAGCAGGTAACAACTCCACGAAGTATCTCAAACACTCATGTACCCAACTCCATGGCAATGTGAAGTTCAATATAAATAGGTTTGATATGCCTTATTAATCTCTACATTTCAATTACCAATGATCCTAATCCTTTCTTCCATCCCAAATCACGGATTAATCAAGAATGATTTTACAAATCCAACATAGAAAAACCAATAACATTTTTCCTAAATGAAATTTGGACTAGCCAAGACTGATACCATTTGTAACATCCCACCCCTCCTCAATGGATTGGGAAGAGGTTTTACTAGGCCTCAGATGAAATCCCCAAGATACCAAAGGCTGGAAATAAATTTCAAGGGCTTCATAATATTTGGGGTACAATTTTATATTTAAATAAAACAACCACAACCAACATAACATAACAAAACAACCATTCTGTAATGTATGGGTATAATTTAATATAACTAAAAGTATAATAAAATGACAACAAAACCAACTATAACAAAACCATATTTTTGTAAAAAGTGGTAGACAAAACCAATGAACTCAAAGAATAAAAATACACTAACTCCATATCTCCCAACATGATCCATGCTCCAAAATCCATGCCCAAGGTATAAAAAACCATCACGAAAGAAATGAGACACCTTTAATTTTCCTATGTCTCAATAAAAACATTTGAAAACACAACAAAGTTCCCAAGAAGGGGGTGAGTATAAAACTCAGTAGTACTTCACCAAATGACTTCACTAATCATTTCACTAGGATACAACATGTTATCACTTTTATATAGAAAAATTTATATAAAAAATTACAATAGTTTATCTCAAACCACAACTATTTATAATCAAAATATTTTTCCAAACCAAAAACATTTTCTATAGAAAGAAACAAAGAAAACATTTCGATAGAATTTTTCAAATCCCATCTAGAATAACCCATTCATTCCATAAATCCAAACATCCCCACATCCACACATGAATTTATAGGGGATAGTTCCTTACTCATGGGAGGTATCTCATCGATCTACCAAGTGATAATAATGTAACCATATACCAAGTTCCCCAATGTCACGCGCCCCTTTTAAAGGGTCGCGTTAATGGAAACGAACACATGCCTACCATTTATTCAAAATACCATTCTAAACCAATAATTCCAATCCATTTCAATAAAACATTTATTTTATTGAAAAAAATTCAATATAACTATCCCCATAAATCTAAAATTATATATATTTTGAAATCATCATTTTAAAATTATGAATAAAGCACTTTGCACAACAAACAATATTCCAAAATTTCACAAACCATCACTAAATAGGGTTTATATAAGGATTTGAACAAAAATTTAACAATTAAAATAAAATAATTATATAAATTTGGAATCAATCATATATTTATAATTTGGTGGATTTGAAGGTGAATCCACTTACCTCAAAACATTGGAATAAAATAAGAATGAAAAATTTTCTTCAAAAAACTAGGTTGAAACTACCAACATTATATCTTATTCCATATCATCAACACAACCACATAAAATAAGTATTAGAATCACAAAACATAGATATATCTCTAATATATTATATTAATGAATCCAAGAGACGGAAGAAGAATAAACTAAGGAAAAACCACTGAGAACGATGGATTTCCATGGAATATAGGCCTTCAAATCCCCAAGATTTTTAGATAGATCACTCTTAGATCAAGAGGAATGGTCTCTCTAGAATTTGGGAAGAAGGAAAATCATCTTATTGACTAAATAGGTAAAATAGAGGGGTTAAAGGGATAAAACTATTTAGATCCACAAAACCCATATCTAACATTTAACAGTGCACAACTTAGGTGCATGGTTAGGAAATTTGTGTGCAATCCATGCACCAAACATTATTAACAAACAACCTTTACATGATTGGATTTAATGGTTAGAAAAACCATGCACCAAACAATATATAACCCTCTATTACATATCAAGAGGTTTCACATGGGTGGATGAACATTTTTCTAAATCATGCTCCAACTGTGTGCCTACCCAGTGACCTTTGTTTCCCATTAAACGATTTCTTGAAGATGTTGTACAGTTTATACTAACTGTGCTTAAACCATGAACCTCTATAATAAATTCAAACACTTTCCAAAACTCTTTCAAACATACCAAAAAATTCACCCAATTACTTTATATACTTAAATTAAATAAAGGGTTAATTAACAAAATCAGGGGGGTGTTACACTTACCATAGTTCATAGCCTTGGTATTCTAACCAGGTACTCTAATTACCATCATATTTTACTAGAGGTCTCGATAATAATGAATATATATTTTCATCTACTCATATTTTTCCACCGTATTTGACTTGAGGGATTGATATTCATAAGTATATATTTGAATCTACTAAAAATTTCCCACCATATTTTACTGGAGGTCTTGATATGAAAGCATAGGTATTTTAATTTTCATGTTGTTTAATGGCATATTTTACTAGTATGGTTTCTATGCATGAGCAAGGATTTTAATCTACTCTTTGTTTGCCACTATATTTTACTAGTGTCCATCTAAAACATTAACATGAACGTTATCTTGTCCTTGGTTGTTTGAATATAAACCTCTATGAGTTTCAATTGGGACCCAGCTCTGAATTAATTGGTGTAGTGTCCTATTTATGCTAAGGATGCAGGGCCACCCAACATTGGCAATGGAAACTATTGGCAGGAATCCTCAGGAAAGACCCCTATGTTGTTGGGATGAATTTATTGTAGACTACTTTATTATCCTCTATATGGAAAGGGTGAACTTGTTATTGTGCTTTGGGGATAGGGTCCCAAAATAGTTTGAGATGTAAATTGTTGTTGTATGTTCCTACTCCTTCAACTATCATTGAGAGGATGATTATATGGGATTCATATGCTAGAGGGACAGTCTAGTAGCCGCTAGGGATTAGAGAGTTCCATTTTGGTGTTACCCACGAATCAATGCGTTTTAAACCCATTGTTGAAGATGTTGGGTGGATGATGGTATCCTCAATTTAGTTGAGGACCAAGATTGTGTGGTGGATGATACACATGTCTATGAGAAATAGTTATACACTGTTTGGATTGAAGAGATTTTAGGTGAAAAGTTCCTAAAATATAGTTGACATATACAAACATTTAAACCGCAACCAAGAACAACACATGTGTAATAGATAATTTTTTATTCATATTTGGCCCACTTTCATTTTCTGGGAGAACAAAAGGGGCCTAGAAATTGGGAGACACATACATCTTGGTTAAGTATTCATGTTAGGTTCCCTATTTTTGTTTCAATGAAAAATCATGGGTTTACAGTTGGTTGTTAGGGTTGGAATACTTCAAAATTATTCACGTCAAGTTCACCATTTTTGGTTTACTCCTATTTTCAACTGGTAGTTTCTAATGAGGTTTTTTGAGAAACACCCAATGAATCTCATATATGCGATGACTAATGGACCTACATTCCAAAGGTAGTCATTTTTTGGGAAAACTGGACAATGATACATAAGAAATATCATTGGTTGAGATAAAGGGAGTTCAAGATCATTACACCCTTTTGAGGGGAATTATTTCCTACTCAAGGACTGTCTTATATATTTAATATATATTTATGAATATTTTATTAATTCCCAAGTATGAAACACAGTTTAACTTTATTTCACAATCAATTATTATCATGCATTGATTTAGAATCTTTTATTTTTTCTGAGGTTCTCCATAGATGGGGATATCTATATGTATTTGAGGTTATCCATAAATGTTTCCCTTTTGTATATGGACTATATAATTTTTAGTCACTTATTGATATGATGCTAATTTTAAGACACACAATGGGGAAATATGGAATGTATCATCATCTAGGGTTAAGAGAGTTGTTTTGATATCGGGATCAGACATATGAGATGAGCTTCCAATGTATCCTTGTGAATGGAATCAACACCCATGTAGTTTGGTTCCAGTTAATGTGACACATAATATATTTTAATTTTATGTGATAAAAACCAAACTATGTGGTTTAATTTCATGAAGTAAGGATATCTTGGCGAATGATACCTAGCAATGGGTTGGTGTGGGACTTATTCCAATGTGAACTGATGGGCCTGGAAGGGATATGGTCTCTCATGTGGATAAGACCATACTAGGAGTGTATCTTAGAGAACATTGGGATGAATTTATGTGTTGGGTTTGGACCTCAGGAAGGATTTCTATATATCCTTGTTAGTTGGGAATTAAATACCTTGTAGTTTGAAAGGTTTGTGGGTTACAAATACAGAGGAGTCTAATGTTTCTAGAATCAAGATAAAAGTGTCAACTCATGATGATGTCCATGTTGTGATCATAAATAACCTCTAAGACCACATGATTCATTCTTAGTGTGAAAAACAAGATAAATTTTAATATATCACAAATCACACAATTCCTTTGTCTTCTGGAGGACGAGGATGGGTTGATGAGAGAGATAAAGTGCCTTGTTGTGTCCATATCTTCTTTAGTTTTGATATCCAATGTAGTCACATATACCCATTGATAAGGACCACAAGAAATAATAGGGGATTACTCTAGGAGGTATGCCCTATGGTTAAGATCCTCTTTTACACAACCTTTTACAGGTGGAAAAGATAAAGAGGATGAGACTATGGGTCGTAGAAGTAGATTCCTATCTTGGGTAACCATATGGAACCATACATAAGGTTGGGACCCTCGTTAACATGGGAATTTATGATCGATAGTATTTCTAGGATCCCCCTTGTTATGTAGGTTACCAATAGAACCTCATTTAACATGGGAATGTATGATTTGGAGGACACGATTGTATAAACTTTGATTGATCATACATTTCGAGTGGCTTTGGGAGACGCCATGGTGTGGTACTAATGAAGGGATGTTTGGGGCCTCGTACTTTATAGAAAATATTTCGAGGGAGAATTCCATTAGGATGGATCATGGAGGGACCAATGTGGGGCCCAAATCTCTGCTAGAGGAAATCAATGAGATGGGGATTGAGAAACACCCTAGAATTCCCCATTCCACGTACCACATTGCCACGTGGGATGAGATTCCTATCACGCTACATTTTTTATGTGGGTTTGGGTTTCATCTGTGTAGGGTTTTTCTATACTGTTATGAAGTACTCCTATGTAGAGTTTTTCTATATGGTGTAGTGATCCTTTTATATATCATTTTTCTTTGTGAGGAGATGTCCCACAAAGAGATCATTCATAGATCATTCATGGGATGGTGTACGCAAAGGGTCTTTGGTATCTAGATGGTTATATAATTTTCTTTTATCCCATAACGTTATGTGTGAGGTTTACCAATTAAAATGATTTATCTTTCACCTTCTATCGATTCTCTATCCATCACCCTTGAGATACCCCTTTAGGATTTTTATAGAGGTATGAAAATAACCACCTTTCATAATAGTCATCCAATATCTACTACGAGGCTTATCTATTTACAATAACCTAAAAATTATGTTACAATCCCACCAAAAAGTTTTTATTTTTAGGATCATTAAAATGTAATTGACACCACAAATGAGTTTTAATTTTTCGGTTGGCATAATGACTGTCAATGCCCACAAACAACCTTTCATTTGTAGGAAGCTGAAAATACCATCAATTCCCATAAACAACTCTTAATTTGTGGGATGATAGAAAACATAATCCCAACCCTCATAGTATTTTTCATTCATGGGATTCTATGTAGAGTGGCGGCCCATGTAGTCAGGTTTATATGCCAAACCAAGACATCCTTTGTAGCTTCACATACTTTAACAATTTTCAAAAACAAAATCTAGTTGATAATCCCTTTTACCTAATTCAAGGAAATATTTTAACATTACATCTGGGGTTTTTAAGACCCAATAAGGTTTTTTAGGGTATTTATAATTTTTTAGCTATTTATGGTCTTTAAGTGTTTTTAGGTGTTTAATTTATTCTTAGGGATTTTCAATGTTTTTAATGTTTTTTATGTTTTTAGTTATTTTAGTATTTTTTATTATTACAATTGTGTTTAGGGTTTTGGATGGTTTTAATGGGTTTTTAAGGCTTTTAAGGTTTGTATTTTTTTTTTGGTTTTTAAATTTTTTTATTTTTAGGGTTTTTTTATTTTAAGGTATTATTATGTGTTTAAAATAATCTTAGAGTTTTAGTGGTTTTAGTGTTTTATAGGATTTTAGGGGATTTTAGGGGTTTTACGGTTTTTATGGGGTTTTAGGTGGTTTTAGGGTTTTAAGGTCATTTAGGATTTTTAGAGTTTTTTTGATTTTTTAGGGTATTAATGTTTTTTTATGTTTTTAAGTTTCTATTTAATTTTTTAGATTTTTAGGGGTTTTATCTTTTTATGTATTTTTATCGATTTATTAGGATTTTATGGCTTTTATTATTTTGTGTGATTTAGAGGGTTTTAGGGTTTTTAATGGTTTTTATTTTTTTTGGTTTTTAGGTTTTTTGATTTTTTAGGTTTTTTTAGTTTTTAGGGATTTACGGATTCTGAGAGTTTTTTATAACTTTTTGGGGGTTTAATGTATTTTTATATCCTTTAGTGGGTTTTAGGGGTTTTAAGGATTTGGGTTTTTTATGGGTTATTTGAGTTTTTAGGGGTTTTGGGAACTTTCTAATGGTTTTTAGGGGATTTAACCTTTTTTATATTTTTTTAGGGATATACGCGATTTTATTATTTTATGATTTTATTAGTGTTTTAGGGGTTTTACATTTTTATGGCATTTTAAGTATTTTTTAGGCATTTTATGGTTTTTAGTATTTTACGGATTTTGCGGGATTTTTTTATTATTTAGTGTTTTCAGGGTTTTATTAATTTCTTGATTTTTTAGGGGTTTTATGTTTTATTATAATTTTAATGTTTTATTATATGATTTTACAGTTTTAGGGGTTTTAAAATCTTAGGTATTTTTAGGGTTTTTTTATTATAATGGGGTTTTTTAATTTTTAGTGATTTTGAGGGTTTTAAGGGGTTTTGTTATTTTTTAGGGTTTTTGTGTTTTTATTGAGTTTTTAGGGTTTTAAAGGATTTTAGAGTTTTTAATGTTTTTTTGAGTTTAATGTGTTTTTAGATATTTTAGTGCATTTTAGGGGTTTTATGGGGTTTTTTTGGGATTTTTAAGGTTTTGGGTGGTTTTTATAGGTTTTAGGGGATTATAGGGTTTTATGGTATTTTAGGGTTTTTAGTATTCTTTATGTTTTTAAGGGTTTAAAAAAAAATTTGTTTTAAGGTTTTGTTAAGTATTTAAAGGGGGTTTTTTGGATTTAGGGTTTTATATTTATTAATGGTTGTAAGGTTTTATTAGGATTTTAGGTGTTTTTATAATTGTAGCTATTTTTAGGGGTTTTAGGGTTTTATAGGTTTTTAACAATTTTGGTTTTTATGGGTTTTACATGTTTTTAGGATTATATGTTTTTCATATTATTTTTTATGGTTTCTAGGGTTATTTATATTTTTAGAATGGTTTAGGGATTTTATTATTTTTATGGTTTTAGGGTTTTTATGGATTTTGATGGATTTTAGGGGTTTTATGTGTTTTATGGGTTTTATGGTTTTTAGGGTCCTTTGTTAGTTTTTAGGGTTTTGTGTAATGAATTTTTTTTTAACATTTTTGGGGGTTAAAGGGTTTTTAGAGGTTATTAATGTTTTAGTGTTTTTATGAGGTTTTATGTTTTAGGAGGTTTTTTTGGTATTTTAGGATTTTCTAGGGTTTTAGCATTTTAGGGTTTTAGGGGATTTATGTGTTTTAGGATTTTAAGGTTCTCTTATGGTTTTAATGGTTTTTACTGTTTTTTATATTTTAGAGATATTTTGATATTTTTTATAATTTTTATGGATTTCAGAGAATTTTAGGGGGTTTAGGGTTTTTTTAACTTTTTATTGTTTTTTGCATTTTTTATGTTTTTAGGTGTTTAAATTGTTTTTAGGTTTTAAGGGATTTTTAGGTATTTTTTAGGATTGTTATATATTTTTAGTATTTTTAGGGAATTTGAGGGTTTCTAAATTTGTTTACGTGTTTTAGGGTTTTCTTTATTTTTAGGGGGTTTAATGTTTTTAGAGTTTTTAATGTTTTTAGTTGTTTAATGTGTTTTAAGGAGTTTTAAATGTTTTATGGGTTTTATGATTTTTTAATGCTTTTTGGGATTTTTTTTTTTTTTTTATGTTTTTATGGTTTTATTTTATTTTTAAGGATTTTTAGGGTTTTCACTTTATTTAGGATTTTTAGGAGTTTGAAGTGTTTTTACGTTTTTAAGGTTTTCTTAGGGTTTTACAAGGATATTTAATTTTTTTTTGGATTTTTAGGGATTTTTTAGTATTTTAAGGGTTTTATGGAATTTTGATGATATTTATTGGTTTTTATGTTATTTATGCTTTTAGGTTTTAGATTTTTTCTATGTTTCTAGGTTTTAAGGGGTTTTAAGAGTTTTTAGGTTTTTAAGGTTTTCTGTGGGTGTTTCGGGGGTTTGATATTTTTTCAGGTTTTATGGGTTTTATGTATTTTTTAGGATATTTATGGGTTTTTTGTATTTTTAGGGATTTTGATGGGTTTTTTGGGTTCTTTAGGGTTTTTATAGTATTTTTGGGGGTTATGAGTTTTTTGAGTTTTTAGGGTTTTTAACATTTTTATTGTTTTTTAATCAATTTTAGGGGTTTGAAGGGTATTTAGAGTTACATTGAGTTTAGAGTTTTTATGTTTTTAAGGTTTTTAGTGGTTTTGAGGATTTTAGGTGTTTTAGGGGTTTTTAGGGTTTTTAGGGATTTTAGCCTTTCTATGGTTTAAGTGTTTTTAGCCTTTTAAGGATTTCTAAGGTGGTTTCAGAGATTTTTGGGGGGTTTTATATTTTTAGTCATTTTTATGGATTTTTATTAGATTTGTGTGTTTATTTAGGGTCTTTTGGGACTTTTATGTTTTTTGGGTTTTTATCGTTTTTATGTATTTTAGCATTTTTTATATTTTTAGGGGTGGTTAGTGTTTTTAGGTTTTTATGATTTTCATTAGGTTTATCAAGGTGTTAAGGGGTTTTAAAGATTATAGGGATTTTTAGGGATTTTTATTTTTATTTTTATGGTTTTTAGTTTTTTTAGGAATTTTGAGGTGTTTTAGGGTTTTGTAGGCTTTGAATGTTTTTTTGGGTTTTGTGGGTTTATTTGATTTTTCTATGGTTTTAAATGTATTTAGAGTTTTATAACGTTTTTAGGGGTTTAAATGTTTTTTAGAGTTTTTAGTGGGTTTGGGGTTTTATGTATTTTTAGGGTTTTAGAGGTTTTATGGTTTTTAGGGGGGTTTTTTGTGTCTTTGAGGATATTGTGGGATTTTATAATTTTTAGGTTTTTAATAGGTCTTATGTGTTTCTTAGTTTTTAAGGTTTTCTAATGGTTTTTAGGTGTTTTTTACAGAGGGGTTATGTTTTTAATGATTATTTTTCATTTTTTAGGATATTTATAGTTTTTAGGTTCTTTAATGAATCTGAGGGTTTTAGGGTTTTTAGTGTTTTATGGTTTTAAGGTTTTTTAGCATTTTTAGGTTTTTAGGGGTTTATGTTTTTTAGGTTTTTAATGTTTTCTTTAGGGTTTTCAAAGAGTTAGGGAAATTTACATTTTTATAGATTTTTAAGGATTTTTATGGATTTTTATATTTTTAGGGATTTTATGACTTTGTATACTTTTTAGGGTAATATGGTTTTTTTAAATTTCGGGCACTTTTTTTAATTTTTTTAATTTTTTAAATGTGTTTAAATTTTTTTAATGTTTTTTGGGTTTTAATGGATATTTATTGTTTTTAGTGGTTTTATGGGTTTTTATGATTTCTTAAGGTTTTTAAGGATTTTTATGGCTTTTGGGTTTTTAGGATTTTTCAAGGTTTTTATGGTTTTTAGAGTTTTTTAGGTTTTGATGGCTTTTGAGGGTTTTTATATTGTTGAGGTTTTCTTATTATTTTTTAGGGTTTTTATATTTTTCAATAATTTTAGGCAAGTTTAGTATTTTTTATGTGTTTAGGGTTTTAGGGATTTTAAGAGGGGGTAGGGTTTTTTATAGTATTTATGGTTTTTTGGGTTTTTAATTTTTAATTTTTTAGGGTTTTATGGTTTTTTAGATTTTTTTAATGTTTTTAGGGTTTTAAAGGGGTTTTAGAGTTTTTATTGATTTTTAGTGTTTTATGGGTTTTTATAGTTTTTATGGGTGTTATTGGGTTTTGGGGGTTTTTAAGGTTTTTAGGGGTTTTTATGGTCTTTAGGGGTTTTAAGGGTTTTTAGTGTTTGTCAGGTTTTTAGGGATTTTAATCATTTTTATATTTTTACGGTTTTATTAGAGTTTTTAGGGGTTTTATGATTTTATGGACTTTTATGGATATTATATGATTGTTTATGGTACTAGTGTTTTAGAGATTTTGAGGGTTTTTAGGTGTTTTTAGGGTTTTAGTAGTTTTAAGTGTTTTCATGTTTTCAAAATTTTGTGAGGGATCTTTCATGGTTTTAGGATTTTCTATTTTTATTTATATTTTTACCTATTTTCTTTTATTTTTTATTCTTTATGGTTTTTAGGGATTTTGAGTATTTTTAGGATTCTTTTGGTTTTTTTGAGTGTTAGGGATTTTTTGAGTTTTTAGGGGTTTTATGTTTTTTAGAGTTATTTATAAATTTTTGGGGTTTAATGGTATTTTAGTGTTTTTGTGTCATTTTATGGGTTTTTAGGGTTTAAGGGTTTTTATTGTTTTTAGTTATTTTAATATTTTTAGAGTTTTTATGTTTTAAGGGGTTTTAAGTGTTTTTACCTTTTTTACTATTTATTAGGGTTTTTCAGGGTTTTAGGTTTTTTTTGTTTTTATGAATTTTTTAGAATTTTTATGGATTTTAGGGTTTTTTTTGATTTTTTTCGGTTTTTAATATTTTTATAGTTTTTTTTTGGGTTTTTAGGGTTTTTTGTGTTTTTTAGGTGTTTTCTATTTTTTATTGTTTTTAATGTTTTTTCTTTTTTAAAGGGTTTTATGGTTTCTATTTATTTTTAGGATTTTTATGGGTTTTTAGGATTTTAAACGTTTTTTGGGGGTTTTATAGTTTTTACTATTTTTAATATATTTTAGGGATTTAGATTTTTAGGTTTTTAGGGGTCTTTAGTGTTTTTGGGTTTCTAAGGATTCCCCAAGGGTTTTCAAGGGTTTTTACTTTTTTAGGGATGTTTAGGGATTCTTTAATATTTTTATGGGGTTTTAGAGATTTTTTGGAATTTGAGGGTTTTGGGGGGTTTTAGCGTTCTTATTGTTTTTTTGGGGGTTTAGGGTTTTGTTGTGGGATTATAGAGTTCTGAAGGTTTTTAGAGTTTTAAATTTTTTTATGGGATTAAAGGGTTTTTACAGTTTTTAGTGGTGTTTAGGTTTTTATGGGGTTTTTTGGGTTTCTTATGGCTTTAGGGGTTTTTATTGTTTTTCTGGGTTTTTAGGGTTTTTAGTGTCTTTTAATTCTTATAACATTTTTACATTTTTAGGGGTTTATAGTATTTTTAGGTTTTAAATGGTTTTTAAGGGTTTTCATGGTTTGTTGGATTTCTTATGTTTATATGGATTTTAATTTTTTATTTTAATTTTTATGGTTTTTAGTAGTTTTAAGGAATTTGATGGGGTTTTGGGGGGTTTTACGATCTTAGTGTTTTATGGGGTTTTAGCATTTTTTTGGTTTCTAGGGGTTTTAAGTATTTTTAGGATTTTATGGATTTCATAGTTTTGTCAAGTTTTTTTTAGTATTTTATCCTTTTTGAGGATTATATATATATTTTTTATGATTTCTATGGTTTGGGGTGTTTTTAGGGATTTTGGGGGGTTTGGGGCTTTCACGGGTCATAAGGATTTTTTACAGTTTTTTGGGTTTTAAATTTTTTTATTGTTTTTTAAATTATTGCGTGTTTGAAGGGTTTTACGAATTTTAAGTGTTTTTTAAGGTTTTTAGGGGTTTTTAGATTTTTTAAGGTTTTTAGAGGTTTTTATTGTTGTAGGGTTTTTAGTGGTTTAAGTGTTTTTTATGTTTTTGGGGTTATTTTGTTTTAACATTTTTCTGTTTTTATTAGGGGTTTTTAGGGTTTTTATGAATTTTTAGTGATTTTTAATGATTTGTATGGTTTTCCATGTTATTTATGTATTTTGAAGGTTTTTTAGGTTTTTCTTGTTTTTATGTTTTTACAGGGTTTCAATGTTTATAACGGTTTAAGGTTCACATTGGGTTTTTAAGGCTTTTAGGATTTTTTATTTTTTTCGGTATTTTTAGGGATTTTTTTAGAATTTTATGGTTTTTATGTGATTTAGGTATTTTGAAGGTTTTTAGGGTTTTCTTGGTGTTTTTGGGTTTTTATGTTTTTTTTTTGAGTTTTTAGGTTTTTTCAATTTTTTAATCATTTTTAGAGGATTAAATAGTTTTGAGAGTATTTAGTTTGTTTTTAATATTTTTAAAGGGTTTTTAGGGTTTTTAGGGTTTTTATGGTTTTTATTGATTTTTAGTGTTTGTAGGGATTTTAAGAGTTATAGGTTTTTACAATTTTCTTGTGTATTTTTTGGGATTTTAGAATTTTTTTATGTTTTTAGGGATTTTCAGGCATTTTTATGGTTTTTATGGATTTTTTTATTGTTTTTGGGGGGTTTTAATGTTTTTATTTGTTTTTTTACTATTTTTAAGGTTTTTAATGTTTTCAAGGGTTTACGGGGTTTAGTGGGTTTTTAGGTATTTTTTGTATTTTTAGTGTTTTAAAGGTTTTTAGTGGTTTTATGGTTTTTAGGGGTTTATAGGGATTTTAGTGTATTTTAGGATTTTATGGTTTTTATGGGTTTTTAGATTTTTACGGTATTGTTATAGTTTTTTAGGGTTTTAATGTGTTTTTTATGTTTTCAAGGATTTTTAGGGCTTCAATAAGATTTTTATTGTTTTTAGGTGTTTTATGGATTTTTTGGATTTTAGGGTATTTATGGTTTTAATGGTTTTTTTAGTTTTAATCATTTGTTAGGTTTTTTAGGGTTATAAGAGTTTTTAGGTTTTTGGAGTTTTCTTAGGGGTTTTCAAGGTATTTAGGTGTTTTATTGTTTTTTGTGATTTTTAGGGTTTCTAGGATTTTTTATGGTTTTTAGTGTTTTCGGTATTTTTATGGTTTTAGGGGTTTTCATGGTTCTAATGGTTATTTTGGGATTTTATGGTTTTTTTATTTTTTAGGGGATTTAAGGTTTTTTAGATTATTTAATGTTTTTAGGAGTTTAAAGGGGTTTAGAGTTTTTAGTGGTTTTTAATTATTTTTGTGATTGTAATGGTATTTATTGGTTTAATGGGTTTTTAGAGGTTTTAGATTTTTTTAATTAAGGGGTAAATGTTTTTTTAGGCGTTAAATGTTTTGAGTGTTTTTTATGGGTTTTGTTACATTTTTATGGATTTTTAGGGATTTTTTAGGTTTTATATTTTTTAATGTTTTTAGGGCTTTATGGTTTTATGGGTATTTAGGGTTTTCGGGTTTTTATTGTTTTTTGTGTTTTTTAGGTTTTTTTGAGTTTTTTGGGGGTTTTATAGTTTTTAAAGTTTTTAAAACATTTTAGTGGTTTAAATGGTTTTAGAGCTCTTAGTGGTTTTAGGAACATTATAGGTTTTAGGGGTTTTAAGTGTTTTATGTGTTTTATCATTTTTATGGGGTTTTATGGTTTTTAGGGTCTTTTATGTTTTTACGGTATTTTGGGGTTTTAGTGGTTTTGTGTGTTTTTTGTTTTTAATATTTTCATAGTTCATTTGGGGGGGTCAGAGATTTTTTAGGTTTTTTTTGGATTTTTAATGATTTTTAGGATTTTTATGGGTTTTAGGTTTTTAGGGATTTTGAGGGTTTTAAATATTTTTAGATGTTTTTAAGGGTTTTAGACTTTTTTTAATGTTTTTAGGGGTTTTAAGTGTTTTAGGTTTTTATGGTTTTCAAAGAGGCTTTCAAGGTTTTTAGGTTTTTTTAATTTTTTGGTAATTTTAGGGATTTTTTAGAATTATTATGGTTTTTATTGGTTTTAGGGATTTTGAGGGGTTTTGGGTTTTATGGGTTTAAATGAGTTTTGGGTTTTAGGAGCGGGGTCTATGTTTTTATGGGTTTTATTATTTTTAGTGTTTTTTAACATTTTAAGGTGTTTAAAGGATATTTTGTGTTTTTAGTTGGGTGTTAGTTTTATTTTGGGTTTTAAGTTTTTTTTAATGTTATTAGGGTTTTATGGTTTTAGTTTTTTTAGGGTATTTGGATTTTTTTGTGGTTTTAAGTGTTTTTAGGTTTTTAAGTGTTTTAAAGTTTTATGGTTTTATTATGGGTTTTCATGGTTTTTAGGTTTTTTATGTTTCTCTGGATTTTTAAGATTTCTTTTATAATTTATTATTCTTTAGGTTTTTAGGGATTTTATGGGATTTTATGGTTTTTAGAGTTTTTATTATTTTTAGCAGTTTCAGTGTTTTTAGGGTTTTTATGTATTTTTAGGGTTTTTAGGTTTTCTTATGTATTTTCAGTGATTTAAGGGTTTTTACGTTTTTAGGGATTATTATGTATTTTTTAGGAACTTTATTTATTTTTATTTGTTTTTTATATTTTGATGTATTTTAGTGGTTTTTATGATTTTAAGGTTGTTTTGGGTTTTTGTGCTTTTAATAATTTTTTATGTTTTTCAGAGGTTTATGGTTTTTTAGATTTTTATGGGTTTTAGGGTTGTAATGGGATTTTAGGGATTTTAGTTGTTTTAGGAGGTTTTGGATTTTCAGGGTTTTGTTGGGTTTTTATGATTTTTTTAGGATAATATGAATTTTTAGGTGTTCAGGGGTTTAAAGTGGTTTAGGTTTTTAATGTTTTCTTAGGGTTTTTCAGGGTTTTAGGGATTTTTCAGTATTAGATTTTTTTTAGTATTTTTATTTTTGGTGGGTTTTTAGTGATTTTGGGGATTTTGGGGGGGGGGGGGTTTATGGTTTTATGGTTTTTTGGGGGTTTTTGGGGTTTTTTTTGAGTTTTTAGGGTTTAAGGGTTTCAATATTTTTTATTGTTTATAGTGTTTTAAAGGGTATTTAGTGTATTTAGTTTGGTTTTAGGGTTTTTATGGGTGTTTCACATGTTAAGGTTTTTATGGATTTTAGGGTTTTAGGGGTTTTAAGAGTCTTTATGTTTTATAGTTTTCTTATGATTTTTAGGATTTTTAGGATTTTTTTTGGTTTTTAATGATTTTTTTATTATCTATTATTTATTTTATGGGATTTATAATATTTATTTATTTGGCGGGGTTTTAGGGATTTTAGTGTCTTTTTGTTTTTTTAGTGTATATATGGGATTTAATGTTTTTTTGTTTCTTATGGGGTTTTAAGGGTATTAGACTTTTTAGGTTTTCAAAAAAATTTAAGGCATTTTTTGAAATTTTAAGGTTTTTAATGGTTTTTAAGTAGTTTGAGGGTTTTAATTATTTTTATGGGATTTAGGGGTTTATGGTTTAATGGTATTTAGGTGGGTTTTCAATCTTTTAGGGTTTTAAGATTTTTATATCTTTCTATTGTACTTAGGTGTACAAAGGAATTTTAGTGTTATTATTGATTTTTTGGGGTTTTATGTGGTTTTACGGTTTTTAAACTGTTTTAGGGGTTTAAAATGTTTTTAGGATCATTCAGGGTTTTTAAATTCTTTTTGGTTTTCGTGGATTTAAGTGTTATTAGGATTTTAATGCTTTATTTGGGGTTTTTGTGATTTGGGGGGTTTTTTATATTTTTAGGGATTTTTAGGGATTTTGGGGATTTTTATTGGTTTTAATTGTTTTTAGGGATTTTGATGGGTTTAAAGGCTTTTATTGTTTTAGGTTTTTCTTTGTTTTAAGTGTTTTTATTTTTTTAAGATTTTTTATGGTTTTAGGGTTTTTTACATTTTTAGGTTTTTTTGGTATTTTTTAGGATTCTTTGAGTTTTTTGGATTTTTAAGGGTTTTAATTGTTTTTATGGTGTTTATGGTTTTTTTAGGTTTTAGGATTTTTTTTTTGAGTTTTTAGGGGTTTTTTTGTTTTTATTGTTTTCTTAAGGTTTTTTTAGGGTTTTTTTGTGTTTTTAGGGCTTCAATGAGTTTTTTAGTGTTTTTAGTTTTTTTAACATTTTAGGGGTTTAAAGGGTTTTTCATGATATTTTAGAGTTTTTATGGGTTTTAAGTTTTTTTTGGGGGGGTGGATTTTAGGGGGTTTTATTGGTTTTAGGTTCTTTTGAGGGTTTTTTTTGTTTTTTTTAGATTTTTAAGGTGTTTTAAGGTTTTTTAGGTTCTTAAGGTTTTCTTAGGTTTTTTGGATATTTAACATTTTATGGAATTTTTTGGATTTTTTAGGTTTTTTTATAGTTTTTAGGGTTTTTGGGATTTTGAATGGTTTTTTGGTTTTTTGGTTTTTTGGTAATTCTATGTTTTTAGGGATTTAAGCTTTATAGAGTTTTTTTTATAATTTTAGAGGGTTTAAAGGGGTTTTATAATTTTTCGTGGGTTTTAAATAATTTTATATGTTTTTAGGGTTTTTATGGTTTTGGGGGATTGAATGGATTTAAGGTGTTTTATGGTCTTCTTAGGGTTTTTATCATTTTTTAGGTTTTTAGGTGTTTTATGGTTTTTATGTAATTATGGGTTATTTTGAGTTTTTAGCGGTTTAGTTTTTTAAAAGTTTTTACCATTTTAGGGGATTGCAGGATTTTTATAGTTTTTAGTGGTTTTAGAGTTTTCATGGAGTTTTATGTGGGTTAATGGTTTTTTTGCATATTTTATTGTTTTTAGGGGGTTTGGGGGTTTTAGAGACATTAAGGATTTTTATAATTATTTTTGTTTTTATGGTTTTTAATTGGTATTATGTTTTTTGTTTTTTAGGAATTATTAGGGGTTTTAGGGGATTTTAAATTTATGGGGATTTTTCTGGATTTTTTATGAATTTTATGTTTTTAGTGTTTTTAGGGATTTTGCAGGACGATATGGGTTTTTTGTTTTTTTTGTATTTTAGAGTTTTTAGGATTTTAGGGGTTTCAAGTGTATTTTGGTTTTTATGATTTTCTTAGGGATTTTAGTATTTTTCATGTTTTTTTATGTTTTTAGGAATTTTTTGGGTGTTTTTAGTATTATTTGTTTTTTTAAAATTATCTTGGATTTTGTGGGCTTGGTTTTTTAGTTTTCTATGGTTTTTTTTGGGTTTTTTGGGATTTTAGGGTTTTTAAAATATATTATAGGTTTTTAAATTTTTATGGGTTTTAAGAGTTTTTAGAGTTCTTAGTTGTTTTTAAGGTTTTAGGGTTTTTAATGGTTTTATGGGTTTTATGGTTTTTCGGATTTTTTGGGTTTTAATAGTTTTTTATTTAATGTTTTTAAAGATGTTTTTTGTGTTTTTTGGGGTTTTTACAATTTTTTGGATTTTTTAGTCTTTTAGGATTTTTATGTGGTTTTAGGGAATTTATGGATTTCATGGGTTTTAGGGGTATTAGGGTTTTTTGGGGTATTTTGGTTATTGATTTTTTTTATAGATATTAAATATTTTTTGGATTTAAAGGTTTTATTGGGGTTTTCCATGGTTTTTAGAGATTTTTATGGGTTATTTTGGTTTTTATGGTTTTCAGAGGTTTTGAGGATTTTAGGGGTTTATAGTGTTTTTTTTAGTTTTTTGGGTTTTAAGGTTTCTCAGATATTTTAACATTTTTAGGGGTTTAAATCATTATTTAGAGTTTTTAGTGGGTCTTTTTTGGTTTTTTTTATAGGGTGTTTAAGTTATTAAGGGGTTTTTATGGGGTTTAAGGGGTTTTGAAAGTTTTTTAGAGGTTTTATGTGTTTTAGGTTTTAATTTTATTCATACATATTTTCTACGATGGTAGGGGTTTTTATATTTTTAGGGTGTTTTAGGGGTTTTTCGGATTTTTTTATGTTTAGACTTTTAGGGATTTTATGGTTTTTTCGGTTTTCAGTGATTTTAGGGGTTTTTCATTTTTTAATGTTTTTAATTATTTAAAGGGTTTTTAGGGTTTTTAAGATTTTTAAGGTTTCTATGATTTTTTTTAAGGTTTTAATGGTTTTATTGTTTCTAGGGGTTTTAGGGTTTTAAATGTATTTTAGCATTTTAGGCATTTTATCTATTTTTAAGGATTTTAATTAGTTTTATATTTTTAATATTTTATGAGGGGATTTCAGGGTTTTTAGGATTTCTTACATTTTTAGGTATTTTTAGGCCTTTTATTATTTTTATTAATTTAGTATTTTTAGGGGTTTTAGGGATTTTCGGGTTTTAGGGTTTTTAGGGTTTTATTGTATTTAGCGTTTTTAGTTTTTTTAGGTTTTTAGGGGTTTTATGTGTATTTAGGTTCTTTAGGTCTTCTTATGGGTTTTCAGCGGTTTGGGGTTTTTAATTTTTTATATATTTTTAGGGATTTTTCTTTTTTAGGTGTTTTTAGGGAATTTGAAGGTTTTAGGAGTTTTTTTGGTTTTATGGTTTTTTAGAGTTTTTAAAATTTTAAGGGTGTAAAGTGTTTTTAGAAATTTAGTGGTTTATGGTTTTATGGTGTTATAAGGTTTTTAATGCTTTTAGGGGTTTATGGTTTTTAGGTTTTTTAGTATTTTTTAGGGTTTGTATCATTTTGAGGTTTTAGGGGTTTATGTTCTTTTAGGTTATTTATATATTTTTAATGGTTTTAGGGGTTGAAATTATTTTTACAGTTTTAGTTGGTTTAGGGGGTTTTATGGGTTTTAGTTGTTTTTATGAATTTTTGGGTTGTTAGGGTTTTAGGCTCTTTTTTGTGTTTTAGTGTTTTTAGGTTTTTAGGGATTTTAATTGTGTTTAAGTTTTTATGGTCTTATTATTGATTTTATGTTTTTTTAATTTTTTACATATTTAGGTATTTTTAGTGATTTTTTAATATTTTTATAGTTTTTTGGGTTTTTAGATATTTTGAGGGTTTTATGAGATTTTTAGTGTTTTAGTGTTTTTAGGGGTTTATATTGTTTTTATGTTTTTAAGGGTTTCTTAGGGTTTTTCAATTTTTAAGGGTTTTACGTTTTGAGGGATTTTTTGGATTTATATTTTTTTACGTGTTTTAAGGATTTTGGGGTTTCTTAGGTTTGTTTAGAGTTTTTATGGTTTTTTGGTTTTTTGGTATTTTTTTGATTTGTTAGGGGTATATGGATTTTATAAAGTTTTTAACATTTTTGGATTTTAATGGTTTTTTATAATTAGTAGTGGGGTTTTAGGTTTACAGATTTTTTAAGGTTTTAGGGGTTTTATGGGTTTTATGGGTTTTAGGGTTTTATGGTTTTTAGTATTTTTTATGTTTTATTGCTTTTAATTGTTTTTAGAATTTTTTTCTTAGTATTTTTAAGGTTTTTATGGATTCTTCTGTTTTTAATAATTTTTAGGTCATTTTTTTATTGTTTGGGTTTTTTATTCTTTTTATAGATTTTGAGGACTTTTAGGGGTTTTAGGTTTTTGACATTTTTAGAGTTTTTAAAAAAAAATTGGAGTTTAAAAATTTTTCTAGAATTTTTAGTGATTTTTTGGGGTTTAATTGGGTTTTATTGGTTTTTACGGGTTTTAGGAGTATTATGGTTAGGTGTATTATGGTTTTTATGGTTTTTAGGTTTTTTATTATTTTTAGGTTTTTTAGGGGATTTATGTGTTTTTATGTTTTAAGTCTTTCTTAGGGTTTTCATAGTTTTACGGAGTTATGCTTTTAGATATTCTTAGATATTTTTAAGGATTTTGTGGTTTGTTGAGTTTGTTAGGTTTTTGAGGGTTTTTTATATTTTTTATCCATTTACGTGTTTAAAGGGTTTTTAGAGTTTTTTTATGGTTTTAGGGTTTTTTTGGGTTTTTTGGGGTTTTAAGGTGTTTTGGGGGTATTATGGTTTTAGGGGTTGTTTTTAGTTTTTATGGTCTTTTTAGAGTTTTATGATTTTTATGATTTTTATGTTTTTAGTGGTTTTTAGTGTTTTTAGTGTTTTTTAGTTTTTATAGAGTTTTTTTGGGGTTTATAGTTGTTTTACCTTTTATGGGATTCATTGGGCCTTTTGTATTTTTATAGGTTTTAATGGTTTTTGGGGTTTTTAGGGATTTTGAAAGTTTTAATAAATTTTATTGGTTTTTTTCGGATTTATGGTTTTTTTTTATTTTTTAGGGGATTATGGTATTTATATTTTTTTAACATTTTAGGGGTTTAAATGGTTTTTAGCTTGTTAGTGGTTTTAGGGTTTTTATGGGGTTTTATGGGTTTAGGTGTTTTTAAGGTTTTTACTCATTTTTAGGGTTTTATCATTTTCAGGTTTTTTATAGGCTTTAGATGAGTTTTGGGTTTTAAGGTTTTCAAAGCGTTCTTCGGGTTTTCAGGATTTGTTTTACGTTAATAGGGATTTTTTGGGAGTTTTTAGTATTTTTATGGTTTTTATGGTTTTTAGGGATTTTGAGGGTTATTAGGGATATCCATGTTTTCATGATTTTTAGGGTTTAAGGCTTTATATATTTTTTTAACAATTTTATGGATATAGGGGGTTCTTAGGGTTTTTTTTGGTTTGTAGGGGTTTCTGGGCTTTTAGATATTTTAAGAGTTTTTAGGAGTTTTTAATGTTTTTATATTTTTTTTATTTTTCTAAGGGTTTTAATCGTTTTTAGGTTTTTAAGGATTTCTTAGGGGATTTTAGGTTTTTATGATTTTTTTTTATTTTTATGTATTTTAGGGATTATTTAAGATATTTATGGTTTCTAGGGTTTTTGTGGGGTTTTAGGGGTTTTAGGGGTTTGTATAGGGGTTTTTCAGTTTCTGGGTTTTTATGGTTTTTTGGTTTTTTTATTTTTAGGGGATTGAAGGGTTTTTATATTTTTAGTGGGGATTTAGCATTTTTATGGGTTTTTATGATTTTATGGGTTTAAGGTGTCTTTATGGTATTTAGTGTTTTTAGGGTTTTGTGGATTTTTTATTTTTAGTGTATTTTTAGAGTTTTTATGGGGGTTTATGGTTTTTAGGTGTCTTTATGGTATTTATTGTTTTTAGGGTTTTAGGGGGTGTCTAGGTTTTTAAGGGTTTTATGTTTTTTAGGATTCAAAGTATTTCTATGGTTTTGAAGGAATTTTTTGTTTTTTTATATTTTTGGGAATTTTTACCGTGTTTTTAGTATTTTTAGGGGTTTTAAGGGTTTTTTAGGTTTTTGAGGGTTTTTAGGGGTTTTAGGTTTTTTTGTATTTTTATGGTTATTTTTTTGGGATTTTAATTATTTTTTTAGTTTTTAAAAATTTTAAGGGTTTTATGGGTTTTAGAGTTTTTATCTGTATTTTATGTTCTTTATTGGTTTTTAATGATTTTATGGGATTTATGGTTTTTAGGATTTTTTGGCTTTTAAGTGTTTTTATAATTTTCAGGGGTTTGATGTGTTTTGTTTTTGTATTTAAGGTTTTCAGAGGGTTTTTCAAGGTTTTTAGGGTTTTAAACTTTTATTTTTTGAATTTTGGGATTTTTATGGGTATTTAGGGAATTTATGGATTTTGAGGGGTTTTATAGTTACTATGGTTTTTGGTTTTTAGTGTTTTTATGATTTTTTTTGGTTTTTATGGTTTTTATTGTTTTTTATTGTTTTAAGTGGATTAAATTAGTTTTATAGTTTTTAGTGGTTTTTATGAGTTTTTTAAGGTTTCAAAGGGTTTTAATGGTTTTTATTGTTTTTAGGGATTTTATGGATTTTATGGTTTTTAGCATTTTTTAGTTTTTTAGATGTTTTAAGTGTTTATAGGGTTTTAAAGTTTTCATAGGGTTTTTAGGGTATGTAGAGTTTTTTTATGATTTTTGGTATTTTGGCTCTTTTTTCTTATTTTTATGTAATTTAAGATTTTTTAGGATTTGATGGGTTTTAGGGATTTTTGGGTTTTTTGGTTTTTTGGTTTTTTGGGTTTTATGGTTTTTTTTCTTTTTAGGGGATTTGTGTCGTTAGAGTTTTTTTTAAAAAATATGGCTTTAAAGTGTTTTTAGTGTTTATAGTGGTTTTTGTGTTGTACGGTTTTTTAGTGTTTTTATGGATTTTAAGGGTTTTATGATTTCTAGGGTTTTCTTGGGGTTTTAGGGGATTTTGTGTTTTTTTGTATTTAGGTTTTAGGGTTTTTAAATGTTTTGATGTTTGGATCTTTTTCAAAGGGAATTTCAGGGTTTTTTTGCACTTTTTTGCATTTTATGGTATTTCTAGAGGTTTTTGAGGATTTTTATGGCTTTTAATAGATTTTTATGGTTTCAAGGGTTTATCGTTTTTGAGGGTTTTTATAATTTTATAGGTTTTTATAGGTTTTATGGGTTTTAGGATTTTAAGGTTTTCTTAGGTTTTTTAGTGTTTTTTATGTTTTACTTATTTTTAGGACCTTTTTAGTTTTTTATGGTTCTTAGTTGTTATGGGGATTTTGAGGGTATTTAGAGTTTTTGAGGGGTTTTAGAGATTATGGGGTTTTATTTTTTTAAAATTTTTATGGGTTTAAAGGGTTTTTAGAGTTTTCAGTTGTTGTTTAGAGTTTTATCAATTTTTACAGTTTTAATTTTTTCAGGGTTTTATCATTTTTACCGTTTTTAGTATTTTGTTTTTAGGGTTTTTAGAATTTTTAGGTTTTTCGGGGTTTTATGTGTTTTTTGGTTTTTATGGTTTTCTTAGTTTTTTTTCAAGGGTTTTTAATGTTATTTATTTCTTGGGTATTTTACGGATTTCTTAGGATTTTTATTATTCTTTGGGTTGTTGGTGATTTTGACGATTTTAGGATTTTTAGTATTTTTTAGATTTTTAGGGGTTTTAGGTGTTTTTAGGATTTAAATATTTAATTGGGTTTTCTAAGGTTTTTTTTGGGTTTTAAATTTTTCCGGATTTTAAGGCTTTTTTAGGACTTTATTGTTTTTAGGGGTTTTAGGAATTTTGAGGGTTTTTAGTGGTTTTTTGGTTTTTTTGAGTTTTTAGGTTTATTGAGTTTTTATGGGTTTAATATTTTTTTATCATTTTAGGATTTAAAATTCTTTTTATTGTTTTTAGTTGTTTTTTATGGTTTCTATGGGTTTTTTGATTTTTTTAAGGTTTTTAGGGGGATTAATTGTTTTTTGGTTTTTACTGTTTTTAGGGATTTTTCAGGTTTCTAGCATTTTTAGGCCTTTTAAGGATTTTAATGGTTTTTATTTTTTTATGGTTTTCATAGATCTTTTCAAGGGTTTTAGGTGTTTTTTTTGTTTTTGTGGATTTTTTTATGGATTTTATGAGTTTTATGGGTTTTATTGATTTTGAGTCGTTTTTAGGGTTTTTAGGGGTTTTAGTGTTTTTTATGTTTTAGGGGTTTTATATGTTTTTAGGTTTTTAATGTTTTCCGAGGGGTTTTCATGGTTTTTAGGGTTTTTACCTTTTGGGGGATTTTTAAGTATTGTTTATAATTTTTAAGATTTTTTAGGTTTTTTATGGATTTTGGGGTTTTTTTGTTTTTAGTGTTTTTGGGTTTTTATGGTTTTTTTTTGTTTTAGTTTTTTTATGAATTTTTTATAGATTCAAGGTTTTTATAGATTTATAAAAAATTTAGGGTTTTAACAGGTATTTCATGTTTTTAGTGTGTTTTTTGGGTTTTTTGGATTTTTAGGGGTTTTAAAAGGATTTCACGTTTTTAGGGGGTTTTAGGTGTTTTAGGTTTTTTATTGTCTTTAAGATTTTATGGGGTTTTATGTGTTTTTTTAATTTTAAGGTTTTATTTAGTATCGATCTAGTTTTTAGGGTCGTTTTACCTTTTTAGTTATATTTAGGGATTTAATAGGATTTTTATGTTTTTAGGGTTTTAAGGTTTTTTTTGTTTCTTTGCGTGTTTTTATAAATTTTAGGGATATTAAGGGTTTTTAGAGTTTTTTAATTTTTTTGGGAGTTAAAAGGTTTTTTTTATAATTTTCAGTGGGTTTTCAGGGGTTTTGTTTGTTTTTAAGGGTTTTTGGGGTTTTTATGGGTTTTTAGGTTTTAGTGTTTTTAGTGTTTTTTAGGATTTTAGGTATTTTATGTGTTTTTGGTTTTTAAGTATTTATCAGTGTTTTTTCAGGTTTATAAGGTTTTTATTTTTTAGGTATTTTATTTATTTATTTTTTTGATATTTTTGGTTTTTCGGGTGTTTAGGGATTTTTAGTGTTTTTATGATTTTTTAGTGTCTTTAACATTTTTGGTTGTTTAAAAGGTTTTAATAGTTTTTAGTGGGTTTCGGTTTTAAGGTTTTAAGGTGTTTTTATCACTTTTAGGGTTTCCTGGGTATTTTGGGACATTTAAGGGTTTTGTGATTTTTGTTTTTAAGGGTTTTAATTGTTTTCATTCATTTATAGTTTTCATATGAGTTTTTAGGATTTTTAGTGTTTTCAGTTTTTTTAGGGATTTTTAGGATTTTAGGGTTTTTAGGGTTTTTAAGGATTTTGAGGGGTTTTATGGTTTTTATATTTTTTTTATGTTTTAGGGGTGTTGACTATTTTTAAGATTTAATTATTTTCATGGTTTTTAGGACTTTTTTCCTTTAGTTATTTGATTTTTTTTGTTTTTTATGTTTTTTATGGTTTTTAGGGTTCTTAGGGATTTTGAGGGGTTTGGGGGTTTCATGGTTTTCAAGGTGTTTATGGTTTTTTAGGGGTTTAATGGGTTTTTTGAGATTTTATTTTATTAGGGGTTTAGGGTTTCTGGTGTTTTAAGGATTTTTAAGGGTTTTATGATTTTTTGGGGACTTAGGTCTATTTCATGGTTTAAATGGTTTCTAGTGTTTTTATGTTTTCAAGAATTTCTTACTGTTTTAGGGTTTTTAGAGATTTTTACATTAGTATGTATTTTTAGTTTTTTTTGGGATTTTTATGGTTTTACAGGGTGTTTAGTGGGTTTGAGGATTTGTAGGGTTTTTAAGGTTTTCGGATTTTTTAGTGTTTTTAACATTTTTAGGTTATTTAAATATTTTTAGGTTTTTAATAATTACTTATGGATTTTCAGGTGTTTTAGGGGTTTTTACATTTTAGGTATTTATTTATATTTTTATTTGTTTTTATGGTTTTATGTTTTTTAAGGGTTTTAGGTTTGTTTATTGTTTTTTTGTTTGTAGGGTTTTTTTTATTTTTTACTGTTTTAAAGGGAGTATAGATTTTCTTAGCATTTTTAGGGGCTTAATGGGGTTTTAGAGTTTTTAGAGGGGTTTTTGGTGTTAATGGGTTTTTATAATTTTTAAATATTTTATGTGTTTTTATGGTTTTAAATAATTTTTAGGATTTGACGGTTTTTAATTGGTTTTTGGTTTTTAAGGTTTTCATAAGGGTTTCAGGAATTATTGGGAATTTTTTGTATTTTTTTTTGGGTTTTTAGTGGTTTTGAGGGTTTTTAGTGGTTTTAATGGATCTTTTGGGGTTTTTGGGTTTTTTTAAAAGTTATAGGGGTTATAATTATTTTTTTTTGCATTTTTAGGGTTTTGGGTTTTTGAAGGGTTTTTAAAGGTTTTAGTAGTCTTTAGTGTTTTTATGGATTTTTGGGGCTTGTAAGGTTTTTTGAGGTTTTAAGGTTTTTGGGGGTTTTATGGATTTTAGGGATTTTATGGTTTTTAGGTACATTTAGCTTTTTCAATGTTTTTTATGTTTTTTGGGGGGTTTTATTATTATTTAGTTTTTAATGTTTTCTTCAGTTTTTAGGGTTTTTTACATTTTTAGGGATTTTTTGGGATTTGTTACAAATTTTATTTTTTTAAGGATTTAGGGATTTGTTTTTGGTTTTTTGGATTTTTAGCATTTATATCATTTTTAGGTTTTTAGGTGTTTTAAGTTTTTTTAGATATTTTAATGTTTTGTTAGGTGATTTTTAGGATTTTTAGGGGTTCTTATGTTTTTATAAATTTATAGGGGTTTTAAGGGTTTTTATGTTTTTAGGGGTTTTTGGGATTTTGAGGGGTTTTAGGGTTTTTATGGTTTTTTTGGATTTTATGAATTTTTGATATTTTAGGGTTTTTAAGGTTTTTTATATTTTTTTAACATTTTGGGTTTTAATGTTTTTTATAGATTTTAGTGTATTTCAGGTTATTTAAGGGTTTAAGAGTTTTTAAGGTTTTTATAGATTTTATTTTTTAGGGGTTTTAGTGCTTACTATGGTTTTTAGGGTTTTTTCACATTTTTTTAGGATTAATCGGGGTTTTATGTGTTTATAAGTTGTTATGGTTTTCTTAGGGTTCTATGGGATTTTTATGCTTTTAGTGTCTTATGGGTTTTTAGGATTTTGATGGTTTTTATAATTTTTATATATTTTGAGGGGTTTTATGGTTTTTAAGGTGTTTTATTGTATTTAGGTATTTTAGAATTTTTATATTTTTATTGGAATCAAGTGTTTTTATGTTTTTATAGTTTTCATGGGGGATTTCTAGTTTTTATATTTTACGGGATTTTAAGGAATCTTTGAGGTTTTTATTGGTTTTTAGAGTTTTTAGGTGTTTTAGGGTTTTTAGAGTTTTATGTTTTTGGGGGGTTTTGGGTTTTTAGAGGTTTTAGAGTTTTTAGGTTTTTGATTGTTTAAAAAAAATTGGGGCTTAAGGGGTTTTTAAGGTTTTTAGTGGTTTTATGGGTTTTAGGTGTTTTTAGGCAAAGAAGATTTGAGATAAAGCATGCACAGCCCCCGAAAATGTATTAAAAAAGGATAAAGGCAAAGTGATACAAGGAAGGGTTACAAAAAACAGGTGTGTAGTTCACCCTTAATATCAATGTCCACTGCTACCATACACCAATGCGGGGTGGTAAAGGACCACCTCAAGCTCATTTCCACAAGATTCCTCTTCGAGAGTACATCAGCCACAATGTTCACTTCTCTATAGGCATGTGAGACATTCAGAGTGAGATTATGAGAGAGAATAATACATTTTATCCAGTGTGGAAGAATTATCCAAGGAACTCTCTTGGACTTATCCTTGAGGGTGTCAACCACTAACATCAAGCCATATTCAATCTAGAGAATATTCCACTCGAATTGAACTGAAAACTTGATCTCCATCATAATTGCCCATAGTTAATACTCATATGAATATCCATTTCCATTTTAATGGAAAAATATCCCTTTCAAAAATCCCCAGTGTTTGTGAAAGACACAACCAAACCCTGAGGGACCAGGTTCACCTGAGGCTGCACCGTCTACACTAGCCTTAATCCACATTGGAATCGAGGGAATCCATCGAATACACTCAAACTGTTGTTTCATTTTGGTCCTTCTAGAAATAACAAGAATATATAGAGTGATTAAATAAGTAAAATCATTAGACATCGAACCTGTTTAGATGAAGAAATATGCATGGATAGCCTTGTGGATGACCAAAACTTCATCATTAAATGCGCTCTTTTTATTGTCAAAAGTAGCAGCATTATGAGCTGCTAAGATATGGGCTAATAGTTCATCGACATTAAGTAACATGTTATAAACCTACTCACTAAGTATTAAAGAAGTGATAATACACATTAGGTCAACCTATTGATATTCTAGCTGAAGCACAATCCCAAACCTATCATGAACATATCCCCAAAGTCAAGCGTAATACCTGTAGTGCATAAATACCGGTTTTGCACCTTACTCAGCTTATATGAAAGTATAGAAAACCATGGAAAATATGAATACAACCTTTTTCAACTATTCATGAAAAGTAAGGAAGTTTTTTCATAGCTTCCATGGTAGTAGATGTTTATAGTATAGAATGAATAGATTCCTAAATTTTCGAATCCATCATGGGGAATTGTATCCATGCAGATGCATATAAATGTATAATTTCATTGTGTTGAGATTTACAAATAGATTAGGCATCTATATGAGTTTATTAGTATCAATGAAATCATACCTTTGAATTTATAGAATGATAAGAGATGGTAAGAAATCAAGAAAAAATCCCTAATTAATTGATACATGCTATCAATGGAAATGTGTTGAATATTGTGTAGGGGCGCCAATAACTCAGTAAGAGGCCTATCCGACCAAGTTGTAGTTCAATTGTTGAGATTAGTGTTTTTTGATAAAACACTTTCTAAATAAGACATAATTTCATTGAAAAAGAGTCTGATAGAAGCCCATGTATAAGATGGAATGTATCATGAGAATTCAGTATGAATCTTTTGAATAAATATATCCTTTAGAAAATTCATTATTTTATCTTGAGATGTTATAAAATTCCAAGTGAACCTTCCAAGGAGTGCATAATTTAATTTCCTAATATCCTTGATGGTTATTCCACCCATGTCAACTGGTGTGGTGCATTCCTTCCATGAAACATAAACCAGCTTTCTTTCATTAATACTTCCTATCTAGGAAAAGTTCCCGATCTTGGTCAAAATATCTTTAACAAGAGATACATGACATCTATAAATGGAGAAGGTATGCACAAACATCAAGGTGATGTCTATGTTAATCAAGTAGACCCTTCCTTCCATGAACTACTGAAAAAAAACTATACCCACGGTTCAAAACCGTGGGTATAGCCCCCAAAACCGTGGGTATAACCTATACCCACGGTTTTGAGAACCGTGGGATGGAACGGAGTTTGTATTGGGGTCTCAACCTATACCCACGGTTTTCTAAACCGTGGGTATAGGCTTGTCAAAGGGTACAACACGTTGTTCTAGCATGGCACACAATAGTCCCCACAGTTTGGAAACCGTGGGTTATTAAAATAAATTAGGCACTGCAGGGTTTCGAACCAGCACCACACGAAGAGCCTCAGGGCTGCGCATTACTGAGGACCAACAAAGATATCAATTTTAATTGATATATATACATATATCTTCCTATATATATTATTATTATCCATGTGAGGTATCAAAAATCTCGTGTAGGGGAATTCGAACCCGGGTTTCATGCAAACCCTCACAGACATACCTCTGCAAAGGACCAACAGACCTATCATTTTTATCTATTATATTTATATACATCTTTGTATATATATTAATATGATCTATATTTCAAAAAATGTAAACTATGGGAATTGAACCCGCGACCTACAACAGAGGAGGATATGGGTCTACCAACCGAACTAACAAATTTTCAAGTAGATATATATATATATTTTTGTAAATATATTAATCTAATCCATGAAAAAATGTCTTCCCACCAAAATTTTTTCATGTACCCCCTGAATTTTTCCCCGCCATAATGCGGGAATGCTATACCCACGGTTCTGGAGAACCATGGGGATAGATCCTAAAAAACCCAATACCCACGGTTTTGACTAACCGTCGGTATAGGTCTTCAGAAAATACCCTATACCCACAGTTTTCTCCAAAACCATGTATATAGGTCTTAAAAGAAAACAATACCTATGGTTTTTGGCACAACCATGGGTATATGTGTCCTATACCCACGGTTTTGGAAAACCGTGGATATAGGTTCACATACTATACCTATGCCCACATTTTTTCAAAACTGTGGGTTTAGGGGTACCCTATACCCACAGTTTTTTGCAAAACCGTGAGTATAGACCAATTTTCTAATAGTAAAGGACATACTTTTTAATTTTTATTTATACATTTTAATGGCAATATTTATAGAGATATTCTCAAGATGGTAGATTTTGAGCGTTCCCAAGAAGAGGGGGATACCATGGTATAGAAATTTTTGTGATACCCTTTTCACCCCACGGGGTTTTGTGATTTAAATTTTCATGGATATTGAGATTCCATTGACAATGACCATCGAGGACTTCTTCCATCTCATAAAATGACCTTCCACCTTTTAATTGCAGTGAAAGATCATTCTAATTGATTCAAGAGTTATTTTAGTGGATATTATAAAAATGAGGATGTTAGAAACATATAACAGGTTAGAGGGAACGTGGAAATATCATCATTCCCTTATTGTCCTATATAGGCCATCATGGGAGAGGTCATTGATGTAATGAATATGATAGTCCTCAGTAATTTCAAATAGGATTCATGATATTGGATCTCCTTTCCTAACACCATGGGAGCATTTAAAATACCCCTTCATCAATCCATTGATAATAATTAAAACTCCTAAAATTTTCATGATTGTAAAAATCATCCTGATAAAGGTGGAATAGAACCTATAACTACGAAGGACATTAATGATGAAACTACACATTATCGTATCAAATTCCTTCGAGATGACTAGTTTCAAAGAAATGTTCCCATACTTAGATTCCTTTTCCATGATGTTAATACCTTCTGTGGATATATAGAAGAAGATCGAGATGCTTCTTCCTGGGAAAAACCCAAACTGGTTTTGTGAGATAATATACTTCATAATCTTACCCAACATCATTTTTAGAATTTTTCTATTGATTTTTGGAAGGTTGTTTCCAATGGAAATTGTTTAGAAGTCCATAATATCAATTGAATTTTCAACCTTTTGAACCAATGAAATAAAGCGAGAATTAATTATATAGGGGATAGAGATGGAAAAGAATAATTACATGATATAATTAGTGATCTTCACATGCATAACATTTTAGTATAACATGAAAAACATGTTACTAAAACCATTCAGAACCACTACACTCTCCATGTTCATGGAAAATAGGGTACTTTTGACTCCGTTCTATAGGGGGAGTAGTTACAAAATTGTTTTGATGATCCTAAAAAATGGAACGATAGAGTCAGTAAGATGAGTGTTATCTCCATTCCCATCATCATTTTATACCACTTTAATGTATTCCAACATGGAACATGGTATGTCTATTTTAGATGTGAGATGAGAACCATTAATGAGAATGGAATCCAGTCATCTCTTAATTTTCATCTAATTATGAAACTGATGAAATAACATGGATTTTCTATCCGCATCAGTGATCCATTTAATGTTGAGATTATTTTTCACAATCATATCCCTAATATCTAAGAGATCATCTAACTTAACATGCAGTTAGTGATCTTCAAAGGAGGGTAAATTCTACTACTCATTGGAGATCTAAAAGTTGTAAAGCTGATGTTATGCTTCTTTGATGTCTTCATCCATCCTGTAAAATGGAATTTTATTCCATTACCTCAAGGAAGGTTTTATTTTTTTGGTTTGGAGGCCATATTGTAAAGGGGACTACAAATAAAGTTGGTATTATAGCTGTTGATCACTACATCCCTATATCCTAGTATTGTGATCCATGAATTATTAAATTTAAAGGGAAGGGGGGATTACCTCATGTTTTCCACATTGATATCAATAATGAGAGGATTATGATAAGATTTTATGTTTATCAGGGACAACCAAGATAGCTAGATGGGGGAACCCCATTCATAGACTTTAGAGAAACATCTATCAATTTTACTCGCCTGCCTTCCATTGACTGTGAATCTACCCCATGTGAATTTTTCTTGAGAAATAAATTATTTAGTGAGGTTACGGTGAAAAATACATTGAGAAAACTCATTATAAGAAGTTATTTAGAAGTGGTAACAATTATTTTCTTCTAATTTTATAATGGTATTAAATTAAATAATATTTTTCCAATTCTGATCCATATCCTCATTCAACAGAATTAATTTCCTCCAAAGGTCCATTATTTTTAAATACAGGCAGGATGTATACACAATAGAGAGGGCGATGGTGGCACCTTGTAATAATATTACGAGGGAAATAATTTGAGAGTCTATTTCATATGAAATTAAATTAATGTCATATTGCTTAAACACCCATAGGGTTTCCAAGGCAGTATCATTCCCGTTGTGTGAGACAAAGGAATATCCAAGAGAAGGACAATTTACAACCTTCCAATTCTCATAGTTCATATTAGGTTTAGAAATACCAACAATCATTAGCTTGTTAGAAATAAGAAAATTCCTATGGTTTGATATTGTGGGAGAATTACCAAGCTCCCAGCACTTCTAGTACATGATCTTCATTAATTAATATGGGAGCCTCTTGGGTGAGGCGATCCACAATTTTTTGTGTTGTTGCAGGTAGACTTTCACTTGTTTTTGTCCTTATTTCCTTGTTTCTTGGGCCTTCTTACAGGTTTCTTGAGTGTCTTTGATTTAATGGTATCGTAAATCTGATCACTGCCTTCAGGGGCTTAGATGTCCTCATCATCATCAGACTCAACAACATCAGAATAGTAACTGCCACTAATATGGGAGAATTTGTTAGAGGGGGAAACCTATTTTTCAGGAGGTTCCAGAGATGGGGTCCCTTTGGAATATTTGTCCGTAGACACTAGAGTGAAAAAATCATCACTGGATTTATCAACAGGGGATCCCTCTTCCATGTTTGGGCTTGCCCAAACCAGGGCAATAGGGCAGGATGAGGCATACTTTAATTGGTCCTGAGGGAATTCACATACCTCAGTATGGTCTTGAGTCATGTATCCACATTGCTCAATACCCACAACCTCATCTTCCATCCCAAAAATAGGTGGTATCAGCTGAGAAACCTCCATGTTGAGGATAGATCCCATGGTGAGAGATTTCAAGACATGTGGAAGATCTGGAATGACATTTCACATGAAATACTCAACATGAATCCAATATTTAGGCACTCCATGCAGGTGAGGGGGTGTTTCCAGAATAGTAGGACCTTCCCCATCAAATAAAGTTGGATCAAGTGTAATAATACTCTCTTCAGTCTATGGATGAAGTGATTCTGTAACATTCATAGGGGGAGTCTACTGCTCAAATATTTTGGTAGGGTGAAAAGGGGTAGTAATTACCAAATTATGAGGGTCCACAATAGTCTGTTAAAAGTTCGATAAGAAGACTAAACATTGATATTAAATAGTCTAGTATGGCATACCATAGTGGTTTTAGGATCCTGGTGAGAGCCTTTATGAGGGGAACCCTTAGGATGTCTAGGTGGGGGATTTGGGGGATTATAGTTCCCCTGCTTACCTTTACCACTGTGTTTCCTACAGGTGCTAGAATCATTCCCAAAGTATGTTATAGACACTAAATTCTTTCATCATTATATATTTAGAAAGTAGATGGCCGAAAAATTTGTATCCAAAGAAGAATTTGGACATTCTTTCATACTGGATCTCAAGATTGATTTTTTCCTAACGTTTGTTGAAGAAAACTAACTCAACCAGTGTACTTGTCATGTCAACCTCTGCTATAACTCTTGAATAATTCCCATATCTAAGGTTGTCTATTTATATATCAATTCTGATAGGGAAGCAAATGAGGAGGCAATGACCCATAGAGTATGGGGATTCCAGTAGATCAAGTTCAACATTAATATATGAATCCACACATGATTTAAAATGTTCTTCATGCTGGAGGAGTCAAAATTTCAATGCCAAACTATATTCGAAGAAGACCTGGTTTGAGATTAAGCATAAAATACTCCATGTCCTAATTTTCCCATCATTCGATGGAAAAAACAATGTGATATTATCCTACTCCCATGGATTCCATTTTCCATTCTTCATACCCCCATATTCAAGAAGTGTGCTTGGAAAGGTCACCAAATTTCCAAAGCGTATCCCCTTTTTTGAATCATCACCTTAGAAATGATAGAATAGCGGTATAAGCTCATACGTTATTCAATAGCCTCATGATTTACAGAGACATGAACCACACAACCTTTTTTGATAACAATCCCAAGAGATGGAACACTGAATCCAATAAAGAGAATAAAGATGCTACTTCCACGACATAAAAAAAATCATTCCCACACCTGTCATCTCTAGATACACATAAAAATTATCTGACTTTGATATTTTGGGATTATCGACTGGAAATAGATCCATATGTTCAACCAAATCTGACTGATTCAAAGGTAGATTTGTCTTCCTTCAGTCAGAGAGTGAAGGGTTAAATGACACACCAACTTCAAGGTCACCAGAATCATTTCTCATGTCATTATACCTGATTGGCGCAGATTGATAAGAGTTAAATATTGCAATATTTCTATCAGAATGAATCAACAGCTTATAATCCACAAAACCCTTGGGATATCCTCACCCCATTTATAGATCAATTTTCATTATGTGTTTTTAGGGTTTTTAATGTTTTTAGTTTATTTTTATTTCTTTTAGGGGTTTTAGTATTTTTTGGGGGTTTTCATGGGTTTTAGATATTTTTCATGTGTTTAGTAGTTATAAGTGTTTATAGGGAATTTAGGATTTTTAATATGTTTTAGGGTTTAAATGGTTTTATATTTTTAATGGGTTATTAGGATTTGTTATGGTTCATTAGGTTTTTATGCGTTTTTATGGTTTTTAGGGTTTTTTTATTTTTAACATTTTTTTGATTTTTATGGCTTATAAGGTTTTTAGGAATTTTAGGGTTGTAAGGATTATTAGGTTTTTTTGGGTATTTTAGGGTTTTTTGAGTTTTTAGGTTTTTATGGTTTTTAGATATTTTAACAAAAAATATGGGTTTAAGGGGTTTTTAATTTTTTAGGGGTGTTTAGGGTGTTTATGGATTTTTAGGTGTTTTATGGTTTTTAGTTGATTTTATAATGTTTAGGGTTTTTTTAATTTTTTGGGATATACAGGGTTATTATTATTTTTAGGTTGTTAGGGGTTTTATATGTTTATAGATTTTTAGAGTTTCTTAATATTTTTTAAGGGGTTAAAGGGTATATATATATTTTTAATGATTTTAGCATTTTTATGGGATTTTAGGTTTTTATGAGGTTTTATGATTTTTAAGGGATTTATGGTTTTTTAGGTATTTTATGGTTTGTATTGTTTTTTTGGCTTTAAGTGATTTTATATTTTTAATCCTTTTTATGGAATTTCAGTGTGTTTATTGGTTTTTACATTTTTAGTGATATTTAGGTATTTTTGGATTTTTTTAGTTTTTGAGAGATATTATGGATTTTGAGGATTTTGGGGGATTTATGGGTTTTAGTGATTTTATAGGTTTTATGTGTTTTTAGGTTTTTATGGGTTTTATAGGGTTTTTATAGAATTTTACATTTTCAGTGATTTTTATAGCTTATTAGAATATTTATGGGTTTTAGTGTATTTAGAGGTTTTCGGGGTTTTTATTGTTTTTAGTGTTCTTAAGTGTTTTTATTTTTATGGTTCTTTTTTGATCTTATGTTTTTTTAGTTTTTAGAGTGTTTACGTTTTTTATAGATTTTTAAAACATTTAGGAATTTAGATTTTTTTGAGTTTTTTTGGATTTTTTAGGTTTTTATAGGTTTTTATGGTTTTTATAGTTTTAGGGGTTTTTATGGTTTTTAATATTTTTAGTGTTTTTAATTTTTTAATGGGTTTTAATTTTTTCTAAACTTTTAATGTTTTCATAAGGTTCTTCAGAATTATTAGGGTTTTTAATGTTTTAAGGGATTTTAGATATTTTTAAAAAATTTGAGGGTTTTTAGAATTTTAAAGGATGGGGGGTAGAGGTTTTAGGGTTTTATAATATTTTTATCATTTTTAGGTTTTTATGGATTTTATTTTTTTAGGTTTTTAATGTTTACATAGGTTTTTAAGAGTTTTTTTGGATTTAGGTTTTGGATCTTTAGGGTTTTTAGTATTTTTATTGTGTTTTGGGTTTTTTCTTAAATTATTAGGGGATTTACAAGTTTTTCTATTTTTTAATGTTTTTAGGAATTTATAGGTTTATTATTGTTTTTAGTGGGTTTTAGGGTTTTAATGCTTTTTAGGTTTTATATGGTTTATAGGAATTTTTATGGTTTTTAGTGATTTTAGGGTTTTGATGGTTTTTATTGTGTTTTAGTGTTTTATTGGTTTTATGTGGATTTAGGTCTTTAATGTTTTCATGTAGTTTTTATGGTTTTAGGGTTTATTTGTTTTTAGATATTTTAAATGGTTTTTATGAATTTTAGGATTTTTAGATTTTTTTAATTATTTTGAGGGTTTTTATGGGTTTTATGGTATTAATCTGTTTTTTTAGTTTTAGGGGTTGTTTGAATTTTTATGGTTTTCGGGGGTTTTTAATGTTTTTTGATGTTTTATGCATTTAATGGATTTTTATAGTTTTTACTGGGTTTTAGGTTTTTATGGGTTGTTTATGTATTTTAAGGATTTTATGTGTTTTAGGGATTTTTGGGTATTTTATGGGCTATAGAGTTTTTAGGTGTTTGGAGTTTTAAATGTTTTTCGGGTTTTAATGTTTCTTACGATTTTTTAGGTTTATTTTAGTTTTTAGGGATTTATTGGTCATTTAAGGAATTTTATTGTTTTTTAGTGTTATGTATTTTGAGGGTTTTTAGGGTTCCAGATATTTTTAGGGTTTCATTTCGTTTTTAGTAAATTTTCTTTGGATTTTTCTAGTTTTTATGGGTTTTGAGTGTTTTTAGAGTTTTAGGCTTTTAGGGTTTTAGGTTTTTTATGTTTTATTTTGTTTTAAGGTTGGTAGGCTTTTTTAACAATTTTAGGGGTTTAGTGGTTTTTTAGAGATTTTATTGTGTTCCTAGTGTTTTATACGGGTTTTATGGTTTTAGGGGTTTTAATGGGTTTTAGGGATTTTTTGGTTTTTAACATTTTTTAAGATTTTTAGGGAAAGGAAGATGCGAGGGTCGGGATATCCCCCCCCCCCCCCCCCCCCCCCCGCAAATTTATTAGAAAGAAAAAAGAGACACATTAGACAAGGGAGGGGAGGGGTCAAATGACACACACCTGAAAACCCCTTACAACACACGCAAAAAAAAGGAAATCAAAAAAGAAAAGAAAACAAACAAACAAGCACACCCAGGTCCAAGCAGCAACCATCACCATCATCCAGCAGTATCTAGAATCCAGTAGCCCACTTCTAAGAAAAGACCAGCTTCCAACCTCACATCTACCAGCATCCATCACCTTCTCACTAATAGCATCTCCAAAAGCATCACCCAGCCAAACATAACAAGAATCACCCAGCCAAACAGAGCAAGCATCCCATAACACCAACCAGCCTCCAGTACCCAACAACTCTTCTTCTCTACCAACAGCCTGCACTAGCGGATGCCTACTACCAAACCAGCTACAACAAGCTGTCCTTATCAGAAAATTATAACCAAACATCCATCCACATCCAGCATCACAGCCAATCCAACAACCAACATTTTCATCACAGAAATCAAAAACTCCCAACCATTCCACTTTCATCCAGGCCGTATCAAGCATCCAACAGCTTTAATTCGTGAAAACACTACCAGCAATAGCCCACACCAAACCCCATAGCAGCGTCAAAACCATCATAAAAAGAATCATCTCAACTAATAGCTCATTCAGAACCATATCTAGAATGCAACTAATGAACAAATCCACCAGCAATGCGATCCATAGCAGCAGATTGAACCCACAGAGAAAAATTCCATGATCCAACGGCACACAAAAACCATAGTAAATTCATATAAACAACTCCAAGGAAGAGGAAACATACCAGATTTGAATCAACATCAAGGAGGCATCCACAAAGAAGAACCGAGGTAGTAAATCAGGAGAGTTGACCGACATCTAGAGCCCAAACCACCAATGAGTCCCCCTCCACAGCTTCAAATTTGCCTCCTGCAATGTCAGCGAAGAACCAGAATCCCCCGTAGCATCCATCACCAAACGCCTTATTCCATCACAAAACCAAAATATCCATCGGAAGGCACCAATCCGTAGATCAATGACACAACACTCCAACAATAAACCATTAGCAACCCAAGACCCGAACATCATCCTCCGCGCAAATCTCTCCCAAACCGAACTCGATTACGCCTCCTTGCCAATACCGCATCGTCATTGAGGCACCCGGCTCCGGACATCCCATGGTAGACCCAGATCTGCAAAGTCAACCTTGAACCACAACAGATTCCCATCAACGATTCCGACTGCCATGGATTCATCAGCATTGCCGCAGACCAGATCTGACTGAGAGCCAGAGCACGGGGTGAGGAAAAATAATCTGCTGAAGACAGGAAGCCACCATTGTTCTGGATTCAAAGAGAACGCCAAGAGAACACCACTTCTAAGGAAGACTAATGCCAAAAAACCGAGAAAAAACCAGGGGAGGAAGCGTCGGTCGAGAGTGTGAACCTGGAGAGTGCGCCTCCATATTTAGGATTTTTAGGGAATTTATGTTTTATTATGTTATTAATTTTTTTCTTAGGGTTGTTAGGGTTTTTTTGGTTTTTAGTGATTTTTGGGATTTTTTTTATAATTATTGGTTTTTATGGTTTTAGGATTTTTTATGGTTTTAGGTTTTTTATTGTTTTTTTAGGTTTTGTTGGACTTTTAAGTGATTTAAGGTTTTTAATTTTTTTCTTATTATTTTTAGTGTTTTAAGGGATTTTTAAGTTTCTATTGATTTTTATGGATTTTTTTGAATTATATGGGTTTTTATGGTGTTTAGGGTTTTTGAGGATTTTTTGGGTTTATAGGTTATATCTTTTTTTTGTTTTTTGGGTTTGTTCCTTTTTTTTAGTTTTTAAAGGTTTTTTTTTATTTTTTTAATATTTTGAGGTGTTTAAAGGGTATTTAATGTTTTTATTGGTGTAATGGTTTTTATGGGTTTTTAGGGTTCTTTAAAATTTGTAGGTGTTTTATGGTTTTTTGTGTTTCTTGGATTTTTTGGGATTTATTGAGTTTTTGGGTTTTTAGGTGTTTTAACTATTTTTAGGTTTCTAAAGTATTAGAATGGATTTAATGGTTTTTTATATTTTTATGGATTTTATAGTATTTTTAGGGTTTTTATGATTTTTAGGGGTTTAGGGATTTTGAGGGTTTAATGGATTTTAGGGGGTTTAGTGGTTTTATGGTTTTTATTATTTTTGTGGGTTTTAAGTGATTTTTTTATTTTTTTTATGATTTTTAATGTTTTATAAGACTCAAAATTTTTAGGGGTTAAAGGGTTTTAATTTTTTTAGTGGGTTTTAGGGGTTTTATGGGGTTTTATGTTTTTTGATGTTTTTATGTGGTTTTATGGGTTTTTAGGGTTTTTGGGTCTTTTAGTGGTTTTTAGTGATTTTTTGGATTTTTAGGGGTTTTAATTGTTTTAATATTTTTATGGTTTTTTAAGAGTTTTCGTGTTTTTTATTGTTTTTTATGTTATTATTGATTTTTTGTGATTTTTTGAATATTCATGGTTTTCTAGGGTTTAAGGTATTTTGACGGGTGTAGTTTTTTGAAATTTTTGTAGGTTTTTGGGGGATTTTAAATAGTTTTTTGGGTTTAAAGAATTTTTTAGGGGTTTTCTTGGTTTTTAAGAAAATTACATTTTTATCGATTTTTTTAAAAAAATTATTGTATTTCCGTGTTTTAAAAGGTTTAATAGTTTTTCAAGGTTTTTAATAATTTTATAATTTTTTAACATTTTTAGAGTTCAAGGGGGTTTTATATTTTTTAGTCATTTTTGTGGGATTTAGGGAGTTTTAGGGTTTTCAAAGGTTTTTACTAGTTTTTATGTTTTTTGGGGTTTTTAGGGTTATTATCAATTTTTAGCGGGTTTAAGGGTTTCAATTTTTTTTAACATTTTAGAGGTTTAAAGCAATTTGATAGTTTTTTTGTTTTTATGGTTTTTATGGTTCTTTGGGTTTTAGGGTTCTTGTGTGTTTTATGGTGTTTGGTTTTTTGTCTTTTTATGGTTTTATCATTATTTAGGGTTTTAGGGGTGTTGCATGTTTTTAGGTTTTTATGATTTTCTTAGGGATTTTAAGGGTTTTTAGGATATTTTAATTTTGTTGGGATTTTTAGTGGGGTTTTTTGTTTTTTAATGGTTTTTAGTGTTTTTATGGATTTGGAGGGGTTTAAGTATTTTTCGTATTTTTTTAGAGTTTTAATTATTTTTATGTTTTTAAGGTTTTCATATGGTTTTTTAGGGTTTTTAGTGTTTTTAGGTAATTAAAAGTATTTTTTTGGATTTTTATGGTTTTTAGGGGTTTTAGGGATTTTTATGGTTTTTATGGTCTTTTAGGGATTTATAGTTTTTTTTAGTTTTTTTGGGTTTTATTATTTTAGGGGTTTTATTTATTTATTTTAAAACAAAATTATAGTTTTAAAATTTTAAGAGTTTTTTGTGGGGTTTTAGTATTTTTATGCATTTATATGGTTTTAGGGTTTTTAAGGTGTTTTAGTGTTTTTCAGTTTTTATGGGTTTTATGTTTTTTTGGATTTTCATGTATTATTATGGGTTTTAGTTTTATTTATATTTTAGTTTTTTTATGTATTTTTAGTTTTTTTTTATTTTTTTATTTTGAGGGTTTTTACAATTTTTGGGGATTTTTGTTTTTTATGTGTTCTTAGGTTTTTTTATTTTTTCTGGTTTTAAGTGTCTTTTATACCTTTTAAATTGTTCTAGGGGATTAAAGTGGCTCGATATTTTGTTGTTTTTTTTTAAGTTTTCTTATGTTTTTAGTGCGTTTATGGTGTTTATGGGTTTCATGATTTTTTGGGGGGGGTTTTAGTGTTTTTAGGTTTTTAGGGGTTTTATGTGTTTTTATTTTTTATGGTTTTCTTATGGTTTTTTTTAATGTGTTATGTTTTTTACATTTGTAGAGTTTTTTTTGTATTTTCCTTGTTTTTTGGGATTTTAAGGGCATTTAGGGTTTCTATGGGTTTTTTAATTTTCCAGATTTTTTTTTGAGTATTTAGGGGTTTATGGTTTTTTGAGTTATTAATTAATTTATTTGTTTTAAGTTTTTTATGATTATTTAGTGGATATTTAGGGATTAATGTGTTTTTAGTTTTTTTATGGTTTTTAGCGTTTTTAGGGGTTTTATCATTTTTTAGGTTTTTTGAGGTTTTTAGGATTTTTAGGTTTTTAAATAATTCTCAAGATTTTATGGTTTTTAGATATTTTTACAATTTTAGGGTTTTTTATGATTTTTGTAGGATTTTTATGTTTTAGGGGTCTTAGGGATTTTGAGGGAATTTAGGGGGTTTTAGGGTATTATGATTTTTTTATCAATTTTTATATTTTTATGGTTTTAAGTGTTATTTGGTTTTTAATTTTTTATTATAATTTTTATGGGTTTTATCTTTTTTTTACATTATTAGGGGTTTTCAATATTTTTTTACGATTTTTTATGATTTTTAGCAGTTTAAGAGTATTATATTTTTTTTTGTATTTTAAGGGTTTTTATGCATTTTTAGGTTTTTTCGGTTTTCAAAAAAATCACGGTTTTAGTATTTTTTACTTTTTTAGGGATTTTATAGATTTATTTTTATTTTTATAGGGTTTTAGGGTATTTTTAGATTGTGGGGGGGGGGGGGTGTTAGAGTTTATTGTGGGGTTTTGGGTTTTAGGGTGTTTTGTTTTTGAATTTTTAGGGTTTTTATGGGTTTTAGAGTTTTAAAAAAATTTAGGAGTTTAAATGGTTTTATATTTTTATTGAGGTTTTAGGGTTTTTATGTGTTTAAGAGATTTTTATGGTTTTAGGGGTTTTTCGGATTTTTAGGGTTTTTAGGTTCATTTTGGGTTTATAGAGTTTTTTGGTTTTTTTGGAATTTTATGTTTTTTTATAATTTTATGGTTTTCTTAAGGATTTTATAGGGTTTAAATTTTTAAGAATTTTTTGGGATTTAAAATTATTTTTATGGTTTTTAGGTGTTTAGGGATTTTTAGGGTTTTACGGTTTTACAGTTTTATCATTTTTAGAGAGTTTAAGTGTTTTTATAGTTTTAAGGTTTTCTTAGTTTTTTTAGGTATTTTAGGGGGTTTTACATTTTTATGGATTTCATGTCTTTTTAAGAGTTTTGTGGTTTTTATGGTTTTTGGGACTTTTCTGGTTTTTAGAGGTTTTAGGTGTTTTAATATTATAATTTTTTTGGGTTTTAAGGTTTTTTGAGTTTTTAGGGTTTTTAAGGTTATAAGTGTTTTTAATGTTTTTCTTAGTTTAAAGTGTATTTAGAGTTTTTTGTGGGTTTTTCATGTTTTTATGTGTTTTTTGGGTTTTATTTTTTTTTTGGGGATTAAAAGATTTTAGGGTTTTTAGATTTTTTTTTAGTTTTAGGGGTTTATTCTTTTTTAGTTTTTAATGTATTCTTATGGGTTTTCAATATTTTTAAGGGTTTTTTAGGTTTTTAGGGATTTTTAGGTATTTTATAGTAATTTTATGGATTTTTAAGGGTTATAGGGATTTTGAGGGTTTTTAAGTGATTTAAGGGGTTTGAGTGTGTTTTGGGGTTTTTAGGGTGTTTGGGGTATTTTTTCATGTTTTTGAATTTTTAGGTTTTTAGGGGTTCTAATTGATTTTAGTTTTTTATAGTTTTCTTAGGGGTTTTCATGGTTTTTGTGGATATTTCTGTTTTTATGTATTTTTAAAGAATTCTATGTGTATTCAGGGTTTTAACGTTTTCTATGGATTTTTGGGTTTTGTGGTTTTTTCAGGCATGGGGTCAGTTTTTTAGGTTTTTTGAGTTTTTTATTGTTTTTAGGGGTCTAAGGGGTTTATAGAGTGTTTTGTGGGTTTTGAGGGTCTCTATGAATTTGAAGGGGTTTTTTGGTATTAGGGTTTTCGGGGATTTAATTTTTTTTTTGGAATTTTACGGGTTTTAAGTATTTTTATGTTTTTATGTATTTCTTTGGGGGGTTTTATGATTTTTAGGGGTGTTTATGACTTTAGGATTTTTAAGGAATTTAAAGGATTTTTAAACTTTTTATGTTTTTAGGGATATTGAGGGGTATTAAGGGTTTTTAGAGTATTTAGGTTTTATATAATTTTTAGTTTTCAATGGATTAAATTATTTTTAGGGTTTAATGATTTCATACAGTTTTTCTAGGTTTTTAGGATTTGTATGGCTTTTTGGGTTTTTAGGGTTTTTAGGGTTTTTAGTGTTTTTACCATTTTTATGGGAAGGGTTTTTAGAGTTTTAGGGCCACTTTGAGTTTCTTATTGTTTTAATTTTTTCAGAGTTTTCTAAAAAAAAATTAGTGTTTTAAATGATTTCTGGATTTTTTAGTGGTTTTTAGTGTTTTTAGGGTTTTTATGAGTTTCTAGGGTTTTTAGTGTTGTTAGTTTTTTAGTTTTTTGTGTGTTTTTTGTTTTTTAACTTTTTCATATAGTTATTCAGGTTTTTAGTGTTTTTTTTATTTCAGGGATTTTTAGGGTTTCCTATTTTTTATGGGTTTTAGTAAATTTTTATGGTTTTTAGGGATTTTAAGTGTTTTTAGGTTTTTGAGGACTTCATAGGTATTTTCTATGTTTTTAAGGTTTTTTAATATCGTAGGTATTTTTTTCCTATTTTTATGTATTTTAAAGGGTTTTTAGGGGTTTAAGGATTTTTGGCCATTTTTACTATTTTTATGGTTATTATAATTTTCATGTTTTTAGGGTTTTTCTATGTTTTATGTTTTTCTAGGGGTTTTTAGGGTTTTTAGATTTTTCTACATTTTTAGGCATTTTTATGATTTTTTAGTATTTTTATTTTTTTAGGGATTTTTTGGTTTTTGAGAGTTTTATGTTATTTTAGAGATGTACAGTTTTTTGGAGTTTCTTAGAGTTTTATAGTTTGCTTGAAATTTTTATGATTTTATTGGTTCAAATGGTTTTTAGTGTTTATAGTGGTTTTTATGTTATTATGTATTTTTAGTGTTCTAATTGTTTTTAGGTGTTTTAATTATTTTTATGGTTTTTAGGGGTTTTCGAGGTGTTATAATTTATAGGATTTTTTGGGTTGTAATTGTTTTTAAGTTTATAAGGTTTTCTTAGGGTTTTTAGGTTTTTTCAGTTTTTTTGTGATTTTAGGGATTTTAGGATTTTTATGATTTTATAGGTTTTTGGTGTTTTTTATGGATTTTATATTTTTTAGTGATTTTGGGGTATTAAATGTTTTTACCTTTTTAGAGGTTTTAGGTCTTTTTATGTTTTAATGGTTTTCTTAGTGTTTTGGGTTTTATGATTTTTTTCGTTTTTATGGAGTTTTAGAGGGTTTTAAGTGTTTTAATGTTTTTTAGGGGTTCTGGTTTTTGAGGGTTTTAGGGGTTTCAGTGAATTTATGGGTTTTTGGTGGTTTTCAAGCTTTTTTACATTTTTAGGATATTTATAGTTTTTTATATTTTATTAATGTATTTAAGGTTTTAATGGTTTTTTTAGAGATTTTATAGTGTTTTAGGGTTTTTATGGGGGTTCTTAGGTTTTTTATGATTTTGGGGGGATTTTAGTGTTTTATGGTTTTTTTGGATTTTATCATTTTTATGGGGTTTTAGGATTTTTAAGTGCTCTTATATTTTTATGGTTTTCTTTGATTTTTTTTTGGTTTTTATATTTTAAGGGTTTTTAAGGTTATTATTGTATTTTTATGGTTTTTGGGAATTTTTTTTAGTTTTTATGGTATTTAGGAATTTTATGGGTTTTCAAATTTTTTAGTGTTATAAGGGGATTTAAGTGTTTTTTGGGTTTAACTGTCTTCTTAGAGTTTTTCAGCGTTTCTTGGATTTTTATGTTTTTAGGTTTTTTATGGATTTTTTAAGGAATTTTAATGTTTTTATTTGTTTTTTGGGTATTTACGGGTTTTTTTGAGTTTTTAGGGTTTTAATGGTTTTTAATGTTTTTAACATTTTTAAGGGTTTAAAGAATTTTTTTGAGTTTTTAGTGAGTTTTAGGGTTTTTATAGGGTTTTAAGGTTTATTAATGTTTTTGGGGCCCTTAGGGTTTTTATTATTTTTTAGGGTTTTATAGGATTTTTTAGGGTTTTGGGGTTTTTATAGTTTTTATGGATTCTAAGGATATTTTGGGGTGTAGGGTTTTTATGGATGGATTTTATTTTTTTTTACGTTTTATTTTATTTTTTATTTGTCTATATTTTAAGGGTTTTTAAAGTTATTTAAAATTTATAGGAGTTTAAAGGGGTTTTTATATTTTTTTAGGGATTTTTTTTGCTTTTATGGGTTTCTTTGGTTTTTAATGATTGTGGGGTTAGGGTTTTTTGGGTTTTTATGGGGGGGTTATAATTTTTTAGGTTTTTAGGGATTTGATGTGTTTTTAATATTTTAAGGTATTCTTAGCATTTTTCATGGTTTTGGGGAGATTTTTAAATTTATAGTGATATTTAGGTGTTTTTTCGACTTTATGGGTTTTTAGGGTTTTATTGGATTTTGAGGATTTTTTGTGATTTTAAGGGTTTTAGCATTTTTTATTTTTTAGGGGTTTTATGTTTTTTTTGGTTTTTACGGTTTTTAGGGGTTTTAAGGGTTTATAAGATTTTTTATGTATTTCTAATTTTTTTCTTTTTTTTTTGTTTCGTACGATTTTTTAGGATTCTTAGGGTTCTAGAGGGTTTTTAGGTTCTTATGATTTTTTGGGTTTCAATTTTTTTAGTCTTTGCGGGTTTAAATGTTTTATATAGTTTTTCAATGATTTTAGGGGTTTAAAGGGTTTTTAAATTTTTAGTGAGTTTTAGGGGTTTTGTATATTTATAATGTTTTATTGGTTTTAAGTAATTTTATGCCTTTTATTATTTTTAGGGTTGTTAGAGTTTTTATGTCTTTTATGGTCTTAATAGTGTTTTTAGCATTTTTTATTACTTTTTTATTTTTTGATTTTTTTTTGATTTTTATGGATTTTACGGTATTTTGGGATTTTGAAGGCTTTATATTTTTTTTTTCCAGGTTTTTATGTTTCAAAGGGTTCTTTGGGTTGTAGGGTTTTAGGGGTTTTAGTGTTTTTAGGTTTTTAGGGGTTAAAAGTTTTAATATCCTCTTAAACATTTCTTAGGTTTTTTTTAGGTTTTTACGATTTTTTCTCTTTTTTGATATTTTTAGGGTTTTTGGGATTTTTATTGGGTTTTAGGGCTTTTAGGGATTTTGATATATTTTATTGTTTTTAGGGTATTTGGGGGTTTTTATATTTTTTATGTTTTTAGCAGTTTTTATTTTTGTAGGTTTTTAAGGTTTTCTTCAGTTTTTTCTAGGTATCCAGGGGTTTTAGAATTTTAAAGGGTTTTTGAGGGTTTTTAAGGTTTTAGTGTTTCTATTGTTTTGGGGATTTTTAGGCGTTTTTATGAGTTTTTAGGGGTTTTAATGTTTTTTAGATTTTATAATTTTTTAGGATTTAAAGGGTTTTTATTATTTTAGTGAGTTTGTAGGGTATTTATGGGTTTTAGTTTTTTAATGTTTTTACTTGTTTTTAAGGTTTTTTAGGGTTCTAGGGTTTTAGGGTCTTTTTATGATATGCCATTTTAGATTCTTTAGGGTTTTTAGGGTTGTTACATATTTTTAGTTGTTCATGGTTTACTTATGTTTTTATTGTGTTTTTAGTGTTTTTTTACATTTTAGGAATTTTTAGGGATTTTTTAGTTTTTATTATCTTTTTTCAGATTTTGAAGGTTTTGAGGGTTCTCTAGGGTTTTAAGTTTTTTCAAGGTCTTTACCGCTTTAGGGGTTTAAAGTGTTTCTTAGTTTTACGATTTTAAGAGGGATTTTAGGGAATTTAGGTTGTTTACATTTTTATGGATATTTAGGGATTTTTTATATTTTATCTTTTTTAGGTTTTTAGGGATTCTCAAGTGTTTTATGGTGTTGAGGGGTTTTTATATTTTTTAGGTTTTAGTGGTTTTTGAGTTTTTCTGGGATTCATGGTTTTTTAGATTTTAAAATTTTTAGGTGTTAACATTTTTTTATTGTTTTTACAGTTTTAGGGTTTTTATGGGGTTTTATATATTTTTATGTTATTAGGGTTTTGTATGGTTTTTAGGCAGTTTTTGGGTTTCTTCTGGGTCTTTTAAGGTTTTTTTTCATTATTTTAGTTTTAGGGGTTTTAAATATATTTATACATTTATGGTTTTATTAGGGTTTATAGTGTTTTATGGTTTTTACATTTTTTTGGATTTTTAGGGCATTTTTGTATTTTATGGTTTTTTGGTTTCTAGGATATTTTGAGGTTTTTATGGTTTTTAGGATTTTTTGCATTTTTTAGGTTTTTTGGGTTTTTATATTTTTTATGTTTTCTTAGGGTTCTTCATTTTTAGGGGTTTTTTACATTTTTAGAGTATTTAGTGATCTTCCATATTTTTATGATTTTTAGAGTTTTAGGGATTTTGAGTGTTTTTAGGAGTTTTTATGGTTTTCATATTTTTATTGATTTTTAAGGTTTTTTTATTTTTAAGGCATTTCATATTATTTATATTATTTTAAAAAAAAATTCTGTATAAAGTATATTTAGAGTTTTATGGGGTATTTAGAGTTTTTATGGGGTTTTAGGGGAGTCTTATGGTTTTTAGAGGTTTTTGTGGTTTTTTTTGTTTTTTAGTGTCTTGGTATCTTTTATGTTTTTTAAGTGATTTCAATTTTTTAATGTTTTCTTAGAGGGTTTAATGGATTTTATGTGTTTTTATGCTTTTGGTTATTTTTAGGGGGTTTAGTATTTTTATTGGTTTTTTGGATATCTCAGGATTTTGATTTTTTTTAGGGTTTTAAGTGATTTTAGGTTTTTAAGGATTTATTTGGGTTTTCAAGGTTTTTCTGTTACATTATTTTTTTATGAATTTTTTAGGAATGTAATGATTTTTAGGGTTTAAGGGGGGTTTAAGGGGGTTTTAGGTTTTCTAGGGTGTTTATGATTTTTTGTATTTTTTTGAGTTTTTAGGGTTTTTTGAGCTATTAGAGAGTTTTTTCGACATTTTATGGAGTTTGGTGGGTTTTATAGTTTTTAGTGGGTTTTAGTGTTTTTGTAGGTTTTAGGTGTTTTGGCATTTTTTTTAATTTTTTTGTTGTTTTAATGTTTTTAAGGTTTTATGGTTTTCTTAAGGTTTTAGGGGTTTTTACAATTTTTGGGAATTTAGGGATTTTTTAGGATTTTTATTGTTTTTTGGGGTTTTAAGAATTTTAGGGGGTGTTGGGTTTTATTTTTTTTGGGGTTTTTCTTTTTTTGGGGTTTAGATGTATTTTAAGTGTATTAAGGTTTTTAAGGTTCCATTTATGGTTTTCTATGTTTTTATAGTTTTTTATGTTCTTACTGATTTTATGGCTTTTATGATTTTTATGGGTTTTTAGGGCCTTTATGGATTATTTAGGGTTTTTAGGATTTTAGGGTTTTTAGGGTTTTTAGTTTTTTTGATATTTTACATATTTATATAGATTTTTAGTGTTTTTTAAAAAAAATTGGTGTTTAAAGTGTTTTTAGATTGTTTATTGTTTTCTTGTGTTGTTCTAGTTTTTAATTTTTTAAATGATTTTGTGGGTTTTTATGATTTTTAGGGGGTTTTGTATTAATTATGAGTTTGTTTGGGGTTTAAATAATTTTAGATTTTTAGGATTACATATGTATTTAGTTTTTTAAAGGTTTTCAAAGTGGTTTTCCTGGTTTTTTTGTGTTTTTACATTTTTAGTATTTTTTAAGAATTTTTATGGATTTTTGTGGTTTTATGGTTTTTATATTTTTTATGATTTTTAGGGTTTTTCGGGTTTTTGGGGTTTTTTGACATTTTAGGGGTTTAAGGTATTTATACTTTTTAAATGTTTTTATGGGTTTAAAAGGATTTTATATTTTTTTGTGTGTTTTAAGGTTTTTATGGGTTTTTTGGGTTATTTAGGGTTTTTAGGGGATTTAGAGTTTTGGGTTTTTAGCATTTTTTTGGGGTTTTAGGGGTTTTAAGGGTGTTTTGGGTTTTAAGGATTCTTAGGGTTTTCCAGTATTTTTAGTGTTTTTTACAATTTTAAGGAATTTTAGGGGTTTTAAAGTTTTTTATATATTTTTAGGGTTTTGGGGATTTTGAAGGTTTTTAGGATTTTTTGGGGTTTTAGTGGTTTTAACATTTTTAGGATTTGTATGGGTTTAAAGAGTTTTTATGATTTATGTTTTTATTAGGGTTTTGGTTGATTTTTAATTTTTTTTGGATTTTTAGATATTTTTAGGATTTTTTTGGTCTTTAGTGGTTTTAGGGAATTTATGTTTTTTAGGGTTTTAGGGGTTTTATGGTCTTTTGGGTTTTGTGATTTTTTTTTGTTTTTTGGGTTTCTAATGTTTTTTAGAGTTCTTAATTTTTGAGGGGCTTAATGGTTTTATGGAGTTTTTAGTGTGTTTATTGGGTTTTTATGGGTTTTGCGATATTTATGGTTTGCATGGATTTTTATGATTTTTATGGTTTTTAGGTTTTTTAGGGTTTTTAGTGATTTAAAAAAAATATATTTTAAGGGGTTTTAGGGTTTAGGTTTTTATGAATTTTGGGATTTTATGGTTTTTGAATTTTCTATTGTTTTAACATTTTTAGTGTTTTTTAATTTTTTAAGGGGTTTAAAGGGTTTTTTGTGTTTTTAGTGGTTTAGGGTTTTTATGGGGTTTTATGGTTTTTTAATGATTATGGGTTTTTACAGTTTTTAGGGGGTTTTAGGGTTTTTTGGGTCTTTTTTAGGTTTTTAGTGTTCTTTGGTTTTTATGGGTTTTATTTTTTTCTCGGTTTTTATGTTTTTATTTAGGGGTTAAGGATTTTTGGGTTTTTTCATTTTTAGGGTTGTTAGGGTTTTTAAAATTTTTATGTTCCTAAAGGATTGAATTATTTTTTCAGTTTTAAATATTTTATAAGGTTTTTCCAAGTTTTTTGGATTTTTATGATTTTTTGAGTTATTTTGGGTTTTGAGGGGTTTTATTGTTTTTAGCATTTTTATGGGTTTTAAGGGGTTTTTTTGTTTTAGGGATTCTTTGAGTTTCTTATTTTTTTCAATTTTTTTAGTGTTTTCTTTAAAAAAATTAGTTTTTAAATGGTGTTTTGTGTATTTATAGTTTTAATGAGTTTTTGTGGTTTTTATGAGTTTTTTAGGGTTTTAGTGTTTTTAGGTTTTTAAGGATTTTTAGTGTTTTCAGGTTTTTAAGGATTTTTGAGTGTTTTCAATTTTTCAATTTTTTCTAATAGTTATTTTGGGTTTTTAGTATTTTTTTGTTTTTAGGTATTTTTAGGGATTTTATTTTCTATGGTTTTTAGTTATTTTTAGGGTTTTAGGGTTTTTAGGGGTTTAAGATTTTTATTTCTGTTTTTCGGTATTTTTCGAGTTTTTTACATTTTTATGGATTTTAGGTATTTTTTAGGGATTTTATTGGTTTTTTTCGGTTTTTATGGGTTTTGAGGGATTTTAGTGTTTTTAAGGTTATTGGGGTTTTCTTGTTTTTTGGGGTTTTTAGGTTTTTTTCGTTTCTTAGGGCTTTAAATTGTTTTTAGAGTTTTTAGTGGTTTTTTAGCTTTTTTAACGCATTTTTATGGTTTTAGTGGTTTTTATAATTTTTAGTGTTTTTAGGGAATTTAGATATTTTTTAGGGTTCTTTGGGGTTTTATGTGTATTTAGTTTTTTGAAGTCTTTATAGGGATTTTCTAGGATTTTAGGGTTTTTACTGTCTTAGGGATTTTTAGGTATTTTTATGTATTTTTAGGGGTTTTAGGGATTTTAGGAATTTATTATAGGATTTAATGTTTTCTGGGTTATTATAATTTTTATGCTTTTTAGTTTTTTTTTTGTGTTTAAAGGTTTTCTTAGGGGTTTTGAGTTTTTTAGGGTTTCTTACATTTTAGGGATTTTTATGATTTTTATGATTTTTATTGTTTTTAGGGGTTTTAGGGTTTTAGAGTTTTATGTTTTTTTGGGATGTGAGGTTTTTGAGTTTTTTAGGGTTTTAGGGTTTTTCATGAATTTTTTATGTTTTTATGCATTCAAATAATTTGTAGTCTTTTTTGTCGTTTTTAGGATTTTATGGAATTTTAATATTTTAATGATTTTTAGTGGTTTTTATGTGTTTTATCATTTTTCGGTTTTTTTGGGTTTTAATTATTTTTAGGTTCTTATGGTTTTCTTACGATTTTAAGGGTTTTCATTTTTATATAAAATTTTAGGGTTTTTTAGGATTTTTATGGGTTTATTGAGTTTTTAGGGTTTTAGAGTTTTTAGGGAAAGGAAGATGCGGGGCCAGGATATTCTTGGTCCCCCCAAAATATACATAAAGAAAAGGCAGAGGCCACAATGGAGGGGTGGGGCCAAATAGCCAACACCCTAAACCCAACACAACCCAAGACACAGACCCCAAAAAAACGTCCAAAAATACACAAAAGAACAAGTCAGTTGATGTTGCCGCCAAAGTCGTCCAAATTTGCACTGAGAAATCCAAAGCTTTCCCCAAGACCAGCATTCACATCAGTAAAGATAAAGTCTGAGTCAACTTTTGTATCCATAGAGTCCCAGCCTAACTCATAATCCTCCTACTTTCTGAGAAAACACAAGAGTTTCTCTCTGGCCCTCTCTATCTCTACATTTTGCGAAGGCCACTCCTACTTGTTAACATTAAGATTTTGCTTGGCCGCCCTCAAGGAGGCCCGGGTCGCCATGGGTCTTGGAAGGGAAGATTAATTCTTCCGCTTCCTTATTTTTTTTGGGGGGGGGGGGGTAGAGATGAAACCATCCTTATAGACTGCCTTCCCATATAGGAAACAATCATTGGCCACATTTGAGGCCTCTTTACTACCATACTTGCTTCCTATCCCAGAAGATGCACCACCCCTTTTTTGAAGCTTTTTCTTTTCATCCTTGGACTTGGCCATATCAGCATTTATCCTGCGGTCATCCTCAACAAACCCCTCCCCAAGTATTTTAGCCACATACTCAAGGGGAACCTTTCCCATTAAACCACTATCTTTTTATGTAGAAGTACACAGTGGTCTTCGGTATATGGAACACCATAAACAACCATGTCCTTCTGCAGGTTCGGGGATACCCCACCTTCATCAATTTTGGGATCTGGAAGACAGATCTCAGCCAGATCCTCCACATATGAAAATACTAAATTGGGTTTCTATGGGGTTATTCCATCCAAGCCCTTCACACAAATAGCAATAGCCTCATCATCAAGAGAACCTGGAACAAGCCCCATTTCAACCCTCTCCGCGTCACTGCTCCCAATGGTAAGCATCAAGGGGTTTGTGCACCAACTGGGGAATCGCTCCCCAGGATCATGAGTCTGCTTCTCTACCAAGATAATGTACCACCCAACATATATCAGCTCCCACCCATCCTCTGCTCTCAATTCCAGCTCAGGAACATTTCGCTGCTTAGGCTCACCCACCTGCACAATAGCATCACCAACTGTCTCAGCTAAGGTTAAGTCCTGAAACCTGTTTGACAAAGCAACAACATTCATGCCCGTCAACAGTCAACTAATGGTAGACCCACTACCCTTCCTATCTTTCATAAAATATTTTCCTAGGGAAAGCTCCAGGGGGGGCTCCTAATGTTTTAGCTAATGCCAATCTACATGCTTAGTAGCCTTCCCCTTCCCCATCCCTCTTCTTGATAATTCACCACTTCTACAAACCTCATCTAAACAAGACAGATTTATCCTTTCAACCCTGTGCACTGCTTTAGTGTCTGTAGCTCCTAATTCACATACACTTCCAACCAAACTTATACTGAAACCACTTGAGGTAATCATTGCTTAGAGTTTCTAAGGATTTTAGGGTTTTTAACGTTTTTAGGTCTTTAAGAGTTTTAAGTGTTTTTATGTTTTAGAGGTTTTCTTGGGATTATTTTTGTTTGTATGTTTTTTATTTTTTTTATGGATTTGTAGAGGTTTTTTAGGTTTTTTATGTTTTTATGGGTTTAGGGGTTTTTAGGGTTTTTAGGGGTTTTAGTGTTTTTATGGGTTTTTGTGGTTTCAGGTATTTTTTTACATTTTTAGGATTTTTAATGGTTTTAGGATTTTTGTAATATTTTTAAGGGTTTAAATGGTTTTATGAGATTTTAGGGGGCTTTAGGGTTTTTGTGGGATTTTTTAGGTTTTTATGGTTTTTGGGGGATTTTATGGTTTTTAGGGTTTTTTAGGATATTATCTTTTTTAGGGGTTTTCGGGGTTTTATATGCTTTTAGGTTTTTATTGTTTTCTTTGTGTATTTTGTGGTTTTTATATTTTTAGGTTTTTTAGGGTTGTTATATTATTTTTATATTTTTTTAGGGATTTTGGTGGTTTTTATGGTTTTTTGGGCTTTTATGGGTTTTCACATTTTTTAGTGTTTTTAGGGTTTTGAGGTATATTTTAGAGTTTTTATGGTTTTTGGGGTTTTTACATTTTTTGTGACTTTTATGAATTTTAAGGATTTTTAATGTTTTTATTTGTTTTTACGGTTTTTAGGGTATTTTTTGTTTCTAGAGTTTTCTGTTTTTTGAGATTTTAGGTTTTTAATGGTTTTTAGGGTTTTTAACATTTTTAAGGGTTTAATGGTTTTTTAGAGTTTTTAGAGGGTCTTAAGGGTTTTTATAGGTTTTTAGGGTTTCTTAATGATTTTAGGGGCCTTTAGAGTTTTTATTATTTTTTAGGGTTTTACACAATTTTTATGGGTTTTAGGGTTTTTATAGTTTTTAGGGATTTTGAGAGTATTTTGGTGTTTAATGTTTCTATAGATGTTTTTTCTAGTTTTGGGTTTTTATTTAGTTATTTTTATTTTTTATGTTTTTAATGTTTTTTAGAGTTATTTAACCTTTATAGGGGTTTAAAAGGTTTTTATATTTTTTTTTGGTATTTTTATGTTTTATCGTTTTTTACATTTTTTAAGGTTAGGGTTAGGGTTTTTACGGTTTTTATAGGGGGGTTATGTTTTTTTATCATTATTTAGCTTTTTAAAAGTTTTTGTTGTTTTTAGTTTTTTAAGGTACTCTTAGCCCTCTTCATGGTTTTTGTGGTTTTTAACATTTTTAGTGTTTTTAGTGATTTTTTGACTATATGGGTTTTTCGATTTTTTTTGGATTTATAGGGTTATTATTGACTTTTTAGGGTTTTATCATTTTTTATGTTTTTAGCAGTTTTAAATCCTTTTATGTTTTTAAGGTTTTCATTGGGTTCTTCCAGGGTTTTGGATTTTTTATTTATTTCTGATTTTTTTTCTTTTTTAGGTTTCATATGATTTTTTTTGGATTCTTAGTGTATTGAGGATTTTTAGGTTCTTATGGTTTTCTGGGTTTGGGGTTTGGTATGAGTATTTTGGGGGGGAGGGGTTAAGGTTTTATAGAGTTTTTCAATGAGTTAAGGGATTTAGAGGGTTTTTAGTGTTTTTAGTGGTTTTTTGGGTGTTTTATGGATTTGTAAGGTTTTATTAGTTTTAAGTGTTTTTATGGGTTTTAGTGGTTTTTTGGATTGTTAAAGTTTTTTAGGTCTTTCAGGGGTTTTAATAGTTTTTATGTTTTAATTGTTTCATAGTGTTTTCAAGGATTTCAGGGTTTTGCATATTTTTATGGATTTTTGGGAATTTTTTAGGATTCTTTTGGTTTTTATAGTTTTTAGGGATTTTGGGGGCTTTATGTTTTTTGGTGTTTTTAGGTTTTTAGGGGTTTTGAGGTTTTTTATCCTTTTATGGTTTATATTATGGTTTTTTAGGGTTTTAGAGTTTTTTTTTATCTTTTTGGGATTTATAATGTTTTTATGATTTTTATGGGGTTTTGGGATTTTATGGATTTTGAGGGATTTTATGGTTTTATAGTTTTTAGGTATTTTGGTGTTTTTATATTTTTAGGGTTTTATGGATTTTTGTGTTTTTTATTTTGTTAATGTTTTCATAGGATTTTTGGGATATTTTGGGTTTTTTATAATTTTTATAGTTTTAGGGTTTTTATGTATTTTGAGGGTTTTTTGGGTTTTATTGTTTTTATTGGTTTTGTGGTTTTTATGTGGGTTTTTTAGTTTTTATGGTTTTTAATGTTTTTTAGAATTTTTAATGTTTTTAGGGTGTTACATTTTTTTATTTTTTTAGAGGGTTTTATGGTATTTATGGGGTTTTGTTTTTTTAAATGTTTTTAGTGGATTTTATGGTTTTTAGGGGTTCTACGGTTTTCAGGACTTTTCAGGATCTTTTAGGGTTTTTAGGGTTTTTAGGGGTCTTAAGAATTTTTAGGTTTTTATGGTATTCTTAGGGGGTTTTCTATGTTTTTAGGGTTTTTTATATTTTTGGTATTTTCATGGAATTTTTTGTATTTTTACGGGTTTTAGGGATTTGAATATTTCTAGGGTTCTCTGGGTATTTACATGTTTTCAGGGTCTTTACCGTTTTATGGGTTTTAAGTGTTTATATGTTTTTATGGTTTTTATTGGGGTTTTCAGGGTTTTAGGGATTTTTTATATTTATGGATATTTATGAATTTGTCATATTTTATCAATTTTGAGTTTTTTTAAGAATTTTATGGGGTTTCATGGTGTTTAGAGGGTTTCATATTTTTTGGGTTTTAATTGTTTTTTGAGTTTTTAGGGGATTCATAGTTTTTTAATATTTTTTTGGTGTTAAAGTGTTTTTAGGGTTTTTATGGGTTTTAGGGTTTTGTGGGGTTTTAGATATTTTTATGGTTTTAGGGGTTTTTATGGTTTTTAGGGTGTTTTGGGTATCTTTATGTATTATAGGATTTTTAACATTTTTTCAGTTTTAGGGGTTTTAAATATTTTTATATTTTTATAGTATACTTAGAGTTTATAGATTATTTAAGGTTTTTTACATTTTTATGGAATTTTAGGATTTTATTTTTTAAGGATTCATAGGGATTTTGAGGTCTTTTTGGGTTTTTATCATTTTTATGTTTTTAAGGGTTTAAAGTTATTATATATTTTTTTTGTTTTTCTTAGGTTTATTAATCTTTTTTAGGTTTTTTTATATTTTTAGATATATATTTGGATTTTTAATATTTTTAGGGTTTTTAGGGATTTTGAGTGTATTTAGGAGTTTTTATGGTATTAGGGTTTTTGTGGATTTTTAAGGATTTTTTTATTTGTTTATGGTTTTCACATTTTTTATATTCTTTTAATGTTTATTGGGGTATAAAGGGTGTTTAGAGTTTAATGTGGTCTTTATAGTTTTAGGGGGTTTTACGGTTTTTAGAGGTTTTTATGTTTTTTTCTATCTTACTATTTTTCATGCTTTTAAGTGCTTTCTAGTTTTTAATGTTTTCTTAGATGTTTATTTGGATTTTATTGATTTTTATGTTTTTAATTATTTTTTTAGGGTTTTAGGATTGTATGGGTTGTTCCGATTTTTAAGGATTTTGATGGTTTTTAGGTTTTGGGGTTTTTGGGGGTTTTAAGTGATTTTAGGTTTTTATGGTTTTCATAGGGGTTTTTTGTGTTTTTAGGGTTCTTTAGGTTTTTAGGTATATTTATTTATTTTTTAGGAAGGTTTATATTTTTAGGTTTTGGGGGGGTTATAGGGAATTAGATTATCTATGATTATTATGGTTTTTTGTATTATTTTAGTTTTTAGGGTTTTTAAGATTTTATAATAGTTTTTTACATTGTTATGTGGTTGGAAGGGTTTATTGTTTTTAGTGTTTTTATGGGTTTTAGGGATTTTAAGGTTTTAATGGGTTTTATTTTTCATAGGTATTTTATAGTTTAAGGGTTTTTTTGCATCTTTTAGGATTTTTGTGGTTTTAGTGTTTTTAGGGTTTTAGGTGTTTTTATGTTTTTTTGGAATTTTAAGGATTTGGTAGGATTTTTTTGGTTTTTGGAGTTTTAGGGATTTTAGTGGTTTTAGGATTTTTTGGGTTTTATGCGATTTTTTTGGTTTTAGCTCTTTTTTGGTTTTTTAATTATTTTAAATATATTAATGTTTTAATGTTTTCTTTACGGTTTTCTAGGTTCTTATGGTTATTTACATTTTTAGTGATTTTCAGGGATTTTATGATTTTATGTGGTTTTAGGGATTTTATTTGGGTTTTTAGGTTTTTAGTTTTTTTTTTGGTTTTTTTTGAGTTTTCTAAGATTTTTTATGTATTTTTAGTAGTTTTTAACATTTTTAGGGGTTAAAGGGTTTATATAGTTTATAGATGATTCCTAGGTGTTTTTAGTTTTTTATTATTCAAATCTATTTTGGTGTTTTTAATAATTTTTTGGGTTTTTTGGATTATTTATGCATATCTAGGGGTTTTATCATTTTTAGATTTGTAGGGTTTCAGATTGTTTTCGGTTTTAAAGTTTTTGATAGGGGTTTTTAGGGGTTTTTTTAATAATTTTAGGTATTTTTATGGATTTTTAAGGACTTTTGTGGTTTTTATGGTTTTTAGGTATTTTATAGTTCTTATGGTTTTCAGGTTTTAGGGTTTTTTGAGGTTTTAGGGTTTTTATGTGGTTTTTGAGTTTTTTATTTTTTTTAAGGTATTTATAATTTTTAATGTTTTTAGAGGTTTAAATGGTTTATAGAGTTTTTGTGGGTTTTTAAGGTATTTATTTGTTGTTGGGTTATTTATGGTTTTTAGTGGTTTTATGGATTTTATAGTTTTTAGGGTTTTTATCATTTTTTGGTTTTTACGGTTTTTAAGGGTGTTTTTGTTTTTTAAGGTTATCTTTGATTTTTTCACAAATTTAGTGTTTTTTTAATTTTTAATTTTTTTTAGTGATTTTAAATGGATTTTTATTTTTTTAGGTTTTAGGGATTTTGATGGTTTTTAGGGTTTTATGGGTTTTTAGTGTTTTTAGATTTTATATGGGTTTAAAGAGTTTTTCTGTTTTATTTTTTTCATGGGGGTTTTGGGGGGTTTTTACATTTTTAGTGATTTTGGGATATTTTTAGTATTTTTATTTGATTTTTAATAGATTCATAGATTTTGAGTTTTTATGGTATTTAGTGGTTTTATGGTCTTTTGGGTTTTGTGTTTTTTTTTGTTTTTTAGCATTCTTACTATTTTGTATAGTTTATATTTTTTGGAGGGATTAAAGGGGTTCTGGAGTTATCATTGTGTTTTTTAGGTTTTTATGGGTTTTTGGGATTTTTTAAGGATTTGATTGGTTTTTATGGTTTTTAGGGGTTTTGGGTTTCTCAGTGTTTTTAGTGATTTTAACGTTATTAGGATTTTTAGTGGATTTAAGTGTGTTTATATTTTTATGTTTTTCTTAGAGTTTTTTAAGGTGTTTAGGTTTTTACATTTTTTTTTATTTTTATAGTGTTTTAACATTTTAGTGTTTTTAATGTTTTTAGGGGTATATAGGTTTTTTTAGTTTTTAGTGGTTTTAGGGTTTTATGGGTTTTTAGAGTTTTAGGGGTTTTTATGGTTTTAGGGGGTTTAGGGGTTTTTGTGTGTTTTTTGGGTTTTTATGTTTTTAGGGGTTTTAAATGTTTTTAGGTTTTTATGTTTTTCTTAGGGGGTTTATGGGTTTTGGGTTTTGATACGTTTTTAAGGATTATTGTGGTTTTTTTATTAATTTTATCTTTTATAGGGTTTTTATAAATTTTAATGGTTTTAAGGGATTTTATTGTTTATAATGTTTTTTAGGTTTTTATATATTTTAATTTTTTTTATGTTTTCATGGATTTTATGGTTTTTTAGGATTTTTTAGGGGTTTTAGGTTTTTATGTGTTTCAATGTTTTTTGGGGTTATATTGAGTTATTTAGGCATTTAGATTTTTTTATGATTTCTATTTGTTTTATGGAATTTTAATGATTTTATTGGTTCATTATTGTTTTAGGGGTTTTATGGTATTTAACAATTTTATGGGTTTTAGGGTTTTTAGGTCTTTCATTTTCACGTTGGGTTTTTTTTGTATTTTTTAGGTATATTAGTGGTTATTAGTGTTTTATGTTTTTAAGGTTTTTATAGGGTTTTAGAAGATTTTAAGATTTTTTAGGTTTTTTTGGATTTTTAGGATTTGTTTTAAGGTTTTATGGTTTTTGGGTTTTTTAAATTTTTTGGGGTTTAGGTTTTTGATGTTTTTTTTGGGTTCTTATGGTTATATTGAGTTTTTATGTTTTTATGTTTTTATGGTTTTTATATTTTATTAAAATTATTAGGGATTTAAAGTGTTTTTGGAATTTTCAGTGGATTTTACTTTTTATGGGTTTTAGGGTTTTTAATGATTTTAGGGTTTTTACGTTTTTTGGGTGTTAGGGTTTTAGGTTTTTTAGGGTTTTTATAATTTTTTGGATTAAAGTGGTTTTAATAATTTTTGAGGTTTTAAGCCTTTCTTGGTTGTTTTCAAGTTTTTTTTATTTTTATTGTTTTAATTTTTTTTAGGATTTTTATGGGATTTAGTATTTTTAGGGACGTTTTGGTATTTAAAGTATTTTATGGGTTTTTGGGGTTTTTGGGGTTTTAGCATTTTTTAGATTTTTAGGGGGTTTTAGTTTCTTAGGAATTTAACATTTCTTTCTGGGGTTTTCATGGTTTTTAAGATTTTATTACATTTTGTTTATTTTTAGGGGGGTTGTTTTTTATGGTTTTAAGGTATTTTGAGGGCTTTGGGGGTTTTATAGTTTTTTTGAGTTTTTAGAGGTTTTTTTATTTTTAGGGGTTGAAGTATTTTTATTGTTTTTTAACATTTTTAGGGGATTAAAGGTTATTTAGAGTTTTTTTGTGGGTATTTATGGTTTTAATGGGTTTTTAGAGTATTTTATATTTTTAGGGGTTTTATTGTTTTTAGGGTTTTTTCGGGTTTTAGCGGTTTTAAGTGATTTTAGGTTTCTAAGGTTTTCTCAGGGTTTTAGGGTTTCTTATGTTTTTAGAGAGTTGTAGGTTATTTTTATTGGATTATTGTGTTTTAATGGATTTTAAGTGGTTTTATTTTTTTTTATATTTATTTAGGCATTTTGGTATTTTTTTGGGAATTTATTATTTTTACAGGTTTTTATCTTTTTGAGGGGTTTAAAGGGTCATCAAAGATTTTAATGTTTTTTGGGGATTTTGTGTTTTTTATGGTTATTTTAGTTTTTAGCGTTTTTAATGGTTTTTATTATTTTTAATGACTTTTAGGGTTTTAAATATTTTTTTGGTTTTTAATAGTTTTCATATGTTTTAGGTTTTTATGGTTTTTTTATTGGTTTTCAAGGTTTTTAGAGATTCTTAAATTTTTATTATTTTTTATGGATGTTTCGGTTTTTTATGATTTATAGGGATTTTATGGGTTTTATGGATTTTAGGGCACTTATAATTTTTTAGTGATTTGATCATTTTTATGTGCTTAGTGGTTTTAAGTATTTTTTGTGGTTGGTGGTTTTCTTATTGATTTTCATGTTTTTAGGGTTATTTACATTTTTTTTGGAATTTTTAATATTTTTATGGGGTTTCACGATTTTTTAGTTATTTTGAGGGGTTTTAATGGTGTTTATGGTTTTAAGGTTTTTTATGTTAAGGATTCTTTATTTTTAGGGGATTTAAAGGATTTTTAATGATTTTAGTGTGTTTTAATGTTTTTAATATTTTAATGTGATTTTAGTGTTTTAAGTGGTTTTTAGAAATATTTATATATTTTTATGGATATTAATGGTTTATAGGGTTTTTTTTAGAGTTTTAAATGTTTTTAGGTTTTTAATGCTATCTTTTGGGTTTTCATCATTTTTAGGGTTTTATTGTTTTTAGTTATTTTCAGGATTATTAGTATTTTTATCGTTTTATGGTCTTTAGGAATTTTTAGTGGTTTTAGGGTTTTTTGGTATTAGGGTTTTTTGGGGTTTTTATCTTGTTTTTAGGTTTTTACGAGTTTCATGTGTTTTTTGGTTTTTAACGTTTTATTAGGGGGTTTTCATGGTTTTTAGGGATTTTATTCATTTTTAGTGTTTTTAGGGATTATTCCATATTTTTATGGTTTTTTATGGATTGTTTGTGAATCACTGTTGGTGCTGGATGCTGGAATTGATGCGGGGTGCTAGGAGCTGTTTGGTGATTTAAAAACACCAAAACCATAAAAAACATAAAACCCCAAAAACACCTAATGCCTTCAATATGAAGAAATCGGCTAAGGCCCACTACCGCTAAGGCTGTCCCCATAAGCACGAGAGGGAAGGATCAAAGAACTGTTGTCGAAGCTACTGGGAGAAACCAGAGGAAACCCAAGAAGCTGCATCAGAAGGGAGAGAGCACTAGGGGAGTGCGTCACCATATTTTTTCTGAGGGGGTTTAGGTGGTTTATGGTCTTTTATGGTCTCTAGGGGTTTTAGGACTTTATGAGTGTTATGATTTTTTAGGGTTTTTTGTTTTTCTTAATGTTTCTCTCTATTTTTAGGTTGTTTTACATTTTTATTTATTTTTTCATATTTTAGTTATTTTATTATTTTTTAAGGGTTTTTAGTGTTTTTCGTGTCTAGGGTATTTTTGTTTTAGTATTGTTTTTTAAATTTTAGGAATTTTTTAGTTATTTTGGGAGTTTTAGAGTTTATTAAATTTTTTAGTTTTTTAAAGGGTTTTTAGATTTTTTAGTGCGTTTTGGATTTTTATGGTTTTTAGGGTTTTATAGGATTTTATGGGTTTTCATGGTTTATAAGGGTTTTAGGGTTTTTATGGTTTTTACCATATTTTAGGATTTTTATGGGTTCTGAGTTTTTCTATGTTTTTAAGTCTTTATTAGAGTTTTTTATGGGTTTTTACAATTTTATTGATTTTTAGAGCTTCTACTGGATTTTTATGGATTTATAGAGTTTTTATAGATTTTCTGGGGTTTACAATCATTAGGGATTTTTTATAATTTTTTAGGTTTTTAGTGATTTTAATTATTTTTATTTTTTCTTATGGTTTTTATTGGGGGTTTTAAAGAATTTTATGTTTTTTGAATTTTTAGGGAATTTTTAGGTATTTTTGGTTTTCAGTGTTTTAGAGTTTTTGAGGGTTTTAGGGTTTTAGGGTTATTTATGGAGTTTTGTGGTTTTAGTGTTTTTTGGACTTTATTTTTATTTTTTATGTATTTTGAGTTTTTAAAATCTTTTATGGATTTAAAGGCTTTTTACTATTTTTAGTGGGTTTTATGGTTGTCTTGGGTTTTAGGGTTTTTATGGTTTTTAGGGGTTCTTTTGGTTTTTAGGGTTTTATGGTATTTAGTGTTTTTAGGTTTTTAGTATTTTTAGGCATTTAATCGGTTTTGGTTTTTAATGTTTTCTTAGGCTTTTCTTTTGGGGGGGATTTATAGGTCTTTTTTAGGATTTTCATGGTTTTAGGTAATTTAGGGGTTTTGGTGTTTTTAGGTTTTTATGGTTTTTATCCTTTTATTGTTTTTAGGGGTTTTAAGTGTTTTTACGTTTTTAGGGGTTTGTTATTTTTATCTGGGTATTCTATATTTTTTATGTTTTTAGGGATTTTATATGATTCTTATGAGTTTATGATTTTTTGGTTTCTTAGTGTTTTTTAGGGTTTTTATGGTTTTTAACGTTTTTAAGGTTTTTTTTTGGATTTTTAGGTTTTATTGAGTTATTTAGGGGGGTTTTTAAATAATTTATAACATATTAGGGGTTTAAAAGGTTTTTAGATTTTTTATTGATTTTAGGTTTTTTATGCATTTTTAGGGTTTTTAGGTGTTTTTTTGGGCATTAGGGTTTTGGGGGTTTTAAATATTTAGGATTTTTAAGTGTTTTTAGGTTTCTATGAGATTCTTTGGGGTTTTTAGGGTTTAAGGGTTTTTTATGTTTTTAGGTATTTGTATTGAATTTTGGAGGTTTTTTTTGTTTTTATAGTTTTTAGGGATTTTGATAGTTTTTATGGGTTGGGGGATAATAATTTTTTGGTTTTTAGGTGCTTTTAGTGTTTTTACGGTTTTAATGTTTTTTATGCATTTTCTATTTTTTAGGTTTTTTTACATTTTTTTGGGTGTTAGAGATTTTTTAGGATTTTTTATGGTTTTAGGATTTTTAGGTATTTTGAGGGGTTTAAATGTTATTTGGGGGTTTATGGTAATTAGGTTTTTAGTTTTTTTTTGGTTTTACGGGTTTTAATGATTTTTAGGGTTTTTTGGATTTTTTGGTTTTTTAGGGGTTTAAAGTGTTTTTAGTTTTTTAAAGGATTCATAATGGGTTTCAGGGTTTGTAGGGTTTTTTTACATTTTAGGGTTTTTTAGGTTTTTGTTGTTTTTATGGGTTTTTAGATTTTTTGGGATTTGGAGTGGGTTTATTGGTTTTTTAGGGTTTTAGGGTTTTTTCGTTTTTAGGGTATATATGGGTTTTAAGTGTTTTTAAGTTTTTAAGGTTTTTATTTGTGTTTTTTAGGGTTTTTTATGTTTTAGGGATTTTTTAAACTTTTTTTGGATTTTTACAATTTTTTGGGTTTTTAGGGTTTTTAGGTTTTATGTGTTTTTTGGTTTTTTTGGTTTTTTTGGGTTTTATAGTTTGTTTTTGAGTTTTTATAGTTTTTATGGTTTTAAGGGTTTTTTCATTTTTATGGTTTTGATGGGATTTTATAATTTTTATAGGGTTTTTATGGTTTTTATGGGGTATTAGGGTTTTTTATTTTTTATTGGTTTGTATGGTTTTTAGAGTTTTCAGGGTTTTAGCATTTTTAGGTCTTTTTGGGGATTTTTGTGTTTTTCGTTTTTAAGATTTTCTTCAGGGATTTCATGATATTTTATATTTTTATGGATTTTTAGGTGTTTTTGGGATATTTATGGGTTTTAGGGATTTATGGATTTTTAGTGTTTTTAAGGCTTTTAGGATTTTAGGTTTTTTTTTTCAGATTTTAGTGATTTTTATGATTTTAGGTGTTTTTAGAGTATATAGGTTTCTAAGGTTTTCTTAAAATCTTCAGGGTTATTTGGGTTTTTTGAATTTTTAAGGAATTTTTGGGATTTTTAAAATATTAAAGGTTTTTTGGGTTTTTGGGATTTTGAGGTGTTTTATGGGTTTTAGGGTTTTTATTGTTTTTTGGGGTTTTTACTGTTATTTTAGTTTATTTGGTTTTTAAGATTATTTAGATTTATTAATGTATTTAGTGGTTTAAAGGTATTTTAAATTTTAGTGGGTATTTATGGTTTTTTTTGTTTTCAGGGATTTTTAAATGATTTTTGGGGTTTTTTATGGTTTTATGGTTTTATTGGGTTTTTAGGGAATTTAGCATTTTTAGTTTATTAAGGGTATTTAGTGTTTTTAGTTTTTTATTATTTTCTTAAGTTTTTTCAATATTTTTATTGTTTTTTTGGTTTTTATGGATTTTAATGATGTTTTAGAATTTTTTATATATTTTACAGTTTCCAGGGAGTTTGAGGGTTTTATGTGTTTTAAGCATTTTTAGGATTTTACGGTTTTATTAGGGGTTTTTAGGGATTTTATAATTTTTTTACTTTCTTAGGTATTTTTAGGGAATTTTTTTATTTTTATGGGTTTTGGGGGGTGTAGAGGATTTTTTTTTGTGTTTTTCATGGTTTTAAGAGTTTTTAGATTGTTTTTTGTATTTTAGTTGTTTAAAGGTATTTTTTGAGATTTTTGTGGGTTTTAGGGAATTTTTTTGGGTTTTAAGGTTTTTTAGGGTTTTCAAGGTTTTTTAGGGATTTCATAATTTTTGAGGTTTTTAGGGGTGTAAATTATTTTTTCGTTTTTAACATTTTCTCAGAGGTTTTTAGGTTTTTTATATTTTTATGGAATTTAGGTCATTTTTGGTTTTTATGGGTTTTAGGAATTTTTATAGTTTTTTGGTTTTTTAGATTTGATGTTTTTATATATATATATATATTTTTGGAGTTTTTTAGGGTTTTTAATATTTTAGAGTTTTTTAAATATTTTAGTGGTTTCAATGGATTTTAGATTTTTATAGGGTTTTAGGGTTCTTATGGGTTTTTAATGTTTTTAATGTTTTAATGGGTTTTTAGTGTTTTTTATAAATTTCATTGTTTTTGCGTTTTTAGGTATTTCAGGGTTTTTAAAAGATTTTATGTTTTTATGGGTTTTTAGGGTTTTTTATGGTTTCGTGATTTTTTACATTTATAGGTATTTTTAGGGTTTCTAGGGTTTTTAGGATTTTTAAGTGTTTCTAGAGATTTTGAGTTTTTTTGAGTTTTTATGGGTATTAGGATATTTATCATTTTTTAGGTTTTAAGGGTTTTTAATTTTTTTTAGTCTTTTAATTTTTTCATTAGGTTATTTTAGGGTTTTTATGTTTTTAGGGTTTTTTAGGTTTTTTAAGGTTTTTAGGGGTTTTTATGGATTTTATGGGATTTTGTGATCTTAATGTTTAATGAGTTATTATGGGTTTAATGTGTTTTTAAATTTTTATATCCTTTTTAGGTGTTTAAATGTTTTGAAGATTTTTTAGTCAGTTTCTAGGCTTTTTATGGGTTTTAAGGTTTTTAAAGATTTAGGGGTTTTACGGTTTTTCAGTATTTTTGGGGTTTTTATGGTTTTTTAAGTTTTTATATTTTTTATGTTTTTAGGGGTTTTATGTTTCTTTAGGTTTGTAAGGTTTTACATTGGTTTTTTAGGTTATTTATTGTATTTTTTTACGTTTTTAGGGATTTCTCAGGCTTTGTTTTGTATTTTTATAGTTTTACAGATATTAGGGACTTTGAGGTTTTAAAGTGTCTTTTAGGGATTTTTGAATATTTTAGGTTTTTAGGGGTTTTAGTGTTTTTAGGTTTTTAAGGTTTTCTTAGGATTTTTAGGGTTTTTATGTGATTTTACATTTTTAGCAAATTTTTTGACTTTTTAAATAATTGTATGGGTTTTAGGGTTTTGGGGGATTTTGTGGGGTTTTTAAGGATTTTAGGGGTTTTATTGTTTCTTGGGGGTTTAGAGGGTTTTTTAGTTTTTAGGTTTCTTATGTTTTGTATTGTTTTTTAATGTTTTTAGGGGATTAAAGAATTTTAAGAGTTTTTAGTAGGTTTTTTGAGGGCTTATTGGTATTTATAATTTTCAATGTTTATATTGCCCTTCTAGTTTTGGGTATTTTTATAGAATTTTAGGGATGTTAGGGTTTTTAGGTTCTTTGGAATTTTTGGGTTTTTAGCGTTTTTAAGTAGTTTTAGGTTTTAATGGATTTCATAGGGTTTCTTTAGGTTTATTTTTTAATTTATTTTTTTATGTACTTTTAGGGATATTTTACTATTTTTATGGGTTTTTATAAATTCTATTTATTTTATGTCTTTTAGGGTTTTTAGGATTTTTAGGGGTTTTACGGTTTCTTTGGGTTTCAATGAAGTTTTGACTTTTTTTGGGTGTTTAGGGTTTTTAGAGTTTTTTAACATTTTTAAGGGATTAAAGGGTTTTTTAGAGTTTTTAGTGGTTTTATAGGTTTCTATAATTATTAAGGGTTTTAGGGGTTTTTAGTCTTTTTGGGTTTTTATGGTTTTTTGGAGATTTTTTGTGTTTTTCACATATTTAAAATTTTTAGAGGTTTTTAGGGTTTTTAGGTTTCTCATGTTTTCTTATGTTTTTAGTGGATTTTATGGGTTTCATGTTTTAGGGATTTTTATGGATTTTTTTAATTTTTATGGGTTTTTTAGGGTTTTAGGGTTTTTTGGGTACTATGGTTTTCTTACAGGTTTTCAATGTTTTTTTGGGTTTTTTATGTCTTTAGGAATTTTTAGGTTTTTTGGGAATTTTTTTTAGGATTATTGATTGGGTTTTAGGCCTTTTAGGGGTTTTTGTGTCTTTTGTGTTTTTAATTAGTTTAAGCCATTTTTAATTCTTTTACATTTTTAGGGGTTCAAATTGTTTTTAGTGTTTTTGGTGGTTTTACAGTTTTTAGGGTTTATATGGTTTAGGTGGGTTATGATTTTTATGGGGTTTAGGGTTTTAGGGTATTTTAAGGGTTTTAACATTTTTCAGGTTTTCATGTGTCTTTAGGTTTTTAAGGTTTTAACATGGGGTTTGAGGTTTTTTAGCGATTTTACATTTTAGGGACTTTAGGGTTTTAGGATTATATTTTTTTGGGGTTTTGAGGGTTTTTAGTGTTTAATGGGTTTTTGGATTTTTGTTTTTTTATTGTTTTTAGGTTTTTTAGGTATTTCTAGTGTTTTTAGGTTTTTAATGTTTTCTTATTGGTTTTTAGGTTTTTAATTTTTTTTACAATTTTGGGTATTTATAAGGTTTTTTATGGATTTTAATGGATTTTTATAGTATTCAGAGATTTTTAGTGTTTTAGGGGTTTTAGGGGTTTTTAGGATTTTTAGGATTTTTATGTTATTTATATTTTAGGGGTTTTAATTTTTTTAGGATTTTAGTGTTTTCATAGGGTTTTAGGGGTTTATAATTTATTAGGTATTTTTAAGGTTTTTTAGGATTTCTATTATTTCATAGGGTTTTTTTATTGTTTTTAGGGTTTTAGATTTTTTTGGTTTTTTGGTGTTTTGGGGTTTTTTGAATTTTTATGGATTTAATGGTTTTTAGAGTTTTTTATCATTTTTTGGGGTTTAATGGGTTTTTAGAGTTTTTGAATTTTGTTAGATCTTTATGGTTTTTTTATCCTTTTAATGGTTTTTATAGTATTTAGGGTTTTAGTGTTTTTTCAAGATTTTAGGAGTTTTCCATTTTCTGTTTTAGGGATATTAAGTGTTTTTATGTTTTCAAGGATTTTTTAGGGTCATTAAAACTTTTTTGTGATTTTATGTTTTTTTATTCATATATATTTTTTTGTTTTTATAGTTTTTAGGTTTTTTTGAATTTTGATGGTTTTTAATACTTTTAAGGATTTTAGCATTTTATGGGGTTTTATGTATTTTATATTTTATGGTTTTCTTAGGAATTTTCAATTTTATTTGGTTTTTTTTCATTTTTGTGGGTTTTAGGTCATTATTAGGATTTTAATGGTTTTGGGGTTTTTGGGTACTTATGTGGTTTTAGTGTTTTTAGGGTTTTAATTTTATTGGGGGTTTTTTGGGTTTTTTAAATGTTTTTTAGAGTATTTTAACATTTTTAGGGGTTTAAAGGGATTTTAGTGATTTTATTTGGGGTTTATGGGTTCTTTGGGTTTTTAGTGGTCTAATGGTATTTATGGTTTTTAGGAGTTTTTAGGGTTTTTAGGTATCTTTTGTTTTTAAGGATTTTTAGGTTTTTATGGGTTTTAATTGTTTTAGGTCTTTATGGTTTTCTTTGTATTTTCCTAGTTTATAGTTTTTTTATGTTTTTATGTATTTATATGGATTTTTCATATTTTTTATGGATTTTTAGTGTCCTTTGGGATTTTTAGGGTTTTAGGGTTTTTTATGCTTTATAAAATTTATTAGGATTTTATGGGTTTTATATGTTTTCTGGTTTTTTAGTATTTCTTATCATTTTTAATCATTTTTAGGGTTTTTAAATTTTTAGTTATTTGTAGGTATTTTTCATATTTTTTATTTTTTTATGTTTTTAGGGGTTTTGAAGTTTTTACTTTTTTTAGGGTTTTACAGTTTCTATGGATTTTTTTGGGGTTTTACGGTTTTATAGTTTTTAGAGGTATTATGGGTATTCTGAGTTTTCCAAATTTTTAGGGGCTTATATAGGTTTTGATGTTTTATGTTTTTAGGGGTTTTATGGGTTTATAGGGGTTTAATGGTTTTTAGAGGGTTTTATGGTTTTTAGGGTTTTTAAGGTTTTTAAGGTTTTTTACAGTTTTTGGAAATTTTATGTTTTTTTGGGGTTTCAATTATTTTTAGATTTTTAATGTTTTCTTAGGTGTTTTCTAGGTTTTTAGTTTTTTTAATATTTTTAGGTATTTTTAGTTCTTTATTAGTATTTTATTATTTTTAGGGTTTTTAGGGACTTTGATAGAGTTAAAGTTTCTTAATGGTTTTTTGGTGGATTATGTTTTTTTTTCATTTTTTAGTTTTTTCTGGTGTTTTATGTTCTTTTAGATTTTTAAGGTTTTCTTAGGGTTTTTAGGTTTTTATGGATTTAGGGATTTCAAGGGAATTTTAATGAATTTTATGGTTTTTATATTTTTTTGTGTTTTTATTATTTTTGGGGGTTTTAATGTTTTTTTTATTTTTTAGGGTTGTATGGTTTTTTATATTTTTTTATGTTTTTACTGGTTTAATGGGTTTTTATAGTCTTAGTGGTTTTTATGGTTTCTATGTGATTTTAGTGATTTTTGGTGATTACGGGGATTTATGGTATTTAGAATTTTTAGGGTTTTATGGTTTTTTAATTTTTTAGGTTTTTAGGGTTTTTAAGTGATTTCATATTTTAAGGTTGTCTTAGTGTTTTTTAGGTTTTTTAGAATTTCTAAATTTCTGAATATTTTTAGGGGTTTTTTAGTATTTTTATGGTTTTTATGTATTTAAGTTATTTTGAGGGTTTTATATTTTTAGGGGTCGATTTAATGATTTTAAGGTTTTCTTTGGGGGTTTTAGAGTTTTCATGTTTTTTTATGTTTCTTGGGATTTTAGGGATTTTTTATACTTTTAATTATTTTTAGTGTTTTAAGGATTTTTTAAGGTTTCTAGGGTTTTTCGTGATTTTAGGGTTTTATTTTTGGGGTTTTTAGGGGTTTTTTGAGTTTTAAGGTTATTTTTGGTTTATAGATTATTTTAATGTTTTTAGGGGATTATAGGGTTTATTGGGTTTTTAGAGTTTTAGTGGTTTTAGGTTTTTTATGCGTATTATGGTTTTTAAGGTTTTTATGGTTATTTTTGGTTTTAGGGTTTTAGTGTTTTAGGGTTTTTGAGGGGTTGTAGTGTTTTTTTACGTTTTTAGGCTTGTTAAGTGTTTTTTGGGTTTTAAGGTTTTCTTAGGGGTTTTTAGCTTTTGTAAGGGTCTTATATTTTTAATTATTTTAGGGTTTTTTAGGATTTTTATGGTTTTTATGGTTCTTATATATTTTGGGGACTTTAGGATTTTTATGGTTTTAAGTCTTTTTGAGGATTATGATGGATTTTTATGGTTCTTATAGATTTTGATGGTTTTTATAGTTGTCAGGTTTTTTAAGATTTGTATTGTTCTTATTAAATCTGACCATGCTACTATAAAACCCACACTAGAACAATACTTTTTCATGAAATACATTTTCTTTTCTATCCAAAATATGCATTGGAACATGATCTAGTGAAGCATCTGAAATTAAGTAAATGTGATCCCATCAAATCCCATGGTCAGGATCAGGAAGATACTTATTTAATTGAGATACATGAAACATATTATGCACTGAACTAAACCTTATTTAAAAATCCAACTGATATGCCACCTAAAAAACTAGTTCATGTATCTAAAAAAGGGCCTATGTATCGAGGATATCAATTTGATTTCTTTCCCAAATGATGATTCCTAGTCCTTAGATAGATTCTTAAGAACACATGATCACTCACGTCAAATGAAAATTACTATTGATGATGATCCAAATATGATTTCGGACCACTATGAGTCTTCTCCATACTCTTCATGACCAAATAAATATTCTCCATTGTATCTTGGAAAAGGCATGGTCTAACAAGTGAACTATCAGCTATTTCAACCCAACAAAGTTGATAATGACATGGATTCCCATACAATTCTTCAAAAGTTTCCATATGTATCTAGGTTTGATAACTACTATTATATGGGAACTAAAATAATGATGTGTGATCCTCCTATGAGCCATTAAAATCCACTACACAAGCTCGAAGCATGTATTCGAAAACTTGTATCATCCTTTCATATTTTCCATCTATATGAGGATAATATCCCAAACTCATAGTCAATTAAATTCCAAGGTCTTACTTTAAGAATTTTTAGAAACAACATTTAAACATTATATCTTGTTCTAATACTATTAAAACTGGTATTCCATGTCTCTTTACCAATTCATGGATATAGATTTTTGAAAATTCATCCACTATATGAGATTCATGAACATGGATGAAATGGTCCGACTTTTTTATCTCATCCTCTATCACCCATATGAAATCTTGTTTTTGAACCTTCCTTGGGATTATAATCACAAAATAAATGGATAGTTATACCCATTTCAAAATAATAATAAATAAAGACTGTAATATACCCACTAGTTTTTGCTGCAATGACATAACCTACTAACAGTTGAGGCATCTCATAAAAAACTCGGAAATTTTCCTTTTTATTCCAACCCACCAATATTTTTATTTTTTCTCCATATAAATCTTCTATATTAGCCTATGAAAAACCCATCTCAGATGATGGTAAGTACTTAGAATTTTTTCCAAAAAATATAATGGTATGACCATCAGATCTCGAAACCAAAAAATTTAACTCCCATTTAGCTTTCATCCCTCAATGGACTCCCAACCATTGTTTTTTCACCTCATTTACACACATTCCAAATTATATGTTTGTGTATATTTGATTGTATCAAGAAACTTTGGAACAAAATATAATTGGAATAAAACCACAACATTACCTCAGTCTTCACAATCAATGTGTATGTCGAATATCACTGACATCAGTAGCCACTAATCTGAAGAATATTTTTCCAATTGAGAATATGAATTTCTACTTAATGCATCCAAACCAAAATTTCCATTACCCAATTTATACATCAATTTAAATTCAAACTTTTGGAGATACTCCATCTATAATCTTTGTCTCAAGTTTATATCCATTTTTGAGAAAATGTGTTTCAAACTTTCATGATCTATAAACACTATAAATTTCTCTCCAAAGAGGTAATGATCCCATGCATTCAAAACATGGACTATAGATACTAATCTAAAATCACTTGTTATGTTATTATTTATATTAAACTTTAACTACCAAGTTCCATAAGTAAAAACATGACCTCCCCTTATGAGAACACATCGTAGCCCCAATCTCAAAGAATCACAATGCACTACATACCCTTTTCCTGATTCCAGAAATATCAAGATCACTGCTGATGTAAGGAAAAATTTAATATATTGAAAATAATTTAGAAATTATTAATTCTATATGAATGAAAAATTCTATCTTTTCAAATATCTCATAGGTGAATCAAGTCATGAAAGGTCACACATAAAGAATTGGTAATACTAAGTTATGCCAAGGAAGTTGTGTATCTCAAAAAAATTCTTTGGTAGCTTCCAAGATATCATTGCCTCTATCTTTTATAGATCGTTAGAAACAACTCTTTCGTGGATTTTTTGCTAAGGAAACATACATATTTTATCCAAAAACACTCTTTGAATGTTTGGAATATAGAAAATGATCCCACAAAATACTCAACATTATTGCAATGTGTTTCTCATGCTCTGCCCTTGTCCTTGAATACACAAATATGTCTTGCACAAACACCACCAAAAAAGAATCCAGAAACCTTTGAAATATTTTATTAACAATTCCATAAATACATATAGTGTATTTTTGAGACCAAAATTTATAACTACATACTTTTAATGTCCATATCTACTATTGAAATATTTTTTTAGAATATCTATCTTTCAAACATAAAATTTGTGATATCCTGAAAGAAATTAATTCTTAGAGAACCACTAGGCTCCCATCAATTGATCTAATAGATAATTGATGCATGTAATAAGATATTGATTCCATATCATTAATTGGTTATTATTACGTTAATCGAAACAAATCCTTAGAGTTATATCCATCCTTTTTATAAAAACACCCACAACCACCCATAGAGACGTACTGGGATGAGTGAACCATTTAGTTTGTAGATCTTCTAATTGTTCCTTTAATTCCCTTAATTCTGTTGGTCCCATCTGATATGATATAATTGAGATAGAAGTTTTCCCTGGGAGGAGATCTTTCACAAACTCCACTTCTCTAGTGGGTGGAAACCTTGATAAATACTCAGGAAAAAAAAATCAAAAAATGGATCTACAATTTATATAAAACCGCTAGTCTCAATATCATACACTAATTACAATTTCAACACTTCAAACTAGTATGATATGGATCCAACTACTAGTACCATAAATCATAGTGCACCTGACTTCACATTCAGGACTCCTTTAAAGAGATTATTGACTCCATCATTAGTAGTAAAACTAACCCTTTTGGTAAAATAGTCAATCTGTGCTTCAAACATTATCAAACAATGCATACCTAGGATTATGTCATAGACATCTATATTATACATATAGAGATCCTAAATCAATTTAGACCCATTAATAGTTATAGAACATTATTTTCACATATCTTTCTAACATTCTCTTTGGCCAAGAGTATTTTGAATGTTTCAAAATATAACACATTATCAATATGGGTAAAACCATAATATTAATAGCGCAAGAAGAAATAAATGAATAGGATGAACGAGTATAAAATAAAGCCTTTGTATGGGTAGAATTTAAAATAATTGTACCTCACCCCATTGATAGTCCATATTGGTTTTGCACAATTACATTCTTACCAACATAAAAGTCCATACTCTATATACAATGATAATAATTTCACTATTGATATTTCATTGGTTTAGGTGTCATGGTATTCCTAGAATCACCATTGATATATTGGTTTTTCTGTAGAGAATTATTATTCTTACCTTATCCCATCAAATTATATGATGTCTATGAAATATAATATATGTACTAAACACCCGACCTTGGAGTACTGTGATAGTAACATTATAGATTCCCCATCTAGTTGTGATTGTAAAATTCTCTAGGTGGTTTTTTACAATCTCACTTAATATAATAAAAATTTCCACATTAAAAACATCATGGATTACTCTTGGTTCTTTCATGAAGATTCACCAATCCAACCATCTAATTATGAGTCATTACACTACATTGGAAATAAGTTTCACTCGTCCACTTATTATAATCATTAGAGTTCCCACCATTTCTTATAGGTATTAATGAGCTTCCACCACCCATAGTTCCTGATATGTATCTTTATTCCACTGTTTCTCTATTGAACATAGCTATATAATTCATTGTATAAAGCACAGAAATATTCCACTGAATATTTGACCTCATCCCTGAGTCAAAAGTGTGTTCCTTTAAGGACACACTTAAAGAAACTTTGGGAGAAAATTAGACTAAATTCATAAACTTATCCCCATACCCTAGTACTAGTAGATTCTATTACTTAAATATGAAAAATTTCATCATTCAAGAAATTATGAACAAGTGAGTATAGAATTGTTTTTTAAACAATTATTCAAAATCTTCCTTTGGAATTAATAGGTCTAATTTAGTCTGAACATATAAATCCCATCACGGGAATGAAAAGTCTTCTATAATATAAGTTTCTATGATGAATTTCAACTCTACTGGTGTTCCAAATATCCGATTAATCCTATTCAGGCACACATATGATTTTTTAGGCTCCCAATCACTCTAAAATATAGGTGGATTCTACAACTAGAACTGAATAAAATGATCACCTTGCCTTGGGTTATACCTTATGTTCCCTGTATCCATAGATTTAAAAGCTTCTATAATACAATAAACTAGCCATTGGTTCATTTATGGCTCCAGTGCAACCATATTCTAAGCAACCTCTTATAGTTGGTTTCTTTTTCACCTAACCTATGTTATTTTCCATGACCATAAGAAAATACCATTTAATACCAATCTCTATAAACTGAAGTATTTAAAATTTCCAATTCTACTATATCGCACATATCATAACAAGGATTTCAAAAATTCAACATTCTTCTAATTTCATACCATTTTTGAAAATTATACCATGATTTTTGGAAATCAACCCATTTAAAACCATTATAAAAAAATCAAAATTTGTTCACCTAATCATAAATTATTACTCAAAATAAAATATAAAATTGTAGTGGGAATTCATTTCTATCAATACATGTCATACTATTCTCATTATATAAACCCATGGAAATGAGGTAACAACTCCTAGAAGTGTATCAGACACTCAGGTACCCAACTCCCTTGAAATGTGAAGTTCAACATTAATATGTTAGTTATGACTTATTATATTCTAAATTTCTATTCCCAATGATCCTACTCCTTTATACAATCCCAACTGAAGGACTAATCATGAATGATTTCACAAACACATGATAGAAAAAACAATAAAATGTTTCCCAAATGAAAGATGGACAGACCAAGACTGATACCATTAGTAACATCCCACCCCTCCTAAATGGAATGGGAATAGGTGGTACTAGGCCTTAGATGACATGTCCAAGATACAGAAGGCTATAAATAAATGACAAGGACTTCATAATAGTTGTTGTACAATTTTACCTTAAAAAAATGACCAAAACCAATATAAAATAACCAAAAAAACCACTATATAACGCATGATAATAATATAATATTACTAAAATTATAAAAAACTGACAATAAAACCAAATACAACCCAACCATATTTGAGTACAAAGTTGAAGACAAAACCAATGAACTCAAAGAATCAAAATACATCAACCCCATAACTCCCAAAATTCTCTATGCTCTAAAATCCATACCCAAGGTATCAAAAACCATCACAAATGAAATGAGACACCTTTCCTTTTCCTGTGTCTCAATAAATAATGTTTGGAAACACACCAATGTTCCCAATCGGGGGGTGAGTATAAAACTCAGTAGGATTTCTGTAAATGACTTCCCTAATAATTCCACTAGGATACAACGTGGTATCACATTTATATAGAATAATTTATATGAAACAATTTAGATTAGTTTATCTAAAAACCCAAAACATTTCTATGAAAAAAATTCAAAACAAAAACCATTTTTCGTGGAATAAAACTAAGAAAATATTTCGAAACCATTTCTAAAATCCCATTTTCATAACCCAATAATTTCACATATCCACACATCCACACATGTATTCCCAGGTGAAAGTTCCATACTCATGATAGGTCTCTCATTGATCTACTAGGTTATCGTACTATAACCATATACCAAGGTCCCCAATGTTACATGCCCCTTCCATATGGTAATGTTAATGAAAATGAACACACACATATGATTTACCAAATACCATTATAAACCAACCATTCCAATCCATTAAAATAAATCATTTATTTTAATGAAAAATTTTCATTCAAACAATCTCCATAAATAAAAAAATCCATATTTTAAAATTATCATTTTAAAATCATGAACAAAGAACTTTTCACAACATCCAATATTAAAAAATTTCAAAAACCATCAATAAATAGGGTTTATATCAAGATATTAACAAAATAATCACAATTAAAATTAAATAATTCAAAAAATTTGAAATCAATCCTCTATTTACAATTTTTTTGGTTCATTAGTGAATCTACTTACATCACAACTTCGGAAAAAATGAAGAACAAAAAAATTTCATCAACAAACTAGGTTAAAACTACCCGCATTAGATCTTGTTCCCTATCATCAACGCAACCATATATCTTCATGATTAGAATCATGCAACATTTATATATCTATAATGTATTATATTAATTAATCCAAGAGAGTTAAGAAGAAGAAAATATGAAAAACCCACCAAGAACGATGACTTACAAAGGAATATAGGCCTCCAACACATCAATATTTTCTAACATATCACTTTAGAATCAAGAGTAATGGTCTCTCCAAACATTAGAAAGAAAGTAAATCCTATTATAGTCTAAATAGGGAAAAATTATGTGTTTAGGTTCTAAAAATAGTTATATCTAAAAAACCAAAATATAAATTCAAATGGTGCTTAGATAAGAATACGGTTAAAAAATTTGTGTACAAGTCGTGCGCAACCACTATCTCCAGACACCCTTTGCATAGTTGGATCACATGGATAGAAAAACCATGAACAATCCAAAATATACCCATCTATTCCAAATCAATATGTTTCACTTCGGTGGCTACACAGTTTGGCTAAATCATGCTTCAACTGTGTGCCTTCCCAGTGACCATTGTTTCCCTTTTCACAGTTTCCTAGAGATGTTGTACGGTTTCTAATAACCGTTATAAAACCGTGAACCTATATAACAACTTCTAACACTTTAAAAAAATCATTAAAACATATAGAAAATTCACCCAATTCATTTAAATACTTAAAATACATCAATAAAGGGTTAATTACCTGAATCAGAGGGTGCTACACTGCCCCAAGTTCAATTTCAGGGTATTCTAACTATGTACTCTAATTACTATAGTATTTTATTATCAGGATTGATATTAATCAACAAATATATTAATCTACACATATTTTTCCATCGTATTTTATTGGAGGCCATGATATTCCTGAGAAAAAATTTGAATCTGATGAAATTTTTTCATCTTTTTTGATTGGAGATCTTGATTTGAATGCATAGGGATTTCCATCTTCTCATTGTCTGCTGGCATATTTGACTAGTTGGATTTCTAGGAAGAAGTAGTTATTTTCATCTACTCTTAGTTTTCCATAGTATTTTATTGGAGGGATTCTACAACATAAACATTTACGTTGTCTTATTGCTAGTTGTTTAACAATCATACTCTATGAGTTGCCTTGGGGACCTGAGCCTGAATTACATGGGGTAGTTTCCTCTTCAGGTAGAGGATGTTGGGCCTCATGATGTTGGTAGAGGGGACTTATAGTAGGAACCCTTGGGTGGGACTCCTATGTCACTAGGATGGAGTTAATTTCGACCACTTGATTATCCTCTATAAGGAAAGGGGGAACTGGTTATTGTTTTTTGGGAAAGGCTCCGAAAGTGGTTTGAGATGAAAATTTGTGTTGTATGTTCCTAGTATGTTAACTATCATTGAGTGGATGACTATTGAGGTTTCATAACCTGGAGGATCTTTCTAGATGCCTCTATAATTTATAGAGTGTTGTTTTGGTTATACCCCCAAACCAATGTGTTTGAAACCTAGCGTTGAAGAAGTTGGGTCAGTGATGTCGTCTACTGTTTGGTTGAAGACTCATCCTATGAAGTGGATGGTACATATGTCTATGGTAACAAGTTAGACACCATTTTTATTGAAGAGTATTAGAGTGAAAAGTTCTTGAAATATAGTTAACATATACAAACATTTAAACCACATAAAAGTAGAACACATTTATAATAGATCAATTTAGATTACTATTTGGCCCACTTTCATTTTTTGGGAGCATAAATGGTGCCTAACATGTGGGAGACACTATCATCATGGTTAAGGATTCACATTAGGTTCACCATTTTTTCTTAAATGAAAAATCATGGGGTGACATTTGATTTTTTGGGTTGGAATACTTCACAATTATTCATGTCAGGTTCACCATTTTTGTTTCCCACTTGTTTTCTCCTGGTCTGTTTCCAATGAGGGTTTTCATGAATCTAGAAAAACCAAATGAATCTCATATATGTGTTGACTAATGGACCTACTTTCCACTGGTATGAATTCATTGGGATAATTTGACAATGATACTAATAAAATCTTATTGGATGAGAGAAATGGAGTTCAAGATCATTACACTCATTTGAGGGGAATTATTTCCTACTCTAGGACTCTCTTATAGATTTAATATTTCTTTATGATTCCTTTATTAATTCCCAAGTATGAAACATAGGTCAACCTTATATCATAATTAATTATTGTCATATATTGATTTAGAATATTCTATTTGTTTTTTAGGCTCTCCGTAGATGGGGATATCTATATGTATCAAAGGTTCTCCATCAATGATTCCCTTTTGTATAAAGTCTATAGATTTTTTTGTCATTTATTGTGATGATGTTGATTTTAAGCTACAATGTGGGGGAAATCTATAATTTATCATCATCTAGGGAGAAGAGGGTAGTTTTGATATCGGGATTGGGCCTATAATATAAACTTCTAATGTATCATTGTAGAAGGAATCAAAACCCATGTAGTTTGGTTCCACTTAATATGACACATAATACCTTTTAAGGTCATGTGATAAGGAAAAAATTGTGTGGTTTAACATCATGTAGCAAAGAAATCTAGGGGAATGATACCTAGCTAAGGTTTGGTGTGGGACTTATGAAAATGTGTCCTGATGGGTCTTGAAGAGATATGGCCTATCAGTTGGATAAGACCTTACGGGGAGTGTACCCCAGAGAACATTGTGATGAATTTTTTCATTGGGTTTCGAAATCAGGGAGGATTTTTTAGTATACCAGTTATTCAGGAATTAAATCCAATTTAGTTCAGAAGGTTTGGTGATTACACCAATGGAGGATTCCCATGTTTATAGAATCATGATTAAAGTCTCAACTCATGATGATTCAGAGGTTTGGTGGGGGATTACACCTAGGAGGATTCCTCGATCAAGGTGAGAGAAAGATCTATCAGAAGGACTCTTGAATAATATTGTCATTTGATCATGTGAATTTGTTGATCATAAGTAACCTATAAGACCACGTGAGTCATGATTAGTGTGATAAAAATATAAATTCAAAGATATCACAAATCACAAAATCTCCTTTATCAACTGGTGGATGAGGTAGGGGTGATGAGAGAGAGAAAGTTCCATGATGTGTCCATCTCATATTTTGTTTTGATATCCTGGATATTCACATATAACCAATGATACAGTCCATAATAAAGAATAGGGGATTACTAAAGGATGGATTCCATAAGGTTAAGATCCTCAATTAAACCACTTTTTACAGCTGTAAGAGAGCCAAAGGATGGGTCTATGGGCCATAGATGTACCTTCCCAGCTTGGGGAGCGACTTGGAATCATACTTAAGGTTGGTACCATCATTACCATGGGAATTTATGATCAATAACATTCCAAGGATCCCCTTTTTTAAGTATGTTACCAATAGAACCTCATTTATCATGGGAATGTATGATTTAGAGGGAATGATAGTATAACCATTGATTTGATCATACATTTCAAGTGGTTTTGGGAGAGGCCATGGTGTGGTACTCATGAAGGGATATATAGGGCCTATTTCTTTTCAAAAAAACAACGATGGATAATTCATTTAGGATGGCTCATGTAGGGACTAATGTGGGGACAAACACTATGCAGACAGAAAGTAATGAGAGAGGGATAAAGAAACACCCCATTATTCTCATTTATGCATAACACTTTTTCCATGATGGATGGGGTTCGCATCACGCAACATTTTTTATGCAAGGTTGGGTTCTGTCTATGTAGTGTTTTTCTATACAGGTATGAAATAATTTTTTGTGTCATTTTCCTACACGAGGTTTCGATCCTTCTATGTATCCTTTTTCTTTGTGAGGTGATGGCCCACAAGGAGATCATCTATAGATGATTCATGGGATGGGGTCTGTAAATGGTATTGGGTATGTAGATGGTAGTGTAATTTTCTTTTATCCTATAAAGTTATGAGTGAGTTTTCCCTGCTAAAAATGACATCTCCTGCACCTTATCTCTATTTTTCATCTATCAGCCCCTTTAGGGTTTTTATAAAGGCAGAAATATAACCATCTTTCGTAATATAATTCCAATGCCTACTAGGAGTCTTCTCCATTTCCATTAACCAAAAAAGAATACCGCATCCCCACAAAAAAATTATCATTTGTGGGTGCCATAAAAGGTCATCAACACCCACAAATGAGCTTTCATTTTCAATTTCACAGAAATACCATCAGTTCCCACGAATGACATTTCATTTGCGAGATGATGAAAATATCATCAGAGCTTGCAAAAAAATGTTCATTTGTGGCATAATAGAAATTATCATCACAGACCTAAATGGATTTTTCATTCATGGGATTCCATGTAGAATGGCGGCCCATGTAGTGATGTTTCTATTATAAACCAAGAAATCCATTGTGGATTCATAGAATTTAGCAATTTTCAAAAAATATTATGCATGATTATCCCTTTTACCAAATTCATGGATGTATTTTCACATTCCATCTTGGTTTTTCACAAAACAATAAGGTTTTTAGCCTATTTAGCATTTTTTAGATTTTAGGGGTTTTAAGTTTTTTTATGTGTTTAATTAATTCTTAAATATTTTCAATGGTTTCAGTGTTTTTATGTTTTCAGTTATTTTAGGAATATTTTAGGATTTTTATAGTTTTTATAGTTATTATGGTTTTTAGGTGTATCATGGGTTTTAAGGGTTCTTATGGTTTTTTAGTTTTTTAGGTTTTTATTTATTTTTTAGGGTTTTTATGTTTTTTAAGGTTTTATTAGGGGTTTAAAAGAATTTTTGAGCTTTATCGGTTTCTTTATTTTATGTATTATTAGTTTCTTAAGGTTTTTAGGTGTTTTAGGGGTTTTAGGGGATTTTAGGGTTTTTAGGGTCATTTAAGATTTTTTTTTAGTTTTTTGTGTTCTTTAGGTTATTTATGGTTTTTATGTTTTTAAGTTTTTCTTATTGTTTTTCATGTTTTTAAGGGTTTTATCTTTTTAGTTACATTTATGGACTTTTTATGATTTTATGGTTTCTAGGTATTTTAGGGATTTAGAGGCATTTTTGGGTTTTAAGGGTTTTTGTGGTTTTTATGTTTTTTTAGTTTTTTGGTTTTTTTATGTTTTAGGGTTTTTTGAGTTTTTTAGTTGTTTAAGGTTTTTGAGAGTCTTTTAAAACTTTTACGGGTTTAAAGTGTTTTTAGAGTTTTTAGTAGTTTTTATGGGTTCCAAGGTTTTACATTTTTATGTGTTATTTGGTTTTTAGTGTTTTTATAATCTTTCATGGGGTTTTAGAGTTTTTAACATTTTTTATATTCTTTAGGGAATTATGTTTGTTAAAATTTGAAGGTTTTATTTTTTAGGGGTTTTAGGCATTTTTTGTTATTATTTATGATTTTTATGGTTTTTAGTATTTTAGGGATTTTGAGGGATTTTTTTATTTTTTAGTGTTTTTAGGGTTTTATGATTTTATAGAATTGTATGGGTTATAAGTGTTATTAGTTTTTTAATGTTTTCTTATGTGTTTTTAGGTTTTTAAGAAATTTTTACATTTATAGGTATTTTAGGGATATTTTAATGACTTTTATAGGTTTTTAGGTATTTTGGGATTTTGAGGGTTTTTATGGGATTTCGGGGTCTTGGAGTTATCACGGTTTTTTTTTTGAGTTTTTAGGGTTTTAATGGGTTTTATAACTTTTAAAAAAAATTGGGGTTTAAATGGTTTTTATATATTTTAGCGCATTTTATGGGTATTGGATTTTTTAAGATTTTTAGTTATTTTTATAGGCTTTTGGGGAATTTTGGGTATTCATGGTCTGTTAGGGTATTTAGGGTTTTTATCATTTTATAGGACTTTTGGGGTTGTATGTGTTTTTAGGGTTTTAAGGTTTTATTAGGTTTTTATGGGTTTTTAGGATTTTTATGTTTTTTTATATTTTTAGGGGTTTTTGGGATTTTTAGGATTTTTATGAGTTTTTAGATTTATTAGGAATTTTTAGGGGTTTTAGGTTATTTATGGGTTTTTAGCATTTTTATGTTTTTATATGTTTTTAGTTTTTTATTATTTTATGTTTTTATTAGGTTTTTTCAGGGGTTTTAGTTTTTTTTACAATCTTAAAATGTTTTTGGTATTTTTTATGATTTTTTGGGTTTTAGGGTTTTAGTGATTTTCCAGATTTTAGGGGTTTTAGGGTTTTTTGGGTTCTTTGGGTTTTTTATTATCAGGTCTTTTTTGAGTTTCTAGGAATTTATTGATTTTATATTTTTTAATATATTTTGGGGTTTAAATTATTTTTAGTGTTTTTAGGGTATTTAGGGTTTTTATTGGTTTTAGGGGTTTTATGGTTTTTAAGGGTTTTTAGGTTTTAAGGGTTTGTTGGATCTTTTATTATTTTCTTGTGTTTTAATAATTTTTATTGTTTTTAGGGGATTTAAGTGTTTTATGGTTTATCCTTTTATTAGGGGATTCAGTGTTTTTATTTTTTTTACGTTTTAGGTTTTGTTTTTGATTTTTAGGAATTTTATTTTTTTTAGGTGTTATAGGGATTTTAATGGAGTTTAGGGTTTTTTGGATTTTTTGGTGTTTAATGTTTTTAGATTTTTTATGTTTTTATGTTTTAAAGTGATTTTTGGTTTCTAGGGTTATCTTATTGTTTTTATGTGTATTTTTGGATTTTTAGGTTTTATTGGATTTTTAGGGGTTTCTAGGTATTTTTGTAAGATTTTTTTGATCATTTATGATTTTAGGGTTTTTAATATTTTCTAGTGATTTAGGATTTTTTTAGCTTTTTTATGGGGATTCAGTTTTTTTAGTGTTTTTTTAATGTTTTTAGTGTTTTAAAACGTTTTAATAGTTTTTAAAGGGTTTATGGGCTTTAGGATTTATTACTTTTTTTAGGGGTTTTGTATGGTTTTTTGTGTTTTTATGGTTTTAGGGTATTTTTATGGTTTCATAGGGGTTTTACAATTTTATAGATTTTTTATAGTTTTATGTGTTTATAGGTTTTTAAGGTTTTCTTAGGGTTTACTGGGTTTTTAGGGTTTTTTAATTTTTAGTTATTTTTAGGTATATTTATTGTTTTAAGGGATTTTGTGGTTATTTAGGGGTTTTTTAGTGTTTTTATGGTTTTATAGTTTTAGGGGTTTTTTGGGTTTTTTAGTTTTTTGGGATTTTAAGTGTTTTTAGGGTTTTATGGTTTTCTTGGGGTGTTTTTGGATGTTTAGTCTTTTTAGGTTTTTATGGTTTTTTGGTATTTTTTATAATTTTTATGGTTTTTAGCATGTTTAGATATTTTGATGGATTTTAGTAACATTTAGGTTTTTATTGTTTTTTAGGTTTTTTAAAAAAATTAAGTTTGTAGGGTTGTAAATATTTTTTATATATTTTTATTATTTTTAGGTGTTTAAAGGGTTTTTAGAGTTTTATTTATTTTTAGTGTTTTTATGATTTTTTTTGTTTTATGGGGTTTTAAGGATTTATATGGATTATGGTGTTTCACGGTTTTAAGTGTTTTTAGATTTTTAAGGCTTTCTTTGGGGTTATCAGGGTTCTCAAAATTTTTAGTCTTTTAATATGTTTTTATGATTTGTGTGGTAATTTAAGGTTTTTTTTTGGATTTTTAGGTTTTAGGGTTTTTTTGTTTTTAGGGTTTTTATGCTTTTTATATTTGTATGTTTTTAGGGGTGTTAAGTGTTTTTAGTTTTTTATAACTTTTATATGGGTTTTAAGGGATTTTAGGGGTTTTAAAAATTATAGGTATTTTAGGGATGTTTTTGATTTTTATGGTTTCAGATGTTTTTATGAATTTTGAGGGGTTTTATGATTTTTATGGTTTTAGGGGTTTTGGGGTTTATTTGGTATTATTTTTGTTTTCTATAGTTTTAAATGTTTTCTATAGTTTTTTAACGTTTTTAAGGGTTTGAAGGGTTTTTAGAGTTTTTTGTGGTTTAGGGTTTTTGGGATTTTTATGGTTTTAGGGGTTTTTAGGTTTTTAGTTGTTTTTTGTGTCTTTGAGGATATTTTTGGGATTTTAGCCTTTTTTAGATTTCTATAGGTTTTTCGTGTTTTATGGATTTTATGGTTTTCTTATGGGTTTTAGAATTTTTTGGAGTTTTTATGTTTTTATATATTTTTAGGCTTTTTTGAATTTTTATGGTTTTTATGGACTTTAACGATTCTGAGGGTTTTAAGGTTTTTAGAGTTTAATGGTTTTATGGGTTTTAGAAATTTTATCTTTTTAATGGGTCTTATTTTTTTAGTTTTTTAATGTTTTATTAAGGTTTTTTAGATTTTTAGGGATTTTATCTTTTTTATGGATTTTTTGGGATTTTATATGTTTTTTATTTTATTAGGAATTTTGTGTTTTTGTGATTTTTTATGGTTTTATGATATTTTTTGATATTTTAGGGGTTTTACAGTTTTTAATATTTTTCTAAAGTTATAAGGGGTTTAATGGGGTTTTACAGTTTTTAGTGTTTTATAGGTTTTTAGGATTTTTTATTATTTTAGGGGGTTTTATTGTTTTAGGTTTTTATGATTTTTTATGCTTTTTATGGTTTTTAGCGTTTTTTAGGATTTGTGTGGTTTTTGGGGTTTTTAAGTTGTTAAGGTTTTCTTATGGGTTTTCAGGTGTTTTAGGGTTTATATATTTTTTTGTATTTTTAGGGATTTTTGTTATATTTTATATTTTTTGGGATTTTATTTATTTAAAGGTGTGTGGTTAGGGTATTTTTTGGTTTTTATGATTTTTTGGGGTTTTATTTATTTTTAGTTTTTATATTTTTGAAGGTTTTTTGTATTTATTTAATGTTTTATAGGTTTCAAGGGTTTTTAGAGTTTTAGTGGGGGTTTAGGGTTTTTATTGGTTTTTTTCTTTTTAAGGGTTTTATGGGGTTTTAAGGTTTTTAGGCGGATTTATGGTCTTTAGGCAATTTAGGGTTTTTAGGGTTTTAGGGTTTTTAGCATTTCCGATGTTTTTAGTGGTTTTAAGTGTTTTTATATTTTTAAGGTTTTCTCTGGGTTTTTAGGGTTCTATTTTTTAGGGGATTTTACGATTTTAATAATTTTTATGGATATTATAGATTTTTTATGGTTTTAGGGGTTGTAGGAATTTTGAGAGTTTTGGGGGTTTTTAGTGGTTTAAAGTTTTCTTATGTTTTAAAATTTTTCTTATGGTATTTCCATGGATTTTATGAATTTTTATGGATTTTCTAGGCTTTTTATTTTCTTTAGGGCTTTATGGAATTTGAGGGGTTTTCTTGGGTATATTTTGGTTTTTTTGGTTTTTTTGTGTTTAAGGTATTTTTTAGTTTTTAGGGTTCTTAATAATCCTAGAGTTTTTTTTATCATTTTTTAGGATTCAATTGGTTTTTATATTTTTTTAGTGGCATTATATGGGTTTTTAATGATTAAACGGTTTATCGGGGTTTTAGGGTTTTTATGATTTTATGGTTTTTTAGGTTTTAAGGATTTTAAGTGTTTTTAGGTTTTTAAAGTTTTCTTGGGGTATTTTAGGGTTTTAGGGATCTTTATGTTTTTATAGATTTTTTTGGATTTTAGGGTTTTTTGTGATTTTGAAGGTTTTTAATGTTTTTATGGTTTTTTAGTTTTTTTTGGTATTTTTTTTAGTTTTTAGTGGTTTTATGTTTTTCTTAGTTTTTTTAAATTTTTTAGTGTTTTAAATGGTTTTATAATTTCTATTTTTTATGGGTTTTAAAAAAAAATTTGGTTTTTAAGGTGTTTTAGGGGTTTTATAGTTTTTAGTGCCATTTGTGTTTTTAGGGGTTTTATATTTTTTAGTTTTTTAGGGGTCATAAGTGTCTTAGGGTTTCTGTGGATTCCATATGATTTTTCAGTTATTTCTAGGTTTTTTAATTTTTGGTTATTTTTAGGGATTATTTAGGATTTTAATGGGGTTTTTTGGATTTTCAGGGTTTTGGGATTTTTAGCATTCTTATGGTTTTTTGGGTTTTTAGAGTTTTCTTATGAGTTTTTAGGGGTTTAATGGTATTTATAGTTTATAAATTTTTTAGGGTTTTGAAGGGGTTTTAGAGATTTTAGTGGTTTTTAAGTTTTTATGGGGTTTGAGGGGTTTTTATTGTTTTTATGGGTTTTTAGGTTTTTTCTGTATTTTAATGTTTTAATAGTTTTTATATTTTTAGTGGTTTAAAGTTTTTTTAGGTTTTGAATTTTTTTCATTGGGGTTTTCATGGTTTTTAGTGTTTCTTTTGTTTTTAGGGGTTTTATGGATTTGTCGTAATTTTCTGGTTTTTAGAGGTTATAAGGATTTTGAGGGCTTTTTTGTTTTTTAGGGATTTAGGGTTTCTAGGGGTTTTAGTAATTTTTTTGGTTTTTAAGGGTTTTAATTATTTCAAAAAATTTATGGTTTATATGTTATTTATAGGATTTTTGATATTTTTATAAGGGTTTTACCATTTTTAGAGATATAAATGGATTTTTAGTATTTTTAAGGTTTTGGGGGTTTTTAGGGATTTTGTCGGTTTTAGGATTTTTTGTGGGTTTTACAGATTATTTTTCATTTTTTAGGGTTTTAGATGGTTTTTATAGTTATTTAAAAAAATTTGGGGTTAAAAGTATTATTTAGAATTCTTAATTATTTTTTAAAATTTTTATGGATTTTTATATTTTTTTAAGGCTTTAAGAGGTATTTATGGTTTTTTGGGACATTAGGGTCGTTAAGTGTTTTAGGGGGTTTAGTTTTTTTAATGTTATTGGGGGTTATTTTGTTTTTATTTTTTATGTTTTTATGGAGTTTTAGGGGTTTTTGGTATTTTTAGGTATATTTAATGAATTTATGGTTTCCCGGTTATTTATGTATTTGGAGGGTTTTTTGGTTTTTTGGGGTTTTATGGGTTTTATTATTTTTCACGTTTTTGTAGGTTTTAAATGTTTTTTAAATTCTTAAGGTTCGCTTAAGGTTTCTTAAGGTTTTAGTTTTCTTTATTTTTTTTAATTGTTATCATTTTTTCAGTATTTTAAGGTTTTAGGGGATTTAAGGAATTTAATGGTTTTTTTGTTTTTCTTGTCTTTTTGTGTTGTTAGGGTTTTATTTTGAGTTTTTTTGTGTTTATGGTTTTTTGATTTTTTTTATACTTTTTAATGGTTTAAGGGATTTGAGAGTTTTTAGTGGGGTTTTAAGATTATTAAAGGTTTTTGGTTGTTTTTATCATTTTTAGTGTTTTAGGGTTTTTATGGATTTTAAGAGTTTTATTTTTTTAATATATTCATAGGGATTTTCTAGGTTTTTAGTGATTTTTATGTTTTTTTGTGATTTTTTATTATTTTTTATGGTTTTTATGGTTTTAAGTTTTTATTGATTTTTAGGGTCTTTAAGGTTTATATGGATCTAAGGTTTTCTTATGTTTTTATGTGACTTTATGGTATTTACGATTTTTAGGGGTTTATGGTGGTTAGTGGGGTTTTTAGAATTTTAATAGTTTTTAGTGTTTTTATGGTTTTTAAGCGTTTTATGGCATTTAGGGGTTTATAAAATTTGTAGTGTATTTTTGGGTTTTTAGGTTTTTAGGGGTCTTAATTGTTTTTATGTTTTTAATTTATTCTTAGAGTTATTAGGTTTTTTAGGGTTTTTACATTTTATGGATTTTTACGGCTTTTATAGAATTTTTATTATTATTAGGGTTTTTAGGGATTTTTAGGGTTTTAGGTTTTTTAGGGTTTTGAGGGTTTTTTTGGTTTTTTTGGATTTTTTAGGTTTTTATGGGTTTGAAGTGTTTTTTTTGTTTTTTGGGTTTTCTTAGGGGGTTTCAAGGTATTTAGGGGTTTTTACGTTTTTTGTGATTTTTAGTTTTTTTTAGGATTTTTATGGTGTTTTAGGGTTTTAGGGATTTTAGGGGTTTTTGGTGTTTTCAGGGCTTTCAGGATTCTTTTGATTATTTTAGTATTTTTATGGATTTTTTATTTTTTAGGGTTTTAGGGATTTTTATTGTTATTACTATTTTTATGGGTTTAAGGGGTTTTAGATTTTTTGAGGTTTTAGTGGTTTTATAGGTTTTCGGGTTTTTTATGGTTTTTAGGGTTTTTAATGATTTTTAGGGATTTATGGAATTTTAGGGGTTTAATATTTTTTATGTATTTAAGGTTTTTAAGTTTTTTTAGGTTGTAAATATTTTCTTAGGGTTTTTTAGGGTTTTTTACAATTTTATGGATTTTTTTGCTTTTTATTGTGTTTGGGGTTTTAGGGATTTTTTATGGTTTTAGGTGGTTTTAAGTGTCTTAGAGTTTTTTAAAAAAAAATTTGGGTTTAATTGGGTTTTAGTGCTTTTAGTGGTTTTACTGTCTTTATAGGTTTTATGTTTTTTAATGTTTTTTTTTGTTTTATCATTTTATGGGGTTTTAGTGTTTTTTGGGTCTTTTAGGTTTTTAGGGCTTCTTAGGGTTTTTAGGAGTTTATCGTGTTTTTTAGTTTTATGGTTTTCTTAGTGTTCTTGGGGATTTTTTGGGTTTTTATGATTTTAGGGATTTTTATGGATTTTAGGGTTTTTTATGATTTTGGGATTTGTGGGTTTTAAGGTGTTTTAAGTGTTGTAGGTTTTTAATGTTTTCTAAGGATTTTCAAGTTTTTTTTAGGTTTTTTACATTTTTTGGGATTTTTAGGAATTTTTTAGATTTTATATTATTTTTATAGGTTTTTGGGATATTTGCAGTTTTTGATTTTTTAGGGTTTTAGGGTTTTAAATAGTTTTTTGGGTTTTAGGGATTTTTTGAGTTTTTAGCATTTTATAGATTTTTTGTTTGTTTAACATTTTTCATTGTTTAAATGGTATTTAGAGATTATTGTGGAGTTTTATTGTTTTTTAGGGTTTTAGGGTTTTTTATTCTTTAAAGGTTTTATGGTTTTAGTGTTTTTAGGGTTGCTATCATTTTATGGATTTTAAACATTTGTACTGATTTAAGTGTTTTTAGGTTTTTATGGTTTTCTTATTGTTTTTCCTGGTTTTAGGGGTTTTTATGTCTCTCAGTATTTTTAGGATTTCTTTTGGAAATTTATGAATTTTAGGTTTTATAGGGATTTTGTGGTTTTTAGTGTTTTTAGTGTTTTTTATGATTTTCAGCAGTTTTAGGGTTTTTTGGGGTTTTAAGTGTTTTAGGGTTTTGAGGTTTTGAGGTTTTCTGATTTTTTTGGGGATTTATGGGTTTTTATTTTTTGAGGGATTTTTAGTGATTTTTTATGATTTTTATTGATTTTTATTCACTTTAGGGATTTTGATGGTTTTTTGGGTTTTTTGGGTTTTTTTGTGTTTTTAGTGTTTTTGTAATTTTTTGGGGATAAGTGTTTTTTAGAATTTTTATGGTTTTTAGGGAAAGGAAGATGAAAGGGTCGGGTTATTCCCAACCCCCCGCCACCCCCCCCCCCCAAATTTATTAAAAAGAAAAAAAGAGACACGGTAGACAACGGAGGGGAGCGGTTAAATGACCCACACCCAAAAACCCCTTACAACCCACGACAAAAAGAAAAACAAAGAAAGAAAAAGACTCAAAAACCGACACAACAGCGGTATCATCACGTCACATCTAGCCAGTACCAGCATCCAGCAACACCACATCCAAACACCACAGCTACTTTTTTATGGTTTTAAGGGGTTTAAAGGGTTTTTATATATTTTAGTGGTTTTGGGGTTTTTTTGGTTTTTTTTGGATTTTTAGCATTCTCTTGGGTTTTTAGGATTTTTTAGGGTTTTATGTGTTTTTAAGTGTTTAAGTGTTTTATGTGTTTTAGGATTTTAGTGTTTTCTTAAGGGCTTTCAGTGTTTTAGGGTTTTTTTTCTACGTTTTTTTTGGGATTTTAGGATATTTATTTTTGTAGGGTTTTAGTGATTTTGGGGATTTTTTGTGTATTAATGGGTTTTATGGTTTTTTGTGTGTTTTAGGGTTTTTCAGTTTTTTAGGGTTTAAGGGTTTTTAGTGTTTTTTATAGTTTTTTGCGGTTTACAGGTTCTGTAGAGTTTTTAGTGATTTTTTTTGGGTTTTGGGGTGGGGGGAGGAGGGTACAGTTTTTATGGGTTTGAGGGTTTTATTGTTTTTAGGGGTTTTAGCATTTTTATTGTCTTCTAGGGGTTTTTAATGTTTTTAAGGTTTTAGGGGTTTTATGTGTTTTTATGATTTTAAATCTTTCTTATAGTTCTTAGGATTTTTAGGAATATTTTATGTTCTTTGGGTTTTTTAGTTTTTATGGATTTTTATCAGATTTAGGGTTTTAATGTATTTTGAGGGGTTTTAGGGATTTTAGTGACTTTTTTTGTTTTTAGTGGATTTAAGTGAATTTATGGTTTTATGGTTTTCTTAGGGTTTTTCAAGGGTTTTTGGGTTTTTACATTTTTTGGGATTTTAAAGGAATTTTTAAGTTTTTTAATGTTTTAAGGGTTTTTTTTTGTATTTTCAGGGTTTTAGGGTTTTATGGGTTTTATGAGGTTTTGGAGGAATTTAATTATTTTATGGTTTTTACGGTTATTTATAAATATTTAATTTTCTTAAGTGTTTAACGTATTTTTAGAGTCATTATTTGTTTTCTGGATTTTTATGGCTTTTTTGGGTTTTTTAAGGTTTTTAGGGGTTTTTAGTGTTTTTTGGGTCATTTATGGTTTCTAGGGTTTTTATCCTTTTTAGGTTTTTAGAGGATTTAAGAGTAATGAGGTTTTTAAGGATTTATTAAGGTTTTATGGAGTTTTGGGGTTTTTCATATTTTTATTGATTTTTTGTATTTTTATTATTCGTAGGTATTTTTAGGACTTTACGGGATTAAATGTTTTTAGTTTATTAAGGGTATGAGAATTTTTTACATCTTTATGGGTTTTATTGGGTTTTTAATGTTTTTTGATTTTTTTGGGTTTGTAAGGGGTTTTAGGGATTTTTAATGTTTTAGGGGTTTTATTGATTTTTTGAGGTTTTAAGGGGTCTTGAGTTTCTTAGGGTTTTATGTTTTTATGGGTTGGGGGGTTATGGTTTTTTTGGGTTTTTTATATTTTTTCAGATTTTTGTGTGATTTTTATGATTTTCATTATTTTTAGGGGTTTTAGGGAATTTGAGGGTTTTTGGGTTTTTTGTGGTTTTTTGGTTTTTAGGGTTTTTTTCAGGTTTTTAAGGTTTAATGGTTTTTTAGTGTATTTTACATTGTCGGGGTTTAAAGGGTTTTTAGTGTTTTTAGTGGTTTTTGGAGTTTTTTTGGGTCTTTAAGGTTTTGGGGGGTATTATAGATTTTAGTGGTTTTTAGTGTCTTTTGAGGGTTTTTTGTATATTTAGATTTTTAAGGGGGTTAGTGTTTTTTGGTTTTTAACATTTTCTTAGGGGTTTTTAGGATTTTTTTTCCATTTTTATGAAATTTTTTTGATTTGTAAGGTTTTTATAGTTTTTTGGGTTTTTTCGGAATTTGGGGGTTTTAGAATTTTATGGTTTTTTTATTTATAGTGTTTTTTTCATTTTAAGAGGTTTTAAGGTTTTTTATAGTTTTTTAATTGATTTAGGAGTTTAAATGGGTTTTAGAGTTTTTAAGTGGGTTCTAAGTGTTTTTATAGGTTTTTTGAGTTTTTTAAGGTTTTATGGGTTTTAATGATTTTAGGATATTTTTGGGTTTTTATCATTTTTAGGTTTTTGGGGGTTTTCTTTTCTAAATTTTTATGGGTAATTTTCAATTTTTAGGGTTTTTATGTTTTTAATAGTTGTTATTATTTTTAGGGGTTTAAAGGGTTTTCAGAATTTTTTTTGATTCATCGTTTTAAGGAGTTTTAAGTGGGTTTAAGGTTCTTTTTAGAGTTTTATAGTTATTAGGGATTTTTTTGGATTTTAGAGTCTTTTAGGGTTTTTATCATTATTTATTTTTTATTAGTTTTAAGTGGTTTAAGGTTTTTAATGTTTTCTTAGTGATTATTAGGCTTTTTTACATTTTCTTGTTAATTTTAAGAATTTTTTAGGATATTTACTGATTTAGTGTTTTTAGGAATTTTGATGGATTTTATTAGTTTTTTTTTGTTACTTTTGGGTTTTTAACATTTTTTTTGTTCGTCGGTGTTTTAAGTGTATTTTTGATTTTGAAGTTTTCTATGGGTTTTCAGTATTTTCCGCATTTTTATGTTTTTAGTGTTTTTAGTGATTTGTTAGTAATTTTTGGGTTTTTAAGTTTTTTAAGGATTTTTTGGGGTTTTAGGTGGGTTTTCAGGGTCCTAATATTTTTCTAGTTTTTTTGGGTGTTTTAGGGTTTTTAATATTTATTACAGTTTTTTAATTTTTTTAGTCATTCAGAGGGGTTTTAGAGTTTTTATTGTGTTTTTAAGGTGTTTGGGTTGTTAGTGGTTTTAGGGGTTTTATGTTTTTTAGGATTTTTACGGTTTTAGGGTTTTTATGGGTTTTTAATTTTTTTTATTTAATGTTTTCATAAATGATTTTAGGGTTTTTAGGGTTTTTTACGTTTTTATGGATTTTTTTCTTTTTAGGATTTTTATGGAGATTTTTAGAATTTATGGATTTCTTGGGTTTTAATGGTTTTAGGAGTCTTTTAATTTTTTTAATATGTTTTTTGGGATTCTAAATGTTTTTAGGTTTTTAATTTTTTCTTATGGTTTTTCATGGGTTTTATGTATTTTTATGGGTTTTTAATATTTTTATGGTTTTTAGGGTGTTTGAGGTTTTTTAGAGGTTTTATGGATTTTTTATGTTTTAGAGTTTTAAAAGTTTCTAGAGTTTTTTCACATTTTTATTATTTTAAATAATTTTTAGAGTTTTAGTGGGGTTTTAGGGTTTTTAAGGTTTTTAGGGGTTTTAGGGGATTTAAGTGTTTATAATGTATTTCTTTTTGGTTTTTAAAGGTTTAAAGTGTTTTAGGTTTTAATTTTTTTAGGTGTTTTCAGGGATTTTTGTGGTTTTTATATATTTTAGTGTTTTTTAGGGATTTTTTGGACTTTAATGGGTTTTTAGGCTTTTATTGATTTTGATGGTTATTATGGGCTTTATGGATTTTTGGGGGTTTTAGATTTTTTAAATGTTTTTATGGGTTGAAAGGTTTTTTAGAGTTTTTATTGGTTTTTTGGGTTTTTATTATTTTTTAATGTTTTAGGGGGTTTATTTTTAGGGGGTTTTGGGGTTTTAAAGTGTTTTAGGGTTTTTAGTATTTTTTATATTTATAGGGGTTTTAAGAAGTTTTAGTTTTTTAATTTTTTTTCATAGTGACTTTTTAGGGATTTTTTTTATTTTTTGTTTTTAGGGGTTTTTAGGTGTATTTAGGGTTTTTAGGTTTTTACTGTTTTTAGATTTTAGTGTTTTTATGTATATTTATGTTTTTTGGTTTTATTAGGGGTTTTCAGGGGTTTTTTGTTTTTAATTATTTATTATTTTTTGGGATTTTAGGGTTTTTATGGGTTTTTTAGGGATTTTGAGTGTTTTATGGGGTTTATAGTTTTTGAGGGTTTTTATATTTTATAACATTTTTAGGGGTTTAAAGGGTTTTTGGAAACTTTGGTGGTTTTATAGGGTTATAATGGTGTTTTAATTATTTTAGGGGTTTTATTTTTTTTTCTTACATTATTTTATTATATTTAGGTTTTTAAGGGTTTTACGTTTTTTATATATTTTTAATGGTTTTAGCGTTTTAAATTGTTTTTATCATTTTTAATGGGTTTTATGGTTTTTAGAGGTTTTTATTTTTTTAGGGGATTTTATAAATCGTAGTGGTTTTAGGGGTTTTAGGCACTTATTTATGGTTTTTAGCATTTTTTAGGTTTTTAGGGATTTTGAGTGTGTTTATTTTTCTAAGGTTTTCTTTTATTTTTTTTTTATTTTTTGGGTTTTTCACATTTTTGGGGATTTTTAGTGAATTTTTAAGATTTTTTTGGCTTTTCATATTTTTAGAGATTTTGAGGGTTTTTAGAGATTCTTAGTATTAGTAGCGTTTTAGGGTTTTCAAGTGTTTTATGTTTTTATGGTTATCTTACGGTTTTTCAATTTTTAATGGTTTTTATGTTTTCAGGTAATTTTTTGGGATTTTTGGGATTTTTATTGTTTTTTACATGTTTTAAGGATTTTGAGTGTCCATAGGTTGTTTATAGTTTTTGTGGGTTTTTAGATTTTATGGATTATTTTTGGTTTTATAGGTGTTTCATGGTTTTTATAGTGTTTTTATCATTTTTAGTGTATTAAATATTTTTTAATGTTTTTATTGGGTTTTTATGTTTTTTTTTAAGTTTTTAGGGGTCCTATGGTTTTTAGTGTTTTTAGGGTTTTATAGATTTTAGTAATTTTTTAGGTTTTTATTGTTTTTAATTGTTTTTAGTATTTTCTTTTTTTCTTAGGGTTTTTATGGTTTTTAGGGATTTTCTATTTTTAGAAATTTTCAAATCATTTTTTGGATTTTTATAGATTTTTATGGGATTTTAGGATTTTGAGGGATTTTGGAATTTTAAGATTTTTTTGGGTTTTTGGGTTTTTTCTATTTTTTTAGTGTTTAGGGTTTTTATGGTTTTTAATTTTTTTTAAACATTTTTTGGGATTTGTAGGATTTTTAGAGTTTTTAGAGGTTTGGGGTTTTATGGGTTTTTATGGGTTTAAAGGTTTTTACGGGTTTCATGGTTATTATAATTTTTATGGTTTTTAAGGTTTTTAGGGTTTTTTTGCATTTGATAGGTTTTTAGGGGATTTATTTATTTTTTGTTTTGAATTTTTCATAAGGGTTTTCACATTTTTTACAGGTTTTTACGTTTTTAGAGGAATTTTGATCTTTTTTATGATTTCATGGTTTCTTGAGTTTGTTAGGTTTTAAAAGATTTTTTAAAATTTTTAACCCTTTATGGGATTAAAGGGTTTTTAATGTTTTCAGTGGTTTTATGTTTTTATGGTTGTTTTATGTTTTTATGGTTTTTTGGATTTTTATGGTTTTTGGAGTTTTTAGAGTTTTCGAGGTCTTTTAGGGTCCTTATGATTTTTTAGAATTTTTAGGTTTTTAGTTGTTGTTAGTATTTTTCTGTTTTTATGGTTTTTATGGAGTTTTTATCTATTTTTAGTGGTTTTTATGGTTTTCGGGATTCTTAGGGCCTTTGGGGAATTTTATAGGGATTTTGAGTTTTTAAGGATTTTGAGGGTTTTTAGGGGTTTTAGGGTTTTTAGGATTTTTATGGGTTTTTTGGGTATTATGGGTTTTTTTATTTTTTTTATAATTTTTAATTTTTTTAGGTCTTTTAACATTTTTACGGGTTTAAAGGGTTTTTAGTGTTTCAATTGAATTTTTAGAGTTTTTATTTATTTTAGGGGTTTACGGATTTCAGGGGTTTTAGAGTTTTTAAAGGTGTTAGGGGTGTTTATGGTTTTTATATTTTTTGTATTTTTAGTGTTTTTTAGTGTTTTTAGGGTTTAATGTATTTCCTAGGTTTTTTCATGTTTTTAGGGATGTTTACTTTTTAGGGATTTTTAGTGTTTTTATAGATTTTATTGGTTTTTTGGGATTTTGAGGGTTTCATAGTTTTAATGGGTTTTAGGGTTTTTGTTAATTTTTAAGGGGTTTTAAAGTTTTTTGGGGTTTAAATGGTTTTTATAGATTTAGTGGTTTTAGGGTTTTAATGGATTTTTATGGGTTTTTAAGGATTTAGGTGTTTTATGGTTTTTACAGATTTTTAGGGTTTTTAGAGTTTTTTTGTTTTTATATTATTTTAGTGTTTTTATGGTTATATGGATTTATAATCATTTTTAGGGTTTTTAGGAATTTTATAATTATAGGGATTTTTAGGGATTTTTTAATATTTTTTACTATTTTTATGCTTTTTATAGTTTTTAGGGATATTGGGGGTTTTTTGGGTGTTTAGGGTTTTTATGATTTTTTAAGTTTTAATGTTTTTAATGTTTTTTAACATTTATAGGCGTTTAAAGGGTTATTAGATTTTTTTGTCGTTTTTAGGGTTTTATGGGTTTTTAGATATTTTTGGTGTTTTCGGTTTTTTTATGGGTTTAGGCTTTTTATCCTTTAGGATTTATATGGGATTTTAGTGCTTTTAGTATTTTATGGCATTTTTAGTGGTTTTTAAGGTTTTTATGATTTTTTTTGTTTTGAGTTATTTAAGGGTTTTTTGGATTTTCATGGTTTCTAGGGACTTTGAGGGGTTTTAGTGGTTTTGTGATTCTTATAGGGTTTTAGAGGTTTTTCGAGTTTCTGGTTTTTTATGGTCTTTTTTATTTTTTTAATTTTTTAGGGGTTTCAAGGGTTTTTTTATTTGTAGTGGTTTTTAGAGTTTTTATGGTATTTTTAGTTTTTATTTTTTTTATGTGTCTTTATGGTATATTATTGTTTTTAGGGTTTTTAGTGGTGTTTAGCTTTTTATGAGTTTTATGTTTTTTTAATATAAAAATATTTTATTAGGGTTTTCAAGGATTTGAGGGTTTTTATATATTGAGAAATTTTTATAGTATTTTTTAGGATATTTATGGTTTTTTAGGGTTTTTTATGTTTTTGAGGGTGTTTAGGGTAAGGAAGGCTCGAGACCAGGCTAGCCTGGTCCCCAAAAAATTATACCAAAATGAAAGAACAAATAGAGTGCTGCAAAGAGTGCTTACATAACTTGGTGTGCAACTCACCCTTCAAGTCAAAGTTGACAAGCGAGGAGCAGGGGGCGTGGTGACAAAGGAACACAACGAGCACCTCTCCACAATAGCCTGTTTGGAGAGAGCATCTGCAACCACATTCGCCTCCCGATAGGCTTGTGTCACAGTGAGATTCAGCCTTTGACACATGGTGAGGCATTCCATCCATTGGGTGAGGATACTCCAGGGAATGCACCTAGATCTGTTTTTAAGAGCATTCACAGCAAGCATGGAGTCAGACTCAAGCCAGAGGAAGCTCCACCCAAAACAGACAGCATACTCAATCTCCTTTATCATGACCCACAATTTGGCTTCAAGGGCTCACCCATGCCCATTGAAATACTGGAAACATCCTTTGACGAAGCCCCAATAGGTGTAGAAAACTCCACTGCATTCAGTAGGACCTGGCGCACCTAGGGCCGCACCATCCACATTAAACTTAATCCAAGAGGGGAGTGGAGGGATTCATCGAATAAACATGGTAATCAAGGGTATTTTTGCTATGCCAGAGACTCCAAGCAGCCAAAGGATGATGAGCTCGCTAACATCATTCACCATATGGCCTGTTTGAATGCGGGAAGCCGCATAGAAAACCCTGTAGATCGTCACCACACCACCATGAATGGACAGATGTTTCTTATTGGAGGAAACTAATTTCCCAGCGGTCTAGATATAAGAGATAGTTGTTGAAATTGCGACCAGCAGGAGGTTGCGGACTTGTTCACTGTAATCCCAATTGGACAGGTCGGCCAGCAGCTCGAAGAGAGGCTTGTCTAGGCCAACAGGGAACCCAAAAATATACTATAAGTAGCCCTAAGGATCCACACTAAATCTGCATTGGAGGAAGGAGTGCTGAGTATTTTCTTCCGCACCTAGGCATATGAGACATATAGAGGCAAGACTATGCCTGGATTTCTGCAACCGGGTCTGCATTGGCATTAGATTCTTCCAGATTTTCCAGATAAGGAGATGGCTGGCTGGAGGGATGAAATTCCTCTTAAATTTGGAGAGCCAGACTGGTGGAGGGGATCCCCAAGCATAGTTGTACCAATAATAATCTTTAGTAGTTACTCACCCAACCAAGTTGGGTTTCTAGATCAAGATGTCAGAGTCGACAAAGTCATAACACTGGATTTGAAGAAAGGGTTCAGTTGGGAGGAGGGCCTCAATCTATTCCAGTCGCAAAATGAACGCCGCAATGGGCAGGCTCTTAATGCTAGGAGGGGAATCATGTATTCCTACAGGGGCCTATCAAGATAAGGTGTGGACCAAGCATTCAATTCAATGTTCTTTGAGACGATCCATTTGGAGTGAGAAATGATGGCCTTGTACGAATCATGAATTGCTGGCCAAATAGAAGAGGGAATGTAACTTGCATATTCATCGCAAAGCTTGATGACGAACCATTCCTGAGTGAAACCCAATCCCCTACCCATAGGATTAAGCAGCCCCCAAGTGAATTTATCAAGAAGAGCATCATTGTATCATCTGAGGTCTTTGATTCCAATCCCTCCCAGCTCAATTGGTTTGGTGAAATCCTTCCAGGCCAATGTAAGAAATTTCCTTTGGCCTATACACCCCGTCAAGGAACAATTCCTGATCTTTTCTTGCAGGTCCTTAATAAGATTAACCGGCCATCTGTAGATGGAGACAACATAAGTGAATATAGAAGTGATCACCGAGTTGATAAGGCATACCCTTTTGGTTTGCGAGAGGGACCCCCCTTTCCATTCTGCAAGTTGTTGGGTAATTTTGGAGTAAATTCCCTCAAGGTTACAATGTTTGACACATCCCCAAAAAATAGGAACACTCAGGTAATCAAAAGGAAGTGACCCCCTCTTGAAACCAAGGGACCTTGAAATAGAGAAATGATGGGACTGTCGGACCCCCACCCCAAAGATGATCAATGACTTTCTCCAACTAATAGATTTTCCTGCCACATTTTCATAATGTTGGAAGATCATTCGGATGGAATCCAAGGTCTGTTTATCAGCTTACCCAAATAGAAGAACATCATCAGCATACAATATATTGGACGACACGTAAAGATCCCTCACTTCCCTAATAGGATTGAAGATACCATCCTGGAAAAGGTCGATGAGGCACCTGCTCATGTAATCTTCTACAATTGAAAAGAGGATTTCTGAGAGCGGGTCTCCCTGTATGACCCCACGGGAACAGGGGAAGAACCCCTTTGGGGATCCATTTAAAAGAACAGATACCTAGACGATGCTTAGAATGGACATAAAAATCTTGATAAATCTGTTTGAGATGTCATACTTGGAATGGACCTGGGAGATAAAGCTCCACTTAATAGTGTCAAAATCCATGGAGATTTCGATCTTAAGCGCAAATTTTCCTTGTTTAGACTGCTTCCGCATAATGTTGATGCTCTCCAAGTCTGTGAAAAGAAATTCCTAGATGTTCCTCCCCAAGATGAATCTGAACTGATTAGGGGTTAGAATTTCCCCCACAAATTTCTTTATTCGCATGACCGGAATCTTACTGATGATTTTGGGGAAAATGTTCCCAATGTCCACTGGTCGAAAGTCACTGATGTCAATGGAATTTTCCCTTTTGGGAATCAGGGAAATGAAATTAGAATAAACCCCATGTGGGAACAAACTAGAGGGAAAAAATTCCTGAACATCGCTGGTGATGCCCTTGTGCAAGATATCCCAGTAAGAAATGAAGAGCTTGTCAGTGAAGACATCCGGTCCGGCTGAACTTTCAATGTTCAGAGAGAACAAATCCTCCATGAGGGGGGGGGGAAGCATTAGATCCATGTTCTGCTGCTCTTCCACGCGTGGTAGGATGGAGTCCATCAAAGTGAGGGTTTAATCCCCACCATCATCCAAGTAAATCCTATGTATGTGATTGATAATAGCAGTGGAAATATCATCCTCTGAGGTGAAGTTAGAGCCCGAGATACATACATCTTTAATACAATTTTTTTCCTTTTTCTCCATGTGCAATCGATGGAAGTATTTCAAGTTGCAATCTCCATCTTTGAGCCATCTAACATTGAACTAGTTCTTGGCCAACTTTTCATTAAGATCCAGAAGATCATGAAGCTTGGAATGGAGATACAACTCCTCTCAAGAGGGTAGGGGAAGGTGTTTATTAGAGTCTTGATGGAAGGCAAGTTGTTTTTCAGCAGCCTGAATGTCATAATCCATACTATCGAAGAAGCTCCTTGTCCATTATTTGAGTGAGGCTTTTATTTTTTTTAGCCTAGAGACCAACCTATAGTAGTGACTGCCCCGGAGGTCCTCATTCCTTCCACTGACGACAATTTCCCTACATCCTGGGACTGTGAGCCATGAATTATCGAACTTGAAGGGCAAGGGTGATGACCTTGGAGAGCCTATAGAGAAATCGACAATCAAGGTATTGTGATCTAAAGGGAATTTGGGGAGGGTTGAGCCAAATACAGAAAGGGGGGACTCCCATCATTGATCCTATAAAAAGAACTTGTCCATCTTATTGGTCTGCCTTCCATTAATAGTGAAGCAACCCCAAGTGAAGGAGGCTCCAGATACAAGGACTTTTGTGAGATCACAAGTATCAATGAAGAAGGAGAAGTCCCCAGTAGCCAAACGAGAGAAGTTGGAGACAATCTTCTCATCTGGGCATAGAAAATTGTTGAAATCCCCAATCACAATCCAGCTATTCTCGATGACCCCATATAGAGAAATCAGTTTTTCCCATAGAGCTTGTCTCCTTGTGTAGGAGCAAGAAGAATACACAAAGGATAGGGAGAGAGGGGTAAAATTGTAAATTGAAGACAAAGTAATGACCTAGGGACTCATGTCCACTGATGTCAACTGAAGTTCATCATGATTTATCACCCATAGGGTGTCCAGACCATTCTCATATGTATTCTTGGCAACACAGAAGTAACCAAGGTTTCTCCCAGTTGAAACTCGTCCAGTTATCAAACGAGATCATTGGATCAGAAATACCAAGAATCATATGCCTATGGGAAGTGAGGAAATGCCTAAGGGCTGAAGCAGTGGGAGGATTCCCAATCCCCTAACAGTTCTAGAATAGGATCCACATCAAATTAAGAAAAATTCTCCCCTTTAATAGAGCTGGTGTTAGTATTCAGAGGCACTGCCTTCACTTTTTCCTTTTTCCCTTTCTTTTTAGGCCTTCCCAAATAGTTCTTCTTAGTGGAAGGATCAACTTCAATAATCCGGTATTTGAGTCTCATGTCATCGAGAGGTTGAGATCCAACCTCATGTGGTGGGTTCTTATCAACTGTCCTAGAGGACCCTTCTGCCTCCTCATCATTCTGTTCTTTAGCCTCATCATCCCAGAAGCTACCGCTGAGAGGGGTGAACCTTTTCATGGGGCAGAGTGCCACAGGGGAGGCACTTTTAGTCATATCTAATCGTGCAACCTTGTTAGATGACACAGCCGTAAAGGAGTCATTAGACAGTGACGAGATGGCTAGAGGTGGGAAGTCCTTCTCAGGGATAAGGAGTGTAGGAGGCCCTGAGGGTTTTTAGGGGTTTTATGGTTTTATATTTTTTGGGGTGTTTTTTTTAGATTTTGGGGTTTTAATAGTTTATTTTATAGTTAGTAGGGTTTATAAGGTTTTAGAGTTTTTATTAGTTTTTTCCTTTCTTTTATTGGTTTTTAAGATTTTAGGGGTTTATTTGGTTTTTAATTTTTTTTTGGAATTTTTATTGTTTTTATTATTTTTAGGAGTTTTTTGGGTTTAAATTTTTTTAGATTTTTATTTTGGGTTTTCTAGGTTTTTATGGGATTAAATTTTTTTTTGGGATTTTTAGGATTTTTATATGTATTTTTGGAATTTATTTATTTTGAGCGTTTTTAGGATTATTATGGTTTTTTGGGGTTTTAGGGTTTTTCTGATTTTTTCTGTTTTTCTAGATTTTTAGGGTTCTTATGTTTTTTTAGAGTTTGTTTAAAAAAAAATTGGGCTTTAGATGGTTTTTATATGTTTTAGGGGTTCTTTAGGGTTATATGGGGTTTTAGGGTTTTTAATGCTTTTATGGGTTTTTTTGTTTGTTAGGGTTTTCTTGGGTATTTAGGGGATTTAGCATTTTTTTTCTATATTTAGGTTTTTATATGTTTTAAATGTTGTTATGTTTTTAAGGTTTTCATAGGAATTTTCAGTTTTTTTGGGGACTTTTTCATTTTTAGGAATTGTGAGGGCTCTTTTGAGAATTTTCGTGTCTTTTTAGGGATTTTTAGTGTTTTAGGGTTTTTAGGGGTTTATGATTTTTTTGGGTTTTATAAATTTTTAGGTTTTTATGGGATTTAACTGTTTTAGGATTTTAAGTTTTTCTTAGGGGTTTTCAAGGTTTTAAGGGGTTTTCTATGTTTTATGGATTTTTATGGCCTTTTAAGCATTTTAAGGGTTTTATTGGATTTTAGGGTTTTTTGAGTTTTTTAGGGATTTATGGGGTTTTTTATGTTTTAAACATTTTTAGGGGTTTAAAACGTTTTTAGAGTTCCTAGCTATCTTTTCAGAAATTATGGATTTTTAGAGTTTTTATTGTTTTTAGGTTTGTTATTGTTTTACGAATTTTATTATTTTTTAAGGTTTTTAGCATTTTTAGGGTTTTAGGGGTTTTAAGTGTTTTTAAGATTCTATGGTTTTCTCAGTTTTTTCCAGTTTTTTAATGTATATTATTTCTTAGGGATTTTTTTGGAATTTTTAGTATTTTTATGTGTTTTTGAGTTGTTGGTGATTTTTAGGGTTTTAGTGTTTTAAGGTTTTTAGTTGTTTAAGTGTTTTTAGGATGTAAAGTTTTCTTTTTGTTTTGTATGGGTTTTTTGGGGGTTATTACATTTCTTTGGATTTTATGTCTTTTTATAGGATTTTATGGTTTTTAGGGGTTTTATGATTTTTGAGGATTTTTAGTGGTTTTTGGGGGGTTTTTGTTGTTTTAGCACTTTAGGGTTTTTTTTTGAGTTTTATAGTTTTTATAGGATTTAGAGTTTTTTTTAATGTTTTAGGGGTTCAAAGCAGTTTTATAGTTTTCAGTTGGTTTTTAGGTTTTCTATAGGTTTTATTATTTTTAATGTTTTATGGGTTTTGAGGGTTTTAATGTTTCTAGGATTTTAGGGTTTTTAGGGTTTTTAGGGTTTTCAACATTTTAGGCTTTTAAGTGGTTTTAAGAGTTTTTAGGTTATTTAGTTTTCTAAGAGTTTTTCAAGAGTTTTAGTGGTTTTTACATTTTTTTTGGGTTTTTTGTATTTTTTTTGGATTTTAGTGGTTTTAGGGGTTTTTATGGATTTTGAGGGGTTTTAGGGTTTTTAGGGGATTTAGGGGTTTTAGGGGTTTTAGTGTTTTTTATGGGTTTTCTGTGTTTTTAGGTTTTTAAGGTTTCCTTAGGGTTTTTTTTAAGGTTTTATGGTTTTTTATGTTTTGGGGGATATTTAGGTATTTTATGGTTTTTATTGTTTTTAGGGGTTTTTGGGATTTTTAGGGTTTTAGGGTTTTTAGTGTTTTTGGGAAATTTATTGTTTTTGGTGATTTTGAGTTTTTTTTTGAATTATGTAGGGATATATGGGTTTTTATAGTTTTATAACCTTTTTAGGGGTTTAAAAGTATTTCATGTTTTTAATGGGGTTTTAGTGTTTTTTTGTATTTTAGGGGTTTTAGGTGTTGTAATGTTTTTAAATTTTATGGTTTTATGGGTTTTAAGTGTTTTTTTGCTTTGATGTTTTTCTTTAGGTTTTTCATAATTTTTTGGGTTTTTTTACATGTTTACTGATATTTAATTTTTTGAGGATGTTCTTGTTTTCTATGGTTTTTAGGGATTTTTATGGACTTTGGTTTTTAGTGTTTTTTAGGGTTTTATTTAATTTTTAGGGGTTTTAATGTTTTTTAGAGTTTTTTAATGTTTTTAGGGAGTTAAAGTGATTTTGACTTTATTGTGGGTTTTCATGGTTTTTATGTGCTTTTGAGGTTTCTTGGGGGTTTTTTGGTATTTTTATTTTTAATATTTTTATCATTTTTAGGTTTTTATGTGTTTTTAGTTTTTTTAGGTTTTTTAATATTTCTTATGTTTTTTCATCATTTCTAGTGTTTTATATTTTCTAGGTATTTTTGTAATTTGTTTGTGGTTTTTTTGGGTTTTTAGGGATATTGAGGGTTTTTATGGGGCTTAGGTTTTTATGGTTTTTATGGGTTTTAAGGGTTTTTTACATTTTTTTACTGTTTTTATGATTTTTTATCTTTTTTACCATTTTTTTTGTTTAATGTGTTTTAAGAGTTCTTATTGGGTTTTATGGTTTTATGGTTTTGGTGTTTTTTTATCATATTTAGGGTTTTTTGGGTTTTTTGGGTCTTTTAGGGGTTTTATGATTTTCTATTTTTAGGGGTTTTAATTATTTTCATGAATTGAAGGTTGTATTAGCGGGTTTTAGGGTTTTTTTTTGTTTTTTTATGTTTTTAGTGTTTTTTAGTATTTTTATGTTTTTTGGGTTTTTAGGGATTTTGAGGGTTTTTTGGGGTTTTTTTATAATATATTTAAATTTTTAGGTGTTTTAACTATATTTAGGTTTTATGGTTTTTCATGGGATTTAGAATTTTTTTATTTTTATGTATTTTAAAGATTTTTAGGATTTTTATGACTTTTTATTGTGTTTTGGGATTTTGAGGGTTTTATGGGTTTTAGGGTTTTCATGGTTTTATGGTTTTTTTTCTTTTTAGGGGTTTAATTTTTGTTTTTGTTTTTATTGTTTTTAGGGGTTTAAAGGGTTTTTTTTATTTTTAATATATTTTTAGGGTTTCTAGGATTTTTAATATTTTTATGTGTTTTAAGCGTTTTTAGGATTATTTTGGGTTTGATATGGTTTCTAACGTTTTTTATGTATTTAGGAGTTTTAAGTGTTTTTTGGTTTTTATGTTTTTCTTAGGGTTTTTTAGTTTTTTAATTTTTTTATGTTTAAAGATATTTTTAGTTCCTTTTTTTTAATTTTTAGGGTTTTATAAGGTGTTTAGGGGGATTGAGGGATTGTTGGGTTTTTAGAGTTTTTAGGGTTTTTAGCATTTTTATTGTTTTTAGGGGTTATAAATGTTATTAGGTTTTTAAATTTATTTAAGGTTTTTTAGGATTTTAGTGTTTTTGACGTTTTTATGGATTTATAGGGCATTATTTATATTTTATTTGTTTTTAGGGTTTTAATTATTTCTTGGGGTTTTATGATTTTTTACGGTTTTTTGGTTTTTAGGGGTGGGGGTTGAGTTTTAAGGGTTTTAAAGGGGTTTTAGAGTTTTTTTAACGTTTTTTGTGGTTTTAAGGGTTTGTATAGTTTTTAGAGGGTTTAGGGGATTATGTGTTTTTTGGATTTTTAAATATTTTTAGGGGTTTTTATTGTTTTTAGGGTTTTAAATATTTTTTCAGATTTTTAGTGTTTGTTATGTTTTTTAGGGGTTTTAATTGGATTTAGGGTTTTGAGGTTTTCTTAAGGGTTTTATGATTTTTTTGGTTTTAACCTTTTTCATTTTTAGGGATTTTTTAGGATTTTTATGGGTTTTAGTGTTTTAGGGGTTTTTAGGTTTTTAGTTGTTTTAATTGTTTTTATGGTTTTTTGTAATTTTACAATTTTTTAATGTTTTAGGGTTTTTTTGTTTTTTTAAATTTTTATGGTTTTTGGGTTTTCTAATGGGTTTGTAAATTTTTTAGTTTTTTAGTGTTTTTGGGTTATTATGTGGTTTTAAGATTTTGTGGGGATTTTATGGATTTTGGGGGTTTTATGGTTTTTAAAAAAATTTAGTGGTTTTGGTGTTTTTTAGGTTTTTGGGGGTTTTTAGTATATTTAGTTTTTACTATTTTCTTCTGTTTTTTAGAGGTTTTACATTTTTAGATATTATTTGATAATTTTTAGGATTTTTATTGTTTTTAATGCTTTTAGTTATTTTTGGGTTATTTTTTGTTTTTTTTTGGTTTGTTGGGTTTTTAGAAATTATACAATATTTATGTTTTTAAGGGTTTTAAGTGATTTTATATATTTTAATGTTTTTTGGTGTTTCTATAGATTTTTAGGTGTTTTATGTTTTTATGTATTTTAAAGTGTTTAAGGGTTTTTATTGTTTTCAGTTTTTTAGGGAATTAGAGGATTTTTATGGATTTTTAGTGTTTTAGGGGTTTTATAGTTTTATTGGGGTTTTATGATTTTTTTTGAAATTTTAGGGGTTTTAATGTTTATTTTATATTTTAATTTTTTCAGTGTTTACATGTTTTTTCACAGATTTTGGTGGCTTTTAACTTTTTAAATGTTTTTAGAGTTTTTCTAGTTTTTAGAGGTTTTATGTTTTTAGGGTTTTTAGTGATTATTATGGCTTTTATGGTTTTTAACATCTTTAGGTTTTATGTGGGTTTTAACAGTTTTTATGTTGTTATGGTTTTCTTAGGGTTTAATGGTTTTTTCGTTTTTTTTTTGTTTTTGGAACTTTTTGGGTTTTTATGAATTATATGGTTTTTAGGTTTTTTACATATTTTGAAGTGTTTTATAATTTTTAGGGGTTTGTGGTTTTTAGGTTCTGTAGATTTTTTATATTTTTAGAGGTTTTAATTGTTTTAATTTTTTTACGGTTTTCATAAGGGTTTTAGGGTTTTTTCATTTTTAAAAAAAATTAGGGATTTTTGGGGATTTTATGGGTTTTTAGAGTTTTTAGGTGTTTTAGGTTTTTTAGGATTGTTTCTTCTGGAAACGGGGATGACCTTGTTTGTTTAAGGTTTAAACATTCCAATCAGTTTCTAACGGGTTTATTCGTGGAACCGGAAACATCAAATTATTCTATATCCATTTAGACCTACTTTCCAAAGGTAGGTGCCCATTAGTTGTGGACTGATGAGACATAATAATTTTCATTGGTCGAGAGGATGGGAGGTCAGACTCATCACACCTTTTTGAGGGGAATTATTGTCTACTCTGGGACTCTCTTATAGATTTGAGTTATGTTCATGAATCCTTATTAATTTACCAAGCATGAAAATGAGTTTTTTCATTTATATTTGGAATGCAATGATTGATATGTATGATATTTTAGAGAATATTTTATATGTTTTTGAGGTTCTTTATCGATAGAGAATCATCCGTATTTATTAGAGATTCTTAGTCAATGGTATCCTTCAATAAATTATATAAAAATATCTTGATCATTATGATAACCATATTGGTTTTAAAGCCACACAGTTGGGGACTTGAAGTTTATTGTCGTTCAGAAGGACAAGGATTATTTCAGAGTTGGGATCGTACCCGCAGATGGGCAACCTACGTATCCTTGTTAGAAAAGGAATCAGAACCCACATAGTTTGAGTAAAGAAGTATGAGGTTTTATGCATGATTAATGGCTCAAAGAGAGATGTCATAATTACTTTTACACTCTAAGATCACGGGAGTCATGCTCAGTGTGAGAAACAAGAGGTATTAGTAAAACTGACGATTGTTCCATTAAAGATGCAATCATAAGAAATGATGTGGGGATTACGTATGTATGACCGCCCAAGTAAATGAAGACAATGGATTTTTAGGAAAGAAGCCTAAGAGAAGGGTCCATAAAGGTGTTTGTACTTTATGGAGATTTGGGGTTTTAACCTGAGACTTACTCCTGAAAAGGAAGCCAAATTTAAGAGGGACTTATGATTGGGTCTTATTTCTGTGATGAAGGCCCAAAATGAAAGGAATTATGACTAGGGCTTACTCCTAAAGAGGATTCCCATATTAAGGAACATGGGGCTTTCTCCTAAGGAGGATGCTCATGAACATGGAACATGGGGCTCACTCCTAAGGAGGATGCCCATGTTAAGGGAAATTATTACTGGGGCTTACTCTTGAAAGGGAGGCCCAGGTTAAGAGAAATTATGATTGGGGATTAATCCTAAAAAGGTGGCCCAAAAAAATAACTTAAAACAGGAGCTTACTCTTAAGGAGGATGCCCATAAACAGGGAACTTGGGGCTTACTCTTAAGAAGGATGCCCAAATTAAGAGAAATTATGATTGGGGCTTACTCATGAAAGGGAGGCCCAGGTTAAGAGAAATTATGACTGGGGCTTACTCCTATGGAGGAGGCCCACGTTAAGGGAAATTATGACTGGGGATTACTCATGAAAATGAGGCCCAGGTTAAGATAAATTATGACTGGGGCTTACTCCTGAAAAGGAGGCCCAGGTTAACGGGACTTGAGACATGGGGATTACTTCTGAGAAGGAGGCCCAAATCAAAAGGACTTCTCAGAATTCTTTTCAAAAAAGGAATCCAACAAAGCAATCATGCCACAAATGGCCTTGAAGAGTGTTTTGAAGGCTAAATCTTGAAGAAGAGAGGTGGATTTGAGGAAAGGAAGCGGATTTAAGGGAGGTGCGCAAGTACTATTATGGTGCAAAAGTCCTGGTTGCACATGTATACTTATGTGAAATGAGTCAACTAGGGAGACAAAGAATCCATGAAGTGATACTTGGGTGACATTGAATTCGATCCCTTAGTATCATCCCGAGAGGCTTTCAGATGTGTGGCGTGCAAGTTTCTTTGAGAGGAAAAGGCGGTGCGCAAGTGTCTTCACTTACCTTAAGGGTTGGACACTTAGGCATGCAAGTATTGATGAGTTCTAATACTTAGTCCATATTCTTCTTCTTTAGAGCTTCCATTATAGGTAAAGAATTACCTTATAAGTGTTTAAAAGACTTTAGATAGAGACTTGGGTGACCAGAGATTGAATCTGAGTTTTGGATTTTTTGTCCATCAAATGGGGGTCCCACAGGGGGTATTTATAAGCCACTAATCACCTTGGGAGAAAAAAGAAAAGGGTGCGCACGTTACTTGCGTGACCCATATGTGGCACCAAAGTGACTTGCGCGACCATAAAGAAAATTGTGTGACCCATTATTAAAAGTTTCATTATTCATGCCTTTGTTAATTTATTATGTTCTTAAAAGGATAATTGTCTTTGTGCTTAAGGAATTTCCCTTTTCCATTCATTAGAATCTGTGATGGAAAAGATCATCAACAAGGATTTTTAGGGATTTTAGGGTTTTAGGGTTTTTTTGGGATTTTATGTTTTTTTTAGTTGTTAGGGTTTTTAATTTTTTGTATATTTTTTTTAAAAAATAGGGGTTTAATGGGTTTTTAATGTTTTCATTGGTTTTGTTTTCAGTATTTGTGTTTTTTCTAAGGAAGATGTGGGAAAAACCCTGATCTACACCCAAAATGTACTTACAAAATATAAAACATAATCGTTACAAAGAAGGGTTAGAAAAACATGTGTGTAGTTCACCCTTCATATCCAAGTCCACTACAACCAAACCCCAATGTGGGGTGGTAAAGGATCACATCAAGATCATTTCCACAAGATCCCTCTAAGAGAGTACATCCACCACCATGTTCACTTCCTTATAGGCATAAGATAAATTGAGAGTGAGAATATAAGAGTCACTAAGACATTTGATCCAGTGTTGAATAATTCTCCAAGGAACTCTGTTTGACTTATTACTAAGGGCATTCACCACTAACACGGAGTCTGATTCAATCTAGTGAACATTACACCTGAATTGAACTACAAACTTTACCTCCTTCATCATTTCCCAGAGCTCAGCCTCCTACGTACAACCATTTCCAATGTAATGGAAAAATATCCCTTTCAAAAATCCCCAGTGTGTGAAAAATACCCCACCACAGCTTGAGGGAATGGGCTTACCAAAGGTCGCACCATCTACACTGGCCTTAATCTATGATGTAATTGGAGGAATACATCGAATAAAAATCACCCCTTTTATCTTTTTTCTCCTTCTAGAAACACAAAGCATACAGAGAGTGATTAAATCAGTAACATCATTAGCCATGCAACCAGTTTGGATGTAGGAAGCTGCATGGACAACCTTGTTGATGACCAAAACTCCATCATTAAATGATATCCTTTTATTTTAAAATGAAGCAGCATTACTAGAAACCCATATATGGGATAAAAGTGAGGCATTGGTGGTAAGAATCATGTTTTAAAACTTCTCACTGAGTTTTAAAGTAGTGATACTACACATCGGGTCAACCTGTTGATAGTCCAACTGAAGCCCAATCCCAAACCTCTCCTGAACATAGCCCCAAAGTTAATCGGAATACCTACTGTTCATAAATAGGTGTTGTAAACCTTCCTTATATTACATGAAAATATAGAAAACCAAAGAATACTAGAATACAACTTTTTTTAAATGATCATGCAAAGTAAGACGGTTCATCCACAACTTATATAGTAGTAGATGTTTAGAGGGATGAAAGAATGTATTCCTAAATTTGAGAAACCAAGTTATGGAATTTTTACCTTGAAGATGCTTATAAGGGAATAAATATCACATGTTGAGCTCTCCAACCTAATTCATCTTCCAAATGAGTGTTTTAGTATCAATTAAATCATACCTTTGAATTTATAGAATGACATGAGAAGGTAATCTCTCAAAGAAATCCCCGATTTTTTGATACAGGTCAGAAATGGACATGTGTTGAATATTTTGTAGTGGCACCACCGACTCACCAAGAGGCCTATCCAACCAGTTTATAGTCCAGAAGTTGAGATTAGAGTGTTTTGATACAACCCATTTTGATAAGTACATAATTTTATTAAAAGAGATTCTGATTAAATCCCATGTAAAATATGGAATGTATCCAGAGAATCCAATATGGAGCTTTTGAATTAATCTTTTATTTTTGAAAATTCATGCATTCATCACGAGATGTCATCAAATTCTTAGTGAACAGTACAAGGAGAGAATCATTAAATTTATAGATATCCTTAATTCCTAGTCCACTCTTGTCAACTGGTTTGGTGCAGTCCTTCTACGAAACAATAACTTGATTTCTTTCATTGATATTGCACCCCGATTACTGGTATAAAGATATTTAATGAGATATATAGGCCATCTATAAATGGATAAGGCATGTACAACCATATATCCAATGATAGAGTTAACCAGGAAGACCCTTCATTCCTAGGACATACATTTTTCCTTTCCATTTAGACAGTTTGTTGGTAATATTGATTGAGATATTCCCAAGGTGGAAACTTTTGAAATTTCACTAGAAGAGGGGGATACCAAGGTACTCAATTTTTTGTGATCCTGTTTTCAATAAAAGAGGTTTGGTGTTTCAAATTTTCTGGGAGACTAAGATTCCTTTTCCAAAGACCATAAAGGACTTATTCTAGCTGATAGATTGCCCTTCCACCTTTTCATTATGGTGAGTGATCTTTCTAATTGATTAAATAGTTCTTTTAGAGGTTTGTTTAAAAAAGAGGATGTTGTCTGCATATAATAGGTGATAGGGAGCATGAATATATCATCATGACCTTATTGGATTATAAATTCCAACATGAGAGAGTTCACTGATGCCACAGTTATGATTGTTTTCAGAAGTTGAAAAGAGGGGGCCTAAGATTGGGTCATTACTATTAACACTATGAGAGCATTTAAAATATCTCTTCAGGGATCCATTGATTAGAATTGAAACTCTATAAATTTTCTAGATGGTTGAAATCATCCTGATAAAGGTGGAAGAAAACCCATATCTATCATGGACTTTACAGATGAAACTACACTTTATCATATAAAATTCCTTCAAGATGTACAGTTTCAAAGTGAAGTTCCCATACTTATATCCCTTTCGCATGATGTTAATACCTTCTAAGGTAGTATAGAGGAATTTCTCAATTATTCTTATCGAAACAAACCAAAACTAGTTGGGTGAGATCATATTTTCCATATGCTTAGCTAACCTCATTGTTATAATTAATCTAATGATTTTCCGAAGGGTGTTTCCAATGGAAATTAGTCCTAAACCCCTAATATAGATGAAATTTTAAACCTTTGGAACCCTGAAAATAAATTGAGAATTAACTAAAAAAGGGATAGACCAGGAAAGGATGAATAGTTTGACAGAATTATTTTACTTTGCATGCATAAAATACCAATAGAATATGAAAAACTTTTTACTAAAACCATTTATACCCACTGAACTCTCCATGTTCAAGGAAAACAAGGTAATTTTGAGCTCTTCGTCAAGGGGGTCACAATTTTGGAAGTGTTCTGATTCCCCTCCATATAAGGAAATATAATGTCAGTATGATAAGTGTTATTTATATTCCCATTATAATTATATATCACCTTAAATTATTCCACCACAGAACATGATATGTCAATTTTAGCTCTGAGATTAGAACCATTAATACAAATGGCATCTGGTCATATCTTAACATTCCACTCCTTATGAAACTGATGAAAGGACATTGAGTTACTATCCCCATCAGAAAGCCATTTAATGTTGATCTGATTTTTCAGAAGCATTTCCTTAAGATCTAGGAGATCATCCCACTTAGAATACAGCTGGAGCTCTTTAAAGGAGGGTAAATTCCAATACTGGTTGCATCTCTGGAAGTTATAAAGCTAATGTTCAGAAGCTTTGATGTCCTCATCTAGCCTCTAAAAGGATTTTTTACTCCATTCCCTCAATATATATATATATAATTTTTTTTTGAGTTTGGATGCCATAATGTAAATGGTGCTGGTAACAAAGTTGGCATTCCAGTCGTTGATCACTACAAACCTGCATCCTAGGATAGTGATCCAACAATTGATAAATTTAAAGAGAAGGGGGGATAACCTCATGTCTTTAATATTGATATCAACAATGATAGGATTATGATTTGAGTTGAATTTGGGCAACGTGATCCCAAAGTGCGAGATGGTGGAACCTTACTCATTGACTTGAGAGATGAATTTTTCTTGTTTACTCTCCTGCCTCCCATTGATAGTGAATATATCCCATGTAATGTTTTTTTGAGTAATACAATCCTTAGTGAGGTTAAAATGATCAATTCATCACGAAAACTCATCAGAATAAGTTCTTGAAAAGTGGGAGCCAATATTTTCATCTGGTTTTAGATCAATATTTAATTCACTAATAATTTTCCAATTCTAATCCAAATCCACATTCAGGAGAATAAATTTCCTCCAAAGGTCCCTTCCTCTAATATACATCAAGGATGAATACACAAAAGAGAGGGTGATAGTGGCATCTTGTTATTGAATTGAGAAGGAGATAATTTGAGAGTCTATATCATAATAAAGGAGATGAATTTCATCATTATTAGGGGGTTTAACTGTTATTATGTTTTTGAGGATTTATTGGGGTTTTTTAGGCTTTATGGGTTTTTATGTTTTGAAGCATTTTTAGAAATTTTTAGGATATTTATTGATTTTAATTAAGTTTAGAGATTTTGAAGGTTTTTTTGGGTTTTCATGGGGTTTTTGGGTTTTTAGTTTTTTATGTTTTTTATGGGATTAGGGATTTAGATTTTTTTTGGTTTCTAGGGTTTTAAAGGGTTTTTATATATTTTAGTGGATTTGGGGTTTTTATGGATTTTTAGGTTTTTTAGCATTTGGAAGGGTTTTTAGATATTTTTGAGTTTTATGTGTTTTTTAGTGTCTAGGAGTTTTAAGTGTTTTAGTTTTTTAATTCTTTCTAAGGGTTTTTATGGTTTTTTGGTTTTTTCTTTTTTATAGATTTTTTTAGGATTTTAGGTTTATTATTTTTTAGTGTTTTTTGTGAATTTGGGGATTTTTTTTGTTTTTATGGTTTTTATGGTTTCATTGGGTTTTTAAGGGTTTCTATATATTTTTTATATTTTTAGGGGATTAATGGGTATTTCGAGTTTTTATAAGATTTTTAGAGTTTTTATGGGTGTTTAGGGTTTTTATGGGTTTTGGGGGTTTTATGGTTTTTAAAGGTTTTAGGGTTTTTAGTGTTTTTTATGATTTTTTTTTTGTTTTTTAGGTTTTAGGGGTTTTATGTGTGTTTATTTTTTTTAGGTTTTCTTATGGTTTTTAGAATTTTTATGATTATTTTAGGTTTTTAGGGATTTTTTGGGATTTTTTGGATTTTTATGGATTTTGGGGTTTTTATGTATTTTGAGGGGTTTTTAGGGATTTTACTATCTTTTAGTTTTTTAGTGGATTTAAGTGATTTAGGATTTTATGATTTTCTTAGTGGTTTTCAGATGTTTTATGGTTTTTACTTTTTTAGAGATTTTAAATTATTTTTAGGATTTTTAATGTTTTCAAGGTTTTTTTTTTGGAATTTTGAGGGTTTTAGCTTTTTTATGGGTTTTTGGGGGTTGTATGGTTTTTATGGGTTTTAGAAGGTTTTTCAGTCTGTTAGGGTTTTTTATGGGTTTTTATTGATTTTTATTGTTCTTATGTGATTAATGTATTTTAAGAGTTATTATTCCTTTTTTGTTTTTATGGGTTTTATGGGTTTTTAAGATTTTTAGGAGTTTTTAGTATTTTTAGGGTCTTTTATGGTTTTTAGAGTTATTATCATTTTTAGGTTTTCAAAGGTTTTAATTTTTATGAGGTTTTCACGGATTTCTTAGGCTTTTATTTGGTTTTGAGGGTTTTTATATTTTTAGGGATTTTTTGTATTTTTATTATTTTTAGGGTTTTTACAGTTTTTACGGTTTACAAGGAATTTAAGATTTTTAGGGTTTTAGGGGTGTAAGTTGTTTTAGTGTTTAAGGATTTTAGGGTTTTTATATTTTAGGGGTTTTGGGGGGGTTTATGATTTTTGGGGTTTTTTGGGTTTTTAATGTTTTTAGATGTTTTAGGGGGTTTTAGTTTTTTTAGGGTTATTTTGGATTTTTAGTGGTTTTATGGGTTTTATGGGTTTTTTGAGTTTTTTAGGGTATTTAGGTTTTTATGGTTTTTTTGGGGAGTTTTATGTATTATTTGGTTTTTTATATTTTTACAATTTTTTTGTGTTTTTTACGATTTTTGTTTTTTTTGGGGTTTAAGGATTTTGAGGGTTTGGGGGGTTTTTTGGGGGGGTGTTGGGTTTTTATGGTTTATTTGATTTTTTTAGGGTTTTATGATTTTTTAGTGTTTTCAACATTTTAGGGGTTTAAATAGTTTTTAGTCTTTTTAGTGGTTTTTTAGAGTTTTTATTGGACTTTATGGTTTTTGGGGGATTTATGGATTTTAGATATTTTTAGGGTCTTTTAAGGGCATATAGTTTCTTTGTTTTTTTAAGGGATTTATGTATTTTTTTGAGTTTTACGAATTTTTTTGGGTTTTTTTGATGTTTTACATGTTTTTAGGTTTTTTATGGTTTTTGGGGTTTTTTTGAACATTTATGGTTTTTTGAATTTTAAGGTTTTTTTTATTTTTTAAAGTTTTTTATGTTTTTAGAGATTCTATGGTTTTTTAGATTCTGTTTATCAATTTAAAAGTATAAAGGGGTTTTAATTGTTTTAGTTGGTTTTATGTGTTTTTATATGTTTTTCGGGGTTTTTTTAGGTTTTGGGGGTTCTTATAGATTTTAAGATATTTTTTGGGATTTTATTATTTTTTGGGTCTTTAGGGGTTTTTTGTTTTTAGGGTTTATTATTCATTTTTAGGGGTTTTAAGGTTTTTTATAGTTTTTATTATTTTTAGGGGTTTAAAGGGTTTTTAAAGTATTTTTGGTTTCAGAGTTTTTATGGAGTTTTAAGTGGGTTTAAGGTTTTTGGGAGTTTTATATTTTTTTGGGAATTTTTTGGTTTTTAGAGTCTTTTATGGTTTTATCATTCTATATGTTTTTATTGGTTTTAAGTGGTTTTAGATTTTAATATTTTCATAGGGATATGGTTTTTTTAAAAAAATTTGGTATATTTAGGGTTTTTTATGATTTTTAAAGTATTTAGTGTTTTTACGGATTTTGAGGGATTTTTTTAATCTTTATTGTTTTTTTGGGTCTGTAGTGTTTTTAGGTTTTTAGGGGTTTTATGTGTATTTAGGTTTTTACGGTTTTCTTAGGGTTTTCAGTATTTTTTCGGTATTTTATGTTTTTAGGGATTTCTAGTAGATTTTTAGTATTTTTTGGTTTTTTTATATTTTCAATGTTTTTGTTGGTTTTAGGGGGTTTTTAGGTTTCTAAGGTGTTTCGGGTTTTTTGGGTGTTTTAGGATATATAATATTTATTTGAGGTTTTTAATGTTTTTATTGGTTCAGAGGGGTTTTAGAGTTTTTATTTGTTTTTTAGGGTTTTAGAGTTTTTAGTAGTTTTAGTAGTTTTATGGTTTTTATGATTTTTAGGGTTTTTACTGTATTAATGGGTTTTTTTGTTTATGGTTTTCATAGAAGTTTTCAGTGTTTTTAGGAGTTTTTACATTATTCTGGATTTTGGGTCTTTTTAGGATTTTTATGGGGATTTATGGTATTTATGGATTTGTTGGGGTTTTGGGGGTTTTGGGTTTTTAGGAGTATTTAGGTTTTTATTGTGTTTATAGGGATTTTAAATGTTATTTGGTTTTATGGCTTTTTATGGTTTTTCGTGGTTTTTATGGGTTTTTACTATTTTTAAGACATTTATGGTTTTTAGGGTTTTTGTGGTTTTTTAGTGTTTTTTTTGGGGGGTTTTAGAATTTTTAAAATATTTAGATTTCTTTACCATTTGTAGTATTTTAAAGAATTTTCAGTGTTTTTTTGGGTTCTTAGGATTTTAATGGTTTTTAGGGTTTTAGGGTATTTAGATGTTTTTATGGTTTTTGGAGATTTTAGTGTTTTAGGGGATTTAAGGGGTTTTATCCTTTTTTTATTTTTATAGGTTTTAAGTGTTTTAGTTTATAATTTTTTAGGTGTTTTCAAGGATTTTTTGGGTTTTTACATTTTTAGGGTGTTTTAGGGTTTTTTTTTGTAATTTTATGGGTTGTTAGTCTTTGAGGGAATTTGATTGTTATTTTTGGTTTTTAGGGATTTTTGGGGGTTTTAGATTTTTTAAATTATTTAGGGTTTTAAGGTGTTCGTAGATTTTTTATTGTTTTTTAGTGTTTTTATGATTTTTTAATGATTTTAGGGAGTTTAATTTTTTTGAGGGTTTTTGGGATTTTAAGGTATTTTAGGGTTTTTACCATTTTTTCTATTTTAGGATATTCAAGTAGTTTTAGTTTTCTAATATTTTCTTAGTGATTTTCAAGGTTTTTAGGGATTCGTAAACTTTTTAGGTATTTTAAGAGACTTTTAATATTTTTATTATTTTTAATGTTTTTAGGTGTTTTAAGGGTTTTCGGGTTTCTGGGTTTTTAGTGTTATTAGGTTTTTAGATGTTTTATGTGTCTTTGTTTTTTAGGTTTTCTTAGGGGTTTTCAGGGGTTTTGGGTTTTTAAATTATATCATTTATTTAAGGATTTTAGGTTTTTAATGGGTTTTAGGGAATTTGATATTTTTAAGGGATTTTATGAATTTTAAGGTTTTTAGAGTTTTTATCTTTTTGAAGGGTTTAAAATATTTTTAGATAATTTAGTTGTTTTTATGAGGTTTTATGTTTTTTTAATGATTTTAGGTGTTTTATGTTTTATGGTTTTTTATGTTTTTTATTATTTTAGGATTTTTAGTGGTCTTAATGTTTTAATGTTTTTTATATATTTTTAATGGTTTTAGGTGTTTAATTATTTTTGTGGGTTTTTGTGGGTTTTGGGGCTTTTAGGGTTTTTTGTTTTTAGGTGTTTTTATGAATCATAGGGGTTTTAGGATTTTTACGCTCTTTTTAGGGTTTTTAAAGTTGTTAGGTTTTTAGGGATTTTGATTATTTTTATGTTTTTATGGTTTTCTTATAGTTTTTAAGGATTTTTTGGGTTTTTTACTCTTTGAGGGATTTTTAGTGTTTTTTATGATTTTTATGGGTTTTTATAAATTTTTATTTTTTTTAGAAATTCTTAGTGTTTGTAGTGTTGGTAGGGGTTTAAAGTGTTTCATGTTTTTAAGGTTTTCTAAGAGTTTTTTAGTTTTTAGGGTTTTTTATGTTTTCAGGGTTTTTTTTGGGATTTTTTGGATTTTTATTATTTTTACAGGTTTTATGGATTTTGAGGTTCCTTAGATTTCTTTAGAGTTTTTATGGTTTTTGGTATTTTATGGATTTTCTTTATGTGTTTCATGGTTTTTATATAATTTCTAACAATTTTAGGGGATTAAAGGGTTTATATATATATTTAGTGGGATTTTAGGCTTTTTAAGGTTTTTATGGGTTTCATGGTTCTTAGGGTTTTTTATAGTTTTATGGATTTTAGTTTTTTTTAGGTTTTTAGTGTTTTTTATTGTTTTTAGTATTTTTATATTTTTTAGGTTTTTTAATGTTTTTAGGGATTTTTCTATTTTTAGGAATTTTCAAGGCATTTTATTGATTTTTGTTGATTTTTAGGGTTTTAAGGGATTTTGAGGGATTTTAGGGATTTTAGGGTATTATGGGTTTTTGGGTTTTTATGTTTTTTTGTGTTTTTAGGGTTTTCAAGCATTTTAGAATATTTTAACATTTTTTGGGGTCTAAATTATCTTTAGTGTTTTTAGTGGTTTTAGGGATTTTATGATTTTTTATAGTTTTTTATGGGTTTTAGACTTTTTTAATTTTTTATGGGTTCAAATGTTATTTATATTTTTTAGTTTTTTGTAGGGTCTCTATAGGTTTTATGATTTTCTTTGGATTTTAGGGCAAGGAAGATGCGAGGGTTGGGTTATTCCTGGCCCCCCCAAATTTATTTGAAAGAAAAAAGACACCAAAAAAGTAAAATCAAAAAAGAAAAAGGAAAACAAAAAAACAAACACATCCAAGCAGCCACCACCGTCCTCCAGCATCAATCAGCATCCAGCAGCTCACAGCTAACCAACGACCAACATCCAAACTCAAAAAATCCAGTATCCAGCACCTCCTAGCCAAACAGCAACCAGCATCTCGCAGAACCATTTTTACTAGTAAACTTCTCTTTACCAAACATATCCACCACCGGAGTCATAGAGCTGCATCCCTTTCGCACCTCCCAGCTAAATAGAAGCCAGAGTCCAGCGGTACACCTTCCAGCACCCGGCAACTTCTCACAAAGAAGACTCAAAACAAACAACAGGAAACCACCAGCACCAAAATCACCAGCCTCCACAGTAGCCATCACATCCACACCAGTCCTATCCATATCTAATAGCACAGAGTTTTAGGGTTTTTAGGGTTTTTAGGGATTTTTTGGGTTTTTAGGATTTTTAGAGGTTTTATGGGTTTTATGGGTTTTAAGGGTTTTTTGGTGTTTTAGTGTTTTTTTGGTTTTTGGGGATTTTATGTGTTTTTATGTTTTTAAGGATTCCTTAGGGTTTTTTAGGGTTTTCAGGGTTTTTTTGTTTTTTATGATATATAGGTATTTTTTATTGTTTTTATGGGGTTTTAGGGTTTTTTGAGATTTTGGGGTTTTTAAGGTTTTTGGGTCATTATGGGTTTTTGGGGTTTTAGGATTTTTATTTGTTTTTTAGGGATTTATGGTTTTTCATATTTTTATAACCTTTAGGGGTTTAAATTTTATATCATGTTTTTAATGTGTTTTTAGGGTTTCTTTTGTATTTTAAGAGTTTTAAAGGGTTTTATGGTTTTAGGGGTTTTTAGGTTTTTTAATGTTTTTATCATTTTTTGGGTTTTAGGGGTTTTAAGTGTTTTTGTTATTTTATGTTTTTCTTTAGGTTTGTCATAAAATTTAGGGGTTTTTTACATTTTTAGTGACATTTAAGGATTTTTTATGATGTTCATGTTTTCTAGGGTTTTTAGTAATTTTGAAGGACTTAGGTTTTTTAGGGTTTTTAAGGGTTTTTTAGAATTTCATGGGTTTTAATATTTTCTATATTTTTTAATGTTTTTAGGGAGTTAAAGGTGTTTTCAATATTGAGTGTATTTTTATGGTTTTTATGTTCTTTTGAGGTATTTTGGGGTTTTTGTGGTTTTTTTTTTGTTTATAACATTTTTATCATTTTTAGGTTTTTAGGTGTGTTAAGTTGTTTTAGGTTTTTTAGTATTTCATAGGGGTTTTCATGGTTTCTAGGGTTTTTCATTTTTTATGTATTTTGTGGAATTTTTTATTTTTGTGGTTTTTTGGGTTTTTTGGGATATTGAGGGCTTTTAGTGTTTCTAGGGTTTTTAGGGGTTGTAAACATTTTTTATGGTTTTTATGATTTTTTAGAATTTTTAACATTTTTGGTTGTTTGAAGGGTTTTAAGAGTTTTTTGTGGGTTTGGGGGTTTTAATTTTTTTTTTGTGTTATTATCATTGTTGAGTTTTTTGGTTTTTAGTGTCTTTTAGGGTTTTTTGTGCCTTTTAGTTTTTTGGGTTTTAATAATTTTCATGCATTTAAGGTTTTCTTTGGGGTTTTCTTGGTTTTTATTTTTCATGACGTATTTAGGGATTTTTAGGATTTTTATGTTTCTTAGGGTTTTGATGGATTTTGAGGGAGTATCAAGGTTTTTAAAATATTTAAGTTTTTTGTCATTTTAATTATTTTTAGGTTTTAAGGTATTTTGTGGTTTTTAATTTTTTTTGTTTTTAGGTATTTTATGTAATTTCATAGGATTTTTATGATTTTTAGGGGGTTTAGGGATGTTGTGGGTTTTAGTTATTTTAAGGGTTTTCAAGGTTTTAGGTTTTTTTTTCTTTTTAGGGGATTAATGGTTTTTTTGATTTTTTAATGTTAATAGGGGTTTAAAGGGTTTTTAGAATTTTAATGGATTTTTACTGTATCTAGGATTTTTATGATTTTTTGGGATTTAAAGGTTTTTAGGGTTATTTTGGGATTGATAGGTTTTTTAGTGGTTTTTAGGTATTTAGGGGTTTTAAGTGTTTTTAGGTTTTTATGGATTTCTTAGGGTTTCTAGGGTTTTTATGGTTTTTTAGGTTTAAAGGTATTTTTATTTCATTTTTGAGGATTTTTTGGGTTTTACAAGGTGTTTAGGGGGTTTGAGGGTCTGTAGGGGTTTTGGGGGGGTTTGGGGTTTTTAGCTTTTTTAATGTTTTTAGGGGTTTTAATTATTTTTAGGTTTTTAACATTTTCTTAGGGCAAGGAAGGCTCGGGTCCAGGCTATTCCTAGGACCCCCCAAATATTATTAAAAGAAAAGACACAGACACTGCAGACAAGGGAGGGGAGGGATCCATCAATCCACACCCAAAACCCCTTACGACCTTAGCCTGAAGGCCACCGAAAGAGAGAAAGAAAAGCAAAAAGCAAAAACAACAAGTCAAGAGACCAGAAGGGAGATCACACAAGGGGAGGATCAGTCAACATCTCCACCAAAATCCACTAGCTCCGCACCTCGAATCCCCATGTCCACACCAAAGCCGTCTTCCACATCATCAAAACTGAAATCTGACTCAGCACCCACATCTGTTGAGTCCCATCCAAATTCAAAATCCTCTTGCATGCCAAGCCTGGATATCAGCTTCCTCCTAGCCTTTTCTTGCTCTGTAGACATTGAAATCCTCTCTCGCTTATTCACCTTTATATTGAGTTTGACAGCTCGTGAAGAGGTTCTAGTTGCCATGGGACGTGGGAGGGCAGATTAGTCCCTCCTCCGCTTTCGTCTCGGAGGGGCGGAAGTGGAACCAGCTGCAACACCCGCCTTCGCACAAGTGACTCCATCACTGACAGCCGATGGTGCCTTCCCTTTCTTACATTTTTTCCCAGGAGTTTCAGCACCTCCTCCGGTTCTTTTCTCCTTTGACCTGGTCATAACAGCGTTTATCCAGCGGTCAGCCTCAGCAAACCTCTCCCCGAGCCTCTCGGCTTCATCCCCAAGCGGGAACCTTTCCCGTTCAACCCACTCCATCTCATGAAGCTGCACACAAAAATCTTCAGCAGAGGGGACACCATGAAGGACCATAGCCCTCTGCAGGTCCATGGGCCGAGGGCTAAAGAACTTGTAACTGGGAGGATCCTCAGCACCGCTTGTGCAGTCAGAGGGAGGAGATAACCCAGGCCCCATGTCAGGACACCCGGACAGGACCAGGGGGCATCACGCCAGTTCATGTGCGGACCCTTGGAGATCCAGGTCACTTCCTCCGCCCTATACTTTTCCTCAGCTGAATGCAAGCTCCACTCATCCCCAGTATTCAGGCCCTGAGCAACCACTGCTCCCTTCATAGAATCTTCCACTAGCACACCCACCACGACAGGCTCAGCCAATGCTGCAACCTGGAAGTGGTTTGGAGAAAACGCAGCCCCCTCAATTGCTAGAAGGGATCTAGCAGTGATCTCATTGACCTTTAAGCCAGCTATACCATCTTTCTCCAGATCCATAGCACAGGCCTCCTCCAAATTTTCTTTCGAGACACCCATCACATCATTCTTCCCTAAGTCTGTCTACTTTGAAGGGGATTCACCACACTCATGAACACCTTCAGAAAAAGCCTGATTATCCCTCTCAGCCAGTAGCACTTCCTTCTCATCAGCATTTCCCGAAACACCAGCACCTCCAGCCAGACTCAGAACGAAGCCACACGAATCCATCAGGGCCACCTCTAAATCACTTCTAGGCAGCAAAGCAGATGAGAAGGGAACATCAGCATTCAGAGGTTCGGAGGAAGCTACCTCTTCTGTCTCCTTCACCTCCGCCAGAGGGAGGATAATCTCATCAGAAGACATGTGATCCATAGAACCACCACCCCTGACAGTGCCAGAGCAGCCTCCAGAGTGATCACAGTGCCCATAACTCCAACAAGATGAGCAGAAAACCGGCCATTACTCAAAGATAACAGGCTGTCTCCACCTGAGTTCTTCCCCCACTGCAATCCAGACAGCATCCACAGGACGCTTCGAAGCATTGATTTCAACAAAAGCCCTTGGTGCCACCAGATGACAAAGGGCCCTAGTCCTACTATCCACACAGAGGAACGTCCCCACCAAATTCCCAAGCATCGAAATAATAGAGATATTTTGAAAGGGAAGGGGAAGCTCAGGAAACCTCACCCAAGTAACAACAATCAGGGAACTCCACTTCAGATGAAAATCAAATCTCAACCGAAAGAGGGAGAATCGAGCACCATTGCATGACCGAGGAGCCACTGACGAGGCAAGGACCAGGTCTTCCTCTGTGGCAAAGCGGATCATTATGTGGGATCTATCGATCAGGCCCACAGTCGCCCGAGCCCTAAGATTCTAGAAATCCGAAACGAACCTGTCGAATGTGACAACGGGGGGTCGCCGCATTGGGAAGCTTGCAATCAGAGTCAAGCAGTGTAGGTCTGAAGCCTCATTGAACTCCCGAATCGAGAGGGGAAGCTTCGGGCAACCTTCAAAAACCTCCGGAACCTTCGGGCAGAGCACCGTTCTCGGGAAAGAGGGTAACAAGTCAGCAGAGGAGAGCAAAGAGATATCCTCTGAGAGAGGATCCTCACCCGTAGATGGGAAAGGTGCTTCATTTTCCATCGTCTTCAACCTAGGAGGAATCCGCCATCGCGAGGGAGCCGAATCGCCAGAATCGCAAGAGTCTCCAGATCCACCATCTTCTTTCTCATAAACATGTTGTTGGGTAACGAGGTATTGAGCCGGCCTGCCCACCTACGCCCCGCACGTCCACAGCTAGGCCCAAGGTGGCCAATCCTTGGGCTTGGGCCAGTTCCACACGGGGTCGAGGGGATGAGAGGATCACTGGAATATAGTGTGTGTTTCCTTTGCAGGGACTCGAACCCGGAACCTCGACGACAGGACGCCACCACCGTGAACCAACTCACCCAGCCCTCGTGGGCGAAACGTGTTGTTGGTTAACGAGGTATTGAGCCGGCCTACCCACCTGCATGCCACACGTCCCCAGCTAGGCCCAAGGTGGCCAATCCTTGGGCTTGGGACAGTTCCACACGGGGTCGAGGGGACGAGAGGATCGCTGGCATATAGTGCGTGTTGCCTTTGCAATGACTCAAACTCGGAACCTCGACGACAAGACGCCACCACCTTGAACCAAATCACCTAGCCCCCGCGGGCAAAACGTGTTGTTGGGTAACGAGGTATTGAGCCAGCATGCCCACCTGCGCGCCGCACGTCCCCAGCTAGGCCCAAGGTGGCCAATCCTTGGGCTTGGGCCAGTTCCACACGGGGTCGAGGGGACGAGAGGATCGCTGGAATATAGTGCGTGTTGCCTTTGCAAGGACTCGAACCCGGAACCTCGACGACAGAACGCCACCACCTTGAACCAACTCACCCAGCCCCCACGGGCAAACGTGTTGTTGGGTAACGAGGTATTGAGCCGGCCTGCCCACCTGCGCGCCGCATGTCCCTAGCTAGGCCCAAGGTGGCCAATCCTTGGTCTTGGGCTAGTTCCACAGGGGGTCGAGGGGACGAGAGGATTACTAGCATATAGTGCGCATTTCCTTTGCAAGGACTCGAACCCGGAACCTCGACGACAGGACGCCACCACCTTGAACCAACTCACCCAGCCCCCGCGGGAAAAACATGTTGTTAGGTAACGAGGTATTGAGCCGGCCTGCCCACCTGTGCGCCGCACGTCCCCAGCTAGGCCCAAGGTGTCCAATCCTTGGGCTTGGACCAGTTCCACATGGGGTCGAGGGGACGAGAGGATCGCTGGCATATAGTGCGAGTTGCCATTGCAAGGACTCGATCCTGGAACCTCGACAACAGGATGCCACCACCATGAACAAACTCACCCAGCCCCTGCGGGCCAAACGTGTTGTTGGGTAATGAGGTATTGAGCCGGCCTGCCCACATGCGCGTCACACGTCCCCAGATAGGCCCAAGGTGGCCAATCCTTGGGCTTGGGCCAGTTCCACACGGGGTCGAGGGGATGAGAGGCTCGCTGGCATATAGTGCGCGTTGCCTTTGCAAGGACTTGAACCCGGAACCTCGACGACAGGACGCCACCACCTTGAACCAACTCACCCAGCCCCCGCGGGCAATTTTATAAAACATGTTGTTGGGTAACGAGGTATTGAGCCGGCCTGCCCACCTACGCGCCACACGTCCCCAGCTAGGCCCAAGGTGGCCAATCCTTGGGCTTGGGCCAGTTCCACACGGGGTCGAGGGGACGAGAGGATCGCTGGCATATAGTGCGTGTTTCCTTTGCAAGGACTCGAACCCAGAACCTCGACGACAGGACGCCACCACCTTGAACCAACTCATCCATCCCCCACGGGAAAACGTGTTGTTGGGTAACGAGGTATTGAGCCGGCCTGCCCACCTGTGCACCGCACGTCCCCAGCTAGGCCCAAGGTGGCCAATCCTTGGGCTTGGGCTAGTTCCACACGGGGTGGAGGGGACGAGAGGATCGCTGGAATATAGTGCGAGTTGCCTTTGCAAGGACTCGAACCCGAATCCTCGACGACAGGACGCCAGCACCTTGAACCAACTCACCCATCCCCCGTGGGCAAACGTGTTGTTGGGTAACGAGGTATTGAGCCGGCCTGCCCACCTGCGAGCTGCACGTCCCAATCTAGGCCCAAGGTGGCCAATCCTTGGGCTTGGGCCAGTTCCACACAGGGTCGAGGGTTTTTAGTGTTTTATGTGTTTTTAGTGTTTTATGTGTTTTTTGGATTTTTAAATATTTTTAGGTGTTTTTATTATTTTTAGGTTTTTTAAGGTTATTTAGGGATTTTAGTGTTTTTAGGTTTTTTGGGGGTTTTAATTGGTTTTATATTTTAAAACATTTCTTATGGGTTTTAGGATATTTTGGGTTTTTAAGCGTTAATGTATTTTTATGGATTTTTAGGATTTTTATGGTTTCCAGGGTTTTACGGTTTTTGAGGTTTTTAGGGTTTTTAATGATTTTTATGGTTCTTTTGGAGTTTTGGGGTTTTTTAATGATTTAGTCTTTTTATTTTTTTTAGTTTTTATGATTTTCTTGGTTTTCAAATGGTTTGTAATGTTTTTAGTGGTTTTTAGTATTTTTTGGGTTTTTATGTGGTTTTTTGGTTTTTTGGGGATTTTAGGGGTATTAGTGTTTTTAGGCTTTTTAGGGGTTTTAAGTATTTTTTTAGTTTTTAATTTTTTTCTTATATTTTTAGGGTGTCTTAAATTTTTAGAGATTATTTGTTATTTTATATGATTTTTATTGTTTTTAAGGTTTTTAGGTATTTTTGGGTTTTTTGGCCTTTTCTGGATTTTAGGGTTTTTAGCCTTTATACTATTTTTAGGTTTTAAGGGTTTAAAGTGTTTTTATATATTTTATTATTTTATTAGGTATTTTCTATATTTTTAGGGGGTGTTATGTTTTTAGGAATCTTAATGTTTTTAAGGTATTTTATTTTTTAGGGTTTTTAAGGATTTTGAGGGTTTTTAGGGATTTTATGGTCTTATGGTTTTGTAAATTTTTTTTGAGATTTTTTGGAGTTTCAAAGTTTATTAGATTTTTTTAAAGATTTTAGGGTTTATAAGCTTTTTCACAGATTTTGGTTTTTTTAGGGTTTTAAAAGTTTTTAGAGTTTTTATGGTTTTTAGAGGTTATTTGTTTTTAGAATTTTTAATGGTTATTATAGTTTTTTTGGTTTTTCAAATCTTTAGGTTCTATATGGGTTTTAAGTGTTTTTATGTTTTTATGGTTTTCTTTTAATTTTAAGGGTTTTTTGTGTTTTTTACGTTTTTAGTGACTTCTAGGTTTTTTAGGATTTTTTTTGGTTCTTAGAATTTTTACAGATTTTGCGGGGGTTTAGGTAATTTAGGGGTTTTATGGTTTTTAGGGTTTTTATTGTTTTCTGTTTTTATAGGTTTTAATTATTTTTATGTTTTACAGTTTTCATAGGGGTTTTTAGGGTTTTTAAATTTTTAGGGATTTTTTTTGGGATTTTTGAGGATTTTTATGGGTTTTTAGAGTTTTTAAGTGTTTTAGGATTTTTACGGTTTTATGGTTTTTTTGGGATTTTAATTTTTTTTAGTTTTTATGGTTTTTAATGTTTTTTTAGGTTTAAAATAATTAGTGGTTTTAGGGGGTTTTAATGTTTTTAGTGGTTTTTTGGGTTTTTTGGAAATGAAGATGCTGGAGAAAGCATGCCCAACCCCCCCCCCCAAATTTATTAACAAAAGGTAAAAACAAATCTTTACATGGAAGGGTTATAAAAACGGGTGTGTAGTTCACCCTTCATATCAACGTCCACTACAACCGTCCCCCAATGTGGGGTGGTAAGGGATCACATCGAGCTTCTTTCTACAAGATCCTTCTTAGAGAGTTCGTCCACCACCGTGTTCACATCCTTATAGGCATAAGATACATTGGGAGTGATATTCAAAGTTTCATTGAGACATTTAATCCAGTGTTGAAGAATTCTCCAATGAACTCTCCTGGACTTATTCCCTAGGGTATCCACCACTAACATCGATTCTAATTCGATCTAGTGAAAATTCCACCTAAATTGAACATCAAACTTGACCGCCTTTAGAATTTCCAAGATTTTAGCCCATACACACATCCATTTCTATTGTAATGGAAAAAATATAGCTTTCACAAATCCCCAGTGTGTGCAAAAGACACCACCACACACAGAGGGATTAGGTTCATCAGAGGCCAAACCATCTACAATGGCATTAATACATGATGGAATCGGGTGAATACATCGAAAAAAATTTACCACTTTTTTTAGTTTTTTCTCATACTAAAAACACCAAACATACAGAGAGTAATTAAATCATTAACATCATTAACCATCCAACCTGTTTGGATGCAGGAAGATTCATGGACTGTCGTGTGGATGGCCACAACTCCATCATTAAATGAGATCCTTTTATTTTCAAAAGCATCAACATTTTGAGATACCAAGATATGGGATAAAAGTGAGGAAGTAATGGTAAGAAGTAAGTTTTATACCTTATCAATGAGTTTTAAAGTACAAATACTACACATTGGGTCATCCTGTTGATATTCCAGGTGAAGAACAATCCTAAACATGTCTGGAACATATGCCCAAAGTTAAGAGGAATACCTACAGTGCATAAAAAGGTGTTGTGAACCTTCCTTGGATTTCATGAAAATATAGAAAACCAAGGAAAAATGGAACCCATTTTTTTCAACTATTCATCCAAAGGAAGACGGTTCTTCCACAATTTACATAGCAGTAAATGTTTAGAGGGATGAATGAATGGATTATTAAATGTGAGAAGCTATGTTGTGGAATTGTTTCCATGCAGATTCTTATAATGGTAGAAATACCATGTGTTGAGCTCTCCAACTAAATTTAGCTTCCACATGAATGTAACAGTATTAATGAAAACATACCTTTGAATTTACAGAATGACAGGAGAAGGTATGATCTAACAGAAACCCCCAAATTCTTTGATACAGGTCAACAATAAACATGTATTGAATATTTTTTAGTAGAACCACTGACCCACAAAGAGTCATATCCAACCAATTTGTAGTCCAGAAGTTTATAATGGAGTGATTTGATACATCCCATTTTGAGAAGGACATAATTTCTTTGAAAGAGAGTCCGATGAAAGCCCATGTAAAAGGTAGAATGTATCCTGAGAATTTAGTATGAATCTTTTGAATTAATCTATAATTTAAAAAAAACTATTCATCTTGAGATGACATCAAATTTTAGGTGAACCTACCAAGTATATCATCATTGAATTTACTTATATCCTTAATACCCATTCCACCCATGTCAACTAGTTTGGTACAGTCCTTCAAAGAAACAATAACATGATTTCTTTCATTTACACTACATGTCCCAGGAATTTTCTTGATCTTAGTGAAAAGATCTTTAATTAGAGATATTGGCCATCTATAAAAGGAGAAGTCATGTACAAACATATATCCAATGAAAAAGTTAATCAAGAATACCCTTCCATCCTAGGACATACATTTTTCCTTTCCATTTGGAAAGTTTATTGGTAATATTGATTGATATATTCTCAAGGTTGTAACTTTTTAACATTCACCAGAAGAGGGGGATACCATGGTATTCAATATTTATTGACCCCCTTTTCACCTTAAGGGATTTGGAAATTTAAATTTTTCAGGAGAATAATATTCCTTTACCAAAGACCATTGGGGACTTGTTCCATCTGATAGATTTCCCTACCACCTTTTCATTGTGGTGAAATATCATTACAATTCATTCAAGAGTTCTATTAGTTTCTTTTCTAAAAAGTAAGATTCCATCTTTATATAATAGGTGATAGGGAGCATGGAGATATATTCATTCCCTTATAGGTCTATAAAGTCGAGCATGAGAGAGTTTAATGATGCGATTGTTTAGATAGACGTTAGAAATTTAAAAAGAGGATGCCTAAGATTATGTATCTTTTCCTGACACCATGAGTTCATTTGAAATAACCCTTTAGGGATCCATTTATAATAATTAAAAATAAATAACTTCTCAAAATGGTAGAAATAATCCTGATAAATGTGTAATAGAACCGATATCTACTAAGGAATTTGAATTTGAAACTCCACATTATCGTATCAAATTCCTTCGAGATTTACAATTTCACCGAAAAGTTCCCATATTTGGATCCATTTCACATGATTTTAATACCTTATAAGGATTTATAGATTCATTTCTCAATGCTTTTTATTGGACCAAACCGAAACTAGTTGGGTGAGATAATATTCTGCAAAAGCCTACCGGACGACATTTTCATAATTATGCTAATGATTTTCCTAAGGGTGTTGCCAATGGAAATTAGTCATAAACCCCTAATATCAATTACATTTTTAACCTCTAGAACCATGAAAATAATGTGAGAATTAATTAATTACAGGATAGACCTATAATGTATGAATTACCTAATAGAATTATTGATCTTTGCATGCATAAAATCCCAGCAGTATATGAATAACTTCATTCTAAAACTATCTAGACCCACTACAGTCTCCATGGTCAAAGAAAAATAGGGTAATTTTGACCTCTTTCTCAAGGGGGAAGTAGTTAAGATGTTTTTTTATTCTTCTCCAAAAAAGGAAAGATATTGTTAGTAATATGACTGTTATCTTCATTCCTTATATCATTGTATAGAACCTTAAAGAATTCAACCATGGAACATGATATGTCAATTTCAGATATGAGATGAGAACCATTAATAAGAATGTAATCCAATCATATATTATCTTTCCTCTACTTATGAAATAGATTAAAGAACATGGATTTTATATCCCAATCAGTGATCCATTTAATGTTGATCTGATTTTCCAAAATCATTTCCTTAAGATCCACGAGATAATTTAACTTATCACGTAGCTATAGATCTTCATAGGAGGGTAAATTATACTACTGGTTAGAGATCTAGATGTTTTAAAGATAATTTTCAGAAGCATTGATGTCTTCATCCATCCTCAAAAATGAATTTTTAATCCATTCCCCTCAAGATATATTTCTTTTGAGTTTGGAGGCCATAAAATAAAGGGGGATTCTAATGAAGTTTGTATTATATCCATTGATCACTACCTCCTTGCATCCTAGGATAGTGATACAAACAATATTAAATTTAAAGGGTATAGGGGTTAACCTCATGTTTTTCATATTGATATCAATATTGAGAGTATTATGATTTGAGTTGAATTTGGGTAGCATGAACCGAAAGAGAAAGGTGGTGGAACTCTAGTCATTAACATGAGAGAATAATTTGTTTTTTTACTATACTACCTTTCATTGACGGTGAATCTACCCCATGTGATGTTTTCATAAGCAATACATACCCCTATGAGGTTATAATGATGAATGCATCAATAAAACTCATCTGAATAAGTTATTGGGAAGTGGGAACCAATATTTTCATCTAGTCTCGAATCTTTAATAATTGTCCAATTTTGATCCATAACCTCATTCAACATAATCAGTTTCCTCCAAATGTCCCTTCTTCTAATATATCGGATGGATGAATACAAAAAAGATAGGGTGATGGTGACACATTGTAATTGGGTTGAGAAGGAGATAATTTGAGAGGCTATATCATATGAAAGGAGATGAATTTCATCATGAATAAACACCCATAGGGTTTCTAAGGAATCATTATTCATATTGCATGATACAAAGTAATATCCAAGATAATACCAATTAAAATCCTTCCAATTCTCAATGTTCATCTTATGTTTAGAAATTTCAATAGTCATTGGTTTTTTTGAAATAAGAAAATTCTAAACGGTTGATTCTATAGTATAATTACCAAGCCCCAGTAATTCCAATACATGATTTAATTAATTCATTGGGGATCCTCCATGGGAGGGATTCTCTGATTCTTTGTGTTGTTGCAGGTAGAATTTTCTTATTTTTTTCATTTCTTCCATGTTTCTTGGGATGGACTATAGAATTCATGAGTGTCTTGGATTTAATGGAATCGTCAATCTCTTCACTACCTTCAAGTTAATGGGTGTCCTTATCCTCATAAGACTCAACAACATCAACCCAATAACTTCCACTTATAAGGGTGAATTTGGTTGATATGGAAACCACTTCTTTATGTGGTTCCACATCAGGGGTTCTTTTAGCTAACATGTCCAAATACACTATATTGATGGAGGAAACACTATATTTAACTACAATGGAGCCTAATACCATGTTTGGGAATGCCTGAACCGAGGTAATATGGGAGGGGTATGTATCCAAAAATAGGGCCTAAGGGGATTCACATACCCCAGCAAGGTCCTTAGTCATGTGGGAACATTTCTGACCACCACCAACCTCATCATCCATCCTAGAAATAGGTGGAATCAGTATTTAAACCTCAATGATGGGGATATATCCCACGGTGATATATTCTGGGTCACTAGGAACATCTAGAATGGAATTTCTCATGAACTCTTTTACATGAATCCAGGATTTAGGCACTCCTTACAGGTGATGGGGTGTGTCCAGAACAGTAGGACCTGACCAATCAGATGAAACCCGATTAGGGGTACAAATACTCTCTTTGGTTAGGGGATGATGTGTTTCATCAAAATTCATATGGGGATTTTAGTGCTCAAAAATTTTGACAGGGTGAAAATGCATAGTAATTACCAAATTTGAGGGTCCACCTTAGTCTATTCAGAAGTGGGCTCAGAAGAGTGATCCTTAATATTAACCAGTCCAATCTGGCATGCCCTAGAGGTCTTGGGATCATAGAGGAAGATTTTATGATCGTTACCCTTGGGTTGTCTAGGTGGAGGGTTGGGGGACCAGGGTTCCCCTGCTTACCTTTCCTAGTATATTTTTTGCAGGTGCTAGAATCATGCCCTTGGGAGATTATATACACTACATTATTTCATACTTCTTTATTAAGAAAGTATATTGCTAGAAAATATGAAATTAAAGTAGAATTTGGTATTTATATTATATGTTATCTCAAGAGTATGGATATCCTCATGTGTGTTGAGGAAACCTAACTCAACCGGAGTACTTTCCATGTTAACCTCTACTTGAACTCCAGAACAATTCCCATATCTCAGGCTGTCTACATCCCTATCAATTATGATAGGGAATCCAACTAAATAGGTAATTCCCCATAGGAACCAAGGATTCCATTAAAGATAGTTAGCATATAGATATGAATCCAAATCTGATTTAAATTGTTCTACACATTGAAAGGGTCAAAATTTTGATCCCAAATAATGATTTGAAGAAGACTTGGTTTAAGATTAAGCATCACAAAACTTCAAGACCTCCATTTATTGTCATCTAATGGGGAAAATGTGATAGTATCCTCTTCCCATTTCTATCATTTTACATTCATAAAACCCCCTGATTTCGACAATGCGCTTAGCAAGGTCACTAAATTTCCAAAGCTTAAGACCTTTCTGAATCATCACCTTAGCAATGATTGAGAAGCAGTATAATCTCATACATTCTTCAATAGCCTCTGGATTTACAGAGATATGGGCCACACAACCTTTTTGGTAACATTCCCCAGAGAAGGAACACTAGGGTCATTGAGGGAGAATGAAGCCTCAACATTCATGAATTTGAAAAAATTCTTCTTCACACTTACCATCTCTGGAGCCACACAAAAATTACCCCTATTTGAGATTTTAGGATTACAGAGTTGAGAGAGATCCATATGTCCAAAAAAAATATAACTAATTTAAAGGTGGAAATGTCTTCCTATAGTCAGACGCTGATGGGTCACATCACACACCAACCATAGGGTCACCAAAATCTATTCATAGGTCATTAATCCTGATCAGCCCATATTGATAAGGGATTAAGATTGCAATCTTATTATTAGAAGGAATCAATAGCTTTAAATCTTCATGACCCTTGCAATCTCCTAATTCCATTCTTTAATCCATCATTAATTAGGTGTTTTAGGGTTTTATGATTATTAATTTATTTTTAAAAAATTTAGGAGTTGTAGGAATTTTTTTTTTCTGGGTTTTAGGGTATTTTTATTTTTTATTTTTTTGGTTTTTTAGTGTTTATAGGTTTTTTAGTGTCTTTTATATTTTTAGGTGTGTAGAGGGTTTTAAATTTTTTAATGGGTTTTATGGTTTTTTATGGGTTATTAGGTTTTTATGGGGTTTTATGATTTTTAGGGTCTTATGTTTTTAGTTATTTTCAGGATTTTTTTCAATTTTTATAGAGTTTTCAGTTTTTAGACAGTTAGCGTTTTTAGTATTTTTAGGGTTTTATGGTTTTTTTGGATTTTAGTGTTTTTTGAGTTTTTAGGATTTAAAATGTTTTTCTAAATATTTTAAAAAAATTATGGTCACATAGTGTTTTTAACGTTTTTACTGGGTATTAGGGGTTTTATGGGTTTTTAGGGGTTTTATGGTTTTTGATTTTTTTTATAATGTTTAGGGTTTTAATAATTTTTTTGGGATTTATAGGTTTTTTAGACTTTTTTTTAGGGGTCTTATATATTTATTTTTCATTAGTTTTTTTAATATTTTTAGGGGTTTAAATTGTTTCTAGGATTTTTAATGGGGTTTTAGGGTTTTTATGTGTTTTTAAGTTTTTATGGTGTTTTCTGGGTTTTTTTGGTTTTTAGGGTTTTTATGGGTTATTAGGTATTTTAGAGATTATATCATTTTTGGGGTTTTAAGTGTTTTTAGGTTTTTAATATTTTTTAGGGAATATCAGTGTTTTATGGGATTTTTCATTTTTAGAGATATTTTTGTATTTTTTATGAATTTTAAAGCTTGTAAGAAATTTTTGGGATTTTGATTGTTTTGGGGGGTTTTCGGGGTTTTCAGTGTTTTTAGGGGTTTATGGGTTTCAAATTTTTTATAGGGTTTTATAGTATTTTTATGGATTTTTATATTTTTAGGGATTTTTATATCTTTTTAGGATATTTATAGGTTTTTATGGTCTTTATGTGTTTTAAGAATTTTATTATTTTTTAGGGTTTTTAGGTTTTTTAGGGTTTTTTGTTTTTTGGGTTTTTAATTTTTATTGAGTTTTTATGGTTTTTAATATTTATAGATATCTTAAAAAAATTTAGGGGTTTAATTATTTTTTTAGTTTTTATTAATTTTTAGGGATATTTGGGTTTTTAGGGTTTTTAATGTTTTTATATATTTTTTTGGTTTTTTAGGGGCTATAAGTGTTTTTAGATTTTTAATGTTTTCTTAAAGTTATTTAGAGTTTTTAAGGTTTTCAATATTTTTAGGGATTTTGTGGATTTTTTAGGATTTTGATTGTTCTATGGTTTCAATATTTTTTATGGCTTTTTGGGGGTTTTTAGTGTTTTTAGTGTTTTTAGCGTTTTTAGGTTTTTTATAAATTTTAAGTGTTTTTAGATTTTTAAGGTTTTCATAGGGTTTTTAGAGTTTATAGGTATTTTTATGTATTTAGTGATTTTTAGTAATTCTTTAGGATTTTTATGGTTTTTGGTGTTTTAATTGGTTTTTTAGGTTTTTAGGGGTTTTTAGGTTTTTTTAGTATTTTTTGGTTTCTTTTTAAGTTTCTACGATTTTTACGGGTTTTTTGATTTTTTAATGTCTTTAGGGGTTTAAATTTTTTTTATAGTTTTATGGTTTTTAGTGTTTTAAAGTATTTTTAGGTTATTTATTGTTTTTAGAGATTGTTATGCTTTTTAGAGTGTTTAGGGTTTAAAGGGTTTTTATAATTTGTATGGTTTTAGGTATTTTAAATGTTTTTAGGTTTTTAATGTTTTCATAGGATTTTTAGGGTTTTAAGGTTTTTTGTTATTAGATTTTTTTAATGATTTTTATATGATTTTTAGGTTTTTTAAGGATTTTTAGGGTTTTTAGGGTTTTTATGGTTTCAATGGTTTTTTTGCATTTTTTGGTTTTTTTAGTTTTTTGGGTTTTGTGGGGTTTTATTGTTTTTTTTGTTTTATGGGTTTAAAGGATTTTTTTTTGTTTCCAATGTGTTTTAGGGTTTTATTAGGTTTTAATTTATTTTAAAATTTCTATCAATTTTAGGGTTTTTTTGTATTTTATCGCAGAAGAGGTGCAGGACTAGGATATTCCTGGTTCTCCCAAAATTTATTAATGTAAAACAAAGCAGACAAGGGAGGGGAGGAGCCAAACAACCCACACCCAAAAAGCTCTAGACCCCCCATGACAACAAAACCCCAAAAGACCCAAAAAATAGAAAGGAGAGCAGCAGAAACTACAAGTCAACGTCTTCATCCCCATATGGATCCCCATTAGCACCATTGCCAGAAGAAGCATCCAACTCTATTGACTCCGAATCAGATGATTCATATCTCTCTAAGAAGGCTGTGTAATACTCTCTAAGATTCCGCTTCTCCGCATTCATCTGTGACTTAATAGACTTACATCCCTTTCTAGAGGCAACCTCCTTCGCTTTTCAAGAGATTCTCGTGGTCGCTGTTTTTGGCAGAGCCGAGTAGTCCTTCCTTGGTTTCCTTTTTCGGGGATCTGAGGAGGCCCTTGCATGTTTTTCTTCCTTAACATATGGATTATCCACCTCTAGCAAGGCCCTCTCCTTAATAATCATGTTCACATTTTGAGCTATCCTTCCACGGTCCTCCTGGAAAAGAAAGGCATCCTGATTCAGCGAACAGATCGTAAGAACAGGTTCCTCAGAAAAAGGGACTGGACTAGCCAAGTCCAGCTGCACGTGCCCTCTATCCCTTGGAACCATCTCCTGTGCGGAAGCACCCCCCTGCTCAGGAACATCCCCCATCCCAGGTCCCTTCCCCTGCCTGCACACCATCCCTGCCGCCAATTTTCCCCCCTGAGTAGCTACCTCATCCAACTTATCCACTGTCCCCTGCTCCTCCACCCTCTCTTGCATAGTCATCTGAAAGTCACTACCAGCAGTTCCCTCAAACACCACCTCAAGTGTACGTAAACCCATTCCAGAAAAACGGCAACCAGCCACACCCTCGAGACCAGCCTCCCCCACTGCCACATTGGCCACCATTGGGAAGACCTCTTCCTATTCATCCAAATGACTCTGCTCATTCATATCTCCATGCACAACACCTCCCCCCACTATTTATTCATGTATAGAACACTAAATCCCCGCACTATCAACAGTTCTGGATAAGGTAACCTTCACACCCTTACCTGCAACTGCCTTCTCACAAGATCACTTCCATTACACATATCATCAAAATCCACATCCCCTATTACAACCAACATAATCTCACCATAATTGTGTTGTAAGCCCTCAGCAAAAATAGCCTACTCCCCACTATCCTGTGCATCAGATCTCTCACTACCATCATCAATGAGCAGAGGGCCTTGCACCTCCTCCTCAAGATCCAACCCTTTAAAACGATTGAAGGTTGTCACGACTTCCTACCTCTGCTTCAGACTACTATCTGAGGAGACCGACTACCCATCAGTAGCAAAATACTTGCATAGGGAACTCCAAGTATCCGAGAGCATTAAGTCACTCCTCAAATGCTTAAAGATGTCAGTCACCTTGGTTTTCGATTGGCATTGAAAAACTTTTTTCCTCTATCAATAGCAGGTCTATGGCCCCCCGACACAACTGGAAGGCCCTCTCGTACAAACATATGACCTAGAGGTCCAGAATCAAGCCCAGATGCATGTAACGCCCCATCAGCAGCATTCCTTCCAATCCTATTTGAAACTGGCGTTGTAACCTCCGCCATATCAATCCCCACTAGAGCCTTCCCCCATCACCAGACTCAACATGAGTTTCAAAATCCTTGTGGACAACCTCCTGTACCTCACCCCGATTTTAATTCTCCTCACCAGTCACCTCATGAGATCGGTTCAAAGCACAAAAATTACATCCGCTACTCCTGAAGGCCTGAACATTATGACCCAGAAGCCAGCAGGAGGAGCAGAAATCTGTCCACGACTAATAGATCACCGACTTGTTCCACCGAAGATCCCCACCAACAGCAATCCAAACAAAATCAATCGGACCTTTAGAAGTATCAATATCCACATAGACCCTTGGGGAGACCGGGTGGGAAAGGGCCCTTATTCTACTATCGATGCATAAGAACCTTCCCACTAAATTCCCCTATATTGAAATAATGGAGAAATTTTGAAAAGGGAGGGGTAGTTCCAGAAATCTAACCCACGTTGCCACCATCAGTGAATCACGGTTCATGTGCAGATCAAAGCTTCACCTGAAAAGGGAGAAACAAGCACCGTTGCATCTTCTTGGAGCCACCGACCAGGCATGAACCAAATGCTCTTCTGAATCAAAGCGAATCAAAATGTGACCACTATCAAGAAGACCTATTGTAGCACGGTCTTGGAGTTTCCATTCTTCGAACACAAATCTGTCAAAAACATCCACCGGGGTCGCCAGTTAAAGAAATGAGCAACCAAGGACAACCTATGTGAGGTTTTCAGTGTTTTTAAATTTTTAGGTATTTTTGGGACATTTAACGATTTTTATAATTTTATATATTTGTTAGGTATTTTTAAAGATTTTAGTGGTTTTGAGGGTTTAAGGTTTTCTTTCCTTTTAAGGATTTTTTTAGTATTTTTATGGTTTTTAGCATTTTTAGGGGTTTTGAGAATTTTTAGGGTTTTTATGCTTTTGGGGTTTTATGGTTTTTTATATTTTTCATTTGATGGTTTTTAGAGTTGTTTAATGTTTTTATGGTTTAACGATTTTTAGAGATTTTATTGGGTTTTTAGTGTTTTATGGGTTTTTTATGGTGTTTAGGGGTTTTTATGGGTTTTAGGGATTTTAGGGTTTTCAAATATTTTTAGGAATTTGGGGGTTTTATTTTTTATTAGGTTTTTAATGTATTCTTAAATGTTTTTAGGATTTTAGTGGTTTTAAGGGTTTTGTGTAATTTTTCAATGTTATTATTTTTTTAGTTTTAGAGATTTTGGGGGTTTTAGGATTTTTAGGGTTGATTCTATTTTTAGGGTTTTTAGGGGTTTGAAGTGATTTTAGGTTTTCAATTATTTCTTAGATTTTTCAGGATATTTTAGGGTTTTTATTTTTTAGTGATTTTAGGGACTTTAAGGGCTTTTATGTGTTTTTATGGTGTTTAGGGGTTTTTATTATTTTTCATGTTTTAGTTTTTTATCTATTTTTGTTTTTAGGGTTTATTTGTGGTTTTTTAGTTTTTAAATGGATTTTTATTTTTTTAATGTTTTCAGGGGTTTAAATATATTTTAGTTTTTTTAGTGGTGTTAGGGTTTGTTTGGGTTTTTAGTGTTCTTTATGTTTTTAATGGTTTATGGGTTTTTGTGTTTTTTGGTTTTTTTGGGTTTTTGAGTTTTTTTATTTAGGTGTTTTAAGTGTTTTGAGGTTTTTGATGTTTTCAAAGGTATTTTGTGGTTTTTCACAATTTTAAGGATTTTATAGGTTTTTTATTTTTTTTATGGTTTTAAGTTTTCTAGGTTTTTTTTAGGTTTATAAGGTTTTTAGGGGATTTAGGGGTTTTAGGGTTTTATTGTTTTTTGGGGTTTTAGTGATTTTTATGAGTTTTTTAGGATTTTTAATGTTTTATAGTTTATAAAGATTTAAGGGTTTAAAAGGTTTTTAATATTTTTCAAATTTTTACGAGGTTTAAAGGTTTTTAGAAGTTTTTATGGTTTTTATGGGTTTTTTAGGAAATTTGATTCTTTTTTGGTTTTTTAGTGATTTTTTGGATTGTTAGGGGTTTTATGTTTTTTAGATATTTATGGTTTTCTTAATTGTTTTCAAGGTTTTTATGTTTTTTATGGTTTTAGGGATTTTTTGGTATTTTTTACGATTTTCATGGGTTTTTGTGTTTTTAGGTATTTTTAGGGGTTAATGGTTTTTTGGGGTTTTATGATTTTTTAGGGTTTTTGGGGGGTTTTAATAGTTTTTAGAATTTTGAGGTTTTCATTGGGGTTTTCTGGGATATTAAGTTTTTTTACATTTTTACTATTTTTTAACATTTTATGGGTTTTAGGGGTTCAAAGGGGTTTTTAGGTTTTTAGGGCTTTGAATGATTTTAGAGTTGTTTTAACATTTTTTGGGGTTCAAAATGGGTTATAGAGTTTTTAGCCATTTTAGGGGGTTTATGGAGTTTTAGGGTTTTCTACGGTTTTTACTAGTTTTATGGATTTTAGGGTTTTATGGTTTTTTAGTATTTTTATCATTTTTTGTTTTTAGGGGTTTTATGTGTTTTAGGTTTCTTATCATTTTTAGGGGGTTAAAGGGATTTTAGAGTTTTTTGTTTTTTTTAGTGTATTTTTTGATTTTTTGGGTTTTAAGGTTATGAGGATTTTATTGTATTTATATTTTTAGTGTTTTTAGGGATTTTTTCATTTTTATGGTTTTTAGGGGTTTTACATGTGTTTAGGTTTTTATGGATTTCCAAGCAGTTTTTTGGGTTTTATGATTTTTTAAATTTTTATGGATTTTTGGTGTTTTTAGGATGTTTATGGTTTTTATTGTTTTTATGGATTTTTAGGGGATTAAAAGTTTTCAGTTTTTTCAGGGGTTTTAACTATTTTTAGGTTTTTAAGGTTTTCAATGGGGTTTTACGGTTTTTTTATTTTATGTTTTTATGAAATTCTAGGGATTCTTTGATATTTTATTTGATTTTTGCAGTTTTAGGTATTTTAAGTGTTTTTATGTGTTTTTATGTTTTTATTGTTTTTTTTGTTTTTTTAGGGGTTTTATGTTTTTTTTAGTTTTTAAACATATTTAGGGAAAGGAATATGTTAGGGTTAGGCTATTCCCGACCCCCCATAAATTTATAAAGAAAAAAAGCGCAGCAGACAAGGGCAGGGTGGGGCCAATTTAAACATATTTAGGGGTTTACAAGGTTTTTAGAGTTTTTTTGGGGGGTTTTAGGGGTTTTATGGGTTTTTATGGTTTTTAGGATTTATTTTTTAAATTTTTAGGGATTTTTATGGATTTTTAGGTATTTTATAGTTTTTACCGATTTCGTGGGGTTTTACAATTTTTAGGGGATTTTGTGTTTTTTTTGTGTTTTTTGGTTTTTTTAGTTTTTTGGAGTAAATTGTTTTTTCTAGTTTTAAAAACATTTAGGGGTTAAAAGGGTTTTTAGAGTTTTTAGTATGTTTTTTGGGGTTTTGGGGTTTTGATTTTAGGTTTTTAAGGGTTTTACGGTGTTTATGGTTTCTAGGTTTTTAGGGGATTATAGATTTTTTTTGGGTTTTTAGTGGTTTTATTTGTTTTTATGTTTTTATGGTTTACTTAGAGGTTTTTAATTTTTTATGGTTTTTTACATTTTTAGGCATTTTTAGGGACATGTTTCATATTTTTTTGGTCTTTAGGGATTTTTGGGGGTTTTGGGTTTCTATGTTTTTTTATTTTCAGGGTTGTTTTTTGAATTTTTATGGGTTTTATTATTTTTGAGTTTTTCATTATTTTACTTGTTTTAATGGGTTTAAGTTTATTTAGTTGGTTTTTAGGGTTTATTTGGTTTTTAGTTTTTTTGTTGTTTTTATGAGTTTTTAGGATTTTTTTCATTTTTAGGTTTCTTAGAGTTTTATGTGTTTATTGGGTTTTAATGATTTATTATGGTTTTTATGGGTTTTAGAGATTTTTACCATTTTTTGGATTTTTAAGATATTTTTATTTTTATGGGTTTTAGGGATTTTGTGGGCATTTCAGGTTTTTTAGGGTTTTTAGAGTATTTATCATTTTTTATATTTTTAGGGTTTTATATGATTTTAGATTTTTAATATTTTCTTAGTATTTTTAGGGGGTTTAGGAATTTAATTTATTAGGGTCTTTTTAGGTTTTTAATATTTTTAGTGTTTTGAACAGTTTGAGGGGTTTTACCATTTTTTAGATTTTTAGGGTTTTTAAGTGTTTTAGGTTTTTAAGGTTTTTAATGTTTTTTCTTAGGGTTTTAGTATTTTTATATTTTATGGATTTTAGAGTAGTTTTTTTTATTTTTATGGGGTTTTAGGGTATTTAGAGATTGTGGGGAGGGGGGTTTATGGTTTTCTGTGTTTTTAAGGGATTTTTGAATTTTTTGGGTTTTTAAGGTTTTTTAGAGTTTTTTTTTAAAATTAGGGTTTTAAAAGGATATAGAGTTTTTAGTGGGTTTTAGGGTTTTAATGTATTTTATATGTTTTATGGGTTTTTATGATTTTTGGGATTTTTATGGTCTTTTAGGGTTTTTAGAGTTTTTTTGTTTTTAGGAGTTTAAAGAGTTTTTAGGTTTTTATGGGTTTCTTATGGTATTTAGGTGTCTTTACATTTTTTTAGTAATTTTAGGGTTTTTTAGGTTTTTATGGGTTTTTATGGTTTTTAGGGGTTTTAGGGTTTTATAGTTTTTGGCGTTTTTTTGGGTTTTTAGTTTTTTCATGGTTTTTAGGTTTTCATAGTTTTTTAAAGATTTTAGGGATTTTTACATTTTTATGAATTTTAAGTCTTTTTAAGAGTTTTATGGTTATTTAGGGTTTTTAGGGATTTTTTGGTTTGTAGGGTTTTTGGGGTTTTTATTGTTTTTAAGGGTTTTTATGGTTTTTTTTAGTTTTTAGGTTTTTTATGGTTTTTTATAGTTATTAATGTTTTAGAGCATTAATGTTTTTTAGAGTTTTTTTTGAGGGTTTTAGTCTTTTTATGTGTTTTTTAGATTTTTATATTTTTATTTTGGCTAGATAGATTTTACAGTTTTTATTATTTTTTAGCTTTTAGGGAAATTATTTTTTTAGGTTTGTAATGTTTTCTTTGGGGTTTTCATGATTTTCTGGGTTTTTTCGGTTTTTAGGGATTTTGAGGGATTTAGGGGGTTTTATGGGTTATTAAAGATTTTGAATGTATTTATGGGTTTTAGGGTTTTTTTGGGTTTTAGAATTTTTATGTTTTTAGGGGTTCTAAGTGTTTTTATTTTTTTATGGTTTTCTAAGGTGTTTTTATGGTTATTATGGCTTTTTTTGTTTTATGGGGTTTTTAGATGTTTTTTTAATTTTTTTATGTTTTTTTGGGTTTTTATGTTTTTCTTGGGTTTTAAGGTTTTATCAGGATTTGGTGGGTTGAGTTTTTATAGGATTTTAGATTTTTTTTAATGTTTTAGTGGTTTGAGGGGTTTTTAGTGTTTTTAGTGGGTTTTAAAGTTTTAATGGGTTTAGGGGTTTAATTGTTTTTAGGGGTTTTATGTTTAGGGGTTCTATAGGTTTTTAGGGTTTTTAGTACTTTTTTGTTTATATGGGTTTTGTGTTTTTTAGGTGTTTATGGTTTTCTTATGTGTTTTTATAATTTTTTGAGGTTATTTTTATTTATTTAGGTTGTTTTGGGGAATTAAAAGGATTTTTATGGTTTTTAATTTTTTTAGGGATATTGAGTGGTTTAAAGGTTTTTTATGGTTTTTAGGGTTTTAAGAATTTTTATGTTTCTAAAGGATTTAATTATTTTTATGGTTTTACGGATTTATTATATTTTTTCTAGGTTTTTTTAGGCAAAGAAGGCTCGGGTCCAGGCTATTCCTGGCACCCCCCAAAATTTATTAAACAAAAAGACACAAACACTGCAGACAAGGGAGGGGAGGGGTCGAACGACCCACACCCAAAAACCCTTACAACCCACGCCAAAGAAAGAAAAACAAAGAAAGAAAAAGACACAAAAACAGACAAAACCGCAACATCATCACGTCACATCCAGTCAGTACCAGCATCCAACAGCACCACATCCAGCGTTAACCAGCATCCAGCAGCTCACAGCTAACCAACAACCAGCATTCAGACTACAGTAGCAAACAACATCCAACAGCAGCAACCAGCCAACCAGCATCCACAACAAACCAGCAACCAGCATCCTCATTTTCAGACAGCCAGCACCTCTTTCGACCACCAAACATCTCCCAGCATCCCACTTCCACTCCAGCAGCACATCAACAAACTCATCGACAGCAGCAGCAAATACCAAACAACCACATGTCATCCAGCATTTACCATACACCATCCACTCAAAACCAACAAAATACCCACATCCAGCACCTAGTACCATCTCACCAAGAAGGCCCCTTTCCAACAACATAGAACAAACAACATCAACAGAACATGAATCATCACCACCCAACAGAACCGGCAGCCAGCATCCACAACAAAACCAAAAAAACCAGCCAAAAAGAAGCACCAATCCTTCTCCCCAACAACAGCTTCAAGGGAGGCCACAAATGAAAAATCCATCCAAAGTCTAACCGAAGCAGCAACACAGAACCAGTCCATCCACCAAACAAGAACACACAAGCCAGAAAAATCAGACGGACACAGGACATAGCGTCTATACCTTCGTCAGTAGCAAGATCAATGAGCAAAAAGCATGCACCTCTTCGGATCCGGACAGACAACGTCGAACCAAACGCAACGCCAATGCTCGCGCGAAGTAGATGCAAAGCCCGACGAAACTGTTTGTCACCAGGACGTGGCCATACATCCCCCCGACACCAGAAATTCTCATCGTACCAAAAAACCAGCAAGTCGAACCCTCCTATTCGGCAAAGCAACCATCTCATCGGTGTTGACTTCACCGTCAACAGCTTCAGAATCGTCCAACACACAGGAAAATCATCTCTTCTACCACCAGAGAGAGCAGAATCCAGATCTAGCAACGCCGATCCAGATTGAAACGAAAAACCGCCACAACCTGAAACAGCCCTCAAGATCTCAGCGTTGTCATCCATCCATCGCGAAAACCTCCATCACACCAGGAGATAACGCTTCCCGAACATCAATCCATCTGCATCACAAAGCCTGAGGAGATCAACGAAGCCACTTAAGGGGGTTCCAGGATGGAACCCTAGATATCGCCGCTTCGGGAGAGACCCGGGAGAGAGCGGCGGCATCTCTTAGTGTTTTGAAGGTTTTTAATGTTTTAGCATTGTTATGGGTTTTAAGGGCTTTTTAATGTTTTAGGGATTCCATGAGATTATCTTGTTTTAATGTTTTTTTTACATTTTTTATTAAAAAAATTGTTCATAAATGGTTGTTTGAGTTTTTAGTGGGTTTTAAGGGGTTTCAAGGTGTTTTAGGGTTTTTATGGGTTTTTAGGGTTTTTAGTGTTTTAATTTTTTTTGGATTTTTTTTTGTGTTTTTAGTTTTAAATTTTTTTTTATAGTTATTCAAGTTTATTAGTGGTTTTTTTTTTGTTTCTATGGATTTATAGGGTTTTTATTTTTTGGGGTTTTTATTTATTTTGAGGGTTTTTAGGTTTTTTATCATTTTTAGAATTTTTAGGTGTGTTATGTTTTATAGGTTTTTAAGGTTTACTTAGTGTTTTTCTACATTTTAGCATTTTTTTTTGTTTTTAAGTATTTTTAGGTATTTCTTAGGAATTTTATAATTTTTTAAGGGGTTTTGAGGGTATTTTTGTTTTTTTATTTAATGGGATATTGTGGTTTTTTTGGGAGTCTATGTTTATTTAGTTATTTTTGGGGTTTTAAGGGCTTTTATATTTTTAGTGGTTTGTTAGTTTTTATTAATTCATTATGTTTTTATGTTTTTTTTTGTTTTTAGTGTTTTTATGGATTTTATTATTTTTTAGGGGTTTTTTGGGTTTTTTGGGTTTTTTAGGTTTTTAAGGTCATCCTAGGGATTTTATAATTTTTTTACGGTTTTTTACATATTTAAGGATTTTTAAGGATTTTTAAGGATTTTTATGGATTTTTAGGGTTTTATGGAATTTTGACAATTCATAGGGTTTTTAATGCTTTATGGTTATTAGAATTTTCAGGGTTTTAGGGGTTTGATGTGTTTAATGTTTTCTTAGGGATTTTCAGGGAATTTAGGGTTATTTATATTTTTACAGATTTTTATGATTTTTTAGTATTTTTATTTTTTTAGTGGTTTTAGGGGTTTTGAGGGGTTTTAAGGTTATATGTTTTATTTGGGATGTAAGGTTTTTTTGATTTTATAGGGTTTTAGGGTTTTCTTGATTTTTTTATGTTTTTAAGGGTTTAAATTGTTTTTAGTGTTTTTAGTGGTTTTTTGGGTTTTATGGGTTTTTAGTGTTTTAATGGGTTTTAGGGGTTTGAATTATTTTTATGGGTTTTAGGAGTTTTAGATTTTTTTTGTTTTTAAGGGTTTAAATAGTTTTTAGCGTTTTTAGTGGTTTTTTTGGGTTTTATGGGTTTTTAGTGTTTTAATGGGTTTTAGGGGTTTAAATGATTTTTATGGGTTTTAGGAGTTTTAGATTTTTTTTTTGTTTTTTAGGGTTTTTATGTATTTACAGTATTTAGGGGTTTTTTTATTTTTATTGGTTTTTGGTGTTTTTAGGGATTTTAGGGGTTTTACCATTTTTATGTTTTTAGGGGTTTTATGTTTTATATGTTTTAATGGTTTTATTATGGTATTTTTTAGGGTTATTGTGGTTTTTTAATTTTTAGGGATTTTTATGGGGTATTTATATTTTTTATGTTTTTAGGGGTTTAGGTTTTTTGAAGGTTTTTAGGGGTTTTATTGTTTTTATGGATTTTTGGGGGTTTTAGGGATTTTTTTAATTTTCTAGAATTTTTTACTGGGTTTTAGGTTTATTATTATTTTGAATTGTTTGAATGGATTTTAGAGTTTTTAGAGGGTTTTAGGGGTTTTATGGGGATTTCATGGATTTTATGATTTTGTGGGGATTTTGGGGTTTTGGGGTTTTTTCAAGATTTTATCATTTTTTAGGAATTTTAGGGGTTTTAAGGGGTTTTAAGTGTTTTATGTGCTTTTAGGTTTTTTTGGGTTTTTTGGGGTTTTTAGGTGTTTTATATTTTATTGGTTGCATATTGTTCTTATTGTATTTTTATGGTTTTTAGGGATTTTGATTGTTTTATGGTTTTTAGGGTATTTATGGGTTTTTAAATTTTTATGTTTTTGTGGGGCTTTATGTGTTTTTAGGATTTTACTGTTTTCTTAGAGTTTTTCTGGTTTTTTGTTTCCCTCATTTTTAGGTATTTTTCAGGTTTTTTATGATTTTTTTGGTTTTTATTTTTTAGGGTTTTTATTGTTTTAAGGGTTTTATGTATATTTTTATTTTTTATGGTCTTAAATGTTTTTATAGTTTTTATCTATTTTATGGCCTTAAGGGTTTTTAGAGTTTTAAGTCACTCAAAATTAATTTTTTATTATCGAACAGTTTTAAGGAAAATAGTGAGAAACCAAGTCAAGCACTAAAGAGGATTACAAAACCATTAAAGTGAAATTGTAGCCTACCAGTTTTAATCTCCCTAAAATGTTTCCTTGAGATATTCATTTCATGGGCGTCCAGTTTCTCCCTCAAAAGGTCTTCAAACTAGAATACCATATTGTCCCAAGGATAGATGTACTCCAATACAATGATCATTCCATTGTTGAAACCTCGAACCAGAATCAGGTCCTTCTTGTCGATCCAAGCACCCTGCTCATCATTGGTGGCCACCTTAAGAGCCCTTCCCATCATTCTTTATGCCTCATTATTGGGAGATTTGATTGTTAGGATAGTTTCCAGTATAACCTCTTCCGATCTCAAATGAAATTCCAAAGGGTTATCAGGCACCTCCTGTTGATGGCAGGCCACCTTGGAGAGGTGGGAGCCACATTCCTTCTTCTTAGACTTCGACTTCATTGTCGATCTGGTTTCCATTGGTAAAGGTAAATATGAGTAGTTCGTTTTCTCTTTTTCATTTATTATTATTATTCTTACTCCACCTCGGACTTTGGTACCTTCTCACCTGAGCCTCGTCCTCTGTATTGCCCTCAAAGTGACTTGAGCGCTCATCATTGGAATCTCTCTCAGTAGTCGTCTCCATGTCAGCGAAGGTTCTACCCAAGTCATTTCCAGAATTTTGGATGGGATCCTCATATAATAGAACATCAAACCGATTTCCTAGATCAATATCTTCAACCTCTCTAGATCTTCCCCTAACTGCATCCGCACTCTCTTTAGAATGTTCAAAGACCTTATCCCATGTAGGTAGTATGACATCTGTGGTAAGCCTATAGACACCCTCATCCACCTGCTTTAGAACCTCATACTGATTGAGCCCATGGAGACCCTTAGAAGAGGCGGGATCCAAATCCCTAGTAGGTGACAACTCAGCCAAACTCTGTGCATCCGTGAATTATTTATAGAAGGTTGAGGGGCACCAATTTCCTTCACCATCTGACTGTAATTGATGGGATGACCCTAACCTTCGGCAACCTTACCGGCACCTAAGCTCACTACCTCAGCATAGGAAGTCGTCCTAGGTAGCTCGGAAACTCCATCATCCGCCAGCTGTGGAACTACCAGGTTGATGGCACTGCCAGACCATTCCTCCTCCCCACTAGAGCCCTCATGCCCAAATGAAGTAGTCATAGAGATCCGAGGTGCGCTCAAATCTATACGCAATCGATTAAACACTTCAAACACTAAAGTATTCACCTCCCGCAATCCACTTGGCATGCCCCTAACAATAGAACACTCAGAATCCTCACCCACTGGATTCTGCTCAGGAATGACTGACTCAACGTGGTCTGGTGTTCCCTTACCACTATCCATAGACATCTCCTTGGAGAGATTCATAGGCCCCGTCAACAGATTTCCTACGAATGTCCCATGAAGTTACATACTGAACAAAACTCAAACCAACATTCATAGACCACTGGCTGTCTGCACCTAAACTCTTCACACACTATAATCCATACATACTCGAAAGGAACCCTGGACACATCCACTTCCATACAGACACATAGGTTAATGGAATGGAAAATGGACTTAATACGGATATCAAAGCATTGATATCTACCCACTAAATTACCATGCATTCCAATCTCTAAGGTATTTTTAAAGTCATAAGACCAGTGAAATAGGTAGAATCGGGTGCCGTTGAATCTACAAGGATCCCCAGACTAGGATCTGATTAAACCATCCTCCAATGAAAATTGAATTATGATATGCTTGTTATAAAAAAAACCCACTATCTCTCGCTCCTGTAAATCCCACGATGCGAAGACATGTTGATCGAACGAATCAACCGAGGGGCGATGCTACTTGAATCGAGCAATTAGGGTGAGATTCAGAAAAGCAGAGGCTCTATAAAACTTCAAGGAGCAATGATCCTTGAACTAAGAAATTAGGGGTTTAAAGTTTCTATAGGTATTCATGGTTGTCTTATGGTTTTCTTATGGTTTTTTAGGGTTTTTAGGATTTTTTTGTTTTTTTTTGAATTTATATTTTGGTTTCGTATGAATTTTTGGATTATAATTATTTTAATGGTTTTTATATTCAAATGGTTTTTTGGGTTTTGGTGTTTTTTGAGTTTTTTGGGGGAGTAAGGGGTTTTAGAGTTTTTCAATGGTTTTAGGGGTGTAAAGGCTTTTTATAGTTTTATTTTTCGGGTTATTATGGGTTTTAAATATTTTTATGGGTTTTAAGGGATTTTATGATTTTTAGGTGGTTTTGGTGTTGTCATAGTTTATTAGATCTTTTAGGGGTTTTAATTGTTTTTACATTTTAAGGATTTCTTTGTGTTTTTTAGTGTTTTATGGTTTTTATATTTTTACATATTTTTTGGGTTTTTATGGATTTTTATGGGTTTTAGGATTTTTAAGGATTTTGAGGTCTTCAGGGTTTTAAGGGTTTAGGTTTTTTAGGGTTTTTAGTTTTTATGGTTATTTTCAGTTTTATGGGTTTTAGTGTTCTGTTGGGGTTTAAATGTTTTTAATGGTTTAAAGGGTTTGTACAGTTTTTATTGGGCCTTTATCCTTTTATGGATTTTTATGGATTTTTAAGTTTTTTGGGTTTTTTGGGTTGTAGGGTTTTAGTATTTTTATGTTCTTTAAGGTGTTTTAGTATTTTAAATGTTTTTAGGGTTTTGAAGTTTCTTTATGTTTTTAAGGTGAAAATTGGGTTTTTTATGGTTTTAGGGTTTTTCACTTTTTTGGATTTTTAGGGATTTTTTGGATTTTTATGGGGTTTTAGGGGTTTTAGGGATTTTAGGGATTTTGAGGGGTTCTATGGTTTTTACGGGTTTTTGGTTTTTTTTGAGTTATTATATTTTTTAGGATTTTAAGGTTTTTTGTGTTTTTTAGGATTTTAAGGTGTTTTAACGTTTTTTCACTATATTTAGAGTTTTTTGGGATTTTAATGGGTTTTTAGGGGTTTGGGGATTTTTTTAGGGTTTTTGGGTTTTAGTGTTTTATGGTTTTTGCAGTTTTTATGGGTCTAAAAGTTTTTTTAATGTTTTTAGGGGTTAAAGGGTTTTATTATTTTTAGTGGGTTTTAGGGTATATATGATTTTTTAGGTATTTTTAATGTTTTATTTGTTTTTATGGTTTTTATTTGTTTTAGGGTTTTTAGGGACTTTTTCAGACCTTTTGGGTTTTTAGGGTTTTTATGTTTTAGGGGTCTTAAGTGTTTTTAGGTGGTTAGAGTTTTTTTAGGGGATTTCCTTGTTTTAGGGGGTTTTACGTTCTAGATATTTTTGGATTTTTTACGGTTTTTATGGTTTTTAAGGCATTTTATTGTTTTTAGGGTTCTCTTGGTTTTTAAGAGTTTACTAGGTCTTTAAAAATTTAGGGGTTTAAAGTGTTTATATGTTTTAATGTCTTTATAGGGTTTTTTAGGGATTTAGGGTTTTTTACATATTTAGGGGTATTTATTGATATTTATGGATTTTTTCATATTTTTAAATTTATTTGGTTTTTTGGGATTTTGTGGTTTTATGTTGTTTTAGATTTTTAACATATTCACAGGGATTATTTGGGGTTTTAAAATTTTTGGATAATTTTTGGGATTTATAGGATTTTTATGGTTTTTAGAGTTTTAGGGATTTTGATGTATTTTTTGTGTTTTTATATTTTTAAGGGTTCTAGGGTTTTTCATTGTATTTAGGATTTTAATTTTTTAATAGATTTTTCATTATTTTCCAGTATTTTATGTGTTTAGGGTTTTTAGAGATTTTGTTGTATTTTTTGGTTTTTTAAGGTTTTCAATGAATTTTTTGGGTTTTAGGGGGTTTTATGGTTTCTAAGGGTTTTCTAGTTTTTTGGGTGTTTTAGGGATTTTAATATTTATTATATTTTACTAATGTTTTTAGGGGTATAGAGGGCTTTTATAGTTTTTAGTTTTTTTAGGGATTTATTGTTTTAATTGGTTTTAGGGGTTTTTGTTTTTTAGGATTTTTAGGGTTTTTAGGTTTTTATGGGTTTCTAAATGTTTTATAATATTTAATGTTTTTATAGAGGTATTAGAGTTTCTAAAGGTTTATATTTTTTTATGGATTTCTTGGGTTTTAGGGGTTTTAGGGTTTTTAGGAGTTTTTAGGTTTTTAATGTTTTTTTGATATTTTAAATGTTTTTATGTTTTTAAGGTGTTATTATAGTTTATATTTGTTTTTATGAATTTTACGGGTTTTTTATATTGTTATGGTTTTAAGGGTTTTGATGCTTCTAGGGGTTTTATGATTTTTTGGGAGTTTTATCGGTTTCAACATTTTAAGAGTTTTTTAATATTTTTTTATTTTAAATAATTTTTAGAGTTTTTAGTCTGTTTTTATGGATTTTATGGTTTTATGGTATTTAGTGGTTTTATGGTTTTTATGGTTTTTAGGGTCCTTAGGGTATTTAAGGAGTTTTAATGTATTTTTGTTTTGTTTTTAGAGGTTTTAAGTGTTTTATGTTTTAATTTTTTTTCTTTGGGGTTTCCAGTGTTTTTTTGGGGGTTTTACATTTTTAGGTTATTTTACAGGTTTTTTCGTATTTTATGGGTTTTTATTCTTTTAGGGGTTTTGATGTTTATTTGTGTTTTTTGGGATTTTGAGTGTTTTGGATTTTTAAAAATATTTTGGTGGATTAAATGGTTTTTAGAGTTTTTTATTATTTTTTAGGGTTTTAGTATTTTTTTAAATGTTTTTAGGGATTTTATTGTTTTTAGTGTGTTTTAGGGGTTTAAAGGGTTTCATATATTTTTATAGATTTTTAGTATTTAAATTTTATTAGTGTTTTTGGGGGTTTTAGGGTTGTTAGTGTTTTAGGGTTTTAGGGTTTTTAGGGTTTTTAGAGTTATTAGGTTCTTTATCTTTTTTATGTTTATTTACATTTTTAGGTTTTCTTATGTGTTTTCAGGGGTTTTGGGTATTTAAATATTTTATTATTTTTAGTTATTTCAGGTTTTTTATGGGATTTTAGGGCTTTTGAGAGTTTAAGGGGTTTCATGGTTTTATGTTTTTTTAGAGTTTTTATCATTTCTAGGGGTTTAAAGGGTCTTTAGATAATTTAGTGGGTTTTATGGTTTTTTTTCAGTTTTAATGTTTTTTAATGCTTGTAGGGGTTTTATGGTTTTTGGTTTGTTGGTTTTTTAGGTTTTTTTATCATTTTTAATTTCGTAGGGGTTTTAACTGTTTTTATTTTTTTATATTTAATAGTTTTGGGGGTTTAAATTATTTTTATCAGTTTTAGTGGGTTTTAGGGGTTTTGTGGGTTTTTATGTTTTTAAGTTTTTTATGAATCTTTGTGGTTTTAGGGTGTTTAAGCTCATTTTTTGAATTTAAAAGTTTTTTATGTTTTATGGAGTTTTAGTGTGTTAATGTTTTGAAGGGTTTCTTACAGTTTTTAAGGTTTTTTTGGGTTTTTTACATTTTTATGTATTTTTAAACATTTTTAAATATTTTTATGGGTTTTTTGGTTTTTGAAGATTTTGAGGGTTTTTAGAGTTTTTTAGTGTTTGTAGTGTTTTTTGGGGTTTAAATTGTTTTATGTTTTTAAAGGTTTTCTTAGGGTTTTTCAATTTTTAGGGGTTTTTACTTTTTCAGGGGTTTTTTTAGGTTTTTTGTGATTTTTATTATTTATTATAGGGTTTAAGGATTTTATGGGGGGGGGTCATAGGGTTGTTTAGAGTTTTTTTGGTTTTTTGGATTATGCGGACTTCTTTTGGCATTTCATAATTTTAAAAGACGTTTTAACACTTTTAGGGGATTAAAGGGTTTTTATAGTTTCTAGTCAGTTTTTAGGGGTTTTTAAGGTCTTTAGGGGATTTATGGTTTTTTTGGGTGTATGGGTTTTTAGGGTTTTAGGGATTTTAATATGGTTTAGGTTTTTGGTGTTTTTAATTTTTTTAGTATTTTATGTTTTTCTTAGGGGTTTTATGATTATTAGGGGTTTTTATGTTTTTTGGAATTTTCAAGGCATTGTTTGGATTTTTTTTCAATTTTTAGGGTTTTCGGGATTTTGAGGGATTTTCTGGATTTAGGGTTTCTATGATCTTTTGGATTTTTATGTTTTTTTCTAAATTTTTATTGATTTTATGGTTTTTAGAGTCTTTTTAACATTTTTTGGGTTTTAAAGGACTTATATATTTTTTTGTGATTTTTTTGGGGTTTTATGGGGTTTTAGGGGTTTTATGGTTCTGTTGTTTTTATGGTTATTAGGGTTTTATGGGTTTTATGTTTTTTCAGGGTTTTAGAATGTGTTAGGATTTTTATGTGATTTTTTTATTTTCGGGTCTTTAAGGTTTTTTTAGGGGTTTTCATACTTTTTATGGGTTTTTAAAATTTTAGGGATTTTTGGATATTTTTTTGGATTTATGGTTTCTTGTGTTTGTTAGGGTTTAAAAGGTATTTTTTATGATTTTTACCCTTTATTGGTTTAAACGGGTTTTAGTGTTGTTAGTGGTTTTAAGGTTTTATGGTATTTAGGGGTTTTAATGATTTTAGGGTTTTTATGGTTTTAGCAGTTTTTAAGGGTTTTTGGAGTTTTGATGGTCTTTTTAGGGTTTTTATGGTTTTTTAGCATTTTTAGGTTGTTAGTGGTTTTAGGGTTTTTTTAGGGTTTTTAGGTTATCCTTGAGTTATTTTTAGAATTTTTAAGAATTTTTTAGTTTTAGGGATTCGAAGGACCTTTTTGAATTTTTACGTGGTTTCAGGGTGGTTAAGGATTTTGAGAGTCTCTAGGGGGTTTTAGGGTGTTTAGGATTTTTATGGTATTTTTTTGGGTTATAGGATATTTTGAGTTTTTATATTTTTATATTTTTTTAGTGTTTTTAAAATTTTTAGGGGTTTAAAGATTTATTATATTTTGTATTACTTTTTTAGTGATTTTATAGATATTTAGGGGTTTTACGATTTTTAGGGGTTTTAGGGTTCTTAGTGTTTTAGGGGTTTTTAGGGTTTTTATGGTTTTAAATTTTTTTTTGGACTTTTAGTGGTTTTAGTGATTTTAGGATTTTAAGGCTTTCTTAGTTTTTTTATGGTTTTAGTTTTGTTTACCTTTTTGGTATTTTTATTGTTTTTCTTAATATTTAATTGGTTTTTGGGGGTTTTAGGTATTTTTAGGGATTTACGGTTTTTATGGGTTTTAGGTTTTATTTTATTTTTTATGGAATTCAATGTTTTTATATTTTTTATGGTTTTTAGGAGTTTAAATGGTTTTTATATTTTTACTATATTTTAGGGTTTTAATCAGTTATTGTGGGGTTTTATGGTATTAGGTGTTTTTATGTATTTTTAATATTTTTAGGTTTTATAGAAATTTTATGTTTTTTGATGGCTTTATGTGTTTTTTTTTGGTTTTAATGTTTTCTGGGCATTTTTCAGGGTTTTGGGAGTTTTTTTATTTATTGGGATTTTTATGGTTTTTTGAGTACTTTTATAGTCTTTATGGTTTTTAGGGATATTGAGGGTTTTTTGGGTGTTTAGGGTTTTTATGATTTTTTAGGTTTTTAGTTATTTTAGTGATTTTTATCATTTTTATGGGTTTAAAGGGTTCTTAGATTTTTTAGTGGTGTTTAGGGTTTTATAGATTTTTATATATTTTTAAGTATCTTAGGTGTTTTAATGGTTTTTAGGGATTTTATCATTTTAATTATTTCTAAGGTATTCTAGTGTTTTTAGGGTTTTAAGGCTTTCTTAGGGTTTTTCATGGTTTTTATGATTTTTTGGTATTCAGGTATTTTTAGGGTTTTTTATATTTTTATGGTTTTTTTGGATTTTAATGGGTTTTAGGTTTTATTATATGGTTTTAGGGGTTTATTGAGTGTCAGGGTTTTTACAATTTTTTATATTTTTTTATTTTCTAAGTTTTTGAAGAGGTTTTATATTTTTATTGGTTTTTAGAGGTTTTATGGGTTTTAGTTTTTTTATGTTTTTATGTGTATTTATGGTATTTTGGGTTTTTAGGGGTGTTTAGATTTTTAGGGGTTTTATGTTTTTTTAGGATTCAATATTTTTATTAGGGTTTCTCATGAATCTTAGGGTTTTTATATTTTTCATAATTTTTAGGGTGTTTTTAGGATTTTTATTGGGTTTTATGGTTTTGAGGTTCTTTAGGTGTTTTCTCATTTTCTAATTTTTAAGGTGTTTTTTTATTATTTCTGGTTTTCAATTTTTGATAGTTTTTAGGGTTTGAAGGCTTTTTCTAGTTTTTATTGGTTTTTTCTATTTTTTATTTTTTTTATAATTTTAGGTATTTTTTGGTTTTTATGAATTTTAGGGATTTTTAGGTTTCATAGTGGTTTTTGTATTTTTAGGGGTATAACTATTTTTGGGTTTTAAGGTTTTAATTGTGGTTTTCAAGGTTTTTAGGGTTTTAAACTTTTTTTTGATTTTTAGGATTTGTATGGGTATTTAGGGAATTTATGGATTTGAGGGTTTTTAGGGGTTTTATGTTATTTTATAGTTTATTAAAAAAATCAGAGCTTTAAATAGTTTTTAGAGTTTTTGGTGGTTTTTTGGGTTTTATCTGTTTTTAGGGCTTTTATAGGGTTTAGAGGTTTTATGTTTTTATGGTTTACTTAGGTTGTTATGGGATTTAAGGTTTTTTCAGTATTTAGGTTTTTAGGGGTTTTAAATGTTTTATTTTTTTTGAGTTTTTCTTAGGTATTTTTAGGGTTTTAGTACTTTTTTATTTTTAGGAATTTTTAGGGCTCTTTTGAGGATTTGTATAGCTTTTTAGGGATTTTGAGTGTTTTATAATTTTTGTGGTTTGTGATTTTTTATGGTTTTAAAATTTTTTAGTTTTATATTAGTTTTAAGTGTTTTATGATTTTAATGTTTTCTTAGGGGTTTTCAGGGTTTCAAGGGATTTTTATATTTTATGGATTATTAGGGCCTTTTACGTTTTTATAGTTTTTTTGTGTTTAGGGTTTTTAGGGTTTTTTGAGTTTCTTAAGGTTTTATGGGGTTTTATAAGTTTTAAAAAAAATAGGGTTTTAAGGGGTTATTAGAGTTCTCAGTTGTTTTCAGGGTTTTTATTGTTTTTAGGGGTTTTATGGTTTTTTCAGATTTTAGTATTTTTTTAGGGATTTTAGCATTTTTAGGTTTTTATGGGTTTAAAGTGTTTTTAGGATTTCATGGTTTTATTAGATTATTTCCAATTTTTTTTGGTTTTTATTTTAGGGGGATTTTATGTAATTTTTTGGATTATTATAATTTTTTGGGTTGTTTATGATTTTGAGGGTTTTTAAGGTTTTTAGTATTCTTAGGTTTTTAGCGGTTTTATGTGTTTTTAGGTTTTAATTTTTTCTTAGGGTTTTATAAGGTTTTTTTGGGTTTTAAATTTTTGGAATTTTAAGGCTTTTTTTGTTTTTTATGGTTTTAGGGGTTTTGGGATTTTTGATGATTTTTAGTGATTTTTTGGGTGTTTTGGTTTTTTTGGGGATTTAGGGGTTTTTTAGTTTTTATAGTTTTTATGGGTTTTAGAGTATTTTAGTGTGTTAGGGGTTTAAAGGTTTTTTATTATTTTTTAGTTTTTAGGGTTTTTATGGATTTTATGATTTTTTATGATTTTTAGGTGTTTTAAGGGTTTTAATGTTTTAGGGTTTTTAGGATTTAGGGTATTCAGCGTTTTTAGTCTTCAAATGGATTTTAAGTGTTTTTAGACTTTTATTGTTCTCTTATATATTTTCAAGAGGTTTATGTTCTTTATAATTTTTATGTTTTTTTGGATTTTTATGATTTTAGGGGTTTTAGGGGTTCTATGGATTTTGAGGGTTTTTAGGATTTTAGGGGTTTTTAGGGGTTTTAGTGTTTTTTAGGTTTTTATTGTTTTTTTGTGTATTTAGTTATTTAAGGATTACTTAGGGGTTTTCAGTGTTTTTAGAGTTCTTTTTATGTTTTGGGGGATTTTTATATATTTTTTAATATTTTTACGGGTTTTTTTTTGGATTTTTTTGGGGATTTTGGTGGTTTAAGGTTTTTAGTGTTTTTTCGACTTTAGGGGTTTGGGGGTTTTATGGTTTTTTTCAAGATTTAAAGTTTTTTTATAGTTTTATGACGTTTTTAGGGGTTTAAAGGGTGTTTTATGTTTTTAGTGGGGTTTTATCGCCTTTTGGATTTTAGGATGTTCGTGTTTTCTATGGTTTTTAGGGATTTTGAGGGACTTAGGTTTTTTAGGTTTTTATTTTTTTCAAAGGTTTTTTTTTATTTTTATGGGTTTTAATGTTTTTATAGTTTTTTAATGTTTTTAGGGAGTAAAGGGGTTTTGAATTTTTAGTGGTCTTTCATGGGTTATATGTGTTCTTGAAGTTTTTTGGTGGGTTTTTTGGTTTTTTATTTTTTTTGCATTTTTTATGTTTTTAGGTGTTTTAAGTGTTTTACGGACTTTTTTTATTTTTTAGGGTTTTTAATGGTTTCTAGGGGTTTTTTTTATTTTTAGGTATTTTTTGGTAATTTTTTTATTTTTGTGGTTTTTAGGGGTTTTGGGATTTTTAGTGATTTATGCGTTTTAGGGTTTTTATGGTTTTTTAGGTTTTTAGGGGTTTTACCATTTTTAGGATTTTTAATGATTTTTTTATCATTATTAACATTTGTGGTTGTTTAAATGGTTTTAATAGTTTTTAGTGTGTATTGGGGTTTTTTGGTTTTTTGTTTTTTTAATCGTTTTTTTGTTTTTATGGTTTCAGGGTCTTTTTGCGGTTTTTTTTGTTTTTTGGTCATTTAGGGGTTTTAATTGTTTTCATGCATTTTAGGTTTTCATAGTGGTTTTCAGGGTTTTTATTCTTTTTGATGTTTTTAGGGGTTTTTTTGTTTTTATGTTTTATACAGTTTATAGGTATTTTGAGGGAGTTTTAGGGTTTTTATAATTTTTTATGTTTTTCGGAGTTTTGACTATTTTTTGGTCTTAAGTATTTTCATGGTTTTTAAATTTTTTTTTGATTTTAGGTATTTTAAGGAAATTTTTGGATTTTTATGATTTTTAGGTGTTTTAGGGATTTTAAGGGGTTTAGGGGTTTTCTGGGGTTTCAAGGTTTCTATGGTTTTTTTTCTTTTTAGGGGTTTAACTGTTTTTTTATTTTAATGTTTTTATGGGTTTAAGGGGTTTTTATATTTTTAATGTATTTCTATAATTTCAATAGTATTTAAGATTTTTAGGGGTTTTTAGGGTTTTTAGGGTTATTTAGGGTTTGATTGGGTTTTTAGTGGTTTTTAGGTTTTTTGGATTGTTTAAGTTTAAGGGTATTTTTTGATCATTTTTTTGTATTTTTTGGGTTTTATAAGGTGTTTAGGGGGTTTGAGGGATTGTACGTTTTTTAGGGGTGTTAGGGTTTTTATCATATTTTATGTTTTTAGGGGTTTTAATTATTTTTAAGTTTTTAACATTTTCTTAGGGGTTTTTAGGGTTTTTATGGGTTTTTATGTTTTTTGGGATTTATAGGGATTTATTTATATTTTATGTGTTTTTAGAGTTTTAAGGTTTGAAATTGTTTCTAGGGTTTTATGGGTTTTGATGGATTTTGGGGTTTTAGAAGGTTTTAGAGTTTTTTAAACATTTTTATGGGTTTAAAGGGTTTTTAGAGAGTTTTATGGGTTTAGTATTTTTTTTGGTTTTTTAAATATTTTTAGGTGTTTTTATTATTTTCATGATTTTTAAGGTTTTTAGGATTTTCATTGTTTTTTAGGTTTTTAGGGGTTTTAATTAGTTTTAGTTTTTTATGGTTTTCTTAAGGGTTTTAGTATTTTTTTGGGTTTTCTGATTTTATGGATTTTTATGGATTTTTTAGGATTTTTTATGGGTTCCAGGGATTTGGGGGGTTTTGTGGTTTTAGGTTCTTAATGGTTTTTATGGCGCAATTTGGGTTTTTGGTTTTTTTATTATTTTATGGTTTATATTACTTTCTATTTTTTTTATGTTTTTTGGGTTTTTAAATGGTTTGTAAATTTTTAGTGGTTTTTAGTATTTTTATGGGTTTTTAGGTGGTTTTATCGTTTTTGGGGGAATATATGGATTTTAGGGGTTTTATGGATTTTAAGGACTTTATATGGTTTAAGTGTTGTTTTTGTTTTTAAGGGTTTTAAGTATTTTTTTAGTTTTTAATGTTTTGTGTAGTTTTTAGAGGACTTTACATTTTTAGAGATTATTTGATATTTTTTAGGATTTTTATTGTTTTTAGGATTTTTGGTAATTTTTTAGGGTTTTTTGGTTTTTTTGGTTTTTAGGTGTTTTAGCCATTATACAATTTTTATTTTTTAATGGTTTTAATTGTTTTTAAATATTTAAATATTTTTTTAGGTGTTATTTCATAATTTTTGTGGTTTTTAGGTTTTTAGGGATTTTGAGGTTTTTAATGGTTTTTTATTATATTTAGAGTTTTTAGGGATTTTGAGGGTTTTTAGGGCAAGGAAGATTCGAGGGTCCGGATATTCCCGACCCCCACCCCCCAAATTTATAAATAAAAGACACAGAAGACAAGGGAGGGGAGTGGTCAAAATACCGACACCCAAAAACCCTTTACAACCCAACCCAAAGACCCAAAAAAGAAAAATCGAAAGGAAAACAATTAAAGAAAGAAAAACAGATCAGTCAACGTCACCACCAAAGACCGAAACAGAAACCACACCATAAGGATCACCATCCACACAATATCCAGAGGCCGCATCATCAAAGCAGGATTCAGAGTCATCCCATCCTGACTCGTAATCCTCATTGAGCTTGAGGAGCGTCAGAAACTTCTCCCTCCATTTTTTCTGTTTTTTGGGTTTTTAGGATTTTTTTTGATATTTTCAGTGGTTTAAAGGTTTATTATATTTTTTTTATGTTTTTATGGGGTAAATGTTTTTCACATATTTTGGTTGTTTTTAGGTTTTTAAAGGGTATTAGAATTTTTATGGTTTTTAGTGGTTTTATGTTTTTAGGGTTTTTAGTGGTTATTATTTTTTATGGTTTTTCACATTTTTTAGTTTTTATAAGGGTTTTAAGTTATTTATGTTTTAATGGTTTTCTTAGGGTTTTATGTTTTCTAAGTTTTTATGGTTTTCATAGGGTTTTAAGGGGTTTTTTGTGTTTTTTACATTTTTAGGGACATTTAGGGTTTTTAGGATTTTTATGGTTTTTTGGATTTTTACAGATTTTGAGGGGTTTTATGGTTTTTAGGGGTTTAATGGTTTTCAGGGATTTTAGAGTTTTTATGTTTTTAGGGGTTTTAATTATATTTATGTTTTTATTATTTCCATAGGGGACTTTAGGGTTTTAAAACATTTCAAGATTTTAGGTAATTTTTAGGAATTTAATGGGTTTTTAGAGTTTTTAGGTGTTTTATGGTTTTTTGTGTTTTTTTTGGGTTTTTTTGGTTTTTGGGGATTTTATGGGTTTTGTGAGTTTTAGTATTTTTATGGAATTTTTGAATTTTTCTAAAAACATTAGGGGTTTATGGGGTTTTTAATGTTTTTAGTGGGGTTTTTTAGGTTTTTTGGAAAGGAAGATGTGATAACAAGAATGATCAACCCCCCGAAATGTATTAATAAAAGATAAAAGAAAATGGTTACAAGGACGTGTTACAAAAATTAGTGTGTAGTTCACCCTTCATATCTGAGTCCACTACTACCATACACCAATGTGGGGTTGTAAAGGATCACATTGAGCTCCTTTCCACAAGATCCCTCTTGGTGAGTATATCCACCACCATTTTCACTTCCTTATAGGCATACGATACATTGTGAGTGAGATTCTGAGAGTCACTGAGACATTTGATATAGGGTTGAACAATTCTCCATGGAACTCTCCTGGACTTATTCCAGAGGGCATCTACCACTAACATTGGGTCTGATTCGATCCAATGAAAATTCCACCCAAATTAAAATGAAAACTTGATCGCCTTTAGCATTTCCTAGATTTCTGACTAATAGACGCATACTCTTATAATTTAATGGAAAAATATCCCTTTCCCAAATCCCCAGTGTGTGTGAAAAATACCACCACACCCTGAGGGACCGGGTTCACCCGAGCCACCCCATCTACACCGTCCTTAATTCATGATGGAATCAGAGGGATATATTGAATAAACTTTACCATTTTTTTCTTTTCTTCTCCTACCCGAAACACCAAGAATATAAAGAGTGATTAAATCAGTAACATCATTATCCATCCAAACTGTTTGGATGTAGGAACCTTCATGGACAGCGTTGTGTATGGCCACAACTCCATCATTAAATGAGATATTTTTATTCTCAAAAGCAGTATCATTATGATGTAACCAAATTTGGGATTAAATTGAAGAAGCGGTTGTAAGAAGAATGATATACCACTTATCACAGAGTTTTAAAGATGATATACTACACATCTGGTCGACCTATTGATAGTCCAGCTGAAGCACAATCTCAAACCTATCCTGAACATATGCCCAAAGTTAAGAAGAATACCTACAGTGCCTAAAAAGGTGTTGTGCACCTTCCTTGTCTTGCATGAAATTATGGAAAACCTAGGAATACTGGAATACAAATTTTTTAACTGTTTAAGAAAAGAAATGTGGTTCATTCACATATTCCACAATAGAAGATGTTTTGAGGGATTAATGAATAGATTCCAAAATTTGAGAAGCCAAGTTGTGGAATTATTTCCATAAAGATGCTTATAATGGTAGAAATACCATGTGTTGAGCTCTCCAACTAGAATCATCTTCCATATGATTTTGTCAATATCAATGAAATCATACCTTTGAATTTACATAATGAAAGGAGAAGGTAATATCTCATAGAAATCCCCAATTATTTGATATAGGTTAGCACTGGACATGTGTTGAATATTGTGTAGTGGTACAATCGACTCACCAAGAGGCCTATCCAACTAGGTTATAGTCTAGAAAAAGAGATTAGAGTTTTTGATACAACCCATTATGATAAACACATAATTTCATTTAAAGAGAATCTGATGGAATTCCATGTAAAAGATGGAATGTATCCTAAGAATCTAGAATGAAGCTTCTCAATTAATCTGTATTTTAGAAAATTCATTCCTTCATCTTGAGATGTCATCAAATTCTAGGTGAACTCTCCATGGAGTTCATCATTGAATTTTCTACTATCATTAAATCCCATTACACCCATGCCAACTGGTTGGGTGCATTCCTTCTAAGAAACAATAACAGTCATTCTTTCAATAATACAATATATCCAGAAGAAGTTCCCATTCTTGGTCTAAGGATCATTAATGAGAGAGACATGACATCTATAAATGGAGAAGGCATGTACAAACATATAATCGATGATATAATTAATCAATAAGACCCTTCCTTATAAGGACATACATTTTTCCTTTTCATTTAGACATTTTATTGGAAATATTCATCGAGATATTATCAAGGTGGTGTATTATAAAGATTCACCGGAAGAGGGGGGTACCAAGGTACCCAATATTTAGTGATCCCTTTTTCACCTAGAGGAATTTGGTGATTCAAATTTTATTAATGACCAAGATTTCATTGACAAAGACCACCTGGGACTTGTTCTAGTTGATAGAATGCCCTGCCACCTTTTCATTGTGAAGAAAGATCATTGTAATTAATGCAAGAGTTATTTTTGTGGCTTGTATAAAAATGGGGATTTCATCCATATATAATCAGTAATAGGGATCATGGAGATATGATCATGCCCCCATTATCATATAATGTCTAGCATGAGAGATTTTTGTGATGAGAGAGTTAAGATAGTCCATAGAAATTGAAAATAGGAGGACTGAGATTGGGTCTTTTTTCCTGACACCAGGAAAGCATTTTAAATAACCCTTTGGAGAGCCATTGATAAGAATTAAATCTCCAGAACTTTTTGAGATGGTAGAAACCATAAAGATAATGGTGTAAGTGAACCCATATCTACCAGGGACATTGAATATGAAACTCTACTTTATCATATCATATTCCTTCGAGATGTAAAACTTTAAAGTAAAGTTTCCATACAAGGATCCCTTTCTCATTATGTTAATACCTTATAATGCTATATAGAGGCATTTCTCAATGACTCTTATAGGAACAAAGCCAAACTGGTTGGGTGAGATAATATTCTGCATAAGCTTACCCATCCTCATTGTCATAATTATTCTAATGATTTTCAGAAGGGTGTTTCAAATGTAAATTTGTCAAAAACCCTAATATCAATAGCATTTTCAACCATTGGAACCTAGAAAATAAAGTGAGAATTAATTAAATAGGGGATAGGCCTAGAATGGAAGAATTACCTGATAGCATTCTTGATCTCCAAATGCTAAAAATCCCTGTATAATATGAAAAACTTGTTTCTAAAACCAGCTAGAACCACTGCACTCACCATGTTCCAGAAAAATAGGGTAATTTTGACCTCTTCCTCAAGGGGGTAGTAGTTACGAAAGTGTTCTAATGCTCCTCCAAATAAGCAAATATAGTGTCAGTAAGATGAGTGTTATCTCTATTACCATCAACAGTTTATAGAACCTTAAAGTATTCCACTAAGAAACAAGATATGTCAATTTCAGATGTGAGATAAGAACCATTAATATGAATGGCATCGGTCTTTTCTTGACTTTCCTCTACTTATGAAACTAATGAAAGAACGTGGGTTTACAATCCCCCTTTGTAAGACAATTAATGTTGAGCTGATTTTTCCAAAGTATTTCCTTAAGATCTAAGAGATCATCTAGATTAGAATGCTGCTGGAGCTCTTCAGAGGAGGATAACTTCTACAGCTAGATGGAGATATGGTAGTTGTAAAGCTAATGTTCAGCAGCTTTGATGTCCCCATTCATCCTTGAAAAGTAATTTTTCTCCACTCCCTCAACTGATATTTTTTTGAGTTTGGAGGCCATAATGTAAAGGGGGATTCCAACAAAGGTGGTATTTCAGCTGTTGATCACTACCTCCCTTTATTTCAGGATAGTTATCCAAACATTATTAAATTTAAAGGGAACTGGTGATAACCTCTTTTTTCATATTGATATAAAAAATATAAGGATTATGATTTTTGTTGAATTTGGGAAGCAAGAACCCAAAGAGTGAGATGGTGGAACACTTTTCATTGACTTGAGAGAAGAATTTATCAGGTTTACTCTCCCTCATTACATTGATGGTGAATATACCCCATGTGAACTTTTCTTGAGGAATACAGACCTCAGTGAAGTTACAATGATCCACGAATCAAGAAAACTCATCCGAATATATTCTTGAGATGTGGGAACCAATATTTATATCCAGTTTCAGAACAATATTAAATTCACCAAAAATTGTGCAATTCTGATCTATATCCTCATTTAGGAGAATCAATTTTCTCCAATTGTCCCTACTTCTAATAAACAGGTATAATGAATACACAAAAGATAGGGTGATGGTGTCACCTTGTAATTAGGTTGAGAAGGACATAACTTTAGAGTCAATATCATATGAAAGGAGATGAATTATATCATGCTTAAGCACCCATAGGGTTTCTATAGAAGCATCATTTCTATTTTGTGAGAAAAAGTAATATCTAAGAGAAGAACAATTTAAATACTTCCAAATATCAATGTTCATATTTGTTTTAACAATTCCAATAATCATTGTATTTTTGGAAATAATAAAATTATTAAGGTTTGATATCAGGGGAGAATTCCCAAGCCCCCCAACAATTTCAATACATGGTCTTCATTAATTCGTAGGGGAGCCTCTGGGGGAGGCAATCCTTGATTGTTTGTGTTGTTTTAGGTATAATTTCCCTTATTTTTGTTCTTATTTCCATGTTTCTTATTCCTTCCTGTAATATTCTTGGTTTTCTTGGATTCAATGGAATAATCAATCTGGTCACCACATTTAGGGGCATGTGTGTCCTTATCCACATCAGACTCAACAACATTATCCCAATAATAGCCACTGATCGGGGTGAATTTTTTGTAGATGGAAACACCTTCTTTAGGTGGTTCCACATCCATGGTTCTTTTGAAAACCTTATCCACACACACTAGATTGAAGGAGGATCACTATATTTATATACAAGGGAGCCCACTACCATGTTTTTCCATGCCCGAGCCAAGGCAATAGGGGAGGGATAGGTAGCCTTCAATTGGGCCTGAGGGGATTCACATACCTCAATAAGGTCCTAAGTCATGTGGGAACATTGATGAACACCCCCAACCTTATCTTACATCTAATAAATATGTGGAATCAGTAGAGAAACCTCCATGATGGGTATATATCCCACTGTGATATATTTTAAGACCCTAGACACATCTGTAATTTCATTTCTCATGCACCCCTCTACATGAATCCGTGATTGAGGCACTCTTTGCAGGTGGGGGTGTGTCTAGAACAGTTGGACGTGTCCCATCAGATAGGCACTAATTAGGGGTACCAATCCTATCTTTGGTTAGGGGAGGAATTGTTTCATTTACATTAATAGGGAGAGTATACTTCTCAAAAATTCTAGAAGAATGAAAATGGGTAGTAATTAACAAATTATGATGGGACAGCTTAGTATTTTCAGAATTGGGATAAGAAGAGTGAGCCTTGATATTAACTAGTCTGGTATGGCATGCCACATAGAGCTTGAGATCTTGGAGGAATATTTTAGGAAGGGAACCCTCAGGTTTTCTAGGTGGAGGATTGGGGGACCAGGGTTCCTCTACTTTCCTTTCCCACTATGTTTCCTGCAGGTGCTAGATTCATTCCCATGGGAAGTTATAGACACTAAATTCTTTCATCCTTCCACATTCAGAATGTAGATGACTGAAAATTTTTAAATTAATATATAATTTGGGATTTCTATTATACTAGATCTCATGAGTGAGGATATAATCAAGTGTATTGAGGAAAACTACCTCAATTAGTGTACTTTCCATGTTAACCACTACTAGAACTCTGGCATAATTTCCATATCTCTGGTAGTCTGTTTCCTTATCCATTATGATAGGGAAGACAACCTATGAGGCAATGTCCCACATGATCCTAGGATTCCATTAGATCTAGTTTAGACTATATATATGAATCCACACTTGATTTAAAGTGTTCTTCACACGGAGGGGGTCAAAATTTTGATCCCAATCCTAGATTCTAAGAAGACCTGGTTTAAGATTAAGCATGACAAAACATCAAGTCCTCTATTTCTAATAATCTAATGAAAAAACAATGTGATATTATCCTCATCCCATGGATATCATTTTCCATTCATTAAAACCACATATTTCATCAATGCTCTTAGAAAGGACACCAAATTTTTAAATCTTATCCCATTTCCAAATCATCACCATAGCAATGATGCAGAAGCGACATAAGATCATACATTCATCAATAGACTCATGATTTGCAGAGACATTTTCCACACACCCTTTTTTGATAATGGGCCATAGTTATGGAACACTAGATTTAGTGAGGGAGAATTGAGCCACTACTTTAATGACTTTGAAAAAATTATTCTTCACACCTGCCGTCTCAAGAGCTAGACAAAAAACATCCGACTTTGAGATTTTAGGATTACATAGTTGAGAGAGATCTATATGTCTAACTAAATCTGACTGATTCAATGGTGTATATTTCTTCCTACAGTCAAAGGCTGAAGGGTTACATCACACACCAACCTTAGGGTAACCAAAATCTATTCCCATGTAATTATGCCCAATCAGGCTCTATTGAAAAGAGATTGGGATTGCAATCTTGCTATCAGAAGGAATAAATAACTTGGAATTTGTATGACCCTTGGGATCTCCTTATTCCCTTCCTCGATCAATCTTTCATTATGGGTTTTTATGTTTTTATTTTTTTTATTTTATTTTTATAAGTCTTAGCGTTTTATGATTTTTGGGGTTTTTACAGTTTTTATAATTTTTTATGTTTTTTAATGTTTTAAGAGTTTATAGGATTTTTAGTGTTTTTTAACATTTTTATCAATTAAAAGGGTATTATATTTTTAAGGGTTTTTAGGGATTTTATGGGTTATTTTTTATGGGTTTTTAGGGTTTTATGTTTTTAGGTATTTTTAGGATTTTTTACGATTCTTATCGATTTTTGAGTTTTTATGAAGTTAGGGTTTTTAGTATTTTTATGATTTTATGGGTTTTATTTTTTAGGTTTTTTTAAGTATTTTTATTTCAAAAGGTTTTTGGAGATTTTAAAAAAATTACAAGTTTTGCGGATTTTTAAAGTTTTTAGTGGTTTTTATGGTTTTTATGGGATTTTAGGGTTTCTATGTTTTAGTTTTTTTTTAATGTTTAGGGTTTTAACTTTTTTTTTGATTTTACAATATTTTTTGTTTTTTTTGTATTTTTAGGGGTCTTATTATTTTATGATTTTTAAGTGTTTTTGATATTTTTAGGGGTTTAATGTGTTTTTAGATTTTTTAATGGTTTTAGGGATTTTATATGTTTTTAGGTTTTTAAGGGATTCTTTTTTGTTTTTAGGTGTTTTAGGGGTTTTAAGGTATTTTAGTATTTATAGTGTTTTGGTGGTTTTAAGTGTTTTTAGGTTTCTATGATTTTAACGGATTTTCAATTTTTTGGGTTTTTACATTTTTAGGTATATTTAGGTATATTGTAGTAATTTTTTAGTTTTCATGATATTTTTGTGACTTTCATGGTTTTCGGGGGTTTTAGAGTTTTTTGTGTTTTAGGGGATTTAAGTGTTTTTAAGGTTTTAAGGGCTTTAATTATTTCTTAGGGTATTATAGTATTTTTATGGTTTTTAAAATTTTTAGGTATTTTTATTGCTTTTTACGATATTTATGGGTTTTTAGAGTCTTTATGGGTTTTATTGATTTTTATTATTTTTTAATGTTTATAGGTTTTCTAGGTTTTTTCTTTTTTTGGGTTTTTAATTTTTTTTGAGTTTTTAGGTTTTTTAACATTTTTAGATATTTTTAACATTTTTAGGGGTTTCATTTTTTTGTGTTTTAGCGATTTTTAGGGTTTTATGGGGTTTTAATGTTTTCAAGGATATTAGATTTTTTAGGTATTTAGGGGCTTTAAGTGTTTTTAGGTTCATAATGTTTTCTTAATGGTCATCGTGGTTTTTAGGGTTTTCTATGTTTTTAGGGATTTTTTGGATTATTTTAGGACTTTTATTGTTCTAGGATTTCAATAATTTTAATGGTTTTGGGTGGTTTTAGGGTTTTTAGTATATTTAACATTTTAGGTTTTTTATCGATTTTAAGTGTTTTTAGGTTTTAAAGGTTTTCATTAGGTTTTATAATTTTTAGGTATTTTCAGGTTTCTAGTGATTTTTTTTCTTTTTTATAATTTTTATGGTTTTTAGTTTTTAATGGATTTTTTGGGTTATTAAGTTTTTTAGGGTTTTTAGTATTTTATGGTTCATTAAGTTTTTCTAAATTTTCTATGGGTTTTTAGATTTTTTTAATGTTTTGGGGGGTTTAAAGGGTTTTGATAGTTTTCAGTGGGTTTTATGGTTCTAAATATTTCTTTATTATTTGTAAAGAATTTTATGGTTTTTAGAGTTTTTTTGGGGTTTTAAGGGTTTTTATCAATTTTTAAGGTATTAGGTTCTTTAAGTGTGTCTAGGTTTTTAATGTTTTTATACGGGTTTTTAGGGTTTTAGGGTTTTTTCATTATTATATATTTTTATTATTTTTAAGTATCTTTATAGTTTTTAGGGGTTTTAAGGATTTTGAGTGTTTTTAGGGTTTTTAGGGGATTTATGGTTTCAATGGTTTTTTTATGTGTTAGGATTTTTTGAGATTTTAGGGTTTTGTGGGTTTTCTATGTTTTTGGATATGTTAAGGGTTTAAAGGATTTTTAGTGTTTTTAATGGGTTATAGGGTTTTATTGGGTTTTAAAGTAGTTTTGGGTTTTTAAGTTTTTAGGGTTTTATAGTTTTAGGGTATTTTGGGGGTTTTAGATTTTTTAGGTTTTTTTTTAATTTTAAACGTTTTTATGGTTTTAAGGTTTTCTTGGGGGTTTACATCATTTTTTTTAGTTTTTAGGGATTTTTTAGTCATTTAAGTATTTTTATTGTTTTTTAGAGTTGTTAGGTATTTTTGGTGTTTTAGGGTTTTGGTTGGTTTTGGGTTTTCTTTCGTTTTTATGGAATTTTTGTGCTTTTTTGGGATTTTTATGGTTTTCATGGCTTTTAGGGGTTTTGATAATTTTTAGGGTTTTTATACTTTTTGGGTGTTCAGGTGTTTTTATGTTTTTTTTGTTCTATGTTTTTTAGAGTTTTTTAATGTTTTAGGGTTTAATGGTGTTTTTAGATATTTTATTGGGTTTTTAGTGTTTTATGGTTTTTATGGTGTTTAGGGGTTTTGTAGGTTTTTGGGAAAGGAAGGATCGGGGCCAGGCTATTCCTGACCCCCCCCCCCCCAATTTATTAGAAAAAGGACACTGTAGACAAGGGAGGGGCAGGGTCAATCAACCCACACCCAAAAACCCTGGACACCCTGACAAAACCCAAAATCCCCAAACCAACAACAAAAAAAAACAAGAAAAGAAGGAAAATAAAAGTAAAACCAACAGGATCTCCCAGCCAACCCATAACCAGCATCCAGCACAGGGTCTACTAGCCATCCCCACATCATCATCATAATCTGCACCAGGGAGGTCTCCCCCGACACCATAGCCAGAGTCCGCATCAGTGTCTGCTGAATCCCATTCCGAAGAAGCATACTGCTTAAAAAAGATGGTGTAGTACTCCCATAACTTCACCTGATCCACATTCAACTACTTCTTAGTAGACCACCCCACCTTACCAGAGGAGTTCTTCAATGCCTTGCAGGAATCCCTCGTAGAAACCGTTCTTGGAAAGGAGGAGTAGTCCTTCCTTGGCCTCCTTACTTTCAGGGCTGCAGTGCCGAGATTACCATGATTCCCCTGGACAGGTGTAACAGAGTCCTCCTGATTGAGAAAACAAGAGGTGGGAGGTGGGAAACACTCCCTAGACAGGACCCCAACAAAATTCTCTTTCCCAGCGAGTATGGCCTTGTCCTTTAAAATCCGGGCCATGTTGGATTTCATCCTAGAGCCATTATCCGAGCCACTCTCCCAAAGCATCTAGCACTCGGATTCCATTCCCTCCTACAAAAGAGAAGGCTGAAAAGCCAGGTCTTTTAGAACCAAAAATTTGGAGTTCTCATCCACACTATCCCTAATCATCCCATATTCCACAAAATTAACATCATTTGTTCCGAAGGAAATGAGCGCCTCTGAAGCATCCACTGTGAGTGGAATAGGTTCAAAGGAATCTGAAGCATTCATCAAAGACCTGATGAGGACACCCCCATTACCCTCAGCCTAGGCAGCATTCAAACCATTCTCGGTCCTCAGATCATCCCTCGACTTATGCTCCCATTCACTGGCATTATCAAACCTCCCAAAAGTGCTCAAAGTCATCTCAACTTCACTAGAAAGGTGTTCCACACTCCCTCCCCCCTGTCCAGTAGAAGGAACATTATCCAGCACCTGAGAAGATGACTTTGCGCTCCTACCATCATCCACCAAAGGCTTCTGGGACACCCTCCCTCCACCATGCCCAGCAGCATGGGCCTGCACCTTATCCTGTGTCTGTTCAGCAGACATCTCACCTCCCACATTATCGGGGGGGCATGAACCTCCTCCTCAAGCTCCTGCCCAGCAGAGGCCTCCATGACAAGGGAACTTCCAGCATCCAGAAGCTGTAGATCAATCCTAAATCGCTTGCAGATATCATGTACCTTGGGTTCCGGTTGAAAATGGATGGCCATATTCCCAAGCACAACTGGAGGACTAGCCTGTACAATCTATGAGTTCAGTGGTCCAAAACCCAGACTAGGTGTGGATTCCACCCCCTCAGCAATAGCTCTCTCACTACCAGTTGCAAAAGCCACAGCTGCCTCCTTGTCATAGACCTCCACCCGAGCCTAACCCCCCCCCATCAACCTGCATCAAATCATCCCCAACCGCGATAACCTGATGTTCCCCAGAAGCATCCTGACTCATAGGGTTTTCAGCCACACCAGTATATGGAGCCAAAACTCCCATATTGGGTGATCCCCCACCCACTATCTTAGAAAACGATGATGGAGCTACAACAGACGGCCCAGGAACGGAGGGGCCGCTTCCACATCGGCACACAGATGCAGTGTGGCCTAACCTGCAGCAAGTCGAGTAGAAGAAGACCCATGATTCAAAAAAAACCTACTACTGCCACCGGATTTCATCTCCAATCTCGATAGAAACCAAATTGACCGAGGGTTTGGACACGTCCACCTCTATGAAAATCCGTGGCGCAGAGGGATGACATGCAGTGCTCGTCTGCGCATCCATACACAGAAAACATCCAATGAGATTACCTATGACGTGAAGGATAGCCAGATTCTGGAAGGGGAACGCATGTCTAGGAAGAGTTACCCACAAAGCTGCGCTTGAGGGATCACGATTCAAGTGGAAATCAATGCTCCACTGAAACAAGTAGAACCGAAAACTAGACACAATCTGTGGGGCCATGACCCAGGTCTAGATCAAATCGTCCTCATTCCCAAATCGAACAAAAAAGTGTCGATCATCATGTAACCCTACTATATCTCTTTCACGGAGATTCCAAGAAGAGGAAACAGACCTATCAAAAACGTCGATAGGAGGTCGAAACCTCCCAAACCGAACCACCAGCGTCAAATCCAGAAGAGCAGATGCCAAAGAAAGCTCTGGAGCAGAAATCAAAACTGAGGGCACACCAATCTGGCACTGAGGGTCTTTCGGGAAAACCGGTATCTCGGGAAAAAGGGGGGAAACACCTGCTCTGCTTGCAGGGTAAGTCTATATGCCGCCCCTCCAATACCAAGGAGGGGCAGCACCACTACATCCATAAATTATGGCAACGTCGTCTTTAAGGGATCCGAGAATGGCCATTGCGAGAGAGAGAGAGAAACGGAGCAGTGCCATCAAACAAAGCACACAAAATGTAGGTTTTAGGGATTTTAGAGTTTTTAGAATTTTTTAGGTGTTTAAGGGTTTTATGTGTTATGAGGTTTTTAAAGTTTTATTATGAACTGTTTTTAGGTTATTGTGGATTTATAGGGATATTAGGGAATTTTTTTATCTTTATGTTTTTTCTGGTTTTAAGGATTTTGAGGGTTTTAAGATTTTTGGGTTTTTTTACAGTGTTTAAGGGTTTCAAGTGATTTTAGGTTTTCAATTTTTTCTTATTTTTTAATTTTTTAGTGATTATTTCGGGATTTTAAGGATTTTTATGGGGTTTTTGGGTGTTTTGGGTTTTTAAGGAATTTTCATGTTTTAATATTTTTCTCATTTTTGTTGGGTTTTTAGGTTGTGTTCATGTTTTTTAGTTTTTAAAGGTGTTTTTGATTTTTTTAATATTTTGAAGGGTTTAATGGGTTTTTAGTGTTTTTAGTGGTGTAAGGGTTTGTATGGGTTTTTAGTGTTTTTATGGTTTTTAGGGGTTTTATGGGTTTATGTGTTTTTATATTTTTTGGGGTATTAGAGGTGTTTTGGATTTTTTGGTGTTTAAGTGTTCTTAGATTTTTATGGTTTTCAAATAGATTTTATGGTTTTTATGTTTTTAGGGCGAAGGTCGGTGTAGGATCAGGTTATTCCTGACCCCACCAAGGTTTATTAAGAAAAAAGGTAGCAAATCAGACCAGACAGGGCAGGGTCAATCAACCCATACCCAAAGATAATCCCAGAAAAAGAAAAGAAAACAAGAAATTGACTCGAAAACGAGGCACAATAGTAGCATCATTACATCACGCCTTGCCAACACCAGCATCCAGCACCACTTCCAATAATCGTGACCACAAAATTCCTTCAGCACCTCCTGGCTAAGTAGTGACCAAATGTTCAGAAACACTCTATTCAATGTCCAGCAGCTCCGCACCAAGGGGATTCACAACCAGCAGCATCAGACCACCATCACCAAATCCATCAGTCACCACATCGTCATGTTCCAGCCAATCAGTAACCATCCTCTAGCTCTCCAGCTTCCAAAAGGAAACACACCCAATGGCAGGACAGTTCCCCTCACTACTCAATAGAACCAAAGGCCAGCATCCACGCCAAAACACAGCTATACCAGCAATATCAAAAAGGACCACAAACCAAACCACAACACACCTCCCATCAGCCAGCATTATCTCAGTAGAAATTCTCACCATCAGGCGCACCCAGCAGCACAACCAGGGGCAAAAATCCACCAACAACCAAACCACAGCCCAAATCGCCCTTCCAACGACCCAGAAAAAGCAAATCACAACCAACATGAATCACCTCACATCAAAACTAGAAAACAATACCAGTATCACCGGGCCAAAGAGACCACTTTGAGATTTTGGGGGATTTTTAGTGTTTTATAGGTTTTAGGGGCTTTAGGGTTTTTATTGTTTTATGGGTTTTTAGTGTTATTTTGAGTTTTTTAGGATTTTTAATGTTTTAGTGTTTTTAAATGTTTTATGGGGTTATGGGTTTTTAATTTTTTATGTTTTTTTGTGGTTTTTATGGGTTTTTTGGGTTTTTTTGGAAATTTTAGGGGGTTTTAGTGATTTTTTTAGATTTCTAGGGGTTTTATGTTTTTAGGTATTTATGGGTTTCTTAGGGTTTTTCAGGGTTTCAGGTTTTTTATGTTTTTTTGGTATTTTTGGGGATTATTTTAAGATTTTCATGGGTTTTTAGGGTTTTTATGGATTTTTAGGGGTTTAAGGTTTTTAGGGGTTTTAGTATTTTTTAGGGTTTTGGGGTGTTTTAATAGTTTTTAGTTTTTTAGGTTTTTCTTAGGGGTTTCAGGGTTCTTGAATTTTTTTTAAAATTTTACAGAAATTTTAAGATTTTTATGGTTTTTGGGTATTGAGGGGTTTTAAGGTTTTTAGGATTTTGAAATATTTTATAGTTTTTAAAATTATTTTTGTTTAAGTGGGTTTAAGAATTTTTAGTCATTTTTTAAGGTTTCATGGAGTTTTAGTGTTTTCTTTGGTTTTTATGGGTTTTAGGGTTTTAGGGATTTTTTTAATGTTTTACAGTTTGTAGAATTTTTATCTTTTTTGGGGTTTTTTGTGTTTTTAGGATTTTTATCATTTTTAGGGGTTTAAAGGGATTTTAATGTTTTTTATTTTTTTAGAGTTTTTTTTGGTTTTTTGGGTTTTAAGGTTCTTGTGGGTATTATGGTTTTTAGTTTTTTAGTGATTCTATTTATTTTATCATTTTTAGGGATTTTAGGGGTTTTACCTGTATTTAGTTCTTTAATGTTTTCAAAGGGGTTTTCAGGATTTTTGGAATTTTTATATTTTTAGGGATTTTTTAGGGATTTTATGATTTTTATGATTTTTAGTGTTTTTATTTATTTTGAGGGGTTTAACGGTTTTTAGGGATATTAGGGGTTTTAATATTTTTTAGGATTTTACGGTTTTCTCAGGGTTTTAGGGTTTTTTATTTATTTGTAATTTTATGAAATTTTTGGGTTTTTATGGTTTTAGGGGTTTTAGTGATTTTACGGGTTTTTAGGGGTGTTTAGGGTTTTGATAGATTTTGGGGATTTTTTTTATTTTTTAGGGTTTTTATGTTCTCAGAGGTTTTTAACATATTTAGGGGTTTAAAGGTTTTTAGAGTTTTTATTGGGGTTTTAGGGCTTTTTTGGTTTTTAGGGGTTTTAGGGTTTTAGGACTTTTACTGTTTTTAGGTTTTTATCGATTTTAAGTGTTTTATTTTGGATTTTTCTTTTTCATAAGGGTTTCTAGGGTTTTTGTGTTTATTAATTTTAGGTAATTTTAAGGGTTTTTTGGTTTCTTATCATTTTTATTGATTTTTAGGGGTTTTAAAATTTATAGTGTATTTTTGATTTTTTTGGTTTTCTGGTTTTTTTAGTTTTTTAGGGTTTATGTTTTTTTATAGTTTTTAAAAATATTATGGGTTTAAATGGTTTTTAGAGTTTTTACTGTTCTTTTACGGTTTTTGTTGTTTTTTCCTGGTTTTTAGAGGTTTTGTGGTGTTTATAGTTTTTAGGTTTTTTTTATATTTTTAGTGCTTTTAGGTTTATAGGGGTTTTAAGTGTTTTATGTTTTTATAGTTTAATTATGGGTTTAAATGGTTTATGGTTTTTTACATTTTTAGAGTTTTTTTCTTTATATTTTTATGTTCTTTAGGAATTTTGAGGGGTTTTAGTGTTTCTATGGTTTTTTTGGATTTCCAGGGGTTTTATTTAAGTTTTTAGAGGTTTAATGGTTTTTCTTATTTTTAAATTATATTAAGTATTTTAATTGGTTTAAGAGTATTTGGTGTTTTTTAGGGTTTATGGGTTATTAGTGTTTTTATGGTTTTAGGGGTTTTTATGTTTTTTTCATTTTATAGGTTTTCAGGTTTTAAGCATTTTTAGGTGTTTAATGATTCCTAATGGGGTTTTAAGGTTTTTATAGATGTTTACAATTTAGGTAATTTTAAGATTTTTTTGGTATTTTTATGTTTTTAGGTGTTTTAGGGATTTCGAGGGCTCTTAGGTAATTTTAGGTTTTCTACAGTTTTATCATTTTTTATATTTTTAGGGTTTTAAATGTTTTTAGGTTTTTAATATTTTCTTAGTCTTTTTAACGGTTTTAAGATTTTATAATTTATTAGGGGGTTTTCAGGTTTTTAAATATTTTTAGGGTTTTCAATGGTTTGAGGGTTTTAAGTATTTTTTGGTTTTTTAGGGTTTTTAAGTGTTCTAGTTTTTTAGGGTTTTAAAAGTTTCTCTTAGGGTTTTAGATTTTTTACATTTTTAGGGATTTTTAGATAATCTTTTTTGGATTTTTATAGGGTTTTAGGGTATTTAGGGATTGGGGGTAGATATTATGGTTTTTTGGGATTTTTGGGGATTTTTGGGTTTTTTTGAATTTTTAGGCTTTTAGGGATTTTTTGAGTTTTTTTAAAAAAAAATAGGTGTTCAAAGGGTTTTAGAGTTTTTAATGGGTTTTTAGGGTTTTTATGGGTTTCATGGGTTTTTATTGTTTTAGGTTCTTTTATGATTGTTTGGGGGTTTTATGGCCTTTTATTGTTTTTAATGTATTTTTTTACAAGAGTTCAATGTGTTTTTAGGTTATTATGGTTTTCTTAAGGTTTTAGGGTTTTACACTTTTTGGAAATTTTTAGGTTTTTTTAGTATTTTTATGGTTTTTATGGTTTTTAGGGAGTTTTGGGATTTTTAGGGTTTTAACAGTTTTATAGGTTTTGGTATTTGGGGGGTTTAAGTGTTTTTATGGTTTTTAAGTTCTATTAGTTTTTTAGAGATTTTACGAATTTTACGGATTTTTACATTTTTATGTATTTTATGTCTTTTTAGGAGTTTTTTTTTGTTTTTTAGTGTCTTTAAGGATTTTGTTGGTTTGTAGGGGTTTTAGGGTTTTTATTTTTCTGCGGTTTTCATGGTTTTATTTAGTTTTTAGGGTTTTTATGGATTTTTATAGTTTTTAATGTTTTAGGGGTTTAAAGTGTTTTTATAGATTTTTGTGGGATTTAGTGTTTTTATTTGTTTTTTGTGTTTTTATGGTTTTTTGGGGCTTGATAGTTTTTTGGGTTTCTGGTATATTTTTCTTTTTTTATGGTGTTTATGCGTTTTTAGGTTTTTAAGGGTTTCATAGGGGTTTTAATGATTTTTAGGTTTTTTAGGTTTATTGGTATTTTGAGGGGGTGTATGGGTTTTTTAAGGTTTTTAGGGATTTTGAGGGGTTTTAAGGGATTTAGGCATTTTTTTGTATTTTAGAATTTTTTCCTTTTTAGGTGTCCTAAGTGTTTTTAGTTTTTTAAGGATTTATTAGGTGTTTTCATGGTTTTTGTGTTTTTCTTGAGTTAAGGGATTTTTATATATTTTTTTAATATTTTTATGGATTTTCAGAGTTTGTAGGTTTTTGAGGGTTTTTTGGGTTTTATGGTTTTCTCAGGTTTTGGGTTTTTTTGTGTTTTTTTAGGATTTTTGAGTTTTTCAATGGGTCTAAGGTGTTTTTAGAGTGTTTAATGGGTTTTGAGGGTTTTTTAGTTTTTAGGGGGTTTTATTATTTTTAGGGGTTTTATGGTTTTTTAGGGTCTCAAAAGTTTTTTTATTTTTATGGGTTTTATGTTTTTTAGTAGTTTATGGTTTTCATTGGTGTTTTTAGGATTTATAGTGTTTTTTATGTTTTTAAGGATTTTTGGGGAATTTAAAGGATTTTTATTGTTTTAATTTTTTTAGGGATATTGAGGGGTTTAAAGGTTTTTTAGGGTTTTTTGGGTTTTTATAATTTTTAGGTTTCTAAAAGATTTATTTATTTTTAGGGTTTTAAGGCTTTCTTCTGGTTTTTCCAGGATTTTTAGGATTTTTATGGATTTTTTAATTTTTTCGGTTTGGAGGGTTTTTAGTGTTTTTAGAATATTTATGGTTTTAAAGGGCATTTTAGTGTTTTAGGGATTCTTTGAGTTTCGTATTCTCTTTAATAATTTTTTATAATTTTTTTGTTAAAAATAGTAATTTTTTTTTTATAGGTTTTTAGGGGGTTTTATGTTTTTATGGGGTTTTTAGGGATTTTTAGGGTTTTTAGTGTTTTAGGTTTTTTTGGATTTTTTTTTGTTTTTCAAATTTTTCTTGTAGTTAGTCATGGTTTTTAGTGTTTTTTCCTATTTTTAGTGTTTTTTAGGGATTTTAGGGGTTTTTTAGTGTTTTTAGTGATTTTGAGTCTTTTATGGTTTTAGCATTTCTATTTTTTTAGGGGTTTTATGTTTTATAGGTTTTTAATGTTTTCTTTGTGTTCTTCTATATTTTTAGGGGGTTTTATGTTTTTAAAGATTTTCAGGTATTTTTTAGGATTTTTTTTTATTTTTTTGGGTTTTTAGGGATTTTGAGGGGTTTTAGTGTTTTTAATTTTATGGGGTTTTATGATGTTTATAGGTTTTTAGGACTTTTTTTTTGTTTTTTTGGGGTTTTATGGGTTTTTATATTTTTTAGTGTTTTTTTATTTTTTAATTATTTTTATGGTTAATATGAATTTTAGGGTTTTTTGGGTTTTTTGGGATTTTAGTATTTTTGGTGGTTTTAGGGATTTTTTTTTAGGTTTTTAAGGTCTTGATAGGGATTTTATGGATTTCTAGGTTTTGTTACATCCTTAGGAATTTTAAGGGATTTTTAAGGATTTTTATAGTTTTTTTATAATTTTTGACGGTTTTTATTGTTTTTAGGGTTTTTTATGTTATTTAGTGTTATTAGAATTTTTATGTTTTTAGGGGTTATATGTGTTTCAATGTTTTCATTGGTATTTTCAAGGTTTTTAGGGTTATTAATAATTTTAGGGAATTTTATGATTTTTTAGGATTTGTATTTTTTTAGGTGTTTTAGGGTTTTTTAGGGTTTAGGGTTTTATGTTTTCTGGGATGTAAGGTTTTTTTTAGTTTTAAGGTTTTTATGGTTTTCTTGAGTTTTGTATGTTTTTATGGGTTAAATTTTTTTTGGTTTCATGGTTGTTAAGGTTTTTTAGTGTTCTAATGGATTTTAGGTTTCTTAATGATTTTTATGGTTTTTTAGGGGTTTTACCAATTTAAGGTTTTTAGGGGTTTTAATTGTTTTTAGGTTATTAAGGTTTTCTTATGGTTTTCAAGATATTTAGGGGTTTTTTATTTTTAGGTATTTTTAGGGTTTTTAGGAATTTTTTGGGTTTTCTGTGTATTTATGAATTTTATGGTTTTTAACGCTTTTAGGTTTTTAGGTGTTTTATGTGTTTGAATGTATTTATTAGGGATTGTTTTGGTTTTTATGGTTTTTTACTTTTTTAGTGATCTTTAGGGGGTTTAGGATTTTTATGTTTTTAGGTGTTTGGGGTTTTGGAGGGTTTTAAGGGTTTTATTGTTTGTATGGGTTTGGGGGGGGATTTTTTACCTTTTTAGAAATTTTTATAGGGTTTTAGAGTTTTTTAATTTTTAAATGGTTTTTATATTTTTTAGAGGGTTTATGTTTTTATGGGGTTTTGAGGTTTTCATGATTTTGGGGGGAATTTATGGTTTTTTAGATTTTTTAGGATTTTATCATTTTTAGGGTTTTAATGGGGTGTAAGTGTTTTTAAGGGTTTTATGTGATTTTTTATTTTTATGGTTTTAGTTGCGTTTTTAGGGGATTCAGCGGATTTATATTTTAATGGTTTTTTTATGGTTCTTATATTATTTTTAGGATTTTTAGTAAATTTGGTGGTTTTATGGTTTTTCGGGTTTTATGGGCATTCAAATTTTTAGGTTTTTATGGGGATTTAATTTTTTTTAGGATTTAAAGGTTTTCTTGGATTTTTTTTAGGTTTTTTAAGATTTTTACATTTTTAGGGATTTTTTGGATTTTTTATGATTTTTAATGTTTTTAATGGTTTTTAGGGTTTTTATGGTTTTTTAGGGTTTTTATGGTTTTCTGATTTTTTTGAGTTTCTAGGGACATAATGGGTTTTAGAGTTTTTAACATTTTTAGGGAATTATGGGTTTTTAGATTTTTTAGTGGGTTTTAGGGTTTTTATAGGTTTTTAGGTTTTTTAATAATCTTAGAGGACTTTAGGGGTTTTAGTAATTTTTAGGGTTTTATAGGTTTTTTATGGTTTTTGTTGTTTTTTGGGATTTATATGGTATTTAAGGGTTTAGGGTTTTTATGGATTGTTTTTACGTGTAATTTGTGTTTTATGAATTTATTGAATTTTTATGGTATTTATGGTTTTAAGAGTTATTTAACATTTATAGGGGTTTAAAGTGTTTTTTATATTTTATTGTGGGGTATGTTTCTATGGGTTTTTTCAGTTTTTCAGGATTGGGGGTGTATGGTTTTTAGTGTGGGCTAATGGTTTGTATGGTTTTTTTGGTTTTTATGGATTTTATGTGTCTTTAGGTTTTATGTTATTCTTATCGTTTTCAAGGCTTTGGGGGGGGGGGTTTAGATTTTTAGTGATTTTTATGGATTTGTAGGCCTTTATGGGCATTTTAGGGTTTTTTTCGGTGTTATAGTGATTTCTTAGGGTTTTTTGTTTTTTTTATGTTTTTAGGGTTTTTTAATGATTTTAGGATTTTTTTATGTTTTTTTGATTTATTTTCTGTTATAGGATCCATACAACTTTTTAAGATTCTTTGGGTTTTGAGGGTTTTTAGATTATTGTGGGTTTTTTGGGCATTAGAGTGTTTTTGAGTATGGGGGGAGGGGGTTTAAGTTTTTTTAGTGTTTTCCAATGTGTTTAGTGGTTTAAAGGGTTTTTAGAGTTTTTAGTGGTTTGGGGGGGGGGGTTATAGGTTTTTTATATTATTATGGTTTATAAGGGAATTTATGGTTTTTAGGTGGTTTGGTGTTTTTATAGTTTTTTAGGTTATTTAGAGGATTAAATTTTTTCGTGTTTTAAGTTTGTGTTTGTCTTTATTAAGATTTTTTATATTTTTACAGAATTTTTGGTATTTGTATGCATTTTTATGGTTTTTAGTTTTTTTAGGAATTTTGAGGGATATACGGTTTTTTATGATTTTAGATTTTTTAAGGTTTTTAGTTTTTATGGTTTTTTGGGGTTTTTGGGTTTTTTCAATATTTTTAGCATTAAATTGCCTTCAATATTTTAAATTTTTTTATAGTTTTTAGTTAGGTTTTATCTTTTTATGTAATTTTTGGGTTATTTAAGTTTTTCGGGGTTTTTGGTTGTAGTATTTTAGGATTTTTAGGTTATTTTAGGGGGTTTAGTATTTTATAGGTTTTTAGGAGTTTTTTGTTTCATTAGGATTTAAAGAGTTTTTAGGGGTTTAGGGTTTTTAGGGGTTTTTCTCTTTTTGTTATTTTTAGTAATTTTATGGATTTTTATGGTGTTTAAGGATTTTAGGGATTTTGATGGGTTTTTTGGTTTTTAGGGATTTTAGTGACTTTTTGAGATTTTAGATTTTTTTAGGTTTTTAGGGGTTTTTTGTTTTTTTGGTTTTTAAGGATTTATTAGGTTTCAACATGTTATTTATAGTTTTTCATGTTTTTAATGGGTTTTAGGGTTTTTAGGGATTTTGATGGTTTTAGTTTTTTATGCGTTTTGTGGCTTTTAGGGGGGGTTTTGAGCTTTTTAGGGTTTAAATTGTTTTTATATTTTTCCATGGTTTTAGCTAGTTAATGGGTGTTTATTTTTTTAGTGGGTTTTTTAGGATCTTATGGGGTTATAGGTATTTTTAATTTTTTTATTAGTTTTTATGGTTTTTATTTGTTCTATGGTGTTAATGATCTTTTTAGGATCTTTTGGGGGTTTTAGTGTTTTTATGTTATTTAGGGGTCTTAAGTGTTTTAAGGTGTTTGTGGTTTTCTTTGGGGGTTTCCTTGTTTTTATGGGTTTTTATGTTTTAGGTATCTTTTGGGATTTTTTTGTATTTTTATTGTTTTTTTTTTGGATTTTGAAGGGTTTTAGGGTTCTATTAGTTTTTACGGGTTTATAGTGTCATTAGAGTTTTAGGGTTTTAGGATTTTTATAAGTTTTTAAGGTTTTTATAGGGATTTTCAGAGATTAACTATTTTTACATATTTATCGATATTCTTAGATTTTCTCATATTTGATCATTTTGTTGGTCTTTTACAGATTTGTTTTGGTTTTTATGGTGTATAGGGGTTTTTATGTTTTTTTAATGTTTTTTGAGTTTTTAATGGCTTCCTGGTTTTTTAGAGTTTAAAATTTTTTTATAGGTGTTAAAGGGTTTTTAGATTTTTTTAGGGTTTTAGGGTTTCTATGGCAAGGAAGATGCGAGGGTCGGGCTATTCCCGGCCCTCCCAAATTTATTAGAAAGCAAAAAGAGACACAGCAAATAAGGGATGGGAGGGGTCAAACGATCGACACCCAAAAACCCCTTACAACCCAAGACGAAAAGACCCTTTAGGGTTTCCATGGGTTTTAGGGATTTTTATGGTTTTTTGGTGGTTTTAGGGGTTTTAGGGGGGTTTTTTGTTTTTTAGATCTTTTAGGATTTTTACCATTTTTTAGGTTTTAGGGGTTTTAAATGTTTTTATATTTTTATAGTTTTCTTAGGGTTTGTAGAGTTTTTTAGGTTATTTACATATTTAGGGATTTTTAATGATTTTTAGGATTTTATGGTTTTTAGTTTTTCTAGAAATTTTGAGGGTTTTTAGCATTTTTTTGTTTTTAGGGGTTTAAAGTTTTATTATATTTTTAACGTTTTCTTAGGGATCTTCATCATTTTTTGTGTTTTTTATGTTTTTATATATTTTTAGGTATTTTCATGTTTTTTATGATTTTTAGGGTTTTTAGGGATTTTGAGTGTTTTAGGTTTTCATGGTATTATGGTTTTTATGAGTTTTTTTTAATGGTTTTCATATTTTTCATATTGTTATAATGTTTTTTTCGGTTTAAAGGGTGTTTAGAGTTTTATGTGGTTATTTGATTTTTTATGGGGTTTTAAGGTTTTTAGAGTTTTTTGGGTTTTTTAGTGTTTTAGTATTTTTCGGGGTTTTAAGTAATTTCAGGTTTTTATGGTTTTCTTAGTGGTTGTTAAGGATTTTAAGGTCTTTTACATTTTTTGTTATTTTTAAGGATTATGATTTTTAGGGTTTTTAAGATTTTTGGAAATTTGATGGTTTTAGGGATTTTATGTTTTTTGGGGTTTTTAGGGGTTTTAAGTGTTTATTTTTATGGTTTTCATAGAGTTTTTCAATGTTTTTAGGGTTCTTTACATTTTTAGGGATTTTTCAGGATTTTTTAGGAATGTAAATATTTTTAGGGTTTGGGGGGGTTTTATGGGGTTTTAGGTTTTCTAGGTTTTTTATCATTTTTTGTGGTTTTTGAGATTTTAGGGTTTTTAATGGGTTTTAGATTATTTTTATCATTTATAGGGGTTTGAAGGTTTTTTAGATTTTTGAGTGGGTTTTAGTGTTTTTTTGGGATATTAGGCTTTTAAGGTTTTTTGGGTTTTATTTTATTGTGTATTTTAGGGTTTTTAGGGTTTCTAATATTTTTAGGTGGTTTTAGTTTTTATGGTTTATGTTTTTCTAATTGGTTTTAGGGGTTTTAATGTTTTTAGTGATTTAATGGATTTTTAGTATTTTTATTGTTTTTTTGGGTTTATGGATTTTTGGGGGTTTTTGGGATTTTTGGGTTTTTGGATTGCTTTAGGGTTTCACTATTATTTAGGTTTTTATGGTTTTGTTTAGTGTTTTCTAGGTTTTTATGGTTTTTACGTTTCTAGTGATTTTCTGGGGTTTTATTATTTTTATAGATTTTTAAGTATTTTAGGGATTTTTAGAGTTTTTACGTTTATAGGGTTTTTATTTTATTTTATTTTATTTTTTATGTTTTTTGTTCTTTTTTTGATATTTATGGAATTTTAGATTGTTTTTACATTTTTAGTGGTTTAAATGGTTTCTAGAGTTTTTGGTTGTTTATGAGTTTTTATAGTTTTTTTCTTTTTTTAAATTTTTTGGTTTGTATTTATGATTTTAAGGGTTTTTTGGATTATTTATGTGTTTTTAGGGTTTTTTACAATTTTTTAGGTCTTTAGGGTTTTAGAATTTTTTAGGTTTTAAAAGTTCTCAAAGATTTTTTCAGGGTTTTTTGGGTTTTTACATTTTTAGGTTTTTTAGGGATTTATAAGGATTTGTGTGGGTTTTAGGGTTTTTAGTGATTTTAGGGTTTTATGGTTTTTATGGTTTTTGGGTTTTTATGGTTCTTCCTGTTTTTCAGGTTTTTTGAGTTTTTTTAGGGTTTAATGGTATTTATAGTTTATAATGATTTTATGGGTTTAAATTGTTTTTAACGGTTTAAAGTATTTTCAGTGTTTTTTGTGTGTTTTAAAATTTTATGGGTTTTAGGGTTTCTTATGGTTTTTAGGGGTTTATGGAGTTTTGGTTTTTAAGTGTTTTTGGGGTTTTAGCGTTTTTATGTTTTTAAGGGTTTTAAGGGTGTTTTTATTTTTATGGATTTATTATGTTTTTTCACATTTTTTATACTTTTTTATGTTTAGAGGGATTTTGGGGTTTTAAAAATTATTTTTATGTATTTTTAGGTTTTTTAAGGATTTTTATGGTTTTTATGCATTTTAGGGGTTTTTATGGTTGTTAGCATTTTTTATGTTTTGAATCTTTTTAGATAGTTTTTATGTTTTCTGTTTTTCTTAGGGATTATGGGGGGTTTTTACATTTTAATATATTTATATATATTTTTATTATTTTTATGGTTTCAATTGGTTTTAGGTATACTGAATTTTTTTAGGGCTTTTAAGGGTCTTAAGGGGTTTTGGGTTTTTTGATTTTTTTGGTTTTTTTTGTTTTTAGGGTTTTTCAGGTTTTTAGAGTTTTTTATTTTTAGGGGTGTTAAAGGGTTTTTGGTGTTTTTAGTGTACCTCAGTGTTTTTATGGGTTTTTTAGATTTTTTAAGGTTTCCATGGGGTTTTATGGGTTTTAGGGGGGTTTTGGGTTTTCAGGTTTTTTAGTGATTTTAGCACTTTTAGGTTTTTTAGTGTTTCAAATTTTTTTTATATTTTTATTGGTTTCTTGTTTTTTAATGTTTTTTAGTGTTCTTTACATTTTTAATGATTTTTAGGGATTTATTAGTATTTTTATGCTTTTTATGGTTATTAGGTAATTTGAGGGTTTTTACGGGGGTTGGGTTTTTATGGTTTTTGGGTTTTTGTGGGTTTTTTCAGTTTTCTAGTGTTTTAAACATTTTTCAGTTTTTCAATGTTTTTGGGGATTATATTTTTTTTATGTTTTAGGTGTTTTTATGGGATTTGGGGGGGGGTGGCCTTTTTTTAGGTTTTTAGTGGTTTCAATTGTTTTTACGTTTTTATGTTTCTCTTAGTGGTTTTGAGGGTTTTAGTATTTTTTTAGTTTTTATAGATTATTGGAGATTTATTTTGATTTTTTATAAATTTATAAGGTTTTATGGATTTTCAAGGTTTTTAGTTATTTTAGGGTTTTCTGGGTTTTTTATGTTTTAGGTGTTTTAATTTATTTCTATGTTTTTAATGATTTTAGGGATATTTTAATATTTTTATTTTTTAAGGGTTTAGGGATTTTGATGGTTCTTAGGGTATTTAGGGTCTTATGGATTTTTTTGTTTCTTAGGGGTTTTATTGTGTTTTTAGGGGTTTTAGAGTTTTTTTAATATTTATAGGGGTTTCAAATGCTTTTTTAAGATTTTAGTGGTTCATTATGGTTTTTAGGCGTTTACAAAATTATAAGGTATTTAAGGGATTTTATGGTTCTTAGGGTTCGTTAGGGTTTTTTATTTTCATGTTGGGGTTTTTTTGTATTTTTTTGGTTTATTAAGGGTTTTTAGTGGTTTATTTTTCTAATGATTTCTCATGTTTTTTCAAGAATTTAGGGTTTTGCATGTTTTTTGGAATTTTTATAGATTTTAATGATTTTAATGAGTTTTACAGTATTCTGGGGTTTTAGGGTTTTGATGGTATTTTTGGGTTTCTATGGTTTTATAGAGTTTTTAAAATTTTTATTGTTTTTATATTTTATTTACATTTTTAGGGATTTAAACTATTTTTGAATTTTCACTGGTTTTTACTTTTTATGGGGTTTTAACATTTATAATCTTGCATGGGATTTTTATAATTTTATGGTTTTAAGCATTTTTTAATGTTTTTAGGGGATTTAATTATTTTTTGGTTTTTAAGACTTTCTTGGGTTTTTAGGGTTTTTAGGGGTTTTTATGTTTTTATGGATTTTTAATAATTTGTAGGATTTTATGATTTTTATCCATTTTATGGATTTTTTTATTTATTAAGGTTTTTTATGGTTTTAAGGGTTTTTTAGGGTTTCAGAATTTTTTATCTTTTTAGGGGGTTTTAGTGTTTTAGGTATTTAAGCTTTTTTTTCTAGGGATTCTAGGATTTTCTTACATTTCTTTGAATTTATAGGTGTTTTTGGATTTTATGGTTTTTAGGGATTTTGAGGAGTTTTGGAGTTTTTAGGGGATTTAGGGGTTTTATAGTTTTTTGGGTTTTTTGGGTTTTTTTAAGTCATTAGGGGTTTAAGTATTTTTATTGTTATCTAATATTATTATGGGTTTAAAGGGTTTTAGAGTTTTTAGTTGGTTTTTATGGTATTTATGGGATTTTAGAGTATTTTATATTTTTTGAAATGTTATATTTTTAGGCGTTTTTTATGAGTTTTAAGTAATTTTAGAATTTTAATGGTTCATTAGGTTTTTAGGTTTTTTTTACATTTTAAAAGATATTTGGTTTTTAACGGGTTTTGAGGTGTTTTAGTGGTTTTTAGGGTATTTATATTGGGGGGGGGGGTAGGGTTGTTTTTTATTTTTTAGAGGTTTTTAGAATTTTAGAGTTTTTTGACATTTTTTGGGGTTTGAATGGTTTTGGTTGTTTTTATTGTTTATTTGGTATTAGTGGTTTTTATAGTTTTTATGATATTTATGTTTTTAGTAGATTTATGGTACTCAATGGTTCTAGGGTTTTTCGGGTCTTTTAGTGTTTATGAATATTTTTGTTTTTAATAGGTTTTATGTGTTATTTATTTTTATGATTTTTTAGGGTTTTTCATGGTTTTAATATTTTTTTTTCAATTTTATGGGTATTTTTGGTTTTTTTTGTATTTTTATGGTTTTTAGGGATTTTATAGGTTTTTATGGTTTTTAGGGATTTTAGAATTTTTTAGGGTTTTTAGAATTTTTTATGTGTTTATGTGTTTTAAGTGTTTTTAGGGGTTTTTAGGTTTTTTTATAGATTTTCATGGTTTTTAGGGTTATTTACATTGTCAGGAATTTTTAATATTTTTATGGGCTTTTATGGTTTTTAGGGATTTTGAGGGTTTTATGATTTTTATAGATTTTTGGTATTTAGGGGGGTTTTGAGGGTTTATAAGGTTTTTAATATTTTTAGAGTGTTTTAATGTTTTAATGAGTTTAATGTGTTTTTAGAGTTTTTAGTGATGTTGAGAATTTTTTATATTTTTTAGTTATATTAATGGATTTTTAGGTTCTTTAGGGTTTTATGTGTTGTAGGATTTTTAATGTTTTCTTATGGGTTTTTATCGTTTTAAGTGTTTTAATTTTTTTTGGGATTTTTTAGGGTTTTTAGTAGTTTTTTGGTTTTATGGCCTTTAGGGATTTTTAGGGATTTTAGGGGGTTTAGGGGTTTAGGGGTTTTAAAGTATTTTGATTATTTTTTTGGGTTTTCACCTATTTTAAGTGTTTTTTTATTTTTTATGTTTTTCTTAGGGGATTTTCATGGTTTTTATGGATTTTTTCCTTTTTATGGTTTTTTGGGATTTTTCAGGATTTTTATGATTTTTATGTTTTGGGTGTTTTTTTGGGTTTTAAGGTTTTTACTGTTTTTATAGATTTTATGGTTTAGGGGGGGTTTAGGGGGTTTTGAATTTTTGGGTTTTAAGGTTTTTAGAGTTTTTAACATTTTTAGAGGTTTAAAGGGTTTTTAGTGGGTTTTACATGTTTTTATGGGTTTTTAGGTTTATTATGTTTTTTCGGGGGTTAAGAGTTTTTATGTTTTTATTTTGCTTTCAGGGTTTTTTGGGGGTTTTACACTTTTTGGGATTTCTATTGAGTTTTTATGAATTTTATTCAATTTCAGTATTATATGTATTTTGAGGGGTTTTATAGTTTTTAGGGTTTTAGGGATTATTATGGTTTCTAGGGGTTTTAGGTTTTTAGGGGTTTTAAGTGTTTCTTGGTTTTAATGGTTTTATTAAGGTTTCTATGGATTTTTAGAGTTTCTACATTTTTAAAAAAATTAGGATTTATTTAGGAATATTATATTTTTTTTAGGTTTTTAGGGTTTTTAGTGCCTTTAGGGTTTTTTTGTTTCTGGATTTTTTTGGTTTTTTTGGGTTTTTAGGGATTTCGAGTTATTTAGAGGGTTTTAGAGTTTATTAAATTTTTTGGTGGTTTAAAGCTTTTTTAGAGTTTTTTTGGTTTAAGGATTTTATGGATTTTTGGGGTTTTTATGTTTTTATGGGTTTTAATGGTTTTAGGATTTTTAGGGCTTTTAGTGTTTTTATCAATTTTTTAGATTGTTATATATTTTAATTATTTTTATGTTTTTATGGTTTTCTTTGAGTTTTTCAAGGATTTTGGGGTTTCTTACAATTTTAAGGAATTTTGGCACTTTTATATAATTTATATGGGGTTTTAGAGTTTTTATAGATTTTTTGGCGTTTATGGTCTTTAGATTTTTTTATCATTTTTATGTTTTTTAAGAATTCTAAGTGATTTTAGGTTTTCATAAGGGTTTTCTCAAGGTTTTTATGATTTTTTTATGTTTTGGGGGATTTATAGATATTTTTTATGCTTTTATGGTTTTTATGGTTTGTAGGGTTGTTGATGTTTTAGGGTTTCTGTGGATTTTATGGTTTTAGGGTTATTTAGGGTTTTTGGGGTTTTGGGGGTTTTTTTGAGTTTTTTATTTTTAAAGTTATTTGAGTTTTTAAAATATTTTAAAGGTTTAATGTGATTTTATAGTTTTTAGAATTTTTTAGGTTTGTCTTTGGTTTTTGGGTTTTATATGGTTTCAGGGGTTTAATGAATTTTAGTTTATTTTGGAGTTTTTCAGGTTTTTAGTGGTTTTTAGGGTTTTTAGAATTTTCAATTGTTTATGTAGTCTAGGTTTTTAGTGTTGTTTAGGGTTTTAGTGTTTTTATGAATTTTGGTATTTTTATCTCTTTTTTAGGATTTTTTTGTCTTAGGGGTTTTGTGATTTTTAGGGGTCATAGGGTTTTTGGGGTTCTAGGGTTTTAATCATTTTTAGGTTTTTAGGGGTTTTATGTTTTTTATGTTTTATGGTATTCTTAATTTCTTCTGGGTTTTCTTGATTTTTTTATGTTTATAGGGATTTTATTGAATTTTTATCATTTTTATGTTTTTAGGGTTTTTAGTGGTTCTGAAGATTTTTTGTGTTTTTAAGGTTTGTATGTTTTTTTAGATTTTTATGTTTTTTTGAGTTTTTTTGTGTTTTATGTTTTTTTATATTTTTTATCATTTTTAGGGATTTAAATGGTTTTTAGAGTTTTTAGCGGTTTTAGGGGTTTTATACATTTTTAGGGTTTTTTATGGTTTGAAGATGTTTTTTTGGTTTTTAGGGGTTTTATATTTTTTTAGGGGTTTTAACTATTTTTATGTTTTATGGATTTATCAGGGGTTTTCCACAATTTTAAAAGGTTTTTATGATTTTTGGTATTTTGAGGGATTTTTTAGCATTTTTTGTTTGGGATTTTAGGGTTTTTGGGAATTTTTAGGGGTTTTAGGGGTTTAGTGTTTTTAGGTTTTTTAGGTGTATTTAGTGTTTGGTTATAGGGTTTTCTTAACAATTTTATGGGTTTTAGGGATTTTTACAATTTTAGGGATTTTAGGGTTTTATTGGATTTTTAATATTTTTAGGGGTTTTAGGTATTTTTTGGGGTTTTAGTGTTTTTAGGGGTTTTTATGGGTTTTAGGGTTTTAGTGGTTTTTTGAGTTTTTAGTGGTGTAAATGTGTTTTATAGTTGTTTAACATTTTTCTTATATTAAAGGATTTTTTGGAATTTTAATATGTTTTATATTTTTTTATGGTGTGCTAAGGGGATTTAAGGATTTTAAGGGGTTTAATGGTTTTTATGGATTTTAAGGGGATTTAGCATTTTTAGCATTTTTTTGTTTTTTAGGGTTTTAAAGTGCTTTAGGTTATTAAGGGATTATTAGGGGTTTTCGGGGTTTACAGGGTATTTTATATTTTATGGATTTTTAGGGTTTTTAGGATTTTTATGTGTTTTTATAGTTTTTAGGGATTTTGAGGGGGTTTAGGGTCTTTTAGGTTTTAGGGTTTTAGGCGTTTTTAGAATATTTAGGGGTTTTAACTATTGTTATATTTTTATGGGCTTTGTATTTTCAACGGTTTTAGGGTTTTTTGGTTTTTTGGGTTTTTATTGTATTTTAGGTTTTACGGTTTTTTGATATTTATCATTTGTTATGTGTTTTTAGAGTTTTTTATTGTTTTGAGGGGTTTAAAGGGTTTTTAGAGTTTTTTTTTTGTTTTCAAGGTTTTTTTTTTGTTTTTAGGGTTTTCAACGTTTTTAGGTTTCTTTTGAAATTTATTTGTTTTTTGGTTTAAAGTTTTTCTTAGTGGGTTTCAGGGTATTTTGTGTTTTTTTATGGGTTTTTGGGATAATTATGGTTTTTAGAGATTTATGGATTTTGAGGGTTTTTGGGTTGTTATGTTTTTTTATGTTTTAGTGATTATTATGTTTTTGGGGTTTTGGGGGTTTTTATTATTTTTATAGTTTCTTAAAAATTTTAGGGCTTCAAGGGTTTTTACATGTTTAGGGACTTTAAGGTATTTTTTCAATATTTTTATGGTTTTTAGGGGTTTTAAGGATTTTGAGCGATTTTAGGGTGTTTATGGTTTTTTGGGATTTAACTATTTTTTTAGTTTTTAGGGTATTTATGTTTATTTATCATTATTAATGTTTTTAGGGGTTTAATGGTTTTTTATATTTTTAGTGGGTTTTATGGTTTTTATGTTTTTAGAGTTTTTGATGGTTTTAGGGGTTTTTTTGGGTTTTTAGGGATTTAAGCATTTTTTTGTTTTTAGGTGTTTTTATTGTTTTTAGTTTCTTAATTTTTTCTAAAGGGGTTTCAATATCTTTCGTTTTTTTTTTCTTTTTTAGGGATTTTAAGGATTTTTTAGGATTTTTATTATTTTTAGGGTTTTTAGAAAGTTTAATGGGGTTTAGGTGTTTTTTGGGTTTTTGTGTTTTTGTGTTTTTGTGTTTTTGTGTTTTTATTAGGGATATTTAGTGTGTTTATAATTTTTTTCTTGTTTAAATTTTTAGGCGATTTTACTATTTTTTATTTTTTTGGATTTTTATGGGTTTTGAGGGTTTTGGAGTTTTTAGGGTATTTTTTTGAGTTTTTTGTATTTTTATGGTCTTTTAGATTTTTTTATAATATTTTTGTTATTTAATGGTTTTTTATAAATTTTAGTTGGTTATTTGATTTTTGTAGGGGTTTTAACAGTTTTTATGGGTTTTAGGGTTTTTTGGGATTTTTTCATTTTTTTAAATTTTTATGGGTGTTAAATTTTTTTAGTTTTTTTATATTTTTAGGGGTATTGGGGGTATTTATATTTTTTGGGATTTTTGGGCCTTTTATGTTTTTATGGTTTTTAGATTATTTAGGGATTTTTAATGTTTTTTGGTTTTTTAGAGTTTTTATTTTTTTGGATTTTTATTGTTCTTTGGAGTTTTTTTGGGTTTTTAAAGGTTTCTAGAGTTTTTTTCACATTTTTAATGGGTTTCAAGGGTTTTTAGAATTTTTAGTGTTTTAGAGTTTTTAAGGGTTTTATGGGTTTTTATGGGTTCAAGGGGTTTTTTATTTTTTAGAAATTTTAGTGTTTTTTGGGTTTTTAGGTTTTTCAGGGGTTTTAAGTGATTTTATCTTTTTATGGTTTCTTAGGGGTTTTCCTTGTTTATAAAATTCTATAAATTATTATCTATTTTTAGGGGGTTTTATGAATTTTATGTGTTTTTTTAGGTATTGAGATTTTTTTGGTTCTTTTGGGGGATTTAGGGTTTTAAGTTTTTTGTAAGGCTTTTCACTGATTTTATGTTTTTAGGATTTTTAGTGCTTTTAGGATTTTTATGGTTTTTTTGTGCTTTTAATGATTTTGAGGGGTTTAAGGTTTTTATTATTTTTATGGATTTATATGTTCTTAGTGTTTGTTTTTTAAGTTTTAGGGTTATAAATTGTTTTTAATTTTTTAACATTTTGCAGGGTTTGATGGTTTTTTAGTTTTTAGTTATTTTTATGATTTTTATGGGTTTTTAGTGTATTTATGGTTTTATGGGTTTTATGGTTTTTCAAAATATTACGTTTTTTTCTAGTTTTTTGATGTTTTTATCGTTTTTAGGTTTTTTCGAGGTTTTGTGTTTCATTAGGTTTTTAGGTTTTTCCAATGGTTATCAAGGTTTTAGTGTTTTTTATTTTTTAGGGATTTTTAGGGCTTTATTTTGTATTTTTATAGTTTGTAAAAATATTAGGGATTTTGATGGTTTTAAGGGATATTTAGGGTTTTTATAATTTTTTTATGTTTTTATTTGTTTTATGTGTTTTTTGGTTTTTATGGTTTTCTTAGGGTCTTTAGGTTTTTAGGTTTTTTACATTTTTAGAAATTTTAATGGATTTTTTAATATATGTATATTTTTTACTATTTTGGAGGATTCTGATGGGTTTTTATAATTTTTAGGGGTTTTATTGTTTTGGGTTTTTATGGGTTCTATTAGTTTTGTAGTGTTTTTAAGGATTTTATTGTTTTTTAAATTTTTAGGTGTTTAAATGGATTTTATAGTTTTAGTGGGTTTTTTTCGGGTTTTATGGGTTTTTAGGAATTTCAATTTTTTAGGGGTTTTTATGGTTTTTAGGTTTTTAGGATATTTTTGGGATTTTGGGTGTTTTTTCAGTTTTTTATGTTTTTAGGGGTTTTAAGTGTTTTTACGTTTTTAAGGTTTTCTTCTTGGTTTTTTTTCATTACTTTATTTATGGATATCTAGGGCCTTTTTAGAAATTTTATGGGTTTAGGGTTTTTATGGTGTTTATAGGGTTTTATGGTTTCTTTGTGTTTTGGCATTTTTTGAGTTTTTTTTTAAGGTTTTTTCATTTTTGTAACGTTATTTGGGGTTTAATGGTTATTTATATTTTTTAGTGGGTTTTATCAGTTTTTAGCATTTTTAAGGGTTTTTAAGTTTTTAGGTTTTTTTGGGTTTTTAACATTTTTTAATTTTTAAGTGGTTTTCAAGGTTTTTAGGTTTTACATGATTTCTTATGTTTTGAAGGGATTTATGAGTTTTTATATGTTTTAGGGATTTTTATGGATTTTTATGAATTTTATGGGTTCTCAAAGTTGTAAGAATTTTTAGGGCATTTTTGGTTTTTTGGGATTTTTATGGTTATTAGTGATTTTCTGTTTTTTTTTGGGGTTTATTTTTGTTTAGGTTTTTAATGTTTTCTAATGGTTTTTATTAATTTTTGGGGTTTTTATGTTTTTTGGGTTTTGTAGTTTTTTTAAAGATTTTTATCATTTTTATGATTTTTTAGGGTTTTTATATCTTTTAGTGTTTTCTGGGTTTTTTGGGGTTTCATGGTTTTTTGGGTAATCAATTTATTTTTAGGGTATTTATTATTTTTTATAATACATTAACAATTTCAGGGGTTTAATGTTTTTTCGTCGTTTTAAGAGTTTTTATGGATTTTAGGGTGTTTTTGGTTTTAGGGTGGTTTATGGTTTTTAGGGGTATTGGTTTTTCAGTTATTTTATTGTTTTTAACATTTTTCATGTTTTAGGTGTTTTTAGTTTTTTTGGGTTTTATGGTTTTTATATGGGATTTTAGGGTTTTTAGGGTTTTTTACCTTTTATGTACTTTTTGTTCTTTTATGTTTTTTTGGTTTTTATCAATTATTATGATTTTTATGGTTTTATAGCTTTTAGGTTTTAAGGTTTTTTAGTGTCTTTTATGTGTTTAGGGGTTTTAAGTGTTTTTAGGTTTTTATAATTTTCTAATGGGATTTCATGGTTTTAATGTTTTTTTATGATTTTATGGATTTAGACGTATTTTTAGGGTTTTTATAGATTTTATATTTTCATGATATTATGAGTGTTTTAGGGTTTTATGGTTTCTAGGGGTTTTTAGGATTTTTAGCATTTTTTAGGTTTTTTATTTTTAGGGGTTTAATTGATTTAAGGTTTTTAGGGATTTGGTAGGGGTTTTAGGGTTTTTTATTTTTTAGGGACTTTTAGGGATTGTGTAGAACTTTTATGGTTTCGTAGGGTTCTTACGATTTTTTAGGGGTTTTTTGGTTTTTTTGGTTTTTATGGTTTTTATGGTATTTAGAGTTTTATCATTTTTTGGGTATTAAATGGTTTTTAGAGTTTTTAAAGATTTTAATGGTTTTTTGGGTCATTATGGTTTTTATTGTTTTAAGGGGGTTTATAGTATTTAGGGATTGGGGGGTTTAAAGGATTTTAGGGTTTTCTTCATTTTTATGATTTGAGGGGTTTTATGTTTTTTTTAGTTTTTATAGTTTTTAGGTGTCTTTTATGTTTTTAGTGATTTTATGTTTTTTGTGATTAATATGTATTTTTTAGTATTTTATGGTTTTTAGAGTTTTTAGGAATTTTGAGGGTTTTAAGGTTTCTTGTCTTTTTAAGTTATTTAGAAATTTTAGGGGATTTAATTCTTATAGATTTTTATGTTTTTCTTAGGTTTTTTAAAGGTTATTTTGTTTTTTACATTTTTTAGCATTTTAGGGCCTTTTAGGATTGGAATTATTTTGGGTTTTTAGGGTTTTAGGGGGGATAGTGTTTTAGGGATTCAATGTTTTTTGGTTTTTTCAGGGTTTTTGGGGTGTCAAATGGTTTTATCAAATTTTAAGGTTTTGAAGGGTTTAAAAGGGTTTTAGAAATGTTAGTGAGTTTTTATGGTTTTTTGGGTTTTCAATATTTCAAGGGATGTAGGGTTTTTAGGGTTTTAGGGTATTTAGGGTCCCTTAAGATTTTAAATGTTTTTTAGGTTCATAGGGTTTTTAAGTGTTTTTAGTTTTTTATGGTTTTCTTAGGGTTTTCTTGGTTTCTAGGGTTTTTTATTTTTTGGATATCTATAGTGATTTTATAATTTTTATTGTTTTTAGTGTCCTTAGGATTTTGATGGTGTTTACGGTTTTTTGGCTTTATATCATTTTTTATAAATTTAGGGGTTTGAGGTGTTTTTTGGTTTTTATGTATTTCTTTCGATTTTAAGCATTTTTATGGTTTTTAAATTCTTAGTTATTCATATGTATTTTTTAGGATTTTTATTGTTTTTTGGTTTTTAAGGGTTTTGAGGGATTTATGGTTTTTAGGGGTTTTATGGATTTTTTGGTATTTTGTTTTTGGGGTTTTAAAATTTTATTCAGTTTTTAACATTTTTAGTGGTTTATAATATTTTGTGTGTTTTTTGTGATTTAGGGTTTTATGGATTTTTAGGGTTTTTATGGTTTTTAGTGTTTTTAAGGTTTTTAGGGGTTTGAATGTTTTTTTCTTTTTAGGGGATTTAAGTGTTTTTAGGTTTTTAGGTTTTTCTTGGGGTTTTTCATGTTTTTTAGGTTTTTTTAAATTTTTTTGGATTTTTAGATATTTATTCTGAATATATCAATTTTATGGTTATTATGGATTTGGAGGGAATTTATGGGTTTTACAGATTTTGTGGGGTTTTAGGTCTTTTAGCGGTTTTTATTGGTTTTAGGTATTTTTGAATTTTTTAGCTTTGGTTGGGGTTTTAAGTTTTTTATATGTTTTTTTGATTTTTAGGGATTTTAGGGGTTTTATTGTTGTAATTTTTTTTGGGAATTTAATGGAATTTTTAGGAATTTTATGGTTTTTTTGGGTTTTTTACTTTTTTCAGGGTTTTAGGGTTTTTTATGATTTTTTTGTTTTTTTTATTTTTGAGCATTTTTGATCATTTTTAAAAATGTTAGATTTTTTAATTTTTTTAGTGGTTTAAATGTATTTTGGTTTTTTAGTGTTTTTAGGGTTTATATGGGGATTTATTATTTTTAATGTTTTATGTGTTTTTTGGTTTTTTGGTTTTTTTTTCAATTTTTGGCAATTTTGGGTTTTGTGATATTAGGTTTTAAGGTATTCATATGGATTTTTTTGAGTATTTTGGGTTTTCTAAATTTCTATAGATTAATAGGGATTTTTCAGATTTTTATGGTCTTTAGGGTTTTTCAGGGTTTTAGGGATTTTGAGTGTTTTTAATTTTTAGGTGTTTTTTATGTTTATAAGATTTTCTTAGGGGTTTTTAATGGTTTTCATTTTTTTTATGTTTTTAGGGATTTTAAGAATTTTTTAGACTTTATGCTATTTTTTAGGGTTTTTAGGGTTTTTGAGGGTTTTTAGTGTTTTTAGCGTTTTTGGGTTTTTTTTGGGATTTCAGGGGGGTTATTTTTGTTTTAAGGGTTTTTAAAATTTTATATATTATTTTAATGTTTTAGAGGTTTATATGGTTTTTAGAGCATTAGTGGTTTGGGTATTAGGGTTTTTAAGGTTTTTATGGGTATTTTTGATTTTTAGGTTTTTACTATTTTATGTATTTTATGGTTTTTTGAGTATTTAGGTTGTTAGGGGTTTTAAGTGTTTTTTCGGTGTTAGAATTTTCTTCGGGGTTTTTAGGTTTTTTAGTGGATTTACATTTTTATGGATTTTAGAGATTTTTTAGGATTTTTATAGTTGTTTATGGTTCTTACAGATTTTGAGGGTTTTATGGTTTTAGGGGTTTTTAGGTTTTTAGCATTTTTATGTTTATTAGGGTATTTTAAATTTTTTTCCAGTTTTGAAGGGTTTTTTAGGGTTTATCATGTTTGGTATGGTTTTTTACATTTTTAGGGATTGTTACAATTTTTTTGGAATTTATGGGTTTTTTTATGTTTTTAGGGGTTTTGATGGAATCTAGGGTTTTTTGGGTAGTAATTTTTTTTGTTTTTTTGTTTTTTTTGTTTTTTAAGTGTTTTAAGTATTTTAGAGATTTTTTAAAAAAACATTTGTTTAAAGGTTTATCTGATTTTTAGTAGTTTCCCAGTTTTTTATCGGTTTTTTGGGATTTTAATTTTTATGGAGGTTTTATGGTTTTAATGGTTTGGGGGTTTAGGATTATTTTGTGTATTTATCATTTTTATATGTTTTTAGGGATTTTATGTCTTTTTTACTTTTTAAGGTTTTCTTAGTACCTTTCTAGGATTTTGGAGGTTTTTATGATTTTTATAGTGTGTTAGGTAATTTTTATGATTTGTTTTGAGTTTTCTAGTATTTTGAGGACTTTTCGGGTATTTAGGGGTTTATGGTTTTTTAGATTTTTAGGGGTTTATGGTTTTTCAGGGTTTTTAGGGTTTTTTGAGTTTTTTTGGGTTTTAAGATTTTTTATGTTTTGTTAAGCTTATAGGGTTTTAAAGGATTTTTTGATTTTATTGGGATTTTTACGGTGTCTACAATTTTTAATGTTATAGGGGTTCTTATGGTTTTCAATTGTTTTTATCGGTTTAGGGTTTTTTAGAAATTTTATCATTTTTAGGTTATTTAGTAGTTTTGAATATTTTTTTTAATATTTTATTTGGGTTTTCAAGTTTTATGTGTTTTTTATGTTTCTATGTATTTTATAGGTATTTGTTTTTTAATTTTTATGCTTTTATGGATTTTTTTGGGTTTTATGGTTTTTAATGGTTTTTAGGGTTTTTATCATTTTCCAGGTTTTAGGGGTTTCGAGTGTATTTAGGTTATTAGATATTTCGTCGAGGTTTTTATATTTTTAATTTTTTTTATTTGTAAAGAATTTTTGTGTTTTTTTTAGGATTTTAATGGTTTTTTGGGGTTTTTGGAATTTGAGGATTTTTGGGGTTTCTTATGTTTTTATGTTATTTTTAGTTTTTAGGGGTTTATGGTTTTTTGAGTTTTTAACATTTTTATGGGTTTAAAGGGTTTTCTGAGTTTTTAGAATGTTTTTGGGTTATTATGGGTTTTTAGGGTTTTTACCGATTTAGGGGTTTTATGTGTTTTAGGGTTTTTATAGTTGTTTTGTTTCATTAGAGTTTTTTATGTTTCTATTAGAAATTTTCTGGTTTTTAATGGTTTTTTTATTTATTACGGATTTTTAAGGCTTGTTTAGAATTTTTATGGTTTTAATATTTTAGATATATTGTGTGATTTAGGGGTTTTAGGGTTTTAGGGTTTTATTGGGCTTTTAGGGGTTTTGAGTTGTTTATAATTTTAAGGGTTTTAGGGTTTTTTTAAAAAATCGGGGTTTATAGTGTTTTTAGTTTTTTTTATCATTTTATGGGTTTTTTTGAATTTTTAACGATTTTAGGGGGTTTATTTTTTATGGATTTTAGGGGGTTTTAGATTTTTTAGGGGTTAAATTTTTTTAGGTTTTTTATGGGTTTTAAGAGGTTCTTGGTTTTTAATGTTTTTTATAGGTTTCCAAGGCTATTTAGCATTTTTTAGTTTTTCTAATCTAATGTATATCTTAGGATTTTTGGGGGGTTTTAGGGTTTTAAGGGATTTTGAGGATTTTTTTGAAGTTTTTAGGGTTTTTATGTTTTTTGGGTTTAAGTGTTTTTTCTTATTTTTTTGCGTTTTTATATTTATTGAAGATCTATTACATTTTTAGTGGTTTAATGGGTTTTTAGATATTTTAGTGGGTTTTAGGATTTTATGGGGCTTAGGGGTTTTTATGTATTGTATGAGTTTTTTTGGTATTTAGTGACTTTTATGATTTTTCATGTTTTTTCACTGTTTGATGTGTTTTTGGGTTTTGAATTCCATATTATGATTTTCTAGAGTTTTATACTTTTTAGGTTTTTTTTATTATAGATTTTTTTATGATTTTTATGGTTTTCATGAGTTTTTCGGATTTTGATGTTTTTTTTGGGTTTTAGTGTTTTTAGAGTTTTCAGCGTTTTTTAAGTTTTTATGTTTTTAGAGATATTTTGGGATTTTTATGCTTTATCTGGTTTATTGGATTTTTATTATTTTTTGGGTATTAGGGGTTTTTTGTTTTTCAGGGTTTCATGGATTTTTATATTTTTATAGACACTTGGGTTTTTATGGGGTTTTAGAGTTTTAGCTGGGTTTTTTTGAGTTTTCGGGTTTTTAAGGTTTTTAAGGGATTTTATTATTTTAGGGTTTTTAGTGTTTTCTGTGATTTGTTTTTTGTTTTTTAGGTTTTTATGTGTTTTATGTGTTTTTAGGGTTTTTGGGTTATATTACGGGATTTTAGGGTTTATAGGGTTTTTACATAATTTGGGTTTCTTAGTATTTTATGGCATTTAGGGTTTTAGGTATTTTTATTATTTTAGGGTTTTATAGTTTTGAAGGTTTTTATGGTTTAATGGTTTTTTGAGGTTTTTTTAGTTTTATAGGGAATTTAATTGGTTTTAATGTTTTTAATTTATCTAGGGGTATAAATGTTTTTTATAGGCTTTTGTGGATTTTAGTCTATTTAGGGTATTTTAAATTTTTTGAATTTTCTTATGGTTTTTGGGGTTTGGGGGGTTTTTAGGATTTTTAGGGGTTTTATGTTTTCAGGGGTCTTAAGTATTTTTGGTTCTCTAAGGTTTTATTTTGTGTTTTCATGGGATTTAGGGGGGTTTTTTATATATTTAAGGACCTTTAAGTATTTTTAGGATTTTTATCGTTTTAAGGGGTTTTTTTTATTTGGAGGTTCTTAAGGTTTTGGGGGGTTTAGGGTATTTATTGTTATTTTGTGTTTTTAGGATTTTTTGGAGTATTTAGGTTTTATGGATTTTTATTGTAATTGACATTTTTAGTTTTTTAAAGAGTTTTTATATTTTTAGTGGTTTGATGGGTTTTATATATTTTTAATAATTTAATGGTTTTTATAAGTTTTTTGGTTTTTAGGGTTTTAGGTCTTTAGTGTTTTTACCATTTTTACATTTTTAGGGGTTTTATATTTTTTTGTAGATTTGAAAGGTTTTATTTAGGGTTTTCATGGTTTTTATATTTTTTTTACATTTTTTGTATTTGTAATTTTTTTTATTTTTGTTTTTTTAGTGGTTTTGTAGATTTTGTGGGGTTTTATCATTTTTTATGATTTTTAGTTTATTTTAGGAATTAGCGGTTTCATGTGTTTATAGTTATTTATTGTTTTAAGAGGGGTTTTTCGGGTTTTTAGAGTTTTTTATGTTTTAATGGGTCTTAGGGATATTTTTTTGATTTTTATGGTTTTTTGTAGTTTTAAGGTTTTTGAAGTGTTTTAGGTGTTTCTAGGTTTTTGATGTTTTTTTTGTATTTTATGGTTTTTTTATATTTTGGGTTTTTATTGTTTTGGAGTTTTTTAATATTTTTATGGGATTTTAAATTTTTAATGGTTTTAAGGATTTTTATCATTTTTTTAGTTTTTTAGGGATTTTAAGTGTTTTTAAAATTTTAATGTATTTTTATCATTTTTTAGAGAATTAAGTGTTTTGTACATTTTTTTGGATTTTTATGGTTTTATAGAGTTTTTATAAACTTTTATGGTTTGTAGGGATATTGAGGGTTTTATATTTTTTAGGGTTTTTTGGTTTTTTGGGGCTTTTTTGTGTTTTTAATGGTTTTAATGGTTTTAGAGTATTTTCACATATTTATTGGTTTAATGTATTTTATAGTTTTCAGTAATATTTTATGGTTTTTATTCGTATTTAGGGTTTTTTAAAAAATTTAGGGGTTTTTATAGTTTTTATGGTTTTTTGGGTTTTTGATGATTTTTAATGTCTTTTGGGTTTTTATTGTTTTTAGGGTTTTAGGGGTTTTAAGTGTTTTTAGGATTTTAATTTTTTCTTTGGTGTTTTCAATAAATTTATGTGTGTTTATGCTTTTTGGGACTTTTATGTCTTTTTTATGAATTTTATAGTTTTTTATGGTTTTTAGGGATTTTGACAGTTTTAATGGTTTTTAGTGGTTTTAGGGTTTTTAGTGTTTATTACATTATTTTGGCTTTTTAGGGTTTTTATGTTCTTTTTGGTACTTTTGTTTTTCTATGTTTTTTCATGTTTTTAGGGTCTTTTATGTTTTTAGGGGTTTTAGGGATTTTTTGGATAATAATTTTTTTTATGGTTTTTAGGGATTTTGTGGGGATTCAGGGTTTTTTTTCGTTTTTAGGGTATTTATGGTTTTTTAGTGTTTTAGGGATTCTTTGATTTTTTAGGGGTTATAATTTTTTTAGATTTTTTATTATTTTTAGAGATGTTTACAGTTTTCGGGAGTTTTACGGTGTTTAATGGTTTTAGGTTTTTAGTGGTTTAGTGTTTTTAAATTTTTAATGGTGTATGTATATTTAGGTTTTTAAGGTTTTCAAAGGGGGTTTTAAGGGTTTTTATGGAATTTTTGGGAATTTTATGATTTTATGTGTTTTAGGGTTTTTTAGTGTTTTAGGGTTTTTTGGATTTTGGGTTTAATGTTTTTTTTTTATTTTTTGGGTTTAAATATTTTTTAGAGTTTCTATTGTCCTTAGGGGATTAAATAGTTTTTAGAGTAATCAGTGGAGTTTTAGGGTTTTTTGTTTTTGGGTGTTTTCGTTTTTTTAAGGTTTTTTTGGGTTTTAGTGTTTTTAGGTCATTTCGAGGCTTTAATTGTTTTTAGGGTTTAATGGTTTTCATAGGGTTTTTCATAGTTGTTAGAGATTTTTTATAATTTTAGAGATTTTATTGATTTTTAGGAATTTTTTTTGTGGGTTTTAAGGAGTTTTTATGTTTTTATGGGGTTTCTGGGTTTTTAGATTATTTATGTTTTTAAGGGGTTTAAGTGTTTTTTAGGGTTTTTAGGTTTCTAAGGGTTTTTTTAAGGTTTTTTAGGTTTTTTAGTTTTTACAAATTTTTATGGATTTGTATGGTTTTTATGGTTTTTAAGTTTTTAGGGGATTTGAGAGTTTTTTGGGTTTTTAGGGTTTCATGGTTTTTATGATTTATTGAGTATTAGGGTTTAATTGAGTTTTTATGGTTTTCATGAATTTTTAGTTTTTTTAGTGGTTTTTAGAGATTGATGGGTTTTAGTGGTTTTAGTTGGTTTTAGAGTGTTTATGGGTTTTTAGTGGTTTTCTGGGTTTTTTTGGGGATTTAAGTTTATTGGTGTTTTTAAGTTTTTCTTCTGGGTGATCAATGTTTTAAGGAGTTTTTAATGTTTTTAGAGAATTTTTGGGGTTTTTTGGGGTTTTAATGGTTTAGGGATTTTATGGATTTTTAGGGTTTTTTGGGTTTTTAAGGGGTTTTGAATTTTTGTGGGTTTTGTGGGTTTTTTATTTTCATTGGAGTTTTTAGGGTTTTAAGGTTTTTTTTGATTTTTTATAGATTTCTAGTGTTTCAAACAATTTTTAGAGTCTTCAGTGGGTTTTAGAGTTTTTTTTACAGTTTTAGGGTTTTTTTGGGTTCTTTTGTACATTTATGTTTTTTTAGTGTTTTTATATATTTTTTAGGGGTTTTAGGTTTTTGAGGTTTTCATAGGGGTTTTCATGGTTTTCAGAGGTTAAGTTTTTATAAGTATTTTGATTAATTTTCTATAATTTTATGGGGTTTTAGGATTTTTAAGGGTTTTGTGGGTTTGTTAGGGATTTTAGGGTTTTATGGTATTTTATGGTTTTTTGGGCTTCTTGGTTTTTAGTGTTTTAGGGTTTTTAAGGGGTTTTTGTTTTTTTATGTTTTGAAATATTTTTTATGTTTTTTCATGGTTTTTATAGAGTTTATATGTATTTTTTGTGATTTTTCTAGATTTTGTTTCAGATTTTAGGGTTTTTTGAGTTTTTTAGTGTTATTAAGGGTTTTAGAGCTTTTAACGTTTTTCATCATTTGATGGGTTTTTTGAGTTTTTAATTGTTTTAGGGATTTTATGATTTTCTATGGTGTTTTACGGTTATTAGTGTTTTTTATGGTTTTTAATTTTTTTAGAGTTTTTAGGGCCTTTTAAGGTTTTTTGTTTTTAATGTATTCTTAAAGGTTTTCAAGGTTTTTAGAGATTTTTACGTTTCTGGGGATTTTTCGGGATTTTTTAGGAATTTTAGGGTTTTATTGGGCTTTTAGGGGTTTTGAGTTGTTTATAATTTTAAGGGTTTTAGGGTTTTTTAGAAAAATCAGGGTTTATAGTGTTTTTAGTTTTTTTTATCATTTTTATGGGGTTTTTTGAATTTTTAACCATTTTAGTGGGTTTATTTTTTATGGATTTTAGGGGGTTTTAGATTTTTTAGGGGATAAATATTTTTAGGTTTTTTATGGATTTTAAGCGGTTCTTGGTTTTTAATGTTTTTTATAGGATTCCAAGGCTATTTAGCGTTTTTTATTTTTTCTAATTTAATGTATATCTTAGGATTTTTGGGGGGGTTTAGGGTTTTAAGGGATTTTGAGGATTTTTTTGAAGTTTTTAGGGTTTTTTTTGGGTTTAAGTGTTTTTTCTTATTTTTTCATGTTTTTATGGTTTTTAAAGTTCTATTACATTTTTAGTGGTTTAATGGGTTTTTAGATATTTTAGTGGGTTTTAGGATTTTATGGGGCTTAGGGGTTTTTATGTATTGTATGAGTTTTTTTGGTATTTAGTGACTTTTATGATTTTTCATGTTTTTTCAGTGTTTGATGTGTTTTTGGTTTTTGAATTCCATATTATGATTTTCTAGGGTTTTATTCTTTTTAGGTTTTTTTTTATTATAGATATTTTTATAATTTTTATTGTTTTCATGAGTTTTTCGGATTTTGATGTTTTTTTGGGTTTTAGTGTTTTTAGAGCGTTCAGCGTTTTTTAAGTTTTTATGTTTTTAGTGATATTTTGGGATTTTTATGCTTTATCTGGTTTTTAGGATTTTTATTATTTTTTGGGTATTAGGGGTTTTTTGTTTTTTAGGGTTTCATGGATTTGTATATTTTTATAGACACTTGGGTTTTTATGGGGTTTTAGAGTTTTAGCTGGTTTTTTATGAGTTTTAGGGTTTTTAAGGTTTTTAAGGGATTTTATTATTTTAGGGTTTTTAGTGTTTTCTATGATATTTTTTTGTTTTTTAGGTTTTTATGTGTTTTATGTGTTTTTAGGGTTTTAGGGTTTTATTACGAGATTTTAGGGTTTATAGGGTTTTTTACATAATTTGGGTTTCTTAGTATTTTATGGCATTTAGGGTTTTAGGTATTTTTATTATTTTAGGGTTTTATAGTTTTGAAGGTTTTTATGGTTTAATGGTTTTTTGAGGTTTTTTTAGTTTTATAGGGAATTTAATTGGTTTTAATGTTTTTACTTTATCTAGGGGTCTAAATGTTTTTATAGGCTTTTGTGGTTTTTAGTCTATTTAGGGTATTTTAAATTTTTTGAATTTTGTTATGGTTTTTGGTGTTTTGGGGGTTTTTAGGATTTTTTGGGGTTTTATGTTTTTAGGGGTCTTAAGTATTTTTGGTTCTCTAAGGTTTTATTTTGTGTTTTCATGGGATTTAGGGGGGTTTTTTATATATTTAAGGACCTTTAAGTATTTTTAGGATTTTTATCGTTTTAAGGGTTTTTTTATTTGGAGGTTCTTAAGGTTTTGGGGGGTTTAGGGTATTTATTGTTATTTTATGTTTTTAGGATTTTTTTGAGTATTTACGTTTTATAGTTTTTTATTGTAATTGATATTTTTAGTTTTTTAAAGAGTTTTTATATTTTTAGTGGTTTGATGGGTTTTATATATTTTTAGTAATTTAATGGTTTTTATAAGTTTTTTGGTTTTTAGGGTTTTTAGGTCTTTATGGTTTTTACCATTTTTACATTTTTAGGGGTTTTATATTTTTTGTAGATTTGAAAGGTTTTATTTAGGGTTTTCATGGTTTTTATATTTTTTTTACATTTTTGGTATTTTTAATTTTTTTTTATTTTTGTATTTTTTTAGTTTTTTTGTATATTTTGTGGGGTTTTATCATTTTTTATGATTTTTAGTTTATTTTAGGAATTAGTGGTTTTATGTGTTTATATTTATTTATCGTTTTAAGAGGGGTTTTTTAGGTTTTTAGAGTTTTTTATGTTTTAATGGGTCTTAGGGTTTTTTTTTATTTTTATGGTTTTTTGTTGTTTTAAGGTTTTTGAAGTGTTTTAGGTGTTTCTAGGTTTTTGATGTTTTTTTGTTGTATTTTATGGTTGTTTTTATATTTTGGGTTTTTATTGTTTTAGGGTTTTTTAATATTTTTATGGGCTTTTAAATTTTTAATTGTTTTAAGTATTTTTATCATTTTTTAGGTTTTTTGGGGTTTTAAGTGTTTTTAAAATTTTAATGTATTTTTATCATTTTTTAGAGAATTAAGTGTTTTGTACATTTTTTTGGATTTTTATGGTGTTATAGGGTTTTTATAAACTTTTACGGTTTGTAGGGATATTGAGGGTTTTATGTTTTTTAGGGTTTTATGGTTTTTTGGTGCTTTTTTGTGTTTTTAATGGTTTTAATGGTTTTAGAGTATTTTTACATATTTATTGGTTTAAAGCATTTTTTAGTTTTCAGTAAGATTTTATGGTTTTTATTCGTATTTAGGGTTTTTTAAAAAATTTAAGGGTTTTTATAGTTTTTATGGTTTTTTGGGTTTTTGATGATTTTTATGGTCTTTTGGGTTTTTATTGTTTTTAGGATTTTAGGTGTTTTAAGTGTTTTTGAGATTTTAATTTTTTCTTTGGTGTTTTTAATAAATTTATGTCTGTTTATGCTTTTTGGGACTTTTATGTCTTTTTTATGATTTTTATAGTTTTTTATGGTTTTTAGGGATTTTGACAGTTTTAATGGTATTTAGTGGTTTTAGGGTTTTTAGTGTTTATTACATTATTTTGGCTTTTTAGGGGTTTTATGTTCATTTTGGTACTTTTGTTTTTCTATGTTTTTTTCATGTTTTTAGGGTCTTTTATGTTTTTAGGGGTTTTTAAAGATTTTTTGGATAATAAATTTTTTTATGGTTTTTAGGGATCTTGAGGGGATTCAGGGTTTTTTTTTTCATTTTTAGGGTATTTATGGTATTTAGTGTTTTAGGGATTCTTTTATTTTTTAGGGGTTTTAATTTTTTTAGATTTTTTATTATTTTTAGGGATGTTTACAGTTTTCGGGGGTTTTATGGTTTTTAGAGGTTTTAGGATTTTAGTGGTTTAGTGTTTTAAAATTTATAATGGTGTACGTATTTTTAGGTTTTTAAGGTTTTCAAAGGGGTTTTTAAGGGTTTTTATGGAATTTTTGGGAATTTTATGATTTTATATGTTTCAGGGTTTTTTAGTGTTTTAGGGTTTTTTTTATTTTGGGTTTTAAAGTTTTTTTGATTATTTTTTGGGTTTAAATATTTTTTAGAGTTTATATTGTCTTTAGGGGATTAAATAGTTTTTAGAGTTATCAGTGGAGTTTTAAGGTTTTTTGTTTTTGGGTGTTTTATGTTTTTTAATGTTTTTTGTGTTTTAGTGTTTTTAGGTCATTTCGGGGCTTTAATTGTTTTTAGGGTTTATTGGTTTTCTTAGGGTTTTGTATAGTTGTTAGAGATTTTTTATAATTTTAGAGATTTTATTGATTTTTATGATTTTTTTTGTGGGTTTTAAGGGTTTTTTATGTTTTTATGGGGTTTGTGGGTTTTTAGATTTTTTATGTTTTTAAGGGGTTTAAGTGTTTTTTAGGGTTTTTAGGTTTCTAAGGGTTTTTTTTAAGGTTTTTAGGTTTTTTACTTTTTACAAATTTTTATGGATTTGTATGGTTTTATGGTTTTTATGTTTTTAAGGGATTTGAGAGTTTTTTGTGTTTTTAGGGTTTCATGGTTTTTATGATTTATTGAGTATTAGGGTTTAATTGAGTTTTTATGGTTTTCATGAATTTTTAGTTTTTTTAGTTGTTTTTAGAGATTGATGGGTTTTAGTGGTTTTAGTGGGTTTTAGAGTGTTTATAGGTTTTTAGTGGTTTTCTGGGTTTTTTTGGGGAATTAAGTGTATTGGTGTTTTTAAGTTTTTCTTCTGGGTGATCATTGTTTTAAGGAGTTTTTAATGTTTTTAGAGAATTTTTTGGAATTTTTGTGGTTTTTATGGTTTAGGGATTTTATGGATTCTTAGGGTTTTTTGGGTTTTTAAGGGGTTTTGGATTTTTCTGGGTTTTGTGGGTTTTTTATTTTCATTGGAGTTTTTAGGGTTTAAAGGTTTTTTTGATTTTTTTGATTTTGTATAGTTTTCTAGTGGTTCAAACAATTTTTAGAGTCTTTAGTGGGTTTTAGAGTTTTTTTTACAGTTTTAGGGTTTTTAAGGGTTTTTTGGGTTCTTTTGTACATTTATGTTTTTTAGTGTTTTGTATATTTTTTAGGGGTTTTAGGTTTTTGAGGTTTTCATAGAGGTTTTCATGGTTTTCAAAGGTTATGTTTTTATAAATATTTTGATTAATTTTCTATAATTTTATGGGGTTTTAGGATTTTTAAGGGTTTTGTGGGTTTGTTAGGGATTTTAGGGTTTTATGGTATTTTATGGTTTTTTGGGCTTCTTGGTTTTTCGTGTTTTAGGGTTTTAGGGGGTTTCTGTTTTATTATGATTTGAAATATTTTTTAAGTTTTTTCATGGTTTTTATAGAGTTTATATGTATTTTTTGTGATTTTCCTAGATTTTGTTTGAGATTTTAGGGTTTTTTGAGTTTTTTAGTGTTATTAAGGGTTTTAGAGCTTTTAACGTTTTTCATCATTTGATGGGTTTTTTGTGTTTTTAATTGTTTTAGGGGTTTTATGATTTTCTATGGTGTTTTAAGGTTATTAGTGTTTTTTATGGTTTTTAGTTTTTTAGCGTTTTTAGGGCCTTTTATGGTTTTTTTTAATGTATTCTTAAAGGTTTTCAATGTTTTTAGAGATTTTTACGTTTCTGAGGATATTTCGGGATTTTTTAGGAATTTTAGAGTTTTATTGGGCTTTTAGGGGTTTTGAGTTGTTTATAATTTTAAGGGTTTTAGGGTTTTTTTAAAAAATTATGGTTTATAGTGTTTTTAGTTTTCTTTATCATTTTTATGGGGTTTTTTGAATTTTTAACGATTTGAGGGGGTTTATTTTTTATGGATTTTAGGGGGTTTTAGATTTTTTAGGGGTTAAATTTTTTTAGGTTTTTTATGGGATTTAAGCGGTTCTTGGTTTTTAATGTTTTTTATAGGTTTCCAAGGCTATTTAGCATTTTTTATTTTTTCTAATTTAATGTATATCTTAGGATTTTTGGGGGGTTTTAGGGTTTTAAGGGATTTTGAGGATTTTTTGACGTTTTTAGGGTTTTTTTTGTTTTTTGGGATTAGGTGTTTTTTCTGATTTTTTCGCGTTTTTATGGTTTTTAAAGTTCTATTACATTTTTAGTGGTTTAATGGGTTTTTAGATATTTTAGTGGGTTTTAGGATTTTATGGGGCTTAGGGGTTTTTATGTATTGTATGAGTTTTTTTGGTATTTAGTGACTTTTATGATTTTTCATGTTTTTCAGTGTTTGATGTGTTTTTGGTTTTTGAATTCCATATTACGATTTTCTAGAGTTTTATGCTTTTTAGGTTTTTTTATTATATATATTTTTATGATTTTTATGGTTTTCATGAGTTTTTCGGATTTTGATGTTTTTTTTGGGTTTTAGTGTTTTTAGAGCTTTTAGTGTTTTTTATGTTTTTATGTTTTTAGAGATATTTTGGGACTTTTATGCTTTATCTGGTTTTTAGGATTTTTATTATTTTTTGGGTATTAGGGGTTTTTTTAGGGTTTCATGGATTTTTATATTTTTATAGACACTTGGGTTTTTATGGGGTTTTAGAGTTTTAGCTGGTTTTTTATGAGTTTTAGGGTTTTAAGGTTTTTAAGGTATTTTATTATTTTATGGTTTTTAGTGTTTTCTATGGTTTTTTTTTGTTTTTTAGGTTTTTATGTGTTTTATGTGTTTTTAGGGTTTTAGGGTTTTATTACGGGATTTTAGGGTTTATAGGGTTTTTTACATAATTTGGGTTTTTAGTATTTTATGGCATATAGGCTTTTAGGTATTTTTATTATTTTAGGGTTTTATAGTTTTTATGGTTTTTATGGTTTAATGGTTTTTTGAGGTTTTTTTAGTTTTATAGGGAATTTAATTGGTTTTAATGTTTTTACTTTATCTAGGGGTCTAAATTTTTTTATAGGATTTTGTGGTTTTTAGTCTATTTAGGGTATTTTAAATTTTTTGAATTTTGTTATGGTTTTTGGGGTTTTGGGGGTTTTTAGGATTTTTAGGGGTTTTATGTTTTCAGGGGTCTTAAGTATTTTTGGTTCTCTATGGTTTTATTTTTTGTTATCATGGGATTTTGGGCGGTTTTTTTATATATTTAGGGACCTTTAAGTATTTTTAGGATTTTTATCGTTTTCAGGGTTTTTTTATTTGAAGGTTCTTAAGGTTTTGGGGGGTTTAGGGTATTTATTGTTATTTTGTGTTTTTAGGATTTTTTTGAGTATTTAGGTTTTATGGTTTTTTATTGTAATTGACATTTTTAGTTTTTTAAAGAGTTTTTATATTTTTAGTGGTTTGATGGGTTTTATATATTTTTAGTAATTTAATGGTTTTTATAAGTTTTTTGGTTTTTAGGGTTTTTAGGTCTTTAGGGTTTTTACAATTTTTACTTTTTTAGGGGTTTTATATTTTTTGTAGATTTGAAAGGTTTTATTTAGGGTTTTCAAGGTTTTTTTTTTACATTTTTGGTATTTTTAAATTTTTTATTTTTGTATTTTTTTAGTGGTTTTGTAGATTTTGTGGGGTCTTATCATTTTTTATGATTTTTAGTTTATTTTAGGAATTAGTGGTTTTATGTGTTTATAGTTATTTATGGTTTTAAGAGGGGTTTTTCGGTTTTTTAGAGTTTTTTATGTTTTAATGGGTATTAGGGATTTTTTTTTGATTTTTATGGTTTTTTGTAGTTTTAAGGTTTTTGAAGTGTTTTAGTTGTTTCTAGGTTTTGATGTATTTTTGTATTTTATGGTTTTTTATATTTTGGGTTTTTATTTTTTTAGAGTTTTTTAATATTTTTATGGGCTTTTAAATTTTTAATGGTTATAAGGATTTTTATCATTTTTTTAGGTTTTTAGGGGTTTTAAGTGTTTTTAAAATTTTAATGTATTTTTATCATTTTTTAGAGAATTAAGTGTTTTGTACATTTCTTTGGATTTTTATGGTGCTATAGGGTTTTTATAAACTTTTACGGTTTGTAGGGATATTGAGGGTTTTATGTTTTTTAGGGTTTTATGGTTTTTTGGGGCTTTTTTGTGTTTTTAATGGTTTTAATTGTTTTAGAGTATTTTAACATATTTATTGGTTTAAATCATTTTATAGTTTTCAGTAAGATTTTATGGTTTTTATTCGTATTTAGGGTTTTTTAAAAAATTTAGGGGTTTTTATAGTTTTTATGGTTTTTCGGGTTTTTGATGATTTTTACGGTCTTTTGGGTTTTTATTGTTTTTCGGGTTTTAAGGGTTTTAAGTGTTTTTAAGATTTTAATTTTATCTTTGATGTTTTCAATAAATTTATATGTGTTTATGCTTTTTGGGACATTTATGTGTTTTTTATGATTTTTATAGTTTTTTATGGTTTTTAGGGATTTTGACAGTTTTAATGGTTTTTAGTGGTTTTAGGGTTTTTAGTGTTTATTACATTATTTTGGCTTTTTAGGGGTTTTATGTTCTTTTTGGTACTTTTTTTTCTATGTTTTTTCATGTTTTTAGGGTCTTTTATGTTTTTAGGGGGTTTTTAGGGATTTTTTGGATAATATTTTTTTTATGGTTTTTAGGGATTTTGAGGGTATTTAGGGTTTTTTTTCGTTTTTAGGGTATTTATGGTTTTTAGTGTTTTAGGCATTCTTTTATTTTTTAGGGGTTTTAAGTTTTTTTAGATTTTTTATTATTTTTAGGGATGTTTATAGTTTTCGGGGGTTTTATGGTGTTTAGAGGTTTTAGGTTTTTAGTGGTTTAGTGTTTTTAAATTTTTAATGGTGTATGTATTTTTAGGTTTTTAAGGTTTTCAAATGGGTTTTTAAGGGTTTTTAGTGAATTTTTGGGAATTTTATGATTTTATGTGTTTTAGGGTTTTTTAGTGTTTTAGGGTTTTTTGGATTTTGGGTTTTAAATTTTTTTTTGATTATTTTTTGGGTTTAAATATTTTTTAGAGTTTCTATTTTCTTTAGGGGATTAAATAGATTTTTGAGTTATCAGTTGAGTTTAAAGGTTTTTTGTTCTTGGGTGTTTTATGTTTTTTATGGTTTTTTTGGGTTTTAGTGTTTTTAGGTCATTTCGGGGATTTAATTGTTTTTAGGGTTTAATGGTTTTCTTATGTTTTTTCATAGTTGTTAGAGATTTTTTATAATTTTAGAGGTTTTATTGATTTTTATGAATTTTTTTTGTGGGTTTTAAGGGTTTTTTATGGTTTTATGGGGTTTGTGTTTTTTTAGATTTTATATCTTTTTAAGGGTTTTGGAACTTCTTAGTGATCTTTTCACATGTATCAAGGCTATTAGGAATATCATTTATAGGTGAATGAAAAGGAGGTGTCTCATAGAATGAGTGTGTCCCTAGGCCATCTTCTGGTTTAGAAAGCATGTCACATATTACTGATAGAGTATCTAACAAGTCTGACCCCATCTATCCAAGAGCCTCAGAATATAAGGGATTCCTCATGCTTAACTAGATAAGGGGGGATTCTCAAGAATGTAAAAATTTGGATGGAGGGAGGGCCTTCGTAGTTGGAGACATTATGGGGAGGGATACTGTCATGTCTTGATTTCCGACCGTAGGGATATTTTTTGTAGGGTACACATTGTGGAGTACCTTCAGGGAGTATTAAAGCAAGGGGAGGTCCTTATTGCTGCCCGATGCCATTGTAGGGAGGACCTTCATAGCGACTTCCATCATGGAGAGGACTAATATCATAGTTGTATGTCAGACTAGAGGGATAATTTATGCAGTATATACCCTGAGGAAGACCTTCATGGAAGACTACAGTAAGGAGAGGACTTACTTTCTACCTGATATCGTCATGAAGAGGACCTTCACAAGAACTTACATCATGGTGATGACTACCATCATAGTTGGATGTCTGACTAAAGAGAGAATTTCTACCACATATACCCTTAGTAGGACATTGAGGGTTAAATTTATCAAGGGGGGGCCTTCTTAATTCTTGATTTCATTATAGGGAGGACCTTTGTAGTGACTGCCATCATGAAGAGAACTACCCTCAAATCTAGATGTCTGACTACATAGAGAATCTATGTAGTCTATACCATAGGTAGGACCATCACAAAAGACTACAGTAAGGGGAGGACCTTCATATTATTTGATAATATGGCTATGTGGAAGGATACCATAATTCTCATCAGATGATAAGTTGTGTTGACTGATCATTTCTTTCGCATGAAGTAATACTCCCTGGGGCATGCTCTAGGGAGTACCTTTAGATTAGATGGTAACAATATTGAGGGTATGAAATTCCTGATTTTTACTAGTACTTCTATAATTTGGTAATGTATTGGAAGGATCATGTGCCTCTATTGATAGGTGTTTAATGGTATTAGAAACTCTAGCTTCTAGTAGAGTAATTTCATGAATGTTATCTTAATTTTATAGTCATCATTTTCATGTTTTATTTTTTGGGTGCACTCTTATGGGTCAATGGGGCCACCTACTATTGGTAACAACCTTCATATATGGGTTCTTATTAGAGTGGTTCTCTTGATGTCATCAGGATACACCAATGAAAATCTTGATTTATAGAAAGGATATATGTATTCCCTGGAGTAACCACCATGGTGGACCAATGTCACCCAATTGAAAAATCTATTTATTCTTGATTCAGTTGTCTATTTATCACATAATATGGCCAACATACCTCTTTGAATGGAGAAGGTTGTATTTCTACTCTAGAGTGACCACCTTGTTTCATGGATGAGTCACCCGCTTGGGGAGATGAGGTTGTGGGATCAACTCTTAGCCTTTTCTATTGATGTGATTATGTCTTGAAAGGTATGGAGGATATAATCAAGAATTGATTTCTAGTCCTTTATTATTTCTAGGATGTGTTGAGATATGTATTTGGATGCAATAGGGATATATTCCCATTCCAATTTCAGATCAATAATACATACCTACTCTGGTCCTCCATGTTTTTCTAGTTGGTACTAGAAGTTCTCCTATGTTGTGTCAGAGAAATTATTTTTCCTCATATTTATGGTTTGGATAAACCAATTTTTTTCTCCAATTTCCATCATATTTAACTATTAGGCTTTATATTTGAGAGTATGGATTTTCATGTTCATGTTTTCCACAATATTTTTCTAATGGTCTTGATATATATCCCAAGGAATTTGACTCTGGTCATACTTGATTTCCAACTTATTTGAATGATGGGATTGATATGAGAGAGTAGGAATTTGACTCTACCTGTATTTGATTACCACCATATTTTAATGGTGGGATTCATATTACTTGATAGAGATATGTGCTAGCCAGTATTTCTCTATCCTATTTGGATGAATGGATTCATGTGCATCAGAATGGATTTTCATCTACCTATAATTTTCTTCCCTATTTGTGCAATGAAATTGGAGAGCATTATTAGAAATGTGTTCTTGATCATAATTTTCTATCTTATTTTCATGTAATGATTTCGAAGAGGGAGCCATAATATACACCTACCCGTAGTATGATTCCATATTTTCACAATGGATCTCTTCCTCAAGAAATAGGGTGATGACATGTTTCTGATTATATAATCATCAACCATGGTGGGTATCCTAGGGGACCTATTTTTTTTCTATATACAAGGAACCTTGGAATGATATCCTCCTTAGGGTGAGGATATTGGGCTACATGGAGTTGGTGGTGACGTCTTATGGTAGGGGCCCTTGAGCAGGACCCATCTATAGCATGGAAGAAGTCATTGTAGAAGAATTTATATGTCGTCCTAAGATATGGGAGTTACTCACTCTCACATTACAGGAAAATTCTCTAAAAACAATTAGGTATGGTCAGTGGATCCCCCTAGTTAGGGGTTTTTGATCACTACTGAGTGGGTGGTTGGTGTGATTTCATCAGTTAGAGGGTCGGTCCTAGTTCCTATAGTGTTGGGAGAGTACCTTTCTAATGGTACTCCTAGATAAGTTGATTTGAGAACCAACATTGGAGATTCTAGGTAGGCGATGAAGTCCTATCATTCCTAGAGGACTCATCCAATGCAGTGGTTGACATGTGTCACTGTGATAACTTTTGAGATTCGATTGGGTTGAATGATGCTCTGAAAAAGGCATGAAATACATGTGAAAAGTAAAGACAAAAAACCTCATCAATTTATCATATCATGACCACATGCATAATTGATTATCTCTCATGGATATATTACATTTTGTATTTTAATGGAGCCTACCATGAGGTAACACTACCACCTTGGAAAAGGATTCACATCCGGCTAAGAATTTTTGTTTCACTAGAAGTTGTATTTGTAGCTATGGATAAAATTGTCTAGGGATAGGAATGTCCATTTTTGTTTCCAATAGAATTGGAAATTCCTAGAAAAACAGAATGATCCGATGGAGACTGATTAGTACATCCCATTATTTTGAAGGAAATTCCATAATTACCTCATCTGCATCGGGTTACTATTTTTATTTCCACTAAAGGCGTGTTTGTGTCCTAAACAGTTGATTGTAGTGGGTTGAATGGTGTGTGTTTCTCTCAGAAATGGTTTTTCTATTTCTAAAATGTTTTAAATGGGGTTTTTCATGGAACTAGAAACATCCAATGGTTCTTTATCCATGGAAACCAACTTTCCATAGGCATGCGCTCGTTATTGTCTTTGACATGCGATGCTTAAGAACTCACATTGGTTGAGATAATGAGAGATTGGTCTCATCACACCATTGGGGGGTATTATTTACTACTCTGGGACACTCTTATATATTTATGATATGTTCATAAATGATTCATTAATTCCCATGCATGATTTAGTTCATCCAAAATTAGAAATCAATTATTAGCATGTGTGGAATTCAGAATTATCTAAATGAATCTGAGGTTATTCACTGATGGAGATATCTATATGTATTTTAGGTTCTCCATTAATGGTATCCTATCATATGCTACATAGAGATTATTTGGTTTTTGTTATGAAGATGCTGGATTTCTAGCCACACAGTGGGGAACTCTTTAGTTTGTTGTCATCTAGGTAGACAAATGTGACTTTGGAGTTTATCATCATCTTGGTAGATGAAGGAAACTTTGGAGTTTATTCTCACCTAGGTAGATAGGAATAATTTTATGTTGGTATCAAACCCATAAGTGGGATTCTTACACATCCTTGTGAAAGAAATCAGAACCCATGTAGTTCGGTTCCACTTAATGGGGCACATCATACCTTTTAAGGTTTTTTGATAAGGACCTAAAAATTCAATATAACGTTGTGTGGTGAGGACATATAGACAGAAGGTTTCAAGTGAAATATTTTTGTGGGACTTATATCAAAATACCCCAAGAAACCTAGAACGGATATGAATTTCCATGTTGAATAAGACCCTACTGGGGATATGGCCCAGAATAAGAGGGTGGGTTTAGGATTTGGGGTTTAACCTCAGAGAGGCTTCCTACATATCGCATTTGCATGGGAAACAAATACCACATAGTTTGGTAAGTCTGGAAGTGGAGTATATCCCTTTGAGAGGATTACGTTTGGGCTTATTCTAAAATAGGACTCCTTATGACAAAGGGGTGAGGATATATTTTTTAGCTCAATATAATTTTTGGGGATTAATTTGGGTCTTACTTATAAGGAGGATGCCCAGATTAAGGGAATTTGAATTGGGGCTTACTTCTGAGGAGGATTCCTAGTGAGATCATGCCCTAGGTGAGAGTCCTACATATTCGGGTTAAAGAAGGAATCATATTTATCATAGATCAGTACTTCGGGTTGATCATGTCGGTGTTGTGACCATCACTAACCTCTAGTCTCACTTGAGTCATGCTCGTTGTGAGAAACATGGTAAATAAGAATATTCAACCATCTAAAAACTCTTCCCCCTCCACTAGTGGAAGTGGACGAGGCCACCATGGAAGAGTTTGGGGGTATAACACTTTTATCTCTTCACATTACATTATATATGAGTCCAAAATGAGGAAGGTATTAAGGTGAAGGATGTGTTTATTGAGAAGAAAAATACTACATCCTTTTATATGAAAGGCTAGGGGATTACACCATGATGGATTCCCTATGATATGTTCCATAGATAAAGTAGAATCCAATTCCATATTGAATAGAAAAGAAAATCTTATCATCACCCTCCCTATTTGGAACTGGAGGTTCTGGTTCTTATAGAAGTGAAGAGTCAGACATGGTCTAAAACCAAATCCTATAGACCAGGAATTCCCCAACACTATCCCTAGGGTATGGTTCCTCATGACCATAGGGATACATACAAACATACACCCTAAGAACCCTAACAAACCAACTGGAAAAGTGAAATTAACCTTTAACTATAGGAATAAATACCCAAATAGAGGACACGCTAGTGAACCACTTTACAAGGTTGTGTAAAACTAGGGGTCTTGGTGTAGGATTCAACTTAGTCCCTTTTAGATAAGGGATACAAGTAAGGAGAGTACCTACCATGAGTGGCTATGAAGAGAGATTAAAGGGAGGATATCATAGTTCATGGGAATATGTTCTCAGTGCAGGTGTTCCATGAAGGTGTTTTTTATAGGTTCTAAGAGGAACTAAAAGTGATTCACATAGGGGGAATAGGCCTGTACGAGTTGAATAACCCTAAAGAAATGGACTATTGGGGAAAACACACTTGGGTGAGGCCATAACCTAAGCACCCTGGGTCTCCTCTGGTGTCTTTGGATGTGTATTTTGTAGGTATTTACTTAATTAAGGGGCCTCACATAGGTAAATTATTCTATATGTAGGAAGGATCCCTAAATATGTGTCTTGTAATTTAGACTTTGAAGGGATGTTGGTCTTACTTATCCACATTAACTCTACCTTCTATCATGTTTTAGAGAGAAACATGATAAATTTAATGGCACTTAGGTTAAATTGTTTCACAATGATAGCTATGGCGGTTCTTTTCATTTTTTATTTCGTGAAATGAGGAGCCCAAGGGTCCTATTTATAGGAATTCAGGGGAACTAGTTAAAGGAAGTTATCGGCATAGGTCCACAGTGTAGGTTTTTCCATATAGTTGTCCCGCATAAGGGTGGAAATATTATTGGTCAACCTAGGTCCCCGGTGTTGCTATCCCGCATAAGTAGTCGGTGTTGGGGGGTTGTGCCTTCTAGGATGCATTGGCAGGAGCTGTAATGGTCTCTTGGCACACATGTGGTATGTGTGTAGGTCTATTAGTACATGTCTCTTAGATTCTCTTAATATTATTGGATACTTTAATATATTTAAGGTTCTATTCATGATCTTTTCACCCTCCATTATCAAAAATGGAGTGTCAACAAAATCCCCCCCCCCCATAGGATTGGATCTGAATGAAAGAGGAGGATCTATTCCTAAGGTAAAATACATTGGGAGAATATTATGAAGGATAAACACTGGATCACGTAGTTTCTCTACGTAGTTTTACCCCATTAGTCATCAGTGTATGGTTTTGGGTTCAAGTTAATGGCATAGGTGAGTGGAATAGGTGAGTGGCATAGGTGAGTGGCATTGGCTAGTGGTTCCTATAAATACCCCCTTTCTTTGGATTTTTCCTTGCCCGAAGATTCAGATTTTCTCTCTCGTTGTGTTACTTGTTCTCTCAACTACTTCACATTGTGAATCTGTGAAGGTCCTCTAAAAGTTTCTTGAGGTTTATACCCCATAGAAAAGGGGTTTTGTGGATTCTCCTTGTCGAGAGACTTGTATGGGGAATTTTGTTGAAAGACCTATGTGGGGAACCTTATCAAAGGTCTTGTGCATGGAACCTTGTTAAAGGACATACATGGGGACTTCATTTTCCAAATTATAAAATTAATCTAATTTAAAATTTGAACTTTATTAAGTAAATATTTCAACTTAATGAAATAATTCCATTCCTTCTTATAGGTTTCATTCAAATTACTACTTTAATGACTTCAAATTAGGAAGCTGATGCGCATCAAACCGGAATGATTAAATCTACCAGACAGTAATATTATGATTTCATTGAGACCACCCTTCCCAAATTGGGGAAGTGATTGATCCCATATCAACATGGGTATCCACTAAGTTACAAGATGCCTCTATACATACATGGTATTTTTAATGACTATCATATTACAATATTTACAAAATATTCCCTGGAAACTTGGTTTGGGAATCATATCAACTTCCCATGTTCCAAAATATTAGTGAGGGGTGTTCCCATAAAGGAAGAAGCAGTCCCCATTGGATGAATTTAACTTCACATTGGATGCACTCCCTGCATGAAGTCACATTTCACATATCCAAGATCTCATTTTTTGGATTCGACATTTCATGCTTTGAAGATAGATCAATTGCATGGCTGGAAGGAAGACTCAGATCGCCACTCTGGAGGGGGTTTTAGGCCTAAGTTGATGTGGTAATTGTGGGTGTTCCAAACTTGTGTAGAGTTTAGAAAAGAGTTGTAGCATGTCCATATTTATGAAGCTGTTTGTGTAGGAAAAAACTATATTTATATGAATAGAGACATCATTCCTGAATTATTGAGCTGATGGATTCTACAAAAAAATTCTTTTTTACTTGATGTACGGTGAGGTTGGAAACAGTTTGTGGGATGTCTACCAAATCTCTAGGGCTCCCATTCTTAGGGATATCTATGCTGAATTTGTCCCACCAAAGGCAATGTGAGACGATGCAGATTAGATATCACCATTTTTTCAGGATGTATTAAAAATAGCGAAGAATCTGCAGAAACAAAAAAGGATCCTCATCCCAGGTCTAATGACCATGAATAATCATAAATGGAGGATTTCTCAGAATCAAAAAAATATAAGGTTCCTACATGTATGTGTCCTACTATTTTCACCACTATCAATAATAAGGGTGCTTCAGGCACATTTTGTCCCACATTGGAGAAGGGTGAGTAAAAAAAATTGGGGTTACAAGATTAATGAAAAGTTTTTTCTAGATGGATTCCTTTACATGTAGATAAGTATTTAGTTGCTCCTAGTCTAGAAGGTCGATGGTGGAATGGGTCTAGAGACTTTTGATATTGCAGAAAAATTTGCAGAGGGGTAGTATATCGGGCTGTCTTCCCATGTTTTAGCAAGAATATATCACTTTCAATTTCATTTATATAATTTGAGGGAACTATTTATACATTTAGGTCCATTCTAGGTGTTGAGGGGAGGGATTTCATCACATTTCAGTTCATATTTTGTGATGAATTTAGTTAAGATCCCAGAAAGTTTATTTCTCCCATTTGTTATGAATGTATCTGGGATTTAGCCTCTAAATATGAAACCTACTAAGGTGTTGAAGGTTCTAAATGTATCTAGAGACTTTAGCTTCTTTCTATTTGTTAATCCACAAACTCGAACATTTTTTAATTATGGTATGGAAAATAATTTGGAGCTAAGGCGGTACATGATATTATTTAGGGATAGCATGTTGGTAGCCCGTATTGATAGTGAGATTATCTATGAGGTTTACATTTCTTATGGGTGTACTCTACATTTTAAATGTTTTCAAGAATAAATCACCACCCCTACATATGATAGGATTGATAATTATCATATGGTAGCTTGAAAATTATAGATCTAGATGTCTCTAGAGGTATCCAAACTGTCAATCACACTACCTCTACCAGAGGAATCAATCGGACTAAAGGCGGGATATGACAAGGCATGGGTTTCTTCATACCCTCAAGGGAAATTGAAAAGGGTAACATAAAGGGTAGAGGCCGCGATAACTGTAGGTCATGGAATGTGTGACAATAAGTCTAGAACCAAAGATAATTTCATGGCTCTAGAGCCTTTGAAATGTTCTTATACAAAGACCCCCAAGCAAGATAAGGTTAAATATATAATGCCTCTAGTGGTGAGGCGGTATAGTCTCCATCATCGGGAGGATATTTCTATTTTTCCTACATTATTAAAAAGAAGGAAAGGGTCTAGATGAGGATATCCAATCAGAGGGCTTTGATTTTTCTCCAAGGTCAGCCATATCAAAGAAAAACTACATGCAACCCTTAGCAATCCATTTTAGGGAAATCATGACTCGTGATATTAGGGAAGAATGGGAGTTTCTCCAATCTTTCCTTCAAATTATGGAATTGGGTGATATTAAGGCACCTTCCAATTCTCATCCTAACTATAATTTGGCTGAGGTAACAAAGTACATAATGGAGCTGGAGGATTTCATATATGAAACTGATGATCAAGTCTCTTCATTTAAGTGAGTATCTGACGTGATAGATCCTAGAGTACTTGAAAGGGTAATTGTTCATCCTGGGGAGGAATGGGACATTTACATTAGCACTGCTAATGTATCTCTCTTTTCTTCATTCTCCTTTCTGTTCCTTCTTCTATCATCATTAATCTTGAGTGGATTTTATTTTTTTGATTGAAATAGTAGAAGGATGATTAGGAAAAAAGTTACATGAGTCAACAATGTAGGGGCCTACGGGCACCCCCATTGTGATGGTGGATGATACACTCGAGTCCCCAAAACTCTCTCCAGGTGAGAGGAACATGATGGAGGTGATGGAGGTGAAAATTCCTCAGCTGTTACCTCAGGTCTCAATTTCCCAAAAAAGTAGTGTAGTCTCTTAATTATCTCATGAAAATAAGAGAAAGAGATAATTAAAGTTTGTTCCGTGAATATGTAAAATTGAGTATTCATGCGGCTATCCATTATTACAATTTTCGTGACATGACTTCTTAACCATGTTTTACTCTTTTTTATGGAACCCGCATCTCTTTCCTCTCTTAAGGGATCTAGTATAGATTCTTAAAGGATCGAGGATACTCCGAGGGATGTATAGACTCATACTGATGAATCTGTCACCTTGACTGATGAAGTGTCAAGGGGTGAGGATCCATCTTTTTCCACTTCTATAGAGAGGTAATATGGTCACGATAATGTCAAATGTATTTATTTTGGGTGCCATATGTTGTTTCTATCTTTTCTCTTATCATAATATTCAAGATCGGTTTCCTGTATCAAAGGACTCTAAATAAGTCATTGTGGATACTGTTGTTGTGCCATAAGGGAGTAAAGATGATCTTGGGTAGTCCAAGGAAGGTTTTGATGCTGATTCTGACTCCTCAAGGCCTGGAAATATCATGCCAGATAAATAGATGGTTGATAGGAACATCAACGGATCCAATATGTGTCTGTATAAATATTTAATGAACACCCTAAATGGTGAGGATGCTGCAATATACAAAGCCATATACTGTGAAATTATGGATTATCTTAATCCAGATATTAATATTCCATGTTCAATAAAGGAGTTCAAGGATGTTCAAAAGGAACTGGAAGGATGTGAGTCTTCTCGTTCATTCATTTTCAATACATGGTTTTTATTATTTTATCATAAATATTTCAAACTGAATTTCAACCCATACATATTTTTCTAAAAATAAAATTGGAAAGGCCCTTCAAGAGCAATGTATTGAAGCCCATCCTACCTATGCTAATGTTGGAGAAGTACTGGACAAGAATAAAGAATTGGGAGGTGCTCTATAATCTCTATTCAGGATGGCTAAAAATAATATGAAGATTTTCCTTCTACATGAATTACTTTCTCAGACTACTGAAGTTGGGAATGTTAGGGAGGAATATACTAAAGATGCCAGCCAATTACTAAGTGAATGTCACCGACCTCCCTGATCCTACTCCATTCCTTCCACTATTTTGAAGATAAAAATGAATCTAATTCATTATTTAGGATCATAAAATTTTACGAATAGGTCTGAGGGTGAAGCTCCTACATTGGCTTGAATAGTAATGCAAGGAAATGTAGTCATTGTCTTGATGGGTGTAGGGAAAGGAACATCTTTGAGTGCTAGGATCCTTGATTACATCCCACCCCATTATAGTGGATCCAATTCCTATTTAGAGATTCATTCTTCTCTAAGTGTCACATGTGGAAGGACCTAGAAGATCATATAGAAAATGATATCAAAGACACCTTCGTAAGACCTATAATCATGTTTTGGCTGACTTCCATCTCTATTTTTCATGTTGGTATTTGGTGGATTTGATTATCATCCAATAAAAACTAATATAAAGGAGACCATTCACTAGTAGAAGAAAGAGCATAAAATTCAACAAGATCTCATAAAGGAGAAACTACTCACCAATGTTGATGGTTTTCAAGATGCACTATCCTAGGAAAAGGTCAACCATAATACAAAGTTGGTGAAATTTAAACAACAAATCAAGGAGAATACATTTGAAGTGTCACACCTTCTGCAAGAATTGGATGTCACTTAATAGATACTCGAACAACTCCACCTATCATTAGGAGAAGCCCAGAAATATGGGGAAAATACCATTGAAACTTCCATGGAAGTGCTTCACCAGGATGAGGAGACTGAATATGGTTGACTGACTGAGCTTTAATAAGTAGTGGATGAGGATCGGGAGGCTGTTCAGTAGATGTAGAGTTATGTTTATGTCCTTTTGTAATATATGATAGAGAGAATCCATTTTGTGGATGTTCCTCTGATTTTTCTCAATAAATGAAAAGAATTTTGTTTCCAATAATATATTTCTTAATCTTATTGTTTTCTTGTAATCATAACATTGAAGATGATTTTCATAGCATGAAATATTCATACCTACTAATCATAATTACAATGATAAGTATGGGGACACTCCGGGATTTTTTATCTAATTTAAGAGGCCCAATTAGCATAGTTTGACTATTTCTAGGGTTACATGGACATCCCTACCAACTCTATGTCTTTTGTGTCATCACCCTAATTTTCTTCCTCATCTCAAAATAAAGGAGTCTTAAAGGGAGAGACATGTATTTTTATTACACTGCCCTTTTCAGGTTTTCATCCTAACAAGTTTTATGCATTTTAACTTTTAATCACTTGATATTGCCTAAACCATATAGAGTGTTGGTATAGCGAGCTGAGACTCGACTCTTGTATAGAATTCCCATTTCAGGTTTTAAGTCGGGTGAGTATTGTATCTCTTTTTGTGGGAAGTTTAATTTCATAAATGTTCGACTAATAAGGCTAGTGTATAAGGTCAGACAACTTTGACCACAAATTTTGATATGACAACCCAAACAAGTCTTGGTGGCTATGAATGTTCCAATATTCTTCAGATATATCCAAGGGGAATATTGATCCAAGATTATATAGTCCCCAAATCTACAACATGTTATTATAGAGTATAGGATTTTTCACATGAGAAAAAAGATACCACTGGTCAAAAAACACGTTACAGGGGCTGTTTTATGCAAGGAAAACTAGGGAATGTACTACATAGCCAAATAGCGGCATCCTTAGGTTGAAAATCCTGTTATAGGGAAAACATAATCAAGGACAATGGGGGATATAATTTAAGGTATTTATATTTGAATGAAGGTTTTATGATTATCTTATTCCTAGTAATTTGTCTGGAATCGTGCAAGTATATTTAGGCATGGAAGGAGAAAGTTGTATGTTGTGATTTGGGGATTTCCAGATCCAAATTGTGGCATGAAAAATGGTCTTGTGAAATTATAGGAGGTCTCTCTTGAGAGGGAAGTTACTAATAATTAAAAAACCTATTATGTGGGATATTTTATACAAGTTAAATTGGATCATGTACTACATAGTCAAAAGTGGCATCCCTTGGCTGACAAACCCGTTATGAGGGTTCTTTTATGAGAGGCCATATGAGGCACATAATTCATGGTTAGAGAAAGGGGAACTCAATAATTAGAACATTCAATCATTAAACATCGATGGAATTTTATGGAGATTTAGATCTTCCCAAGCATAGATTTTGATTTGTGAAGAAATTATCTGAATACCAAAGGGGGTTTTCAAGTAATAATTTCCTAAGAATCAGGGAAATATATTCTCCACTTAGGTTTTCCCCAAGGATAGGAAGTATGGTTCTAGTAGTATTAGGTCATATTACATGGTCCATAAGATTATGGATACGATGGATGGTTTGTGGTCAAATGGAACAAGATTATTTTAGTATGTTTTGAACATATAATGGGGGAAAATGTAGACCATGTACCTAGAGACCTTCAGGCCAGGATAAAGTATATGGGACAAATATGCATAGGATGAACAGTGGATTTAAATTACAGGTTCCTTCATATCATCATCAAAATATTAATGGGATAGAATAGGCTTATCCTAAGGGATAAATTACCACTATTTGACAAACCCATTATGAAGTATGCTTTATGTAATGCCAACTAGGGAATGTACTGCATAACCAAACATTAGCATCCTTTGGATGAAAAACCCGTTATGTGGAAATTTATGTATGTCTATCTAGGTAGTGTACTCTATGGTCAAGAAAAAGAGATCTTAGGTTTCAAACATTCTTCCCCAAAAATCCAAGTACATGTTATGAAGATCTAAAATAATTCAAGATTAGGAGTATGAAATGAGAAAAGGGGTAATTTTGAATGCATAAATAGAGAATTGGACTAATTATAGCTATGATTTTGGAATCCCTTGCACAAATTTGACTCATATGTAGAAAGGGGACATCTCCCGTTTCCTTGGTGGGTTATCTAAGGAGATGACCCAAAACAAAATCTCCTATACAGATTATTGATTGTATATGGGAGAGGATAAATTGTATTTGATCTCCTCATGTATATTTGACCGTATATGGAGGAGTAGAGGATTTTTCATGTTTTGTTGTGTCTAGGCCCACAATTGAATATATGGGTGTCACTACATATCTCATATTGGTGAGAATCAAGCCACACATAGTTATTGAATGTCCACATACATTATCATCACGTGGCTAGGAAATATAATGATTCTTTTTAAGGTCTTGCAGCCATGACCATAATAGCCTCAATGTGAATAGATACACCTTACTTATAAAGATAAATTCTTTACCAAACTCCTAATACCATGTGATCAGTGCTCGATGTGAGAAACAAGGAGATGTAAAAGTTTATTCTACAACACAAAGGTAACACAAGTAAAGGATATGGGAATTTCAATTATGTGGTTGCTAGTCCAGGAGATAGAATCCAAGCTTCACTTTGTAAATCATTAGGATGAGAAGCAAGCCACGTGTATTTTTTGAGATTCCCTATAGTTTAACATCATATGATAATGAAAGTGGTGAGTCGGCATGAACTGATGATAACATTGAGGTTTCACCCAGGATAGGAGACCTAGGCATCACAATGTATCTTAATAGAATGAGAATCATGACAAATGTGGTTCTTGGAATTTCAAGTAGTTTAACAAAATTCAGTAAGGACCAAGATGAACCAAAGTGAAAGGATGGAAATGTTGAGAATGAACCAAGGTGTAGGACCTAGTCATCACTATGTATCTTATTGGGATGAAAATCAAGACACATGTGGTCCTTGATAGGATCCTTGTGCAGATCTAATCCATGCACATGAAGTAAAAGGGATTTATGACTTAATCATGCCTAGACCCAAGATAGAAGATCCAAGCATCACTACATATATTTCTATGGAACGAATCAAGACACAAGTAGTTTTTGAAATTTTTTTCCCACACCAATCAGACATTGATGTGGAGAAGGGGACTTTTGATAACATCTAGAATGCTGGTTAGGACTAAAGCATGAATTATAGGTATCACCACTCATCTAATTGTAATGAGAACTAAGGAATAAGTCTTGGAAACAATATTTATGTAGCTATGGTTCATGCACAAGGAAAAGGATGGTGGATTTTTTTCCAAAATCATGAATGAACCTAGGATTGGAGATCTGGGTGTCACTATATATCTCAATGGGATGAGAATCAAGCCACAAGTAGTTATTGAAAATGGTTCCCCACACCAATTGAGTTTTTATGTGAGGAAGGGGATTTAATATTTTCTTGAACAAGGATTGGGACCAAGACATTAGATGGTATGAGGATCAAGTAATATGTTCTAGAAGAGTGTATTGTATATATTTGGTTCATACATAAGGAAATAATTCATTTTCTTCATGTTTATGACTGGACCAAATATTAAATATTTAGACATCACTACATATCTCACCGAAGATATAATCAAGACACACTTAGTTATTTAAAATAGTTCCAAAATAGGTCTGTTCCAAAGATAGGGAAAAAATGTAGCTCAAGTTCCAATAGGGAGTGGAAATGATGTGAGTGAGGTTTACACATAGAATCCACTCATCTTTTGAGGGACCAAAAGTAGTGTTTACTCATGGTATCTTGGGTAATTTCTTAACATCAAATGAGGGAGATTGTAACTGTACATTTTAATGTCATGTTGTAATGAAAAATAATGTTTTTTAGTTTTGGTTCATGTGACTAGGACCTCATGTCATGCAGTTTATTGTCAAGAAATAAGGATGATGATGTTACACAGTTTAACATTGTGCAACATGGACACATATGGTTCTATGCAGCTTAACGTCTAGCCGCTAAGACTAATTCTGTGTAATTATACAAAGTACCTATTTGGAAAACTTTCATTGGTTGGAGTTGTAGGGAGTTCTCCATCCACTGAGATTAAGTAATAAACTCCATTAGAGTGGAACTTATGTATGGAGTAAGGTTATTCCCACTTTTGATCATGCTATGGGGGATTATTTCCTGGTATCAGTGGATTTTTAAGGACCAATAACAATTCCCCTTGAAGTAATGAAAATAGGAAGACCTTCTTGTAGAAAGCTCTCACTATCTGATTCCGATAAACTTCTAAGTGATGCAAGGTTTTCAATCTTTTTCCATCCAGTCCATTTAACTCATCCATTCATTTTTGAGATTTATCATCAAAATATATCTGGTACAAATGAAAATACAAAGTGATGAAAACTAAACCTCAATGAGAAGGACCACTTTCATTTCATATACCAATGAGTACGGAGTTTCTCCCATAGCAGTAGGGGTAGTCATACAGTAAACCCATAAGTCATGCAAGAGATTATCAGAATTGGACTTATTAACTTTGTCACCCATATTCTAGATAATAATTGACAAAGTCTTATTGAATTATTATATATGTCCATTGGCTGCTACATGATTGTGGAACTAATTTTTGGACTTGATATTATATTCTTGATATCGTTTCCATACCTCAGTAGAATAGAAATTCGTGTGGTTTTCAATAAATATGGTATGAGGGGCACCAAATATGGTAATGATATTATCTTTAAAAAGGATAAAAATTATTTTGGATATGAATTTATTGAGGGTCATTGCCTCATCCCATTTGGAGAAGAAATTGGTTGCAATGAGGATGTACTTGGACTACTTAGCCATTGCTAGAGGATATTGTCAAACAACATCAATTCCTCATGTGGAAAATGGAAAAGAGTATTTGGATACATGCAGTAACTATGGGGTTTGGTGAATGAAGTTGACATGCACTTGGAAGGGATGACATTTCTTAGTGAATTACATACAATATTGGGTCATTCAAGGCCAAAAGTATCTAAGATTTTATATTTGATCAAAGGTCCTATACCCATATTGGCAGTCACCATAGTATCCTGCATGTACTTCTTCCATAACAGTTGTAGTATCTTCTCCATAAACAAATATGAGAGGTACTCCATCAAAATATCTCTTTTATAGGACATTATGGGGATTATATTCATCATAAAGAGTGAAATTTTCCACTCATTGTTAGATCTGCACTCTTCCAACCTTGTCTGGAGGATGTACTCCATCTTGGAGATATTCCATGATGGGAATCATCCATCTCATGGTAGGACTATATGGAATGGGAATGGGGATAATTTAATTAATTACATCTATTATTATTTGATGAGAAGAAGAAACCACATGTGGATGGGAAATACTGAGGACTATTTCATCCTGATTTGTATCTTTTGAAGTTATAGCTGCATTTTCAAATGCATCTTCCTGGGCATTTTGTGATCATGGAACGTGATTCAATGTTAGAATTGAGGCAAATTATTCCATTAACCCTTATACATAATCACATATGGGAATTAGTTCCTCTTTTCTGATGATATAATCCCTATTGATCTTTTTGATTGTAAAATATGAATCACCCTTCACCTCTAGGTGGTTCACAGGTACGTGGAGTGCCAATTCCAGACCTACAGTGAGAGCCTGATATTCAACCTCATTGTTGGTACCACCTTCTGATAACTTAAAGGAGTATGGAAGCACTTCCTCATCTGAGGAGATAAAAACAATTCCTAAAACAACATAGTTGAGTTTAGGGTTTTCTATTATATTCCCCTTTGGAGTCCTAGAAGCACTTTCAATATAAATTTACCATGTTTGGGGGCTGCCCTGAATAGAGAATATTTCATTATCAGGAAGTTTAGTAATTAATGATGTCTCTTCTATAGATGGCTTCTCAGTGAGGAATTCTAGCAAGGCATAACATTTTACTACTTTATAAGGCACAAACTTTATATCCAAATACTATAGAATAACTACACACCGTGCCAGTCATTCTATCAATATAGAAAAATCAAGGATAAATTTGAGTGGGTTATTACAAGAAACCAAGTGGATATTATGGATCTGAAGGTAGTGACTTGACTTCTAAACAATAAATATTAATTATAGGCATCTCATATTGATATCTAAATAGTGATTATCATCATCAAGCATGGTTTGAATGAGATAATAATGGTCTATTTCATTCCCAAAATCATTTTTTTGTGTGAGGAAAGCACCCAGTGATCGTTCCATGGTCTTCACATATAGAATGATGAATTTTCCTTCAATAGGTGGAATCAATACCAGTGTGCTCATGAGTTATTTCTTTAGGTAATCAAATTTTTCTTTATAGTCATTGGTCCACTGATATGTGACCCCCTTCTTCATCAATTTGGCGAAGGTAAAACACTTTCCTTCAAGGTTTTCTATGAAGTACAGAATGTAGAGAAAGTGTCCTTGAAGTCCTCTCAAATCTTACATGTTTTGAGGAGGTAAAATTCCAAGGATACATTTAGTATTCTTAGGATCAACTTCAATTCCATGATGGTGTATGAATAGGTTGAGAGATTTTTTAGTGGTTACCCTAAAAGCACATTTCAAGGGGTTGATCTTCATATTAGGCTATTAAATCTTGGTGAAGATTGTTTCTAGGTCATCTAGGTGATTAGAAAATTGTTGGGACTTAAAAACTATATCATAAACAAATCATTCAATAGACCTTCCCAATAAGGGTTGAAAGATGTGATGCATAGAGCATTAGTTTCTGGAACAAGCATTCTCAAATACAAAGGTCATCACCCGATATCAGAATAATCCCTGAGGGGCTCTGAAAGTTTTGTCTTAATCATCATATGAGGCCAACCAAATTTGATTATAACCTAAATATCCATCCATGAAGGATAGGGATTGATAACTAGTTGTTGCATCAATCAGGAGTTACATTATTGGAATTGGGAAGTCATATTTGGGACAGTGCTGGTTGAGATCTCTGAAATCGATGAAAAATTGGATTTTCCATTTCGTCTTTTTCAAATGGAAAAGCATGTATAGGAATTTTTGGTATTGTACCTCCCATATAAAATCATCCTTGATGATTTTCTCCACTTTTGATTCAATTTTGGTGGTGTGATTCTGGTGCAGCCTCTTGGCTTCTTTCTTGTATCCCCAATGATCTTCTAGAAAAGCCAAGTGATTGGTATCCACCTCTGGGTAAAGTCATGAAATCTCTATGTAGTTTTAGGAAAACACATCCTGTTTCTAATTTATTAAGTGGTTTTATACCTCATGTTCTTTAGGATTAATGGTCACACTAATTAGATGGGGTCATGGATATTCCTTTATAACAAGGTTTATTTCTCTGAGTTCGTCCACCTTAGTGGAGACTCCTTCCTCAAATGATGGAGGAGAGTCCTTGATATCTTCTTCTTCTTTCTCTTCCTAATTATCTACTCCTTCTGATTATTTATAGGGAGGATATGATAAGATAAGTTCCTCGGAGAGAAGAGGGGAGCCATCATTTAGACATCCAAAGGATAAGGAAATCATTTCGGGATCACTTGTTGGCATAAAGCCTTCTTGGAGTCCTAAAGGTAAAATGAGGGGCTACGAATGAGTCTATTCACCTTATCCTATTTTTAAAATAGATTCTTCTAGTATGGATGACATAACTGGATTTTTTTGGGTATCAGGGGACATAATGAGGACATATTCATTCAAGATTTCATTATCAGTTGGAGAGTTGATAACATATTAAGTTCCATCAGGCTCAAATGTCATGATTGACATTATGGAATCCCATGTATGAATTTTGGACTTTTGGCCCACACTATTAGTTTTATTAATTGGAAGTATGCAGTCTGCACTAAGATGATTGAAAGGGTTATATATGGTCATATCCAAGCCATTTGGGATATTGATTCTTGTAACATCCCTAGACGTGGAATGTTTTCATCTATTATGATAGAACCCTGTATTGATGTAATGTATCTCGCATGATTTGAATGGAGCCTTGTCACCATACAATGTCTCAATTTTACCATTGATAGAATACTTGAGACAGTGGTGGTATGATGAATGAATGTCTGCATGTTTATGTAACCAAGGTCTTCCTAGAAAAACATTTAAAGATTTATCATGTCGAAAAGCCAGGAATTTTGAGTCTGACACGAGATCCCCAAATAGAGTTTTGAGTATAATCTTTACAAGAGGATCATTCTCATTCATGTCATAACCCTGTAACATTTGAGTAGAGGGAGTCAAATGGGATCCATTGATACCTAGTTGGCTAAGTATCTGGACTAGAATGAGGTTGATTCCTGAGCCATTTTCAATGAAGGCTCATCAATTATTAATGTCATTTAACATGATAAATATATTAAAGGGTCTGAAATGTCCTTTTTTGATAATACCCTCCTCTTGGTCAGTGAAGGAGATGACTGTATGACATTCTACAGGATCATTTTGTGCATGATATACCTCAATAGAAGCAACTTCGACTTCAAATACCTAATGTATTGATAAGGCCTCAATAAGTTCTTATCAGAGGTCCTTTGACAATATTAGAGAATACAAGATTGATAATTTGTCTATAACTTAGGTCAGCTATTTCAAGAAATCATATTTTTTATCTAGATTTCTACGCTTCCCAATATGGGGATACTATTTTCTAGATAATTTAGGAGTTGATGTTCTTGATGTGGATGGTCTTTCTCATAGGGCAGAAGCTGTAAGTGTTCTATGTTATGGTGGATTATACTGATTGGGTCAACCAACCCATTAAGGATTTGGTGTAATATCATCTAACCTATATTTCACGATGATCATGTAAGGGAAGACCTCGTCATGAATGGAGGAAGAAATCTATTTTTCTTACTGAGCTCACTGGATATCTTTGCCATGAGTTTCAGCTGTATAGATGGTCTGAGTGGGGGTCTGGTTAAATTGGTAGCTCCTAGAAGGACCACATATTCCCCAATATCCTTGATCCTGATGACCTATTTCAAAAATTACCCAACCAATTATATGTAATTAAGGTTCATAATCAGAATCATCATGTGATATGAGATCCATTAAGTGAATAAAATTAACAGAACCGAAGATCAACACCTCATTTGATGAAGATTCTACATGGGGATTGACTCATGTTATACCATTTTCCAGGCTAATGCCCATGTTTTTTGGTTGGTTAACATGAATTACACTAAGTTCAAGGACAACTCTGGACTTTACATGAGCTTGTTTTCTTTTGATTTTCCTTTATCATTATGGCCATGTCACTTTTTTGAGGACTAGCTTTGAGAGGATTGGGATTTTGTTGAAGCCAGTTTTGATGAAGCTGAAGGGGTCGAGAGAATAACTTGTTGTTTCAACTATTCTTGGAGAATGTCATGAGCCTGTTTGATCATTTTTATGTCCATCTAGTCAGCAAACTTTTACATATTCTTTCTTCGAACCTCTTTCCATTCACCGTCCTTTTCAAGATTAGTAGCATAAACACATACTACCTTGGATGGATAATTTTTTAGTTTCACATTCCCAGAGTCCACCATATTTTGTAGGAGGTATTTGAAGAAATAACAATCATGGATGGGGTGCCCCAAAATTTTATGGAATGGGAAATAGTTTTGAGATCTTCATCACCTTCTTTTCCGAACTTTTTTGCTTTTGGAAATTGAACTATGTTGTTTTCCAATGATTAGATAAAGTAACTAAGGAATTGGTATTTTTAAATGGAATAGACCTTGTTTCTCAAATCCTCATAGTTTCTATGCCTCATATATCTTAGATCATCTGGATGAGGCGGTTTTAGCTGCTAACGCTCAGGATGTGGATCCCTGTTGTATAGTGCATATTTTGAGGTAGGATCAGGAACATGGGCCATGATTATGTGTAACTATAGCTACATCTTCCTTTCCTGTTATCCTTCCATGAGCTGGTGGAGCTACTCGAGACATGGCTTTGGTTTCTATGATAAATTTTTTCACCTGTTGAGCAGTTGAGAATCGATCCCAAAACACTATTGTGTATTTCATAGGGGTTAATGGTGCACTTAAATCATCACAGATATTTGCTACAATGATAGGAAACAACACTTCTTAAAGGAGTGTTAGGGTCAAGGAGTATGTTAATCCATTCCATTGATCCATGATGTCTGACACCATTTCATTCTCCCTTTTTTCAGTTCATAACATCAAATATTGTTGTCTTTTATAGCATTGAGATAAAATTGAAGAGAAATTTATGATATTGGTCTTTCTATCTAGTGATGTATTGAGAGTAAAAACATGTGTACCATAAAAAGGCTATCCCCTGCAATTATCATATGAACCATTTGAGTTTCACTACTTCTTGTTTCTCAGGGGTCCCAATCATGGGATCACAACAAGAGATGAAATGTGTCAAATACTTCTTCAGATCTCATGATCTATTGAAGATAAAACAATTTGGGATTCCCAATGTTTTGCGGGGGAGGAGTCGGATCTACCAATTCGGGGTAAGCCTTATTTTCTAGATGTACTAGTGCACACTGTCCTTCCATGGATTCCAATTGAGTCGTTAATGACTCAATGGTCTTAATAAGAATTCTAGGAATATCTAGCTAGTTCAGGACCTAAATAGATGTAGTAGCCGGTGCCTGAATGGGTGAGGTGAATGGAAGGACCACTAGTGGTGGCATTGCTAGAACATTCCATGGATAACCCGTAGAGGTAGGCCTATAAGGATGTGCCTGACCTTGTTCTGTTTGTACACCAAATATAGGGAAGAATTGATATGCTATTACAAGATTCAAATAAATTAGTGGTTGATATCTCACACTGAGAATATGTTCACTATCTTCTTTAGTTGTTGCGGAAAACTCAATTTTTATATGTATTCCAACTAGAAGTGTGAGTTGAGGATATTATTGTGAGGAATATCTGGTAAGAAGGCTTCCTCAGAGTAATTACACATTGAGTCTTCTCAAATCTCTCATTTATTCCTCTTTCGGAGTAAGTATTACCTCCAGTGAAAGGGATTAACCATCTTTGGGGGGAAGGGGATACAAAGTATGACCCTTACCTTTTCCCATATTCAGTGGCTTTTGTGGATTTATCGGTGGATTATTTTAGAGGATACCCACATTTTGGGTGAGCATATGGTTTTTTGTTTGTAAACCTCCTACATTAATATCATTTTGGACCATCTCATGAACATGAAATTCATCTTAAGAATCTTAGGAATCGGTATTATGTTCTAGATGGTCTTCAAAAATGGTGTTGATGACAATTATAGATGTGTATTTCATCATAGACATTTTATTTGTATTTCATTGAGATTTCCTTCTTCTGCATCCTCCATGAGACCTTTTCCTCTTCTGTGTCGATTCAGTAGGGGTTGTTTGATGGACATTTACCCGAAGGGAATTCCTAGAGAGTTCAATCATGCACGCTCTATGTAATTGTATTGGATCACATATGGAACAAAATTAGAGGATGTACCCCATAGAATCTTCTCTAATTGAGAGAGGAATAATTCCCACTATAGAGGGTATTATTCAATTGAAAAGGATCCCTATTCTAAGTGATGGGGTTGTTCATATCATACTTTCACAACCCTTCAGGCCTAGTTGTCTGATCCTGGGGGTTGGGTTAAAAAAACCCCACCCATACAGACTGGGGTTGTTCTTAAAATATTTTGGATAATACTACCACAAATTCCCTTTGATTTTATAGATTCTTATCTTAATGTGATATAGGTGAATTATTCAACACTCACTTAAATCTCCCATTTTAAAATATCATTGTTCTATTTCTTAACTTTTCTCAATATGATGGCTATCATCCTCTAAGCTATATTCCTGCTCGATGTTCTCTAATGATAGATGCAAAATAATCTCACTAGCATTCCATTTTCTGGACTAACATCAATGATAGTCGATTGGGGATTTTTCTTATTGAGAATATCTTCAGTCATGAATAGATTCTGTTTTTTTGTAGATAGACTGGGGAAGTGATATTGCATGTTACCACATTCGGCGAGCTTTGTCGGCTTAAGAGCGTAGTGAAATTCAATGCTCAATGTACACCCCATCATCTGAACAAACACCAGATGGGGTGTTTGTGATCATATTTCACAACCTCATTAATTAATCAAGGCATGCACATTGAAGGGATCCTTACTATTTATCAATATAAGGATTTTGGTAATCCATGAGAGAAGCCAAGTCAATTTGGTGGTGTAACCCTTCTATTACCTTAACGTGGGTCTGGTACTCTTCACAAGGTAATACCTTTTATTTTAGGTGATGGTGAGTTTTCTATATGTTGAGGTGGCTTTCATGCATACCATATTCCATTAAATCCTCTAGAATGTTGTATTGAGTGGTGGTTAAAGGACAAAACATGATTGGTAGGACATATTTATCTAGGTGCTTCCTTGTGTTTATAAGATCTTCTTTTTCATTCACAATAGGTTCCTCAAACTGATCCGAACAAAGTGGACACTTCCTAATTGTTTTACCATAATACATTGGATTGGATGAGATTTCCTCTACTATATTGTAAGAAAATGACCCAAGGGTATTTTGAATAATGAAAACCTTCTTGGGATGTCTACTAGTTGAGAAAGGATTTCACCTTCCAGTGATAAGGAATCAGACATGACTGGCCTTTTATTTTCAAGCACATCATGATAAGAAGGATTTCTCATCACTACATTTTCATTGGAAAATTATTTTGAAAATGAGAATAAGTACTATAGAGAGAACATTCTCAATAAACTCCATCATGGGAAGGAAAACCATGGTGGATTACAATAAGGGGATGTCCCACTCACTCCATGGTCTTTTAGACACAGGAAGTGTTTCTTTGGCTCTCATCAAGAGATAAGATATAAATATTGACAGAATTGTTCCCCTAAAGAAAGCCTTAATAGTGAATTGTCCAATGAGGACAATCAGAATTACTTCTACTACTCCTATAATTTGGTAATGGGAGGGTAGGATCTTGAGCTGCGATAAATAAATGTCTGGGGGCTTCATGAACTCCAGTGTCAAGCAAATCCTGGTCGTAGATTGGCTCTTTATTTTCAAATAGTGCTTGATGAGACTTCTTCTTAGATTCATTATCAAGATATATTGGATATAATTGCTGGGAGAAGGGGTTATCATGGGAAGGTGTTTGTGCCTGCCTTGGAGTGGCCATTAGAATAGGGTGATTACCTCCAATTAGAGCGGGTGAATGTTCCTAATCCAACTGTCTGAATATTATGAGGGAGTTTTTCCCATGATACTCCTAGATGAGAGAAGAAGTATGTGATTGTTATAGGGTTTTATAATAACGATCCACCCCATTTTTGGAGATAGAGTTATATGAATGTCCCTCAGACACTACTTCCATCGCTGTGATGATATCCTATCAAGTCTGTAGGATATGGGTAGGGATTTGTGTCTACCATTTTACCATTGATAGGATGTTCTTGGTGACATCAGAAACTGGATAGAGGATATATTCCCATTATTTATTTTTATTAGGTGTATGTTCATGGTCCTATCATCCCTCTACTTTTAGTGGATACTAATAGTACTCTTGTCTTGGGAAGATAGTTGAGTGTTCCATCTGCTTGTTGTCTAGACTTTTCAACTAAATTCTCCATGTGCTATTATCTGAGGCTGCTGGAAGGCTTGAAAAATGTTGTTAGGTATATGTTCCTACTTAAAGGTTTCCTTCATATTTGGTTGCAGTGTTTCTTTTAATTCCCCCAGGTGAGTCTTCTAGATGGTTGTGAGATAGCGAGTGTGTGCATGTGGCTGCTTTTTGTTTTCCACCAAACTAGGTTGGTGGGCCTCTCCGTAGGGGGGAAATGTGTGAAACTACTCTATGTTGTCTAGTTATCATACCTAGTGGGGATTCTTGTATGACTAGGTCTGAGAGACCTGGTCCAGATAGGCAAAGGTGACACCCTCATCATGTTGAGGATTAACTACAACACAACGTTGGTGGAAATGACTGAGGATAGGATCCCTTGATAAGGAACCATGTGTCTCTTAGACAAGGATATAGATAGCTTCTTGATAAACCTCCATGATATATAAAAGGGAATGGTTTTTTTATTCTTGGGATAAGCTCCTGAAATGGTTGAAGATGGCATTCAACATCATCTACTTTAGGACCATCGATCGTCATTGACTGAACTATTGGCAGTGCTGGTTGTGATGGTGGGTCTATCGGTTTCCTCTAGGGTTATAATTGTACCGTTTTGATAGTACTCTCAGACCAATGAGTTTGAGACCCAGCATTGAAGACATTGGGTGGGTGAGGGCATCCTTTGCGTCGATGAGGATCCATCCTGAATAGTAGTCAAGGCGTTCAATGGTGAAAACATGAAGGATTCCATTGGATCAAATAGAGTTCTAAAAATGAGTGCAAGTATACACTAAAAACACAAATAATGAACTCCAACAAAGAAACATATCACCTAAATGAACACATTCATGATTGATTTCCTTATATGACCCTATTTCATATTGAGAGTAGAAGGGGGTGATAATTAGGTGATACTATCATCTTTGTTATGGATTCATGTAACATTCACCATTTTTTGTTTCCAATGGAAATGGGAACTATCGTTTAGGGAAACATAATGGTCTAATAGAGATGGGCTGATACATCCCTTTTATATTGTTTAGGAGATTCCACAGTTTATGTCATTCATGTTGGGTTCACCATTTTTTTCCCTTAGGAATGAGTTTTCTATTTCCAAATGGTTTCCAATGGGTTTGTTCAAGGAACCAAAAACACCCAATGGTTCTATATCCATGTGAACCTTATTTACAAAGGTACGCACTCATTAGGTGTTTTGAACTATGATTCTTAAGAACTCACATTGTTCGAGAGGACGGGAGGTCAAGTTCATCACACCCTTTTGGGGAAGAATTATCGCCTACTCCAGGAATCTATTATATATCGAAGATATGTTCATGAATTCTTAATTAATTTCAAAGTATGATGTGGTTCATCCTAAATTATAAATCAATTATTATCATGTGAATAATTCATAATCATCTATATGTATCTAAAATCTCATGTGATAAGTAACCAACCGTATAGTTTAACGTCATGTGGATAAGTTTTCTAGACGAAAGGTGCCTAGTCAAAGATTGGTATGGGACTTATGTTGAAATAGCCTAAGAAACCAGGATGGGATACAAGTTTATAGTTTAAATTAGACCCTACTAGGGATATGTACTAGAAGAACATGGTTGGTTCTAGAGTTGGTCTTGAACCTCAGGGAGGCTTCCTATATATCCCATTTGGATGGGAAATGAATCCCACATAGTTCTTTATGTCTCGTAGGGGTGTATATCCCTCTGAGAGGATTATCTTTGGTTTTATTCCTAAAGAGGTTTCCTTATGAAAAGGTGCCATGATATATGTTTTAACTCATGGTAATTTTTGGGGATTAATTCGAACCTTACACCTAAGTATAATTCCTGGATTAGTTGAATTAGGATTGGGGTTTACTTCTGAGAAGGATGCCTACTGAGATCGGGACTTAGGTGGGCATCCTATGTATTTCGATTAATGAATGAATCAGAGTTCTCAATGTTCAATAATTATGGTGTATCATGTAGATATCATTATCATCACCAACCTCTAAGACAACATGAATCATGCTTGCTGTGAGAAAGAAGAGGAAGTGGAAGATTCAACAAGCCTCATACTTTTACTTATTTGCTGGTGAAAAAGGACGGGGTGATTATAGAAGAGTCTAAGGATACAAAACTTCTCTCTATTTAATTTATGCTGGATATGAGTTCAATATGAGTAAGATAATAATTTGAAGGCTTTGATGGTAGAGAAGAGCAAGACTAAAACCTCCTACAAGAAAGGATAGGGGTTACACTAGGATGGCTACCCTACAATTTTTTTCTACAGCTAGAGGAGGATGTAATTCCTAGTTGAAGGGAAAAGAAAGTGCGATCTTCACCCTCCATATAGGGAACTGAAAATTCCGCGTCTTAGAGATGATAAGGTTCAGACATGGTACAAACCAAAATCCTACAGACTAGTAACTCCCTAATACATTCCTTGGGGTAAGGGTCCTTATGACCATATAGATATATACCCACATGCACCCTGAGAACCCTGACTGACTAATTGAAAAAGTGTGGGGAACCTTTGACCGTAAGAATACATACCCAAATGGAGGACACACTGGTGTTCCACTCACCATGCTTGTGTAAATTTGGGGGTCTTGGTGGATGCTTCAACCCAGTCCATTTTAGAGAATGGATCCAAGGATGGAGATTCCCTATCATGTGTGGCTCTGAAAAGGGATTAAAGGGTGGATTTCTTAAGTCCTAGGCGTAGTTGATCGGAGCATGTGTTCCACACAGGTGTTCCGTACTAGTCCTATGAGGAATTAAGGTTCCTCATGTAGGGGGAATAGGTATGCACGAGCTCGATAAGCCAAAGAAATGCACTACCTGGGAAACAACACTTGGGTGAGGCCTTAAACTATGCATCCTAGCTTTCTTTAGGGGTTTTCATGGTGTTTAGGGTCTTTTTTACCTTTTTAGGGATTTTTTAGGATTTTTAGGGATTTCAAGGTATTTATGGGTTTTTCGTGTTTTTACATCCCTTTTAGGGTTTTTAGTGTTTTTATGTTTTTATGGATTTTTAGAGATTTCTGTGTTTTTCATGGTTTTAAGGTTGTTTAGATTTTTTTAACATTTTCAGTGGTTTAAAGGGAGTTTAGATTTTTTTGGGTTTTTTGATTTTTATCGGTTTTTAGGGGTTTTAGGGTTTTTAGGGGTTTTAGGGGTTTTAGATACTTTTAAGGTTTTTAGAACTTATAGATTTTTAGGGTTTTTTGGGTTTTTAAAATTTTTTATATTTTTATTGTTTTCTTAGGTTATTAAGGGTTTTAAGGTGTATTTTCACCTTTTTATTGATTTTTAGGTATTTTTTTCGGATTTTTATGGGTTTAAAGGTTTTAATGGATTTATAGGGATTTAAAGTTTTTAGGTATTTTAGGATATTTTCGGGTTTCTTGTGTTTCTAGTTTTTAGGTATTTTATTCTTTTATAGGTTTTTACAGTTTTCTTATGGATTTTTATGGGTTCTAAGGTTTTAAAAATTTTATGGATTTTTAGGATTTTTAGGGTTTTATGGCTTTTTGGGATTTTAGGGATTTTTAGGATATTTAGGGTTTTAATCATTTTTAGGTTTTTTAGTGGTTTTATGTATTTTTTGGTTTTTAAGGTTTTCATAGGGGTTTTGAGGGATTTTAATTTTTAGGTATTTTTCGAGATTTTTAGGGGTTTTAGGACTTTTAGGTGTTTTATGGGGTTTTTTTAGTTTCATTGTTTCTTTTGTTTTTTAGTTGTTTTATAGTTGTTTAATGTTTTTATGGGTTAAATGGGTTTTTAGAGTTTTTTGGGATTTTTAGGGTATATGTGGGGTTTTCAGGTTAGTAATGTTTTGGGGTGTTTTGTTTTTTTTGTTTTTAGGGAATGTTTTGGGGTTTTTAGGGTTCTTATCATTTTTATGATTTGAATCATATATATTTTTTTTCATTTTATGAGATTATTTAGGGTTTTTTTGGATTTTTATGGTTGTTTGTAGTTTTTAGGGTTTTAGGGGTATTATGGTTTTTAGGGTTTTAGGGGTTGTGGTGTTTTTGGTTTTATAGGGGTTTTAAATATTTTTAGATTTTTAAGGATTTCATAGGTTCTTTTGGGTTTTTGGGTTTTTTATGTTTTAGGTATTTTTAATTTTTTTCTGATTTTTTGGGTTTTTAGGGATTTTGAGGGGTATTTAGAATTTTAGGGATTTTAACAGTTTTTATGTTTCTTAGTTATTTTATGTTTTTTTTATGTTTTTATGATTTTATTAGAGATATTCTGGTATTTTAGGTGTTTTTACATTTTTTTGCTATTTTTAGAGCTTTTTTTAGGATTTTATGTTTTTTAATGTTTTTTGGGATTTTGACTGTTTTTAGGGGTTTTACGGCATTTTTTGGGTTTTTAATTTTCCCTGATTTTTAGGGTTTGTACAGTTTTAGATTTTATTAATGTTTTTACATATTTAATGTATTTTTAGAGTTTTTAGATATTTTTAAGGGTTTTATTGTTTTTTGGGGGGCTTCTACTTATTTTAGTGGTTTTATGGTTTTTATGGTTTTCTTGGATTTTTTGTGCTTTGGGATTTTTAGGGGTTTTAGGGTTTTTAGTTTTCTTTGATTTTTTAGGGTTTGTATGGTTTTATATTTTTTAATATTTTTTACAGGTTTAATGGGTTTTTATTTTTTTTAGTGTTTTTTTGGGTCTTATTGTTTTTTGGAGGCATCTAATTATTTTTGTGGTTTTTTGGTTTTTTGGTTTTTTGGGTTTTTTGGATTTTTAGTGATTTTGGGGTTTTTATGGGTTTAAGGGTTTTTTTGTTTTATTATGGGTTTTCAAGTTTTTATGGTTTTATTTTGGTTTTTTAGGGTTTTAGGTGTTTTTTATGGTTTTAGGAAATTTTAGGGGTTTTAACTGTTTTTGGGGTTTTTAGGGGTTTTAGGGATTCTGAGGGTTTTTTAGAGTATCTAGTATTTTTATGGGTTTTAGAATATTTATGTTTTAGGTATTTATTATGTTTTTTGGTTTTCATGGTTTTATTTGGGGTTTTCATGGTTTTTTTGGGGTCTTTATATTTTTATGGACTTTTAGTGGTTCTATAGAATTTTTATGGATTTTAGGTTTTTTGGGATTTTTTCGGTTTTAGGATTTTTAGAGTTTTTAATTTTTTTTATTTTTTTGTGTTTTATGGGGTTTATGGGTTTTAGAGGCTTTTAATATTTTTAGGGTTTTAATGGGAATGTTGAGTTTGTTGTGGTTTTTTCATATTTTTATGGGTTTTAGGGTTTTTATGTCCTTTAGGGTTTTTTAGTGTTTTAGTGTCTTTGAGAGTTTTTTACAGTTTTTTGTGTTTTTTAGGTTTTTTGGGGTATCAATTATTTTTTTGGTTTTTAAGGTTTTCTTAGGGGTGTCATGGTTTTTAGGGATTTTTTTTGAATTTTATGTATTTTAATGATTTTTAGGACTTTATGGTTATTTGGGTTTTGTGTATTTTTAGGGGTTTTATGGGTTTTTAGGGTTTTTAAAATTTTATATTTTTATAGGGTTTTAGTGTTTTTTGGTTTTTAAGGTATTAATTTGGGTTTTTAGGGTTTTTGGGTTTTTTTACGTTTTAGGGTTTTTATGGATTTTTTAGGATTTTATTGGTTTTTAGGGTTTTCATGGATTCTGAGGGTTTTCAGGTTGTTATAATTTTTTTAAGTTTTTATGTTTTATTGGATTTTAGGTGTGTTTTTAGTTTTTTAGGGTTTTAAGTGTTTTTTTGGAGTTCATTACTGTTTCTAGGGGTTTAAAGGGTTTTAGGAGTTTTTAGTGGTTTTTTGGTTTTTATGAGTTTTTTGGGATTTTAAGGTTTTTAGGGGTTTTCTTGTTTTTAGAGAATTTTCATGTTTTTTGGGTCTATTTAGATTTTTAGGTTTTTTTCATATTTTATGTTTTTCATGTTTTATGTATACTTAGGTTTCTAAGGTTTTATTAGGGGGGTTTCATGGGTTTTACGGTGTATATTCATTTCTATGTATTTTAAGGGGTTTTAGGATTTCAATGGTTTTAATGGGTTTTAGGTTCTTTTGGTTTTAAGGGATTTTAAGGGTTTTTATAATTTTTTAGGTTTTTATGGGTTTTATGTTATTTAATGTTTTTAATATTTTATTAGGGTTTTCATGGTTTTTAGTATTTTTTATGTTTTTAGTGATTTTTAGGAATTTTTTAGGTTTTTTATGGGTTTTATGGTTTATATAGATTTTGATCATTTTGTTTCCCTAAACAATTGTTCCCGTTTCCTAGGGTATTTAGGGATTTCATAAGGTATTTAGGGTTTTTATGGATTTTACGTTTTTTGGGATTTTTATGTTTGTTTTTTTAATTTTTTTTGTTTTTTTTGGATTTTTATGGATTTTTATGGGTTTTAGAGTTTGTTTGCGGTTTATATAGTTTTTATGATTTTTGTTTTTGTTTTTTTAGTTTTTTATGGTTTTTAGGTTTTTAGAGTTTTTTAACGTTTTTATGGGTTTTACTAGTTATTAGATTTTTTAGTAGTTTTTAGGGGTTTTTAGGGATTTTAATGATTTTATGTTTTTTATATTTTTTTGGTTTTTAGTGGGTTTTAGTGTTTTAAGGGATTTTAAGGGTTTTCGAATTTTTTGGTTTTTATGGGTTTTATGTGTTTTTAGGCTTTCAATGTTTTCTTATAGGTTTTTAATGTTTTTACAGTTTTTACAATTTTATGTATTTCTTTTTTCATTTTATTGGATTTTAATGGTTTTATGGGTTTTCGGGATTTTTAAGTTAGTTATAGGTTTTAAAGTTTTTAAGGGGGGTTGTTTTTTAGGTTTTTTAGTGTTTTTAGGTTTTTATAGGTTTTTAGTGTTTTTAGGGTTTTAAAATTTTTAGGGGTTTTCAGGGTTTTTGGGTTTTTTATGTTTCTAGGGATTGTTAGGTTTTTTTATTTTTATGGTTTTTATGATTTTTATGGTTTTTAGTGATTTATAGGGTTTTTATGATTTTTGGGGTTATTAGAGTTTTTAGGGGTTTTAGGGGTTTTAAGGGTTTTTGAGATTTTAATGTTTTCTTAGGGTTTGTTAGTATTTTATGTGATTTTATTTTTTTGGGGATTTTATGGCCTTTTAAATATTTTTAGGGATTTTTAGGTTTATTTCGGTTTCTAGAATGGTTTTTGAGTTTTAAGGTTGTTAAAGATTTTCTGAGCATTTTAACGTTTTATGGGTTTAAAGGGTTTTTAGAGTTATGTGATTTTCTTGGGTATTTATGGGGTTTTAGGGGTTTGATGGATTTTTGGTGTTTTAATGGTTTTTTAGGTTGTTTTGGTTTTTGGGCCTTTTTAGTGTTTTTAGGGTATTTTGATTTTTTTTTTGAATTTTAGGGGTTGTATGTGTTTTTAGGTTTGCAAGGTGTTAATAGGGGTTTTTATGTTTTAGTATTTTTTATGTTTTTTTTGGATTTTATGTATTTTTTAAGAGTTTTATGTTTTTAGGGTTTTTTGGAATTTGAGGGGTTTTAGTGTGTTTTAGGGTTTTTTGGGGTTCTATGTTTTTTAGGGGTTTATTGTTTATTTAGGTTTTTATGGTTTTCTTAGAGATTTTTATGGTTTTTTAGGGTTTTTTACTTTTTTAAGAGATCTGAATGATTTTTTAAAAATATTATTTGTTTTTAGAGTTTTTAGGGATTATGAGGGGTTTTATGGTTTTATCGAGTTTTTAGAATTTTTATAGTTTTTTTGGGTTTTTATGATTTTTTATAGTTTTTGGATTTAATGGTTTTTTATAATTTTTAACGATTTTAGGGGATAATAAGGTTTATAGTGTTTGTACTATTTTTATGGTTTTTATAGGTTTTAAATGTTTTTATGAATTTTTGGGGTTTTTAGGGGTTTTAGGGTCATTTAGAGGTTTTTTTGGGTTTTAGTGCTTGTTATATTTTTTTCAAGTCAAAAAGAGAAATACATATCAAAAGAATTGTCATTTTTAGGTTTTTTTTGGTGTTTGGAGTGTTTTTAGGGTTTAGAGGTTTTCTTAGGGGTTTTCTAGAATTTTAGAGGTTTTTTTCCGATTTTACGAATTTTTAGTATTTTTAGGGTTTTTAGGGTTTTTATGGATTTTTAGTGGGTTTAGGTAATTTTTTGGGTTTTTAGGTATTTGATTTTTTTTGGGTTTTTAGGGTTTTTATGGTTTTTTTGAGTTCTTTTTGGTTTTTTTTCATTTTTTATAGTTTTCTATAATTTTTAGGGTTTTAAAGGGCTTTTAGAGTTTTAAGTGTTTTTTTAGAGTTTCTAGGTAATTTTAATGGTTTTAGGGGGTTTTATGGTTTTTAAAGGTTTAGGGTCATTTAATTTTAGGGGTTTTACCCTTTTTAGGATTTTTAGGGCTTTTAAGTGTTTTTTGGTTTTTTAGGTTTTCTTATTGATTTTCATGGTTTTAGGGTTTTTTATGTTTTTATGGGGTTTTATGTATTTTTTAGTTTTTAAAGGTTTTAAGGGATTTTTGGGATTTTGAGTGTTTTTAAGGATTTTTGGTTTTCTATGGATTTTTAGAATTTTTAGAGTTTTTGGGTTTATTGGGGGTTTTATTTGTTTATTGGGTTTTAAGGTTTTCTTAGGTTTTTTCATTTGATTAATTGTTTTTCATTTTAAGATATTTTTTGGGCATTTTTAGGGTTTTTATGGGTTTTATAGTTTTTATAGATTTGAGTGGTTTTAGTGTTCTTTACAGTTTTGTATTTTATTTTTTGGGTTTTTAGGTTTTTTATTTTAGTTTTTAGGGTTTTTATGATTTTTTAGATTTTTTTACATTTGTAGGGGTTTACCGGGTATTTAGAGTTTTTAGTGGGTTTTTTTTGTTTTTATAGGGTTTTATAGTTTTTTAATATTTTTAAGGTGTTTTATAGTTTTATGGGTTTTAGGGTTATTGATGGGGTTTTATGGTATTTATTGTTTTTTAGGTTTTTAAGGGTTTTAAGTGTTTTTATGTTTTTAATATTTTTAGGTTTTTTCATGGTTTTTAAGGATACTTATGTTTTTAGGAATATTTTATTGATTTTTAAGATTTTTATTGTGTTTTTAGGTTTTAGGTATTTTGAGTGGTTTTACGATTTTATCTGTTTTAGGGTTTTTAGCATTTTTAGAGGTTCAATGTGTTTTTTGGGTTTTAAAACTTTATTTGGGTTTTTTTGGGTTTTTAAATTTCTTTGGGATATTGAGGTGTTTTACGGATTTTTTGTATTTTAATAAATTTTAATGGGTTTTATGGATTTAAAAGGTTTTATGTTTTTTTGGTTTTTTGTGTTTTTATGAATTCTTGGTTTTTTTGTAGTTTTTAGTGTTTTAATGTTTTTTAGAATTTTTAATGTTTATTGGTTTAAATGGAAATTACATATTTTGTAGGGGTTTTAGGGTTTTTATAGGGTTTTAGTGGTTTTGAGGTTTTTTAGGTTTTTTGGGGTTTTTATGGTTTTTTTTGTTTTTTATTTTTATGGGTTTTAAGTGTTTTTAGGTTTTTAATATTTTATTAGGGATTTTCAAGGTTTTTAGGGTTTTTATAAATTTTCTAGTTATTTTTAAATTTTTTTAGGGGTTTATGGTTTTTATGGTCTTTAGTTGTTATTTAGATTTTTGGGGTTTTTAGGGAAAGGAAGATGAGAGGATCGGGCTATTCCCGACCCCCCAAAATTTTATTATGAAAATTTCTTTTGGGGTTTTTAGGGGTTCGAAGGGTTTTAGAGTTTTCAAATTTTTTAGTGGTTTAAATAGTTCATAGAGGGACTTGTGGATTTTATTGATTTTATGGATTTTTAGGGGTTTTTATGTTTTTATAGTTTTTATAGCTTTTAGGGGTTTTCGGGTATTTTTTGGATTTTTAGAGTTTTTAGAATTTTTTGGTTTTTCGGTGGTTTCATGGGTTTTTAGATTTTTAATGATTTCTCTGGGTCTTACATTTTCTTGGGGGGCTTACATTTTTTGTAATTTTTTTAGAATTTTTTAGAATTTTTATATTTTTAGGGTCTTTAGAGATTTTGAGTGGTTTTTGGGTTTTTAAGGTTTTTTAGGGTTTTTAGTGTTTTTTAGGTTTTTATGGGTTTTAATTTTTTTATATTATTATTTTTTTCCATGGTGTTTTTAAAGGGTTTTAGGTTTTTTTACGTTTTTAGGGATTTTAGGGATTTTTTGGGATTTTTATGTTTTTTTGGTTTTAAGGATGTTGAGTTATTTTTCTATTTTCAAGAATATTTTTGTTTTTTTGGTTTTATGTGCTTTTTGTGATTTTTAATGGTTTTACTGGTTTTTAATTTTTTATATCGTTTTTTGGGGTTTAAATTTTTTTAGATTTGTTAGTGGTTTGTGTTTATGATTGGTTTTTTGGTTTTTTGGTTTTTAGGGGTTTTAATGTATTTAGGGGGTTTTAGGGGTTTTAGGGTCATTCTAGGGTTTTTAGGGGTTCTAACATTTTTAGGTTGTCTGGGGGTTTTATGTGTTTTTATATTTTTATGGTTTTCTTTGGGGTTTTCATATTTTTTGGGTTTTTTAACTTTTTAGTGATTTTTATGTATTTTTTATAATTTTTTTAATTTTAGTGTTTTAAAGATTTTGAGCAGTTTTAGAGTCTTTTAAGGGATTTTATGGTTTTCTAGTATTTTTATCATTTCTATTTTTTAGTGGTTTTATGTTTTTTATTTTTTTAAGGTTTTCTTAGTAGTTTTTAGGTTTTTATGGTTTTTTTTCAGGAATTTTAATGGGACTTCGTGATTTTTATGGGTTTTAGGGTTTTTAGGGATTTTTAGGAGGTTTAGAATTTTTATGGATTTTAGGGTTTTTATTATTTTCTGTTTTTTTTGGGTTTATTTGAGTTTTTTATTGTCTATAATTTTTTTTTTTGAGTTTTTAGTATTTTTTGGGAATTAAGTGGTTTTTAGAGTTTTTAGTGACATTGGGGGTTTTATTGGATTTTAGGGTTTTTTAATGCTTTTAGTGCTTTTATGTTTTTAGGTATTATAAGGGTTTAGGGTCTTCTATGGTATTTTTAGGGTTTTTAACATTCATTAGGTTTTTCGTGGTTTTAAGTGTTTTTAGATTTTTTATTCTTTCTTAAGGGCTTTTAGGGGTTTTAGGGTTTGTTTTCCATTTATAGATTTGTAGGAAATTTTAGTATTTTTATGGGTTTTTAAGGAATTTTACGTTTTTTAGGATTTTTTTGTTTTTATATTTTTTTATAATTTTATCATTTTGTAGATTTTAAAAAAAAATTAGGATTTAATGTTTTTCTTATGGTTTTTCTGGGTTTTTAGTGTTTTTTACATTTCTAGGTATTTTAATTTTTTTAGTATTTTTATGGTTTTATGGTTTTTAAGTGTTTTGAGGGGGTTTAGGAATTTAGTTTTTTGGGGTTTTTGGGTTTTTAGGGGTTTTAGAGTTTTTTGATATTTTAGGGGTTTTAAGGTCTTTTAGAGTTTAATAATGTTTTTAGAAGTTTAATGGGTTTTTATATTTTTAGTGGTTTTGGGGGTTTTATCAGTTTTTAGGATTCAATTAAGGTTTGGGGGTTTGGGTTTTATTTTTTTATGGTTTTCAGTGTTTTTAGATTTTAGGGTTTTTATGTGTTTTTAGGTTTTCAAGGGTTTCTTAGGGGTTTTCTTCATTTTTATGTTTTTTATGTTTTTAGGAATTTTGGGGGAATTTTTCGATTTTTATGGGTTTTTACTTTTTAGGGATTTCGAGGGGTTTTGGGGTTTTTACGGTTTTTGGTTTTTTTGAGGTTTTTATGATTTTTATGGTTTTTTGTATTTTTAAAAACATTTTTAGGGGTTTAAAGGTGTTTTAGTGTTTTTTTATGGTTTTATTGGTTTCATGTATTTTTAAGGTTTTAGGGGTTTTATTTTATATAGGGGTTTTTAGGGGTTTAGGGTATTTTAGTGTTTTTAGAATTTTTTAGGTTTTTACAGGTTTGATTGTTTTTAGGCCTTTAAGGTTTTCATAGTGTTTGTGAGAGTTTTTTGGGTTTTTACATTTTGTGAAGTTTTAGTGTTTTTTGGGATTTTTATGTTTTTTAGGGTTTATATGGATTTGATTGTTTTTTGGGGTTTTGGGGTTTTAATGTTTTTAGGTTTTTAGGGGTTTAAGTTTTTTTAGTTTTTTATGGTTTTCTTAGGGGGTTTCAGGGATTTAGAGGTTTTTACATTTTTAGTAATTTTTAAGGATTTTATTGGATTTTTATGGTATTTTGGGTTTTAGGGGTTTTTAGGGTAGTTTGGGATTTTTATGGTTTTTAGGGTTGTAATGGATTTTTTTTAAAGTTTTTAAAGTTTTTTAAAGTTTTTATAGTTTTTAGGGGTTTAAATGGTTTTTATATATTTTAGTGTTATTTAGGATTTGTAAGGTTTTTGGAGTTTTTATGGGTTTTAGGGGTTTCATGGTTTTTTTGTCTTTTTAGGGGTTTTAGGGTTATTTTCTGTTTTTTAGATTTTTTTAGTCGATTAATGTTTTTTAATTGTTTTAATAGTGTTTTTCTTGGATTTTATGATTTTTTACATTTATAGTTATTTTTAAGGATTTTTTATGATATTTATAGTTTTTAGGGGTTTTAGGGATTTCGAGGGGGTTTTATGGATTTTATGGTTTGTAGGTTTTATAAGGATTTTATGTTTTTTTGTTTTTAATTATTTCCTAGGGGTTTTCGTGGTTTTAGGGTTTTTTACAATTTTTGGGATTTTTATGACTCTTTCAGGATTTTTATGGTTTTTAGTGATTTTAGGGGTTTTGAGGGGCATTGGATTTTTTAGGTTTCTGTGGGTTTTTAGGGGTTTTCTGTGTTTTTAGGGTTTTAATCGGTTTTTGAGTATTAATTTTTTCAGAGGATTAATGGTTTTTAATGTTTTTGGTAGTTTTTAGGTTTTTTAGGTTTTTATAGTTATTTAGGGGTTTTGTGGTTTTAAAGGGGTTTTCTGGTTTTTAGTGTTTTTTTATTTTTGTGTATTAAAGTATTTTTTATGTTTTTAGGTTTTTTTTGGGGTTTCAAGTGTTTTGGGGTTTTAAGGTTCTCTTAGGTTTTTTTGGTTTTTAGATGTTTTTTATGTTTTTCGGCATTTTTAGGATTTTTTAGGATTCTTATGTTTACATAGTGTTTTTATGGATTTTGAGAGTTTTAGGGTTTTTAGAGTTTTGGGTTTTTATGGCTTTTTTAGGGGTTTTATGTGTTTTAGGATTTTAATATTTTCTTTGGTGTTTTAGTGTTTTAGGGTGTTTTATTTTTAATGGATTTTCCTCCTTTTTAGGATTTTTAGGGGTTTTTATTGTTATTATGTATTTAGAGGGTTTTTAGGGATTTTAGGGTTTTTTTTGGTTTTTATTGTTTTTCAGGATTTTATGGATTTTAGTATTTTTAGGGTTTAAGGTTTTCTTTTGGTTTTTTAGGTTTTTAGTGGTTTTACATTTTTTTCGAATTCCATATGTTTCCTTGGATTTTTATTGGGTTTTTTTGGGTTTTATGGTTTTTTTAGTTTTTTTGATATTTTTTAGGTTTTTACATTTTCCTATACTTTTTATGTGTTTAAAGGGGTTTTAGATATTTTAGTGTCATTATAATGGTTTTATGGGTTTTAGGGGGTTTTCAGGTATTTAGGGGTTCTATGGTTTTTAGGGTTATTAGGGGTTTTTTCATTTATTTGGGTTTTTCTGAGGTTTTAAGGATTTTTATATTTTCAATGTTTTCCTAGTGGGTTTTCATGGTTTTTAGGGGTTTTAACAATTTCATGGATTTTTAGGGCCTTTAGGATTTTTGTAGTTTTAGGGCTTTTAGGTATTTTGGGGGTTTTAGGATATATTTTTGGATTCTAGGGATTTTCAAGATTTTTATTATTTTTAGGGTCATTCTGAGATTTTAAGGTTTTTTACATTTTTTCTGGTATTATTAGACATTTTTTAGGATTATATGGTTTTTATGTTTTTTTTTGGGATTTTGACTGTTTTTAGGGGTTTTAGGGTATTTTTTGAGTTTCTAATTTTCTTTGATTTTTTAGGGGTTGTACGGTTTTAGATTTATTAATTTTTTTATGTGATTAGTGGGTTTTTAGAATTTTTAGATTTTTTGTGGGTTTTTATGGTTTTTTTAGGGGATTTTAATTATTTTAGTGGTTTTTTGGTTTTTTGGGTTTTTTGGATTTTTAGTGATTTGGGTTTTTTAGGGGTTTTAGAGTTTTTAGTTTTCTTTTATTTTTTAGGTTTTTTTATAGTTATATATTTTTTAATGTTTTTTACAGGTTTAATGGGTTTTTAGTGTTTTTAGTGGTTTCTAGGGGTTTTATGGTATTTTGGGGGCTTCTAATTAATTTGGTTGCTTTATGGTTTTTGGGTTTTTTGGATTTTAGTGCTTCTGGGGATTTTAGAGATTTTATGGGTTTTTAGTTTTTTTTTATTTTTTTCATGTTTTTAAGGTTTTATTAGGGGTTTTAGGGTTTTATGATTTTTTACGTTGTTAGGGATTTTTAGGGTTTTTTATGTTTTTTGTGTTTTTATGGGTTTAAGGGATTCTGAGGGTTTTTAGAGTCTTTATTATTTTTATGGGTTTTAGCATTTTAGGGTTTTAGGTATTTCTTATGTTTTTTTGGTTTTCAAGTATTTCATTGGGGTTTTCATGGTTTTTAGGGTTTTTTCATTTTTATGGGCATTTAGTGGTTCTATAGAATTTCTAAGGTTTGAAGGGTTTTTTTAGTTTTTGGGTTTCAAGGTTTTTAGAGTTTTTATGGTTTTTTGGTTTTTTGTTTTTATAGGTTTTATAGTTTTTAGAGGCTTTTAAAGTTTTCATGGGTTTAATGGGAATGTAGAGTTTGTTGTGGTTTTTTAGGATTTTTATGGGTTTTAGGATTTTTATGTTTTTTAGGGGTATTTAGTGTTTTAAGGTCTTTTGGTGCTTTTTACAGTTTTTAGTGTTTTTTAGGTTTTTTGGGGTATCAATTGTTTTTTGGGTTTTTAAGAGTTTCTCAGGGGCTTTCATGGTTTTTAGGGTTTTTTTCATTATTTGTAATTTTTAAGTATTTTAATGATTTTTAGGACTTTATGGGTTTTTTGGGTTTTGAGTATTTTTAGGGGTTTTATGGTTTTTTAGAGTTTTTAGTATTGTTTCGCGTGATTTCTGGTTTTTGGCCTCAAAACACCCAATGGCTCCGTATCCGATGATGCACAGACCTGCTTTCCAAAGGCAGGCGTTCGCCGGATGGTCTGACCAGCGATGCTTAAGAACTCACATCGGTCGAGAGGATGGGAAGTCGGGCTCATCGCACCCTTTTGGGGGTAAATTATTGCCTATTTTGGGACTCTTTTATAGATTTAAGATGTATTCATATGTTTGTGAATCTTTTAGTTTATACCCAAACATAGTATCCACGGATTTAACCCTTGATTGGAAATGGTCAGCTGAATGTAGGGGTTCAGAATCATTTATGCATGAGGTTTACCATCCCTCGTTGGATTAATGACCCCGAGGAGTCTGGACTTACTGAGACGATGCTAGGGGCCGCTCGGTGAACCGACGTGAAGATAATCAGATCAACCGGTCATTGGTATTGAACCTCAGGGAGGCTTCCTACGTACCCTGCCTAGGAGACAGGGATCAAAGTCCACGTAGTTCAAATCGGGGTGTCGGAGAACCGATGTGAAAGGGGGTAAGAATGACCAGTTATTGGGATTGAACCTCCGAGAGGCTTCCTATGTACCCCACCTAGGAGACAGGGTTCAAAGTCCACGTAGTTCAGATTAGTATGGGGCTTACGCTCTGAGGCAGCCCAAGATGTGGATTGGGGCTTACACTCTAAAAAGGCCCAAGATGTTGGATTGAGTCTTACACTCTGAGGTGGCCCAAGATGTTGGATTGGGGCTTACATTCTGAGGAGGCCCATGGTGATGGATTGGGGCTTACACTCTGAGGAGGCCCATGGTGATGGATTGGGGCTTAACTCTGAGGAGGCCCATAAGAGGATGTCATGGTCGATGCCTACTCTAAGCCCATGTGAGTCATGCTCAGTGTTGTAAACAAGAGGAAGTAGAGACCATATGATCATGTCGCGAAAGGTGCGTCCGTGAGAAGCGGAGTGGGGATTACTCATGAGGGAATCCCATAGTGTGGATAGGGGCTTACACTTTGAGGAGGCCCAAGATGTTGGATTGGGGCTTACACTCTGAGGATGCCCAAGATACTGGATTGGGGATTACACTCTGAGGAGGCCCATGGTGATGGATTGGGGATTACAATCTGAGGAGGCCCATGGTGGTGGATTGGGGCTTACACTCTGAGGAGGCCCATAATAGGATGTCATGGTCGATGCCTACTCTAAGCCCACGTGAGTTATGCTCGGTGTGAGAAACAAGAGGCAGAAGAGACCAGACGATCACGTCACGAAATGTGCGTCTGTGAGAAGTGGAGTGGGGCTTACGCGTGAGGGTGTCCCATAGTGTGGACTGGGGCTTACACTCTAAGGAGGCCCATGGTAATGGATTGGGGCTTACACTACAAGGAGACCCATGGTGATAAAGCACAGTGAGAGAGAGAAAGGGGGTGCTCCTATGCCCATATTCTCTCTTGTAGTGCATGAGGGCTTCCTTCTGATGGGTATTTTACCATCCCCAGGAAGCCCTTGACAAGTGGAGAGGCAAAAAAGGGATTCCTGAGCTCAGACCCTACATTACTGAGGGAATGTGAACCCAGGCATGCTTCGGAAATCTGCTCAAGGGTCGGGGAAACCCCTTCACCTTGATTTACCGTGGGTATGTGAACTCAAAACGGCGCGTTGACGCGCCTGAGGGTTACATCACACAGATCTGGTGGCTCGAGTGGAGGCCTTGGCTCGGGGCTGATGAGTAGTCCTATGAAGGATTCATGGGGGATTGGGCCAGATTGGAAGGATCTTATGCGGCTCGGGGAATGGGAACTCCAGAGGTTTTGGTGCCCTTCACGTATGGAAGTGCTACGCAGCTGGAGGGGTTGTCCGCGAACCAGGGTGGTCCACGGGCTGAGTGGTCATCTATGAACCAGGAGGGTCCACGAACTAAGAGGTCGTCCGCGAACCAGGAGGGTCTACGGACTGAGAGGTCGTCCATGAACCAGGAGGGTCCGTAGAATGATTGGTCGTCCGCAAACCAGGAGGGTCCGCGAACTGATTGGAACCCTATGATCCAAGATGGTTCGTGGCTCCGGGTTCAATCCCGCGAACCAGGGTGGTCCACAGAGGGTTTCATGCAGGCAACGACGGCAAAGGGCGGCGCTGACCGGAGGCTTGTCGGTCAGGGCTTCACCCGCATAGGAGGGTGCTACGAAGCGCAGAGGATCGGAAAAGATTCAAAAACTCCCTGGTCCATGGGGAGTGAATCCGCAGAGGGGATATGGTTCGCGGTCTTCTCTTTTTATGTTATTTTGAGTTCGCGGTTCACCAAATTATTATGCATTTTTGGTTCCTTATTAGTTTGTTCCCAGGTTCATACCTGCTCTGAGTCTCGAACTGGAACTTCGCTGTTTGAAAAATCCTAAGCCTTCCATCAAAATCCTTCCACCCGAACTTTATCGCCCATCTCTTCTTCCACCTTTGAATCTTCCGAATCCAAATCTCCTCCTTTCCTTTCCCCCTCGGTCTCCTTTTATAGAGTGGTGAAAGAGATGTATCTGCGATCACGCAACACCTTTTACGGAGGCCCATCACTGAATACCTAGTTTATAGCTGACTTGGTCAATCCATAATTCACGGTGGGCATTGAACGCTTCTCCCCCCCCCCGCAAACCGAACTCAGGGAGTGCTTCACGGCCGCTGAGGGTTCCTCCTCCATTTCGTGAACGACGATGGATGTGGCTTGAACTGGTCGACGCGGTCCGTGGTTAGGGCGGTTCCTGACGGTGAACCGGATTTGCGCCCACCCTGCCTCGCGACCGCAGAGGATATCCGCCTCCATTTCACAAATGATGATGGTTCGTGAAGGGGGTTCTTCGTGGGTCCTGGCCACGTCGTGTTTTCATGGGACCGATCTGCAGACCGTTCCTGCGTGTTTCTTCTTTGATTTTTTCCTCCATTATTTCCCCCAATTCTTTGAGGGATTTGGGTAGAATCTCCTTTGCATCTTTTTCAGGACCCTAGAAATGACCCCCATCGGAATAGGGTCCGATCGGAACGAAGAGGAGGCCATTCCGATGCCAAGTGGTCCTGAAACTGAGATGGTTTTCGGTAGAGCAGTGGACCCAGTAGGGGACCATGCCTATAAATAAGGGGGGCCCTTCATTTTTCCTTTACTAAATTCATCGTGAAACTAGAGCTCCCTTGCCTCTGTGCGCTCGTTCCTTTGAAAAGTGCTTCGTCCACGAACCAATTGAGACTTCCACAAACTATTCCAACTTCGCGGTCGCCTTTACCTGCGAACCAATTCCCCATCTGCAAACCATTACTCTTAATTAATTAAAAATTAAGTCACGTTGGGCCGCGGAGGAACTTGCTTCGTGGTTTTGGTGCTCCATGGTTTTGATGCTCTATGGTTTTGATGCTCCACGGTTTTGACGCTCCGCGGTTAAAATCTCTTGAACTTCAAAAGTTTATAAGTCTTCGAACTTAATTACTCAAATTTGGGATTAAAATTCCGCAGAGGAACATGGTTCACGATTTCCTGGACAACGCTCCACCTACCAGGGTCTCACAAACTACTTTCTCAAAAGGCCGGTTCGCAGGATGATGTCATCACGAACCATCCAGGAAGGCCTTGCGTACTTTTCTTATGAAGGATCATCAACTGACCCTCAGCCATATATCTAGTATTTTTGTCCAGATTTTTATTTCGGACTAACCGATTGATGGATTTCATTATGCAGGGAGAAAATATGGTTCCCCCTCGTTCTGTACCAAGGATGGCTACAGAGTCACTCCCAATTGGTTCAGGTAGACGTTTAGCTATGATTCGTAGAGTGGAGAACATCCAAGAGGACCCTAGTTGGTCCATCATTCCTGAAAATGATGCCTTGAAAGACTTTCTCCCTACTGAGCTCCTAGATTATCCACTATCAAATCGGATTCCACTTCATGGATTCGGTCTTTAAGATGATGTCCCTATTCCCCCAACATTTTAGGTCTTACTTATCCTTTCTTGGAAGCGTCGTCCAAGTGTATTCATGTGAACCTTACCCAATCGGGGGAAACGGTTTCCGACTCTGACCAGAAAGATGCCTTTATTTTCAGGGGCTCTGTTTGGCCCCAAAGTGATCAGCACACCCAAAACTTTTCTCAGGAATCTGTCTTCAAGAGTTACCCTTCTATTATCAACCTTTCTCGAGTAGATCCCGATGTGGGGTGGGTTCCTAGGTGGGATCTTCAATCTGGCGGGCTCTTCTCAAATGATTGGTCTTGGGCCTTCTTGGTCCATCATCACTACTGGGAGTTTCCTGAATCACTGGAAGCAGTCCATTTATTCTCCGTAGTGTGGGCCTCCCAATTTTCCATTTACCCACCATCCTTGGTCCTTCCAGACGTACTCAGTTTCTTGTGTTCAAGCACTAATACTTTCCACCTTTCCCATGGTGAAGTTGGTATTAGTCTGTGGGATATCCATCAATTGGGAGGACTCCCGATTATCAGGGAAATGTATGATGAATTTCTGCCTGCTCCTAACACGTGGGAAAACCTCGAACAAGTGCCTTTATTGGCGAGGGATCTCTTGGTCATGGAAGATCATTCATTGGGTTAGACGTTGCGTGCCCGCTCTCTTATTCCCTATAGCACCTGGATAGGGTTATTTTTGAACACCACTGATCTAGTGACGAAGCTCAAGCGCCCCAGGACTCATCCTTCTCAACAGTCACAAACCTCCCCAGGTTCCTACTGGGCGGTTCTGGAGGTGGGAGACTACCTTTCATGGTGTTACAAGGTGTGCCACAGTGGCCGCCCATGCTTCGGCTGGCAGGTTTTTTTTCTATGTTCTTGAGTGGGTGGCTATTTCCTTCTTGGGATATTAATCCTAGAATCAGGGCTTGCACCCTGATAATGGAAGTTGAGCTGGTAGAGGTCCGCCTGGTGAATTTGGTTGTGCCCACATTGGCTCTATTTTATGAACTGCTGGGTTACATACAGAAGGGCAGTTCACCCTTCCATATGAGTGGTCCATTTAAATTTTTGTACGACTGGGTAGCGGATCATTATCGCTGCTATGATTATCATCACAACACAGTCATCCTGCCTCCTACTTTTCAGCCTACCCTGCTTGATATAGCTGGAGTTCGCCTAAAATCCCTCAGCCCTGGTGAAGCCCTTGAGCTTCTGAGTGACTTTTCCCAGTTTTCCTTCACTCCTTACCCCTCCCCTTCCAGTGTCTTAGTTGACAACTACCGGGGGATCCTGGATGAGTTCTCTTACATGTTCTCTCTGCAGGACAGATTTCGGTCTGCGCGGATCGACGAGGTTTCTTTGTGCGAGCTATATGTCTCGTATCGTTTTTATCGCCAGTTTGGGTGCATGAAAGTCCAAGTTTCCCTTCCCCCTCCTTAGGATCAAGGACTGCACTTGGACACACTTTGTTAAAGGTGGCTAATGCTGATGCGGGAGGGTGATGTGATTATTCCCCTGCCTATTGTGGGGGCGGCCACCAACCTTTCCATGGAGTATGAAAAGGTGTGGGAAAAATACTATCGTGATGGGATCCTAGGGACGGCCATTTGGAAAGTTACCAAATCAAGAGGTACTACGGCTGTCGCATCTACGACACCTTCCTCATCAGCTCTAAGGGGGGATCGATTGATGGCTCGTCGATCAATGTGGCTCAGAGGATTTTCCTCCCCCAGTCCTGCGGTGGCCGAAGTTCAGGCGAGTTTATCCTTCTTGAACGTGGATGAGGATGACCTTGTGGTTCTGGGTCCTAGTGAGACAATCCCGGATGTTTTTCCAGTCGATACCAGGCTTAGAAACTTGATTACTAAGCCTGAACTGGGATTAGAGGCTCCAAACATTCCAGCTTCGAAACCGTCTTCTAGAGAGCACATCCCTGCGCTGGTTGCAATGCCATATTTTGTTCCTGTGATATCTGGAAAAGACACAAAATATCCTCATGCCATGGAGGACCACCGGGCGGTACGCAGGTGGGCCTGGCCTCGAATTTGTGAGTTCACTTCCGAAACTCCTCTAGTTGAGATGGAAACTATGACCGAAGCTCTTCAAAAACTCTTCTTGGGTTTGGGGTCGGGTGGCTTTGACTATTGGCAGTTCCATTATCTTGCTTACAAAGTTGTCATGGCTCGTGAGGAAGATTCCACTAGTGAACGCAAACCTGCTAACTTTTCTGCTGCTCATTGCGGGACCCGAGCCCTAGAGGAAGCCACGATACAACTCCATCAACTGATGGCACAAGAGGTGGCCTCTTGAGATTAGGCGGTCATTCTATCCTCCGAGTTGCATGAATGTGAAGAATGAGCAGCGATGTTGAGGAATCGATTGTCATCTATGACCGGTCATATCGAAGCAACTTGAAAAGGTATCAATGATCTCCAAACAATAGTGGAGCTTACTCGTCCAGTGGATGTGATTGAAGCTAGGGAGAAGGACGTGTTGGAACGGTCTTACAACGAACTTCTCCGCACGGTTGTTGATCTGGTGGAGAGGGAGATTCAGGCTCCTTTATGACTATCAAATCCCCTCTTGTACCCTCTGTTTTACATACCCCTCTCCCATTTTTTGTGAGAGAGAGACCCTAGCATGTGGACGTCCTCCCTTTTTTTGTTCGAATGAAACACAGTCTCTATCAATCACTTGTTACTGTGAAATTTGATTATTACCTAGAACAACTGTTGTGTAAATAACAATTCACTGAATCAGGATTAATCATATGTTAGGAAAACAAACTCTAACTTTTTCCTAGACCATAGGGTCCAGTGAGCATAGTTCGACTATTTCTAGGGTTTTCCTTAAAATCCCCACAAACTTTTGTCTTTTCTTTTAATACACTGATTTTCTTTGGGCCCATTTAGCATGGACCCAGCGGGTATCGCCTGACTTTTTCTTACGTCACCCTTTTCGGGTTTTCATCCAAACAGGCTTTGTGACTCTTTTATTTGTGATTGTTTTAAAGTCCCACTGACAAGACTAACATTACTGATGTTTTAGGTCGAACAACTTTGACCAAACATGGTGGGGTGAAGGTCTCAATGAGGTTTGGTTGACCAGAAGATGTCTCGATACCCTTCAGACGCACGTGGGGGGGAACATATTTGGAAAACATGCAGAGTATATCTCAAGACATGGGAGATGCATCGGCGTAAAGAGGTAGGAAGAGCATTTCCTAAGGAAGTATTGCCTTTGGTAAACGGGCCAGGGGCGATCAATATGCAGAGCCGCTGAGGGCATGTTATGAATAGTCATGCCAAGGTGTCCTTAAGTCAATGACTATCCATTTCTGATGTCCTGGGGACTTCATGGAAGTCCGGATTATGGAAACCACCATGGGTGGCTTGTAAAATAAATGTGACGTCTAAAAGGGTTTTGAGAACATCCGTACTAATCAAGAGTGTGGTCGGGAGACCACTTCCCTACGCGTTTAGTTAGCGTAAGGGATGGATGAGGCTTGGCGTAGTTTAAAGTCATGCAGCTGGGACATCATTTAAAATGTAACGACTTCTCCTGGTTCTCAGTAATCTTGTCAAAGATGTTCCACCATATTTAGGCAGGGTTGTGAAAGAGGTTGGTAAACTGTAGCTCAGAGGGTTTCTGAATCTCGGGATAGACATGGGGGCTCAGAGGCCAAGAGGCGTATGGAGAGAATCATTGCCTAAGGAAATATTTCTTTTGGTAGACAGGCCAGGGGCTATCAATATGTAGAGCCGCTGAGGGAATAGTATGAATAGTCATGCAAAGTTGTCCTTAGTTCAACACTCGTATTCCCCCGATAGCCAAGAAACTTCAGGGAAGTTGAGATTTGGGACCACTAGGGGTGGATTATGAGAGTTCAGATTTCTCTGATAGAAGAGTATAGTTTATGATGAGAGGGTTCTTGGATATGGGGGAAACATCAAGACTAAACTTCCTGAGAATGGGTGAATTAATCCCTTCTCACGCGGCTGTGAGACGATGACTTGTGTCGGTCTGACCCGTGCACTGAAGTACAGAGAAAAGCCTTCATTCCTTACTTAACCCGTGGAGGGTTTGACCGTGTAGTTTATCATCATGTGGTTAAGACATATTCTGTGCAGTTTTGCATCATGCGGTAAGGATGAGGGGCATTATATAAAGGTTGTTGTGCAGTTTGACGTCACGCAGCGAGGACGGGGGGCATTTTTTTAAGTCAGTGAAAACTCTTGTGGTTGGAGGCATTTACCTGGATGGTTAATGCTTGGTCTTTGCAGTTTTATTCCAAGTGGACAAGATGTCCCGTGGAATTTTAACTTCATGCGGTAAGGACACAGTTGAAAAGGCCACTCTTCATCAGAATGTTACTGGTCTTGAATATCTCAACATTCCCCAGACATGGAGGGGGTTGATTGGTGTAAATCATGGTTTTGGGGCTTATTGGATCAGGAGAGATGATATGGGGGCTCTGAGGCCGGTAATCATACAGATCTAGGAAGAGTATCGCCTATGGAAATCTTGCCTTTAGTAGACGAGCTAGGGGCTATTATTATGCAAAACCGCAGAGGGCATGGTTTGCATAATCATGAAAAGGTGTCCATGGTTCGATTACTTTCCACTTCTGATGGTTGTGAATAGTTATAAGGATCTGCAATTATCCGGGCCACAAAGTCTGTCATCTGGTAGGGAAAATGTCTGGACATGTCGGGTATACTCGGCCCTAGTTGATGTTAAAGGTTAGAGGGATCCCTGCTTTGATTTATTTTTCTCGCGGGGGCATACCTCACTCCATGCAGTTTAACGTCATGCGGGAAGGACGAGGTACTCCAAGTTTAGTAGTCATAGAGCTCGGACCATTGAGTGACTATTGCTGCAGTCACTCGAAGGATAACTGGGTCAACATACTCTGATATACTTGGAACAAGGTGGGGGATGAGGGTTGTAAACTGCAACTTTGAGTTTTCCTGGATCAAGAGGTGTGGTGTGGGGGCTCTAAGGCTGGTAAGCGTACAGAGCTAGGAAGAGTACCACCCGATGAAATCTTGCCTTTGATGGACGAGCCCGGGGCTATCATTATATAGAGCCGCTGAGGGCATGGTATGCATAGTCATACAAAGGTGTCCCCGGGTCGATTAATTTTCACTTCTGATGGCCATGAATGGTTATGAGGATCCGCGATTGCTCACAGTGCAGAGTTCAGCATGTTGGGATAATGGTGTCTGGGTATACAAGAAAAATCTTCACTGCAATTGTCCGTTGAGTCAAAGTATCCTAATCCTGGCTTGATGTTCGTGGATGCAGGTCGCTATGTGAACCACCGGCTGACACATAGGCTAGCCAGATAGGGATACCCTAGCAACACCTAGATGTGAAAAGGGGAATGAACTTGTAAACCACTTCTCCATATACTTCTGGATCAGGAGGTATGGTATGGGGTCTCTGAGGCCGATAAGCATACAGAGCTAGGAAGAGTGTCGCCTGTGGAAATCATGCCTTTGGTAGACGAGCCAGGGTATATCCTTATGTAGAGCCGCTGAGGGCATGGTATGCATAGTCATGCAAAGGTGTCCATGGGTCGATGACTTTCCACTTCTGATGGACATGAGTGGTTATGAAGATCCATAATTATCTGGGTCATGGAGTCTGATGTATGGAGAGGATGCATCCAAATGTGCAATGAGTATCTCCATCTCGTATCACCGTGTGTCTTGGGTGGGTCGTGACAAAGTCTGTGTAGTTTAACGTCATGCGGTGAGGACGAAGTCCGTGCAATTTAACTTCGTGCAGTGAGGACGAGGTATACACCCCATGTAGGTCTGGTCCGTACACGAGGAGAAGATGACATTTATTAGGGAGTGGCTGGGCCAGGATAGGGGATCCCGGTGTCACTACGTATCCTACGAGGGTAGGAATCAAGCCATATGTAGTTCTCTGAAATCTGTGCAGTTTAACGTCATACGGTGAGAACGAGGGGTATTATTAGATTCCACATAGTATAAAATCATGCGGCGAGGACATGAATACACCCCATGCAAGTCTGGTCCGTACACGGGGGAAGGGGCATTTTTTTGTTTTTGAGATTCCTAGACCAGGGTGTGTAATTTTGGTGTCACTACGTATCCTGTGAGGGCAGGAATCAAGCCTCACATAGTTATCTTAAAGACGATACACCCCGTGCAGGTCTAGTCCATACATGGGGGAAGAGGGAATCTTTTGAATTATCTTGTCTGTGTAGTTTAATGTCACGAAGCTCGGACGAACTCCGTGCAGTTTAACGTCATGTGGTAAGGACAAAGGTGCCCCGATGTGAAATGAAAAAGGGGGGTCTGCACAGTTTAACATAGTGAGGCGAGGACAAGTTTTGTGCAGTTTAACGTCGTGCAGTGAGGACGATGAATACACCCCGTGCTGGTCTGGTCTTTACACGGGTGGGGGAGCATTCTTGACTCTTATTATCCGTGTAGTTTAACGTCGTGCAGTAAGGACGACTCCATGCAGTTTAACGTCATGCGGTGAGGACATACTCCATGAAGTTTAACGACATGCGGTGAGGACGTACTCCATGCAGTTTAACATCATGTTGTGAGGACGTAAAGCACACTTGGTCTCTATGCAAAATATTTCTTTAGGAATATCGCATTTGTAAGGGCGGTTGTGAATTGTCCGTCCATGGAGATCAGGGTATATGCTCCATTGGAGTAGATCTTGGGTACAACATATGGTCCCTCCAACTTGGGCTCCAGCTTTGGAAGCATCTTTATAGGTATCAGTAGGGTCTGGAGGACCAATACAAATTCTCCTTCCATGAAATACCGGAGACAGACCTTTTTATTTAAGGCTCATGCAATCCGATTCTGGTAGACTTCCAGATGGTGAAAAGTGTGCAGCCGCTTCTCGTCTAGCTGTTACATTTCACCTAGCCACTTTTTTGACTACTCATCATCAGAAAATTGATCACAGATGGCAACACGGTGTGAGGGAAGTTGGAGTTCAATGGGCAGGACCGCCTCTGTGCCATACACTAATGAGTACAGGGTGGCCCGAGTAGTAGTGCGGATTGTGGTTTGATAATCCCACAATTCAAGGAGGGGTTTATCCGGCCATGAATTATTGTCTTTGTCCACCATTTTCTGGAGAATGTTGCACAGTGTCTTGTTGAAAGCCCCTATCTGTCTGTTCGCCGCTGCATGGTAGCGGGATGAGTGGCTAGACTTGATACCATATTCATGGTATAGTTTCTCCAATTCAGCAGAGCATACGTTGGTGTCGTTTTCTGTCAGTATGTTATGAGGGACGCCAAATCTGGTGATGATATTGGTCTTCACAAAGATGACAATATTTCTTGCCCTAACTTCCTTGAGGGGTATGGCTTCTGTCCATTTGGAAAAGAAGTCGGTTGCTGTGAGGATATACTTCAACTGTTTGGCCGTGGCGGGAGGATATGGTCCCACGATGTCAATTCCCCAGATGGAAAACGGCCAGGAGTACTTCGCATGATGAAGTAACTCTGGGGGTTGGTGTATAAAGTTGGCATGAATCTGGAATGACTAGAAGTTTGCGGTAAAATGCTCGCAGTCTTGTGCCATTATGGGCCTGTAGTACCCAAGCCTTCGAACCTGATGGGAAAGCTTGGTCCCTGGTTGATGTGCTCCACATGCTCTGGCATGTGCTTCATTCATTACAGCGGCAGTTTCTTCTCCATAAATGCATCTGAGGAGAATTCCATTGATACCTCATTTGTACAGGTCCTCTTGCTGACCCGCACCGCTATATAGGACAAAGTTGATTGCCATCCTCCGTATTTGTTCTCGTTCAACCCTGTCTGATGGAAGTTCTCCCCGTTGATGGTAGTTCATAATGGGGGTCATCCAGCCAGTGGCAGGAGCGTATGGCTCAGGGACAGGACTAACTTCATGGATTTATTCCATATTGTCTTGGACAAATGACAATACCATTCGATGGTGAGCAATACTAATGACGATTTCATCCCGGTCTGGGTCAGTTAGGGATGTGTCCGCATTGGCTAATGCATCAGCCTGAGCATTTTGAGACTGGGGAATATAGTTCAATGTTGTTTCAGTGGAGAATTCCATCATTAACTCTCATACATGGTCAAATAAGGGGATCAACTCCTCCTTTTTAATAGCATAGTCACCATTGACTTTCTTGATGACCAGCTCCGAGTCACCTTTTACCTTAAGGTGTTGTACTTGTGCCTGGAGTGCAAGTTCCAGGCCTGCAATGAGGGCTTGATATTCTGCTTCATTGTTCGTACATCCCTCTGATAGAAGGAAGGAATATGGAAAGACTGCCTTTTCTGGGGACACGGGTATTATCCCCAAACCCACTTTTTTGAATCTGGGATCCTCCATCCTCTTCCCGGTGGGGCTTCGGGATGCGCTGTCGAAGTACATTTCCCATGTCGTGAACTCCTCTTGAACCGAGAAGATATCTTCATCAGGTAGCTTAGCATCCAGTGAAGTGGTCCCTATCAAACGGTGCTCTACAAGAAAGTATTCTAGTGGCTGACCCTCGATGGCTTTCTGAGGCACAAACCGGATGTCAAACTGTTGCAGGATGACCGCCCATCGGGATAGGCGTTCGGTTAGCATTGGGCGGCTGAGGATGTACTTCAGCGGGTTACTCCGCGAGATCAAATGGACTTCATGATACTGTAGATAATGTTGGATCTTTTGAACTGCGAAGACCAAAGCTAAACAACTCTTCTTGATGTTTGAGTATCAAGTCTTAGAATCAATCATGATTCAGCTGATGTAATAGAGACTGTTTTCACTGCCCGTGTCATTCTTTTGTGCGAGGAAGGCTCCTAGTGATCACTCTAAGGTAGTCACCTACAAGATGAGAGGTCTTCCTTCAACCAGGGGCAAGAGAACTAGGGGGCTTAAGAGGTACTTCTTCAAATTTTTGAACGCCTCTTGGCAATCATCCGTCCATTGGTATGTGACCCCCTTCTTCATTAACCAGGTGAATGGAAAACATTTTCCTGCCAGGTTGGCTATGAACCTCCTGATATATGATAGGTGTCCATGGAATCCCCTTATCTCAGTGAGATTTCGGGTAGGTGGCAGGCCAAGGATAGCATTTGTCTTCTCAGGGTCTACTTCGATGCCATGATGACGTACGACGAAGCCAAGGAATTTCCCTGAGGTAACCCCGAAGGCGCATTTCAAGGGGTTTATCTTCAAGCTATGCTGTCAGAACTTGTTGAAGACTGTCTCAAGGTCCGACAGGTGATCCGAGCGCTATCTGGACTTGACCACTAGGTCATCCATGTAACATTCAACAAATTTCCCCAGGAACAGTTTAAAGATCTGATGCATGGCACGCTGATATGTGGCGCCAGCGTTCCTGAGACCAAAGGGCATGACCCTGTAACGAAATACCCCTTGAGGGGCCCTAAATGTAGTGGCTTCTTCGTCTTCTCGAGCCATACTAATTTGTTTATATCCAGAATAGTCGTCCATGAAGGACAGATCCTCGTACCCGGTCGTCACATCGATTAACAACTCGGTGATTGGAACCAGGAAGTCATATTTCGGGCAATGCTGATTGAGATCTATGAAATCGATACAGACATGGATTTGTCCATTCTTTTTCTAGACAGGGACGATGTTGGGCAACCAGATGGTGTATTGGACCTCCAAAATGAATTCTTCTTTAATGAGCTTATCAACTTCAGCCTCTATTTTGGCAGTATGTGAGGGATGTGTTCTTCTGGCGGCCTGTTTATAGCCCCGGTGGTCTTCTGGAAGACCCTGGTGATGCATTGCCACATCAGGATTGATTCCCGAAATTTATGTGTAATTACATGCAAAAACGTCATGATGTTGCCTCGGGAAATAGGTATATACCTTGTGCTCCTCGGGGGACATGGAGGCACTGATGAGAGTAGGCCTCAGATCTTCCTCAGTACCCAGGTTTATTTCCCTGAGCTCATCCACTTTGGTGGAGATGCCCTCCTCAAATGCAAGAGGCATGTCCCTGAGATCTCCCCCCTCTTCTTCTTCCAAGTCCTCATCTTCTTGATCCAACGAGGAGGGATCTCCTGACATAGGTTCTTGGGGGTTTCAGGGAGACGCATCGTGGGAATCCCCGCTTGAGTATTCGTCCCCAGACTGAGGGTTAGCGGACGTTCCCGCATTGTCATGCTTGGCCATCGTGGCTGAAGTCATGAGGACATCCGAGTTCACGTCTGTACTTGAACTCTTACCCTCAACATGGTGGATGGGCATGACATAATCTCTGCCAAGCTGCCTGAGGGGATCATCAGGAACCATCTCCAGGCCATTTGGAGTGGGGATCCAGTCGACACCATCGACCAAAGGATTCTTTTTCTTTTGCTCATAGAACCTGGTGTCAATGTAATGTGACTCAGAGATCTTAAAAGGGTCTTTTTCGGCATGCAACGTTCCACTTTGTCCATTGATGCAATACTTGATGCACTGGTGGTAGGATGAATGAACGACCATGTGTTTATGGAGCCACGACCTTCCCAGTAGGGCATTGAATGTTGTGCTCTTCCAGACGACCAAGAATTCTGTGTAGGCTACCAAGTCACCAAAATGGGTCTTTAGCTTGATTTTCCCCATTGATTTCTGCTCACTTTTGTCGTAACCCAACAGAGTTGTGGCTGAGGGAATTAGGTTTTCCTCATTGTAGCCCATCTTATGGAGTGACCGTTGGGGAAGGAGGTTAACTCCAGAGCCATTGTCTATAAAGACTTTCCAGATCTCAATACCATTCATTGTGCCGAACACATATAGTGGTTTGATGTGTCCTTGCATGACGACATCTTCATCATGATTGGTGATGGAAATCACCACATTGCATTCAGCTGGGTCAGTCTCCATCTGGTAAATTTTGGCGGCGGCTACGTCATCTCGAAACTCTTGGGGGCTGATCAAAGCTTCTATAAGTGCCTCCCTGAGGTCTGTCGATCGACCTAGGGAATCCAGGATTGATATCTTGGCTAGTACCGATGTCAGCTGCTTAAGGATATCGTATTTCTGCTCCAGCGGCCAATGCTTCTCCATTGGTAGGAGAGTCTAGGTGGGTACTTTAGGGGCTGGAGTATTTGACGAGGATGGATCGGCCGTAGGGTCGGATATCGATGTCGTTCTCATTTTTTGAGGACTTGGCCCGGCCGGTCTATTTGTGCGCATCAAGCGGCTAGACACTTTCTCCTCCTCTGGTGGGTATCGCAGAACAATAGGGCCAGAGTGGCTACTTGTGGAGGTGGAGGGGCATTCCTTCTCCTGCTGGGTCCATTGAAGGGCTCTCCCATGGTTTTCTACAATATTAATGGTTTGGGCTGGGGTCCAAACGTAGGGTTGGTTTCGGTCGCGGCTACGTCTCCCCTGGTATCCCCTACCTCTGCGATTCCTCCTCCAGGCTCCTCATACAGGGAACTCGGGTTCGTAACCATACCCTTCATCAGGGAATGATTCCATAAGATGGATGACATTAATAGAACTAAATATTGGCTCTTCATCCTCTAACAGTTCAACCTGGTCGGTTGTCCCTGATGGTGTCATTTGGTGGGTCGGTGCCCGTGGAGCCAAATTCGAGGGCATATAATCTAACAAGGTTGGGACTAACTTTGGACCCGTCGCGGACTGCTCCTCTTGCGATTTTTTCCTCCTTCAATTACGCCTAGATGACAGGATCATGGAGGTTTGCAAGGTCGATACTGTAGGCTCTATGGATTCAAGGGATGTTGGTGGAAACACCGGCTTCTGTAGTTGAGCTCAGAGTATGCCCTGGTCATGGTTGATAGTTTTTCGTATCATCCAGTTATCAAATTTCTGCCCCTTCTTGATGGTGACTTTCTGCCACCCCTCCTCTTTATCGGAGTTGGTGGTAGAGATACATGCCACATGTGCTGGGGGTGGTCCCATCTCGACTTTTCTGGAGTCTACTATCCACTGCAGGAGGTCTTTGAAGACGAAGCATTCTCAGATACTGTTCCCTAACATCTGATGGTAGGGGCAGTAATCTGGCCTGTCATCGCAGCCAACCTCTTCAGGTTTCCTCGGCTTCGGAAGGTGGAGAAAGTTGCAGTTCATGGAGGAAATGAAGTAGCCGCGGACTTGATCGTCTCAGAACGAGTATACTTTATGTTTTAATTCCTCAAACTGATATCTCTTCGGTCCTCGTCGGTCGTCCTGTTTAGGTGAAGGTGGCCACTAATATGCAGGAATCCCTTGAGGATTTGGTGGAGGCCTGAGCGGTGGAGCGGGCATAAGGGCTGGCTTGAGTGTGATAGCAGATGCTTCAGCTCTAGGGGCTCTTTTAGTGGGAGCCTGCAAGGCTATTTGGGACTTTGAATTCGTCCGCTGCAAGGAGTCCTCAATTCTCTAGGCAATGTCCAAGAGATGGTGGAATCCAGTGGTGTAATCCACTGGTATGAGCGGTGTTCGCAGCTCATCTCTAAGATTATCGATGCATATGGATAACATCTCATCTTGAGGCATTGACCTGTTCAGGGAATAGGTCAGACCATTCCATCTAGCGATGAAATATGATACCCTTTCGTTCTCCCTATGTTTGCAGTTCATGAGATTGTTGACCGTTGTTTTAGGAAATGTTGAGCTGAAGTGGAACATGAACTGCTGTCGAAGGTCTTCCTAGCTCTTTATTGACTGGGATGGTAGACTCGTATACCAAACGAAGGTGGATCCTTACAAGGTCCATATGAAGCATATGATTTTCACTACTTCCTATTGTTCCGGAGTTCCCATCATAGGGTCACAATAGGATGCGTAGTGCATCAAATGCTGCTCCGGATCGCCTGATCCATTGAAGATAGGTAATACAGGGATCCCAAAATTGGGTGGAGGTGGCGTGTTGGTCACCCAGTCTGGGTAGGGATTCCGCTCTGGCTGTATTAGAGTGTGTCGACCTTCCATTTCTTCCAATCAAGCTATTAGTGCCTCGATGGTGTTGGTGAGACCCTGGTTTACATCTTGTTGGGCCCAGTCCTGGGCAGGCGTATCCCGAGGCATTGCCTGAGGATCCGGATTGGTCGGCACCAGGTGTGTGTGTGCCATTTGTGGCACCTTCACAAGGTTTAGGTGTACTTGCTTCGGTTGCCTCCTGAGTGGAGGGATGTCTTGGTATTCATCCGAATCTATTTTGAGGTAGTTGGACGGGCCGGGTGCCTCGTTGGACGAGAGCCCTGACCATATTTCGTTTTCCAGGTAAAACCATAGCCTTTGATGTACACTTGCTGGGAGTGCCTAATGAGGCTCCTCCTGGGATGCACTTTAAATAAGGCGGTTCCTATGGAGTAGCTCGGCATTAAGCCATCACAATTCTTTCATATCCTATTCCCGTCGAGCAAATATCTCTTCGACCGTGAGTGGCTCATTCTTGTCGAGAGAAGGAGGCGGGTTAAGGGTAACTAGTCCTTTATTCTTATCCCCGTTGGAAGCTCCATGGGTAGGCAGAGGAGGGTTGGCTGGAAGGACGACCATATTTAGGGCAGCCCTCTGGTTCCGGGTGTGCACTCCTGGTGGTTCGTTGTGAGTCACAGCCTGGCCAGAACAATCATCTCCCGATCCATCCGAATGTGCAGTATCTCTGGTATCACCCGTGGGGTTAACCTCTATGATGTTGATAGATGCATATCACGGGGTAGAGAAGATGTCATCTTCCAAATGGGAAGAGGATCTCCCACATCTTCTGTTGGCCTTCCCTTTTGTGTCCTGGGATTTCCTTAGGACTTCTTGACGAAGGGTGATGTGGAGAGCTATTTGATGCGACCTCACGATGCACCTTACTCTTAGAGGGGATGATGATTCAAATGACAGAATAGGACGGGATCCTCCTCTTCTGATTGGCATCCCTAAAAGAGAGAATACTGATTCTCTTGGGTGAGGTTGTTGTTGAGGGGGTAATAATTCCCCCAGCCCTGAGGGCTGGGGCTGGCTCTGTTCCTTGGACATTGAGTCTCTTCTGGGTTTTATTGGTCTTATGGGGAATTTGTTGTTAAAAATTCCCCCAGCCCTACAGGTTGGGGTTGACCCTGGATTACGGCAGTGGCTGCGGCTATCGCTACCTTCATGATCTTGCGTGCCCCCATTCGGGGGTGAACTGGGTTTGGTGCAGAGTTCTTCTATGAATCAATCCCTTATGTGGAGGCAAGAAAAGATTGTTGATTGGCCTCTCTAAGGAGAGAGTCCTATTGTATGCTCTCAGTGGCCTAATTCAGGAGTTCTTGAATGGATCATTCCCACCGGGCCTACCGCTTCTGGGACTTACTCAATGCCTTACTCTGTTGGGTGTGTTTCCATTCCTGAACTGGGAGACCACTCGATTTCCATCTTGAAGTGATGACGTGGAAAGACACCATTCCGAACGGGTTCTTCTGGGAGGGGAGCAGAGTGAAATGCAGAGATCCATGTTCTACCCATCCCCTGATATGGACTCCCGTCGGAGCATCACCGATGAGGCGGCGCACCTGGTGCACCACACGGAGGCAGGATATCTCCATGTTTCCTTTACGCCTCTCGGGTCACTGTTGACGTGATGAAGAAAGAGATTCCAGTTCAATATGATGCAAGAGGCCTCCTATTGTCTTGTCGTGGTCTACATACCCTTCATAGGGAAGGAAACTTGATTTCAGTTGGCATAGGATTGTCCATATATTATGGAGGATGCCGTGAACGTATTCTTCTAACAACTCTCTGGGTTTGTCGAACTGAGAGGTGGCCGTAGGCTAAAACATAACTGGTATATCATCCCTGGCCAGTCATTTCCTCAGGTTTAGCATGTCAGAATACTCCTCCGCTAGTGACTCCTATACCTGGTCAGCCCAACTGAGATGCTCGCTATTAGTGTAGTCAGAGATAGTGGGACTGGTAGGTGCTGAATCATTATGTGGGCGATTCCGAGGTGGTTCAGAGGATGAACGCGGACCTGGACCATATTATGATTGCAGAAGGATGTCATTGGTGACTAACTGGGAATCTGACATGCTTGATCCCGTCCTTCTGAGTGCCTCGGCATATGAGGGCTTTTTGGTGCTTGATTCGGCAGAGGGAGGGACTTCCTGTCGATATGATACGTCGTCACAGGGAGGACCTCTGCAATGAGGGTCGTAATAGAGAGGACTACCATTACTTCTTGATGCTTCACTGCATAGAGGAAGTTTTCAATGAATACCCTGGGGAGGACCTCCATGGTGTTTCGCAGCAAGGGGAAGACCTTCTTGCTGCATAAAGTCATTACGGGGAGGACCTTCGCAACAACTGCCATCATGGTGAGGATGACCATCATGGCTTGACATTCGACGTGCATCTTTGGGAGGACCTTCATGATACAATGTGACAAGGGGAGGACCTTCTTGTTGCTTGGGTCCAATGCGGGGAGGACCTTCGCAATGGTGGCCGTGGTGGCGAGGACTACCATCACAGTTGCGGCAATGGTGAGGACTACCATTACAACTGCCGCAGGGAGTATATCTGCGGGATACATCCTTGGGAGGGCCTTCAGAATGTAATGCAACGAGGGGAGGTCCTTCTCGTTGATCGAAGTCTCTACGGGGAGGACCTCCATTATCAGGGTGGAGAGGACTACCACCATGATCTGATGCCTGAATGTGTGGAGTTATGTTGCAGCGTAACCCTTGGTGAGGACCTTCAGGGCAGGCCACGACAAGGGGATGGCCTTCCTGTCGTGATGAGACATCATTTCGGAGAGGGCCTCCGCAGTTGTGAATATGATAGAGAGGACTAATATCATAGTATGTTGTCCCACTTCATGGAGAGTGATTGCAGTGTATACCCTGGGGAGGACCTTCAGGGTGGACCGTAGTAAGGGGAGGACTTTATTGTTGCTCAATCTTCTGGTCACATGGAGGGTTTCCGTGACTCACATCAAAAGTGGAGCTCTCATGATCGATCGTTATATGCCCACGAGGGAGGCCCCCTTGTGTGCTCTGGGGAGGACCTTCAGATCTGCTAGTAGTGACATTGTGGGGAGGACCTTCGCAACTGCTACTGCCACTCCCATAGTATGGTAATTGGTGGGAAGGGTTATGAGCTTTTGATGTATGCTTAGCGGCGTTGGGAATCCCAGCTTCCAGCATAGCGAAGTCATGAAATCCCCCTTTATTTTCTGACTGCCTTCGGCACATTTGAGGTGCTTTCTTGTGGGTAGCTGGGACCATCTGCTGTTGATAATGGCCTTCACCATTGGGTACCTATCTAATTGGGTCATGTGATGCTGTCAGGATACACCGACAAAAATCTTGACTTTTAGCAGGGATATATTCCTTCTCTGGAGCATCCACCATGATGGACAGGTATCCCCCAGTTGGAAGGAGTGAATCTGCTTGATCTGGTTGCCCTTGTGTTGCGGAATATGGTCGGCAACCCTCCTGGGATGAAGTAGGGATGAAGATCTGCTCTGAGGTGGCTATCTCGTCTCTTAGATGAGTCTCCTCAATTGGGGAGATGGGCTCATGGGCCCGAGTCCTTGTTGTTTCCACTAATGCAATTAAATTCTAACAAGTCTGCAAGACATGATCTAGGTTCGATACCTGCTCCTCCATCATTTCCAGGATATGTAGAGAGACATCTTTGGATGGAATGGTTATGAAGGCCCATTCCGATATCGGAGTAGGAATATCCTACTCTGGTCCTCTGGTGGTTAGTGGGTACTGAAAATTCTCCTATGTTGGGGTAGGTGAATGAGTCTTCCCCTATACTGGGATACGCCAGTTTATCTCTCTGTCCGCCACCACATCAGGGTGGCAGACTTTACTTGCATCTACAGAGATCTGGTCCTACATATATTGTTTTCCCACCGTATCGAGTCGGTGGCCTTTATTGTCTGGGAGACGTGCTCTCCTATGATTTTCCGCCAGATCTGGGTGGCAGGATTTGTTGATTGCCACCATATTAGGATGGCGAGCGTCAGAAGTATCTGCTAGGAGCTGGTCCTACAGGCGCCGAGTCATCACTACGTCAAGCTGGTGGGCTTCATGACCCTGGGAAGGGAGAGGTGCCTTACTGGTAAGTGTCGTCCTCTGTGAGCGATAGCTTGATGGAGCTTGGTGGGGATGCACGCCGGCTTGTAGGATGCCGCCATGTCTGGATGGCAGGCTCGGGAGGAGTGAACAGGTGTAGGTGCCTGTTCATGGCACGTCTCCGTGGCTCGGCAGCGGAGCTCCTCCTCAGGGACCAGGGTGATGACCGGTCCCTGATTGTACGTCTTCCGCCCTCGTCGGGCGGTTCGAGGGGCCAAACCTCTGGGAGTGTGGGCCTGAATCCTTGGGGAGACATCCTCCTCGGCACGAGGATGTTGAATCGCAGCATGACTACAATGATGTCTACCGGCGAGGGTCTTTGAGCAGAACCCCCATTCGGTGGAGATGAAGTCCTCAACGTCGACCTCATCTTCCTCCCTAATATAAGGGAGGTACGCATTGTCTCGTTCCAGGGATAGACTCCCAAAATAGTTGGAGATAGAAATAGGGGTTGTCTGGATCTGCCTTTGCGGCCGCTGCTGGGCAGGCGACTAGTAAGTTCTTGTATATTGGAGGGCGTGCATGGCTGCCACCACCGTTGGGAGAGTATCATTCACATGTTACTCTCAGATCAACGCATCTGAGACCCATAGTTGAAGATGATGGGTGGGTGAAGGGGTCCTCCATTGGTGAGGATGTCCGATCATTGCGTTGTCGGAATTGCGCACTCGCGAGTTCCTTCGGGACGCCATTGGATCGAAGGGATTTCTGAAGGTAGTACCTGTAAAATATTTTAACAAATACAAACAGAAAACCTGTCAAATTAGCATGTCATGATCCCATGCATAATTAATGACCTTTCTTGGCCCTCCTTGTGAGTGAAGGGGGTATAGGGTGTGATTAAGTTAAATCTGTCATGCTTGGTTAAAGATTCACGTTGGGTTCACCATTTTTTGTTTCGCGTGATTTTCGGTTTTCGACCTCGAAACACCCAATGGCTTCGTATCTGATGATGTGCAGACCTACTTCCCAAAGGCAGGCGTTCGACGGATGGTCTGACCAGCGACACTTAAGAACTCACATTGGTCGAGAGGATGGGAATTCGGGCTCATTGCACCCTTTTGGGGGGAAATTATTGTCTGTTCCAGGACTCTCTTATAGATTTAAGACGTATTCATATGTTCATGAATCTTTGGTTTATACCCAAACGTAGTATCCATGGATTTAACCCTTGATTAGCAATGGTCAGCCGAATGCAGGGGTTCAGAATCATTTATCCCCGAGGTTTACCATCCCTCATTTGATTAATGACCCCAAGGAGTCTGACTTACTGAGACGGTTCTAGGGGCTGCTCGGTGAACTGACATGAAGATAGTCGGATCAACCGATCATTGGGCTTGAACCTCAGGGAGGCTTGCTACATACCCTGCCTAGGAGACAGGGATCAAATTCCACGTAGTTTGAATTAGGGTGTCGGAGAACCGACGTGAAAGGGGGTCAGAATGACCCATTATTGGGCTTGAACCTCAGAGAGGATTCCTACATACCCCTCCTTGGAGACAGGGATCAAATTCCACCTAGTTCGGATTCATGCGGGGCTTACACTGTGAGGCAACCCAAGATGTGTATTGGGCCTTACACTCTGAATAGGCCCAAGATGTTGTATTGGGGCTTACACTATGAGGAGGCCCAAGATGTTGGATTGGGGCTTACACTCTGAGGAGGCCCATGGTGATGGATTGGGTCTTACACTCTGAGGAGGCCCATGGTGATGGATTGGGGCTTACACTCTGAGGAGGCCTATAAAAGGATGTCATGGTCGATGCCTAATCTATGCCCATGTGAGTCATGCTCGGTGTGAGAAACAAGAGGTAGCAGAGACCAGACGATCACGTCACTAAAGGTGCATCCGTGAGAAGCGGAGTGGGGCTTACGCATGAGGGAGACCCATAGTGTGGACTGGGGATTACACTCTGAGGAGGCCCAAGATGTTGGATTGGGGATTACACTCTAAGGAGGCCCAAGATGTTGGATTGGGGCTTACACTTTGAGGAGGCCCATGGTGATGGATTGGGGCTTACACTCTGAGGAGGACCATGGTGATGGATTGGGGCTTACACTATGAGGAGGTCCATAAGAGGATGTCATGGTCGATGCCTACTCTAAGCCCACATGAGTCATGCTCGGTGTGAGAAACAAGAGGAAATAGAGACCAGATGATCATGTCGCGAAAGTTGCTTCCGTGAGAAGCGAAGTGGGGCTTACGCATGAGGATGACCCATAGTGTGGACTGGGGATTACACTCTGAGGAGGCCTATGGTAATGGATTGGGGCTTACATTATGAGGAGGCCCATTGTAATGGATTGGGGCTTACACTCTGAGGAGGCCCATGGCGATAATGTGCATTGGGAGAGAGAAAGGGGGTGCTCCTGTGCCCATATCCTCTCTTGTATTGCATGAGGGCTTCAATCTGATGGGTATTTTACCATCCCCGGGAATCCCTTGACAAGTGGAGAGGCAGAAAAGGGATTCCCGAGCTCAGACCCTGCATTACCATGGGAATGTGAACCTAGGCATGCTTCGAGAATCTGCTCAAGGGTCATGGAAACCCCTTCGCCTCTATTTACTGTGGGTATGAGAACTCAAAACTGCGCGCTAACGCGCCTGAGGGTTACACCACACGGATCTGGTAGCTCCGGTGGAGGCCTCGGCTCGGGGCCGATGAGTAGGCCCATGAAGGAGTCATGGGGGATTGGGCCGGATTGGAAGGATCTTATGTGGATCGAGGAATGGGAACTCTTGAGGTTTTGGTGCCCTTCGCGTAGGGAAGTGCTACGTGGATGGAGGGGACGTCCGCGAACTAGGGTGGTCCGCGGGCTGAGAGGCCGTCTGCGAACCATGAGGTTCTGCGAACTGAGAGGCCGTCCGTGAACCTGGAGGGTCCATGGACTGATTGGCCATCCGTGAACTAGGAGGGTCCGCGGACTGATTGGACATCCTTGAACCAGGAGGGTCCGCAGACTGAGAGGCGGTCCGCAAACCAGGAGGGTCCGCAGACTGATTGGTCGTCTGCAAACCAGGACGGTCCCCGGACTGATTGGCACCCCACGAACCAAGATGGTTCACAGCTCCGGGTTCAATCTATGAACCAGGGTGGTTCATAGAGGGTTCCATGCAGGCAGAGGCGGCCAAGGATGGCGCAGGCTGGAGGCTCGTCGGTCAGGGCTTTGCCCGCATAGGAGGGTGCTATGTGGTGCGGCGGGTCGGAAAAGAGGTAAAAACTCCCCGGTCCACGGAGAGTGCATCCGTGGAGGGTATATGGTTCGCAGTCATCTATTTTTATGTTATTTTTATTTCACGGTTCACCAAAATATTATGCGTTTTCAGTTCCTTATTAGTTCCTTCCCAGGTTCATACCAGCTTTGGTTCTCGAACTGGAACTTCACTATTTGCGAAATCCTAAGCCTTCCTTCGAAATCCTTCCACCCGAGCTTGATCGCCCTTCTGTTCTTCCACCTTCGAATTTTCTGAATCCAAATATCCTCCTTTTCTTTCGCCCTAGGTCTCCTTTATAGAGTGGGGAAAGTGATATATCTGTGGTCACGTGGCACGTTTTGAAGAGGCCCATCACCGAATACCCGATTTACATCTGACTTGGTCAATCCGTAATTCACGGTGGGCATTGAACGCTTCTCCCACCCCCCCCCCACCCCCCGCGAACCAAACTCAATGAGTGCTTCGCTGCTGCGGAGGGTTCCGCCTCCAATTCGCGAACGACGATGGATGTGGCTTGAAACGGTCGATGCTGCCCGTGGTTGGGGAGGTTCATGATGGTGAAACAGATCGACCCCCACCCTGCCTCACCACCGTGGAGGATCTCTGCCTCCATTTCGCAAAAAATGATGGTTCACGGAGGGGGTGCTTCGCGGGGCCTAGCCACGTCGTGTTTTCATGGGACCGGTCCGCGGACCGGTCCTGCTTGTTTCTTCTTTGATTTTTTTTCTCCATTCACTTCCCCAATTCTTTGGGGGATTTGGGTAGAATCTTATTTGTGGATTTTTCAAGACCCTACAAATTCCCCCCATCGGAATGGGATTCGATCGGAATGAAGAGGAGGCCATTCCGATGCCAAGGGGTCCTAAAACTGAGATGGTTTGCAGTAGGGCAGTGGACCCAGTAGGGGACCACACCTATAAATATGGGGGGGGGGGGCTTCATTTGTCCTTTACCAAATTATTCACAAAACTAGTGCTCCCTCACCTCCGTGTTCTCGTTCCTTCACGAAGTGCTTCGTCTGCGAATCGGCTACGACTTCCACAAACCATTCAACCTTCACAGTATCCTTTACCCGTGAACCAATTCCCCATCCGTGAACCATTACTCTTAATTTATTAAAAAGTAAGTCACAGCGGGACATAGAAGAACTTGCTTCAGGGTTTTGGTGCTCTGCGGTTTTGATGCTCCACGGTTTTGATGCTCCGCAGTTTTGATGCTCCGCAGTTAAAATCTGTTGAACTTCAAAAGTTTTTAAGTCTTCGAACTTAATTACTCAAATTTGGGATTGAAATTCCGCGGAGAAACTTGATTCGCGATTTCCTGGCCAATGCTCCGTGGGCCAGGGTCTCGCGGACTACTTTCGCGAAACGCTGGTTTGCGGGATGATGTCGTCGTGAACCAACCTTTGAGGCCTTGCAGACTTTGCTTATGAAGGATCCCCAACTGACCCTCAGCCATATATCTGGTATTTTTGTCCAGATTTTTATTTCGGACTAACTGATTGTTGGATTTCATTGTGCATGGAGAAAATATGGTTCCCCATCGTTTTGTACCAAGGCCGGCTGCAGAGCTGCTCCCAATTGGTTCAGGGAGACATTTAGCTATGATTCGTAGAGCGGATAACATCCAAGAGGACCCTAGTCGGTCCATCATTCCTGACAATGATGCCTTGAAAGACTTACTACCTCCTGAGCTCCTGGATTATCCACTATCAAATCGGATTCCACTTCATGGATTCAGTCTTCAAGATGATGTCCCTATTCCCCCAACTTTCTTAGGTTTTCCTTCTCATTTCTTGGAAGAGTCGTCCAAGTGTATTCAGGCGAACCTTACCCAATCCGGAGAAATGGTTTCCGACTCTGACCAAAAAGATGCCTTCATTTTGAGGGGCTCTGTTTGGACCCAAAGTGATCATCACGCCCGAAACTTTTCTCAGGAAGCTGTCTTCAAGAGTTACCCTTCTATTATCAACCTTGTTTGAGTAGATCCCGATGTGGGGTGGGTTCCTAGGTGGGATCTTCGATCTAGAGGGCTCTTCTCAAATGACTGGGCTTGGGCTTTCTGGGTCCATCATCACTGCCGGGAGTTTCCTAAATCACTGGATGCAATAAATTTATACTCCATAGTGTGGGCCTCCCAATTTTCAATTTACCCACCATCCTTGGTCCTGCAAGACCTACTTAGTCACTGGTGTTCAAGCACTAATACTTTCCACCTTTCCCATGGTGAAGTTGGTATTAATCTGTGGGATATCCATCAATTGGGAGGACTCCTAATTATCGGCGAAATGTATGACAAATTTCTGCCTTCTCCTGACGTGTGGGATGACGTCGAACAAGTTCCTTTATTGGCGAGGGATCTGTTGGTCATGGAAGAGTAGTCACTGGGTCAGGCGTTGCGTGCCCGCTCTCTTATTCCCTATAGCACCTGGATAGGGTTATTTCTGAACACCACTAGTCCAGTGCCAAAGATCAAGCGCCGCAGGACTCATCCTTCTCAACAGTCATGAACCTCCCCAGGTTCCTACTGGGTGGTTCTGGAGGCGGGTGACAACCTTTCATGGGGTTACGAGGTGCGCCCCGGTGTGCCGCCCATGCTTCGACTGGCAGGTTTGTTTTCTATGTTCCTGAGTGGGTGGTTATTTCCTTCTCATGATATTAATCCTGGCGTCAGGCCTTGCACCCTAATGATGGCGTTGAGCTGGCAGAGGACCGCCTGTTGAATTTGGTTGTGCCCACATTGGATCTCATTTATGAACTACTGGGTCACAAACAGAAGGGAAGTTCACCCTTCTGGCTGAGTGGGACATTTCAATTTTTGTACGGCGTGGTAGTCGATCATTGTCACTGTTATGAGTATCGTCACAACACGGTCATCCCACTTCCTACTTTTCGGCCTACACTGCTTGATATAGCTGGAGTTCCCCTGAAATCCCTCAGCCCTGATGAAGTCCTCGAGGTTCTAAGTGACTTTTCGCAGTTTTATTTCACTCCTTATCCCTCCCCTTTTGTAATATTAGTTGAAAACTGACGGGGGATCCTGGAGGAGTGCTCTTACATGATCTCTCTGCGGAACGGATTTCGGTCCGTGTGGATCGACATAGTTTCTCTATGCGAGTTGTATGTCTGGTATCATTTTTATCGCCAGTTTGGGTGCATGCAAGTCCAAGTTTCCCTTCCCCCTCCTCAGGCTCGTGGACTGCACCCGGCCACACTTCGTCAATGGTGGATGATGCTGACGCGGGAGGGATCTGACGTGAGTATTGTCATGCCTGTTGTGGGGGCGGCCTCCGGCCTTTCCATGGAGTATGCAAATGTGTAGGAAAAATACTATCCCGATGGGATCCTAGGGATGTCCATTTGGTATGTTCCCAAATCAGGAGGTACTACGGCTGTCGCGTGTACGGTACCTTCCTCATCATATCTAAGGGAGGATCGACTTATGGATCGACGATCAAAGCGGATTAGAGGATTTTCCTCCCCCAGTCCTGCAGTGGCTGAAGTTCAGGTGGGTTTATCCTTCTTGGATGTGGATGGGGACAAACTTGTTGTTCCGGGTCCTAGTGAGACAATCCCGAAAGTTTTTCCAGTTGATACTGGGCTTAGCAACTTGATCCCCAAACCTAAACTGGGGTTAGAGGCTCCAGACTTTCCATCTTCAGAACCGTCTTCTAGCGAGCACATGCATGCGCTGGTTGCAATGCCATATTTCTTTCCCATGCTATCTAGTGAAGACACCAAAGATCCTCATGCCATGTCAGACCACTGGGCGGTGTGTAGGTGGGCCTAGCCTTGAATTTAAAATATCTCTGCAAAAACCCCTCTAGCTGAGATGGAAACTAAGACTGAAGCTCTTCGACAACTCTTCCTGGGTTTGGGGTCGGGTGGCTTTGACTATCGGCAGTTCCATTCTCTTTCTTTCCAAGTTGTCATGGATCATGAGGAAGCTGCCACTAGTGAATGCAAACTTTCTCACTTCGTTGCTTCTCATTGTAGGACCCTATCCCTAGAGGAAGCCACGATACAACTCATAAGATGATGGCACATGAGGCGACCTCTCGAGATCAGGCGGCTGTTCTGTCCTTCGAGTTTCATGAATGTGAAGAACGGGCAGCGATGCTGAGGAATCGGTTGTCATCTTTGACCGGTCGTATCGAAGCCACTAGAAAAGGGATCAATTATCTCCGAACAAAAGTGGAGCGTACTCGTCTAGTGGCTGAGATTGAAGCCAGGGGGACGGCTGGGTTGAAACGGTCTTGCAACGACCTCCACCACACGGTTGATGATCTGGTGGAGAGGGCGTGTTAGGCTCCTTTATGACTATCAAATCCACTATTGTACCCTCTGTTTTACTTACCCATATCCCCTTTTTTGTGAGGGAGATACCCCAGCTTGAGGACATCCTCCCTTTTTTTGTTCGAACGAAACACAGTCTCTGTCAATCACTTGTTACTGTGAAATTTGATTGTTACTTAGAACAACTATTGTGTAAATAACAATTCACTGAATAATAATTAATCATAATTCAGGAAAACAAACTCTATATTTTTCCTAGACCATGGGGTCCAGTGAGCATAGTTCGACTATTGCTAGGGTTTTCTTAAAAAACCCCACAAACTTTTTTTCTTTTCTTTTAATACCCTAATTTTTCCTGGGCCCATTTAGCGTGGACCCCAGGGGTATGGCCCGAATTTTGCTTAGGTATCCCTTTTTAGGGTTTTGGCCTAACAGGATTTGTGCCTCTTTTAATTGTGAGCGGTTTAAAGTCCCATCGACAAGACTATCATTAATGACGTTTTAGGTCGAACAGCTTTGACCAAACATTGTAAGGCGAAGGTCTCAATGAGGTTTGGTTGACCAGAAGATGTCTCGATACCCTTCAGACGCACATGGGGGGAAAACATATTTGGATGACATGAACGACATGTCTCAAGGTATGGGAGCCACATCGGTGTACAGAGGTAGGAAGAGCATTGCCTAAGGAAGTCTTGCCTTTGTTAGACGGGCCAGGGGTGATCAATATGCAGAGCCGCTGAGGGCATGGTATGCATAGTCATGAAAAGGTGTCCTTAAGTCAATGAATGTCCATTTCCGATGGCCTGGGGACTTCATAGAAGTCCAGCTTACGGAAACCACCATGGGTGGCTTAGAAAATTAATGTGAAGTCTGAAAGGGTTTTGTGAACATCCATACTAATCAAGATTGTGGTCAGGAGACCACTTCCCTACGCGTTTAGTTAGCATAAGGGATGGCTGAGGCATGGCGCAGTTTAAAGTCATGCAGTTGGGACATCATTTAAAATGGAACGACTTCTCCTAGTTCTCAGTAATCTTGTCAATGACGTTCCACCATATTCAGGCAGGGTTATGAAAGAGGTTGGTAAACAGTAGCTCAGAGGGTTTCCAAATCTCCGGATAGACATGGGGGCTCAGGGGCCAAGAGGCGTACGAAGAGAAGCATTTCCTAATGAAATCTTGCCTTCAGTAGACAGGACAGGGTCTATAAATATGAAGAGCCACTGAGGGCATGGTATGAATAGTCATGAAAAGGTGTCCTTAGGCCAATGATCATATTCCCCCGATAGCCAAGAAACTTAAGGGAAGTTGAGATTTGGGACCACCAGGGGTGGCTTATGAGAGTTTTTATTTCTCTAAGTGCAGAGTATGGTTTATGATGAGAGGGTGCCTGGATACGGGGGAAGCATCTAGACTAAACTTCTTGAGAATGGGTGAAGTAATCCCCTCTCACGTGGGTGTGAGACAGTGACTTGTGCCGGTCTGACCCGTGCACTGAAGGACAGAGAAAATCCTTTGTTCCATACTAAACCCATGGAGGGTTTGACCGTTCAGTTTATCATCATGTGGTTAGGAAATATTCCATGCAGTTTAGCACCATGCGGTAAGGACGAGGGGCATTATTTAAAGGTTGTTGTGCAGTTTAATGTCATGCAGCGAGGACATGGGTATTTTTTTAAGCCAGTGAAAACGCTTGTGGTGGGAGGCATTCCCCTAGATGGTTAATGCTTGGTCATTACAGTTTTATGCCATGTGGCCCAGATGTCCCATGCAGTTTTAATGTCATACAGTAAGGACATAGTTGCAAAGGCCGCTCTTCATCAGAATGTAAATGGGCTTAAATATCTCAACATGCCCCAGACGTGGAGGGAGGTTGATTGGTGTAAATCATGGTTCCGGGGCTTCTTGGATCAAGAGAGATGATATGGGGGCTCTGAGGCCGGTAAGCATAGGGAGCTAGGAAGAGTATCGCCTGTGGAAATATTTCCTTTGGTAGATGAGCTAGGGTCTATCATTATGAAGAGCCGATGAGGGAATGGTATACATAGTCATGAAAATGTGTCCACAGGTCGATTACTTTCAACTTTCGATGACTGTGAATGGTTATGAGGATCCACAATTATCCGGGCCACAAATTCTACCATTTGGTAGGAAAAATGTCTGGACATGTCGGGCATACTCGGACCTGGTTGATGTTAAGGCTTAGAGAGCTCCCTGCACTGATTTATTTTCCTCACGGGGGCGTTCCTTCACTCCATGCAGTTTAATGTCATACTGGAAGGATGAGGTACTCCTAGTTTAGCGTTCATAGAGCTCAGACCATTGAGTGACTATTGCTGCAGTCACTCAAAGGATAACTGGGTCAACATGCTCTAATATACTTGGAATAAGGTGGGGGATGAGGGTTGTAAACTGCAACTTTGAGTTTTCCCAGATCTGGAGGTGTGGTGTGGGGGCTCTGAGGCCGGTATGCGTTTGGAGCTTGGAAGAGTACTGCTCGAGGAAAAATTTCTGTTGATTGACGAGCCAGGGGTTATCATTATGCAGATTCGCTGAGGTCATGGTATGCATAGTTGTACAAAGGTGTCCCCGGGTCGATGAATTTTTACTTCCGATGGCCATGAATGGTTATGAGGATCCACGATTTCTCATAGGTCAGAGTTCGGCATGTGGGGATAATGGTGTCTGGGTATAAAAGAAACATCATCACTGCAATTGTCTGTTGAGTCAAAGTACCTAGTCTTGGCTTGATGTTAGTTGATGCAGGTCACTATGTAAACCATCGGCTGACACATAGGCTAGCCAGACAAGGATACCCTGGCAACACCTTGATGTGAAAAGGGGAATGAACTTGTAAACCACTTCACCGTAAACTTCTGGATCAGTGGGTATGGTATGGGGGCTCTGAGGCCGGTAAGCGTACGGAGCTTGGAAGAGTGTTGCCTATGGAAATTGTGCCTTTGGTAGATGAGCCAGGGGCTATCATTATGCAGATCCACTGAGGTAATGGTATGTATAGTCATGAAAAGGTGTCCATGGGTCGATGACTTTTCACTTCCTATGGCCATGAGTGGTTATGAAGATCCACAATTTTCCGGGTGGTGGAGTCTGATGTATGGAGAGGATGTGTCCAAATGTGTAAGGATTATCTCCATCTCGTATTGTCGTGTGTCTTGGGTGGGTCCCAACGATGTCTGTGCAGTTTA